>JAZHEH010003205.1:20860000-23780000 GCA_036589455.1 Ateles fusciceps | reverse complement strand
ATAGGTATACACATGCCATGGTGGTTTGCTGCATCCATCCCCCCATCATCTACGTTAGGTATTTCTCCTAATGTCATCCCTCCCCCAATACCCCCACCCCCTGCTATTCCTCCCCTAGTCCCCCCCATCTCCCAACAGACCCCAGTGTGTGATGTTCCCCTTCCTGTGTCCATGTGTTCTCATTGTTCAACACCCACTTATGAGTGAGAACATGCAGTGTTTGGTTTTCTGTTCTTGTGTCAGTTTGCTGAGAATGATGGTTTCCAGATTCATCCATGTCCCTGCAAAGGACATGAACTCATCCTTTTTAATGGCTGCATAGCATTCCATGGTGTAGATGTGCCACATTTTCTTTATCCAGTCTATTTTTGATAGGCATTTGGGTTGGTTCCAAGTCTTCACTATTGTAAACAGTCTCTTTAGCCAGGTGCAGTGGCTCACACCTGTAATCCCAGCACTTTGGAAGTCCAAGGTGGGCGGATCACAAGGTCAGGAGCTTCAGACCAGCCTTCACCAATGCGGTGAAACCCTGACTCTACTAAAAATACAAAAATTAGCCATGTATAGTGGTGCACGCCTGTAGTCCCAGCTACTTGGGAGGCTGAAGCAGGAGAATCGCTTGAGCCCAGGAAGCAGAGGCTGCAGTGAGCTGAGATCATGCCATTGCACTCCAGCCTGGGCCACAGAGTGAGAGTCTGTCTCATTAAAAAAAAAAAAAAAAAAATAGAAGAAGCTGCTTCTCTCCCTGCAACCCTGCCCTGCACTGAAAAACTGGAACTGTTAACTCCCTGCCCAGTGCCTTCTCTCTAGCCACAGTGATAGGTCCAGGGCTTGGACATGTGACTCAAGTCCAACCAATCAGTTATTTCTCCAGAGACATGTAACTGACACTGGAGAGACGACTCCCTTTCCTCCCATTGGTGAAGCTTTGGAGATGTGAGTTTGGAAGCTGCAGATGACCTTGCAATTATAGAGGCAATTCACAAGGAGAGAATGAGGCTAAAGACAGAGATGAGAAGTGGAGGGACAGTCCTTGGGGTGTCTGAAGATCTATTTCCTGTTCCTGGGCTCCATGGACTTGCCCTGGTTCCTGGCTTTTTTGTGGCCTGATTTCTCTTGTCCTTTAATTCTAGAAGCTGTCCTAATAGCTTTCCAATAAATCTTATTTTTTGCTTAAAGCAGTTCAAGTTTGGTGTCTATGATTTGTTAGCCCCCTGACTAATGTGACCAGTGACTGATCTTAGCTTCAGCACATCCCATTAGAGCTCTGTAATTACTCATATTTCCCCCACCCACATCTAACAAAGAGTTTGTTTCTTTATGATTTAGGGAACATTAACCTCTGAAGACTAAAACAGATATAAAGATAGAGTCAGGGTTCATTGTACGTGTAATGAACCACCTTTATTAAAAAGACTACAGTGACATAAAATTAGCTCTGTCCCAGATAATCCAGGATAAGTTGTCAGAACCTTCATCCTCTCTGTCTGGTCAGACCACTTGGGTGCAGTGAATCTGCCAAGGTTGATAAACATTGAATATTCTTCACTTATATTTATTGTCCATTCTAAAATTGATGTTTCCCATTGGACGTTTAATCAAGGATTGCTTTGTTTAGCATTTTCCCCTGTTCAAAGAAGCACATCAGAAATTGATTCCCTGATAGCAGGAGGTAGGGGATGAAACACAAATCCTGCTACAAGTATTTGGCCTTCTCCCCCACTTTCGCCTTTGTGGTTTAGACACTTCATTCCCTAAAGTGAAAGGTAAGGGCTTTAAGACAGAAAACCAATTGGATTGCTGGAATCTAATCAACGACCATGTCCCAGGGCAAAGGGCCAGACTGGAGTGGTCCAACATCCATCTCTCAGCACCTCCCAAACACTACAGCCCACCCAGGTCAGATTCAAGGAGGCTGGTTCTTTGTTCCCAACGAGCGTGAGGCTGACAGGTGAAAAAGTTTCACTGGGGCAGAGGAAATGAAATTGAATTCCAGTTGGAGATTATTTGTCTTCTCCGTAACCTGTAGTGGTCTCAAGTGATAGCACCACAAGTAGCAAGGTTCAAACTCACATCTGTGAGTCAATTACGGGGTACCTGCCTTTAGAAAGAGTTCTGATATGTTATGTTTAAAATGGTTCAAACGTACTGAACAGAAAGGACAAAGAAGAGGGAACCAAGCCCCTTAGGGACTTTGTTTGAATCTACAGAAAGGCTGGATTGAAACCTGCAGAGTATTTATAAAGAAGCTGCAAAATCTTTTATTCATTTGAAAGGAGTTGGAAGAGAGACCAGGAAATGAGGCAGGGGAGACCAGGCTGCAGTGAGGAGAGGAATGGGGGGCAGTAAGAGACAGCTTTGTAATGTCGGCCAAAAGGAGCCATTTCTGCAATTGCGAGGACATTAGCCATTGCCATCATTGGTGTCATAGGCAGAAGATCTGGGAAGGAGTGCCACCTCTACCACTCACTAGTTCTGTAAAACCTCACTTCCACTCTATGAACCTGTTTCCCCTGCCTATAAAATGGGACTAAACTCAACATACAAGACTTTGCAAAGATCCAAATGATACAATTGGTGTGAAGTCCTTTATAAGCTGTTGAGAGCCACACAGATGCTGGTTATGCTTATGATTCGTTTCATTTAAGCCACAGTGTATACCACATATAAGATGGAAGCCCTGACAAAGAGCCCAGAGGCTAAATTCAGATGACAGCAGCCAAGATTAGAAAAGATAAGGCCCAGGTAAAAAAGCCATTTCTATTAAAGAATTATTTATAAAAGATCTAAAGCAGGTCATTTTGTGCAAAGTTCTGAGGCCCACAGATTGACAGGCTTACATTAGCTGATCACCTGTGAGTGATCACATGGTTTTAATGCAAATTCTCATAATGCTGGAAGACTTTGGTGGCTAGAGTCCTTGGACTTACCCAGATATCCATCCCTAAGGAACACTGTTTTGCCATTGGTGTGCTTTCTAACTAGTGCCACTGCCTTAGTGACCTGTTCCTGAATTGCAGCCATAATATGAATCAGAACCATGGCAGCCTCTCCAACAGCACATCTTAGTGTTCGCTGCATATTAGGATCACCTGGGGATTTAAAAATATACTGATGCCTGGAATCCACCTCCAGATATGAGGATTTAAATGGTCTGAATACATTCTGGGCATTGGGATTTTTAAAAGCTTCCCCCGGTGATCCTAAACTACAGCCACGTTTAAGAATCGAGAGCAGAGGTCAGCAAACTTTTTCTGTAAAGGGCCAGATAGTAAATATTTTGGGCTTTACAGGCCATATGGTACCTGTCACAGCTCTTCAACTTAGCCATTGGAGTGTGAAACCAGCCATAGATAATATACAAATAAATAGACTGTGTTTCAATAAAACTTTATTCACAAAAACAAGTGGTAGGCCAAGGACCGTGGTTTGCGAACCCCTGCTCTAGAGCTTCAGTGCTGAAAGCATGGTCCCAGAAACAGCAGTATCAGCAACACCTGGGAGATTGTTAGAAATGCAGACCCTCAGGTTTTAATAAGATCTGCCCCACCTCCTTCTACCCTGTGAAAAGCATGCTCATTTAAGTTTGCAAGGCACTGCTGCAGAGGGCACACTTTGTGAATCCAACCAGCATTACAGCCCCAAAATGAAGGTTTCCCATCACTGTCAGCATCTCTCCTGCCTGTCATCTCTATCAGCCTACCTATCTCCTGGCTGCCACATTTCTGTAGCATCTCCTCCTTGGTGACTCAGACAATCTGGGCAGCTGTCTACATTTGATTACAGTGATTTCAAAGGGTCAATGGAGCCACATGCTCCAATCTATATTTTTCATAATAATATAGGAGAAGGACGAGGCTACAGAGCCTTATCAGGTGATACACCCCTGCTCTCAGGAACTACCCATTTAAACTTGCCAAATGTCATATAGTTTTCCAAACACCCCATACTGCTTTAAGCCTTTGTGCCTTATGCATAGTGCTTCAAATACTCACAAGGAAAGTCCTGTGAGTCATCTTGCCACCAGGGAAATATAAACAGCATTAAAAAGTTGACACTCATGAGACCTTTTCTCCAACCCTCACCCAAAGTTACTCCTTCCTCCACACTAGCCCCATAACCTGTATACACATTTGCTCTTGCCCTTGTATATTTATGATATTATGGTAATAATGGCCTTATCAGTCTGTCTCCTCAGCTAGATGCTAAGCCCTTCTGTTCCAGGGCACATCAAACAGTCCTTTCTGCAGTCACATGCCTAGCACAGGGCTTAATACAATAAATGTTTAATAGATTGACATTGGTTTTAATTTAATTGACCTAAAAGTAAGTTAATATTTCTTTTGTAACTAACATGCTAACCTAATCACTACAGAACACTTTTAATTATGAATACCTAATAACAGACCATGTAAAAGTGTTTTCCAGAACAAACTTGAGAAATGTTGCTGCTTAGACAATAGCACTGGCCCAGACAAGACGCAAGCTTGTCATACCCGCCCCTGCCAAATTTGGATCCTGGCTCTGGCCCCCACCCAGCAATAAGGAGGAGGTAAGAGAGGGACTGGCAGGTTAAATTTGGTTCCTATCAGCTTGAGGCATCCTTCCTGCAAGATGGTCGCAGAATGGTCTCAGGGGCACATTAGAATTTTCACCCGAACAAAAGAAACTGGCTTTGGGTAGGGAATTGCCACCAAGTTCACGGCACAGACAGGGCCAGAACTGCCCTGCATTTGCCCAGGATGCTGTCCAATAAAGCAAGCCAGACCCCTTTAAACGAAGTTGCATAGGAAGTGGTCTCTGTCACCATGTTCCCTTCCCCCACCTGGCTCACCTACACCAAAAGTGGGTGGCAGAGCAGAGAGGGCATGGATCCTCAAAGGGCCTCACACTTAGATCCAAAGCCCCAGAGTGGTCAGCAACAAAACATCTTTCCATTACAACCTTGCATTCAGATTTCTGATGGACCAGAGGTCAATCCAATGCTCATCTGTCTCATCCCGCTGTCTCTTTTGAGCTGACATTTTGACGAGGCTTCCACCCAAGAATCCTGCCATTTGGATGATGGCAGCCTAGATGGGTAGTCTTGGCAGCAAATATGGCATCAGGATCCTTATTCCTGACTCTCTGCCCAGTGCTCTCTCTGGTCACTGCTCAAAGAAGCCCCACCCTCCCACGTGCCAATACCCTCACTAGACAGACAGTATTTGTGCACAAGCACATGTAAACAGTTGGGTGCACTGCTGCACGTGTGTACAGAGGGAGTCACAGCTAGTTACCCCATCACAACCTAACATGCAGCTGTTCTAGGAGAATGAGGAAGAAGCCAGCCAGTGCTCTGCTTCCTTTGGCACCACCTTCCCTGTGCTTGGCCAGAAATGAGAAGCCCAATCTAACCCACAAAGTGGCACGAGAGGCCCCCTCCCCCTCTCTGGGTTTCAGTTATCATGTCTCTAAAAGGAATGTGTTGTACTTGATAACAGTCACAGTTGATACCGATTTGCACTTGCTGTGTGCTCATAGCGTTCTGTGCATTTCCTCATTTGATCTTGACAATGAGGCCATTCTCCAAATGGGAAAGTGAGTGGCTTAGTTTGGGGTTCCCCCAAAAGCAGATTCTAAGACAAAAATCAATGTGCATATAGTTGACTTGGGAGAGGATTCTAAAAAACGTCAGCAGAGAAGTGGGGAAGTGACACAGAGAAGGAATCGCAGGCCACAGAGGGTGGCTGGTAAGCTGGCCACACAGTGGCAACTGGATCAACCCAATGGGACAACTCTGGGAGTGGACAGACCACCCACCATCAAATAAGCCCACCTACATACAGGACAAAGGAGCAGCAGTGTTTACAAGAGATTCGATCACATGAAATTGCCACACTCACCTTTCACCTATAGAAGTGGCAATTTCATGAAATTCCACAATATTAATTCCAAGAATGGTTGGTTGAGGGATCCTGGGAGGATGAAGAGGGAGGGTGTGAATTCCAGGAACCTTCCATTCCACCTTACAAGGCAAAGCAGCTTTGCAAAGTCCTGGGGTGGGGAAGCCCTTGAGCATAGAGATGTGGATCCCGGCAGTGGGGAGGGAACCCTGAACAGCCAGAGGGTCCTGAGTAGAGTCCTCATGGCATCTGCCGCACTGACCAGGAAGAAGTGAGATTCAAACCGAATTCAAATGCAGGGCTTGAATTAAGCCCTGTTAAGTCTGTGGCTCATAGACTTAACACACACACTACCTCCATTTGATTTCTAAGACTTTATCCTTAGAATTTCCCTGGGGACATAGTCCTTTGCTTCTAAGATTCTAGAAGTCTTCAACTCCAAAATCTAAAACTTCGAAGACACAAAGTCTTAAACAGTGGGGCAAGCCAAGCCTGTTAGCTAGGGCTAGCTATTCCTTTACCTGTTTCACAGACATGTGCCACATATATACGGTGTTCCAGATTCTGCATTGGGCTCAAAGGACACGCAGTAAGGAACTCTGCCCTGAGAAGAGGGATCCATACCAAACAAACAGTCGATGCTTGAACAACATGGGTTTGAATTGCATAGGTCCACTGATAAGGAAGATTTTCTTCAGTAAAAGTTACAGAGTGTGCCAGTTTCTCCTGCCTCACCTTCTACCTCCTCCACCTCTTTCCCCTGTGCCACCCCTGAGAGAGCAAGACCAACCCCTTCTCTTCCTCCTCTTCCTCAGCCTACTCAACATGAAGACGACAAGGATGAAAATCTTTAGGATGATCTACTTCCTCTTTTTTTTAATTATACTTTAAGTTCTGGGGTACATGTGCAGAATGTGCAGGTTTGTCACATAGATACACATATGCCACGGTGGTTTGCTGCATCCAGCCCCCCATCACCTACCTTAGGTATTTCTCCCAGTGCTATCCCTCCCCTATCCCCTCTCCACCTCCTGCTATCCCTTTCCTAGGCCCCCACCCCTTGACAGGCCCCAGTGTGTGATGTTCCCCTCCCTGTGTCTATGTGTTCTCATTGTTCAATGCTTTTACACTATTGGTGGGAATGTAAATTCGTTCAACCATTGTGGAAGACAGTGTGACGATTCCTCAAGAATCTAGAAATAGAAATACCATTTGATCTACTCTCTTAATGATAGTAATGTATTTTCTCTTCCTTATGATTTTCTTAAGATCATTTTTTTTTCTCCAGCTTACTTTATTGTAAGCATACGGTGTATGACATACATGACACACAAAATCAGGTTGATAAGCTGTTTGTGTTATTGATAAGCGATTTGTGTTATTGATAAGCCTCTGGTCCACAGTAGGCTATTAGTAGTTAACTTTTGGAGGAGTCAAAAGTTACACATAGATTTTTGGCTGCACAGGGGGTCAGCGTCTCTAACCTCCCCAACCCCATTGTGTTCAAAGTTAACTGTATAATGAAATGGTGGAAGAGCAGTGTTACGGTGGTTATTCAGGACCAGAGGAGGCCCCCCGTGGCCCTTGGAAGAGAGGAAGCGAGAGACCTCCTGCAGGAGGATGTACAGCCTAAGCTGGAAGCAGCGCAAGGCGGGGCTGCCATCTGCGTATCTTCCCCGAACAGTCATCTCAAGGGTACGACTAATGTGCTTTGTGGAACAGGTGATTTACAGAGTTGCTCAAGACCCCAATTCTTTAGATGTTGTCCATGAACTTCTGTTTCAAACTTTTAGGAATGAGTTATGACATATCACCCTGAAAATTCAATTACCTCAGCAAGACATTCAGCATAAATCAAAGATATTTAGAGCTGGGAGAGGCGTTTGGGATCATCCACAGAGCGGAAGCGACTTGCCCAAGGTCACACGGCAGACGATAGGGTTGGTGGAGATAGATGAGCAACCCATAACTTTTGCCTCTATTGGCATGTGCTGGGAAGGACTGCTGCCTTCACTGTTCGCCTCTTCATCTCTATCATCAGATTAGAGTACAGAAAAGGCCTGGTAAGAGAATCAGAGAATCGGACGTAGACTCTGAGCTTTCCCAACACGATTCTTGATATCTGATCAGTAACAGGGGGGATAATTGCGACTGCCCTGCTGAGAACTAAATGAGGTAATGTCTGAAGACATTGGGTTAGTAAATGGTACATACTCCTGCAAATGCAAAGGGGTTATTAATAATCTTTATTATTCATTATTAGGAGTTATTGTTTGTTGTGCCTGGAATAATGATCACTAAGTTGTTTCTCATTTTTTAACATATTTTGTTTGCTTAATAAAGTATATTTTAAAATTCAAACACTAAAGACAATATAAAATGAAAAGTCACAGTCTTTCTCCCCAGCCTCTCAAACCCCCACCCCTTTCTCCAAAGGCAGCCTCTGTTAATATAAGTTTCTTTTAGAGCCTTCCAGAAAATGCTTTCTGCATAAAATAGCATGTGCACGTGTATATCTGTCTTTTCCATTGTTCTACACTTTGCGTTTTTATTTTCCTCATGTAACAGTATACCTCGGATGGGGTTACACAGCAGTAATATAGATCCACCTCATTCTTCTTAATGGGGAAGGAGTGTTCCATTAATGGATAAACCAGAAAGTTTTTAACCACACTCCTGTTGATGGTCATTTGTGGTCTTGTTGGGATTTTTTCCATTCCAACAGAGCTGCCATGAGCACCTCATACATTCATTTGAGAGCATGGAGAATCACTATAACATATGCTCTTAGACTGGAAGTTACTGGGTCAAACACTGTGTGCATTTAAAGTCTTGAAAGAGAGGCTAAGCTGCCGTCCGGAGAGAGGTTACACCGGCAGTCCCCCCAACACACACACACACACACACACACACACACACACACACACACACACTTCTCCCATTAAATGTATATGGGAGTGTCTCTTTTCCCAAACTCTTGTCAATCCTGTACAATAGAAAATTTTTTAATATTTGTCAAGCTGAGAAGTAAAAAATGGAATTTTATTATTATTTTGATTTGTTTCTCCTTTGTTATGATTACCAGTGAACTTCTTTTTGTATGTTGATTGGCAATGTGCAGTGTTGTTTTGTTTTGTTTAGAGGAAGGGGTGTGTGTGTGTGTGTGTGTGTGTGTGTGAGAGAGAAAGAGAGAGAGAGACAGAGACAGAGAGAGAGAGAGAAATAGAAGGAGGAAAGGAAGATGGAGTAGAAGCTCCCTTATTAAATGCTTGTTTATAGCTTTTGCCCATTTTTTTCTTCTTTTCCTCCCATACGACTTTGTACAACCCTCTTATACATTCATGAAAGCAGCCTTTGGTTAAATGGTACATACTTTTGTCCCCCCCCCCCCCGGTTTATTGTTAATTTATTTCTTTATCATATTTTTTGCCATGGTTTTCTTAATGTATAAAATAGTCTTCTAACAGATCTTTCATATTCACTCTCACCACAACTGGAATCTTTTAAAAACAAAAGCCAGATCATGTTGCTCCCTTGCATAAAACCTTCCTGCTGTTTTCCATCATTCTTAGAATAAATTCTGCAACTTTACCATGACTTTGAAGGCCCTTCCTGGTCTAGAAGCTGCCTGTCTCTCCAGCTCATGCCTCCCCTTCACTCACTGGACAGCACACATGCCTGGGTACCTGCTCATGTCAGTTTTTGGTACCTTGTTTAACTTCCATCTAGAATGTTTTTCCTCCTGTCGGCAGATAGTTGACAGAGGACAGCACTTCCATTCTTCAAGCCACGGTTTAAGAGTCACCTTCTCAGAGAGGCTTCTGGCATCCCCCATCTAACGGAGACCTGCCTTGGTTATCCTCTGTTTCAGTTCCTTGTCTGTCTTCTTGGTCACACTTACCACAATGTACAGGTACTTATGGTTTGCTTCCCTCTGTCATTCCCCTTCCAGAATATAAGCTCCCCTGAGGACAGGACCCTGTCTTGTCTTGCTCACCATTGCAACCCAGCACCTTGACCAGTGCCTGAAACATATGGCCCCTCCCAGTTCTTTATTTAATGCATGCATTCATGCCTAGTTAGGATTCCCATCCCCTTCCTTGAGAGCTTTGCATTCTCCTGGGAAGCTTAGAAAGGTATTGATCGCTTGTTTCATCTTCAGGTTCAAGGTCATTCATTGAGATTCCTTTTCATTCAGTGCCCTCTCTGTTCCAGGAGCTGTTTGTAGGCACCGGGATTACTGTGTGAACAAGACGGTGGCCCTCCAAAAACTCTAACCCCAGTGTGAGCATGATGAGCCCATCAAAAAAGGTAAATGGAGAAAAAGAAATAAATGATTTTCAAAGATGATAAGAGCTATGGAGAAAATAAAGCAGAATTATATGAATGTGAAAATACATATAAATAAAATAAATTTGAAGTAAAGCAGGATTACATGAATGTCATTATGTGAAAATAAAGCAGGATGGGGATGGCCAGGGGAGTGTCTCAGGAGGGGATACAAGAGCAAGATGAGGAGAAGGCAGCCTGGGATGAGTGTGCCAAGCAGGGGGACAGCAGGTGCTGAGTTGCTGAGCAGGCAGGAGCTTGGCAAGTCCCAGGCAAAAAGAGACTGGGGCAGCCTAAGAAGAGTTGCTCAGTCATTAGAGGCAGGATCACCTCACAGAGGGGACATGTGGGGCGCCATTCTAACTGCAAGGAGCAGCCACTGAGGCACTCTAAACCAGGGAGGGCACCACCCTGTGATCCATCCAGAAGTTAGTGAAAGAAAAAAGAGAGATCTAGCCTCATAATTTGTCTTGACTCAAAACTGATGGTCAGGTGTCTCATTTA
Source organism: Ateles fusciceps (assembly GCA_036589455.1). NCBI lineage: Eukaryota > Metazoa > Chordata > Mammalia > Primates > Atelidae > Ateles > Ateles fusciceps. Next base: position 23,769,282 of record JAZHEH010003205.1, on the reverse strand, counting down.
TCAAATAATTCATCCTGGCTGGGCACAGTGGCTCATTCCTATAATCCAAGCAAAAGCACTCTGGGAGGCCAAGGCGGGTGGATCACAAGGTCAACAGATTGAAACCAGCCCAGCCAACATGGTGAAAACCCATCTCTACTAAAAATACAAAAATTAGCTGGGTGTGGTGGCAGGTGCCTGTCATCTCAGCTACTCAGGAGGCTGAGGCAGGAGAATCGTTTAAACCTGGGAGGCAGAGGTTGCAGTGAGCTGAGATCACGCCATTGCACTCCAGCCTGGGTGACAGAGGGAGACTCTGTCTCAAAATAAATAAATAAAATAAAACAAATCTATTTTTCCCTCCCCAAGATTTGAAGTGCTTCTTTTTTTTTTTTTTTTTTTTTTTTTTTGAGACAGAGTCTCACTCAGTCACCAGGCGCCAGGCTGGAGTGCAGTGGCGCGACCTTGGCTCACTGCAACCTCCGCTGCCCGGGTTCAAGCATTCTCCTGCCTCAGCCTCCCGAGTAGCTGGGACTACAGGCGCGCGCCACCACGCCCAGCTAATTTTTTTGTATTTTTAGTAGAGACGGGGTTTCACCATGTTGACCAGGACGGTCTCGATCTCTTGACCTCGTGATCCGCCCGCCTCGGCCTCCCAAAGTGCTGGGATTACAGGCATGAGCCACCGCGCCCGGCCCCTGAAGTGCTTCTTTTAACATGTTCTAGTGACCCTTAAACAACTTGGGAATGCCAACCTCCCATGCTGTCAAAAATCCACATATGACTTTTGACTACCCCCAAAATTTAGCTACTATTACTGTTGACTGGAAGCCTTACCAATAACATAGTCAATTAACATATATTTTGTATGTCATATACATTATATACGGTATCTTACGATAAAATAAGCTAGAGAAAAGAAAGTGTTCTTAAGAAAATTGTAAGAAAAAAATATATTTATTATTCATTAAGTGGAAGTAGGTCATCATAAAGATCTTCATCCTCACTGTGTTCGGTTGAGTAGCTGAGGAGGAGGAAGGGTTGGTCTTGCTCTCTCAGAGTGGCAGAGGCGGAAGAAAATTCACATGGAAGTTGAGTCCTGCAGTTCAAATCCCTGTTGTTCAAGCTTCAACTAACTGTACTGAATTTCCTTTGGGTATTTAGTATATTTGGGGGCTCCATTGTGTTCGTTTGTTTCCTGAAACCAGACGTTTTGATGATTGTACCTTCATGATACAGTTTAACATCTCCAAGCATTACTCTTCCTTTGTTGTTAATTTTTACAGAATTGTCCTAATCTTACACACTTATTTTTTCCCAGGTTATTTTTCTAATCCTTTTGTCAAATTTCGAAAGTGAAATCCTCTTCATGTTTGAACTAAAATGTGTTAATAAAGAGATACTGTATTTTTAACAATATTATAATATTCTACTAATAAACACCTATTGTTATTTGTTCCCCTAGTGGATTTTTGCTTTCTATATACACCAATTTAACAGCTATTGGTTTATTAAAATAACTCTAATAACTTGCTTGTAAAAACTTGGGGAAATATGGAAAACAGAAACATAAAAGAAAATACAGAAGCAACTAAGAATCCTATATAATTGTATCACGCAGAGAGAAAATTTGGCTAACTGGTTCAAGGAGTCTCTTTATTCTTGTATATACAGGACACATGCAGGCACTTGTGTAGGTCATTACACAGCATATTTCATTTTAAGTTGTTTAAAAATGAAATTTCTTTTTTTAATTTTTGAGATGGAGTTTCACTCTTGTTGCCCAGCCTGGAGTGTGGTGGCATGATCTCGGCTCACTGCAACTTCTGCCTCCCGAGTTCAAGCAATTCCCAAGTAGCTGAGATTACAGGCGCCTGCCACCACATCTTGTTAATTTTTGTATTTTTAGTAGAGAGGAGGTTTTACCATGTTAGCAAAGCTGGTCTAACCCTCCTGACCTCAGATGAACCACCCACCTCAGCCTCCCAAAATGCCAGGATTACAGGTGTGGACCACTGCACCTGGCCAAAATTTCCTATTTGATCCTGTGATAGTATTTTCTAAAGCAAAATTATAGTAGTTACCCAACATTACATCACACAAATTTTTGATAATTTATTCAACTACTCTTTAATTGTTATACATTTCAGGGATTCTGGGTAACGTGTTGTTCTTGTAAGTGTTATTACAATGAACACTTTTGTAAAGATAGTTCCTCTGACTTGACCTGTTGACATCTTTTACGAGTGTTTCTCCTGGTGTGCAAGGCCCTTTTGTATAGCAAAGATTTTAACCCTTTGTCTGCCAAATGTATGTGATGTTTTACCTAGTTTGCTGTTTGCCCTTTAATGGTATAGAGTATATTGAATGGGGAAGGGTTACATTTTTAATATTTGGGGGATTTTTTTTAAGATGAGTATCTGTCTAGATTGATTTTCCTTCCAAATAGTCAATTTTCACAATATAATTTGTTGAACTATATAAACTTATTCTTTTCATTCTGAGGGTTTTTTAATCTATGCCAATTTCTAGTTCACATGGAACTGTCTATTCTGTTCTATTCTATTGACCTGTCAGTTGAGTCTTACACCTGTGCTAAACCATTTTAATTACAGTTTCATATTGTATTTCAATTTCCTGAAGATTAGAGTTCCATTTTTCAAAATGTTCTAATTCACAAGGTGGCCAGTTAGCTCAGTTGGTTAGAGCGTGGTGCTAATCAAAATGTTCTAATTCTGAATCCAGAATAGAAAGAGACCTCAAATAAACAGCAAGAAGCTTATACATGTTGGCTGATGTGTTCATATGAGGATTAATTCCATGCCAAGTGCACTACCTATGATGAAATGGAAGAGCTGGGAAGGAGATCTTATGCCTTGACTGCCTGCTTCCTTGAAACAAAGACACTCATTAGAAACTACAGTTCCCAAAATGCACTGCTCCAGGGCTTGGCTGGTGCCTCTGCTGCCCACTGCAGTGAGTTCATGAACCACTCTGGCCAGAATGGTCCTTTCATCAGGCCCCAGACAGAAGCCAGGGGATCTCCTGGGATGGTGGCTGGGAGATGGAAGATATAGAATGTGCTCTGAGGGCCTCAAAGGCAGGACCACCGTCTATTGGGATGGATGTTCAGTTCTTAGGTTAGATGGGATACTGGCCCTCTGGCCCAAGAAACCAGGAGAGAGGGAGAGCCCCTGTCTACCTCCCTTTTGGCTAATACGTTCATTCAGACTGGAGTGGCAGAACACGCTTTGGCGATTAAAAGCAATCTCCATTCTGCTGCCTGTAGAAACTGCCCCTAGATACCTGGATCACAGGCTACCAGTCTTGGTTTCTGGCAGTGGTGTTCTGTTCTGCTCCTTTCTGTTACTTTAAAAACATATCCGAAGGATCTTGGAAGGTACTAAGAATTTCTTGCCAGGTGCCACCTGGAATTAGAAGTCACCAATTACATCCGGGCACAGTGGCTCACACCTGTAATCCCAGCACTTTGAAAGGCCGAGGTGGGTGGATCATGAGGTCAGGAGTTCAAGACAAGCCTGGCCAACATGGTGAAACCCCGTCTCTACTAAAAATATAAAAATTAGCTAGGCACGCTGGCGGGTACCTGTAATCCCAACTACTCGGGAGGCTGAGGCAGAGAATTGCTTGAACGGGGTTTGCAGTGAGCTGAGATTGCACCACTGCACTCCAGCCTGGGCGACAGAGCAAGGCTCCATCTCAAAAAAAGAAAAAGTCACCAATTACTTATTTTAGTAAATAAATAAATATAAAATGCTAATGACCTTCAGTATTGTTTTATAAGAAGTGGCTGCAATTTTTTCTGCAGGTGCTGCTGACAGCTCCTGCTTGGTCTTAGGAAGCTGGGGAAGACAGAAAGAGGGAATAATGGCTACTAAGCAACTTGGGAGAAGGAGTTTCCTTAGCCTGTGAGCTCAAACTGTGTCACCTCTCTGGGTTACCAAAGGTCTTTCCTGTATTACCATGAAGGCCCTATTGAGAATAAGAAGCTGATAGTTTTGTTCCCATTTGCCATGGTTCCCTGTGTGCCCTCTCCCTCCCTAAGGGACTTCACAGAGATGGCAGAGAGTGTTCAAGGTGATCTGGGGTCCTCTGGCCATTACCAGGGCACAGTCTTAGGCCACGCATGATGACCAGAATCTCCACGCACACCCAACATTCCAGTCCCCTAGTTACTCACTCCAATGCTAATCTAGGTACTGCAGTAAAGGGAATTTGTAGATGTAAAGTCTCAAATCAACTGACCTTAAAAAGCCATGATTATCTGGGTGGGCCTGACCCAATCAGATGAACCATTTAAAAAAAGAATTTTCTCCAGCTGGTGACAGAAGAGGAATCAGAAAGATTTGAAGCACAAGGGGATTGGACATGTCTTTACTGGTTTGAAGATTCAGGGGACCCCAGGAGAAGGAATGTGAATGGCCTTAAGTTGCTCACAGAGGCCCCTGATTGACAGCCAGCAAGGAGACAGACTCCAGTCCTTCACCCAAAAGGAACCAAATTCTGCCAATACCTTGAATGAACTTGGCAACAGATCTCTCCCCCAGAGCTCCCAGAAGAGGACTCAATCCAGCTAGTACCTGAATATCAGTCTTATGAAACCCTGAGCAGAAAATCCAGCCACACCATGCTGGACTTCTGACCTACAAAACTGTATGCTAATAAATGGGCATTGCTTTAAGCCATTAAATTTGTGGTGATTAGTTATGCAGCAATAGAAAACTGATACAACATCCAGTGGCAACAAAGCGTGCCTCCCAGACCCGATTCCTCCCTGTGCTAAGAAGAGCAGCCTGGACTAGAGCCCAGCTCTGTCTGCATCTTTGCAGGAAATTCGCTGTTGAAGATTAAAAGTTAGCCCAGTGTGGTTCATGACAGGAAAACCAATTGCTCCCTGCCTGGCTCCTTGCCACCTACGCTGATGGGAAAGGGGAACTCTGCCCATATTACAGTATCCCTGGTGGCTGGGACAGCAGTGCAGCAAGCATGACCCATTAACACATCAAGAGAATGCCACAGGACTGCATGGCTAAACCCCCATTTTTATTTTTCCGGGCATCTGGAGGAGGAAGAAGGAGGCAGAGGCTGTGTACTGAATCTAAAGCTATGTATTTCCATGCCTTCAAAAGGCAACATCGTCTAAGTCCTCACAAGCGGAAGAAAGGAACGATGGGAGGGGATGCAAGGCAGTTGCCAGGAGGAAGGGTGGGGACCAGGGGAGCTGGGGCAGGCGGTACCACAGTTGCACCACCAGCATGTTAAAACCTTCTCCCCCACAGACCCGACAATCACCAGCGCTACACACCCGACAATTTGAGATTTAGACATATTCAAGTTTTCTAAGCCTCAAATTAGCCCTTGTAAAAGCTTATCCCTTTCTCCCCCAATTGACTTTAATCAAGTGCCTCAGAAGCTGGGAAATATTTTAAGTTAATCAGGCCCTTAATGCGGTGCCTGGGGGAATGCCGCCGAGCTGCCTGCTCCTGCTCCTGCTCCTCCCTTTGCTACACTTTCCCCATCTCTTCCTCTCTTCCCTTTTCCCACTCACTGCGTTTGGAAAATGCTTGGCAAATGAAAGGGAGACCAAAAGAGAGAATGCGACAGTGAACACGACACATTAGAGCAAAAGCGTAAAATGGTTTTCCTGACATTCGTAGGCAAATGCTGGCTCCAGTAACAAGCAGCCTTTGTGAATATGTTTCTAAACAAAATGTTTTAATAAATGCTTAAAGTGAACGGAACACACGGCAGATTCCTGCCCAGCAAGAACTCACAGCACAGTGACCTCATTTCTGACTCCCAGCTACAAGCCAAGGTCTGACAAGATGGCAAATACTTGAATACCAATAATCATAATCACGAAGATTTATCGAGCACTTACTATGTGCTCGCTGCTGTGTTCTACATATGCAAACTCATTTGCTTTTCACGAAGTAAAAGTCCTTTAAGAGCAATACAATTACTATTTCTGTCTTACAGGTGATGAAACTGCAGCCTAAAGAGGCTAAGTAATTCATTCCAAGATCTTTCTGACTCCGGTTCTACTGTGAACTTGCGAGCACCCAGAAATTCCAAGCTGGGTGTATTCCATACTCCCAGTCTAGCTAGGGAGATCTTATAACCCCACAAAACAAGGGACGAGGCCGCAGGACTCCAGAAAGGGGCAGGCTGAGGTCAAACGCACACATATCTGTGTCTTCATCAGGCTGCCCAGAGGCAGACCTTGAGAATTTGTGTGCAGGAGATTCATTTAAGGAAGAAGGAAAAGAAACGAGGGAGTGAGACAAGAAGGAAAAACAGGGAAAGGGAAGAAACCGAGCAAGGGTGAGATTTTAGGCAAGGTCCCAACCTCAGCCTGATTCCCTGGGGGACCCTAGAGCATAAATTACACCTCAGCGGTTGTCCTACCTCCAGCAAGGGAGCTGACCACCTCTTCTTCAGCACCAGTTACCCAGCAGGCTGCCCAGGAGACGACAGCGTTTCCAGGCCCTTTCAGCTCTCTGTGCTCTTAGGGACAGTGGATCCACACGTTCAAGCAGTCAAAGGTGAAGCAGATGTTACTGCGTGCACAGATGGGCCAGAGGGATCTGAGAGGATCTGCGCAGAGCCTTGTTGGTGTCCCCTGCAATCTATTTAAATCCTGAGGTGTCTAGCTGCGTGGCCTTGGGCGAGTTGCTTAACCTCTCTGAGTCTCAGGATCTGCACCTGTGAAATAGGACTAATGATTCCTATTCCTCCCTTTCAGACTTAGCATGAGAATTCAATTAGATAAAATGAGGCTGCGTGATTTAAAATTGGCATCACTATTCCATGATGCAGCATCGCCCAAGTGGCCATAAAATTCCCCAAAAAGACAGAGGAAAAGACAAAAAAAATCGTCACGAGTAACTCACAAAGACTTGCAAATGCGCTCCTCAGGACTCAGTCCCCATCCTTCCCCATCAATGAGGAGGCCGTTTTGAGCCATCCCTTTGAGCTTCAGCCACACAAGCAGAATTATGTCTTCCCCTTAAAACCCAACCACTTTGGGCCTGAGAAAAAGCTCCCCTATAACAGTTGGGAGCTGCCCCATGCAAAGTCAGCTCTCAACACAGCACATCAGGTGCCTGGGCCTGCATCTCTATTTGACCACTACCCAGAGGATGGAGCTTGTAAAGTTTGAAAGAAAGGCCCCATCTGAAAGGGGAAGAGGAGAGAAGTAGGTCCAGGGTTGGTGTCTGCCAGAGTTCTTTAATCTAGCTCCATCGTTTTAGTTCTTTAATTAAGTGTCTGTGCTCACATTCCCAGCTCACCTTCCCGAGAAACCCAGCTATATTGAGCAGATATGTAAAAGCCGACAATTAAATTGTCTTATCAAATTTTCACAGCTTATTAAGTTGTTCAATTGCATGGGAAATGATTAGTGTCTGTAAATAGAGAAAGAAAGCATCAGCCCTCAGCCCAGGAGCCTGCAGACTGGGGCTGGAGGACCTCAAGGCAGTGCCCTAGAAGGGGTGGGAGTGTGGGCTGGCCTCACTGAATTCTCAGCAGTGCCCTCCTTCTAGTCCTCAAAAAGCCCAACAGGCTTTTTGTTGAACATCCGGGTAGGAAGGAATGGCAGAGATTAACTGACTTCTCTGAGGCCCCAGAGAGAGCCCTGGACCTGGAGACAGGAAGCAGAATTTTCAAGTCTTAAGACTCCATCATTTACCAGCTGCGGGAACTCAGGAAAGCCACTGATGCCCCCTCAGTCTGTTTGCTTATTCCAGTTGGCCAGGACTGGGGCAGAGAGACCTGATTCCTGGTGACGCCTGATGCTCACTCAGTGCCTTACTGAGGGTGACCTGGTACTCAGGAAGAGGCCTCTTCCATAGCTGCATCTAAACAGCTTCCACCAGTGTGCTTTATAGATCAGACCCTAAGCAAACCCCCTTCCTTCCTGTCTAGGAGGGCCTCTCATTAACAAATTCTGGATTCGAAACCTCAGAATCAGTGTCTAGCCATCAGGAAGGCTGAACCCCCTCCTGCCCCAGAAGCATTCCTGTGGTCACTGGTGCAAAGTTTTTTTCCATTTTGGATATGAAAAGAGAAAGCTTAATGTGCCTTTTTTTCCTGGAATGTCTCATTTAGATTAGCTGTTTGTATGTTGTTGGTCCAGCCACCGCTGCCCCACCCCCAAAAATCTACAAATTACATAGTTATGTGAATAAAACACGCAGCCAAAATTTGACCCTTGGCATGGACACTGAGCGCCATCACTCCCTTTGCTTAAGGATAGGATTTCTTTTAAAATCTCTCATTGGCTTCAGCTCAGTTCCCCTGAAAACATGGAGGAGCTACAGAATGCACTGGGGCTCTAGGAGTGGATTAACCATAGGAAACTGGAGAAAGGACTTTGAAGGGATCTCTTTGTTCTCTTGGATCAAGACATCCATGTTGGATAAAATCTGGAAACACACACACACACACACACACACACACACACACACACACACACAGAGTTTAGGAGTAGCCTGGGCCCAGCCAGGCAGAGAGGATGTGGCCAAGGCTGGACTACTGAACACATGGTCTGATGGCCTAAGACAGGAGCAAAACAGAAACTCCCAGAACAAGTTTGCCATGGACAGTGCAAATGAATAGAGAGTTGGGGTCGGCCTCTGTCCAATCTACATCCACATCCCCTGAAGCAGCCTATCCTATGACTCATCAATGATTGGCCCATGACTCATCAACTGTTGAAGGGGTCACAGTGCATCAGCCCCAAGAAGAACTATAACAACATACAGTTTTGCACTCATTTCTTCATAACTTTAGGACACTGTCACATCCACCCACCTGGTGACCCTCTTAATGTCCCCGAAAGGGGCAGGGCAGCTCTCACCATCCCTATTTGTTCTCATTGGAAACTTCCAAGCTTAGAAATTCAACCATTGTGTAATCCATTGCATAGAATTGAAGTCAGGCTTACTTGACTTGCTCAAAGTTGCAAAACAACCTCTAAATAGCCTGGGAGTAGAATTCAAGGTTTCTAACAGAGCACGCTCTTTCATAGCATTTTAAAACACTTTGGGAAAAGACCCATGATAAAGTCACAGGCCACCAAAAATCCATTTTGCCCAAGCTGGAAAGTCAAGAACAGACCTAGGGCACCTGCATCCTGGAGAAAAGTGAAGAGAGGGTTTTTCCTTTCTTCTCGTGGTCAGCTGCTGAGTTCTTTCCGTACATCAAGACTCCTTTTCTCAGTTTTTCACAAAATGAAGCACTGTTGCTTATATTCTGGCAACGCTTTAGATGCTTTGCTCACATCTCCCTCCCTCCTTCTCCACTTATTTCCCTTTTACGAACATGCCATCTTTATCCAGAATGACAGGCACTGTGGGGGAGAAAAACATAAGAAAATCTAACTTTCTTATAAGCATACAAAAATTTGTAATGTGAGAATTGTCTCCTTTTTGATGGATTAGTCGTGCGTATTCTACAAAATGAGTCAGCTAAGTTAGAAATATTAATGGAGTCAATGGAACCTGTGACATCTTTTTTCTTTCTTTTTTTTTTTTTTTTTTTTTTTTTGAGAGGGATTCTCGCTCTATAGCCTGGGCTGGAGTGCAGTGGTGTGATCTTGGCTTATTGCAACCTCCGCCTCCAGGGTCCCGATTCAAGCAATTCTCCTGCCTCAGCCTCCTGAGTAGCTGGGATTACAGGCACGCACCACCATGCCCAGCTAATTTTTGTATTTTTAGTAGAGATGGGGTTTCACCATGTTGGCCAGGCTGGTCTTGAACTCCTGACCTCAGGTGATCCACCTGTCTTGGCCTCCCAAAGTGCTGAGATTTCATCATCATCTTATTCACTAAATGGGATACAGAGATTAATATTGGACCTGGGGAGGTTTGCTTAGTTGTGGAACAGCAGGGCACAGAGGGAAGAGAACCCATCAGACAGGGTGCAAGTATCAAGCTCAGTGTTAACAGGAACCCTCAAATTTTATGAAGCAAACCTCTTTGTCCTTGGTCATTCCAAGATAACAAGCCAGGAACCTCCAGGAGGTCATGGATGAAGCAGAAAGAAAACTGAGCAGAGAGAGAATGGAAGTGAGAGATGAAGTCAAAGGAGGGAGACTGGAGTGGGAGGCAGGATAGAGAAGAGCCAGAGCAGGGAAAAGCCCTTCCCTAAACCAACAAAGAGGTGCAGTGCCTCTGTGTCAACTAAAGAAAAAACCACACCAGGCTTGAGGTCAGGCATGAGGCTGCTCAGTAGCATATGTCCCTGAGAGTGGGAATTTTCCAGACTTGAATCTCTGTTCCCCACACTTACTACCCATGGGACTCTAAATAAGTTATCCACCCCAGCTGAACTCTACTGCAGTTAGATTGCGGGAAGCACCCACCCCACCTCCCAGGGTTTCTATGGGTGTCACTGGGCTCACTTAGAGGAGCACCCATCTCAGGTCTTGGGGCATCGGCATCCTGATCCTCCGCATAACCCTGTACAGTGGGGCTGCTGGGGAAGAATCTGACCAGGCTGATGCAGAGACCATGTTCCTTCTACTTTGCTGTCAGTTGTGGGTAGGCTTTCGAGCATCAAATGAAATCTGACATGGAGCCCCAACCCAGAAAACCTGTGTGAGTGGAGCTGGCCTGGCTAAAATCAGAAAACAGAGCTCAGATTCATGCTGATGCCCTCCTCATTGTACACCCCCAACCTCAGCCTTGGTGGTCACTCCAGGAGTCCAGAGCTCCACACACTCAGTTTCGAAATCGTGAAATCAGGATAGAACTTTTCACAAAGCAATGGATCAATAAAAAATGACAGAATGACTGAAATTAAGCTAAATGTTTGTGCATTTTCTATTCAGAGATACCGTTTCCAGTTTGATTATGCTATCAGGTCCATCTTACAGAGGGTAAGACTGAGGCTAATCTGGTCCAAGGACATTCAACCTCAAGTACTCACTCTGTGAATCTATTGTAGGAAGCCTCATTTCTCTTTCTGATGGCAGAATTTCTTATTAGCCCTCTCAGCCTCCTAAGGGGAAAATGGGGCTGAAATGATGGTGCATTGTTCTCCCAGCTGCCCCAAGCCCTCACCTTTAACAAACACCCCCATCTGGCTACCTTCATCACCAGCAACTGGAGTCCATAAGTGAGCCTGGCACATTCTTCACTCAGAATGCCCTCAGCCTCAACCAGGCAGGAGCACACAGGCTAGAGCTATTTGTCTCTTTCTCAGTCGTCACCATCTCTCTGGGCTCCCATTCCTCTACTGCTGAGCCCCCTACTCGCCCCCTACTACAGCAGACAGAGCCAAGATGAAGAGGAATGCTCTCACCAGGCCATCTAACACAGTCAGCTCTTTCCAAGCTGCTGCTCCTCCAAGAAAAATCTCCCCAACTGGTCTGCATCATAAACATGTCTTTCCCCGACATATGCACACGTATGTTCATTGCAGCACTGTTTACAATAGCAAAGACTTGGAACCAACCCAAATGCCCATTGATGATAGACTGGACAGGGAAAATGTGGCACATATACACATGCAGCCATACTATGCAGCCATAAAAAATGACAAGTTCGTGTCCTTTGTAGGGACATGGATGAACCTGGAAACCATCATTCTCAGCAAACTGGCACAAGAACAGAATCAAACACCACATGTTCTTACTCATAGGCGGGTGTTGAACAATGAGAACACATGGACACAGGGAGGGGATCATCACACACTGAAGTCTGGGGGGGGGACTAGGGGAGGGACAGTGGGGGGGTAGGCAGTTGGGGAGGGGTAACATGGGGAGAAATGCCAGATATAGGTGATGGGGATGGAGGCAGCAAACCACATTGCCATGTGTGTACCTATGCAACAATCCTGCATGTTCTTCACATGTACCCCAGAACCTAAAGTGCAATTATATATATATATACACACATATATATATTACATGTTCTTCACATGTACCCCAGAAACTAAAGTGCAATAATATATATATATATATGTATATATATAAATATATACATATATATATAAATGTCTTTCCCAATCCAGGGCTTGGTCCAGACCTCAAGGATCCTGAGAAGTATATTGGAATTCAGTTCTTGGTGGCTTACAGCAGTAATGGATGTGAGGGAAGAGGCAGATGCATTGGGCACATGGTTAAGCAGATCTGTGTGCAGTGTCCTGCGCTAGGTTCTGAGGACACAGCGATGATAGGGTGCATTCCCTTAGAACAATAGGACCGGGTGAATCTTTAGAGAGCTCTTAGTTCCACCAGCCACTTGAGTCTGAAGCAAACTGAGTTACAAGCTGTGCATGTGACTCAAGCCAACAGGGTCCTTCCCTGAGATGTTTCCAGCTGGAGCTGGAGTGGCAAGGGTATGTGGTTGGGGTTTCTGCCAGGGCTGGAACAAGATGAAGTGAGTGAGAGTCCCAGTGCATGGTGCATAAAGATTCATCACTTCCAGGGCCCTTCCAGACAAGTGTTTCTAGAGGATGAGAGAAGGAGGCCCAGGAGCCATCGATGAGGGATATATGGAGAGCAACTCTTTCTTCCCATCTGCGGCTACCCCAGCGCTTTCCAACAAATCCCCCTCTATCTCTTAACCTAGATGGAGGTGGGTTTCTGTCACTTGCTGCCAGAGAGTTCTGACCAACAGTGAGTCTTTGCCATGTGCATCCCTCTGACATCTGCTTCTGTTTTGTGGCTCAAGTCGATGGCCCTGTCTCTGCCCTCTGGTTGCTGGTCCTAGGCTCTCCACCATGTGGTGAGGCTGCTGACCCTCCTCAGGTACCCATCCCCACCAGGATCTCCAGACTACTGGGTGTGGCTCCCAAAAGCCTGGGACCCAGCACCCACCATTAAGGGGCTTGATGACCCATGGTGAGTTGAGCTGGAAAAGGGAGTGCAAAGGAAATATGCCAAGCTCTTGACTAGGGGGGGCAGGAGGGACTGTGCTGAGAAGGCTGGAATAAGCCATATGTCCTCTGAGAAGAGGGATGGAGAAATTCTCTTTGAATGAGCAAGGAAACAGTTAAGAGGTCACTGAGAATCAGGAGACATTCCAGGGTCATTCTTGGGACATTAAAGATTCTAGGGTCTATTCTGTCATGACAAGTGAAGCAAAGTGCGGGTTGGAAACTTCTGACTGTCTCCCACCTCCTATATTCTAAAAATTCATGGTCTCTTGTCCTGCCTGCCCAAGTCCACAGGGCTGCCTGGTCCCGTCATGTGACCTCCCTGCCTACACTACAGGTGCTACCAGTATGCTCACTGCCCCCAGCCTCATTTCCAGACCTGGTCTTTTGAGAGCCCCAATGTGCCACCCCTGAGCTTGCCACTGAGCCTGAGCTCAGGACTAGCCCTGCCCTGTGCTGTCCATGTTGGGACGGGAGGTAAAGGAAGGATCTGGGAGCAGGTCTCCTGCTGTCACGACCTCCCCTCTTCCATCTGACCAGGCTACGTTTAGATGGAGGTGGAAGCCTGTGATAGCAGCCACAGAATACAGTGAAAGAGGGGAAACATTGGGGTGCAGTGGGGGGGAAGCAACCTTGGGGCACAGTGGGAAGAGGAACCTTGGTGGACCAACAGGATTTTGGAAGCATCAGGACTTGGGCAAACTATTTGCCAGCATGGTTTTCACCTCAGGCTGACAGCAGAAGTCCAGCATCTGGGCCTGCAGGAAACTGGGGGAGGAACACATGCCAGCTGGGTTCCCCTTAAAAGGAGAGTTGCTCCTAAAATAGGCACGCATGACCCAGTCATGAGGGCGGAGAAGGATCCAGCAGCTCCCAAAGGTAGGACGTAGCTCTGAGCCCAGGAAGAGTTTCGTGTTTCAAATCACACATCACAAATCACTTTCTCCGCACATTCCTTGGAAGCTCTGGTGCGTAAACTTTCCACCTTATCTTTCCCAGAGCTGATGCCAGGAGCTGGCCCTGGTGATGTTTCCATTTAAGCAAAAGAGACAGTAGGTGTTAGCAGCCCCTATGGCTCCTAGTAAGATGAAGAAATTGATCAGGCTGTCTCCAAGCAAGGGAGAAGGAAAGAAGGGAAGAACAGAGATGAACCACAGGGGAAGGAAGTGGAAAGGGGGAAATAGGACTTGGTATTGTTGCAAGTCAGTTAGGGTTTGCGGAGCTCCAGGTGGTGGTGATTACGAGTGTTGCTCTAAAGTCTCTCCACCAGGGTACAGATCACAGGGTGCCCTTTACTTGCTGTGTGATCTTGTGTGAGCTAGTCCACCTCTCTGAACTTCAGTTTGCTCATCAGTAAAATGTCCATAGTAAAATAATTCCTCCCTTCTAGAACTGCTGTAAGCACTGCATAAGATGGCACATGCAGGTGTGTCTGGCACCTAGCAAGCACTCTATCCAACGTAGGCATCATTTCACTAGACCAGGAACTTCTGTGAAACTTGGTGACACCAAAAGAGGAAGATGGAGCTGCCTGGGTCATGGTCTCTCTTGTGATCCCAACAGGTAGGCTTTGAACAGAGTGCTTAACTTAGTCACAGGCAACCACTCCACCTTGACCTATGAAATCAAGAGATCAATCAAGGCAGAGAAGTACTGCATCGACATTTTACCTTCGACATTGAAAGTAATAAAGAATAATAATATTATTTAAAGATATGCAAATATATAGGTCAGCTAACCTTGACTTGTTGGAAATCATTGTTTAGTCTGCCCCAGCTGTAAATAGGGTCTGTGTCTGCATAATATATCATTTGATATTAAGGTTCAGCTGCTTTAAAAGAGAGAAAAACACAAAGTTTGAAAACCACCATCTTGGATAATGCCACCTCTGGGTATAGATTTTATGCCTTCAAGACCCACGAGAAGTCACATCTCTTTTTTTTTTTTTTTTTTTTTTTTTTTTGAGATGGAGTCTCGCCCTGTTGCCCAGGCTGGAGTGCAGTGGCACAATCTTGGCTGTCTGTAACCTCCGCTTTCTGTGTTCAAGTGATTCTCCTGCCTCAGACTCCTGAGTGACTGGGATTACAGTTCCCATGCCACCACAGCCAGCTAATTTTTTGTATCTTTAGTAGAGACAGGGTTTCACCATGTTGGCCAAGCTGGTCTCAAACTCCTGACCTCATGATCTGCCCGCCTCTGCCTCCCAAAGTGCTGGGATAACAGGCGTGAGTCACTGAGCCCAGCCGAAGTCACATCTTTCCAGTGGGAAAGCTGCCTCTGTGAGAATACTGAGCTTCCGGCAGGTGGGAGACTGAGTATGGGGGGATTACATTAAAGAAATGTGAGTCCCACTTTTGACACGTGTTGGTAATTATCACTGAACGTATGATGTAATTATTCATTTTGTTTCAAGAGACATTTTTTTCCCACATAGGAGCCATGGCTTTCAATTTTACAAAGTCAAGACTGAGCTTGCAGAGAACTAAGTCATCTGTTTCATGTACTATAAGCTTTGGAAATGCATTTAAAAGGAAGAGAGCAAGGATTTTAGATACAAGTAGTTGGGGGTAGTAGGAAAGGTGACCTTGCCGGAGGGTTGCCCAGCAATCAGGCACACGGAGGTCAGCAGTCTCATCTTGTCTCTCCAAGACCAGAAGGCAAGAGTCACCCTCAGACCTTCACCCTGGCTCCTGCACTCCTGGGCTATGAGGAAGGAGATCTCACCTGCAGAAATAGGTAACATCCCAAGGTCCCAGAGTTAGGAGTGGCAAAAGATGCTGGAAAACAAAGATAAAACTTCAGGAAGGAAATTAAACTGTACACGTAGGGCTGATGCCTGCTCTCCAGCACCGGAGCCTTGCTTTAGAATCAGAAAGTATTGAAGAATATCATTTAAGACTCTTTGATAAGGAAGGTAGAAAAATTCACTCACATCTAGATGGCAGCTGACCCATGAGAAAATCCTCCTTAATATCACTTTCAACGTGTTTTCCTTGAAAATGTTGTTTAATTCTAGCGGAAGTCCTGGGGAGGAGAGCTCTTTTAACTCTTTAATTTTTTGTTTATTTAAAGAACTTTTCAATACTTTAGAATCATTTTCCCTCAACACATTTATATCAAGACTCTTTTTTTGTTTGTTTGTTTTTGTCAAACAACAAAAACAAACACTGGCCTATTTTTTTTTTAAGAAAAAGAATTTATTGCAAGGACATGGGATCACTCACAAAATCAAAGGTGAAATCAAAAATGTATTATGCCTTCAGAAGGACCAGAACTCCTAGGACTCTCAACACATGGCTTATCTTTCTAGAATGCTGGGAGACAGATGGATGTGGCTTCACCCACCTCCCACAACAGGCAACTTTGGGCAGAATGATTGACAGGTTGTCCCAACCACATCAAAGGAAAAGGAGGAAATTCAGTTCCCCTAAAGGGGATAACCACACTTCTGTTTTGACAATTTATCATTTATGTGTCCTTTCTATGTAAGAAAAGTACTCAAACATACCTTTTAGTCAAACTCCCAAACTGCTTGGGAAAGCTGGGCATTCTATTGAAATAACAGCAGAGAGGGCTGGGAAGGAGGGATTTTTTAGAAAATCTTATTCCATCTTAATACATTCTCTGGATTAGATGCTGATTAATTTGGCACTAAAGGCTGCTGTTAATCAGTTGCATGTCAGCCATCATTTCTAGTGACATTTAAATTATAAAGCATGATGGGATTAACTGTACTTTTGCAAATCACCTCTTTATAAAAGTATAAGTACACCTGATGTGCACTGCAGAGGTATCAGCACCCTCTGTTTCACTCATTGTGATTCTCGGGATTATGATAAGACTTGGCTTGAGCTGATGGATTCAGACCGATTGTGTTTTACAAGGTGTTTTGAGTTTGGAAGTCATTCTCATAGACTTGGGATTTCCTGAGCCAGTTTCCAGAGTGACAGCCAAGCACTTCCTTAGATTCACACCTGGCAGGATCATGGCTCAACCTGAGGAAGGTGTTTGTTTCTTTGCCTCAAAAGAGAGTGATGAGGTGATCTGCACCCATAGTGGCTCCTTGGTCCCAGGACCCCTAGAGGGCAAGAGACCGTCTTAGAGCACTGACTTCCTCCCACCGTCTAGAATGTCCTGAGTGATCTGCTCATTCAGTGGAGGTAACCAGATGGGAAGAAAGCAGGCAGAGAGGGGAACTAATCACTGAGTTCCTCAGGCATTCCAACAACTGCTTTTGGATTTTCTCGGGGCTCCCGCCTTGTTATAGAGACATCTTTTTAAAACTTGTAAAATACTGGGAAAAAAATTAAGTAGAAAACCAAAAATACCCCCAATCCTACAACCCAGGAATAACCGTTCACATTTTCAAAGACTTGTTTAGGCATACGGGGTGCACATGCAGGTGTGTTCCTCCATGTTGTCTTCAATACTTTTTCTGAGACAAATAGGGAATAAACATCTAAATGTATGTGCATAATTAGGGTCATGATGTATGCATAATTTTGCATCCTGCATTTTCCTTTTTTTTTTTTTTGAGACAGTTTCGCTCTGTCGCCCAGGCTTGAGTGTGGTGACGCTACCTCATTCACTGCAACCTCCGCCTCCCAGGTTCAAGTGATCCTTCCCTTTCAGCCTCCCAAGTAGCTGGGATTACAAGCATATACCACCACATCTAGCTAATTTGTATTTGGCTAATTTATCTAGCCAATTTGTATTTTTAGTAGAGATGGAGTTTCACCATATTGGCCAGGCTGGTCTCCAACTCCTGACCTCAAGTGATCTGTCCTTCTCAGCCTCCCAAAGTGCTGGGATTAATTAAAATTTTGACCCAGTTTTATGTTATGTTTAAAAGGCTGTCATCGCTCCCACCCCCCAGTGCACTTAGTGAGTACTCAAATTCTCATTAAGTAAGGCAGGTGGTTTCAGTTTTGCTAGGATGCTCCAGTAACAGGAAACTCACTGTCTGTTGAGTCAGGTAGTTCCACGTCTGGGTATCACAAACATTTATTTGATGGTTCTTCCTTATATCAAAACAGAATTTGCTGTTATAGAATGGCTACATACTTGGGACATGCATAACTAGCTAATTCCTTTTCCATGGGCTCTTTAAACCAGTTCAGATATTTATTTACTCCCCCACTCCTCCCTCCTCCCTCCAGGCTAGTGAACTCCAGTCATTTGAGTTTCCTTCCAAGGCCTGGATGTCAGGGCTCCTCCCCCATCAGAGATCCTTTCCTCTGGTACCCCCCACCCCCACCCCCCAACTAGCTGCCTGCATCCCTTTTCAAGAGAGGCCCAGCCTTTGCAGGGTGGCTCCCTCACTCTTGCTGCAGCTCACAAGTATTTGGGAAAATGAGTCCTAATTCTTCAATAACTAACATGGTATAGACAAGCCACAGCCACTCCCCAGGGACAGTAGTCACACCAGGGTTAAGCTCACCCACCTCTGCAGGCAGCTGTCCTGTTTCTTGACCCTGATCCATCCCTCATAAGCTGTGTGACTTTGAGCACGTGTCTGAACCTTTCTGTGCCACCAAGGATGTAGGAAAGATGAAGTGAGATGACAATGCCCATGCAGTTTCTTTAGGGTGTAGGGCAGGCTTCGCATTTGATGTTGTGCAGCCTACCCTATCTGGCAATGAATTCATCACCTGGGAAACTTCAAGGGAACGTGTAGAAAACAGACCACTCATGGCCCCTTGAGATCCCACAGTGGCAAACTTTCTGGTCCCAGGGAGTATGTGAGGCCAGATTTTTGGATGAAGTACCCCCATGGCTTCCAATGTGCTAATAGTTTGCTGTACAGTGGGGAAGAGTGTGATGGAGAAATGACCAGGCAGGACTGGGATGCTCAGAACTGCATATCTACAGTATCCCTGCTGAGGTCATGGGCAGAAAATCAGATCTGCCCAATAAGTGTGCAAGCTTCAGGCCTGGCTGGTTCCAGGTTACCCACTCAGCTCTGCTACTGAGGAGCCGAGAGTCTGTGCAGAGTCCCACACATACACCCTTTTCAGAAGGGATCTTCTAGGCCTGAGATCTCAACATCTGGGATCAGCTCTGGAATAGGGACAAATGATAGTTTAAAAACAAGAACAAAGCAGACAAGAGAAAACAGGCTTTGGTTTAGCACTCCAAAGTAAACGGCATTTCTGCATACTGCTGCAGTTTGGCCACATTTGTAAATTTTGATTAAAAGCTAATTTGGGAGGAGAAAGGAATGAGTAGGTGGAAGCCCTCTGGGGTCTCTGATCATGGATCTTACTGTTCCCACCAACTCCAGTTCCAATCCAGCATCAGATGATAACAGCCATAAAGAGGCAGCTCTGAGGGAGAGCTAGGGGACTGCCCTCTGGACAGTCATCAGGACCACAGCTTAGGTGACATGAGGGACAAACATGTCAGGAAAGAGGACGGCTGCATAAACTTCATTAACTCAGAGGCTCTGGATGGAGCTCATAAGACGTCAGTAAGCAAAGGTGTTGAAATGTCTTTTGAACACTATTTCAAGCATTGATTTTCATTTTCTCGCCCTGCTGTTTTGTAGCTGTTATTGCTTCTAAGATGCCTGTTTCATGATTGTCTGTGCTCCACTGGGGGAAACCAAAGTCCAAGAGATGATGTGTGTAGCATGTCTCAACACATCCAGCTCTACAGGTACCCACAGGCCACTCTGCCTGGGCACAGGGCCTCTCCACACCCTGCCCATTGGACAAACTCCTATTCATCCTTTGAGACTCATTTCATGGGAGTTGAAACCACCAAGAAACTTGGGAGTCATTCCACCCTGGCAGTTCTCCCTCCCACAGCCCAGGTCCCATTGTTTTCCTCTCTTAAATCCTTCCCCTCTCCCTCCATCCCCAGGTCCCTCTGATGGTCCTGCCTGCATCATCTTTCCCCAGGATATAGTCACCTCTGTGTGACAAGTACTGGACCAAGGATGTCACAGGACAGCTGCATTTCATGCTCCCAGAAGCCCTATGCACCTCACTTTAGAGATGAGTGAATTGAAGCTGATGTGCAGGGGTGCTGATCTATGACTAACTTGCCCCCCAACCTTGGACAGTTTGCTCCACTCTGTGGGCCTCTGTTGTCTCATGTATAAAATGGGGAGTTTGGATATAATTGTCCTTAAGATTCCATGTAGTTCAAACATTTTATGCCTTGTGGTTTCTTGCTTTAAAAAAAAAAATTGCCACTAGTGGGATTGTGTTTTTAGTTTTATATTTGAAACTAGGAAGGTTTTTCAGAGAAATCAGATGGACTACAGTATGAGATTGTGAAGGGCCCAGCGGGAAATTTTTGAAGGAAGCGGTGTTATCTACCTGACAGAGAAGAGAACACAAGAGGGGAGAGGAATGGTCGGCTTCCCTCCGAAGAGGTGCCATGCAGAAGAGGCAGTGTGCCCCTCCTCTCTCTCCAGAACAAAAAGGAGCCAAACTCACGAAGTTTTGAAGAGGCAGCTGTCAATTAAATTTACAAAACAACTTTCTACATCTGTATTTCCAAGGGATAAAAAGCCACAGGCCTTAGAAGTGAAAAGACCCAGGATGCAAATGGCTCTGTGACTTACTGAGACCATCTATTTGAATGTCCTAAGCTAAGCTGCAGTTTTTTCATCTGTTAAATGGGGGATAAAACCTACCTCAGAAGATCGTGGTGGGGGTTAAAATAAATGATATTTGCAGTGTTTAGCGCAGTGCTGGACTTAGAACTAGCTGCAGTTATTATTATCATCGTGATTAGAGTTAATATTGTTACCATCAGGTTTTTTTGTCATCTTCTTACTGAGGCAGGCATCCCTCCTTCCAGGGGGAGGTTGGAAAGTTACCCCTTCCCAGGCAAAGCTTCTTTGGTGACATCAAACATGACCTCTGAACAGACCACAGAATATTATCCAACCGCATGGGCAGATCTCCTTGGCAAAACCTGGATCCACTTTGAGCCTTTATTCACGCCATGAATCACCCAAACAAATTCATGACTTGAAGGAATCTCAGCATCTCACACCTGATCCTGGAGGCGGCCTTATGGCCTCCCCCTCCTAGAAGTGTCAGTAAGTAGACAACACAACCTTCTCTGAAAAGCACGGAAAGGTCTATTCACATGGTGCCTAAACGTGTCCTGAGTTCATGGGGACAGAGAAGCCAGGAGAGCAGACGCAGGGGAGGAAGGACGTTTATTCACTTGCACGGCGTACGGGTTCTACAGAGGGCTGGGGCAGGAGCGCATGGAGACAGAGGCCTTGATGAGCTCGGAAAAGCAACTGCCCCATAAAACAGAACAAAGGAGTCAGGTGAACCTACACATCCCAAACCATCCTCAGGACTGATCTCCTTAATTCTGAAGTATCAAAAATCAAAGCTTCTTTTCTGGTTGATCCAAGAGCCCTGAGATAGCAGTTCTTTTCTTGAAGGGGAGAAATGAAGCTGAAAACTTGTTTTGTTCTCTCCTACTAAAGCCCATACTTTCTAGTGTTCAGGAGCCCCGCAGTTCATTTTCTTTTAAATATCTTTAGAAAGTAAAATTTGTTGTGCGGTCAGGTGATGACACACACTTGACAGAGGGGTAAAAGCTTCTTTTGCCCTGGGTGCTCCTATTAATGTGCCAGGATATCTAAATTCCTGAAAAAACAACTCTTCTGCCTTAAAAAAAAAATACTAGAGCAGTGTGATTCAGACTTTATTTTGTTTGAAACTAGTCTGTTTCCTGAACAAAGATCTAGGTTTGGGAATCCATGGACACCATGACTAGTGAAGTGCTTGGATTTTTCCTTTTAAGTCTCAGTCAAGAGCTGAGCTTTGCCACCAGGCCAGTTGGTTCCCAGTCCCAGCTGCACATCAGAATCACCCAGGCAGCTTTAAAAATACCAATCCGGCCTGGCACAGTGGCTCACGCCTGTAATCCCAGCAATTTGGGAGGCCAAGGCGGGCAGATTGCCTGAGGTTGGGAGTTTGAGACCAGCCCGACCAACATGGAGAAACCCCGTCTCTACTAAAAATACAAAATTAGCCAGGCATGGTGGCTCACGCCTGTAATCCCAGCACTTTGGGAGGCCAAGGCAGGCAGATTGCCTGAGGTTGGGAGTTTGACACCAGCCTGACCAACATGGAGAAACCCTATCTCTGCTAAAAATACAAAATTAGCCGGACATGGTGGTACATGCCTGTAATCCTAGCTACTCAGGAGGCTCAGGCAGGAGGAATCACTTGAACCTGGGAGGCAGAGGTTCAGTGAGCCAAGATCGCGCCATTGCACTCCAGCCTGGGCAACAAGAGGGAAACTTCGTCTCAAAAAAAAAAAAAAAAAAATTCCAGACTCTACGCTAAACAATTAAACTGTAATCTCTGGGCAAGCGATACAGTGCAGGTAAATGAACCAGACCCTCACTTCCCTGGTCCAAGCTGTCTGGTAGGAACAGGTACTCATCCTCCCTGGACCTCACCTTCCCCATCTATCTAATGGGAGAGGCAATATGCTACTCTCCTAGGGCTGCTGCAAAGATTATAGGAGTTAGTTCATGTGAAATGCTCACTTAGCACATGCTTGGCCCTTCCTAAGACTGAATGGGTGCTGAGTGCTGGCATTTGGCTGTGGGCAACTTCCTGATATTCTTGCATAGGCGGGAAGCTGTCTTGATATGGGCAGTATGAATCAGGAATCCCTGTTTCCAGTCTAGTGTCCTTATCTGTGAAATGCAATAATAATAATAGCATCTACCCCAGAAAGTCATTGTGAAGAGTCAATGATGTAAGTCATGTAACATTTAGCACAATGCACAATATACACACAACAATACATATTAGCTCTCACTAGTGAAAAAAGTGATACATAACTTAGGGGAGCTATCCTATAAAATACAGATTCATGCCCCATTATAGAGATAATAGGTTAAGTGACTTGCCAAAGGTCACTGACTGAAAAGCAGAATACCCAAGATTTGAACTTCAGATTGTCTTTCTCCAAAGTCTATATTTCTCCCTCTTCATCAATTGCCATTATGATAGTACCTTGACAGTATTATGATAGTACCTTCTTCAGTGAGAGCTGAAGTCCTTACCCTGGCATTTAAGGCCCTTAAAGTTGGCCTTCCATCAGCCATTTCCAATCTTATCTCCACTTGCAACCACTGCTCCTCCAATGTCCACTGTGCATTCTCACCTTTGGGCCTCAAGTCAGACACCTACTTGGTCCTAAATCTCCCCTCTCTGCCATGGCCTGGTTCAGATGCCTCTCCCCTGTCCCCCACAATCTGCCTGCCAGCAGTGCTCCTTGCTCTGCTGAGGCCCAGGAGCACTTGGTCAATTTTCTTAGTACATCTGATATTGTCGAATCTTGCCTGTAGGGCATCTCT
The DNA here is from genome assembly GCA_036589455.1 of Ateles fusciceps. Classification (NCBI taxonomy): domain Eukaryota; kingdom Metazoa; phylum Chordata; class Mammalia; order Primates; family Atelidae; genus Ateles; species Ateles fusciceps. Next base: position 23,746,043 of record JAZHEH010003205.1, on the reverse strand, counting down.
GTCCTGCCAGACTGTGGGCTCTTAGGAGCTAGAATGTGTCCTAACCACCTCTGTCCTGGCTGCAACTCTTACTAACTCAATCCCATGCCTTCCATTTTTAAATAGGGTAGGGTGGGCGAGACAGGTTTGTCATAAATCAATCCATCTGACTAATATGGGATGTCACAGACTCCCTTCACATTATTAATTGTCAACAAGGGTTGGCTGTGAAGTGTTTGGCAAACAGTCCATGATGAGTTTTTGACAGTCGAGTCATGTTGGAAATTTGGGGTGGCAGATGGGTGTGGTTAGCAGCATATGGTTTGAAGTGTAGTTTCGGTGTTTATGTATTTTTATAAACTATGACTTTATATTTATGCATTGAGAAGGGAAAGAATTCAAAATTAAGTTGTGCATTTCAGGGAGTTACGTTAATGTTCTTCAAGAAAAGCAACTTTCGGGTTGTAGAGAGAACCCTGGAGAGGGAGCTGGGATCCCTGGGTATTAGTCCCACCTCTGGCACCACCTGTGATGACCGCCAGCCAGTGAATTCCTCTCTCACGGGATGTATTTGATGTTTGGTCTATGTCCAATATTCTAGGATCACTGGTGAGTGGTATTTGTGTTGGTGGCAACATAGTGGAGGCAACTACGGAAGCATGGCTGGGGTTGGGGGAGAGATCCTGCCCCTCTCCTGGAAGGGGATGGCTGGATACCTGGAGCCACCTGAACTTTTGCAAGCCCCTTAAAGTCAGAGGTCAGAGCTGGAGGGACACTGGAGAATGTCTCATCCTGCCTTCCCCATCCAGGGAGGAGTACATGATGAGCCGGGGCAGGAAAAGATGCTAGGAGCAAGGCGCATTTTTTCCAAAGGTCAGTGGATTCAACACAGGTAAATACCACAGGTAAATATTCTAGGATCGCTGGTGAGTGGTATTCTTCAGGACCATGAGAGATTTGAAAAGTTTTTAATGTTCTTGCCCCCTGGAACAGCTTTGGGCTGTGGCCAGGGGCCTGGACCTGAGGGACTGCATCTCTGTTTTCTGGATTCATCTGACAGACACACAGATTCTAAACTGTCTTTGCAATAAGGAAAGCACTGTTCTCATGGGATCTAGGTTTTAGGGAAATAGATTGGGTTCTATTTGCTTTGTAGAAACACATCCAGGCCCTCAACATCTTTTAAACTCCCAGGGTGATTCCTAAATCTGGGTTCGTGGAGATTGGTCCATCCAACTCTCTCCTTTCATGGATGGGGAGAGTGAGGCCCAGAAGGGGGACATGACTTGCCCAAGACTGTAAAGGACAATGGGGTAGAACTGGGACCAGAGGCCTGTTCTCTCCGATCATGGATTACCTTACCACACACAGTGTGCTGTGCAACATAGTGGAGGCAACTACGGAAGCATGGCTGGGGTTGGGGGAGAGATCCTGCCCTCTCCTGGAAGGGGATGGCTGGATACCTGGAGCCACCTGCACTTTTGCAAGCCCCTTAAAGTCAGAGGTCAGAGCTGGAGGGACACTGGAGAATGTCTCATCCTGCCTTCCCCATCCTGGGAGGACTACATGATGAGCCAGGGGCAGGAAAAGATGCTAGGAGCAAGGCGCATTTTTTCCAAAGGTCAGTGGATTCAACACAGGTAACTTACAGTTGACTTTTCTATTTTAATCAAACACGTATCAGGGAAAACTGCAGAATCTACATGAATGATGAATGAAGTTGTCTACCGCCTCCTTCTCCTGGTGCTCTGAGAACCCAGTGCTACTCTCCTCTGTCCCGGGAGGACACTAATTGTTAGGGGCTGAATGTTTGTGTCTCCCCCAAATCCATATGTTGAAATCCTGACCCTCAATATGAGAGTATTTGGAAGCGGAGTCTTTGGGAGGTGAGTAGAGTTAGATGAGGTCATGAGGGTAGACGAGGTGACATGGGATACTTTTCTCTGCTTTCCTCCACATGAGGACACAAGAAAGCAGCCATCTGCAGACTAGGAAACAGGCCCCAACAGACACCAGCTCTGCTGGCACCTTGATGTTGAACTTCCCAGCCTCCAGAGCTATGAGAAATTAATGTTGATTGTCTAAACTACGCAATTCAGTATTTTTGTTACAGCAGCCCGAGCACTGACGTTAATCTTGCACAACCTCTTCATTTCACAAACAAGTAGACCGAAATCCAGAGAGGGCAAGTGACCTTTTCAAGGCTCACAAGAACCAAGACTTTCTGCTGAATCATGATCAGCTCCTCTGACTTCCTGTCCCACACCTGTTGTAAAGGCTCGGGAAATTCTCCGCCCTTATGCAGCTAGAAGCCTAGAGCCACTCCACACATCTTCCAAGGCACTGGAATGCTCACAGTCAGGAGGACTTGAAAGATTTCCTGTTTTTAAGAAGCTGAAATGGAAAAGTGCTGTCATTTTCTTTAAATACATTCTTTTGAATAAAACATCTATTCTCGATGCCAGCAGCAAGCTTCGAAACATGTTCAAGATGACATGATTGATAACAAGAAGGCTTTTTCAAGATGTTTCTAATTTCATCTTCCTGGTTAAAGAATGCGAACTTTCTAACATGATGTATGGCCTAATAAGAGGTGTGCGTGAACCGAAGTTATTTATTTATGCTTCCATTTTTGACAGATGAATATTAACTACTGAGAAAATTGTAAAGCCAATTAGCAAAAGCTGAATAATGTCCATATGAGAATGTATGACTAGAAACACACATTGCTTCTCATCCAAACAACTGAGCAGTAGATGTGCCCTGCTGTCCTCTGGGAAGCTGTGGCCAGGCTAGGGCATGGTGGCTTCTCTCCCTCCCAGGTGCCCCGGGGTTGGCCTTGATGAAGTCTAATTCCAGAGCAGATTCTGGAATCCCCCAAGGGAGAGTGGTTCTTGCCACTCTGTATGTGGGACCCGCAGAAAAGTGCATTTTTGCTAATCCTGTTGCTTTCTCCAGCTACCCAGCTGGCAGACCTCCAGGACTGAGGGAAGATAAGGAAGAAATGGGAGACGCAGAACTCTAAAGACTGCCTGCACTGACTCCATTCTCTTCTGTGTCTTAGAGGGAATCTGTTGCAAGGGAACCAGGGTTAACCAACCTCCCAATCCCTCACCCCCTCATCTCCTAGATATCATCTTGCTCTTAATGCTGATATTGCTCCCAGGAGCTGGATAAAGCCACAAACAAAAGCCAATTTAGAAACAAGTCACATATTCAAAAATATTTATTGGACACCTACTATGTGCCAGGCACCAGAAATGCAAAACAGACACACTCCCTGCTCTCATGGGGCTTCCATGCCAGAGGGCAATGTGGCAAGGCCCCTGTGGGGACCCAGGAGAAATCTCACACCCTGAGACAGTGCCGGATACCCCTCTACCAATTGATCTCATTGCTGAAGCTGAGAAAGGGAAGCGAAGGGGCTGACAGCAGCTTCCAAAATTAACAAGAGGTTAATTTACCCAACACATGCTGCAAATGTTGTGTTATGCTTCTAGAAATGAAGAACAAACAACCTGAGATCTCACTTGGAGGCTATAAATTATTCTTTCCCCCAGCACCCTGGGCACCAATCTGTCACCTTGCATTTTTCAGCCCATTGCTAATTTGCAATAATTTCTTGACAACTGCTTGCTTCATATTACAACCACGCTACCACTGTGCAATTTAAGAAAGTAATAAATGCCCTTTAAAGTATAGAAGGCACTCTCCCCAATACCCTACACTCACTCCCCATCCTGCATATTTAGTCAATGATCAGATCTGCCTAAAAAACAACGTGTAAGTTTCTCCCATTACAAATAACTTAATTTTAAAAGAAAAGGTCCTTTTCCAACTGAAACTCCCAATTACAATAAAAAACCTAGCAGGGCTCCCATTTTCTTCTGTCCCTTGACTCCACTTGCCTCGTCTGTGAGCCTCGCTAAACTGCGTGATTGGATTTTCCTTAAGGGCCCCCCTCCCACTTTCTGAAGATTCCAAGAAGCAGCAGAAATCACATCTAGGGTTGTAGAATCCTAGCATATCTGAGCTGGGAGGAGACCTTGGGGATATTCACATTCTAACCCTTCATTTTTCCAAAGGAGGAAACTGCCTAAGTCCACGCAGGCATTATGTCCGTGCTGGGAAGCCCATTCTTCTGGCTGCTAGATCGTTTCCACCTGACCACTGCCACTTCACATCCGGGTTTTCCCACCTCCTGGCCCCCCTGTTATCATCCTGGGATTTCACATCCTAAATCAACTGTGCAGATCCCAAGAGCTCTTTGGGAATCCAGGTGCATGTGTGCAATGAATAACTTCATCAATTACAGAGGAGACGGTCATGTGTGTGATTGTGTATGGAATGTTCTTCCCGCTTCTAGAATAAAATCTTTGATGTCATTGGTACTCTATTCTTCCAAAATAAAGTACACAAAGTTTCTATTTCTCCCAAAGCATAAGTACCAAGCTTGAAAAGTCATAAACTGTTTTTCATGACCAAATTGATTAGCTACTCTATCCCTAACAAAATGTAAGAGGTCTAAGTGTTTCATTTCAGCCCAAGAAATCCATCATTAAGTTTAATGCAAACATTGTTCTTCATTACTCAGTTGGATCTTCTCTGAAATGGATTTCATTGTAATACAATTTGGACAGACCTGCAGAATCATATTAAAACCATAAACTATGTAGAAGTACACGTGCTGGCAGGCATGGGAAATAAGTTGGGCACTTGGAAAAGTTATTATCATGCTCCAAATTTAGTGTCCCAGTGTCTAACTGCAACTCATGTTAACTATCAGGCTGTCTAGGCATCTTTATTTCTGGTCAGGAAAATGAAACTGTCTCCTGTCATGTTGGACAGTCTGGGTATATAACTTATATCACAGACAACAAAAATGTGTAATTTTATATGTTCCTGTACCCACCATTTTAGTACAGAAGGACTTCAAACTCGAATTAATATACTTGTTCAGCACGCCACTTTTGAAAACAGCAGAGCAGCAAATGAAGAACATTGCATGATACAAGCAACTTGTCTTGCTATATTTTTTTTTAGTTAAGACGGAAGGAGAGAAAAAGAGTGGATATTTATCACTCTAATCTACTTCCTGAAGTCTGAAGAATTCTCCCTTTCATCATTATAATTTGGTAATTAGATCCATAAACATGCAATTAGCTGGAAAGGGTATGTTTTTATTTGTCCTGGAATTTGCAAAGAAATTTGCCACCCCAACTCAAATTCTTGGTACATGTGGGTCTTCTTGGTTTGGGTTTTCACGATGCAGTGACCAAAGAAATAGGGCCATAATGGCAATGCCCCTCCTACCCTGATTCTTCACTCCGTCATCTTGATGTCAACTTTACACCCCTAAAAATCTCTGCCGTTGGCTGGTCCCACCTTTCCCTTCTTTTCTCTCTTGACCACAAACTCCACGTGTGTTTGCGCCACACTCATCTCCATCCCACCCCATTCTCCATTGACTTCTCTGTCTTTGAGCTTCACAGCTTCCTCTCCTGCCTCCTCCAAAACTCCCTCACCCCCAATTGTGCATGCTCCTGAGTTCCCCAACTTAAAGTGAGGACACTTTCTCTTGACCCCACGCTCCCCTCCTTTCCCTGCTCCTGTCTTCTCGTCACATTCTAACATCCTGCTCCACAGTTGCTAATGTGCTTCTGCACCACCTGCACCACCACCAAAACTGCTCCTTCTAACGTTACCCTGGAGCCTCCTCCTCCACTCAGATTTAGACGTTGGCATGCCCCTGTCAGAGGGTTCAGCCCTCAGACCTGTTAGCCATTAACATTCTCCCTCAGTCCTCACCACTCCCGAGCATGCAGGCCCTACAGATTCCACTATAGCACGTGCAACTCTGCCCGAGGTCCTTTTCTGGTCACTGGAGCATGCTCAGCTCACATGGCAGACCAGAAGTGCCAGGAAGTTGGTACCTCCCAGAAACAGCTCTCAACCAATAATGGACAGGATTTGGTGGACAAATACCCCAGTTCCCTCATCCCCTCTTGGAGATAATCTTGAAGACTGTTCTATAGTGTCTACCAGAGTTTTCATGCCGGTTTGAACCCCACTGTGGTTATTTAATGCTCTCATGGTCAGGGATATTATGGTTGGAAGAAACAGATCAATTTCAGCTGGTTCAATGGATAAGATCCAGGCTGGAGACATGAACCTGGGAGGCCTTGGCATACTGACACATGAGGGAAGAAGCAGCAATATACAAGTAACACGCTTCCCTTCTCACAGGGTGGCTGTGAGGGGTGAAACCGATACCTCACCCCACCAGGCTCAGCATTGTGCTAGGCCACAAACTGAAAGCTTGGTAAATAGAAATGTTCTCACTTACGTAAGGGCATGCAAGAATGCATTTGTAGAATCATAGAATTTTGGATAGATCTTCTAGCTCAAAAGCCTTAATTTGCAGGTGGAAAAACTAAGACTAAGACAAAGGAATTGACTTGCCCGGCATTTCCCCCCCCGTTAAAGATTGTTTCCTTAAGATTTACAGACCCAGCAAATAAAGGAGAAAGGTGAAGTTTAACTGCCCCTTGATATTCAATTACACTGTTAGGAGTTACCAATAAACCTTCTAAAGGCCAAAGCCAATGAGCTAGCTTTCATTTGATTTTGTAACTGCCTTCTATATCTAGTACTGCCGGCCACACCCCTGATTGAAACTCTCCTAATTCAGCTGATTTTCTAGCAAGAAAGAAAAGGAGAAATTAAAAAGAAAAGGGGCAGAAGGGAAAGTGACCTAGGGCGGATTCCCTGGAAGCAGAGCCCGGGGCAGGATTTGGGTACACTGAGGCAGTGAGGAAAGGCTTTTGGGAAGGAGCAGTGAGAGAAGAAGGACAGGGCAGGAAAGGGAAGGAGCCGAACAAGGGTGCAACCTCAAGCAGAAGCTAGCTAGACCCCACGGGAAGCTCTGGAGCAGGGGCAAGGGGACCCTGCATGTGTGCCCCTGTTGGTTAGTAGGTGGCTCAGGCAGCCAGGGCCGGGAGAAGCAGAGCCACCAGAGTTGGAACGAATTCTTATCATTTTATGTTGCTGTAGCATCATAAAGGCTTAACTTTCTCAGACCAGAAGCAGGGTTCAGTCACCCAGGACACATTCCAGTTTTCTGCCTCCTCCCCGTTCCTCAAGGGGGTGGATCCAGATACCTGCCTTATACAACCATCTCCTGGTGACCACCTCCCTATAAGATAGCTAAACACTACCTCCATGCCTCACCCCACTGACTCCCACACCCTGTGTGAACTTTGCAGATGGCCCTGGCATGGCACAGTGGTGACCCCATGGAACGCATGCTTGCTTGCCCTAAACCCACCAGTTAGAACACCCTACAGGGTCCAGCATGGTGGCTCATGCCTTTCATCCCAATACTTTGGGAGGCCTAGGCAGGAGGATCTCTTGAGGCCAGGAGTTTGAGACCAGCCTGGGCCACACAGCAAGACCCCATGAGTACAAAATATTTAAAGATTCGCTGGGTGTGGTGGTGTGTATCTGTAGCCCCAGTTACTCAGGAAGCTGGGATAAGCAGGAGGATTGCTTAAGCCCAGGAGTTTGAGATTTCAGTGAACTACAATCACTCCAGCTTGGGCAAGAGAGTGACACCATATCTCTAAAACATACAAATTTTTTAAAAAGCACACCCCACAAGAAACCTGCTTGGGTATCACCCTAGACACCAGTAAAAGCTTTGGCCCATGGATCCCTTTAACCTTCTCTCACTCTGCCGGGAGGTGAGGAGCAGCTAGAATTTACAACCTTCCTTGCAGGGTTCCTGAGCATTCCCGCAACACAACATTCCCCTCAGCCAGAATCAGGGCAGAAGGACTGGAGTTCAGAAAACAACAGTCTGTTTGACTGGCTTTGAGTTTCTGGGTATTTGCAAGTCAGGCAGCCTGGGTATTAATAAGTGATGGGGTTGTGGACTTACAGAAAGATGTGCAGACCTGAAGGGTGAATCCAGCGGGAGGAACAATACCTGCACCCCCCTGCATGGTGCCAGCGGAGGGGGAGTGTCACCTACTTTGCTTCCCATTTGCCCTGTGACTTCAGACAGAACTCCACCCCGATCCCGGTCGCTGGGCCATCACCTCCCCATCTATGACAGGAGGGGGTGTGAACTGGGTGATCCTCAAGGAGTCGCCCTTCTCTAATGTTGGGTGGCTCTAGATTCCCGATCAGGCCTGTAGCCAGCAAGGCTGACCCTGGGAGACATTCAGGGCTTAGACAACCAGAGCCAACAGCTCAGGGAGAGCAAATCCCAGTGCCCCCCAAACACAGGCAAGAGAGGCAAGACAGGAATGCACTATCCAAATATTTGAATTGTCTAAAAATAAACCAAAGCAATCTTCAAAATACATGCTTCGCGTGCATACCAAACCCACAAAATGCATAGCTCAGAATCCTGAACCACCAGAAACTGAATCAAAGTTCAACCCTTAAATGAATGCAATGACAGAAATAGGAGCAAGACTTTCTCAAGCAGCCTGTTTCCATCAGAAAACACATAAACAGGTTACTAGGGGAGTAAGAGGATTGAAAAGGGGTCAGGGGCTCTGGAATCTTCTCAATGACAGCACTGCCCAAGAATCTACCAAAACTCCCTCTCAACTGCCTGGGAAGAGAGAGCCCCCTTAACCAGAGTAGAGTGATTTGTATGTGTTATTTGTATTATTTGCATTCACAGTAACCCCCTGTGGCAGGCTGAGGAAGCTGGACTCTAAGAAAGTCACTTGTTCAAGGTCAGGAAGCTACAATGTGACTGAGATAGGATTCAAAATCAGGACTGTTGAACACCAAATCCCAAGCTCTTTGCCCCTAGGCAAACTATGACAATGAATTTGGATGATGTTGCCTAGAGTAGGCCAACCTAGGTCATTGATAGAAAGTTCCAGAAGTTCTGGGCACATGCCTAACTATTACGATGGTCACTGTAAAAGGAAATTATATTGCTGATCCAAAAAAACAAATGCTCAGAGTTTCATCAAGTCTAAAACAGGGATGGAAGGGCCAAGTATGGAATAGGTTTATCTTTCGGGCATCTCCAAGGCCAAGGATAGACACTGGCTTGCTCTCAGGAAGAACTCTGGGTTGGCCAGAGATGAATATAGAATGGGCTGTCCCAGAGGTAGTGAGCCTCCCCCTCACAAGAGGTGTTCAAGCGGTAGGTCTTTCCAAAATGCAGACTTGGCAGCATCAAGTCTTGGTGTTTTGGGCCTTCCCAGTCTGGCCTCTACCCCTTCCCCAGCCTCACACACACCCCTTTACCACTGGCCTCTTCTGTACACACCAGAACTTCTCACCAAGTTCAGGCCTCTCTTCATCCACTCTGCCCTTCTGATGAAATGTCCATGTGCCCTTTCCACACCTACAGCCTCCAACCCGCTTTTAAGGATCTACTCCAATGCCTCTCCTCCAGCCAATACCAAGCAGGCTTTGGGACATTTCTTCAGCGTTCCCATGTCATCATCCATGTATCTGCCTCTTTCCCCATCATTCTTTGGTCATCACCTACTAGCTATGATGACCTATGAGAGCTATGATTTGTTCTTCCCATTAGCAAGCACCATGCTTGCTTGCTCCTGGTAGACCTCCATTAATACGTTTTCCATGAAAGTAACTGGCTCATGCGGTTTCACTTTTTTTTTTTTTTTTTTTAAACAGAATCTCCCTCTTCGCTCAAGCTGGAGTGCAGTGGCGCCATCTTGACTCATTGCAACCTCTGCCTCCCGGGTTCAAGCAATTCTCCTGCCTCAGCCTCTTTAATAGCTAGGATTACAGGCACATGCCACCACTCCTGGCTAATTTTTTTATTTTTAGTAGAGACAGGGTTTCACCACATTGGCCAGACTGATCTTGAACTCCTAACCTCAGGTAATCCATCTGCCTCAGCCTCCCACAGTGCTGGGATTACAGGTATGAGCCACCGCACTCAGCCAGTTTGCACTCTTAAGCCAAGCTTGATCCCTTCCCATCTTCCCAGAGAGGAAGGTCACATATAGGTATGTTCATATGTATGTATGTATGCATATGGATGTATGGCACAGAGAGCGCCCTGCTCCAGCCACCCTGAAAGCTCCAGGCTAGAAGGGGGTAAGCTCCCCCACTCTGCCAGGAAGCTTGTGGTTGACAGCTAATCAGGTCACCTTTGAAGTTAAGACCATAATGATTTAAAAAAAAAAAAACCTCAAGGAAGAAATAATCAGGAAGCTCAACAGAGGCATCTGGGCTCAGAAATCGCAAAAGTCAGTGATATTTTTAAAATAAGAATACTTTCCAGATTCTCAAGGGACACACCGAGGACCTCTGGTATCTAACCATTTGCACCGCCTCCCTCGTCAAGATTAAAATGCTTCCTCCCCAGCCTCTCTGAATCTCTGCTGTTAGCACACTGAAGATAATCCTCTGGCATGCGGCTGCGTGGACCAGATGGTTAGCAATTCTTCAGGCAGGATACAGTTCTGCAGAATGGGAATGTGGAGGGCTGGATCTAGGTGGAGAATCCATTAATGGACAATAGCAACAGGCTCCTCTCTTCCAAGGAATTGTGCTGGAGAGCTGCCCAGTCCCCCAAGACAAACCAAATTTGGTCAAACGTCTCCCATCAAGTCATCCCATGGAAACCCCAGTGAACTTTGACAGGGACAGGGGACACCATCAAGGATGACCTTCAGTGGACACCAACGGTTCAATCATAATTAAAACTTTATTGTTTGCCGATGGCCTTCACACATGCCCTTCCACCCCTGCCCTTTTATTTAGTCTCCCAGTATGCGGTGAAGGAGATGATATTGGTTTCTCCCTATTACATATGGATCTGAGTCCCAAGGAGGGAAAACGACCTTCCCAGACTGCATGCCCTGTGTTTTCTAACCCAGAGCTCTCCCTGCAGTCTCTGAAGAGTTCCACCAATGGCACCCTTTTCTTGCCTACCTACAATACCCAGTTCAGAGCCGCTGCAGAGTAAGAACAAAGTAAATGTTTAACTGGGCTCTATTCAACACGGCTCCTGGTATTGATGCCAACAAGTTTTAGGGGTCACAGAAGAAGGCATTCAAATGGGGAGAGACAGCCCCATTTCTCGTCCTGCACAGGTATTTGAATATCTCATGAACAGAGCCCACTGCATTCTCTTGGCCTCAGAATGATCTACCTTTTACCCTGAAGATCACACAGCTGCCAAGTGGTAGCAGCAGGTTTTGAATCCAAGCAGTCTGACTTCATAGCACCCACATCACCTCCCAGAGGAAGTCTGACTTCGTGCCCATCCCACCCCTCCCTGCACCAATGTTCTTCTTCAATGTCCCTTTTTAACCCTTTCAGTTTTCTCTCTCTCTCTCAGCTTTTAGGCATTTTCATCTTGCTGTTCATCTCCACTAAAGCAGTGGGTTTTTCAGTGCGGGGTTGAGTAACTTTACATCTGTCACTTATACCTTAATATAAGTGAGTGTGAGTCAAAACATTAGCTCGTTCAGGGGTACCTGGGTTTCCAGTCTTCTTTCTCCCTAGTAAAGGGATCCAGAGGTTACCAAGCTGGTGGTTATTCAGTGCACGGTCCTTTCTCTATGATTTCACCCAGGTGGCTCCGCACAGGAAGACTGCTGGTGGATCTGGCTGAGAGCAAGTGGAAGCGAGTTTTCACCAGGGCTGCCTCCAGGAAGGGCAGTTTTCAAATCCTGCTGCGCAGAGATCGTTGGAAGTTGCTTGGAAGTTCATGCAGCAATAAGCACAGACAGCCTACTCTTTGCAGAGAAATAGATGGGGGAAGTTCAGGCATAGGACAAGGTGATTCCAAAGAGGAATTGCACAGCTGCAATCTGGTCCCCGATCTGTGCAACCAGCCACCCACATCCCAACTCTTCCATTCTGGGGGAGGACGGTTCCTGCAAGCTTCAATCACACTGTTCAACAAAAACTTCCTTCATGAAGGACTGCATAAGCTCCTCTGTTTCTGCTCTTCTCCCTCTTCACATTACAAAGCAGAGGGCCATTTATCACCCATTGTCTTGCTGTCAGGGTCACCCGCATGTATCTGTCAGGATAGGCCAGGTGGTGCTGCTGTAACAGCAGACCCCTGCTCTCAGTGGCTCACCCCAACCAAGGGATTTATCTATCACTTGTTCCACGCGCTCAGGGCTGGAATTCTACCATCACAGTCACTGTGGCAGGAAAAGGGAAGGTAACAAATCACACGCTAGGCCCTAGAGCTTCTAGGCAGAGGGACACACATCCTCCTTTCGTTTCATTGACCCCAAGCAAGTCAAAGGCCAAAACTAACTTCAAATGGGCAGAGAGGTACAATCCTTCCATTTGCCCAGAAGCAAACACGAAGTGGTGCATAGCACAAATGACCACAACACCAAAATAGTAAAAACAGTAACAATGAAAGAAGCTAACATTTAACTGGCATTTACCATACACCAGGCATTGGGCTACGTGCCTTATAGCCATTATTTTGATTAATACTCACGACTAGATAGAAGTTGCTATTTGCCCAATTTTACAGTAGAGGAAAGAGAGGCCTTGAATTCAAGGGACTTGCCCAAGGTCTTATCACTGGTACATGATGGATCTGGGACTCAAACTCAGGACTCTTAAGACCTCAAGGACCATGATTTTAATCACCTATCACCTGTTTCTTCCAATAGTCAGAAACATTGCTTTCTTGTCCTATCCCCCAAGTCATACAGTCCATTGTATTCAGCAGGTAGCCTCCAGGTGAAACAGATTCAAATTTGTCTATCATCCAACCAGCCAGCCCACCGGAGCCAGTAGTGTAACTGTTATCTCAATAATTCTCAAAATGCACCTGACAGGTAGGTCTCACGCTCTCCATTTTGCAGCTGAGTAACTTGAGACACACAACTAAACAGAGCAGCGTTTTCCACCCAGATCTGGCTGACTATGAGGTTTCTGATGACCAAGGAAGACGTTCTCATGGGGAAGTCAGCCAAGTGTGTGTTCAACTGGAGAGGGATGGCCAGGGAGGGGGAGTTCCTGAGCCCAGATAAATGTGAACACACTTCTTGAGATTGGCCCCTTCCTTTCCTTTCCCAGAGCCAGACGGAGTGGGCCCTATACCTGGTGGCCTCCAACAGATTAAGAAAAGCTCCCACTAAAGACTGTTCCCCATGGGGAGACCTCTAGGAGTCCCCTTGGGGAGACAAAACATTAACTCATGAAATTACTGCCAAAGAGGGCAATGCAATGAAAGCACATGGCTTTGGGGCTCAGTGCAGATATCATCATCTCCAGCATTTGAAAGCTGTGTGACTTCGAGTGAGTCACTTAACCCCTCTGAGCTCTGATTTCCACAAAATGACAGAGTTGGGCTGGATTTTCCTGAGGGTTTCACCCCTGGTCACGTTTCAGAAATGATTCTCTGCTGAACTCAAGCAAAGGCCTTGAGACAAAAAAAAAAAGGTGAGTGGAAGAGTTAGTGAACGAGACCCCACAGGAGGGTGGATGGCACTTAAAAGTGATGAGTGATCGCTATGTGCTGGGAGCAGTGCTGAGCACTTACTGTATACGATTCTCCCTCCTACTCACTGTGAAGAGCTCTTGTCACCACTGTTCATGAGGGAGGAAGCAATAGAGGCGGGTCTGGTCCCCAGGCCTGCAAAGACCCAAGTGTGTGTGTTGGGACGTTCACAGCAGATACCCCAGTGTGGTTATACAGGAACAACACTGAAAGGATCTTTTCCCACTTCTGTATGATTTTCATTACAATTACAAAAATAGCACAAACTCATACCAAATTCTAACAATACAGAAATGAACAAAATATAAGTGAACTTCCTATCCCCTCCCTGCCAATTCTCCTCCAAACAGTGGTAAACTCTATTAATGTTTTCATGTGCTTCCTTCCAAATGTTTTCTGTTTCCACATAGAATTTTATAAGGTAGGAATTATCCAGCAAACATTTATTTATGGCCAGGAGTGGTAGTTCACACCTGTAATCCCAGCACTTTGGAAGGCCAAGGTGGGAGGATCACTTGGACTCAGAAGTTGAAGACCAGCCTGGGCAACACAGTGAGACCCTGTCTCTACAAAAAATAAAAACTTTAGCTGGGCATAGTGGCATGCACCTGTGATTCCAGCTACTCAGGAGGCTGAATTGGGAGGATTATTTGATTACCCAGGAAGTGGAGGCTGTAATCAGTTGTGATCGCACTATTGCACTCCAGCCTGAGCAACAGAAGAAGACCCTAACCAAAAAAAAAAAAAAAAAAAAAAAAAACACAGGCCAGGCACAGTGGCAGGTAGATCACTTGAGGTCATTGAGATCAGCCTAGCTAACATAGTGAAGCCCTTTCTCTACCAAAAGAAATTAATAAACACAAACATTAGCCAGGAGTGGTGATGCAGGCTTGTAATCTCAGCTACTTGGGAGGCTGAGGCAGGAGAACTGCTTGAACCCAGGAGGTGAAGGTTGCAGTGAGCCAAGATTGCATCAGTGCACTCCAGCCTGGGTGACAGGGTGAAACTCTGTCTCAAAAACAACAACAAGCACCATTAATTTATGATCTGCTGACGATAGTTAGTAATAAGAGCCACAATTACACAGCACCTCCTGGGGTCAGGCAGCTTCTGTACCAAGTACAGAGGATATTGGTGTGGACAGAACACGTGGCCCCTGCTCTGGGGATATCAAGAATGCCCTGCAACTTACTTTATCCCTACCTAGCAATGCACCATGGATCATCTTCCCAAACACCACCTACAGACGTATCAGACTTTTTAAAATGAAAATGTGTGGCATTTTATAAGTATACTGTTCTTGACTCAACCAACGTACTATTGATAAATATTTAGATTATTTCCGATTTTTCACTGGTACAAAAAACCTGTTCATATCTGTATCTTTAATGCACTCACACTAGCATTCATAAGAGCTTTACAGATTTCTCATAAGTAAAAATTTTTTCTGGGCAATGCCAAAGTACTATCCGAAAAGAAAATAGGGCCAATTTACTCTTCCATTGATAGCATGCAAAAATGTCATTTTTCAACAGCCTTGACAACACTGGGTGTTATTGATCTTTTGGATTTTGCCAATCGATTGGGAAAAATTCAGTTTTGTTTTAATGTTAATAGTTCTTTAATACCAGGCTCAGTCTTCTCATGGTGAGAAGCAAGGAGGTGAGGTTTTAGAGTGAAGATGACAGATTTCAAGCAGGATGGGGGGGCACACCCTACCCCCTTGGGTACTAGGCAGGAAAACCGGCCGTAGGTTCTTTCTTTCCTTCTCGACAGAGCTGAACTCTCAATAGAAAGGGAACATCCTGACCTTGAAAATTCCCCTTGAGTCATCTATTTTGATTTCCCATTAATGGGTACATTATCTGCTAATCAGGATAAATGGCTCCACCCAGAGTGGTAGAGAGGAAAACGCAACTGGAAGGAGAATCAGGTCCAGACAGAGGTGCTCATCGTGACCAAGGGCTGGTGCTGCTGACCTGTGGCTTGCATCTCCTGATGCCCATGAACCCCAAAACCAGTTCCCTGGGTCCCCAAAGGACCCACACACCAAGGGTGCAGCTGGCACTTCTGTTTCCCCAATACACCAGCAGCTATGCCAACACTGCCTACATTGTTAGTGCTTGATCCATAGCTACTAGAATGGCCTGATGACTCACAAGTGTTAATAACACCTGGAATTCACAAATGGTGCCTTGGCCTCTGAAAAGAACCAACCTCTCCAAGGGATAACCTGAGGTCCTGCTCAGAAGAGAAGGCAAATCACTGGTGACAGGAGTACTTTCAACAACTAAAGCAACAGGAGCCAGGGTGAGGAGGGAGTCTGGAGCAAGTGAAACTGGAAGTGGGACCAGGAAATGGGGAAGATTTAGACAAAAGGAGCAGGCATGCTAGGCAGGGGAAGACCATGGCAAAGATAAAATTCTTACAATAGTGCCAGGACCTGGCCAGCGTGACATTGTGGTATGCCAGAGCCATCTCCCACCACTCAAGGAGAACCATTTTCAAATATTCAAAAATGTTACCAGCCCAAACTGCAGACACCTTGAAATCAGTCAAAGCAATCATGAAACTCTATAAATCAGAACTTTTGGTTTTCAGCCAGTTTACATGACTGTAGATAATGCACTCATTATAGGAAGCCACGAAAGGGTTTCAGCAGAAGCACGTGATCAGATTTGCACTTGCAAAGGGGTCACTCTGGGCCAGTGTGGGGAATGGACAGCTGGGGACAGGAAGAACACAGGAATACAGCAAGGAGACTCCTACTGTTTCCCAGGCGAGGGTTGATGGGGGCCAGGACTGAGGAGCAATGTGAGAAGGAATGAAGGGACCAGATTCTACTGAAGATTAGAACTGAGGACCTGGTGGCTGCTGGGCTGTGGGACATGGGGGATGGAAGCAGCTGAGGCCAGTTGAGCTGAAAATAAGCAAAAGCCTTTCTCAACCTGGGCCAATGTCCAGCCTTCTCCACCTGCGCCCCACCACTCCAAAGGAGAAAGATCTTTGGAGTTGTTTCTAGAAGAATCCTAGGGGCTGGTCTGGTGCAGGCTGGCCAGAAAAGGGAGAGATCCTTACCCCTAGCCTCAAGGGAAGCACTTGCTCCTAGTCCCCCTCCTCTACCATCTTTTCTTCCTCCTTCTCCCTTCCTGCTTTCCTCCTTCTCACTCTGCTAACAAAACCCTTGTAAATTTGAGGCATAAATATTCACATGGCCCCAGCCAGTGGCAAATAGCTGCCTCTCACTGCTGGTCCAGCCCGGCATCTGCATCTCTGCTTGGAACCCTGAGCCCCACTGACACAAATGCTCGAAGTTTATGATCAGCACCTGCCTTTAAATCTTCGCCAGATATATCCCTGAAATACTCCTCTCCCTATGCTGTCTGCCTCAGGGCATAAAATATGGGAAAGTTTAGAGAAAAGGAATAGGTTGGCTGTAGAGAGCACTGGACTCTAGCCAGACTGGCCTGGAGAAGAAGCTTGTCTCTGTCCCTGCAGCCCCTCAGAGCTTCAGTGTCCCTATCTGGAAGGCAGGGCTGCATGCCCCAGCTCAGACGGTCCTTGTGGGAATAGAATGAGGAGTGGAGGGACGGGCCTGCACTCAGACTCCCCGGCAACAGTGGGTTCTCACTCTGTGTAGTTGGGGAAAGAAAGTGGATTCTGGAGACACACGGACCTGGGGTCTGGTGAGTTCTCTCCTGCTGGCTCTGTGTGCCATAATCACACCAGACCAGTCAGATTCAACTTTTGTATGACAAAGTTGTGAGTTGTTTTTCAGTTGCCACGGACTCCCGAGTTGAAGGTCACGTAACCTTCAACTTCTGAGCATGCCCAGGAACCAAGTGTGCAGCCACAGGTGGAACCTAAGTGCTCAGACCAAGGAGCGGGGACTAAACTAAAAAGTGGGCACCACATGGCAGGATCTGGGATCCAATCAGATCGAGCCCTGGTGCCACCCCGTAGTGGGATCCAGTCAGAACATGCCTCCTGGCATCACCTCATTGCAAGATCCAATCAGATTACACCTTATTGCCCTGTGCCTGTAAAAGCTGCCACAGTCCCCAGCTTGAGGAGACAAATTTGAGCTTTTCCTCCTGTCTCCTTGCCGGTCCAGTCGACTTACAATAAACCTTTTGTTTTCTCAAAAGCTGGTACCATAGTGTTGGCTTCTTTGCACATTGGGCATAGATTACTAGATAATACTGTGTGCCTCTGGGCCATTTACCTAACCTCTCTGGACTTCAATCTTCACCTTTGGGTTATTATCTTGGATTGGCCAACCAGCCTCTATGCCTCAATGGCCTTATTAGTAAAATGGGGCAATGCTGTCTGCTCACTGCCGAGTTTAGGTGAGACCCAGCCTCACATAAAAGTGCTTTGAGAAGACCTCACACTGCACAAATGCAAGGTATGAAAAAAATATATTTTAAATATTTTGGCTGAAGGAGGAAGAGTCTGTGAGATATAGAAAATGTTCCTTGCTGCTGTTTCCAACCCCAGACAGCTAACACTTGCAAAGCTCATCATGCCGGATCCTGAACACGTATTGGTTGAATCACAACTGGGTGCCAGGCATTTTGCCAGCCAAGAGCTACGTAAGACATGAATGCAGGGTCCCCGGGCTAAGACAGCCCCACACCTTCATGGGCCACACAGACAAGTCAACAGGTTATGCCAACCAGCAAGCTGGCCAGAAGACAGACCTGGCTGCCTTAGGAGCGCAGACAAGGACAGCTACCCAGGAAGGACTGAGCTAGTGATTTGCACACTGGGAGAAGCTGGCATTCCAGGCAGAAGGAACAGGATATGTGCCCAGGTTTGGGACTCCGAGTCAGGAAGTTGGGGGTGAGTGAATATTTGGGAAGCAATTTCAAGAAGCTGCCAAGAGACTGGAAACAAGATAAGGAAGAAGGAAGGGATGAATGAGTGGGTCACTATCAGGGACCCCTGGATTGTGTGCTGGACACAATCCCCACTGGGACTCTAAAAACTGCATAGAGCATACATCAGAATTCTCACATTGAGGCTCTCAGAAGCCAGATATTTATTCTCCAATTTATCTTCCTCATTGGTTGAGGGTGGATCCTGAGGCATCTCCCACCTCCACCTGGGCACAGAATCCTCCTGAGACCAGAGAAAGACCTCAGGCAGAGAGGTGCTGGTTCTTTGAGGCCTGAAACCATTTGAGATACAGGAATTGTCTGTCAAAGGCATAGGTGCCTTGGGGTAGACCATGAGAATCAGGTGGGTATTGACAGTGGCTATTGTGACAATAGGCGATAGGCAGAGCAGTGAGTGATCCCTTCAGGGAATTCCAAGCTAGACTCAAGGATGGAGGAAGCGAGAGAAGAGAAAACGTGTTAAAGATTGCAGAAGGTTTTGCTTAATGCATTAAGGAGTCTGGACTCTCTCCTAGAAGTATTTGGGAGCCATGGGAGGAATTAGAGGGAGAGAGAGTGGCAGGGTCAGATTGGTTTTTTGTACAGACCACTCTGCTGACTTCTGGGAAACAGATTGCAACCGGAAAGACTGTAGCCACAGGACCAGTGTGGGAGGGAGAAGAAGAATGTTTGAATAATTAAATCCAGGGAGGATGAAACACTTTACCCGTCATCCACTCCATGTACCTGAATGAAGATCTCTCTAGCCCCTCACTCCTGGTTCCCATGCCCCAAACTTGGCCCCACCCTTTTGTGGTCAGAGCCCACCTCAGGGTCCCTAAGCTGGCTCTGGGTCGACCAAGCAGCAGCCTTCCCTGCGCCAGCTTACTCGTGATGCCATTCTTACATCTGGGGCCCTGCCTCAGTTTCCCTGACCAGACTCCAGCTCCTAAGTAGTACAAGAGCTCATCACTGACCCCTACCTCCAAGCCTGGTCCTAATGCCTGATCAAGCTCTTACCACACTCGCTGTCCAAGGAGCTGGGTCCTTCCAGAAATAGGAATGAGGTCCTTCCTCATTCGCATCCATGCCCCAGGACTTGCTGTGCCCCTCGCCTGCAGCTGAGGGGACATTGTGAAGTCTGCATTTCAGGCTAAGGTCCAGGCCCTTGGCTTGTGTTATCTCCCCTCACAACTCTTCAAAAGGGACTTGGGGAAGGGGGGGGATTACCCAAAGGTGGACTCAAGGTGCCAAGAGGAGAGGTGAGCTGGTCACAGGTGTAGGTGAGGTTCCAGCTCCATTCTAGGTACTTCTACTGCCCCAAACCAGAAGCGTAGTAAGTCCCCCACTCCAGAGAATGCCTCTAGGCAAGGAGCTCTACTGCAAAGAGCATGGACTCTTTCTTGGGGTCACCAACATTAACAATCTCAGCCCCTCCCAAGTGCCAGGTGCTGTGACACCTTAAAAAGCTGAGGCTCCCAGTTTTGTCCCTTTTCACATGCAGTCACAAAGTGCTGTGTGCTTTGTGTGTGGCCAGCCAGAGTTGCGACAGGAAGAACCAGCCTGGCAAAGGCGGATTTAAGGGGCTGACCTGACCAATGATGTCACACTAGCTGGGAGCCCCCTCTGGCCTCAATCCAGGCTCGGCCTTGACAGTCAGATCAGGATCCCCGCACCTGCCCAGGGCCCCACCACCCTCCCCTCCCTGACAGCTCTTGCAGACAGACATGATACCAGAGCCTTCCTGTGTGTCCCAAGAACCCCCCTCTCAGCTGGGGAAAGCAGCCTTGTCATGCCTTTTCTTTCTTACCATAAAAGTCTTGCCTTTATTTTTATTCTTTAATAAGGTTACAGCAGGACTGGGGGAGGAGGATTTTGGCCTCAGGCTACATCTGCCCTTCATTTAAAACACCTCGACTCCCACAAGGCTGGAAAACAAGTCTCTGAGCTTCTCTTTATACTCTTCATTAGATCCAAATCCAGAGTTATTTTTGCCAACAGATTGTATCAGCCTGCAGTCCAGTCGCCTCCAGAAACAGACCCTCTTGCTTTAAAAGCAAAACTTACCCACTGCACCCAAACCACCCCATCTCCTGCCCATCCCAGCCCCCCCACCCCCTGCCAGGAGCAGCCCCAACTTGCACACACCACTTGAGAAACCTTTTTTCTCATCCTGGAAGTTTCAGGATTCCTGCTCTGCTCCAAAACTCCACATGGTGCACACTTTCTTAATTCTCACGAAGGCATGCAGTTTCAGATTAGAAAAGATTTTATTTTCCACTACAACTACATGGAAAGGAAGTTTGCAGGTTTTGATTACACTGGGTCATTTGACATAGAGCTTTTGGACAAAGGCAATGCATGTTTGGGGAAAACCCTGTCATAGAACGAGAGAGAAAGTAAGACTGGACCTCGACTCAGCCACGCAGAGGGAGCGCTTCCTCCCCCTCTCCCGGCGCCACTGCACCTTGACAGTCTTCTGCTGGATTAATTGACTGCGCCGGGCCCAGACTCCAGGGCCAGACCTGCCTGCCTGAGAGGCAAAGTTTAAAACAGCTCCAGCCTCCGAGAGCGGCCAGCTGATGTCTAATTGCGCAGCTCTCTCCTGTCCTCCCTGCAAGGAAATCAAAGGCTCACTTTGATTTGGAGAGGAGGATGAAAGGAGGCTGTTTGCAGGTGTTGAGACAAAGTCATCCAGGCAACGGTGGGGAAAATGCCTCTCCACACATCACTAACACAGGTGCACCTCCCTTTTCCATGGGGTCCACACAGCCAGCAGAGAAGGAGCTTGTGGGCACAGTGAGGGGTGTCACTTGTTTTTGGAGCCCAGAAGCTGAGTGGGATGTTATTAATCCATCCCCATGTTCAGATCACACAGGAGCCCTGGTCATGGCTGTGAGGTTTCTTGTTGTGAAAGAAAGTTAGGATGGCTAATGGAGTTCCTTAAACCCTTTGTATATTTTATCTGGGCCAGGATGGGAGGAGTAAGCATTCGTCATGCACATTTCTCCAGATATTCATTCATCTCTTCATTCCCTCAGCCTACATTTATTATTAATAATAATAGCTACCATTTAGTGGGCTTCCATTGCCTACCAGGTGCTGTGCTAAGCACTTTACAGTATCTGATTCAAGCCTCACAGCTTCCCAGTAAGACAGGCATTATCATCCCCATTTTACTGATAATGAAACAGGCTCAGCAGGGCACAGTGACCTGCCCCAATGTCCATGGCCTTTAAGAGCAGGGATTCAAAGCCAGACCCGTCTTGACTCCAAAGTCTAAGGTGTTAACCTCGAGGGTCTCCTGCCTCCCCGTGGGGGTCTCTATGCCTGCCCTGGGGCTGGGTGCTAGCATTCATGTTTGATGAATGAAGTGTTTCTGGAATTACATATTATAGGTCCTGCTAGGTCTCTGGATGTAATCAGGTTCATCCCAAAACATGCACAGTAAGAACAGGCTACAGCCTGGCCTGCAACCCAGCCAGTGATTCTCTGCCCAGTCACTCACTGGGTCATTATGTCTGCACAGGCTGGATGACGGGACATTATTGCTGCCTTCCTGGAGCCCAAGGTCCAGCAGTTGAACAGATAAGAACCCTTCATGATTGTCAAATGGGAGAATTCACTGGCTCCCCCCTCGCAGGATGTGCAACATGGATGTGGCTCTCTGCTTGACCACTGCGAGCTCAAACCCCTTACTGAAGGAGTGGCATGCAGATCTGCAGGTGCAAGAGCCGGAATGAGCACTTTGAGCTCCAGCCCCACAGTAGTATCTAGGGGTGGGTGTCTGCGACTCCCAAAGCCTAACTGGGCATATTACATTGCCTCTTTTAGCTTTGCCATCCACAAATGACTTAAGTGTTAACCCACTCAGTGCCCCCTTGGTCCCCAGGTCCTTGTCCAGCATCCAGGAAGAATCAGGTTACACACGGACTTGAAGAATGAATGCAGGGGTTTTACTGAGTGGTGGAGGTAGCTCTCAGTGGATGGATGGGGAGCTGGAAGGGGGATGGAGTGGGAAAATGATCTTTCCCTGGAGTTTGGCCATCCAGCGGCCAATCTCCTCTCTGATAGTTCCCAACCAAACTTTTCTTGGTGTTCAGACTCTCATTTTCTTCTCTCCTCTGCCACACCATTCTACCATTTGTCTGCCCATCTCCTTCTGGAGTCTGGGATTTGGGGTTTATATGGGTATAGGATGGGGGGCGTGGCAGGCCAAAGGCAACTTTTTGAGCACAAAAACAGAAATGCCTATTCTCATTTAAGCCCATGGGTTTCCGGGCTTAAGGGTGGGGTCTTTGCCTGGGAACCACCCTCTTCTATTTAGTATTTTCCTGTCTCCTGTCCCTATCAATAGGGTTGATGAAGGTAAGCCAAGAAGTGGGGAAAGGTTTCTCATGGAGACAACATCTGAGCTGGAGTATGTGGGTCCCTGAAATCACATAGCAGACCACAAGGGGGAAGGGCACCTCTGGCAGATGGAGGAGCTTGTGCACAGGATGGCACAGGGTACCCCAAAAGGGCATGTTCCTACAGCAGAGGGTGTGAGAGCTCATGGGGAAGAAGCAGGAGGTGACAACGGGAAAGAAGTCTGGTGCAAGCCTCAGCCTAGATAGGGTGTCCTATCATATGGGCAGTCAGGGATAGCAGCCAGGCCCCAGGCCTGGTTCAGCCCCACCCCAGGGCTCTACATCCAGAGAGGATGTGGATTCAGAAAAAGGCAATTGCACTAAGTGGCATGGCCCACACCTCAGGAGTTAGGTCCCGATTCAAACCTGACCCCAGGAAAGACATTTTCAGAAACATTAGGAGCAGCAACATTACAACTTCCCCAGTCTCTTCCCGTGAAGTCCAACTCCCTCCCAACCCAGCCCTGTGACTGCCCTCTTCTGGAGAGAAGGCTGAGAGGAGGGGGAGGGAAATTGTCAGAAATCTTATCAAGGGAGACAACCTTGCCCTTGATTCTGCCAGTTCTTATCGCATCCTCTGACATTCCAAGCAGGCCATGGCCAGACTCTTTGGTGCCTGCAACCAACGTCAAGAATCCTGAATTCTGGACACAACCCACATGTAAAGTACAACAGGCTTCCCTTGCCTGTTAGCCCTGGCCTTAACCTTAACCTCACCTAAATCTCTGCTCCTGGGCTCACAGTTCCAAGGCCTGAGACCAGGTGGGGCCAAAACAGGACCAGGACTACAAAATATTGCAATGAGTAGAGGGTTTCATTGAAGAAACTTTACTGAGACATCCACAATAGATCTCTCACACTGAGGCAAACATTCTCAGGCCAACCTTTCTCCTAACATTATGCAATACCCCCCACAAACCTCTTTCTTCTGTATCTAACTCAAGCCCAGCATTATCATAGCAGGGACTCCCCCACCAGCATGTGTATCCCCAAGGCCACCAGGGCAATGAAATAAAGATACCTGTGGCTGTCAGCAGCTTGGAAGCTTTTCCTAGGCCCATGCCACCCACCTACCAAACAGGAATAAGCACCAGTGTGCCTGAAGCCTGGCTCTAAGGAGGAACTTGGGACAACAGTTGCATGATGTCAAAGTCTCTGCCTCTACTGTAACTTTCATCCAGGCTAATTCCCCTCCCGTCACCATAGCAACCCACATCCTCTAACAAGGTTCAGGGTTCAGCGAGAGTCATGGGAGGAAGAAGTGCATCCTGGTGGCCTTCACACCAGTGCTGATGTTACCAGCTGGTTTCCTGGTTTTCTTATGTTAGTTCTTGGCACCTTGGGTTACATAGCACCCACTCATGAACTAAAAGTCCCCACTGCTTGATATCCCCAGATGTCTGTGAAGGTTGCCTTTTACTGGGCCAGGGTAAGCTGCTCAGAGCTCTCTGAATGAATAAGTACTAGGAATCTGGAGTTAAAGTGGTTGTAATGAACTCTTCTCCATCCTCCCTCTCCCAAAAGGAAAGCTCTCATCTCTCTGTCAAGATGCGCTTCCTGATGTATTAAGAAGCAAGGCCTGACCAGCACTCCCATGGTGTCGGGTTTGGTCTGTTCCCTAAGTTGGCATGTAAGGTCTATATAATTGGAGTATATTTCTAGTTTATTGGATTTGGATATGGAGAAATCCCCCTCCCCCAAAAAACACCCATCACTAAGATTTTGGGTAAATCCTGGATGTTTTCAAGGGGTGCCTGAAATGCCAACTTCCTACCATAAGGAAATAGGAGGAGGCCTGCATCAGAAAATTATGGGTCAGTCACGGTGACAGTTTCCATCCTGCAAGCACCTGGATTGCCCTGGTGATGGGCAGGACCAAAACAGGACCGGGACTACAAAACATTGTAGTGAGTAGAGAGTTTCCTTGAAGAAACTTTATTGAGACATCCACAATAGATCTCTCACACTGAGGCAAACATCCTCAGGCCAACCTTTCTCCTAACATTATGCAATGTCCCCCACAAACCTCTTTCTTCTGTATCTAACTCAAGGGCTCCAGAAGGACATTGTCTACCTACAAAAGGCTCAGACACAAGTGCAAGATCCATGAGTGGTTCTATTTGATCAGCATCAGAAAATAAGGCAAACACCAAAATTCCAGAAGACCTCATAAATCTTACTGCAAAGTTTCTAAGACAAATTGGGATTCAGGCAATGACTGCAGGAGATGATGGCTTCTCCATAGCAAGGAAGCAGGTCAGCACCTACCCCAGGAACAAAGGGAGGGGCAGTAGGGCACTAGGTCCAGAGATGACCCTGGTGTCAGAACTCCACCCTTGAGCAGAGGCTGCGCGGGGCTCTCCGTGTTTCTGTCTGGGTGACATCAGCAGGCCAGTGCTCCCTCAGTATCTGAGGTCCACTCAGGGATTTGGGTCCAGGTCTCCTCTTCATCAGAAACAGGGCTAAAGATCACTTATTCAACAGCTTCTGGGATACTGAAGTCACACAGCTCAGGATTCAGGACCTTGGGGTGGATCCCTAGGGAAAGCAGGCTGGCTTCATTCTCTTAGGTCAATGGTTTTCAAACTGTGCTCCAGAGATTCCCTAAAGTACTCCCCCACCCTGCCAGACAAGCTGAAGGAAGGCAGAGCTGACAACCCTCATCTCAGCCTTGGACCCATTCCTTTCACTTTTCTGCATTTTACACATTGAGTATGTCTGCAGGGGATTTTTGTTTCAAAACTGGATTCCATTACCTTAAAACTAGTTGGAAATCATTTCAGATTTTCAAAGTAAAACAATGAGCTGTCTCTGGCTCTTCTAGCTCTTGAGGCATTAGGGCTTTATAAGTGAACTTCCACTTTTACTTTTTTTTTTTTTTTTAAGTGTTGAAGGCTGGGCCATCAGGCCAGCTCTACAGACTGTTGCAAACCCAGTACTGGGCTCTGCAGGCTGTTTTATGCTCTGCAGGCTGTTTTATGGTCATGTGGTTATTTGCGTGCAGAACACTAGGGCTTGGCAATAATGGCTCAGCTCTCCTGAGGTACAGAGGACTTGTGAACTGGGAGACATTTCTAATACTGTGTGTGTGTGCATGTGTGCAGGCATGCAAACATATATGTAGAGTGATGTCTGTATGAAGTTAGTACTTTAGGAGTACTTTTTTTGAATTCCCCCCATCCCTGCATGTTTCTAGGCTGTTCCCTGAGTTCCAGCTCTCTCTACATTTCAGGAACTTGCTTTCACAAGTCACAGAGCCAATAATTCTGGTCTGGGAAAAAATGGCAAGGTTCCCTGATCCATTGTCCTTGAAGGCCCCCAAGGCAGAACTAGGGCCACCTAGAAAGTTCAGGAGAGATCAAACATACCTCAGTGGAAGAAAGACCCTCATGGCAATAAGAGCTGTTAGGGAAACAAGGGCAAGCACAGTTCATCTGCAGAGATGAAATTTGACTACTCCTGGCTCCTGATCCAGTGACCCACTCCATCTTCCATGCCTGGTGAAAAGCCGTAACAGACTTCAGGCCATGCTGCTACCAGAGTTTGGTGAAGGGAAGCAACAATGGGTTTAAGGAGCCCCAAGTCTTCTAGGTGAGGTCTGCCTCTCTAGCTCAGACAGCTATGGACAAGAGAGCAGGGGCCAGACTCCCCCAGGAGTCAGGAGGAACTGAAAGGGGAAGCCTACCAGCCATGAGATGCCAGAGTAAGATGGGTCCCCCTATTTCACTGTCTTGATACCTGATGTCGAAGAAACATATCAGCAAAGAGGACCATGCCCTGGCTCCTCACTCGGCCCTCAGCCCAATCCAGAGGCAGCCACTGGCTCTCCAAGAGCATAAGCCTTCAAGGGAAAATCCTATGATGGACAGAAGGTATGAATTTTGGCAGCACTGCTGTTGTATGTGTATGTGTCTGTGTTTTCCAAAACACATGGGGTAAACAAGCCAGTGTAAAAATAGCAGCAAAGAAACAGGAGTGGAGCTGCCTCACTGCAGGTGTGGGTGACTGTGCTGCTGATTGCTTCTTGGAAAGCAGTCCCCCAGGAGGGACTGATCAGACAGAGGAGTGGGGCTGAGGCAGAGGCAAAACAGAAGTGGCTGGGCCCTTAGTCACCAAAGAAACCTGTGTGTCCCCCAACCTGGGGCATAACATCAAACAGCACAGCTTGGATTTCACAGTTCCCCAGTGCAGACTGTAGCCTCCTTTTCTTCATGGGCTGGTGGGGTAGACCCCACAGGCCTTTTTGATTTCTGGTCTAGAGGCCCTTTGTTAAATCAGATACTACAGAACAAGCAGTGGAATAAGGCATCTTTCCCAAACAGAGGTCCTGAGGGGCTATTGCCTGGATCAAGGTCAATGTCACCTCAATCCTGGGAGAAATCATTAGGCAAGATGGACTCCAAGCAAGCGTGAGCTCCTTCATTCACCAAGCCAGAAAACCCTCATGGAAAGGAAGTAAACAGAGCCATCCACCCATCCATTAAATGTTTGCCAAGGGTTTGCCATGCTATGCATCTGTGCTAGACCTGGGAGATATAGCGAGACCAAGACACCCAGCCTTTGCCCTTATGGACGAGAGGGAAGATACCAGATCATTGGGTGTTGGCTCCATTATCTAGAATGAGGCTCTAAAGAAGAAACACCCTTGGGAGGGGAAGAGGTTGGGCTTTGTCATGGACACCCTGAGCCTGAAGGCCAGACTGGTCAATGAGCCTTTGGGTTCTGGAGTCTGGAACAGAGCAAAGCATTGAAGCAGAAAGGACTGTGGGATCCAGAAGTGTAGGTGGTGAGGATGCCATGGAGCAGATGAGCGCCCCCTGTGGGCAGTGCAGAGAATGAACCAGAGAAACACCAACATTAGCAAGATAAAAAGGTGAAAAAAATAAAAATAATGAGTCTGAGAAGGAGTGTCCAAAGAGCCAGAGGAAACCAGAGGGGGTTCTGAGTAGAAGGGAAGGCTCATCTGAGTCCATTGGTGCCAGGAAGTCAAGTGAGATAAAGACGCACTGGAGATCTTAATGAGGAAAATGCCCATGTCTCCTTAAGGATAATAGCCAACTTCTAGTGGACTGAGGGGTGAGCAGGTGAGGTCAGTGCAAGATGCAAAGGCAGTGAGAGGCAACAGGTCGTAGGTAGAAGGGGAAGTGGGGTCGAGAAAAGCTATGTTTGGTTTTGAGAGTGGCAGGAGGCAGCCAAATGCCTAGGCAGATAGGGGTGGGTCGCCAGTGAAACCCCACCTCCAAGCCAAAGACAGTTTAAAGCCTGAAAACCAAGCTACAGGCTAAATACTCAGACCGGAGAACTTGTGTTCCTGTTTGGCATACTCTCCTCAGATTGGTCTCCACCCTTCACCTGTTTTACATATACCTACCCTTTCCTAATTGTGATTTCTACACTGTCATGCCCGCCTTTGAGTGGTGTCTTCTCTTTCACCTTTTTTGCATACTCACAAACCAATCAGCATGCATTCCCCATTCTGAGTCCATAAAGGCCCTGGACTCAGCCACGTGGGGGAACTTTCTCACCTTTGGGTAGGGATACCGACCCTGCATCCCCCTCTCCTCTGAAAGCTGTTTTCACCGCTCAATAAAATTCTTCTCCACCCTCCTCATCCTTCAACGTCCAGTGTATCCTCATTCTTCTTGGGTGCGGTGCAAGAGCTCGAGAACTGCCAAACATGGGTACAAGCTATAACACAGGTGAGCCACGCCAGCATGGCCAGCCGAGGCTGGGGTGGGTCATCGCCAGCCAGAAAGCCCAGCTTACAAAGTGATTAAGAAGAAAAATCCTGTATCAATTTTACTGGAATGGAAGACTGGGCACAGCTCAAGGCTGTTGGGAGTGAGGAGATAAGCTAAGAAGAAAGAAGGGCCCAGAAAGGAATAGGCTGTCAAGCCCAAGCAGGCAGGAATGTGGCAGTGAGCCCAAGTAGACTTGTCCACAGCAGGCCATTCATCCTATATTGGAAAGGGTGAAAGAGGAGATTGCTGGGGAAGGCTTCTGGGTCTGTAGGGCCTTCCCATTTGATATCAGGAGGCGATTCTCACAAAGACCTGAAACAGATGAGGAAATAGACTTTAAGAGGCTAGATGACCTGCCTGCCTTCACAGAGCCAGTGAGCAGCCACGCCAAAATTCAAACCCAGATCTACCTGACTCCAAAATCCACGCTCTTAATACCACGTACCTAGCAAGAAGAATAAAAGTAGCTTGTTTCCCCCTCTGGATCCTTCTCTTGAAGTTTCCTTTTCAAAGTTGGGGGAGAAGAGGGAGGCCAGCTGTATCACTCTGCTCTGGCTCCGAGGAGGATATCAACCTGGGGAATTAGCACAGCTTTTACCACTTCCTTACAACAGGCCTGCTGTCTGCAGGGCCTTCCTCTTCAAAGGATAAAACAATTCAAAAACAGGAGACTTGCAGGGGAGAGCAATGAATCTCCAGGGCCCTGCTAATTAAAAAGCCCATATTACATTACTTCCTCAAGGACTCATCTTCTAATTTTTAGGATTATGGTACATTGATTAATTTATACAAGTTTTTAATCCCTCTGTGCTTAATGAAGTCCAGGAACATGGGAACAAGAGCATAATTGAGCTTCATATTATTTTATTAGAGAGAATTATGGCCCAACCTGTGGTGAAGAAGTTTGTGAGGGGGGAGGCAGCACCCAAACTATTAACGCATTGCTTTCCAAATGCCAGCAGGAACATTCCTTTGGGGCAGACACAGAGGGAACTAATCTTTCTAAGCCACTCTTCTGCAGTTGCTGGTTGCCGGAAGGAAAGTGCCATCTTTATCATAGGATGCAGTGCCCTTCCCCACCCTGGCATAGCCACCCTCCTGTACCCACTGCCCCACCTACCACACTCCCAGTACCCATTCCCATCAGGCTGCCCCCACACCTATCCCTGTGTTCTCTGTGCCCCCTAATGCCCTGCACTGGTGCAAGTTCATCCTTGATTCTGGTTCAAGCACCATCTCCTCTGGGTGCTTCCCTGGACATCTTTGCTGAGCAAAATTCATCTCTCCTTCATTTGTAGCAAAAGGCCCTAGATCAGCCAGGATCCCAGGTTTTTCAAAATCAGGGGAAATTGGGCTAAAAGATCATCTGACATCTATGTCTCAATCTTGGTAGCTCCCACTCCAAAGGAATTTAATTACTTACCTTGATATGACACAAAGGCCAAAACACTTCATGATAAAGTGATGGAGGAGTGGGTGAACAGATTGGGGGAGACCTCCTCCCTTGTGCCCATCACCCAGGCTGTGCAAAAGGCCTAAACAAGGGCCCAGGCGACTGGGGCTCCATTCCAGGCTCTGCCTCTAAGTCTCTGTGCAGTCCCGGATGACTCCTCTTCTCTAGATCTCAATTTCCTCAACTGAGAACTCAGGCAGAGGACCTCACTCTGGCCCCTAGGAATTCTCGCATTAGAGAATTCCAGGACTTCCCCAAAATCATCAGGCTCTGGCCCACCCACGGCTCCAGGGTTTAAGTGCCACACCCTCTGGAGGCCAGAACTGGAGTTGCAGGTAAGAAACCAATGGAGAAGGCTGCCAGTTTCCTGAGTCTGGAAGATTCCAGGACGAAGGAATCCTTCACCCCAGAGGGCTGGCCCAGCTCTGGCTCCTAAGGAAGCAGGTCTCAGAAGCTCAGTTCTATTTTGATTCTTGCCTCCTCCATCAACTCATCCTTGCTAAAAAAAAAAAAAAATTCAAAGTTCTCTTGTCTCTCTGTCTTCATCTGCTTGGGCCGTCATAACCAACAAGTACAGATGGGATGGCTTAAACAACAGAAACTTATTTTCCTGCAGTTTTGGAAACTCAAAGTCCAAGATCAGGGTGCCAGTATGTCTGCTTTCTAGTGGGGGCCCTCTTCCTGGGCTACAGACTACCCTCTCACTGTGTCCTCACCTGGGGAAAGAGAGAGCAAACTCTCCTGTACCTCTTCTTACAAAGACAATAATCCTATCATGCAGACCCCATCCTCATGGCCTCATCTAAACCTAATTACCTCCTAAAGGCCCTGTCTCCAAATACCATCACACTGGGGGTGAGGGCTTCAACATATAAGCTGAATTGCTAAGAACACAATGCAGTTCACAGGCACTCTCTCCTCTCTATGGAATAAAAGGAATACCCATGTTTAAAAAAAATCCAGCTTCAAAACAAGTAAAGGGAATTTTCTGGAGCTCTTGGTGCCACTACAGTCACGTCCCAAGAGTAGCTCACTATTTATAAGGGAGAATGAGAGTGAGGATGCTGCTCTGGCCTCTCTGTCAACCCTTCTCCAAGCAAGGTTTGTGCTCCCATAAAAGTGCTTCCTTCAGAGAATTTTTTTCCAAGGGAACAGATTGGTGCCTCAAATTGTTCTGCCATGGGATAGTAAGAAAAGGGATTTTTGTGCTTAAGAAAGAATCTAAATCCTAGCCTATGATTCAGCATCATATAATTCAGTGCTTCTGTTTTGCAGATGAAGAAACTGAGGCCCAGAGAAAGAGAAGAGAGGCTGTGCGGAAGGAATCGACAGGGGCTCCTAACACCCAAGCCCCAGGCCCAACCCCCAAATTCCTGATGCCTTCCCTTCAGAAAATGCTCTAAATAGTGACCATGAAAGAAATCTGGCCTCCAACCATGGCATCCTCTGTGAAGCACTGAGTCCAAAATGAAGCAGGAAGTGCCCAGCAAAGGGCTTGAGAGAGCATTGGCCCAGATGACCAACTTTCCATTGGGGGTTCAAAACCCCATCCCCTACAAACACATCCTAGCATTTTCAGTCATTATAGTGATAAAACTGTCTGCTGCAATTTTATTCTTTAAAAAACAATAAACACAATTATCAATGGAAATGCTTTCCCTTTAAAGTGAAATGGTTCAAGAGCCTTCCAGGGCTGGCCAAGGGCATCTATGAAGGGGTCAGCAGAGGTCAGCTGGGAATGGGTCTGAAACATCAGGTTTTTCCCCATAGGATGTGGGAATACGTGAGGAACACAAAAGTGTTGCTAATTCACCAGCAGACTATCTCCACCAGAAGTAGAAATTGCATCCATCTGAACAAAATGCTAAAGGAACTCATCAAGATGTCTCCACAACTTCAAAAGTCATTTTCTAAAGAGAAAATAGAGTAACTGTCTGTCCAAATGACATTGTATTTATTAAAAATAAAGACCAGCTGCAGCCTGTGGGATGTTATTGGTGAAGACAGGCTTGCAAATAGTAGCCTGAAACCCTCTCTCATGTCATTTGGAAACAAAAAGCTAAATTTACTTTAAAAAAACAGTTTCAATTTTAAGCAAAATTTTAGGCATCTCAAATGTCAGGGCATGAAAACAATGTATATCTATTTCTGCAGCTATAATATATAGTCAAATTTTGGGTCATATTATGTATGTATTTGATCCCAAACCCAAACATGATGGCAAATGTCAATTTTTAATCTATTTGCCAGCAAATCATCCTTTTTTGTACTTCATGAAGTACCACTTGTCATTACTTAACTGGCAAAAGGTCAAAATTTCCCTGTTTCTATATCATGAATGTCATTTATAATTTTATTTTAAAGGTTTTTAAAATTTCAGGTTTTAATAGTATATGATTTAATACATTTCTTACCTAAAAGTCACATTTTTAGCCTTTACCATATAAAAACATCATTTTTAAACGTCACTTAAAAATTGATAAGGGGTTGTTTTTGTGACAATTTCTTACTATGAAGAAAAATCTTCAAGCCAACAAATGTTGGGAAGTGTAGGTCCAGATGAATTTACTTCCAATCATCTCCTAGTGAAATGACAAAGTCTATGCTCAAACTGCCTCAAAGTTCTCCAGGACCCAGGATGCACAGGCCTGGATTGCAAATAGCAGATGACAGTGAAGTCAACTGTTGTCCATTGTGTGAGTTCTGCCCAGGGAGCTCAAAAGACCTCGATGAGAGAAAAAGGTCCTTCCCACAGAAGAACTAAAAGCAACACCTAGGGAGTCTGGGCCCCAGGACTTGGCCAGAGACTTCAACCTTTGAGTACTTTTGTCTATGACTTCACTACATCTCCAGAACACTCACCTGCCTGGCTGGTGAAAGCCCAGGCTGGTGGTGGCTTAAAAGCACCAAAAACTCAGACTTGACTACTACACATCTGTGAATGTTTCCTAGGGAAATGATCAAATGCAGACAAAGCCTTAACTGCAAATATAGATCTTGCAGGGATTTTATAATAAAAAATATTGAATACCTACACATCCAAAACCAGGGGATTAAAACCAGCCCAACTTACCCATGGAACTAATATTTACAGCTTTGGGATAAACATAGAGATTGACCATCCTGATCTTAAAGCTTCAAACTTGCATTTGTCTTATCTGAGTTCCTTTCTGAGGAAACTGACCCTGAGGCATCCCAGACAGTATCAAGGAACTGAAACTTACCAAATCACCTCAGCTGAACAAAGAAGGACCAGACCCCTCATTCAATGTGATTGCTTCCTGACCCTTCCCCTAATTCCTGTTTTCCCTCATGTAGTTACATTTCTTCATTGCTATATAAACCCCTAATTTTAGTCAGTTGGAGAAACAGATCTGAGATTTATCTCCCATTCTCCTGGTTGGCATCACCCAAATAAAAAGCATTCTTTCCTACCAATACTTGTCTCAGTGATTGGCTCTCTGTGCAGTAAGCCACAGAACCTAGACCAAACCCTGGCATTTCAGTAACAGGATCATTTAAGTACATTGTTGGTGCAGATAGTCAATGGAATAGAAAGAAGTTCACAAAGTATAAACCACGTGCATGCCATTCACACAGTCAATTATAGAACCCAACAGCCTGTTAACATCTGGTTCATAGATGTTTGTTTTATAAGGTAAAATGCATAGGGCATGACATTTTTGAAAGGATGGCTTCAAAGTTCCATATTCATTTTGACATGGTAATTAAGAGCACACACTGCCACTTACCATTGCGACCTTGGCAAGTTACTTAAACTTTCAGCATTCAAGTCCCCTGATCTGTAAAATGAAGATAATATAAGCAGCATTGTTGTAAGAATTAAATGAGATTAAAATACATAAAATGGATAGGAAAAGACTTGGTTTCTGCTGCTATGAATGCTTTCTTATGGCATCATCAGTATTATTATCCTGCCTTGACCTCATTTATAAAGATAACTAGATTTTTTGCAGCCCATACTGTGAACAGGAGTTATCTCTGGTTGTGAGACTTAGGACAATTTTCAGTTTCTAACCCATGCTTTTCAGGAATTTTATATATATACACATATTTTTTTTTACAATGAACACATTTACTTTAAAGAAAAAAATTAATTTTAAATAAGAAGAAAAGTAAGTTCCCCCCAGAGAAAGCTCCGAGTCCCATCTGATCTGAGGGAGACCTAGTACCTAACTTGGCACTTTGGTTTCTCAATTCAAAGGACACTTAATCAGGTGTCTTCCATGTTCTGGGAGCTAGGGGTACCTTCAGGCAAAAGAAATACAGCACTTATAATACAGCCATTATAATCAACAAATTTCCCTAGCATTTCCACAAGCAAAATACCTGTGGTTTTTCTTTTTAAACTGGGCAAGAAAGAGAGAAAAATATTGGTGAGGGGGTGTGTGTGTGTGTGTGTGTGTGTGTGTGTGTGTGTGTGTATAACATAAGCCAGACATTATTCCTTGCAGCAGCAATTAAGAATTAAGAGTATCCTAAGGCCTTGTCAATGGGCTGGGTGTGTTATTTTTAAGCTCCCCAAGACATTGAGCTCCTAATTAGTACCCTCATCAAAGCCTGCACCCCACAGTTGGAGGCAGTCCAGGCTCTTGAGCACGCCTGTAATCAGTTTCCATACGTGAAGTGGAAACATGACAATCTCATCCATCTCTGCAAAAGAATACTTAAAAGAAACCCAGTAATCGTGGGG
The DNA here is from genome assembly GCA_036589455.1 of Ateles fusciceps. NCBI lineage: Eukaryota > Metazoa > Chordata > Mammalia > Primates > Atelidae > Ateles > Ateles fusciceps. Next base: position 23,711,378 of record JAZHEH010003205.1, on the reverse strand, counting down.
GGCTGTGGCTGAGTGCTGTAGCTTTTAATTACCAGCATTTCATTATGGAACCACAACCAGCTATTTCGATGTTCATTCTTCCTGGGAAAACAACTGTCCTTATTAGGATGGGACTAAGTGGTGTCCATAAGCCAGAAATCTGGAGGCCTGGGTTTCAGCACAGTTCTGCCACTTGCTCGGTGGACAAATAACTCATTTATGATAATCACAATAACTAAGTTGTATTGACCCATATTATGCATAAGGTACTGTACTCGGCACTTGCCCAAATTTTCATTTAACCCTCATAACAATCCTATGAGGAACATACAGTTAAGAGAATGACCCATTTTGCAAACAAGAAAACTGAGGCATGGAAAATGACAAATTTTGCCCAAGGTTGCCCAGCCAATTGTAATGGAGTTGAACTCCTGGCTCTCCAGGTCTGTAAAACAAATGCAAAATCCTGCTTTTTCTACAAGTAGTGAGGTCCCCAACCCCAGAGGCAATAAGAGACCAAGGCTCAGCTCTCAGAACAGCTACAGGAAACATTCTTTCCATGTGCAGTGGCCTCTAAAGTTTCCTCTGTTACTGTGACTCTAATTCTAGATATACCGACCAATCATGAGGGCAATGACTTCTGACAAAAGTGTAAACATTTAGAAGAGAGAAGAAAAGATCTCATTTACTGTGGAGGGACAAAAGAAAGAACTGTGATGGCAGCAGAAATGAGCAAATCCTCTCCAATGCAGAAAGCTCTGAAATAAATATGATTAAATTTTGTGCTTCCTGCCACACCCCCTTTCCTTCAATGGCCTTTTACAAGTACCAGTTTCTGGAATCAATAGCAAAGGAATTCAAAGAGGGCAAATATTAAATGTAATTCAGTGGCATATCACAGTAATCTAAAAGGGAAGAAAGAACTAATCTTCTCTGCGCTTTATTGGAGTGCGTGTTTTTGAAGGAAATGTAAGCTGTACCCTCCTCTCTTCAGACATTTGGGGTTAGGAAAGGTTGCTGGGTTCTTTACGGGCAAGGTCTTCATGTTCACAAAGAGTAACATGAAGCAGAAATGATGACTCCTGATTTTCAGATGAAGACATGGCCTTAGAACCAACAATTTACCTGAAGTCCAAGGACCTGGATGCCAAGCCATCGCACTGTCCACTCCACGGTGGTGCTGAGATTGGCTGAGGAGTCAGGGGACAGCCTCCAGGGGTGCAGCTCCTTCACCTGGAAGAAGCCAGCATCCACTCTGTCCTGGTCATCCTCAAATCTGTCTTGGCTTCCTTAATCGCTATACCCAGCTGACACTTGTGTGAACAAATGGGAGAATGTGGTCTCAGGAAGTTATAACAGGAAACAATCACAGAAAGTTCCATCTGCTTCTTGCCTCCTGATCTTTTGGAAGCAAAGGAGACAAAAAAAGGAAGGATCATGTGATGAGGAGACTCTCATCCCTGGGAGCCCTGAGCTGTGTTTCATGAGTTTGGACAGGGAAGCGATTTAAGTGGACACATGGAGTTTGGACAGTGGACATGGAGTTTGGATATTTCATTCCATAAAATGACATGGAAACCATCTCCTCTATGGGGGTCTCTTTTGCATTATTTTTAAATACATTATGCAATATTTAAGATACACAAAAAATATAAGGAAATACTACAATCACTCATGTACCTACTATACTGTTTAAGAAATCAAACCTGGCCAGACATGGTGACACGCATCTGCAGTCACAGCTATTCAGGAGGTTGAGACAGGAAGATTGCCCGAGCCCAGGAGTTCAAGGCTGCAGTGAGCTGTTATCATGCCACTGCTTTCCAGCCTGAGTGACAGAGCAAGAGCCTGCTGAAAGAGGAAAGAAAGAAGAGAGAGAGAGAGAGAATGGGAGGGAGGGAGGGAAGGAGGAAAAAAGAAAAGAGAGAGAGGAAGGAAGGGAAGAAGAAAAAGAAAAGAATGAGGAAGAAGGAAGGAAGGAAGGAAGGCAGGCTTACAAATATAGTTGAAGTCCCCAGGTCCCCCTCCCCAGTTGTATATCCAACCTTGCCTTCACCTCCAAGATGTAACTTCTATCCTGAATTGGCTCTTTATGATTCTCCTGCATTTCTTTATATTTTACTTTATTTATACATTTATGCCTCAAGCAATATTTGGTAAATTTTTTTGCATGTTTTAAAAACTTTATGTAAATGGTATTGTCATAGACTCAGTAGCTTATAAACAACAGAAATTTATTTCTCACAGTCCTGGGGTCTAGAAGTCCAAAATCAGAATGCCAGCATGGTCAGGGCCTGGTGAGGTCCTTGTTCTGGGTTGCATGCTGCTGATTGCTACATGTATCCTCGCATGGTAGGAAAAGAGCAAAAAAGCATGCTCTTTCATGACTCTTATAAGGACACTAATCACCCTCATGATCTCATCTAATCCTGATTACTTCCCAAAGGCCCCACCTCCTAATACCATCCCATTGCAGAGTGGTGTTTCAACATATAAACTTGGGAGAAATGAAAACATTCAGTCCATAACAAATATCATACATATAATTTCTTCTGCAACTTATTTTTTCACTCAACTTCCTATTGGTCGAGATCCGTCCATGTTGATATAAGTCACTCTAGTGGATTCATTTTCATTTCTGTAGAGTGGAAGTTGGCCCCTGGGCCAAATCCAACTGGCCACCTGTTTTTGTAAATAATATTATTGGAACACATCCATGCACATTCATTTAAGCATTTAGTCTATGACTGTTTTCCTGCTACAATGTTAGAGTTGAGTGGCCGTGGCAGAGACTGTATGGCCTGCAAAGCCTAAAATATTTATAATTATATTTACAGAAAAGGTTTGGCAACCCCCGCTGTAGAGTATTCCATTGTGACTATTACCCCAGCTAATTTATTCATTCTCCCATTGATGGCCACATAGGCTGTTTCAGTTTGAGGCTATTACAAACTGTGCTTGTGAACCTTCATGCACATGTATGTGAATTCACGTAATAGTTCCTCTAGGGTTTATATCTAAAGGTGTTTATGTATGTTCAATTTTTCTGGAAATTTGAAAACATTTCTCCTAATTGGTTTTATTAATTTACTGTTACAACAGCAACGTAGGATAGTTCTGTAGTATCAAATTCTCAATTATATTTAGTACTGTTGCTTTTGTTTGCTGCTAGTTTTGTGAGCATGAAATCTACTCTTCTTATAGTTTTTATTTTCATTTTTCCTGATTACTCGTGGGTTTGAGCAGTATTTGTTTCTTAGCCATTTGTGTTGCTGCCCATTCATATCTTTTGCCTACTTTTCCATGATATTTGTCTTTTTCTGGTTGGTTTGTGGCTGATATTTCCATATTCTGGCCTGGATCCTTTGTTAGCAATGTTATTTCAAGTTTCTCCTCCTAGTCTTATTGGTGCTTCACTTTCAATGATACCTTTTGATAACAGGTTGAAAATAAATGTTTATTAGTAACATTATTGATCATGATGCCAATAAGGCAATGTATCAGAGATATTGTGGACCCAGATCTACTTTATACTAGGTATTTTTATACTTTTAATTTTTGCCAATTGAATGAATGAAAATAGTATCTCATTGGGCCTTAATCTGCATTTCCCAGATCTCTGATTATACTAAACTTCTTTGTGTATTTATTGACTTTCTATATAATCTTATACTCAAAATGTTGATCCATGTCTTTTACCTATTTTAATTTAGTTGTAATTTTCTTTTTGATTCATAAAAATTAATTTATATTTTTGACAAAAATCCTCTTTAGGCTATGCATATTGCAAATACATGCCTCCAGTTTATAACTCTTTTCACTTTCTTTAAAGTAAGAACAAAAGTTCTTAATTTTAATGAAGTCAAACTTACCAATAATCAGTGCTTTTTGTCTTTCTCATTAACAAATCTTTTCCTACCCTTAAGAATACTCAAGATAAAACTCTTACATGTATGCAACAGAAGATCATACAAAATTCTCACAACAGTATAGTTTATAAAAGTAAATATCCTGGAAACAACCAAGTGCCCATCACTGGGAGGGCAGACAAACAAACTGTGCTATATTCACACATGGACTATTATAAAACAGCCAAACAAATCTACTACAGTGAGACACAATAATATGGAAAGAAAACTCAGCAGTATAATACAAAGTGAATAAAGTAATTCCCAGAAGATTAACAATAGTTTGATACCCAGCTGGGCACAGTGGCTCACGCCTGTAATCCCAGCACTTTGGGAGGCTGAGGTGGGCAGATCATGAGGTCAAGAGATGAAGATCATCCTGGCCAACACTGTGGAACCCTGTCTCTACTAAAAATACAAAAATTAGCTGGGCATTGTGGTGTGTGCCTGTAGTCCCAGTTACTTGAGAGGCTGAGGCGGGAGAATCACTTGAACCGGGAGGCAGAGACTGCAGTGAGCCGAGATCATGACACTGCACTCCAGCCTGGTGACAGAGCAAGTCTGCCTCAAAAAAAAAAGAAAACAAAAGTTCGATGCCCATTTTATAAAGTTAAAAACAACTGAATTAAAAACATACACTTTAAAGGAAACTTATTTGGAATAAAACCATGTGAAAAGAAAATGATTCAGAATAACAGTTTCCTTGTGATGTGGAAGCAAAGAGACAGGGGTCGGGGGAGGCCATACTTTTAGAAGCAGGTTACTGTCCCGAGGCCCTGGTTTTGTTTTAGGTGATGGGTTCGTAGGTACTTATTGCATTATTAACAATTGCTAATTATAACAAATACAAGCCAGGAAAAATGGTGAAAGTATGCCCAAACCAAGAGTTAGAATTAATCCAATTAAGTCCACCGAAGGTAATATTTTTTTTCCTATAATGAGGTCATAAAGATACCTCATAAATTTTCATCTAAAGGTTTTAAAGCTTTGCTTTTTTTGTTTTTAGGAGTTTAATTTACCTGGAATTCATTTTTGTGTGTGAATTAGCAATCTGATTATTTCCGTATGGATAATTAATTGTTCCCCTGCCATTTGTTGATCTGCTGTCATCTCTGTCACTAGGAGGTTTGTGTAGGTGTGTGCGTGGCTTCTCTTTTCTGTTTTATTCATCTATTTGTCTAGTTCCACAAAAATACACTTTCTTAATTAGCATAGCTTTATAACAAGTCTTAGTGCCTGACAGAGTGAAGCCCCCACCTTATACTGCTCCAAAAGTGCCCTCGATATTCTTAGCCCTTGGTTATTCTAGATCCAATTTAGAAGAAGTCTATAAAGTTCCACACATACTTTGTTAAAATTTGTATTGGAATTGTATTGAACTTGTAAATTCACTTGGAAAGGACCAACATCTTTGCAATATTGAATCTACATATCCTAGAACATGGTATATCTGTTTATTTAGATTTTCTCTAAGTGCTATAATTTTCTTTCATAAAAGTCATACACAGCTTTCATTACACTTATCTGTAAGCATGTTAGATTTATGCCACTATTGTCGTGTTTTTAATGTCTTCTTATTTACAGAAGATAACTTATTTTGTATATTGATATTATATCCAACAAACAATAAACTCTATTACTAATTCTAATTATTATCGTTAGAGTCTCTCAGGTTTTCCACATGGGCAATCATAACTGTCCATGAAAATGGCAATTTTCCTTCTTCTTTCCAATACTTATACCTCCTATTTCATGTTTTGTCACTGAATGAGCCCATAGCTAAGACCTCCAATATTATATTGAAAAGAAAAGGTCAGAATAGACAGCCTTCTTAATTTTAAGAAAATGTTTTTACCCATTACACATGAGATGTTGATAAGGTTTTGACATGTTTACTTTGTCAGGTTGAAGAAGTTCCCCATCCCTAGGAGTACAGAAGGTAGCATGCTCATATGTCCCAATTTGCCAAGTTTACACATCCTGGCATAATTATTAATAATGCTCCCTCATCCTCACAAACATTCTCATTTGGACAATTAATTATATGTTCCCTCCAACAGAAAGGTGATGTTAGACAGCAATGCTAGGGAGATAATTTGACCATTTGACTACAAGATGAATAAGGGGAACTTGGAGGTTTCTGTCAGTGAAGAGATTTGAGAATCTTCCCTGCTAAACTGGGAAATTTCCAACGTCAAGTAACAAAGCAATAACTACCTACTCTTTCCCTCAAATGCATGAGGAAAAATGCTCCAGAGACAGTCCCAATATTGCACAATTTGCCATAAGAGAAGTAAGAAACACACACAAAATGAAGTAATTATCTTATCAAAAAGCAGCACAATTGGTAATCTGAGAATGATGCCAACAACAACTTGGCCTGTCACATGCTCTGTTTTTTCACTTACATCCCCAATATAAATGCAAAAATGCGAAAACCAGGGGCAAGATTGAATGACAATGGATCCATTCTGAAGCTGGGCATGAGTCACTTATTGAGGACATAAATTATAGGGCTGTCACCATCACCCTTCCTATTTGCAAATAAATGTTGTCATCTAATTGTACAAGACTTGGAGATTGTTTAACAAATTTCTCTGAAGAAGCCCTCAGCAGCAGCTTGGATTCCCTGGACACTCAGATTCTATCTGTCCACTTTGGTCATCTCTCTGTATGTGGCTCTTTTGGTTTTGCATGACAGACACTGTTACGCCATTTTTCAGCCTTTCTTGGTGATAAAGCAACAACAGTCTGGTGTGTTTCTTGGCTGATTCCATTAAAGAATCATTAAGAATGAGTGATGAAGAGAAGCAGGCTCTGAAAAAAACAGGAAGGAAGGGAGGGTCCTCCTTGATGCAAGTATGGATCGCTAAGCAGAATGTCCAAGGGTGGGGGCTTTACAGCAGAAAAATTCTTCTTTTCCTCTTGATCATGCTGGAAAAAAGAAGTAACACACAAAAAAGAGCGATGGCTGGAGACAAAGTTGGGGGGTTCCTGGGACGCCTGGGGGGGTGTCTTTCTGAGTCTGTGGATGCCATATTTGCCATGCTGTGTACCAGAAACTTCTGGAATGAAGTGACAAGTGAGAAGGGCAAAGTTGCAAACACTGGACAGTCCCATCTCATGCATTTATTCATTCATTCATTTAACCACCAGCTACGAAGCATGGACTTAGTTTGGATTCCCCCAGAAGCAGATCCTCAGATAAGAATTCAAGTGCCAGCAGTTTATTTGGGAGGCAAAAAAAAACACCTAAGAGGAGAAGAAAAGTCAAGAAAGAGAAGGCAGACAACAAGAAGTGTGTTATCACATTCATCTGTGGTCTGAGAGGCAGCATAGAGCCAGGGCTTTAGACTCATGCCTCCAGAGCTGGGAGGGAGCTGGAGTATTGACAAACTCAGTCAATGGTAGAAGACTGCTTTCCCAGGGGTGTAATTCTCCTCCTTCTGGTCCTCCACTCAGGGACGAAAGTATTTGATAGATTTCAGCTACCTGAGAAATTCCTCAAGCAAAGAAGGGTAGAAACTAGCTATTGGAAAGCAGAGCAAGTGGCCTTAAAATGATGAGTGTTGGAGGATATGAGCAGGATACCAGCTCTTGCTGTGTCCCCCAAATAGTGCTCTATGCCCTCACTAGAACCATGAACAAGTCAGAAATGGTCCCTGGCCATGTGAAGCTTGCTGGAGGCAAACAACAGGCCACACATCCCCCAGGCCCCTTCGCTTTCTTCCCAGGACAGACAGGCCTTGAGACCCCACAAGCCCATGCTTTGGTGTTCACTCACGGTCATCTCTGCCTTCTCTGAGTCCTTGCTGCCCTTTGCTTTGCCTTCATCTCCATTCTTCCCTCTCTCAGTTCCTCTGACCCAGGTTCTGAAATGTCTCCTTTCACCCCATCCACATTATCTGATGATAACAACAAGAATGATTAATGCCCTTTATTGAGACACATACTGTATGCTAGCCACTAGCATTAAGTGACGTGTGGATATTATCTCATTTAAATCTCCAAAATAATCATGGCCTTGGTTCATATTCCAAATCCTGTTCCTGCTTTATTCTACCTGTCAGGTGGAGCCTTCTTGGGAAGCACTACAACTTAAAATTAAATGCAAGGTGCCTGCAAACCTCTGGCCACCACGTTTGGTTAATTTGTCACTCCTGTACCTAGGTTAGTCCTGCACTGCTTGCTCGGGCTTCATACCCATGACATGCCCAGGCCTTCCCAGCACTGTCCCCACAATCTCCTGCAGCTAAAGTTTCATCATGTCCCAGAAGCCCCATTCTGCTCCATTCCAGTAACAAACCCCATTTCTCAAGGGTAAACCATGATCAGCATCCACCCAAGTTAAGAGTCAGAGAATAGAAAAGAAGGCTTCTGCAGTCATTCTTAGTTGCTTTAGACAAATGTCAAATTTTGCCTTCGTCTCCTCTATCCTCCTATCTTTGCAGCTTCCTCCTAAAAAACAGGAAATTAGATTAAACATGTAGTTTTCAGACTCTGCTCCAATGGGCCATGATTCCACTTCTCGTGGATTATTAATACATTACCCTGTCTCTGATGACGTGTTTTCATGGCGCTCTCCAGACACAGTGCCCTGACAATAAAGGAGTGATTTGCATGGTTGGGATCCAGGCATAGTAGCAAGGTTGCGGGAGAATATTGGGGGGGACGGATGCCACATTTGGCTGCCCCTTTGTCTCTCGGTGCATCAGAAGAACTCGGATTCAGAGCCTGAGAAATTCAGGCCACGAAGAGTCAGTGACAACAAAAAAAAAAGATAATCACTCTTTGTTGGGAATAAAAGGAAAGCAGCAAAGGCAGACGACAGGCTTATCTTGCATTCTGGCAGAACCGCAGACCACCAACTCAGATACTTCAAAAGACCCCTGGCTCAGCTCCCCAGCCCCTCCCCTGGGGCCCCTGCAGAGAACATCATAATACATCTCCTCATTTTCTCCTGCACTTTTGATGTCAAAGTGTGGTCTGGTTAATTAGATGTTAGTGGGGGCCGGGGGCACTGGGATCCAAACTCAATAAATTTCATTTCTGAAAGACAAAGAGGTCAAGTGCATATTAAACTTGAGTGCTCAGGGAGTTCTGCTGGGGCATTTATTCAGTCGGGCTCGCTGCAGTTTAGGCAGAGAGAACTCCAGGCAGCTTTTGGAGCCTGGCTGGGTGCGGAGGCAAACCTGGAAGTGTGCCCATCTTACATTGTGGAAGAAGAGAGGGGAAAAAAGTCATTCAAATGTTTTCAACATGAATAGCTCAGTCCTGCAGTCAGAATTTGAAATTTCTGCCAATATCCAACTCCTTTCATGAGACTAGCTCAGTAAACAGCCTGGCTCTTAGTTTCACCTCCTGCTGAAATCAAACCCACCAACGTGGCTGTCTTGTGGGGGAGGTTGGCACTGGGAAGAGCCCATTCCAGCCTCTTGGAGCCCACTGGACTGGAGGCTGCCTCTCACCTCTGTTCTTTCTATCATTATCTCAGAGCCACGGCTTCTTTCAACAGTGCTTCACCTCCCAGTTGCCTGGGCCTGAACAGCGAAAGGAACATGCACACACCACTCCCCAGCTCTGGCTGCTGGCTCCATGGCTGCAAGAAAATCAATATCTACCAACCGTTCCTATGGCAAGAGACCTTGTTACCAGTGGCAAGGCCTGGAATAGCACAGGCCTGAAGCCAGACAGCCCAAGGTCAAATCCTTGTTCCTCCCCATCGCAAGTTGATTTTTCAGGCATTTTACTTAGACTTTCTCATCTCAGTTCATGAGTGAGCACAGCCTGCTGCCTTTGCAAGGTTAGCATTTGGCCAACCTTGTTAAATGAAATGGGTGACTTTCTAGGAATATTTGACTTAGGTATAAGTTTGTAATAAAGCATGCAGAGTTCAAGGCTAAATTCTTAGGGGTGCATTTCGAAATATCCCTCTCATTTTGTTTTTGTTTTCTTCTTAGTGTGTTTTGATTAGAGAACAAAGGTGTTAGTCATGCATGAAGTGTTCACATATAGGAAATTACTGACTTGGCAACTTAATTACATTTGGAGGCCATTTAATAGGACCGATTCCCTTTATTTGGACAGCCTGAATCTTCTTAGTCATGACTTGAGAATGTGATCACCTAAGTGTTGCTTTATCTTGAAAACTTAACCAAACCACCACAGCCATCTCTCCAAGCAAAATGTCATGTTGAGACACTACAGTTTGGACATCCCTAAAACCCCCTGTTTAAGATTTCTTGTCTGGCAAAATTCACTGTTGTCTGCTGCAGGGCTGTGTGTGTGGTAGCACAGTCTAATTGTCGTTCTTCTTTTCTATTTCTGCAGCATAAAGTCACTCTGCTGCAATTGTTTCTCATCACTGCACCCCAGGTTTTCCACACAGAGCCTCTGTTTTGATAGAGGCCTATTTTTTTTTAACCCTGCCATGAAGCAGTCTATTGTTTTGGAAAGAGTTCAGCTGAACTTACAAGCCCAGATTTAAGGACTGCATGTACCATTTTTAAAAATCAGAGACCCAGCATGGGAAATCTCTAAAAGCTATTTCTAGTGTGTGACTGCCCAATATTCTAAACTAAGAACTTGAGGAAGCCAATGATCAAATTGGTGGCTCCCATCTGCCTACTTTTTGCTTCCTAAAAATAATTTCCCAGGAGCCTCAGAGCTGTGGTTGAGAAGGAGGCAAGATAATCAGTCATCAGGGAGATTCCTGGTCAAAGAAATTCCTTCTTCACCAAGCTGGGGGTGCCAGCCTCCTGCAGAAGCAGGGCCCACCAGCATCCTAGGACCCAGAAATATGGGTGGCATGAAGACGGTTCAAGCTCAAAGAACCCCTTTCCCATGCAAATTGGCACCCCATCGGGATATTACTTTATACCTATTAGAATAACTATTAACAAAAAGGCAAAATATAATAAGTGTGGGAAGGAGGCAGAGAAAAAGGAACCACTGTACACCGTTGTTGGGAATGTGGAATGGCACAGCCATTATGGAGAATACTATTGAGTTTTCTCAAAAAATTTAAAATAACACTACCATATGATCCAGCAATCTTTCTTCTGGGTATATATCTAAAGCATATGAAATTAGTATGTTGAAGGGATATCTGCACTGTTATGTTCAATGCAGCATTATTCACAATAACCAAGACATAGAATCAACCTAAGTGTTCATCAATGGATGAATGGATAAAGAAAATCGTGGCATATATATATACATATACACACACAATGGAATACTACACAGCCTTTAAAAAGAAGGAAATCCTGTCATTTGTGATAACATGCATGAACCTGGAGGACATTATGTTAAGCAAAATAAGCCAGTCATGGAAAGACAAATACCACATGATTTCACTTATATGTAGAGTCAACCTCATAGAAACAGAGTAAAATAGTGGTTACCAGGGACTGTGAGATGAGGAAATTGGGGAGATGGTGGTCAAAAGACACAAAATTTTAGTTAGACTGGAGAAATAAGTTCAAGAGAATTGATGTCCTTACATTTTGGTGACTAGAATTAATAGCAATATATTTTATATTTGAAAATTACTGAGCATAAATTTTAAGTGTTCTCAAGACAATAACTGATCAATATGTGAGATAATACATATGTTAAGCAGCTTGATTTGGCCATTCATCATGTATACATATCTACATATATCAAGAGTCATGTAATACACCATAAAAATTCTCAATTTTTATTTGTCAATTAAAAATAAATACACAAATAAAAGATTCCCCTTTCCAATAAAATCCCAAGATTTTCATTGACAGCCCAATGGATACCACCTAGAAAGAGCCACAGATGAGCTCCACATTGCCCTAGCTCTAGAAAGTAAATCAATTTCTTTAGGAAGCTATTCAAGAGAAAGAAAATGACACCAGATGAAATCTCAGATCTGCATGAAAGAATTATGATCACTACGTGGCTAAATATAAAAGGCCTTTCTCATATTAATTTCTCTAAAAGGCAATTTACTCCTTAAAAAAAAACTAACACTCTATTGCAGAGAATATAACATATGTAAAAGCCAAATGTACTTTTAAAAGTAGAATAAAGAATCAGAGAGTTATACAGAAGAAAAATACTGGAAGGTTCTTAAATCATTCAACAGGTGATAATTTTGTAAGTGATATAATACTAACAAAAAAAAGTATACATACAGGAAAGGAGGAGAAAAGTGAACAAACAACAAAGGTGACACATGGAAAACAAATAGAAAGATGGTGGGTTTAAACCCAATCACACAAATAACTATGTTAAATATAAAGGCAGAGATTGTCAGATTGGATTTTTTTAAGTAAAATCCACTTATATGATGTTCACAAGAGATTCACTTTAAATATAAAGAAAAAATGGCAAATAAAAGCATGAGAAAATGCATACCATGCAACAACATAAATTTAACAATACCAGGAATGAAAGAGAAGACATTACTACATACATGACAAGCATTAAAAGGGCAAGAAGTATTCTAAACAAATGTATGCTACTAAATTTAATAACAATGAAATTGACAAATTTCTTGAAAAAATACAAATTATCAAAACTTATCCAAGAAGAAATAGATAATATAAACAGCCATATATCTAAATTAAAAATTAAATTTATTATCAAATACTTTTCCCATACACACACACACACACACACACACACAAAACGTCTTAGTCTAGACAGCTTCACTGTTGAATTAGGTAAAACACATAAGAAAAAAATAATGCCAATTATTCATAAGCTCTTTTGGAAAATAGAAAACACTTCCAAACACATTTTATGGGGCCAAGGCTACTGATACCAAAATCACACCAAAGGCATTAGAAGAAAAGAAAACCCCAACCTCATGCATACAGTATTCCTCATGCATACAGACACAAAAATACTTAATAAAATGTTAGCAAATTGAACACTTTAAGATGTACATGTAATTTTTTAAAGATTATATATCATAATAAATGGAGTTTATTCCAGGATGAAAAATATCAATCAATATAATTCAGAATAGTAACAGATTAAAGAGAAACAGCTTATAAGTGTCTCAATAGATACACAAAAAGTGTTTGACAAAATCTAATACTTATGATAAAGATTCTGAGCAAACTTAGAGTAGCAATGGACTTTTTTCAACCGAATACAGGTTAGCAATAGAAAACTTACAATTAACATTATACTTAATGGTAAATGACTGAATACATTCTCCTGCGCTCAAGAACACCGCCAGGATGCCTATTCTTACCACTTAGGTACTTTACTGGATGCCCTAACTAGTACATCCAAGCAAGAAAAAGAAATAAAAGATATGCATGTTGGGGGGGAGAAAAGAAGCAAATTATATTTATTTTCAGGTAACATAAACATATGTAGACAATCCTAAAGAAGCTACAAAAAAGATTGAACTCAAAAGTAAAAAGCTGAAACGTAGCACGGCTGCAAGGCTCAATACACAATAATAAATTGTATTCCCATATGCCAGCCACAAAAAAAATTAGAAATTATAATTATACTACCAAAAAACATGAAATAAGGATAAATTTAACAAAATATGTACAAGAATTGTAAATGAAACTTCATTGAAAAAAGTTAAAGACATAAATAAATAGAGAAATATCTCACGTTCATGGACAGAAAAACTCACTATCGTAAACATGGCAACTTTTCCCAAAGTGCTCCATCCACCTGTGGCCAGTAGCCACGTAAGTCAAAAACTGGAAACAACCCAAATGTCCATTCACAGGAGAATGGAAACTCAAGTTGTGATATATTCATACAAGGGAACACTACTCAGCAATAAAAAGGAACAAATTACTGATAAATCAGCAATGTGGATGAATATCAAAAACATTGTATTGTGCAGAAGCAGCTACACACAGAAGAGTACACACTGTATGGTTCCATTTTTAGGAATTTCTAGAACAGGAAAAGCTAACGTATGGTGAAAGAAGTGAGAATAGTGGTTGTTTCTGGGAGAGTGGGTGGCAGGGATTGCCTGGAAGGAGCACTAATCAGCTTTCCAGGATGATGGACATGTCCTTTATCTTGATAGGGGTATGGACCACATGGGGATAAGCATTTGTCAAGACTGATCAAACCATACAGATAAGGTATGGCTGTGCATGCTCATCCTGAAATGAGCATTCACCATGTAAATTACACTTTGTTTTTTTTTTAGTTTTTTAAATGTGTTTCATCACTACTTTTAAAGCAACACAGAAAATTAATAGTGCCCCCAATGTCATTCTTCCCCTTGTATTACCCTCACCTCCCAGCTAATGAAGGTTAACAGCCTGATGTGTATCTTTCCACACTCCTCTACTTGCTAAGACTCAGATAGTCATAAATCATATCCACAGGTGTGGCACATGTTTGTTTGGTTTTTGCTTTTTCTGTTTTTTTTGAGACAGAGTCTTGCTCCATTGCCCAGGGTGGAGTGCAATGGCACAATCTCAGCTCACTGCAGCCTCTGCCTCCCAGGTTCAAGCAATTCTCCTGCCTCAGCTTCCTAAGTAGCTGGGATTACAGGCGCCCACCACCATGCCCAGCTAGTTTTTTGTATTTTTAGTAGAGATGGACTTTCACCATGTTGGCCAGGCTGATCTTGAACTCCTGACCTCAGGTTATCTGCCTACCTTGGTCTCCCTAAATGCTGGGATTATAGGCATGAGTCACCATACCCAGCCTGTTTGTTTTTAATGACAGTTTCCTATCCTTGTGTTTCTGCTACTTGCTCCTGTCACCTAACCATATTCCAGGTCAGAAAACATAGGTCATAGCTTCACAATATTCCACTGTATGGACCAACCACAATTTGTCAATGGATTTGTCTACAACACACACAGACACACACACACACACACACACACGGACACACACACACACATTGGTGATGAGCTGTCAGACTCTCCCCCACTTTTTGTCATTATAAACAATGCTTCAAGAATTTCCTTAATCATATAACTAATCTTCCTAGTGCTTGTGTTTCTGTAGGAGAATGTCCCAAAGAGAGATTGCTGAACAACAAAGACAAGTGTGTTATTTGTTTCAATAGATATTGCAGATTACATTCCAAAGAGGTTGTAGAGATCTCATTTAGTGCTCAGTCTGATATATTTTAAGTTTCTGCAGACTGGCTTCAGAAATGGAAATAAATTATGAACATAGCATAATAATCATTTAGGCAATTCATCCAGGCTTTGAAGGAGAAAAACTCAGCAACATATCTAAGCCCACAAATAATCAAGTTATCCCATCAAAATATATCCTGAGAAGCAGGAGAGCATGATCTTGAGATAGCCCACCCCAAGGGACTGTCCAAGCCTGCCATACATCATGTGACCTTAAACAAGTTACTTAACCTGTTTATACCTTTGTTTCCTCATAAATAAAATCACAAATATTAATAGTGGCTATATTATGAAAGACTAAAAAAAGATAATGTGAAGAATCCACTACATGGAATGTGGAAAGTATCTGATACTCAGAAAGTGCTCTGCACCAATTATTATTTGGGCGAGTTGCTTAACCTCTCTGGGTGTCCTTTTCCTTATCTGTAAAATGGGGATAATAACACCATCTGTCTCATAGGGCACATACAGTGGTTATTAGAATAATGCTCCTCTCATATTAAGTGTTCAACAAAATCAGCTAACATCACTGTTAAAATGCAATACTAACATAAAGGAACTAGGTTTATGGGGCTGCAGAGACCTAAACTTGGTGTCATGTGGTGTAGATGGCAAACACAACCTTCTAAAATTCAGGGGAAATCTAAGTTTCTGCCAGGCCTATTGATGACATTGAATTCTTGGAAGGCCATACAAATCTTCCAGAATGGAGAAAGAAATCAATAGGTACCCTCAGGAAGATTTGTTTTCCTCCACAGCAAATTATGCACATTTATCTCTTCCTGATGCTGAGTGGCTCTGAGCATTTGAAGCATCTCTAGCAACTGCATTGGCTGCTCACCCAAGCAGTGGACTTCCTCCTTCCAGGGTGCTCTTGCAGCTGTGCCCTTCTTGAGGGACATGTGCTCAGGTGAAAACGTTGGCAACCAAGGCTACCAGATGGCTCAGTGTGCAGGTGACCTGAAGTGTTGAGAAAGTCAGTCACTGGAGTCACCTTCACTGACTGAGCACTCACTGTGCCCAAGAACCTAGGCTCTGGGATGAAAGTGGGGATATTCAGAATTATTAAAAACAGAGTCCCTCCCTTGGGTGATGCAGCCTAGGGATCCCCACTGGCCCACGTGCATCAGGGACTACCAATCAGTAGATGGCACCAGCATTGTCAGTTTGAAGGTTTTCAACTCTCTGTTTGTGAAATTAACTCAATTGTGGATTTCACCTACTTAAAAAAAGAAAAAAAAAGCCCTAAATCAAGTCAACAACTGTATTTAGGAAAAGCAAGCATAAGCAAGCCCATTTTATCTCTTCACCAGAATCAAAGACATAAGTTTGGTTTTGATTTACTAAAGGCTCCTAATGATGCTCTTATCTGAAGGGTAAATGCCATCTCTTACCTTGGGAACAGAAATATCAGCCCAGGAAGTCAACTAAACTGATGGCCATTGACAATAACCTAGTGCCTGATGGATGAGAGGTACAGAGACATCTGCCAGCTACTGAGTTCAGGGAAGGAACCTGCAGCTGTGCAGGGCTGCAGACACTCATGTTTGTCTATGTACCCCAAGGTGACCAGATCCCATTAGGGTCTTCACACAGGCCTGACTCCTGCAACACTGACTCTACTAGGAAACAGATTGTCCCTACCACCAGGACACTCATGCCTGCTCCCCAGAGAGACTTGATCTCACTATCAAGGGACCAAGGAAATCCAATTCGTGGCCAGAAAGTAATGTGTGGAATTTGAACAAAAGATGATGGCTACTCTTGGAAGATATTAGATCCAGCTATGAATAAGCTCATGAATGCTTCCAGGTCCACACCTCTTGTGTGCAAATCTCCCCAGATTGACATCCACTGATGGGAATCCACATGTTTCATTCTTAAAGACAGATGTATGCCCATGTCTGGGCACCCCTCACAGGACCAATCCCCCTCTCCATACAAGGGATGGACTCTAACAGGAGATGGCCTACTTAAAACATACCCACCCACACTGGGAGGACCCAGAAGACATAACTTTCCCCCAATAGTTTGTTAAATCAACTTATAAAGGGAGCCCAGCATTCTTGAAGAGCTCCATGACTGCTGCTCTCTCTAAGCCAGGCCTTTCGGTGAGAACCACAGCCACTCAATTAGAAAACTTAAATACAATAGGAATACAGATGGTCCCCAACTTACAGTGGTTCAGCTTAGGATTTTTGGACTTTACAATGGAACAAAAGTGATATGCATTCAGTATGATCCTCATCTTACAGTGGGGTTACATGCAGATAACTCCAGTTGAGGAGGATCTGTAATCAGCATCTCATGTTGCAGAGGCAATACAAAAAAGCAAAAAAAATTACACCAGGTGAGCGTAATTACCATAATGAACAGCAGAGACAAAGCAACAACCAGAATAGCCCTAGAAGTGCTCCTCAATGTGATATAGGAAGTTCACTAAATCCTTGTTCTATAGAAGCAGAAACTTCCAGGTTAAGCGAACAAAAGTCTCACTCCAATTATAAAAACAGAGAACCATAGCCCCTCAATCAACTCCCAGACTTGAGCCAGTTTACAGACCCAGAACCCCTTGCGTCAAGGGGAAGCTGGGTCCCCTTGAGGGAGGATCCCAATACACTACCAAAAATGTATTCTGTTAATCGTTCCCCCAGCCTCTGCCACAGGGACCTGTGGCCTTATCCAGGGTAACTGCTAAGTAAGTAGCATTCACCTCTGACACCTACCAGTCACAAGGAACAGAGCTACGTTTTTACTGTAGAGTGCAAATAAAACTGGTGTGACCTGTTTTTGTATTTGAAGCCACATTAAATCAAGTCAAATTCTAATGGGCTGTCTCTGTGACATGGGTTTCAAGTGTTTGAATGTGTGTATGGTGGGGCTAGAGCCCCTAGAGAAAAAAATCAACAGCCCAGGGTCCTTGAGTGCAATAGGAAGGAAATATAATAAAATTAAGTTCTCCGGGCAGCATAAACAAATAAGGTACACTCCTCTGTGTTTTACATGACATCAATCCTGGGTTATGGCCTAGATTATCTAACTAAAGGCTCATGGAACACAGTGGATTGCTTATTGATTAGAGGCTTAATGATTAAAAGAGACTTTTAATCCCCATCTCTGCCTTCCACCACCCCCATCTTCTTATCCCCCACACTCACTGTCAGATGTTCTTTTGGAAATGTAATCACTCACCTGCTTAAACAACTTCCTTAGTTTAACAAGATTATAGGGTAAAATCCAAATGTCTTAACATAGAATTCAAGACATTGCTGAGTCAATCTCATCTCCCAGGAATCCCTATCTCACAACCTCTGCCCAGTCTCCTGGAGGATGCCTCTGTATCTCCAAAAACCAAATTCCCCCACCTGGTATCACCTTCTCCATCTTTTCCACTGTTAAAGTTCTATTCAATCTTCAAACCCAAACATCACCTCATCTATAAATTTTTCCACAAAATTTTTCAGAGTCCCAGCCAGGCACAGTGGCTCACACCTGTAATCCCAGCACTTTGGGAGGCTGAGGCAGGCGGATCACCTGAGGTCAGGAGTTCGAGACCAGCCTGCCAACATGATGAAATCACATCTCTACTAAAAATACAAAAGTTAGTGGGGTATAGTAGCACACACCTGTAATCCCAGCTACTTGGGAGGCTGAGGCAGGAGAATCGCTTGAACCCAGGAGACGGAGGTTGTAGTGAGCTGAGATCATGCCATTGCACTCCAGCATGGGTGACAAGAGGGAAACTTTGTCTAAAAAAAACACATTTTTCAGAGTTGCATTTTGCATTTCTTATATATTATATTGCAATTTCTTGTTCTTCTAACTGTTTTCTATTTATCTCTTATTCCATCTCCCTGAACCATGCCTGGCATACAGTAACTGTTCGTAAACATTGGAGAGTGGGTAGAGGAGATGTTAGTTGAATGAATGACTAGAAAACAGAAAAGGTCAGATATTGAATAAGAAGATAAAAATGATAGACAGACAAGATAGATGATAGATAGATAAACAGATAGATAGATAGACAGATAGATAGATAGAGTGATAGAGCAAATTTCTAGGACTTTGCTACTCTTTCTCTCCCCCTCCAAATGACTCATACATTCTACTTTCTAGAAAGGAAAAAAAATGTTATTTTTGTCTCAGGTAAAAATCGGTAGGATTTTGGGCAAAAGAAATGGGGTACAGATGATAGATAACCCAATTTCTTTTCTCTGAGTGCAACCTACTTTGGTAAATCTTAATTTGCAAGGAAAGTTCTGAAGACAGAAGACCTCAGAGAAAGCTAAAACCAGGCTTCTAAACACATGGGAGGATTTCCCAACTGCAGCCAGCATTTTCTTACAAAAGCTCCTCAGACCCTGCACACTGCATTTCAGGGACAAATTGACCAGGAGCCTTCAAATATCTATTGAGGTTTATGCCAAGCCACACTTGCTGTCTACCAGCTCTGGCCAAGCTCTGTGATGCCTAGGCTGCAAATTGAATTAGGCTCATATATTTGTGTGCCATTTCTTGCCTGCTACTTCTGAAACACGCCCTAGAAATTAACCTTTTAGTGCCCAAAGAATATGCAGATATCCTCGTTGACATGTTTCTATTCCTACGGAAGGCCAATTAAATTGTTAGTATTTATCACAGGCAAAGTGTTTGCCAGACACCCTGTTGAGTGTGTTACATGTATTATCATGCTTGGGCCTCGCAACGGCTTCACAGGGAAAGTGCCAGTGTTGATATTTCCCATTTGGATGATGACCCCAAAACACAGAGCAGTTAGGTAATGTAGGCAAGGCACACAGCTACTTAGCAGTGAAGCTGAGATGCCAATCCAATCAGCACGACACTATACTCAGAAACCAAAATGACGGCAAGCATTTTTTCTCATAGGACTAAATCAAATTACTTTCATTTTCTACCATGTAAAAATGCAACCCATAAATCTGCTTATTTTTCCTCACGTGCTCCTATTGACAGGTCTTCACTGATCTAGGCTATCAAAGAAGGAAAAAGTGGATTTTGGAGGTCCTCTATTGGATATGCAACATTCCCTCCCCCAGCCCACCACACATCTCCAACCCCAACCTTAACCTGACTTCATGGAAAAGAGAGATCCTTGCCAGTCATGTTTAAGAAAGGCTCATGGTCAAAAAGTTAACAGAGTTACCATATGGTCCAGCAATTCCACTCCTACATACATACCCAGCGGAGATGAAAACATATGTCCACACACAAAAAAGGGATACACAAATGTTCACAGCAGCATTATTCATAATAGCCAAAATATGGAACAATCCAAATGTCCATTAACTTATGAATAGGTCAACAAAAGGTGGTATATTAATGCAATAGAATCCTACTTAGCCACATAAATGAAAGTACTGATTTATTCATTTATATGAATGAGTGAAATCGTACAAGGATGAACCTTGAAATCATTGTGCTAAGTGAAAGAAAGCAGACACAAAAGACCACATATTGTATGATTCCATTTATACAAAATGTCCAGAATAGGCAAATCCACAGAGATGGAAAGGGGAATTATAGTTGCTAGGGACTGGGCCAGGGGAACAGGAAGTGACTGCTAATGCATACAGGGTTTCCTTTTGGGGTGATGAAAACGTTCTGGAATTAGATTGTGGTAATGGCTTCACAACTTTGTAAATTATACACTTTAAAAGGGTGAATTTTATGGTATGTGAATTATATCTTAACTTTTAAAAATTTCTTAAAAGATTAGCAACTGCATAAGCAATTTCACATGCCCTGAAACTGTAAGAGACTCTATGTGAAAGAAATTTGACAGATGCTTTTCTAAATTTGAAAACATTCCTAAAAATGTGCATATAACCAATAAAGAGTAGCAAAGCTAAAAGAAAACATTCTAAAAAATCCATCATAAATATACTTCGATCAATCATGCTAGAGGAAGCACTGAATTATCCTTCTCTCTATGGAAAATCATTATAAATTTGTTGTCACATGAAGAGGCAATGACAGTATATAACCAAAGATTCTAGGAGAAAAATCTGAGAGATGTGTCAAGAAAATAATAAAATTATCTTGTTTTTCTAAATTTGTATGTTTATTGTATTTATCGGTTTTTTAAATGAGTGATTTGTTAGAGCTCTTCTTACTCTTAATTTAAAACTCACTTTCATAACTAAAAAATTGTTAGAGGGCAGGGAGAGCATTTGGAAGTGACATCATACCCATATGAATATGGTCTCTCCTGTCTCTTCATCCATGAAGCCAGCGTGGAAGACTTGGAGCAGGGCATGGCTTTCTGTCTCTTTTCCTCATTCTCCTTTCTCCATCAAGGTATTAGACTCAGGTGCCACCCCAGACAGAGAGCTGGGCTAGGCAGCCTGGGACAGCCCTCTCCAGAAACAAGGCCCTCTCTCCTGTCCTGAGGCTCTCAAACCTTCTCTGCCAGGGATCCTGAGTGCAGTCTCATTTTCAACAAGTTGGCCCTGCTGAGGCCTGGGTCTCCTCTTAAGGCACACAAACAGGGCAGGCTAATCTGAGGGCCCTAGTGTCTACTTAAATTATCCAGAGTCCTTCACAGTGTCTAGCCTGGTGCACCAGAAATCTGCTTTAGTTTTGTTATTGTTGTTGTTGTTGTTGTTGTGAGATGGAGTCTCGCTCTGTTGCACAGGCTGGGGTGCAATGGTGCAATCTCGGCTCACTGCCACCTCCTGCTTCTGGGTTCAAGCAATTCTCCCGCCTCAGCCTCTTGAGTAGCTGGGATTACAGGCAACCGCCATCATGCCCAACTAATTTTTATATTTTTGTAGAGATGGAGTTTCACCACATTGGTCAGGCTGGTCTTGAACTCCTGACCTTAGGTGATCCACCCGCCTCGGCCTCCCAAAGTGTTGGGATTTCAGGCGTGAGCCACCGCGCCTGGCATGCTTTAGTTCTCAGAGTTAAATCTCTCATTAACAACATAACTACTTTGCTCCTTATTTTTATTGGCTTAGGCAAAGACTTCTCCCCTGGACATCATAGAAGAGAAGATTGTTAGTGATCAGGGTTCAGGGCTTCCTGGGTCCTCTGTGATAAAATCTCAGACTTGGCACAACTCGTTACTCTCCGAAGAAACAAAGTATGATCCAGGATGTGGAGACGGGACCCAGGTAGACGGGTCACTGGAAGGATGAAGATTTAACCTCAAGCGCAGCAGATGGGTGAGTCTAGAGGAGAGAACGATGTGGCTGTAAAGGTGGGAAGTGAAGGGTAGGGGTTGCTGAGCAGATCATGTAAGTCCTCGAGTGCCAGGAATGCCACCTCCCAAGACTTAGGGGCTTCATATTTTAACAACACCCTGAGCAACCTGCACAAATGCCCCCAGCCAGCAATGCTAAAACCATCAATGGAATCTAATTTCAATTCTACTACCTGCCCCCCTCCTTATGACCTCATCCCAAAGACTCCGAGACAGACAACTGTGGAGAGATGGATGTCAGGGAATAAATGTCATTGGCCCCATTAATTCCCCAGGTCACTTTGCAGATTTCCTGTGTTCTAACATAAATGGTTTGTGCTATGTTCATAGTAATGACCATCAAACCTTAGCATTTGTTTAACATTTTACAATTTTTATAAACTCATTGGCTCCTTATAGCTCCACGAAGTAAGTACAACGGTATAATTGTAACAGTTCTACAGATAAGAAGACTGAGACCTGGAGAAGGTCTAGAAAATTGTTTCTGTAATGTGAATGAAAATCCTCCAAGTCTGGGAGTCAGTAATCTGGCCTGCAGTTTTCTGTGGAGGCTCTTTATACACAGAAGGTAGGGGCTCTCTCCAAATGCAGTGAACCCTGAAGAAAGGCCACCACCATCCCCACCTGTCCTTCAGACAGTGGCAGATGAATGTTTTACATAGCATTGATCTTCAGGACTTCTAAATCATAGAGCTCCCTCCTTTAAGAACTGTGAACTTTATAAAAACCTGTTCCTGGTCAGCTTTCCTATCAGACAATAGAGAAAATTCATCTTGCTCTCCAGCCTCAGTCACAGCTCACCTTGAAAAGATAAAGAAAGCAAGAACATAGAGGCCGAGTGCAGTGGCTCAAGCCTGTGGTCCCAGCACTTTGGGAGGCTGGGACAGGAAGATCACTTGAGCCCAGGAGTTTGAGATCAGCCTCAGCAACATAATGAGATCCTGTTTCTACAAAAAATAAAAAATTAACCAGGTCTGGTAGCATGCATCTGTAGTCCCAGTTACTCAAGAGGCTGAGGTGGAAGTATTGCTTGAGCCTGGGAGGTTGAGGCTGCAATGAGCTGAGATCAGGCCACTGCACTCCAGCCTGGGCGACAGAGTGAGATCAAACACACACACACACACACACAAAATAAAGAAGACTGCACAGAAAACTCAGCTGAAAGCTTCCGCACACTAAGTGACAACAGAGCAACACATTCCAAACATCCAGCCAGTGGCCAGAACTGGGCCTCTGACTAGGAGGAGCCCATGTTCTTTCTCCAGCCCTGTGTGAACTGGGGATGTTCCACTGGGCTCCCCAATCCTCTGCTGCAGCCATGTCCAAGCACGTGCCAGCTGGGAGGTCCTGCAGAGACCCATCCTGGTTGAATCAGAAAAAGAGTCATATCCAACTAAGAGGACAGGGTAGGGAGAGGGGTCCATAGACGTGTAAGCCATCCAGAACCAGAGCAGGGACACATGCAGGGCAGCAAGCTCTGAACCCCTGATAGAGGCAGGACAAAGGGGTGTTGTTCCCCAAAGTAGGCCTCATAAATAGTTCCCCCCACAGGCCTGTCCCCCACGACCATCTCCTCTGGAATTTATCAATTCAATTAACTGAATACATCAGGTCAGGGAAGGTTATGGACTATCAATTGTTCATAACTTAGTAGAAGTTGTTTAATTGCATTGCCTCCCTCTCTCATCTCCCCTTCTCTCTGTCTATCTAATGCAGGGGGTGTCCAATTTTTTGGCTTCCCTGGACCACATCGGAGGAAGAAGAATTGTCTTGGGCCACACATCAAACACACCAACATTAACGATAGCTGATGAGCTAAAAAAAAGAATCGCAAACAAATCTCACAATGTTTTCAGAAAGTTTATGAATTTGTCTTGGCCCACATTCAAAGCTGTCTTGGGCCACATACAGCCTGCAGTCTGTGGGTAAGACAAGCTTGATCTAATGTATTTATCTATCTATGTGATTCATGCTGGCTGTGAGCAGCCCAGTACCCACAGGTGTAGCATTAAAAGGTAACACAAGCCTGTAGGTAAATTTTAGCTGCAACTGAAGCAGGGTAGAGATGCTTTAATAATCTATCTATTATTCATCCACCTCTCCCTGCCTCTTTCTGTCTATTCATCCACTCACTTGTGCATCAGTTATTAATAATTCCAACTGTATGCCAGGGCCTTTGGATTAGTTTGGTCCCCTTTCCCAGGAATCCCATGATCTGCAGGGAAAGACAGATACATGAACAATACAAGTTGACAGGCACCTCAGCAGTGACACGGAGTGTCAGAGGACTTCTGAGAGGACGATTCGGGTGAACAGGGCCCTAAAAGATAAGTAGAATTTGACCAGGAGGACAAGGTCATAAAAGGACATTCTAGGTGGAGGGAACCGCAGATGAAAAGCCAGAAAGTCTGGGAAGACCAGGGCCAAATCCAAAGTTCACCCTGGGAGGAATTCTCTTTTATTGCTGATTTGAGATAATAACTAAACAAGTTTCCCACATTTTCCAGTCATAGGTTCTGTTTGGGGTTGACTTATTTAAAGTTAGAATGGTAATGGTAAGAGAAAGAAAAAGCAGATGGAACAAAGTCCCAGGAGAGGTAATAAGTAAGTCAAGTTCTGGTAATATCGAGTTAGCAAGCCAAGCTGATGTGGTTAATTCAAGCAGTCCTCCTACCCTGTAAAGAAGAAAAACGATGCCAAGCCTGTGGCCTGGCATGGGAGAGGCCTTCCAAAAATAAAGTATTACATTGCTGACATATTAGATTTTTTTTCCAGGGCCCATTTAGTAGGGAGGGGCACTGTCCCCCAAATCCAGACCACAGAAATATTTCCCACATTCACCCCATCATATAGAAATTCCTCAAAGTTAAGAAACTATTTTTAAAAAATGACAAAAACTCCAGAAAATATAACAAGCTACCATTTGTTTGTATCTTTGAATACGTTTTTTAAATCAGACTGCTTTTCTAGCTTAGGCACCGCTTTTAGATTAACCATAATGAAAGACTATGAGTTCGAATGGGACAAGGGAGAGGGGGAATTATGAGAAAGAGATCCCTGGCAGAGTCCAGAGTGCAGAAGTGCAAACCAAAAAGTGACTGCAGCAGGCCTCAATTGATTCAAGGTTTATTTATCCAAGGATGCAGCCTGGAAAACACATACACACACACACACACACAAATCGAGGGAGCATCTGTGACCTCTGGTTTTTCCAAAGGGGGCTTGGGGAACTTCAGTCTTTAAAGGGGGAAGATAAGCAGGAAGGGGAAAGAGGGAGGGAAGATAGTCAGTGAGGAGATGGCTACATTCTTGTGAGGCTCTGCTAAGCCTGCCCCACTCCCACCCCACCCCGCCCATAAATCTACATTTTACATGTGAAAAGGAGTAGAGGAAAAGAAATAGTCAATTTTGCATTGTCTCCTGCTTAGTAAATCTATGTTTTATATAAGATAAACATATAAAAAGAGGGAGTAGAGGCAATGAGGCTGACATGGGATTATGAAATTACAACTCGGTGTTTAAGAGCAAAAGGAAGACAATATTGGTGCCTGTCTCCAAGCGTAACTTCCCCTTAGTATATAGTGAATTTGGGATCCCAAGTTTGGTTTTAGTTGTTGTTTTCACAGAAATTAGGAAAAGCTTGGAGTCAGCAACTGGCACCCAGTCTTTTGGTCCAGGCAAGAGGAAGATGGGAGAGTGCAGAGGGCAAGTTTCCCGCTCTCCACCCTCTAGGGTTTCAGTTCTGGGAATTAAAGTCAGTGCCACAGCTTAGGATCTTCAAGCCATGAAATGCCTGGATCTGAAAGAAACAGCTGCTGGATAGGATCATCAACGTCATCAACATTGATCATAGATTTTTAGCACGTTTTGTAGCTGAACAGTGCTAATTCCTTCACATGCATATTCTCAATCTCTACACCAACCTGGGAGGGAGGTGTTTTAATCTTCATTTTATATATACGAACTCTGAGACTTGGGGAAGTCTCGAACCCTGGACCACACAGCTTTGAGAAGCAGAGCTGAGATCTAGTCTGGGTCTGCTTTTCTTGTGTAACTGAAGTACAGATTCAGTCGCTTGCCGCTTGCAGGTCCAATTAACAAGAGCAAGGTGTGGTATAAAGTAAATGATTTATTCCAAAGCCAACTTAGGGGAAGAAGTACAGGTTACACTATGAAGCATCTGCTTTTACTCAACTTTGGGCTATTTCCTTTTTGCGGGACTCAGACAGAGTGGGCACACATGCAGACTGGCGTAATCAGCATACAGTAAATATGTGAATGATTGGCAAGGACACTGGGAGGATAATCGCCTCACCCCTATCTGTATCAAAAACACGATGCTTTGTATTATTGGAGAGGTTGTACTAATTGCCCAGGGCTGCTGTAACGAAGTGGTTTAAGGCAACAGAAATGCATGGTTTCACCTTTCTGGAGACTGGAAGTCCAAAATCAAGGTGTTGGCAGGGCCCTGCTCTTTCTAACAAGTCTAAGAAGAATCTGGTGTTTGCCAGCAATACCTCACAGTCCCTGGCTTGTAGATGCATCACTCACATGACCTGTGCACACGTCTGTCTCAAATTACTCCTTTTATAGGAACGCCAGTCATATTGGATTAGGTACCACCCCAATTACCTCATTTTTACTTGATTACCCTGTAAGGAGCCTAATTCCAAATAAGGTCACTATCTGAAATACGAGAGCTAGAATTTCAGGATGTTTTTAGGGGGACATAATTCAATCCATAACATAACTGCTAACGTTCCAAGTTCAACCTTGATTCATCCACCACCTGCTATTGGCTCCCACCTAACCCTGCTCTGAGAATAATGCTGTCCCAATGCCTCCCCCAGTGCTGGAGATTGTCTGGATCTGTGGTTGGAACAGCCCATCCCCAGCCCTGAACCTCAACCCATCCAAACTCATTCCTATTGTGCTCTCCATGGATTTCAATGAGGTGGGAAGAGACCTCTCTACAGGCAACTCGCCAATGTCACTTTTGTTCCCACTTGTTAACAGCATCTGGCAGCTCAGCACTAAAAGCCCGGTGCCTCTCTGTCATAATCAATGTTTTGTCCGCTGCTTCCGGTTGGGCAATTTACATGCAGCTGCGGACAGTCAGCCATTTCCCCAAAAGCTATTGTGTGCCTAAGAAGAAAAACTTGAGTCTTTAATTAACCACCATCTCTCGACATGGAAGCCAAAAGCAAGCATATTCACTTTACCTCACTTCACCCACAGATGTTCCCCCCGAGGTAGGGGGGCTGGGGGGAACCATAATGATATGGTAGAATTTGTATTAGGTTTCTAAGCACTTTTCCATCCACAGTGTCTCAGAAATAAGCAGCGGGGGCAGGGAATCCCCACTGGGCTGATGGGGAAACTGAGGCCAACCCCTGTGATGAACTAATTGATATGTGGTCTCTTGGGCTAAGCATCATTCTATCTTGTCTCCTCTCTCCCATTCACAAGGTCAAGAGAAACATTATTTAAACAAATGCTGAGCAAGGATGACATCTAACATCCAGAATGGTCCCTATTCTTCCACCCACATTGAGCTTTCATTTGGAGGAAAGCACTAAGTTTCCTTGCGCCCCCAAACCTTTGTGCTGGCTGTTCCCGCTACCTAGAAGGTAGCCCCCTTCGGTATTCTTCCTTCAAGTTTTGGCTCATGAGTCAAAACCCCCAGGGAGCATTTCTGAATGCTTCTGGCCCAGTCGCCTCTCCCATCACATACTCTCATAGAACCTTGCACTTCAAACATGTAGCACAACTGAAATTAGTTGACTCATTGTGTGATTATGTTTAACAACATCTTTCCTGGGAGACCAACAGCAGGAACCAAGATGTTTTGTTCATTCCTATTTCCCAATGTCCTCATTCTCCTAGAACTGAGCTTGGCACATAGCGCAATGAATATCTGTCAAATGAATGAATGAATGAATGAACATCATCTCCTCCATCCACCCCCTGCCCCCAACAGAACTATCCCTTACTCTGCACCATGCCCCATCCCCTAGCACTTTGTTGATAACTAGTATAACGAAGGTGACAACACCTTCAAACAAAAAGTTGCGACACTCACATGATACATAATCCATGTACTGAAAAAAATGCTTGAAAGTGGGGCAGCAGAAAGTTCATGACACAGATGTTTTGCAATTTGTCACATGTTAATTTGGATCGTAATTATTTTTTGTTTGTCTCCTCTTCCAGATCCTCCTTGAGGATGGTGACCCTGTCTTACTCCTTCAGGACATAGCACAGACAAATGTTTGTGAAATGAATGAACTAATGAATGAATAAACACACCCAGTAGTTACAGTAGAAAATATTTCAAAATGCTAGCAAACCTTGCCCAATAAATTCCCTTGGTAAAATAGAGGTGCTTCTGTTTTAATATCAGAATTTTTTTTAATAAGAGAACACCTGAAAACATATTAGAATGAATAATTTTCTACTCCGTTTTCCACGAAGACTTTCTCATAGCCTTACAAATCTGGGACTCTTCTGTGCTATATTTTCATTCTGATCAATCTCAAAGCATAATCAGCATATGAAACCCAGAACTCACACTGGAAGTAGAAATATGCACTCTCTGAGGACTTAAACATTATTCCTGGCCAAAACTGCTTCACATATTTAGGAAAAGACACAGTAGCCAAAAGTAGAGCTAACATTGGGTCATGGACAAAGAGAAACTTTGAAGTCAGATTGACCTGGCTCTCCCTCCCCACTTTGATGGGGTAAGAGTTCAGGTTAACAAATTCTGGAAAGAACCTTTGAGGTACATTTTATCCTCACCTCTTTTCCAGAGTGGTAGATGTAATGGAAAGGTGTTCTGGAGCAGGTAACTAGTCTTCCTCCTGGAAACCTCCAAGCTCCAGAAGCAGCAAGGAGTCTCTTTAGGGTAAGTAACATAATTATGTTCCGTTCTCACTGGTCATTGCTGCTCTCTTAACCATTATATGTTCAATAGGAGATATTGCCTACACTAAAATATGACAAACGAGCGAACAGATACACAAGCCGAAAAATGCAAAAACAGGCAATCAAGCTTAATTCAAGTCTTATTATTTCATGTGTATAGCATCCTCGAGTTTGAGACTTTGCATTGTGTTTTATAGTGTGCAGACAATCAGGGCTGGCATTTCTAAAGGGAGAAAGCGGAGGAAAAGAAAAACCAGGACTTGACTGTAAATGAGGTTTTGAGATAATGACAGGCTCCTTGGCTGGCCATTCATGACCATCCATGATGTGACCTCCACCTGATTCTCTGGCCTTCCCCCTCACCACAGCCTTGTCCCACCATGCTCAGTTCATGCCATGCTGTTTCCTGGTCCTAAACAATCTGTCTCCCTGCCCTACCCCAGGGCATTTGCACACACTATTCCTACCACTTTCAATGTTCTTCCTTACTTGTCTGGGATATAAACACTGGCCCATCTTTCAAGACCTCATAAGTAAAGTTCTTCCTGACCCCTCCCCAACCTGAAATGACCTCTCTCTGCTCTGGCCTGCCCCCTCAGATTGCCACCACTTGTACTTATTTATAATCTGTTTCTGTGTCTGTTTCTGGCTCCTATACTGAGTTCACTCAAGTAGTCACCATGCCCTGTTTATCTGTATGTGCAGAGATCACACCTCTATCTTAGCAGATCTTAGTCTTTTATTTTTTCTTTCTGAGACAGGTTCTCACTCTGTCTCCCAGGCTGGAATGCAGTGGCATGATCATGGCTCACTGCACCCTTGACCTCCTGGGCTCAAGTGATCCTCCCACCTCGGCCTCCCAAGTAGCTGAGATCAGAGGCATGTGCCACCACACCTGGCTAATTTTTTTTAAGTTCTGGGATATATGTGCAGAACATACAGGTTTGTTGCATAGGTATATATGTGTGCCATGGTGGTTTGCTGTACCTATCAACCCTTCATCTAGGTTTTAAGCCCCACATGCTAGGTATTTGTCCTAATGCTCTCCTTCCCCTTGCCCCCCACCCTCTGACAGGCCCTGGTGCGTGATTATTTTTTGTAGGGACAGGGTCTCACCATGTTGACCAGGATGATCTCAAGCTCCTGGGCTCAAGCAAGTTTCCCACCTCAACTCCCAAAGTTCTGGGATTATAGGCATGAGCCACTGTAGCCAGCTGTAGTCTTTTTTGAATGAATGAATCTATCCTTGTGGCAACACTGTATCCATGCCTAACTCTATGCCCTGATTACATGAAATTGCTTTTTCTTTACGCTGATATGTCTATTTCCCCGTTAAACCATGAGTTCCTTGAGTAAACAGAGAATTTACTGATTATACCATGTTGTTAATTCCCTTGAGGACGGGTCCTGAGCCCTACATCTTCAGTACCTGTTGACCCCCAAATATTTGTTTAATGAATATGAGTTGCTTTGGATCAAAGGCCAATAAGCCACCCTAACAATACGAAGAATAAATGCATGTGATAAAGATTTTTAAGGCTGTCAAGTGCATGTGTTGATTTATGGAACAAATTAATACGACAGCATCAACACTTCCAGCCCTGCCGAATCAGTTTCAGCAATTATGTGTACCCAAGGCAGGGCACAGCTGCTTGCGAGACACGACATGAGAGAGGTCTCCCTTGGTTTGCTCGAAGGTCTTCAAGATATTTTTAGTCGACAAACAACCATGTGTCACTCATCAGGCATCCCATTAAACCAAATTGTACAACTTGTTAGACAGTCTCTCATATTAATTGTGAAGGCTCTGTATGTGACTTCAATCCTCCTGGGTGCTGAGCCTACCCCAAAGCCAGAGGCGGGATGCAAATAGGCTTGAAAAAGCCTGACCCCATGGCTTCTTTTACCACCCACAGTCTTAGCTCACCCATGTCAGTGCAATTTTGCACCAACTTCCACAGGGAATTAACAACATGATATAATCAGTAAATTCTCTATTTAAAAACTCCTGAAAATATCTAATGGTATAGAAGATAGCTAAGCTCTCCTACCACAAAGTATATTTAGAAGTTTTATCAAAAGAGACTATATAGTACACATTAAATGTTGCATGTGTGTGATGCATACAGACACTGATCGTTCTGAGCCTCCAGCAATCCCGCAGATATGCCATCTCTGAGCCGGTGGGAAGAGGCTTTGGAAAGGGAACTATGGCATTTTAAAGCAAATCTCACAGGTGCCTGGAGATTCCGGAAGGTCCCTGCATGAGCTGACAGGCTGACTTCCTGGTGCCCAAGGCTCAAGCATGGTGAAAATGTATCTTGCAATGAGGCTTGCCTTGTCACAGAGTCAGCCCTCAGATGTGAGAGAAGGGTAGAAAGTCACTTGTGACCTTTCCAACCCAGTGGCTCCCTCACCTCAACTGCCCCATCTCCCAAGCTCTCCACAGGAATGGACTCTCCCTTCTGCCTTCTGGAGGCAAATATTTTTAAATAGGATCACTTAATTTTATATATGCAAAAACTAGTAAAATATGTGGGGAAAAATATATAGTGGAAAGCAGAAGCACATTCAAAATATCCACAGCAATTATAACGCATCTAAAAATATATTTCACAAGACAAATACAAGTGCTTTCTATGAAACTGTACTAAAAGGCATATTCAAAAGACCTAAAATGAGATTATATTCTTGGATGTGAAGACACACACCGTGTATTTCTTTACTCTTCCCCAGATTAATTCATGAGTGTGATGCTATTTCAGTCTGAATCCCAATGGTTATTATTTTCACTGAACAAATTGATCATTAAGGTCACTTGGAAAACAAATGTGCAAGAACAGTGAAGATGCATAAAAAATACAGAAGGGAACTTGAGAGCAAGTTTCAGATACTGAAATTTATGTTAATCTAAGATAATTAAAAAGATTTAGTAAGGATGGGGTTAGGGTACAGCAACACCTTTCGGACTATTTCATAGCCCATAGAGGAATAAGAGATGGAGACCAAAGGGACCAGGAGGCCAAGCAGGAAGTCAGAAGGAGCAGCTGGATGGGGACCTGGGATTTACAGGGCAGCTGCTGCTACGTCTGCTTTGCTGAGTGCTATCAAATGCCTCTCAGCCTATTAACATATGTGACAGGAAAGAGATATATATACATACATATATGTATATATACACATATATGTTTATACACACACACACACACATATATAAAAGTATTCACAAATACTCTTGCCCCTCATCTTTAATGAAAACAAAACAGAGTATGGTACCAGCAAAGAAACAGACATAAATCAGTATAACAGCAGGGAGTACAAAAAAAAAAAACTGTTACATATGAAAATTCAGTGAGTGGAAAGTGGCTTTTCACATCAATAGGGAATAAATAGACTATTTAATACAGAGTATTGAAAAATTCGGCACCAACTTCCACAGGGTATTAACAACACAGTATAATCAGTAAATTATCTATTTAAGAAACCCCCGAAAATATCTAATGGTACGGGAAATATCTAAGCTCTCCTGCCACAAAGTATATTAGGAAGTTTTATCAAAAAAGACTATATAGTACACGTTAAATGTTAATGTGGAACTTTTGGAAAGAGATGATTAATAGATACAAACATACATATCATAGATTACTAGCTCACTCCACACACAAAAACAAAATTTCAGTAGCTTAAAAATACAGCTGTAAAATCACTAGAAAGAAAAGTAGAGTTATTATTAAGACCTGAGGTGAAGAAGGCCTTTTTGCCTTTAAGATTTTTTTTTTTAATGTCACAGAAAACCCAGAAGTCATTAAAAAGGGGACAGGAATTGACATATCTGGCTACATAAAAACTTAAACCTTCTACCAGCCAGGGAAACATAGCAAAACCCCGTCCCTACTAAAAATACAAAAATTAGCCAGCCGTAGTTACACATGCCTGTAGTTCCAGCTATTCAGGAGGCTGAGATGGGAAGGCTGCTTGATCCCAGGAGGCAGAGGATGCAGTGAGCCAAGATCGTGCCACTGCACTCCAGTGACCCTCTCTGAAAAAAATTAAAAAACTTAAACCTTTCCATGTGAAAGTAGTGCCAGATAAAGGCAATATATTTGCAACCAGAAAAGAATAAATATAGCTATAATATGTTGAAAATGCCTACAAATAAACAATGAAAAGAAAAGCACTCAACTTTAAATGACCAAATTTCAAGTAGGCAATTCACAAAAGAAAAAGAAGTAGCCTATAAATTTGTTTAAAGATTCTCAATCTCTTTAGTAATTAAAAATATATATACCAAAGCAATATTTTCCCTATAGGACTGAAAACTTGGTGAAGGTATGGAAACATAGTCCTCTTGTCCATTAATAGTGGAAGCTGAAATTGATGCAACACTTTTGAAATGCAATCATCTAATATTTACTGAAGAACTTAGTCCTTGACCCTGAATTTTATTTCTAAGGCTTTCTCATTTGAAAATATTCCCTCCTATACTCAGAA
Organism: Ateles fusciceps; assembly: GCA_036589455.1. Lineage (NCBI taxonomy): Eukaryota > Metazoa > Chordata > Mammalia > Primates > Atelidae > Ateles > Ateles fusciceps. Next base: position 23,677,725 of record JAZHEH010003205.1, on the reverse strand, counting down.
ATACAGTGCTACATGATTTGCAAATAGTGAAAATGAGGAGTATTTTTTTCTTGAATCAATTGTATAGCATTATATCATATTCTTCAGCCAGTAGAAAGAGTTAAATCTAAGTAAAATGACATGAACAGATGTCCATAATATGAATACATACTACCTGACACTTCCCATTTAAATTCAAGACTGTGGGCCTGCTGCATTACCATTTGTACATTGCATCCATATCTTCTTCTTCCACACGAAAAATAACAGTTCTCAAGACACAAGAGATGATAGAATTTTAATATCTCATAATTATTCATTTGCTTCATCCCACATTACATACATAACAATTTCAGAATAACAACATTAATGCAACTATCACCAATGTGATTTCTGAAAGTCAAAAAGAAGTTGTTTCTGCATTTAATCTTATTCTCCTCCCATTTTTATGTATTTACACCATCAGAGCATTTAGCAACTATAGACTATTCTCTGACCCTTAAAAAAATAATGACCAGGTGCAGTGGCTCACCCCTGTAATCCCAATACTTCGGGAAGCTGAGGCGGGCGGATCACCTGAGGTCAGGAGTTCAAAACCAGCCTGACCAACATGGAGAAACCCCATCTCTACTAAAAATACAAAATTAGCTGGACGTGGTGGCACATGCCTGTAGTCCCAGCTACTCAGGAGGCTGAGGCAGGAGAATCGCTTGAACCCAGGAGGTGGAGGTTTCAGTAAGCTGAGATCATGCCACTGCACTCCAGCTTAGGCAACAAGAGCAAAACTTCATCTCAAAGAAAAAAAATTATTAGTTTGTTAGTTCTGCAAATAACTATATTTAATGCTTAATGCTTACTACTAATCCTCATGTTCCTGTCTTTCTAGTTGTTTGGGTCATCTGAAGTTCACTTGCCAGTGGATTTCTCTTTAAAGACTCAAAAGCACTATATTTCTTGAGTTCTTGCATACAAAAAATAGTCTGTTCCCTTTTATACTTGAATGTCGGTGTTAATGGACATAAAATCCTAGGCTTACACATTTTTTCCTCAAGTATATTTAATAGGTTACTCCTGTTTCTTATGTAATGAAGCATCACTTCCTAAAACTGTCGTGACAGAGAGAGATCCAAGATGGCCGATTAGCAGCAGCTCAGGATTGTAGCTCCCACTGAAAGCGCAGAGAGTGAGTGGACGCCACATTTTCAGACGAATTTTCATAGCCCACGGACCAAGAGATTCTTGGCGGAGGAGCCCCACGGGTCGCCAGCGCGACCCTTTTGGAGGGCGCGGCCGTTTTGCAGGCGCCCCCGACGCGGCGGTTCTCAGTCCGGAGTATACAGGACTGAGTGCCCTTTGGTTGGCGTTGGAGCTCCGGGAAAGCCAGAGTCTCCCATTCAGCTGATTAAAAAGCGGACTGAAGTGGGGGAACCAGACCGGGAGATTCCCGGGCAGAAAAGCGCCACGAATCTTAACGCCGCTGTTTCAGCCGGCGTAGTGGGTCGCCGCAGGGGAAGGCTGGTACCCCCCTCCACAAAAAAAAATAAAAACAGCGGTTGGAACTGCTGAAGATTGAGAGTTTCACAGCAAGTGCAGCTGAACCCGGGAAGGTCCAGCTCTGTGGGGGGAGGGGCATCCGCCAAAGGAAAATTAAGAAATAGAGGAAACTTTATCACTAGCAAGCTGGACGTCCACTCAGAGACCTGTCTGAAGGTCAGCAATTACACAGACGACAGGTGGATAAATCCACGAAGATGGGAAGAAACCAGCGCAGAAAGGCTGAAAACACCCGAAATCAGAATGCCTCTCCTCCTACAGAGGATTGCAGTGCCTCATCACCAATTGAACAAGGCCTGATAGAAAATGAATGTGAGGAATCAACAGAATCAGGCTTCAGAAGGTGGATAATGAGAAACTTCTGTGAGCTAAAAGAACATGTTCTAGCCCAATGCAAGGAAACTAAGAACCTTGAAAAAAGGTTTCACGAAATGTTCATGAGAATGGACAATTTAAAGAGGAATATAAGTGAATTAATGGAGCTGAAAAACACAATACGAGAACTTCGAGAAGTATGCACAAGTTTTAACAGTCGAATTGATCAAGCAGAAGAAAGGATTTCAGAGGTCGAAGACCAACTTAACAAAATAAAACGAGAAGACAAGATTAGAGAAAAAAGGGTAAAAAGGAATGAGCAAAGTCTCCAAGAAATATGGGACTATGTGAAAAGACCTAATCTACGTTTGATAGGTGTACCTGAATGTGACGAAGAGAATGAATCCAAGCTGGAAAATATTTTTCAGGATATTATCCAGGAAAACTTTCCTAACCTAGCAAGGCAGACCAATATTCAAGTCCAGGTAATACAGAGAACAACACAAAGATATTCCTCAAAAAGAGCAACCCCAAGGCACATAATCATTAGATTCATCAGGGTTGAAACGAAGGAGAAAATACTACGGGCGGCCAGAGAGAAAGGTCAGGTTACCCACAAGGGGAAGCCTATCAGACTCACAGCTGATATCTCAGCAGAAACCCTACAAGCCAGAAGAGAGTGGGGGCCAATATTCAACATCCTTAAAGAAAAGAACTTTCAACCCAGAATTTCATATCCAGCCAAACTAAGCTTCATAAGTGAAGGAAAAATAAAATTTTTTGCAAACAAGCAAGTACTCAGAGATTTCATTACCACCAGGCCTGCTTTACAAGAGCTTCTGAAGGAGGCACTATGTATAGAGGGGGAACAACCAGTATCAGCCACTTCAAAGGACCCCATCAGTAAGCTGCATCCAGATCCATCTTACCTGCAAGGATATACAGAGACTCAAAACAAAGGGATGGAGGAAGATTTGCCAACCAAATGGAGAGAAAAAAAAAAAAAAAAGCAGTAGTTGCAATTCTCATCTCTGATAAAATAGACTTTAAAGTAATAGAAACCGAAGAGATAAGAAGGACATTGTATAATGGTAGAGGGATCAAGGTAACGGGAAGAGCTAACGACCCTAAGTCTATGCGCACCCAATATAGGAGCACCCAGATACATAGGGCAACTTCTTGGTGACTTACAAAGAGACTTGGACTCCCACACAATAATAGTGGGAGACTTTAACATTACATTGTCAATATTGGACAAATTAATGAGACAGAAGGTTAAGAAGGATACCTGGGACTTGAACTTAAACCTCAGACAAGTAAACTTAATAAACATTTACAGAACTCTCTACTCCAAATCCACAAAATATACATTTTTTTTTCAGTAACACATCACATTTATTCTAAAGGTGACCACATGGTTGGGAGTAAATCACTCCCTAGCAGTTGCATAGCATTTCATAGGTTTAAATGAAATATTGGTTGGCTGTTTGTTTGTTATTTTCCTCCCTTATTCCTTCCTGTCTCCATTGTATAACACAATTATTAGTATAGAAAAAGCTTTTAATATCCATTTGTAGACTGCATTCTAGCCTGGGCAATGGAGCAAGATTCCCGTTCTCTCTCCCTTTTTTTTTCTTCTTTTCTCTTTATTTCATTCTTTTTTTCTTCCTTCTTTCTCTTTTTCTCTTTAAAAAAAAAAAAAAGAAATGTATAGTTGCTGATTAACATCTCAGTATTAATAGTTTCCATTGATTCTATGGGAGTGGCAATCAAATGTGTCCTCAAAAATTGACAAGTCTGTGTGGAAAGCATGTAGCTGTGGGGCTAATGATGAATTCCCATAAGCTAGAAACTTTCTTTACTCACATGAAGTAACCTCTGACTGTCAGTGACAAGATAGGGCTCTCTGAGTTTGATAGCATACAGGAAGCCTGCTCTTCCAGGCAGGAGTATCCGTACTCATTTCTCTCGCATTTTATGAAGTGCATCTAGAATGTGGCAGTTATGATCTTAAAAAAAAAAAAAGAAAGAAAAAGAAATCATATCTGGGTTCTGGACTCTGAGAGGCCTGTTTGTGCAGCCAGTTCTTCTCTGATAGCAATTCCAGGAAATTGACCCCAATCCAGACCCCAATAGACTCTGCCTGAGGTGTTGTATCCTCTGGTTTTGAAACCAAATCTGTGTTCTACATTGTGGAGGGTCAATTTCTCTGGTCAGTTGTTCTCTGGTAGTTATACCAGGGCAGGAGTCCTGTTCAAACTATGCTTGGGGGCATCCTTTTGACTTGGGTTCAAAACATTCCTTCATTGGTGTCCTCTTGGGAGACAGCTGCATGAAGTGTTGGTCCAATCCCTAGAGGGAAGGGTCATCTGGATTCCACAGAGACTGCTGGCTCACTGGGCAGTTCCCAGAGGCACTGAACTCATCAGGACCCAGAAAGGCCCATCCACTTCTTAAATACCTTCTGAATGTAGCCTTTTTTTTTTTTTTTTGAGACGATGTCTTACTCCTGTTGCCCAGGCTGGAGTGCAATGGTGCTCTCTCGGCTCACTGCAACCTCCACCTCCCAGGTTCAAGCGATTCTCCTGCCTCAGCCTCCTGAGTAGCTGGGGTTACAGGCACCTGCCACCATGCCTGGCTAATTTTTGTATTTTCAGTAGAAACAGGGTTTCACCATGTTGGCCAGGCTGGTCTTGAACTCTTGACCTCAGGTGATCTGCCTGCCTTGGCCTCCCAAAGTGTTGGAATTACAGGTGTGAGCCACCATGCTTGGACTGAATTTAGCCTCTCTTTAAATATTTAAGATCTTGATGGGTTCAGAGGAAGCCAGTGGAGGTTGAATTTTAAGGGAACTACAGATGCTGCTAGGTAGCTTTTCATTTCTTACAGCTCTTTTCCAAGTATAACTTTGATCCCAGGCTCTCTGGTTCTGACATATGGAAATGGTTTGGTCTCTGCAATGTTCAAGTATTGTTCCCTCCTCGTTCTGGATGGCCACATTATGGAAAAGATGGGGAATCTCTCCTTACAAGTGTACTTTGTATACTTTTCTCAGCTTCTCCATGAACATGTTTCATTTCGTCACCAAATCAATAAAAAAAAAAAAAAAAACTGTCGTGACAATCTCATTTTGTTACCCTTTAAAATTACTGGTTCCTTGGACCTAATGCCCACAGGAATTTTTTTTTTATTTATGGTTCAGTAATTTTACTGGAATATGTCTTGGAGTTGATTGTTTTATTTCCATATATTAAGACTAGAGTATGCTCTTTCAATATGGAGTTTTAAAATCATATTTCATTTCAGGAAAGTTTTTTGTTTTATAGTTTTGGTATTTATTCTGTTCTTTGGCTTTGGTTTTCTTCTTCAGGGACTCCTATTATCTACATGTTGGGTTTTCTTTGCTTATCTTTAATATCTGCCTCTTTCTCTTGTAGTTCTTTTTTCTATTTGCATTTATCTTTCATTTTTAATTTTTTTTCCTTTTCATCTCTATTTCAATTAAGACATTTACCATGTTTACATTCTTTTCAGTTCCTTCCAGTTTAGTCTTTATTTTTTATGTGTAATTCTTTCTTGAGTTCTATCACTTGAATTCTGAGTTTTTCTCATTCTGATTTATGGCATTCTTTCAAACATTGTATTATAATGTGTCATACATTTGAAATGGAAGGTCACACTTTTGTTCTGTTTTGTGGCTTGTCTGAGGAAATGCTATTCTGCTCCTTATTCTCTTGCTCTCTTACAACAACTTTTGATTGGCTTTGGTCTTGATTCTTTCCTATGGCTCATTTTCATGTAAAACTAATTTTCGTGAACTTCTAGGAGGCATTGTTTGGATGTTAGAAACACTGACTTCACAGGCCTTCTCCTTCTGTTGTTTTTGTCTGGTCAAAAATATATGGCTGCTCTGGGAGATTTCCTGGCCCTGTTTACTCCTCCCACTCTTATCTGGACTTTATCTTGTCTCTACTGTCCCTGTCTGGCTCAGTTTTGATTCCACAATCAGCAGTTTCTCATGCGGGTGGGAGCCTCGCCTGGAAGGGAGTCTGGGGTTGTCAGTTTTAAGAGCCCACCAGGGTTTCCCTTGCATGCTCCCTCTATGGGCTTCAGCAAAATCTCTCACAGGATTGGCTAGATTCTCTAATTTCCCTGCCATCTGCAGTAAATATTGGCTAATTTGGGGTTCCTCTGCACTCAGGTTTGTCAAAGACTCCATTTCTTCCCGCTGCTTCTACTCACACAGATGCAGATCATGTGGCTGTCAGTGATTCCTTTTCCCCACTGTTTTGGGATTTGTGAAGACACCTTAGTAGCTAACTTTGTTATAAATGTTGTCCAAGTACCTTTGGTTTTGTTCTCTAATTGCTTTGTCTGGTTTTTGAGGGATAAGGAGATTCAAAAACTATGCTGCTGACATTGATGGTTTCCTCATTTGGGTTTTTTTTTTCTTTTTTCCTGTAGCCTTTCTACACTCATGTTTAAAAAAAAAAAATTGGCCAGGCACAGTGGCTCACACCTGTAATCCCAGCACTTTGGGAGGCCAAGACAGGTGGATCACTTGAAGTAGGGAGTTCAAGACCAGCCTGGCCAACATGGGAAAACTTTGTCTCTGCTAAAAATACAAAAATTAGCCAGGTGTGGTGGCACATGCCTGCGATTCCAGCAACTCAGGAGAATGAAGCACAAGAATCGCTCAAACCCAGGAGGCAGAGGTTGCAATGAGCCAAGATCATACCTCTACACTCCAGCCTGGGCAAGAGTAGGACTCCATCTCAAAGAAAAAAAAAAAAATTAAAAACTTTATTTATTTTAGAGACAGGGTCTCACTCTGTCACCCAGGTTGGAGTACAGTGGTGCAATCATAGCTCACTGAAGCCTCAAATGCCTTGTGGACTCAAGCAATCCTCCCACCTCAGCCTTCCAAGTAGCCTGACCAAAGGTGCAAGCTACCATGGCCATCGATTTTTTTTTTAATTTTTTGTAGATACAGGGTCTTGCTATGTTGCCCAGGCTAGTCTCAAACTCCTGACCGCAAGCCATCCTCACAGGCATGAGCCACTGCACACAGTCAACACTGACTTTTTACTGTGTGAGCTTTTATAGTCTGAGTTCTTCACCACAATGAAGCATTACTTTTTAAAATTTATGTCTCGGTTGATACATCACTTCTTCAGGAACACTATGCCTGATCTCCCCTACCCTAATACCAGATTCAATATTGTAACCCTCGGTGACATGGTCATAGCTCTTTCACCCTTCCTTCACTTACTGCTCTCAGTTTATCATTATAAAAGTGTGTGATTATTTCACAGCTGAGGAAACTGAGAGCTTGAGAAGCAGAGGTAATTTTCCCAAAGAAATGAAGCTGCTGGAAGTTAGGAAATTCATCCAGATCTGTTCAACACCAGGGCCTTGCCTTCCTATGGGTGGCATTGTCCCACAAGAGCCAGAGGTGATTCTCCAAAGACTGCAGTGGGCAGATACCAGTGTGAGGGCAATATGCACGGTAGAGCCAGAGGCTGCAGAAAAAGTGTTTCCTTAGCTGAAAACCAGGATACGCATGCTTAGCATGGAGGTCCTTGGAGTTCAGCATGGAAGCAAATCTGTCTTATACAGGAGGCAGGAGTGTACAATGGGTAAATGCACAGCCTGTGGAGCAGGGACACCTGGGTTCAAACTCTGGCTCTGCAACTTAATAGAGCTCGAGAAAATTACCCATCTGTTCTGTCTGTGCCTCAGTTTTCTCATCTACAGAATGGAAAGAATGAGTGTTATTTCATAGTTATTTTGCAGATCCATTAAGTTAATATACATAAATCACTTAGAACATTGCCTGGCATGTAAGTGCCCAAGAAGTTTAGCTATCATTATTAGAAAAGGATGGAGGTGGGGTGGGGAAGACTCAGAGTCTTCTGAGATTGGGGCTCTCTATTTGGTTTTATTTTTCCCTTTAACTGCATCTACTATGCATATGGCTCCTGTTACTGAGTTCCCATCTGGTCATAGGATCAGAGAGCCCCCCAATCTGGTCATATGATCCAGGCCAATCAGGGATGAGAGGTTGGCTAAGGAATCATCATTCAGAAAAACTAGTTCCTTTTAGCCTTTGATAGACCCTCATTGGGTTTTTCTGGATTTCCCCCAGCCTAAGTCCACACCTTGAAGCTTCTGATAAAATTTTAAAATTCCTCCTCATCTCACCTCAGATAGGAAAAGGTTTGTCTTTTCAGGGGACAATTAAGTTTGTCCGCTTCAGAGTGTCTTGATGGCCAACATCAAAGGCAGCATCAGCCCAGCCAGCAATGATGGGAAAATTTCAGTATTGAGGCTATGAGAACAGGTGAGAGGTCCTCACTCACTCAGGAAAATATCAGAACAACCCAGCATCTTACTCACTCTATAGCCCACGACTTAGCGGCATCTCTCACGAGGGTATGGAGGGTTCATAGAACTTGGTTTCCACCTAGTGCTGCATTTTAACAGAAGATACCTTACCTTTAACCAAAGAAATGACTTTCTAATGGTGACATCTCAGGTACTATGTCAGATAGATGAAGCAATGGTTGTCAGTAACCTCCAGATGCTCTTCAACTAGAGCTCAGGTCACCAAGCCAGAGTGAAGATGGGGTGTGTTCTTGGCAGTAATCTCAACAGAGAGAGAGTGGTGGGGCTGGATAACTTGTGGGGGAGTGAAGACCCAGGAGCCTCAAGTGCTGAGACAAGAAGACATCACTGACCATTCCAGAAAAAGCAAAAAATGCCCAAAAGATGGGAAAAATGAGTAAATGACATGAAGAAAAACCAAGCTCTGGTGGGAGCTACCTGCTATGTTCTGTAGTTGCAAACACGAAAGAGGCAGGAGACTGATGGGCAAGGATAAGGTGGAGCATTAGCTTCTGGGTGTCAATAACCCACAGGGAAACACCAGGCAGCCAGAATTATCTTCCTAGGGGGCAGGGGAGTGGGGTGAGAAAAGTTAGGAATGGACAGACCCTGGAGGGAAGAGGCTCTGTAGTAGACAGCATAATGTCTCAGTGAGATCCTGAGCACTGATGCCTGAAAGAGCATCAACAGCTGTATGCCCCAGCCTACCAAGAATGGTGTTATCCAACGTTTAAGATGAAGAAACTCAGATGCAAAGAGACCAAGCCACACACCAAGGATCTCACAATGACACATCAGTGGGCAGCAAATTCAAATCCACGTCCTGTTGCTCCAAAGCCTTTGTTCCTCACAACTGGACCAGGATCTAACTCCTGACTCTGTCACCACCTTGATGTGTGACCTTGTTCTGATGGCTTAGCCTCTCTCAATCTAAAACTCTTCATCTCAGAAACAGAGGTGATTCCTTCAAGGCACATGGGTTTTATTTCTAGTGTGGTGCCTGGTGCCTAGAAAGCTTTGGTCTACCTGTGCCAACTTCCCACCATCCATCATCCACTGCCATCTGCACATAATCTTTCAAGCAACTATTAATCTGCTGCCATCCTCCATCTTACCTGCCTCATTCTTTTCATTAAATCTATAGAAACTGTCTCCTCGAAAGAGTTATATAGCATTCGTGGAAAGTACATAGGGAAAGATTACAGTTTCATCAATGAATTCCAATAACTTTGACTTCCCTCCATGACATTTCAGAGCAGCCAAAAAAATGTGCTTTTCCTAGAGAGTCAACTGACATTTGGAGAATTATTTCTGTCTTATGGCAGGGAAATAATCCATCTAACCCTTAAACATCTGTCAATAAACCCAGCAGGAGATCAACTGAGAGGTCAACCCTCCAGTGGACTCCAAGGCCTTGTCTGGAAGAACACAGGGAGACCTGGCTGTGTGGGAGGAGGTGAAGGAGAGAACGTGTCTCAGGGGTGCTATCACCTGTGGATTCTCATCCTGGCTTCAAGAGTCAGAAAGATTTTCTGAGATATTCTGACTCTATCTTTTCATTCCACAGATGGGGAAACTGAGGCCCAGAGAGGGGGAAGCCACTTGTCCAAGTAACTGCTAAGCCTGAAACTTGTACTTCTAGTCCAGGGCATCCCTGTCCTTAGGGAACTGGGGATTACCCCATCATCTGAAACAACTCCAGGCTCCATCAATTACTGGCAGGATGCTGGGTCCTCAGCAAGTCTATTTAGCCTTAGTTTCCTGATGTGGTAAATGGAAATGACAAAGTCAGCCTCATGGAATTAAAAGAAGTGAGGATGTGAACAGCCTGGCACAAATTTTTGCCAATAGTAGGCACTCAAATAGGGTTCTATTCCTTTTTTTTTTTTTTTTGGAGAGACAGGGTCTCGCTATGTTGCCCAGGCTGGTCTTGAACTCCTGGCTTCAAGCAATCCTCCTGCCTCAGCCTCTTGAGAAGCTAGGATTACAGGCACATGCCACAGCACCCAGATAATATTTTTTATTTCTTGTAGAGATGGGATCTCTCTTTGTTTCCCAGGCTGGTCTTGAACTCCTGGCTTCAAGCAATCCTCCCTCCTTGGGCTCTGAAAGTGCTGGGATTACAGACATGAGCCACTGTGCCTGGACCATTCCTCTTCTTGTCTAGAAGCAGACCTTAGCACAAGGACTTACATGCAAGTTATTTATTTGAGAAATGATCCCAAGAAGCCCCAGTTGGGGAGGGGGGGAAGTTGACGGGAAGGAGAGAAAGCCCATGTAGAGAACATTAATAACTAGGGCACACTCTGGGCTCCTCAATCCAATCCCTCTGGTGATCTCTGTAAGACAGTGTGGAGCCTCCCTTTACCCCTTGCTGAGGACGAGGAAGCTAATTTATCTGTTCCCTAACTCTCATCGTTTGCTGGCTGAGCGTTACTCCTAGGACCTCACTCAACTCCCCAGCACTTCCTGCCTGCCCTGAGCACCAGCTGAGCAAGCCGGAGAAAGCCCTGGGAAGGGAAGTCACAGGTTCTTGCTGCTGGTAACCATCTATCTGCATGAGAATAATGAGCGCCCATGGAAGACCAGCACTACTCTGGGAGCAGCCGCCACAGTCCAGCCCTTGCACCACTCAGATCCAATGGTGCCCCAAATTAAGCTCACTTTCTTCTGTCACTGGATTTTCAATGTGACAACAGGTTACAGTTTCTTGTATACATAAATAAGCAAACAAATTAAGAACAAAGGGAATCCTCTCACCTCAGCCTGCACCTGCCACTGTGCCTGGCTAATTATTATTATTTTTTTGTAATCTGGGTCTCACTATGTTGCCCAGGCTGGTCTTGAGCTCCTGGGCTCAAGTAATTCTCCTACCTCAGCCTCCCCCAACTGTTAGGATTACATATGTGAGCTACCACACCTGGTCCAGTGTTGTTCTTTATGCAAAGAAAGGTGAGGCACCCCAGGCTGGATTCCTTGATTATTCAAACAAATTTAGAACAGTTCTTGCTGGGACAGTTGGTCCTGAGGTTATCATTAATATTCATCACTGGCTGGGCGTGGTGGCTCATGCCTGTAAACCCAGCACTTTGGGAGGCCAAGGCAAGCGGATCACTTGAGGTCAGGAGTTCGAGACCAGCCTGGCCAACATGGTGAAACCCTGTCTCTATTAAAAATACAAAAATTAGCCAGGCTTGGTGGCAGGTGCCTGTAATCCCAGATATGCGGGAGGCTGAGGCAGGAGAATCGCTTGAACCCAGGAGGCAGAGGTGGCAGTGAGCTGAGATCGTGCCATTGCACTTCAGCCTGGGTGACAGAGTGACTCCTTCTCAAAAAATCAAAACAAAACAAAACATATATATGTAGGCTAAATTGTATCCTCCCCAAAATTCATATGTTGAAGTCTTAACCCCCAGTACCTCAGAATGTGACTTATTTGGAGACAGAGCCATGAAAGAAATGATCAAAGTAAAATGAGCTCAGTTAGGGTGAACCCTAATCCAATACAACTGATATATTTATAAGAAGAGTTCTTTTGGACACATACAGGCACAGAGAAAAGACCATGTGAAGACACAGAGACAAGATGGCCGTCGACAAGCCTTCAGAAGAAGTCAACCATGCCAACACCTTGATCTTGGACTTATACCTTTCAGAACTGTAGACAATGTATCTATTGTTTGAGCCCCTAGTCTATAGCAATTTGTTATGGCAGTCCTAGAAAGCTAATACAATCCTCCACTACCCTTTCTAGAATCCCCCTGGGCAGTTCTATTAGTTTAGGCTCTTGCCACTCCATTCCTAAGAGTCTGAGTGCCAAGTGCCATGCCCTCATACCATGCCTGTCACTGCTCATTCATGGCTAACTCCAGGATTGCAGGCACCAAGAGAGGCCCCAGGGCATCCCCTGAATTCTAGACATGCTCTTTCCTGGCCCAGCTGTGTAGCAACTCTACCTCCTTGGGATATCCATTGTGATAACTAATCATTACCCCCCCCCCAGTATTTTAACTTCTTTCTCTGGCTGCAGGTGCACCAGCACAGAGGAGCCCAATGTGACCAGGAAAAGGCTGTGATTTTTAGGGGAACCCTTGCTGTGTTCCCCGGGAACCAGGGCTTCAGTGCAATAGAGCCTCAAGTAACAAGGACAGAAAACACAAATCCCCTACATGAGTCCCAGGGAGTGATGATGACAGGACCCCCTCCTGCATCCAGTTCTTGTTCTCACTCCAGGTTGCCACATCACCCCATAATTGGTTCTAACCACCTTCTACTAAGTGGATCTCACAGGTTTTGTGCCAGTGACTGAGGGCAGTCCTAAGAGCCATCAACCTCCCCTTTTCTCCTAGCATCTCATGGATGGAGTTCAAGGAGCGAGTCAACAGCCTGAGCTGTCATCTGAACCAGAATGGTATTTGGCATGTAAAGTAAAGTATGTGCTAAAAACATAAATGTAGGGGTGGTAGGTGCTGATGACAGACTAATGTGTTTAACAGAGAACAGCCCCACCCTTCATCCTCTGGAAAGCTCTGACTTATCCATCAAGACCTGCCCCTGCCATCAGCTCCTCCCTGCAGCCTCTCCTGACCTGGAACACTGAAGAGGGACAGCCACACACCTACTGCAAGGGTGACAAACGATTATGCAGGACCGATTGTTCTGTCCAAAGTGATATGTGCACATGATCCCCTTCAGTCTGTGTGAGCCCACCTTAGGTGAGGAAACTGACTTGGGGAGGTTAAGGAACTTGCCCAAGGTAACTTAGCCCATGGTGGCAGCTCTGAGGTTGGAACAAACTCTACTTCCTTCCAGAGCCCCTGCTCCTCACCTGAGAAGTGACCAAGAGGTGAGCCTCAAATAGAGGGTTGGAGGAGAGGGGGAACCAACCCACACTTTTTTTGTTAAGAGACAGGGTCTTGCTCTGTTGCCCAGGCTGGAGGGCAGTGGCCCAACCATGGTCACCGCAGCCTTAACTTCCTGGGATCAAACAATCCTCCCACCTCAGCCTCTCAAGTAGCTAAGACCATAGGCACACGCCAGTGCACCCAGGTAAATTTTAATTTATTTTTAAGAGATAGGGTCTCACTATGTTGCCCAGGTTTATCTCGAAATCCTGGGCTCAAGTAATTCTTCTGCCTCAGCCTCCCAAAATATTAGCATGATAGGTGTGAACTACCATGCCCAGTCCAGTGTGGTGTTTTTTCTTTTTGGTTTTTTTTTTCCTGTCTTTGTTTGGTTTAAGATGGAGTCTCACTCTGTTGCCCAGATTGGAGTACAGTGGCACGATCTCGGCTCACTGCAACCTCCGCCTCCTGGGTTCAAGCAATTATCCTGCCTCAGTCTCCCGAGTAGCTGGGACTACAGGCATGCTCCACCACGCTCAGCTAATTTTTGTATTTTTAGTAGAGACAGGGTTTCACCATGTTGGCCAGGATGGTCTTGATCTCTTGACCTTGTGATCCACCCACCTCAGCCTCCCAAAGTGCTGGGATTACAGGCGTGAGCCATCGCATCTGGCCCAGTGTGGTTCTTTATACAAAGAAAGGCGAGGCTGGAATCCACGGCCATGTGCCTTCTCCCTTCCCACCCCTGTGCTGGGGCCCCCTCCCCACTCACTGCACCCATTGTCCTTGCTATTTCCATCAAAACACATGTTCAGTTTGTCTGAAAAATTGAGTTAACATTGTTGGGGGTGGAGGAGAAGCAGGGGAGAACAGGCCTGCACACCCCTTGACCCAAAGCCCACCCCACCCCCTGCCCAAGGAGCCCTGCTTGAGAAACCAGCTTTAAGAAATCTGGTTCTGAAATCTGGCTGAGAAGTGTAGCCAAAATATCCCACGAATGTCCTACTTTTCAGTGTGTAGAGTTAAAAGAAGATTTTAGGAAACAGGTGTGTTTACTCTGAACCCAAAACAGCATTTGGTTTCCTTTTTATCTATATCTTTAAGACAGTCACAGCCAGGAAGGCTACTGGGTGGCATTTACAATTATGAGCAGGTTGATGCAGTATCATCTGCCAAGGTGCCGAATTGAGGAACAAAAAGGAGCTGTTTGGGGGTGACAGGATGTCATGGGCCCCATGCTATTCCCCAGGCGTTGTGGGGCACGGCTGCGGGAGCCCTTTGAGAACACAGAACGTTCTTTCTGCACAGCATGTGGCTTCTGCTCTGTCTCCCCCTTGGATAAAGGATAGAAACGCTTTCCATTGATGCTGACATTCAGCCTTGTTTCATGGTTTCCATAGAACCCATTGCTTAACTGTCTTGTGACCAAACTTAAAGAGAGACAAGGCTTAAGGGGCACCTAGACGTGTATCGTCCACGTCTGGAATAATGGAGCTGGCATTGCAGTGAGATCATTGTGCTTTGTACTGAGTAAAGACAGGGCTCTGGGCCTGGAAGCTTTGATTGAGAAGGGGTAGGTGGGGTGGTCTACACCTGCCCCCAGTTGGTTTCCAAAGGTGTAGGGCTGAAAAGGAGAGAGCGCAATGCAACAAAGTTGTAGACGCAGCAAGGGGAATGAGCATCAGTGAAGGGTGCCTGTTTGCAAGCCCCTTGAACAAATGGTGCAATGGGTGGAGACTGGGTTTGGGATTCCCACAGACCTGGTGGAAGCCCCTGTCTGCCACTTAATGGCTGTGCAACCTTACATACGAGACTTCCCTTCTCTGAGCTTCTGTTTTCTCATCTGTAAACTGGGGGATGACAATACCCATCTCACAAGATCAGTATGTGTCTTAGGTCAGGTTCCCCAGAAGCAGACCCTGACATGAGAATTTAGATGAAAGTGATGTTGTAGGAAGGTTCCCAAGAAAACAAGCAAGGTAGAGGGAAAGGGAATCAGAATCAGGCACAGATGCTGTATCAAGGTTTTTGTGTGGCCTGTGGACCTGCAGTGACCATCACAACACCTGGAGTTTGTTAGAAACCCAGAATTTTGGGGTCCACCCTAGACCTACTAAATCAGAATCTGCCAAGAATCAGAATCTAACAAGATCCCCACGGGTTTGGAAAACACTGGTGCAGGACAAGCCTCAGAGATGCTCCATCCAGGAGGATCAGTCCTTGGTTAAGGAACACCCAGGCTGGTGGGGGCGGCATTAATTCCCAGGCAGCTCCAGGTCCCCACCCTGGCTGCCTGAGGGCAGCCCTCTGCTGGGGGGAGACACAAGTGCTGGCTGTTGGAAACAAAAGCACAGAGGCAGGTGCTCGGAAAATGGTGACTCTGGGTCAAGGGGCCGGGCCAGGGAACTGACAACATGTGCTACCGTCTGGCACTGAAGAGAGCTGGACGAAGCCCTCGCCTCCCTTTGGACTTCAGTTTCCATTGGTTACCTGTCCTTCTTCCCCCTATCCTAGCTGCCATCCTTCCCTCCCTTCATTCCTTCAAAGTCAGACAGAACCCAGCTGAGCACCTCTTGCTCCTCCTGCTGCAGATGACGGGGTCACTTCTCATGGTCTTGCCAAGACCCCTGCCCAAAACCTTATTTCCTCATCTGAGTCTCATCTGTCGACTTGTCCCTTCTTCTCGGTGCCCCTGGGCCGTCTTCTTCTGCCCACCCGCCCGCCAGCCTGGGGAGGGAAGCTCAGCATAGAGGCCCCAGGAAGAAAGGTGCTGGGGTTTGGCAGGAGGGACATTGTGGGTGGATCCCCGTTAGTGTATCATTTAGTTTGGGGCCCTGGCTCCCTCCCGGCCGCCTCTGCTGATGTCACCCAGCCTGGTCCCAGATGCAAACTGAGCCCAGTGTGAGGTGCATGGAGCACAGGTGTCCCTTCAGTGCCACCCAGCAGGGGCGCTGGTGCCAGCCCAACTGTGGGTCACATCACCACCTGCTCCTCCCTCTCTCCTAGCATGCCCAGGCCCCTCACCTCTCATTCCTACCTCAGTTTCCCTACCTTTCACGCTATTTCCCCCAGAGACTGGAGGCCTGCCGAGGCTCAGCCTGCTGGCCCTGGACCTGAGGTCTTCTCCCCGCCCACTCTAGCCTGGATCCTGTTCCTCTCACAGAACTCATCCCCTGGACGTGGTCTGAAACATCCTGCTGCCTGGTCCCCAATCCCACTGCACAGATGCCAGTGATACACTCTTCCTTTTGCATGACCCTGGCTGGGGTTCCAACCCAGAGGGAACTAACCTAACTGCTCAGTGATTTCTCCTGCCTTGGTGCCATCTGGACACGGCTTCCTCCACCTTACAGGTCATGGAAGCCTATGAAACTCCAAAGTAACTGGCAAGGCCAGCTTTATGGGCATAGGACTCACCTGCACTTGGTTTAAAGTTCCACTATCACCACCTTATGATTCTTGATCATTTTTAAACACGAGTTTCCTCCCCTCCAGGCCCTTCCAACTTTCCTTCTTCCCTCTACCTCTCCCCACCCCTCCCCGCCCCTTCATGCCCTGCCCTAACTAAGGGCCCAATAGATAGTGACCTATCTTTAGCTAGGAGAGCAAAGGTGTCATGAATCAAGAATGGCCCAGGTTGGGGCTGGGCACAGTGGCTCACACCTGTAAACCCAGCACTTTGGAAGGCCAAGGCAGGTGGATCACCTGAGGTCAGGAGTTCGAGACCTCCCTGGTCAACATGGTGAAACCCCATCGTTAATAAAAACGCAAAAATTAGCAAGGCGTGGTAGTGGGCACCTGTAATCCCAGCTACTCGGGAGGCTGAGGTGGTAGAATTGCTTGAAACCAGGAGGCAGAGGCTGCGGTGAGCCAAGATCGCACCACTGCACTCCAGCCTGGGCAACAGAGTGAGACTCCTGTCTCAAAAAAGAATGACCCAAGTTGGGCAGAGGAATCCACTCTGGTGCCTTTAAGCTCCATCTAGAATCCTGTTTGTCAGAACAAATTATGGGGTTATGAGTCTATATTTTCACCCTATATTTTTCCTTTTTGATACCCCCATTCAGACAGTGAGCCCAGGCTTCTAATTCTAATGTCAGAGTAGGGTCTGTAGAGTTAAAAAGAGGTCCTCAGAGCCAGGCGTGGTGGCGGCAATGTAATCCCAGCTGCTCAGAGGCTGAGGCAGGAGAATTACTTGAACCTGGGAGGTGGAGCTTGCGGTGAGCCGAGATTTCACCACTCATTCCAGCTGGGCATCACAGCAAGACTCCAAAGGATTCGGGAGTGGAGGCAGGGAGTCCTGTGTTCTACCCTCAGGCTGGCCGGGCCCCTGTGCCTGGGATTTATGTACTCTATACCTATGCCTGATGTATTAATTTGTTTTCATACTGCTATAAAGAACTCCCCTGAGACTGGGTAATTTATAAAGAAAAGAGGTTTAGCAGTTCAGACTCACAGTTCAGCATGGCTGGAGACACCTCAGGAAACTCACAATCATGGTGGAAGGTGAAGGAGAAGCAAGGCACCCTCCTCACAAGGAAGCAGGAAAGCGAAGTGCTGAGTGAAGGGGGAAGAGCCCCTTATAAAACCAACAGATCTCGTGAGAACTCATTCGCTATCACTGGAATAGCATAAGGGAAACTGCTGCCATGATTCAATTACCTCCACCTGGTCTCTCCCTTGACACATGAGAATTATGGGGATTACAATTCAAGATGAGATTTGGGTGGGGATGCAAAGGCTCACCTACCTGGGTAATCAGGTTAAGATGCAGGGACTCTGTCACCACCAAGAAAGGAAGTCGTGAGCAACCTGAGGTTCTCAGCCATGTTCACAGCTGCACTATTGCAGCCAGAGTTCCCAGCCCTGGCTATAGAGAATCACCTGGGAGCTTTCAGTTATCCTGATTCCTTTGGTGTATGAGGAGGCCCAGGCATGGAGATGTCTTAAAATCTCCCCGAATGGCTCTTATGTGCAGCCATATTTGAGCAGCACTGATCCAGGTACAGTGTTGGAGGTAGAATGAGCATCCTGGCACTCAGCTCTCCACCAGCACAACTGGGCCCACCTAGCCAGGCAGTGAAGCTGGGTCCCGCCCACTATGCACCCCCAGGCTGCTCACCCAAGGTCAGCAGCCCAGGGCATAGCCAGGGCCCTGGGTGTTTTCCAGCCAGCTCCTCTGTTCTGTTCTCTGGCTCTGTTGGGATCCTGAGTCTTAACCTGCCCTGCCCCTAGCTCTGGTCTCTTGATCCCCTGCTCTATCCATTTCCTTCTAGAATAGCTACAGTGAGCAGTAGGAAGCTGTTCATTATATTGACACAAGGCAGAATGATCTCGTATAAAAATCAACTCAAACAGGAGTGTACAAAGGCCTGATCCCCACCACCCCAACCTCATCCCCAACTGTTATCCCCACCTGGAAGTTAGTTCACTGGGTCTTTGAGGGTTTCAGATCTCTACATAATCGTGGATTGTGGATGGAAGAGCCCAGAGGTGGAGCAGAAGTTCTGAAATCAAGTCCTGGCTCTGTCACTTCCCAGCTGGCTCTGTCAGTCACTTCCCAGCTGTCCGCATAGACCCAGATCACGGGTGAGAAGATGCTGTGAAGACGCTGCTGCTTCTATCTGTGCACCATTCATTCCTCGCTGCACTCCCCCACCCCACATGTGGCTTTGACGGGGCTACAGGTCAAGGACTCCGCCCTCCCAGACAGGAGGTAGACACCTGGCCCAAATTAGGCCAATCAGACTCACCATCCCAGGAATTTCTATCTTGAACGGTCCAACCCAATAATTTCAAACAAACAAACAAACCATTTAGCCCCTTTATCTCAATGGAGACAGCCTGAGGTCTGCTGGCTAAGTTCCCAGAGGTGCTACGGCTTTGCCCTTTCAGGGAAATTGCTTTCTTTTTTTTCTTTTTTTTCTTTTTTTTGTGAGTTCTCTCACCTATCTCTTCCCAACAAATTCTTTTTAAGTTTAAGTTAACTAGAGTCAGAATCTGCCGCTTACAGCTAAGGAATCCTAACTAACATAACATGTCTTAGCATCCTCACTTCACAGATGAAAGAACTGAGGCCCAGAAGAGGTCAGGCTAGATGTAAGGTTCTATATCCACTTAGTGACAGAGTCAGAGCTTTAATGAGATCGCCTAACCCACACCTGTGCATCAGGCTTGTCTCAACAACAGACATTGGCAAGAAAGTACTGGAGAAATCATTTCTCTGCAAAGAAATAAATGCAAGAAGGCACCCAAACTGAAAGCACCAATACCATTCTCTTGGGTTCAACACAGAGCCCCAACCACCCTAACCAGGCAGTACAAAGACACCAACAGAATGAAGGAAAAAAAAAAACCCTTAAGCCTCTGTGCTTAGGACTGAACTTTCAGACAACCTGGCACAGAACACATACAGAGGGAACCACAAAAGTGGAGATGTTCCCTTTTTTTAATTTTTAAGGAGTATTTGTGACAATTGTATATGGTTTTCAAGGTTAATGGCATCTCCTTTCACAATAATGAAAGTTTCATTTATCTGCATAGTAGTGTCCTGAAACTAGCTTAATTTACATAATCATAAATTGCATTTCAACTGTCCTCAGCAGCTAGTTGCTCATTTGATGAAAACGTAAACGGTAATTTTATTTAGGCTCAATTGCATAAATACTGCATTTATGCAGCATCAGGAAATAGCATTTTAATCTAACCAGCAAGTTGGGCTCATTACAACAAAATTAGAATATTGGTTAAAACATCAAGTCGGTTCCCTCAACGTCTTTGAAGGCCCTGGTCATTGTTGTGTTATTACCCAGTTGGTTTTAATTGTATTTGCTCAAAACTGGAAAAGGCTAAGTCCTCAGGATGAAAATGTTCATTAGACTTCTGGTAGCCTGGAAGGTGCTGGCAGCCAGTGGGCCCCAAGATTTCAAGAGAGTGCTAGGAAGGGGGAGGTCCCAAGTGGTCTGAGACCTGAGAAGGAAACTATTCATCATTTTTGTTTTGGTGGGTGTTTCTTTTTTGAGACAGGGTCTGGCTCTGTTGCCCAGGCTGGAGCACAGTGGTGCAATTTCAGCTCACTGCAACCTCCACCTCTGGGGCTCAAGCCATTCTCCTACCTCAGCCTCCCAAGTAGCTGGGACTATAGGTACACACCACCACACCCCGCTAATTTTTGTATTAACACTTTTGGTAGAGATGGGGTTTTGCCACATTGCCCAGACTGATCTCGAACTCCTAGGCTCAAGTGATTCTCCCACCTCAGCCTCCCAAAGTGCTGGGATTACAAGCATGAGCACCTCGCCCAGCCAATTTTGACACAAGACAAGATGCTCCAGTATAAAAGTCAGTCCAGATGGGTGTGAACACAGGCCTGACCTCACCACCCTATCCCCTCCCCCAACTCCTATCCCCACCTGGAAGTTAATTCACTGGGTCTTTGTGGGTTTCAGATCTCCCGTGGATCACCAGTTTCTTGCACAATGCCAGGATCTTAGCAAGGTGCAGTGAAGAACCCTAGATATAAATAAAACCTTGCCCTGTCCTCACGGGCAGGAAATAAGGTGCACAAACTGCTCTGAGACAAGGAAGAGGGAGCAAAAAGACCCTTCCTCACAAAGGCTCTGGCAGGTGAGCCAGCCTGGCCTGGCAGAGGGAGTACACTGAGGCTCAGAAGGGTGAAGCCACATGCTCAAGTTCACTGGCTAATGCAGAGGCCAAGATGCAAGTCAGCAGAGACCAGAAGAGATTCTTAAATGTTCACTGGGAATGTTGCACTCAGGTTCTCAGGGAGGCAAAGGGGAAGGCAGGGTGCAAAGTGGCAGTGGGATTCCCTGCGACATCACCCTTGGCCACAGCTACTGCAGGAAGCACCAGCCCACACACCAGTACAAGCAGCTCCCACCACAGCTGAGGGCTTCTGCATCGCTCTCCAAAAGACACATGAAAGGTAAAGTGAGAACGGCACTTCTCACCGGCAATACCTGCAGAGCCAGCTTCATTCACACCACCTCTGGGCTCTGTGGACGTGCGACGCATTTCTTGCTAATCAAAGCTCTGTCTGATGCCCACATTCTGCACAATGGAGGTCACCGCTGTCTGACCTGTAGCCGGGAGCAGACAGAGACTGTGCTACATAGAAAATGGGCAGATTGGGTTGTTAAGTGCAAGGAATTAGGCGTTTTCAGCTGTTCCCAGCACTTGTTCACAGAAAGTAGAAGTGGTGGCTAAGACAAGAGATTTGTCCCAGCGGAGAGCAGGCCAGGGTGGGGAGAGGTGATGTGTTTATTTCCAGTGACTCCTGGCAGGGAGTCAAGCTCTTTAGAAGAGAATTCTCAGACACTACAGTTCTCTGTAGACCAGAGAGGGGACAGAGGGCCAGTGAACCAACACAACCAATTTACAGGATGGAGGGATCCCACAACGGCCCGCACAGCTCCCCAGCTCCTCCACACACGTGTCACATGGGTGCAATACTTTCCATCTTTCACAGTGCTTTTGTGATATGCAGCATGCCCAGGACAAATGTGCCTTGTTACGACAGTGCTCTGAAAGGCAGCCTTTGTCAAACCTGGATCTCTCGGGGAACCTGTTAAAACTGCAGAGGCCAAACCCCACCCCAGCCCCTCTGAGTCTCCACTTGGTTAACAAGCATCCCAGGCAGCTCTGGGGGACCCTGATGAGAACACAGCTCTTTATCTCTTATGGCCTTTCCCGGAGCCAGGACTCTGGACCCAACCAAATTCCAAGTCTGCTTCATCGAGGAATGCATCTGTAATCCCTCCCAAGGGCAGTTTAAACTCCCGACTTTAAGATAACAGCACAAACATTTGACCGAGGCCACGTTCTATGAGAACACTTTGCTATAATTTACTCTCTAGAACTTACAGGCAAATATTTGTTGAAGGAGTGATCCAGGGAACTCAGTGATTTCTGATCCTCAGCTTTTCCATTCTGAGGACTGGCCATGACCTTACCCAGGATAGCTGGGGAGCTTGCCCTCCAAGATGCCCTGCTGCACATCCCTTTGTGCGCTGCATTGTTCTGGAGACAAACCCTGCACTGGGATGTCTGTTTCTTGTTCCTGGACTCCTGGATCCTGAGAATTTGCACATCTATTGCTTAAGCCAGGCTTCAGGGACCTCCTAGTCTCTGTCAGGTGGCTTTGGGCCAAGCCACTTTCCTCTGCATGTGAATATATTTTCTCCCTGGTACAATCAATGGCCTCCTGGGTACCATGGCCCAGGGCTATGCTATCTTAATTCTGGAGCCCAAACTGAAGCACGTGGAGGCTGTGATACCTTCTGTGTGACACCATTCAACATGCCCCACTAGCAATAATTCAGGGCTGATGTTAAGGTAGTGTGTTTCCTGTCACTGGAGAGATCCAAGCAGAATTTGATCTACTGTATATCAGGAATGACAGCAGTCTGTCACTAACAGCCATCAACCAAGGCACTGGACCTCTGGACCACTGATGTCCTTCCAACTCCAGGTGCATTTGATTCTGTGAATTTCTTTTCTTTCTTTTTTTTTATTAAAGACAGAATCTCCCTCTGTTGCCCAGGTTGGAGTGCAGTGGCACGATCTCAACTCACTCTGCCTCCCGGAGAATCAGGTGGGAGTCCGCTCCTAGGCTGCTGGGCATTTATTCTGAGCGATTCTCTCACCTCAGCCTCCTGAGTAGCTGGCATTACAGGTGTTTGCTGCCACACCCAGCTAAAATTGTGTGTTTTTTGTAGAGATGGGGGTTTCATCGTGTTGGCCAGGCTGGTCCCAAACTCCTGACCTCAGGTGATCCGCCTGCCTCAGCCTCCCAAAGTGCTGGGATTATAGGCATAAGCCACGGTGCCCAGCCCGATTCTGTGAATTTCAAATATGGCTTCCACCACTGCGTCATTAAAAACATCCAAATTCTGCCCACACAGCTCTCTAACAATCAGACTGGTTTTGCACAAAGTTGTAAGATACAATTTAAGTATCTCCTAAGTGTCAGAATCATGAGAAAGAAAAACAAATTAATCAACAAAGAATCCTGCTTCAACAGTTTTCAAGCCAGCTTGTGTCTGTCACCAAACCACAGGTGAAATGCTAATAAAATCCAGCTTACCTCAACAGCATAATAATTTAAAGATGGCCTATTTTTCCAAAGAAACACATATATAATACATTTCCAGACATGGCCTTTTTAATGAGTATGAACTTTTTTAAAAGAAAATTATTAGAAGATAGCAAAAGTCTGCTGGAGAATAAAATGTGGCAGAGTCACTGCTGAATGGCACAGACAATTATCCAGGAGGCCCATCAGCGGGGGCAAAAGCTGTCTTCTTCAGGTAATCTAGCAAGACGAATGCAGCAGGAGGGATCCTCAGAGAAGAGGCAACTAGCAAGACAACAGTAATGAAGTCATTTCACCTTTCTAGCCTAATTTGAAGAGATGAGGCAGTGGGACCCTGCACCAGCTTTGCATACTGAGTGTGAATTGCAGCAGGAGAATCAAAGCGTGGGCTGAGCCCATCATAATCAGAATAAACGCCCGGCAGCCTAGGAGCTGGCTCCCACCTGCCCTTGAGCCTCAGCATTGCCCTGGACCATGTGACGTGCCTTTCTCAAGCCAAAAGCCTCTTTCTGCACTTCCATGCCTTTGCACATCTTCTTCTCTCTGCTCCTTCTCTCCTTATCCACCTCAACCTTGTTCCAAACCCAGATTCAAAAACTACCTCCTCCAGGCTGTCTTCCCTGATCTGCTCTGTAATGTTGACTACTCCTTGCTGTGGGCCTGTGAGCCTTCAAACCCTGTATTCTGCCCATCATTACCCACCGTATTGGCACATTTCTCACTCTACAGTGTATTTCCTGCCTCCTAGACAGACTCTCCTACTGGACTGGAAGCTCTTTGAGGGCAGGGGCCGTGTTGTAGACATCGTTGTCACCTAGTGTAGAGGACAGAATTCAGCAGCCACTAGATGCCAGTAAAGGCTTATGGAAGAAAGGTAGAGCTGAGGTGGAAGGCATCACCTTAGAAAGCCATTGACCCAAATGTTTAGGCCACAAAATCTCCTTGAAAGGTCTTTCCTAAGATGGAGATGTAAAAGGATATAACCAAACCAGTGATTGTCTGAAAATTCCAGAGATTTGGATATTATACTCATGATCTGAAAGGCATGGTCCCCCTCCGATGGCATCTGGGGTTAAGCCTTGAAGTCAGGAAGGATCAGACTCACGGCCCAGCTAGCCACCTTGCTGGGTAGTCTTAGGCAAGTTATATAAGCTCTCTGACCCTATTTCCTCAACAAACATGCAGAGATAACTGCCCTGTAGGGTTGTTGAAAGGTTGTAATGAAATAAAGTCAAGTGGAAGTGCCAGACACCACGATTCTCAGTAAATGTCATGCTCTTCCTCCACTATGGTCTGAACGCTTTTGTGTACCCCAAACTTCGTATGTTGAAAACTAGTCATCGTTGTGATGGTAGTGGGAGGTGGGGTTGTTTGGAGTTGATTAAGTCAAAGACCGAGTCCTCATGAATGGGATTGGTGTCCATATAAAAGAAGCCCCAGGCCAGGCAGGGTGGCTCAAGTCTGTAATCCCAGCACTTTGGGAGGCCAAGGCAGGTGGATCACCTGAGGTCAGGAATTCAAGATCAGCCTGGCCAACACAGTGAAACCCCGTCTCTACCAAAAATGCAAAAATTAGCCAGGCATGGTCGGAGGTGCCTGTAATTCCAGCTACTCAGGAGGCAAAGGCAGGAGAATCACTTGAACCTGGGAAGTGGAGGTTGCAGTGAGCTGAGATCTTACCACTGTACTCCAGCCTGAGCAACAGAGTCTCAAAAAAAAATAAAAAAGCCCCAAAGAGCTGCCTTCCCCTTTCACCAGGTGAGGACACAGCAAGCAGACACCATCTATAAGCCAGTGAGAAATAAATTTCTAGCTACCTAGCTTATGGTATGTTGTTATAACAGTCAGAACAGACTAAGACACCCTTCTTGTAGAAGTACCTGCTGTGAGATTTTAGACCACATGGCACCTCGATCTTTCCACCTGTGGAATAGGCAGGCATGCTCTCAACTTAGGAATAAGCTTATGTAGAAAGACAATATTTATAACAAACTCCATTTATTCAAACTGTTGTGTAAATGTGAAATAGTCATCCCGTTCTTCCTAAACAATGTAGGAATTACCATCTGTCATTTCTAAGAGGATTAAGGGATTGTCATCCATTAAAGACATGCTATTAGCAGAGCGAATGGTTGCCCATGGAAGAGGCATGTCTCCCCCAGTGAGGGGGGGAGGAGTCTGTACGCTGCTCTCTATGGCTCAGCGGTGCTCCTAGCTTTGTACATTCCTCCCAAGATGTGCTGGAAGAGGGTTTCATGTAATCCCTACTGCAACATTTTGAGGCTGGTAGTATAATCCATATTTTACTGATGAGGAGACCGAGGCTCAGAAAGGCTTTCTGAGTTCAAATCCAGTGCCCTCTGCTCATCCTTGCCCAAGATGCTGCAGGAGAAATGGTTGGTTGCATTGCAGAGAAGATGGAGCCAGGTGTCTTCCAGGTGTGATGTTCTCCAGGGCTACAAGAAGAATAGCAGGGGCTGAGAATTACTGGAGCAGGCATCCCTCTTCACTTCTCAAGAGGGGGAAAGAGGAGGTACCTGAAGTGGAAATTGTGGCTTTTGGAAACATAATAGCACTCAAAATCAGAATCATGACACACCCCCTATAGATATCTGCCACAACGTAAAAGTGTCAATGTTTTTGACCACAAAGGGAAAAAAAAACTCAACTATGATCATGTCCTTGGGAGACAATTCTCAAGGGTCTTTCAGGGTTAGAGCTGGGTAACCACGCATCCCAAACTGCCTAGGACAGTACCAGTTATGCAAACTGCCCCAAAATAACGGTTAATCATGCCCCAACACTTCAAAAGTATCCCCGATGTATGTGGTCATCCCATAATCAAAATATGGGGACACATTAGAATCACCTGGGAGCTTTGTAAGCATCTTGATTAAATCAGAACTCATGGGGTTGAGATTCAGGCATTGGTGGCAGGGATTTTTTTTTAAGCATGGTTTTAATGAGCAGCCAAGGTTGAAGGCTGCTGTCCTCAATAGAAGACATGAGCGTCCTTGATGAGCAAAGGGGCATCAGGTCCCTGGACAGCAGTTCGCTTGGGTGGGGGGACGGGGGACCCCAGCTAGTCCTGCAGGGGACTTGGGGCAGCAGAGGAAGAAGCAAGAGGTTGGTCTGGCAGACGCCATCCGTGGCCACACCACGCTCACTGGTTCTTCTCCTGCTTGTGTTCACTTACCTCCACACTTCAGGAAGGGGCTGGAGGCTCCCGACAGCTCATGCCGGGTGCCAGCTTGGCAGTGAGCAGATAATTAGTGCTCACCGTGCTCCCAGAGAAAGGCAGTGGAGGAAGTCACCTGTTTCACCTTGAAGCAAAGAAGGAGAACCCAGAGAAACAGATTTTTCCACACATTTTGGAGAGGTTCTGCCAGAGAATTCCACTGAGGCATGTGGAGTCAGGCCACTGGCACAGATCAGCCCCAGAGCCCTGGACGAAATCGTGTCCTGTGCAGGGTTTCTTGAACAGATTGTCTCCAAATGTTGCATCTCTCCTAATTAATGCTGCGAGGTAAGTCTCTGGCCTCTCGTTGCACACCAGGGAGTTTCTTGGGAAGAGAAGGGCCTACCATCTCCTTGTCCCAGCTACAAAGAGAACAGCCTATCCCAAGGGAGTTCTCTTGGGTTTTGAATCACTGTTGCAGCTCTGGCATTTATGCTTCTGACCAAAAAGCATTTGCAAGAGGAGAAAATGAGGTAGAGGTTTGAGAAAGGTTTTTCTTCCTAAGAGGGGCAGCAAACATCACTATAGCTAGACCCGAGTGGTGTTGGTAGCTCCCAGATATATTCTAACTACTTCCTACATTATGCCTGTCAGTATTTTTCAAACTATGCTCCTGAAAACCTCTTCCATGATGTATTAGGAAAACTTATTCTGTAAAATACTATTTAAGAAACTTCAATATACAAGGAAAAACATTGTCATTTGTGGATTTAACAGTCACAGTTTTGACTTACGAGTAAGAAAGATATTGGCAGGATATTGGCAAAGATATTGGCAAGATATTGCTAAATCCCCCCCCCAAGAGAGTTATAACAATTTACACTACCACCAATGTCATACTCATACACACCTCTCACTAACTTGGCATTTTCTAACTTTTTAATCTTTGCCACCCAGAAAAAATGAAAAAGATTATTTCCGTGTTCTACGGGGGTTTCTGGGTTTTTTTCTATTGTTGTTGTTGTTGTTTTGAGAGGGAGTCTTGCTCTGTTGCCTCGGCTGGAATGCAGTGGCACAATCTCGGCTTACTGCAACCTCCGCCTCCCGGATTCAAGCAATTCTCCTGTCTCAGCCTCCAGAGTAATTGGGATTACAGGCACCTGTCACCATTCCTGGTTAATTTTTGTATTTTTAGTAAAGACAGGGTTTCACCATGTTGGCCAGGCTGGTCTCGACCTCCTGACCTCAAGTGATCCGCCTGCCTTGGCCTCCTCAAGTGCTAGGATTATAGGTTTAAGCCACTGCACCCAGCCTATCTCCTTGTTTTTTTAAATTTATGTTTCTTACTAATGAGACTAAGTAAATTTTCATATGCTTAAGAAGCAGTTTTACTTCCTTTTCTGTGGACTTTTTGTATTCTTTGTCCACTTTTCTTATTGGTTTGTAGGAACTCTGTACATTAGAGAAACCATCCCTTCCTCTGTGACATAACCTGCAAACATCTTTCCAATTTGATGTTTGTTTTTTTTATTTCATTTGTGATGCATTTAGTTAACTCCATTTTAATGTGATTGAATTTATTAATATTTTCTTTTGTGGTTTCTGACTTTTAAATCATACTTTAGAAAGCCTTATAAGGAAAAGATATTTCATTCTTTCTTTTTTTTTTTGAGACAGAGCCTTGCTCTGTCACCAGGCTGGAATGCAGTGGTGAGATCTTGGCTCACTGCAACCTCCACCTCCCAGGTTCAAGCAATTCTCTTGCCTCAGCTTTCCGAGTAGCTGGGACTACAAGCACGTGCCACCATGCCCAGCTAATTTTGTATGTTTAATAGAGATGGAGTTTCACCATGTTGGCCAGGATGGTCTCTATCTGTTGACCTCACGATCCATCTGCCTCAGGCTCCCAAAGTGCTGGGATTACAGGTGTGAGCCACTGCACCCAGCCCATTATTTCTTTAGGATGATATTTTAAGGGGACTGAGCCAGGCCAGAAACCATTCAATAGGAAAACATTCAAAGACAACCACCACTTAACTTGTCTGTCCTTCTGCATGTGAAGATCATGGTACACTAAGAGAAAGATGAGAAAACAGGTCATCTATTTTCAAGGAGGGTACACAGAGCTTCCCACCTGCGGAACTTTTTTCCATAAGATGTCTGTCTTAGTCCATTCTTACACTGCTATTAAGAAATACCTGAGACTGGGTAATTTATAAAGACAAGAGGTTTTAATTGGCTCATGGTTCCACAGGCTATACAGGAAGCATGACTGGGGGAGTCCTCAGGAAACTTACAGTCATGGTGGAAGGCAAAGGGGAGACAGGCACATCTTCACATGGCTAGAGCAGGAGGAAGACAGAAAGTGGGGAGATGCTACACACTTTTAAATAACCTGACATCATGATAACTCACTCACTATCATGAGAACAGCACCAAAGGGAAAATTCGCCCCATGATCCAATCACCTCCCACCAAGTTCCACCTCCAACACTGGGGATTACAGTTTGACATGTGATTTGGGTGAGGACACAGACCCAAACCATATAAATGTCATAATCTGGAAGTCCAGCTCCTGTGTCATCAAATCCCTCTGCTTCCTGAGGTTCTTTTTATTTCTGAGCCATTCCAAGAATTCTTATAAGATTATGGGGATCTCTTTCCATTAATCCAGCAACTTCCCTGTCAGTTGGGATCTCCCAGCAAACTTCAATCTAGTAATAATTGCATGAAACAAATGAGGCTGCCTGGGTCAAAATATAGCATGTCAAGTTTCCCTAGGGAATTCGATGGGATTTCTTTTGTGGACATTTAGATTTTTTTCAGTTCTAGGGATTTCATTACTCTCCTATGCCCACCAAATCCTGCCTCACTAATTCCTGCCACATTGACCCTGTCCCTACAACTGGGCTTTCACCTCTGTTTTCTGTTTGGTCTCCATATGTAGCTCTAGACATGGATGCCTGCTCTGAACCCCAGCATGGCAGTACAAAGCAGGTTCACAGTACACTGGTTACCACTTCAGCTCACTGCATCCTAGGCTGCATTTTCACCACTGTCCTGAGTCAGATGAAACAGAATACTCATACACACAAGTTATATGATGCAGGTCTATTAATTACAGATACACAAAAAGCCAAAGATTCAAGATAAGTCAGTTCCCCAAGGCTCAGGAGAGCTTCCCAGGGCAGATGGAGTCTCACCTGGGCATGCCCCACTTCTACTGTAGCTGAGGGACCCCAGAAGAAAGCCCTCCCTTGCTGTGACCCACCACTGGGAGATCTATGAGTCACTGGGCTAAAGCACTGAAGGACATCTGAGGGGCAGGTACAGAGCCAAGGCTGTTCCAGCCAACTCCTCCTTATCAGAAGACACTGTATCTACAGTTATGCTTGACAGCTACAAGTCAGAATGGCAGAAGAACCTGATCAATCCACGGCCACCCAGCAACTGTTCTGCAAGCATTTGGTAACCTGATATCATTACTGCTCCTGTCCATACCTCCCTGAAAACCCTGCCTTGTGCCCTGAGCCAGTCCAGACTCTAGGTCAGAGAAAAGCGATCCTGGAGATGCATTAAAAGAAAGCCATATTCAGGAGCAAGTATCTACCCAATTGATTTGGTCTACAAGGGAGGGGGACTCAAAATCTGTCAAAAGCAAATGGGTATGGATTAGGGTGAGACAGGGTTAAGTACAGGTCTTCCCTTGACCAGTTGTGTGGTCTTGGGAAAACAATTTGGCCTCTCTGGCCTCAGTTTCTGTAACTGTAAAATAGGGTTGAGAGTAGCACTGACTTCCTAGTATTGTGATAAAGATGGAAAGGCACGCAAGTGCAAGCACTGGGTCCCGTGCTCAACACACAGTAAACTCCAGAGTCCACACGTGCGGGACCGGAGCAAGGGGCTGTATGGTCTTACTGCACACCCCTGTGTGGGCACACGTGCAGATGCTGCAGAAGCAGAAGGATTAGGACAGACATGAGTCTGGCGGTGACGACTGAACTCAGCACCTCCCCTGAGCATCAGACCAGAGACTCACAGGAACGGAAGCCTGACTTTGCCCACATCATCAGCCTTCTAAGTCCCCAAAGCCTTGAGCTCCACTCTGGAACCCCAGCACAGTGCCTGGGCATCCTGAAGCTTTCATACGTCCTGCAAACAGAGCTAGTTGCATTTTTCAGTCTTCTTCACCTGGTCTCCAGGGCACTTCCTTGATTTTCTGGCCCTCCCCTCAAAACACCCTAGCCGTTCCTGAAGTTTGCCTAGAGGAAAGAAACACCTTCCCAAGTCAATCCTGAGTTTAAGATCACATCATTCCTAAATCAGAGTACTTATAGCCTGAGAAATCATTTATTTGTGCAGGAGGAAGCCAGAGCTCAGAGGAAGAATGACTTGCCCAAGGTCAACCACAAGTTGGCTGTCAAGACAAAACCAGAGCATTCACATGCTGACCCCCTGCCCAGTACTCACCGCCAACCTGCTGTGGCTCCCAGACCAACTGTCTCCCACTTTTTTGGGAGAGTCTCCTGGTAAGAAGTCTGCTTTTTCACTCTATCTGGGATGAAAATAGAACAGACTGACTTTGTAATGTCATCAAATATTAAGCTTGATTTTCCCAGCTACTGACATCCAAATTGCCAGCAAGCTTGAAAGCCCCAGTGGAGCCCGTTGGCTGTGCTAAAAGAATCAGGGGCTTGCCGCTGGGGGAAGGGAAGCAGCCCCCTCTCAATGGCAGGAGGATATGGGCTGGAGGAAGGGGGGCCTGCAAAGCTCAGTGACCACTAGGGAGCCAGGGACAGGGCAACAGTGGATAAAGACAGATGGGGGTAAGGGTCTTCCATTAAAATTTTAAACCACAGGCACTCCATGACCAGGCATACTTGAAATGCCATCCCTGGGAGATGGAAGCCAAGAGGCTGTTAAGGTTATTGTGTGAAGTTGCCAAAAATAAGAGACATAATGCATCACTTGTCCTTTGGAAGTTTTTTGAAAGGAAAGTTATCCATGACAGGGAACACATTGTGCAAATGGGGGCAGGGAAATCAAGCAGAATTTTCTCAGCAGTTTTCCTGAGAGTAACACCAAAGGCTCATCATATTTGAGAGGTAGAGTTAGAAAAATCTTTAGAGTTGGAAACATGGATGCCAGAGTTAGAAAATTCTGGATTTGGTCTCTGGCTTCATAACTTTTTTCACTGGGTAGGTCCATTAACCTCTCTGAACTTTGATTGCCCCTCTCGTAAAATGAGGCTAATAACACTGCCCTCAAAGGGCTGTTTTGAGGATTAAATGGGGTGCATGACCAGGCACTCCATTTTGATTATTGGCTCATGCCTATAATCCCAGCACTTTGGGAGGCCAAGGCAGGAGGATCAATTCAGGCCAGGAGTTCAAGACCAGCCTGGGTAACATAGGGAGACTCCATCTCTATAGGAAAAAAAAAAAATAGCTGGCATGGTGGTACATGCCCGTAGTCCCAACTATTCAGGAGGCTGAGGTGAGAGGGTCGCTTGAGCCCAGGAGTTCAAGGCTGCAGTGAGCTAAGATGGTGCCACTGCACTCCAGTCTGGGCAACAAGGGCAAGGGCAAAATCCTGTCTCAAATAAATAAATGGGGTACATTGTAAAGAACTTTGATGGAAACTTATCCCAAGTAGAGTCTTAGAAAAATAGAGGGATGGTCTATTTTTGAATTTAAAATGAACTTTATGGTTTACTTATTTTAATGACTTAATTTTTCATATGGGAAAACTGAGTCCCACATGAAAAAGTGACTTCCCCATGGCCCCCGACAGCAGAATTGAATTCAAGTCTTTTGATTCTCTGGAAATGGGCTTTCTCATATCAAGGAACACCTCCTCCCCAACATCTCCTCCCTTCTTTTCCCAAAAGCTCAGCATCTCTTAGATATTCAGTATGAGGTATAGGAGTGCAGGAGAGAAAATAGACTATGTGTTACTGTTTATGATGCTCAGCCTTTCAAGGCAAGGCTGATATCTAACCCTGCAAAGTAGATGATCCCTGTGCAACTTTCCTAAGAAATCTGGGTCCTGTTTGAGAGTTAGCATAGCAGGGAGAGAGAAAGAAGGGCAGAAGACTCTTAGAACCAATCGCAGCAATGGCCAGGCACAATGGCTCACACCTATAATCCCAGCACTTTGGGAGGCCGAGGTGGGCAGATCACTTGAGGTCACAAGTTCGAGACCAGCCTGGCCAAATGATGAAACCCTATCTACTAAAAATACAAAAAATTAGCCAGACGTGATAGCACATGCCTGTAATTCCAGCTACTCGGGAGGCTGAGACAGGAGAATTTCTTGAACCCAGGAGGCAGAGGTTGTAGTGAGCCGAGATCGTGTCACTACACTCCAGCCTGGGTGACAGAGACAAGACACCATCTCAAAAAAAAAAAAAAAGAAGCAAGATTCCATCTCAAAAAAAAAAACGAACGAATCACAGCAAGATAAAGGAGCTTTTCTCTGACGCTGTTTTCAAACAATTGCAGGTGAGAAGTCATGAACAGCTATGGCTGAATGTGTGAAACCAATGAGGGAGAAGATGAATGCTGTGATGCAAAGTTGTAGAAGAGTCCATGTGAACACACACCACGCATGTGCAAAAGGGAACAGGGACCCTAGCAGGACTACAGACCACAGGATGATGGAGGCGTCCTCTTGAGTTAAATTAAAGTAAAGTGCTCAGGCTCTTGCTTCTTCCTGTCATCTATCTTGTTGGGAGTTTTCTGATCTTTGCATAGTCAAGTGCAAGTATAATTTAAGTAGCTGTTTTCATGCCCTTTTGTGTAGATCTGGGTTGTTTCAAACCATTAATATTTTCTCCTCTAAGAAGTTGGAGGATGGAGTGAAACCATGTGTCCCTCACACCCACCTGCAGGTAATGCTGATTTTACTGCTAGGCAACCACAGGCTCTGATCCCACATGTGTGAGGCACTTACTAGGGCGTATTCAGGGAAGATGCTTGGCCTCAGGCACATGCGTTCTAGCTGGAAGGCAGAGGTGAGATTGTGAACAAGTAAGAAATAAAGAGATGGTACTTAGAAAATCGTGGAATGAGGGGAAAGGGGAAAGATCCTGGACATAAATAAATTCAGTTATCCAGTATGTCAAATGGAGACACTGAGTGTACCAGAGAAGAGAAATGACTTGGCCAAGGTCACACAGCCAGTTCATGGTGCGGTGAGGACTAGAACCTGTCCTTTTGACCAGCACCCTGTGTGCTTATGCTACTCTCTGCTTCTTCTTGTTGGTGACAGGAAGGAACTGAGAAAGTTTCATCCATCTTCCTGTGCAGACAAGACCCTCCTCCTGAGCCCAAACAGACCCCTCAATCAGAAAGAACCAGATCACGCCTGTAATCCCAACACTGCGGTAGGCCAAGGCAGGCAGCTCACTTGAGGCCGGGAGTTTGAGACCAGCCTGGGCAACGTGGTAAAACCCCATCTCTACTAAAAATACAAAAATTAGCTGGGCATGGTGGCCTCCACCAGTAGTCACAGCTGCTCTGGAGGCTGAGGTGAGAGGATGGCCTGAGCCTGGGGAGGAGGTTGAGGCTGCAGTGAGCCATGATCATGCCACTCCACTCTAGCCTGGGTGACAGAGAAACCTTGTCTCAAAAGAAAAGAACCAGAAGCTGCAACTGGGTTGCTCTTTGGTCTTACCTTTCACTGTATGGAAAACCCTGTGCTATTCATTCTACCTCTCCTGGTCTCTGCTACTTCAACTGAACACCTAGGAGTTCACAACTTGGCCACAGTATGGACAGATAATAAGAGTTGCCCTCTGTAGAGTGTGGGTCACCAGGCTGTCCAGTTCAAAGCACGCTATCCATGCTGGACTCGCCTTTATTGTGTGTTGGATGTTGAACTCAATGCTTGTATTAAATACATACATGGCTTTCCATCCTTACTACACACAATACTATAAAGATGGTGCTACTCTTACCTTCATTCTAAAGTTAAAGAAACTGAGGCCCATAGGGTCCAAATAGACTCCCTAAGACCTGCAACTGGTGAAGGGCAGACCCATACTTAACCCTGCCTCATCCTACCCCACTATACCCACTGCTGTTGACAAATTTATCATCCTCTCCCTGAGGCCATCCTATTCATTCATCATCATGACTCACATGTTAACCCCATTTCCCAGTTAAGGATACAAAGCTCAGAGATTAAGTAACTCACTCAAGAATGGAAAGCTAATGCCAGATACAAATGGGCTCATGAAAACATTGGTGTGACTCGGAGTCTGTTTTGGAGATACCTGCCAATGTCACTGTGTTTAAATGCTGTGGTTGACTTCTAGCTGGGAGTGGAGGGGCGCATGCTTCAGTGAAGGTCTGAGCCTGGAGATGAGCATAGGATCTGAGAGCATGAGCCGGCAGGTGAAATCAGTATTTGAGGACTATGGTGCACAACTCACTAGTGTTTGGAACAGGCCTAGTGTTAAGTGATACAAGTTTGGTGGTACACATGACAAGATTAAAAGATTCCAAATGATGCTCAGTAAGTCACTGCCACCCTGTCCCAGGAACAGTATGACCTGGTCGCACCGTGTTTATTAAATTGCCACATTAAGGATACTGCCCCAGGGGGTTGCCTTCAGCCCTATAAGGCTGATGCTACCCAAGTCACCTTATATATCCACGAGCTGAGGCTCTTCAATGTCCCAGTAAACACAGATGTTCTTGTAACATGGCTTCCTGGCTCTTACCTTTTACCTTCAAACAACTGATCACCCCATATCTGGTCTGCTGGACATTCGCCATGATAATGTCTGTTGACAGATACAAAAATAAATAAATTTTGATAGACTGGATAAAGAAAATGTGGCATATATACACCAAGGAATACTATGCAGCCATAAAAATGATGAGTTCATGCCCTTTGCAGGGACATGGATGAAGCTGGAAACCATCATTCTCAGCAAACTGACACAAGAGCAGAAAACCAAACACCACATGTTCTCACTCATAAGTGGGTGTTGAACAATGAGAACACGTGGGCACAGGGAGGGGAGCATCACACACTGGGGCCTGTTGGGGGGATCGTCAACAGGGGAGGGATAGCAGGGGGTGGGGGGGATTGGGGGAGGGATAACTTTAGGAGAAATACCTAATGTAGGTGACGGGGGGGATGGATGCAGCAAGCCACCGTGGCATGTGTATACCTATGTAACAATCCTGCACGATCTGCACATGTACCCCAGAACTTAAAGTATAATTTAAAAAAAAAGAAAAAAGAATCAACAAACTTCTTGATTAGACTGATTAATAAATAAAGGAGATAAAAATTACCGACATTAGGATTCAAAGAGAAACATCATGCAACCTACAAAAAATTAGGACCATAAAAGCGTATCATGAACAACTTTATGCCTACACATTTCATAGCACATGTGGAAATGGACAAATCTCTTAAAAGATACAAACTAACAAAACTTACTCAAGAATACATAATGTAAATAAATAGCTCATTAATTATTAAAGCAATTGAACTAGAAGCTAAAAGCGTGCACCGCCTCAAAAAAATAAATAAATAAAATAAACTAGCACATTGAATCAAAATGGTACAGTGAAGCTGGAAGGCATTTCTGGCACACTGTGTCCAAGGACCCACAAAGAACCCCCCTCATCCACAAGGCCGTGAGGGAGGGTGTTTTCAGCAGCTGTCATTAGCACATGGGCTAACGGGGGGGCTGGTGGCTACCTCCCCTGGTGGGGGATTTCAGCAGCCTCCACTGGACTCCCACAAAGGGCAGAAATCATGCTGGTGTGACCATGGCAAGCTGAAATCCTCCAGAAAAGGCTGTCTGCCAGGGGACTCTGATGATTTGTAATCAAATTGTGTTTCATTAAAGAGAAAGTGTCCAGAGGTTTCCTGTTGGCTGCATTCTTGCAAATTAAAGATAATGGAGTTAACAGAGAACAATCGTAAGTCAGATACCAACAGGTGAAATGAGCCCAAGGAAACTTCATCTCTTTGGATGCATATATGTGGCTTGTGGGTCCTGCTTGGGCTGGTGGAAGGTGAGCTGGATTCTCTCTTTGCCCAGAAAGCATGGTTCACATTAAAAACAGCTCAGAGGGTCCTTAACCATATGACTTTGGGCCGGATAGTCTATGGCCCTGACTGTAGTCTTTAAAACAAGATTTGTAGGGTGACCACCAAAGTGACTACTTTGCCAAGAAATGGGAAGTTTCCCAGGGCATGGTACTTACAGTGCTATTATTATTAATTATTAATATTAATAAAATCAGGAAAATTCTGGACAAACTGTGATGAGTTGGTCACCTGGCTGAGCTTCCCAAGATCCCTGACTGTGCTGATATTCTGTGAATATTCCAACTAACTCTAATTTTCTTGGAAATTATTGAGTCACAAGAACTCATGAGCCCGTAACAAATGTGTTGTGAGCCTAACAGGATTTCAGGTGCACAGAAGGGACTCCGCAAGTGCCTCACCTTCCCTGTGTTCCTGGCCAAGCACTGTCCCCTCTGCCTGTTCTGAGATCTCACAGTTCTGTGCCGGTGAAGCCTCCAGAAATGTTATCACCTGCCACCTTCACCACAAATATGCACCCTTCATTATGTAGAGAACGCAGTTTCTAAAGCAACAACCTGCAAAGGTTGGCAGATGTCTCTCTTCCAGCTGAAACTATGAAGCCCCAAAGCACTTCTGTTATTTTTCTCGAGGCCACATGGAGCTAGGACTCCACCACATGTCTGTCGACTCCAAGCCCAATGACTCACTGACCACGCCAGGCTGCTGCTGCATCTCCCCCCCACATACATCCAGGTACCTCTGTGGTTTCAGACACGTGAGCACAGGCCTCCAAAGCGCTGTGTTGCCCGACCATGAAACACCTGCTCACTACCTGCGCCTTTTGTCCAGAGCTCCTCACTTCCTGGGTACCCACTCACCACTGGGCACCTCACTTATGTTCACACCAGCACAATTTCTGCCCTTTGTGGGAGTCTGGTGGAGGCTGCTAAAGTCCCCCACCAAGCCCTGGTCAGCCCATGTGTTAACGTCCAGTGGAGGGAGGGGGGTGATCACCTGAGGTCAGGAGTTCGAGACCAGCAACCCCTTAGCACCATCTTTGCATCCCAGTTAAGGATGCAAAGCTCCGAGATTAAGCAACTCACTCAAGAACAGAAAGCTTATGCCAGATACAAATTGGCTCATGCATCCATTGGCGTGACTCTGAGTCTTTGTTTTGAAGATATACCTGCCAACGTCACTGTGTTTAAATGCTGTGGTTGACTTCTAGTTGGGAGGTGGAGAGGGTGCATGCGTCAGTGAAGGTCTGAGCCTGGAGATGAGCATAGAATCTGAAAGCATGAGATTAGGGAGCACCAGATTAGAGGCCTGTGCTCAGATAAGGGGTTGTGTTCTAGCAAGCCCTTATCCAGGGGTCAACCACACTCCACATCATACAGCACAGGACCTTCCTGCATCATCGGGTCTCAGTCCTTGCTCCCTCCTCACCCCCAACAACTGCCCAGGAGTAAGGGAAGGAACTGAAAGGAAGACAGGTGGAAGAGGGGGCAGGCTGCCCCACCCTGCCATGGCCAGAGGTTCCCAGGAGCAGAAACCCTTGAAGCCTGGTGTCCTCCAAGACCCAAACTGGGCCAGAGAAACCCAAAACCCCAGTCAAGAGGGACAGAAATCCAGGAGGAAACAGGGCCTGAGAGGAAGCAGCAGCGTGTGATTTTTAATTTACTTTTTCTTGCCCTGAGACAAAAATTAATTTGACTTGGGAAAAAAAAAACTTTTTACTTGACTTTTAAAAGTAAAATTTCTGCAACTCTTTTTCCACTTAACAGAACACTTCCTCGACTTCTAAGGCATAATGTTAATATGCGCCAAAGATGGAGAATTCCCTGGGCTCAGCGCACATATCATTAAACTGATTTTTTTCCTAATTTCCTAGTAATACTGGCTGGGTTATGCTAACAGGAGAGTTAACAGCTAATTTTGCTATAGGGAAGATAATAACAGGAAATGATCTTTAATAATGAATTAAACAGACTCCTTGAATCCTGATTCTTTTTATTAGATAAGGTCAATGGCATC
Source organism: Ateles fusciceps (assembly GCA_036589455.1). Taxonomy (NCBI): domain Eukaryota; kingdom Metazoa; phylum Chordata; class Mammalia; order Primates; family Atelidae; genus Ateles; species Ateles fusciceps. The sequence continues at coordinate 23,639,261 of JAZHEH010003205.1, read as the reverse complement.
CTAAATGAGCAAATCTGTCCTAGGCCGGCAACAAGATACGGTGGAAATTGGCAAGCTGACTCCCCAGGATAAGGCATGAGTGCTGAATAGCAGACTCCAGATGGCAAGGGGTCAGGCACAGTGGAAAGTTCGTGAGCTTTGAACTCAAAACTGGACGCTAACCCACCCTCGCTGTGGGACCTTGAGCAAGACCCCACCTCTCCAAAGATGCCTCCTGAGCTGTTCCCAGGATAATAATTCCTACACTGTGGAGCTTCAGAATCCATCCTATTTGCTCCTTTCAGTACATAGAGAATGCAGTTTATAAAACATCTGCACATGCATATGTCAATCGGCTCTCAGAATAACCTGAAAACAGAACATCCAGATGAGAATAACCCCATTTTAGGACAAGGAAGGTCAGACATTGTCTAGAACGTGCACTTGGCAAGCAGAACGACTAGGACCCTAAGGCTGGTCTTCTCACTCCAGTTTATTTCATCTACACTGCCTTTGTGGCCAGGCACGGTGGCTCACACCTGTAATCCCAACGCTTTGGAAGGCCAAGGCAGGTGGATCACCTGAGGTCAGGAGTTCCAGACCAGCCTGGCCAAAATGGTGAAACCCCATCTCTCCTAAAAATACAAAAATTAGCCAAGCATGGTGGTGGGTGCCTGTAATCTCAGCTACTCGGAGGCTGAGACAGGAGAATTGCTTGAACCTGGGAGATGGAGGTTGCAGTGAGCCGAGATCGCATGCCATTGTACTCCAATCTGGGCAAGAGAGCAAAACTCCATTTCAAAAAAAAAAAAAATGTATATATGTATATATATATAGTCCTTGTTCTGTAAACTAGTTGTCTCTTTAACCACACAGATTTTTTTTTTTTTTTCTGTGAGACAGGGTCTTGCTCTGTCACCCAGGCTGGATTGCAGTGGATGACAGAGCAAGACCCTCTTGCAATCAGCCCATTGTAATCTCCACCTTCCAGGTTCAAGCGGTTCTCCTGCCTCAGCCGTCCGAATTGCGGGGATTACAGATGTGCACCAGCACACTCAGCTAATTTTTTGTATTTTTAGTAGAGACCAGGCTGGTCTCAAACTCCTGACCTCAAATGATCTACCCACCTCTGCCTCCCAAAGTGCTGGGATTACAGGCGTGAACCACCACACCCAGCCTTAATAACACAGATTTTTTTAATAAAAAGTGTTTCAGGAGACATCACAAACCTATGTATTTATTAATCATATACATGTTCTACTCTATTCCTAGCAGAGATTTATATACATCAAATATGCATAAAAATAGAGGAAGTCAACATAAACCAAGTATCAACTGAAGTTCTAATGCTTTCTTGCAGGAAGAGGGAGATATGGATAAATTGGAGGGTTGGGGGAGAGCCAGCTGTTGGCCATGGAAATCATGATTGCCTTGTGGCTGGGAGCAGCTAGACCTGCCTCCTTCCATCAAAGAGGAAACGGAGGCGTGGAGAGGTTGGAGGTTGTCTCAGGATCATGCAGAACTCACCTCTCCCGGCCCAGGTCCCTTTGCATTGTATAAAGTGGAATTGGTGTTGATGCCACAGCCTTAAGGAGCCACAGAGGGAGTCTGAGTGAGGGCAGGGTGAGACACAGCCTGCTTCTGAATGCTTAGCCCAGTAATTTACACAGGCATGGAGTTTCTCCGTAGCCAAAGTGCTGGCTCACGTCCTCCTAGCTGAAGCCCATGTGCGGAGGTTCCGGTCCCCAGAAGTTTCCAAAGCAGGGGATGTAATTACAATGTTTTAAAGCAAACAAACACACACCCGAGTGGGAGGACTGCATATTTATTTGACTAATTAGAGGAAATTCACTGAGAGGATGTACAATAACATCAGCCTCTCTCTCTTTTTTTTTTTCTTTTTGGTAATACTAATTGACATTTTCTTTTGACATTTTATTAGTAGCTCATCTTTATTTTTACTGTGCTCTCAGTAAAGTACCAAGGCAAAGCATCGTACTCTCTGGCAATAAATGAGTGTGAATCATGCATCACGTAAATAGCAGTGTCTCGGGAAGCCGGAGGGGCAGAGCGCCAGTTATCAGCCTGATGCTGGGAGGGGGAGTGGAAACCTACGGGCATTTATCAGGCACAGACTAAGGCTTTCCAATTTGTTGCCTGGCTGCTGAGAGCACTGATTGTGCTCAACCCAGTTCCCAAAGAGGCTGCTGTCAGCACTCCTGGGCCCAAGCTGATATTGCATACTGATGACCAAGAAAGACACACAAGTCAGTAGACATCCCAGCCCCTTCTGCTGACTCCATGTGCCTGCTGTTCATCCCAAGAAAAAGGCAAGAAACTGTTGTCTCAGTCAGGACAGTTAACACATGTTTTCTGAGAACCCAAACGTGTCCAGGCTCAGCACAATGTCGCTAAAAAGAGCAACTTAGAGCGCAGCAGATCTGGATTCAACTTCAGCTCCCTGAGCCTCCATTTTCCATCCATAAAATGGAAAGTAAATACCTACCTCATGGAGTGGTACTGATAATTTAATTAGAAAATTACATAAAGCAGCCAGGCATGGTGGCTCATGCCTGTAACCCCAGCACTTTGGGAGGCCGAGGTGGGCAGATCACTTGAGGTCAGAAGTTCAAGACTAGCCTGTCCAACATGGTGAAAATTCATCTCTGCTAAAAATAATAATAATAATACAAAAATTAGCCCAGCATGGTGGCACACACCCATAATCCCAGCTACTCAGAAGATTGAAGCAGGAGAATCACTTGAACCCGGGGGGGCAGAGATTGCAGCAAGCCGAGATCACGCCACTACACTCCAGCCTGGGCGACAGAGACTCCATCTCAAAAAAAAAAAAGAAAATTACATAAAGCACCTAACACAATGCCTTATGCAGTCATGTGTGCCAGTAAGATTTCTTGGGGGAAAATACAATTAACTCAGCTCAAGTAACTTAAAACTAGGACGTAGTAGTAAAGGAATGTGGAGAATTTCACCCCAAAATATGGCTCCCTGGGATACGGAGGGAGCCCTTTGTATTGAAGGCCCTTAGAAGGCCTTCAGATCTTGAAGACGCTTTTGCTAGAAGAGACAGATGTTAGAAGGGACTTTTCCTGATTTGCACAGAGACACGACAAACCCACAAAAGACAGCAATCGTTTTTCCTCCCCCAACCTTCTGTCTAAACCCTCTACCTCTCCCAAAGCACAGGCTGAAGCTCCCTTATCTGCCCAAGAAGAAAACAATTACCTCTGATCCCGTCCCTGAAATTTCGCTAACTAAACCCATATCGCAGGAAGGAAGACCAAAATCTGTCAATACACCTGGACAGGTTTTTGTCACAAACCATTGTTTGCTCTGTGGGCCCAACTCATTTTGCCCCAGACTGTTGTATGTTCTTCAAGCCCATTAAATCCTCCTAAAAATCATTTGCTATCCCGCTAAAATCACCCACACTTCCCCATCTCCTTTTCCCCTAAGAAACCAGGGTATATAAGCATCGGTATCCCACTGAGCAATCACTGTGATTCTCTCACGGTGCACAGTAGTCATAAATTCGTATGTCTCTTCTCTTATTAATCTGCCTTTTTGTGAGTTGATTTTTCAGCGAACCTTCTGAGGGCAAAGTCAGGAAGCCTTCCCTTTGCACCTACAGTAGATACATAATAAATGCTCCTAACAGACACCATAATAAAAACTCTTTACTTTTTTCTTCCTTAAAGGTACCCACCTTTCTTAGTAGTAGAGAGAGAGAAAGTCTGAAACACAAGTCACTGCAGTATATGACTGACTCCAACTGGTTGGGAAAATGGGGAGCCACAGAAGGTCTTTGAGCAGCAAAGAGGGATGGCAAGAGCTATACCACAGGCAGAGAAGCAATATCGCCTGTAGCACTGAACACTTGAAATGTGGCCTGTCCACACTGAAACATGCTGTAGGTATAAAATGCACACTGGATTTCCAAGACTGAGTGCCATAGAAAGAATATAAAATACTCATTAACGGTTTTATAGGCCAGGCACAGGGGTTCATGCCTGTAATCCCAGCACTTTGGAAGGCCAAGGCAGGAGGATTACTTGAGGCCAGGAGTTTGAGACCAGCCTGGGCAACATAGAGAGACCCTGCCTCTTCAAAAAATAAAAAATCAGCCAGTTGGGGTGGTTTGAGCCTGTAATCCCAGCTATTCAGGAGGCTGAGGCGGGAGGATCGCTTGAGCCCAGGAATTGGAGGCTACAGTGAGCTGAGATCATGCCACTGCACTCCAGCCTGGGTGACAGAGGAAGACCCATCTAAAAAAAAAAAAATAGTTTTTATACTGATTACATGCTGAAATGATAGCATTTTGAATATATTAAGTGAAGTGAAATATATTTTTAATGAATTTTACCTATTTCCTTTTCTTTTTAAATGTGGCTAGCAAAAAAATTCAAAATGGCATACGTGACTCGAATTATGTTTCCACTGGACAGCACTGGCCCTGGAATGTTTGCCGGAAGTATCAGAGCACAGCTGGGGGCAGCGACAACATCTGGGCCACTTCATTCCAGCCAAACTGCTGATGTCCTCTCAGCCCTGCCCTGCCTCTCCTACTGCCAGTTCACCAAGTAATTAACATGCCTTGAAGCAAACAGCCCCAGCTCCTGAATGTGCTCCACGATGCTCAGAGAGTTTTGCAAAGTTGTGTGAACAGGAAACATCCAGACGGTGTTCTCAAACACCCCATGTTATCCAGAGGAGGGATCCAGCGCCAAAGTGCCTGGCTCTTAGCCCTGTGATCTGGTGGCCGTAGCTCCCTCCCAGCAGCAGCTATTTCACAAGGTAAACTAAAAAGCAGCCAGCGTTTTCCTCTCCAACTGGCACCAAATGGATTGTTTTTCATGTAACTATTTCCCTGGTGGAGAGCTCTCTAGAGCCTGCAGGATCTATCCCAACGGACCCATGCCTGATGCTTCCAGGGATGGAGAATGCACAAAGCCGATATTGTTCCCCTGCACTTGACTTTGGTCTGCGCGCCCCAGGCTCAGACTTGAAATTCAAACCAACCATGCCGCTGACCTTCTGGGTGGGGACATTGAAACTATGCCTCTCCTTTTCTCCATCAGCAAAATGGCTAGACTGGGTTGCATGGTCTGGAACATTCTGGGAGAAGGCATGCTACCAGGGCGGTTAAGCGAATGTGTCCTGCAGTCAGAAGGTACAGGGTTCAAGTCCCAGTTCTGCCGCCAACAGGCCAGGCAGCCTGGGGCAAATTACTTTGCCTGTGTGAGCCCGTTTTCTCATTTGTAAAATGGGAATGCAGAGAGGAGTGACCTCACAGATTGCTGGGTGGTTAGATAAGATAATGGGGGGAAAGATGTGTAGTGAGATATGTGGCACCTAGGAAGTGCCAAATAAAGTCATCCAATAAATAAAGACTTCACAGTTTGTTTTGGAAGCATTTGTCCAAGCCTCAGAAGGCCTTGGTCCATGCTGGGGTCTGACATCTCTTCCAGCTGCTGCTAAGCAACTCAGGATGCTCAGATTCTGATGCTGCTTCCAGATCCAGAGGATATGAACCCAGTAGAGGCACGAACAGGGAGGGGTGAGGGGAAAGGGCTCTCTTTGGGGATGCTTTCAAACTAGAAGGAAGCACAGCTGGGACTGGGGGTCCCAAAATCTAGGCAAGAACAATGCTGTCATTTTGTCTTAGAAATTCCTTAATCTTACCATTTTTTATTTACATTTCAGTAGTCACATTTTGAATATTCAACATCTCAGGGCAGAAACAAAAATTTCTCAGAATTGTCAGTGGCTGGGTGGCCCCATGGCCTCTTAGCTAAATTTGTGTTTGCTTTTCGTTGTTGTCTTTTTTTAGGTTTTTTGTTTGTTTGTTTGTTTTGAGACAAAGTTTCACTCTGTCGCCCAGGCTGGAGTACAGTGGCTCGATCTTGGCTCACTGCAACTTCCACCTCCTGAGTTCAAGCAGTTCTCCTGCCTCAGCCTCCCCAGTAGCTGGGACTACTGGCGCCCGTCACCACATCTGGCTAATTTTTGTATTTTTAGCAGAGATGGGGTTTAACCATACTGGCCGGGCTAGTCTCAAATTCCTGACCTCAAGTGATCCACTCACCTCGGCCTCCCAAAGGGCTGGGATTGCAGGCATGAGCCACCATCCCCAGCTGAATTTGCAATAATAAATAAATGCTCTCTCTCTGCTGAAGTCAGGTGAAAAGCAAGATATTTGAGGGTAGCTTCGTCTTTCTCTAGGATTTTCTTTTTTCCTTATACTCTATATTCTTATATTATATCTGGATCAGTTTCATCATAAACATCATATGTAACTTCAGAATTTTTCCTCCTATTTTGAGGTAGCAAAGGTGGCATTCCATTTCTAATTCATTTTCTCAGTATATAAAAAAAAAAATCCCTAATAATTTCTTGAAATCCTCATGACCTAGATAGAATTCCTAGATAGAATTATATAACTAAAAATTAAAAGCAGTTATTAAAGTTTATTTTGTTAAATATTATGAATGCAGGTTCTGCAAATATTATAATTGTGATATAATCTAACTTCTATTATTCTGTTCTGTATTATTATTTAAATTTTATAAACATTGCTTGGCTCAGAAAGTAAATAGTATTCTTCCTAAAGCTCTCTAGCTAATACTCTCAATATTTATATTAACTGTCACTCTGTCTCCCCATTTATTTATCAATTGAAAAAATTTAAGATGATTTAGTAAATCAAATTAACTCTCATAATCAAAATTAATTATTGCAACACTTGACTCTCACAACAATTTATACTTCCAACAATTGATAAAATTGAAAAAAAAAATTGGCTGGGCATGATGGCTCACACCTGAAATCCTAGCATTTTTGGAGGCTGAAGTGGGAGGATCACTGAGGCCAGGAGTTCAGGACCAGTTTGGGCAACATGGCAAGACCCTGTTTCTACCTCCCACCCCCCCAAAAAATCACTCTACAATATTTTCAGAATGCTTACCCATATTTGAAAGTGGATATTTAAGGCCAGGTGCAGTGACTCACCCCTGTAATCCCAGCACTTTTGGAGGCCAAGGGGGACAGATCACGAGGTCAGGAGTTCAAGACTAGCCTGGCCAACATGGTGAAACCCCCCTCTTTCCTAAAAGTACAAAAAATTAGCTGGGCTTGGTGGTGCATGTCTGTAATCTCAGCGACTTGAGAGGCTGGGCAGGAGAATTGCTTGAACCCAGGAGGCGGAGGTTGCAGTGAGCCGAGATCACGCCACTGCACTCCAGCCTGGGCAACAGAGTGAGATTCCGTCTCAAAAAAAAAAAAAAAAAAAAGTAGATATTTAGATAGTACAATAAATCCAAAAATATACCTTCTCATATCATTACTTATTGTTATATAAATGATCACTCAATCATGGATGACTCACAATCTTACAGATCCCAGAAATGACATTGAACTAGGCATCTGGCTGCTCAGCCATTCAAAGCTGAATATCAAGGTCAAAACCAAACATTCTCCATCTCTGCATCAGATGGAACACCCCAACCAGGGAAACAGAAATCACTTATATTGAATTAATGCAGAGAACTGGTTATACAAGTATAATGGCTAATTTTGTGCCAATTTAACTGAGCCACAGGGTACCCAGATATTTGGTTAAATGTCATTCTGGGTGTGTCCATGAGGGTGTTTCTAGATATGTTTAGCACTTGAATCCATAGACTGGGTAAAGCAAATTGCCCTCCCCAGTGTGGGTAGTTCCCATCCAATCCATTGAAGGCCTAACAAGAACAAAAAGGTGGCATGAGGGAGAATTTGCTGTCTCTGCCTAATTGTCTTTCAGCTGGAACACCAGCCTCCTGCCTCTGGACTTGGGCTCAGGCTGTAACTGATGCCATCAGTAATCCTGGTTCTCAGGCTGGGACTTAACCAGGGAATACACCACCAGCTCTCTTGGGTCTCCAGATTGCCAACCACAGATCCTGGGTCTTCTCGGCGTCCATAATTGTGTAAGCCAAGTCTATGTATGCATGTGTGTGTGTGCATACGTGTGTGTCTCCTTTTAGTTCTGTTTCTTTGGAGAACCCAGACTAATTGAACAAGTAATGGAAGAGTACCAGTGGACAGTGATGCAATCCAAAGGTCGGAAATAGCAGGAAAGTCTCACCTCTAGGCTGGAGGCACAGAGGGAAGAAGTAGCGTTACTGGAGCCCAAGCTGGGATCACCCAATGAAAGCTGGAACCTCAGAGGACTTCTATGGCAGAAGCTGAAACCACAAAACCACAGAGGAGATACAACCACTGCCTGAGAACCCACTGGAGGCAGAGGGAGGAGGAGGAGAACACTGGCTTCTTCCTTCCTCCTACCTAGCAGTCTCCTAAGAATGCATCCCACTGACTGAGCCCAGCTGGAAGCCAGCTGACATAGGAGCCTCTGGGGTTCATCCCATCCCCCTGTCCTACAGACCAAAGTCAAGGAAAGGTAAGAAATAGACCTACCCACAAACATGCTCAGGACCATCCCTACAGAGTTTCTTATCCTCATAACAACCCTAAAAAGTAGGTGGTGGTTCCCAATTACCAGTTGAGTAAGTGTAGTTCAGAGAGGTAAAGTAACTCTCCTAAAATCACACAGCTAGTAGACAGTGAAATTCAACATCTCAGCAACTCTAAGACCCCTCTCTTCTCACTTTCTCTATTTTTATTGTAAAGGTAACACAGCAATTGTTGTAAAGAATTTAGAAAATCCAAAAATAGAAGAGAACTGCCCTAATCCTACCTCTCAGAGCTACCACCATTGCAGATGTTCTCTGCTCTAGTCTTTTTCTAAGCATAATAAACATCTTTCCCAGCAAAACTGGAGTAAGCTGGACATGCAGTTTCAGGTCTGTGATTTTTCTATCCCTGTGATCACAGTGAGAGGCAGAGTGGTACACGGTGAGGAAATACTCAATGCCATGTGGGCAGTAAGTCCTGGCTCACTGCCTTACTGGGCTGCTGTTTCACCATCTACAACATGGGGATTATTCTGGTATTGCACCTGCACCACAAGGTTGCTGGGAGGAATAACTGAGTTATTCCTTGTGAAGTCTTAGAGCAGTGTCTGGCACATTATAAACACTATTACCATGACTATTATGTTTCCATGGCAGCAAAAATGCACTCGAGCACCATTTTAAATGGCTGCATACCATTCCATTGAAAGAATGGGTGGACAGAAGTTATTTAACCACTTCTCAATTGTTGGACACTAGGAGTCTTTTCAAACTTTTGCTGCTATATCCAATGATAACAACCTCAACATAAATCTTTTCCCATCTATGATTTAACTGAGTTTGATCCTAGAAAAGCAATTGCTAGATCTAATGATAGGAGCTCGTTTAAAGCTCCCTGCATGGTGCTAAATTGCTCTTTGGAGCAATCTGCACCATTTCTGTATCACTTATGGGGAGATACCTGGCAGCCTGGGCATTATCAAGTAGTTCTTTCAGTGTTGTTATTATTTTTGCATACATGCCAAGCAAATGAGCAATAGTAACAGCTGTCATTTTAGTCAACGTGTCTTCTCTTTAGCTACCTCAGTGAAACTCTTCCACCCCATCTCTCAGCACTGCCCACCAACACCCATGTCTTTTCTGCCCACGCCTCCTGACATAGACAAACCATCCATTTCCCAGCCATCAGCTGAGATGCAGGGGGAATAACTGCTCCCAGGGGACTGAGGTCACTGAGGATGCCAAAACAGGGCCATCCCAATTGCTCATGGGCCTTGTCAGTAGTAGCAATGACAATAGCAAAAGGCAAAAAGAGACAGAGAGAGACAGCTCTGCAAAGTGTTTGGAAGAAAGGCTTCTGGGACCAAACCTCAAGATACACCAGGACCAGTGGCATATTCAAGACGCCAGAGGTGCACGTTTTCACCCAGGGGCTAGGGCAAGCAACACTTGGGAGATCCCAGTTGCCCAAAAGCCCTGCAGAGCCAAAGGCTCCAAGGCCCCAGGTGAACAGGGATCAACCTGTGACTTCCAATTAGGAGGGCAGGTTTCCCGCTGCCACTATTTGGCTCCCTTGAGGTCACCCACAGAACACATGGAGTATTTTATCCAAATACCATTGAAAACAATCGCTTTTCAAAACTGCAGCTGTAATTCATCTATCCAGGATAGAACCAAGACACTAACCCTGCAGCATGTTCCAGGTGCACAGGGACTCTCCACAAATGTTTACAGAATAAATAAATCAACGTAGTAGGGAAAATTGGTTTGGGATTTGTCAAAAGTTCCGATTGAACTCTCTTGTCAAGACTTAAGAGAGCATTAACAGAAGAAAAAAATCAATATGTTTTAACTGACTGATGTGCAAGGAGTTTTGCTAGATGCATGGAGACATTAGAGGGAAAAAAAGGATGGTTCCTGCCCTCAAGCTGCTCTGGTTAAGAGTGTGTCCTTGGATACAAAGAGATCTGTGTTTCAGTCTCAAAACCCCAATTCAATAGCTGAGTGTGTAGGCAGTTGTCATGGTTTAGTCTTCAGGACTCAGTTTTCTCATCTGCGAAATGGAACACTAACAATAACCACTCCCCAGAGCTGTGTGAAAATAAATGAGACGATGCTGGCAACATGCCAGGCAGTGAATGGACCAAAAATGGCAGCTGCTCCTGTTTATTTTATTTTTATCAACAAAGATGGGAAGAGGCTGTGCTGATCATTTCAGCAACCCCAGATGAACTGTTTCTCTGCTCTATAGCAGGAAGATCAATTTCAGGTTTTATCAGTGATTGGATTTAGGGGGTTATCCTATCACCTTATATCTTAATTACAGCAGCAAATACCTTGGTTTTTGTTGTTGTTTGTTTTTTTTTAAGAGACAGAATCTCACTCTGTCACCCAGGCTGGAGTGCAGTGGCACGATCGCAGCTCACTGCCGCCTCAAATTCCTGGGCTCAAGTGAGTTTCGAACCTCAGCCTCCTGATTACCTGGAACTAGAGGCATGAGCCACTGCACCTGGCTAAAGACCCTGTTTCTAATAGGGTCACATTCACAGGCCCAGGAGTTAGAACTTCGGCATATCTTTATGGGGGACACAATTCAATCCACACTGGCTGTACCCTTCCAGTTGGCTGGCTCCTTCCTTTGCTTAATGCCAGGCCCTGCCCAAACGTCACCTTCCCAAGAAGCTTCCAGACCCACCCTATCCCAAGCAGCCCTCACCACACCTTTGCCCTCCCCTTGCTTTACTTGACTTTTCTCCAAAGAACTTGTCAGCACCTGCTATGTCTTGTATTTCATGTTTGTTATCTGCCTCCCTGACCAGTGCACAAACTCCCTGAGGGCAGGGGCCAGTCTGGCATGCAGCTGGCACTCAATAGATGTTTGTGGAATGACTGAGACACTGGGTGATGACTGTGGGGTCGCTCTGCTGGGACTCTGGGGACACCTGCGCTACCTTTCTCCTCCCTGTCAGTTACAAAGCTTCTTCTCATTTGGGGGACACTGTGGTCATGGGGGAGTAGTGGCCTCCTAAAGATATCTTCACCCTGGGAACCAGTGAATGTGACTGATGTAGTTTGCATATTTGTCTCTTTCCAAATCTCATGTTGAATTGTAATCCCCAGTGTTGGAGGTAGGATCTGGTGGGAAGTGATTCAATCATGGGAGTGGACCCCTCATGGCTTGATGCTGTCCTTGCCATAGCGAGTGAGTTCTCATCAGATCTGGTCACTTAAAAGTATTTGGCACCAGCTGGCCCCAGTGGCTCACACCTATAATCACAGCGTTTTGGGAGGCCAAGGTGGGTAGATCACCTGAGGTCAGGAGTCCGAGACCAGTCTAGCCAACATGGCAAAACCCCGTGCCTACTAAAAAGACAAAAATTAGCCAGTCGTGGTGGCACATGCCTGTAGTCCCAGCTACTCGGGAGGCTAAGGCAGGAGAATTGCTTGAACCCGGGAGGGTGGAGGTTGCAGTGAGCCGAGATCGCACCACTGCACTCCAGCCTGGGTGACAGAATAAGACTCTATCTCAAAAGAAAAAGTATATGGCACCTCCCTGCCGCCAGCACCACCCCCCAGTTGCTCCTGCCCCCACTTCTTCACCTTTTGCCATGATTGTAAGCTTTCCGAGTCCTCCCCCGAAGAGGAAGTCAGCGCCATGCTTCCTGTACAGCCTGTAGAACAATGAGCCAATTAAACTTCTTTTCTTATAAATTACCCAGTCTCAGGTATTTCTTTATAGCAATGCAAGAACAGCCCAACATGATGACCTTACGTGGTAAAAAAGGAATTCTGCAATGTGATTAATTTACAGATCTCAGCCTGGCGCAGTGGCTCATGCCTGTAATCCCAGCACTTTCGGAGGCCGAGGCAGGTGGATCATCTGAGGTCAGGAGTTCAAGACCACCCAACCAACATGGCGAAACCCCGTCCGTACTAAAAATACAAAAATTAGCCAGGCATGGTGATGGGTGCATGTAATCCCAGCTACTCAGGAGGCTGAGGCAGGAGATTCACTTGAGCTTGGGAGGCGGAGGTTGCAGTAAGCTGAGATTGAGCCACTGCACTCCAGCCTGGGAGACAGTGAGACTCCGTCTAAAAAAAAAGTTAAGAATCTCTAGATGATATTATCTGGGATTGTCCGTGTGGATATCATGTGATCACAAGCGCCTTTAGAAGAAGGCAGGAAGGCCAGCGTCAGAAAAGGAGATGTGATGGAGGAACCAGAGGTCGTAGTGATGCACTTTGAAAAGTGGAGGGATCCAAAGCCAAGGAGCATGGAGTGCCTGCAGCAGGTGGAAAAACCAAAAAACCAGTGCTCCCCAGACCTTCCAGAAAGGAATGCAGCCGACTGACACAATTTTAGGCTAGGAAGGCCCATGTCAGACTTCTGAACCTCCCGATCTGTGAGGTAAGAAGTCGGCGCTGTTTTAAGCCACAGCAGCCCTAGGAGATGAATACAGAGTCCTTGAAGCTCTCTCTGAAACAGCTTCCCCTGAGCCAGGCAGGTCAGTAAGGCAATGAGTATTTGCAGGTGAGGAACCCAGGCCCAGAAAGGTCAAACAGCTTGCCCCAGGTCACAGCTGGGAAGTGGCCAAGCCTAGAGCTGAACCTGGTTTCCTGGCTCCAAAGTCCTTGCTTTGGCCCCTGCCCCAGAGTAGAGGGTCACTAAGCAGCTTTGCATGGCCTGTGAGACAGTCTCAGCACTGACAGAGCTCTCAATAGCCACCCATCCCCGGGAACCCCACCAAGATGGGTGTTTGAAGAAGGTTCTGTTTCTAACAGCCTGTCCTGGTAGAAGCGCACTTTGAGTGATATTTATGGACACGTCTGGGTCCCATGGGGTCCAGGCCATGGCCTGTTTGAGTAGGACAGTGGATATGCTCCCCAGATGTCTTCACACTGACATTCTACAGGGCCCAACCTCCACGGGCAGCCCCAGAGCCCAGAAGCAGCTGCCCCACCCCAGCTAGAGCAGGAAAGGAGGGATGGAAGCTCTCAGTGCTGGAGTCCCAGAGCATTCTCCTACCCAGGTCTCCTCTGGGTCTCCCAACAACCTATGGGGGGGGGGGCGGTTCTCATTTCCTCATTTCGCAGAGCAGGAAACAGAAGTTTGGGGAGGATGCTAATTCGTCCCAAGGCCCCACAGGGAGAAGGAAGAGCTAGAATTTGCATCCAGGCCCTGAGGAACTCAAAGGCTGTCCATCCACACTGGCCCCAAGAGCCCCACACCGTGACTGTGCCAGCAGAGGTGAGAGGGTGGGGTGTTCACAAGGTGAGCTACCCAGCCACCCGCTCATGGTCAGGGCCATGGGCCTGGGGGTTCATCAACTCCATTCTATGACTCTTCTGGAGACCCCATGTTTCTCTAAGGACTATAGCATGTTTTCTAACCGTCTTTTTTTTTTTTTTTTTTTTTTGAGACGGAGTCTTGCTTTGTCACCCAGGCTGTAGTGCAGTGGTGTCATTTCAGCTCACTGCAACCTCCACCTCCCAGGTTCAAGTGATTCTCCTACTCAGCCTCCCAAATAGCTGGGATTACAGGCATGCACCACCACGCCTGGCTGATTTTTGTATTTTTAGTAGAGATGGGGTTTCACCATGTTGGCCAGGCTGGTCTCAAATTCCTGACCTCAAGCAATCTGCCCAACTTAGCCTCCCAAAATACCATCTAGGATTACAGGCATGAGCTGCTGTGCCCAGCCTCTAATAGTCTTTTTTGTTATTTTTTTTTATATTTAATTCCTGTGGGTACATAGTAGGTGTATATATTTATAAGTTACATGAGATATTTTGATACAGGCATACAACCCATAATAATCACATCAGGGTAAATGGGGTATCCATCACCTCAAACATTTAAGAGTCTTGAACCTGGATCCCAGCTTCATTCTCTCTCTCTCTTTCCTGCACATACACACAAACACACACTTATATACACACATACACACACCCTTTCCCATCCATATTTACACCCACACTCACAGAAATACAAACACTTACACAGGTATGCTCATACGTAGACTCACCGAGATACACAGGTGCACACACACATGTACATCCATAAACATACACATGTGCATCCACACACCCAGAGCCACTCACCCACACGCACACATACACACATGCATGGGCACACACATGCACACAACACAAGCATAAGTGTTCACACATTTGCACACACTTTTACACAGACTCATGCACAGACATACATACATACACATACACCTACATGTGCACACACACCTTCCCCAACGCAAGCACACATACGCACACTCACAGTTGGGCCGTGGCTACTGTTCTGCAACCCACCTGCTTGTTTATTCAGGAAGATGAAATAACCCCGGCCTCTTGTTGACTCTCATAGAAGAAAAACAGACTATGAAATCCTCAGCTTAACATCATCTAATCCTGGCTCCCTGCACATCGATTCCCTTCTGATGCTGCTGTTAAGCACGTCTCTTTCCATGGAATGTGCGTCTGATCTTGGAGAAATCACAGGATTAGTCACTTGACCTTACACATGTCCTGCTCTCCCCAAATGGGTCTCCAGGCTCGCCGGCCCTGGCCTGATGCCGTGTCTCTGAGCATTTCTCTAGCATGGCAGAGTCTCACCTCCTACAGGGGAAAGAAGGCATGCAGGAGCCATGAGCACCGAGGCCAGGAAGAGCTGCACCATCCTCACCTGCCACGACGGGCAAGGACGCCCCAGGATGACCCCATGTCTCTTGGTTTCCTTCTGTAGCGTAAGGATAAAGGTCCTTGCCTTGCCCTCTGCACAGAGCGGAGGGATGACCTGGAGATGTACTCGAGTCCAGAGAGCAGGACAGGGGATGGCAAAAAGCAGGATAGAAGATTCTAGAAAAGATGTGGACATGGGGGAGGAGGGGAAAGGAGAACACATGGGGACTGGATTTAATGCTGCGTCTGGCTGGCTTTTAAAGGGCTGAGCATTTGCCATCCAGTTCTGAAACTTGCTTATGAAAGACCTGGCTCAGTGTCCCGGTTTCAGCAACCCTGGGGTTACCTGTCGGTCTCTTTGAGACACTTGCTCTCAGGACTCACCCATGGGAATTCTTCATGTGCACAGGAGCTAAGATTTCAAGTCAAACCATGCAAGACCTCTCTACCAACAAGGCAGTCTGCAGCTATGTGTTCTCATGTGATGTAGTTGTTTGATTAAGCTTAAAATAAATGTTCAGTGACCAGTCCCTGGAGCACTAAGAGGACAGCCTTGACCTCTGAAAGGGGCCAGCAGGCAGCAACAGAATGGTCTGAGCCCAGATCCCAGCTCTGGCACCTACCTACTAGTTGGGTGGTCATGAACAAGTTTCTTAAGCTCTGGGAGTGTCTGTTTTCTCATCTTTTGAGTGGGAACAACGCCAGTTCCACTTCACAGGATTTTAAGAGGATTTAATGACGTGCTATTCACCAAGGGCCTAGCACACTGCTCGCACACCATAGATACTCATAAAGGTAAGACCCACTCCTCCCCTCTTAAACACTTCCGGATGTCCAAAATCGAAGTTCAGGGAAGGACCCTGATCTCCCAGAAGTCCCCAAGGGGAGAATCCCTCTTCGCCTCTTCCAGCTTCTGGGGGCTCCAGGCATTCCGTGGCTTGTGGCTGCATCCCTCCAATCTCTGCCTCCGTCTTCACCTAGTGGCCTCCCCTGTGTCTCCGCATCTTCTCCTCATCTGCCTCTTATACGGACACTCATCATGAAACTTAGTACCCACCTAGATAATCCAGGATGATCTCATCTTCAGATCTCTAAACTTAATCACAACTGCAAAGATTCTTTGTCCAAATAAGGTCACATTCACAGGTTCTGGGGCTTAGAATGTGGACATATCTTCTGGAGGCCACTGTTCAACCCACTGAAGAGTGTTTACAGAAGGCTTAAGGCAAACCCACAAGGGAGGGGGGATCTCCAACAGCCAAAAGCAGTTTTCACCCCTCGGCCTCCAGAGACGGGGGGGGATAGGGACCTTGGAGGGAGGTGGAGCTGTCTCAGGAGCCACTGTTAACCCATAGTGCAGCATGAAGGGGCAGGGAAGAAACTTCCTGCTGCCACATCCCACCAGCAAAACTGACCCAGAGGCCAGAGGAAGAGAGAGCCCAGTGCTGCAAAGGCCTGTAGCTCCCAGCACACAGCAGCATGGAGAATGATCAGGAAGGGCAAACCTAAATATCCTGCACACCCCTAGTTTCTTGCTTCAATGCCTTCCATGCAAACATTTGCCCGGTGAATGAGCATCTCATTAAAGGAGAAATATATAAAAACTGGGTGTCTGTTGAGCTGGGATTTCCTTCAAGGGGCTCCAGACTTCTTTAGCCTCTGGTATGGAACGCTTAAGCCCCAGGCCCCTTTCCCATGCCTTCCTAAGTCCACGATGTCCCCAGATTCCTGATATGACACTTTGTGGAACCAGGCCAGACGGCAAGGCTCCCGCCATGCCGGAGATGAAAAGACTTGGCGGTAGTGGTATTAGGGAGTGGGACGTGAGTCTGCAGTCCTAGGATGGAGGTGGGAGGGCCCCGCCTCTATGCTTCCCATCGTAAACAGAGTAAGGAACCTGGAGCCAGAATGCAGCCCAGTCCAAGTTCACTGCCAATGCCATATGCCCAGCCCAGCCCTGCCCAGCACTCTGGAGCTGGGCATCAAGGGGTGCCAGGAGAAAAGCCAGTGGCCTGGAATCTCCTGGGCAGAGGGGTCCCACCCCCACCAGCCCCCAGCATTCCACCCACAAGTGTCACCTTCTCACCACAACCAAAGCCAGAATCCCACCCCATGGGCTACTCTACCCAGCCACGCAGAAAGCAAACCTGCAAATCTCTCCAATTGCTGTTCCATCAAGTGCCACTGAACAAAATACACTGCAGAAATCACCCGGCTGCTCCGTGGAGGGGCTGAGCTCCCCTCCAATTACTGTCACATAACCTTCTCCAACTAGACTCCCCTTATCTTATCTATAATAGATAAATGTCCAGCCCAGGGAGGGGAAGTGTTTTCAAAAACCTAGCATAATAAACCAGAAAACTGCCAGCTGTCACCAGCAGGAAGCAGTCCCCATTCATGGGCACAGAGCAATCCTCACAGCTCCCACAAAGCCCCCTGTCCAGGGAAGAGTGTTCCTGAAGTCCCCCACTCAGTCAATGACATTTATGAAGCACTCACTCTGAGCCAGCCTGGAGGACAGCATGGTGCCTGCCGGCCTCCAGCTACTCCCAGTATGGGGGAGCAAGCAGCCAGCCCAGAGACGATGTCCTTGTCGTCCGGAATGTCATGGACACCGGCCATGGGTTCTCTCTCCTCGACCTCCTGTCAGCCACTTGGAAGGCCCTGGGCAGGACAGCCAGCGGGGGGCTTGGTTAAATCCGCCCTCTCTGCAGGAGCTGCACATTCTAATTTTGCCTTGGCAGAGACACAAGTGGCTGGCGGTCCAGGCCATGGTAGGGGAATGGCAGAACACGGGATAAGACTGCCCATGGGTCTTATAAGATAAGACGGCTTCTCGATTGGGTGCAAAAGCACCCACACTGCAAGGCTGCAGAACTCTGATGGCTCCAGAAAGCATGAGGGGCCAGGCCAGCTGAAGAGGCCGTGGGACTCCAGGGGAGAAGGGAGGCCTGCTGGAGGAAGCACAAAGAAAGGGGATTTCTACCTAGGGTCATCTGCACCCCTATCACTACCAGGCTCCACTGTTGGAACAGGGAGCATGGGCCTTTCCATATTGTCCATCCAAGGTCTCCATGAGCCTTCACCTCAAGCCTGTGGGGCAGAGGGCACAGCAGTCAGTGAGGAGGGAGGAAGCCTGGGTTCAACCACAGCCTCTCTATCTTAGACAAGCCATTTAACCTGCCTGAGCCTCAGGTGCTTTGTCTACAGAGTCAAGCCAATAACCATACCCACCTAAAAGTGTTGTGAGGTCAGCTGGGATGAAATGGGAGAAGTGAATATGGTAAGTGCTCTTTAAATGACAAATGTTAATACCATTACTACTACTGTTATTTCCAAACGGGGAACTAGGGGCCAGGTGAGTTATCCCCCAACAACACACAGCAGGAAAGTGAATTGGGAGACCGTGTCCTGGAGTGCTGAGCCAGACCTGCTCTCCACCAGCCCCACAAGGTACCTCCCATGGTAATGCCTCCATGTTCCTCAGGGATGCAGTTCCATCCCAAACCAGACATGTTTCTGATGTGGAAGTAAGTTGTAGAGGATGTAACACAACCTACTGGACACAGCTAAGCCCAGAGCCCTCTGCCCTGGGTCACTTCGGGGTGAATCTTGGCTGAGTATCTTCAGGTAGGTCACCAGTCCTATCTGGGCTAATTTTCTCCAGCTATAAGGTGAGGTGGGGCCGAGCGCAGTGACTCACACCTTTAATCCCAACACTTACGGAGGCCAAGGTGTGTGGATCCCTTGAGGTCAGGAATTTGAGATCATCCTGGCCAACATGATGAAACCCTGTCTCTACTAAAAATACAAAAATTAGCCAGGTGTGGTGGCAGGTGCCTGTAATCCCAGCTACTTGGGAGGCTAAGGCAGGAGAATCCCTTGAACCTGAGAGGCAGAGGTTGCAGTGGGCCAAGATCCCACCACTGCACTCCAGCCTGAGCAACAGAGAGTGACTCTGTCTCCAAAAAAAAAAAAAAAAAAAAAGAGAGAGAGAGAGAGAAAAAAAAGAAGGGGTGGAACTGGATGGTTTTGCCATCCTCTGTGACCAGAGAACAATCCATTTCATCCTGAAGACCCCCTGCCCTCTTCCCTGCTGAACCCCCCACCCCTCAGTGAATTTGAACACTCTGACACTGTCAGATAAAGCCTGTTGTTGCTTGAGGTCAGAGCAAGGGATGTCAAAAATTGCCAGAAATTTTTCAGTCGTGAAAACAAAACCCAAAAAAAAATTTTTAAAGCAGGGGGAGGGGCTGGAACACAAGCAGTTTTTGGTATGTATTTTTAGGACCCTGTACAAGCCTGAAGTTCCTTTGATGAGTTTAGAAACAAAAACATGTGTGTGTGGTATGTTTGCTTGATTTAGACATGGGCGTGACTAGAGTTAAAACAGCTTCCCCGTTTGGATTTTGTGATTTGTTGGGAAAAGCCAGAAGGTTCTTCAGAACAAAAAGACATTCCTGGCTCCCCCATCACCACCGCCCCATCCATCTTCCTTTGTTTCCTTTCTCCTTGGTCTTCCTTCCCTGCTCTGAGTAGGCAGCTCAGTCTTTGAGCAATCAGACCGCCCCCCAACCCCGTGAGGTCTCCCTAAGTGTAGCATCCAGCCCTGACCACAGCCTACGCCTCACCCCAGCAGCTGCAGACAATTGCATCCAGATGTGCTTGCAGCGGGCGGGCCAGGAACTGCCCTGGCGGCCGCCACTGGAGACGCCAGCGGTGACAGCTCAGCCCCGGGAACAGCAGGCTCCCAGGACCCTCACCCACCTCCTGGCAGACATTCCTTGCAAACCCCATCAGGAAACGCTCCAGAAAGATCAGGGTATTTGTTCTGGGCTCTGCGGGACTGACCCTGAGCATTCACACCCATCCCACATGCTGTCCAGGCTGGCTTACTGGCTCTGATCCCCACAGGAAGAATTCGCCCAGCTTAGGGACCGGGTTTTCCTGGATGGTGGGGGAGCGTAGGTGTCCACATCGCAGCTGGGCGTGGACCGTGGGTCGGAGCAGTCAGAGGCCTCTGGGAACACAGCACCATGGTTTGTTCCCTGCATCTGGATCCTTGCAAGGTCACAAGCCACATACCCTCCTACACGCCTTCTTTCCTAGGACACCTGCAAGGGTCCTGTTCAGCAGATGTTACCAGCCCACTGCTGGATAAACCCAACAAGCTTAGAAATCTTCAAGAAGCAACCGAACCAGTGGGAAACGCAGGTCTGCGTGATTCCAGCCTGAGGGCTGAGACTGAGCCCAGTTTCCTCAGGCTCCAGATGACTGGGTGGCCAGGACCCAGCTCATCAGCCCCATCTGGGGTGGTTGGGGTGGGGCACTGGTGCTGAAAGTTGCTGAGGCAGGTCAGGACTTCAGGACCTGATACACACACACACACACGCAACCACACACAACCACACACACAACCATGCAGGTGAACACCCGTGGAGGAACTGGGCACAGTCACAGACACACAACTCTCACATAAGCTGACATAGATGCAGGTTGACCCACAAACACACATACACTGCCCTGCTGGGCTGGGCTGGCAGGGCCTGGGTTAGGGAAGCCCTTTGAGGGGAAGAGTGACGGCTCTTGTATGTATGTCTGTCTGTGCCCCCCAGAAGGCAACCAGGTATCAGCCCTTGAGTCTGGACTCTGGCCAAGGGGCGGGGGATAGAAGGAATGAGAGTTAGAAGGCAGCAATGCAGCAGAAGAGGAGAGGGAGAAAAGAAGAAGAGGAAAAGGAAGGAAGGAGGAGGGGGAAGAGATGAGGAAGGGGAGAGAAGGAAGGGTGCAGGGGGAAGGGGGAATCTGGGAAAGGAGGACAGGGAACGGTACAGGGGGAAGGAGGGAGTACAGAAGTAGGCCCTCTTGTAAGCCCCAGTGGGTGCACAAGATATAATCTCCAGATCTGGAATAAGACACACAATACATTGGACTTTTATGAGCATGTGTGACCTTATGCCAGTTACTTAACGTCTCTGAACCTCAGTTTCTTTTTCTCTAAAATGGAGATAACACAGTAGCTCCGTCATGGAGAAGCATAGAACACTGAACAGTCCCAGGTACGTGGGAGAGCTTGATAAAGTCAGAGGAAAGTTGGAACAGGTTACCGGAGGCCTGAGCGAGCTCATATGCATCCCATGCCCGGCCCGTGGTGAGTGCTTGCAGGATTTAACTGCTGTTATTTCTAATACTGTGTCATCGTCCTCACATGCCAGGCACTGCTCCAAGTGTCTTTATATCTATTACCTCATCTGACCCGCTAACAACCTTATAAGTGATTAGACTCATGATCCCTATTTTATAGATGGGTTAGGCAGAGGCCCAGAGAGGTTGAAAAATGACACACAGCTGGCAAGTGGTGAAGCCAGGATATAGGATGGTCTCCAGAGCTCATGTCTGAAACTATCACTACAGGGCCCCATATTTCCGGTTTAAATCATGATTCTTAAAATTTAAAGTAAACGGCCAGGCAACAGCTAGATGTGGTGGCTCACACCTGTAATCCCAGCACTTTGGGAGGCTGAGGCTGGCAGATCACCTGAGGTCAGGAGTTTGAGACCAGCCTGGCCAATATGGTGAAACCCTGTCTCTACTAAAAATACAAAAATTAGCTGGGCATGGTGGCAGGTATCTGTAATCCCAGCTACTTGGGAGGTTGAGGCAGGAGAATCACTTGAGCTGGGGAGGTGGAGGTTGCGGTGAGACAAGATCGCACCATTGCCCTCCAGGCTGGGCCACAAGAGCCAGGCTCCATCTCCAAAGAAAAAAAAATTAAAGTAAACGAGGTGGGATCCTAATAACCAACACTTATTGAGCATGTGCCGTGTGCCAGGCCCCATGCAGAATGTTTATGTCCTTGAATCCTCACAATGACGTCAAAAAAATACATAGTAGTATTTTTAACGAGGAAACCGAAGCACAGATTGGTTAGGTAATTTGCTCAGGGTCACCAACCAGGAGGAGAGGGACCCCAGTTCAAGCTCAGGCAGGGGTCCCGGAGACATCATCTTTACCACTCAGCTAGAGATAGATCAAACTCATATCGTGATACTGAACCATCTCTAAGATATATTTTTAAACCATGTTTTAAGTCAAAAGCAAGGTATAGAGCAGACTGTCTATGGTGCTATATTTTCTGAAGGAGACATATGGACCGACACGTTTTCTCTGCACGGAGTATCTGGAAAGCTATGTAGGAAGCTCATACCAATTGCTGCCTCCTGGAAGAGGAACTGGGAGGCTGAGGTCAGGGGCAGGGAGAGATGTAACACTTTTAGACCCTTTCCATGTTTTATCACTGCCTTTAAAAGGATGAATGTGTAGCATCCCTTTCAGAAAGAAATGATTTTCACTCCTTGGTCAGTTTCATGGAGACATGGTGTTACCTCTCCACCTCCCCAGCTCGGGACTCAGGTTACAGAGAGGCCCGTATTTTGTGCGATCTGTCACCCTCCAGCTGGAAATGACCCTCTAATTCTTGACAGCACTCTAGAACAAGCTTGCCTAACCCGCGGCCTGCAGGCGGCATGCAGCCCAGGATGGCTTTGAATTCGGCCCAAGATGAGTTCAAGGTTCCAGCAATCAAGTCAAATGTGCCTGGAGGGAGGAGAGAGGGGGCTGGGGGCAGCAGGATGGATGCTGCAGAGCACAGGAAAGCAGGTCCCCTCTGCTGAGGAGAGGCGAGGCGGGGGAATCAAACCAGGAGTCCTCTGCTGAACCAGCAGCTAGAAAGAGGGAGGGAGGGGGAGACCAGAAGGGAGGGGAGAGAAGGACGGAGGGAAGAGAGGGAGGGAGGGGATAGAGAGAAGGAGGGAGGGAGGGAGGAGATAGAAGGAGGGAGGGAGGGAGGGAGGGGGGTGGACAGGGCAGGAGGGGGAGACCAGAAGGGAGGGGAGAGAGGACGGAGGGAAGAGAGGGAGGGAGGGGGATAAAGAGAAGGAAGGAGGGAGGGAGGGAGGAGATAGAAGGAGGTAGGGAGGGAGGGAGGGGGTGACAGGGCAGGAGGGGAGACCAGAAGGGAGGGGAGAGAAGGAGGTAGGGGAGAGAAGGAGGTAGGGAAGAGAGGGAGGGAGGGAGGGAGGGAAGAGAGGGAGGAAGGGAAGGAGGGAGCGGGGAAGGAAGGAAGGAAGGACGGACAGGACAGGACAAAGAGGGAGGGAGGAGAAGTAGAGGAGAGGGGAGGGAAGGAGAGGGCGGAAGGAAAGGAAGAAGGGAGGAAGGGGAGGACATGAAGGAGGGAGAGAGAGAAAGCAGCGGCCTCTAGGGCTGAGATTAGAGGATCTCAGCTGGGATCTGGCTAAGTTGGGCACCGAGTTCAGGGCCCAGTGCCCTTGAGAAGATAAACCTGAAGGCCTTGGGCTGAGGAGCGGCCACGCGGGCCGCAGGCGGTGCCACTTTTCAGAAACGCAAACTGAGGCCAGAGGGGCGGCGGATCTCAGCCGGGGCCCCACGATCTGCAGAAGACCGGTTGCTCCCCGCGGGGCGTCTGAGCGGGCCGCCGGGGCTGGGCTGGGCTGGGCTGGGGGTGGCGGCGCCGAACCGGGAGCACCGCGCCGGGTCGGGTTCTCCGGGAGGCCGGCGGCGGCTGCGTGGCCACAGCGCCCCCTGGCGGCTACAGGAGCCCTGCGCGCCGTGGCCGCGTCTCCGCGCCCTCCCGGAGCAAAAGGTTGCCCGCCCCCTGCGTGGCCCTGGGGTCCCCAGACACCCCGCCCAGCCACTAGCGTCCCGAAATGGCTGCCAGCTGGCGTCAGGCCCTAGGCAAGCGAGGTACCCCGTCCGTAGGTATTTAAAAGGGGACAGCAGGATGCCCACTGCTGTCACCCCACCGCCGAAAGAGGATAGACACTTATCCTCCCCTAAATGTGTAATCCTGAATTCCAGGGTGACCTCTCTCCTCATCAGACTTGAGTTCAAACTCAGGCAGCGGGGGACATGTCCCTTTTTCTGTGCAGAACTTATGATTCCAAAAGGACAGTCCCCGCCGCCGGCACTGCCTACCCTCATAACAGCTCACACCTCCCCCATCCTGGCTGCCCGGGATCTAAGCACTTCCCAGGCGTTAGTCCTCATAGCAGACCTATTATTATCTCTTCATGGGCGAGGTAACTGAGACACAGAGGGATTAAGGAACTCGCCCAAACTACACAGGTAGAGGGGAAGCTAGGAATATATATATATATATATATATATATATATACACACACACACACACACACACACACACACACACACACACACATATATATATATATATATATATATATATATTATTTTTTTTGAGACAGAGTCTGACTTGTTGCCCAGGATGGAGTGCAGTAGTGATCTGGGCTCACTGCAACCTCTGCCTCCCAATTTCACGCATTCCCCCTGCTTCAGCCTCCCTAGTAGCTGGGACTACAGATGCCCATCATCATGCCCAACTAATTTTTGCATTTTTAGTAGAGACGGGGTTTCACCATGTTGGCCAGGCTAGTCTCAAACTCCTGACCTTAGGTGATCCACCCACCTTGGCCTCCCAAAGTGCTGGGATTATAGGCATGAGCCAGTGAGCCACCCTGCCCAGTCAGGAAGCTAGGATTTTAACCCAGGCAGTCTTTCTAGCAAAAGAGAAAAGAAACGAAAGGGGCCAGAAAGAGAAAATTTACCTCTGAGACAAGGCAGTGCTGGAGAGCGTCTGCCTCCTTTTCATGTGAGGGGTCTAGGAAGCCTTATTAGAAATCCCCCAGCTCCTTTCCAGAGCCTGGCATCAGGGTGAGGCAGTGAGGCGGGGAACCCCAGACTGGGCTCACCCACAGGGAGCTGCCCAGGCCAAGGTCTGGGCAGCTCAATGGAGAGAGAGGAGCTCTGCCCACCCCACCCCATCCCACCCACCCAGGTCTCTATCTCCGCTCTCCTGGGGATGGGTCCTCCAGGATGGAGAGTTAAGCAGGTTTTGGAGAAGAATGCAGCATGGAGCTTATGCCTATCTAGAGCTCCGGAAGATGGGAAGATGCCTCTGGCACAGTGGCTCACTGTGGCTTCAGATTCAGCTCTGACCCTTCCTTCTCTCAAGCCCCACCCTTGAAGAGATGCAAGGACAGAAACTTCACTGACTCTTGATTTTTGTGCCTGGCCTCAAACACAAGAGGGCTGGGGTCTGTGCATTCCAGAGCCTTCCTCTTAGCTGAGATCTTAGCAGAGCCGTCCTCTTAGCTGAGATCTGAAATCCCCAAATTTTCCAGTCGACCTGTTGTAAACCCATCCAGATCTTTGCCCACCTGCAGGCTGCAGAGCTGAACCCAGAGGCCCAGTTCAGTGGGCAGGCCACAGGGGAGGGAGGGGAACCTGGGCCAGAAGGAGAGGGGCCTCTCTGAGGCTGGGCTCCCACACTTGCCTGGAATCATCTTTGAGGTAAAAAGATTTAGTTTCCCCTTTGTGAACGAGTGGTATTGGAAACCAGACAGATTCCTCTGTGCCAGTCAGGCCCCACAACCCCAGGACCAAGAGAGGGATGAATCTTGATAAAACCTTGGGAGAGAGAAGGGCAGGAGGGCTGCCATTCACACACACCCCATCAGTCTCATTGTTCCCTGTCATTACCACTACCCTGGAGAAGGAGGCCAAATAGCTGCATATTGAAACACATTACCTGAGGCAGGGTGCGGTGGCTGATGCCTGCAATCCATGACAGGTGGATTGCTTGAGGCCAGGAGTTCGAGACCAGCCTGGCCAACATGGCAAAACCTCATCTCTACTGACAATACAAAAATTAGCTGGACGTGGTGGTGCATGCCTGTAGTCCCAGCTTTTTGGGAGGCCAAGGCACGAGAGTGGCTTGAACCTGGGAGGCAGAGGTTGCAGTGAGCCAACATGGTGCTACTGCACTCCAGCCTGGGTGATAGAGCGAGACTCTGTCTCAAAAATGAAAATAAACACATTACCTGAGCCCCTGAATCTGTCAACACTCGGATGGACTCTGTCTTTCTTTGTAAACGGCTGGACCTTGGTGCAAGGCATGCTGAGAACTTGGATCTGTGGGGACAGGGGTCTGAGGAGCCCCTGATGCCTTCCTAGAACAGGCCATGCTCCTCCCACCAGCCTCAGCCCCTTTGCATGTGTGGCTCGCTCTGCCTGGACTGCCTTCCCCCATCCCCCACCCCTTCACCCATGACACAATGAGTCTTTCTTCAGCAGCGAGAAAAGTGGCATCTTCTCCAGGAAGCTTCCCCCGAGCCTAGTATAAAGCTCTAAAGCAGCAGGGTCAGGTGGCTTAGGTGGGGTTCCTAGAAGGCACAGCCTGAGATAAGACTGGGGTGCAGGTAGTTTCTTTGGGAGGGGTTCCCAGACAGCAGGAGTGAAGGATTGAGGGATAATGGCATAGCAAGGAACAAGATCATTAAAAGTTGTGTTGTGGTCATCAATGCTGAGGGGAACAGAGGCTCAGCACAGCTGGGACCTCCTGAGAAGCAGCGTGAAGGCCCCAGAATCAGTCCCCGAAAGGCCGAGAGCCTGGAGATTTCATCTACCAGCTCCCAGCCCTCATTGGCTGAAGGCTGCCCTGGGCAAGATCCATGCCCTGTACTGACTATATTTTCTTATTTTCTGTATTCCTGATGCTCTGGCATTTGGGGCCTTGATCCTAGAGAGACTGCCCCTCCCACAGCTAGCTAATTCCTACAGATAGCAAAGGACTCCCCTGTGACTGCACCTCTGATGTACAAAGCAATCGTTGCAGAGCCCAGCCCCCTCCCAACTGTCTTAGTGCCAAGTCAATATTCCCCTGCCCTAAATCACTACAGGGCCAGGAACCAGACAACTAGGAATGACCTTGAAAGCCCAGAGCCCTCCACAATTATTCACACTATCCATCCTAAGCTCACTCAGCCTACCTACCCTGCCTTGCCCACACCTTCCCAAGAAATCCTCAACAGAGGCTCTGAGCCTTGCTCTCCCCTCTCCCTCTTCAGCCTCCGAGCCAACCCTGGTGCTTCCCAAGTGGCCTAGGCAGCACTGTGCAGTGCCTTTGGTTTCTAGAGCACTTAGTATAAACTTCTAGAGTACTGAGTATAATATAAACCTTTATGACAATCATTTGCCTCCCTGCATGTCTGACCATACTGATTAAAACAAATCCTGGGTACATTTTAACTCGTGCCTTTACACTGCTAGGCTTCCATGGGCCAAGAGGGTTCCCGCAACGCTGGAGAAGACCCTGAGGCAGAAAACCAACAGGCATCTGGCCCATAGATGAAGTGGCTGCTGTAAGAGCGAGGCAAGTTTTCTGAGCTGTCAGGGAACCGGCCACCGGCCACTGTAGCTGGCACTGGAATCAGAGCTGGCCGAGGAATGTGATGAGGAGGGTGCCAGAGGTGTCCGCTGCAGCCTGTGTGCTTCTTTGCCTGTTTTTCTCACTATTGATCCCCCCAGTGCCTAGCACAGTACTGGTGTGGGGACTTAGTATCTGCTGAAACCATGAATTAGTGAGTGACTGAGTGAGTGAACGTGGTCATGCTAAGCCCCAAAGGAGAATGACTAACAGTCCAATAGAAGACATTCGAAGGTTCCCCACCAGTGAGGTCCAGTGGTCAAGTTTATCCCAGCAATAACCAAGCGAATTGCACCATCCAGTCACCAAGATCCCAGGGCTGATCAAAGCTAGGTCAGGTGGCAGAGCTGTGAGCCCAGCAAGGAAACTGAGGCAGCAAACTAAAGGAGTTAATGGGATATTAAGCCTTCACTCCTGCAATACCTTGCATTTAAACAAGACTCCCTCCCTGGGCAAGATCAGGTATGGGTGGGTGTAGTGAACACGAAGAAGCCCAGAGATTTACAACCAGCAGGACTAGGGTAACAAATCCAAACAGAAAAAAGAATCCATAAACCTCTTCTCCTAGGCTTCAGAGGTTCCAGACTCATCTCCCTGAATTGCCACACCTAGGGTACAAAGCACTGCCTATTATCCGTCATCATAAATGTCGATATTGTCATAACTTCCAGAAGATGGCAGTAAAGAGACTCATGCGAACAAAATCAGTATATTACAATAATTTTCCCATATATGGAAGTAAGTGTCTTGAGAAAGGAAGAGTTTTTGCCTAATGTGTTTAAATGTGCTGTGTGACCTGGTAAGCAGATTCTTTTCCCCTTCCTCAATGAGTTTTGCCCAAGCTCAGAAACCCTCCAGGCTCCCGGAGCATAAACCAAGTGAAAGCAAAAGCCAACAGACATCCAGGCAAGGAAGCTGGGGCAGATCGTGGGGCAAGTCTGGTTTCCTCTATGTCTCCTTAGTTGCATCTCCAGCCTCAGTCATGCAATAAACACTTGCTGAACTCTGCTGGGTACATTGGGGGTGGGTGAGGGGTGCATATGACCAAGATGAAGTCCTTTTGCCCAGTGTCATGGAAGAAAAGACTGATATGGTTTGGATCTGTGTCCCTGCCCAAAGCTCATGTCAAATTGTAAGCCCCAGTGTTGGAGGTGGGGTCTGGTGGGAGGTGCATCACGGTGGTGGGTTTCTCATGAATGCTGTAGTATCACAACCTTGGTGCTGTTCTCATGATAGTAAGTGAGTTTCTCATGAGATCTGGTTGTTTAAAAGTATGCAGCACCTCCCCCGCACTCGCTCTCTCTCTCTCTCTCTCTCTATCTCGTGCGCGCTCCTGCCCCTGTTATGTAGGACACGTGCTCCCCCTTTGCCTTCTGCCATGATTGTAAGCTTCCTGAGGCCTCCCCAAAGCAGAAGCCACTACGCTTCCTGTAGAGCCTGCAGAACTATGAGCCAATTAAAACTCTTTTCTTTATAAATTACCCAGTCTCAGGTATTTCACCAACTTTGCTGTTCAGACCATAGCAAGTCACATACCCTCCCCAGCCCTCAGGCACCTTATCTGCATAAGGGGATAACACCACCTGCTTTACAAGATGTGAAAAAAAAAAGACTATGTGAGTAAAGTGCCTGGTGCAGAGACTGAAACAGAGAAGGAGCTGGAGTTGGAAAGAATTGCTATTTCCTTCTTCCTTTCTTGATATCATTGGAACCTCCTTCTTTTTAGGTTACAATCCAGCTGCTGAAGTAGCATATATTTGGTTGACTTTTGACTAAAGAAAAATGTTACCATTATTTTACGAGTCACAAAGTGGTACAGGATTTAGCAAGAGATTCCTGAGCCCAGTGTCGTGCGGCACAACCATGAGAAAACCTTCCATACCACAACTACTCCCTTGGGTTGAAAACCAAACATTGATTTGTGCATCCAATGTTCTGGCTTGTCTAGGGGCTGCCTGAGAGACTGGTTTCTGTCTTGCCTGACTCAGAGCTCAGACAGGAATGGCAGCACAGAAGCCACTGAAAACAGGCAAGCTCTAAGAAATCTTAGAGCTGCAGAGATTATGCAGTTCCACAGGAAGACAGCAGGAGCAGCAAGAGATTGTGTCTCTTGAGAAGAAATAGACTAGCTGCTTAGGGAATTTGAGACAGTTCAAAGGGCACGCACAAGGCCAAACACACATCCCCCAGAAAAGATTTGAGAGGTCCCAGAACCTTTTGCCAGGCTGATTGGTAAAAGTCTGCCCCTGCACGAAGCCAATCCATAAAGACTGGGAGAGGTGGTTGTTTTTTCAAATGCCAAAATCTCAACAAAAGATCACAAGGCGTACAAATAAACAGGTAAACATAGCCCAATCAAATGAACAAAATAAAACTCCAGTAACCAACCCTAAAGAAATGCAAATTGCTGAACTTCCTGACAAAGAATTCAAAACAATTGTGTAAAACATGATCAATGAACTAAAAGAGAACACAGATAAACAACTAAGTGAAATCAGGAAAATGGTGGATGAGTGAAATTAGAATGTCAACAGAAAGATACTAAAGGAAAGAAACAGAGAAATTCTAGAGCTAAAAAAATCCAATAACTGAATTGAAAAATTCACTATAGTCATTCAAAGCAGACTTAATCAGGCAAAAGAAAGAACTAGCAAATTTGAAGATAGTTCATTTGAATCAAGTCAGAGGAGCACAACGAAAAAATAATTAAGAAAATTGAAAATAACCCAAGGGATTATGGGACATCATCAAGTCGACCCATTTATACACTATGGAAATTCTAGAAGTAGGAGAGAAAGGGCCAGAGACCTTATTTGAGGAAATAATGGCCAAAAACTTCCCAAATCTGAGGAAAGAAATGAAACTACAAGTCCAAGTTCAATGGATTCCCAACTGGGATACAATCAAAGAGGCCCAAACTGTGACACATTGTAATCAAACTGTCAAAAGACAAAGAGAAACTCTTGAAAGCAGTAAAATAGCTTTATCATAGACAAAGGGGCTCCTATAAGATTATCAGCAGGTTTCTCAGCAAAAACGCTTTTGCCATAAAGCAGTGGAACGATGTACTCAGAGTGCTGAAAGAAAAAGCTATCAATCAAGAATACTAAAACTGGAAAAACTATCCTTCAAAAATGAAAGACAGTTTTGTTTTGTTTTGCCTTTTCAAGATGGTGGACTAGAGGCTGTTAATGTGCTTCAAAAACTTGGAAATAGCAAAATAGTACATAAAGATAAACTCTGTGAGCTTTAATTCAAGAAGAAAACTGGGAATCCACTGGAATCATGAAGGACACCCTAGATCCAGGGGAAGAGAAGGTGAGTAAACAGCTCCCTGTGATGGTGTCTCAACAATAAAAGCAAGTAAAGCCCCAGGGCATGGGTGGGGGCAGAGAGCCTCCTTTTGAGGTTCACTTTTCCATTGGAAAACACAGCAATCCAAGCCAAGGGAAAGTGCTTTGTTTCTCCCAAGCCCTGGAGCTAACTCAGGAAGAGGCTTGGAGATGCTGAGAGAGAAAGACACCAGGAAAAGCTGCAGGCATTTTCCCAGACCTGGAACTTCCCATTTTTAATCTGAGTGTATAGAAAGTCAGTTACTTTTTGGCAGCCTGGCAGTGTGGCTGCACAGGTATTTTAGTCTCAGGCCAGAGATTGGAGCACTTGCTCTGGAGCAGGGTACAGGCCCCCGTGGCCATAATTGTGGAAAGCACCTCAAGAGTAAGCACTGGATTGTGCTCTTCCCCCATTGCAGACCTGGGGAGAAAGGAGAGCTGCTTCAGTATGGTTTCTTCCGGGCAATGAGAATTGCAGCAGAGGCCAGCTTGGCAACCTGGAACCAGTCTGCGTATGTCATTTCTGAGTGTCCCAGCCTGCTCCCCTGAAATCTTGGTGCAGTGGGGCCCCCTCTACTCTACCTCCTGGAATAGCTCCAAGCATTAAGAGAACCCGCTTGCCTGTACCAGCAGGCTGACCTGCCCCACCCTTCTTGGGAATAGATTGTAGTGCACTGGGACCCTCTCTTCTCCACACCCAGGCAGATCTCTAGCCATTCAGAGCATCTGCTCCCACAGACTAGCAGCCTGAGTCACCCTGTCCTTCCTGTGCAGAGATCCTGGTACAGGAGGCCCTCTCTGCTTCACAACCAGGCAGATCTCCAGGCACTCAGAGCACTCATTCACCTGCATCAGCAGCCTGAGTTGCCCCACCCTTCCTATGCAGAGACCGTGGTGCAGCTTGACCCTCTATGCTTCAAATCCAGTCAGATCTGCAGGCATTGGGAGCACATGTTTATCTGGATTGGCAACCTGAGCTGCCCCACTCTTCTTGCACAAGGCCCTCTCCACTCCACACCCAGGCAGAACCCCAGGCATCCAGAGCACTTAGTAAGAAGGACCAGCAGCCTGAGCTGCCCCACCCTTCCTGTGCAGAGACTGTGGTAGAGCAGGGCCCTCTCCCCTCCATGCCAAGGCATCTGGGCACCCACTCTCCTGGATTAGAAGTGTAGGCTGCTCTCCTTCCCATACAGAGAATTGAGGCTGAGGAAGTTTCCTACATGCATGCCTAGGTATACCTCTGGATGTTTGGTTGACACTCACTGGATTCTCCCTTGGCACTTGTGCTTATGCTTGCCACTGGGGAACCTGTAGATGGACCTGCCTGGTCTGGCTCTGCCCATCTTGACCCTAACCTCCAGGCCTGAGCAGAGAGCTCAGGCCATTTTGCCCTCCATGTATCAGCCCATTGCCTGAGGCAACAGAGAGCTTCTCCCAGTAAACAAAGATCAAGTATATACCTAGCTGCACTGGCTGCAGCCAGCTCTCACCCATAAGCTCCATCAACTGACTTGTAAGTTGAACCACACAGCCCAATATAAAACCTGTTAACAAAAGTGCTTATGGTTATAAAAGCAAAGCCAAAAGACCCTATTCAACATTCTCTACAGTCACATCCCCTAGGGAGTTGGAAAAGGGAAAATAAAAATAAATGTAGGGAAAGAAAGAAAAAAAAAATCTATCCACACGAAAACAATTACAAAAATTAGAAGTGCCAATGCCTCCAGATGAGAAGGAGCCAGTAGTAGAATTCTGGCACCATCAAAAATCTGAATGTAGTGACACCACCATCACACTAGCTCCCCAGCAACAGTTCCTAACCAAAATGGAAACTCAGAAATGACAGGTAAAGAATTCAAAGCATGGATTGCAAAAAAGCTCAATGAGATCTAAGACAAGGTTGAAAATCAATACAAATAAACTTCTAGAACAATGCAGGGAATGAAGGAAGATATAAACACTTTAAAAAGAAATCAGAGGTTCTAGAATTGAAAAACTCATAAAGAATTTGAAAATACAGTTGAAAGTTTTATCAAAAAAATAGGCCAAGAAGAAAAAAGAATTTCAGAGCTTGAAGACCAGTCTTTTGAACTAACCCAGCCAGACAAAAATAAGGAAAAAAGAATTTCAAAAGTATTTGAGAAATACAAGATTATGTAAAGCCACCAAATCTATGAATTACTGGCATTCCTGAGAAATAAGGAGAAAAAGTGAACAACCTGAAAACAATTATTTGAGGGAATAACTAAAGAAAATTTCCCTGATCTTGCTAGAGAGGTGGATATCCAGATACAAGAAGTCCAAAGAACTTATGTGAGATATTATATAAAACAAAAATCACCAAGGCATATAGTCACCAGACTGTCCAAGGTCAAGCCTAAATAAAAAATCTTAAAGGCAGCTAAAGAAAAGGATCAGATCACATACAAAGGGAACCCCATCAGGCTAACAGCAGACTTCTCAGCAGAAACCTTACAAGCCAGGAGAGATTGGGGTCCTGTTTTCAATATTCTTAAACAAAAGAAATTCCAGCCAAGAATTTCAGATCCTGTCAAACTTAGCTTCACAAGTGAAGGATAAATAAAATCCTTTTCAGACAAGCAAGTGTTAAGGTAATTTGCTACCATTAGACGAGCCTT
The DNA here is from genome assembly GCA_036589455.1 of Ateles fusciceps. Classification (NCBI taxonomy): domain Eukaryota; kingdom Metazoa; phylum Chordata; class Mammalia; order Primates; family Atelidae; genus Ateles; species Ateles fusciceps. Next base: position 23,605,855 of record JAZHEH010003205.1, on the reverse strand, counting down.
ACAAGAGATCCTTAAGGGAGTTCTAAACATGGAAATGAAATGTTTTTGTGCTACCACAAAAACACACTTAAGTGTATAGCCCACAGACCCTGCAAAGCAACCACACAATAGAACTATAAAGCAACCAGCTTTGTACATCACATTAGGATCAAAATAGGATCAAAACTTCACATATCAATCTTAACCTTGAATGTAAATAGTCTAAATGCCCCCCACTTAAAAGGTATAGAGTGGAAAGTTGGATAAAAAATAAGACCCATCTCTCTGCTGTCTTCAAGAGACCCACCTCACACATAATGACACCTATAGGCTCAAAGTAAAGGATCAGAACAAGATCTATCATGCGAATGGAAAAAAAAAAGCAGGGGTTGCTATTCTTATATCAGATAAAATAGACTTTAAGCCAATAATAGTTAAAACTAAAAAAAGGACAAAGCAGGGGCATTGCATATCGATAAAGGGCTCCGTTCAACAAGAAGACTTAACTCTCCTAAATAGATACACACCCAATGTTGCCGCATTTAGATTCATAAAAAGTACTGCTAGACCTACAAAAAGACTTAAATGGCCACACAATAATAGTGAGAAATTTCAACAGCCTATTGATCATGTTAGACAGACCACTGAGGCCGAAAACTAACAAAGAAATTCTGGACTTAAATTTGACACTTGACCAATTGGACTTAATAGACATCTACAGAATACTCCACCCATCAACCATATAATGGACATTCTTCCCATCTGCACAAGGAAAATACTGTAAAATCAACCACTGTAGGAAAATCCTGTAAAATCTCCCAAGATTGAATCAGGAAGAAATTGAAACCCTGAACAGACCAATATCAAGGTCCAAAATTTAACCCACAATAATTTTTTTAAACTTACCAACTGAAAAATGTCCCGAACCAGATGTATTCACTGTCAAATTCTGCCAGACACAAAAAGACTTGGTATCAATTTTACTGAAACTATTCCCAAAAATCAAGAAGGAGGGACTCTTCCCCAACTTGTTCTATAAAGCCAACATCACCCTGATACCAAAACCTGGCAAAGTCATGATAAACAAAGAAAACTACTGCGTTGGTATCCCCATGATGTGTCTTCTCCCTAAGGGAGTCTGGCATGCCCCCGCCCCAAGCAAGCGATCTAAGAGGGAAAAGCAGATGCTGCAACACCCTTTCTGGCCTAGTGTCAGATTTCTCTGTGAGCGCACTTGTGGCCCCAGCCTGACTCCTAAGACAGCAGTACAGGTTACATTTCCAGGCTCTCTGCACATCTAGGAGGTGAGGGCAGGAAAGTGGTGTGAGAAAGCAAAAGAAATCTCTCCCTCAGCCTCAGCACCAGTTCCTTAAGAGGGGTGACAATGGCCAGGTGTGGTGGCTCACACCTGTAATCCCAGCACTTTGGGAGGCCAAGTCAGGCAGATCACCTGAGGTCAGGAGTTCGAGACCACCCTGACCAATATGGTGAAACACCGTCTCTACTAAAAATACAAAAATTAGCTGGGTGTGGTGGGAGGCGCCTATAGTCCCAGCTACTCAGGAGGCTGAGACAGGAGAATCGCTTGAAGCTGGGAGGTGGAAGTTGCAGTGAGCCCAGATCATGACACTGCACACCAGCCTGGGTGACAGAGCAAGACTCTGTCCCAAAAAGAAAAGAAAAAAAAAAAAGAGGAATGACAAGGAGTGAACCTCAGAACCAAAGGGCATATTCACTGTACTCAGTCCCCTGGCACTCACGTGGGTTCAGTTGTTACTAATTAATCTTTCCATCCTCTTCATCAGAACCTGAGTTCCAGGGACCCTTCAGACATTGTGATGATGGTGTAGGATGAGGGATATTTGATGGTGTTACACAGGAGCCATCAGGGACTTGAGGACTTCCGCATTGGAGGGAAGTCTTTCTCAGGTAGCAAGCAGTTCCAAGGGCCCTTTGGACATTCTGATGATGGCAGTTGAATTTGTTATTCAATACACCATATCAAATTCCTGCCCTAAAACTTAGTGGCTTCAAACAACAGTAAACATTGACAGTTTGTGGGTCAGGAACACAGAAATGACTTAGCTAAGAGTCCTGGCTTACAGTCTCTCATGAGGCTGCCCTCAGGATGAAATCCAGATCTGCAGTTATCTGGAGGCTTCACTGGGGCTGGAGGGTTCACTTCCAGGGTGGCTCATTGCCATGCTTGTCAGGTCAGTGCTGGCCATTGGTGGGAGGCCTCAGATCCCTGCTTCAGGGGCCTCTCCACAGGGCTGCCTGGGTATCCCCATCATGCGACGTCCCCCTGACGGAGTCTGGCATGCCCCCGCCCCCAAGCAAGCGATCTAAGAGGAGGAAGCAGATGCTGCAATGCCCTTTCCGGCCTAATGTCAGATTTCAGGCATCACTCCTGCCACCACCCTGTTGCTCATGCAGACCAGCCCTAGTTCAATGAGGAGGAGACCACGCAGGATGAAGGTAGTAGGAGGCACAGATGCCAGGAGGCACCAGGGCCATCATGGAGACCAGCTGCCCCAGCAACGGGCACAGAGCGGAAAAACAGCCCCCTCCCAGGCTGCCTGTCTGACTTGGGTTTCCAGCGTGGGTCCCCAGCAGGAAGTCTTCCCCCTGGCCCATCCTGTTGCTGAGGCTTGTGTCTTCTCTGAGAAGGTGCCCGGTACCTGTGGGCTGGTGGGAAAAACAAAGAGAGACCACGGGCCAGTGGCCCTCAGGACAAGAAGGAGAGAGACTGAGCTCCTGAGCCAACTCATTTCTCATTCTGCAACTGAACAGAAACACAGCTCACAGCTCACAGCCTGTTCTTTGGACTCCTGTTGACCTCTCACAGGACACAGCCCATGGGACCACCCAGGCAGCAGACACCACACCCTGAAGTCTCTTTATTCCTCTGACCCAGTGGTTCTCAACTGGGAGCAGTTTTACTCCCCAGGGTATGTTTAGCAATGTCTGGAGACATTTTTGTTTGTCACAACTGGGGGGTGGGGGGAGGCATCTGTTGGCATGTAGTGAGTGGGGCCAGGATGCTGTGAAACCTCCTGCGATGCACAGGACAATCTCCACAACAAAGAGCGACTGAGGGTGAGCAATGCTGCGCTAACCATTTCTAAAATAAGGCGGCAGCCAGGGGTGGGAGAGAGGCTGCAGGGAGGTAAGAGTGATGTCCCACGGGTTGTCTAAATGCCACCAAAGCTACCACAAGGCTCAGCTACCCACCTCGTGGGGTGGGAGGTTTCTGTGAGCAGAGTCCCCAAACAGAGCTTTCTTGGAGTAAATGGGATGTCACAAATGAGAATGACCCTGTACTGTCTTCAAGCAGAGAATTTCCTGCCCTGGCCTGATGAAGCCAGAGAGAGGCCGCCCACATTCTGCCAGGAGGTGAAACCAGCTCTAGGGAGGAGTTATTAGAGTGGTTGATCATGACCAAAGGCCCCCCAAATCCACCATGCAGGGCCCATCTCCCCTCAGGACCCCAAAATGTGAGGCTCTAAGAAGCCAAAATATTCAAACCCATGAATCTTTGATCTGGGTAAGCCAAGGAGAGCCTTCCTCCCTGTCCATCCAACCTGCAGGACGCATGCACACAGGTGCACACACAGATCCACACACTGCCTGCAGACCAGCCAGCCGCTCCCTGCACTGCTTTTACTAAGGTAGCAGACACTCAACATTCTGAGCCACGAAGTTTGTCCAATGGGAAAATGGATCCCAGAAGCAAGTTTCAGTGGACCAATCCTGTTTCCCCAAGACGAGGGCTCTGTCTGGGAAAAGCACCATCTTCTGGCCAAGACAGGCAAAGGGCAGCAAAGGAAATGTCCAGGGCTCTTATTCATTCATTTGTTCTTTCATTCAAGAAATACCAAAATAGAACTACTGTAAGATCCAGCAATTCTACTACTGGGTAGACAACCAAAAGAAAGGAAATCAATATACTGAAGCGATAGCTGTATTCCCGTGTTAATTGCTGTTCATTCACAATAGACAAAATATGGAATCAACCTAAGTGTCCATCTATGGATGGATGGAGGGAGGGAGGGAGGGAGGGATGGAGGGATGGATGGATGGAGGGATGGATGGATGGATGGATGATGGGAAAATATGATATACATATACACACCATGGGATGTTATTTAGCCATAAAAAAAGTGAAATCCTCTCATTTGCTGCTATGACTATGAAACTGGAGGTCATTATGGTAAGTGAAATAGGCCAAGCACAGAAAGACAAATACTGCATATTCTCACTCATATGTGGGGAGCTACAGAGTGGATCTCATAAACATAGAGAGAGAAAAGAAAAATGAGAACTAGAGTTTCTAACTAGAAGAGAATGGTGACTAACTAGATGAGTGTGTGACTGTGGAGATCTGTCCGCATCACAAGGCATCAGCTCCCAAGGGCAGGGACTGTATCTGCCTTGTCCACTGCCCTGTGCTCCACATGAGGCGGGGTCTCAGTATGGTTTTTATACTCTAAGTTCTGGGGTACACGTGCAGATCGTGCAGGATTTTTACATAGGTACACACGTGCTATGGTGGTTTGCTCCATCCATCCCCCCGTCATCTACATTAGATACTTCTCCTAATGTTATCCCTCCCCAATCATCCCACCCCTGCTAACCCTCCCCTAGCTCCCCCACCCCTGCTAACCCTCCCCTAGCTCCCCCACCCCTGCTATCCCTCCCCTAGCTCCCCAACCCTGGCAACAGGCCCCAGTGTGTGATGTTCCCCTCCCTGTGCCCATGTGTTCTCATTGTTCAGTACCCACTTAAGAGTAAGAAGATCTCCACAATCAGTCACACATTCACCTAAGTAGTCACCATTCTCTACTAGTTAGAAAATGTAGTTCTCATTTTTCTTTTTCTTTTTCTTTCTTTTTTTTTTTTTTTTTTTTGTGTGTGTGTGTGTGTGTGTGTGTGTGTGTGTGTGAGAAAGAGTTTCACTCTGTCGCCCAGGCTGGAGTGCAGTGGTGTGATCCTGGCTCACTGCAACTTTGCCTCCCAGATTCCAGTGATTCTCCTGCTTCAGCTACTCAAGTGGCTGGAACTATAGGCATGTGCCACCATGCCAGGCTAATCGTTGTACTTTTAGTAGAGACAGGGTTTCACCATGTCAGCCAGGCTGGTCTTGAACTTCTGACCTCAGGTGATCTGCCCACCTTGGTCTCCCAAAGTGCTGGGATTAGAGGCGGGAGCAATTACACCAGGCTGTGGTTCTAATTTTTCTAGTCGTAGCTGCCACCTGATATTGGACAGCTACCCTGTGCCAGGAACCGTGTCAAGTGAGTTACTTGCTGTCTCTTATTTAATCTTTTTCTTCTTCTTTTTTTTTTTTTTTTGAAATGGAGCCTCACTCTGTTACCCAGGCTGGAGTGCTGTAGCGTGATCTCAGCTCACTGCTTCCACCTCCTGGGTTTGAACAATTCTCCTGTCTCAGCTTCCTGAGTAGCTGGGACTACAGCATGCACAACCACACCTGTCTAATTTTTGTCTTTTTAGTAGAGACAGGGTTTTACCATGTTGGTCCCCAACTCCTGGCCTCAAGTGATCCGCCCGCCTTGGCCTGCCAAAGTGCTGGGATTACAGGCGGGAGCCACAGCGCCTGGCCTCATTCAATCTTCTTGATAATCCACCTAGACCCAGGCGGCATCCCTAGCTTCTTCCTCTCTATCTCCCGCTCCTCCTCTCAACCATCCTGCCCCTTTGGCTCCCTGTCTCTCCCATGGCCATTCTCACCTCCCTTCCCCAGGGTCATAAATCAGGATTCCTCATCCTAGCTGAATGTTGCCTCAGTCTCCTCCCAGGCCTCCCATCTCCAGCCCTATCGCTCTAATCCAACATCCATGCTACAGCCAGAGGAGCCTGGAACCTGAAGGCTCACGTCATCGCTGTCCCACCTGACCCGTGAGTGGCTCCCCCACTGCTTTCCCACTGAAGCTCAGACGGATCAAATGGCCCGTCAGGTCCCATACATGTGGGTTCCTTCCAGCCTCCACTTGCACCTAGCTACACAGCTCACCCTCTCCCACAGCCACACTGAACTCCCACAGCTCCCCCACTCAAGCCGTGCAGCTGTCTTCCCTGCAGTGCAGTGAGGGCTGCACAGACAGCCTGCCCTTGGGCTATGTTGCCTGCGAAGAGCCGCCGTCTAGTGAGCAAAACTGGTTTTGAAGCAATTCAAATCTTGACCTGCACCTCTCACAGACTCTTAAGAGGTTCGTAATCATAACTGCCCCTGCTCTGATGTTTCCTAAAATGCCCTTTCTGCTCTCCTCCCATTCTCTCCAGCCCTGCAGCTGCTCAGGACTTTATAATCCCTGACCCTCAGCTTTCTCCCTGGTTCCCTGAAACCCCCGATCACGCCAAATCCTGTCATTACCTCCCTACGCGCACATTTGTTTTCCTCTCTCCCTCCACTTCTGCCTCTTTTTCCATCTTGTTCTTCATAATTAAAGCTGAGAAGTCACCTGGGAAGGGCCAGCTCTCCTTAGAGCATGCCAGAGAGACAGACACCACAGGGTAAAAGCTGTCTCCTTAGCAGAGATGAGAGCAGCTCACACAGATACACCTTGCTGTGTTTCACCACCTTCTTCACCTCAAAAGCCTGCAAAGCTCCTTCTCGCTCAAGCTGTCTCTCCTCTGAACTACCCTCAGAGGCCAGGTCAGTGCCCCTCCTCTAGATCCCCCTCGAGTTCCCCTGAATCACAGGACTTGTCACCTCACTGGCATTGCCTACCAGTTGCCCCTGGAGATGAGAGAGGGCTGGGGGCTGGGGGCCGGGGCAGCACCAGGTTCTTGCCCCAGCACCACCCCCACCCCCAGTGGATTGGATTGAGAGTGGCTTGGACTGAACTGAACAAAGCCCCACCCAGATCCGTGAAAGCGGAGGAAGATGGGGGAGGGGAGGAAGTTCTCCATGGATGTGGACGGAACGTGGATGCAGCAGTGGCCTGCCATGAAACCACTGCCTTGTCAACTCTCGCTGCAGGGGCTGCCTTCCCCAGGATGGAGGTGAGGAAGAGTAATGTCCTGACTGGGTGTAGAAGGAGTTTTCTAATAGATACTTGGCACCAAGTGAAAAACAATCAAACTGATCTATTTCTCCCACTTTATCTGATCTGATAGGGAAATACCTTCCTGCCTCTTCTGGGCTTGAATCAGGACACTTGGGAAATAGTTTCAAAGAAAAGAAAAAAGGAAGGAAGTCCTTCTCTAATGAAATGGAGCAGTCTTTCCTTCCCTCCTCCAGACTAGCTTCCCTCCTGGGATATGGACCTTCTCAAGGCTGCAGTGACAGGAGGAAGCATTTGTTTAAGGAAGCAAAGGGAACAGATACCCTTTCAGCATCACAAACACAATAAGACAAGGCTAGTGTTGGTCGAGTTAAAAATGCCAACCAACCCAGAGTCCCTGTGCCTCGCTCGCTGTCCTACAGAGAGGAGCCAGAGGGGGAGTACGTGCTTCAGACATACACCAGGCTGGCCTGAAGATACGGACCCACGGGGCCAGGCCACCAAGGAGCCTTAGGGCAGGAGAGACAAGAAACAGAATTCAAAATTCATTTCCAAGTGACCGCAAGAGCCACAGTCACATGGGAACATTGCCCCGAGAGCCAAGATCAAGAATCCTGCTAGAAGACATTAGTTGAACATGAAGGGCAGGACTATTCCGTATTCCTCTCAGCTCCGTGTGAAAGCCTGACCTGCTGGCAGAAAGGGCAATTAGTATTGGAGTGTTCCACCCTTCCTATCCCCCGATAGGACTACATTACTAGGGCTGCATTTATACTCATAAAGTGCAGCCCATTTACAGAACCTATTTATGGGCAGTGAATTGGTTCATTCTCACAACGTGGGTCTTAACAGAGTGGCAGATTGTGTTCCCAACAACCACAACTGTATTCCCATCTCTCAAATTCTCTTCTACAATGTGGCCTTGACCTCCTTCCATCAAGGGGTGGGGTCTACATCACCTTGCCTTGGATCTAAGTTGGCATGTGACTGCTTCAACAACAGAATATAACTGAAGTGACACTATGCGACTTCCAAGACTGGATCATTAAAGGCTATGCAACTTTCTTTCACCTTATTCTCTAGAATATCCAGCTTATTGGAGCTCAGAGTTGCCCTGTAAAAGGTTCAAATACTCCAGAGACTGCTTGGCTGGGAGTAAACCAAGCCACATGGAGAAGCCACGGGCACATGGTCCTGTTGGCAGCTGTAGTCTTCCAGGCATCCCAGCTCAGATATCAGACATATGAATGAATGAATGAATGGGCCTCCAGGTGATTCTACACCTCAGCATCAAGTATTCCCCACATTTGGAGGCTTCTCAGCTGAAACCACAAACACAGAGCAGAAACCAGTGGTCCCTGCTGTGCTTCTGAAGAATTACTGACCACAGAATTTAGGCGCCAAATTAAATCATTGTTTGAAACTGCTATGTGTGACTGCAATTTGTTATACCACAATAGGTATACAATAGGTAGGTGCTACATAAATCAAAAGGCTGGAAAAACACCTTGTTATTATTATTAAAACAGACCTAAGCTTAAGTTCAACTTCACTCAGGCCAGTTGCTAAACCTCTCTGAGCCTTGATTTCGTCATCTGTAAAGTGGGAATAGCATCTCCCTGGTCGTGAGGACATCAGTAACTATCAGAATCATCATCATGAACTCTGAAGATGCTGGGGCTGGGGCTGGGGCTGATGTGACACAGTTTGACTATGACACCTGACATGAACTTGCAGGCGATGAGAACTGTTCTGACATTTTCAGCATGTTGACCCAGTTCCGTGAGTCATCAAGATTCCATGTCTTTCCAGATTGAATGAGGAATCTGAGGCATTGCCCCGATGACAGAAATCAGTGAAATTTAATTTCTCTTCTATATATTTTTGCTTGGGTTGGTAATTTCTTTAAATGCACAGAGAAATTCACTGTCAAAATACAGAAAAATTGTTCACAGATAAGCTGAGGAGGCAAACATGATATAAAGTTTATAATATGATTTTTCCAAAATGGAAATTGAACTTGTGCCTCAGTTCAGCACAGAGGCTGCTGCCACTGGAGTGTGGAAACTTTGAAGACGACACCATGAGTGTGTTTCAAACTGGAGGGCAAGGGGGTCCCAAGGACATCCCAAGGGAGGAGCAGGGGACAAGGTGGAGCTGCAGCCTTGGAGAGGAGAGGGGAGGAATGGGAGACTTAGCCATCCCACACAGCTGACATGGCCTGGCTGAGACCAGGTCACATTTGCACTGGGCCTAAGGGGTCAGACAGCACATCCAGTAAGATGGGAGGCTGCAATGAGGGTAGACAGTACAGGCTCAGAAATAGACTCACCACCAAACCCTGAACCATTTATGGAGCATCAGAGGTTGCAATGGAGAAGCAGGCAGGTCCTAGAATGGGAGCTAGCTCAGATGCAGGGGCCTCTGGTGAATTTTTGCTTCCTTGCTCCCTCCCTGTCTTGAGGCCCAGTCATTCATTCATATGTCCTCTGTCCATGGCTGCTCTTCTGGCCTCAGGCCATCTCACCTCCTGCCTGAGAGGAAGAGGCAGGAGAGCCTGGACAGACTGGCCAGTCAGGTCCCTGGGAATCCAGTCCGTGCTGGCTTCGGGCCTCTACATCCCACCTCCTCCCCATGGCAGGGCCTCTTGGCCTCCACCTGCAGGCTCAGCACAGGTCTTCTGCTCTTGGGACTCTCCTGGCCTGAGAAACCTCCAGCCTCATCTTGAGGGTGCTCAGCTTCCAGCCTCCTGGACCAATGAAGTTGTTTTCCAGTTAAGAGAGGAGAAGGGAAGGGGAAAGGGAAACTAACACTTATTAAGCCCTGGAATGAATCAGACAGCGTGTTTGGAGCCTGCCTTTCTTGCTGCTGAAGGAGCTCCCCAGTGGGAACCCTAGGCTCAGGTGGTACATGTGAGCCTGGACCAGAGCCCAGGTGACAAATCCTAACACCAAACAGGAACAAGGAATTCTGATTTCTCCATATTACATGGCATAGTTAGGGTGCATATAAGACTCAGAGACTGGGATTTTTATGGTGAGCACCCGGGTAAACACTTAGTGAGCATTCCAAGTGCAGACACCACATTCCTGGGTGACCCCCAAGGATGTTACAACTCATGGACACCATCCAGGGGAGTAGGAGCTGGAGAAGGTGGAGGATGCCATGAGAGGGCAAAGAGAGGGCTCCCTTGGGGTGCTCTGGGGACTTCAGAAACCCCCAGGTGAGGCCTGAAGGTCTTACAATAGCAGGTGAAGCCAAAAAGCCAGAGAAATCAGGGGGATGGCTGCAAGCATGCAAATAGATACACCTGGGAGGCTGGGATGGCGGGAGAAGTAGAGGATTTTACCAAAGGGGGATATTCATACCTACTAGAGAAGGCTGCTGGGGGGATTGAATGAGATCATTTCTTCATCTACTTACAGAGCACTTACTGAGCACCTGCAAAGTGCCAGGGCCAGAGAACAGCACGCCTGGGGCCTTGCCCTTGGAGAATGGAAGGGTCTATGCCAGGAATGGAGTGGAGGCTCCACGCTCCTCAGTTTCTTCCCTCTTCCTCCTCCGCCCTCCTAGACAGCACCCTGGTCTCCTGCAACTCAGACATTCTTTGGGATATCTGCCCCCTGAAGCCTAGTAACAGGTAGAAAACCTGTTTCCTTCTATAAATAAGATAAAGTCTCCTCTGGTTCACCCTTGCCTCCAGGCTGATTCTGCTTATACAAAGTCAAGCAGGTTTTGCTGCATGTGTATGTTTTAATAAACAAGATCCATTTCCCCAGTCTCATGTTAAATAGAAATCTCTTCTTCAAGATGACTCTACGGTGTGTTTGGAAAACAAAAATCTGCAAATTAAAATGGCCTCTGATATCACCCAAAGGATGGAAAAATTTCCTCCCGATGCGGGGCTTGTAGAATGGGTGGGATAAAGTCCCTCCTACCCTACCCCATCCCCCTGGAGCTCCTAAGACCCTGCTGTGTGATCCCAGACTCACTTCTGATGGCTAATGTCCAGAGATGCTTCCCTCAGCCACATCACAGCCCCATTCAAAACTGATCACTATGAGTCCAGTTCCTTTCTACGTTCTCATGTTCCAGGACCTCTAAGCTGTTCCATCTAAAACTTTTGCAAGGGACAAAACCAGGACTGCATCCAGCATCTGTTGTGACCATTTTTTAACTAAGTAAATAATATCTCAAAGGCAGACATCTATAAAATAAGCTGTTCCGCCTCAATGAGGCTTGTCACAAATATAAGGGCTTGCTCTTTTCAAAATACTCCAACATCCCATGGCTATGGAAAAAAAAATCCCCTCTCAACCTATTGAGTCAGAGTGGTTTTTGAGCAAGAGCCACAGCAGCTGACTAGCCAAGCACTTCATAAATAGCGTGGTCCCAGCACTGCTCCTCTGAACAGCCCCACGCAGAACTCCCTCCCACCCACAATCAATGATCTAAGTCATTCCCAGGAGGAAGTGCTAGGTGGGGCAGTATCCAGGGCCTCAGCTCCAGAGAGTGAGTGGGACTGCTTTGGGGGACCCAGGTCTGGGGTGGGTTTAGCCTCCTGTTGTAGCCCAAGAGAGCCTTTTATCGCAGGCTGCCCAGCACCCTCATTAGAGAGGATTAGGAGCCTGTTTTGCGGAAGAAAAGGCTTTCCTCTCTGGCAGGGATGGCAGCAGGGTAGGCCTATGCCTAGGAAATGGCCCAATAGCCAAGATGTAGCTCTATAAAACAGCAGAGCAAAAGCGAAGAAGAGTCCCAAGAAGCAGAGCCACCCAGGCGCAAATCCGATCTCATTGCACAACCTCAAGCAAATCATCCTCTCTTTGCTCTCCTCTGTAAAATGGAGATAATAATAAACACCTTTGTGGATGATTGAACTATTGGTCCCAACTCTTAGTGGGCCTCTCCCATTGTTGCCATGGCCTCACAGTGGGTCATGTGACTTGCTTTGGCCAAGGGGATATTAGCGGACATGATACCAGCAGAAGCCTGAAATGTGCTTATGGGGTTGGGCTTGACTTCTCAGGATTTTATGATTGCCACAAAGAGGACATACCCTGGGAAGCCACTGTCCCTCCAACAGGCCCTCAGGATGAGATGTGTTGAGCAGAGCCCTCAGCAGACCTACTGCCCTATACCCAGAAGCAGAGCTGCCGCAGGCAGTCTACAAGTATGTGAGCTAGAAATTAATGCTGACTGCTGTAGGAATGATGTGGCTGTTTGTTATGCAGCATCATTCTGCCAATAGCTGACTGGTACACCTTTCTTCTAGGACAGGTTGTAAGATTAAGATAATGTATATAAAGCACTTGGGCAAAATTTAAGTGCTCAAATAATATTAGCCAAGTAAGTATCATCATCAGTAAACAATTCTCTCCTTTTCCAATTGCTGTTGAAACTGCTAATTGAATTGCATTTTCTCCTGCTTAATGACTTTTAGAGGCTTCCTATTGTTTTCAGAATGAAAATCAAACTCAATATGGCTGATAAGGACCTGCCTAAGTTGTCCTCTAGCTGATTACTCATCTAACCCCATTGATCATTGCTTCCCCCAGCCCCCCAATCCTCTGCCACCATGTACATTTCTGGTATGTAAACTATGCACTATTCTCTCAATATGCCAAACTGTCTCATACCTCCATGCATTGCATATACTGTTCCCTCTGCCCAGAACTCCTTCTTCCCTGTTTTTCTGCCTGCAGAACCCATGCTCCTTCTTTAAGAGCTTACCCAGCTCTTGAGCAAAGGAACATGTCACCACCATTGTGCATGCAGCCAACCTCCCCTAGCCCCAACCCTGGGATTAAACCTGGGGCTAGACCAGAGCCACCAGGGAGGAAGGGAGAGGAAGTGTGTAGAGCCTGAGGCTTCCTGTTGCAGGAGCGATGTGGCTGGTTGTTATGCAGCACTGCCCTTCACCTCAGCCTGCTCTCATCCAATCCTGGCCCTGAACTCACTGCAGAGGAAAACAGGGTCAAATAGAAGATCCCAAAACTCTCCTCTCAAATAGGAAGCTCTACTACTTGTAAGTCTCCCACCTGTAAGTCTCCCCCTTGTCTTAGTCCATTCTCTGTTGCTACAACTGATACCTGAGACTTGGTCAGTTATATAGAAAAGGAATTTGTTTCTTACAGTTCTAGAGGCTGGGAAGTCCAAGGTCGAGGGGGGTACTTCTGTTGAGAGCCTTCTTGCTGGTGGGGACTCTGCAGAGTCCCAAGGCTGTGCAGGATATCACATTGCAAGGGGGCTGAGCATGTCAGCTCAGGTCACTATTCTTATACAGCCACCAGTCCCACATTAATCCACGAGTGGCATTAATATATTCCTGAGGGCAGATGCCTCATGACCCAATCACCTCTTAAAGACCCCAACTCTCAATGCTGCCACATTGGGAATTAAGTTTCAACATGAGTTTTGAAGGGGGCAAACGTTCAAACCATAGCACCCCTGAAACAGTCACCAGGGGCAACCCATGCCAATTCTTAAGAGGTGTCTGGAACCCTTGATTTTACTGAGGTCTCCAGCACTAGACACTGTAGCCTGGTCTCAGGCCCCTCCGTGGCTGCTCTAGGCCCAGGAGTCCCCAACAAGGGTGGAGGATGGAGGGTATCAGTCCCATCAGGGAGTCCTCATTTAAAGGCTCCTCCTTCATGTTGATGAGCCACACCCATCCACCGTCAAGTAACACCTGTCTAGTTTTTCTGAAGCCCCACACAAACCATCCCCATTGCCTCTGCTCCAACCACAGCCAACACGGTACACCTGAAGGCTCGCCTCCTCTTCACCCACCTTTACTTATTATCTCCCTTGCTCCCAGCCTGCAGAACTCATCTGCCCTGCTTTAGAACCAGTGGCCATTCCAACCAAGCCCAACAGGGTACGCCTAACGCTCGCCTCCTCTTCACCCACCTTTACTTATTATCACCCTTGCTCCCAGCCTTCAGAGCTCATCTGCCCTGCTTTAGAACCAATGGCCATTCCAACCAAGCCCCTCCAGTGTCATGGCACTACCTTCCCAGCTCAAAATTTGTGGTGCCGGGGCATCAAATGTAAGCCCAGCCCTGTCCCCCAGGCCTTCATCCTGGCCTCCCCCATCCCTGCCCCTCACCTGCCCTCACCATCTTCTGTGTCCCAACCCACCACATCTCACCCTGACACCTATCCCTCACCTGGTGCCCACCCAGCCAGCCAGTCCCCTGCCCATAAGCAGATGAGGGGAGACTTAGGTGACAGAACGCTACATGTAAAATAGGTGCTTTGTTTTCTGTCTTCTGGATTAAGAGGGGGAAAAGTGGTGAGACTTCCAGTGACTTACCTGGTTTAAAAACTGGCCATGGCATGTCCCCAGGCTGGCAAAAGTGAAAAAGTCAGACACTATCAAGTGCTGGTAATGATAGAGGGAAAACATGATTCTCACAGACTGCTGGTGGGGGGGAGTAATTGACACAGGCATGTTGAATAGTGGCTTCCGCTGAAGCTGAAAATAATATGCCTGGCCATGATCTGGTGCTTTTCCTGGAAGGGGTCTCTCCTACAGACCCCTGCACATGTGTGCATAAGGGCCTATGCATAAGGATGACATTGCAACCTTGTTTTCTGTAGCAGAAAGAAACTGGAAGTAACCTACATGTCCATGAATAGGACAGATTTTTTTTTTAATATGAAACAAAGCAGTTAAAAGAAATGAACCAGAATGGCCAGTTTGGAGACAGGACTAAAAATCACATTGTTCAGTGAAATAAAGCAAGTTGCAGAATGATATAAACAGAATCATACCATTTATGAAAGTAAAAATACACATAGGGATACTAGTATTCCTATGGATATGCAAAAGGGTTTTATATTTTGAAGAATAGAAAACACCCAACTCATTACAGAGCATACCACTAGGAAGAAAGGAAGGGGATTATAATTTAGAGAGAGATGGAGACCTGAAATGTATCTGTTGTATTCTAAATTTTTTCATGGGCAATGGAGCGCTGAAGTCACATAATATCTGAGCAGTTCGGGGCAAATATGATGAATTTTAACATATTTTTCAGTGGATATATGGGGGTTGCTATTTTTGACTTGATGCCCTTAGTATACTCTAGATTTTATTTTTAAATGGCCAGAAGGAATTTTCTAATCAGCTATTGAGTGTCCACTGGATGCCTGGCCATAGGAAGGGCTGTGATCATGAAAAAGTCTTTTGAAGACAAAAAAGGAGAGGTCCTGATGGGAAGGTTCAGAATGGTGTGCTCCAAGTTCAGTGATAACTGAAGCTGTGTTCATTAGCAACCAGGCCGTGATTGAGGAAAATCCCCACCCAATGGGAAGCATATTTTCCATTTTCATAGTGATGGAGACTGATCAAAACCAGTTTCAATTCTGAAAGATCCAATAAGTAACTTTGATTCAAGCAATTACATAAAATTGAAATTTGCTAAGTGAGGAGAATGAGTCATTCATTCGTGCAGTGACACCTGTTACCTGGCAGAGGCGGAGAGTCCTAGGGGTAGGGAGAGGCAAAGGAGTGGAGATTAGCTGCAAGATGGAGAGGCTGCTTCAAGCCCACGGGACACCAGCAGAGGCCACGTCCAGAGTCTTGCTCTGTCACCCGTGCTGGAGTGCAGTGGTGTGATCACAGCTCACTGGAACCTCAGACTCCTGAGCTCAAGTGAGCCTCTCAAGTAGCTGGAACTACAACTGCTCACCACCACACTGGCTAAATTTTTTTTTTTTTGTAGAGATGGAGGTCTTGCTATGCTGCCCAGGCTGGTCTCCAACTTCCGGCCTTAAGTGATTCTCCCACCTCAGCCTCCCTAAGCACTAAGATTACAGGCATGGCCACCATATCTGCCCCTTACTGCATCACCAAACTCATCTCCCCTGCACCACATCACCAAAACTCGTCACTTTCAGTCTTGAGTCTCTGCAGCCCAGGTTGACTTTACCTTTGCACTATGTCTTTAATTTTAAAGGTTTGCTGAACACATTGGTTTCGGTCCCCCCCAGAATAAGACCCTGAGACAGTGATGTAAGTACAAGGAGTTCACTTGCGAGATTCAGGAGCTACCAGCAGGGAACTGGGCAAGGGACGCTCAGAAAGGAGAGAAAGCCATAAAGGTGAGCTATTAAACCACATGGATGATGCAGCAGGCAGAGCAAGGCCCCCAGAGATAGCTGCATCCTAATCCCCAGGACCTGTGAATATATTACATTACACAGCAAAGGGGAATTAAGACGGAAGATGAAATGAAGGTTGCTAATCAGCTGATCTTGAGATGGGAAAATTATCCTGGATTATCCAGATAGGACAAAGGTAATCACAAGGGCCCCTCCATGTGGAAGAAGAGTTCGAGTGCTGTGATGTGAGAAAGACTCAACAGCCATTGCTGGCCTTGAAGATGGAAGCAGAGGCCACAAGCCAAGGAATGAAGGCAGGGCAGCCTCAAAAGCTAAAGGAGGCAAGGAAATGGATTCTGCCCTGGAGCCTCCCAAAATACCTATTTCAGGGCCAGGCAAGGTGACTCATACCAGTAATCCCAGCACACTGGGAGGCTGATGAGGGCAGATCACTTGAGGCCAGGAGTTGGAGACCAGTTGGCCAATATGGCGAAACACTGTCTCTACTAAAAATACAAAAGTTAGCAGGATGTGGTAGTGGGCGCCTGTAATCCCAGCCTCTTGGGAGACTGAGATAGAAGAATTGCTTGAAGCAGGAAGCGGAGGTTGCAGCGAGCTGAGATCACACCACTGCACTCCAGTCTGGGTGACAGAGTCGGACTCTGTCTCAAAAAAAAAAAATCTATTTTAGACTTCTGACATCAATAACTTCAAGGTAGTAAATCTGTGTTGTTTTAAGTCACTACGTTTGTCACAGTATGTTACAGCAGCAATAGAAAACTAATACAGATGATTTCAGGAAACTCTGGAAATGGCGCAAAACCTGCCTCAGAATTACTGCATTATTGAAGAGAGGGAACTAAGGAATTTATACACCACAGTCACTGGTAGGGGATGCTCCCTCATGAGGTTGGGAAAGGTGATGAGGGGACCTTCCGTGGTTCCAGAAAAGCCATCAAGCTCAGGGATGCAGTTGCCATGTAGGTCAGCAAGAGCTCACTACACGGCAGGGTCTGTGGGTGTGGCCTAGGCATTGATAGCATCTCCCTGTCCTGAAGGCAGGAAATCTGTTCTTGAAAATCTGCTCTGTCTCAGGCATCATGCTAAGTCCACCACGCACTGTTTTACATGAGCCTCACAGTGACTTCTGAGCCCAAGTAGAAGTAATCCATTTTCACCAGATGATGAAAGTAAGGCCCAGAGAGATGCAGTGACTTCCTAAAGTCTCACAGCTTGCAAGGGGCAGAGCCAGAGTTGGAGCCAGGACCACCTGATCCTGAAGGCTGTCCCCTTTCCACTCTACCATGACAAGGATGCTCACCTGGGGGTGTCTTGCTGTCTGCTAACCCTCAGGTCAGACACATAATGTGGTTCAAAGGTCTCCAGAAGATGCCACACCAAGCCATGCTGCAAAGAAACAGACAGAAAGTGCTGCTAACTCTTTCCCTGGGAGCAACTCACAGAGGCTCCCGGTGGAGATCAGGAGTCCCCAGTTACTGGCTCCAGAAACAAACCCACACAGCCAGTGGTGGCTCCAAGTCCCCTGCTTCCCACTTCGGCTCAGCCTCTGGCACCATCTCCCAGATTCCCACCAGGGGAAAAGGATGGGAAACAGCCCAGCCCTGAGCAGGAGCTGACTACATGGAAATGCTGATCAATAATGGATGAATCGCCCTACCCAGAAAGCTCTAACTTCATCTCTCTGGATCTCACCAGAAATCCTGGCATGTGGTTCTGCCTTTCCCCCACTGGCTATGGGGTCCCCAGGGCATGGGAGGCTGGGGCTCCAAGCTCCATGGGTACCTCAGGCCAGGATGGGAGAGAACTACAGGAGGGGAGAATTTACTTATTCCTAAAATGAAGCCAGTGATAACACACACCTCACAGCAGATCGCAGTGAAGATGAAAGAGGAGCAACACAGCAAACACAGCATGGAGCACATTTTAGACCCTCGGTAAATGTCTGCGATGCTCATTATCAGGCCAACGGAGGCTGAGAGACCCTCTCTTGAGGTTCAGGTCCTGACTCCCTATTTGGCAACTGTTGAATTTTGATTTGCTGAGATGCGTGAGGGGGAAGAGCAGGGCTGCAAGTCGGGGGGTCTGGGTTTTAACCCTGGCTCTGCCCTGTACCCACTGTGATACTGAGTGTGTTATTCAAACCCTCTGCCCCTCATTTCTTCATCTATAAATCAGGCATGACCAGCACCTCCCACAACACTGTGGAGAGGGTGCAGGGACTTCATGTGCAAAGCCCAATGCGATGCCAGCAGGCAGACAGGGCTGGCACATGTCCATCACCCTCCCTTCTACCAGGTGCCACAAACTTGTTGGGGCTCTGCCCTGGCTTGGTGGGGGAAGGATGGCACCAGTGGAGGGTCTCCAAGTTGGGTAAGAGGTGGCCCTTCCTCTGCCCCCACTGCTGGTCAGCCAGATGCCTGGGGCAGGTATGGCAGTATAGAGAGGAGAGTCACCTTCAGCTGCGGAGTCAAGGGCATTTGTTGGGAGGAGCCCCACTCCCCATGTTTCTGCCATTCACTCATCTCCATGCCCTCACAGTCCCTCCCCCAAGGAAAGGAGGGCATGGCCATCTGAGCGTTCAACCCTAAGATGCTCCCAACAGCAGGGTCACTCTGTGATATGGTTTGACTCCGTGTTCCCATCCAAATCTCATGTGAAATTGCAATTCCAGGCCAGGCAGGGTGGCTCACGCCTGTAATCACAAGGCTTTGGAAGGCTGAGGTGGGTGGATCACATGAGGTCAGGAGTTCAAGATCAGCCCAGCCAACATGGTGAAACCCCGTCTCTACTAAAAATACAAAAATTAGCCAGGCATGGTTGCACACACCTGTAATCCCAGCTACTCAGGAGGCTGAGGTATAAGAATCGCTTGAACTCAGGAGGCGGAGGTTGCAGTGAGATCATGCCACTGCACTCCAGCCTGAGTGACAGAGCAAGACTCTATCTCAAAAAAAAAAAAAAAAAAAAATTGTAATTCCCAATGTTGGAGTACAGACCTGATAGGAGGTGACTGGATCACAGGGGTGGATTTTCCCCTTGCTGTTCTTGAATAGTGAGTGAGTTCTCATGGGATCTGCTAGTTTAAAAGTGCGTAGCACTTCTCCCTTCTCTCTCTCCCCGCTCCACCATGCGAAGAAGGTGCTTGCTTTCCATTCACTCTTCTGCCATGACTGTAAGTTTCCTGAGGCCTCCCTAGTCATGCTTCCTGTACAGCCTGTGGAACTGTGAGCCAATTAAACCTCTTTCCTTATAAATTATCCAGTCTCAGGTAGTTCTTTATAGCCATGTGAGAGTAGACAGATACACTCTGTGTCATACAAGACTCACTCTCCTGTGCTCCCTGTGTCCAGGCGTGAATGGGAAGAGACAGGTTGGCCACACTCATTCATGTGGCTCTTGGGGCCTGTTCTGCAGATGTGGCCATGCTGGATTCATCAATGGGATATAGGGAGCTTCCTTTAGGCCTGGTGGCCATGCTCCCTCCCAAATCCAGCCTGTACCAGATGCTCATCCCATGCCTGCCCAAGCCTGTCTCACTTCGCTTTGGCTACTGTTTCTTGTGTATGTTCCTTTCTCAGGCAAAATCCCAGGATTCTAGGGACTCCTACTAGTGGTGATCTTAAAGAAGGGCTCAGCCTGTGCCCCAGGCTCCAATGGAAATACACCCCAGTCCCTGCAGGAACTAGGACAGAGATGGAGAGCCTCGTGTAGAATGTTCATTGCCACTGCTTGGTCCCGAGAGATGTACCCTAAAGGGAAGGGAGGCCGGTGGGGCTGGGCAAAGCTGACTGCAATGTGGTGGTGCTGAAGGCTTCAGCTGATCCTGGGGGAGCTCTGTAGCCAAGCTGATCCCTCAGAGTTGTCTGAAATTGAGGCCGGGGGCCAAGCCTTCATAACTGCCCTACTCTACCAGCCAGTCATCAGCTATGGGAAAGGACTTCACCTTGGGTGAGGCAGTTTCCTTGGCCAAGGGCAATTTCCAGTGAAGGATGAAGATATTCCCAGCACCTTGGGGAATGGGTGCTAAGACCTTGAAAATGGCGTCTGTGCAGAAAGCACAGCATTCACTCCCGAGGGGAGACCCCACTGGCCAAGGCAGGCAGGGGAGGGAACCTGTGTGCAGGGGCATCACCTTGTCACCTCCAGTCCCAGCTGATGGGCCCACTGCCCTCCACGCCTTCTCAGAATCCCATAGAGCATTCCCTCCCAATCTCCAGGCCCCAGACGACCTGAGTGAGCCAGTCTGTCCCCCCTGCAGAGAAACTAACAGAGACATCAAAGCCACAGCCTCTCACTTTCAAGCAGCTTTGAAACACGTTTCTGAAATGGCCGAGCCCAGGAAGATTAAAAGTCTTCCTTTTGATGAATCCGAGGGTCTTGAGCATCAGAAACAGAGTGGGTGGGCTCCGAAATATAAAAAAGTGGAGTGCTTTTGTGCACCGGGTGGTGGAATAGAAAGGCCAGAAGCAGGGACAGAGAGTAAAAATACGTGATGAAGCTAAGCAGTAAAATCTTAGTTCCAGGGTCTCTAAAGTGGCAACGGGTGTATGCAGGTCCTCCAGCAGGGGTCCAGGAAGTGAACGGATTGCCAGGAGGAAGTAAAAGCCTTCATTGATTCACTCAATCATTGATTCATGCAGAAGTGATGAATGAGCACCTACTAAGTGCCAGACACTGCCAGGGTCCAGAGTACAGAGGGAAAGGGGAAGACTTGCCCCTTCCTCTGAGTTGCTGACAGCCTCGTCGGGGACCCAGATTGTCCAGTGTGAAATGTGCTAAGATGGGGAAGCACAGGGACCATGGGACTCAGAGGGAGTCAGGGAGGACTTCCTGGAGGAAGCAAAGCCTGAACAGAGCCCCAAAGGATGAGCAGAAGTGAATCAAGTAAAGAGGAGTGGGGGAGAGGAGAGCATGAGTGAGGTAAGAGGGAAGAGAGGTTTGGAAGGGGAGTGAAGAGAGGTGAGGCCTAGGGGTGGAGTATGATCAGATCACACAAGGCTTTGAAGACCAAGCAAAAAGTGTGAACTGTATCAGGATGACAGCGTGGGGCCATGGAAGGGTCTGGGGTGTGGGGCATGACAGGAGCCCATCTGTGGCTTAGGACAATGAGCAGCCCCACCAGCCATTCGAGACTCACATTTGAAACGCCTCTGGGTCTCCTGACTCAGAGCCCTGACCTAAGATTGGAGAGGGCTGGACTAGTAGGGACAGGGAAGAGCTTGAGGAGAGTCAAGGCCCAAGTCTGATTCAGAACACGTCCTGCTCCAGAACCACTGAGATCCTTGCATTCCCCCACCATACCATGCAGTCTCACTCCTCCCAGCTTTTGCTCGGGCCATTTCAGGTCCCTGGGATGCCCACTCCCCTGTCTGCTTCAGCGGGCTGACTCCTACCTGTCTTTAACCACCACTGCCACCCTCCACCCCCAGGCTGTTCCAGTGCATCCTCTCAGGCACGGTGGCACACGCTTGTAATCCCAGCACTTGGGTCTCACAGATGCAACCCTGTGACGATATTTCCTGGAAGCGAGGACAGCACATTGAAGCAGCAGATGGTTCTGCAGCATCTGCAGGAACCTGGGGTGGATCAGCACCCCCGTGACCCTGCAGTCCAGGAAGTCGGGCACCCTTGACTCTCACAGCATCTGCCACTGCTCCATCCGGGAGAGCTGAGACATTGCCCCTTTTATAACATTCTCATCATGCCTGGAAAGCACTGGTTATGACAAGAGGGCAGCATAAGGAGGCTGATCAAGAAGACGAGATGAGAGGATCAGAGCAGGCTGGCAGTGACCTGTGCCTTTCAAATTAGCGACTTTGATTGGTAAGCGAATCTTCTGATCATACATGCACAAGGCAGCCTGAGAGAAGCCTCGCCTCTTTACATTTAAACCTCAGGGGTTGCAAAGCACTGCATGTTTTTACTTAAAACATGTGACAGGCAAGACCTTTCTGAACGTGAGGATCGGAGAAGAGAGGACAGCCTGGTCCACGAAGGGCCATCAGATGCAAGAAACGAGTGTCGTGATGTGAACAGCATCTTCCTTGTGGTTCTTTTTTCTATTTTATTATGACTTTACTGAATGTTTTCTTGTAGGTTGCCTCAAATTCTTTAGGGAGGAAAGCAATGCAAAATAAATAAATGCTTTGAACTGAAAGCACCGAAGCAACAGCATTCCAGGGACAGAAGTGAGTGTTCAGGGAATCAGAGGGGGCTTTGCACAGAGACCCCACCAATATCATGCAGCCACGGCAGCTCCAGTCTCGGCAGGCTAATCTCGCTTAACACCCACCAGGCACCTTTCTGCACTCCATCCATCACCCGAGCAGGCCTGGGCTACCCAGGACCATCTCCTTCTCAGCTCCCCTGTGGGAAGTAGAAAAAGTTCCTCTTTTTATTGAGACGGAGTCTTGCTCTATCACTAGGCTGGAGGGCTCACTGCAAGCTCCGCCTCCCCAGTTCAAGTGATTCCCCTGCCTCACCCTCCCGAGTAGCTGGGACCAGAGGCACCCCACCACACCTGGCTAAGTTTTTGTATTTTCGTAGAGATGGGGCTTCACCATGTTGGCCAGGATAGTCTCGATCTCCTGACCTCGTGATCCGCCCACCTCAGGCTCCCATAGTGCTGGGATTACAGGCATGAGCCACCGCACCTGGCAAAAAGTTCCTTTTTAAAGTTTCCTTTCTTGTTAAAGAACAAGTGTGCTAATAACTTTGTTAAGCCCTATCCCATGTAGCTATTAGACATGCCATGCTCACAGGCACGTAGTACATTCTATGTCCTTGTACTTTAACCAAGATATCTCTGCTGGACGTGCTCACAGGCATGTCCCAGCTCTCCATTGTTTTTACCTGTTTAGAAAACTTTTAAGTTTTTAGCCAATCGGGTTTTAGTTTAGATTGTGAGGTCTGGCTCCAGCCAACAGAGATCAGACACAGCAGTAAGGATGACCCCAAACATATAAGGAATAAATTTGTGTGTTTTCCTTTATTCATTGTACTCTTGTGGCAAGATGGCTAGCAAGAGTACCCTTTCTGCAGTCTAGGAAGTAAAAATTGTGTTACTGAAAAATCCTTTGTCTCAGTGCTTATTTTTCTTTGCGGCACCGAGCATCGATTTCCAACATCTACTTCCAGCATCCCTCGCGAGCCTTGCCCCGTGCTATAGGGAAGGGCCAGGGGAAGCAGGGAGGAGTGTTTCAGGGCTCTGGACTCAGACCACCCATATTCAAATCCTTATTCTATTTCTTCCTGCTGCGTGACCATGAGCATGCCTGGTAATTTCTTGTGCCTGAGATGGGGTCAATGCAGCATCTGCCTCCACAGACTAGTTTTGAGCTCAAGGATGGGAACCACTGAGTTTCATGCATAAGAACAGCTTCACAAATATCCATTCTAAGCCCAGGGCCTGGTCCCCGGGAGTCTGCCCTGACACTGTGAGGGAACTCAGATGGCACAGGGCCGCTGGGGGTGTGGTGTGGTCTGGACTGTGGGTTCTGTAGGATCTCAGAGCAGGGAAGGGTTGGAAGGTCTCAGGAAGTCTTCCCAGGGGTGGAAAGACAGGGAGTGTCTCAGAAGGTGAACAAGAGAAAAGATGACACTCCGGGAAGAGGGAGCAGCCTGCACAGAGGTCCGGAGAGGAGAATCGCTGGGGAGTGGGAGGAACTGTAAGGAAGCTGCTGGCTGCGGTGAATGGGCTGTTGGTGGCCGCCAATGGGAAGGGGAGAAGGCTGGCTCCGCGGGGGTACTCCAGCTCCTGGCAGGGTCACAGGGCGCAGCAAATGTGCCCAAACTTTCCCCTGTGCCCTGGGTGTCTGGTTTCTCCCACCTGAATATGGAAAAAGTAAGCAAACAGGCCAACAAGATTAATCTGCACAGACACATGCCTCAAAGCGGGGGTGTGTGTGTGTGTGTGTGTGTGTGTGTGTGTGTATGTGTGTGTCCTGAATGATATGGAAATACTTGAAACAAGTGAACAAGAGAATCCTTTGATTGTTCCAGGTAACAGGGTCCTGGAATTTCTGCCCTTTGCTTGTGTTTGAAGAACTGAAATTTGGCCTATGCCAGAGAAGAAGAAACTCCTGGTTTTAGCAAAGGCCACAATACTAGTACCCAGAATACCTTCAATAGATTCAGGCAGGCAGGCAGGCAGGCAGGGAGAGGGAGCAAGGGAGGGAGGGAGGGAGGGAGAGAAGGGAAGGGAAGGGAAGGAAGTCAAGTCCAGAAAAGGAAGAAGAGGGAGGGAGGGAGGGATGAAGGAAGGAAGGAAGGAAGGAAAGAAGGAGAAAGCTTTTTAATATTTTTCAAGCATAACCCTCTTGCCTGCGAGTTGAAGAATAGTTGTAATTCTCATCTGCTGAAGCTATTCTCATTGGTGTGTTAATATTGAACTTCAGTAGAAAACGTGGCCTTCCAGGCTAGGAACCTCCAAAGCTAACATTGCCAGGACCTTATTAGAAACACTTGAATTACTGAATTAAATCTTGAAAGAAGGGGAATTGGAGTGGCAGAGCACAGTGGGAAAGCTCTCCAACCCAAAGGAGAAACCCTGCACAGACCCCCTGGCTTCCTGCCCAGGCCCAGCGGGTGGGATGGACTCTCCTCCCCTGTCTTACAGGTAGTGCCCTGGGTACCATTCCTCAGGGATCCTGCTTCCTCCCCACCCTCCATCCCCCAGGAGCCATGCTCCCATCTCTACAGGGTGGAGTAAAAACTGCACCTCTCAATCTATAGGCCCCGTCCACCCCTGCTGCAAAATAACACTTCTGACAATGTGCAATTCTCAAAGCACCTACTGTGTGCCTGCCCCTGTGTTGAGCACTTTGCATTCATTACCTCCTCTGCTCTACATGACAGCCCTCCTGAGAAGGTATGATTAGCCCTGTTTACAGATGGGGGAAACTGAGGTGCAGACAGGCCCAAGGTCATATCTCTGGAAGAGTAAGAGCAGGACCTCCCAGGCCTGAGATCTCAACCTCCTTGTACAAGCATCAGGATTTTTGCTATATTCATGGCAGACCTGTGATATTGTTTACTTAATGTTTTTCTTCAAACAAACTCCCTTTATTTTTTAACTTAAATACATTTATTTAAATGAGACAGTGTATCACTATGGAATGTGTAAAAATAGTATCATTTATCAAAAGTAGCCAGGAAAGAAAACAGCGAGCACAAATTGCCAGTGAACACTGTTGCCAGCCAAAGACAACTATCCCGGTCCTGCTCCCTCTGCTCTGCATTCAAAGGGAGTAAGAGCCAGAGGGCTGCCTGGCACCGAACCCCTCCTTCACAGGCTGACTGGGCACAGTGGCTCACACCTGTAATCCCAGCACTGTGGGAGGCTGAGGCAGGTAGATCAGCTGAGGCCAGGAGTTCGAGACCAGAATGCCAACATGGTGAAACCCCATCTCTACTAAAAATACAAAAATTAGCTGGGCATGGTGGCACATACCTGTAATCCCAGCTACTTAGGAGGCTGAGGCAGGAGAATTGCTTGAACCCAGGAGGCGGAGGCTGCAGTGAGGAAAGATCGCACTGTTGCACTCCAGACTGGTCAACAAGAGCAAAACTCTGTCTGAAAAAAAAAAAAAGGGACAGGATCGAGGATTGATAGAGACCCCAGAAGGGACTCTTTCTCACCTGTGACCCAGCACTGTAAGCACTGTGCCTGGACTCCTAATAGCATCCCCCCAGGACCCATTCACCCAGAGTGACATTTGGCCACGAGTGGAAAACGTTTCTCCAACCTGTCATGGAACTTCCAGGGTTCAACGCCATGTGTCTACTGCCCAGGCCCTGTGGACAAGTGCTCAGTGGTCAGGCTCTCCCTCAAAGTGACCCCAAGGCCCAAGACCACAGCCAATGGGCCATCAGCAAAGGGTCCCACATCGGAAAGAAGGAAGCTGTTTCTACCTTTCCCTTCACCCCATCTTCTGGTGTTCCCTGAAAAGTGCCAGGCTGTGAGTGAGTTCAGCCCGAATCAGGTACCTCCACCATCCCTGCTCTGATGGAGTTCTCAGTTCAATGGCAAATAATGCCAGTGCACCCCAGATGGCTCTAACTGGGCTACAACAAGTTTTCGGAAGACAGACAAGGAAATGATTGCTTAACTTGCAGGGAAAGGGATTGGAGAGGTTCATAAAGGAAGTGACATTTTCCTAGAGGATAAGAAAGCCCTCCTCCAGAGGCAGGAGGATCATTTGAGGTCAGGAGTTCAAGACCAGTCTGGGCAACATGATGAGTCCCCCATCTCTACAAAAAATTAAAAAATAAGCTAGGCATGGTGGCTTGTGCCTGGAGCCCCAGCCAGGTATGGTGGCACAAGCCTGTAATCCCAGCTACTTGGGAGGCTGAGGCACGATAATCAATCGAACCCAGCAGGTGGAGGTTGCAGTGAGCCAAGATCGCACCACTCAGGAGGCTGAGATGGGAGGATCACTTGAGCCAAGGAGTTCCAGGCTGCAGTGAACCATGATTGCACCACTGTACTCCAGCCTGGGTAACAGAGAAGATCCTGTCTCTGAATAAAAAGAAAAGAAAAGAAAGCCTCTCTCCTCCATCCCCTGGAGACTCTGGATACAGGGCTGTGGGATCACTTAGGGATGCCTGGCCCCATTTTACAAATGAGGAAATAGAGAGCCAGCAGGTTTCGGTAACACAATGTCGCACTGCCCCTCCAGGTGGAGCTGGGCTGAAAGTCAGTGGCCAAATCTGTTTTTCTTCCCAGTATTCCACTGTTTCTCAAATGGGCACTCGGCAAATGTTCAATGACTTGAATCAAATGCATCTCCACACTGAGTGGAAAGCACTTGAATGCAGCAGTCATTTCTTGTACTTTTTTTTTTTTTTTTAGATAGAGTCTTGCTCTGTTGCCAGGCTGGAGTGCAGTGGCCCAACCTTGGCTCACTGCAACCTCCACCTCCACACCTCCCAGGTTCAAGCAATTCTCCTGCTTCAGCCTCCCGAGTAGCTGGGATTACAGGTGCACACCACCATGCCTGGCTAATTTTTATATTTTTAGTAGAGATGGGGTTTCACCATGTTGGCCAGGATGGTCTTGACCTCTTGACCTTGTGATCTGCCCGCCTTGGCCTCCCAAAGTGCTGGGATTACAGGCGTGAGCCACCGCACCCAGCCTCTTGTACTTCTTTCTACCCCACCATCCTCCAGTTCTCCCAATGCCATGCCCACAGCACTGAGCGTACAGTTCCCCTGCAAATCAGAGCTGCTTAACAAAATGAATGTGTGGGAAGTGTTAAGAGCAGAATAAAGAAGAGGAAGAAGAGGAGGATGCAGACCTTGGCTGCCTTCTCGCTGGAGAGACAATCCCCAGCACCTGTTGCAGGGCTCACAGGTGGGCATGGGAACCCCTCTAGAAGGTTTCCCGAGAACGGTCATTTTAAAGTCAGTTGTGGGCCTGGTGCGGTGGCTCACAACTATAATCCCAGCACTTTGGGAGGCCGAGTCGGGTGGATCACATGAAGCCAAGAGTTTAGAACCAGCCTGGCCAAAGTGGCGAAACCCCATCTCTACCAAAAATACAAGAAGTACCTGGGTGTGGTGGCGCATGCCTGTAATCCCAGCTACCTGGGAGGCTGAGGCACGAGAATCATTGAATCACTTGAACCCAGGAGGCAGAGGCTGCAGCGAGCCGAGATCCCGCCACTGCACTCCAGCCTGAGTGATAGAGTGAGACTCTGTCTCAAATTTTAAAAATAATAATAATACTAAAGTCGGTTGTGTACCAACCAACTGTGGCCAGGTGCAGTGGTTCACGCCTGTAATTCCACTGCTTTAGGAGGCCGAGGCTGGAGGACTGCTTGAACCTATGAGTTTGAGACCAGCCTGGGCAACATGGTGAGACCCTCATCTCCACGAAAATATTAAAAAGTTATGCGGGCATGGTGGTGTGTGCCTATAGTCCCAGCTACTCAGGAGGCTGACGTGGGAGAATCGCTTGAGCCCAGGAGTTCAAAGCTGCAACACGCTGATTGCACCACTGCCCTCCAGCCAGGGTGAAAAGTGAGATCCCTGGCAAAAAAAAAAAAATTAACTGTGCTTTAAGACTCGATTGGGGGGGTTTGGGGTTTCTTCAATACTGTCCGCCTCCACCAGGCCAGTCGCCAGCCACCGGGTTCCCGTCCTGGCACCTCTTTCAGAATCTGGGAGGGAAAAGCCACTGATGCAGAACAATCCCCCTGGGTTTCACGCTGTGGGAAAGAAGCCCTTTGCCGAGAACCTTGGTTCCCCTAGTGGTCATCAAGGGCAGTAGCACCCGGCCAGGATGGGAGTCATTTCTTGAAAGCAGGAAAAGAGGCCTCTGGCCAGAGAAGGAGAAAGAAAGAAAGTTTTAAGCCCAGCCAGCCAGGACCTCCGGGTCCGGGGCACCACTCCTGGGCTTGTCCCCAGCCTGAGATAGCCCACAGCAGGCAGTGCTGGAGGGAAGGTCTGTACAGTGCCCTGGAAGCCCATGGAAAATTCATGAACTCAGAATCTGAATGTTTGTGAACGACCTTTTCCCCCAGAGAACTTTCATAACCAATGCTTTCGATATGATCTGGAAGCTAGAAATTAACAACACTGCTATTGACACGAGGTGGGCTTTAAAAATGCTCCTAATAAGTTGTCTGTCCATTTTCCTGTATCTAAACAATGGATCGTTTTTAATAGCCGTCATTGAACCAATAGCAGCCACTTAATTAAGGCATTTAACAGTGTTTGCCATCTCCTTTTGCCTTGGAGGTAAGAGGGAAAGTTGTCTGGTTTTTAGAAACAGTGGTTTTTGGGGCAATTTTGGTGCCACTATTCAAAGGCCTGAGCCTCCCTTGATTTGCCCCCAAATCCCTGCAGGCAGGGAGGGAAATACAGTCAGGACCCAGCGCCATCCTCGCAGTTGGAGCCAGGCCCACTTCATCCTTCCTGGTCAAGGAGCTGCCTGGGCAGCCCAGTGAGACCCAGGCTCAGTGAATTGTGCAAGACTGGGGCACGGAATGTCTCCATGGCAGTGGTGCAGAGTGAATGACCCATAAAACAGCTCCTTGGGGAGAAATTGCCTTTGGAGTTTCAGCTCCTTAACTGCCCGTGCACAGCCCAGAAAACCTGCTGGAGGATGATCTTCACTGAACTAGAGCAGTGTCAGGAAGGCCTGCACTGAAGAGGCACAAATAACTCTCACCAAGGCCCTTCTTGGAACCCTGCTGCTGCTGCGGATCGAGGGAGGAAGCACCCAGGCACTGGTGATGGGTTTTCCTGGGAAACAGATCCCACATCTGTGCCTTGCACTCACTGGGGGCCCAACAGCTGGGCTGCTTCCAGGGGCAGGGCCAGACCAGCAGTAGCAACAAGAAGCTTTAGAAGTGATTCAGTCGGTGGTCCAGGATCCTGCATTCATGGGGCGTGACTGCACGCCAAGTGCTTTCTTTACATGCATTGTGGCATTTAAGTCCCCAAACGACTCCAGTGACAGAGGCTTTTAGGAACCCTATGTGAGAGATGAGAAGACTGTGGCTTGGAGACATTAAGGAATTTATTCAAAGAGCAAAGTTGCAGAAAAGGAAGCAAACCCACATCTGTCTGACCACACACGACTCCCAGGTGCCAGCCTTACCAGCCTCACCCCGGTTCATCCCAAAGCCATTCACCACGGCCAATGCACAACCACATCTGTTCCCATCAGACACAGGTCCCACGTGTTGCCATGTGAAGGGCACAACTTCTCTCTGTATGAAGCTTACAGTTTGTCCTGTGCAGATGCTGATCGTGATCATGACTGTGACTGTGTCCTCCTTACTCATGGCCAGTGATCTCTCAGCAGCTGCCCTGGGCAAGGGAGGAGTTGCAGACAGCCCCTCATCACCATTCCCTCTGCCTGCCTTGGGGTCAGTCCTGGACCAGCTCCTGGAAGAGTGCCCCATTCTAAAGAAGGCCCCATTCGAAAGAAGCCCACCCCCATCCACCCTCTTAACAACTGCCACAGATGGGTTCTGAGCATTTAATCCCATGCCCTCCCGTCCTCAAGTCCTCCAAAAGCTCCTATTGCTTTCAGGATAAAACCCAAGCTTCTGACCTCACATACCCCAGTTTCTGATCTCACCTTACCAGCCTCTCCAAGCTCACCTCTGCCCTGCACCCCTCCACACACTAGTCATGCCCATCAATGTGCTCTTCCCTGAGACATTGTCCACTGTCACCACTCCAGACACGGACACGTAGACCTTCCTCTCTTTACAATGCACTTCCTTTCCATGAAGCTGTCTGCTGGGAAAAAGCTACTCAGCTTGCAAACTCTGGCTCAGGTGTTATTCTTCTGAGAAGGCTTCCATGAGGTCCCCTCCTCACTAACCTCCAGGCACACAAGGGGGTTCTCGTCTCCCGGCTGCTCTCCTCGACACCTAGTGCATCCATCTCTGTACATCGCTGTCACCCCCTGTACTCTCACCACTGGAGTGCATGTGTTTCCCCCTGGTCTGTGAGCCCCTGGAGAGCAGGGCAATGCTTGCACAAGTGTTGTATTCTGGGAGCCTAATCTGGCCTGAGCAGTGATTGACACTGAAAGAACTGTGTTGAGTGGGTGAGCAGGAAGAGGGCATTGCAGCAGCCCAAGAAGGGAAGATGTGGGGGATGGGTCTGGATGAAATCAGTGGCACTGGAGGTGGCAACAGAAAGCTGCCCATTTGAATCGTGTCCATGAGTTGGGCATTCTAAGGAGTATGGTGCCAGAGGCCCATGTTAAGCTGGATGCTCAAGGATGAGTGACATGGGGGTGGGGGGATGGATAGAGAGGAGAGGACATCCACTCCACTTAGAGACGATGAAACGGGGAGGAGAGGGAAGGACAAAGGGAAGAGGCAGGAGAGGGAGGACAAAGAACATGAGCCCCTTCTGAGGTCAGGCTGTATTCTTGGCACTGTGCGGGCAGATTACGGTCTCTCATTTATATCCCCAGGAGTCATCGATAGCCGAAAGTCAGGGGCTGTAGTCAACTTCTGCTTAGCACTGACATCTTTAAGAAAAATCCATAAACAATCTGCAGACTGGGGGTGGGGGGACGGGGAAATTTTCCTACCTGGAATATATGAAGAACTCCTACAAATCAATAATAAAAAGACAACCAACCCAATATTTTAAGTGGGCAAAAGATTGGAACAGACACATCACAAAAGAAAATATATAAATGACCTAGAAACATGTGAAAAACAAGCTCAGAATCATTCATCATCACAGAAATGCACAATAAAAGCAAAATGAGATACTGCTACTCATACACTAGAGTGGTTAAAACAAAAAAGGCTGACATCAAAGCCTGGCAAGGATGTGGAGCAATTAGAACTCTCTAGATTGCTAGTGAGAGTGCAAAATGGTGCGCCACTTCCGAAAATGTTTGGCAATCATAAAGTTAAACATACAGCCACCTGTAACCCAACAATTCTACCCCAATTATCAACCCAAGAGAAACGAAGACATTTGCCCAGACAAAGCCTTGCACATGAGTGTTTAGAGAAACTTATTCGTCAGAGCCCAACACTGCAAACAACCCAAGAGTCCGTCAGTAAGTGATGGGGAAACAAAGTGTGTGGCTAATCTAAGCAATGGAAAACTACTCAGCAATGAAAGTAATGAACTATTGATATGTGCGGCAATATGGATGAACCTCAAAAATGTTCAGAGTGAAAGAAACAGTATTTATTGTTATATACACAATTCCAATATATAACACCATTTATACAAAATTGAAGAACAGAGCTTACAGGGTGGACACAGTGAGATTCACATCTGTAATCTCAGCACTTTGGGAGGCTGAGGCAGGAGGATCACTTGAGCTCAGGAGTTCGAGACCAGCCTGGGCAACATGGCGAGACCTTGTCTCTGCAAAAAATACAAAAAGTAGCTAGGCATGGTGGCACATGTCTGTGGTCCCAACTAATAGGTAGGCTGAGCACGGGGGATCACTTGAGCCCAGGAGGTTAAGGTGCAATGAGCTGCATTCATGCCACTGTACTCCAGCCTGAGCAACAGAGGAAGATACTGTCTCAAAAAAAAAAAAAGTTTACTTATTGGTGATGGAAATCAGAACAACAGGTGCCTCCACATGTGCAGTAGGAAGTGATGAGAAGAGCCGTGAAGAATTATGGAAGTGCTCTAAATCTTGCCCAGAGAGCTGATTACGTGGGGGGGGGGGGATACATTTGTCAATAGCCACTGAACTGGACACCTAACATCTGTGATCTTGCTATATTTTAATTACCCCTCAATAAAATTTTTTTAAAGATCATATAGTCAGACCCTCTGGGTTCAAATTCTAACTACCTCTTACCAGTTTTGTGGCCCAGATCATCTCTGAGACTCCATTTCCTTGTCTACAAAATGGGAATAATAATAGTTCTTACCTGGCTGCACCACAGCTATTAAGTGAGATAGTCAATGTGTGTTAAGAGCGGCTCAGCACCCTGAGACTTGGAAAAGAATGCAAAAAATGTGGATTGAGTAATACTAGCTTATCCATGGTCCTGTGGTGGAGCAAATTGAGTGAGGTATAGGGGAGGATGGCCCCAAGGGCATGGCACACACAGGAGCAGACAGGAGGGCAGGGCTGAGCCAGGAAGCTGTGCCGCCAGCCCACTCACTGCCCTGCGGATGAATCGAGGCCAGAATCCTTGGGAAAAACTGGTGCTGGGAGCCCTGTGTGCCTCCATGGCTCCGGACATAAATAGGAGTTGACATTGTCATTTATCAACAAGTGATGATGTCTGGGCTGCTGGAAGCTGCAAGAAGGAGACGGACAGGTGCTGCCCAGTGGTTTGCTGTGGGAGTGCTTGGCAGGTAGAGCAGGCAGCACAGCTCCAACTAAGGCAGGGGACAGACAGACTAGGAAAGTAGATGGAGGGCTATGTGGGGAAACTGAGTCATGGGCACAGGCCACACATCAGCGTGAAGGTGAGGAAGCTCTCGATCCACAGCCTCCCTGGAACAAAGCCCAGGGGGGTGTGACCAAGCCCCACCCCACCTGCCATACACGAAGGGGCACCCCCGTGGCTCTGGGTTTCTTACAGATCCTACAGGTACCTACCTCTGCCAATGTTAGCAGGGATCACCCCTCAGCAGAGCCACAAGGACCACAATCAGACACCCGTGGGCCTGGCTGGTCCCCGCCAAGCCTGTTGTGGGGCCCCTTCTCCACAAATGACACTAATTAATTTGTGATCTCCAGCAGGGGTTCCACTGCACCTGCATCTGGCAACCTAATCACAAAATAGCTCTTCCAGCTGACTCACAGCCTTGGTGATCCCAGCACAGGCACTCGACAGCTGGAGGGAACAACAATGACTACAAAAAAAAACCAGGGCTGCTAACCATGATAACAATAATCATACTAGCCATGATTTATCAAGCTCCTAACGAGGTGCCAGGTACTTTACAGATATTATCCCCAATATTCCCAAAGACTCTTAAGATACCATTCACATAATTTCCCAGCCCAGGAAATTACTAAGATTCGAAGAGGTTAAGGAATTTGTCTGAAGTCACACAGCCAGTTAATAGCAGATCTAAGATATGAACCGAAGGATGGCTTAGCCCATGTTCTTACAATGTGGTACACCTCCTAAGGAGTTTCTTGCACTCTTTAGCAGGACTTCTGTCTCCCCACAGCTAAATGATGTTGCATCTAATCCCTCAGCCCCAGTTTCCAGGGACACAGCCTGGTTTATTGTCCAGATCAGTGCCTAGCTGGGCTCCATTGGTGACCCAGCAAGATCCCACTTCTTAGGGACAGAAGCTTGGGTTGGGCACCATTTAAAAGAGAGTCCACAGGCAGGGCGTGGTGGCTCGCACCTATAATCCCAGCACTTTGGGAGACTGAGGCCAGCGGATCATGAGGTCAGGAGATCAAGACCATCCTGGCTAACACGGTGAAACCCTGTCTCTACTAAAAATACAAAAAATTAGCTGGGCATGGTGGCACGCACCTGTAGTCCTAGCTACTCAGGAATCTGAGGCAGGAGAATCCCTTAAACCTGGAAGGCAGAGGTTGCAGTGAGCCAAGATGGCACCACTGCACTCCAGCCTGGGAGACAGAGCAAGACTCAACCTCAAAAAAAAAAAGAGAGAGAAAGAGGCCACGGTTTTTTTTTTTAATTAATTAATTTATTTATTTATTTATTTATTTTGCACGCCCAGCTAATTTTTGTATTTTTATTAGAGACAGGGTTTCACCATATTGGCCAGGATGGTCTTGAACTCCCGACCTCATGATCCGCCTACTCAGCCTCCCAAAGTGTTGGGATTACAGGCGTGAGCCACCACACCTGGCTACATTTTTTATTTTACTACCTGAGGCCAGGAGGCTGCTGTCCTGCAAGCAAATGCCAGGCTCCCCCTAGGGTCTCAAAAGGTATGTATGTTCTCCGTCACAGCCTCTGCAGCTGAGAGCAGAACACCTTCTGTGCACAGGTCACCTATGTGCCAGGCACCATGCTAGACACAGGGAGGTGAACAGCGAGGAAAAAATGGATATGGAAATGGGCAAGGGTAAAAGAGAGAAGGCTGTGAAAGGTGCTCAGGATTCAAGACAATCTACAGTGGGAGCACACAGGGAGAAAGGGTTGCTTCCAGCTTGGGAGGAGGCTGGGTGCAGGAGGAAGCATTTCAGCTGGGGGAAACAGGCTCATTGTGCACATGACGGCAGAGGTGCTCAGGGCAGAGGAAACCGGAAGAACAAAGGGGCTAGGAAAATGGCTCCAGCCAAGGCAAGTGGGGGTGATTCATTCACACACTCAACAAATTCTACATCGAGCACCTGGAGAACGAAGGACTTGTGAAGGGAGAGTGGATGCAGAGTTCCTGAAGGTCAGGCTGTATGGCATCTGGTCCCAGGGCAACGGGGAGCTATGGGAGGGTATAGAGCAGGTGATGGCAAATGTATGGATGGATGTCATGTACAAGAACAAGACAAGTGGGTAGAGAAGCTGATGGTGGAGAGGACTGAGTTGGTTAGGATGAGGCTGAGCATCAGAAAAAGCCCTGCATCCCATTCACCCTGAGCAGCCGCTTCTCTGCAACCAGACTAGACCAGCCTAGTGAGTAGCCCTACCCACAAGGCAGTGGGATGGGCTGCATGAGCACTGCCCCTGAGACTGTACCAGGTTTGAAATTTTCATTTATTTATTTATTTATTTGCCTTTTTTTTTTAAGAGACAGGTCTCACTCTGTTGCCCAGGCTGGAGTGCAACAGCATGATCAAAGCTCACTGCAGCCTCAACCTCCCAGGCTCAAGCAATCCTCCTGCCTCAGCCTCCCAAGTAGCTGGGATTACAGGTGTAAGCCACTGCACCTGACTGAAATCTTCCCTTCCTCATTTCTATAAATTTATCACTTTCTTTCCCATCTATTCATTTACTTGGTGTTTGCTCGTCAGAGAGTAAAATAATCTGCAAACAGAATGGCAGTGTGTCATATCTGAGCATTTGGAGAACGAAGTGGACTCAAAAAGAAAAGCAGTTTCAAGCAAATATGGCTTCAGCACACACAAATATCCTTTGCAGAGCCTGGTCCTCCCCTGGGTAAACTGGCCCCAGCCTGGGAAGGGGACACCCATGGGAGAGCCACAGGAGGCTCAGAGAGCAGGAAGGGTATTTGCCAAGTGCTCCCAGGGGAACAGGGCCAGCCTTGTGACCCACGGGGCAGGGAATGATGAGGAGGGGAGGGGGTGGTAGGAGTAGCTGGGGAGGCTGGGAGTCTCTACATGTACTCAGGGCAGCCGTGGCTCCTGCCTCTCCCCTAACTCTCATGACACTCAACCCTGGGTGAGCATTCTACTCTCTAGGCAGCTTGCTGACAATGCAGATTCCCAGGCCCCAGACCAGCTGTATCCAAATTTAGGTGGTGCCTAGGAATCTGTATTTTCAACAAGACCCCCACCCCCCCAGGTCATCCTAACTGCCCATCTGGGTTTGGGAAGTGCGCCCCATCCTGCCCTTTCAGCACTGGGACTCGCCTTCTCTCTCCCTCTGGGCCCACTTCCAGTACCCCTGCAGGGCTTCCTGACTGCAGCCCCCACGGCCTCTTTCTAAAAGTCCTGCATTGGGGATGAGACCCAGAGTGTCCAGCCCACTTCCAGCTCAACCGCCCCCAGCCAGGAGCCCCAGGCCACTTTGCTGGGCGCCACCATGGCTCAGCGGCCACAGTTTGTGGTTAACTCTGTTCTTCTTGTAGGAGTTACGGGTATGAACTTCACGCCACCTCATCGCCATGACAGAAATGCCATGTTACTTTTTTAATAGCCAGTTAATCCCATCTCTAGGCCCTACCTCTCAAGGTGGTGACTTTTCAGGGGCAGTGGGGTGTACACTTAGGTGCAGTCTGGGTGCTAACACCTCCGGGTCTCAGATTGCTCAGTTTACCTGAGTTCATTGCCTGCTATTCAAGCTGCTTATTCCCAGTGGGGCTGGGTAAGGGATCCCCTTTGCCCAGGATCGTCAGCTTCCTAAGAAGCCCCACAAAGCCAGCACCTCTTAGGTCCTGCTCCCCTTCCCCCAAAACCCAAGGAGCAGGGTACCCAAAACCCTGTGCCCTTTCCAGTCCCAGGAACTTCCTCCCACTGGCTACATCCACCCTCCCACCTCCACCCTTCCAGAACATTCTCCCTCCCTCCCCCTCCTCCTCTTTCCTGGACATGGGGAGGGGAAGGAGATGCCAAAATTGACCTGCTTTTCCTTACTAGCATGCCCTCCATGTAGACAGGTTCATTTATTTATTTAAGGATTTTTTTTTTTAATTAATGAAGCTCTTAGTCCACTGGTTTCAAACGAGTGGCTTAGAATCTAATACTTTTACTAACACTTTTAACACAGTAAACAATAAGGAAGCAAGAGCTCTCATTGAATTCTGCCACCATGAGCCAGACCCTGTCATAGAAGCTTCTGCATGGGAGCACTTCTCATTCCCAGCTCCACAATGGACTCACCTGGAGCCTTTCTTTCTTTCTTTCTTTCCTTTTTTTTTTTTTTTTTTTTTTTTGAGAGGAAGTTTCACTCTTGCTGCCCAGGCTGGAGTGCAATGGCACCATCTCAGCTCACTGCCACGTCTACCTCCCAGGTTCAAGTGATTCTCATTCCTCAGCCTCCTGAGTAGCTGGAATTACAGGCACCTGCCACTATGCCCGGCTAATTCATGTGGTTTTTTTTTTTTTTTTTTGGTAGAGATGGGGTTTCTCCATTTTGGCCAGGCTGGTCGCGAACTCCCGACCTCAGGTGATATGCCCGACGTGGCCTCCCAAGTGCTGGGATTACAGGCGTGAGCCACCGCGCCTGGCCACCTTTTTTTTTTTTAAGTGCTGATGTCCAGATCTCTCACCCCAGATACTGTGATGAAATTGATCCAGGAGGGACTTGGGACGGACCCAAGCTCAGTATCTTCCTTAATCACCCTGGTGATTCTCAATGTGCACCCCAGGCTTGAGCACCTCATCAGGACCCTTTGTGGTGGGTGTTGTTAGTGTCTCCATTCTGTAAATGGGGCAACTGAGGCCTAGAGGCCTTAGGAAGAGGTGGAGGTAGGAGTAGGGGAGGCAGAGCCAGGGGCTGTCCAGACTGGGTAATTCACCTGGCTGCTGGAGCCAGGGAACTCTGCCTTCACCCTGCTGCTGTCTAAGCAGATCATGGCTGGGGCTGAGGATGCGGGGTGCAGCCTACTAGTGACTCACCTGGGGCATTCGCAGTGAGTCACCAGTAGGTGGCGATGATGGAGAAAACAGGCTCCGGCCACAGCCACAGCCAAGGAGGAGGGAGCCCAGGCAGGTGGCCCTGCCTTTATGTGAGTCAACCCCTCCTTGGCACTGGCTGGTAGCCCCCCCAGGCAAGGACCGTGGTGGGCTCCTCTCATTTTCCCAGGGCCAGTCTGGCAGATTTGGCAGCTGGCTGGGTGGGGCTGGCCCAGGCTTATGCAGGAAGAACACATTTCAGATAGGACCAAATTCTGCAATTAAAAAAAAAAAAAAAGCAGCCCCACAAATAAAATAACATATGGGGGGGAGAAGGGGGTAGTTCTCCTGGTCCCAAATCATCTGGCTTCAATTCCCACAACTGGCAGCAGTGTAATAACGGGATATATAATTAGCAGCAGTTATTACATTAGCATGCCTGATACATGCTGATTAGATGCCATTCACATGGAAAGAACTTGGGTGACTTATGCCCCGCCTCAGCTGTGAGAGAGCTTCAGACCAGGAAGGCAGAGGGAAACGGTGGGAGGTCAGGGGGTAAGGATCCCTGGCTGAGCCTGTGGACCTCTCAGAGTGGACAAAACACATCCTAGATGTGCCCCACCCCATGTCCCCATTTACATCATGGAGACACTAACAATGCTCACCTCAAAGGGTCCTGGTGAGGATCACAGCCCACAGCTCCTCTCCCCCACTCCACCACTTCGGTGGGACTGATTTTCCTCCCCCTGTTGATGAAGCAAGCCCTTTGGTTGGCTGGATTCAGCATCTACTTCCCCCCCCACAGCATGAGTCCAGGGCCGGCAGTGATATTCACATTCCCTGTCACACCCTCGGAAGACATTCTGCGTATTAATCAATTCAGGACACTTTGGGAATTTGAGCAGCTGGTTATTTCAAAGCAGCATTTCACATGGTCCAGCAGGCAAGCCCTGCCCAGGACTGAGGCCAGACAGGTCCTCAGGGGCAGAGCTGCTTTCCCAGATCTGCTGGGGCTGAGGGAATTGCTCCCCAAGGCTACCACCCCACTAGTTGATTGATCAAGTCTTGGGGGCTGGGAGGGATACTGGATCTCTTCGGGGATGTCTAAGACAGGATCCTCTAAGTGTGTTTCATGTGCCACCCATGCTACCCTTGGTGCCTGTGAAAATGCAGATTCCAGGGTTCCGCCCCAGCCCTGCTAAATCACTAGGAGTAGAGGCAGGCCTGGGAATCTGTATTTTCACAAGCCCCCCGAGACAATTTTCATTCACATAGAAGTTTGGGAAGCCCTGATGTGAGGACAGCGAGAGGCTGCATGGTCACCAGTGCGAACATCAGACTGCAGGGGGCAGGGATTGCTCAGAGGCCCTGGGGCCCAGCTCCATCACGTGTCAGCTCCTTTGCACACACAGTCTCACTTCTGCATTACAACAGGAGGGGGATCGGGGTCCCCTCACCATTTTACAGATTAGGAAACTGAGGGTCACAGAGGCTCAGGTCTCAGCTCAGAAGTGTCCCCTCCTCTCAGGGACATGGCCACAGGAATTATTGGAGCCCCCTGTCCCTCCCTGTCACAGCACCTGAAACTGAAATCATTTTGTTTTTACCATATTCCTGCACATCATCACCTTGACCGTTCCACCTGTCAGCACGGCTCCAGCGCCAGCACAAAGCCAGACAAAGGGTAAACATTGAAGGGTGGAAAGGATGAGGTCGGGGCTCACACCTGTGTCTGGGGACTCCAGGGCAGGCCACAGGCGGGAGGTGGCAGGGTGTACAGCCAGGTCCCAGCTGTGATCCAGGCTAGAATGAGCAGACACACGTCACCTCTGCCAGTCAGAGGAGCCGGGTTAGTAGAGCCGGGAGGGTCACAGCTCCCGTTTTGCAGGTGAGAAGGCTGAGACGAGGATGAAGTGATGGACCCAGGGCCCCACACACGCCACCCTCCTCTGCCCAGGAATGGAATTCTTCCCCCACCAGCATCCTGCGGGCTGGATCCCAAGTTGGGCCCCAGCTGGCCCACACTCAGCCCTCCAGGGTTCTGGAAGGGGCTGCTGAGCCAGGCGGACCAGGATGGAATGTAGCAAACAGCCCAGTCACGTCCAACGGCCAAAGACAATTGCAGCGAGCCTCTTTCTGGGAGAGACTAATATTTACGCTGCATGCTAAGCAGCTGCCGCAGCTGCGCCCCAACTAGGCCTGCAAACCCACCCTGCCGGCACCAGCTCAGGCCCAGAAAATGGACTTTTGCCAGGCAGCAAATGAACACGTCAAGCCCAATCATTCCACAGCCTGTGGGAGGTGGGAGGACAGCGAGGGATGGTGACCTGGTGCACACTGTCCCTGGTAGCGCCAGGCTCCTCCTGTGTGTGTAATCTGCTCGGCCCAGGGAACTTCATATCCAATCTCCACACATGTCAGGCCTGGGCAGAGGCCACAAGGAGCCGAGGAGGCAGCTGTCGAGAGAGCGAGGTGGGGTGACACTGATGGGGACGGAGTGGGCTGGTCAGCCCTGTACCTGCTGGACTACTCTGCAGGAAGGGAGAGGAACGGGGCCTGACTGGGAACGTCAACAGGCAAGTCTGTAGCCTCAAAGCTGGGGAGGGGAGTCACCCTTCTCCCCCATCTCCACTCCAGGTAAATAGCAGGCGCCTTTGTTCTCTGCCCAGAAAAGCTTTGAGGAAAATGTCCCTGCTTCAGAGGAAACCATCAGAGGTCTCAGTGCCCCATCCTGAGGCAGGATCTAAGCCAGGATCCTCAAAGTGTGTTTCATGTGCCATCCCTGCCACCCTCTAAGAGGGGGCCCTCCTCAGACAGCCCCCTCTGCAGGCTCAGCTTTAGTCACTTGTGAATGTCTGGGACCCACCCCTGACTCCACCCTCACCGCCGCCACCCACAAGGACCTCTGACATCTCCCACACCCCCAGGAGTACCCCCTCCTCCAGCCCTGACCATACTGGCCTTAGCACAGAGCTGGATTCCTGTTGAGGCCGTGAGCTTCCAGAGGACAGGAGGGAGGGTTTCCCTCATGTGGCCCAGACCCAGGCCCAGCTGAGTCTTTGTTGAATGAAGGCAGAGAGGGCACCCATCGGGTGGCAGGGATTGGGCTGGGGGCTTTACGTTCACTGAGATCCCTAGAGGCCACAGTGACCCTGAGGGGTGCTCTCAGCTTCACCACTTTACCAGGAAAACTGAGGTCAGCGGGGTCGACACTTGCTTAAGTCACACAGCACTTGGGGCACACCCAGGAGAAGCCCAAGTCCCTCCTGGTGTGCCAGCTCAGGGCTTTTCCCACCACACAGCACAGCTGATTTCTTAACCAGCACTCATTTAGGCATTTCGTGTTAAAGATTTTGACAGAACGATTTTCATCTCATTCATACACAGACAGTCCTTTTTTAAACTAACCACCAGAAATTCGCCCCATTTATGCCGGCTCAGATTCCACAGTGAATAACCATTGCCCTCACCCAGCCAGGCAGGAGCCACCCCTCTTGCTGAAACCTTGTCTCTATCCACAGACCTCACTGGAGGCCATCCCACTACCCAAGGCAGCCACCAACTGGGCGGATGTGGCCCTCATCCAGATCTCCTGCCAGATGGCCAAGACCTCATCAGGAGCAACAGCCTCTCTGCCTCTGCCTGCCACAAGGCTGTGCCCTGCCCTTTAACTCTCTTCTGAAGGAGAGAGGAGACCCCCTGGCAGGACCAGAGTGAGGGATAAAGCCAGCTCTGGAAGCAGAACAGGCCCTCTGTGGGTGCCTGAAACCTCCAGTCACAGACTGGCAAGGCCTGCAGATTGTGTCATTTCTGGTGGAATCGGCTTTAAATCAGGGTTTTAAATGGAAGTTCATCTCGCTCTAGAAACAGAGGCGTCAGCAGGTGCCATAGGCAGGTCAAAGAGGAGGGGTTGATAAAGACCCCTGAAGTAGGCCGGGCGCAGTGGCTCAAGCCTGTAATCCCAACACTTTGGGAGGCTAAGGCTGGCAGATCACCTGAGGTCAGGAGTTTGAGACCAGCCTGGCCAACATGGTGAAACCCCATCTCTACTAAAAAGACAAAAATTAGCCGGGCGTGATGGCACATGCCTGTAATCCCAGCTATTCAGGAGGCTGAGGCAGGAGAATGGCTTGAACCTGGGAGGCAGAGGTTGCAGTGAGCCGAGATCACACCACTGCACTCCAGCCTGGGTAACAGAGTGAGACTCAGTCTCAAAAAAAAAAATCTCTACTAAAAATACAAAAAGTACCCAAGTGTGGTGGCACATGCCTGTAATCCCAGCTACTCAGGAGGTTGAGGCAGGAGAACCACATGAACCTGAGAGGCAGAGGTTGCAGTGAGCCGAAATCATACCAGTGTACTCCAGCCTGGGCAACAGGGTGAGACTCTGTCTCAAAAAAAAAAAAAAAAAAAAAAAAAAATGCAGTTCAAATAGGACTTGAACATATCTTCTGGGGAAGACACAATTCAGCCCACAAAAATATGTCCCAAATATTACATGGGACATACTTGTAACCTAAAAAGTATCTATTATTTATTTGAAATTCAGAGGCAATGGGGTGTCCTATATTTAATCTGGCAATACTATGCACAACTCATATGGAATTTCCCAAGGTCCCACATCCTGGCCCCTGGGTCTGCCCTCTAGAAAGTAAACTATTTTATGTTATGTTATGTTATGTTATGTTATGTTATGTTATGTCATTTTACTTTGTTTTATTTTATTTTATTTTTTTGAGACAGAGTCTTTCTCTGTCGCCCAGGCTGGAGTGCAGTGGCGTGATCTCGGTTCACTGCAACCTCTGCCCACTGCAACCTCTGCCTCCCATGTTCAAACAATTCTCCTACCTCAGCCTCCCCAGTAGCCAGGATTATAGGTGCACACCACCACGTATTTTTAGTAGAGACAGGATTTCACCGTGTTGATCAGGCTGGTCTCGAACTCCTGACTTCAGGTGATCCACCCACCTCGGCCTCCCAAAGTGCTGGGATTATAGGTGTGAGCCACCACGCCTGGCCAAAAGTAAACTATTTTAAAAGAGGGAGAAATAATAGGGAAGGGGGAATCAACTGTTTATGAACAAGGGTTAGTGTCCATAAGGCACTTGAAAATGACAAAAGATGAGGGCAGGATGGAAACGGGGGTTGGGGGACAGATGTTCAGTCCCAATTTATGCCCAGATTTGGGCTGGGCACTGCAGCAAAGACAAAGATGAAAGGGTCTGATGATAGGGGCAGGTAAGTACCAGCTCTCAAAGGACAAGAGCAGATGGGTGCCAGCTCAAAGGACAGGAGGATATGTGGAATAAGAAGGGTGCTGCACCTGCCTGGGGCCAGGCAGTCACAGGTCCGGGGAATCTGAGGACATAGTTGGGAAAGCGCTTCCGTGGGGTCACTAACACCCCAGACCCCTCATCTCTGCCCTTGATGGAGCATCCCTGAGCCCTGCTCCTTGGTCTCATGCCTTTCTCACTCCACTCCATCTCCTGGAAAATGTACCCAAACCCCTCAGTCTCACTTGGTCCTCAAATCTACTGAGTAAAGTCACTGAGCCAAATCCTAGCTTGTCATCTGCCTAGGTCTCCCCCTTTGGGTCCCTTTCGGGAAACGAACTGGCAGGAAGCAAAGGAGACAGGCTGACTCCCTAGCCTGGAGCGCTGATACTTCTAAGCCACCCCTGAGGATGGCTGGGGTCTGGAGGTGAGGCAATGCAATTTACCAAAGTCTGTCTAGGCCTCCCTGCCATGGACTGTGATATGGTTTGGCTGTGTCCCCACCCAAATCTCATCTTGAATTGTAGCGCCCATAATCCTCCACATGTCATGGAGGAACCTGGTGGGAGATAACTGAAAATCATGGGAGTGGGTTTTTCCTTTGCTGTACTCCTGATAGTGAATAAGTCACAAGATCTGATGGTTTTATAAAAGGCAGTTGCCCTGCACATGCTCTCTTGCCTGCCACCATGTAAGATGTGCCTTTGCTCTTCCTTCACCTTCCACCATGATTGTGAGGCTTCCCTAGCTATGTGGAATTGTGAGTTCATTAAACCTCTTTTCCTTTGCAAATTACCCAGTCTCAGGTATGTCTTTATTAGCAGCATGAAAATGGACTAATATAGACTGAATGTTTGCATCCCCCCCAAAATTCATAAGTTGAATCCTAACCCCCAATGTGATGGTATTTGAGATGGGAACTTTGGGAGGTGATCAGGTCATGGGAGTGGAGGCTGCATGAATGGGATTAGTGCCCATATAAAAGAGACTTTGGAAAGCTGCCTCGCCCCTTCTGCCATGTGAGAACACAGAGCAAAGACAGCTGTCTAGGAACCAGGAAGTGGGCCCTCACCCAATGCCAAATCTGCCTGCACTTTGATCTTAAGCTTCCAGCCTCCCAAACTGTGAGAAATAAGTTTCTATTGTGTCTGAGCCACCACTCCATGATATTCTGTTATAACAGCCTAAACAGACCAAGACATATCACCTCCTGGGTGGAGGCAGAGACTGACCTAGCTGGTGGGTTACTATGGGGTTGGGGATTGGAGTTTCTCATCTGGCAAGAGAGTAACACTGAAGCCAGGGAGAGAGCAGAGCCAGGAGTCCAAAATGAAGATCTGAAAGCCAGAAAGGAAAGCAAGGTCCCCTCACCCATCCCCCATCACCCCATCAGCAGCATCAGCAACCTTTCCAGAGCACTTACTACAAGCAAAACAGCAGGGGGAAGTTTATTACATGCCTTTGCTCTCTAAACCAAAGGGCCAGAGAGAGAGGGGGCCCAAGAGGGGTGCCCAGTATATTGCTGTGCTAAATTAAACTTACAGCCGGTTATCAGAGTGACCCAGTGGTGATACAGTTAAGGGTCATTCTTGGGCCAGGTCTAGAATAGGCTCAGGGGCCAGGTAGGTGTGGTCTGGGCCTCTGGTAGGAGCTGGCTGGTATGC
The DNA here is from genome assembly GCA_036589455.1 of Ateles fusciceps. NCBI lineage: Eukaryota > Metazoa > Chordata > Mammalia > Primates > Atelidae > Ateles > Ateles fusciceps. Next base: position 23,561,085 of record JAZHEH010003205.1, on the reverse strand, counting down.
CTGGGCTGAGTGCTCTTGACCTCTTAGAATGGAGTATGCCAAGTGGAGGGGGCCTTTGCAGCCAGGCTGCTGGCAGAGGCAGACCATTTGTGCCGCTAAGCTCTCAGGAGAGACAGCATGCCTGAGCTCAGGCTAGCAGGACAGGCACTCACCAAGGGAGCTGAGGATGTGGGCACATCTGCCCTAAACACAGACCTGGCATCCAACTGATTTGGGCAGTGTTTGGTGAAAGAAGCTGGATGTTCATCCCTCAGGCTGCCTCCTCCAGGGTCTCACATCCAAATTAGTCTTGCTCTGGCTCCTTCTCTTACATGCTGCAAACCCAGCACCCTCACACATATGCGCACACTCACAAACACTCATGCACACTCATGTACACAGTCACACCTACTCTACATGCAGAGCATGCACATCCTCACACACACAAACCCACAACTGGGCACACACACATACCTTTCCATAAACAGATCGATACCAGCACATATACTCACCAATCCATAACCACATGATGAAAGCTATGGACTGGAATTTATTTACAGGGCTCCACACATGCAGAGAGCACTCCCTCATAATGCCCAACTTTGAAACTGCACCCACGGCTTGCATTTAAAGCACTTCCCTGGCTCACCAGTGGAACATAAATTTCTTTTCTCACTTTCCAGATTTGCTATCATCAACCTGGTGCCAATTTCCACTTAAAAAATGATACCCAGGAAAGACCAAGAACCTAGAAAGGAACATGAATCTCAGCTCCGACAGACAGACAGGGGCTGGAGATTCCCTACCATGAGGCTGATGCTGTAACCATCCGTCTTTGTGACTGGGATACAAGATGATGGCCAGAGGGGAATATTTGGATAAGCATGTGGGGCCAGTGCTGAGGCCAATGGTCAGTGGAAATGAGAGGGATGAGGGGTGAGGAGTTCGTGGCCTATAACAGACAGACACCGGGGTGGCAAGCAAGCAGGTGACAGGAGCAGAAGCGAGCGACGAGGGTGGCAGCAGCTCAAGCACATGAACAAGCACAGGGGCATTGACTTTGATCAGCCCAGAACTGGTACCACCTCTGAACTGTGAGAGAGAGAGTGGGAAGGGAGAGTTCAATGGTGTTCCAGAAAGTTATTGCAGCAGCTTGGACCCTCATCAGGAAGTTGCTTCTGCCTCTTTGTGGCAGAGGGAAAAACGAGGTGGCTTAGCAGACCCAGAGCATTAAAATGAAGGAATCAGGGCCAGGCACAGTGGCTCACATCTGTAATCCCAGCACTTTGGGAGGCTGAGGCAGGTGGATCACTTGATGTCAGGAGCTCGAGACCAGCCTGGCCATCATGGTGAAACCCCATCTCTGCTAAAAATACAAAACGTAGCTGGGCATAGGGGAGAGCCTGTAGTCCCAGCTACTCCAAAGGTTGAGGCCGGAGAATCGCTTGAACCTGGGAGGCCAAGGTTGCAGTGAGCCAAGATCACACCGTAAGGGAATCAGGAAAGCCTCCTGTATATGCCAGGGCTGTCATGCCAAAGTGCCACACACTGGGCAGCTTAATCAACAGGAATTTATTGTTTCTCAATTCTGGAGGCTGGAAGTCTGCAACCAAGGTGTTGACAAAGTTGGTTCCTTCTTGGGGCTGGGAGGGAAGGAACTGTTCTAGGCCTCTCTCCTTGGCTTATAGGTGGACATCTGCCTGTGTCTCTTCACATCATCTCCCACTACACCTGTCTGTTTCTGTGTCCAAATTGCGCCCCCCCTTTTTTAAGATGGAGTCTGACTCCGTCGCCCAGGCTGGAGTGCAGTGGCACAATCTCGGTTCACTGCAAACTTTGCCTCCTGGATTCAAGCGATTCTCCTGTCTCAGCCTCCCGAGTAGCTGAGATTATAGGTGCCCGCCACCACGCCCAGATAATTTTTGTATTGTTAGTAGAGACAGGGTTTCATCATGTTGGCCAGGCTAGTCTCGAACTCCTGACCTCAAGTGATCCACCCGCCTTGGCCTCCCAAAGTGCTGGGATTACAGGCATGAGTCACCATGCCTGGCCCAAATTGCCCCTTTTTATAAGGACACCAGTTAGATTGGATTAGGGCCACCCTAATGACCTCATTTTAAATTGATTATCTCTGCAAAAACTCAGTCTCCAAATAAAATCATATTCTGAGGTGCTGTGGGTTAGGACTCCAAACTATCTTTTTAGAGATGGCAGGAGTAACTGCACAATTCAATTCAAAACACCTCCAGACCAAATCACCTTAATCACAGAACTGACAGAGACCCTGGGGTTGAGCTTAGCACTTGTGCTTCACGACAAAGCAGCAGTCAGAAAGACAGACCCCAATTCCAGAGGGTCGACTTACCACCACCCTGACCACCTCTAACAGATTTTCACCAAAAAATCCAGACTCTGTACAGTGTTTCAAGGTTTTCTGTTTATCTGAGTCACTTGTTTATTTTTCTTGCAAAATAATCATTCTACAGGGATAAATGCCTTTATTTGTGTTTCTCACTGAGATGAGCACAGTCTTTTGTGTTGGCTGAGCTCATCGGGGACACGTCCCTGAGGTCTACCATGGGCTCATTTTCACAGTTACTAAGTAAAGTCAACCTCATATGAAAATCGTAGTTTACAACTTTGAGTAAATAAACACGGCTTTCTATAAACATTCTAACAAATTTCATGTCCTCTAACAAATATTCACAGTCTCAAATGTAAAACTCTACAGTCCTTGGAACTATTAAAAATAAACCTTTCAATATTTCAGGAAAGCTCCCTGTCCCCTTAGGAAATACACTGGGACAGAAACTCTACGATGACAAGACACAGCATAAATACAGATTTAACTTGGATTTCACGGTAACGGGTATGTAAATATTTGCTGCGCTTCTCTCATCTATCTAAATAAAGGCTAATGGCTAATCCAGGGTTTTGCATTCTCAAAAGTGCTTGTGCCCTCTCAAGGCACCTGCTACCAAAGCTGAAAGCCTCTGGTCTCCACTTAATTTTAATCAAGTCTGATTTTAAAGTGTTTAGGGTTTATAATTTTTAATTCTACATAGCTACTAGAAAATGCTCCCAGGGTCCCTTTTCTGGAAGGCATGACCTTGTAGGGTGGGGGGTGGGGGTCTTAGGGCAGCTCAAGTAAGATAAAGATGGGTTGGCAGCGGAAACTTTGAGGCCAGTATGCCTGGGTTGGAATTCAAGCTCTGCCACGCACTAGCAGCATGAACTTGAGCAAAGCAGGTGACCTTCTGTGAGCCTCAGTTTTCTCATTTGTAAAATGGGGACGATAATAATACCAATTTTATTAGGTTGTTCTGAGAATTGAATGCGATCACATGTGGGTGGTGGATGTTGTGGTGTGACTTCCACTTCAGAAGCAACGCCTTCTTCTGCCAGATGCTGGATGTGCTGCCAAAGACAGCTTTCAGCTGTCAGCTCTCTTTGGGGGCTGTCTCAGCTACAGACTGTCCTGCCCAAGGTTACACCTGCTGCTAGGGCAGCTTGCATCAGTGACTGATCAAAGTAGGGATGTTGACCATCCTACATTGGGGATGACCGCCCAGCTCCAGAGCTTCCCATGGGGCTGGCCAAGCTCTTTGTTGGGACTACATCACAGCTCAACTTCTCCTTCTGCCCCATCCTGCTTCCTACTCCTTCTTCTCCAAGTGTTGATCCCCAGACACCTCCCCCTCCTTCATAAACATCCTCTACTCTAATCTTTGACTCAGAGTCAGCTTCCACAACAAGAACAGTAAGTGACAACCTGTAAAGTATTCAGAAAAGTACACAGTACGCATTATTTAAGTGTCTGTTAAATAGAAAGTTAGAAGGTAAAATCGAAGTTAGAAACCACAGGATGTCCTCTACGCCTTGGAAGCAATAGTGTCTGGATCTAGACTTGTCTCAGAGGTAGAAACTTTGAGAATCTTGTAGAATGGGATGGAGGGAACATCACTGGACTGCATGCCTCCAAGTCCCTGGAAAGCGGAGAAGCAAGGAAAGATTTGGGAGCTTCTCTTCACCTCCCTGCCCTGAAGCTCTCTAGTAGAGACTGGTGGAAAAGTGGAAAATGTGGACGTTCTTCCAGAATTTTTCAAATTTTTTTAAATATGGGGTCTCACGATGATCTCTACTGTGAGGAGCTCAACATTATTCCAGAGCAAGAACACCTGGGACAAACAGGAGAATGGAATTTAGACCACAGTGGCACAGATATTAGGGACAGCTGTTAGCCAAAGGTGCCTGGGGCAGGGTGTAAGTTTCTCATTTAAAACTTCAAATGCCCAGCTTTTAAAGGAAGTGCCTCTCTCCATTGTGTTTTGGGCCCACTCCCAGTCAAGGAGTAAAGGACTGACCATGTACCCTGACTCTTATCACTGGTCAGCTTGGACATATGCCCCTCATCCCCCATGGAAAAGCAGACAGCAAAGGCATGAGACTAGTGCCATGCTAAGAAGGAGCTTTGGATGCAGTGGAAGGCCAAAGGGGGTGGAGATTGATTCTGTCTGGAGCAGTGAAGATAGGCTTTCCAGAGGAGGTGACATTCAAAGAGGGTCTTGACAGACAGGTAGAAGTTCTCCAATCACACAAAGAGCAGAGGGATTTCTAGGCAGAGGAAACAGCGCATCTATTGACACCTAGACACAAGCAAGGAGAAAATGTTCAAGAAAAAGGTAGGGGGTTTGGTGTGGCTGGAGCTTGGAGGGCTTGAGAAGAACTGGCTTGCGTGGAAGCTGGAGAATCACAAAGGGACCTGAGCATGGCCAGCCCCAGATCCCAGACCAAAGAACTTGCATTTGATTCGGAAGATAATGGGGCACCCACAGGAGCCCTCAAGCAGAGGACTGACCGAGCCAGCCAGTGTTGTGGTAACATTATCCGGGTGATGGGTATGGAGGAGAAAGTAAAGGGCTTACCTGGCTCTAAGGCAGGACTTTCTGGTGTGAGCTGGTCAAATAGAAGAAAGCAAGCTGAGTTTTGCACTTCCAGATGAAAGCTGGAAGACAAACACCCGTTTGGAAAAGACAGAAGGCCCCCAATTGGAGGAAACCAGGGAGCTGAAGCCGTTTCCTCTGAAGCAGCTGTGGTGTACACGTGTTTGGATTTGGTTTGATTATTTAAGTGGAATGTACTTCTTACTGCCTCTCCTTGTTTTATATCAACATCTGAGGTGGCCGCAACAGTATCCGAACTATCCAGGGACTTGCTCAGCAAACAGCAGACGCTCAGCCACAAATCACAGCTGGAGAGCCCGTTTTTCTATGGAATTTTCAGCCATAAAAAGGCCCAGATGTTCTAAGATAATTTTCTTGGTGCTGAAAAGATGCCAGATTTTAGCGAAGAACTGCCAAGAAGATGGGTAGCTTTGAGTGGGCTCCTTGGAAAGTGGCCCTGGGAGGGATCGTTGCATGAAGAAGGTTTATCAGGGAGTGTTCCTGAGAGACACACCTGTAAGGAAGTAAGGGAGGCGGAGCTGGGTGGAGGGAGGAGCTGACCCACGATGCAGCAGCAACTGAGGTCTCAGCCATTTCTACAGGAGATAGGAAGACGCCGAATGGAAGCAAGGAGGCTGGCCTTCATATCACGTGCATCGACCATTCCTTAGCACAGGCTGTCATCTGGGAGGAGCAAGGAAGTTCCCACCAGCTGAGTACAATGTCCAGTAAGCAATGCCATTGTGAACTGACATCCTCAGCAGCTGAGGGATGGGTACATGAGCCCTGAAGAGGGGAACTGGGCAGAGCTCCCCAATATTTCACCACAGCTGGTGTGTTAGGCTGTCCTTGCATTGCTATAAAGAAACACTTGAGACTGGGTAATTTACAGAGAGAAGAGGTTTAAGTGGCTCATGATTCTGCAGGCTGTACAGGAAGCATGGTGCCGGCATCTACTCAGCATCTGGGAATGCCTCAGAAAGCTTTTACTCATGGCAGAAGGCGAAGTGGGAGCAGGCACATCACATGCCAGAGCAGGAGCAAGAGGGAGAGTGGGGGAGGTGCCACACACTTTAAACAACAGGATCTCATGAGAACTTTCCCACTACCATGAGGACAGTGCCAAGACATGAGGCATCTACGCTGTGACCCAAACACCGCCCGCCAGGCCCCACCTCCAACACTAGGGATTACATCTCAACATGAGATTTGGAGGGGGACATCCAAACTGTATCAGCCAGGATCCAAATCTGCCTCCTGATCCATCAACTCCCCCAAAGGATACAGACTATGCAGCCAGAGCAGGATTCCTAGACATGCCACATTCAGAAGAGAGGACCCAATTCCATCCACCCACAGTGGCTGCTGCAGTCCTTTGGGTCAGCAAAGTCACATCCAAGCTGAAGGGCCACCTTGCTGGACAATGATGCCAGTAGCCTAAGAGCAGCTGGAAAGCCTTGCTGGAGACTCTAGATTACTCCAGAGAGCTGAGTCGGCTATGCACAATCTGCATGGGGTGGCCCAACTAGACAAGCGGTTTTTGTGAGGGTGCCACGGGACTCAACAGACTCGACTGTGAGACTTTTTAAAATACACATGCTCCCCTAGTTTCTGCTTCAGAAAGCCTGAGATGGGCCTGGGTAACTGTATGTTTCTAAAGCTGAACAGATGATTCTAATGTGCAAGCCTCCTTGAGATCCTGCTCCCAGGCCAGCCTGGATCGACCAGTGCACAGGCTTGTGCAGGTCAGCACAGACCTGAAATCACAGACTCTAATGCCGAGGGGGCTCAGGTGGGGTGTCACTACTACAGAGTGAGTTGGGTGAGGGGCAGATGCTTCCCCCATCTGTCCCCTTCAAATCTTATGTTGAGATGTAATCCCCCAGTATTGGAGGTGGGGCCGGGGGGAGGTGTTTGGGTCACGGGGGTGGATCCCTCACGGCTCGGCGCCGTCCGCACAGTACTGCGTGAGTTCTCGTGAGATGTGCTCTCTCCACGCTGTGTTCACCCTGTGAATCAGAACACAATTCTGGTAGTTACTAAATGGGAATAGGGTCTCAGTGAGGCCAGAGCTTTCCAGATAAACTCGAAATCCAGATTTGCATATGACATCTGATTTTATACTAAGCAGCCATAAAAAAGGATGAGTTCATGTCCTTTGCAGGGACATGGATGAAGCTGGAAACCATCATTCTCAGCAAACTGACACAAGAACAGAAAACCAAACACCACATGTTCTCACTCATAAGTGGGTGTTGAACAATGAGAACACATGGACACAGGGAAGGGAACAGCACACACCAGGGCCTGTCAGGGGCCGGGAGGACTAGGGGAGGGATAGCAGGGGGTGGGGGTATTGGGGAGGGATAACATTAGGAGAAATGCCTAATGTAGATGACGGGGGAATGGATGCAGCAAACCACCATGGCACATGTATACCTATGTAACAAACCTGCATGATCTGCACATGTACCCCAGAACTTAATATAATAAAAAAAAATTTTTCTTAATGCAGACAATTAACTCAAATACTCTTAACATTGTGCAAGCCACACAAAACCAATCTGTAGGTCTGGTTCTGTTCTTGGGGGGCACCAGTTCATGAATTCTGGTGTAGATCACCACAGACCAGGCAGTGTGAGGAGTCCTTTATAGAACAGTGCAGGCCGTGGGTTGACCAAAATGGACACACCCAAACTAGACGGGCTGAACTATCCTGGATTTAACAGCATGAGTAGTCTTAGGATGCAGACTTTAGCTCATACTGAATTAGCCAACCTGGAGAATTCTAAATCAAACAGCGTATGTTCCCTTCCCCCAGGGACATTTGTCAATATATGGAGCCTTTTTTTTTTTTTTTTTTTTTTCTGAGACAGAGTCTTACTCTGTCGCCCAGGCTGGAGTGCAGTGGTGCGATCTCAGCTCATTGCAGCCTCTGCCTCCTGGGTCCAAGTGATTCTCCTGCCTCAGCCTTCCAAGTAGCTGGGATTACAGGTGCCCACCACCACACCTGGCTAATTTTTGTATTTGGAGTAGAGACGAGGTTTCACCATGTTGGCCAGGCTAGTCTCAAACTCCTGACCTCAGATGATCCGCCTGCTTCGGCCTCCCAAAGTGCTGGGATTACAGGCGTGAGCCATTGCGTCCAGCCTATGGAGTCCTTTTTATTGCCACAGCTGGGTGGATGCACTGGCCTCTAGTGGGTGAAGGCCGAGGATGTTACTAAGTACATATCCTACAATACACAGGACAGCCACCTCCACCTCTATAAAGAATTATCCATCCAAAAAGTCAATAGCACCACTGTTGAAAACCCTGCTGTAGACCATGCTGGATCAAGATAATAGTCACCAGCCACGTAAGACAATTAAGCACTTGCTAAGTGGCTAGCGAAACTAAGGGACTAAATGTTCTGTTTTTATTTTAATTCAATACATACTTTATGAAATCTAAATGCTAATCAGGTATCTCCAGCAAAATATTAACATCTGGATTGAGATGTCCTGTAAGTATAAAATACATACCAAATTTCAATGTCATAGGGTAAAAAAAAAAGTCTCACTGATAATTTTTATATTAATTACATGTGGATTTGATATTTTATATATATATATATATATATAAATTTTTGGAGATGGATCTCGCTCTGTCACCCAGGCTGGAGTACAGAGGTGCGATCTCAGCTCACTGCAACCTCAACTAGTTCAAGTGATCCTGCCTCAGTCTCCTGAGTAGCTGGGACTACAGGCAGGCACCATCATGCCCGGCTAATTTTTGTATTTTTAGTAGAGACAGCGTTTCACCATGTTGGCCAGACTGGTCTGAAACTCATGGGCTCAAGCAATCCTCCCCACCTGCGCCTCCCAAAGTTCTGGAATTATAGACTTGAACCACCGCGCCCGGCCTGATTTGATATTTTTGACAGATTGAGTTGAATAAATAGTATCAACATTGATTTTACCTGTTTCTTTTCACCTACTAGAAAATGTGAAACATGCAGCATGCATTATATTTTTATAGAAAAGAGCTGGTGTAGAAATCTTAGATTCTCCAGCATAGATAGTCCTGGGTTGAACAGAGTAGACCATCTGGATAGGGAAGCTGGATGTAGAAAGGGAAGATGGGATGGAGACGGGAGAGGAAGGTAGGTCACAGGCTCTGGTGAGGAGTTTTTAGCTCCCCTGACCACTGGGGAGGGACTGGAGGGTTTTAAGCAAGAGAATGATGTAATTAGATTTGTGTTCTCCAAAGATCCCTCTGGCAAAAGTGGGAAATGGATTGGAAAAGACAACTCTGACTTTTCCATAAAAGATGTCTGAGCAGAGATTGTGACTACATTAGGCTCTTCCTTGCACTCCGCCCTGCCACCTGGCAGACACATGAGTGACACTCAATAAATACTTGAATGAATCAATCAATCCCAATCAGTCAGTGGCAGGTACTAGAGAAACCTCTGGCACTCTGTTCCCTGGTCCAAGGTCATACCTGAGTGTGGCCCAGGAGAGAGCAGAGCCTGTTTATCATCTTTTCTAAGTACAGATTAATTCCCACTCTCACTCTTCTACATTAAAAAAAAGAAGAAGAAAAGAGGAGAGTGAAGGAAAATACCATTTCTTGGAAAGAAACACTTCTCAGTGGCTGTTTTTCTTCTTCAAATTATTAAGCGAGAACATGTTGTTCAGAGGGAGAAATTGAAGGCATAAAGCCCAGCAGCCACGTTCCCCAAACGATTTTGTTTATTTTTTACGCAAAGAGAAGAGAGGTGAATGGAAACTCCATCAGCTGGGGAATGGGTGCTGCAGAGCCTTAGGGACAGTGTATAAGTCCATTTTTACACTGCTGTAAAGATACTACCCGAGACTGGGTAATTTATAAACAGCAGAGGTTTAATTGACTCACAGTTCCATGCGGCTGGGGAAGGCCTCCGAAACTTACCATCATGGCAGACGGGGAGGCAGGCACCTTTTTCACAAGGCAGCAGGAGAGCGAGTGAGAGCGAAGGAGGAAGAACCCCTTATAAAACCATCAGATCTCCTGAGAACTCACTCACTATCACAAGAACAGCACTGGGAAAACTGCCACCATGATCCAGTCACCTCCCACCAGGTCCCCTCGACACTTGGAGATTACAATTCAAGATGAGACTTGGGTGGGGACACAGAGCCAAACCATATCAGAGAGCAAGGGACTGGCTCACAGATGCCACCTGGGAATGGGACAAGGATGGGGCGGAGCAAGTCCTGGGACCCCAGCGCCAAGCCACAGCTGATGACTTTCAGGCAGTGTGACCCTGGGCAAGTATGCACAACCTCTCTGGACTCGCCCGGGTCCCCAAGGGTGGTTCCTTTAGCACGGGGGCAGCGGCGAAGGGTCCCAGGCAGAAGACCCCACAGACACAGGAATGGGTAGGACAGGGGTGGGAACACAAGGAAAGCAGGTGGAACAACTCAGCTGTGCAGCTGCTCGCAGGGGGCAGGGGGCAGGTGGTCCCTGACCCTCTGGGCTGCAATTTCCCTACAAGGAAGGAAGAAATGAGATTGTCCCTAAGCTCCCAGCAACACTGAGTGCGTGAACTCTCTTCTGTGGAGCATGTGTCAGGTAAGGCGGACACCGGGAAGCCTCAGTGAGCACCAATATCTAAAGCCGAGGAGAGGGTGGTGGGCTGGAGCTGCCTTTCCCTGGGGTGCACAGGCTCCTTTGAGGCCTGGAGGGGCCCCCACCTCCCACAGCAGTTGGTCAAGGTCTTCTCCCCCCAACCTCCAGTATGTCCTCTATGAATTCCTATCTGGTGGAAGGAGTTTCCCTCCCATTCCCCTTTCTGCAGGCTGGCATTGCTCACTCCTGTTCCCACCCCAAAGGTTAACATCACAAAGAGAGGGACATTTTTTACTCAAACTCAAGGGGAAGGGAGGCACAATGAGGCCTGTGTCCCACATTGTCAGGAAATTCACCTCTGTGGCGTGAGGGTTACGTAGATGGATTTTCAGCTATTGTGTCTGGAAGCTCCTTTCCCCTCTCCCTCCTCTGCCTTCAAAGTTTCCCCCACCACCTTCCAGAAGGAGAACAATGGAAAATCCCCGGCAGGGGCTCAAGACAGGACGAAGTGGGAGCCCAGGAACAGTGGCTGAGGCGGTAAAAAGACTGAGTGATAGGAAAGAGGGCCAGAAACATCTGCCACCCTCAGAAGTAGAACAAAGACCCCACACCCCAGAACAAAGCCTAGGAGATGCCGAAGGGACCAGAGGGGTACCCCAGTGTGTGAATCATTGATGGTTCCCCTAAAACTGGAGCGGAAAAAAACTATGTTTGCCACCTGTGATTTGTAGGCTGAGCCCTCCCCTCCCACAATAAGGGGCTAGAGCCTCAGAGCACACAAAGCAAAATACGCACTGAGCACTTCCAACGCTGCCTCCTAGCATCTGCCAGGAGAGTCTTCTCTGCCAGAGACCGTGAATTCCCCTGACCCCGGGTCTTTCTCACCCCATCTCCCCAAACCAAGTTCCCCTCCCTTCCTCTCTGGCCTTCCCAGGCTGTGGGACCACCTTCTCCAGGCCACTGCACTCACCCCATAAGCTTCCTTTGTCTGAATACATATTGCTTTTTAAATATTGATCAATGGCCCACTGGGCAAGACTTTCACAATCAAAATCCTGTTTCATATTCATAGCAAGCCTTGGAGGCAGACAGTGGAATTGTGCCCACTTTCCAGATGAGGACCTTGAGGCCTTCAGGTTGATGTCCCTGGGCAGTGCCGGCCAGCAGTTATTTGTAACTGGAAGAAACTGAGGTCATGTACTCCTGCTCCCCCTCATCCACGGTCATCATCCCTCCATCCCCCACCGTCTGAGAGAGACAGCATCCATGCCAGCTGGCTTGATAAGGAGCACAGACTTTGGAGCTAGATAGACCTGGGTTTGAATCCTGACTGTGCTACTCACCAGCTTTTTGATCCGTGTAAATCTTCTCATCACCTCATCTGGCAGGGACTAAGTAGCCTTAACTACAAATTGGAGGTATTGTCATCCGGATCCCATCAATAGCCAAAAGGAGATGATGAGGCAGCATGGATCCAGCTCCTCGTGCCAGGTCAGTAGAGATGGCATCATTGTCATCATCACAGCGATGGCGAGTCACAGGTAAGGAAGCTGAGGCCAACAGACGCCAAGCAACTTGCCCAAGATCCCATAGTAGGCAGGCAGCCAAGATGGGCTTCAGATTCAGGTCTCTTGACTCTAACTTCAAGGCTATCTTTTGTCCTCCTTCTATTTCTACTGAACTTGGTTTCAGCAGGAAGCAGGTTGAGCAGCCCAGAGCCCGAAGGCAAGTGACAAGCTGACCTGGCTTTGCTTGAAGAGCATCCATACCCCTACCTTCCTCCACCTCTGTCAGAGGACAGAGCTCAGCACAGAGAGTTTCCCAGCCATTCCCCCTCGGCCTCGCTAGGCATCAGCCAAGCAAAACATTGCCAGGGAATTTAAGAAACACTGTGCATTGGGCATAAAGAGACGGGCCATTGCTGCCTTCTAGTGTCCCTGTAAAAAACATCAGTCACTCCCAGGCTTGCAGTTCTTGGACCAAAAGAAAAGAATACATTTGGGGGAACAAAGAGAAAGTTGGTCACACTTTATTTTACACTAAATTAGATCATGCCACTTTCGTTGCTTGACATTCTCCAGTGCTGCCATCTAGTGGTGGATCCAATATAGTAGCCATTAGTTATTACGTAGCCATTTACATTTAAAGTAATTAAAATTAAATCAACCTGAAATTTCAGTTCTTCAGTCACACTGGCACACTCCAAGTGCTCAATAGCCACATGCAGGTGGCCCACAGGAGACAGCCTGGGTGAAGGACAGCAATGACGGGAGCCCAGGAAACAAACACATCCCTCTGTCCAGAGCCCTGGCCAGACAAGCAGATGCCAGAGCCACCTTCTGGCCTCCCCAGGTGAAACACAAGCATCACGCAGACTCCATTCAAACCTCCTAGACAACAGCAGTCAAAAAGATGCTCCATGCCCCCAGCCCCTCCAGAGACCCCAGCTGGGGCTGTGCCATGTGGCTTGAGTAGAACCCCACAGTGAGGAGAGGCAGGCAGGGCAGGGTCCTCCCTCTGATCCTTCCTGACCACTCCTTGCATGGGGAAGAAAGCCAAAAATACCTGGGTTCTCTGAAAGAATATGCAGTCCCGTGGTTAGACTCTGAGAATACCCTGGACACTCTCCGCACCCAAAAAACACACTCTGGAGGTAAGGATATCGGTGCAGTCCCCCACATCTCAGACTCTCAGACCTAAAGGGCGGGCATCACGAAGCTGAGTTGCTCCATTTTGCAGATGTGAAGGCTGAGCCCAGAATGGGCAGTGATTTTCCTCCCAGAGTTGCACAGCCTGCCAGTGTGAAAGCCAGAACTGGAACCCAGTCTCTTGACGCCCAACCCAGTGCTCCCTCCCAGCTCTGCTCCTGACCCGGGACAGTCACACTCACCTCTGAGCCTCGGTGGACCCATTTGTAAAATCAGTCTGTTGGCCTTGACATCCTCTCAAGTTCCTTCCTGCCACATCATCATGCCTTTCTCTGATATATGAAGTGGGAGAGGGACACAGAGTTCCAGAATTTACTCCGTTTGTTTTTCTGGGGGGGTGGATGCAAATGGAGGCTGCAGGGAAGGTCCATTGAGATCTGCACACTCATTCATCCAACAAGTACCAATTCACCATCTGCCAGGTACTGAGCTCACAAGGAGGTGGGTACTCATTGGTTCCAAAGGCAGTGGAGGAAGGCTTCCACTCATGAAAGTGCGTTGGAAGGGATGTGCCCAGGCTGGGCGTAGTGGCTCACGCCTGTAATCCTAGCACTTTGGGAGGCCAAGGCGGGCAGGTCACCTGAGGTCAGAAGTTCAAGATCAGCCTGGCCAACATGGTGAAACCCCATCTCTACTAAGAATACAAATATTAGCCAGGCACGGTGGTGCGCACCTGTAGGCCCAGCTACCTGGGAGGCCAAGGCAGGAGAATCGCTTGAACCTGGGAGGTGGAGGTTGCAGTGAGCAGAAATTGCACACTGCACTCCAGCCTAGGTGGACAAAGGGAGACTCCATTTAACAAAAATAAAAAGAAGTGATGTGCCCAGATTTGCATAGGGGACAGATCCCCATGACAACAAGGCTGGAGTCTGGACTGGAGGTGGGGGAGTTGGAGGGCAGCTAAGCTTGGCCCCTGCAGTGGCTCATTCCACAGAGAGAGGCTCTAGCTAGGAGAGCAGAGGCAGGGAATGAAGAGGGAAGCATGGGTTCAAGACACATTTAGAAGCAAAACTTCTCAGGAACTATTGCTGAATGAATAAGAAGGACAAAAGAGAAGGGGGGAGCATGAGCTGATGCATGGGAAAGACCTCAGAAGGATGTCCAATATATGGGGCCTCAAAGGAGATGTTGTGCTTTTTTTTTTTTGTTTTGGGGGAGTTTTTTTAAGACCAAGTCTCACTCTGTCGCCAGGCTGGAATGTAGTGGCACAATCTCAGCTCAATGCAACCTCCACCTCCCGGGTTCAAGCGATTCTCCTGCCTCAGCCTCCCGAGCAGCTGAGACTAGAGGCACTCGATACCACGCCCAGCTAATTTTTGTATTTTTAGTAGAAATGGAATTTCACCATGTTGGCCAGGCTGGTCTTGATCTCTTGACCTTGTGATCCACCTGCCTTGACCTCTCAAAATGCTGGGATTACAGGTGTGAGCTACTGCGCCCAGCCCAAAGGAGATGTTAATATCCCGCCCACCTTCTTGTCACTCTAACTTTTCCATTGAGCTGACCAGGAGACCAATTGTCCCCCACCCCCCATTTCCCCTCACTTGCTTTGGGCTGGGGTGTCCTGCCCCAGAGGGCTGTGCTGCTTTCAGTAGCTGTGTCCAGTGAAGAAACAAGGGCCCCTGGGTAGCCCAGATCAAGTCTCCCCTAGTGGGGCTGGCCCAAGCATCTCATCAACTGGCACAGACCAACTCATTGACTCATTCATTCATTCATTCATTCATTTACTCATGTATTCAACCCACCGTGGGCCTGAGGCAAGGCTGGACACTAGACACCAAAGATAGTAAAGCAGACACTGGGCTCCTGACCTTGGGGGCTCACAACCAAGATGGGAGACAGGCAGTAAACACAGAGACAGACACAAACAGAACTGCAAATGGTGGTAATCTCTCCAAAGGCCAAACCAGGGGCTAAGAAAGGGGCTGAGCGGGGCAGGGTAAGGTCTGGTTGGGCAAGCAGAGGAGGAAAGCACATTGAGCAGAAACCTGAAGAGTGAGAAGGAGCAGGCCTCACAGGAAGTGGGGGAACCTGAACAGACATTTCTCAAAAGAACATGTATGAATGCCAACAGGTTCTTGAAAAATGCTCAGTGTCACTAATCATTAGGAAAATGCTAATTAAAACCACAATGAGATGCCACCTCTCACCTGTCAGAATGGCCATGAACATGAAAATAAAAGACAAGTGTTGGTGAGGACGTGGAAAGGGGGGAAGCCTTGTGCTCTGTTGGTAGAAATGTAAATTGGCACAGCCATCATGGTAAACAGTATGGGGGTCTCTCGATAAACTAAAAATAGAATTACCATGTGATCCAACAATCTGGCTTCACCGTATATATCCAGAGGAACTGAAGTCAATATGTCAAAGGGATACCTACAGTTCTGTGTTCATTATGGCATTATTACAATAGCCAATATACAGAATCAACCTAAGTGCCCATCAGTGGATGAATGGATAAAGAAACTGTGACACATATACACAAAAGAAACACTATTCAGCCTTTACAAAGCAGAAAGCCCTGCCTGTCATTTCCAGCAATATGGATGAACCTGGAGGACATTATGCTAAGTGAAATAAGCCAAGCTCTGAAAGACAAATTCCATATGATCTCTTACATGTGGAATCTTAAAAATGCTGAATCCACAGAAGTACAAAAATAGAATGGTGGTTACCAGGGGCCAACAGGAAGAGTTGGAGGAGGGAATGTGGAGTTGTTGATTAAAAGTTGCAAGTGTTGGCCAGGTGCAGTGGCTCATGCCTATAATCCCAGCACTTTGGGAGGCAAAAGCGGGCGCAACACCTGAGGTCAGGAGTTCAAGACCAGCCTAGCCAACATGGCGAAACCCCCATCTCTACTTAAAATACAAAAATTAGCCAGTGTGGTGGCACATGCCTGTAATCCCAGCTACTTGGGAGGCTGAACGGGGAGAATCACTTGAACCCAGGAGGCAGAGGTTGCCGTGAGCCAAGATCGCACCATTGCACTCCAGCCTGAGCAACAAGAGGGAAACTCTGTCTCAAAAAAAAAAAAAAAATTACAAAGTGTCAAATAGAGAGGAGGAATAAGTTTTGAGATCTACTGCACAACAGGGTGGCTCTTGTCAATCATATGTGTCATATACAGTCACGTGAATAACAACATTTTGGTCATCGATGGACCACATATATGATGGAGGTCCCAAACGATTGTAATGGAGCTGCCGTATACAGGTGTACTTTTTTTTTATCTTTTATATCATATTTTTACTGTACCTTTCCTATGTTTAGATATGTTTAGATACACAAATACTTACCATTCTCTACAGAAGAATATTGTACAAGTTTGTAGTCTAGGAGCAACAGGCTCTACCATTCAGCCTAAGTGTGTACTAGGCTGTATCATCTAGGTTTGTGTGAGTTCACTCCATGATGATCACTCAACAATGAAATTATCTAACAATGCATTTTTCAGAATGTCACCCTGTCGCTAGGTGACTTGTGACTATATTTCAATAACTAAGAGAGTACATTTCAAACGTCTCACCACAAAAAATGGTAAGTGAAGTGAGGGGTATGTTCATTCACTTGATTTAATCATTCCACATTGTATATATGTATCAAAACATCACACAGTACTCCATAGATGTATGTAATTGTTATTTGTCAGTCAAAAATCATTTTAAAAAGAGTGGAGAGAAGAGCATCGCAGGCAGAGGGAGCAGCATGCGCAAGGTTCCGGAGGTGGGAACTCTTACCACCAAGACAAATTGCTTTGTTATACAAGGGAATCCGGTCCAGAGAAGCAAGGATGGACTCAAAGTTACACTAATATCGGTATCAGGGTCAGGAAGAGAAACAGAGCCTCCTGTCCCCTGCCTCGAGGCATCACTCCTGCAGAGTGGCTGCACACCCTGGTTCAGCTTCAGCAACCCCAGGACTCTGCGCTCCACCTGCCTCAACCTCCATGGCTCAGCGTTTTCATGCTGCCTCCCTGAGCCTCAGTCTTCCCATCTCTAAAATGGGGTTGTTGTCACCTGGAAAGACAGCCGTGATGACACAAGGTAGCCCTGCCCAGGCCCACACCTGGCACCTAGAACATACCAAGTTCCCATGTTCCTTCCCCTATTTGCCCCCTCCCCTTGTTGCAAGTGAGCTGGTGCCCTGTGCAGTAGGGTCTCCTAGACTGAGGATGAAACTCACCTGGAGCCCTGGTAACCATAAGGCCCTCCCAGGAGGTTCGGATTCATTGGGGTTGGCTAGGGCTGCAGCACTGAGTTTTTTACAAGTTGCCAGGTAACTTTCACCATCAGGAGGCTGGGGAGCCCTGCTAAGTGGGATGGAGTCACACAGAATCTGGCGGGATAGTGGATCAGTATCTGCCTCACTGGGTGGCTTTGAAAAATCAAAGATGCTAGTATTCCAGAGGGAGCACCGAATTAGCTTTCAGGTTCCCACCCTCCAGTCCAAGCACAGAATAGGTGGTCGGCTGATTGTGTTATTGTGGGAGACTCAGCAATGAATGCAGGCATGGGGGACCAGGAGGAAGGCCACAGAAAGCCAATGTTGGCCCCCTACCAGACCTTTGGGCAGTGAGGTCCTGCCAGGAGATGGTCCCAGTAGTGGGGTGCAAAGCTTCAGGACAAGGCAGTCCCTCAGTGGGGAGCCTTAGTACTTTGGAAGGGAAACTCACCACACCACAAAACAGCAGCTGCCACCATTTCCTCTGGTGTGCGATCCGCTCATCCTAGCAGGTGCCTTGACAACATCCTCTCTTTTAAGTCCACTGTGGGCTGCCAGGCAAGATGCATCGAGGCTGCATGGACCATGAGCCCTCAGCACTTTTGCCTTCATGGGCCCCGTCTTGCATAAAACAAAGATTATGCTTTATCTGCTAAGCACAGTAGCTCACACCAGTAATTCTAGCATTTTGGGAGGCTGAGGCGGGCAGATCACTTGAGGTCAGGAGTTCAAGACCAGCCTGGCCAACAATGGTGAAACCCTGTCTCTACTAAAAAGACAAAAATTAGCTGAGCATGATGGCGCGTGCCTATAATCCCAGCTACTCTGAAAGCTGAGGCAGGAGACTCACTTGAACCTGAGAGGCATAGGTTGCAGTGGGCTGAGACCGTACCAGTGCACTCCAGCCTGGGAGACAGAGAGAGACTCCATCTCAAAAAAAATTAATTAATTAATTAAAAAATAAAGATTATACTTTATGACTGTTGGTATAAACACATATATAACCCAACCTGGCTTATATTAATTTTTTTCTTCTGATTTTAAAAGAAATTAGAATATTTTTGCATGTCCTTATATTCACTTTCTTTTTTTTTTTTTTTTAGTTTTTATTTATATTTTTGTTTTTTAGAGACAGGGTCTCACAATGTTGCCCAGACTGGACTGCAGTGACACAATCATAGCTCACTGTAACCTCAAACCCCTGGATTCAAGTGATCCTCCTGCCTAAGCCTATCCTGTAGCTGGGACTACAGGCACACGCTATCCTGTTGGGCTAATTGTTTAAAGCTTTTTTAGAAACAAGGTCTCACTATGTTGCCCATGCTGGACCTGGCCTCAAGTGATCCTCCTGCCTCAGTTTCCCGAAGTCCTGCTGTTTGCCACTGCACCTGGCCTGTATTAGTTTCCTCTTACTGCTAGGACAAGTTATCATAAATTTAGTGACTTAAAACAATGCAGATGTATGACTTTAGAATTCTGGAGGTGAGACATCTGCAATTGGTCTCCCTTGGCTAAAACCAAGGTGTTGGCAAGGCTGTGAGCCTTTCAGGATGCTCTACAGGAGAATGCATTTCCTTGCCTTTTCCTGCCACATTCCTTGGCTTGTGGCCCCTTCCTCCCTCTTCTTATACCCATTACTTTGATACTCAGTCTCCGTCTCTCTCTTCCACATTCAAGGACCCTTTTGATCACACTGGGCATCCCAAGAAAATCTCTGCATGAAGCTCATCTAATCAGCAACCTTAATTCTACCTACACCCTTAATTCCCATTTGCCATGAGGCATAACATTATCAGTTTCCAGAGTCTGAGATGGGGACCTCTTCAGGGGCCATTATTCGGCCAACCACATCCCTTAAAAGTATCTTGGGCCCTAGGCACTGTGTCTCCTGCACCTAAAATGGATATGGTGGCCCCGGGCATTACTATTCCCCTTTATAGCTGAGAAAACTGAAGCTCAGAGAGTGGAAGCAATTCACCCAATGTCACACAGCCAGGAAACATGGAGCTCAAATGCCAGCTTCACCTTGCCTAGTTCAGAAGCCAGGGGGTGGGGTGAGTGGCTGTGGTCAGGATCCTGGGGAAGGGCACACTGGGGGACCAAAGTCCTCTGCACCAATGGGCACAAACCTGGAAGGGCCTGAGTTTGCTGGAGAGGGGAAGTGCTGGATGTCAGAGGGTGTCCCATTCCCTTTCTGCCAAGGCTCCCAGCACTCAAGCAGGAAGGCAGCGCCTGCAGGCACCACGCAACAAACAGGGGAGAACCAGGGAGCGTTCCCAGGCTCCATGATTCACAGCCCAGCAGATGCTTCCCTGAACCAATATGCTGATTCCTCACAAGACAGATTCACTTATCTGACATTTATGACCGGAGACAGAAATCATGTTGGGGGAAATGTATCGCTTTTCAAATTCACGTTTGTTACTTCTTCATCACCTACCAGCAAGCAGATGCGGCAGAGTTATTTATTTGAGGTTCCTGTTAACTAAGTTGCTAACACACTATGAAAATCAAATGCAATTATGCAAGAAGAAGGAAAGCCAGTTAGCTGGAGACCCCAATGTTCCCACAGAGCCCAGGGGGGGCCAACAAGCGTGGGGGGGCGCTGGGGAGAGAGTACGTTCAGTAGAAGTCAACTGAACTCTGAGCCTGGGAATTGGGAAAGTAACAGTAGATGTTTCCAGGGCCACAGCAGGACACAAGCATGGTGAGGAAGGGGAAGGGCCCAAGACTTGAGAGTGGGGGCCTCAAAAGCTGATTAGTCCACTTTGAGGAATAATAACAGCAGCTGCTTAAACAGTGCGCCTACTAGGTGCCGGACACCTGGCAAACAGCTTCTTCTTTAACCTCCACTGTGGCTGGTATGTATTAGCAAGCTGGCTATGGATGACATTGTCCCTGCATCTCACCCAGTGACTGCCAAAAGAGTTCCCAGTTTTCCAGGTGAGAAAACCAAGGCACAGAGAGGTTAATTCATATACCCATGATCACACAGCTCAGGGGATGGGATTCACAGGTGGGCACCAAAGGCCAGAGGGAGGCAGGTCTCCTTGCTCTGCCAGCCAGGTCTGAGCAACCAAGAGTCCCAGTAAGGGAGACCCCCAGACCCTGCTCTCCACTTCCCCAAGTCCACCACCTGCCAAGCAGCCCCGCTGGAATCACTGCTACTGCTGCTCACCCCACAACTGATAAGGGTCTCAGGATGGGAGCAGAAAATGAAGCAGGAGGCGGCGGGTGCGGTGGGGCGGAGTTCACCACCACCACCACCCCCAGCTGCCCACCCCAATCCCCTAACAGATAATTCTCCCTAATGTTTATTGCCTTTTCACTTATTTATTAGCCAGGCTATGTCAAAATATATGCTAAATCAATGTTGTAGCACAGCTCAGCTGCGAGGATTGATTTCTTTTATTTAAGATGAAACAAGTTTAGTTTAGGGCCGAGAGCAAAATTCTAGCATGCTGATAAGATGCTGCCTGGCAAGATTCCTGGGAAGGATTCCTGGGAAGCCTCCCAAAGGCTGGAGCCCCTCTGGGAGAGCAACCTTCAAGATTCATGGTTCCCAAGGTACCACCAGCAAATCCAAGGAGGACAAGAGAGAGGGAAGATTCAGGGCTGAGTCCCTCCCACGTGCCAAGTAAGAGCAAAGCAGTGTTGGGGAGGGTATGTGTGTCCTCACTCTCACTCCCTAGCTCAGATAACTAAATATGGAAACTGAGGCACAGAAATGTTGAGAAACTCACCCAAGCCACAAAGCTAACTTAGAGTTGTCTGCCTCTAAATCTGTGAGACTTCCCCAAATCACGTAGCTGTAGAATTTTTTCTCCCAGAGTAAATTCACTGAGCTTCTGAATCCACATCGTAAAATGAATTACCATAAAGCAAGACACATTTTCCCACAGAAACAATGTTAAGATATTCAGCTGGGCTTCCTGACCAATGACTAGGCGTCCAGTACATCATAAATATGACCAACCCAATGTCATCAATATAAATGTGCAACAACTATAAATGTCTTAATAATCAGCTGAAAATGTAAACCCTAAATGGTCATGTAAAATTTGTCACAAGTCCCAGAACTCAGAAATATAGTGAGCATATTTGTCATAGCAGAAACCCCAAAGAATTATAAATAATGCATACATTCCACGTGTAAAAAATATAGTCCTCCCGTATCATAAACTTGACTCTAAAGAAATAAGTTGCTATAGCAGAATTATAGAATTGCAGTGGAAAGAGGGACCATAAATATTATTTTTTTCTAGACCCCATCTGTTGCTGAGATCCTCACGCAACAGTGCTGCCAGGATTTTCCAGCTTTCACTTAAACATCCCCCTAAGGAAAGGGAACTCACTACCTCCATGGCTTCTTATGCTACTTTTTTCTCTCTCTCTTTTTTTTTCTGTTTTTGTTTATTGTTTTGTTTTATTTTTTGAGACAGAGTCTCGCTCAGAGTCACCCAGGCTAGAGTGCAGTGGTGCCATCTTGACTCACTGCAAACTCACCTCCCAGGTTCAAGCAATTCTCCTACCTCAGCCTCCCGAGTCGCTGGGATTACAGGCACCCACCACCACACCTGGCTAATTTTTGTACTTTTAGTAGAGATGGGGTTTCACTGTATTGGCCAGGCTGGTCTCGAACTCCTGACCTCTCAGAGAAACTGAGGACCACTTGGTCAATGGTTGGGATAATAAGAGTATTAATAAAATAATGATAGCCGACATGGGTTGCCTTATTTGGCCTACACAACAATGCATGAGATAGGTATAATTATTGATCCCCCATTTGAAAGATGGCAAAATTGAGGGTCATGGGGGTTAAATAACTCAGGTGATCTGCCCATCTCAGCCTCCCAAAGTGCTGGGGTTACAGGCGTGAGCCACCGCACCTGGCGCTATTCTACTTTAGGTTAAACTTTCCCGTAGTCGTTTCCTGTGCATTCTCTGTTTGCCCTGAAAGGAATGAACACGGTACCAGCAGGCCCTGGGGGGAGATCCTGAGCTATTTAACCTCTATGAGCCTCCGTTTTCCCATTTCTCAAATGGGGATCAATAATAGTACCTATCACACGCATTGTTGCGAAGACCAGATAAGGTGATCCATGTCAGCTATCACTGTTTTATTAATGCTGTTATTATCCCACCCATTGACCAAGTGGTCCTCAGTTTCTCTCATATTTGTCTCCCATCTTTGGGCAGCTGCTTTGGACTTTTTTTTTTTAATCCCAAATACAGGGCCCTCACTTCATTCTTGTAATGTTTCCTATTGATATTTTGAACCATTTCCTCACCCCACCCTGACAAGACCTTTGGATGTTGACCCTGTTGTCCAGCCCATCCTCCATCCCATCAGTGTTTAAAGAGCCCATTGATTGGATCAGTAGACAATTGTCTTCCTCTAAGCTGATGATAAAGACTGCTGGTCCACACCAGGCACAATGGCTTACACCTGTAATCCCAAAACTGGGAAGCTGGGGTGGGAGAATCACCTGAAGTCAGGAGTTCGAGACCAGCCTGGGCAACATAGAGGGACTCTTTCTCAACAAACAGTTTAAAAGTTAGCTGGACATGGTGGTGCACACCTCTGGTATCAGCTACTCGGGAGGCTGAAGTGGGACAATAGCTTGAACCTGAGAGGTCAAGGCTGCCATGAGCCCAGGAGGTTGAGGTTGGAGTGAGCCATGATCATGGAGTGAGCCATGATCACACCACTGCATTCCAGCCTGGGTGACATTGCAAGACTGTCTCAATAATTCATTCATTCATTAATTTTTAAAAAGAACACTGGTCAGCCAGGCACAGTGGCTCACACATGTAATCCAGCACTTTGGGAGGCTGAGGCGGGCGGATAACCTGAGGTCGGGAGTTCAAGACCAGCCTCACCAACATGGAGAAACCCCATTTCTACTAAAAATACAAAATTAGTCGGGCATGGTGGTGCATGCCTGTAATCCCAGCTACTCAGGAGGCTGAAGCAGAAGAATCACTTGAACCCAGGACGTGGAGGTTGCAGTGAGCCAAGACTGCACCACTGCACTGTAGCTTGGGCAACAAGAGGAAAACTCCATCTCAAAAAAAAGAATGCTGGTGTAGACAGGCCTGGAATAGAATCTTGTGGCATCCCATTGGAGACCTCCCTTGGGGTCAGTGTGTCCCAGACTGTATTTTTTGGAAATGTTTGTCCCCCAAGAGATGTAAATATGTGTTTGGAAATAAAAGAGGCTGCAATCAGATGATATTGATACACAACAGATGCTAAAACAGTGTTTACACGGAGAAGCAAAGACACGACATCTAATGGTAAGCTTCCAGGCTGGAGGCTTTACCTTCCAATAGTACAAGCCCTTAAATCTCTTTTGTCCACTAAGATTTATTTTTACAAAAGAATTCCACCCTGTGGGTGCCCTGAGCACAGTCAATCACTCCCTCCTTTCTCAGACAGCTTTATTTCTTCTCCCTGCCCTGCCCTGGTGAGAACCCCAAGCACACCAGTCCTGAGACATCACCTGGCGCCTCTTGTCTGGCCCCACAAGAGCCATCAGGGTGGGGGGAGTGGCCATTGGTTTTGAGTCATACCTGTGGGCTCCTATTCAGATCCTGAGTACAGGTTCCAAGAAGCTGCCCTCCTCCCCAGCAGCCGCCTCAGGTCCCCCAAATTGGAAGCATGACCCTCTCCTCACCCCACCAACCTCCACAGGAGCTTCTGCCCAGGGCCACAAACAGACCAGCTTGGATCATGGGGGACTGAGCACCTGAAATATTCTCTGCTTCTGCCCTGATGTCTGAAGGCCAGTGCGGCCTCAGGCCTGGCCCACAGTGGCTGATAGTGGAATGAATCAATGGCCAAGCAAAGGTCTGCCAGCCCCTGCAGAAGAGCCAAGCTCTCCTGCCCAGGTGAATCCCCCCTCATCCCAGATCCCTCTCTGCTTCCCCATGCCTGGAAACCACACCTATCATGCCTTGCCTGGGATTCATGAGTGAACTCCCAACACCTCATGAACACGAAACCTGTCTTCATTCTACTGTCCTTCTGAAAGGACACCTTTTGGAAAAATGAACCCAAGGATCCCAAAAGCATCTGCCTGAGCAACTATGAATGATGATCTTCCTCTTCCCATGTGTGTCCTCCAGGAGCCCCATTTTGCCAAGTTCAGAAGAGGCTCATCTGTTCTCATCGCTAGCCACTAGATGGCAACATCAGGAATCGTTTAATTTTCCAAAGAAAGTTGCTTGGGGAACCACACAGTTCTAAATAAAGCAAAAAGCAATGAATAGGAGGAAGGAAGGGAAGTGGAAAGGTAGGGATTTAGAATTCCCCCATCCCTTCATGTGGCTGTATAACCTGGGCACATCCTTAAATCTCCCAGAACTTCTGCACCTGCAAAATGGGGCTAAGAGCAGTAGCTACCTCTTCAGGTAATGCTGAAAGACCCGACCCGGGAGCATATAAATCTCCTGGGGAGCTTTTAAAAATAGTGAAGTCGGCTGGGCATGGTGGCCCATGCCTGTAATCCCAGCACTTTGGGAGGCCAAGGCGGGTGGATCACTTGAAATCAGGAGTTCGAGACCAGCCTGGCCAATACGGTGAGACCCCATCCAGTAAAAATACAAAATATTATCCAGGTGTGGTGGCATACACCTGTAAGCCCAGCTACTCAGGAGGCTGAGGCAGAGGTAGCAGTGAGCCGAGATCACACCACTGCACTCCAGCCTGGGCAACAGAGCAAGACTCCGTCTCCAAAAAAAAAGAAAAAAAAAAGAGTGAAGTCCAGCCCCCACTAGGCCAATTAAATCAGAATCTCTATGTGTGCCTTCCCCCCAGATAGTACTTGGATATGGGGATAGGAGATGGTTGGGCTGTTCCAGGGCACATCCTGAAGTGAGAATCTCTGCTCCAGGGCAGCAGTTCTCAAGCTTGGGAATGCATCAGAGTCACTGGGAGCTCTTGGTGACACAGATTGCTGGGTCTCACCCGCAGAGCTTCTGATTCAGCAGGTCTGGGGTGGGACCCCAGGATTTGCTGATGCTTCTGGTTGAGGCCACACTTTGAGAACCACTATTTTGCAAAGAAAGAGAGAGAGTGGGTAAGCTGGTGCATATAGAACACTAAGTGGCTTGAGTTCAGGAGTTCAAGACCAGCCTGGGTAACACGGTGAGACCCTGTCTTTACACACAAAAAAAAATTTTAATTATCCAGACTTAATGGTATGTGCTTGTAGTCCCAGCTACTCAGGAGGCTGAGGCCGGAGGATCACTTGAGCCCAGGTGGTTGAGACTGCAGTGAGCCATGATCGTGCCACTGCACTCCAGCCTGGGCAACAGAGCGAGACCCTATCACTGCCCCCACAACTGCCCAGCCAAAAAAACACACTAAGCTCTATGACTGGCCCACAGGAGGCAGTGTGGGTTTTTCTGCTAACAACAACCAATTGTCCAATTCTCCAACACCACTTGGATTTCCAACAATTCAAGCCACTTCTGACCATAGCTACGCAGAGTTACTGCAGACTTCCCGGGTTAATAAAGGCTGACACTAGCCACAGGCGGGGTCACCAGGTGAGTCATGCTTCTGTCTGCCCAACTACAAGTTCGGGGGCGCCCACAGACCTCCTCCAGGTTTGATAATTTGCTAGAATAACCCACAGAACCCAGAAAAGGGCTTTGCTTTTGATTACTCGTTTATTACAAAGGATACAACTCAGGAACAGCCAATGGAAGTGCCACATAGGACAAGACGCGGGGGTGGAACGCAGAGTTTCTGTGCCCTCTCTGGGAATGCCAGAGAAAGAGGCATCATTCATCAGTTTACAAAGCACTTGGAGAATGGTTACTCATGTGACCCACTCCGGCTGCCTGTGAGTTCAGCAGAACATGGCAAGGTACAACGTTTTCATGAAGGAGCAAACTGAGACGAAAAGCACTGATGAGCAGTGAGCCTTACACACACCTTCACGCCAAGAGACTAAGCAGCAGAGTCTGGGGTCAGAAAACGGGGGCTTCTGCTTCCCAGCCCCCTGCTCTTACCCCTGTGCCCCTCTGCCCTGGAGAACCGGACTTGTTAGGACTGTTTGTAAACCAAGAGTTAACAGGCTCAGAGACATGCCTATGTGTACAGAGCTTTAGCACAGAGGCTGGGAGGATTCTTTCTTTTGTCTGGTCAGAGCCTCTCTTTTTTCACTCTTGGTTCTCAGTGACAAGGTAGGCGTGTGGGTAAAGCTGGGGGATCCTCGAGGGCTCCACCAGCCTGTGCAGTCAGTCCCAGCCAATCAGACTTGAGTTTTTCCTAGCAGCTTCCTTCCTCGGACCAGCTCAGACACCTCTTCCCCAAGCTGGATTTTGCCCAGGGGACTTGTCTCAGGCCACAGAGGGCAGTGTGACCGAGGGATGTGCAGGTGGCCTGGAGAAGAGACCCAGACAGGCAGGAGGCAGATGGCCCGGGCTTGCCTGGTTCTGGGCCTGCTGCCACACTGCCCAGCTGAGGGCTGGTGCAGAGCTGTGTCTGTTTGCCCCATCAAGAGGTGGGAGGAATTGACCCGCCTTCCTGCCCCACAGATGGTGCAGCCTCCGACCTATTGTTTTCCAGGATGCTTTCACAGAGGGCACAAGGAATGTAAGGTCTAGAAACAGGAAGCCCTGGCTTCCTCTGGACGAGGCTTCCTCCAGACTCAGGCTTGCCCTCCAGACAGCCAGGCTCTGCCTGGCTCACTGGACCACACCAAGGAAGGTCTTGCCCTCTCTCGGCTTCTGCAGGCGATGGATACACAGGAGGCTTGGGCAGTGGGATGACCGATGACTCCAGACAATGGAGGAGGAAGATGCTGCCCAAGGCCTCAACCTGGCTGCACCATGAACACAGCACATGCGGTCACATCCATGCGGATGCATTGCACACTCATGTGGAGCCACACGGCTGCCAGACACCATGCACATGCCACGCCCATGCTAACATGCTCACAAGTATACGCGGTCATCCTCACACACACACGGGGTCCCCCACCATTCACCTCTCTGCAGCTTCAGTGTCGTGACAAACATGTATGGAGCACTTACTGTATACCAGAGACTATTCTATGCACTTTACATGCAGCTTCTCAATTAGTCCTTCCAGCAACCCTGGGAGGAAGGCAAGCCATCTCCCCCATCTTACAGAAGGGAAACTGAGGCACCGAAGGCCTTGTGGCTGGTCCAGGATCAGCCAGACCGTAAGTGGCAGATGTGCCCCAGCACGTAGCCACAGGGCAACACTCTCCCTCCGCCTCTGGGAGCACCACTTCCCTCTCAGCCTTCCCAGGATGTTGTGAGAGAAAAGTGAGAAACATCTGGGGAAGCGCTCCCTCCCCTCCTTCCCTCCCTCCCTCCCAGGGGCTACAGCAAGGCATTGTTCTCCCTGTCGGGAATTCAAACCCTGTTCACTTGGCCTTTCCTGGCCAAAGAGAGGCTGCACTTAGCTGCCTTCCTCACCCGGCTCCAGTGACTGCATCCTGAGCCACAGTCACTTGCAGTTCCTCAGCTGGTGGCCTCTCCCTGGCCTGACCACAGCGCACAGGAGCCAGCCCGGCCAGCAGGCAACTGCATGTGGACATGGTAGACTGGACAAGGGGCGCCTCTCCTAAAATCCAGGGGTCCTTGGGTCCCTGACCGGTATGAGGCCCCCAGGGGTGCCCTGCCTGAGCTCCTCAGTGTGGTGTGACAGGCCCTCTGCCACCCGGCCTCCTCCCCGGCCAGTCCTTCTTCCCCTCCCAGTACCTCAGTGCTCCCCCCACCCCTTGGAATGTCTTCTCCTTCCCTAAGAGGCCTCCTTGCCTGTGACCCTGCCATTCTGCTGTCTGCAGAGCCCTTCCCCCCACTCCACCTCTGGTGAGCTCCTGCTCATTCTTTTAGATCAGCTTGGGAACCCAGTCCTCCAGCAGCTCCCAGGCCACCTCGTCCGGGTACCCCCAACTCAGGGTGCACACCTCTGTCGCTCAGTGTGGCCCATGCCTGTCTTGGTGTCTGTCTCTCCACCAGAGTGGGGCACATCAGAGACAAGGACCCAGCCTGAGTCACCTCCCACGTCTCCATGCCTAGCACAGGGCGGGGCAAAGCCTGGGCGCTAAGTGTATTTTCTAAATAACAAATGAACATAAAACATTGGTGAACAATGCCAAGTTATTAGAAGAAGGAAGGTGCTATTGAGTGAGCATTAAACTGGGAAGAGAAACATAAGGGTTGAAATCCTGGTTCTGCTACTCAGAAGCTGTGTGACCTTGAGCAAGTTACTCAGCCTCTCTGAGCCTCAGCTCTGTCATCAGGGAAATGGGAATACAAATAGCACTTCCATCTTTCAGGGCTATTTTGAAGCATCATTACATGAGAAAATGTAGGTGGAGTACATAGACAGAGTGTGGCAGAAGCTTCTTAGGGATGCTTTCAGAATAGGAGTCTGGAAGGCTGCCTGGGGGGTGTGGTGAGTTTGATCTGAGCACTGAGGGGCTGGGAGCTTTGGGTTGTAGAGGGAGGAAGGAAAGCGCATCCTAGGTGGGGGAGGACAGCATGGGAAAGGGCTTGGAGTAGAGAAGCCTAGATTGGATCTAGAGTATTCAGCAAGGTTCAGTAGGCACACACAGCCTGGTGTGAACTGGACAATGCCACGCTGGACTTGTTACTTAATTCTGTAAAATGGGCAGACCCTCAACCCTCTCTCAAGGACCCCATGAAGCATGAGAAATAAGATACGGAGCCTGAGAGGGATGACATGTAGGAGGTGCTCAGGTAGTGCTGACGACTCTAACTCCTGCCCAGCCCCAGAACTTGTCGAGGGACTGCCTCTTTTAATTCCCTGGATCCCCCATCCCCAGCCTGGTGCAGAGCTGGGCACCCACCAGGACTGAGAGACTGGTTGATTGATTGATTGCCTGATCTTGGTGACTCCTTGGAGCCTTCGGGAAAAGAATCCACTGTCCACCAGAACATACCACAGAACACAGGCACACACCCAGCCCTGTACCTCGTGTCTGCCTCAACATACCAGCGTTCCAGCCACCCATTCATTCATTCATTCACACATGCACTCATTCATTCGTTCATTCAAAAAGTGGCTCTTCATCCCTGCCTGGTGCCCACCTTGAGCTCATGTCCAGGAGACCCAAAGTGAGCCCGGCCCAGTTTCTGCTCGGAGGATTCTCAGCTGTGTCTGCAGCTCCCATCACAAGTGTTCTGTTTCTTGTGGAATCACAGCTGAAGGTAAGACCCCTCCCTGCTCCTCCTTCCTGCTCTTCCTCCTTCTGAGCACCAGCAGACTACCTCAGATGGTCCCTATTCTCTGTTCCCTAGAGGTTTGTCTGCCCCTCAGCACAGCATAGCTGGCTGGACAAAGGGTTTTTCCTTTGCCCGTAACTGAGCAGACGGGCTCACCAACCCCTCTGCCATCAGACCATCACCTGCCTGGGAACACATAACACTGGACTCTCCCTGCTGGTCCCTCCGACCCAGGGAGCAGTGGGCTGACTGCCCAGTTCTAACAAGTGCACAGTTTCAAGTTCACATTTGGGGAGCACTCACCTATTACCAGGTGCTGGGGATAAGCACCCAAATAGGACACAATCCCGGTGGGAAAGAGGAGGGTTGTGAATGAGGTCTGTATAAAGTGCCCGGGAGCTCAGAAGAGGGAGTGGAGCAGAGATAAGAGTGAGATAGGGGTGGCTCTGACGGGACTCTGCGAGCACGTGAGGAAGGAGAGAGAGGAAACACACAGGTGGAATAGCATGAGCAAAGTCCCGAGGCGCGAGGCTGCAGGGCTGCGCCACGGCAACGCCTGCTGAAGCTGATGGCATCATTTTCCTGCCCATCCTTGGGTGTCTCATGCTGTGGGGAGGAAGGAAAGGGAAGTCCCATTTGGGGGAACCCCTGCTCTGTCCTGACACAGTGCTACTCACTCAGTTGCAGCAGGGCAGGAAAGCTTTTGGGTAAGGAGCTGGGCTCTGGAAATAGAAGTGTGACTCTGAATTTCCGTCCCACCACTGATAAACTCTGATCTCGGAAAGCCTTTCACTCCCAGCCTCTGTTTTCCCATCTGCATAATGGGCCGACAGTAGTACGGCCCCCCGGAGTTGTCCTTAAGTTTGAATGAGGAGTCCCAAGGAGAGCTTAGTGCCTTGGCAGCACCCACAAACGCTATGGTCCCCCAAATGTGACAACACAAACATATTGCCTGGGGGAGGCACAAACACATAGGTCTTGGGATTCCATCGCCAGCCACTCTGACCCCATCGGCCTGGGGTGGAGCCCCGAGAATCTGCATATTCAATCCCCTTCTCCCAAGACCAATGGCTGGAAGACCACACTTTGAGAAACAGCCACACCATAAGGCTTGCTGGTCCCGTCATTTATTTTCATTGTCTCATTTGAGCTTCCAGACAGTCGGCAAAGTCTGAACAGATAACCCAGGTGAGGAAAGAGGCTCAGAGAGGCAAGTCGGCTGCCCAGGTCACACAGGCAGCAACGGGTCATGCTAGGATCCAAACGGGGTCTGCCACCCCCACACCAGTACCTGTTCGAGCAGCAGTCCCTGCCGGGTTAGCCTTCATCCTGGCAGAGGCTGGGTGGGCGTACCAGGCCTTGTCGTCCCACCCCTCGCCCCACCCCCAATGCCTCCACTGTTGCTTCCTCCTCTGCTGCTAATCTGATCTCACAGACCATCCCATTTCCTGCCGGCCCACCGGCCGCCTTCCTTACTCCCAATGGCACTTCCTGGCCTTGTGCCCTCCTGTTACCTCCTTTGCCTCCAGAGAGGCTGGAGCAGAGGCTGGGCAGTGCCAGAGATCAGGCATGAGATCCTCAGGGGGACCAAGGAGGCACCAGCTTCTCTCCTATAGTCTCAACTATCTCTGCTATGGTGGCCCCATCTCCATCCCTGGGGCCCACAGCCCATGCCCAGCTAACCATTCCTTTGTTTATGGACCACAGGAAAAGCAGGTTTCAGGACAGAGTCAACTTCCTTATGGACTGAGAGTACAAAGGGAATTGGCAGATGGTGCCGGGACAGGCCCTGTCCCCATTTGCCACCAGCCCCGAGTCTGAGACCCAGCAGGAAGCAATGCCCAGGCCAGGGTGTCCCCATGGGCACGTGCACTGTGAGGACAGGCGGTCAACACAGGCGAGAGTGAGGGGGTGTGGACTGGAACACAGGGACAGAGCACTGTCCCGGCTCCTCTGTGGCCAGCCCACCCTCTGGGCAGGAGAAAGCAGAGTGAATCCCGTTGGAGAAGGAAACGCTGAGCTGTTCTTTGTTCGTTCCACAATCGGAGGTTGAATTGCTGGATCCCACTCAGAATCCCGCCCCCAAGGACTGTTCTTCTTCCAGCAGGTCACTCCTCACGCTCCAGCATCGTCTGTCTTCCCATCTGCTGGACGCTCCCTGGGGACATGAGCGTGCTGCCATAGTTTAAAAAAACCCTCCTACTTCTCTGCTCCCATTTACTGTAAGACTTGGGGAAGGAGCCACAGTCACACGTGACTCCACGTCCCCGTCCCCCTTTCTCTAGCCCCCTCCAATCTATCTCGTCTGCCTTTTCCTGTTTAACCTGCTCTGGTCACAGTCATTGATGACCTCATCTTTCAAATCTAAAGTCAAGTCTCAGGCTTCATGCTCCCCAGGCTGACCCACTGGCCACTCCCTGCCCTCCTCCTCTGCCCTCTCCTGGCATTCCTCCTTCATCACTGGACCCTCTTCTAAAGGATCCCCCAAATGTCAGAGGGCCCGAGGTCTACCTCCCTGCAAGCTCATCCATGCCCATGGCCTCAGGTGCCAGGCAAAGCTCATGGGTTCCAAACCTCAGCTCCAGCTGGACTCAGTCCTGCCTCCCCCCACCAGCCTGACATCTCCACCTGGGTCTCTAACAAACATCTCAAACTCAACCTGCCTGAGACAGAGAAATCACTGTCCACTCCTCCTCCAAAAATATCCTTCCATCTCACTCCCCATCTTGTGCTCTGATTTGCTAAGCGCCCCTGGGCCCTCTCTTCTCAGGGTCTCTACTTGCCCAGCTGTATAATAAAACAAGTTTGGGACTTCCCAACCACTCGCCCTGGAAAAACAGAAGCAACTCTTCAAAGGACAGATTCCCAGGGTCTGCCCTGGGGAGATTCCAAATCATTTGATCTGGGGTGAGCCCAGGCCTCTGTAGTTGTTAGAATCTCCTCCTGTGTCTCTCCTGGTTAGCAGAATCTTGGCCGCTCCCTTTCCCCAGCCTCTTGGTTCTGCTGGGCTCTGGTCCAGCCTCAGTGTCACTGTCTTTCACATCCCTCTTTGATTCTCATTTATCTCAAGAGTTTTGTGAGGCTGAGGCTGTGATTATCCCCATTTTACGGATGAGAAAACTGCGGCTCCAGGGTGACAGGACTGGACCGAGATGACATCAGAAGCAGAGCTGGGTCACTTGACTCCACCCAATTCCTAAAGGCAAACGGCCCCTACAGACCGAGGCTGGCGCCTTCAAGCTGGAGTCCACGCCCACCCTGACCAGGAGAGGCCAACCTGGTTCTCCAGAGCCAAGAGCTGCTGTCTCTTTCCCATCTCCTGAAGCCTCCCCCATCACCTTTAAAGTCCGTCCCCCACAAAGACATCATGGGGTCACCAAGGAAAATCAAGCTCTGGGGCTAGGCTGACCCCAACGCGATTTTTGGCTCTGCTATATCCCAGCTGGGTGGCCAAGTACCTTAAACCCACTGAACCTCAGCTTCCCAGGCTATAAAATGGGGGTGATAAGGCTGGGCACGGTGGCTCATGCCTGTAATCCCAGCACTTTGGGAGGCCAAGGCAGGTGGATCACGAGGTCAGGAATTCAAGACCAGCCTGGCCAACATGGTGAAACCCCATCTCTACTAAAAATACAATAAATAGCTGGGCATGGTGGCGCGCGCCTGTAGTCCCAGCTGCTCGGGAGGCTGAGGCAGAGAATTGCTTAAACCTAAGAGGCAGAAGTTGCAGTGAGCTGAGGTCACACCACTGCACTCCAGCCTGGGCAACAGAGCAAGACTCTGTCTCAAAAAAAAAAAAATGGGGTGATGACACCTGCCTGCAGCATTCCAAGGAGGGTTAAATGCGAGGCTGCAGCCAAGGGTCCCCCACAGCCAGGATCTTGGCAGGTGCTAGGCTCAGGGTCCCAGAGCTGAGGTCAGGAGTTGGAGTTCAAGTGGGGTGTCTCAGGCTGGGTCCAGGGCCAGGCTTCCATGGAAACAGCCATCCAGGACCGAGGCAGCCGCCCACCGAGGGGCCTGCCTATCTGCAGCCAGCCCAGCCCTCACAAAGGAACAATAACAGGAAACCATCCCGGGGGGGAAGTGGGCCAGGGCCAGCTGGAAAACCTGAAGGGGAGGCAGTCAGGCCTCCCTCACCGGCGGGGTGTGGCTCCCCCTCCAGAGACGGTCGGCCAACGGGCTCCACAGAGCTCCACTCACACTCAGCCCTGGACAGACAGACAGTCCGACTGAACAGAGACATCCCTCAGCCCACAGGCACGGTGAGTGGGGCTCCCACACTCCCCTCCACCCAGATCCGCCACCCTGCGCCTGAGGCAGGAGGGTCTGTAGAATGGGTGTCCTCGTGCTCCCAGGACAGAGGGGCTCCTGGAGGGCACGCTGGGCATCCTCGTGGCTCCAAGCAGGGTCGGGGAAGGTGCACCCAGAGGTGGTGCCAAGGGCACAAATGGGCGTCTTGGGGCTGAGGGGGCAGGGCGAGGGCTTGGCTCTCCCACAAGTGGACTCTCCAACCCAAAAGCGCCCACTGGCCTTCATCAGTGCCAGCCTCAGAGAGGGCAGGATTCTGCCCCAGTCACCCAGCGTGCCGGGGCAGAGGACTGGCACCCAGGCTTTGGCCTCCCGTCCATGCCCTTACACTTACCCGAGAGGATTTACCAAGGCCTGACACCCCCCTCCTCAGCCCCCTTCCCATGTGCCACCGAAGCTCTATGCTGGGATCTGGGAAGGGGCCGAAAAGGGGAGCTCTAAGCCTCAGCCCCTCTCTATCAGCCAGTGCCAACATTTCAGGATAGGCAAACTGAGGCTTAGCTCTGGGCACTTGAGGTCCTGCCCATGAAATCTCCTCCTTTTCCTGCCCCAAAACCATAAGGGCTGCTGCGTGTGGAGGGAGCTGTAGTCGGGACAGCGCCCCCCCTTCTCCTCTCAGTACCCTTTCAAAGGCTAGGGTGCCAGAGCCCCGAGGCCCTCACAGCCCAGGAAGTCCCCCCCAGAAGCACGAGGTCAAGAGATCTGGGCCAAGAGCCTGGCCTGGAGACAGCCGCCCGGGGTACAGATCCCAGCTCTCCCATTTGCTCTGGGGTGACCTTGGGAAAGTTACCCAGAGTTTCGAAACCGCAGTGGGGAAAAGAGATGATGTGGGGCTCATTATTTTACCATTAACAATGCCTCAGGGTAAACCTATTCTTTCTTTGTATCTCAGTGAAGGCAACTGAGCTTTAGAAACATGTGAGCTGGTGTGAGGATTTGAACCAGGATCTCATACTCCAAAGCTCCAGCTCTTTCCCCCAGGTCTCAAGTGTCTTGTCTGTGAAATGGGGGAAACAATGTTTCCTCAGTCAATTAAGTGAGGTGGTCTACATCTCTGGTGTTAGGAATGGCATGTAACATGAGAGCTTTAAGGAACAGCGGCTGGATGTACCAGCTAGCCCAGAGCCCATCCTGGCTGCGAATGTCATAAAGATTTTGACTCTCGAGATACAGTCAAGCCCCATCAGTGAGGGGTCCTCAGGTGCCCAGCAGGTACGAGGAAGGGGGTGCAAGTGAGAGGACATTGCGAGCACCTCAGCACCTGCTCCACGCCAGGCTCCCTCCCCGGCATAGACGTTTCTCCTGTGTGATGGGCAGTTAGGATTCTGACCAGAGAGGAAGGGCATTCCCAGGGAGGCAGCTCTGAGGAGCCGAGGGTGTACCTGGAGGGCTCTTTCGCCACAGGCCACTGGAGCCAGGGCCAGGAGCCCTGGTCCATCCTCAGGTGGTGGGAGCCTGGGACTCTCCTCTGCCTGCCCTGGAGGGCAGCAGGTATCCTCCGAGGGGCCCAAGAGCTGCTTAGCCCCCGGGCAGCCCTGCCAATTTCAGCTTACTGTGGTGAGGGGTAGGGGAGGTGTATCGTGGCCTGGAAGGGGTTAAGCTGCCCGCCTGGCAGCTTAATAGCTGCCCAGCCTGAGCTATTGTGTTGCTAACAAGAGCCGGACATGAAGGCAGGAAGCCAGATAGGGCCAGGCATCTTCTGCGAAGTTGGATGATTCGCTGCTGACTCAGGGACACGCAGGGGACAGAGTAGACACCGTCCCAAGAAAAACCTTCAGCCCTTTGGCCCACCTGGACCCATGCCTGGTCCCTGCATCTCTCTCTGCACCCTTTCAGTCACGCTGAAGTGACTACGAGAATTCCCATTTGACAGATGGGACCATCAAGGCTGAGGGAGGCTATGAGGCCAGTCCAAGGTTACACAACCAGCACAAGGTAGAAGGAGGCTGTGAGTGCGGTCCCTTCTGACCCACACTCCATGCCACACTCCACAGTGAAGCTCAGAGGGGAAAAGCGAGGCAGTACAGGCCACAGAGGCAGGCACAAGGACAAGCCAGGAGCCCCATCATCCCATGGGGAGGAAAGTTCTAGAAGGCAGGTCCTGCCCTCAGGAGCTTCACTTCTGGCTGAGGAGATACTGAAAAGTCTGTCCTAATCCAGGTTCAAGCTGGGGTTAGGTGGGTAAATCACAGAGGGCTTGCTGGAGGAAGAGTGGGAATCCCAGACGCCAGGAGGCCTCGGGCAGCCCCTATGCAGCCTGGGCCTCAATCTCCCATCTCTCCAGGGTAGGGGGTGGTCCCTAAATGCATTGGGGACTTCCAGGTTGTCTGCCTTAAACCACAGCAAAACAGTCAGATCCTGGCAGGTCCAGATACTGGAAGGAGAAGGAAGTGGGACCCAGGGGCCAGCCAGGCGGGTGGTGAATGAGATTTCCTTCTGCAGAGGAACAGAAAGAGTATGAGGTGGGCCTAGAGTAGAGCCAGGAAATGAGGTAAAGTGTAAGTCAGCCAGTCGAAGCCACACCTCCCAGGCTGGAGGGAGTGGGTAGATAGGAGTCAAGATACCCACACACTTACTGAGCACCTACTGTGTACCAGGCTTTGCACCCATGATCTCATTTAATCCTTCTGCCCAGGGAGGCAGCCATTGTTGCCTTCATTATGGATGAGGAAGCTGAGGCTCAGCAAGCAAGGGATCAGCCCAAGGTCACACAGCTCCCGATCAGCTGGGCAGGTTCAAACGGGCAGGTGCAAGGGGCTCATTCTGTTGCCCCTGCTGCCCTCACAGTCCGGGACAAAGTCAGGAAGCCCAGAGAAGGCTGGAAGTCTCCTTTGCATGAGCATTCTCTCCTTGAAGTCTGGAGCTGTCCCATTAGGAGGCAGGGGGATAGACTAGATGACTCAGAGCCCAGAGATTCCAGCACAAATTTGTTTCACATCACAAAATAGGGCTGGCCAATTGGTACCCTCTACCTCAAAGACGGTACTGAGGATTCGGGGGCTGAGTTTAAGTTCAGTGGGAATGAACTTGAACTCTGCCCCCGGATCCTCAATACAGTCTGTGAGGATCCTCAATACAGTCTTTGAGTGAGTGATTGGTGATATCTGCCACAGGTGTGGAAACAGGCACATGGCAAGCTGAGTTCTGTTTTTCCAGCCCTGTCTTACGAGGTGCCCTGCCTTAAGAGGTGCCCTGCTCAGGTGTATTTGCATATTCATTGAGCACTCTTTTTTTTTTTTTTTTAGACAGAGTTTTGCTCTTGTTGCCCAGGCTGGAGTGCAATGGTGCAATCCCCGTTCACCAAAACCTCTGGCTCCCAAATTCAAGTGATTATCCTGCCTCAGCCTCCCAAGTAGCTAGGATTACAGGCCTGTGCCATCAGGCCCAGCTAATTCTGTAGTAGGGATGGGGCTTCGCCATGTGGGCCAGGCTGGTTTCGAACTCCTGACCTAGGTGATCTGCCTGCCTTGGCCTTTCAAAGTGTTGGGATTACAGGTGTGAGCCATTGCGCCTGGCCAGGGACTCTTAAGAAGGATAATTTTGTTGTCTCTAAAGGATCAAAATCCTATCGGTGGTCTTTTAAGCAATCCAATCACAGTCCATCCCATGGGCCATCAGAGGAGCTATTTGGGAACAAGGAGGAGCTTCTCTGAGTTCTACCAACAGTCGCACCCACTCTGACCACCCAGCGTGTTGTCTGAAAATACACAGATTTGCTTCTAAATCCCGTGAGTGGGGGAGGGAATGGGTGGCAAGCCCAGAACTGGAGCTGGCGCCAGGCTGACAGGCAGCACCTCCAGGTCTGGGACCTTGAGTTCATGCACCCAGGTATGGCATGAAGTGGACTCTTAGGCCCAGAACCTGCCTGGGCAGAGATAGGCCAGGAGGCAGAGGCTGCGCTGGTGGCAAGTGGCAATCAGAAGACCTCATGGAGGAGGCAGTCTGGGGCTTGGGAAGAAGCAAAGCTTTAACCCAGGAAACACAGCAAAGCAGGACATTCCAGGCAGAAGGAACAGCCTGTGCAAAAAGCCTGCTGCTAAGAGAAGAGCATTGTACATTTCAGAAACTTCTAGTTCCCCTCACAGCTGAAGAAAGATAGAAGGGGCAGGGAGGTGGAGGAGAGGATGAGTAGGGGACAAATGTAGGCCTTAAGGGCTGCCTCAGGAGCTAGACTCCTCCTGCAGGGAGTGGGGGAGGCTGTTGGCAGAACTCGAAGGGAGGGGAGCAGGTCTGGGACCCACAGGAGCCTACCCCAGGGCTAAACTGAGCCACAAACCAGGAGGAAGCACAAGGGGCCAGGTCATAGCTCTTGGCCAAACTCCATTCCCGAGCCTCCCAGAGCCTCACCCTTCATCCTCCCAATGTCTCTGGCTGCCAAGACCCAGTCTTCAATGCCTGAGCTCAGACAATTTGAGTCCTCAGAGGAGTTTGGGGGTCACTGGGTCCCAGCACTGAGACTGAGATTTGAGCTATGGAAAGGGAAGGTGGTGGGGAGAGCTGCCCAGGCCCACACACAGAGCTGGGGCTCCGGTGCCCTCACTCCAGCAGACACACCTCCTGCATGTTCCAGACCGGCTCCTCCCAGAGCCCTGCCCCTCATCCCTGACCCGAGGCCTCTGGGCTGGAGTCCAGAGCCTGCGGGAGGCTGGGCTGGGATCCTAGATGAAGGCGGGTGTGCTGGGGGTCAGGGAGGAGAGCAGCCAGTCCTGCACGGAGGAGCCCTGCAGGAGTTGGCCTGGGCAGGTGCCTGTGGTCAGGGGTGTGCACTCATGAAGGCATGTTTGAGGGTGTCACAGGTCCATGTGGCCTGCAGATGTCATGTGTGTATCCTAGACCTGGAGCCTTCCTCTGCCCCACCCCTGAGGCCCTCCAGCCTATTGAAACCCCCCCACATTACAAAGTCCAGACTTTGCCCCTGGAATCTAAGGCTTGAGTAGGGCCTGGTCAGGTCAAGGGGCGGGGATCTTCCTGGTGGTAGGGGGCAGGACCAGCTCTAGGGCATTTCCTGGGCTGCCCCACTGAGGGGTTCCCAGCTGGGTCCAGACTTCCTATGTCCTATTTAGCTACAAAGCCAGGGGTCCCAGGGAGTACCAAGCTCTAGCCCTCCCCCTCCCTTCCCTTCCTCTCTCTCTTGTGTCCCTAGCCTCTTTTTGACACTGTAACTCAGCACAGAGCTGAGCTGATCTCACAGCCCCTTGGAGGCAGAACCCCAAATAGATGGATGCCCACAAAGGAAAAGGGGCATTTCCTGAGCTGCTCCACTGAAGGGCTCCCAGCTGGGTCCAGACACACGTACCTTCAGCTAGGCTCTCTGAGCCTCAGTTTTCTCATCTGTGAAATGGGAATAAGTCCTACATCCTGGGGAGAGTGTGAAAATTAAATGTGCTGGTATGGAGGAAAACCAAGGACTGAGAATAGTTTATTATTATTACATGTGAATGTCACCACCAAAGGGAGCTTTGTGTGCTGTCCCACAGTGGGTCAGTGAGAGGCAGGACTCACTCCTGGGACTGGTCCTCAGACCCACTGGGGCCCTCTCCATCTATGTGCTCCCACAGTATCCTCTATTTGTCCATCAAAGTGCATGTCTCAATTTCAAACTGCATATTTCACCACATGATTGGCGTCCCTCTCTCCCATGGAAGTGAAGTCTGTGAAGCCTGTGTTTACTCCCACATGGAATTAAGTACCTGGCACATAGTAGATGCTCAGTAAATGTTTGCTGCATGACAGTATAACCCCAGGAATCTAGAAAGGGCTTCAGAGAAGTGGTGACCTGTGTCCTAAATCCAGGCAGAGGAGAGAGGACAGCAAGTGCACAGGCAGGGAGGATGTGACCAAGCCTGGTGGGGTGAGGAGCTTCCCAGAAAGTGAACGTCCTGTGGGCCAGAGCTACGCCTGGAGGCTCACCAGGCACCTGCAGACCCAGACAAGCAGCTGGAGAGGAGCAGAAAGAGCCGCAGAAGCCCCGTTCTTTCTCAGGCTGCCCAGGTGGCTCAGCCTTCAGAGAACCCCTCAGTCCCCAGGCCTGGCCTAGGTGTCTGGGTTCTGATCCCAGTTACCCTACCCGTGGTAGATACAGACAGACCTAGACCCCAGAGGCCTCTGAGGTCCCAACCTCCCATGGGGGCATGGTTGAGCATGGTCGTCCCCTCTATTCTCCAAGGCGTCCCTGCCTCTTATCCTGGGCTCCATGCCCACTCACCAGCGGATTCAGGCCACTGACTCTGTCCTCTAATTTTGGGTCCTCCAGAACTCCCCAGATTCACGAAGGGTTCAGAGGACCCACCCTCCTCCATTTGGAACTGTCCCCAAACCCTCTCACGTGGCTCCAGGGACAGCAGCATCGACAGGCATCCTGGATGCCTGGGACACAGGCAGGCACCTGGCCTCGGCGTGCCCAGCACCTACACCTGAGTTGCCAAGCGTGGCCCCTCCGTGCTCACCACCATAATCAGCCTGTTGCTGGGCTGCTCAGCTGGGAATTTCTGAGCATGGAAATCACTTCCAAAATCCTCAAACCCTCTGAATGTCTGGGGTGCCCCAAATCTACCTGGCAACAGTTTGAGTGTCTCTGGAAACCGCTGAGAATGACCAAGAGACATGACTCTTACCTACTGAAAGGAAATGGGCTAAAATGAAAAAAGGGCTAGGACCACCCCTCCAGAGGAGGCAGCCAAGAGAAATTCAGTTTTCAGCTGTGGCTGCAGCAGATCTGACTGGCCCAGCTTCCTCTGCATCAGAATGAGGAGGAACAATTGTCCAACAAAACTCTTCCCTGCAGCCCCCCATTTTAGTTGGCCAATTTTTTTTTTTTTTTTTTTTGAGACGGAGTCTTGCTCTGTCATCTGTCACCCAGGCTGGAGTGCAGTGGCACAATCTCAGCTCACTGCAACCCCCATCTCCAGGGTTCAAGGGATTCTCGTGCCTCAGCCTCCAAAGTAGCTGAGACTACAGGCATGCACCACCACGCCCAGCTAATTTTTGTATTTTTGAGTAGAGACAGGGTTTCACCATGTTGCCCAGGCTGGTCTCAAACTCCTGACCTCAAGTGATCCGCCCGCCTTGGCCTCCCAAAGTTAGTTGGCCAATTTTCTAACACAAAGGGCAAAAGACACAAATGAACGTGGATTTTCAGATGGGAAGCTCCCACAGGTATCTCTGAGATTGAGTAGAGAAGGAGCCTAGGATGTAGAAAAAGATCAATCTGATGAGGGTTCCAGATCCACCACTCATGAGTTGTTTGTCTCTGAGCCTCAGTTTTCTCATCTGTGAAATGGGAATGGTAAGTCCTACATCCTGAGACTAGCATGAAAATTAAAAGTGCTAGTATGGATGAAAACCACGCACTGAGAATAGTTTATTATTATTACATGTGAATGTCACCACAGAGATAGAGAGAGGGTGGCATGACACAAAAAGCACTATTGTGGGGGAAACAGAGCCTAAGTTCAAATCCTGGCTCTGCTTCCTGTGGCTATGTGACCTCAGATGACTCACTCTACCTCTCAGCCTCTATTTCTTTACCTGCAAAATGGCAATGCAGACAACTACCTCCAAGGGTTGTTGAAACATTTAAATAAAATAACATGTGCCTCGGGGGAGTGCTCAGGGAAGTCAGCCCCGCTCCACTGTCCCAGGCGAGAAAGAGCTGTCTTGGGAGGGTGCTCAAGGCTCTGGCATGGGAATGGAAATAGGATTCTGTGATCCCCCAGCTCCCAAAGGCCCCATCCCCAAGTCTGGCCCCTCACCAACAGCTGATTGAGGAGAGCTAAGCACACAGACCTCCCTCTGCCCCGGCAAACGACACACAGGTGATGCGGGGCGACTCTGTGAGAGCCAGTCCCAGCCCTGTCGGAGGGCAGAAGCTTGCTGGTGGCCCCCATACTCACCAAGGGACTTCTCTCCAGGGCTAGCAATGGGGCCCCTGCTGGACACAGACAGAATCCAAGGGGCTTTTCTGCACCTTTAGAGAACACTCTGTTATGTGGGGCCAGGAAAAGCCCACTGAGGGGGTTAATGTCCCCCCCGGGAGCCGTGTGGTCCCAGCCTGTGATTGGTGGACTCTACTTTGCTGAAGTCTGGTGTAGGTAGAGCTGTGTATCTAATGACTGGGATACATTCTGAGAAGTGAGTTCAGGTGATTTTGTTGTTGTGCAAACGTCATAGAGTGTGCTTATGAAACAAATCTGATCGCATAGCCTGCTGCACACCTAGGCTAGATGGTACAGTCTATTGCTCTTAGGCTAAATACCCATGCATGGTGCAGTACTAATGCCGTAGCCAATTTAACACAACAGCAAGTATTCGTGTGTGTAAACATATCTACGGAAAAGGTACAGTAAAAATCCCATATAAAAGATGAAAAAGAAAGGAGCCTGTAATCCAGCACTTTGGAAGACCAGTGCAGCAGGATCACTTGAGGCAGGAGTTCAAGACCAGCCTGGGCCACATAGTCAGACTCCACCCCAACCGTCTCTACAAAAAAAATTTAACAATTAGCCAGGTGTGGTGGCACATGCCTGTGGTCCTACCGCCTCGTGGGGCTGAGGTGGGAGGATTGCTTGAGCCCAGGAGTTTGAGGCTGCAGTGAGCCATATTCACACCACATCCCAGCCTGGGTGACAGAGGGAGACCCAATCTCAAAACAAAAAAAAAATAAAAATAAAAAATGGTACACCTCTCTAGGGTACTCACTGCGAATGGAGCTTGCAGGACTAGAAATTGGTCTGGGTGAGCCAGGAAGTGAGTGGTGAGTGGCCTGAACATTGCTGTACATTACTATAGACTTAATAAACACTGTACACTTAGCTACACTAAATTTACTTTCAAATATTTTTCTTTCATCAATAAGAAATCAACCTTAGTTTACTATTAGGCTAGTGCAAAAGTAATTGCTGCTTTTGTCATAAAAAAAAAAAGCTACCGGGGGCAGTGGCTCACACCTGTGGTCCCAGCACTTTGGGAGGCTGAGGCAGGTGGATCACCTGAGGTCAGGAGTTTGAGAACCAGCCTGGCCAACATGGTGAAACCCCATCTCTACTAAAAACACCAAAAAAAATTAGCCAGGTGTGGTGGCGGGCCTCTGTAATCCCAGCTACTTACAGGAGGCTGAGGCCTGACAATCACTTGAACCCGGGAGGCCGAGGTTGCAGTGAGCTGAGATTGCACCACTGCACTCCAGCCTGTGTGACAACAATGAAACTCTGTCTCAGAGAAAATAATCATAATAAAGACATAAATAAAGCACACAATTACTTTTGCACTACCTAATGTAACAGTTTATTTATAAAGTTGCTTTGTCTACACGGCATCACCCCAAACACACGAGTAATGACTCGTGCTACAATGTCACAATGGCTGCAGTGTCACTAGGCCAGAGGAATTTTTAGCTTCATTAGAATCTTAGGAGAACGCTGTACACTAATGTAGACTTAATAAACACTGTACACTTAGCTACACTAAATTTACCTGAAAGTATTTTTCTTTCATCAGTAAGAAATTAACCTTAGTTTACTATTAGGATAGTGCAGAAGTAATTGCTGTTTTTGCCATTTAAAAAAAAAAAAGCTACCAGGTGCAGTGGCTCACACCTGTAATCCCAGCACTTTGGGAGGCTAAGGCAGGTGGATCAGTCCATTGTTGACCAGAAAGTCATTTTGCAGCATACGACTATATTCCATTTGACTGATGGCTGCGGTCAGCCCTAGGGATCACTAACCCCTCATAACAGGCCCCAGGAAGAGAAAACCACATTCCCGTTCACTATATTAGAGATAGGGTCCCCAGCAGAAAACAGAGCTTCCCCTGGGGGCCACTTGAAGAGATTTTATGAAGGGACTGCTACAGAGAGGTGGGCTTCCTTAAGGAAACCAGCCGCTGCTTGCAGAGGTGGGCTCGGATGTGGAGGTACCCAGGGACGAGCAACAGTGCTTCTGCCTGGAATTCCCCCGCCCTCCCCTGGCGGTCCTGTGGCTGACACTCAGATGTGGGTTGAAATGTCAGCTTTCAACAAATCTGCCCACCTCAGCCTCCCAAAGTGCTGGGATTACAGGCATGAGCCATCGTACCCAGTGGCTTTTCTTTTTTTTTTTTTTTTTTATGGCACTCAGATGTGGGTTGAAATGTCAGTGCTCCCAGAGGCCTTCCTGGCCTCACAGGCTCCGCCAGCTGCCCCCTACTCTCTGCAGCACCTCTCATTGTAATTCTCTGAACATCTCTGATTGCCAGCTAATATGTTTCCTCACTGACTTATTAATTTTCTGTTGTTCCCATTACCGTGCACTCCCCCAAGGGCAGGCCCCATCTGTCTCGCTCACTGTGGCACCCCCATTGCCTAGCATGGAGCCCATCCTGCAGTAGGTACCCAGCACCTATTACCTCAGAGTGTGGGCACTCACCCTGTCCTGCCTGGAGGCCTGAGAACACTCCCTCTCCCTGTTTCTTGTTTTCACTTCTGTCTGTTTTACTTTGTCATCTTTGAGTCACTTCTCACTTGAGGGAGGAAGACAGAATCAAAGCTTATACTTCCTTTCTGGACAAAGAAGGAAATGACCCACAGGGTCTGGGCCCAGTGAGGCTGGGGCAGGGGTCACGCTTGCCACCTCTCCTGAGTCAGGGACCAGCTTCCTGGCCAGGACTCCCAACCTGCCTCCTTTGTTCTGCAAGGCTTTGCTCACTGCCTTCCTCCTGCCTAGAGCATCCTTGAAGGGCCTCAAG
Organism: Ateles fusciceps; assembly: GCA_036589455.1. Taxonomy (NCBI): domain Eukaryota; kingdom Metazoa; phylum Chordata; class Mammalia; order Primates; family Atelidae; genus Ateles; species Ateles fusciceps. Next base: position 23,516,375 of record JAZHEH010003205.1, on the reverse strand, counting down.
TCTCTTCCATTCATGACTGGGGAAACTGAGGCCCAGAGAGGTCAAGGCCTCCCCCAGGCACATGGCATCTGCATTCTGGGGCCTATCCCCACCCCAGGCGTCCCACTTCCTCCAAGGCCAGAGGCAGGAACTGGAAGGCAGGGGTCCTCGATACTAAAGTCAGCAGGCCCAGAAGTCAGCTGGCCCAGCACAGACACCCTCAGCCCTCACTGAGGTCAGCCCGGCGCCAGGACATGTTGCTAGAGGAGTTACTAGAGTTTGCAAATGTCATGTGATGTACAGAGTCCAGCCTCTCCCTCTGGCCAGCCAGGGGACAGTCAAGGGAGGAGGCCATCTCATCCAGCACCTTGCAGATCCTTGTCTATCTCCAGATGTGAGCCCTGGTTCCCTCTCCCCACACACCTGTTCTTCCTCTACATCATCCCAGGAGCTGCAGGTAAGTGACACAGGGACCCAGGATGGGTGGACAGATGGAGTCAGGGCTGAGAGAATATGCTAATGGCCAAGGTCACAGCCTGAACTCCCCCATGGGGCAGTGGAGAAAACCCCTGTTCCTGGAATTCAGAATGAAGCCAGGCCTTGATCTCTGGGGGACCCATGTCCCTACCCCACAGACCTGCCTTCAAGAGTGTGCAACCTGTGCAATCATACAGGGCTTGCACTTCGGAGGGCCTCATGCTTGGTTTAATGTTCTGTCTCCTTAAAATTCTTTTGCACTGGGCCCCACAAATGATGAAGCCATTCCTACAAACCCAGACCCTCAACTCACCACCCCACCTACCCATGCTTTTGTGACAGCAAAGCTGACCACTCACTGTAAGATCTGGAGTGAAGGGCCAGCCCTCAGTGTTAAGACAGTTGGATTTTCCTTAGAGCCTTCTGAAGACAGAATCAATGCAAAGTTGAAAAAGGGGCTTTCAGGCAGGAGCATGTTTGTCAAAAAGAGGCTTTAAATCCTACCCCATAGCAGCTGCTGGGACGAGGGAAGACAGGAGGAAAGGACTTGAACTTCTGGGCCAGACAGCCTTGGTTCAAATCCCGGATGTGCTCCTTAGAGTTTAGATTTCAGGAATGTGCCAAAACCTCTCTGTTCCTCCTCTGCAAAATGAGGGTTATAATTACACCAGCCTGGAGGGTAATGGGGAAGATTAAGTGAGATAACATACGTAAAGTGCTTGAGACACTGCCAGGCAAAAAATAAGTGCTTGATAAAGATTTGCTATCAGACACCCAGGTTCCCTTCTCAGTCCCACCACTTACTCCAATGCAAAAAATGAGGATGACCTGAGCACCCAATGCCTGGGATTTTGGAGCTGCCATCGGCATCAGCCTTACACCTGCTTCCTGGAGACCTTCCCACAGGCCCTCCTCTGGGCTCCCATATCCCCTGCACTTGCTTCCATTCTAGCACACGTGACTCACAAATAGAAATGGTTTCCGTCTGTTTTCACCCTCCCTGATTCGGAGTTCATCAAGGCATGAAGGGGATCTGGTTCTGCAGGTGTCTGCAGACAGTGAAGGATGAAGGAGTAAACAGATAAAGGGAGTTCAGTTCCCTATGGGAGCTGCTCACACCCATATGTGGGAGATAGGTCAGAGTGGTGGGAGAAATTACAGGGAAAGGATGCAAACCTTCCTGAAAGATCAGAAGGTTTTGCCTACCTTCCGGGAAGAATAAGCTGAAGGCAGCTGTTCTACCCTGAGGCAGAGGGTGAGGAGTAGGTACAAGGAAGCATAGGGAAATTTATCTTAAATGGGCTTGTTTACTCATGTTGTCCTAAAACCGACCTTTGCGCATCCTCCAGCATGACTGCTTCCTGAAAGGGGGAACAATAATGTTAATTACCCATAGATTGCGTTTGCCCCAGGCTTTCAGCATCATATCTAGCTGCTCTCATGCAAAATACCTGAGTCTAAGTATTCCTTTCATCCTTGCTTGGCCAGACACGGTAACCACACCCTGAAGGTGTCTCTCCTCTTCCCCAGATCTGTTCCTCCTGGGAAGATGCAGAGGCTCATGATGCTAGTTGCCACATCAGGTGCCTGCCTGGGCCTGCTGGCAGCAGCAGCAGCGACGGCGGCAGCAGGTGCTAACCCTGCCCAATGGGACACCCCCCAGCCTGCTGCCCATCCACAGGCGCCAAAAGAGAGACTGGATTTGGAACCAGATGCACATTGATGAAGAGAAAAACAACTCGCTGCCCCATTATGTAGGCAAGGTAAGGCTCGGGCCCCAGGACAGGAGAAGCTATCAACAGCTGGCCCATAGTGACAGTGGTAGTGGTGATGGTGATGGTGGCAAAGACGGTGATAGATATTGTGGTGGTGGCAGGAGTGGAGATGATAAGGGTGAAGGTGTTAGCAATAGTTGTAGAAGTGGTGCTGGTGGAAGCAGTGGTGGTAATGGTAGCAGTAGGTGATAGTGATAATGATGCTGGTGAGGATGGGAAAGGGCAAGGTGGTGGTGGGAGTGATGGTGGTGATAACGGAGATGGTGGTGATGATGAAGGGGTAGGTGGTGGTGATGGTGGTGATGATAAAGGGGTAAGTGGTAGTTGTGATGGTGGTGATGGTGATAGTGGTGATGATGAAGGGGTAGGTGGTGGTTGTGATGATGGTGATGATGAAGGGGTAGGTGGTGGCTGTGATGGTGGTGATGATGAAGGGGTAGGTGGTGGTTGTGATGGTGGTGACGATGGTGATGGTGATGACAAAGGGGTAGGGGGTGGTTGTGATGGTGATGATGATGAAGGGGTAGATGGTGGCTGTGGTGGTGGTGATGCTGGAGATGGTGGTGATGAAGGGGTAGGTGGTGGCTGTGATGGTGGTGATGATGAAGGGGTAGGTGGTGGCTGTGATGGTGGTGATGATGAAGGGGTAGGTGGTGGCTGTGATGGTGGTGATGCTGGAGATGGTGGTGATGATAAAGGGGTAGCTTGTGCTTGTGATGGTGGTAATAATGGTGATGGTGGTAATGATAAAGGATTAGGTGGTGGTTCTGATGGTGGTGATCATGGGGATGGTGATGGTGGTGATGATAAAGAGGTAGGTGGTGGTTGTAATGGTTATGGTGGTGATGAAGGATAAATGTTGATGGTGGCGCTAATAGTGATGGTGATGGTGGTGAGGATGGGGAAGGACAAAGTGGTGGTGGTGGTGGTGGTGGTGGTGGTAGTGATGGTAAAGGGGCAGGTGGTGGTTATGATTGTGGTGATGATGGTCCCTAGTAGTGGAATTTCACACACAGTGACAGGTAGATGGACAGTGTGCTTTGAGAGTTTTCAATGAGGAAGAAAGTTTCTTTTGAGTGCATTAAAATCTCACTTTGTCAGCTTCTTGGAATGTAAATGCTAGGTGCAAAAAGGAATATGTCAATGTACTGGAGAAAGGAAGGACAATTCCAAGCACTGGACTGGGTGCCAGAAAGATAACAACAGTGGGCTAAAGACAGACATGGTCCCCACCTTCATGGAGATGGAGATCTGGAGCAGCGATCAGCAAACTACCACCTGCGGGCCCAATCTGGCCCACTGCCTGGACTTGCAGATAGTTTTATTGGAACACAGCCACATCCATTCATTTACAGATTATCCACAGCCGCTTTCATGCTACAATGGCAAAGTTGAGTGCTGGTAACACAGACCATATGACCCATAAGTCTAAAAATATTTGCTACCTGCCCTTTACAGAAACAGTTTACCCATCCTGGTCCAGAGGGGCAGCACATGTCAGACAAAGAACCCCACAAATGGTGTGGGGGTGCCCTTTGGCTATAGAGAAACAGGCTGGAGAGGAACTTTTGATGCGGAGGCCCAGTCTGCCCATGGCACCAGAAATGCTCCAGCAGACCTTGGTCTGTGGACCAGGTATAGGGTCATCCCACGCTCAGGCTGAGAAGGCCAGCATGGCCTCAGGGTTCAGGGTTTAGGGCAGGGCCAACCATGGCTGCCATGAAATTTTCCCATTTGGGAGATTTGGAAAGATCTGTGCAGCATTTGACAAAATTGGATGGGAATGGGGCCAGCTGGGGAATCTCCACTCAGAGCCCTGCCCACAGCCAGCTGGCAGTGCCCATGGCTCCCAACAGTAACTGGGATCTTGAAGTCCTCCAGCATGGCCACTCATAGGGGAAGACACTTGCCCAGGGTCACACAAGGAGACTAGGACAAAGCCCCAGAAGAAAGCAGCCCTATGAAAACCCAGCATTCCTGACTCTGAACACAAATGTGAGCTCTGCGTCATACAGGAAAATGTCGTCAACCCACCTGCATCCTTCCCAGTGGGATAATCGTGCCTTGAATCAGCCTCCAAAGAGAATGTCTGACCTCAAGGAAAATCTATGGAGTGAGTCAGGGAGAGCTCGTGGAAAGTGAAAGCAACCTTTAAAGGGCTCACCCGAGGGTCTTGAGCAGCAGGAAGAACATTTGCCATCACTTGCCAACAGCGTTCACTTGGCCCCTGGCATGGGGCTGGGAGACCAAGGAACCACGGGGGTCCTTACCCGGGCAAGAAACAAGGATGCCTGGAAAGGGCAAGTACAGAGCTCCAAGGATCACCTCCTGGCTCCTGAGTATGTAATCTGAAGGAAGGAAGTCCCTGTTTATCAAGGTCAGACCCTGGAGCCTTTGTTTACAGACCGGATGGACAATGGGAGTGAGTCCTCAGCCGCCTTCTGAACCCACAAATATGGGTCTTTGGCACTGAGATGTTATGTTTAAATACAGTGATCTTAGAAAACAGGTCTGGGGGAGTGGAGGCTCCCAGAAACCCATAACCATCATCTAATTATCAGAAAAATATCAGACAAATTCCAACAGAGGGGCATCCTGCAGAATACCCAACTCATACTCCCCAAAACTTCAAGGTCATCAGAAACCAATGAAAGTCTAAGAAACTGTCACAGCCACAAGGAGCTTAAAGAAACATGACAACACAATGGAATGTGGGATCCTGCGTGGGATCCCGGAACAGAAAAAGGACATTAGGTAGAAAAAAAATAACAACTAAGGAACTCTGCATAAATATGGCCTCTGGCGAATAATAATGCATCCATAATGATCCATTAATTATAACAAATACACCACACTCATGTAAGGTGTTCATACTCCAGGAAAAAGAGGAGCAGGCATCTGGGAACTCTCTGCCCTAGTTTCTCAGTTTTCTGTAAATTTGGAACTGTTCTAAAAAATAAAGTCTAGGGAACAAAAACTGAAGGGAAGGAAAACAGAAACTGGATATTCACATGAAATTGTATGCAGAACTCCAATCACACAGATCCAAGCTGACTTCCTCCCTCCACCCTCCCTGCCCTGGTGGGTCCTAACACACTTACCCAGAGTCCAGCTGGAAGACCACTATCTTATCCTCACCCTGAGCAACTCACACAGGGCCCCAGACTGCCCCCTTCTCTTTGAGTCTCCACTGTCCTTGCAAGCCACAGATTCTAGAGCTGGGGCATGGATTCTTCCCTCTCAGTTCAGCTGTTCATCATGCATCCTGACCATGGGGCTTAGGACCTCCTCATGAACCCACCTGCCCTCTGCATGCCACGGCCCTGCTCCAAGATGCTTGTTGCTGCCCACCTCTCTCCCACCCTGCCCAACCAAGGGGGTGATCCTCACTCCCCGTCTCCACTTCCTCCCCTTCTAGACTCTTTCCTAGACTGTGTCATCTAACTTCCCACCCTACCAACTCCTGTCACTGCTCTCACTGAGGGCTCCAATGACTGCACTGCTGCTAAACCCTTAGGACACTTTCCAGACCTCATGGGATGTGGGATGTGGCCATACCCTTCTGGACTCTCCCTCTTCTTCTTGAGACCCCAGTCTCTCTCAGTCTCTCCAGGAGTCCAGCTTTTTTTTTTTTTGGAGACAGAGTCTCACTCTGTTGCCAGGCTGGAGTGCAGTGGCGCAATCTTGGCTCACTGCAACCTCCGCCTCCCAGATTCAAGCTATCCTCTTGCCTCAGTCTCCCATGTAGCTGGGACTACAGGCACATCCCACCAAGCCCAGCTAATTTTTTTTTAATAAAGATGGGCTTTCTCCATGTTGGCCAGGCTGGTCTCAAACTCCTGACCTCAAGTGATCCGCCCACCTCAGACTCCCAAAGTGCTGGGATTACAGGCATGAGCCACCACACCCAGTCAAGTCCAGCCTTTCTAAAGAGTCCTCACCAGATGCCTTCATGCAAAAGCCCTTGCTCTATCTGACCTTAAGTGCTATGAGGAGGGCTCACTGGCTCACACCTGTAATCCCAGCATTCTGAGAGGCAGAGGCAGGAGAATTGCCTGAGCCTAGGAGTTAGAGAACAGCCTAGGCAACATAGTGAGACCCCATCTCTACAGAAAAAGAAGTACAAAACTTAGCCGAGCTTGGTGGCACACGTCTATAGTTCCAACTACTCCGGGGCAAAGGAAAAAGGATCGCTTGAGCTCAGGAGGCAGAGGTTGCAGTGAGCAGAAACTGTGCCACTGCACTCCAACCTGGATAACAGAGTGAGACCCTGTCTAAAAAAAAAAAAAAAAAGAGGCTGGGCATGGTACCTTACACCTGTAATCCCAGCACTCTGGAAGGCCGAGGTGAGCAGATCACTTGAGGTCAGGAGTTCGAGACCAGCCTGGGCAACATGGTGAAACCTCCTCTCTACAAAAAATACAAAAAATAGCCAGATGTGGTGGTGCACGCCTGTAATCCCAGCTACTTAGGAGGCTGAAGCAGAATAATCGCTTGAACCTGGGAGGTGGAGGTTGCAGTGAGCCAAGACTGCGCCACTGCACTCCAGCCTGGGCAACAAAGTGAGACTGTCTCAAAAACAAAACAAACAAACAAAAATGTTGCATTTCCTCAGCATGCCAGTCTCTGAGGCTGCAAACATAGGTTCTAAGAGCCTCAATGGGATCTGTGCTGTCTGTACTCCTAGTGGGGGTCTGGCATCTCCCAGGCAGCAAGTTATATTTTTTAATTGAATAGACTTCTAATTTTGGGACATACTAACATTCTATGAGAGTATGATTGTATATGCATAAAATACTATTATCTTATATTCCTAATATTTTCTGTTTCTATGATTCTTTAATAGGAATATTTAGCAGCTCTAGCTTAAGATCCTCTAACCTGTGGCTCTATTATTAATAATTATTAACTATCATTTATTGAGAGCCCTTTTTGGTGTAAGATGCTTTACACATGTTATTTTCCAAATCTAATTCCTTGGGACACAAACAGTACATGTCACACAGAAAAATGCTTCCGTGGTCTAAGTATGGAAAATCCTGAGTTACACAAAGCTCACTGGAGTTCATTTCTGCTGGGCTGTACATTGTAAATCTCCAAGAAGAGAACATTTTATGTACCATTTTCTGTACCGGGCCCAGGGGCGTGCTGATAAATGTTTGACAACTGGCTGTCCAGGAGAAAAAGTTCTGATTTGTAGCACTTGCCAATTTCCATGGTGTAAATACTCTGACCATGTCTCGTTTCAAGCTATCAATGTGATGTCATTGAAGGCCAAGACAAGATGGGAGAAGATACACATGAGCACATCATTATTTAGCATTTCCATCATACAGATACCATAAATACAAATAACCTTGAAACACAATCAAAGGCAGCCAAATAATTAGGAAGTGATGAATTCTGAGAATTTGTTGTTTTTTATATGATTTATTTCATTGTAAGTTTACATAATTTAATTTATAATGGCTGTATTTAACAATCAGCTCACAGATATTCCTGAAAATTTAAGATGGTTCTCGAAAGCCAGCGCCGGCACCCCCGCTGGCTGGAACCCTATCTTTACGTGGAACAAAGAGTCCAGTGTTTCCTGGAACTCATTTTCAAAAGTGCTGTTCTACTCCTCAGAGCAAAGCAACATCAGAAGCAATATTATTTCCATTTTACAAATGAGGTAACTACAACTCAGAGAGGTTACGTGACTTCTACGGGGCAAAAATATCCTTTGCCTTCCAATGGCACCAAGTATATTTTTCCACCCAAAAAATGTTTTCTAAGCACCTACTGTGTTCAGGCACCATTCTAGTGCATACCGGGGCTCTGCCAGCAAGTCACACCATGAGAACAACTCATTGGTGACTAGTCAGAGGTTCTGTCTTTTTTTTTTTTTTTTTTTTTTGACTTTTTAAAAATTTTATTTTGGGGAGATACCTGTGCATGTCTATTACATGTATATTGCATACTGGTGGGAATTGGGCTTCTAGTGTACCCATCACCCAAACAGTGAACGTCATGCCCGATAGGTCATTTGTCAACCCTTGCTCTCATCCCAACATCCCCTCTTTTGGAGTCCCCCAGTGTCTATTATTTCCATCTTTATGGCCACATGTACCAATTGTTTAGCTCCCACTTATAAGTGAGAATATGCAGTACTGGATTTGTTGCTTCTGGGTTCGTTCACTTAGGATTACGGCCTGCAACTCTATCCATTTGCTGCAAAGGACACGATTTCATTCTTTTTTGTGGCTGCCAGAGGTTCTTGATAAAAAACCTCAGTGTCACATTTAGGGCCCCTGGCCAGCACCATACACACCACATACACACATGCACACACATGCAGATGCACACTTGTGTGCACACACTCTCACTCACACACAGTCACGCGCAGCTGCTGACACCCATTCCCAGCTCACATCACCTCTTCTTTTCTAGATCAAGTCGAGTGTGAATCGCAAGAATGCCAAGTACCTGCTCAAAGGAGAGTTTGTGGGCAAGGTCTTCCGGGTCGACGCAGAGACAGGAGATGTGTTCGCCATTGAGAGGCTGGACCGGGAGAACATCTCAGAGTACCACCTCACTGCTGTCATCGCGGACAAGGACACCGGTGAAAACCTGGAGACTCCTTCCAGCTTCACCATCAAAGTTCACGACGTGAACGACAACTGGCCTGTGTTCTCGCATCGATTGTTCAATGCGTCTGTGCCTGAGTCGTCGGCTGTGGGTACGTTGCATGCCCACTCTATCCCCCCTCCCCTCTCCCTCCTCCCTCCCTCATCCCCAACCAGGGGCACCTCTCACATCAGCCACTTCACTGCCTAAGGTAGGAATTTGGTGAGTTCAGGGGAGTGATTGTAAAGCCTGTGTTGCCACTTTATATGATTTGAAAGAAACTCTAGTTCCTAACAAGCTCTGATCTGGCCACAGACTGAGCTTGACCCTAGTCACAGATCAAGCCCTGATCATAATCATGGATTGACCCCTGACTATAGTCATAAACATGGCCCTGATCCTAATCCTGGACTGAACCCTGATACTGATCATGGACTGAACCCTGACCCTAGTCATAGACCAAGTCCTGATCCTGATCATGGACTGAGCCCTGACCCTAGTCATAGACCAAGTCCTGATCCTGATCATGGACTGAGCCCTGACCCTAGTCATAGACCAAGTCCTGATCCTGATCATGGACCGAGCCCTGACCCTAGTCATAGACCAAGTCCTGATCCTGATCATGGACTGAGCCCTGACCCCAGTCATAAACTCACCCCTGATCCTGATCATGGACTGAACTCTGATCCTGATCATAGACTGAGCCCTGCCTCTAGTCATAGACTGAGCCCTGATTCTGATCATGAACTGAGCCCTGACACTAGTCATAAACTTAGCCCTAATCCTGATCATTGAATAAGCCCTGATCCTAGTCATAGACTGAGCTCTGATTCTGATCATGGACTCAGTCCTGCCCCTAGTCATAGACTGTGCTCTGATTTTGATTATGAACTCACCCCTGGCCATCAGAGACACACACATATCTCACTACTCTTTGGAACAAACTCCATGCACTGCCTCTGACTCTCAGGACTAGCACACCAAGAGTGTAGCCTTTGCACATGAAGACTGCCATGGCCTGCCACCAAGGCAAAAGGAGTCATCTCTAGGGGCCATGCAGGACTGGTGTGGGGGGACAGAGCACTAGCCCCAAAGTGTGTTACCAGCCTGGTCTCCGGGCTCAGGAGGTTACTACTCTATCTCCTCAGTACCCCCCAGACTCCAGAGGGTGCCAGAAAGAGCTTCCCTCTCAGCCCCTCAGTCCAGAGTCTCCAGCCAGGGTCCTGGGACCAGTCTTTCTGGTTAAGTGTGGGATCCTGGACTTCAAGGGAATGCGAGAAGTGACACTACCCCTTTGGTGGCACCTTTCCAGGAGAAGGAGAAGCAGCCCATCGCTCTCCTCAGTTTCTCTCCCCTGACCCCAACACTTACCCCCTCCCTCATTTCCTCAGGAAGCACATAAACCACCTGATCTCTTCGACCCCTTCAAGTTTGACCTGGTTGGGTCCCCCACTGCCACCAACACTTTGCCCCATGCAGACTCCTCAGAAAACAAAACAGCCTTTTCTTCCCAGGACCTGGGGGAGGTGAGGACAGAGCACAGCCTGAGCCCCATCTGCTCTCTTCCAGGAATGGGGTAAGGGGCCTTGCAGTCACAAGTCAGCAACCCCATGATTCTCTCTCTGCAGGAACCTCAGTCACCTCTGTGACAGCAGTGGATGCAGACGACCCCACTGTGGCAGACCACGCCTCTGTCATGTACCAAATCCTGAAGGGGAAAGAGTATTTTGCCATCGATAATACTGGTCTGTGTGACTAATACTCCTGGACAGTCACTGACTTGGAGGGACGAGGGGGAGGTTGATACTCCAGGTGCATGTGCGAGGGGAAGTCTGACAGGTGTCACTGGCCACTGCACCACACTGTACCACGGAGGTAGTCAGTATCATGTATAAAGACAAGGCGGCTGATCAAGAGAGAAGGAAGCAGGCAGGTGCCCAAGACAGGGACTCAAGTCCAGGGAACAAAATCAGGATCTTGTTACCCAAGAAGTGACCGAGGGGCAGCAGAGAATGCTGGCTAGCTGCTCTGGGTGCAGATTCAGACAGATCTGGTTTCCAAAGCCAGCTCTGCTACTCATCTTCTCCAGAGATCTTGGACAAATAGATGAAATTTTGCAAGCCTTAGGTCCCTTATCTAGGAAGTGGGAATGCTTATATTTATGTTGTATGGTAGCTGTGAAGTTTGCGTTAGATCATGTATAGAGACAGCAAGGCCCATAGTAATTGCTCATGCGGTGACTTAAAAAACTGTAAGGACTGACTCTTGGGAGCAAGACAGAAATCCAGTGGAACTGTCTTTCAGAGAGATGGAAAATACATAGCACATATGCCACTGCTGTGCTACCGTGCACCAAGGCAGACATCACTAATCTATCACAGAACTCTTTCCCTCTGAGCCTGGATATGGCCTCATGGTCTTTGTCAACACAGCATTCCAGGTGGTGAGGACCAATACTGAACCCAACTGTTGGGCCAGCTTTGGCCTCACAGTATAGCCATGGAGGTAGCAGGTTGTAGACTCATGGTTCTCAGCCCTGGTTGCACAGTGGAATCACCTGGGAAGCTCTTAAGTCAGGTTCTCTCTGGGTAGGCCCCAAGCATCAGTATTTTCTAGAAGCTGGTAACATGGCTCCTGCTGGGACTCTTTTTGCAGGCCTTATTGTCACAGCAACCAAAAACTTGGACCGAGAGAAGCAGGCCAGGTACGAGATCGTGGTGGAAGCGCGAGATGCCCAGGGCCTCCGGGGGGAATCAGGCACGGCCACCGTGCTGGTCACTCTGCAAGACATCAATGACAACTTCCCCTACTTCACCCAGAGTGAGCCCCTCCTCTAGGGCCCTGGGAAGGGGGGCTGGGATACCCCAGACTCAGTGACTTGGGACGCTGTGGGAGGAGTTACGCATCCCTTTATCTTTCCCTCTATCCCAGGGTAGGCCTCATGTCCAAAGGAGTCCTTTGGGTGCAGGGAGGGGCCCTGCTTCCATCCTAGTACTGCATTCCCAAGGCCATCCTGCTGCCTCCTGCCGCAGTTCCCTCTCAGACCAGAGGGAATCCCACTCCCTGCTAGGAGCCACCACTGTGCCCGGTGTCCCACCATGAGACACGAGCAGTTTCACCCAGATCCCCCCCCGGCTTGGGAAAATCGAAGCACTGAGACTCAGGTCCCAGCTAGAAATTCCCACACATCGGTGAACCTGGGAACAGCAAAGTTCTAAATCCAGAGCCAGGGCTGATCTCTGACCCCACCTACAAAATGATTCTCCCCACAAAGAACATCTGATGAGAGCTTTTCCCATGCCCTGGGGCAGATGGCTCTGTCCACTTGCATCCCCCAGTGCTGATGCTGTCATTTAGTCATTCAGCCGCCCTAGAGACAGGCCAGTTGTCCTGAAGTGGCTTCCTTGTGCATGGCATAAGCTCCCTGAAGGAAGGACTTGTCTCTCTTGTCCATTGATAGATCCCCTAGCAAAGTGCCTGGCATACAATAGGTGCTCCATAGCTGTTTATTGGATGGAGGGATGGATGGATGGACATACAGATAGGGAAGACCCGCTTTACCTTGAGAATCCCAGGGCTATTATAATTTATGATTATTGTATTATGCCCATTTCTTGTGTCAAAATATGTTAGAATAGCATAAAGAGACAATCGCCTTGTCTGTCTCATTAACCCAAGGCCCTTTGGGGTGCTCTGTTTGCATCAGCCAAGTATACATTTGTCGTGCCTGAAGACACTCGTGTGGGCACCTCCGTGGGCTCTCTGTTTGTTAAGGACCCAGATGAGCCCCAGAACCGGATGACCAAGTACAGCATCTTACGGGGCGACTACCAGGATGCTTTCACCATTGAGACAAACCCCACCCACAACGAGGGCATCATCAAGCCCATGAAGGTTTGTAGGCCAATGGCAACAATGTCAAACGTGGGGCTTGGGGCTCGTGGCACCCACAGGTCCTGCCTGGGGGTTGCTCCTGGGCCAGAGATCATCAAAGGACCGTCAAAGCTCTGAGCTGCTCATGTGTTCGTGGAGACTGTGATCCACTGTCTTAGGCTGAGTTACTCAGGAAACAGATCTTAAGGCAAAGACTGGGTATAAATCGTTTATCTGGGAGGTGATCCCAGGAAGCCCCAGGAGCAATGACCCATTGGAGGATCAGTGTGGAACACATCTCAGAGTTGCAGCAGCTGAGGGTGAGGGAGCTGGGGTATTTATACACCCACTCTCTGTGGTGCTGACTGAGGGCTGCTCCTGGAGGTATTACCTCTCTGGTACTTTCTGGCCTGCCCTGTGTCCTGGCTAATAGAAAGCCATCAGCATGAAGAAAACAGGGAGTAATTGTGGGGGACATGGATGGCCACTGACACTGGATGGTGCTGACAGTCAGAAAAGCCAGATCAACTGAATCTGGAAGAGGAGGAAGAGGTCCTGTCAGGGGCATAAAAAGTGCCTCTGGAATGGCCATACAGAGGACTGCGAGTCCTGGGCCTGAGTCCTCCTCTGACCCAGCCCCATGCTGGGGCCTGGAAACACCAAGGAGAGGCAGACACAGCCTCCAGTGTCAGCAAAGCCCTCAGTAAATAGGGAAGACATACACATGAACAAAAACAGTACAGCCAGGTGTGAGTGATACACAGCAGCTCCAAACAGGGAGCAATTACCTCTGCTGGGAGGGGTTTCTGAGAGAGCATCTGATTACCTTCTGTTTGGCTTCCCAATGGATGAATAAGAGTTTTCTAGGCAGGCAAGGGCAGGAGAAGCATCTTGAGCAAAGGCATAAAGAAAAAGCATGTCCAGCCAGGCCCAGTTGTTCACGCCTGTAATCCCAGCACTTTAGGAGGCTGAGGTAGGTGGATCACCTGAGGTCAGGAGTTTTCGACCAGCCTGGCCAGCATGGTGAAACCCCATCTTCACTAAAAATACAAGAATTAGCTGGGCATGGTGGCAGGCTCCTGTAATCCCAGCTGTTTGAGAGGCTGAGGCAGGAGAATCACTTGAACCAGGGAGGTGGAGGTTACAGTGAGCCAAGATTGTGCCACTCCACTCCAGCCTGGGCAACAAGAGCAAGACTCTGTCTCAGAAATAAAGAAAAACCTGTCCTTATGGACCTGTGGGTAGAACCACTAGTGATGCCCTTAAAAGCAGGACCATAGCTGATCCACTGCGTGTCCCTAACACTGGAAACAGGGGCAGGCACAGAGCCAGGGTTGTGGATGTGGCCATGAGGCTGCTGAGATGAAATGGGGAGCAGCTGAGGACAGACACCAGGCCCAGCCGCTGTCTTGAAAACCTCAAAAATATCACTTGTCAAGGCCATGGGTCCCTCATCTGTAAAATGGGTGTCATCCTGGTACCTTGCAGGGTTGCTGTGCAGATCATGTGCCACGCATGTGGTTGGCCAAGAGCAGGCGTTCCCCATTCTTTTCTCTTACACAGCCTCTGGATTACGAACACATCCAGCAATATAGCTTCATCGTCGAGGCCACAGACCCCACCATTGACCTCCGATACCTAAGCGTTCCTGCCGGAAACAGAGCCCAGGTCATCATCAACATCATAGATGTGGATGAGCCTCCAGTCTTCCAGCAGCATTTCTACCACTTCCAGCTGAAGGAAAACCAGAAGAAGCCTCTGATCGGCACGGTGCTGGCCAAGGACCCTGATGCAGCTAGGCACAACATTGGGTAAGGGGTGGGGGGGGGCTTGTCATCGAGGATGATAAGAACAATCATGGCTGGATGTTCCTATGCCTGCTGGCCTGAGACCACGACCCAGAGAGGGGAACTGGCTTCTCCTGGCACTTGCAGGGAAAGTGACAGAAGCAAGACCAGAAGCCCAAGCTCTTGCACCTGGCAGCCTGGCATCTTGGCCTACTCGGGGGTCCCCCACCTAGCATGGTCCTGGGCATCCAGAGCTACCTGTCCTCTGTCCCACCTTGAAGGCTTGTTCTATGCACCACAGTTCCCACCAGTCCTATGCAGTAAGATCCGACAGTCAAGAGAGCAACCAATCAGATGACACACCAGAGGCCCCTTCACTAAAACTGTTTCCTTTTTTTTTTTTTTTTTTTTTGAGATGGAGTCTCACTCTGTCACCAGGCTGAAGTTCAGTGGTGTGATCTCGGCTCACTGCAACCTCCCAGGTTCAAGCGATTCTCCTGCCTCAGCCTCCTGAGTAGCTGGGACTACAGGCAGGCGCCAACACACCCAGCTAATTTTTGTATTTTTAATAGAGACAGGATTTCACCATGTTGGCCAGGGTGGTCTTGATCTCTTGACCTTGTGATCCACCCACCTCGGCCTCCCAAAGTGCTGGGATTACAGGTGTGAGCCACCACGCCGAGCCAAAACCGATTTCTTAAATCTATCTCCCCCAAACCACAAAAATAAGAAATGTTCGTTTCGTACAGAGAAACAACACAAAGAACTACCAAGAAAATATTGAGAACCCCCAGTCTCAGATAACTCGTGTTCATGGCCTGATCTGGTCCTATTGCTTCTTTCTTTTAATGACCTCACAGGCATGTGGATCTATTCTTGGTGGGTTTGTTGTTGTCTGTTTGCTTTTGGTGTTTGATTGTTTTTAAATTTTTTTGGATCATGCCATGCTCATTTCATCAATATTTGCTCTTCTGTTGTAACTAAATGTCTCTTTTCCCAATCTTTGGAAAAAATGGTATAGTTCTAAGAAATACCTTTTAGAGCCACATAATATGCAATAGTAAGTATAAATTCAATTCAATCTTATTTTATTGCAGATGGGTAGCTAATTTTGCCAGAATCATTTACTAAATATCATAATAATAAGTCAAAATTTTCCCACCTTTGTTATATATTAAGTTCTATGTATACCTGAATCTACTTCTGAATTCTCTGTCCTTTCTATAGTTCTGTAGCAAAGCCATTCTGTTTTATTGTACTAGCTTGTAAAAGTTCATTCTCCTATAAAGAAATAGTTGAGACTGGGTAATTCATTAAGAAAAGAGGTTTAATTGGCTCATGTGTCCACAGGCTGTACAGGAAGTAGAGTGGCTTCTGCTTCTCGGGAGGCCTCAGGAAACCTACACTCCTAGAGAAGCAGTCACCTCTTACATGGCCAGAACAGAAGTGGGAAGGGAGTTGTTACACACCTTTCAGCAACCTGATCTCATGATAACTCACTCACTCACTATCAGGAGAACAGAACCTAGGGGGTGGTGCTGACCCATTCATGAGCACTCCACCCCCATGATCTATCCACCTCCCCACCAGGCCCCACCTCCAACACTGGGGATCACAGTTCGACATGAGATTCAGTGAGGACACAGAGGCAAACTGTATAGCTTTACACTGGACCTTAGATATACATCAAAGTCCTTCCCTCCTTGCTTTTTTATTTGATATAATTTTTTGTCAACCCTCAAACTTTAAAATTTTGTATCCAGGTTTCTTAAACATTAGAATTCTAATGTTTGTATGTATCATAAACATTAGTGTTTATATATTAATTTTGGTATAGCTAATGTTTCAAGGGTATTAAGTCTTCTTATTAAGGACAAAATACCTTCTTCATTTTGGCCTCATCTCCTAAGTTTTAGGGCTGCTCTTTTCATTGCCCTTCTATTTTAAATAGCCTGTAATTATAATTTTTGTTTCTCCTTTGATCCAAGGGTTTATTTAAGAGATTGACTTGATTTCTTTATTTTCATTTGTAAGTCATAGGAGTTTTTTGGTTTTGTTTTAGCTTGTTCTTTGATGTGATACAATTGTATTTGTGTCCACTTTTTCCTAGAATATCTAAATTTTGACTTCATGTATTTTAATGTTTCTATTCAGTTAACAAAGGTTTGCAACTATTTTACCTTCATTATGGCTTGTAACTTTTATCTGAATGAAATTAGCCAATTTGTTCTGCTTAAATATTTTGCCTTTAATTGTGTTTCCTGATGTTACATTTGTTAGTTCTGTTTTCATGTTATTCATATTTGCCCAATGCAAATTTTCCAACCTTTACTTTTAACTTTTCCAGGTCATTTGGCATTATGGCTCTTGAAAACCAGAATGCATTTGGCTTTGCTTTTTAATCTAAATGGAAATGCTTTGTGTTTAACCTATTTACAGTTTTCATCATAATTGACATGTTTGATCTTACTTCTTTTATCTTGTTTTACATTTCCCATTTATCAAATTTAATGGCTTTTTTCTTTTTCACCATCGTTGCTGTATAGTCTTTTTTTAATATTTTTTTCTTGTAGATATTTGGATGAGGTGCAGCCATTTTTGTTTCTACCAGTGAGAGTTACTTCTATCTGCAAGATTTAAAATGTTTTCTTGGACCTATATTTTCTAGTTAAAACTATTACACACATACACACACACACACACACACACACACACACACACACACACACACCGTTGCTTTTGTATGATAAACAAATCAATAGTTTTGTTTTAGTTTTTCCCATACCATGATTTTACTTTATATTAAGCTGTTTAGTTAGATACAGTAAGTTTTCAAAAAAAAAAAAAAATTCAGGACACAAATTTCTTAGTTCTTTGCCTTTTTTTTTTTTTTGACAGGTTCTTGCTCTGTCACCCAGGCTGGAGTGCAGTGGCACAATCATAGTTCACTTAGCCTTGAACCTCTAGGCTCAAGCAACCCTCCCACCTCAGCCTCTGAGTATCTGGGACTACAGGCACACACCACCACACCTGGCTAATTTTTTTTTTTCAAGACAGGGTCTTACTCCATCACCTGGGCTGGTCTTGAACTCCTCGCCTCAAGCAAACCTCCAGCTGCAGCCCCTCCCAAAGCACTTGGATTATAGGTGTGAGCCACTGTGCCCAACCTCGCCTTCTAATAACACCTAAATGTGCTCATATAATCCTCAGATTATAAACCCTTCCCTTCCAAAATACTATCAATGTTTTCTAGCATATAATTTTGTGGGGGCATCTGAGGTATATCTGATTTTTCTTTCTTCATAAGGAAATTCTTTCTGTCTGGACTCTTCAGTTTCTTCACATAGCCTTGAAATTCGTAAGTGTCATCAGGATATGCTTATGCCTAAATATTGTTGTTGCTCTTATTTTTAAATGATGCCTAATGTCAATGATGTCTTTCTTCATATCAGGAAAGTTTTCTTTTATTATGTTTTTTTGTTATTTCTTCTGTTGTGTTCGTTCTGGGATTATCCTCATTAATAACAACTACTACTCCTATATATACGAAACATGCACCTGGCGTGGTGGCTCATGCCTGTAATCTGAACACTTTGGGAGGCCGAGGCAGTTGGATCACCTGAGGTCAGGAGTTCAAGACCAGCCTGACCAACATGGAGAAACCCTGTCTCTACTAAAAATACAAAATTAGCCGGGCATGACAGCGCATGCCCGTAATCCCAGCTACTCAGGAGGCTGAGGCAGGAGAATCGCTTGAACCCGGGAGGCAGATGTTGCAGTGAGCTGAGATCATGCCATTGCACTCCAGCCTGGGCAACAAGAGCGAAACTCTGTCTCAAAAAAAAAAAAAAAAAAAAAAAGGAATATATATATTTATCTTTCCATAGATTTTTCCTGATTTCCAAAATAACTTTTTAAATTTTTACTTCACAACATTAATTTCTTTGTAATTACTTCATATCTCTTCCAGCTCTTTTTGTATTTCTCCCTGGCTCTTACCCAATGATCTTTTCATTAATCACAAAAAAACAAGTCCCAGCTATGGTGTGATGTCACCTGCTCAGCTTTGAAAGTGCATCTGATGGTCTCAGGTACCAACTTCAGTCCAGTGATGGCAACATCGCTAAGATCAAAGACATTATCTTGCCATCCTGAGTCCCTCTGTGTAGGTCTGCTCTTGTCTGGTGGCAGAGTAGAATGAGCAGTGAGAGAGGGGCATGGAGTGGGATGCAGGGGATAGATGCGGAAGGGTCTTGTCCATCATGCTGAGGAGTGTAGACTCAGCAAAGAACAACGGAAAGCCATGAAACTCTCTCCCCTGGGCAGTTACTCCATCCGCAGGACCAGTGACAAAGGCCAATTCTTCCAAGTCACAAAAAGGGGACATTTACAATGAGAAAGAACTGGACAGAGAAGTCTACCCCTGGTATAACCTGACTGTGGAGGCCAAAGAACTGGATTCCACTGGTGAGTGGTCACATCTACCAGGGCACCTGGGTTCTTTTCCTTTTCCCTCTTTCTTCCAAAACCAGCATAATCAATCATTTGGGGTCTCTAGGGGTATTAGAAGAGCTTGCTGAAGCACCCGTTGGTTGGGATGCTATAGAGCTTCCATGCCCAAGTGTGGTCCTTGAACCAGCGGTATCAACATCCCCCGGAGACCTTGTTGGAAATGCATCTCAGCCTCACCCCCACACTGAATCAGAATCTCATGGATGTCACAGTTTGAGAAGCACTGTCACGAAACAGGCTGTGCAGATGTCTCTGTGATGAGAATCACCCGAGGCACCGATTAAGCATAAAACTCTACTCCACCCAGACATGTGCTCTTAACAAGGGTTCCATGATTCTTAGTATCATGGCTGTTTGGGAAATATTCCTTCAGAGGCTGTTTATGTACCAGTTCATAGGTAGAATTCAAAATGTGAAGCAGCTTCCAACTTTGAGATTGTGAGGTTCTCCAGAAATTGTGTAATTTTTGCCAAAGGGAGGGACAAGAGTTGGAGTTTTGCATCCTTTATCTATATGAGAAAATCCCAATCACCCTCCAGGAGAACTAAGAATACTCCCACTTTACCCAGGAGCCCACTAGGGCCCAGGGAGGGAGTGACTTGGCCAAGGACCCCTGGTGCCCGCTGGGCCCACCCAGACTCTTCTTCAACACAGCAGCTACCCCCCAACTGTAACGGGCTCTTGCATGTTTTGCCAGATCAGTCTCCTCCATACAATCCCATTCATAGAATCTTTAAATTTAAATCATTTAAAATATGGCAAATATAGAAAAGGAGAACAAAATACTCTTCCCACCAATGCCACCATGCAGAGACAATTACTATTAGCACATTCATGTATTTTTATGGTTTTTTCTGTACATGTTTTTTATATAAGTGAGATTGTAATATTTGTATCTTATATTCCACATTTTTACTTCACCTTATTCCAGAACCATTTTCTCATGGTAATATTTTTTTTTTTTAAGAGAGAGATGGTGTCTTACACTGTCGTCCAGGGTGAAGTGCAGTGGCGCGATCACAGCTCACCGCAGCCTCTAATTCCTGAGTTCAAATGATCTTCCCACCTCAGCCTCCTGAGTAGCTGGGACTACAGGTGTGTGCCACCTCGCCCAGCTAATGCCTTAATTTTTTGTAGAGATGGGGTTGCCCAGGCTTGTCTCCAACTCTGAGCCTCAAGCAGTCCTCCCTCTGGGCCTCCCAAAGTGTGGGATCACAGGCATTGGGCCTTAAAATTTTTTTTGATTATTTTTTAAGATGTAATTTACATGGGCATTGTCAAAGGCCATACATTTCATCCTTTTCCAGTGGCCTAATTTACTGATCCAATCTCACTTAAGTTGTTTACCTTTTCATTTCTTTTATGATTAATTTATTATATCTTATGTATTTAATCAAATAATTAAATTTTTAATTTTAGGAATTTAATTACAATATTTTTAATGCACTTAGGTGGTTTACCTTTTTGACTCTCATAATCAAAGTAATACCTCAGTAAACCTTATGGATAAAGATTTAACACCTCCCCCCTACCAAACTCCTTTCATCCAGAACACCATCCCCGGCCTCTGTTCCATAGCCTCCTCCTGCAAAAAGTGGCCTTCACAGGGCAGCCCTCCTGGACAACCCGGCCATACATCTTCCACCCCCCCGGGGGCCAGCATCAGCTGAGCCCATCATGGTGACTGTCTTCTCCCCTGCAGGAACCCCCACAGGCAAAGAATCCATTGTGCAAGTCCATATTGAAGTTTTAGATGAGAATGACAATGCCCCGGAGTTTGCCAAGCCCTACCAGCCCAAAGTGTGTGAGAACGCTGCTCATGGCCAGGTGAGTCTGGTTCAGGTGGGAGGGAAAGGCAGTGCCACCCGGGGCAGGCTCAGAGGCAGAACTGCTCAACAGAGTCAGCGGAAGTTCCCCTGTACAACAGCCTTGAGGAAAATAACATTATGCCCATTTTGTAGATGGAGAAAGTGAGGCTCAGAGAGGATGTCTGGGGAGTAGATTGGCAGGGCAGGGGAGTGGAATGAGTGGCTTTATAAAGCACTAAATAGGTGAATGTTACAGGTGGGAAACCACCATGGTCAGGTCTAAACCCAAAGGCTCCATCACTGAACCTCAGACTACCCACCACCATCACTGATACACCCTGTCTTTCACACTCCAGCTGGTCCTGCAGATCTCCGCAATAGACAAGGACATAACACCACAAAACGTGAAGTTCAAATTCGCTCTGAAAACTGAGAACAACTTTACCCTCACGGATAATCATGGTAGGTATCAAAGTAATCAGTTCAGCTGGGTATGATGGCCCATGCCTATAGTCCCAGCTACTCAGGAGGCTGAGGCAAGAGGCTCACTTGAGGCCAGGAGTTTGAGGCTGCAGTGAGCTATGATCACATGACTGCACTCCAGCCTGGGCAACAGAGCGAGACCCTGTCTCCAAACAAAAGAACAAATGCCGTCAGTTGGCTTTAACAGGGTTGGGGTGAGGTTATTTGAGTCTTGAGGCACCAAGGTCAAAGACCAGGCCAACAAATTGACGGCAGGCCCCCACTGGGATTTTCAAGTCATCAGATGTTTTGTGCAATTCCTGCCACATACATTGTACGATTGATCTGTGCAATGGTCAGAGCCACTCCAACCAATCTCCCAAGTCCACATTGCCTGCAATTCCCCCATAAGATGCTCAGGCCAGCGAGGAGTGCAGAACAGATGTGGGGGGTGCAGGCAGTCAGCTCAGTTCAAAACTAGCCAAGGAGTCCCCCCCCCCAACCCACTGGAGTCTCTGTGCATCAGGAAAACTGCAAAGTAACATGGAACTTTGAGGTCACTTTCAAAGAGTCAAAACTGGAAATGTGAAGTCCGAAATCTGAAAGATACAGTGAGCTTTGTTTTCATTCAGCCGCAATGACTACTTACGATTAGCAGGGTGGCCCATGTGATGTCATTAGCAGCCAATCAGAGCTTCTGACGAGCAGGTGCCGACTTGAGTGATGGTGCTGAGTCGACTTCATCTCCAGCCACAAGTAGGCAAGTTTCATGGCCTCTGCAATTTCCTCAGAAAAACAGACAAAATTCCCCTTGAGTTTAAATAGAGTGATCCTTCACCCAGACCAGGATGGAATTCCTGCCTGTCCCTAATGGGCAAAACTCTGGTGGATGTAGATGGCTGTATTGCCACCTTTGAGGAAGGTTGGAGAGTTTGGGGCAGACTGGAGGGATCAGCTTGTGGGATGGAGAAGGTGGCCCAGATGTGTTGACAGTCAATGACAGACCATTCATCAGGCAGTTGTCATTAGAAGTAAATAATGTGGGCTGGGCATGGTGGCTCGAGCCTATAATCCCAGCACTTTGGGAGGCTGAGGTGGGCGGATCAAAGCTCAAGAGATTGAGACCATCCTGGCCAACGTGGTGAAACCCCATCTCTACTAAAAATACAAAAATTAGCTGGGCTTGGTAGTGGTAGCCTGTAATCCCAGCTACTGGGGAGGTTGAGGCAGGAGAATCACTTGATCCCAGGAGGCAGAGGTTGCAGTGAGCCAAGATCATGCCACTGCACTCTAGCCTGGTGACAGCAAGACTCTATCTCAAAAAAAAAAAAGAAGTAAATAATGTGGCAAAACTGTCACCCCATCCCCAATGTCCACCTCAGTCCCATCTCAGAGTGGGGGACCTGCAATGCAGTAGAAAGATTCAGTGCCACCCCAGAGACACCCATATACAATAGGAGGCAAGCCTGTTGCTGTCAAATTCACTTATATCATGAATGTCCTGTATGTCAAAATCTCTAATTTCTCCCATAAGTGTCAATGACATATAGTTTATTTTGAATTATAATAGACTTAATGCTGAAATGTAATTGACTTTCATTTGAAATCTAAACAATGGCTTCCTGGGCTTTCTGGCCAAGTGTGTGGAGCCTGTGTAGCTAAGGAAATCCTGGAGCAGGGGCCCCTGGATCTTCTCTGATGGTTGACATCACAACCTCCTGGGACCTGCCAAAGGCAGATTATCTGGCCTCTGCCAAGAACCACTAAATAAAAAGTGTGTGTGAGGGTATGGGTCTGAAAATCAGCATGTTTTAAAAGCTCCCTGGGGGATCTTAGGTACAGGAAACCACTGATTGGATCTGGGAAGGTGGGCGGGGCCAATATTTGGACAAAAGCATTTCCCAGTTCCAAACTGCCCAGAAAACCCGCAATTCTAAATGTAATCATTTTCTCTGCGCCCAAGGAACATGCCCATTGTTTTTACTGTGTTCAACAACGTAACAGTGGATTTTCAGAGATAGCAGAAGTTGCCTTAGAAGTTAGCCTAATGCTAAAATACTTTTTTTTTTTTTGAGACATAGTTTTGCTCTTGTTGCCCAGGCTGGAGTGCAATGGCCCAATCTCAGCTCACCACAACCTCCACCTCCCAGGTTCAAACGATTCTCCTGCCTCAGCCTCCCGAGTAGCTGGGATTACAGGCATGCGCCACCACACCCAGCTAATGTTGTGTTTTTAGTAGAGATGGGGTTTCTCCATGTTGGTCAGTCTGGTCTCAAACTCCCGACCTCAGATGATCCACCCGCCTTGGCCTCCCAAAGTGTTGCGATTACAGGCATGAGCCACCACGCCCAGTGCTAAAAGACTTTTTAAAACTTTATCTTTCCCCCATTGCTTGTCAAAGCTTGAAACAGTGCATTAATTAAGCTGAAAGAGAAAACCTCCTGTTACTGGAGTGGGGTTAGGGAAGAGGAAAGGGACAGGTAACAGTTGCCCATAAATACAGAAAGCAAAGGATTTTACCTTCTTTTGCCAAGGCGTTCTTGGAGACTGGGCCAAAGCAGCTGCCCCAAAATATCCCCTCTGTGGAGGAACAGGCCTGCGCTTAGATGGCCAAAACAAGAGGCACTGGATGCAAAGGGCAGAAAAGCATCCCAGGCAGCTTGCGGGCTGGTGCAGTCAGGGAGGGCTTCCTGGAGAAGCCAGGTTCCCCCATCTGTGTGGATGGCAAAACCTGACTCTGAGGCCTTGGTGTTTCCAGATAACACAGCCAACATCACAGTCAAGTACGGGCAGTTTGACCGGGAGCATACCAAGGTCCACTTCCTACCCGTGATCATCTCAGACAATGGGATGCCAAGCCGCACGGGCACCAACACGCTGACCGTGGCCGTGTGCAAATGCAATGAGCAGGGCGAGTTCACCTTCTGCGAGGATGTGGCCGCCCAGGCAGGTGTGAGCATCCAGGCAGTGGTAGCCATCATACTCGGCATCCTCACCATCGCAGGTCAGTGCTGGGCAGGGTGGGGAGGAGACACAGTGGGCGGAAGGGGGTGGAAGGTGCAGGGAGCGGGGAAGCTTCACAGGAGTAGAGGCCAGGGGCCCAGGCCCAACCCTGCCTCCAATCTGCAATGAAACCCTTGGCCAGTTCACGTGCAGGATGCAGGATGTGAGCTCCATACACCTGGGTGCTCACAGGTGGGGATGATCCAGGGAGAAGGAGGGGGCGGGGCTCAGGCCTCTCCCCCACGCATTAGGCCAGTATCACTTTAAAATAACTTAAACATAACAGTCACTCCTTCCACCTAGATATTTTCAGCATTTACTTGTGCCAGGCATTGTTCCGGGCATGTATTTACATAAAACCTATTTTTGAAAAAGGAAAAGCATCCAGGTCTAAAATGGAAACTTTAAAAACTTCTAGTTTAGATTGTCTCCACGTGCTTTCTTTTTTATAGAATTCCTCCAGCCTTGATACATATTTTTTTTTCCTTGTTTGGGCCTCGGAAATTTTAGGAGCATTGTAGGGCTTAATTTGGATTCCCCCAGGGAGCAGCCTTGGGATAAGGATGGGGTGCAAGTAGTTTATTTGGGAGGTGGTTTATTCCCCTGGATACCTCCTGAGGCAGAGGGGGAAATGAAGCCAGGAAGGGAGGCGGCTAGTGAAGGTGGAGCCATCAGGAATGTTCCCATCATGAGGAACTGGAGCCTTCTCCCACAGGGGTGCGGGGAGGCAGCGTGGGGCCACCCCCCAGCATCTTCCCAGCAGGGGAGAGGAGGGATGTGCCGTATCCTGCATTTCACTCACCATGAGACGCAGCAGGGGCTGATCCTCCAGAGGAAGCCCTCAGGTGATTAGAGATCACCCTGGCACTCATGGCAAGGCCTGGATACGGCCACAGGGCACCTGCAATATAGGCTCCAGGCCTCTCCTGCCTGTGGCTCCCCTGAGAGCCCCCTCGATATGCCCCCCTTCCGGGGCTTCTCCAGCAGAGATTTCTCCTTTACTAATAATTCATGATGATGATGGCATCTCCACCACAAATAGAATTGCATTTAACCTCACAACCATCTTCCCAAATATAAACAGAGCAGGAAAGTTATCATTTCCATTTTATAGACAGGGAAACTGAGGCTGGGGGGGCAGGCTGTCTCCCAGGGCATCCTAGCTTTACTTATGTATAGTTTGTTCAGTAACTCAAAGCTACAAGGTCTGAGCCTAATTTTAGAAGCTCTCTGCACTGCACCGTCTGCCCTTCCTCAGGGATCCAAGACCTTCACATAGCCACACCCCTCAGAGATTCCCACAGGCAGGACCTCTACACCTGCCCATGGGACTCTGGGTCAGTCACTCTTGGCCTCTCTGAGCTCAGTATAATAGGGATAATAATAACTACATTTAGTGGGATATGAGAATGTGCCCAGTAGAGTGCCAAGTATGTATGCAGGAGGTGCTCAAGAGAGGGGCCACTGTAGGCCAGGTGTGGTGGCTCACACCTATAATCCCAGCACTTTACGAGGCCAAGGTGGGTGGATTGCCTGAGGTCAGGAGTTCACCAGCCTGGCCAATATGGTGAAACCCCGGCTCTACTAAAAATACACACAATAGCTGTGGTGGTATGGGCTTGTAATCCCAGCTACTGGGGAGGCTGAGGCAGGAGAATCACTTGAACCTAGAGGTGGAGGTTGCAGGAGCCAAGATCTCGCCATTGCACTCCAGCCTGAATGACAGAGTGAAACTGTCTCAAAAAAAAAAAAAAAAAAAAAGAAGGACCACTGCTGCTGCAATGGGCATCTCATCTACCAGCACCGTGACATCCGTTATCGCCATCACAGCTGGCAACAAAGTAATGGCGAAGTCTTTGCATTTCAAATTCCAACTCCATTCCCTTCCCCCATTTCTGCTTCAATCTCTGGTTTCCTGGCCTTTGGGAGATGATGTGGAAGGATTTCCCAGATTTGGCACCAGAGGGAGGAAATGAGGATACAGGAAAATGGGGTTGAGACCCTAGAGGAGAATGAACTTCAGAAAGCACCTGTGTTCCTCTCCCCATCCCCCACCAGGGTGTATGACAGCCAGTCAGGACCTGGGATTGCTGTGTCCTCCCTAGTGGGTGGGCAGGGACCCACCAGGTGTCTGGACCAAAGCAAACCTTCTCAGTTGGCCTTGTCATGGAGGTGTCCCTGGGAGACTGGACTGGCCCAGGAACTTCCAGGAAGGAGGGGGAGGGAGGGGGGTGGTGGGGATGGGGGTGCCAGGGGCAACAGGGATGGGGTGGGAAGTGAGGGGGGCTAGTGGGCATGAGGGGTTCAGGGGCAGCAGGCATGGGGGTGTGGGAGGCAGTGGGGGATGGGGGTGGGGGCCCAGGTGGGATGGGGGGTGGGGGGGCGGAATGGAGTTCAGGGGCAGCAGGAATGGGGGTGCAGGGGAGCGGGATGAGGGTGCAGGGATCAGTGGGGATGGAGGGTGCAGGGGAAAGGGGCCATGGGATGGGAATGGGGGAGGGGGTGGCAGGGATGGGGTATAGGGAAGCCGGCAGGGATGGGGTTGCCGGGGCAGCTGGATGGGATGAGAGGGTGGTGGGATGGGAAAACGGGGGGTGAGGGGGATAGGGTGTCAGGGAGCAGCAGAAATGGGAGTGTAGGGGGTGGCAGGGATGGGGTATGGGGGCGGTGGGGATGGGTGTTGGGGGGTGGGAATTGGGATGTGGGGGCGGCAAGGATGGGGTGGGAGCGGTGGGGATGGGGTGTTGGGGGGTGGGAATGGGGTGCAGGGGCAGTGAGAATGGGGTGTCAGGGGCGGCGGGGATGGGGTGTGGGGACCACCTGGGCCCCCAGCCTTGTCTGACTCTGCCGCTCCGCCCCCTGGCCGCAGTGATCACCCTGCTCATCTTCCTGCGGCGGCGGCTCCGGAAGCAGGCCCGCGCGCACGGCAAGAGTGTGGCGGAGATCCACGAGCAGCTGGTCGCCTACGACGAGGAGGGCGGCGGCGAGATGGACACCACCAGCTATGACGTGTCAGTGCTAAACTCGGTGCGCCACGGCGGGGCCAAGCCCCCGCGGACAGCGCTGGATGTCCGGCCGCCCCTCTACGCCCAGGTGCAGAGCCGCCGCGGCACGTGCCCGGGGCACACGGGGGCCTGGGGAAATGGCAGCCATGATCGAGGTGAAGAAGGACGAGGCGGACCACGACGGCGACGGCCCCCCCTATGACACGCTGCACATCTACGGCTACGAGGGCTCCGAGTCCATCGCCGAGTCCCTCAGCTCCCTGGGCACCGACTCCTCCGACTCTGACGTGGATTACGACTTCCTTAACGACTGGGGACCCAGGTTCAAGATGCTGGCCGAGCTGTATGGCTCGGATCCCCGGGAGGAGCTGCTGTATTAGGCGGCAGAGGCCACTCTGGGCCTGGAGGCCCAGAGCCAGGCACCACAGCCTCCAAAAATGGCACTGACTCCTCAGCCCAGCCCCCGTTCCTCGTGGGTCCCAGAGACCTCATCAGCCTTGGGATAGCAAACTCCAGGTCCCTGAAAAATCTGGGAACATATGTCAGTGACAGCTATTCTCAAATGCTGGCAATTCCAGGCTGGTGTTCTGTCTGGGCTCAGCCATTCACATAACCCTGTCGCCCACAGATCACCATCTAACTCAAAGACTTCCTCTGGCAAATCAAAGCAGCCTGTGTTCAACTGCTGGGGATCCCTGAACTTCCTGGTGAGGCTGGTGAGGTCCTGGTGCCTATCTGCCTAGAGGCAAAGGCCTGGACGGCTCCACTTGTGGGGCCGGATTCTCTGCAGCCCATTCCCAAGGTTGACTGTGACCATCCGTCAGACCCTCTCTCAGGAGCCCCAGCCCTGCTCCAACTCCCTCATGCTCCACACCAAGTGACCCACCACTCCCCAGCCCCTCTCCAGGCCTGTCAAGAGGGAGGAAGGGGCCCCATGGCAGCTCCTGACCTTGGGTCCTGAGGTGACCTCACTGGCCCGCCATGCCAGTAACTTTGCTGTACTGAACATTGAACCATTCAACCACATTCAGGGAAATGGCTTGTTGAACTTTGAAGCAACTGTGAATTCATCCTGGAGGGGGTGGTGGAGATCAAGAGTGACAGATCACAGGGTGAGGGCCACCCCCACACCCACCCCCCTCTGGAGAGAGCCTGGAAGAGCTGAGACCCTGCTCTGAGACTCCTCAGCACCCCTCCAGTTTTGCCTGAGAGGGGACAGATGTTCTAGGAGCGGAAGACCTCTCCCCTTCTCTGCCTCACCTGGTCGCCAATCCATGCTCGCTTTCTTTTCTGTCTACCCCTTATCTCTTGGCTTAGAGGCACCCAAGATGTGGCCTTCAGCAAGACTGACCAATGTCCAAACCCACTCATGACTGCATGACAAGAGCTGAGCCATGTGCCTTTACACCTCGCTGTTGTCACATCTCAGGGAACTGACCCTCAGGCACACCTTGCAGAAGGCAAGGCCCTGCCCTGCTCAACCTCTGTGGTCCTCCATGCATCTCCCACTGGAACATTCACTGCCAACACACCTTGGAGAAGTTTCATCAGTCAACAGAGAGGAGCAGGAAGGAGACACCCAGCTCGCCTTTGTCATGACCGAGGTTCCCACTCTGGGCAAGCCCCTCACTGCGAGGGATTGTAGATAACATTGACTTTTTTGTTTTAACCAATAACTAGTTTCTCATAATGATTTTTTTACTAATGATACTTACAAGTTTCTAGCTTTCACAGACATATAGAATAAGGGGTTTTGCCTAATAAGCAGATTGCTATTTAGGTTAACAATATTAATTCAGGTTTTTTAGTTGGAAAAACAATTCCTGTAACCTTCTATTTTCTACAATTGTAGTAATTGCTCTGCAGATGGTGATTATATATTGGCCACTGGTGTATGACAAGTACTGTATTTTTTTATACCTAAATAAAGAAAAATCTTCAGGCTGAGCAACATAGGGAGACCCTATCTCTACCAAAAAAAAAAAAAAAAAAAAATTAATTAGCCAGGCATGGTGGCAGGCACCTGTGGTCCCAACTATTTGGGAGGCTGAGATAGGAGGATCACTTGAGCCTGGGAGGTCAAGGCTTCAGTGAGCTCTGAACGCACTACTACACTCCAGCCTGGGCAACAGAGTGAGACCCTGTCTCAAAAAAAAAAAGAAAGAAAACCTTTGAGATTCTTCCATTTCTAGAGCTGAGAGAGCACATGTACACACACACAAACATGCATACAAGCATGCACATGCACACACAAATACACATACACACACACCACCACCACCACCATCATCAGAGGAACCTACAGAAGAGGGGATGTTTGTAGATTCCTAAGAATGTGCCAAAGCTTTTCAGAGACTGCTATGGACAGCTCATTCCTCAACTTTTCCTTTTAAAACTTTTGTTAGCTTCTTATTTGCCCCAGCCGTTATCACTGCCTCAGGCAGCTGCAATGTTAAACAATTGCCATTGATTACTTTCAACAATTGCCCCCAGAGAAAACGCTGTATGCCTCGAGTGGGCACCAAGTCAAGTCAAATGAACACAGCCTTGCAAGTGGAGTCTCTTCCAGGGAACTAACTACCAGATAAGCTGAATAATGATAGTTATCTGGGAATTGGACTTTGCAGAAGCTCCAGCCTTGTTCTGATCTTTCAGTTTGTCTCTAGGCTGCTGGTTTTCACCATGATTATGAAACCACTGGTTTTGGGAGAAGTCTTGGGAGAAGGAGGAGCAAGTTAAAAATGCCATCAAGCTCTGCCAGGTGTGGTGGCTCATACCTGTAATCCCAACACTTTGCGGGGGCAAGGAAGGAGGATTGCTTGAGTCTAGGAGTTTGAGACCAGCCTGGGCAACATAATGAGACTGTGTCTCTATTTTAAAAAATAAAAATAAATAAATAAATAAAACACCTCACTGTTCTTACCAATATTTAGCTGTTTAAAAAAAAAATAGTACTCCCTGGATTGTTGCAGGTTTTTTTTTGTTTTTTGTTTGGTTGGTTGATTGGTTGGTTTTGGTTTTTGTTGTTGTTGCTGCTGTTTTTAAGACGGAGTCTCACTCTGTCACCCAGGCTGGAGTGCAATGGTGCGATCTTGGCTCACCGCAACCTCCACCTCCGAGGTTCAGGCAATTCTCCTGCCTCAGCCTACCGAGTAGCTGAGACTACAGGCACACGCCACCACACCTGGCTAATTTTTGTATTTTTAGTAGAGACAGGGTGTCACCATATTAGCCAGGCTGGTCTCAAACTCCTGACCTCGTGATTTGCCCGCCTCAGCCTCCCAAAGTGCTGGGATTACAGACCTGAGCCACCATGCCCAGCTACAAGTTTTTGATTAGTTTCCAGAGTTCTGAAAAAGTTGGTTTTGACAATTTTGGCCAGTATACTCATTGCTTTTCTCAGGGAGAAGTGCTCCTTACTCAGCCATTTCTGCCAATGCCACCCCTTCCAGCTGGTTTCTGAGCTCTTTTCCCACCTATCTGAAGTAGCTGCTCCCTGAACTCACAGTTGTCCAGTCCCTGGAGCCCATGAGATCTGTCCACTACTTCCTTCTCCAAGAAGCCTCCCCCATCCCCAAGACACCTCCAGATAAGACAATCTCTGTCCCTCCAACCTTTAAGAGGGCCTGGCTCTGAGCTCCTGGCCACCCTGGTCACCTCCTCTGCTTGGCACCTGTTTACCCTAAGGTAGGAAGAGTGATCCTCATGGTGGCGGAGAGCCTGCCTCTGAATTTGTGCATTTTATTGTACCCCAAGGTAAGGCACAAACCCAGTGCCTCCTGGAATCTTCTGATCACACTGCACATGCCTGCTCCAGCCAACCCGGGGTCCCAAGCCTAGTGAAAGTGGGCAAGGGGAGCAGAGGC
The DNA here is from genome assembly GCA_036589455.1 of Ateles fusciceps. Taxonomy (NCBI): domain Eukaryota; kingdom Metazoa; phylum Chordata; class Mammalia; order Primates; family Atelidae; genus Ateles; species Ateles fusciceps. Next base: position 23,485,219 of record JAZHEH010003205.1, on the reverse strand, counting down.
TCAGAGCCCTTGCCCTCCCCCGAAGCGAAACCTGTGAAGCCAGCATGACCTTCCTCATTTCACAGATGGCCAAGATGAGACCCAACCGGGGTTCAGATGTGGCCAGAGCCACACAGGCAAGTTAGAGACAGAGTTGGGACTAGACGCCCTCCCATCCCCTAACCCACCCTCAACCATTGCCTCCTGGGTTCCAGGAGAATGCGGATCTACAGACTTCCCAGACCTGGAGGGCTGGAGGCTGAACCAAGAGCATCGTCCGTGCCTGTTGGGCTGGTGATAGGAAAATGACCACTAGAGGGCACGCTGTGTCAACAAATGCTCTGCCCAGACCGGCGTCCGCGAGCTCCGCGCTGGGAATCCTGGCAATGGACCGCAGGTTCTGGGGGTCCTGGATCTGACGGAGAACCTGGTCCAGCCCCACAAACTGCTTGGGCTCTCGCTACGCTCTCCCGTCGCGCCAGGGTTTGATGGGGTAGAGAGAGTCAGGGACCTAAGCTCCCACCTTCCCGAAGGAACGGGGTACCTGCTGTCTCCAGCAGCCCAGCCCGCACCAAGAATCTCAGCTCTCCGGGAGCGCGTGGTCTTGAACGCCGGATTTTTGCATTTGTGAGGGTCACAGTGCACCCCACCATCCCTCCCTGCACTGGGTGGCCCTGCCGCAGTGCCCACGCCCCGTCCTCCTGCTCGGCCCCGCCCTGCTTTCCCCAAGCCAATCCTGGAAGGTTGACTCTGGGCCAGGAACAGAGCTGCAGTCCCTGAGCGCCCTGATTCCAGGTGCCTCCCAGGTCAAGAATCCTTGGGATAAATCTTACTGGCCTCAAGGTGACTAGTAGAGCTTCCGATGTTCACAATGAAAACCGCTGCCCACCCAGCAATCTCCTTCCTAGGGATTAACCTAAGATGCACAGGGTGTATCTGCCACAGTAAGTTCACTGTTATTTACAAGCAAAAAATTAGGAACAATATAAATGTTCAACAATAAGAGATTGGTTAAGCAAATTATGGCAAATCCACATAACAATACTGAGCAACCATTAAAAGTCATGTTGGGATGTGGTGATCTTGCACTAAATTCAAGGTCAAGGCTAAAAGCAAAACCCAGTGAATTATTTACAGTCAGATCTCAATTTTTTTTCTAGTAGATATGCATTTTCAGGTTATGAAATTATGAAAAAGTTTTCTTTTCTTCTTTATACTGTGTTTTCCAAACTTTCTATAAGCAGTATATATTATTTTTATAATCAGAAAAAAAATGTTATCTTAATGTTGATTTCTAAGCACGTTCTTGTAATTGGAAAATAGTGAATTGTTAAGCAAAATTTATCCTCAAATACCATTTTCTAGCACTAAAAGTTTCTGGGTTTTATTTTTTTTAAGTTTTGAATTCACTATTAATGCAACAGAGACCTTTAAGAATTACCAGCCTGACCAACATGGTGAAATTCTGTCTCTACTAAAGATAAAACAAAAATTAGCTGGGTGTGGTGGCAGCTGCCTGTAATCCCAGCTACTCAGGAGGCTGAGGCAGGAGAATCGCTTGAACTTCAGAGGCAGAGGGTGCAGTCGCACCAGTGCACTCCAGCCTGGGTGACAGAGTGAGACTGTCTCGAAAAAAAAAAAAAGTTAATTGCTTTTTTCTGGATTCATCACCCTTGAATCCAGAAAATCTGTTGTTAGAGGGTGATTAATTTTGTTTGTTTGCTTACTTCTGAAGCATTTCTTTGAACTTGATCTGTGGGAGTCTAATCCTGTTAACCTTTGGAGTTCTTTAACCACAAATTTCCAGCCACTTTCTGGATCAGAGCAGTTAGTCTATAAGATGAGGGAAACCCGGTTTTCCAGCCAAGTGACCTCCATAGGATTCTGCAATACATAGAAATACCCAACATTCCTCTTCCTCAAAGATAAGAGAAACAGCTGGGCCCATTTCTCTCAGCCCATCCAGAGGTTATCTGGGATGTTTAGGAAATCTGTGTATGCCCCAACACTTAGGGAGACTTCACAAAACTTTGCAATGTGCTCTTGTACATTGCAGAGAAATATGCTTTCTATCCAGAGCATAGAAAGCACAGTTATCTTATAATATTCCTGTATAATGGTTGCTGAGGGGATGTTTAATGTTGTTACACAGGAAACTGTGCTGAGCAAGGGGCTTTTGTTCTCAGATGGGACTCTGGACAGGAAGTAAATCTTCACAAGGAAGGAAGCAACAAAATTCTACCTTTGGCTTTTGCTGGCTGAGCAGGGAAAGGCCTATAGACACACGGCATTTTGGGCAAGAGCTAGAACAGCCCTCCCTGGAGCACTACATAAAGCAGCCAGTATTTTGCAAAGCATAGGGAAGAGTGGAAGTCATCAGGGCATTTGCAGACACAAAACAGCCCTGAAGCAAAACATCATCATGTACTGGGCAGGACTTGGGAGATGAGACAGGATATCCAAAGCTAAACATGGTGAGTCCATTTCCTGGGCTTTCTGGAGCTATGTAGGGTGATATACTCATCCTGGCTTGCCCAGGACTCTCCTGGTTTTAGTATTAAAAGTCCTGTGTCCTGGGAAACCCCTCAGTCCCAGGCCAGGTGGTCTGGTGGCTCAGAGTCAGCAGTCCTGGATGAGTCAGCACTCTCCTACAAGCAGTCATGTTTCTTAACCTCCCTGAGTCACAATCTTCTCATTTGTAAATAAAATAGGGTAATAAAATGCCTACTCTAAGTTTTTGTGAAATTCAAAGGAAATAAATCTTGGAAAGATAATAGAAGCAAATTTGGCACATAGTAATTATTCAATGTTAACAGGAAGGAAAAAAGGAAGGGGAGGAGGAAGAAAATGTTAAAAGATTGTTTTTATTTTTTTGGGTTTGTTTTTGAGTTGGAGTATCACTCCTCTGTCGCCAGGCTGGAGTGCAGTGGCGCGATCTCAGCTCACTGCAGCCTCCACCTCCTGGATTCAAGTGATTCTCCTGCCTCAGCCCCCCGAATAGCTGGGACTACAGGTGCATACCACTACAGGTGCCTAGCTAATTTTTATATTTTTAGTAGAGACAGGGTTTCACCATGTTGGCCAGGATGGTCTCAATCTCTTGACCTCGTGATCTGCCCATCTCAGCCTCCCAAAGTACTGGGATTACAGGCGTGAGCCACCACACCTAGCCAAAAGATCTTCTTTTAAGGTAAAAAACATAACTCTTTACTCATATAAAATGAGTATGTATCAAAGGTTTTATTTAACTCATTAGTTTATGATAGAACCAGTCAGATGTTACAACCCATTGAAAGGAGTATTCAGAGAATCCCACAGTAAAGGCAGTAAGGAATGCTGAAATCAATTTACATACAGAAATAAAACTCGTCTATCCACAGGGCAAAGATCAACTGCATTCCATTGGACACAATCATTTGTACTCCCATAGGCAAGAATAATTTGCATTATTCTAAGTTTTCTTCAACTTACAGAGTTGTAAAATATCTCAAAGACAATAAAAGGCAATAACCTAGAAGAGTGTACTGGACAAAAAACCCAGTAATATTTTTTTTGCCTATTTGAAAGTCTTTCATAATCTTTCCTAACAGAAGGAAAGGACAGAGGAAGGAAGGGAAGGAGGGAGGAAAAGAAGTGTGGGTCTGACAGGATTTGGTTATGGTTTTCCCCTGTGTCCCCACCCAAATCTCATGTTGAATTGTAATTCCCAGTGTTGCGGAGGGATCTGGTGGGAGGTGATTGGATCATGGGGTTGTTTAATCTGGTTGTTTAAATGTGTCTAGCACTTCCCCCCTTCACTCTAGCTCTCCCGCTCTGCCACGTGAAGAAGGTGCTTGCTTCCTCTTCATCCTTTCGCCATGATTGTAAGCTTCCTGAGGCCTTCCCAGCCATGCTTCCTGCACAGCCTGTGGAACTGTGAGTCAATTAAATCTCTTTTCTGCCTAAATTACCCAGTATCAAGTAGTTTTTTACAGAAGTGTGAGAACAGACTAATACAGGGTCTGCAGTGAGAAGTTTATACCAGGACTAAATGAATTGCATGGATGGTGGGTTTATGTAAAAGTGGCTAAATGCATCAGGGCGTTTTCTCTATCTACTGCTACGTAACAAATTATCACAAACTTAGCAGCTTAAAACAACATGCATTTAGCACCTCATAGTTTCTATGAGCTGGGAGTCCAGGAATAACGTTGCTGGGTTCTCTGCTCAAGGATCCCCCTCTGAAAGCTACAATCAAATTGTCATCCACACAATCTTATCTCAAGCTTTGACTAGAGAAGGACCTACTTCCAAGATTACGTAGTTGAATGAATTCAGTCCTTGCAGCCCGTTGAACTCACGGCCTCCCCCAACATGCTCACCTGCTTCACTGAAGTCTGCAAGACAGAGAGAGAGAGAGTCCACTAGCAAGAGAACCCTACAGTCTTATCTAATGTCATCACTGAAGTGGCATCCTGTCACCTTGGTCACCTTTTCTATCCTGTTCATTATAAATGAGTCCCAAGTCCTGCCACACTCAAGTGGAGGGGGATTACACATGGCTGGAGTATCAGAGGTGGGGGATAATTGGGGGTAATCTTGGAGTCTTCCATCACACAGGAATTCTCAGCTGACCAAATCTGGGATTCTGCATCTGGCTATTCCTGAAGCTGGAGGCCTGGCATATTTTTTAGTGTCCATTTGGATCAGCTAGTAAACCCAGGGTTTGTCTACTGACTGGAGGAGTAAAAACTATAAGGCTAATTGAAATGAATCTACTTAAAACAGTGACCTGATTTTTCTAATAATTACTGGAAGGTAAGAGTTGATTGAGACTTTAAAATAAAACCAAAAATTATTTTAAGTTTTTGTATTTTATGTAAGAAAGTTTTTATTTTTACTGCAAACATTTTCTAACTCTTAAAGAAAGGATAATTCAAGTGTTGATATTTTCCCAACATATATATACAGGAATATAATGTAGCTTCGTTGTATTTTATCTTTGATTTACACAAAGAGAATTTTTATACAAATATTCCAGGCTCATTAGTTTTCCCAAAGGCTTCTTGCAGTCCTTTGATATTTAAATCATTCCCTCTTTAAAGTCATATTTTATCTTCCTTGTCAGTACTCTTTTTGTTAATTTGCCCAACTCATCTGGATGTTCCTTTGTCACTGACTTCGTAGATTTGAGTAATTCTCCAACAACGCTCCCAGCAACTTTATGAAATCCTTTGTCTTTTGCAAGATTTAAAAATGTCCTTTATAATAAGCAATCCATAGTAAGTGAAGACTCACTAGCAAATATATATAAGTGATGGATCAAGAGAGACAAAGTGTTAAACATGGAGAGATACAATTTTTAAAAGTGAAATTCTAGTTACACTCTAACAAAATGAGTACAGGACCTGTATGCTGAAAACTACAAAATAGTAATGAAAGGAATCAAAGAAGGCATAAATAAATGGGAAGATCTACCATGTTCATGAATTGGAAGTCTCAGAATTATTAAAATATAAATTCTCTCCAAATTGATCTATAGATTCAACCCAATCACAATCAAAATCCTAACTGGCTTTTTTTGTATAAATGGACAAGCTGATTCCAACATTCACATAAAAATCCAAAGAACACAGAAGAGCCAAACAGCTCTGAGAAAGGAGAACAAAGCTAAAGAATTCACATTATCTGATTCCAAAACTTCTTATAAAGCTACAGTCATCAAGTCAATATGGTACTGGCAAAAGAAAAGACACATTCTATGTATCTACCTGACTGTAGATCTATGTAGAATATAATACAGAGTTCTGAAATAGATCCACAAATAAGATCAATTGAATTTTGACAAAGATGAAAAACAAGTCAGTGGAGAAAGGACAGAATTTTCAATAAATCATGCTGAAACAGTTAGACATCCATATGCAGGAAAAAAATCTTTGACCTATATGCTCATTTTATACAAAAAATTAATTCAAAAACAATCATAGACCTAAGTGTAAAATATAAAAACCTTTAAACTTTTAAAATAAAATATAGGTAAAATCTTCATGACCTACGGTTAGGCAGCGTTTTTGGAGATGACACTGAGAACTTAATTCATAAAAAAGAAACAATTGATAAGCTGGATTTCATTAAAACTAGAAACGTTTGCTCTAAAAAGAGCAAAATTAAAATTTCAAGAAAGAAAAAGAAAAGCCACGGACTGTCACATACCTGACAAAGGATATACAGACTATAGGAACTACTCTCAACCTTGACAGTAAGAAAATAAGCAACCCACGTTAAAAATGGGCAAAATATGGCTGGGTGCAGTGGCTCACACCTGTAATCCCAGCACTTTGGGAGACTGAGACAGGCAGATCATGAGGTCAGGAGATCAACACCATCCTGGCTAACACGGTGAAACCCTGTCTCTACTAAAAATACAAAAAATTAGCCAGGCATGGTGGCGTGCGCCTGTAGTCCCAGCTACTTGGGAGGCTGAGGCAGGAGAATCACTTGAACCCGGGAGGCGGAGGTTGCAGTGAGCCAAGATCATGCCACTGCAGTCCAGCCTGGGCAACAGAGTGAGATTCCATCTCAAAAAGAAAAAAAAAATGGGCACAATATTTGAACAGACACTTCACAAAAGAAGATACATGGATGGCAAATAAGCACAGGATTCTCAGTATGATTACTCATTAGGGAAATGCACATTGAACCCACAATGACAGGCCAATACCTGTTATAATGGGGGAAAACACTGACAAAAGCAAGTGCAGAGCCGCTGAGGCACTCATACATTGCTGATGGGAATGCAAAATGATACAACCACTTTACAAAAACAGTTTGGCAGTTTCTTATAAAGCTGGACATATGCTTACCACAGACCCAGCAATCCCACTAAATACTCAATTGATGTAACAACCACTATAACACACAAAACTAATGCATATGTTTATAGTAGCTGTACTCATAACACCAAAATCCGAAACAACAAAATGTCTCTCAACTGGTGAGCGGTGCTATGATCTGAATGTTTCTGTCCTCCCAAATTTATATGTTGAAACCTAATCCCTAGTGTAAGGGTATTTAGAAGTGGGGACTTTGGGATGGGATTAAATTATGCAAGCAAACCCCTCATGAATGGGGTCAGTACCTGATATGGTTTGAATCTATGTCCCTTCCAAATCTCATATTGAAATACAGTCTCCAGTGTTGGAGGTGGGACCTGATGGGAGGTGTTTGGATCATGGAGGTGGATCCCTCATCAATGGCGTGGCACATCCCCTTGGTGATAAGTGAGCTCTCACTCTGAGTTTATGTGAGATCTGGTTGTTTAAAAGTATGTGGCATCCCCCCGCAAGACTTTTGCCACGTGATGTGCCTTCTCCTGCTTTATCTTCCACCATGAGTAAAAGCTTCCTGAGGCCTCCCCAGAAGTCCAGCAAATGCCAGCACCATGCTTCCTGTACAGCCTGCAGAACTGTGAGCCAATAAAACCTCTTTATTTATAGATTACCCAACCTCAAGTATTTCTTTATAGCAATGCGACAATGAACTAAGGCTGAGTGCGGTGGCTCACGCCTGTAATCCCAGCACTTTGGGAGACGGGTGGATTACTTGAGGCCAGGAGTTCAAGACCAGCCTGGCCAACATGGTGAGACCCCATCTCTACTAAAAATACAAAAATTAGCCAGGCATGGTGACACACACCTGTAATCCCAGCTACTCAGGAGGCTGAGGTAGGAGAATCGCTGGAACCCGGGAGGCAGAGGTTGCAGTGAGCCAAGAACACACCACTGCACTCCGCCTGGGTGGCAGAGTGAGACTTGGTCTCAAAAAAAAAAAAAAAAGAAAAAGAATGGACGAATACAGTGTCCTCACAAAACATGCCCCAGAAGATCCCCATCTACCATGACAGAACACAGCTAGAAGGTGCTGTCTATGAGCCAGTAAGTGAACCCTCATCAGACACGAAGTCTACCAAATCTGCTGATGACTTTATCTTGGACTTGCCAGCTCCTGGAACTGAGAGAAATAAATTCCTGCTATTTATAAACCATCCAGTTTATGGTATTTTGTTACTTAGCCCAAATGGACTAAGACAAGTGGATAGACCAGCTCCGGCACAGCCATACAATGAAATATTATTGAGAAGTAAAAAAGGAAAGAAACATTGAACATGCAACAACTTGGGTGAATCTCAAATGCATTATGCTATTTGAAAGAAGTTAGACTCAAAAGACTACATACTGTGTGATCCCATTCATACAATATTCTGCAAAGGCAAAACTAGCAACAGAGAATGGATCAGGGTTTCCAAGAGCTGGGGAGAAGGGAGGATTGGACTAACATAACAAAGAGAAGCTGCATTAGAGAGACTTTTAGGGGATGGAACTGTTGAATATCTTAATTGTGGTAGTGGTTACACAAGTCTATGCATTTGTCAAAATCATAAATCTGTACTCCAAAAAAATGAATGTTACAATACGTAAATTAAAAGTAAACTTTTGAAAATCATCAATAAGGTTTGAAAAGAACAAAAAATTTTGATCAAGTTCTGTCTCACTTTATAAGAGATCAATTTTTTGGTCATTTTATTGATGTACAAGGTTCAGGTGCACTCTCTCACTTATTTATTTATTCTTTTTTTTTTGGAGACAGAATCTCACTCCATCACCCAGGCTGGAGTGCAGTGACGTGATCTTGGCTCATTGCAGCCTCCACCTCCCAGGTTCAAGCGATTCTCATGCCTCAGCCTCCTGAGTAGCTGGAATTACAGGCATGCACCATGCCCAGTTAATTTTTATATTTTTAGTAGAGACGAGGTTTTGCCATGTTGGCCAGGCTGGTCTCCAACTCCTGGCCGCAAGTAATCCACACACCTTGGTCTCCCAAACTGCTGGGATTACAGACATGAGCTACCATGCCCAGTCTCATTCATTCTTTGTTTCTAAAATATCTATTGAACAATGAGCCAGTGAAATTCCCTTGATTCTGTTCCTAACAGCTCTAGAAGCCCTCTCCTTCTTTAGCGTTCCAACCTTAGTTTGAGCATTCTTCATTCGCTCTACTATGGTATTCCCACAACTTTTCAATTGGTTTTCTTATTTCTAGCCTCAATACCCCAACCCCTAGGCAGGCCTTTTCCTGAAGCTACTGAAATGGTTTTTCTAAAACATAAATAAGACCTTGCTCTCCCTTAAAACTCAACAGAACACCTCATATCTTCAGCGGCTCTCCACTGACACTCAATGGAACCCAAACTCTTCAGCCTGGTATCCAAGGCCCCACATGATGTAGCTTCTCCTTGACTTCTTGATCTTTTTATTGTTGTAGCCACCCTTATGCCATACATTCTAGGCAGACTGAGTTATTAGCCTATACTCAGACATACGGTAGAGTATGATTATTGGTCAAAATATTCATTGCCCTTCTCTGTGGGAGGATTATGTATCCCTGATGCACTGATGTCAAACTTGGTCACATGACTCATCCTGTCAAATAAAATGTAGGTGGAAGAGACTCATGCCACCCCAGAGCAGAAACTTTAAGAACCAATGTATGGTTCTACTATCTCTCTTCTCCCTGCTACCAGCAATGAATAGATAACATGAGCTAAAAATAAACCTTCATTGTCATAAGCTACCAATATTTGGGGTTTGTTTGTCACCACAACATAACTTAGCCTAAGCTGACTGAAACACTCTCAGGCTGAAAGTGCCACAATCATTAACTTTGTAGTCTCTGTGCTATAGACAGAGTATAGACACATAACTGGCATTCGCTACATAGTTGTTGAATAAATGAATACTCAAAGACTTCCTCTAAGAAGACTTCCCTGCCCATCTGTCATAGTCTTTTTGTGCTGCTATAACAAAACACACAGACTGGGTAACTTATAAACAGTAGAAATATGTTCCCCACAGTTCTGGAGGCTGGGAAGTCCAAGATCAAGGCACAGCATTCAGTGTCTGGTGAGGGCCTTCCTGCTGCCTCCTCACATGACAGAAAACAAAAAGGCAAAAATAGCCTAAGCTGGTTCCTTCCAGTCCCTTAATAAGGCACTAATCCATTCATGAGGGCGGAGCTGTTTTGAGTTAATCACTTTCTAAAAGGCCTGCCTCTTAATATCACAACAACGGGGATTAAGTTTCAACAAATAAATTTGGGGAGACATTTAGACCGTAGTACCATCCTCCCTCCTCTGCAAGGCCTCTATGTATATTTCTGCTCTTGTAATAATTGTCTGTCTCCCTCCTCTGACTTTGAGTCCCTAAGGCAGAGCTAGGTTGGCCTCACCTTAGTGGCTCCTGTGCCCAGCACAGTGCCTGCCCCAAAGTAAGTGGACGGATGAATGTATAAATGAGTGAGAGTGGGGGAGTTTGCAGCTCTTTCAAGTAGCCACAGGCCCTCTCCACTCCAGGACTTTGCAAATGCTCTTCTCTCTTCCTGGAGCACTCGTCCCCTCCCTACTTGCCTGCCTAACTCTTCTAAATCCTTTAGCATGACTTGCCCCATCCACTGCCTGTGCCTGTCACAACTAAGTCACTCACCTCTCTCTGTTCCCACAAACTTAACATATCCCTCTAACAGAGCCCTTGTCACATGGCTGAGATCCTCTGTGGTCTGTCTCTCTCTGAGCACCCTGAGGGCTCGACCTACATCTGATTCATCCTATGTCCCTATACCTAGCAACAACAAAATCATGATAGCAACAACAAAAACAATAATAATAATAATAACCAACCAGGACTTGTTGCAGTCAATGGATGAATTAATATTTGAATGAATTAATGAATTAATTTGAACTGGTTCTCGCCTCTTCTTCCATTTTCCCTCAGAAAGGCCCAGGCTCACTGGAGGACGACTTTCTGAATCTGATGGGACTGGGCTGATGGACCTTTTGTTACCACAGCTGACTTCTCTCCCCAGGCCCTTGCGCTTGTCTCTAACCTCATGGGCCACATGACCCCATAAGTGCATGCATCAGGGCTGTAAGCCTCATCACACAGACCTCCTTCCCAAATCCACTTCCCACATCCCCCAAAAGGCCTGCCAGAGATCCCAGAGCACATGACTCCGAGGAAGTATGCCTACCAGGCCCAACCAGCTTGGGGCCTCCTCTAACCTGCAACCAAAGGAGACAACTAGTAGAGGGAGGAATGGAGAAAGGTATGCAGTGAAGGAGGAGCGAGAAGGAATCTATGTCTATCCTGAGGTCAATGTGCATGGCTAATTGCATAATCAACTGCAGATGGGAGCCAGAACTCTGACTATGACAGTGAGACGAACACCCAAGGTCAAGACACACTAATCACCTCCTCATCATGCATTTCTCTCTAACTGACTCTTGCTCTGGAAAATCCCAAGGGAAGAAAGGAGAATGAGAGGAAACAAAAAGAAGCACTCATTCTGAACCCGTCCTACAGGAAGGCCTCCAGGAACTTCAATCACACAGAAACCAACCAGGAACTAGAAACAGAAAGCTTCTGCGGAACTGATCATGACTCATCAGAGGCCATGACAAAGCAAGGAAAGAATCAGGAACTGTCGCAAATTGGAAGAGTCTGAGGAAACACAACAGCTATGAGCCATGTGGTATCCTGAATGAGATCCTGAAACAGAAAAAGAACACTAGAGAAAAGCTGGTGAAATTTTCATAAGTACAATAATAGCATCATCGTACCAGTGTTAATTTCCTGGTTTTGACCATCGTGCCGTGTTTACATAACTTATGAACATTGGGGAAGCTGGGTGAAGGGTATGCATGAACTTTCTACATTATTTTTGTATTTTTCTGTAAGTCTAAAAGTATCTTTAAAAGGGTGTTTTATTTTGTCTTTTAAAGGACTTCCAGGCAGCCAGCAACATCCTGGTAAGAATGAAGTCATTCCCACCAAACCTGGTTTTGCTGAATTGGCCAGGAATGTGGCTTATTTATTTAGCAATCATGGATATTGTTCTTTCTAGAAACCTACAGTTCTTCCGTGAAGCTTGGATATCTCAAACGGAAGGAGGAGGAGAGCTGGGAGTAACAGGAGGAGAGAAAGGATTAGTGCAGGCAGTCGGAGCCATTTAGCACAAGGGCGGATAGGCCTACACACCTGAAGGGCCTCGGGAGGCAGCCTCTTGTTCCAGCACAATCGCTGGTATCTTTATGATCCAACTCCATTTTTGCGGCAAATGTTTCTGGAGCCCTGAACCACATATCAAGCTAGGGACACAGTATTGAACTCCACAGTCCTTTGGAAGGCAGGACTCAGTTCCTGCCCTCCAAAGGCTCAAAAACAGGGGAAGCAAGTATGCACAAACACAAAAGAAAATCGTATGTGATGTCCATCATTTTGAAATGTGAAGTGTGTGATGAGACCTCAGATGAGGAAGCTATTCATTCAACCTGAGGGAGTCAAGATCAGAAAAGCCTCCAGAGAAGCGGGGGTGGGTGTTAGAGGTGCTACGGCCCAGGAGCTGAGGTGGAGAGCGGCTGGAATAGAACCTAGAGATTGGGCAGGAACTCGATCAGAAAGGACCTTGACTGTCTTGCGACAAGGCCATGTGGACTTGACTCTGTAGCAATGGAAAGCCCCCAGAGGGTTCCAGCAAGGGTGTGGCTTGATTTAAGGAAGGCTTAAATCAGAGGCTGCAGTGTGGAAAGATGTCTTTTTTTTCCAAGAGTCTGAGTTGAGGAGAGGTTATAGTGAGGCCAGTCTGTGCCCTTCTTTCGGGGGCAGAAGGTACATTGTGTGACAGTGAAAATGAACACGGTAATAATCCAAGCAGAGATGCTGAGAAAACAGCTTCTTCCCCCACAGGACCTTATTCATGAGCCTCCACGGCCCTCAGGCCGCCCTGCCATTCCCTGTGTGCAAAAGCTCAACTGCTCTAGGCCAGGAAGGCTGTTCACGTGCTACACCGTCCTAAGGTGACACGATTAACGTTCTCCTTGGAACGACTTCCCCATGGCATTTCAGGTCCATCAGGGACGGCTCTAAACAAATAGCAGAGAGACTCAGCCTCCTGGTGCCTGCCTAAGAGGAGCAGGCACAGGAGGAGGTGGAGCCCCCACTCTCTGCAGCCATCCCCTCCCCCGCAGCCACGTGGCATTGGGTTCAGGGATTCCCCTGTTCCTCTGAGTGTTGTCACTGTGTACTGAACGTGGAGACATTCTTGAGTTCCCAAGAGTCACCAGGAACTCTGGGAGAGAGCGCCAGGATAGAAAGAAGAGGCATGAGCTGGGTGGGTGGCTCACGCCTGTAATCCCAGCACTTTGGGAGGCTGAGGTGGATCACTTGAGGCCAGGAGTTCGAGAGCAGCCTGGCCAACATGGTGAAACCCTGACTCTACTAAAAATACAAAAATTAGCCAGGCATGGTGCTGTGCTTCTATAATCCCAGCTACCCAGGAGGCTGAGGCAGGAGAATTGCTTGAACCCAGGAGGTGGAGTTGCAGTGAGCCCAGATCATGCCACTGCACTCCAGCACTCCAGCCTGGGTGACAGAGCTAGACTCTGTCTCAAAAATAAAACAGAGGGGAGGGGAGGGGAGGGGGAGGGGAGGGGGAGGGGAGGGGAAGGGAAGGGGAAGGAAAGGAGAGGAGGGAAGGGGGGAAGGAGGGGAGGGGAAGGGAGGGCGGGGAGGGGAAAGGGGAGGGGAGGGAGAGGAAGGGAAAGGAAGGGACAGTGGGAGGGAGGGAAGGAAGGAAGGGAGGAAGGGAGGGAGGGAGGGAGGGAAGGAGGGAAGGAAAGAAAAGAGGCATGGTTAAAAGTCCCCAGTTAGACTGCACTGGCCACTTCAGCAGCAGGGACCACAGGCTGGAGATGCTGCCAAGGAGACCCAGGTCCCAGGAAATGTGTGAGGGTAACCTCATCTGCTGGAATGACATTCTGAAAGGACAAATGATTTGTTCCAGAACACACAGCAGGTAAATGGCAGAAGGGGGATTTGAACTCAGGTCTTCAAATCCTCTAGACCCAGAACCCGAGCCAGTCCAGAACATCTCTGTGCTTTCTGGAACTTAGAGAAGGAAGAGGCCTCACATGGCCCCCTGCGTCCCCTCTCTATCCCTCTGCTGGCTAATGCTTCCCAAGGGTATTAAGTACCTACTAGGGACCAGGCCAGTCACCACCCCTCCTGAACCACTTTCCCCTTTGTCCTCTGAAATGAACTGTGGAAACATCTCTCACACACATAGGTTTTCTACAAATGCTTTTTGCACCGTTTTTGTTTATTTATACACCATCTTCTTCCAAATATGCATACATAGTATAATGTTTTCTTTAACAAGTGAGTAAACAGGGGCAAAGGAAACATACATTCATCTCAATTTTTTTAAAATCAGGGAATCAGTGAAACACACATATAAGTGTGTCTCCTTTGTCCTGATTCACTCCCTGATTTAAAAAAATAAATGAGGCCAGGCGTGGTGGCTCACCCCTGTAATCCCAGCACTCTCGGAGGCCAAGGCGCGCGGAATCACCTGAGGTCAGGAGTTTGAGACCAGCCTGGCCAACATGGTGAAACCCCATCTGTACTAAAAATACAAAATTAGCCGGGCGTGGTGGCACATGCCTATAATCCCAGCACTCTGGGAGGCTCAGGCAGTGGATCACCTGAGGTCAGGGGTTTGAGACAAGCCCGCCCAACATGGTGAAACTTTGTCTCTACTAAAAATACAAAATTAGCCGGGCATGGTGGTGCATGCCTGTAATCCCAGCTACTCGAGAGGCTGAGGCAGGAGAATCGCTTGAACCCAGGAGGGTGCAGTGAGTTGAGATCACACCACTGCACTCCAGCCTGGGCAACAAGAACAAAACTCCATCTCAAAAAATAAAATAAGTGAATGAATTGGGACAAAGGAAAATGAGGATAGGAAATTAAAGGAAAATGAGGATAGGAAATTAAAGAAAAAGCCCAGGATGACAATGAAAGGCACAATTCCTGTACTTGCTAGAGGTGGGCCCCAAAAATGTGACTTTAAGTAGCAGTCACTGCAGAGGCAAGCACTGTCTGTTGCAAGATTCACAGCAGTCAAGCAATAGTTTCAAATAAATACAATACAAACTGGTTTTGGAAGAAATGAAACTATTTTTGTTACTAAGCCTGGAAAGAAAGTTCTCCCACAGACTGAATAAATATTAGTTCCTTTCTCTTTGCCCCTTCTGCCTGGAATCCCAAATTCCTCCTCCATCTTTAAGCTGGAACCCTAACTCTCTTGCCTTGGCTGGGCAAGCGCTTAAAGAGAAGACACTCTTTTAAAAAAATTAAAGTATAACATGCATACATTAAAATGCACAGAAGTGTACTGTTCTGTCAGTTTTCACAAATAAAATATACTTGTGTATGTACCCAGCACCCAGATCAAGAAACAGCATTACCAGCAAGTCTCCCAGTCCTAGTCACTACCTCACTCCAAAGGTAAACACTGCTTGGACTCCAATACCATGGATCTGCTTTTCCTGCTTTGGAACTTTATATAAATGGAATCATACAGCTGTTGGCTTCTTTAGCACAACCCGGTGTTTGGAAGTCATTCATATGGTTGCTTGTAGTTGTAAACGTTCACTCTCATTGCTGTGGAATGTTCCCATCCTGTGACTGTACCACAATTTACTCTCCTGTAGATGTGCAGGTTCATTCATTCTTGGTCAGAAAAATAAAGATCACAGGTTGCACACGGGTATTTTTATCTGCATTAATTCTTGTTAATAATTCATTTAAGTGCTTGAGTTTAGAGATGCCAATGTTATTTTTGTAAACTTTTAAATTAGACTCAAATGCAACATCTGAAAACTGTCAGTCTGGCAGCTGACGTTATTTTGAACACTGAAATCTACTTTTGTAACCAAAGATGTCTTAGTCCTGTGGCCAGGGGGAGCAACAAATAAATAGAAAAGCCATAGGAAATGTTTTTTCTTTGCTCTTCTACAAATAGACATTCGACATGTGTAGGCAACATTTATTGAGACGTTACTGTGTGTCAGGAACTGTACTAAACACTTTGCATGTATTATTACATTCAATCCTGATGGCAGCCCTCTGAAATAGCTTTACTTGAATTACTCTCATTTTTCAAGTTCTGTCTGTGTCACCCAGTCTTTCTCATCCTCAGGACTTACTGTAGGATCCAGTATAACCAGGCACTCAATAAATGCTTATTAAATATAGCAATGAATGAATAACAGCAGCTACCATTTATCGAGCCCTTAGTATACACAAGGCACTGTGCCAAATATTTACATCCATTATCCTGTTTAATCTTACCAACAAACCTGTGAGAACATGGGGAACACCTTCGGGGTTTTTGTCATACTCACGAGTCCCACCTTCTCTGAAAATGATTAATGCGCATGTTCACAAGCTGCCATATTTGTGCTACATGACCCCACCCTTTGGTCACAGCTGATTGGACCAGGGGGTGCAGTTCCGCCAATTAGATTCTTTCTTGGGAATTTACGCTTGTGGTTGAAAGACAGCCAGTTAGTCCTGCCTGTGGCTAGAATTGAGGGGCTGTAAACTCATTCTCAAGCTGCAGTGAGGGCTTTTTTTTTTTTTTTTAATACAAAGTAATAGAAAAAGAAGGTCTGCAGGGAGAAAAAAAAAAACAAGTGACTAAGCAGGGAGGCACAGAGACAAGAGGCAGAGTCTTACCTAGATTCCTGTCTGTTTCTCTGGTTCTTACTCCAAGGCCTCAGAAAGCCCAGACTCAGGTTCTAGTAAATTCTCCATTTTTGTTAAAATGGCCCAAGTTTGCTCCTATTAGTTACTACCACAAAAAAAAAAAAACTAAGCCAGGAACAGTGGCTCACACCTATAATCCCAGAAACTTGGGAGGCTGAGGCAGGAGGATTGCTTGAGACAAGGAGTTCGAGACCAGCCTGGGCAACATCATGAGACCCTGTCTCTAAACAATAAATAAATCTAAGTGAAGTTAGGTCAATAATTTTTTCCCATTCCACAGATGAAAAAATGGAGGCTCTGAAGAAGTAAAGTGACTTGCCCAAGGTCATACATTCAGTGTGGCAGAGCAGAGACTTGAGCCCAAACCCACCCAACTCTCTGCAGCCTGAGCTGCCTCTCCTTCCTCTCACCAGTGTTCCTTGGGACATCTGTCCAAGCCAATGGGAAAGGTGTCTTCCCCCCAGCCTCTCTGCTGGCTTTTTGAGGGCTGGGGTCATGTCTGACTCACTGTAGCAGCTTCACGTAGGCTATACACTGTCAGCTGTCACTTCCAAACCACCAGGGTAGAGATTTCACGGGGTTAGAAAAAACATCGCAGCATGACGGATGGGAAATCAATTGGTTTGTGGATGCAAATTGTAAAGGCAGAAAAGTTGGGCATGGAACTGAGACACTCCATGGTAACCTTGACAGAGAAACCAGTGAGAAATTGATTAAAGTCCATGGCAACCCTAGATCAGGAGAAGGATGACCATAGACGAAAGCCCTTGGTGGGCGTACTGCACGTCACCTTGAAAATGGAGAGCCCCTGAACCTTCCTGATGCCCACAATCTCAGCCCAGCTGTCCTGACTTCAGGCTTCGCAAAGGAAGTGATTTTGGGTCCAGGCCAAATGTGGGGGACCTGGGCTGACCCCAGAAGCTGGACCAGAGAATCCTAAGTCTCCACAGGCTGGACCATTTGATCCCCCCTGCACCCACATGCCCCAACTCATCTTCCACACGGCCATCAGAGAGATCTTTCTAAAACACCAACCTGACCATGCCACCCCTCTTAAAGCCCTGATACGGCTCCCAAGGCCTTCACCCTGTCATTCAAGGCCTTTACGACCTGCCTCTCCTGTCTTTCCTCATAACACACCATTCCTTCACACTCAGCTTTGCTCCCAGTACTCCGAGTTACCTGTGTCCCTGGAATCACCTTGGTCTGTCAACACCTATTCCACCACTGTACACACGAGTTGTTCCTCTCCTGGAACATCTCACTGAGGGCATCCCATTCATCAGATGAAATCTTGATTGAATTTTAAGCTCAACTCAAGAAGCACACTCTCAAAGAGACCTTTTCTCACCTCCACAGATTGGGTTAAATGTTCTTTCTTTGAGCACATGTCTGGCACAGAAAGTATATTGTTCTGGGATCATCTGTTTATACATCTGCTTCTTTTAACACATTGTCAGCTACTAGAGGGCAGGGACCTTTTTATCTATATCCTTTTTTTTCATCAGTTCACAGCAGAGTTCTTGGCCTGTAGTGAGCATCGGTTAGTACACATGGGACATATGGGTGGATAGACGCAGATGGGGTAAGTGGATGGGTGATGGGCGTTTGAATGGATAGATGAGGAGTGTGTGAATGGGAGGAAGAATAAATGCATGTGTAGGAAGAGGGGGAGGTGGTTACATGAGAGAAAGGAAGGGAGGAAGGGAGGGAGGGAGGAAGAACTGAAAGATGGGAGGAGGCCTAGGTGGGTAAGTGGGAGGACAAATGGGTGAATGGATGGATAAATGCATAGATGATAGGAGGATGGAGAAAGGATAGGCGGACCCATAGGAGGATGGATGGATGGACGGATAGATGGATCAATCAGTTCTGCCTAGGCTTAGGGTTTAGTCCTTAGATTGTCTTTGTGACCTGGACTCCTCTCAGAGTTCTGCTACCTGTGGAGGACTCGTGACATTGAACATGTGTATAATCAAACTTGGATTCTCCTTTCTCACATCTGATTCCCCTTCTAGCATTCTGTTCTTGGTGACTGGCAACACCACTAGAATTCTAGGCATCTTGACTCCTCTCACTCCCTCAATCCCCATTCCCAAGACATCACCCAGTCCTGTTGAGTTTACTGCCAATGTGTCCCTCCAGCTAGGCCATCTCTCTCCAGCCCAAAATCTCCATTGCTTCTCTCCTAGGCTAGTGTGACCACCACCTAGCCAGCTTCCCTGCCTTCTCTCTCTTTGTTTTTGAGGTAGGGTCCAAGCTGCAATGCAGTGGCCCAATCACAGCTCACTGCAGCTTTGATCTCCAGAGCTCAGGTGATCCTCCTGTCTCAGCCTCCCGAGTAGCTGGGACCACAAGCAGGCATCACCACATCTAGCTAATTTTTATTTTACTTTTATTTTTGTAAAGACATGGGGTCTCACAATGTTGCCCAGGCTGGTCTCCAACTCCTGGACTCAAGCAATCCTCCCACCTCAGCCTCCCAGCGTGTTGAGATGAGCCGCCGCATGAGCCAGCGTGCTCAGCCCCTGCCTCCATTCTGTCTTGCCCCCAACCATCTCCTCACTACCACTAAAGCTGTCTTTTCAAAATGCAGGTCTGCTTCTATGCCTCTCTAACATTGCTTAAAATATTCTAACACCTTTGCTGTCATGATGAAAATCAGCCCTGGCCTTACCCTGCACCCTGGCAAGGTCAGACCTTTGTGGCCACCTTATCGATGCGACTTTACAGCTACCGCATGACTCCTTGCCTAACGTGTATCACCCGCTCTAGGCAGTGAGCCCCACAGAGAAGCGATTTTGCCTAGTTTGGCCTAACTTGTTTGTGTAAGGTCTTTTAGGCTGACTGATGGCTCCATGGACACCGTTAACCTCTGTGACCTGCATGGACACTCCAGATGAGTTCCTGGAAAATCTGAAGTAACTGGAAGACCATGAAAAGAGGAAGAAATGATCAACCCCTGTGGCGCCTACTTAACTTTGAGATGTTCTTTTATTCTTATTCCTGCCCCAGTTGATAAGGCCATTGGACTTTGTAACCCACCTTGGTCAACCTTGTGACTCCACACCCTACGACCCCTCCCAGCTTGCAAAAAACCACCCTAAACTGTACCTTCTGTAACTTTCCACTGCCCACCCCAAACCTATACAACCAACTCCTATCCCGCCGCCCTCCGCTGACTCTTTTCAGACTTAGCCAGCCCGCACCCGGGTGAATAAATGGCCATGTTGCTCACACAAAGTCTGTTTGGGGGGGTCTCTTCAATTAGCGCGTGTGTTTTAACAGTTTGGGGCAGGCTTAGGTAGAAATTCTGCTCCTAATTAGCTATGTGTCCTTGAGCAAGTTACTTGAGTTCCATAAACCTCACTGCTGCATGTGAAAAATGAAGACAATCTTACCCACCTCCTCAGGATGTTGGGAGGATAGAATTACATGCTGCATGTACCGTAACCCACACATTGTCGGGCCTCTCTGAGGAGATGTCAGGACTGGGCAGGGAGCAGCAGCAGAAAGTTCTATACGCAGTCCCTGCTCAGCCCTGAGCCACTTACCGTGAAATAAGCTCTACCGTGAATAGAGATCTTCAAGAAGGCCCAGAAATAAGTTTCCCCAGAAGGGCCCCTGGGGATAGGAGAGGAGAGGCTGCCTTTTACACTTCAGCTCCTGGAGACCTAGCCAGGGTCCTGGAAGGGAGGCTTCCCTCCTAAGGGGAGACAGAAGGGACAGCCTGGCTGTGTTAAGCTGTTCTTACACTGCTATAAAGAAATACCTGAAACTGGGTAATTGGTAAGGACAGAGGTTTATTTGGCTGACGGTTCTGAGGCTACGCAAGCCTGGCACCAGCATCTGCTTGGCTTCTGGGAAGGCCTCAGGGAGCTTTTACTCACAGGGAAAGGTGAAGTGGAGTAGGTGTCACATGACGGAAGCAGGAGCAAGAGAGAGAGTGAGGGTGTGGGGGACACACTTTAACCACCACATCTTACAAGGACTCACTATCTCGAGGACAGAACCAAGCCATCAGGGATCTGCCCCCATGACCCAGTCACCTCTCACCAGGCCCCACCTCCGACACCTGGGATGACCTTTCAACATGAAACACAGATTCAAACCATACCATTGACCTAGCCTCTCCAGCCAGAAGAAATGGTGCCAAGGGCTTACTAAATCCCCAGAATGGGCCAGGCGCGGTGGTTCACACCTGTTATCCCAGCACTTTGGGAGGCCAAGGCAGGAGGATCACTTGAGGTCAGGAATTCGAGACCAACCTGGGCAACATGGTGAAACCCTGTCTCTACTAAAAATACAAAAATTAGCTGGGCGTGGTGGCATATGCCTATAATCCCAGCTGCTTGGGAGGCTGAGGCAGGAGAATTGCTCCAGGAGGCAGAGGTTGCAGTGAGCCAAGATCACACCACTGCACTCCAGCCTGAGTGACAGAGTGAGACTCTGTCTCAAAAAAGAAAAAAGAAAAACCTCCAGAATGGTCTAGGACCTGAGAGACCAGCCTTCTAAGCAAGTACATTTTATTAAGTCCCTTCCTCCCTCCAGAGCCTGCAGTGGCTCTCTGCTGCCCACAGTGTCAAGTGCAGGCTCCTTTTATCTGGAGTCTCACTCCTATCTCCCATCTGGCCCCTGGGACCTCAGAGCCCACCCTTTGTTCCGACAGGCCTCTTTACCTGCCGCTTTAATCCTTTCTGACCCAAGACCCTGCCCTCTGACTGGGAAGCCCTCTACCTTCAGGTCGCACTCTATAAATCCTTTTGCACTCCTAAAGGCTCCCTCTTCCAGAGAGCCCTCTAGGATTGACCCAGCCCACACTAATTTCCCTCTCTCTTCTGAAGACCCAATGCCCTAATGCCTCCCACAAAAGACAAAGCTCTGGTGTAAGATAGATCCATTTGATGAAATTCCAAGCTTACTAAGATACGTTTTTTTTAAAATAAAATCATGTATGTCATACCAATATAAAATGTGCACATGTCAAAGATGTTGACTCCTTGATGAGGGAACCAGTAAGATATTATACACAATTCAAAGGAGAATCCAAGGAGCACGTGTCTACGTATAGTGTTTAGCACACGCACCCACTACAAGATACCAATTGATCTCACCGGACAAACTTCATTTGCATGTCATTGGACAAGAATAGTTTGCATTATTGCCAGTTTTCTGTAACTTACAGAATATAAAATAGCTCAGAGACCATGACAGGCACAAACTCCAACAGAAACAGGTAAGAGCTAATATCCAATTAAAACGGACGCCTTCTCATCTTTTTTTGCCTAATTTAAGGTGTTTCATAATTCTACCTGGTACCACTTAGCCAGGTGTGTGTCTCTGAAAAGTCGGTTAATTTCTCAGGGCCTCAGTCTCCCCATCTATAAAGTGGGCGTAAAGCACAAAGCTCTTCCAGCTCTCAGCAGTGAGGGGCTTCTGGAGGCGTATTCCAGGGCTTTCAGATATTTCCCTGCCCCCTGAGTTTCCTCCCTCTACTTCAGCTGCCACCTCTGCGTCTGGGGGCTTTAGGAGGCCCTGTTGCCTGTCCCTTCCACTCAACCTCCCACCCCCAAGCATGAATTAGGGTCTCCTCCTACATCTCCGCTTACCACTACCAAGACATGATCAAGGGGACCTTTAGCAAAAAGCAGATGGAAAGAGGAAATACCTTCCCACACCTGGTGGGATAGGTTTTCCTGCTTCTCTTTTTTGGGTATGGTGGGCTCCCTAGCTTCAAGGCCTAGGCAATAGAGAGATCTGGGTCCTCTGTAAGGTAATTCAAGGCTAGGAAGACACTTTTGACATGGTACCATGATATGCCATTTCTGTAGAAGAGGTATATTAGCAAGAGGTAACCTTCCTGAAAGGTCTGATGGGTTTTGTAGACAGATAGTCCACCCAGAGACCAGGCCATCCTGAAAGTCTTTCCCTCTCCCCCTCTTCCACCCTTAGTATCAGAAGGACCACCCAACAATAAAATTGACAAGTTGACCATCACAGGGGGGAGGAAAGGGGGTAAAGCAAAGACATTTTAAAGAAGGATGGTAGGGAGATACAAGTTGATCAGGCTCAAGAGATCCTTCCAGCATCTCCACGCCATGGGCTCTGTTTGGGATGAATGACATTATGGATCCTGTTCTTTGCAAACAGGAAAGACTTTTATTGGGATTCCCTGTGAGTGGCTGGGGTAACATGAAGCACACTCTAGGGCTTCATGTTAGGAAGAGTCCTTCAGGTCCTAGAGCCCTCATGAGTCATGAGGACTCACTATCTCAAGGACAGCACCAAGTCATCAGGGATCCGACCCACCACCCAATTACCTCCCACCAGGCCCCACCTCCAATATGAGACACAGATTCAAACCATATCACTGACCTAGCCTCTCCAGCCAGGAGAAACGTTGACAAGGGCTTATTAAATCCCCAGAATATGCCTGGTGGCTCACACCTGTAATCCCAACACTTTGGGAAGCCAAGGCGGGCGGATCACTCTAGGTCAGGAATTCGAGACCAGCCTGGGCAACATGGTGAAACCCCATCACTACTAAAAATACAAAATACATGAGGACTCATGAGGACACAGCCCAGCCCTTGGGGACTCTCTGGGCATCTCACTGTCCTGAGATGTCACTTCCTGATTTCCCTCAGACTCCTCCTTCCAGCATCCCTACCTAGCCCCAGGCCAAGCAAACACTAACCACTGTCCCTCCCTGGTACCCAGGAAATGCCCCTCCTGCAAATCTGACCCTACACAGAAGAAACTCTCAAAACTATAACATACCTAGAGATGTAAGGAATAGTCATGGACATCCACAAGCCTGCCCATGAAGATGTCCATTGCAGTGTTGTTTACAAGTATGAAAAATGGAAACAAACTAAATGCTCAGAAATAGGGGATTGGTTAAAAAAATATGCAATACAACCTGATGCCATGCTAGGCAGCCACTGAAAGTGTGACATAGGAGAAGAGATATCAGTCAGCAAGCTCACTCCATTTAAGGACACTTATGAAGTTACACAAGTAGAAAGAAAGGAAAGCAGGAAACAGAAAAAGGAAAAGTAAATAAAAACGAGTAAAAGGAAAGGAAAACAAAAATATTCACAATGACTGGCTTTTCTTTTCTTCTTTCTCCTTTTGGTGTTTTCCAAGTGCCCTACACTAACATATATTTGCAGATAGATACATAGGCACACAGCAATCGGTAGGCACGCAGTCATAAGCCAGCTCCCTAAGCTACGCCCAACACCACCGGAAAACAATTCTGGGTTCCAGTCTGAGGAGCAAGCCAGGCCAGTGATGGACAAATAAGGGAGTGGAGAGGAATGAACTCTTTAGGGCTAGGACCTTCCACAAGGACTCACTCAAAGCGTGTCACACACACATATCCCCCAGTCCCCCCCCACACACCACTGCCACAACACGCACACACACAGTCTTGCCAAAGGGAGCAGCTTGCAGGCAAAACCACTAAACAACTAGAATATCCATCCTGAAAGGGTCAGCAGGTGTCCTCAGAGAGATCAAGGCTATACATTGGGCGCAGCCCTAGTTTGGGAGTCGTAGAGCCTCTGGTCCTAGTGCTCCAATCCTAGCCTATCCCCCTTCTTTTTTCTGATCCCTCATTTGTTCATTCATAAAATAGTGCATGAGGTTGGACAAAGGGTCTCTCAGGTCCCCTTCTTCAGTTCTCTGAGAGATGTTTCCCTTTATTCTGGCCTCATCCCTTACTCAGAGCAGATGCCCCCACGACAGCCCCAGTCTGCATGAGGGGGTGGGGTAAGCAGTGCAGAGGTCAGCGCCCAGAATGAACAGTTACCAGAGGAGGCTGGGGAGATGTCCTCACGCACCCAAGCCCTAGACCACGCAGCTCCCCCTGCCTGGCCCCAGGGAAGCGCAAGACCCGATGACTAGCAGGACCGGGGTGGAGGGAGGGTTTGTTTTCTCCACTGGAGCCTGCTCTGCCCCATCCTCCCTGCAGGCCCAGTCCCTGGCCAACTTTCCCTTCCACGCCATCCCCGTGGCTTCACTGCTTCCCCAGGGTTTAACATCAACATGTTCAGCTCTTTGTCACCATGTTTTATTTTTGAGAATCACTTTCTGGCCAGTGAGAAGCCTTTGGGGTTTTGAAACAAACCCAGCTTTTGACCCCCCTTGCCTCCTAAACCCCAGTTTCCTCACCCACAGTAGGGGTTCAGAGAGTATTAGCAACAACACATTTCATCAATTCCTGCAGCAAATCCACTGACAGCCCACTCTGTGCAGACCCCTGCAGCACTACCCAGACTGCCCTCCTCGGTGTTCCCAGGCAAGTAGCGGAGGTTAAATAAATAACTCCAGGATGCTGTAGAGCACCCCAACACAGTAGGGGTGCAATCATCCGGAGCAATATCCTAATGAGGACAGGGAGGCCTGCAAGATGGGCTGGGATTCGTCCAAAGTCCCAAAGCAGGGTGGGGACAGAGCAGGTCCTGGAAGCCTGGAACCCCGGACGGAGGCAGGCTTCCACCTGCCAGGGCTGAGCTCCTTGCCCTGAGGTTTGGGCAGCGGGGAACAGGCGCACAGGGAGGGTGAGAGATGAAGGAACCAGGCCTGCTGGTGGCTCCGAGGGAAGCCTTCGGCCAGGCCTAGCTAGCATCCCAGAACTCACCTGCCAGCAACTGCGAGCGGGAGGCCCTGCCAGGCTCGTCTGCCCCTTCCAGCGACCCATTCACGCTGGGTCCCCCCTCTCCATACTGCCCTTTGCTCTTTTCCTGAGACACGGGTCCCCTGCTCAAATGCCCAGCCCAGCCTCGGTCCAGCCTGTCTGGCTGTCCTTCCCTGATACCTCGTTTGTCTACCCTTCTTTGCACGTGTCAGTGGCTCCCCCGCTCGCGTCCGTGTGTCATTCCCTACACACGCCTGTGTGTCCTCTTCACACATCTGGCTGGTGTGCCGGCCTCCCGCATTTCCCGGCCTTCTCGCCGCCCTGCCCCCGCCTGCCGCTGTGTGGGTGTCGGGCTGGCTGTGCGCAGAGGGGCGCGGCTCGGCCCTCCCCCGTCACCCGCGTCCCCCCCCCATCTCGGAGTGACCCGGCCCGCGGAGCCACGATGCTGAGGCCCGGGAGCCGCGCTGCCGCCGAGGGGGGCCGGAGCCGGTGACGGTGGCGTGGGCGGCGGCGCGGAGACGACGGGAGGCCGGGCGGGGCTGCGGCAGGGCAGGGCCGGGGCCAGGGCCGGGGCCGGGGCCTGGGGAGCCGCCGTCACCGCCGCCGCCTCGGCCCGGGATCGCGTGCGGCGGGTCGGCCCGGCTCGCCCGGCCCCGCCCCTGCGCGCCCAGCTGGGCGAGGCGGAGCGGCGCGCCCCCCGCGACGCCCGAGCCCGAGCCCGAGCGCAGTGGCCTCCGAGCGGGAACCCGAGCGGGAGCCGGAGCTGGAGCGGGAAGCGGAGCTGGAGCCGAAGCTGGAGCCGGCGCTGCGGCGCACGGAGCGGAGCGCGGCAGCCAAGCCGAGTAAGGGGCGTGGGGCCGGGCGGTGCGGAGGAGGGGCGGGCGGGAGGTCCCGGCCCCCTACCCCCGCGCTCAGCTGCAGTATCCACGAACGACACACCCGGGGGCGCGCGGCGCGGAGCCTCGGTGCGCGGGGCGGGAGGATGCGCGGTCCGGAGCGGAACCGCAGCGCGCTCGGAACGGAGCGGGATCCCGGGTCTCCCGCGGACCCTCGACCCTGTACGGGCCACCTGCTCGAGCCGAGGCTGACCCCGAGCGCGCCCTCGGGCCGCGGGGGAAGGGGGAGGCATCCAAGGTTTCTGCCTGACTTGAGACCCCGACGAGCATCCACCCCGTGTGGGGAACCCATGACAGCCTCCTCAGCTCCGCGCCCTGGGTTTTGGGGGATCCCTGGACAACCCAACCAAGAAGGGAAAACTAGGGCGCACACTCGGCCGGGGTGGGAGGGGAAAGGGGCTGAGGCTTCGCGGAGTTTGGAGTTTGAATCCACCCCCACCCCCTTGAGCTAGGAAGTTGGACCCTTCGACGGCCAAGTCGCCGGGGTATGCCCCTGTCTTAGTGCCTCTGTCTCAGCGCGGAGCATGGGAGAAGGAGCGCGCCCTCCGCACCTTCTTCCCCTTTGATGCAGACTTTCCCTTGCGCTGTCAGAGGGACCCGAGGCTGAGTACCAGGCGGCAGCTCCTACTGACTGCGCAGCGCTGAGTGGCACCGCCGCGGCTCCCCAGGGGCAGGGCCCACCCCACCCCCG
Organism: Ateles fusciceps; assembly: GCA_036589455.1. NCBI lineage: Eukaryota > Metazoa > Chordata > Mammalia > Primates > Atelidae > Ateles > Ateles fusciceps. The sequence goes on along the minus strand of JAZHEH010003205.1, from coordinate 23,458,369 downwards.
GCTGACTCGCGCTGCCCTTCCTCTCTCCCCCATCGGGCTCCACGGTCTGGAGGCTGGAGAGCAGTGAGGACCTGGGGCCGCCCTCTCCATCTGGGGCGGGTGCTGGCATGGGTGGCCAGGGACAGGCTGGGAAAGGGAGGGCACAAGTGACTGGTGCGAGAGACAGGGGTCCTTGGTCTTGAGTCACGATGTCCGACGGGCACCTGCTAAGAGAGCATGCCACTCTGGACTCAAACATCCTAACTGCTTTGCTGGAACGAGAGACTTCACCACCCTGTGCCTCAGTTTCCTCATCTGAAAGTAAGCAGCAGTCTGTTATGGGCAGGATGTTTAAGGGCTTTGGAACCAGAACGTGGGCTTGGCTGTACAACCAGAACGTGAGCTTGGCTGTACTTCCCAGCTGTACAACCTTAGGCAAGACACAAACCTCTCTGAGCCTCAGTTTCCTCATTTCAAATATGGTGAAGGTGAATTGGGAGGATTAAATGAGATGATGCTGGTGGGGGCATGTAGCCTGGTGCCTGGCATGCAGCCAGTGGTCAATTGCAGTGGGCTACAGGTGTCATGAGGCGTCCAGCACCAGTAGTTGCCGAGATTGAGTTCCTCTGAATCTGAAGTGGTGCTCCTAGCCCCCTCCAAGGGGGCCTTTGAATCCCCCAAGCCACTGACAGCAGAACTTTCTCCTTAGGGCCCACCCTTTCTCAGACACTCCCTCCTCCAAAGCTCTCTGCCGCCCAGCCCAGTTCTCCCCTGCTACCCAGGGTGAAAAGGCTACATCTGATTGTAAGGCGCACCCTTTTTCCTTTTGCCCTTGGCTGGTGTCTGCTGCCCCAGAGAGGGGCACCCGCCCATCGCTCAAGCTCTGAACAAGGGAATTAACGCACCTCCCTCCACTCTCGGGTGGAGGATTGCTTTCCCTGAGGAGCCATCAGGCTGTCAGGCAGCTTGGACACACCAGTGGTGATGGTTCAGACAGGCAGCCAGAAGCACCAGGGAGACAGCCTGAGGGGCCTCAGTCTTGATCTCTCACAGACTGAGATGCACCAGAAATGGATGTTGGGGGAGGAAATGGAGCCAGTGACAGACTGGGCAGTTAAAATTTCAGAGCAGGGTGTCCCCATGAAGGGATTTGCCCCAGCTTGTGCGGCTGGGGCCTTAGACCCAGAGCAGAGCAGGGCAGAGGCCCAGGGGTTAGTGGGGGATGCTGGGATCCTGGAGGTGGCAAGAAGTGGGAAGGCAGCCAGGAGCAGTGGGAAGAAAGCTGTGGTCCAACACCCATGTTGGTCCCTAGCCACCTGTGGCCCAGCTGCCCAGAACAGGGATGGGGGAGGAATCTCAAATGAGGAAACATGTCCACGTGGTGCCAGGGGGCTTGCAGGGTGCCTGGTGTGACAGGCAGGATGAGCTGCCTCTTGGGGACACCTTCTACACAGAAACCCCCTCTCTCTTCTTCCTCTGTAGCTACCCCCTCCCCTAGCCCATTCACCCACTAGGGGTCACATGGCTGTGTCTTCCAAAATCCTCACTCCTCATCTTCCCAAAGGAGTTAATCAGGAACTAATTAGGTTTGAGTCTCCTGCTTCAGTCAGGATTTGGAACACAGCCAGTGGGGAACGTGACGGGGGATGCAGGCATTACTGTCAGGCTTTGGGAGTAACCAGCCAGACACCCTCAGAGGGCCATTGCCTGAAGCCCTTGCCCTGGAAGTACTCGGAGGACAGGGTGAGAAGCATCTGCTCTCAGCCTCCTAAAGGGAGAAACTGAGGCCAGGAGGGCTTCTGCAGTCCCTTAGCAAGCAGGCACAAACAAGAGTCACAGCTGAGAGTAGTATTTTGGAGCTGGACCGCCTGGGTTTATAGCATGTGGTTCTGGGCAGCAGACTCATCCTTCAAAGCCTCAGTTCCCTCTTGAAAATGGGAATAAACATTATACACCTCCCAGAATAGTGTGAGGGTGAAGAAATCATATACAGATAGCACATAGCCATGTCCAGCGGACGTCTGCCATGGCCTGCGGTGTTAACACTGTGAATATGCGTCGCACACACGCTGCTTCCTAAACGTACGAATTTTCTCTTTGAATTCTGATAACCAGCTCTCTGATTTAGGAACTATAATTGTCCCCATTTTATTGATGAGAACACTGAGGCTTAGAAAGTTTAGGGACCATCTAACTCTGCCAGGTATAGAATACTTAAACCATCACTATGACTCATCATAGTTGTTTGAGTTTGTAAAACTGATAATTAACCCATTGTAATTTAGATGACACGTAGTCAGTTATTAGAATGATTTTTTCTTTTCTTTTCTTTTTTTTTTAAATAGAGACAGGGTTTCACCATGTTGGCCAAGATGGTCTCAAACTCCTGACCTCATGATCCACCCGCCTTGGCCTCCCAAAGTGCTGGGATTACAGGCGTGAGCCACCTCGCCGGGCCTAGAATAATTCTTTCATATACATCTTCAATCATTCTGAAAAAGAATATGTTAATTGTCCACAGGCTATAGTATTTTTAGACACCTTTTTTTCCTGTTTGAATAGTAATCAAACTGATTTAAAAGAGCAGCTCCCTGTTCATTACCTATCCCTCTTCTCTCCATTTTTCTCCAGAGCCCTACTGTCCCCAACATCTATATATCTTACTCATTTGTTTATTGTATGCCCACACCGATATAATGTGAGCCCTGCAAGGGCAAGGACTTTTAACTGGTTTATTCACTATAATATCCTCAGAGCTTAGACTAGTACCCAGCACTTAGTGTGCCTTCCAAAATTATAAAGTTATTTACAAATATATGGTCTATTTTTGTTATTATTTTTGCCAAGTGTATAGATAGATTGAAAATAAAACATTAAGTCCATAGCAGAAACCATTCCCTCAAATATTTGGCAAACAGGACTTGCTCAAGTGCCAGGGATAATTTGATAAAGGTTAAAAACAATGGATATTATTTTTCTAGTATTGTAATAAAGCTTCTTATCAGTAAGTTCAATGACAAGTAAATTTTAAAATGTATATATTTTTCGCTGGGCATGATGGCTCATGCCTGTAATCCCAGCACTTTGGGAGGCCAAGGCGGGCAATCATGAGGTCAGGAGTTTGAGACCAGCCTGACCACCATGGTGAAACCCTGTCTCTACTAAAAATACAAAAATTAGCCAGTCGCTAATCCCTGTAATCCCAGCTACTTGGGAGGCTGAGGCAGGAGAATCCCTTGAACCTGGGAGGCAGAGGTTGCAGTGAGCCGAGATCACACCATTATACTCCAACCTGGGCAACAGAGCAAGACTCCATCTCAAAGAAAAAGAAATTCCAATAACAAATGACATGTTCAAAGACAATTAAATTAGCTTTAACATTTTTCACTGAGAACAGCCGGGCATGGTGGCACATGCCTGTAGTGTCAGCTGCTCCAGAGGCTGAGGCAGAATCACCTGAGCCCAGGAGTTCAAGACCAGCCTAGGCAACCCTGGCTCTTTACAACAAACAAGCAAAATCCCCCACAACTTCTAATGAATTAACAATCACTGACTTGTTCACTTAATTGCTTTTTATTTTGTTAGCACAAAATGTTTTTTTCGAATCTTCATTTTAATGATTTTTCAGGTTGTTACAAAAGTCATACATGTTCACGTAAAAAAAAATTGTAAAATTACTAAAAATGTAAAAAGCATAAAAATCCGCCTTAATCCCACCACCACCAGAAAGCACAGTGACTGTGAACATGTTAGTGCTCTTTTTTCTCCCAGAGAGTCATCTTTAGACTGGACTGAAAGTCTTTATGAAATATATATATATATGTACATATATATTTTTTTTCTTGAGATGGAGCCTTACTCTGTCCCAGGCTAGAGTGCAGTGGCGCAATCTTGGCTCACTGAAACCTCCACCTCCCAGGTTTAAGCAATTCTCCTGCCTCAGTCTCCTGAGTAGCTGGGATTACAGGTTTGCGCCACCATGCCCAGCTAATTTTTATGTTTTGTGGAGATGAGGCTTCTCCATGTTGGCCAGGCTGATCTCAAACTCCTGACCTCAAATGATCCTCCAACCTCAGCCTCCCAAAGTGTCAGGATTACAGTAGTGAGCCACTGTGCCTGGCCTAACATTTCTTTAGAGACATGATTTCACAGCTGCGGTTGGGCGAGGTGGCTCACGTCTGTAATCCCAGCACTTTGGGAGACCAAGGTGGGCAGACCACCTGAGGTCGGGAGTTCGAGACCAGTCTGACCAACATGGGGAAACCCAGTCTCTACTAAAAATACAAAATTAGTCAGGCGTGGTGGCACATGCCTGTAATCCCAGATACTCAGGAGGCTGAGGAGGGAGAAGCACTTAAACCTGGGAGGCAGAGGTTGCGGTAAGCCAAGATAGCACTATTGCACTCCAGCCTGGGCAACAAGAGTGAAACTCCGTCTCAAAAAAAGAAAGGTAATTTCATACCCATATAATGCTATGGTTTGCTCAGCCTATCTTCCCTTATTGGATGTTGGGCTTTGCTCCCAAGCTTCACTGCTACAAATAATGCTTGTCTGTGTCTCTGTTTGTATTTTTGGCGCCCTGAATCAGGCTTCTCTACACACTTGGTCAGGACCTATTTACAATTCTCAGATGGACTGGTTTATGCAGTTAGACAGTAAATCAAGTCTTCTAAGTTTGGAATGTGATGATGGAGAAGGGGCTGGCAGTTGATTGTGTAGAGGGCTACTTCAGTTCAGTTAAGGCAACATGGAGCCCCAGTAATCTTCAGACACACCCTGGCCACCACCAGTAGAGCACACATGTGGCCGATGTTGCATGGAGACGGAGGCATCCTTGCTGCCAAGCACAGTGGCTCGTGCCTGTAATCACAGCACTTTGGGAGGCCAAGGTGGACAGATCACCTGAAGTTGGGAGTTCGTGACCAGCCTGACCAACATGGTGAAACCCCCGTCTCAACAAAAATACAAAATTAGCAGAGCATGGTGGTGCATGCCTGTAATCCCACATACTCAGGAGGCTGAGGCACAAGAATCGCTTGAAGCCAGGAGGCAGAGGTTGCAGTGAGCCGAGATCACGCCACTGCACTCCAGCCTGGGTGACAGAGTGAGACTTCATCTCAAAAAACAAACAAAGAAGGCCTCCTTGCTTTGAAGGCTGTCATATACCTGGATCCCTTTTCTAGTATCAGGACCAAGTTACCTGTTTGCAAACCTCAGCGCCTCCTGCCCACCTCTCTGCCACTGGCCTCTCATTGCTTTTCTCACCCACTCCTAAATTCGTTGATTCCCTTATTCAGTGGGCATATGACAAACATGAGGGTATCCACAGTGGCCAACGTATGTTTTCTATTAGGGAAATTACTAGCTGGGTCTCACCTCACATGAAGACCTTCCTGGGACAGGAGAAAGGTGTTGTCTGCTGCCTGAGGGCCCCCGCCTGCAGCGCCACAAGTTAGACCCTGCCTTGGTGAGGCACATGCCATCCTTTCAAGATCAGTGCAACTGACCAAAGGCCCTGGGATCTCTGACTTCCTTCTGGCTCTAGACAATCACATACACACCCATCTATCCATGAAACCCCTGCGAGATGGCACCATGCATTCATTCAGCAAACAGTCTCTGAGCACTTCCCATGTACGAGGCACCATACTCAGTGCCAGGGACACAGTGCTTGTCTGGGCTGTCTAGACCTGGAGTCACCATCTCTCCCATCTCCACCATCTGCCAGTCACCCAGCCAGACACAGGGACTCACCCTACACTCCTCCTTCTTCCTCACCCTCTCTATCAGATTCATCTGTCCCTAAAACCCACCAAGTGTGTTCCCGCCCAGGGTCCTTTGCTCTCTCTTGATACCTCTACCTGGAATCCTCTCTCCCCCAGGTATCTGCCCACCTAGCTCGCTTCCTCCAGTCTTCGCTTACCTGTCACCCTCTCACTAAGGCTTTCTGCAGCCACTGTATCTAACCATCTAACAGTGCAATCCCTACCCATACACCCTGCCTCTGTTCCTTCCCCTGCTGTTAGCTCACAGACTCTACCATTACCATTGCATCTCCAGCCCTAGTCAGAAAGGGACTATCAGAGTGTTAGACTGCTCACCAGTCTGTCCCCCAGCACCTGAAATCTAGTGCACCAGGGTCTCCCTCCCTCCCTCCCTCCCTTCCTTCCTTTCCTTTCCCTTCCTTCCTTCCTTTCCTTCCTTCCTTTCCTTTCCCTTCCTTCCTTTCCTTTCCCTTCCTTCCTTTCCTTCCTTCCTTCCTTTCCTTTCCCTTCCTTCCTTTCCTTTCCCTTCCTTCCTTTCCTTTCCCTTCCTTCCTTTCCTTTCCCTTCCTTTCCTTCCTTCCTTCCTTCCTTTTTTCTTTCTTTTTCTTTTCCTTTTCTTTGATGGAGTCTCCCTCTGTTGTCCAGGCTGGAGTGCAGCAGCACAGTTTCAGCTCACTGCAACCTCTACCTCCCAGCTTCAAGTGATTGTCCTGGCTCAGCTTCCTGAGTAGCAGGGACTACAGGCACACACCACCACACCCAGCTAATTTTTTGGTATTTTTAGTAGATACGGAGTTTCACCATGTTGCCCAGCTGGTCTCGAATCCTAACCCCAAGTAATCCGCCCTCCTCAGCCTCCCAAAGTACTGGGATTACAGGCGTGAGCCACTGCGCCCAGCCGGGACTTTCAATAAATACTTGAACCAGTGGTGGCCGCCTCTGCCCCTCCTCTGCAGTCACCGTTGTCACTGTTGCCTTTGTTTAGGCCACATCACCTCTGGCCACAGCCGCCCATGCTCCCCCCGCTCCTGCCTCCCTCATCTGACGCCCCTCCACCTTCCTAAGAGAGAAAAGCTAAGCAAGCCAATTTCCTGCTTCAAATCCTCCTAGGAACCCTCTTGGGGCAGGGGGCTCATCACCTCATCAGACCCCTTATTCTTCTGAGTCTCAGTGTTGTCATCTGTGAATTGGGGATTTGTTTTGAGCACCCAGGAAGCTGACAGCATGTGGCAGCAGCTGAGCAGGGGTTGTGTAAACAGGCTGCCATCCTGTGGCCTCTTTCACAAGGCCAGCCCACCCCCGCAGCCTGTCTCTGTCAGCCGCCCACAGAGCAAGGCTGGCCACTCCTGGGGCCTTCCAGCTCTGTGAGCTTCTGCCACGAGGCTCCCCTGTCACTGGCCTCGGCAGACCCACACTCTCTCCCCTTAGCCACACATTCCCCTGCCCAACTCTGAGTGTCACAGCAGAGCCCAGAGTGGAGATATTCCAGGAGCAGGGATGTGAAGGGGTGTGGGAATGACGTGGACTTGCCACACACCATTCAGCCACTTCAAAGCCTGGAGTGCCACCCGCCCGCCCGCGAGTTCCCAGCCAGATGATCCAGTCGGAGATGAGTCACCGGCAGGAGCAAGCCTCGCATGCTGGGCTCAAGAGGGGCAGGCAGGGAAGAGGTGACCATGCTTTGCCCAGCAGCTGGGTGGGCCCATCCCCGCCCCCATCCCTGCGCCTGACCCCACCCCCACCCGGGACCCTGACCCCAAACCCTGGCAAAGGAACCACAGTCCCAGCCCGTCTGTGCCCCTCATGGCTGTCTCCTCACAGCATCGCCAGTCACATGCATGCAGGAAACCAGGATAGGCACTTGCTCACCTGGACCCCCCACACCCACCTCCTTTGTCTTGATGACCCCAACAAAGCACCACCCTAGCAGAGGGTATGATGCCACCAGGGAGTGCTTTTCTTCTGGGGCCTCAGGCAGAAATCCTGGAGTGGGGAAAGGAAGAAGGAAACAGGCAGCCAGATTGAAAATCCAGCTGCTATTTTAGAACCCCCAAGGCCCCTCCATGTGTTTTCCAAGGGTTTTGTGGGACACTGTGCAGGTGCTTGGGAAATGAATCAATGGATGCAAGCCCAGGGTGCTGGGAGGTTGCAGCGGGAGGCTCTGTGTAAGGTGCTGATGGCGTTACAAGAGGCGGGAAGTGGCAGCCCTGGCTACTGTCGGCATCGTGGTCACCAAGGGTAACAAGATGCCTGGGAAGCATCTCAGCTCTTTGCATAGAGATCCTTCTCTTCAGCAAGTCAAGCACCTTGGACAGGCAGCCTCCACCCCTCAGTCTCACATTCGCATCGGGCCAAGATTCGCTTGCTCTAGTGTTTCCATGCACTGTTGAACTTCCCCCTCAGTTCCCAGCCCTGAGCTAGTTTGCAGGGGCCACACTGACCCTCCACACCCTCAAGGAGCTACTGGTCTAGAATAATTTAGATCCAGAGTTGTCCTGGAAGGGCATCCAGGTGTGACAGAAACACAGCCAGAGTGATTATTCTGTCTCCAGCCGTCAAGGAGGACCCCACTGAAGAGGTGTCTTGATCTGGGTGTTGACAGCTACATAGGAGTTTGCCAAGTGGAAGGAATGGCATGCCAGGGAGAGGGAATAGTCCAGAAGGATGATTGGCCTAGAGTGTCTAAGAAGCAGGCCAGCCAGAGCACCAGGGCAGCCGGTCTCTGGGGGGTGACCCTGGCAGTAACTGAGAGGCACTGGGGGTGACAGGGTTCCTTTGCACACAGCTCTTCCTCCATCTCTTCTCTGTGACCTTGGATGGGTTTTTTTCCCCTGAGCCTGTTCTCCCATCTGCACTATGGACATGATGTCCCCCACCTCAAAGGTCTGTTGCAGCACCATTGGTGACATTAGGCACATGCAGGTGTTTGGTGAATGCCAGCCACACCTGGAGGCCCCAGTGCCGAGAAGGCTTCCTTGTAGGGAAATGCAGCCAAAGCACACTGAGAAATAACTGGGTTTTTCTAGTTAACAAATGAATTGGAGAACTGTCTTTGGAGAGACTGTGCTCAGAAGTCTGATCCTTCAGTGCTAATATCAACTCTGCCACTTCTTGGCAGCGTTTTGCCTCTCTGAGCCTTGGCGTTCTCACATTCTTCTTAGCCCCTCCCAAGCAGGGGTAACAAGCCTCAATTTGCTTTAGGGATGAGACATATGTACCCCCTCATGACCCCTGCAGGGGCAAACTCTTTTCCCATTGGCTTTAGGGCTGCCAGCGTTCCCCTGCAAACACCCACTGGGCTTCGCACTCATGGTCTCTGCTCAGCAGCCCCCAAAGGTGCAGTTTGGTTTCTGCAAAGCAAGTGACCACATCCCTAGAAATAAGAACCTTATGTCCCTCCTGTTCCTACAGCCTCATCTCCCTTGGGGACACACCAGGAGAGACGGAACCAATTCAGATCTTTAGCAGCATGGGAGAATGGATCGCTTTTCTTTTCTTTCTTTCTTTTTTTTTTTTTTTTTTTAAGAGAGGGTCTCACTCTGTCACCCAAGCTGGAGTGCAGTGGTGTGAACATGGCTCACTGCAGCCTTGACCTCCTGGACTCAAGCAATCCTCCCACCACTGCCTCCCAAAATGCTGGGATTATAGGCATGAGCCATCGCACCCAGCCATGAGTTACCTTTTTAAAATGTTTCCTCCATTGCAAATTGGAGTCAAAGTGACCTGGCACTCCCTCACTGCTCTAGACATCCACGTGTTCGTCAAGTTCACACTGGGGGAGCAGAGAGGGAGAGAAAGAAGCACTTTCATTCTGTAGGCCTTTGTTTCTGAATCAGTAATTTAATATAGAGATGCCTTCTAAAGAATTGTGCTGGCTGACAGTGTGGGCTCTGGAGTCGAACTGACCTGAACTCAAGTCTCAGCCAGTAGTTAGAAGCTATGTGACCTTGGGCAAGCTGCATAACCACTCTGAGCCTCAAGTTCTTTGTTTATAGAATGAGAATGAAAAGAACATCCTTATCTTATTTATGTTGGAGTAATAATAATAATATGATGTGGGCTAGATGTCAGTGAACACCCTTCCAAAGCCAGCTGTGAGACCTTGACCTAGCCCCTCACCCTCTCCAGGTCTCAGTGTCCCAGCCCTGATAGTTCCAAGTGGCTCAGGATGACTCGGTCCATTGAAGTTGTCCAAGACAGCGGGATCTCACACGTTCATCATGAGACAGAAGAACCCTGACACCTCTAATTCCCCACTCAAGGGTGCACCCAAGAGAGCGATCTCCTCCCCACCACTACCCACCACTGGGACCCCAGCACACATTTGTGCCACCCCTGTGACCCTCTCCCCATTCTATAGCCCAGAGGTCCCCCAGGCTCTTTCCCAGACTGGACACGTGCTCTCAAAGAAGTCACCATCCTCTTTCCCAAAGGTTGACAGCTCAGGAGATGTGAGCACCCAGCCTGCAGGGGCTGTGGGTGCGGCATGGGCACCCCAACACCTGCCTGTTTGTGTCTCTGCAGGTGAGTGGAGGGGCCTTCCCTGCGAGAAGTCAGAGCTGTGCCCGTGGGCAGGCTGGCTCCGCTGTTCTGCTCCAAGGATGACATGTCCTTCAAACGTCCCTGCCCCTGTGAGTCTCCTCCCCCGCATCCTTCTGCCACCTGGGGCCAGGCAAGGGCAGAGCTTGGAGTCAAGCTGCAGAGACCAGCTTGAGGTGTTTGGCCAGAGAACTGTGGGTGTCCAACCAAAGGCTAACGTGGCATGCTGGGTGGGGAGAGGGGCAACATGGCAGACCCCTGACACCTGCGAGATGCTCCCTGAAAACTGAAAGTCACACTTTGGCGTTTCTCCTATATCAGCCCTTCCCAAAGTGTGGATCAGAGTTCCTCTGAGGGATGGTAATGGGATGACACTCACCCACACACAAATAAGACTCCATGGCCAAGTAAGTGGGGGAAATGCTGGGGGAGTCACGTTAAGAAAGTTTTGCTCCTGCAGGACTTTCCTGAGCTTTTAATATGGTGATGTGTGGCTGGCATGGTGGTTCACACCTATAATCCCAGCCCTTTGGGAGGCTAAGGCAGGCAAATCACCAGATCAGGAGTTCGAGACCAGCCTGGCCAACATGGTAAAACCCCCTCTCTACTACAAATACAAAAATTAGCTGGGCATGGTGGTGGGTACCTCTAATTCCAGTTACTCAGGAAGCTGAGGCAGAAGAATCACTTGAACCCGGGAGGCGGAGGTTGCAGTGAGCTGAGATCACACCGTAGCACTCCAGCCTGGGCAGCAGAGCAAAATTCTGTCTCAAGGAAAAAAAAAAAAAAAAAAAAAAAAAAAAAAATAAATATATATATATATATATATATAAATGGTAATGTGTGTTGTGAGGCTCCCATAGGTAAGAGAAAACCCATTCCTCCTCTCAAACATTAACCACGAGGAATGTTTCATAGGATTGGTGTTCCACAGAACACACTCCTTGGGGTTTACTCTCCTAAGAAAACCCATCCCAAGCATCCCCCACCATGAAGTTCCTCATTTGCAGAAGCCAATAGAGGATCTTGCCCCTCGACAGTCTTCTCGTGGCTCCCTGAGGCCCCTGAATCCAAGTGACAGACTCAGCCAGGGGTACCCCTAGCATTCAAGACCGCAGCCCCCTTGACTTCTCCCCTAGTCTCCACCAGCTTGAGTCACGCCACCACCCTTGCCCAGGACCCCTTTCACTTCTCCCATAGCAGCCACCTGCTTTCTTCCATGATGTTCCCCTGAGCCCCCATAACTACCACCACTTGCTGTAATTTGGGAGGGCATGCATGACTGCCCCATCCCTTCTCCTTGATAAGTTAGTACTGTGAGTCTGTATTAAATCAGGGACCCCAACCTCAGAGGGGGGACCCTCTCTTGTCTCCCATGCTCACTCTGGGTAACGCCTCCCCCACTCGCCAATGTCTGCTCAAATCTGTGCCATTGATTACATGCATCATGGGGTGGGGCCTCTCTTCCAAAAAGTTGAAGCCCTGATTATTAAATCATTGGATATCAAGGGACAGCTGCAGTGGGAGGAGGGGATGCTGGCATGTCTACCTGGGTGAAATTGTCACCAGGCATGCCAGGGGGATGAGCTGGCTGTTGAGTTCATTGTTCAAAGAGTGGTGTCCAGAGGGTGGTGGTGCGCAACCTGGCTGCTGTGGGTACCCAAGGAGGGTACAGATTATTTCCAGTAAGAGCCAATAAGATTATTTCTGATGGATAGTCCAGGCTGAATAAATTGTCGTTACTATTGTCACTGTTGCTGTGGCATGATCGGGAAAGGAAAGCCAGGCCAGGAGATGAGGCTTCTGTTCAGGGCACCTTGGAGCCCAGGGACCCCTGCCCTGCAGAGCGCGGGGATGGTCATGTTCTTGCCCCTGTCTGCTGACCAGGCAGGAGCAGCCGGGCATGGACAAGCCTGGGAAAAGTCAAGGCTGGGGATGCTGAGTGAGGGGGGGCTTTCCAGAACCTTTTGGGGTGAAGCCCAGGCCCTTGGAAGCTGGGTCCATGTCAGTAACGGAGGCTATCCCTGCAGGGCGGCCCTCTGCATCTCCACCTCCTGAGGACCCCAGGGTGTGGCCACCTACATTCTAGACCATTTAGAAGTGGCTCCTGCACGTCTCTGATTCTCCCCCTTCCCCAGAGGCCCAACACCTAGCATGCAGTAAGCACTCAATAAATGTTTGTTGAGTCAATAAACACATAATTAAACATCCTGGAGGAGCTAGAGGCCAGTGGTCAGGGGAGAAGCTGAAGCCCCTGACTGCTACCAGATCCCTCCATGACTTTGACCAAAACACTTCTCTGAGACAAAGTGGTCCACCAAGCCCAGTGGGTTCCAGGAGCTCCGGACTGCTGCAAGGCTCCGTGGACGCTCCGTCATGTCTCTGCCAAATTATTCTCACATTTCCAGTCTGAACTTGTCTAAGAAGCACCCACTGTCCCCTTCCAGGACCTGCAGTCAGCTTCAGTCTGGCTTATGCACCCATATCCTGACATCCCATTGACTTCTGTATAGTTAAAGCCATTCCAGTTCTGACCCCATTGAGTGCTTCTTTTTTTTTTTTTTTTTTTTTTTGAGATGAGTTTCATTCTACCGCCCAGGCTGGAGTGCAGTGGCATGATCTCAGCTCACTGCAACCTCTACCTCCCGGGTTCAGGCAATTCTCCTGACTCAGCCTCCCAAGTAGCTGGGAGCACCCACAGGCTGGCAGGAATTGCGGCCTGGCAGGGCCTCTGAGTGGGCTTGGGTCTCCCTCAGAGATGGTGGGATATACAGTGTGTGGGTTCCAGTGCAACCTGGCTTCTTAGCAGCTAAAGCAAGCAGCCTGACTTCTAGAAACCTCTATCTGCTCATCTATAAAATGGAAATAACAATACCACCTTTTTGATTTGGTGCCCACACGGAGAATCTAGCTTGGTGCCTGGAACTGAGAAGGTGCTCAAGAAATTTGAAAGTCTTGTCCTTTTGGCTACCTTCTCCCTACATAAGTCTGTAGTGAGGGAGGGGGGGAAATAGAGAGAGAGGGACTCAGGAGATGAATTTGGGGGTTCAGACCAGATGTTGCTGTTTTTTGCTCTACTCATTGCGGCAGTTATCTCTGCAGAGACATAGATAACAACAGAAGGAAGGACTTGAGGGCAAGGAGGGCAGATGATTCCACATGCTGCAAAATTCACCACTCCTGTGTGCAGAGCAGACATCACTAATCAATTGTAGTACTTTTCCCACTGAGCCCAGAACACATGCAGACACTGCCCAATGATCTCTAGCCTGTGAAATGAAACCACTGTCCATCCTTTGCTGAAGTATGACTTTGGAGTGGGCAAGGGGATAGAGGGAGTGACTTCAGCTAGTCCTCTGACTCTGAGGGTTGTTGTGAGGATCAAAGAAGATATCACAGGTGAAGGACTTACGAGGCTCTATCATCATTTCTTTACATGGCCTCCTTGCTTCCTTGAAGAAGTCTCACAACGGAGGGGTCAGTGTGCCCATTCCACACATGAGGAAGCTGAGGCTCAAGGAGATAATTAATTAGACTAGATGGCACAGCTAGAAAATGGTGGGGCCAGGCTACACCCCAAGTGAGCTTGTCCAGGGCTCAATCTTAGCCAAACCACAGCTGGACAAAGGACAAGGGTGGAGCCCAGTTTACTCCTTCATTGCCACAGCAGGGGTGGGGAGCCACTCTGCAGGAGGACTTCATGGCCTCTGAACATCCTGGCTGCCCCCTCCTCACAGTTCTCTGGTCTAGCACAGGGTCTGACCCTAGTGAGTAGCTGGCATTTGATAGCTCATCTTAATTTTATTGATAGCTCATCTTTATTTTCTTTTTTTTTTTTAATACAAACTCTTGCTCTGTCACCCAGGCTAGAGTGCAGTGGCACAATCTCAGCTCATGCAACTTCTACCTGTCCAGTTCAAGTGATTCTCCTGCCTCAGTCTCTCGAGTATCTGGGATTACAGCTACTGGGGTGCCTGTAATCAAGCCCAGCTAATTCTTGTATTTTTAGTAGAGATGGGGTTTTACCATATTGACCAGGTTGGTCTCGAACTCCTGACCTCAAGTGATCCACCCACCTCGGCCTCCCAAAGTGCTGGGATTACAGGCATGAGCCACCACACCCGGCCCGCTCATCTTAATTTTCAATGCACGATCATATCATATGCAAGTCTCTGGCAAGAGGGCACTCCACCTGGCTTGAGCACTAAATGCAATCTTAATAACAATAACGATAGCCCCAGCTGTTGCAGAGCACTGCATGCTGGCAAAGTGATTTCATTTCACTGTCCCCTGGTGGTGAGCTCACTGTCCCTGGTGGCAGCCCTGCCCTATAGCAGCTGGGTGGCTCGTCCCCTGTGTCCACCATGCCCTAAGGAAGGGCTTCCTGGGCATTTCCCCTGAGCTCCCCCTTCCTGAGCATTTCTGACCAAAGAGCTCCCTTTGTTCTCTGAATTTAGATTTTCCCCAATCTGGTCCTTCCCTTTCCTCTTAGAGAGGTCTCAAGCCCCTCCTTCCTGACCTCCCCTCCAGGACAAAGGGCAAGTCAGGGCTGCAGGCCAGATGAACATCAGCCTCCATGGCTTGTAGAGGGGCACTGAGGATGCAGGTGGAGGCAGCCCATCACAGGTGGCTGGAGGCAGGTTCCCCTCGGTGGCCCCTGCTGGTCATAGTGCAGAGGGAGGATGGAGGGGGAGGAAGACAGAAAAAATGGGTGGCAAAGACCTAACTTGACTGTGAAATTTACAATTGTCGGCAGGTCTTTCTGGGAACAGGGGCTTGAGGACACTGACTTGATCTGTGTCTTTTTCACCAACAGCCCAAAGGGGGTAACTGGAGCTGTGTTTTGGAGCACACAGACCTGAATTTGAATCCCACCCATGTCATTTTTGTACTACCTGACCTCCCTGAGCTTCAGTTCCCCCGGGTGTAAAATGGGGATATCCTGGTGCTGTGAGAGTTACCATGAGGATTAACTGCCATGAGTGGGAGATGGGGGCTTGAGCTAATATGTGCCAAACTGGCACTATGGCAGGAGCATTGCAATCCTCCAGTTCAAGGTGGCCATGGGTTCCACAAGCCAGAAGGAAGCCTGAGGCTTGGTTATCTGCAGTGCTGCTCCCTCTTGGTTCCTGTTGTAAACTGTGGACAGTCATCCCTGATATCAGGCATCCTCTTCCATTCATTTATTCATTCATTCAACAAATATTTATGGAGCATTTGCTACATGCTGAAACCTTTCTAGGTGCCAGGGTTACAGCCTTGAACAAAACAAAGTCCTAGCTATTATGGAGCCAACATAGCCAGAAGAGACAGACACAAACAGACAAATGAATATCTAATATGTTAAATGTGGGGAGGAGCTACGAAGACAAAAAAAGGCAGAGCGAGGTGATGGGTTGAGGCATAAGCTCGCCAGGAAGATAACACTGGAACAGAAGTTGCTAGAAGGAAAGAGGGAGCCATACAGGTGTCCAGAGGAAGAGCGTCCAGGCAGAGGATTCTGAAGCAGAAGCAGGCTTGGCTTGATCCAGCAATGGCATGAAATCCAGGGTGCCTGAAGAGGAGGAGAGGAAAGGTACCAGAGGCAGCAGAGACCAGATGATGCAGGGCCTTGGAAGCCATGGAAGGACTTTGGCATCTAATCAAGTAGATGAGTAGTCATTAGAGCGGTTTGAGCGAGAAGGGACCTGATCATCCTGGTTGTGGTAGAAGAGGCTAGAGGAGGACTCAGGTGGGAGCAAGGAGGTTAAGACAGTGGTCCAGGCCGGATGGCTCACACCTATAATCCCAGCACTTTGGGAGGCCAAGGAGGACGGATCACCTGAGGTCAGGAGTTTAAGGCCAGCCTGGTCAACATAGTGAGAGATACTAAAAATACAAAAATTAGCTAGGCATGGTGGCACACATCTGTAATCCCAGCTACTCAGGAGGCTGAGGCATGAGAATTGCTTTAAACCAGGAGGCGGAGGTTGCAGTGAGCCAAGATTGTGCCACTGATCTCCAGCCTGGGTAATAGAGTGAGACTCTGTCTCAGAAAAAAAAGGACAGTGGTTCAGGTGGTGACAATGGTATCTTGGACCGGGGGGTTCACAGTGAAAGTGGCAATATGGGGTCAGATTTGAAGGTGAAACTTAGGATTTGCAGATTCATTGGATCTGGGGTGGATGCGAAGGAAGGGTCAAAAAGGACAGCATTTGGGGCTTGAAATGTGAAGGGCTGAGCTGCCATTTGCTGAGATGGGGAACATTATGGGCAGGTTTGGTGGGGGACTGTGAGTCAAGATTCAGGGTTTTGACGTGTTGTGTGTCTGAGATGCTTTGCAGGCACTGGCGTGGAGATACAGGGCAGACAGTTGGGTCTATGAATGTGGAGTTCAGAGAAGAGTCTGGAGCTGGGGATGTAAATTTGGGGACTGTCAGTGTGTGAATGCCACTCAGTGCTGTGAAGGGGGGATGAGATCACCCAGGGACCGAGTGTGGGAAAGTGGGAAAGGGAAGGACCTAAAGAGTGAGCTTGGGCTGGTGAAGGGCAAAATGGTTTCTGTGTCTAGAAGTCTTGCCAAGGAAAGCATGATCCCCTGCGGTCATCACCCATGGCATCCCAAAGCCAAGTGCATTGGGGGAGGGATTTTTCTACAAATAGGAATGAGTAAGGACACTTCCGTTTCTCTGCCAAGGGCTACCCTAAATTAGCTACCCTGACGCTCAGCTCTGCCTGCAGCTGGACCTAGGCCCAGGTGATTGGGAAAGACTGGTTGTCCTCTCAGGCGTCACTGCAGAAGCGTGCAGCCTGCGTGCTTCAAAGACAAGAGAGAGGAACCCAGCCAGGTGTGGTAGCTCACACCTGTAGTCCCAGTGCTTTAGGAGGCCAAGGCAGGAGGATCGCTTGAGCTCAAGAATTTGGGCAGCATAGCAAGACCCTGTCTCTACAAAAAAGTTAAAGATTAGCTGAGCATGGTGCCACACGCCTGTAGTTCCAGTTACCCGGGAGGCTAAGGTAGGAGGATCACTTGAGCCCAGGAGTTTGAGGGTGCCTTCATACCTGGGTGGCACTTGTCTCCCCCTAGGAATGGGCCTAAGGAAGAGGATCAGAGGTGGATGTGGCGTAATGCAGTAACAACAGCAAGAGCTAAGAGACCCAGGTTTGAAAAACACTGGAGCAAATGTATTTTAATCACCTGAGCCTTTGTTTTTTTCACCTGTAAAATGGGATCATTAGACCTAGTTTCCAACGTGACTATGAGGGTTTGATGAACACATGGGCGCTCAATGAGCATGTGTTCTTTTCTTTCTTTTTCAGCGTATTAATCCCCACAGTGACTGTTGCAGAACTAACAGTCTTCCCTGCAGGATTCTCCTCAGACTGCCCAGGGAGAGAACTCATCTTCTCTCTCCCTTCCCTACCAGCACCAAGTTGGTGTTGAGAGGCAGCTTGGCACCGTGGGCCCACCTGCATTTGCCAAGTTCCAGCAGGGGCCAGCCAGATGGCAGCCTTGTGCCTGACCCCATCACGAGCACCTGATGGGGTAACTCAGGCAAATAGATTCTCCCTACTTCATAGGTTGTTTGCAAGAGGTCATCTGTCAAGCCTGTGAGTCTTACCCTGGGGCTGTACCCTAACTGTCTCACACTATAGAAATGGAAACTTAGTCCAGAAAGGAATGGGATCATGTCATACAATATGTTAGTGGCTGAAACTTTAACCTCCCATCCTGAGTCCATGTAAGGTGTTCTTCTACATAAAGGTGGAAAATGCCCCAGGAGGGAGCTTGCTCTCTGTTCTCAGTGAAGATACAGAGGAAAAGCCCTCTTTGGAAAATAAAACTGTGACCCAAGCCACATCTTTAAAAATCCAGAGGTTGGCCGGGCACCGTGGCTCATGCCTGTAATCCTAGCACTTTGGGAGGCTGAGGTGGGTGGATCACTTGAAGTCAGGAGTTCGAGACCAGCCTGACCAACATGGAGAAACCCCATCTCTACTAAAAATACAAAATTAGTTGGGCATGGTGGCGCATGCCTGTAATCCTAGCTACTCAGGAGGCTGAGGCAGGAGAATTGCTTGAACCTGGGAGGCAGAGGTTGCAGTGAGCTGAGATTGCACCATTGCACTTCAGCCTGGGCAACAAGAGCAAAACTTTGTCTAAAAAAAAAAAAAAAAAAAAAAGACAAAGATTGTCACAAGCCGGTCCCCACTTGCCACTCAGGAGGCAGTGGACAGTCAGACCAGCAAAACTTTCTCCTCCTGCCTGTTGCGATCCCTCCCCTGTAGGCCCCAAGACACCAGGAGAATCTCTGAACATCTACAATAAGAACTGGGAATTCCTTTTCTAGAAAGATGCTCTAGGGATTTTTTTTTCTTTTGTAGAAATACCAGCTCACAAAAGCCAATAGCTAAATAAGCTGGAGTTTCATGAGCCAGCTGCTAAACCACTGGTACCTTGAACTCCACCACAGTGAGAGTGTTTACACCATGGAAAATGACAAACAGTACAAATTGGGAAATTTTTTTTCTTCTTTCTTTTTTTTCCTGAAAGCTGGGTTGCCAGCATACCACTAAATACAGCACACATACAGAAAGGTGCACCAATCATCAGTGCAAGCTCACGGAATATTCACAAACTGAGCACACTTATATCAAGAAACATGACCAGGTGTGATGGCTCACGCCTGTAATCCTAGCACTTTGGGAAGCCAAGGTGGGCAAATCACCTGAGGTCAGGAGTTCAAAACCAGCCTGGCCAGCATGGCAAAACCCTGTCTCTACTAAAAAATACAAAAATTAGCTGGACGTGGTGGCAGGCGCCTGTAGTCCCAGCTACTCAGGAGGCTGAGGCAGGAGAATCTCTTGAACCCAGGAGGCAGAGGTTGCAGTGAGCCCAGTACCACTGCACTCCAGCCTGGGGAAAGAAAGAAACAAAAAAAGAAAGAAAGGGAAGGAGGGAGGGAAGGAGGGAAAGAGGGAAGGGAAGGAAGGGAAGGAAGGGAAGGAAACATATCCTTGGCCAGGCACAGTGGCTCTCTGCCTCTAATCCCAACACTTTGGGAGGCTGAGTCAGGAAAATTGCTGGAGTCCAGGAGTTCAAGGCTTCAGTGAGCTATGTATGATCTTGCCACTGTACTCCAGCCTGGGTAACAGAGTGAGACCCTGTCTCAAAAAAGAAGAAAATAAAAGAAACACATCATTACCTGCATCTTAGAACTCCCCTGATGTGTCCTCCCAGTCACTATTTCATGTCAAGGGTAACCATTAACTTGACTTTTGTCACCATAAATTTGTTTGCTTATTTTTGAATTTTGTATATATGGAGGCATACTTTTTCTTTCAGGTCTGGCTACTTTTCCTCAATATTATGTTGTGAGATTCACCTATATGAGTGTGACTCTGCACTCCAGCCTGGGTGACAGAGCAAGACCTTGTCTCAAAAAAAAAAAAAAAAAAAAAATTCAGATTTTAAGTTAACCAAAATTTAAAAGATTGCTCGCGAAACAATGTAAACTTTTTCAAAAATCTTATATTTTTTCAAGGTAAAAAGATAAAAAAAAAATCTACAAATATGTTTCAATAACTAAGGAAAGTCATGTTTAAATAATTAAAGGAGAGTAGGAGGACACAAATAGCTGCTTAAAGTCTTTGCTAAATCCAACATCTGAGGACACTCATCCACAGCTTCTATTGACAGATATTTTGTTTTGGTTTTGGTTTTTTATTTTGTTTTATTTTTATTTTTTCTTGAATATGGATCATACCTTACAAGACAAAGAAACAAGAAGGTGTGATCCATTTGGATGGGCTCTTTCCAACAGTAGCAGGGAAGCTGCTGGTTTTCACAGACTAGGGAGCAGAGTTGGTGGGGGAGGGGTATGGGAGCAGTCACGGGCGAGAACATTACAGGTTCACACTGTCCTCATCTGACACTCAGTCTTTCTCATAATATGTTCTTCTCAGTTCATTGTATGCCTTTGGTCAATTTCCAGAGAACTGCAATAATACTTTGACAGTTTTGTCTAGCTTTATAGTTACATGTATGGACTGCTAAATTATCTCCCTTAATCCTCACAGAAACACTCTGAGTGGTCGTTACTCTGTTGTAGAGATGAGGAAGCTAAGGTACATAGGTGTTAAATACCCTGGTTGGTGTCACTAAGCCAGGCTCTTAGTGATCCTCCCACCACCTCAGCCTCCCAAGTAGCTGGGACTATAGGCACATGCCACCTTGCCCAACTAATTTTTGTGTTTTTTGTAGAGTCAGGATTTCACCATGTTGCCCAGGTTGGTCTTGAACTCCTGGGCTCAAGCAATCTGCCCACCTCAGCCTCCCAAAGTGTGCCTGGCTGTGATGAAGCTACATCTTAAGCTGGTCCCCTCAATACAGGCTCTGAGGCATGAGGCCAAAGCACAACTCCAAGAAGTTAGTTCTTGGGAAGGAGGCTCAGTCACTGTGGTCTCAGAACACAGCTCTGGGCTGCTTACACTTGTTCCAAGGGCTAAACCTTTACTGTGCAGAGCAGTGTGTGGATGGCATGGCCTTCACACGGTCCTTTGTAAATATTCTCTCTCCCCTGGGTGGGATAGCTGATGAAAATTTGCAGCATTCATGAATTTAACATTTTATATGTCAATTATTCACTAGCTTCCTGGAAAGTCCATAGTATAGTCAAAGGTCATTTTTCTGAGCCGTGATTTTGAGTAGCAAAATGCAAGCTGGGGTGTGGGGGCAAATCCCCTAGCTGGTAGGTGGGCCCAGCCAGTCCCCCAGAATCTGCTTCTCAACCCAAATCCACTGTCTCCCACTTAACAGGAATGCACAGTAACTCCACTGGTGTTAATAAAAAAAAAAAAAAAAAAAAAAAGGCGGCTCTGGGCTTTGTGGAAAGTGGCTCAAGAGCGAACTCTAGGTGGTGATGGAAGAGAAGAGAATGTGGGCAGGTTGAGTCCAGTCATTATTCTAGCAAGAAAACGAGAGCTTGGTGTGGGTTCAAGTGGAATGTTTAATTCTACTGCATCTTGGTTCTGTGATGTCAACCAGTTTGCCATCTCCTCTGCAGAAGTAGGGAAAAGTAATTTGTGAAATTGTTTCAGTGAGTTTTTTAGCCAATAAATAAATTCTTCTTTACACTGGAGTTAAAAACCTTAGTGAATGATGACAAGGTGGTAAACTTAAGGAAGTTAGATAAGCAGAGGAATATGTGAGTTAATTTTAGTGAGTTTATTTAAATAAACTTAAGTGGCAGAATGTATCTTAATAGTGGAATAAATTGCTTTCATCTTATATTTATAGAACCATTAAGGGTTTGTGGGTGGTCACTTGTATTTTTCCAGTTATGTTTTAACACAATGGTTGAAAAGCTTCTACTTGGCAGTGGAGTGCTCTCCTGTTCACTCTGGCACATTAAACAGATGGAAGCAGAGGTAGGAGTGGGAGCTCTGCAATGCACCAGGACTCCCCTCACAGTGCCAGGGCAGTTGTGTGGGACCTCTTGCTTTCCCCAGTTTAAGAGGTTCATTTTAGTCTGATTCGTATTTGTGTTCCCAGTGTCTAGCACATATCCAGGCATGGAGAAAGCATTTGGTGAATACTGGTGACTGGATGGGTGGAAGGAAGGAAGGATGGATGGATGGATGGATGGATGATGGATGGATAGATGGATGGATGATGGATAGATAGATGGATGGATGGATGATGGATAGATGGATGGATGGATGATGGATAGATGATGGCTGGATGGATGATTGATGGATGGAGGGATGAATGGATGGATGGATGGATAGATGAATGGATAGATGGATGGATGGTAAGTAGATGATTGAGTGGATGTTGAGTCGGTGCATAGATAGATAAATGCCTGAGAGGATGGATGATTTGTTGGCTGGGTGAATTGATGGAGGACTGATGAATAGTGTATGACTTCACTTTCCATTTCTCCTGTCCACTGTGCCCTGCTCCCAATGCCACCAATCAGGTGGCGTGGACCATGACAAGACACTCACTGACTTCTTGTAGAGATGCATCCCCATTGTAAGAAGTAGTCTGAACACCAAGTATCCTTTTCCTCACCTCATGATCCCAACGTTCAGCTGCCGTCAAGGTGGCATCCCACAGGCTCACCCCTCTGTGTTCCTGCCCATGCTCCTCTCTTCCCTTACTGATCATGATATGCTTAGTTCATCCTTCAATATCCAGCCCTTCTCTGTCTTCCTCTCTGAGATGTTCCTGGCCTGTCCCCAGACCTCCAACACCCCTCTATCAGTCTCCTGGTGACCAGAGGACAGATATCAGCAAGTGAGCTAAGAAGTTGCCCAAAACACACACACACACACACACACACACACACACACACACACACACACACCAGAGGAGACTCAGAAGTATCCAAACCAATGAGCCCTACCCTGCTCTATCCTCTGCTCCATCCCTTCTTTTTGCTTTTACTTTTCTTTTTTTTTTTTTCCTTTTTTTTTTTTGAGACAGAGTCTCACTGTGTCACCAGGTGGGAGTGCAGTGGTGTGATCTCAGCTCACTGCAACCTCCACCTCCCGGGTTCAAGCTATTCTTCTGCCTCAGCCTCCCAAGTAGCTGAGATTACAGGCACCCACCACCACACCCAGCTAATTTTTGCATTTTTAGTAGAGATGGGGTTTCACCATGTTGGCTAAGATGGTATCAAACTCCTGACCTCGTGATCTGCCCACCTCAGCCTCCCAAAATGCTGGGATTTCAGGCATGAGCCATCGTGCCCGGCTGCCCCAGCCCCTCTTGAAGACCCTGCTTGGAGGATGGGAACAGCCAATGGTGAACAGAGGGAAAATGGTGCCTGAGTCATGTTCCCTACACTCCCTCCAATGACTCCACGCCTCACCCTGTCCATTTCAGCAGTGGAGGAAGCGTGCACTGCCGAGGCCAGACTTGCCAGGGAAGTGGACCTGTGACAAATGTCTTTGGAATTTTTGTGACAGGAGCCATCCATTAGTTCTGAGTCCTTGGCCCCCCTTCTCCCTCTAACCAGCACCTCTGAGAGAGTGGGCAGGAGTGGCAGTCTGAAGATGCTGAGTCCGCACATCCTGCGTCTCTGTTCCTTCCCTTTGTCACTGCAGCTCAGGTAGCTTCAGGCTGCAAAGAGCACTTTCCTGAACCCAGACAGAATGACTGTGGAGCTGCCTGCATACTATACTCAGCAAGGACGTGGGAGTGATGGGCTGCCTCAGTTTCCCTGCCCTTATTGTTCCCCACACTGGAGCCAGCCCTCACCTAAGCCACAGGCCTAGATCTCATTGCCTCCCCCTCATAGTTCTTGCCCCCCCTCCCCACCCCTCTCCAACCTGTTCACCCACCCTGGAGGGAGAACAGTTGAATAATCAGTGGCTCTTCAAACAGATAGCCAGCAGGTTCAGAGAGGGCAACGGGCATGTCCAAGGTCACACAGTGAGTGAGTGAGTGAGTGACAGAACCAGGAACAGAACCCAGTTCTCTGACCCCCACCCCGAACCCCCCAGCCCCACAAAATCCTGCTCTCTTCTTCTGCTCTGTGCTACTGTTTGATAAACCTGAGTTTAAATCCAGATCTGCCACAAAACTAGGTGGACAATCTTGAAAACATAACTTTAGCTCACCAACACAAAACGTCTTCATCTGTTAATGAGAGTGACAATAGCATCCACACAGGAAGCAAGCTCCAGACTCACCCCCACATCCAGGTTTGCGTCATTTAGGGCCTTCAGATTCCATGCAACTCTCAGTCCCAGCCCTGGACTAGAAGTCTGGAGGAGCCAGAGCTGGCTTCTGCCTGGCACAGCAGAGGCCCATGGACCCAGGCACCACTGCTGCCTCTTCAGCGGACTTGGGGTCCCATCTGCGGAATGGGAATAATACCAGGGCTGTCTCAGAAGCCTGCTCAAAGGACAACTTAATTGGAGAGGCCAAGAACTCCCCCACAGTGTCATTCTGTGGCATTGAGTTGTGTGTGCTCATCTCTGCACTCAGCTCTGCGCAGGACAGGGTCTGTGGGCTCAGCCTCCTCTAGTCCCAGTTCCAGGCTCATGGGGACCCTTGCAGCAGCTTTCTCCTTCTCCCTGGTCTTCTGTCCCCAACCCTGTCCCTGCCCATCTGTCCTCCATCTACAACCAGAGGCTCTCCTAAAACACTCTGACCATGTCCCTCTTTGCCCCTTGGGTAAAAGGACAGTCTCTCTCTCTCTCTTTTTAGAGACAGAGTCTCACTCTGTCACCCAGGCTGTAGTGCAGTGGTGCGATCGCGGCTCACTGCAAACTCCACCTCCCAGGTTCAATTGATTCTCCTGCCTTAGCCTCCCAAGTAGCTGGGATCACAGGTACCTGCCACCACCCCAGGCTAATTTTTTGTATTTTTAGTAGAAATGGGTTTTCACCATGTTGGCCAGGCTGATCTCAAACTCCTGACCTCAGGTGATCCACCCACCTTGGCTTCCCAAAGTGCTAGGATTACAGATGTAAGCCACTGCACCTGGCCAAAGGACAGCCTCTTGATGTGATCTTCAAGACCCCTCATGATCTGGCCCCTGCAAGCCCCTCCAAACTTAGCCCCTACCAGGCTTCTCTCCAGCCTCCTCCTCTCTTGTGATTCCTCAAATGCATCAAGTCCTCATCAGGGTCCCAAGGTTCTTCTATAATGGAATTTGCCAGACCGATTTATCATAGGCCATTCCAAACCTGGACTCTTTAATTTTAATACCTGACTTGCTTTTCTGACTGAAAGCACCTACTCTGTTCTGACACTGGCAGTGCTTGTAAATGTCTTGTAAATGTCCCACAGTTAGGCAGTGGGGGTTGGCTGGGTGATGGATGGGAGGATGGGCCAATGGGTGACTGGAAGCAGCTCCCAGGGAAGGCACTCAGGCACACCAAGCAACCAGTCAGGGACTCCCCTTGGTGCAATTCAGATGGCTCCTGAGCTTCCTCTCTGCGCCAGCCCTGCCCAGTATCCTGGGCAGATGGGGTGACAAGAGAGAGACGCAGGCCCCACTCTGCTGGCATTCTCCGTCCCTATGGAACCAGAGCACTGGAGAGTGCCAGTTCAGGAATTGCAAAGAGCAGTCCAGGCTCACCACTTTAACCAGCTCTGTGCTCAGCTTCCCTATCTGTAAGATGGAGGAAGACACCCTCCCACCTCTCAGGGCTGCTGTGAAGATTAAGTGAGAGAAGCATGCATTAAAAGAGTTTAGAGCCTGATGGATGTAGAGTAAGTGCCTGCTCAGTGAGAGCTATCATCGTTATCATGGTTCCTCTTCAGTGAAATCACCCACAGGGGCCCACCTGCAATCAAGAACATCTCTAGGACATATCTCCAGGAGACAGAACAGGAGGTCCTCCCGCAGCCTGAATGATTTGCTCCCCCACCAAGCGCCTGCCTGCTATGGCCCATCTCTTCCTGAGACACACAGGCTCCCAACTCTAGAATCCTGGTATCTTATCAGCAATGTTCAGCTGTTGATATGCCTTCATCCTGAATAATCCCAGGTCATGGCTGGCTCTGACTATATGTCAAGTGGCTCAGAAGAAGCAAAATGTCATTTTGGGGAGAGGAGCATTTTTCCTTCACAAGATTTAAAATACCAGAATTCCCAGTGCACGGTGCCTGGTAGCCACAGAATAGCATCTTGGCTAAGAGCACAGGGCTTGGGTCTCCCACTGACCCAGGTCTCCATCTGTGGGGCTGTGTGACCTTGGAAAAGTTACTTAACCTCTCCTGAGGCTGCTTCCTTACCTGTTAACTAGGAATCCCATCATAGACCATCATGAGCATTAAATGAGATAATATGGTACATGACAAGTACCACATATGGTGTGAGGCACACCATAGGTGCTCAGGAGATGGTAATTACTCATACTGGAATGGGTGGGGGGTGGTGTCTCAGAGAAGAGCCTATTTTTTGAGGTTTCTACTTTATCATGAGCAGCTTTGTAGAAACTGCTTGGGAAGAGAGTCCAGGATGGAGGCAAAGTTTGTTTCATCTTCTATCCTTGCTGCAGCTGGTACAGAGGGACAGGGAGGCCAGGGGTGGGAAGGGGGGCTGTCATCATGTTATTTCTCTTCAGTCATATTTATCTTTTTGATAAAATAGGCCCTGGGTATGGCAATTGGAAGAATTTCCCTCATAATTTAAAGCAGCACCTACCTCTGCCAGGTGTGGTGACTGGGAGATTAATTTCCTAGCTGGCCAAGCAGGAGGATGCCTGAATCAACGGCTCTGTCATGTAGGAATGGGTGATGCCATCTCCCGCCTGGCTATTAGTGAGCCTGGTGCTGCCAGACGAGGGCGAAGCTGTCATCTGCTGCTGAGGCAGGTGAAGGGAGCGGCATCTTCAAGGTGACCCCATGGGGATGGTCCCAGAGGCAGGTTCTGCGTGATGTGCAGGGCAGCCACACACACACACACACACGTACATGCACACAGACACGCACATCCAACTCTAAATTTGCAATCTAAGCACCTGCAGTCCTACCATGGCCAGGTATCATGGGGCATCATGGGGTGACCAGTGTGTCCCAAACCACTGCAACATCTGGAGTCAGAAGACATTCCAGAGCCCCACTGGGGACAGAAATTTTGGAGCCAGCCCCCTATTCTACAGCAGTGTGACCCCCACACATGTGAACCCCACACACTACCCTTCCTAAGACGTGCTGGTGTCCCTAATCCTCCCAAGTCCTGCCCTGGGCTCTGAAGGTGAGAGGCTACATGACTGAGAGCAATCAGAGCAGCCACTGGCTCAGGAGTGGTAGCAGGGAGGACCGGGATCATGCTAGATGAGTGGCACCCAAAAGCACCATTTCATAGCCGGCTCTAGCCAGTTGTAGCCACAGCATGGAGTGCTTTGTTGAGAAGAATGCTGAGGCTGCCTTCTGAGCCAAACTGGAAAGAGAACCATGGTGGATTAGTAATGTCTGCCATTGGCATAGACTTAGAAAGTGGTGGCAGGTATGCTATAGATTCACCAGCCAAGGACTAGATTTCTCCTCAGTTGGAGTTAAACAAGGCAATTTAAACTGATTCCATTTGCCTGCAAGAAAAAGATGGAGGAGAGCTTCATCTTGCCACCTTTTCTCTGTGAGTCTTGAAGAAAAATGACAAACTTTAGTTTATAGTAGCCAAGCGAATAAAAATGAGAGGTTGGCACTTCATCCAAAACTCAAGCTGTCACAATCAGTCAAAAAATTGAGAAGAAACTGAATTCTAGCCTAATGAAGAGAGAGACACAGAGCCAACTAAGTCCTCTGCAGTTCATCAGTCATCCAACAAATACTTAATGAGCACCTATTATGTGCCCGGCACCTGGCTGGGTGCTGCAAATTCACGCAATGAAAAAGTCAGGACAAGGCCGGGTGCAATGGCTCATGCCTGTAATCCCAGCACTTTCAGAGGCTGAGGTGGGTGGATCACCTTAAGTCTGGAGTTCGAAACCAGCCTGACTAACATGGGGAAAACCCGTCTCTACTAAAAATACAAAATCAGCCAGGCATGGTGGCACATGCCTGTAATCCCAACTACTCGAGAAGCTGAGGCAGGAAAATTGCTTGAACCCGGGAGGTGGAGGTTGCAGTGAGCCGAGATTGTGCCATTGCACTCCAGCCTGGGCAACAAGAGCAAAACTCCATCTCAAAAAAAAAAAAAGAACAGATGGGATATCTGCCCTCAAGGATCTAACAATCTAATGAGGTGGACAGGGAATCCAAAGACATCATAATGTAATAAACAGGTAAACAAATAAATAAGCAGGACGTTCAGGGGTTGTGATGACTGCTGTCCAAAAAAATACATGGAGTGATACGTAGTGGGGTCAGTCAGGAGCAACCTCTCTGAGGAGGTGACTTTTAAGGAAAGAGCTAAAGGATAAGAAAGAGGCAGTTGTGCACCATGTACTTTGCGGGACTATAATGAATAATACTCATGAAGATTCATGTACAAATTTTTGTGTGGACTTACGTTGTCATTTTTCTTGGGTATGTGCCTAGGAGTGCAGTCGCTGGATCATGTGATAATTATGTTTAACCATCTGAGAACTGCCAGTCTGTGTTCACGAAGCAGCTGTACCATTTTACATTCCCACAAGCAGTTTATAAGGGTTTCCGTTTCTCCACATCCTCACCAACACTTGGCATTATCTGTCTTTTTGATGACAGCCATCCTACTGGGTGTGAAATGGTATCTCATTGTGGTTTTGATTTGCATTTCTCTGTTGGCTAATGATGTTGGGCAACTTCTCATGTGCTTATTGGCCAATTCTATCTTCTTTAGAGAAATGTCCATTCACATCTTTTGCCAATTTTTAATTGGGTTGTCTTTTTATTATTGAGTTGTAATAGCTCTTTACATATTCTAGATACAAGTCCCTTGTAAGTGATGTACGAATATCTTCTCCCATTCTACAGACTGTCTTTTTCTTTACTTTCTTGAAGGTGTCCTTTGATGTACCAGTTTTTAATTCTGATGTTTATTTTCTTTTGCTTCTTGTGCTTTTGGTGTCATATCTAGTAATCATTTGCCAAATCCAAAATCATGACAACTTACCCCTATGTTTTCATCTAAGAGTTTTATAGTTTTAGGTCACACATTTAGGTCTTTAATCTATTTTGAGTTAATTTTTGTATTTTATGTAGGGAATCCAACTTCATTCTTTTGAATGTAAGCATTCAGTTGTCCTAATACCATTTGTTGAAAGACTATTCTTTCTTCCATTTATTTCTCTTGGCACCCTCACTGAAAATCCACTGACTATAAATGTGAGGGTTTGTTTCTGAACTCTCAATTCTAGTCAATTTATTCATTTGTCTATCTCCATGCTAGTACTACACTATCTTGATCATAGTAGCTCTGTAGCAAGTTTTGAAATCAGGAAATGTGTCCCCTCCAACGTTGTCCTTTTGAGGTTATTTTAGCTATGTTTGGTCCCTTGAATTTTGATGTGAATTTTAAGATCAGCTTGAGGTCATTTCCATTTCTGCAATGAAGGCTGGGACTTTTGAAGGTATTGAATTTTTAGATGAATTTGGGGGAATACTGTCATCTTAACAATAGTCTTCTGAAACAATGAACATGAGATGTCTATTTATTTGGGTCTTTAATTTCTTTTAAAAATGTTTTAGAGTTTTCAGAATATAAGATTGTACTTTTTTTTTTTTTTTTGAGATGGAGTCTCGCTCTGTCGCCCAGGCTGAAGCGCAGGGACGCGATCTTGGCTCACTGCAACCTCCACCTCCTGGGTTCAAGTGATTCTCCAGCCTCAGCCTCCCGAGTAACTGGGATTACACATCTCTGCCACCACGCCTGGCTAATTTTATTTGTATTTTTATTAAGGGACGAGATTTCACCATGTTGACCAGGCTGGTTTTGAACTCCTGACACCTCGGGTGATCCACCCGCCTCAGCCTCCCAAAGTGTTAGGATTATAGGTGTGAGCTACCATGCCTAGCCTAAGTTTTGTACTTCTTTTGTTAAATTTACTCCTATTTTGTAATTTCATTTTAGATTTGGTCATTGCTACCATATAAATATACTATTGATTTTTATATATTGGCCTTGTATCCTGCAACCTTACTGAATTTATCAGTTCTAATATTTTTAAATGAATTTCTTAGGATTTTTTATATACAAGATTATGTCATCTACAAATGTAGTTTTACTTCCTTCTTTACAATATGGATGCCTTTTATTTCATTTTCTTGCCTAAATTGCCCTGGCTAGAATCTTCAATATAATGTTAACTGGAAGTGGCAAAAGTGGACATTCTTGTCTATTTCCTGATCTTAGGGAAAAAGGTTTTAGTCTTTTACCATTAAGCACCATGTTATCTGTGGGTTTTTCATAAATGCCCTTTATCAGGTTGAGGAAGTTCCCTTCTATTTTTAGTTTGCTGAGTGTTGTTATCAAGGAGGAGAATTTAACTTCATCATGTGTTTTCTGTATCTGTTTTGATCATGTGGTTTTTGTCCTAAAGTCTATTGATGTGGTGTAATACATTAATTGATTTGATTTGTGGATATTAAACCAATCTTGCATTCCCGGGATAAATCTTATCTAGTCCTAGTATATAATCCTTTTTATGTATTATTGGATCCAATTCACTAGTATTTTGTTGGGGATTTTTGCATCTATATTCCTAGGAGATACTGTTCTATAATTTTTTTTTTTTTTTTTTTTTTTTGAGTCTCGCTCTGTCATCAGGCTGGAGTGCAGCGGCACGATCTCAGCTCAAGGCAACCTCCGCATCCTGGGTTCAAGTGATTCCCCTGCCGGAGCCTCCCGAGTAGCTGGGACTACAGGCACGCACCACCACGCCTGGCTAATTGTTTGTATTTTAGTAGAGACAGATTTCACCATGTTGGCCAGGATGGCTCAATCTCCTGACCTCATGATCCGCTTGCCTCGGCCTCCGGACGTGCTGGAATTATAGGCATGAGCCACCTCGCCCTGCCTAATTTTCTTCTCTTGTAATGTGTTTGTCTAGTTTTGGTATCAGGATAATGCTGGCCTTACAGAATGAGTTGATAAGCATTCCCTCCTCTTATGTTTTTTAGAAAAGTTTATGGAAATTGGTATTATTTCCTTTTTATCTTTTTCTGTTGTGATAAAATATATATAACATAACATTTATCATTTTAACCATTTTTAAGTTTGGTGGTATTAAGTACATTCACATTGTTGTGCAACCATCAACACTATCCATCTCCAGAACTCTTCTCATCATCCCAAACTGAAATTCGTATGCATTAAAGTTATTAGTTCTTCTGTAAATTTTTGGTAGAATTCTCCAATGAAGCTCTCTGGTCTGGGGATTTTCCTTCTGGAAAAAGAAGCTGAAAAGTTTCTCACATTACTCATTCAATCTCTTTGCTTCTGATAGGCCAATTCAGAGTTTCTTTTTAAGTATTTTTCCTTAGTTTTGTGTATTTCTAAGAATTTGCACATTTTATCCAGGTAATCCAATTTGTTGGCATACAGTTGTTCATAGTGTTCCCTAATGATACCATGATAATTCTTATTTCTGCAAAGTCTGTAGTAGCACCTGTAGCTGGGACCACAGGTGTGTGCCACCACACCTGGCTAATTTTTTGTATTTTTAGTAGACATGGAGTTTCACCATATTGGCCAGGCTGGTCTTGAACTGAACTCCTGGCCTCAAGTGATCCACCCGCCTGGGTCTCCCAAAGTACTGGGATTACAGGTGTGAGCCACCACGCCCAGCCAAATTTGTTAATCTTTTTAAAGAACCAACTTCTGGGCTGGGCATGATGGCTCACACCTGTGGTCCCAATTACTCAGGAGGCTGAGGCAAGAGAATCACTTGAACCTGGGAGGCAGAGGTTGCAATGAGCCAAGATTGCACCACTGCACTCCAGCCTGGGAGACAATGCAAAACTATGTCTCAAAAAAAAAAAGAACCAACTTCTGGTTTTATTGGCTTTCTCTATTGTTTTTCTATTCTTTATTTCACTAATTTCCACTCTAATCTTTATTATTTCCTTCCCTCTGCCCACTTCAGATTTAGTTTGCCCTTCTCTTCCCAGTGTTAAGGTAGAAGGTTAGGTTGTTGATTTGAGATCTTTTTTCATTTTTAATGTAGACATTTACATATATAAATTTCCCTCTAAACACTGCATTAGCTGTATCCTGCAAGTTGTTTTTTTGTTTGTTTGTTTGTTTTGGGGGGGGGGTTTTTTTTGTTTTTGAGATGGAGTTTCGGTCTTGTTGCCCAGGCTAGAGTGCAATGGCACAATCTTGGCTCACTGCAACCTCCACCTCCCAGGTTCAAGTAATTCTCCTGCCTCAGCCTCCCAAGTAGCTGGGATTACAGGTGCCCGCTACCACACTCAGGTAATTTGTTTTTGTATTTTAGTAGAGATGGGATTTCACTATCTTGGTCAGGCTGGTCTCAAACTCCTGACCTCAACTGATCCGCCCACCTCTGCCTCCCAAAGTGCTAGGATTACAGGCGTGAGCCACTCACTGCGCCCAGCCTGCATCCCGCAGGTTTTAGTGCAATGTCATTTTAACTTCTCTCAAAGCATTTTCTAATTTCCTTTTGCTTTTCTCTTTACTTATTAGTATGCTGTTTAATTTCCGTGTATTTGTGAATTTCACAAATTTATTTTTGTTTTTAATTTCCAATTTTATTTTATTTTAACCAGAAACATATTTTGTACAATTTCAATCACTTTAAAATCTATTGAGGCTTGTGGTATGGCCTATCATATGGCCTATCCTTCAAAATGTTCCACATGTGTTTGAGAATAATGCATATTCTGCTGTTGTGAAGTGTTCTATAGATGTCTGTTAGGTCTAGTTTGTGAATAATATTGTTCTAATCCTATATTTCCTTATTGATCTCTGCCTAGTTTCTCTATACCTTACTAAAAACGGAATATTGGAGTCCCCCAACTATTATTGTTTGATTGTCTGTATTTTCTCTCAATTTGTTAAACTTTGCTTCGTGGACTTGGGGACTCTATTGTTAGATGCATATATGTTTATAATTGTTATAACTTCCTGATGGATTAACTCTTTATCACTATAAAATGACCCTCTTATCTCTAGTAGCACTTTTTGTCTTAAAGTCTATTTTTTCTGATTTTATTATGGCCACAGCAGCTTTCTTATTATTGCAATTTGCATAGCATATCTTTCTCCATCCTTTTACTTCCAACCTATTTGTGTCTGGTTCACAAGTGAGACTCAGAGACAGTATATAGTTGGATTCTGTTTTTTACCCAGTCTGACAATCTCTTCCTTTTGATGGGATTATTTAATCAATCACATTTAATGTTATTCATGCAGTTGGATTTACATCTGCCATTTTGCTTTTTGTCTTGTATATGTCCGTCTTTTTTTGTTCCTCTATTTCTCCTTTTTGCTTTAAGTGAATATTTTCTAATGTAATATTTTAATTTCTTTAATGATTTTTTTACTGTATGTGAGTTATGTTCTTAGTGGTTGCTCTGGGGCTTGCCATATACATCTTAACTCATCAGAATCTACTTGATATTTATACTAACTTCATTCCAATGAGAATTAAGTTACTCTAGTTACTCCTATATAATATATTCCCTCATCCCCCTTTTTTGTGCTATTTTTATTATATATCAGAGAACTTCTTATCCAGCTCCTTATGGTTTAGTGGGGAGACCAAGGCCCAGAGAGGGTCTGGCTTGGTTATGTACTGGCTGTCTGACCACAGATGAGTCACTTAAAATTCTCTGAGCCTCAGTGTCCTTACCTGTAAAATGGGGAGAATTGGATGAAATAGCTCCAAGAATGAAATGAGCTCTTATCACTTATCCTACACATAGCAGGAGCTCTGAAAACAGCAGCCTGTGTTTGGCCCTCAAAGACTTCCAGGAATTTTTATACCCCACTGTTCATTAAAAGGCCATATATGCAAAGCAACCCCCAAATGTAGAAGTAGCTAAGAAGCCAGAGTGAGGCAGACAAATCCAATTTGTCGGTACAGAGTGATTTATCTCTTAAGGATGGAACTTAAGGATGGAAGTGTAGTCTTGGACAGCAGCAAAACAGGTAGATCTTCACACTGTTACTCCCCCAGACCCAGGGCTTATATATCACAGGGAAAGAGTAGACATGCTCTGTGCAAGACAATTAAAGGCAGCCCTCCAGAACAGGCAAGAATGCTATATGTGTCATAACCTATAATTTGTGCAATAACATCAAGGTTTACATGTTCTTATGCTAAGGACAGTAAACAAAGTGAGAATCAGGAGGTTTTCACAGGACTGGGGCTAATCAGAAGTCAACATGGTGGATTAGCATCTGTATTAGTCCATTGTCCCGTTGCTATGAAGAAATACCTGAGGCTGAGTAATTTATAAAGAAAAGAGTTTAATTGACTCACAGTTCCACATGGCTGGGGAGGCCTCAAGAAACTTATAATCATGGTGGAAGGCACCTCTTCACAGGGCTGCAGGAGAGAAAATGAGTGCAAGCAGGGGAAATGTTAGACACATAAAACCCATCAGATCTCAAGAGAAATCACTCATTATCACAAGAACAGCATGGAAGAAACCACCCCCATGATTCAATTACCTCCGCCTGTTCCTGCCCTTAACACGTGGGGGATTATGGGGATTACAAAGGTGAGATTTGGGTGAGGACACAAAGCCAAACCATATCAGCAGCCAAGATGGAGTCACTTTTGTCTCCACATCCCACATTCTCACATCGGAGAGTCAGGAGGCACGCATGTCCAACCAAAGTCTTAGGGTGCTCCCTCTTTCCAGTGCATGCCTCTCCACGGGAGCACCTTACAGTGAACTTCAGCAAAGGCTTGGCTCTCAGGGTGGGATGACATACTGGCCCAGACAGAAAGGCCTCCTTGCCAGTCCCTCCTGATGAAGGCCAGTAGACTGCAAGCGCCACCAGCATGGGCCAGACTTGCCCCAAGGGCGTGTTTCTAGCCCCAGCTAAGGTCCCGAGTTTGTGCTTTACCACCTGTCCCCTGCCATAGGTTGAGTGTGATTGAGGCTTTGGGGTCGGTGCTAGAAAGGTATGGGAGGGCGAAGCAATCACAGCTGAGTGTCACGCCTCTGACTGGTAGATGGCCAGGCCCTCACCTGGGAAAAAAGCCCTCCTACAGCTACTCAGGCAGGTGGCCTCCCGTGCTCTGCTTGATTACCACCCAAGACAGAGGCCTCACTCCCCTGAGGCATCTCAAGGCCTCCCTGCCATTTCCCCATCTGGTCTCAAGACTGGAGTCACTCACTCAGTACATGCATTAGGCACCTTTGGTGTGCCCAGCCCCATTGCTGAGTTTGAGGACACAGAGAATGGTCAGACACAAGCCCTGGAAACAAGACATGATCATATGTAACAAATGCAAAGCTGGGGCTTGAACATGGGCTCAAGGAGAATGTGCTAGGGGACCCCTCTCAGAACAGAGCCCAGAAAAGATCTGAACTTCCCGGTGCTTGCCTGTGACTCTGTGGTTCATTGGATGTCCGAAGCTGGCTCCCTACTGCTGTCCAGAGGTCCGGCTGGCAGCCTCAGGAAGGGCTCACACTGAGGGCAGGAGATGCTAGAGAGCGAGCACTGGACTTTGAAGCCAGATCTGGATTCCAGCTTGGCTCTGCCATGGAGTAACTGAGTGACCATGGGCCAGTCCCTTACCAGTGCTGAGTCGCAGTCCGTGCATCTATGAAAGGAAAAAGCTGCATCCTGAGTTGCAGGGCTGAGTTGGAGGGAATTCGATGACACTCCAAGACACTCATCAATGAGGAGCTGACTGTCTAAGTGAGGCAGTGGGTGCCCATGGCTGCCCCTAACTGACCCTGACCCCTCCCCAGGACCCCAGCTCCCAAGGCCCCATCATCTTTTCCAGTGGGAGGACTAAGTCACCCATGCCCACGAGCTTATTTCCATAGGACTCTCAAGGATCCAGCTGTTAGTCCTAGAGGAGGTTCCTGCATTCTCTCCTTGCTCCCACCATACCACATCCTCCCTAGAAGTCCCCTCCACCCCTCTGTGCCTTTGTCCTGTCTGGAATGCTTCCCCCTGCCTTCCCTGAGTTAACCCATCATCACCCTCCGAGATCACCTCAGCCTCACCTCTTCTGGGAAACCTTCTCTGATTTGATCCAACCCCCTGACACATCTGGGTCAATTTAAGCCCACAGTCCCAGGCCTGCCTGAGGCCAGCAGAATCGTTCCTCATACTCTGTCTCCCTGTACATCCCCCACCACTTCCTAAGACATCGGTAAAATCATGTTGACCTTTCAACTTCATGTCTTTGTGGAGTCCTTGTCCATCTGTAAGAGTCATGAATTCAAGCCTCAGCTCTACCACTAATTTGCTGTGTGACCTTGGCCAAGTCCACTGCCCTCTCTGAGCTTCCCTTTTCCTATCTGTGAGATAGTTCAGCTTGCAAGCAGAGGCTTCAGAGGAGAGGAGGGCAGTCAGCCCTCACCACCAGAGGCTCCTACATGCAGCAGGGTGAGTTGCTGCTCTCCTCCTTCTTCCTCCCAGGAGCAGCCAGGATAGAATCCATTGGCCTAAGCCCAGACTCTCCTCCATTTATTTAGGGATCAACAGCTCCCAGGGCAGCAGGGGCAGAGGAGGAAGGGGTGTGGCAGGCCCTGGCTCCAGCTCAGTGTCCTCTCTCTCTTGTCCACAGTAGCACGATACAACCGCACCAGCTACTTCTACCCCACATTCTCAGAGAGCTCGGAGCACAGCCATCTGCTCGTGTCCCCTGTGCTGGTGGCGAGTGCTGTCATAGGTGTGGTCATCATCCTCTCCTGCATCACCATCATCGTGGGCAGCATCCGCAGGGACAGGCAGGCCCGGCTTCAGCGGCACCGCCACCGCCACCACCACCACCACCACCATCACCACCGCCGGCGTCGACACCGAGAGTACGAGCACGGCTACGGTGAGCTGCTGCCCACCCTGGGGCCCTGGGACTTCATCTGATTGCAGTTGCAACCCAGGAGGCCTCAAGGAGTTGGCAGCTCTGCCCTGGGTGGAGCAGGGTGGTCAGGAAAGCATCCTAGAAGTCTTGGGCGATCAGGAAGCACTCACAGGTGCCTACCATAATGTTCTCTGTGGCATGAGAGGCCCAGTTGACTGCTAAGAAACTCAGAGTGAGGCTGAAGGTCAGAGGGAGAGTGTGTCACTCCCCTGCCACTGCTGGTCCAGGCTGTACCAACGGCTGGTCCAGCTGGTGCCTGGATGGATGGATGGATGGATGGATGGATGGATGGATGGGGGGATGGCGGGATGGATGGATGGATGAATGGAGAGATGGGTGAAGAGATGGGTGGATGGGTGCATGAATGGAGAGAGGAATGGATGGATGGGAAGGGGAAGAGGGGAAGGACTCATAGGGAAGTGGATGGGTGAGGAGTGAGGCGATGGATTGATGGAGGTTGAGTGGAAGGGTCAGTAGATGGATGGAGAGATGGATGGGTGGAGAGTATGGATGGATAAATGGGCAGATGAAATGATGGATGAATGAGAAAATGGAGGGATAGATAGATGGGTGGGCTGAGTGTTATGCCTGAGTGGATGGATGCAAGGGAGGGCTGGGTGGAGGAACAGAAAGATAAAAAGGTGGGCAGTGGAATGGGTTGATGGGGGGTGAGTATATGAATAAGTGAATGGGTGAACTGATGGAATGAATGATGAGTGAATAAAGCTATCCCTGGTGAGAGCCGGCAGAGCACAAATAGAACTGATCTGAGGGTCTCCCAGTTGTTGGGATCACCTTTAACAGAGTTGGCAGCTAATTCTTGGGTGACCAGTCCCAAAACTGTGCATGTGGCCAGAATGCCTGAACTTTTTGCAGAACGCAGCCACCTCACTGTCACTCCAGGGGCTAGCTATCTAAGGCAGCAGGAAAAAATTCAATAGATTCCATTCTCAGACAATTTTCAATGGCAGGAAAAGCCAGACTCTTCCTTCCCAAACCACCATCTACAGGCCTTCAGGGGCTTCTGCCTGGGTCCAAGGCCACCACCAGATAGGAAAAGAAAAGCAGGACCTTGGAAGTGCTTAACAGCAATAGCCACCCTTCACACTGGGGGTGAAGTGATGCCAGCCTCCTGGGACCCAGAGCCCTGGCCAGACCTGACGCATTTCCCCCTCTAGGGCAGGTAGAGCTTGGGGAAAAAGGAAACTTCTTTTTTTTTTGAGATGGAGGTTCACTCTTGTTGCCCAGGCTGGAGTGCAACCTCCACCTCCCAGGCTGAAGCGATTCTCCTGCCTCAGCCTCCCGAGTAGCTGCGATTACAAGCACGCACCACTACGCCCGGCTAATTTTGTATTTTCAGTAGAGACGGGGTTTCACCATGTTGGTCAGGCTGGTCTCAAACTCCCATGCTCAGGTGATCTGCCTGCCTCGGCCTCCCAAAGTTCTGGGATGACAGGTGTGAGCCACCGCACCTGACAGGAAGGAAACATTTGTGAAATAGATTGAATTGGATTTGAACAGCCCTGGCCTTTGGGGTCCCTCTTCCCTTCCCAGACACACCCTGATTAGCCAGCAGGTTTGGGGCATTTCCTGTCCCTTTTCACAGAGTTAACTGGTTAAGGAGGGGACTAAGGAGTCGCTGGAGTTGGTGAACCGGAACCTGGTAGTAATGGCCAATGCGTAAGGAGTGCTTGCTGGGTGCCTGGTGCAGTTTGTGCATAATCTCACTGTGCAAAATCCTCACCATAGTCCTGGTGGGATGATAAAGTCCTACCTTTTATCATCATCCCAACTGACAGATCAGAAAGTTGAGGCTGGAGTGATTAAATAATAGGCAGGATCACTCAGCCAGCAAGTGGTGGATCCCAGACTTGAGCCCAGGCAGCCTGACCTGGTGCCCACAGGCTGCCGGCTGCCCAGCACTGCCCAGGAAGGGAGCTGGAGGTGCCGGGGGAGATGTCCCTGGGAGCCACCCCGTGGGCTCAAGGCAGTGTCCGGCAGACATGCACATGGCCACAGTGGGTGTCACTCAGACCTGGATGTCATTCCCCCTGGGAAAGCTGTTAGAATAACCAGAAGAGCAGGAGGCTGGACCTTATGCAAGATACAGGGACATCCAGGATGAGTCAGGGGACAGATGGCCACAGTCAAGGAAAGACACAGCAGGCTAGCGGACTGTTCTCACTGCCCAACAATGAGGATCGAAGAGAAAGTTCAGCATGAATAAAACAGACGTGGAAAGCTCAGCCCACACTGTCTCTGCAAGTCTCCCCTAAGCCAGGGACTCCCCCAAGGAGACAAGTCAGGAGCACTGCCCGGCCAGGACAGGACTGGCCCACCCCTGCACCAGCCTGAGCCTGGAAAGTCCAGGGCTCCTGCCCAGAGCATGCCCATCTCCCCCAAGAGAAACCCAGAACCCCTAGCCCTGTAGGGTGCCAGGCAGACCCAGGATGGTCAGCCTGCTGCCTGCCCCTCGCACAGCCTGGCCCTTGCCCAGCTCCCCACCGCTCCTCTCCAAGCACCTGTCCATGCTTCTTCCGGCCTCTGCCCTTTGCCCGGGCTCTTCCCTCTGCCTTGAATGCCATTCCCTGTGCTTCTCCAACCAACAAAAGCCTTCCAGGCCCTGCTCAAAGGCTGCCTCCTAATGGGAGCTTGTGTGGCCTCTCCTCGCACCTACCAGACAGAGTTGAATGGATGTCCCCCTTCTGTTTACCTCCTCAGCATTGCACCCACTCCTCCTCAGTGTCTCGGTCATGGAGTGATTGTGCTGCATCCAAGAGAGCAGGGCCTGCAGGAGACTCGCCCCTACCCAGGCTCAGGCCTGGAGGAAGCACTCATGGGCAAGGGTAGGAGCCACCACATTTTATCCTCATAGCAAAAGATGTAGTGGCCCCATTTAAAGACTAGGAAACTGGCCAGGCATGGTGGCCCACGCCTGTAATCCTAGCACTTTGGGAAGCTGAGGCGGACAGATCATCTGAGATCAGGGGTTCAAGACCAGCCTGGCCAACATGGTGAAACCTTGTCTCTACTAAAAATACAAAAATTAGCTGAGCATGGTGGCACGTGCCTCTGATCCCAGCTACTCAGGAGGCTGAGGCAGGAGAATCGCTTGAACCCAGGAGGCAGAGGTTGCAGTGAGCCAAGATCACGCCACTGCACTCCAGCCTGGGCAACAGAGCAAGACTCTGTCTCAAAAAATAAAAAGAACAGGAAACTGGGCTGGGTGCCATGGCTCACACCTGTAATTTCAACACTTTGGGAGGCCGAGGTGGGAGGATCACTTCAGACCAGGAGTTTGAGACCAGCCTGGGCAGCACAGCAAGACCCCATCTCTACAAAAAAAAAAGTAAAAATTATCAAGGTGTGGTGGCACATGCCTGTAGTCCCAGCTATTCAGGAAGCTGAGTCGGGAGGGCCCCTTGAGCCCAGGTCAAGGCTTCATTGAGCTATGATCTCACCACTGCATGCCATGCTGGGTGACAGAACAGAGAGAGACCCTGTCTCTAAAAAAGTAAGACTAGGAAACTGAGGCACAAAGAAGCAACT
Source organism: Ateles fusciceps (assembly GCA_036589455.1). Taxonomy (NCBI): domain Eukaryota; kingdom Metazoa; phylum Chordata; class Mammalia; order Primates; family Atelidae; genus Ateles; species Ateles fusciceps. The sequence continues at coordinate 23,418,089 of JAZHEH010003205.1, read as the reverse complement.
TGTTCAGTGACTTACCTTGGAGCACATGCTAGGGACTCACAGTAGTTCCCAAGCTGAGAGGCTGAGAGGTTGGTCTGGGCGAAGAGGAAAGAGATGGGCCTGGAGGCAGGCCAGCCCCTCTGTAGCCTGTGGTAGCCTTGGGACTGGTGCCAATGAATGAGGCCTCGGCTCTGTCCCTGGAGTGGGTGGGATGACTGAGGTCACAGCTCTGCCAAGTGGAGTCAGGCCTTGGCTCCCGCTGCAGCCTGTCACGGTGGTGACCCCTGGAGGGTTCCCCACCTCCCTGTCCCACTTCTGCTCTCAGCTCCAGCTTTGGCACCTCCTGGGACTTCAGCAGGGAGCCCAGGGGTGCTGTTCCTACACCTTCCCCCAGCCTTCTGGAGGGTGCACAGGGGCTGCTGGGAGCTTTGGGAGGATGCCAGGGAAGAGGGAAACACACTGTGAGCAACCACGGAGAACACAAAAGCAGCACAGCCAGGCACAGTGGCTCACAACTGTAATCCCAGCATGCCTATAATCCCAGCACTTTGGGAGGCCAAGGCGGGAGGATGGATTGAGCTTGGGAGTTGGAGGCTGCAGTGGGCTATGATCACACCACTACACTCCAGCCTGCAACAGAGCAAGACCCTGTCTCTAAAAAAAAAAGAGGGAGGGGCAGTGCACCAGCAAGCTCCAACCTTTGGCACTGGGCCCCTTCCACCTGTCAGACACACCCACACCCTTCCGGCTCTGGTGACTGAAGCTCTCCTGGCCTTTCTCCCCACCCCTCTGGCTGTGGATTCCTCTCCTCTGTCCCTTTATAAGTCAAGCTCCCCTCATATCCCACGCCTTGGTCCTGGTCCTCTCTCTACACCCACTCCCTGCTCCATCTCATCCATCATCCATCATCCTCCCTTACCTGGCTCCAGCCCTCAGATCAGTTCCAGAACTGCGTGCCCAGATGTCCACTGGATATCACCCCATGAGGCCCCACAGGCACCTCAGGCTCAAGTGTCCACAGAGGCCTGATTTCCTGCTTCCTATGTGCATCCTCAGGAAAGTTGCCAAAACTCTCTGGGCTTCAGGCGAGTGGTCTATAAAATGGGTACAGAAGGATCCGCCTCAGAAAGTTATTGTGAGGACTAAATTGTCACAGCACCTGGCTAATGGGTAAATACATGCTCAGTAAATGCGGCCTTCTCCATCTCTTTCTCCAAGAAAACCTGCTCCCAGGCCACTGCACTAATGCCAGCTGTCCCTGCCTGCCCACCACTAGCCTGGCACCTCCAAGGCATTGTCCACAAGGCAACCAAAGTGACAGGACTGTGACCACTTGTCAATGGCTCATCACCCTCAGGACAGAGTTGGCGCTCTGCCTGCCCACAGAGCCTTTCTGTAGTCTAGCCAGACAGAGAGAGGAGCCACAAATGTTTGAGAATGAGATGAGGATGGGGGAGGGAGGAAAAGAGTGAAGGAGAGAGGAAGGGAGGAAGGAAAGAAGGAAGAAAGGAGCAAGAGAGAAGAAACAGAAAGAGAAAGAAAGAAGAAAGGAGGAAGAGAAGAAAGAAAAGAGAAAACGAAAGGAGAAAGAAAAGAGAAAGAAAAGAAGAGAAAGAGGAAGGAAGGAAGAGAAAGAAAAAGAAAATTCTGTTCCATCCTGAGCTTTAAGAGCGGTCTGGTGGCTGTTTCCCCTCCTCTCACTTGCTGCCATTTAGAGCAAGTGACTTCACTCTCATTCTCTTCATCTGGTGGAAGGGGCACCACCAGTCTCCTCTCCCAGTGGGGTGTGAGGTAGATGAGATCACAGAGCTCGAACACAGCAGGTGCTCATGGGTGCCAATTCCTTTTCCTCCCTCTCCCAGAGCCTGTCAAGGGGCAGTGAACTTGGAGTGAGGTTAAATAATGAACCAAGGTATTTTTTAACTGGGGTAAAGAGGAGGTCTCACCTCCTGTGAAGTGGAAAGCAGGGCTTCTGGAGTCTTAGACCATTTGGGTCTGTGCTGACGGGAAAGTCAGGAGAGAAGGGAAAAGAAGGAATTTGGGGAGTTCAAATGGGGGGTGAAGGGTGCTGGTTTCTTTCCAGCTATTCCTCAAGAGCTCTGCCCAGCTGGATGTCTCAGGTTTGTGGTCTGAGCACCTTAGGGCAGCCTCAGTTTTCCCAAGATGCTTCCCTCTGGGAGGTCGAAGAAAAGCAGCCCAAGAAGGAACGGTAGATAGCAGTTTGCTTCTGCCCTAACAGCCCTCAGTGCTGCCCACCCAGTCACCCCACTCATGTCCAGGAAGCAGCCCTGACGTTCCCCCAGGGATCCCCACGTGACCGCCACACTTTGCTGCCCTGCAGGTGGAATCCTCCCCCTGAACCCAAAACCCTTCCCTGGCAGTGTTGGCTAGTGGTGGGGAAGCGGTCGCTGGCACCAGAGCCCAGCAGCCCGGGTTCAACTTCCAGCCTCACCTTGTTGCTGTGTGCTGCTGTCTTTCCTTTGTTTCTTCCCTAAGTCCTTCCAAAAATTCCGTCTCTCAGCTGATGCCCTGAACAGGGGAAACAAACCTTATTTCAGCTCCTTTTTTATAGCATGTTATTGATTTCATTTCTCCTAGTAAAAAAGTAATGTGTATTCACTATAGAGTACATTAAAAATATAGACAGTATAAAGAAAGAAATAAGGATCACTATCCTGTCATCTGGACAGGGTTTTAGTAGAGACGGGATTTCTCCATTTTGGTCAGGCTGGTCTCAAACTCCCAACCTCAGGTGACCTGCCCCGCTTCCCACCTCCCAAAGTGCTAGGATTACAGGCATGAGCCACCGCGCCCGGCGTGTTTGGAATATTTTCTTCTGAGAGCTTTCTCAGTGTCCGTATATAACCCTGGAATTGTACCTACAGACAGAATTTCATATGCAGATTCCTCCACTCACTATTATATGCAGAGTGGGAAAAGAGATTAGGGGAGTGGAAAGAACAGTCTTTGCGGTTATACAGACTGCATAAATTCCAACTCCATGCTTTACCACGTGTGTGAGACTGGGCCTCAGCTCCTAGTCTGCAGAATGGGGATGGCAACTGCGCCACTCACAGCAGAGAAAGGTCATAGCTCCGCCCCTGATGCCAAGCCCCGCCCCCAGAGGGGGAGGAGGCAGCTGGGAGCCCCGGGCTGGGGAGACCTCGTGTCTCAGCCACATTTGCAGCTCCTCCTGTTCCTATCCAGGACTAGACCTGTCAGAAGCTAGTGGGTGGAGAGCTTAGAAAGAAGGAGCCAAGACACCCAGCTGCCCTCCGGCCCAACCGCTAACTGTGTGTTGTCCTCCAGCAAGTCACCGGGCCTCTCTGAACCTCAGTTGTGGAATGAGAGGATTGTGCTCCAGCAACATTTCCTAAGCATTGTTTCTAGGTCTAAGAAAGGAAGAGTGTGAGGTCGAATGCTGGACAAGCACAGTTAAATGTGTTTCTTAGCTGCAGGACTTTTCAGAGCCTTTGATGTCAGAGGAGAATGCAGTGTGGGGGAGCTGCCAGACTCATCATAGATGCCCCTTTTTTACCCCGAGATACCTAAAGGGAATTGAGTGTGGTTGGGGTTGGGGAGGCCTGATTCCAGAGTTCTCTGCAGCCCTTGTTCCTTCCTACTCTCCTCCCATTTTTCATGCCCAGCCTAACTCCACAGCTCAAAGCTCCCTGTTCACAGCACACACTTCTTTCTTATCTCCCCTCCTTGGAAAGCCATTCAATTCCCTCCTCCCCGCCTTCCCCTCTTCCCCGGTTAATTCCTAGAAAAACTCAGTTATAGCAGCCCCTCCTCCAGGAAGCCCTCCCTGATTTCCAGGCTGATCAGACCTGCCTCTACTCCTGCAGTCCCAGTAGGACTTCTACCAAAGCTCACGACACACTGTCCAGTACCAGGCTATCCCTAAGGCAGGCTGCCACCACCCTGGGAGCCGGCCAGGACAGGGCCAGCTCTGCTTCCTCTCTGGATCCCAATCCCCAACACAACAATAGCACCCATATTCTGGAGCTGTCACTGATGGATAAAGGCAGCTGTGCTTGGTGAGGAAAGGAGTGGTCAGGTGGGGAATCAGAGCCTCCATGGCCTCAGGTAGACCCATGAGGACCGTCCCTGGATCATGGTCTGAGGCCCAGGCTGGTGGTCTGTTCCCTGCAGTGTCGGACGGACACACATACAGCCGCTCAAGCCACAGGATGCGCTACGCCTGCAGCTCCTCAGAGGACTGGCCCCCACCCTTGGACATCAGCTCTGATAGGGACGTGGATGCCCACGGTGCTCATGGAGCTGTACCCAGATTCTCCACCAGGGTAAGGAAGCCACGTGGGCAAGAGGGGCATCAGAGGTGGGGCCCTGAACACAAAGACTTTCCCCCAACTCCATCATGGGAAAGAGTGGCACCTTTCCACATAGTATAAATGCAGAAGACATCTGCTCAGTGGGCACAGCCACCTCCTCCCCGCTCCTGACCAAGCAGGTCCCATTGAGGCAGTGTGACTTAGCAAATGTCACCTGGAACTGCTAGAAAAGGAAGAGACAAGCCCAGCTCCTCAGACTGCTGAGCAGGTGTGCTGGGGAATACCCTTGCAGTTTTGGGGGGAGGTTCCGTGGCAGCTGTCCTGAGCTCGCTGGGGATCTGCTCCTCCGGGTGTCTCCCTGGAGGTGGGAGGGGAAATTCACTGTGCTTCTATAAATAACACCAGGGACTAGGGCAGCAAAGAGGGGGATGAGCCCATATGCTGACAGCTCATGGCCCCAGGTGCACTCGCTCTGGAAATTCCTTCTTGTATGATCATGAGCAAGTTACTTTAATTTCACTGTGCCTGCTTCTCCATTGTTGAAATGAAATGTCATTGTTGAAATGCCCCATGGGACTCATGAAAATGACACAGAAGTGCCCATAAAATGCTCAGCAAGGCACTGCCTGTTCTCACCAGTGGTGTCGTTACTATTTCGAGGCCACAGGTGATAAACTGTCCATGCTGAGGAGGATGAGGAGAGGGGATCATGGAGGATAGGCTGACACAGGAAATCAGCCTTTGTCGAGATGCGTGAGGTGCTTGGGTTGGGAGGAACTGGGTCCTTCAGAGATGCAGAGGAGGGTGTGACCAGCAGAGGGCACAGATGAGCAAAGGCCCGGAGGCAGCCCCGCTTCGGAGGGCACAGTTGGGTTTGACCTCCTCTCCCTTTCCCCTGCCCTGGCTTTGTAGTCAGACCTGCCTGTGTTTGAGCCCATCCTGGACGCTGCCCACGTTGATGCCTTCGGGCATGTCACTGTGGCTCTCGGGGGCCCCATTTCTTTGTTTATGAAATAGGGACAAATAACCCTGCTTCCTGGGTTTTCCTGGGGGAGGAAGAAGATACTGTGGGTGTCTGGAGACATGGCTCAGGGTTACCCTTGGCTCCTGAGGCCATGGCGTGAGGACACAGCCACCTCTCCCAACCCCCAGGAGTCCAGCCTGTAGGGGAAGGGCCAACTGGGCCCCAGAGACCAGGCACCGTGCCCCAAGGAGGCTGCCTATACCCGGTGCGGCTCATCCAAAGGACAGGAACAGGTGGGGCTGCTTCTGATGGAGGTGGAGGTGCAGAGATGCCCTGGGGGTGCCTGGAGCAGACTTCTCCCTGAGCCAGAGCAGAGCGTTGGGTTGGCCTCAGGTAGGAGAACTGTTGCAGGCCTCCACTGTGGTCAGGCACCTCCCCCCAGGCTGGTTGGGGTCAGGGCCTAGACAGGTTGGGCAGGCCTGAGGCAGGGGTGGGGAGGGGTGAGGAAGGTGGGGGGCATGGCTAGGAAGACAGGGGTGATCTCCCCCCAAACACACACACAAATGCACACATGCACACATGAACACACACACACCTGCTGAGACCTCCCAGGCGACAGGGGTCTGGCTGAGCCTGGGTCTTTGCGGCCTCACCTGCAGCCACCAAGGCAGAGACTGGCCTTAGGGATGTAGATGGGTTTCTCTCAGAGAAGTGGGGGTCATGGAGCCAGAAGGAGGGAGTTATGCCCTCAGTTATGTCCTGGGGACCCCAGAGACAGCGGCAGTGGAAAGAGAAAGGGACAGATGGAGCTTGTGGCCAGGAGGAACCTGTGCCTGCGATCACGCCCACAGGAGTGGCTGTAGCCAAACTGCCCTCAGGGCCCTCAAGCAGCCCTCCCCGTGGGGAGCTCTTCTCTGGGGGCCCTTTGGTCCACTCCTGCCAGCCACCACCAGGCAGACCACCTGTCAGTACTTGAAGAGGGAAAGGGGTCAGGGCCTCCACCATTCCCTGCTAGGAGACCCCCCAGCCCTGTCCTCCCCCTTGCCCTTCCACCTTCACCCCTGCCCCAGAAGCACAAGCAAGGGTGGTGCTGCCAGTCCTTTCCAGGGCAGTGGGTGCTTTTTGGCTCCACATCTGTGGGTTCAGAGGGGCCCTGGGACTCTTTCCTAAACCTAGAAGGGGAACTTTGGAGTGGCTGGAGACCAAGGGGTGTCTGGCAGCCTGAGGTTGGTCCTACCCAGCCTCCACATACCCAGTACGCTGCAGGGAGAGGCTCGCTAGACAGTGACCACTGCTGTTTCGAGGCATCGGAGACTCGGCCATTCTGTCTTGAGTTCATACTGCACATGAGGGCTGAGTCAGGTCCCAAATCCAGGTCCCAAGGGTTCTTGGGTCCCCTCTGGAAGTGGAGGGAGGTAGTAGAGTTTCACTGGAGCCAGCATGGACAAGGCCCACCCTGGCCCACAGCCAGGACAGCCTGTCACTGCAGAGAGACCCCCCAGGCCTTTGGGAGAGACCCAGCCCTAAGGCCTAAGCGGGGCACTAAGGGAGCCTCTTCTCTTGTAGCTACGAGGAGTGTGTGGGGCCAGGGGCCACTCAGCTATATGTCCCCACGGACGCACCACCACCCTACTCACTGACCGACTCCTGCCCCACGCTGGATGGCGCCTTCGACTCAGGCAGTGGCCACAGCCCCGGCCGACACCAGCAGGAGCAGAGGAGCCCAGGCCAGAGTGGCCTCCACACCGTCTCCACGGACACCCTGCCCCCCTATGAGGCTGTGTGTGGGGCTGGCCCCCCATCGGGCCTGCTGCCACTGCCAGGCCCAGTACCAGGGCCAAGGGGCTCACACAGCTCACCCACCCCAACCCGGGCCCCAGCTTCTGGCCCAGAGAGGATCGTGTGAGGGACCCAGCCGGCAGGGTCCTGCCGGTCCCTATGGGCTGAACCACGTTCTTTAGGCACACAAAGGCGTGCACATACACATACAGAGAGATGCACACATGACTCATACACACACATAGACCAAACTTGTATACACACAGACATCTACACTGACATACCCCATGCACACACACAGATCTAGACATGCCCCACATGTGTGTAGACACATGCACGCACACAGGCCCGCCACAAACACAAAACCCACCTGCAAAGGTTTCATGGAACACGGAGCTCTCTTGACCTCCCCTCCCTCCTCCCAGCCTGTGGGTTGTGCCTCTGTAGACAGCGCTGTGGGGGAGAGGGGGTGACATAGGAAGTGGACTTTCTCTTCCCTCTCCGGGCCCGTTTGCCCCTACCCCTCGCCCAGCAAGCTGTGCCCAAATTCTGATTCTGCCTCTGGAAACTGCTGGACCATCCAAAGTCAGCTGCCTGTCCTGCTCCCTGCCCAGGGCCAGCTCGTCCTTCTGGGAGGTGGGGACAGGCCCCAGTGAGGTTCCGCTGTGCGCTGTGCCTATCTCTCGATTCCAGGGCAGAAGAGCCACCACATCACCACCCTGCCACTTACAAGGTGGGGAACCCGGGTCTGGGGGCTCAGGCGCAACCTGGAGGCCCTCACAGCCCACCAGGCCCCCTCCCGACCCTGGTACCCTCAGTCAGGTGGTGCTAGTGGAGCTATCTCTGAAGCTGCAGGCCCCAGGTAGGTGGGCAGGGCCCTCCATGGGTGTGCGGCGGCGGTTCCCTCATCAGTCCCGTCACTGCCCAGGACTGAGGGTCTTCAAGGAAGATGAGGCCATTGCCCTTCTCCAGGTGGCTTCACCATAGTGCTGCCTGGGCACATCTCTGAAGCAGAGAAGTGGCCCCTTGCTCAGTCCCTGTCCGGCCGACCACTGTGGCCTGCACGCAAACGGGTCAGAACCAGACCCCCGAGCTGGTGCTGTCCTCCTAGGTGGCCGCTCATAGCTGGGGATGGTGAGTGGATGTGTTCTGGCCTTGCCCACGTGGGTGTTTGCAGAGACAACATGAAGGGGGATATGCTCCCCCATCAATACCACCTTACCACCACAAGAGGACCAGTAGGCTACTCCGCCTTGCTGCCACAGAAGGGAATTTGTAGGGTCAGCCTGGTTGTAGAAAGGCTGGCTCAGATCTTGGCCGAGAAACCCCAGAGATTTCCATCAAAGATCACGCAGGTCATGGAGGTGATTCCCCGAAGACCCAGCCCACCAAGAGTGGCAGCCACGCGTCTTTGAGGAGAGTCCCCGCCAGCATCGCCAGCGGCCATCACCCTGCCTCCCTCCCACCTCTCTTCCCCCATCGTTAAACAACAGCACCCTACCCCAGGCTCCCCCACATTTCCGTTTCTCCAATGAAGGGCTAAGACGATTTAATAATCTCTTTCTCAAGAGGGATGGCAAGGATGGCAATCTTGAATTTTATTTTCTGTAGAAAGAGCATTTCTTCTGGAGCGGAGCTGAAAGGAATCCACCCAGAGGCTCTGTAGCATCCTGCCTGCAGCCTCCCTGGAGCCCCAGACTCCAACTGGGGGAGGGGCTTGTTTACAAGCTGTTCTGACCACCTTAGCGGTGTACTGTTTTCTAGGCAAAAAATATCTGTCTGTTGTACTGTATAGCCTTTAAAATGCACTCCAGGAGTGAGACTCTTAAGAAACACATCCTGCTTCTGCAGCTCTAGAAAGTGCTGGGGGGGGAAAAAAAAGGATAAAAATTCCTACCTACTCATCAGTGTTTGAAGGATGGAGCTGAATACCTTTTTTGTTCCTGGACCAGGCAAGCAACAATGTATCTTTTCTGTGTTCAAAATAAATATATCAATAAAATGTAGCAAGAAGTAACACTTTGAGAGCCTGTGCAAGGGTTTGTTTTGGTTTTGGTTTTTTCTTTTTTTTTTTTTTTTTTTCTCTTTCACCACCAGGCCTGCTTTACAAGAGGTCCTGAAAGAGGCAGGTTTTGGTTTTTTCTTGAGACAAGGACTCACTCCACTCACTGGCCTAGGCTGGAGTGCAATGGCGTAAACATAGCTCACTGTAGCCTGGAACTCCTGGGTTCAAGTGATCCTCCCACCTCAGCCTCCCAAGCAGCTGGGACTACAGGCATGCACCACCACACCCAGCTAATTTTTGATTTTTAACTTTTGTTTAGACCGGATCTCACTCTGTTGCCCAGGCTAGTCTCAAACTCCTGGTCCCAAGTGATCCTCTCGCCTCAGCCTCCTGAATAGGGTTTATACCTTTTGAAACTTGTAAGGAAAGGAAACACTAAATCGCAACAAAAATACACCTCTGGCTAACAATCCCTACCCCTTACCTCTCAAGATTAAGCATCACTGAAGCCTTGTGATTTCCCAGTCGATGTGAGTATCTGGATAGTCAGTGCTTTACAGGAGTTACCTTTTTTTTTTAACCTCACTGCAAGTTGGCGTCATTTCTCTGAGACATGGCTGGTGTAACGTCACGAGGATGGGCCGTCAGCGTCGGGACCTGACTCTAGGAACTTCACAGACGGCATGTTTTACTCTAACAGTGGCTGCTTGTAGCACCCTAATGGTTTGTACTACCAGGAAAGAGAGGAAAATGGCAATGAGACTGAAATGAGCTGCTGTCTCACCCGCGGCAGGAATTCCCCTCTTTCTTTCCATGCTCTCCACAAGACCATGGCTTTGGTTATTGATCTCTTGACAGACAGAGCCTGGTCCCCTTCCTCTGTCATATCTCCCTCCCATCAGAACCGAAATAGAACCCACTAGTCCTAGACCCCCAAGTGCCTTGAAAGCGGGGTGCAATGTAGAACTCAAATGGCCCATTAACATAGTCCTAGATCCCCCAGATGCCTGGAAAGTGGGGTGCAATCCCGAAGGAGGGTGCAGCAGGGGGAAAGACTGTGAGAACCTTCTGGTTCTTCAGCCCATGTCCCTGCTGGACAGGCCAAGGCTGGCTCTGTTGCACCCACCACCCCCCACTCTGAGCCCACATTGCCACCTGCCGGCTCCCTGCTGCCACTGTTCAAAGTGAACAAGTCGGGCCTTGAAAAATGAGGAAGCCCCCTCTCACCTTGAAACACGCTACCCACCGACATTCATAATTTCAGACAAAACCCGTTATTTTGATCCTGGGCTTTTCTTTCACCTTGAGATGTTCCATAAAGTTTTACTCATTCAAGTATTCCATTTTCAGAGCTAACCCCTGCCCTGCCAACATCTGTCTCTGGACCGAGCCTGACACTTCTGTCCCCCTCTCTGTATGCAAAATAACCACTCCTCTGTTCTGAACACCACTAGGCATGGCTCTGGTGCCACCTCCATGCTCTAGGGCTCCTCCTCTTGGGAATGAATGAGAAACTTCCACAGTGATGGTGTCCAGCCACGTGCTGCCCCCAACCTGAGCCATCACACACCGACACCCCGCTCCCACCGCAAAGACTCATGATCCCACAGGCCTTTGGGACTGTCACGCTCTTGGCTTTTCCTGCTCTTCTATCCATGCCATGCCCTGTGCTGTGGTGTGTCACATTCGAGGTCCTTTGCAGATTCCTAAGGAGATGCCTCCTGTCTGTGCCAGGGGCCAAGGAGAGCACCCTGGGTACCCAGGCTCATCAGAGGCCCAAGGAAATGGAAGGAGAAGCTGCATCACAGGACGGTGGGGACAGGGGCATCAGGGCCAGACCCTGGGACGAGGATGTGGGTGTGAGGGTTTGGTAAGGGAGGCAATCCCAGGAGTGCCAGATACAGTGAGACAGGAAATAAGGAAGGCAAGGAAGCCAGTAAGGGGTTCGCCAAGTGGGTCACCACTGCAGGCCACTGAACTCAGTCCCACTGGTGACTCTGAGAAACAGAACAGAACACATCCTTGAAGTGAGCCTGCCTTAAGGTGGGGGAGATGGGTCGTTTGTACCCTGATGCTCAGCAGACATTTTTGGAGGCTGCCCTTTGGACAATGTTCATTCCTGCCCCTTGTGGAGGCCAAACGTGCACACAGCTGGGTACATTTGTGCATGGCACATGCACATACACATGCCCTTAGTCGTTCCTCACTGGGATCCCAACAGAGAGCATCCTCCTCCAACTAGGGCCTTCTCTATGCAGTGGCAGGCGTCACTAACCCAGGGACAGCCCCTCAGGCTTCCCATCTGTGAAATGGGAAATATTAAATAGGTGAAGGTCCCTTCAGGGCACACAGCAGGTGCTTAATGAATGTTGGTACCTGCCTTTGCTCTCCCTGAAGCTGACCATATAACCACACCACTTTCAGTCCTTAAAACCAAGGAGGGGCCACAGGCTAGAAGGATTTAAAAGCTTTGACTCCATCTCCATCCTAGTCAGATTGAGCCATCCACTAAGACAGCCCCTGCACAGGCTTTCTGAGACACAAATCAGGAAGCAGCAGGCACTGGGAAACCCAGGGCACGCTACTTAATCACCCACTCCAACTATCCATCCAACTATCCATCCATCCCTCCCTTTATCCATCTATCTATTCTTCCTTCCTTCCATCCAGCCGTCCGTCCATCCAGCCATCCGTCCATCCAACCATCCATCCCCACCTCCCCACCCTCCTTCCCTCCCTCGATCCTTCCTTCCTTCTATCCAGCCCCTCATCCATCCAACCATCCATCCATCTACTCACCCACCTTTCCCAATCACTTAGCACAGCATCTGACAGCCCACAGCCCAGCTGGAGAGCTGTCAGGGTGTGCAGCATTATGGGGCAAGTAAGGGAGCAACACCCCAGCCACAAGCCTCCATCAGGAACATCAGAAACAAGCGGGGCCAGGGGTGGTGGCTTATACTCGTAATCCCAACACTTTGGGAGGCCAAGGTGGGAGGATCACTTAAGCCCAAGAGTTTGAGACCAGCCTGGACAACATAGCGAGATCTTGTCTCTATAAAAATTTTTTTTTATTAGCCAGGTAGTACCAGCTACTCAGGAGGCTGAGACGGGAGGATTGCTTGAGAGATTAAAGAGCTCACATCAGTTTAATTTTCTGCACAAAGATTTTAATTCATGTATTCATGAATTAAAGAGCTCAAGGCTGCAGTGAGCCATGGTCAAAACCACTTCACTCCAGCCTGGGTGACAGAGTGAACCCTGTCTCTTAAAATAAAACTAAATAAGTGGGGGGAAAAAAAAAAGGCAGACCTAGAGGCAGAGCAGGTCAGCAATCTTAGGAGAAGGATGAGGCAAGAGGCTGCATCAGCTTGGAACCACGATGGCCACTCCAAGGCAAATCCTCCAGGGTACCTGACCTGCAGCAAAGGAGCCTGACCATTAACATAATAAGCATGCTTATCCTCAAACCAAAACAGAGCTTTTGCTCTCTCCACTAAGCCTGCTCCTCCCGCATTCCCCATCTGGGTAAATGAGTCCACCATCTACTCACTCAAATCCAATGCAGATGTCATCGTTGACCTCTCTCCTCAGTCTCTTGCTCTCTCTCTCTCTCTGTCTCTCTCACCCTCGCCCTTGCCCTCTCTCCCCCCCCCCAATATCCTTCATCCAATTCCTAGCTCCTTCCACAACAGAGTCCGAATCTGACCCCTTCCCACCTCCTTCCACAGTAACCAAATTCACCATCGTCTCTCACTCACATTCCTGGAGGCTGCCAGCCTTCTGCAGCCTATGCTCCACCCGAATGTCAAATGCCAGAGGATTCTGTTAAAACCTACATTAGGGCTGTGCATGGTGGCTCATGCCTGTAATCCCAGCACTTTGGGAAGCGGAGGTGGGAGGACTGCTTGAGTCCAGGAGTTTGAGACCAGCCTGGGCAACACAGAAAGACCCCATCTCTATGTATTAAAAAAAAAAAAAAAAAAATTTAAATGTAAAAAAACAAAAACAAAAAAACCTACATTTGATCATGACCCTCATCTCATCTGTTCAATTCCTTCCAGGGGTGCCCAAGGCCATATCAAGTCCCAGGCTCATCCCCTCACTTTCCCTCTGAACTCATCTTGGGTCCCTCCCCCCATTGTCCACTGTAGCCAAAACCACCCTGGCTTCTGCTAGGTTCTGGAACATGCTGAGCCTGGCTCTATTCCCAGCCTCTGCACGAACTGTTCCCTCTGCTCTGTCCCCCTACCCCACCCTGCCATCTTCTGTTTCTTGCTATTCACATTTCCCCTTAAATGTCACCTTCTCAGAGACGCCCCCTCTGACCAACCATCTATCACATCAGCTTAATTTTCTGCACAAAGATTTTAAGTCATGTATTCATTTTCCATTTACCCCCATTAGAAGATAAGCTCCATGAGAGATCAGCTTCATCTTGTCTCATTCACCACTGTTTCCAAGCAACCATCATATTAAACCATCAAATGAGTAGAAAACTTAGAAAGTACAGATATGAAAACAAAAGCAAACACCATCATTTCAACCATTCAGAGATACCCAGCGTTACTATGTTTGTGCAATTCCTTCGGTCTGTTTTCCATATACACATATATTAAAAAATTAAGACTGCAATATTTACAGTATTGTGCTCTGCCTTTATTTCCCATGAAGGGCGTTAACTAATTTTAGAACAAGAGAAAGTTCCAAAATAGTATAAAGAACTCCTTTCCACCACTCACCCGGCTTCTCCTGAAGTTGACATCTTATGTAACCATAGTATAATGATCAAGAACAGGAAATTAATATTGATACAATGTTATTAACTATACTACAAACCTTATTTAAGTTTCCCCAATGTTTCATTAATATCCTCTCTCTATTCCAGGAGCATATACAGGATCCCACACTGCACTGAAGTTGACATCTTATGTAACCATAATATAATGATCAAGAACAGGAAATTAATATTAATACAATGTTATTAACTATTACTAACAACATTGTTTAAGCTTCCCAGTGTTCTGTTAATATCCTTTCTCTATTCCAGGAGCCTACACAGGATCCCACATTGCACTTGTATATTTTCCTTTGTCTCCTCCAGTCTGTAATAGTTACTCAGTTTCTGCCTCGTCTAACGTGACCTTGATGCTTTTAAAGAGTTTTCAAAAGTCAGTTATTTTGTTGAATGTCCCTCCACTTGAGTTTGTCTGGTGCTTTCTTATTACTGGAGTCAAGTATGCATTTCTGGCAGGAATAACACACCAAAAAAAAAAAAAAGATGCTGCCAGGCGCGATGGCTCACACTGTAATCCCAGCACTTTCAGAGGCCAAGGCAGGCAGATCACCTGAAATCAGGAGTTCAAGTCCAGCCTGGGCAATGTGACAAAAGCCCTACTCTACAAAAAATACAAAAATTAGCCAGGGCTGGTGGCACACACCTGTAGTCCCAGCTCCCCAGGAAGCTGAGATCACTTGAGCCCAGAAGTCGAGGCTACAGTAAGCTGTGATTGCACTACTGTATTCCAGCCTGGGCGACAGAGCAAAACCCTGTCTCAAAAGAAAAAAAAATATGATGCTGTGTCCTTCTCAGAGCATCTTCTTAAAGACTTCATGATGTCCTACGTCTTACTACCTTGATCGCTTATTAAGCTGGTGTGTATAGGGTTTCCATCTCCACTGTTAAATTACTTTTTTTCCCTTTTTACTTGATAAATATATTGGGGGAAATACTTAGAAACTATGCAAATCTTGTTTCTCCTCAAACTTCTGTCCACTAATTTTCATATTGACAGGTAAATCTTGTCTGCGATATTTTTAACTGTGGTGTTTGTGTAATGGCAAATCTGTTTCCCTCTTGCCTTTTACATGTATTAACTGGATTCTTTATAAGGAAGTACTCCCTTTCTTCCCTATTTACTTATTTCTTCAATTATTTATATCAGCATGGATTCGTGGATATTTTAGTCTATGTGTTAGAATCCAATACTATCACAATTTATTTTGTTCCTCAAACTGTTCCAGCTTTGGCCATTAGGAACTTCAAGTGAGCTCCTTAATTCCCTTGACATGGTTCCATTGTCCCCCCCCCCCATCCCCCCACACTTTCTTTCTGGCAACACAAGATATTCCAGGCTCATCTTGTCACTCCCCTGTGGCATCTCTGGAATCAACCACATCTCCTAGGAGCCCTGGTTCCTTTTACAGGAGAATGGTGTTTAGAGACCAAGATCTGGGTAGCAGATATGCTCACTGTTACCAGGTGTCATCGCTTCTAGGTCCACTCAAGACAGAGCTAGGAAACATAGGTATGTGTACTAACCACCCATAAACACACACATACATTTCCATATTTGTCTATATATAGTTTTATTTATTATTTGTTTAGAGACAGGGTCTTGCTTTGTTGCCCAAGCTGGAGTGCAGTGGTGCAATCACAGCTCTCTGTAACCTTGAACCCCTGGGCTCAATCTATCCTCTCACCTCAGCCTCCCAAGTACAGGAGCACACCAACACACTTGGCTAATTTTTGAAATTTTTGTAGAGATGGGGTTTTGCTACATTGCCCAGGCTGATCTCTAACTCCTGGGCTCAAGCAATTCACCTACCTTGGCCTCCTGAAGTGCTGGGATTACAAGTGTGAGCCACTACAGCCTAACATTTCTAAATCATGAGTTTATACTGACACCTATTCTAATCCAGCACCACAGGGTTTATTCTAGGCCCCTCTCTATTATTTGTAACTTCTTTCACTAACAGTAAGAAATCCAGCCCTCATAGTCTACAATCTATTTACTTGTTTGTTCAACTTTAGTATACCTAGTTTCAGAATCACTAACCTATACTCCTGTGAGAAACACTTTTTTTTTTGCCCATTGCAACCTCTGCCTCCTGGGTTCAAGCAATTCTCATGTCTCAGCCTCTTGACATAGCTGGGATTACAGGCGTGCGCCACCACGCCCAGCTAATTTTTGTACCTTTAGTAGAGACAGGGTTTCACCACGTTAGCCAGGCTGGTCTCTAACTCCTGACTTCAGGTGATCCACCCACCCTGGCCTCCCAAAGTGTTGAGATTACAGCTGTGGGCCACCACACCTGGCCAAGAAACACTTTTAATAACTATATTACAACTTTTATAAACAAGACATTTTTGCCTTTACTCTTGCCAAATCCAGTGAAGATACTGTTTTCCAGTTACATGCTAGTTCTGTTCTTTCCTGCCCCCATCAGTATGGTTGTTACTCACGTGCGGTATGATTGGGTTCATCTGTAATTCTTCGTATTCTGTTTTCTGTTCTCCCCCACATCCTAGTTGCTCTTGTTTATTTTGGTAGTATGTGAAGGGTGTGTGAAACATTGCTATGGTTCTAACAGTCACAGTTATAGAAAAAGATATTTCAGGCTGGGTGCGGTAGTCACTAATCCCAGCATTTTGGGAGGCCGAGGCAGGAAGATCACTTGAGGTCAGGGGTTTGAGACCAGCCAGGCCAACATGGGGAAATCCCATCTCTACTAAACGTACAAAAATTAGCCAGGGTTGGTGGTGCACACCTGTAGTCCCAGCTACTCAAGAGGCTGAGGCATGAGAATCACTTGAGCCTGGGAGGCGGAGGTTGCAGTGAGCCAAGATCACACCACTGTACTCTAGACTGGGCGACAGAGTGAGACCCTGTCTTGAAAAACTAAAAAGGTATTTCAGAGAAGTGTTATTCCCTTCTCTTCCCTGTAGCCCAGTCCCATTTTTCCCTTCTTTCCAGTCTTTTCCCACCAATGTATTTTGTCTCTGGGTGTCCTTCCTGTATTTCCTTTGTATTTGTGTATTTTCTTCTATCTTTTCTTTTTTTTTTTTTTTAATTTACTTTTTGAGAAAGTTTCATTCTTGTTGCCCACGATGGAGTGCAATGGTGCGGTCTCAGCTCACTGCAACCTCCACCTCCTGGGTTCAAGTGATTCTCTTGCCTCAACCTCCCAAGTAACTGGGATTACAGGTGCCCACCATGCCCAGCTGATTTTTTTGTATTTTTAGTAGAGATGGGGTTTTGCCATGTTCGTCAGGCTGGTCTCGAACTCCTGACTTCAGGTGATCTGCCTGCCTCCCAAAGTGCTGGGATTACAGGCGTGAGCCTCCACACCCAGCCTCTCTTCTTTCTGACATAAAGGGTAGCATACTATAGACACTCATTTGCTTTTTTCACATAATTTTATATCCTAGAAATTATTTCATATCTATTCAGAGAGATCTTCCTCATTCTATACAGCTGCATAGTAGTCCATCATGTGAATGGAAAACAGTTTATTTAACCACTCTCTTGTGTATGCATCTTTAGATTGTTTCCAATATTTTGTGATGATTAACAATCTCCCAGGACACCCTGTGTTCCACAGAGCCAAATCTGATAAATAACAGTCTTGAAAAAAAAAAAGAAGAAGAAGAAACACAGAAATTCAAGACAGTTTCTGTGGACAGGGGTAAATACTAATACCCATTCTTCCAAGAGATAGGCTTTCCCTTAGCTTCTGTTTAAATAGCTTTTGCCAAGTTCACCGTCTTATGTAAACTAGAGGAACATGAAATTTACTCCAGTCTTAGGGAAGCTGAGGGGGATGGGATTATTAGAAAAAGTGTGTGTGTGCCAGGAGCTAAAACCACTGGTCTAGGAAGCACTTTGGTGAGTAATCTTGGCCAAGCCCAGAGCAGCCAGGGATGTATTATCGCTATTCCATTCTAAACAATGGATGACTGACATTTGTAAGAGCTTGTCATTATTTTAATAACTAACTCTTCAGGGTGGAGAAGCCAAGGAGATGGGTGTTCCTCATTCCACATACATGTGAACATCTGAGGGAACTCCCCACCCCAGGGCTCTAGGAAAACAGAAGTGATTCAGATTGCATAGCACCCTGCGGATAGACAGATTTCAAGACCATCTTTTACCTGCTCTGAGGTTTAAATGGCACCACCGTCCCCCCAGGTCTAACGGTGCAAGTCTGCAGGAAGATTGTTCTGACTGATACATTCCCCAGGCAGGGGCACACTTCTCATCTAGGTGAGGGGCTCCTACAGAAATGAAAGGGGCAGAAAGAGCAAGTGAAAGACAAAAACAAGCTGGGTAACGTTGTTTCCAGAGGTGCACATTCACTCGTTTGTAAATTCAATCACTCATGTCATCCAAACAAGGACGAGGTGGTTTCGGTCCTCACAGGGTTAGGCCTAGCAAGGGACATTACAGTATGGAATGGGGATGGTGAGGGTGGGGTAATGTGGGGGCAGAGGGGGAGAGGGAGGTAAGGCCCAGAGAACCCTGCAGTGCTGATGCCAGGTCATGTGACTCAGTCTGTGGGTATGCACTGCCCTCTTGCCTTTCCCTCACCTCCCAGGGCCTCTAGCAAAGCCCTGTAGGAACCTGCCAGCTTATCCCAGTTATGCCTTGGAAAGGGACATTATTAGTATCTGGATTAAAGTATGAATGGGGGAGCAGTGGGCTCTGAAGCCAACCGTGGCCAGAGTAGTAACTCCAGCCTCCTCCTGGACAGTCAGGTCCCGCAGGAAGGAAGCCAGGAGCCAGGAGGTAGAACCAGAAGAGAAAGGTGGAAAGAGCCTGGAACCCCGATGGCCACCAAGCCACCACAAAGCCCTGGACCACCCCCCGCACACACACTTCCTTTATGTAAAACAGAAATAGATTTCTATCTAGTTTCCAAAAAAGAAACAGGTACACATTTTTAAATATTTATAATCATATATTTTACATATACAATCAAAAAGCTTAAAACTGGAATAAATGCTAACTGAAAGAAAATGTATATGATGTGCAACATTTTTAAAAAGTCAACAAGAGGCAGAGCAGCTGAGCAGCTGAGCAGCTCTGGTGTGTACTGACTTCACGTCCCCATGGACTCCAGGCTTACAGCAGGGATGAGGTGGGGCCGACACATCTGGAACATCACTGCCCTGGGTGCCCCCTCTGGGCACCTGGTCCACAGTAGTATCTATGACTTCTCTGTGACCCCTGCCCCAATCAGCTCTGCCTGCCACAGGGGACAGCAGTCCTAGCTGTTTCAGGTGTAGTCTCTAGGCTGGGAGGTTTTTGTGACCTGCCCTGGCCACCGCTTATGTACCCAGCCTCCTCTCCAAGGTGGAGGGCAGGGAGGACAGCAGGCTCTTCTTGGACCCTTACATTCCATGTTAGGAAACATGGGGTTTGAAAAATAAAAACTTGTTACTCTACTGGCAAAAGGATGCTGGCAGGAGCTAAAACCACTGACGTAAGAAGCACTTCAAAATCGACAACAGGGCTCAGGTGAAGGAAGGAGCTGCTGCGTATCACAGAGCAACAGAAAAATCACGGTGCCTGTTCTCAGGACGTCTTAGATTATGCCTTGGGCAAAAAAAGAAACAGACAGAGACAAAGAGAGAGAAATCACATTTCCCCCAAAATGGATGCTGAAATTGAGCCAAGGGAAAATATTGGACTGTTCATTTACAAATTCTCAAAGATGGACCCCACATGTCAAGATTCCCGGTAGCAAAGGTTCTGCCTTCCCCAGTTTTCTAACTACATGTGTCGAGCAGCATGTGGGCTACAGGTGCTGCTGGACACAGCTCCGACCTGGCTGCTGCCTCTTATCCTGCCAGTGGCACAAGAACTGGTCCGAACAGGAAGGACCAGGAGTTGGAGGCCTTGACCTCGTAACTCTCTGGGACTGGCCCAGCAGGGGCACCTGGCACCTCTGTAGAGTCAGAGCATCGCATGCACAGGTGCCCACACTCACAGGGGCCAGGGAGTGGCCTTGCTACCTCTATTTACGGCTACTCTGAGCGGCTGTGGCCTGTTTCTCCAGAGTCGAGCCTTAATCCTTCCCAGGGTTTGCAGCCGGTCTTCTTGAAGCTCTCTCTGCCCACCTCAAAGAGTCAGGACCAGCAACGCTTCCAGAGCCTTTACTTGCAAATCCCAACTTTCCAGACTGTCCCCGAAGGGAATGTTCTTTCTTTCTCTTGTTTTCTGCTTGATCCAAGGATCAGCTGTGCCTTCAATGCAGTTCCAGCTGAGTGAAGCTAAGGTATTTTCTGAACCAACAAAGATGATTTCAGGCTCTATGGCTCGAGGCATTCCTCTGCATGAAACATTTCAAAAAGACTTAAGTCCACTTGTGTCTCTCCCTTGGGCCACAGACTCTCAGTAACTCCAAGAGCAAAGCTCCTTATACAAGGACACAAGACAGGAAGGGAGCCTCGGAAGCCAGGGCTGTCTGCCCCTTGCCCCAGCTTGGCTCTGGGCCACCCAGCCAAGCACCAAAAGTGACTTCCCTGAGACGACAGCAGTTCAGGCAGGACCTTCATCACCAAGGAGACCCAGCACCATTCAGGAGCCAGCGCGCAAATCTAATAAGGTCCTCAAAGTCCACATGAAGACGTGGTAGACAGGGCTGCAGCAGCCTCGGCAGGGAAACCACTGAACACCAGGCTCCAGCCAAATGCAGCACAATTTTGTGGAAGTCTAGAAATGCTGACTGTCCTTGGGAACTGCTCAATATCGAGAAAATGATACCAGCTCCATACACTCTCCCCAGAAGCATGAGAGAGCCTCCACCGGAAGAGGCAGGGTAGTAAGGAACAGCTCTCAGGAGGAGGGAGCCCAGGGTGAGGGAAAGTTGTAGAGTTGGCTGAAAGTCTAAATGATGCCGGGCTCCACTGCACACTGGCTGTGTGACCCCTGGGGGAGCCCCTCAACCTTTCTGAGCTACGATATAAGACTCCTACTTCGGCCTCCTGCTGAAGGCTGAGACGACTGGTACACAGCTCAAGTGTGAGGTCGGGCACACAACAGGTGCTCTACCTAAGGGCTTCATGAGCGACTCAGCAGTGCGAAGCCACTGGTGGGGGGGTGGGGGGACGGAATGTGAGGCTGCAGGCTCGGCAAACCCATTGGTCCCATTTGTCATTTACCCATAAGGGCCAGAGACTCATGACAAAGACACTTGCAAAGGAGACAAGACCATTAGGAAAATCAAGCTGGCCAGACACAAAGCCCTCCTGGGAGCAAGTTTTTCCAGATCGCTCCTAATAGCTAACTTGGCAGCTGCGGGCAATTTTCGGACATGATCCACAGACCTTTCGCATCCTATGGGCCATGCTTCCAATTCTCCGGAGTTAATATTCGATCCCGATTTTGTTCAAAGAGTTCTAACATCTTCTCCATGTGGTGGTCAGCCTCAATCACCTGGAAATTAGACACAGGGGTCATGGGGCTACACTGACCTCAGCAGCATCCTCCCTTCACAGCTAGAGAGAGAGAGATGGAAGCAGGCAGCAGGAGGCAGGGAGGGGCAGAGAAGGTTACAGGCAGATAAAAAAGGAAGGTTAGAGCCAAATAGCTCTCAGCTCTAGGGCAATCTACATTTCCAATGAGGTTTTCACTTAAGAATGTACTACAAGGGCCAGATATGGTGGCTCATGTCTATTATCCAAGCATTTTGGGAGGCTGAGACCTGAAGATTACATGATCCGAGGAGTTTGAGACCAGCCTGGGCAACATAGTGAGACCCTGTAAGTTCATGAATGATTTTTTTTTTCCGTCATCACTTTCTACCCTCCTTTTGTTATATAATAAGGGAGAAAAATAAACTGTACTTATTTAAAAATCTACTACAGTAGGCCAGGTGCAGTGGCTCACACCAGTAATCCCAGCACTTTGGGAGGCCAAGGCAAGCAGATCACTTGAAGCCATGAGTTTGAGACCAGCCTTGTCAACATGACTAAACCTCATCTCTACGAAAAACATAAAAAATTAGCCAGGCATGGTGGTGTGCACCTGCAGTCCCAGCTACTCAGGAGGCTGAGGCAAGAGAATCGTTTGAACCCAGGGGGCAGAGGTTGCAGTGAACCGAGATCATGCCACTGCACTCCAGCCTGCGTGACAGAGGGAGACTCTGTCTCATAAACAAACAAACAAAAAACTGCTACAGTAATACCTCACTTTCTGGCAACCTCACTGCCTGCAAGAGCCATAAGCAGAACTATATGAGCCCAAATGATGTTCCTCTGGCCACACACCAAAGCTCATGCACAGCCCTGCCTCGTAGCCCATCCCACGTTGTATATGTAACCATCTTAGGTTCCCCCCAGTCAAGACTCGGAGGGACCCCAGACTCCACATTTCTTGGGAGCATCAGGGTCACTGTACGTATGTCTGAGTAAAGAAATCTGAAAAAAAAAAAAAAAATCTGGAAACAGCAAACTGGAAAACAAGGAGATGGGGAAGTGAGGAAATTCTGATGGGCAGACACATCAGTATCAGTCAGAGATGACACGTGGCAGCAAGAGAAAGACGGGTTACTGTAAAAAGCAAACATAGGAACGCAGAGACATTAGTGGGCAGAGCAGACCGTTCCACATACCGCAGCACTTCCTAAGGTCATCACTGTGTGACAGCCCAGACCAGACACCGACATTCCTTCTGATGACTGCATCACCAAACAAAGGTGAAATGAGGCTGTGTCATCCACAGAAGAAGGAAGGTCACATTGGAGGAACCACCATCCCAAATGGTGAAAACTGAAACCCGGGTCTAGAGTCTTCGCTGAAGATGCTGGTTCAGTGACAACTGCCAGGTGTGACGGCACTGGCACAGATCAGCTTCCCTCGAGTCTGGCCAACTCACTCTGAGACTCAGCCCAGAAATAGGGACTGGGAGAGAGAGGACCAGCCTTCCCACCTTCCTCCTTCGAAGGTGTCAAACTCTAGAGGACTGTGCCCTCCCCCATCTGCAAGGTGGCGGACATTCCCCCAGGTCACTCCTCTTTCTAGAACAGTCTCGTACCCTGTAAAGGAGACTTACCAGAACAGGGGCTGCCACGGGGGAAAAGGCTGCCTTTGATGAGCCACTCCTCATGGAGATGGTGAATTGCTTCCAGGTATTCCTGCCAGGGAAACACACAAGCAGTCTGGCCGGAGTGGGCGGAGCAGACCCCGCCCACCAAGGGTCTCAAGCAGAGAGAGAGGGCAAAGTTTTCAATGACCATGGGTAGTGACTCGGACAAAGGAACCCTGCAAGGGCAAACCTGGTTCAGGTGGACAGTGGCAGCCACAGCTGCACACTCGGCAGCCAGGACGAGCAGAACAGCAGAAGTGTCACCAGTCACCCTGCTCTGCTCCACTGGAGGTTCATGGGCACAAACACTGGCCCTTTCCCTGACGCCTGAATCAAAGCCAAGGCAAAAGGCAGGACCCACACCTGGCTTCCCCCATTTACTGCCACTTCGGCAGCAACAGAGCCTCAGTTCCTTCAGGCAGGGGTCCAGCCCTGGGCAGCCTCTAAACCCTCCTCTCTCTTGCCACCAAGAGGACTGTGACCCTCACCCCTTGCCCTCTACCCACTCAACAACTCGTAACCTGTAGACCCTCGAAACCATAAAGACCACCAACTGCAGAAAGCGTGATGCAGCGCAGCCCCAAGGGAAAAGGGGCACAGGCTCTCCCGAGCCATGGGGCCTGCACGCCGGGCAGAGCAGATGCTCACACTCTCCCAGGCACAAAGCAGGGTGGTTCCTCACAGATTCCACTCGCCATCGCAGAGGCTCTCGTGTCAACTCTGCAGCTGCCTTTTCATCCACTGCCAAGCTCTCCCTTGGGAACAGGAGCTAGATGTGTCCCATGGACCCCGTCAAACCCTTAAGACAACGGCTTGGATCGTGCCTTGGAGGGACCCCAGACTCCACATTTTTGGGAAGCATCTGGGTCACCACACAGAGCTGCTGTGCCCATCACAGCATGGTCCAGCCTGGCCCCATTCTCATCGCACTCCATCCTCCTAGCACTCTTGCCTCCAGGATTTCGAAGGAGCTGCCCAGAGTGAGGCCTGGGTCTTCGTGGCAGGAATTGCATCATGCTGGCACCAGGGAAAAACAAGGCGGGGCAGGGCTTCAGGAGTTGGATAGGCCTCCCAGGGACAGTCTAGCCATCCGGGGCTCAGAGCCCCTGACGCTCCACTGAATACCTGCCCAGCCTCTGCCTCCCTCCAGTGGCAGCTTCTCACACGGGGCATTCAGCTCAATACTAACTGAGCAACTACTAGGCACCAGGCCCCAAGACACATGCAGAGGACACAGAGGAAATAAGGCCCAATCTTAAAAAGCTTATTTCCTCTGTGGCCTATGCTATCACAGCCCTTAGGACAGCATACTGACACTATTTGTTTATACACTATACACTATTTGTTCCCCCTTGAACATAGGTATAAACAAATAGTGTCAGTATGCTGTCCTAAGGGCTGTGATCACAGAAAGCCAGGGGGTGGGTGTGGGGGTTACAATGGAAGGGGGGTCAGGGAAGGTTCCCTGGAGGAGGTGACATCTGAATTACACGTTAAAGACAAAGGAAATGACTGTGCAGAGGCATATTTGCATAACTCCACAGTGCGTATGGATGTCTGTGTATGGCCACAACTAGTTCCTTATAGCCAGAGCATAGAAGGAGGGAATGGAGGGGGATAACGCCAGAGAGGCAGCTGGTGCCAGGTCATAAGCCATATTACAAAGTGGGGACTGCATTCTAGCCAGCAGCAAGGCATTGAAGGGTTCTGGGCTGGGAAATTGCACGCGTGGTGTTGAGTATTGGATATATCAGCCATGCGGCAGCCTGGAGGCCAGATTTTGGAGGGAGATGTGAGGAGGGAAGGACAAGGTGAGAAGCACAGCCCAGGTCTGTACTGGCAGAGTCCCCATGAGAGTCAATGTGGCCCGAGCAGAATTCAGAAGGGCATGGCATCCCCTCCACTGTGCAAATGCTACTGAGCATAAGCACTGTCTGCACGCATGGCACTGCGCTAAGCACTAGAGATGCACAGTGTGCGAGAGGGCTTGGTCCTGCCCTCTTGGAACTCACATTCTAGGGAGACCCAGAGAGCACAAGGCCAGGCAATCTTCAGGAGGCAGAATAGACAAGCCCGGGTGCTGCCAAGATGGGGAGGGGAAGGTGGGGAGGGGAATGCCTCCAAGCAGGAGGGTTGCCAAATCATGAGTCATGGACCACAGGAAGCCAAGCAGATCTGGACATCCACGTGGGTCTCTAGCCAAACAGGAAGTTAGAGTTCACCCTCTGATACACTTGGTTCCTGTTTCTCTCTCTGCAGACAATGGCACAATGATCTCATGGGAGTGGGGCCAGGAGAGGAAGCCAGGCTTGGACAGGGTGGTTTCCCAGTTCATCTTTAACCAAGTCGAAGAGGCCTCTTACCAGTGGAATGACCTTCTCCTCTTCCCTGCATCTCCTCTTTAACCTCTGGTAACAAGTCTCAGGATTGGTCCGAAGGTAAACTGAGGTTAAAAGGATACGTGGCTCTCAGGACTCTGCTCACAGCTTGGAAGCAAAGGCCAAGGCCAGGGGAGGCAGACACATGGGCAAGGGCAAGAAGAAGGTCTGCACAGCTCAAGCAGGAAGCAGGCAGGGCCAGCTCTCAGCTTGACCACGGACCTCAGCCCCGACTTTCATTCTCTTTCTGTGTCACCAGCCCCGTGGGGTCATTCTGAGGCTGAATGGGATTCTGTTCGTAGACAGAGCTCAGCACAGGCCTCATACCTGGGAGGTCTCAATGAATATCCAGGCTCTGTCTTTCCCACTCCTTTACAAACTAGAAAAACCCATCAGACCACAGTGGATTTGGGTCTGAAAGTAGCTGAGCCAGGGAGGGCAGTTTAAAGAACACAGGCCAGGGTTCTTCCCCATGAAAGACCAGAAGCCCTGAATCCTGTCTGCCCTCAGGGAGAAGGCTGAACTCTCGTAGAGAAGGAATCTCCCAGGGCAAATGCCTCACCCACTGCCCCCAAGGGTTGGGGCCCAGCCAAGAACATGTTCAAGGGGCCCAGGAGAGAGACCAGAGAGGGAGATGGGAGGGGTGCGTCTCACCTATCAAATCAATGGACACATCCATGTTCCTCAAGATCCAATCAAACCATTCCGACAGAACTACATAGTCCACTTCTGGCATCTCCCCCGCTGCAATTAGAGTTGTGAGGGCTTATTCACCTAAGAGAAAGCTTCCGGGCTATGCAATTCCCCAAAAAGGTGGCTCTTGCTGAAAGGGAGCCACCAAGGGTGCCAGGGCACAGTGTGATCCGCGCAATATTGCACATGCAGTGACAAGGACCCTAAGCATTCCCAACCTCCTGCTGCCTGCACGCAGCTGATAGCACAATGCTGCAATGGCCACAGCATGGAGTGATGGGAGAATTCACCTGGCATTAGAACTCTAAGTGGAAAAAGGGACTTAAAAGCTTGTCACCTGAGAACAGAGACAGCGCTCAGGTTGGGCAATGAATCAGCAAACCAATTTCACTACTAGATTGGGTTTGCCATGTTGGCCAGGCTGGTCTCGAACTCCTGACCTCAAATGATCCACCTGCCTCGGCCTCCCAAAGTGCTGGGATTACAGGCGTGAGCCACTGAACCCAGCCTATTACATATTTTAAATGTTAACTTTAAAAGAAAGAAAAGAAGGCAAGAAAGTGGGAAGGAAGGAAGAACCAGGGTGAAGAAGAGATCTGGCATCTGTTCCAGGTATTCCTGTGGGTTTTCTGTGCCCTGAGAGGAAATCAACAGAAAAGAGACAACAGGAATAGCCACGGCTGGAGGGTACATGACCCTCACAGGCCTAGCAGAGGAATTCTCTCTTTTAACATCCTCCATTCCCCTAGTGGCTCCATGTGGAATCTGCTCAGGGCTGGATTCGGCAAGATTGGCCATGGGAGAGTGGCCATACCTGAGCCATGTGCAGTGGGGGAGCTCCCGGTGGGGGAGGGGGTGGGGAGGGGCTGACTCCAGTCCCACGAGTGGATGAGGATGGAAGGAGTAAGAGGCTGGAAAAGTGAGGCAGGCACTCTGGGAGACCAAGGGCACAAGCAGCCTTGTCTTGGGGCCCTAACAGCAAGGCATGGCACCAACTGGAGAGGGACATTCTCCCCTACTCCTGGAGACCGCCACCATGTGCTCAGCAGAGAAGAGCATTTGACAAAGGAGTGGGAGAGTGGACAGAGAACAGGAGGGGGGCCTGAGCAGACTGCAGCACAGAGGCCAGGGCAGACCAATCTGTGGGACTGCCAGGACTCCCAGAAAACCTGGGGAAGCTGCGTCGGGAAGGGGAGGCCGAAGTGGGAAGAAAATTCTACGGCACTGCAGAGGAGACTCCCAGCCATCAAAACTCAGGCACTAAAAGTTCAGGTGATCACTTTGGGCCCACAGGCTGCCTCCCTGCCTCCTCTCCTCTTACCTCCTTAAAAGTAGCCTATTCTTTATTCAGGGCCCATCCAAAGACCCAAGGGCTTCAGGGAAACCTCATCCCACCCCAGGCTTCCAAGCTTTAGGGTGGGCACAATCAGTCTAAGGGAAATTGTCTCCCCTGGTTCCAGAGATGGGTTCGGGAAGCCAAGCTAAGTCAATCAGTAAAGGGCCTCCCCCAGCCAGGAGCCTGATTTGGATTAGGCAGGTGTGAGGGAGGCTTGCAGGGCCTTACAGAAAAGATGCTTCTGCACACTTAGGGAAGAGCCACTAGCAAGACATCTGCCCTTACTCCAACCAGCGAGTGAGAAGCCCAGTGTGCCGCAACTACATTGTCACCCTGAGAGAATCACACTGAGGACATGAACAGGCACCGAGCAGGAAAATGTAGAGAAACAGGACCAATGGCACCAAATTCAGCCATCTGTTGGGAGTTGATGACAACTCATTGTTCAGGCTACCCTGAGTCGGGTTTCAGTTAGTTCAGCTCCGAATATTTGATGTTCAAGAAACCAAACCATTCTCTCCTGACTTATTTTCCTTTTCTGGAAAAAGAAGACCGAGAACAAAATTGGCTCTAAGTAAATGAGGATTTGCAACGAGGAAGCTGCTGATTAGCTTCTCCCTTACTCCAGCAAACTCATGGCTTGAGGGCACAGAAGAGGCAGCACTGAGGGGGTTGGCGAGTTAGCAGCAATGTAAGGAGAAGCTGAACTGCCAATGTGACAGTCTCCCAAGACTCCCAAGTCTGGACTAGCCACTGGAGGACCTCTCATGCATCTGCACAGCTCAAGGGAGATTCTGTCCAATCCCAGAGCTGGGAGGGTACCCATGGATATGAACATGGAACTAAACCACAGTTCAGAACACATGAAGCAGGTGTTCACTAAAACTAAACCGACCACCACCGCAAAACAGGCACAGTGCATGGAGGTCCACACGTGGAGTCATGGGGATGGGTCACACCCGTGGGGGTCTCTGGGGCTGAGAGACTGGTGGCTCTGCCCCCCCACGGCTCCCCCTGGGAATCGGGTCCAGGTGGTGACAGGGGCCTCCCATTCCCACCCCCACCACAGCCAAACAAAAGGCTTTCCCCACAGGGTTGGTGCAGACTGAGGGGCAGCCTCTCCCTTCCCGATGCTCTCAGAAGGGGTCCTCGGTGGGGTGGCCTCCCGTGGGTAGGGTCACTAGGCCAGACCTATGGAAAAGTTTCCATGACTAGAACCGTGTGCCGGAAGGGACTGGGGGATCCAGGAGGACTGACTGACCAGTAGCTAAGCTGAGTGAGGAAAGAGAAGCCTGATCTCCATGACTCTGAGGAACATGAAGCACAGCGGGCACTGTTCTAACAGTATTTCCTCCTAGGAACACTGCCCACCTCCTCCTGTGTCTCCCCCATCTTGTGAAGGGCTCCCCATCATGGCACTTTGGGAAGCTTTTTCCTAGAACATCCAGGGAGTGACGAACACAAGCTCCCAGGCAGGAGCTCACACCCCACATGCCACCATGTGGTTCCCAGTACCTGGCTGAACTCCCCCACAGGTGGGAACGAAGACATCTTATTCTACGTATGGGCAAAGGACTCAGCCAAACTTGGTCTCTATGCTACATTTTGCAAAGGCACTGACAAGGACAGTAATCTGC
Organism: Ateles fusciceps; assembly: GCA_036589455.1. Lineage (NCBI taxonomy): Eukaryota > Metazoa > Chordata > Mammalia > Primates > Atelidae > Ateles > Ateles fusciceps. Next base: position 23,389,152 of record JAZHEH010003205.1, on the reverse strand, counting down.
ATCTAAAAACATCTACTTTGGCCAGGCACTGGGGCTCTCGCCTGTAATCCCAGAACTTTGGGAGGCTGAGGCGGGCAGATCACTTAAGGTCAGGAGTTTGAGACCATCCTGGCCAACATGGTGAAACCCCTCCTCTACTAACAATACAAAAATTAGCTAGGCATGGTGGTGGGCACCTATAATCCCAGCTACTCAGAGGCTGAGGCAGGAGAATTGCTTGAACCTGGGGGCAGAGGTTGCAGTGAGCTGAGATTGATCGCATCACTGCATTCCTGCCTGATCAACAGCACAAGATTCCATCTCAAAAACAAACAAACAAACAAAGCCCACATCTACTTTCTCAGTAATACTTCATTGTGGATGACCCCTGCATCGAGGGCAGCTGGAGCTGTCCGGAGAGTGGCCAAGCTCTATTCTTCCTTCCCTTCATCCCTTCTGTGGCTCTGGCTCACAATACTTTTTACTTTGCCCTATGGCTGCCCGACTCCTGGCCTAGGGATAAGCCCAGAAACTTTAAAAATAAAGACACAACACAGGCCCTGGCAACCCAAATACGAAACAACAAATGTGAAATTAACAAACCGCAGGCTGGGTGCAGGAAACAGGAAATCCAGCACTGCACAGAACTTTTCACCACAGCCCCAAAGACAACCCTCAGGCCAGGGCCCTTGCTCTTATGACCCCCAAAAGTCCAATGAAGCCCCAAGGAAGCCCCAGCATCATAACTCTGGGGAAAGGGTCGAGGTGTTAGGATGGAGGGCTCCCTGTGGACCACCTGGCTATCAGCTTTTTTTATTTTTGAGACAAAGTCCCACTGTGTCACTTGTCACTTGGGCTGGAGTGCAGTGGCGTGATCATGATTCACTGCAGCCTTGAACTTCTGGGCTCAAGCAATTCTCCTGTCTCAGCCTCCTGAGTAGCTGGGACTACAGGTGTGCATCACTCAGGCTCAGCTAATTTTTACAATTTTTGTAGAGATAGTAGGGGATCTTCCTTTGTTGCCCAGGCTGGTCTCGAACTCCTGGCTTCAAGTGATCCTTCCCCTTCTGCCTCTCAAAGTGCTGGGATTACAAGCATAAGCCACTACGCCCAGCCCTGCCACCTTCTTCTGAGGCCCTTATTCCTGAAAGTGTGATTCCGGACCAGTAGGAGTGGGGTCTCACCTGGGCATCTGCTAGAAATGTGGCCTCTCAAGCCCCACCTCAGTGCTACTGAAGCGGAACCTGCTCGTAAACAAGATGCAGAGGGGGTCGTGGGAGAAGCCTAGAGTAAGGCCCGCCTGGAAAGAGGCAGAGTCTCCCCCTGGGGCTAGTACCTCCGGATTCTCAGCTTTGGGGGCCCCAGTGGGCCCTGAAGCCTTTGGCCTTAATGAGAGAAATCTAGATGCCTCCTGCCACTTCCTCATTCGCTGCTTGTCCCCCACACAGCAGGGTGCAGAACAGCCTCCCCTCCTGTGGTCAGTTCCTGCCCAATCAGGAAGGAGTGCTGGCTTTGTAATCCTTTCTCAGTTCTTTATCTGGCCGACTGGGTCAACAACCAGACAATAAGTTCAGCTCCTGTCCAAGGGTCCCTGCCCTGTCCCTTAACCTGAGAGCAGATGCCCCAGTTTCCACATAAGCAGGTGCAGTTCACAAGTGAATCACTTGCCCTGGGAAGGTGTTTTCAATGCCCCCATGGCTCTGTTCTCTACCTCCTGGATGGACTTAGGGACTCTGGGGTATGTGGCTGAGGGAGTGGGAACTCCAGGCCACATGCTAAGCATGGTGTTTCATACCCAATGTCCTCAATGATAAGTATGTAAATTATTATTTTTAGATATAAACTTAAGAACATATTGTGGAGGAAAATGCAAAATCCAAACAAATTCTAGGTTAAAAGAGGAGACTCCAAGAAACTTCCAGGTTATTGGCAGGCTGCTTTGGACCACAGGGGCTGGGAGGATGAGGAAGCAGAGCTGCAGGGGACTTTCGTCTGCCCTTGGAGGACTCCAGTGAAAGGGTCCAGGAACACCACCTTTTCTCATCTCCCTGGAGACCACGGTGGGTGGCCTGGCCCTCCAGGCAACCACAGTGCTCCCAGCAGCCTCTGGAGTGCCCACAGCCACATGTCCACTGACAGTCTTTGGCTTCAAGAGATCCCAGTGATGGGTCTCAAGGCCCCAACAAGGTCTTCATGGGAATCTGAGCCATATAAACTTAAAACAATTAGATCTCAAGAAGAGAAACAAGGACACTGTAAGTTTCTTCTGTGGTTCATTGTCCCACAGAAATCCTGACCACAGAGGCCATGCATTCTGGGAGGGCTGGGGGAGACAAAAATATAAAGTCATCAGGGCAGGAAAAGAGCTAACAAATTAAAAGCTCCTTTCTTTTCCTGAACCACCTACAAAACAGCTCCAGGCGAGGCCCATGTCATCTGGACCACTGCCATAACCATAGAGATACAGAACTGACACCTCAGAAGTGTGATGACACAGGACCAAGGGTGTGAGTTACCAAAGCCCATGGCCATCAGCAGGAACTGTGACCTGAGCCAAGCAAAGAGAAATGGCTCCTGGGGAAATCCACCTGGCACTGGGTGGCCTACAGGTTTAGGGGTGGAATTAGGAAACTGACAAAATTCATAAAGACCAAGGTGGGCAAGGATCCACAAAAGGGTCCTAAGACTTGAAGGAGGCAGCAGGTCCAAAAGCTCTTCAGAGATGGACGAGAGGAATCAGAGGTGAGAGATGGGCTCAGAGAAATTTAGAAACTTGGTCTTGCTCACAAACAGAGCAAACATCAGAGCCAGGATAGAACCCATGTCCACCAAATGCCACACTCTGACCTCTCCCCTTAACCTCTGGTCATTCCATTCCAGATGACTCACTTCAAAAAGAGCCATCAGGCTGAGCACAGCTGTAATCAGGCTCATGCCTGTAATCCCAATACTTTGGGAAACTGAGGCAGGAGAATCACTTGAGCCCAGCAGTTTGAGACCAGCCTGGGCAACACAGGAGACCCTGTCGCCACAAAAAATAGAAATAAATTAGCCAGAAATGATGGCATGTGCCATAGTCCCAGCTATACAGGAGGTTGAGGTGGGAGGATCTCTTGAGCTCTGGACGTTGAAGCCGCAGTGAGCCATGATCATGGCACTGCACTCCAGCCTGGGTGACAGAGCACAAGCCCATCTCAAAAAAAAAAAAAAAAAAAGCAACAAGAGTCACTGGCCCCACACAGAATTGGCCAAGCTGGATGTGATGAGAAGACAGACACAACGCCACTCTGCAAGGTTCACAGGTAATCCCACCCTACTGCCAACATCTGTTCCTTGGGCTACAGTTTATTTTTCTTTTGAGATGGAGTCTCCCACTGTCGCCCAGGCTAGAGTGTAGTGGCACAATCTCAGCTCACTGCAATCTCCGCCTCTGGCTACAGTTCTCATCAGAGCAGTACACAAACATCACAGGGGCTCCCTTCTGCTCTCGCTCTCCTCTCCTCTGTCTTGCCTGTCCTCCCTTTGGATGAGGCTCTAAGGAGCAGGAGCCGAGGAGGGAAGAGGACTGGATAAACCTAGCAGTGGACACTCGGAAACCCAGGCTGTTGGATGAAGACAGGGTTCTAAGTTCAGGAATGCCACCTGCTGAGAGGGCAAGCTGCAGCCTACAAGAATTCTGAGGTCAGGGGGCAAAACCACAGCCAGGACTCACCTTGGCTGCCAGCCGCTGAGCCCACAGCATTGGTCTGATGCTCCAAGTGGATATGCGGCAGAGGCTCTCATTTTAGGGGGTGACACAGGCTCAAAGGCATGATCCATGGCAGTTCAGGGCTCCTACGAGAAGCCTTTTTGAGTGGCCCCTCAAATGAAACATGCAAAACAGTGGAGGGCCAGAGCCTGGGGAACAAGTTGAGCTGGAGACCAAAGCACAGCCACAGATCCCCTCATCCAACAATAGCTAACGAGAATCAACGAGGAGCCCGCTCTGTGCTGGGTCCACACTAGGCAAGGACACCAAACTCGGTGCCTGCCCTTAGGAGCTTATGGTCCAGTGGGCGGAGGCAGTGGGGCGGCAGTGCAATACACAATTAGACACACACTAAGTTGAACCATGCAAAACTGCCATTTTTGTAGGTCATCATTAGTTAAATAATTTCATATGATTGTCTTAAATACTACAAAGAAAACGAACAGAAAGTAGTCATTAAGAATAACAAGGGGGCCGGCACAGTGGCTCACACCTGTAATCCCAGCACTTCAGGAGGCTGAGGCAGGAAGATCACTTAAGCCCAGGAGTTTGAGACCAACCTGGGCAACACGATGAAACCCTGTCTGTACAAAAATACAAAAAAAAAAAGCCAGGCATGGTGGTGTGTACCTGTAGTCCCAGTTACTTGGGAGGCTGAGGGCAGGAGGATGGCTTGAGCCTGGGGGAGACAGAGATTGCAGTAAGCTGAGATCGTGCCACCGTACTATAGCTTGGGTGATAGAGCCAGACCCTGCCTCAAAAAACAAAAACAAAAACAAAAACAAAAAACAAAACAAAGACTAACAAGGAGCTTGCCCTATCTAGACAGGGCAGTGGGGGGAGGGCTGGGAGATAGGGTAGTATTTAGGACTAGACAGCTACAGATAAGAGTGAGAGGAAGAGCCTCCAGCACTGACATCACAGCAGCATCCCAAACATCAGGGACAGGTGGGGCCTGCAACCCATTTCCCCAAGACCCCTAGAAATCAGCAGTCTTTGAGCACAGGGATGGAAGGTCCGATGCCTGAGCCCTTGGCACTGACAGGCCACCAGAAGCCCCCTAACTAGGTATATATGACAGAGTCTACTCTCATGAGGGAAGCTTTGAGTGAAAAACACAACAAATGTGATGCACACTGTGGTGGACTGATTCACCCAATTCTCTACCCTTCCCTATAGCTTTGCACCATGCTGTGTAACTCACTGGACCCTCCCACCTTTCCACCCAGGTTCATGTGACCATGTGACCTGCTCTGACCAATGGAATATTAGCAAACTTGGAGCAGAGGCCTGAAAATATGTCCTTGCATCTCTGCTGTTGCTTCTGCCCTCTGTCACCATAAGAAGTGGACACCTGGGCTGGTTTGCTGGTCCCAGAAGGAGGGTGACAGGCAAGAGGAAGAGCGATGAGCCACCCCCAGTCACCCTTGCTTAGGCCATCCTAGATCAGCTGATCCCCCAGGCATCTCATTGAGCCCAGCCAAGGTCAGCAGAGTTGCCTGGTGACCACCCTGGCCGACTGGGTAATGAATGCAGATCACTGTCTGCCATGAGGATTCGTGGCTGTTTGTTACACCACATTGCTATGGCAATGGATAACTGAGAAAACAGTGGGTACTCCATATCTGTCAATCAAATAAACAAGTTTCTATTTCATTTTGAAAAATTCATGGTTCAATAAATTATCAGTTATGCAAACTACAGTACCTTCTATACAGGTTTTCTACAAAAATGTATCTTGCGCTGTGAATCGACCTCTCCATCAACCGTACAGATGACATCTAAAGGAAAACAAAAAAGAATCACTAACTCGGGGGAAGAGGAGACAGCCAGGGGGCCTTGAAAAATGTCTGTTACTCCCACTGCCTGGGGATTTTGCTGAATATGAGAATCAAGGGGGCAGAGAGAGTGAGGCAGGAGGACCTCCTCACTCCTCTGCGGGTGGAGAAGCCATGTCTGCCACCAGGCTCAGGCTGTGTTCTCCTTCCACCGTGACCTGCCCCATACCCCAAAGCTGCATGCATGGCCCAGCAATGCCGAGGCTGAGGGCTCACCAGCAGCCACCTCTTTGATGGGAGAGATGAAGCTCAACTGGAACATGGCCAAGCACTGGAAAAACTGTCCAATGCTGTCCACTTGAGGCAACATGCAGTGACTACCATGGATCTACTAGGGTGATTTGCTTAAGCGGAGGGACCGCATGCATGAGGTACAGCCCCACGAAGGTCGTGGTCGGGGTAACGTTCTGGGGGCTTTGCCCATAAAAACTGGGAAGGATGAGGGAGGAAGATGGCCTGACAGCGCCCCTCTCTGCCAGGATGCTCACACCCTCCACAGACAATCTTGCCCTTTGTCCAGCATTCTTCCAGGAAGCAAGAGGCACCCACCCTGACCCTTGATGCCAGGCAAACACTACTCTCACTTGGCCATGGCCCACAGCACCCATGGGACCTGGACCAACATATTCAAGGCAGATTCAAAGCCATAACCCAGGCACTTCCTCCCTTTCCCTGCTGTCCCTCTGTTCATCCATCCTCTGCCCATCCATCTTGCTTTCCATTCTTTCATCTTCTCTTTCCTTACTTCCTAGCTCGCCACTCATCCCTCTCTCTCCTTCTGCTCATCCTTCCTTGTCTGTCTGTCTTTCTCTGTCTGCCTCCTGAGGTAGATTTCCTTAAATAGAGGAGCACACTTGTGTCCCCCTCCTATTCAGATATTATCAGAGACAATTTAGGTTTGCAACTGAGTGTCTGCTCAGGAAAAGCGAATTAGCAAAGGCGAATGCGCTAACCTCAGATCTTCCAATTTGTGGATTTGTGTCATTTAGCTATTTGGGGAGATGGAAATTCTTATTCACCAAAAAGGTCCTGCTCACATCTTTCAAATTTAGAAGACAAACTTATAAAAGAATGATAGCTATTGTTGCAGGTAGCCAGACTGGGATCGAACTGTCCAACCCAGCAGCTGTGCCAATGTTAACTGGCTGTAGGGATAGTCTGTCTCTTCCATGAAGAACCTTAAAGCTGGCATCATAGGTTGTGCTTACAGTTTTGAAACAGAGGCACTGATCAGGACCTCCTCGGCCCCCTTTCATCTAAGAGACTGTCCCTAGATGTATCCTCACTGATGGAACAGGCCTAAGCAGCCATGTTTGTGCCCTGGGTCATGCCCCCAACACCTGATTGAACCAGGGCTGTTCACCTGACCCAAGCTAAAGCAATCAGATTCTTTGTCTCAAGAATTTGAACTAAGAGCCAGACCCCATGAAGGTTAGATTAGTGGTTCTCAAATATGGAAACAAACAAAGCATGCATTCAAGTCACCTGGAGGGCTTGATAAAACACAGATCGCTGGGCCTCATCCCGTAGAATTTCTAATTCAGCAGGTCTGGGATGTGACCAGAAAATGTGCATTTCTCTTTTATTCTTTTTTTTTTTTTTTTTTTTGAGACAGAGCCCTGCTCTGCCGCCCAGGCTGGAGTGCAGTGGCCTGATCTCAGCTCACTGCAACCTCCACCTCCCGGGCTCAAGTGATTCTCCTGGCTCAGCCTCTCCGAGTAGCTGGGATTACAGGCACCCACTACTACGCCCAGCTAATTTTGGTATTTTTTAGCAGAGACAGGTTTCACCATGTTGGCTAGGCTGGTCTTGTGTAGGGGGAAGATCCCATAAGTGCCAAGGCAGGAGCAAAAGGCCTCAGCCTATCTCCATATAAATAATGAAGATGAAAGTAACTAGAAACATAACCGTAGTAGTTATTAGTTATTCATATATGATCTTAGTTATTCATAGGTGATCTTAGTTCTTTTACTAATGCCTCACAGGTCGGAAGTGTGAACCTGGGGCCACATTGTGAAATGAATGACACTAAGGCAAAATGCTTTAAGCCCTCTGTCACACCCACATAAGGGCTGCTGGAGGGCGCCTCGGCTGTGCAGCAGCGCCAGCACCATGAAAGCACCCTGTTTAGCCAGTTAGAGAAGGAGATGTCCCAAATGGCCGAGACGTCTCCTTCCTGGGGAAGTTTGGAGAAAACTCTGCTTCTCCAAGATCTTGTGGTAAGGCCTGACGGCTGTCAGGCAAGCCCACAGACATCCGGGGGTTAACTGTCTCTGTGTGATGCTGTGCTTCGGTGGTCATGTTCCATGTCTACTCTCATGTTCTGCTTCTGCACCTGGTTCCGTTTTTCTTAGAAAAGATAATCAGTAATAGTAATATAAATATTAATGTTTTAGTTCTTTCTTGATTAAGTATGGAAAAATGCTGATGTATTATGCTCCTTACCTTACTTCGGGTGCCAGAAATTCCTGAGCCCCTACCTGAATGGCACGTGATGTACCTGACCCCATCACTGCCACGCCCTATCCACCCTGCCCCCAGTCTCCAACCACCAAGACCACGCCCTAATTCCGGGCCACTGCTGGTTTCCCCATGATTTGGGTAGCAGTGGACCCCTGGGCCCAAATTCTCTTTCTCTATCTCCATGTCTTGTGCCTTTTATTTCTACAATTTCTTGTCTCTGCACCACCCGGGAGAGGCTCACAGAACCCTGCAGTGCTGGACCCTATAGTCTTGAACTTCTGACCTCAAGTCATCTGCACGCCTCGGCCTCCCAAAGTGCTGGGATGACAGGCGTGATCCACTGCGCCCAGCAGAAAATGTGCATTTCTAACAAGTTTCCAAGTGATGCTTCTGCTGCTGGTCCAGGGACTACACTTTGAGAAGAACTGAGTTAAAAGGCATTGAGCCCAGCAGTGGTGATATGTCATACAGATGCGGTACATCATACAGATGTGAGCCCAGAATGCTGGCAAGAGGGGTCCACCTGGCTGGCTGAGGTTTGTGGGTGGGGGCACTGGAGGCTGGCCAGCAGAGAGCCGCAGAAGCCAGAAACCTTGGCCCCAGACAGAGAGGCCTGCACAGCACTGAAGGCCGAGCCTGGCTTCCTTGTGAAGTTTCCCTTCCTGGCAATCACATACCCCAAGTCTGAAGAAAACGTTTAAGAAGGTTGAAACTGAGCCTCTGAAACATACCTGAGGACGAGTATGCCTATCCAGCATGGTGAGCTGCACATATGTCTGAAGCGTAAGACCCCAGCGAGAGGCATCGTGATACATCAGGCCCTGCAGAAGGGAAAACACAGCACTTTCTGTCAAAGTGGCATCTGCAGGACCCTGGTCTCACAAGGCACTGAAAGACAGCTCAAAAAACCTACACAGGCAGAGTTGGAGCTGGAGATGAACCCAGCATGATCACGGGGCTCTGATAGCAGTGTGGACAAAGGCAGACACTAAAATAATTATAGGACAGGACAGTAACAGGTATAATAGAAGCCAATGGAAAGTCTCCAGAGGACCAGAGCAATAAGGCCAGACAAAGAAATGAAGGGCATCCAAATTGGAAAGGAAGATGTCATCTTAACCTTCTTCATGGACAATATGATCTTACACTTAGAAAAGCTTAAGACTCAGGCCATTATCCTAAGCTAATTAATGTAGGAACAGAAAAACAAATACTGCATGTTCTCACTTCAAGTGGGCATTTATAAGTGGGTACAATGGGTACTCATGGACATAAAGATGGCAACAATAGACACTGGGGACTCCTAGAGTGGGAGAAAGGGAGGGGACAAAGGTTGAAAAAGTACCTATTGGGTACTATGCTCAGTACCTAGGTGATGGGATCCATCATACCCTAAACCTCAGCATCATGAAATATACCCAGGTAACAGACCTGCACACGTACCCCGCAAAACTAAAATAAAAGTTGAAATTACCAAAAGAAAAAAAAACTTTAAAGACTCCACCAAATAACTGTTAGAACTGATGAACGAACTCAGTAACACTGCAGGATACAAATCAACATCCAAAAATCAGTAGCATGTATATACACCAACAGTGAACAATCTGAGAAAGAAATCAAGAAAGGAATCCCATTTGTGATAGCTACAAAGAATATAAAATACTGGCCAGGCACAGCGGTTCATGCCTATAATCCTAGCACTTTGAGAAGTGGAGGCAGGTGGATCACTTTAGGCCAGGAGTTCAAGACCAGCCTGGCCAACATGACGAAACCCACCTCTACCAAAAATACAAAAAATTGGCTGAGTGTGGTGGCATGCACCTGTGATCACAGCTACTCTAGAGGCTGAGGCATAAAAATTGCCTGAACCCAGGAGATGGAGGCTCCAGTGAGCTGAGATTGCAACACTGCACTACAGCCTGGGCAACAGAGACCCTGTCTCTAAATAAAGAAATAAATAAATGTAAAATACCTAGGAATCCATTTAACCAAAGAAGCGAAAGATCTATACAAGGAAAACTATAAAATGCTGATGAAAGAAATTGAAAAGAACAGACAAAAAATGGAGATATTCTATACTCATGGATTGGAAGAGCTAATATTGTTAAAATGACAATACCACCCAAAGCAATTTACAGATTCAATGTAATCTCTATCAAAATACCAATGACATTCTTCACAAAAATAGTAAAAAAAATCCTAAAATTGATATGAAACCACAAAAGACCCCAAACAATCACAGCAATCCTGAGCAAAAAAAAAAAAAACAAAGTTGGAGGCATCACACTACCTGACTTCAAAATGTACTACAAAGCTATAGTAACAGCTAGGCACACTGGCTCTTGCCTATAAACTGTCACTCTGGGTGGCCAAGGTGGGAGGACGGCTTCAGTCCAGAAATTCGAGCCCAGACTAAGCAACATACCAAGACCTCGCCTCTATGGAAATTAAAATAAGGAAATTTAGCCAGACATGGTAGTACACACCTGTAGTCCCAGCTACCTGGAGGCTGAGGCAGGAGGATTGCTTGAGCCCAGGAGTTCAGGGTTACAGTGAGCTATGTCTATGTCAACTGTGCTCCAGCCTGGGTGACAGAGCAAGACCCTGTCTCTAAAAAAAGATTAAATTAACAAAATGCTATAGTACTCACATCAGCCTGGTACTGACATAAAAACAGACACAAAGACCAGTGGAACAGAATACTCAGATATAAATCCATGCATTTACAGCCAACTCATCTTTGACAAAGGTGCCAAGAATATACAATGGGGAAAGGACACTCTTTAATAAATGGTGCCGGGGAAACTGAATAACTATATGCAGAACAATGAAACTAAACCCCATACACAAAATCAATCAAAAATGGGCTCTCACCATACACAAAAATCAATCAAAAATGGGCTAAAGACTTAGAAATCTGAGACCTGAAACTATGAAACTACGAGGAGAAACCACTGGAGAAATGCTCCAGGACATTGTCTCAGGTGAAGGTCTTCCTGCGTAAGACCCAAAAGCACAGGCAACTAAAGCAAAAACAGACAAGTGGGATTACATTAAGCTACAAAGCTTCACAGGAAACAAGTAACAAAGTGAAGAGATAACTCACAGAATGGGAGAAAATGTTTGCAAGTTACCCATCTGACAAAGGATTCATAACCAGAATATATGAGGAGCTCAAACAACTCAATAGTAGAAAAAAAATTCTGATTTTTAAATTAGCAACAGATCTGAACAGACAGTTCTCAAAAGAAGATGTAAAAACAGCCAAGAGATATATTTTTAAAATGCTCAACATCACTACTAATCAGAGAAAAACAAATCAAAAGTACAATAAGATATCAATTCACCCTAGTTAAAATGGATTTTACCAGGCCGGGCGCGGTGGCTCAGGCCTGTAATCCCAGCACTCTCGGAGGCTGAAGTGGGTGCATCACCTGAGGTCAAGAGATCGAGACCAGTCTGGCCAACATGGTGAAACCCCATCTCTACTAAAAATACAAAAAAAAAATAGCTGGGCATGGTAGTTTACACCTGTAAGCCTAGCTACTCAGGAGGCTGAGGTAGGAGAACTGCTTGAACCCAGGAGATAGAGGTTGTGGTGAGCTAAGATCACCACACTGCACTTCAGCCTGGTGACAGAGCAAGACTCCATCTCAAAAAAAAAAAAAAAATGACTTTTATCAAAAAGGTGATAGGTGTGGAGAAAGGGGAACCCTTGTACACAGTTGGTAGGAATGTAAATTAGTACAGCCGCCATGGAGAACAGTATGAAGGTTCCTCAAAACACTAAAAAATAGAGCTACCATGTGATCTGGCAGTCCCTCTACTGGGTATATATTCAAATAAAAGGGAATCAGTATATTAAAACTATATCTGCATTCCGATGTTTGTTACAGCACTATTCACAATAGCCAAAGTATGGAATCAACTTAAGTGCCTATCAATGGATGAATGGTTAAAGAAAATGTGGTATATATACATAATGAAATATTATTCAGCCATAAAAAAGGATGAAATCTTGCCTTTTGCAGTAACATGGTTGGAACTGGAGGTTATTATGTTAACTGAAATAAGCCAAGCACAGAAAGACAAATATCATATGTTTTCATTCAAATGTGGGAGCTAAAAAAATGGATCTCATGGAGATAGTGAGTTGCTGGGTTTGGTGGCTTGAGCTGTAATTCCAGCTACTCAGAGGCTAATGCAGGAGGATTGCCCGAGACCAGAAGTTCCAGAGTGGATTACTGGTCACTAGAGGCTGGAATGGGTAGGGAGAGAGGGGGGATGAAGAGAAGTGATTAATAAGTACAAATATATGGTATGATAGAAGAAATAACACTAGTGTTAGATAGATCAGTAGGGTGACTATGGTTTACAATAACCTGTTGTGCATCTCCAAATAGCTAGAGAGGCCAGGCACAGTGACTCATGCCTGTAATCCCAGCACTTTGGGAGGCCAAGGTGGGCAGATCACTTGAGGCCAGGAGTTCAAGACCAGCCTGGGCAACATGGCAAAACCCTGTCTCTACCAAAAATACAAAAAAATTAGCTGGGCACGGTGGCACATGCCTGCAATCCCAGTTACTTGGGAGGCTGAGGCAAGAGAATCACTTAAACCCAGGAGGCAGAGGTTGCAGTGAGCCAAGATCATGCCACTGCACTCCAGCCTGGGTAACAGGGCAAGACTCAGTCTCAGAGGAAAAAAAAGGCTAGAAGGGAATAATTTGAATGTTTCTAGCATAAAGAAAAGACACCCAAGTGCAGTGGCTCATGCCTATAATCCCAGCACTTTGAGAGGCCCAAGGCAGGAGGATCACTTGAGCCTAGGAGTTCAAGGTTACCGTGAGCTGTAACTGTGCCCCTGCACTCCAGCCTAGGCGATACAGCAAGACCCTGTCTCCAAAACAAGTAAGTTTTAAATTTCAAAAAAAGTGAAGCTCTTTAAGATAATCTTTAAAATAATGCTTTGGTTTGAATGAGTCCCCCAAACGTCATGTGTTGGAAACTTAATCCCCAATGTGGCAGTATGTAGCAGGTGGGGCCTTTAAGAAATGATTGGATCATAAGTGCAGAGCCCTCATGAAAGGATTAATCTATTCATGGATTAATGGGTTATCTTACAGGGGTGGCTTTCTGAAAAGAGGAAGAGAGGCTGACCTAGCACGCTCAACCCCTCACCATGAGACACCCTGCACCACCTTGGGACTCTGAAGACTCCCCCACTAGCAAGAAAGCCCTCACCAGATGCACCCCCTCAACCTTGGACTTCTCAGCTACCCTAACTGTAAAAATCAATTCCTTTTCTTTGGAAATTCAAAAAATAAAATAAAATCACCAAGGAACATGCATTCAAGTCATTCAATGAATGGTCTTTGAGCCCTCTGTAGTCTGCTCTCTATCCAGCCACCCAAGTGAGTCCCTGAAACCTCAATCAGTTCTTGCCACTCCCCCGGCTCAGAACCTTCCAGTGGCTTCCCATTGCATTTGGAATGAAATCCAAACCCTTATCATAGCCCACAGGGCCTTCTACCATCCATTCCTCAGCCTACTCAGGAGGCTGAGGCCGGAGAATTGCTTGAATCCAGGAGGCAGAGGTTGCAGTGAGCCGAGATTGCATCACTACACTCCAGCCTGGGTGACAGAGTGAGGCTCCGTCTCAAAAAAAAAAAAAAAGCTACTTCTGGCCTGGTCAGCTTCCAATCACATAAGCTTACTTAGTGTTTCTTAAACAAGCCAAGCATGGTCCCACCTCAGGGCCTTCTGCCTAAACACTCTTCATTCAGATATCTGCAGCGCTCATGCCCTCAAGGTTAGGCCTCTGCTCAAATGGCACCTTATCATAGACACATTCCCTGGTTATCTCATGTAAAACAGAAGCGCACCCACCTACTCAATCACTCTCCATCCCCTCTAGATGCAAAACACTTCATGCTCCAGCGTACACTTGCTAAGAAACCTGTTCTGTTCTTTTCCTCATTTTTAATTTTACTTATTTTTATTTCTTTTAGAGAAGGGGGGGGGGGGGGGGTCTCACTAGGTTGACCAGGGTGGTCTCAAACTCCTGGCTTCAAGCAATCCTCCGATCTCGGCCTCCCAAAGTGCTGGGATTACAGGCATGAGCCACCACACCCGGCCTTTCCCTCATCTTTGCTTTTCATTTTTCTCTTGGTGCAAACTAATGAAACTCCAGTGCTCTTCATTGAGAACTGCAGACTCCTCTAACTGCAGTTGAAAGAAAATCTCATAAAGGCGAGGAGAAACACTCCTTTTTGCCTGCTGGCTGCAGAAACAGTCACCCTTCTGCATCAGAAAACCAATTCAGATAAAGTGATGAATTGAGATTTTTCACAAAAGTATCGATCTTGCTTTTGGTCTAGAGTGGAAACTTGTATAAAAATAGCTACTTCTATTGTATTTTTTATTAGAAAACTCTCATTGGAAAGGCTATCTGCACCAAGCACGCTGATTTCTGAGGCTGTGATTCTGTCCTGTGAAATGTCACCTATGATCCCTAACATCTGCGACTCCAGTTGTCTTACTTCATAACCGAGCCTGGGTCCTCCTTGGCTTCTAGAGAGTAAGAACATCTCAGAGGTTTCTTTGTTACATCCAAAGAAGACGTCTGGCATTCCATCTTCTCCCATGTGCACAGAGGAGAAATTCTTGTGTCTCTGTAGGTTTCTTTATTCAAGACTGAGAGGTTTTGACTTATTTAAGAAACATCCTTTCACCCGTTTTAGTTTTCTTCCTAGGTCCTATTACCACCCACCGGATTATATGTTTGTCTTCTGCCTCCCCACACTGGAATACTAAGGGCAGGAAAACAAAGGCTTTGAATTTCTTTTCTTTTTTTTTTTTTTTTTTTTTTGAGATGGAGTCTCATTCTGTTACAAGGCTGGAGGGCAGTGGCGCAATCTCGGCTCACTGCAATCTGTCTCCCGGGTTCAAGCAATTCTCCTGCCTCAGCCTCCCAAGTAGCTGGGATTACAGGCATGCACCACCACACCCAGCTAATTTCTATATTTTTAGTAGAGATGGGGTTTCACCATTTTGGCAGGACGGTCTCGATCTCCCGACCTCGTGATCCACCCACCTCGACCTCCCAAAGTGTTAGGATTACAGGGATGAGTCACTGCGCCTGGCCAAGGCTTTTGAATTTCTCATTGCCATATCATCCAGAACAGTGTCTGCCACATGGCTGAAATACACTGAATATTAGTTGATTGAATGGACGAATACACAAGCTCCTACTAAGTGCTAGGCAGTGCACCTAGGTTTTAGCAAATAACAGTGAACAAAGTAGACACAGTCCCTGCTCCTAGTAGAACTGAGTCTAACGAACCACACGGGTGATGCCAATTGTGTTGCTAAAAATCTGGGGGGCATGGCTGGGTGCGGTGGCTCACACCTGTAATCCCAGCACTTTGGGAGGCCGAGGTGGGCGGATCACAAGGTCAGGAGATCAAGACTATCCTGGCAAACACGGTGAAACCCCATCTCTACTAAAAATACAAAAATGAGCTGGGCATAGTGGCACATGCCTGTAGTCCCAGTTACTCAGGAGGCTGAGGCAAGAGAATCGCTTGAACCCGGGAGGCGGAGGTTGCAGTGAGCTGAGATTGTGCCATTGCACTCTGGCCTGGT
Organism: Ateles fusciceps; assembly: GCA_036589455.1. Classification (NCBI taxonomy): domain Eukaryota; kingdom Metazoa; phylum Chordata; class Mammalia; order Primates; family Atelidae; genus Ateles; species Ateles fusciceps. Next base: position 23,373,480 of record JAZHEH010003205.1, on the reverse strand, counting down.
GACAGAGCAAGACTCCGTCAATTAACCAATCAATCAATCAATGGGCAACAAAGGCTTCCAAGTCCATTTACTAACTGTGTGACTTTGGGCAACTTATATAAGTGCAATTTCCTAAGACAAAAAATGAGACTAATAATCCCTACATCATGGGATGGGAGCTCAGAACCAACATCCCTTTTTAAAGCTCTCTCTTGCAGGACCCAGATTCTATCCATCTCTTTCAAGCAACCAGAGCAGAGCCTCGAAATGGGGAAGGTCAAGAACGGATGCAGCACACTACAGCCCCTGTTGCCAGGTTCAGCCTTGGGAAAGCAGGTGGGTGGCTTCCAGGTGAGCCAGAGGCAGCCCCTGTTACTAGACAGGGCTAAGTTGCAAACCCAAGTCAGGGGTCCACCAAGGATCCTGGTTACTTACAGATAGGTCCTGGAGGGGTTAGGACTGGGAAGCCCTGGGGTTCTGATGTGTTTCTTATAGGGGAGGGGAGGGCTGGAATGAGCAACAAGAAATGGACACCCCTAGTGGCTAAGATCAGCCACTGGGAATAGTATGGGACAGCTGACGGGAAGTCCCTGGGCTCTGTGCACAGCCACTCAGGCCTCGGAGATCCTTGACCTCAGAACACCAACATGCCACCACTTTCTGCTTGTCCCTCCCTGGTCTTCTCCAACTCAGCTAAGAGTGCAGAGGATGCCTGGGCAGGCTCGAGCTCAGGCAGAGGCACCATCATTCTCAGGTGCTTAAGGGGAAACCAGAGGTTCATGAAACCAGCAACTCACTCACCAGAGGGTTGTGGCCACGGACATTTCTCCACTTGGACACGGGCTCGTTAACACCTGGAAGGAAAGAAAAGCATCAGAGCTGCTCTTCCTCCATGCTCGAACCCTGTAAAAATGTGTAAGTTTGAGGGGAAAGTGAGGAGAGAAGGGAAAAGAGAGAGAGAGAAGATTATCCAAATTTGGGTGCCCAAGGTGGGCCAAAATAGCTGAGCAACCCTCTGTGAGGTCACAACTCTATCTAGACATGGCTTCCTTATGTTACTTCCAGAAACAACCCGAGAACAACTCTATCCATCCCTGCACCAATGTGCCAAGCACAGGTATGTCCTACCTCTCTGTTTGCCCTGGTAGCCTCCCCCAAGGTCAGGCTGGCTCTCTTCATCCCTCTTCTATGTACTCTATTCCAGCTCTGCCTGCCCACCACATCAGGCTGGCGGGTGGGTGGGAGAAGCCAGGAGGGACACAAGACAGGGCTGAGCCTTGACAGGCCACCTGCCTCCATTTCCTACCTTGGATCACTGCACTGGGTGCACTGGCTGCTGAGAGTCCATGTTTCTTTAGTACCCTCCCTGTCTCACTGGTTTGGAGGCATTCTTTCTCTCTGGTCCTGTTTGTACCTTTTAGAATGACTGCCAATTTCTTCAGCATCTTGTGTGTTTTCAGATACATATCAGGATCCCTGCCGGGCATTTCTAGAGCCTCCATCTGTGGTCTACACACAGAAATCTGGGACAACCCCAGACTCTGCGAGAGACTTTCTAGGTGTGCAGGTATGTGCTAGAAGAGATTTAAATGGTGCTCTTGGGGCCAAGATCTTCAGAGTGTCAGGATCCATCTGGGAACTTTCAGAGTATATGTGAGAAGGGGCCATAGGTGACAAAAGACCAATTGCAGGCAACGCGTAGAACTCTCGAAAAGTAACCATCCTGGCCGGGCACAGTGGCTCACCCCTCTAATCCCAGCACTTTGGGAGACCAAAGCAGGCAGATCACTTGAAGTCAGGAATTCAAGACCAGCCTGGCCAGCATGGTGAAACCCCGTCTCTACTAAAAATACAAAAATTAGCCAGGTATGGCGGTGCGTGCCTGTAATCCCACATACCCAGGAGGCTGAGGCAGGAGAATCACATGAACCCAGGAGGCAAAGGTTGCAGTGAGCCGAGATCACGCCACTGCATTCCAGTCTGGGCGACAGAGCAAGACTCCATCTCAAAAATAATAATAAAAGAAAAGTAACTACTCCCACCCTTCACACCTCTGAGTCTTTGCTCACTTTGTTTCTTCTGCCCAGCATTCCCCACCCCATTCTACTTCACATCAACTTTCATCACATGGAACACTCCTATACACCCTTCAAAATCCAGTTCAAATATGCCTTCCTCTGTGAAAAATTCCCTGCCCCCTCCAAAACCTCCCTCTCCTTCTTCTAGGTCTTCTTCCCAGCCCCTAAGTAGCATACACAGTACCACTCAGGCCCACCAGAGGCTGGGTGACAGGCAGCCTTGCTCCCCGACCCAGCTCAGGGGTGCTACATCCATAGCACTGTCACCCAACAAACATTTATTGAGTGCCCACTGTGTGCCAGATACCCATGCAAGGCACTGAGAATACAATAATAGCAAAACCAGCCCAGTCTCTCCCTTCATAGAACCTTTAGCCTACCAGGGGAAGCAGACATTACTCAGGTAATCACAGAAGCCAACACGCTTTCAAACCCCAAGAAGTGATATAAAACAGAGGTACAGAGGGGCCAGAGGATCCTCCGTCAGGAAGCATAACCTCGCTGGGAAGGTCAGGGAACACAGAGCTCAGATCTGAGGGAGAGTGGTCTTCCTAAAGCGAGCAAAGCTCTTCGTCCCACAGAGAACCAAACAAGGGTGTGGCCCCCCAGAGCCAGACACCCTAAGCTGGGATCTGGCTGTACCACACACCAGCCAAGTGACCCTGGACAAGCCACTTGACCTCACTGAGCCATGGTTTCCTCATCCGCAACTGTGGTAAAAATGGTACCTACTTCAGAGGGACTATTCTTGTGAGGATGAGATCATTTAGTATTTACAGTGAACCCTTCACACAGTGCTGGGCAAACAGCATTATACCCATTGCATGTTAACTGTCATTGTTGTTAGTCGGCTCCAAGGTCTTCAGTGAGACTATAAGCACTTCTAAAGTGCCATTAAGAGTCCTATCACTCAGGGCAGGGGTCAAGAGTCCCCAACACCCCCCCTCCTCCCCAGGTTTGATGACCTATGAGAACTCACAGGACACAGCACACAGTCATACTCACAGCAAAGATGAATTACACCGAAAGGACATAGAACAAGATCAGCAAAGGAGGCCGGGCGCAGTGGCTCATGCCTGTAATCCTAACACTTTGGGAGGCTGAAGCGGGTGGATCACCTGAGGTCAGGAGTTCGAAACCAGCCTGGCCAACATAGTGAAACCCCGTCTCTACTAAAAATACAAAAAAATTAGCCAGGCATGGTGGTGGGTACCTGTAATCCCAGCTACTTGGGAGGCTAAGGCAGGAGAACTGCTTGAACCCGTGAGGTGGAGGTTGCAGTGAGCCGAGATCGTGCCACTGCACTCCAGCCTGGGCAATAGATCGAGACTCTATCTCAAAAAAAAAAAACAAAGAAAAGAAAAGAAAAAGCTAAAAAAGGGCAGGGCGCAAAGTCTGAAGGAAACCAGGCACAAGCTTCCAAGGGTGCACAGTACACGCTGAATTCTCCAGGCAACAAAATGTGACAATACATGTGAAATGCTCTCTAGCAGGCAAGCTGGCCTGAGCCTGGGAGTTCAGTTTTCATCAGTGCTTAGGCATGCAGGCAGCCACTTCCTGACATGTACCAAACTTCCAGACTCCCAAAGAGAAAGCAGGTGTCAGCATAAACCACACTGTTTGCAAAAACAGTTTAGGCAGAGAGCCACTGTTATCAGTTAGGAATGGTGGGGGCCCTCCCAAGATCTAAGTTCCCAGATGCCAGCCAAAGACCACTCTTGCAAGCAGGCATCTCTAAAGGGCAGCAGTCAGGCCTGCTATGTTAACTCTTTCCTGCATAGCAGCAGGACACAGGGAGGACAAGGACAATGAACACAGCAGGACAAGGGCTATATAATGTTTATTATTTTTTATCAAACTATATATATTACTTTTTTTTTTTTTTTTTTTGAGACAGGGCCTCACTCTGTCACCCAGGCTAGAGCTCAATGGAACAATCATGGCTCACCACAGCCTCAACCTCCTGGGCTCAAGCAATCCTCCCACCTCAGCCTCTTAAAGTGCTGGGATTACAGGCATGAGCCTTCATACCTGGCCATGTATATATTTCTAATAGAAGTAAAAACAGGAAAGGAAGAAAGGGAAGAAGGAAAGAAAATGACTATGAAAGTATAGAAATTATAGCTTCTGTAGTAACAAAAGAGAGCCATAAATAGAGAAGATTACACCACGAAAATCTAGAACAAGGAAGACAGGTCAAGGTCTTAGTGTAGAGACAATTCTTAAACATCTCTGAGGTTAGTTTTAGTTACTAGGCTTTAAATGAACTAGAAATTACATTAATTGCCTATGCATAGTAATACCCACTGCTCAGACACTGCTATTTCTGATGTCACACTTCCAGCCCTGCTCAATAGCCTGACCTTCCTTCTTACCCACGTAGACTCTTCTCCTAACCAGACTTTGGCGCAGGCCATAGTTGCACTGTCCAATACAGTGGCCATGAGCCACATGAAGCTATTAAGATCTTGAAATGTGACTAGTCCAAATTAAGAGATGCTATAAGTTACACTTATTTTACAAACAGTTTGAGCATCCCCAATCAAAAAATCCAAAATCCTAAATGCTCCAAAATCCAAAACGTTTTGAAAACCGCTATGACACTTCAAATGAAAAATTCCACACATAAATACTTAAAACAAACTTTTTTCATTCACAAAATTATTTAAAATATTGTATAAAATTACCTTCAGGCTATGTATATATAAAACATAAATGAATTTCATGTTTTGGCTTGGATCCCATCCCCAAGATATCTCATTAGGTTTATGCAAATATTCCAAAATTTGAAAAATTCTGAAATCTAAAACACTTCTGGTCTCAAGCATTTCAGATAAGAGATGCTCAACCATGATCATATTCCAAAGACAGAATAAAAAACCAGAATGCAAAATAGCTCACTGATGATTTTTATATTGATTAAATGTTGACATGATCACATTTGGCATATGTTATATTAAATAAAATGCCTTTTTGTTTTTTGTGGTTTTTTTTTTTCTTTTTTCTGAGACAGGGTTTCACTCCTGTTGCCCAGGCTGGAGTGCAATGGCGTGATCTCAGATCACTGCAACCTCCGCCTCCTGGGTTTAAGCAATCTTCCCACCTCAGCCTCCCAAGCAGCAGGGACTACAGGCATGTGCCACCACGCCTGGCAAATTTTTGTAGAGATGGGGTCTCACCATGTTGAACTCCTGGGCTCAAGCAATCCACCTGCCTCCACCTCCCAAAGTGCTGGGATTACAGGCTCAAGCCACTGCACCCAGCCCTTTCTGTGTTTTTAATGAGGCTATTAGAAATGTTAAATTACACCTGTGGCTTGCACTTGTGGCTCAAATTATAGTCCTATTGGACAAGGTTAGTTTACACCTTCTATAAATGATCACATCAAGCTTTTTCAGCTTCCTTCAAACCTAGTGTGGAGGCCATACCTCGACATCTGTCACTTTAGAGAAGAACTCCAGGCATGTCGTCTTCCCACTTGCAATATTGCCCTCGACACAGATCTGGCAAAAGACAAATGCACATTAGAGTCAGAAATCAAGTGCCTAGGGGAACATCAGGGAATGATGTCTAGGGAAAAGGCTCAGGTGAACAGCACAATTGGTTCAGTCCAAGACTTTCAAACGTAAACCAAAATCCCTCCTCGGGAAACTGGAAAGGTCCTACTGTTAGAAATAACAGATAAGCCGATTCTCCCCAGTGGCAGGCTCAAGTGGTCCCCCTCAGACTGGACCCTCCTTAACATCAACTCCTAAACCATACACAGCTTGTCTGCCCAGCCCAGCTCTGTCTGCTTCCCTAGTTCCACCCCACAGATTATTAGATTTTAGACCTCGGTTTCCTGCCTCCTTAATGAGAGCCTCATCAATGGCTTTGAGGCCAGGAAACACATGTATGTTATATTTAGACTCGAATTCGCTGCTTTACAGAAAAAAAAAGCACTTGGTCACTGACTAGGAAGTATTAGGGAAGAGGAGAAGAAAAAAAAGAGCCAAGGACACCAGGTGCAGTGGCTCACTCCTGTAATCCCAGCACTTTGGGAGGCCAAGGCGGGTGGATCACGAGGTCAAGAGATTGAGACCATCCTGGTCAACATGGTGAAACCCCATCTCCACTAAAAATACAAAAATTAGCTAGGCGTGGTGGCATGCACCTGTAATCCGAACTACTTGGGAGGCTGAGGCAGGACAATCGCTTGAACCTTGGAGGCAGAGATTGCAGTAAGCCAAGATTACGCCACAGTACTCCAGCCTGGGCAACAGAGCATGACTCTGTCTCAAAAAAAAAAAAAAAAAGAGCAATGACTTTGTTAAGTACCTTGTCATAGGCCAAGCCCTGAGATGGGTAACACACCATTATCACATGTAACCTCACCAGAACCTGAGAAGGGTTAAGTCCTAACATTTTTTACAGAAAAGAAAAATGAGATTTGTAGAAAACAATAAAGCAAGGACAGCTTGAACCTAGACTGCTCACGCTGACTGCACCTGGGAGGGAAGGGTTTCATGGCACTAGTGGGAGGGGCCAGAGAAAGCCATCTGGGGTCTACCTATACCAAAGACCAAGGAGCATCCTACAAGTAACTCATCTTAGGAAGAGAAGTTATTTGAGGCAGCCGTTCTCAGCTCTGGCTGACCACCTGGGACCTTTTAAAAGTCTCTACAGGGAAGCCAGGGCCCAGCTGGAGCACAGTGGCGCAATCTCAGCTCACTGCAACCTCCGCCTCCTGGGTTCAAGCCATTCTCCTGCCTCAGCCTCCTGAGTAGCTGGGACTATAGGTGCCCACCACCACATCCAGCTAATTTTTTCTATTTTTAGTAGAGACAGAAATTTCACCATGTCAGCCAGACTAGTCTCAAACTCCCGACCTCAGGTGATCCACCTGCCTCGCCTCCCAAAGTGCTGGGATTACAGGCATGAGCCACCGTGCCCAACCAAGCCTCAGTAACTTTTAAGGCTCTCCAGGTAATTTCAATGTGCAGGCAAGGTTGGGCACCCCCGGGGCTGGAGCAGAGCTTCTCCATGTCTAGTGCACAGATGCCTGCTTCAGATGCACCAGGGAAGCTGGCTAAACATGAGGTGGCACCAGGTAGCATCCAGACCCCCTAAATCAGACTCTAGGCTGGAGCCCTTTTTTTTTTTTTTTTAAATAGAGATGGGGTTTCACCATGTTGGACAGGCTGGTTTTGAACTCCTGACCTCAAGTGATCCGCCCGCCTCGGCCTCCCAAAAGCTGGGATTACAGGCGTGAGCCACCATGCCCAGCCTAGGCTGGACCCCTTTAACCTGTGGCCCAGTGATTCTGACCAAGCTCTGTTCAGCCAGGCAGGGCTGATGACACAGGCCCAGTGGCTCTGGCTCCAGCAGCTCTGGCTCCAGCAGGTGGCCAGAGCGAACAGGCAGCTCAAATACATATGAAGACAAAATGGCTCTTAAGAACACACATTAGACGTCCTCCAGGGGCACACACAGTCAGAAAGGGGCCCGACCTGCTGCACAGAAGCCTGTTCCTTTGCACTCAGGTTGGAGGCACCCAGAGAAACCTGGGCAACGTTAGTACCTTACCCAAGTGCCAGACCTGGCAAGGGAAGAATCAGAGTTAGAATTCACATCCAGGCCCCTTCTCATGACTTCTGATGGACCCTCAGTGACACCTGACATAAACACCAGGTTACAGTGAGCCATCTCACCTCACCCCACTAAAGTCTCCCCAGCAACTAGAACTCTGTCAGCTGGCAGAGAAGGTTTCTCTTGCCTTGATCCTAATGCATATCCAGGAAACATGAGGCCACCCTCCCATCCTGGGTCCCTGCCAGCCCACTCCTTTAGAGCCCCAAAGTACAAAATGAACCCAACGGAATGAACAAAAGGGCATGAAAAGACCCCATTAGGGCACTAATGGATTTAATTTTTTACTGTTCTTTAAAGAAAACTTTTCCTCTTCCTAGATATATAAAAAGAACTCAACCTAGACATCATTCTACATAGCCTTTTTTCTTTCCTGTTCATTGCAAGCATTTTAACAGGTTGTTCAGATAAGCCCTTCTCCCAGAAACTTGTTCCTATTCCCAGCATGAAATCCTGAAGAGTTGGTGAATGTCAGGCCCTGAATGAGCTCAGCCAATCTGCCCTCCAGTTTAGAGCAGGCAACGCAGGAAGAATCTCACAAAGTTCCCCTGAAATGGAAGGGGGAACAGGAAGCAAGCAAAGGAAGTCTTTACATTTCTTTTTAAAGTGATATCTAAAAATATTATAAGAAGAGTGCATGCCCATTGAAGAAAATAGAGAAAATCAAAAAGGAGAAACTATCACCCATAATCCAATACTAACAGATGAACCCCACATGTGTAATTCCAGCACTCTGGGAGGCCAAGGCCGGTGAATCATGAGATCAGGAGTTCGAGACCAGCCTGGCCAACATGGTGAAACTCCATCTCCACTAAAATAATACATTAATACATTAATTACCATCCAGCTCAACTTGGCATTTCCCCGCCCCTTCTATGGCACTCACTGGCATATCATTCTTCTAATTTCAACAAACTTCCATTAGTCTCAAGCATTTCAATCTTCTCTGTGTGATTTCACTACTTCCCGAGAGCTCTCCATCACCCTGAGTACCCTGAGGGCCTACTCACACTGTCTACCCTCTGCAGATCCCAGCCAGGATACTCCTGCCACCCCTAGCCAAGCCACCCCCTTCCCAGCCACAGGAGCTAGGGACTTCCAGTTCCCTTAAGAAAATGAGCCTTGGATGGTGACCAAAATATTGCCCCCCAAACCCAGCCAGCTAAAGCACCCCAACATCCTCGTGGGCACCAACCTGATCCTCCTTCGACCTTCAACCTCACACCAGTCACAGTGCCAGCCCAGAGCCAGCATCTCAAAGCCACCTTGAAGACTGAACCCACATCTGTGGACCCTCATGGATTCTCTCTGATCCCCTGCCCACCCACCAGTCTCAGCACTGGAGGGGAGAGGGTGGTTGGCAGAAGTTCTCTCACATCTGGGTTGCCCAACCCAAGATGAAACTGACCTTCCCTACAACACAATGAGCGTTTTTCAAATCCTTTCACAATCATCCCTTAAGCTTTAACAGCCCAAGTTTACCTAAAGGATACAAATACTTGTACGCTCCTACCTTTGCAGACTCTGGGGAAAGATACAAGAAATTGGTAACAGAGCTGGTGCCCTCCTGGGAGGGTGACAGAGTTCCTTCTCCCTGGAGATGATCTTGTATTTTTGCTTTTTACTCTGCTTTTCTCCTCTTCAAAAAAAATAAATAAAAATTATCCTAGAGAGTACACATAAAAGAGGGACTTACCACTGATTTTTTCTCTTTTTCCTGTTCTCTATCTACAAAAGAAAGGAAATTAGTTTTTAAACTCGCTTTTAAATAACTCTCCTCTGCCCTAATTTGCTACATGACCACAAAAACACTAATTTTTATGCTCATCCCTGGCCTAAAAATATTTTCCATTTTGGGTGCCCTCCGAGGTTGGAGGCACGTACCACCATCTCACCTATGTGCCACCCTGGGCTGTAGCTGCGTACCCTCCCGCCCTGCCTCCCCCCCCCCCCACCCCCGCGTGTGCTCGAGTTCTCTCACTTAGTACATTACACTTTGCATTTTCCACATGTCATCTGTTTAGATCTTCACAGACTGGGTGTTGAGCAAGTGGAAAGGCAGAGCGGCCTCCACTGGCGGTGCACGGGGAAGAGGGGGCAGCGGGCGTGGGTTTGGGCCTGGGACCCAGGTGTTCCTCTATGCCCAGGGCGGGCATCGGTGCCCATCCGCCCCACAGGTGGTTCTGAAGCGTCTCTCAACAGCCAGATGTCGGATGCCAGAAATGGGCTATAAGAATCGCCCGTTTCCGAATGGTTCCCCACTCCCGGGGGAGGGCAGGAGAGCGCCGGGAGCGTAACCCCCACTCCCCCGACACTGGCACCAGAGTGCGAGGCGAATCGGCTTACGGCAGCTCCCAGTCCCCACCGCCCCCAAGGCCGAAAAAATTGGGCCAGGAAATGGGTCGGGGACCCGAGTTTGGGCCAGAATGTTCAGAGCAGCCCCCCGCCTCAGAGGACAGGGGGTCCGTCCTGCTCTTTAAAGCCCCTCTGCCCATGCCGGAACAAGAGCCAGGCGCAGTACCCCACGACCCCCGCGCTCGCTGCGGCCTGGCGCCCGGGTGCCGGCCAATGGCCGCCGCCACCGCCCCCGCCTCAGCCGAGACGGAAATCTCGCGCCTTGGAGAAGGTGTTTCGGGCTCGGGCGGGTTCCGGGAGCCGAGGGGCGGGGAGTAGGGGGGCGCTTAGGGGTTCCTGGGAGGCGGGACCAAGACGCGCGTTACCCGGAGGCCAGGCCCGGCGGTGCACCCCTCCGCGGCCTGGTTCCTGAGGCCGGGCTCCTGGGGCTCCCCCTGCCCCAGGCAGCGCAGCGCCCCGGGCGGCCCAGCCCCGCAGTGGCCGCAGCAGCATAGCCGGGCGAGCGGATCCAGAGGCCCTGGCGTCCCCTCCTGTGCGAGTCGACGCGGGTGACTGCTAGTCCAGACCTGGCGCGCCGCCTGAATACCGGCGCCTGGCCCTTAAAGAGACAGGGTCGCATTTCAGCTTCTCAGCGAGAGGGGAAATACTCTCGAAGGGATAGGATCGCTGCTGGCAGCCAGAAGCCTTCCCACGCCTGGGACGCTGGCAGAACGCACCCATAACTTGGAAACACTCGGAGAATGGACGGCAAATAATACCAGTGACTGATTGGTTGATTAATGATTGCAGATTACTTAATTGAACACCTGTAATCAGAAACCTGGCACACACTCACTCGTGATGTCATTTATTCCTCCCAACAACCCTGCAAAGAAATTTTTGTCTCTCCCATTCTCTGAATTTGTCTTCAGAGAATTAGGTTACTTGTTCAAAATGATCAGAAGCAACAGATAGAACTCCTTGCTCTACTCTTCCCCCCTTCTCACTCCTGCACTTGACTAGTCTTTTTTAAAAAATACATTTGTTAGCCTGGGGCGGTGACTCAAGCCTGTAATCCCAGCACTTTGGGAGGCCAAGGAAGGCAGATCACTTGAGGCCAGGAGTTCGAGACCAGCCTTGGCCAACATGGCGAAACCTTGTCTCTACTAAAAATGCGAAAATTAGCTGGGTGTGGTGGCGGGCACCTGTAATCCCAGCTACTCAGGAGGCTGAGGCACAACAATCGTCTCGGAGGCGGAGGTTGCAGTAAGCTGAGATTGCGCCACTGCACTCCAGCCTAGGCTACAGAGTGAGACTCCAACTCAAAAAAAAAAAAAAAAAGCAGCATTCATTAAGGGGTGAGGCTAAAATTCCACCCTATCTCTCTTGCTTCGCAGCTCGAGCTCTTTCCTCTGATCTTTGACACTTTCAGCGTCTAGGCTCTAAACGTACTAGATCCCTCCGGAAGACGCAACCAAATATTCCAACTGGACAAATAGGGGCTGGGGAGGAAGCACGTAAATTTCATCTAAACTCAGCAAAAATTCAGCCCGGGTGTGGAGTCACAGTGTATTAGAATTCAACAGGCCCAGGTCCAGCAACCGGAGCTGTTGCCACTCTTGACTGTGAAAGTTCCAGTGCTTGCACGGAGGGGTTTCTCACCTCTCCCGGGAGTGCACGATGCTGGCAGTCACCTCTAGGCAGGCAGAAGGAAGTCATTTGCCTCTAGATCTGTTGCCAGAGAGCGGCCACACCCCATCTTGTGCTTCCTACATATCTGCCACACACCTAGCAAGTGTGCTGTCCATAAATAAACTTCAGGATTAAGGTCATTTTTTGTGAATGATTTGTGATGAAGCTGATCAGATGTAAAGGAATGAAATGGACTGAAGCTGAGATGGGCAGGATCCAAACAGATCTGAATGAACTAGGGTGATGGTCAAATTATCCAAGATAGAATTTAAATCACAAAAAAGGAGTGACATATACTTCCCATCCCTAAAAAGGAATGCCCCAAGATGGTGGCGATCTGGCTTCATCGGAGCACTTAAGAAAACATGAATTGAATTCAAGTACTGAAGGGACTCAGACTGTTACACGGAAGAACTAGCATCAGTGGGAGGCAAAAGTAAAAATACTCGGAACAAGTCCAGACTGTGATGCCCTGGGGGCTGCGATAGCACCTGAGGCTGCACACATTCTGCACCTACTGTGTGCCAGAACCTGGGACCCTGCAGGGAGAGAAGCAGACCAGTCCCTGCTTTTGTGGAATTTATATTTTTATGATATGTATCAGCTAGCAATAAATGCTGAGACGTGATGGTGGCTGCTCTAGACGGGATGAGCTACAGATATCCCCTTTAAGGAGGTGATATTCACGATGGCCAATGTATGGGGAAACGGGGCAGCCATTTCTAGACCTCCCTCCCTCTCCTCTGCTCCCAACTTTGGGAGGGAGAGCTGGAATGCTGCGGTCATTAACGCCGGGCCACACAGGGCAGGCTTACACGGCGCTGGCCCGCGTGCCCTGCTCTAGGCCCGCGAATGTGCTACGCAAGAGCAGAGAGAGGAGACTAGTGAGAGCGGCCGGCGGAGGGATTCCTAGGGGCTCATGCGCGAGAGCGACTGCGGCATCGTGCGCCTGCGCGAGCGAGAGCGGGAAGCCCAGCTGAGTGAGAAGCTGGGGAGGTTGGTGCGGGGCCGGGTGACAGTTGCAGTTGCGGCGCAGAAGAGTTGAGGGGAAGTGCGGCGCTGGGTCTGCAGGCGCGATGGACACCGTGCAGCTGAAAATAAAACATCGCCCCTTCTGCTTCAGTGTGAAAGGCTACGTGAAGATGCTGCGGCTGGTGAGGCTGGGCGCGGAGGGTGGGAGGCTGTTGAAGCTGCTCTGGGGTCGGGAGATGTGGCTATGAAGTGCGAGGCTGAACGCCCTGTTTGCTTTTCAGCCTCTCTTGATCAAGATTGAAAGGCAAGGCACGGCCTTGTGGGGGAAGAAGGAGAGGTACGGCACTGTCCTCCCCCTTTGGAGGGTCTGGGGACACATCCATCAAAACCAGAGAGGGCGGGGAGCTGTGGCCCTCATCTGTGGTCTCAGCACTTTGGGAGGCCCGGGGCAGGAGGATCGCTTGAACCCAGGAGTTCGAGGCTGCAGTGCACCATGATTGCACCGCTGCACACAAGCCTAAGCAACAGAGACAGACTCTGTCTCAAAAAAAAAAAAAAAAAATTTTTTTTTTAAAGAGACAGGGTCTTGCTGTGTCACCCGGGCTGGAGTGCAATGGCGCAATCTCATTGCAATCTCCGCCTCCTGGGTTCAAGCGATTCTCCTGCCTCAGCCTCCCAAGTAGTTGGGACTACAGGTGCCGGCCACCATGCCCAGCTAATTTTTTTTTGTAGTTTTAGTAGAGACAGGGCTTTCACTATGTTGGTCAGACTGGTCTTGAACTCCTGACCTCGTGATCCGCCCGCCTTGGCCTCCCTAAGTGCTGGGATTACAGGTGTAAGCCACCGTGCCCTGCCAAAAAGCTTTTTTCTTTTTAATTTAAAAATCACATCTACCTAAATGGTCTACATTTGGACCCACAAACCAGATACCCAGGTTACCAAGTGAGACAGCTGCAGTTACACTGCTCAGAAGCCCACAAGATTTGAAAGAAAAAAAAAAACCTCAGGGGTTTTGGTGAATGCTGTGTGGACTTCTATCAGTCAGATATTTGATATAACTGACTTCAAGGCTGATACAGCCCAGAGCCAGGACAAAGAGGGATAGAACTGCTCGTTTCTAGGAGCAGACTTCCTACCAAGAGCATTGCAGTTGCTTCTGAACAGAGGTTTGGAGAAAGTGGATCATTTGGAGAGAAGTGATCTAGCTAGTTAGAGAAATTGAAACTATCCTAGTTGAAGGAATCCGTCCTAGAAACTCATCATTAGAGGAGTTCACAGAGAAACCTTAGAGGAAGGAAAAAATAAATCGTTTTAAGTTTTAAAGAGTTGACATGTAGGAGAGGGGGAAACAGAGATAGTTCAAAGTTACAAGGAAAACATTTCCAATTAATGTGAGGAGGGATTTTACGTTGGGAGAGTTCCCAAAACTAAATGGCCACTTGGGAAGGCAGTACATTCCCAGACAAAACTACCAGGCATAGGTGAGCACTTGGTGAGGATGTTATAAAGGAGACTCTGGCTGGGCGCGGTGGCTCATGCCTGTATCCCAGCACTTTAGGAGGCCGAAGTGGGCAGATCATGGAGGTCAGGAGATCGAGACCATCCTGGCCAACATGGTGAAACCCCATCTCTACTAAAATACAAAAAAAAATTAACTGGGTGCGGTGATGTGCACCTGTAGTCCCAGCTACTCAGGAGGCTGAGGTACGGGAATCGCTTGAACCCAGGAGGCGGAGGTTACAGTGAGCCAAGACTGTGCCACTGCACAGCCTGGCAACAGAGCAAGACTTCATCTCAAAAAAAAAAAAAAACCACCAGGTACAGTGGCTAACACCTGTAATCCAACCACCCTGGGAGGCCGAGGCAAGCAGATCACCTGAGGTCAGGAGTTCAACACCACCCTAGTCAACATGGTGAAACCCTGTCTCTACTAAAAATACAAAAAATTAGCTGGGTATGGTGGCACGCACCTGTAATCCCAGCTACTTGCAAGGCTGAGGCAGGAGAATCACTTCAACCTGGAAGGCAGAGGTTGCAGTGAGCCGAGATCATTCCATTGCACTCCAGCCTGGGCAACAAAGCAAAACTCCATCTCAAAAATAAATGCGCGTGTGTGTGTGTGTGTGTGTGTGTGTGTGTGTGTGTATATATATGTGTGTGTGTGTATTTATGTAAAGGAGACTCAAACTTAAGGTGAGTGGGTCGAACAAAGTACATATAAGATCCTTCCCACACCAAAAGTCTTGTGATTGCGAGACCAACTTTCTTATCTTGCAAGCTGAGATTCATCAGAGGTTTAGAAAACGACTGTGGAGTCGAGGGAAGGAGAGATAACTTTTGACTGGGAGTAAATAATCAGGGAAAAAGTGACTGAAGGCCTGGGATCTTGAACACTGAAGGAGGAACCGTGTTCTGTGAGAATGGTTAGTTTTTGATGCATTAATTCCTTCAGCAAACCATTTGAATACTTAATATGGTCCAAGCTCTGGGCTAGGAACTGGAACAGCAAAGAAAAACCAGGACAAAAGTCCCTGACTTATGGAGTGCTTCCATTTAGTTACGAAACAGACGCAAGAGCAGATAGTTATAATATGTGATAAGGTGGAGATAAGACACAGAAGTGAGGCATCTAACCAAGGAAATAGAGAGGTGTCAGAAAAAAACTCTTCCTAGAGCAGTCTAGGGTTGGATCTAAGAGCCGCCTGAGTAAAGGCATGGAGGCAAAAAATAGCACAATTGACGCAGAGAACTATGAAAAGTTGAATGTTGCCTCATTTGTTCTTTCAACAAATAATCTGTGTAACGCCTGTCATGTGCCAGGCACTGTTCCAGGCTCTTGAGAAATACTAGTGAACAAAAAACAAAGATCCCCTGCGCTCATGGAGTATACATACTGGGATGGGAGGGCAAGGAAGGCAAACCCAATAAATAAATTATAGTATTCTAGAAGGTGGTATGTGTTGTGGAACAAAGAGAAAAGTAAATGCCAAGTAAGGGAGTGTAAGGCGGGGAGGGAGTTGCAGAGAAATGTTGCAATAATGAATAGAATTCTAAGCTTTGTTGAGATTACATGTAATCAAAGATTTGCATGAGATGAGGGAGTTAGCTATGAGAATAACTGGAAGAAGAGTGTTTAAAGCAGAGAAAATCTAGTGCAGTGGCCTTATGGCAGGAATGTGCATGAAGGCATCAAGAAGAGCAAGGAAACCAGTGTAACTGGACTGGGGTGAGTGAGTGAAGATGAGGAAGATTTTGTGTAAAGTATATGAACTAACTTACATTTTAAAAGTATACTAGGACAGGCATAGTGGCTTACCTTGTAATCCCAGCACTTTGGGGGGCCAGATCATTTGAGGACAGGAGTTTATGGAGCCTGACCAACATGGTGAAACCCCATCTCTACTAAAAATACAAAAAAATTGTCCAGGTGTGGTGGTGCATGCCTGCAAGCTCAGCTACTCAGGAGGCTGAGGCAGGAGAATCACTGGAACCTGGGAGGCAGAGGTTGAGGTAAACCGAGATCACCCCACTTCACTTCAGCCTGGGCAACAGAGTGAGACTTCGTCTCAAAAAAAAAAAAAGTATCCTAGCTGCTATATTGACAGTAGATTGGTAGGAGGGACAGGAGGGCATTGCTTCTGGGGCAAAAGTAGAACCAAGGAGATCAATTGCAGTAATATGGGCAGGAGATGACAATGGTGGCTGCTGGTAGCAGAGTAGGTAATAAGAAGTGGTCACGTTTGGGATATAGTATTTTGAAAGTAGCACCAACAAGATTTGCTGATTAACCAGATGTGGGCTAGAAGAAAGAGAGGAGTCCAAGACAGCTTCTAAAAGTTTTGGTCTAAGCAACTGGAAGGATGCAGTTGCCATCCACTGAGGTGAAACAGCCTATTGATAAAGCAAATGTGAAAGAGGATCAGAAGTTTAATTCATGTGGATAAATTGTGAAGCAAGTCTTTTCTCAAGAAGTAGACAGGAGCCAAATTGTGGAAGATCTTGAATACATGGTGAGAAGCAGGCACTATTCTAAAGACCCTGGAGAGCCACTGAAGAATTTTAAATAGTTGAAGAAATACATAAACAAATTTACATGTTAGAAATTTTCCATGATAGTTCATGGAAAAGATGCTGAAGGGTAATAGTTGTAAGGATGAAGAGGAGGGAGTGTCCAAAATATTTAGGCATTAAGTCAGCAGGACCTAGATCAGTTGGGGAATGGGTAGAAATAGTGATCTTAGGTTCCTAGTATGGGTGATAAGGTAGACTGTGGTACAACCAATTGAGGTTGTGAATCCAGGAAGAAGGGGCAGGATTTCAGTTTTAGACACAGTGAATTGAGATTCCTGTAGGTTATCCAGGTGGCAATTCTAAATGGCTACTTAGGTGTGAAATGTGGAGGATGGACCATGGACCTGGGATAGAGACCCAGACTCATTGAGTGGAATGACAGCATTTTAAAGGGGTAGTTAAAAGGAGAGGAACCCACCCAGAGAGAACAGTTGCAGAGGTTTAAAATCTCAGAGAAGTGACATGGAGCCAGAAGAAAACAGTAGTGGGGGAAGGACAGCCAATGGCAATAAAGTCACAGAGGTCCACTAGGATAAGGACTGGAAAAGGTTCATTATTAAACAGCAACTGAAAGTACTAGAGAAAAAGAAAAAAAGTTCATTAAATTTAGGATTTCTGAAAGCACTGATGATGTGAGCAAAAGCAATATTCATAGAGTGGTAATCTGTGAGATATTATTAGTGGGATATTTAAAAGCCAACTGGAAACAAAGGCCAGGAGCTTAGGAAAGATGTAAGAGCTATAAATACAAATTACAGGAGAATCCAGTGTGACAGAAACCACAGAAAGGTTTAAGGAAATGGAGTAATCACCAGTGCAAAGTACCGTAATGCAAAAAGGTTACAGAGGATAGGGAATGAAAAAGTAGCTCATTTCATAATCTGTGGGCCCAAGACCTTGGTCCAATAGAGGAACTGGAGTGGTATGAGATGATGTGTTGCTAATAGTCATTATGTTAATTATAAAGAATGAAGTTACTTAAGAACTAGTTATTAGTAATCAAACTGACCAATTTAGAAGTTTAAAAGTAGGGCATATTTATGCTACTAAAGTAACAAAGAATTATGAATAAATAACCTATATGGACTTAAAGTTAAAATTAGTATGTATATGTTACCAGCTGACAGGATATTTTAAAAGTCTAGCCAGGGAAGACTCTTGACCAAACCATTTACCAAAAACACAGAGCTTTGAAGAGAGCTTTATTTCCTAAGAACATTGACAGAATTCCCCTGGGACCCACCAGCTATTTTTTTCACTTAACATTGCCATGTTCTGTATCTTCATTTGGAAATGAAGAAATTTCAGAGTTTTTTTTTCCACTTAAAGTAGCTTAAATTCTGATTGCATTGTTTAGGTGGAAGTGTATAAAAAGTGGTACTTTGGTAATAAAGCTATTAAACATCAGAATTGTTTTTCTCTGACAATTTTCTTTTTCTGGTTTTTTTTTGTTTGTTTGTTTGGTTTTTTGTTTTCAAGACAGGGTCTGGTCTGTCACCCAGGCTAGAGTACAGTGGCATGACCTTGGCTCACTGCAGCCTCTGCATCCCAGGTTCAAGCGATTCTCCAGTCTCAGCCACCTGAGTAGCTGGGACACCTGGATAATTTTTGTATTTTGTGTACAGACTTTTTGAAGAAGCAGAACAAAAGTAGCAAACAGAACAAGGGTTTCTATGGCCAGCAGGATGCGGGGAAAGAGAGAGAGAGAGAAAGGGTGTTTTAAAAGAAGGCAACTGAGATGTTTATAGGATGAGGAAAAGAGCTAGCAGAGGACGGTTTGAAAGTACAAGAGGGAAAGGAGGTACTTAATGGAAAAAAATCAAGAGAACTGATGTGGGAAGTGGTGTTAGAAGCACAAGAGGAATACTTAATTAGACTTAAAACAGAGAGGAATACCTAGTTTCTAAGAGACAAAGAGAAGTCAATATCCATACATTTTAGCCATGCCTGTTTTATATGTGGTGTATATGGCAGAAACCCCAGTATTTGGTTATTTTTGTTTGCTTATTTGGAGATGAGGTCTCATTATGTTGCCCAGGTCTTGAACTCCTAGTCTCAGTGATTCTCCTACCTCAGCCTCCTGAAATGCTTGGGATTACAGGCATGAGCCACTGCATCCGGCCTATTTAGTTATTTTAGAAATCGTCATTTTTACAGTTTAAGTTTGTATTCAATGATAATTGAATAAATCATGGGTTTTTTCTTCTAGGCACTAACTGCGGCATCTATGGCCTTTTTTATCATCGCACAAGCCCCTGAACCATATATTGTTATCACTGGATTTGAAGTCACTGTTATTTTCTTTTTCATAATTTTATATATACTCAGACTTGATCGATTAATGAAGTGGTTATTTTGGCCTTTGCTTGTAAGTATTCAGTTTCAGCCTTAAATTTTACTTTTTCCTACCATAGTGAGATATTTTAATAAACTCTGTTTTTTGCTTCTCTTAAACCTTTAAGGTGATCTCTGATAGGCTTAAGAAGGAGGAGCTCTACCCATTGCTAATGTGCTCTGTGTTGTCCTTGGGAGAGGTTTGTAGCCACAAGAGCGTAAGTCCTCCGTGCACCATCTATCAGTAGATGCAGGCTGACATTTCTGTTAGAATTCACTTAGATAAGATCTTCTAAAGAAATTTAAATTTAGGACTATGTTAATAAAATTATAGTGCATTCTTAATCTTTATTACTTATTTGAATGCATGTTAATATGGCCTAAAAATTGGGATAGAGATGGAGACAGATACACAAGTATCTATCTATCCTTGCACATCCCTGATCACTAAATGGAAAGTCAAACCAATTGGGGAGGCTAAAGTACAATGTTATGTCACATGAAAAGGTCTGTAGTCATTACTAAACAATGTCAGCACCTCTTATATTTCATAATATATAGACTGCAACCTGCCATACTCAGCAGTAGGAATAACTCCCCCAGTGGAATGCCCAGATGGTTCTGAAAACTGTCAAATTGGGCAGATTAAAGTTATTAGTTAAGATGTATGTAGCCCCTCAGTCTGGACTAGAAGCTGATTTTAGAAAAACTAAGTGACTTCACCTCTGTCCTCTTGCAAGTCTCATCCCCCAATATCCTGTTTCCATAGATCTCCCTCCTAAATACCCCTGCTGCCCTTCTCCTCTTTGGCTGGACTGATAGCTGCCATGTCTTCCTCGGCTGCACTGGTCTCATCCTCTTGGATGCCACAGTGCTAATATCCAAACTGGTGATTCCTATTAAGGAGAAAAAACTTTAGAGCTATTCTTAAACCATAACCATGCCTTAAAATGGTACGTTCTGGAACCACCTTCAAGGGTAGTGGTAAGCATTTCAGGCTAATCATATGCTTTTTAAGAGTCCTAAAAGGGAAAAGCTGGGAAATAGATAGGATCTTCATAGCACCTCTCAAAACTACTTGATCTACACTTCAGAGCTGGACTTGATTGGAGGGAGGTCTAGGAAAGGAGATTACAAAGGCTTCCTCAGTTGGCCCTTGTTTAGTGGCAGAAAGGGCTAACCTAAATTGTTCTAAAGATTTCTTCAAGAAAATAATGAACACTGGTCCACATCCTTTTAATCTTGTATAGTTGCTCTTTATACTCTGCTTCTCTAGAGTTTAATAAAACTAACACATTTTAGCCTTTCTTTTTCTCCAAACTAGTAATTCCTTGAAGTTTCTTACATGTCCCAATAATAAACTTGGAGCTCTGAGTGTAACAGAGTATACTAGAGAGAGTGGCTTATACGTAGCACACTGAAAAGAATAGTTCCCAAACCTCTGAGGATCAAACTTTACTGATATGGTATCTCTTAGAAATGGGGTGTTATATGGGTAACTAAGTTTTTGCTCCGTTATGAAACCCAGATTCCTTTCTGATCTTGATCTAATGAAATTATTTATTCAGCAAATGTTAAGTATTTGCTAATCCTAGATTCTGTAACTGGTTCTTTGATAAGACAAAACAAAAATTGTGTACCTCAGCAACTTTAAATGCAGCCAGGAAGCAACACAGAGAACAGGTGCTGTGATAGATACACACCTAGGATGCTGTGGATGCAACCCAGCCAGGGAAAGGGACCAAATCACAGTAGGCTTGTGAAGAAAAAGTGCCCGAACTGAGGGCTGAAGAATGAAGCGTAGTTAGCAGAGGGCCGATACAGGGGAAGAGAAAGTGCTTTTCTGCTAGAAAAGCAGCAGCATATGTGAGGGTCTGGGTAGAGAAGAACATGACCCTCCAGGACCTGCAGGTATATCTGAATGGCTGGGGTATTGAGTTGTGAACAAGAGCCGGGGCAAGAGTGAGGTTTGAGAAAACAGGGTCAGAGCATACAAGGGTTTGTGTGCCCTGGACTTTAACCCAAAGGCTGTTGGGAGTTTCTGGAGGTTTTTAAGTAGAAGAGTGGCATGATCAGATGATCAGCTTCCATATCTTGAGAGGATACTGAGAGAGGAAGAATATGTTTAAGGAGGGCTGCAGGAGAGCAGTGTGTAATGACTTTAGCTTGAGAAATACTAGATTTTAGTTACTTATGGGATATTTACATGGCAATTGTTCAAAAATAATGTGAAACTTAAGAGGAGGTAGAGCTGCAGCTCTAGGAGTCATCACCTTGTGATGTTAACTGAACTTGGACTGGCCAAAATGGCTCAGAGCGAGTGTAGAGAGAGCCGAAGGTAAAACTGGGAAATGCCAACATATGAGATGAGGAGTGACCAGAAAAGGCAGGAGAGAACCCAAGGGAGACGGCTGTCACCGAAGTCAAGACGGGAATACATTTCAAGAAGAAGGGACATATTTAAACAGAAATATATATATATATACACACACACACACAGCCCCCTGGTGACCTTCTCCAGAGAAGTTTGCACATGCACACACACACACACTCACACACTCTGCCCCCTGGTCACCTTTTCCAGAGGAGTTTGCCTCCAGTGGGCAAGTGACAGGAAAGTTGTGGGACTGAGCAGGGGAGGAAAGAGACAACTCAACGGATCATCACTGAGTTGAGGAAATATGGCCAGGGACAAATAAAAGCAATGCATAGAGGTCCCTGCAGAGTAGAACTGGAGCCAGAGCACAGGTGAATTTTCCTGGGGCTCTTACCTAAAGTGAAGGGCACAGAGATGGCTGATGGTTCCAGTTAGTTGGTAGGTGGGGGAAAGGGAATTGTAAGTACTTCCGTCTGCTAGCCACTGCCTTTGCTAATTAGGAGAGCGCTTGATCATCTCCATAGATTGTCCCAAAGTTGTAGTCCTTGATTCAATCTGTAGAGCAGGCCTTCTCTGATTGCTCCCCCAAGTGCCCCAAATGACAGAAAACACACAAAATGAGCCATCCTGGGGCTTTGAGGTGGTATCTACGCATAGGCTCAAAATTCCTTTGAAATCTCTATATTTTTGTAATTAAATTTACATTCTACTCTGTGGCATAGAGATGTTTCATTTTTAATATAAAAGCAATGTTCTAAATTACTCTTAAGGATCATCAGTATTCCAGGGCAGGCATATCTTTTTTTTTCCCCCACTATGGTTCTCTGCACTCCCCAGAACACGACTTTGATCCAAAGTCATCTATAAACACTTGCCCAGATTGCTCACAGGATGCAGGCTGCCTGTCTGAGGTAGGAGTGTGGTCTGTTGCTTTTGAAGCAGAGCAAAATATCCAACACAGATGAGAGTTAACCTAGAATAGGTAGTCTCAGTATCTCCTACAAATGAGAACTTTTTTCTTCCTAAGTGTATCTGATCTTGCCCTGCCCACATTAAACCTCTTCCTACTTTCTTTTTAATAACTGCTTTTCTAAATTACCAGGGTTTTGCAGTTTGGTATTTGTGTTATTCCTTCCTGCCTATGATTATCTGCAAATATACATAAACCTCTTAACTAGACAGTTTACCTTTCACACACTACCCATCCATTTTAAAAATGTAAATTTCACTTCTTAAAGTCACAGTTAAGAATGAAAATAATTTTTACTTTGTAAAAGTATTAAACTAATGAAGTATGTAATCAGCAATAGTAGCATAATTGGTCATCCATTGCATAGAGATGTATGTGGGGGTTTCCTGAAAATTACCACTTAACGTGTGTGCTATTTTAAGTGTTATTGCATTTTTTTTTTTTTTTTTTAGACAGAGTCTGGCTCTGTCACCACGCTGGAATGCAGTGGGCTAATCTCGGCTCACTACAATCTCTGCTTCCTGGGTTTAAGCCATTCTCCTGCCTCAGCCTCCTGAGTAGCTGGGACTACAGGGGCTCACCACCATACCTGGCTAATTTTTGTATTTTTTAGTAAAGATGGGGTTTCACCATGTTGGCCAGGCTGGTCTCGAACTCCTGACCTCAGGTGATCCACCCGCCTTGGCCTCTCAAAGTGTTGGGATTATAGGCGTGAGTCACAGCTCCCGGCATTAATTGAATTTTAGTAACATAAAGTTCGATATGGAATGTAGACTACTCTGCATTTTCTTATGTTATTAAAAATATAGCATTTTTACTCCCCAATGGCACCCATTCTACCTTAAACTTTCTATATAGTACTTGCTTTCCTAATTAGGTAAGTTTTCCCTTCAACTATATTTATGTTAAGTAAAAAAGAAATAAAAGCTTTTTAAGTAAATGATTGGCATATTATAGGTAAAAGAAAACCACTAGGTGTCATTATAGACCAAACACTATCTAGGTATCATTTTACTGTGACATTTTGGTTTCCTGAAAGATAAATACTAACTAAATTTTTAAAAATTAAACTTTCAAAATATTTAGGAAGTTGACTCCTTTCTTTGAAACAGAGTCTCACTCCATTGCCCAGGCTAGAATGCAGTGGCGTGATCTTGGTTCACTGTAACCGCTACCTCCCAGGTTCAAGCCATTCTTGTGCCTCAGCCTCCTGAGTAGCTGGGATTACAGGCATGCACCACCATGCCTGGCTAATTTTTGTATTTTTGGTAGAGACGGTTTCACCATGTCAGCCAGGCTGGTCTCAAACTCCAGGCTTCAAGTGATCCATCCACCTCCCAAAGTGCTGGGATTACAGGCGTGAGCCAGGGCATCTGGCTTGCTGACACAATTTTTTTGTTTTTTTTTTAGCATTGCGTGGTAGTCTTCATGTAAGGCTGAGCTTTTTTGTGTGTTTTTAGGATATTATCAACTCACTGGTAACAACAGTATTCATGCTCATCGTAGCTGTGTTGGCACTGATACCAGAAACCACAACGTTGACAGTTGTTGGAGGGGTAAGTGGAAGTCTTTCTGGTTTCTTCTTCAGGTTTTATCAGAATGCAAATTTATTTGGAAAACGATGTAAGAATAGAAAGCTATATTGTTTTCATCCTTGCGGTTCCTAGACCAATATACAGTGCCTGGCGGCTTAATATTTTTTGTTTTTGTTTTTTGAGATGGAGTCTTGCTCTGTCACCACGCTGGAGGGCAGTAGCGTAATCTCAGCTCACTACAACCTCTACCTCCTGGGTTCAAGCGATTCTCCTGCCTCAGCCTCCCGAGTAGCTGGGACTACAGGCACACACCACCACACCCAGCTAATTTTTTGTGTTTTAGTAGATACGGGGTTTCACCATTGTTGGCCAGGATTGTCTTGATCTCCTGACCTCGTGATCCACCCACCTCGGCCTCCCAAAGTGCTGGGGATTACAGGCATGAGCCATGATGACCAGCCAGCTTAATATTTTTGTCTGTGAATGCTTGCCCTGATTAATGTGAAGGAATATGATTTTATACTAGAAGTGGAATTAACCTGATAAAGAGGTTCGTACAGATTTCTTATAGGTACGTAGAGCTAGAGTGGACTGACAAAAGCTCCTACTAGAATTAGTTACAGCACTTAGCTCTGAGAAACCTGATGTCAAGCAAAACAAAAAAAGGTGGATAAGTTTCATAGCTCTCCCTTTTATAGAAAAGGATACATACCACTTGTTAAGATGAGACAGACTGTTTTGAACTCAGTTATTTCTTGTTCAGATCCTTTGGATAGAACAGAATAGAAGATGCCCTTATGGTAAGGGAACATTGATAGGGCACCTTGCAACTAAAGGATCATTTTGAACACTGCTTGAAGAGAAGCAGATAAGTTCCATCAGACCATATCCTAGAAAGCAAACCAGAATATGACTCAAGTAATTTCGTTATAGTTCTATCTGATATTCTTCTAAGATTTCTCATACAAGGTTCAAAATCTTTTGGCTTTTCTAAGTTCTGTCCTAGAGAATTGAATTAGAAAGTTCTTAAATAAATCTTCCTGCTTCCTTGTTCTTTCATAGTATGGGTCACTTAGGAGAAGTCTCAGATAGTCATATGTGTCAGAATCCATGATTTTCATCCCCCTTAGGCCCTAAGCAACTTCATGAAGGATCAGAATATTCTAGAAATGAGATCGCTCTGTATCAATTTCCCCCAGTTGTTTTTGAAGATAATACTCATCTTTCTACTATGAAGAAGGAGGGAACCAGGCATAGGATTTACTTTCATTCATGTTTTTACTCATTCATTCATTTCCTCATTTCTAAGTGTACTTTGGCAGGGGCTGACAAAGTATAGAGTTGTGCTGTTCAGTATAGTAACAGCAGTTGCTAGCCACATGGGACTACTGAGCACTGGAAATGTGGCCAGTCTGAATCAAGATCAGCTGTAAGCGTAAAAATACACATTGAATTTCAAAGATGTTTTACCCCAACAAAGAATGTAGACTATATTGTTAATGATTGCATGTTAAATGATAGTATTTTAGATATACTGAGCAAAATATATTAAATCTATGACTTATTTCTTTACATTTATAATGGGGCTGTTAAAAAATCTTTATGTGGCTATGTTACATGGTGACTGGCATTATGCTTCTTTTAGGCAGCACTGGACTAGAGTGTGAGCCCTATCCTCACGTTGCTTAGAGCCTAACAGAGACAGAAGTGGAAACCGCTGTATGTAAGCTGTTGACAGGGAGCTGCAGGGTGCAGAAAAGAGGAAACTAGCTCTCTGGCAGTGGAATTGCTATTTGCTGAGAATAAAGGAGATAAAAGTGAAAAGTTTCCAGGTAGAGGAGCCAATAATGTACAGAATGCCACTCATGAAAAGATTGGTAGCAGGTATTCAGTGTGGTCAGAACCTAGGAGGCAGTGGCTTGTAACTCTGGGTGGAAAAGGAGACTGTGAGAGCCATGTCTAGAGCCAGGAAGCCAAACTTCCTGATCACTGGATGAAGCTGATCAAACAGCGTGCAAGGAATGACATCACCTCCTCTATCCCTGGCACCAGCTCTCAAATAGCCATCAGAGTGTCTGAAGGCCCCCACATGTTCTTATTTATTGCCTTTACCTCAATTTTACTTTCTTAAGGCCTATTTAGAATCCTACCCCTTAAGCAGATGTAGCCTAGCCTTTGAGAGTTCACTTTGGCTCATCTTATTAACTTCAGTTTTTTGGAGCTACGGTCCCCATGATTTAATATTGAGCTGGTGTTAACTTTGACCTTTTCTCCCCTAGAGTTTGTCAGCAGAGAAGTCAAAGAGTTAAATACTGGGGTTAGAAATATTGATTGGTAACTAAATATCCTCAGTAGGGCTTAAGAATACATGTAAGAGCAGGTCAAGAGATCAAAGCAAACAAGTATTTATTTCAGAGTCCGCATTGCTTCATTATTTTTCTGCTCACTTAAATTACCTTTTCTCTTTCTATAGGCAAGTATCTAGAAAACTTAGCAATGAGGAGAATAAGATGATCTCTGAATCTCTCCATGTTAGTATTAGGTGCAGCACAGGGGCAATCTGAGTGCCCTCAGATTCCTCAGAGAGGAATCTGGCAGGCAGACCACTTAAAACTTGTGTGAATGACGGGAGTGGGGACTATGGTTAGGGCAGTGACATGTGTCTTTCTTTCCAGGTGTTTGCACTTGTGGCAGCAGTGTGCTGTCTTGCCGACGGGGCCCTTATTTACCGGAAGCTTCTGTTCAATCCCAGTGGTCCTTACCAGAAAAAGCCTGTTCATGAAAAAAAATAAGTTTTGTAATTTTATATTACTTTTTAGTTTGATGCTAAGTATTAAACGTATTTCTTTATTCTTCCACATATTTTCTGCCGTTATTTTAACTCAGTGTGAGAGCTGGAGGAAGAGATTTCCGAACTCTGCGCCCAGCACAGAGCACTACTATAACTTCCAAGGGATCGGGTTTTCCGGCTTCCCAGCCTGGGTGGTGTGGCAGGGAAGAATGTGCCAGGATCGGCCTTGGGGATCTTTGAATCTCTTTAGTGCCTGGCGGGTCGGCAGCTCCGAGGGGTGGGGTTGCAGAGGTTTTGAGTTCTAGGACCGGGCATTGGCATTGCACCCCCCCCTCCCCGTGGCAACGAGGGTGCCTGAAGGGCTCAGCTTGTCGGCGGGGCAGCGAGAACCGAGTGCGCGCGCCGAGGAGGTAGCAGCCGTTAGGACGTGACGCTGGTTCCCAGGGGAGAGCCAGCCGCTGCTGCGGCACTGGTTCAGGCAGCCAGGCCCTAGGGACCCACCATGAATCCTGAAGATACCAAACCTGAGTCGTCCAAGGCACCTTCAGGGAGCTTGAAACAACCAGAGACTGCCACAGCCCTGGCAAGTGACGGCAATGTAGTGAGTTCTGTACCCAAGGCACAGCGCGACATGTCAGCGAAGACCGCACCCCGGAAGCACTCTGCCGTCTCAGTTCCCACAGTGCAGTCCGTAGCCCCCGCACGTCCCAAAGGCAGTGAGGGCACTGCACCCTCAAGGAAGGCCACCAACGCCCCACCCCCAACGCCCTCTGCACCTACTGAGTCCAAACTCTTAAATGAGGCAGCGATCAAAGAGCGTGCAGAGGGCCGAGCCAAAGTCCCGTACAAATTCAGGGACAGCCTCAAGCGTTTTTTCTTCTCGCCCACTGGAATGTTGAAGATCCTGAGAATGGTGAGTGGTGAGCGGAGAGCTGGTGAGACCTAGCTGGGCGGATGTGGCCGGCAGTGGCCTCGGGGAAATGCCCAGGGGGCGCCAGCTCCAGAAAGCTTCCATAGTGCACTTTGCCACTCACTTGTTTTGCCTCACCTTTCCTCCCCACCGCTCCTTGCTCTCCACACACTCAACCCTTCCTACTCAACTTGCCTTGTTTTCCCTGTCTTTTTTATTTCTCAGGTTTCCTCTCACAAAGGAAATTAGAAAAGCAATGAAGATAATAGGAACTTGTAAGTTAGGAAACAAAAATAATACAAGAGCTGTCATTTGAAAGACCTATTAAATTGATAAACCACCGGCCAATATAATCAAGAAAAAAGGGGGAAGAGAGGATGTATATTTAAAACTAGAAAACAGGAAAATAATCACAAACATCAGTGAAACTGAAAGGATCTACAGGAGTACCTTGCAAAACAAATGGATGTGAATAATTGGATGAAATGGTTGATTTTCTGGAAAAATATAAATTACCAAAACTGATCCCAGAATAGGGGAAAAATCTAAACAGGGCAATATAAACATAGAAGAAATGAGAATTTCATCAAATGAGTATCTTTCAAAAATGTATCAGGCCCAGGCCCTTTCACAAGTTAACTCTTTCAAGCCTTCATGGGATATAATTCTGATACTACTCTAACTTTGTCAAGGAATAGAGAAAGAAGAAACACTTCTGAACTATCTTTACAAAGTCAGTATAATACTGATAGGAAAACTTGACTGAGTTCAGAAAAAGAAAATGAACTAGAGATCTCAATATATAATATCAATATATTAGCAGATAATATTCATCATTACTTTATGAAAATATAATACCACAAGGAAGAAACAGGATGATTCAATATTAAGACTCTATTAAAATAATTCACTGTATTATAAGTAACAGGAAAAAATGAGATTATATCACATTATAAAAAATTATGAGATTATGTCACAAGAACGTGACAAAATTCAACATTTGTCCCTAATTTTAAGAAGGGAGACCAGTAAGATAGGAGTATATAAATATTCCATTGGCATTATAAAAATAAACATTTCAAACTAAGACCATCATATTTAACAACAGAAGGATTCGTTAAATGAGGAGAAAAAATGATGCCTGCTACACTGTGAGTTAATTTTTCTGAAACCACTAGTCATAATTAGGAAGAAAAAATATTTGAAAAGAAGTGGCCAGGTATGGTGGCTCATACCTGTAATCCCAGCACTTTGGGAGGCCAAGGTGGGTAAATCACCTCAGGTGAGGAGTTCAAGACCAGCCTGATCAATATGGTGAAACCCCATCTTTACTAAAAATACAAAAATTAGCCAGGTGTGGTGGCGCACACCTGTAGTCCCATTTACTCAGGGGGCTGAGGCAGGAGAATCGCTTGAACCTGGGAGGTGGAGGTTGCAGTGAGCTGATATCATGCCACTACACTCCAGCCTAGGTGACAGAGCGAGACTCCATCTCAAAAAAAAAAAAAAAAAAAAGAGGTAAAATATATCCTTTCTTTCAGCTAATGTGATTATATATCTAGAAAAACCCAAATCAACTGGAAACAATTTAGAACAAGATAATTTAGTTAGGTAACTCATTATTGTGTTAATAAATAAACTAAAAGCTTTCCTAGACAAATAACCACTTAAAAATGTAAGAAAATATTTCTCTTTACAACAGTAATCAAAATGATCAAATATCTAAAAATAAGTGAAATATGATACACGTATGGGAAGAAAACTTTAAAACGACTGAGACATCCTTTTTAAAACCACCAGAATAACTGGAAAGACATACTTTGTTCTTGAGAAAAGCTTAAGTGTGAATTCTTCCAAATTATAAGTATTTAAGTATTTCATTTAGAAATCCCAACTAAAATGCCAACACTTAGCTTGGGGAACTTGACCAACACAAACATGGGAGGCATAAACAGTCTGAGAATGAGTAATTGGAAGACTGGGCCAACAATAACTCAGTAGAAAGTGAACTGCCTATCACAGAGTACTAGAGGAGGAAGCAACAATTCAGTGAAAGAACAAGTCTCAAGAGACCAAAATACATCTGAAAATTTAGTATACCATAAAGGTTGGATTCAGATCAATAGGGATAATACTGGCATTTCCCAGTAAATGATGTTGAGATAATCAGCAGCTGTTTGGAAAGAAGAAAACTGAGGCTCTTCCTCACTACTTCTGCCAAAATCAACGTATATATATTTTACCAGTATATATACAGACTTCTTTCTAGTATGCAGTATGAACTGTTAATACTGGTTACTTTTAAGGAGGGAGACTAAGGTTGAGTTAGGGGGAAGAGACAGAAATTGATATTTTTTTATCCTTCTATACTGTGTGCTTTTTTATTATTCTCATGTATTTTTCATTTCTTCAAAATATAAGAAATGTTAAAAATGTATGTGCAAAACAGTACAGGCCACTGCACCACACTGTAATCAGATTTACATTCTGACAATGTAGATGTTTTTAAATTGTGCATTAAACAAATCCTGTTTCTTTTATTGCAGAGTCTTATCATAGGAGCCTTAGCTTGTTTCATCATCGCCCAAGCCAATGAGTCATTTATAGCAATCACAATTCTGGAAATCTGCATCGTCATTTTTTTTATGCTAATATATATGCTAACCCTTCACCACTTGCTGACCTATTTACATTGGCCCTTACTTGTAAGTTCATTTTTACAATTCTTCACATACAAGCTTTGCCCTCAGCCCCAGAGTAAGGACTCTCCTCAGGTGAAAACAACAGAGCTATCTCTCTAGAGAAGGACATAGCTGAGCTGTGACAGTCAGGGTGTTGCCCTGGTCCGGAAAGATTTCTTGGAGCCTTGTGCCTACAGGACAGCCAGCACACTCCCACTCTAGCCCTGAGTGTAAAGCCCCTTATTACTGCACTAAACATATGGTACTTGTCAGCTTGTCCTGAAAAGGTTTTTAATTAGTGCATGAAGTAGGTAAACACATTACTTATCCATTGCTTGTAAAACAGTGCATGTTTCTACTTTGCAAACAGCACTCTGATTACAAACATTCCCCCCAAAAGCAAAAGTTGCTATGATGGAGTTTGTAGAAAATTGCTGTGTATACCCTTGAAGGTTATAGAGTCAACCTTTGTGTGTATGTTAGGGTTCGTATCACAAAGGGGTGCTGCACTAACCAGAAAAAGACTTGTAGAGCCTTCTTTAATAGCTTTTTCCAGACTTTCACATTCTCTGCCAACTGAAAAACTGCTGAAGCTAATCCCTTAGGTCTCAGACTAGAGAAGCAGTGTGGTTTCGTCCAGAGGCAGCCATGGGCCTTTCCTAGCCATGAGACCTTTAGCCTCAGTTTCCCCATTTAAGAAATACAGAGAAGGAAAAGCATGATAATAACTACCTCATAGGGTTTCCAAAATATTTAAGTGTGTGCAAAGCCAATAGCACAGTATGTGACACAAAGTAAACCTTCTAATGTCCGAAAACCGTCTGATATCTGGGTGGCGTTGCCATTCTCTCTTGCACTGTGAACAATCCTAATTCAGAGCTTAGACCTCTTCCACATCCCACTTCCTTATAGAACACTCTTACCTCAAAGTAAGAGTGTTTCTTTTGAACTAAAACTCAAATATTTTCTTCAAATGTGTGAGAGATTTTCTGCAAAGGCTGCTAAGCTCTCTCTGTCCCACAGAATGCCGAGTACAGGAAGCAGACAAAGCAAATGTGAGCGACTTTAATTGAACATGTGGAAGACCCTTTTAGTTATGGACAGGTTTCTGAGAGGAAGCTCAAATCTCTGTCCATGGAAATTTTCAAGAAGGGAAGGTAAAGTAACCATTTTTGAGCATATACCATGTGCCAGATACTTTTTCATGCTACCTTATTTAATCCTCACAACAACCCAGTGAGCTTATAGTCATCCCCTCACCCCCCCACTTAACAGATGAGAAAATTGGATTAAAAACATTCAATTGCCCATGGCCATACGTAGGCATATTGGAACTCAGATTTGCGCCCAGGTCTATCTGATTCTAAAGCCCAGACTCTTTCGAGACTATGTAACCTATTATCTTGTGATGGTTTTCTATCTCCATCCTCCGTTAAGGTAAAAAACTCAGTAAAACTACATCTTTATGTCCTCCTCAGCTTCTCTAAATTTTATCTCTGTGTCTTGTTTCCTCATTATTTTCTTAAGATATGGAGCCAAAGGCCAGCGCAGTGGCTCACACCTGTAATCCCAGCATTTTGGGAGGCTGAGGCAGGTGGATCAAGAGGTCAGGAGTTTGAGACCAGCCTGGCCAACATGGTGAAACCCTGTCTCTCCTAAAAATACAAAAATCAGCCGAGCGTGGTGGCGGGTGCCTGTAATCCCAGTTACTCTGGAGGCTGAGGCAGGAGAATTGCTTGAACTCGCGAGGCAGAGGTTGCAGTGAGCAGAGATGATGCCATTGTAATCCAGCGTGGACAACAAGAGCAAACTCCATCTCAAAAAAAGTGTATATATATATATATATATATATATGTGTGTATATATATATATATATATATATATATATATATATGTATATATGGAGCCAAAGGTGAATTGGTTATCCTGGTGGGTGTACACAGGCCCTCGGGGGTGGGTGACTGATGGCTCCACAGCACCATCAACTGTGGTCAGGAGGACCGGAGCCCTCTGAGGAAAGGACTCATGCAGGCTGGGTCCACACACAAAGCTGGAGAGAGCCAGGAGATGTCATACTTTGCTTTAGGGTCCAGGGGTAATGCCCAAGAAGTATCCCAGACAGAGGTAAGAACTAGGATCTCCTGAGCTTGAACCGTGAGTGTCCTGTGAGAGGACCCGTTCTCACAGTGGTCACAGAAAGTTGAGCCCAGCCCCTGTAGGGTTCCAAGCCTTTGGTCAACTCCGATAAAGCCAGGCCCCCTGGCTGTCTGTCTTAAGTGACAGTATCTCGTTTTGGGGGATGGCTGTGGGAGCCCTAAGTATGATTTGGAGCCCTTGCCTTCTTGCTACTGTCCTCAAGAGCATGGGCCAGACTTGGCACAGCACAGGATATGCCTTGTGAGCTCCCAGGAGCTTCATGGTGGGGAAACTCTGTGTTACCAAGATGGTTGCCCAGTTATTCTGATGTTCAGTTCACACTAGCAGGGCACATACTGAGCAGCCACACAGTTCGTCAGATGGTAAGTGATCTAATTAACTTGGAAGTTTTTGAAAAAGACTCATCAAAACAGGACTCAAATTGTGTTATCCTATCCAGTCCCTTCCTTTCAAATCCGCTCTTTCAGATTCTGTGAGATGAAGGATGTGTACCTACACAATTTTCAGAAGGGCAAGTAGCTACCACTGGGAGGCCTTGGCACAGCAGGAAATGTGCAAGTTTCGTGAGGGTATTAGTGCTGGGAGGTGCTGACTTGGCACTTCAGAAGTTAGACAGGCTTACAATCAAGCTTCAGGAGTCACTTGGGACCTTATGATAAGGTCAGTGCAGGAAGCCCCAGAACACACAGTCAATTTCATACTAGAACTGTTTCAGGCTCTGCGCAGGTTCAGAGGCCTCCTCACAAACGAGAGGTGCCCAACACGCAGCACCACTTCCTTTCAGCCCTTCCCTCCAGGCAAGAAGGCTTGATTCCCAGGAGGTCTAGGATTAGGGTAAGGAGGGCTGACTTTAAGTGGTGATTTCTAACTTAAAGGCTCATAAAAGGATAGAGTATTCCAATTATTGTTTGACAAAGGGGTGAGGGTAAAAGTCCCCACCAGGGAGACAGATACAGTCTGATACATCAGGGCTTGGACTCAGCAGGGAAGCCCCAAAGAGCACTGGCTGCAGATACAGGTAACCAAGTGACCTGCTGAGATCTGTGGGTTCTGGGACTACATTTTGTCAAGGCCTCCTCCTCTGGACAGATGATGGAACCTGGGCTCAGGGACCCATACTCAGCCTCTGAGTTGCAGCTATGAAGGCTGTGCCAGGGACCCTGACACCATGGGGAAGGTACAGGCCCAGCTCTCAACCCTAAACTATATTAGGGCCTATGAGGTCTCCTCAGATGGGTTCTTGGTGTTCTTGGTTCATGTGAACTCACAGAATAAATGTGGCGACTTCCACAGCACTAGTTTTACCTGCAGACTTGAGAGTGGAACTAAATCCATAAATAAAGTTAATTTAAACTTTTAAAATTTAAACCCATTTTTATCAGCATGAGTCTGCATCAAAGCTAGGAAAAGTACAATTTTCCTCACCCCACACAGTCTCTTCATATTAGGGTTACCAGTTCCCCCACTCTAGCCTAGTGTCAGGTACCAGGATACCTAAGAAAGTATGAATTTGAATTATTGTCTTCTAAGTAGCTCATATTTTAAACACTTCTGCATCATAAAGAATACAATCCAGCATGGTCAGAGAAACTGAGTTCTGGTCAAGCAGATGTTTTTGCCAACAGAAAGCAATTATTTAAAAGGAATACAATAAACATTGTAAACTAAAAAAAATGAAACCAGTGAAAGTTGCAGTTAGTTGAATACTCATTGTTTGTAAATTCCAATTACAAATACTACATTTTATGAAACTAATCATATTTTAAACTTTTTTTTTTTTTTGAGACAGAGTCTTGCTCTGTTGCCCAGGCTGGAGTGCAGTAGCACAATTTCGGCTCACTGCATCCTCCACCTCCCTGGTTCAAGCAATTCTCTTCCCTCAGTCTCCCATGTAGCTGGGATTACAGGCACCTGCCACCACACCCGGCTAGTTTTTGTATTTTTAGTAGAGACAAGGTTTCACCATGTTGGCCAGGATGGTCTCGACCTCTTGACCTTGTGATCCACCCACCTCAGCCTCCCAAAGTGCTAGGATTACAGGCATGAGCCATCACGCCCATTGCCCAGGCTGGAGTGCAATGGTGAGATCTCGGCTCACTGCAACCGTCACCTCCCAGGTTCAAGCAATTCTTCTGCCTCAGCCTCCCAAGTAGCTGGGATTACAGGCACACCTGGCTACTTTTTGCATTTTTGGTAGAAACAGGGTTTCACCATGTTGGGCAGGCTGGTCTCAAACTCCTGACCCCAGGTGATCCACCCGCCTCAGCCTCCCAAAGTGCTAGGATTACAGGTGTGAGCCACCATGGCTGGCCTGATTAACTTTTTTTCTAATATTCAGTTTTGGTTTTAAAATAATAAGCACCCACCATTAAGGCATCTTTCTCTTTCCCACTTATAATTCTACATGATTTTGAATATCTCAGGGAATAGTTTGGAGGCTTTATGGAAAGATTGTCAAGTAAAAAAACACATTTCTCATTTTTAGTCAGAGAAAGCTACTTGAGTCAATAAGGTATGTGAGGGGGAAAGAGGAAAGTAGAAGTCCTACTGCACATAGCCAAGCTCAGCTGCAGTTTTAACACAGCCATTAACCATATCTGTCTGTTGTCCAGATGAGGCAAATAAGAGGGTCTGTGTCTAAGGCAAAAGGGAGGAGGTTAGCAGGGAAGAAGGCCCTTGGGCACTCAAATCAGACTGCCCAAGGTCATAGCCACTTACTGGCTGAACAACCCTGGGCTAGTTGCTTACCCATCTGTAAACGGGGGATAATGAGAGTTTGTTGTGAGAATCAAATGAGATCACATATTAACACATTGGCACAGTACATGACACATAGTAAGTGCTCAATAAATGTGAGCTAGCTACAGTAGAACTGTTAGATACAAGGCGAACCTTAGCTCCAATGGACAGTTCAGGAGAGCACTTCTTTGTAAGTAAGGACCATAGTAAACTATAATATCCATAGTCCAACAAGGAGATAAAATTATGACAGGTAGTCAAAGACTGGTTGGGCCTGGTCTGTGACTGGTTTATTATCATTACTGGTGTGCTTTCACTCAAATTCTCATGATCTAAGGCCACAGCCAGTTAGTGGTCAGAGTAACTGAGCTCTGGTTATGTAGATGTTTTGGCCAACAGAAAGCAATTTTTAAAAAAGAATATTTGACTTTTGAAGTTTACACTCTGCTCCTGCGCTGTAAGAGTCCTTGTTCACGTCTTTGACTACCTTGGTTTACACAGTCCTCAGGGGCTAAGCTTCCTGCAAAGCTACAAACCACTGTACCTACCTCAGTCAGGCCTGCCCTCTCAGCCCGCAGAACCCAGCCGGGACTTACTTCCAACCTCTACCAGCCCTGCTACGTGCCCCTGTTCCAGTGTTAACTCCAGGCACCAAAACAGTAGGCATTAGTGCCTTTCCTAGAGGCAAGTCACATTCCACAATAGGGCTCCTTGGTCACCAACCCCAACAGGAAGAACACCTGGAGTTTGCAGAGAGTTTACTATCTGTTAACATTTTGAGAGCAGATATGAACCTATTTTGATGCACTCCCACCACCTACTAGATGCCAGGCATGTTATCAGATGCTTTCAGAGTCATTATGCCATTTAATCCTCAGGCCCAATGAACCTCAGTCATTATCCCCCATATTGCACATTGCCAAGTTGGCAGACGGGTGATAAAATATGCCCCGCCTAGGAATTGGCAGGCCAAAAGAGTTCATCAACAAAAGCACTCAACTGACTTGTGCCGTATCATTTTGACCCTCCAGACCCATCCACAGAAAATGCCAAGGATGGACCGGATGCTGCGCTTGCAGACTAGGAGAATAGTTCATTTCCTCCTTATTTGGGTGTCCCTGATGGGAGGCAATAGTGAGTTGAGTTCTGATTCCACCCATTATTCAATTCTAAGCAACTGAAAAATGCCTCTAAGCCTCCACCATGTCCTCTGGAAACTGGGGATGATGACAATTCCGACTTTGGAGGCTGCTTTGTGAGGGTTAAATCAGGTTAAATGATGAACTGGGAAATGCTTGGCACATCAAAGAGCTCCACTGGAGCCATTATGATTCCATGATCCATACACTGGATGACAGTGCTCCTTGATGTGTTTGGACTAGTGCACCAGAAAGGCTGCCATTACCAAGCCAGACCATCAAGACTTAAAGACTTAAGGTATTCAAATTAGGTGTCTGGTCCATATTGTGGTTACATCCTCTAGGCTTTTGCCCCTACCCATACTCTGCTGCCACTGACACACTGCATACTCATTCTCCCATTGTTTTGCTGAGGAAGCCCAGCCACTGCTCACCCAGGAGGACACCCCTACCCACTCATCCTCACTATTTCAGCACACAAAGAAGCAGGTTGAGCTAGCAGTTAAAGAACTAGGACTGAAATCCAACTGGAATCCACAAGAAGGAGCACAATGAGCCTGCAGATGTCAGGGCACATTCAATTCTGGCCATGTTTCAGGAAAGAGCAAAAAATATTCACTCCAGATTATCAGACCTGCTCCTCAGATGAGTTCATGTGTTCTTGGGACATGTGAACTCATAGAGGTAAATGTGGCCCAATTTCCAGATCTGGGAGGAGAAGTAAATCCATAATTAAAGTGCTAAGCTAAAACTTTATTTTTATATTAAAACAAATGAGGTATGGAATAGAATGCAGAATTTACATTTAAAAATACAAAAAAATCACATTTTAGAGGGCCAATTTGGGCTAGGCCCTTTGACCACTAGGTTTTTTCATGATCTCTTTCCTATACCCTTTAAGAAAAACCTGATGGAAAAAGTTGTCAGCTTTTTTTCTAATGGTATTCTTTAATGAAAATAAACCCATTTCTGCAGAAAAAGTCATATCTAGGACCTTAAAATCACATAAACGCATGTCTCTGGACGATGTAAGAATTATGCCTCAGGGTTCCTCCTCATCTGAATCAAAGGGAAAGCTTTTTAAAGGTGTCTATTCTTAGATGTGTAATTGACAAGCTTACATATTTATGAAATTACATTTTTGTGTAAACTTGATAATTTTCAATTCTGTATTACAGGATCTTACCAACAGTATCATTACAGCTGTGTTCCTCTCAGTCGTTGCCTTCTTGGCCATGCAAGAAAAGAAAAGAAGACTTTTATTCTATGTCGGAGGGGGTAGGTAGAAGCCTTCATGACTCCATTTAAGATCAGTGTTCCAAGACTGAAAAGGGAAATTAGCAGACCCCATTAGATCATTAACCAAGCAGAATCCCCACTGCCACCCACTCTCCTTCTTGCACTGACTTCTTCAGATGATATGAAGTTGCACCAACTCTGAGCTCATGAAAATCTTAATTCTAATATGCATTTTCCGAATAGGTACAAAAGCAAGAGTCTGCTAAACCCCTTTTGAGTATTGTACACACTATTTTTGAAACGTTAAGCAAGATCTTTTCATCTATAAATAGGCCTTTGATCTTCTGGACTAGAGAATTGTATTTCAAAGACAGATAAAAAGAGAGATTGTAGGGGGGAAGTGCACTGTCAAAGCGAGTAATCCAGCCTATTCAGGAAGGAAGGCAGGAAGAAGCCTGTCACATGTCGAAGTGCCCAGTATATGCCCTGCACCAGGCTAGGCACATTCTGACTTCATCTTTACAGCTCTCATTTTTACAGATAGAGGAACTGAGGTTAAATACCTTGCTGTGGGTCACAAGACTGGGACAAACTGGGACTCACACCCTCATCATATGGAAGAACACAAGAAATGGCAGATCAAATGCTTGGAAGATTCAGGGGGTAGGGGTGGGGAGGTAGGGCTTTGGTTCAAGAAGTTAAACAATGAGAACAGAAATTAACGCAGAAAAAAAAAAAAAGAGTTTATTTGACTTCATTCCATAATCAGTAAATATCTGTCAGTCCCATTGGATTGTGCCAGACCTGAGCTCAGTGCTGGGGATGGAGCCCCTTCCCCTTTGGGGAAGCTCACAGATTC
Source organism: Ateles fusciceps (assembly GCA_036589455.1). NCBI lineage: Eukaryota > Metazoa > Chordata > Mammalia > Primates > Atelidae > Ateles > Ateles fusciceps. The sequence continues at coordinate 23,334,995 of JAZHEH010003205.1, read as the reverse complement.
ACTGGGGCAAGGCATACCTAGGAAAAGCTCATTAAGCGGCCAGGAATTAAGTGACCATAAAGAGAAACATCCAGGGCTGTCAAGAGTCCCGGTGTGCACAGGGGAATAACCGTGCCATGGGCCCCCACCACCACGTCTACCAGGGGTTCCTTCTGCTGCCAGGGGTTCCACCCCCAGGTCTCCATTTCTTACTGGATGGCAGCATCCCACTTCCACCCCTCTCTGGTCTTCCTGCCTCCAGCCTGGTTCACTTTCCATTCACCTCATGGCCACTGCAAGTGGGTTTCTGAGTCTCACACCTGACCTCTTGATAGAGTCCCAGATCCTGCACCTCTCCAGCCTCAACTCTGCCCCCTTCTCAGCGGCTCCGGAGGTCCCCAGATTCCTTAGAGACCCTAGTCTAGTGCCTGGGTTATCCTCCTCCCCTTAGGAACTCCTCCTGCCCTTTGCAAACATAGCCCAAAAGTCTTTCCACGGAGAGGCCTTCTCAGGACCCACCCCTACCTGCAAACGCTTAGGGCCAGTGCCCTTCCCTGGTCCTTTCCTGGTGCCTTAGGCATCAGGCGAGGCTACTACTGGCAACAAAATCCCCCATTTCCAAAATCCCTTTTCTGGGAAAAGCAGAGTGGGCCTGCAGCAGCCAACTGGGGTAGTGAAGGGTCAGAGGGGGACAGGAGGCCGCCCGCAGTGCCCACCCAGGATGGGGGTAGGTTCGAGACGTTGTTACCGAGCTGCAAAATAACCCCGCCTTTCCTTCCCGCATATGGTTTTGTATCTGACAGTCCCTGTGTCTCACAGCAGTAATCGTTTGTGGCATCGATGCATTTGTGGTCACCAAGACGATGAGGACTAACTTGAAAAAATTCCTGGGAGTCGAAGTCGAAAGCAAAGTTCCCCTGTCTCCCCTGTGGGGGATGCCTACCCCGAAACCGGCCCGACACCCCGCAGAGGCCCGCCTGAAGCCATCCCCGAGCCCTCTCAGATGCACGTGTCTGTCGAATCGCTCCCTCCTATCCCACCCCCGAGCTCACATGCTGTCACCCATTCCGGCCTAAATGTGACCATAAAATAAGGGCTGCCGCTTTTATCGAGAACGCCTGCTTCCTCTCGTTGCCTTGTGAAAGTCGCGTTGTATTTTTCTGCCCGTGGCGCTGCGCCCGCGGAGCTCAGGGCTGTGACCCGGTGGTCGCAGCCCCCTGACCTGGCAGCGGAGCTGCAGCTTCCAGACCTCAGGCCGCCTGGCAACGCCAGGCTGGGACCGCGAGGGCAGCTCCGCGCTGAGGTGGGACGGCAGGTAGGGAAGGGAGGTGGGGCCCGTCTGGGGCCCGCGCGTGGAGGATAGGCGGGTCCGGCAGCTGCGCACAGAGGCAGGCGCACGTGGAGAGGGGGGCGGGAGTTGGCATTCGGTGGTCCTGGCGGTTAGCTGAGCGGGCCCTCTGAGCCGCTCGGTGGACACCAGGCTCTCTGGTAGGCCTGGCCTACCCAGAAGACAGCAGGAGAGAGAAAAAAAAAAGGCTGGCTGTGAGAAGCCAAGGACACCAAGTGAGCCATGGCACCTAAGGCAGCAAAGGGGGACAAGCCGGCAAAGGGGGACAAGCCGGTGCCAGAGCCAGCTCCACCTCCAGCGAAGACAAACCCGGGAGAGGATGAGAACGACGATGAGGTGGCAGCACCGAGAAACCCAAGTCAGTGCAGCCCAAGCACGAAGTGGGCACGAGGAAGGGGTGTCGCCGCTACCGGTGGGAATTAAAAGACAGCAATAAAGAGTTCTGGCTCTTGGGGCACGCTGAGGTCAAGATTCTGAGTGTGGTAAGCTGCACTGGTATCCCTGGGTGGGGGCCTTGACCAAGGGTGGGGGAGAGGAGGAGGCAGGCTCCAGGTGTCCTCAGAAAGATGGTGAGAGGCCCTTGCTGCTGGCTCAGGTGTCTGTCTCACTGCAGGTCTGCCTAATAGTGGCAATGGTGCGGTTTTCCCCACTCACCGTGCACCCCATCTTGACGCTTATCATCACCATGGAGATATCCATCTTCAGCTTCTTCATCTTACTGTACAGCTTTGCCATTAACAGATATATACCCTTCATCCTGTGGCCCATTTCTGTAAGTAAGGGGCAATGGAGAGTGCCTGCGTCCAGAATGCTGATCATGTGTGGGGGGGAGTACCTGGAAAGTCACCAAACAGAGAGACACACCTCACCTCTCATATCTGTGCCTGAGTCAGGGGCTCAGAGCATCAGCGGGGCCCAGGCAGAGGCAGCTGGGTGCAAGAGGGGATAGCTAGGCAGAAAATGCTCCAAAAAAGCCTACCTGTGTGTTGGAGTGACAGTGTGGAACTCTTACCTACCCGGTGGTCAAAGAGAACCTGAGCCTTTGCTCTCTTTAGAGGGAAGGGAGGTGTAGCAACCAGTTGTTCCTGTGCCAGCTCACACTTAACTGGAAGATCACCCAGAAGGACCCAACCCCAAAATTTAAAGAAGAAAATTACTCTCCCATAAATCAATAAAATAAGATAAAATAAGATTTTTTTAAAAAATCACTTTTAAAGCAGTGTTAGGTCTCCAATGAATATCCCTATAAAGGATGTTTGGATCAGAAGGATGTTGAGCCCAAAGCAGTCATCTAGTGGAATGAGACAGAACTGGGCAAGTTACTGAACCATTCCCAGCCTGTTCCTCACCTGTAACATGGGGACAGTTGTAATTCCTTGCAGAATTGACATTTAATCCTGAGGATTACATGTAAATTGCTTGACACCGTGCCTGAGGACTCATGGAGTTGAATCCCTGCCCCATCACCTGTGTAATCACAGGGCATATCCACATAACCCCCTGCCAGTCAATGAAGACCCCAATTCCTAATTCCCTTTGTTCATTGCACATTCACAGCCTGGCTCCAGAGCCCTCTTGTTCACTGTTTCAATCACTTTACATATGAGGAAACTGGCTTAGAATGGCCAACTAACTTGACCCCAGGTCACTCAGCAGGTAAGTAGCCAAAAAAAGATTCAAACTTAGCTTTATGAGTACATTTTGTCCTGCCTCCTTGTTAAAAACTATTAGGGTCCAGGGATCCATAGGTCTTGACGAGGTAAATGAGGACCTCCAATACAGGGAGAAAGGACAAGAGGGCCAAATAAGGACTCTCAGAAAAGGGACAAGCAGAGGACAAGGTAAAAGGACAGGCAGAGGACAAGTTCCTCAACAAGGAGCCTGAGAAGACATTTTTAGTTCCAGCAAGATGTAAAACCAATGAACCCTGAAAATCTTCCTGCTGTGCTTACCTAAAAATATCAGGGGGAAATGTAACCAGTATTTAACTTTAACTGAATGAATGAGCTGGCAAAAAAGAAATGGAAACACACAGGCACCAGAAATGGAAAACGGGGCAGTGATCACATAAGCTGCAAAGTATGAGTGGGAATGGTCCACAAGGCATTGTCTCAGGAACCTAGAGCATGGATTTTCATGCACTCTCAAGTCAAGAAATAAGGCCTCGATCCTAAGCAAAGTGGGAATTTAGAACTGAAAACCCTGTATAAAGCCAGCACCCTGGAAAGACTACCTCCTTAGGGAAAAGATGACAAAGACACATACCCTTCTTTTTACCAACACAGAGAAATAAGGAAACATGTTCATCTCTGCCTGAGCTTTGAGTGGGGGGAGAAGTCTTCCTTGAGAAACAGAAACCTTGAGCCTGCCCTTTGTACAGATTGGAGTTTGAATTATTGTTACCTGCAGCCCAGAAACCTTCATCTCTGGGAATTACCATAAAAATTGATCCCAGTCTGATGATATTCTGCTGATATCCTTGGACTCCTGATAGAACCAAATGCAAAATCACAATCAAGGCATGAAAAGATTCTCACAGTGGGGAGGGGGGAAAAACCTTGTCAAAAATGAACTAACAATTAGAAACTACAAAACACCTGATTTAAAAAAAAACAACCATTACTAGGAATCAAGAATCAACAGAAACACAACAAATGGATTAGAATCCTGAGAATATGTGATAATAGAAGATCTGCCTGAAAATAATAATATATTTTAAATGATTACAGACATAAGACTCCTGAGAAAAGAATAAGATACTATGAGGGCAGAATAGACAGATTTTTTAAAAGTACAGTGTCTAGAATAGAAAATATAGTTATTGAAATAAAAATGTCAATAGATGAATTCACAAACAGATCAGAGAGCTGAAAAGGGATCTGTTAACTGAAAGGTATGGGGAAATTACCCAGAACATAGCACAAAGAGAGAGAGAGACATGAGAAAGAGATTGAGATAAAACATGGAGTGAGAACATCCATCAACAGTTGTTGGGCTCGGCGTGGTGGCTCATACCTGTAATCCCAGCACTTTGGGAGGCTGAGGCAGGTGGATCCCTTGGGTCCAAGAGTGTGAGACTCCCTATGGGCAACATAGGGAGACCCTGTCTCTACTAAAAATTTTAAAATTAGCCAACCATGGTGGCGCATGCCTGTCATTCCACTACTCAGGAGGCTGAGGTGGGAGGATGGTTTGAACTCAGGAGATCAAGGCTACAGTGAGCTCTGATGGTGCCACTGCACTCCTATCTGAGTGACAGAGCGAGACCCTGTCTAAAAAATAATAAAAGAGGTGTCAAGAAGCTAGGCACAGTGATGTGTGCCTGTAGTCTCAGCTACTCGGGAGGCTGAGGCAAGAGAATCTCTTGAGCCCAGGAGTTCAAGGCTGTAGTGTGCAGTGATCACACCTGTGAATAACCACTGCACTCCAGCCTGGGCAACAAACAAGACCCCATCTACTTAAAAAAAAAAAAAAAAAAAGCTGGGGGAGGGGTTGGCATGGTGGTTCATGCCTGTAATCCCAACACTTTGGGAGGCTGAGGTGGGTGGATTCTTGAGGCCAGGAGTTCAAGATAAAGAAAAAAATTTTTTAATGAAAATTTTTAAAAGTTGTCAAGAGAATAGATAAGAGGAAATATTCAAGAGAATGGAGTCCGAGCATAATGGCTTACATCGGTAGTTCCAGCACTTTGGGAGTCCAATGTGGAAGGACTGCCTGAGTCCAGGAATTCAAGACCAGCCTGGGCAACATCATGAGACCTTCCCCTTGTCTCCACAAAAAAAATTAGCCAGGCATGGTGGCACACGCCCGAGGTCCCGTCTACTCAAGAGGCAGAGTTAGGAGGATCACTTGAGCCCAGGAGGCTGAGGCTGCAGTGAGCTGTAATCCCATCACTGCATTCCAGCCTGGGAGACAGACAGAGACCCTATCTAAAAAAATTTAAAAATAAATAAAAAGAAAATAGAGAAAATGGAGAAGAGAAAATATTCAGAGTGATAAAGATGGAGAACCATCCATATTTAATGAGAGTAGTGTCACTGAAAATGGCATAATAGGGAACTCCAAACTTTTGTCTCTTTACTGCAGCAATGAGTAATCTAGCAAAAACTGTCAGAACTAACTTCTTCAGAACCCAAATCTCATTAAAAACTTACAACAACCAGAGGAGTGCTTAATGAAGGAAGAAGCTGCTGGATTTTGGTAAGAGAGAATTGCGTACTTTAACTTACCTGCCTGCCATCTCTTACCCCCACAGTTTGGCAATGGCTATAAAAACAGCAGCCCAAATTCCTGGTAAAGCTTGCTAATGACCAGCATAAAAAGCTATTTTCTCGTGTACGTGCGTGCGTGCGTGCGTGTGTGTGTGTGTGTGTGTGTGTGTGTGTGTGTGTGTGTTATGAGACAGGGTCTTACTCTGTCATCCAGGCTGGAGTGCAGTGGTGCAATCACTGTCTCATTACATTACAGACTTTGTTCTCAAAGAATTGTGGTGTGTGTCTGTTATGAGCTGTCTGATGACTACCTAAGAGGTTGGTCCCGGGACTTGGCTTTGTTTCACCTGCCTCAGAACCTTCTCAGGGATGAAGCAGGCTACAAGATAGCATTTTGTCAAAAGCATTTAAAGGCAAATATACTAGCCTCAACCACTCGGGACAAGAGAAAACAGATGAGTCAAGCTGTAGACAAACCAGAAAATCTGGGAAGAAAGAGGCTGAGAAAGGAGATATAGTAGCGAATCTAGAAGACTACACACATTCCCAGGGCTGGACAAATACTCAGAAAACACCTAAGAAGACCCTAAGCTTCCACCTTTGGTTGACCATTAGGCTCTGCAAAAGCAGGAGGTGAAAACTACGACAGAGTTGTAAACAGTCTGGTCAAATGTTGATAAAGTGCCCCAACACAGAGCCAATCTGCAAAGACCAGTAATTTTTTTGTTCATTTGTTTCTAAGCATTTAAGGAAATCCCTGTCAAATCACTAGCTGACCATTAAGTTAATGAAATGGACTTCAGTAGCTACGCAAGAAAAAACAGTACAGTCTTTCAAAAAAGGGTTTAGAATCTGGGTGCAGTGGCACACACCTGTAGTTGCAGCTACTCTGGAAGCTGAGGCAAGAGGATTGCTTGAGCCCGGGAATTCAAGTCCAGCCTGGACAACATAGTGAGACACCATCTCTAAAGAAATGTTTTCTTAATAAATAAAAGTTGAAAAATCACTAAACATACAAATGATTGCAACTCACAATAAGCAGCAACAACAAATTCTGGGGAGGAGATAGAATCTGATTTTCAGATTAACCACATTACAATATTCAAAATGCTTAGGGTTTTTTGTTTGTTTGTTTGTTTTTGTTTTTTTTGAGACGGTGTCTCACTCTGTCACCAGGCTGAAGTGTAGTGGCGCAGTCTTGGCTCACTACAACCTCCCACTCCTGGGTTCAAGCGATCCTCCTGCCTCAGCCCCCCGAGTAGCTGGGATTACAGGTGTGAGCCACCGCGCCTGGCAAGATGGTTAGTTTTTAACAAAGAATTACAAGGTATGCAAAGAAACAAGAAAGTATGGTCCATACACTGATAAATAAAAAGAAATTACAGAAACTGTCCCTGAGGAAGCCCAGATATTAGATTTACTAGACAAACACTTTAAATCAACTATCTTAAAAATGCTCAAAGAACTACAGAAAATGATGAGATCAATTTAGGAACAGAGAAAAGTTTTAAGGGATGTAAAAGGTTATAAGGGAGGAAAACACCAAAAGAAAGCTGACAACCCTGTAACACCAGCACTTTGGGAAGCCAAGGCAGGCAGATCACTTGAGGTCAGGAGTTTGAAACCAGCCTGGCCAACATGGTGAAACCATATCTCTACTAAAAATATTTTAAAATTAGCTGAGCGTGGTGGCGAGTGCCTCTCATCCCAGCTACTGGGAGGCTGAGGCAGGAGAATCACTTGAACCTGGGAGGCAGAGGTTGCAGTGAGCCAAAATCAAGCCACTGCACTCCAGCTCAGGCAGTAAGAGTGAAATTCCATCTCCAAAAAAAAAAAAAAAAAAAGAAGAAGAAGAAAGAATGAATGAAAGCTGACAAGCTTAAATACCAGACTAAACCAATTTTATATATAAAATCAAGACGATCACTACATACAGCAATTTTGAACTTGTATGCACCTAACAATATAGCCCCAAAATATAAAAGTCAAACATAGACTTAATTATAAGAAAGAATTGACAAATAGTAACCATAGCAGGAGATTTTAACATGCGTCCCTCATTAATTAACAGCTTGATCCACTGACATATAAAACGTAGAACTATACATCCAATAATAACAGGCTTTATATTCTCTTTAAGCTCAGTTGAAATTTTTATCCCTTTGATAAAAATTATCCTCACATAAGACCACAAAGCCAATATAAATAAATAACAAGGAAGTGATAACATATAGACTACATTCTCCAATGCAATACAGTTAGAAATCAATAACTAAAATGTAACTAAAGCCTTGTATGTTTGGGGGATAAATCTAAGGTTTTCCCCAGTATATGGAGATTTAGTTATATGTAGTATTTGCAAATACTACCTGTAAAATACAGATAAACAATTCAAATTCAAATCTGTATACTTAGAAAAGAAGAATGAGCATTAACAAATGAAATGTCTATATGAAGAAGTTACCAAAACAAAACAAAATAATGAAATTAAGGAAATGCCAAAGTTAAGAACTAAAAATTAATGAAATAGGAAACAAAGATTTATAGGGAGGATTCATAAAACCAAAAATGTAGTTATTTGAAAAGACTAGTAAAGTAGACAAACTTCAAGACAAAGAAAAGTAGGAACAAAGACAAATAGTGCAAAGATCAAGAAGAGATTTTAAAGATCATGTGGGAAGCCAGTTGGATGGCTCATGTCTGTAACAGCACTTTAGGGGGCTGAGGCGAGAAGATCAGTTGAGCCCAGGAGTCCAAGACCAGCCTGGGCAACATCTCTACCAAAAAAAAAAAAAAAAAAAAATTAACTTGGTGTGACAGCATGCACTTGCAGTCCTAGCTACTTAGGCTGAGGTGAAAGGATCACTTGAGCTGGGGAGTCAAGGCCTCAGTGAGACAGTGATTGCACCACTGGACTGCAGCATAGATGACAGAGTAAGACCCTGTCTCACAACAAACACACACATGCACACACACACACACACACACACACACACACACAGGAAAATAGCTTTTTATCCCAATAAACTAGAAAACTCAGTTAAAATAATTTTCTAAAATATATATATATAATTTTTTAAAGTTGACTCAAAAATAAATAGAAAAACAGGTAATGAAGGAATTCATCCATGTTTTCATCTGGCACTTTTACTGTTTTACATTTGAGTGGTTTAGGGACAGGATATGAACCATGACTCCATTTTTATATCCTGATGGCTTTCCAGTTGTTCTGTACAGTTACTCCTGTACTGAATAGTACATCTTTTCTCCCACTGATTTGAAATGGCGTATTTGTTAAATGCTAAAAATTCCGTATGTAGAGTTTATTTCTAGATTTTATAAATTAAGTTCTATTTGGTCTGTCTCTTTTTTTTCTTTTAAAAACCACTGTAATATGTCCTACTATCTGGTAGAGCTTTGATCTTAAGACCAGACATTATAAGGAAAGTAAACTACAGGCCTATCATATTTGAAGATAGCCACAAAAATTCTAAATAAAATATTAGCATAGTGAGGCCGGGTGTGGTGGCTCACGCCTGTAATCCCAGCAATTTGAGAGGCCGAGGTGGGTGGATCACTTGAGGTCAGGAGTTCAAGACCAGCCTGGCCAACATGGTAAAACCCGTCTCTAAAATTAGCCAGGCATGGTGGTGAGTGTCTGTAATCTCAGCTACTCAGGAGGCTCAGGTAGGAGAATCACTTGAACCTGGGAGGCAGATGCTGCAGTGGGTCGAGATCACACCACTATACGCTAGCCTGGGGGACAAAGCAAGACACCGTCTCAAAATAATAATAATAATAGTATAGTGAATCAAGCAATATATAAGAAAGCAATACATCATTATGAAGCAGCAATGATGCCAGGAATACAAAGATGGTTTTGCCATACACACACACACACACACACACAAATTATATATAACATATGTACTAATATGTTTCACTATAATTATTCACATAATATATTTCACCATTTTATTTAAAGGAAAAATATATCTCATAAGCTGTAGAAAAACTAGTAATATTCAATACCAGTTTTTAGAAAACTCTTAGCCAACTAGGAATAAAGAGAACTTCCTTATCTTAATATAGGTATCTATCCAAACTTACGCAAATTGTATTTTATGGTGACAAGGAGCATTTCCTTAGAGACGCTTACTATCTTCTATTCAACATTGTGATGGAAATCTTAGTACAATTTGACAAGAAAAACAAAAGGTTTAGAGATTGGGAAGAGGAAAAATCTAATAGAATTATCAACACAGAAAATCTAAGAGAATTTACAGTCAAATCACTAGAAGTGATTGAGTTCCACAAGGTTACCAGACACAAAAGCAATAGTGTTCCTGAATACCAACAATGAACAATGAGAAATGTGTGATTTTTTAGCTGGGCGTGGTGGCTCACGCCTTTAATCCCAGCACTTTGGGAGGCCGAGGTGGACAGATCACTTGAAGTCAGGAGTTTAAGACTAGCACCATCTCTACTAAAAATACAAAAATTAACCAGGCGTGGTGGCACGTGCCTGTAGTCCCAGCTACTCAGGAGGCTGAGGCATGAGAATCGCTTGAACCAGGGAAGCGGAGACTGCAGTGAGCCGAGATGGAGCCACTGCACTCCAACCTGGGTGACAGAGTGAGACTCCATCTCAAAAAAAAAAGAAGTATATGTTTTTAAAAGAAACTACTTAAAAGAGCAACAGAAACCACAAGGTGCCTAAGAATAAACTTACTGAAAGAAATGTAAGATGCTACGTCGAAATTATAAGACTTTATTAATGGACATCAAAGGAAAATGTAAATAGACAAACATTCCACATTCACAAATATGAAAACTTATCATAGTGATGGCAATTAAGTTCTGAATTAATCTGTAAATTAAATAAAGTTTCAACCTAACATGGGTTTTTCATGGAACTTTACAAGGTGATTCTAAAATTCTCATGGAAGAAGAAAAATATTAACAAGGATGGACTAACCCAACAAGATATCAGATTTACCATAAAGCTTTGGTAGTAGTTCAGGGATTGACAAGAAGACTAATGAGATTGTTAGATTGAATGTTTGTGTCTCCCACCCTGCAAAATCACATGCTGAAGCCCTAAACCCCCGTGTAGCTGTACTTAAGAGATGAGGCCTCTAAGGAAGTAATTAAGGTTAAATGAGGTAGAATACTGCGGCCCTGATCCAGTGTCTTATTTTTTGTTTGTTTTGAGACAGAGTTTCACTCTTGTCACCCAGGCTAGAGTGCAGTGGCACGATCTCAGCTCACTGCAACCTCTGCCTCCTGGATTCAAGCGATTCTCCTGCCTCAGCCTCCCAAGTAGCTAGGATTACAGGCATGCGCCACCATGCCAGCTAATTTTATATTTTGTTTTTGTTTTTGTTCTTTTGAGACAGAGTTTTGCTTGTTGCCCAGGCTGGAGTGCAATGGTGTGATCTTGGCTCAGCACAACCTCTGCCTCCCAGGTTCAAGGGATTCTTCTGCCTCAGCCTCCCAAGTAGCTGGGACAACAGGCATGTGTCACCATGCCCAGCTAATTTTTTGTACTTTTAGTAGAGACAGGGTTTCACCATGTTGACCAGGATGATCTCGATCTCTTGACCTCGTAATCTACCTGCCTTAGCCTCCCAAAGTGCTGGGATTACAGGCACGAGCCACTGCACCTGGCCTAACATTGTATTTTTACTAGAGACAGCATTTCGCCATGTTAGACAGGCTGGTCTTGAAGTCCTGAACTCAGGTGATCTACCTGCCTTGGCCTTCCAAAGTGCTGTGATTACAGGTGTGAGCCTGGCCAATAAAGTTTCTTTCTAAGAAGAGACCAGAGAATTCTCTCACTTGCTCGCTGTCTACACACACACACACACACACACACACACACACACACACATCAAAGAAAGGCCGTGTGAAAACGTAGTGAGAAGACAGCCATCTGCAAGCCAGGAAGAGAGCCCTTACCAGAAACGAAGTTTTCTGGCACCTTGCTCATGGACTTCTAGCCTCCAGAACTGCCAGAAAGTTAATGTCTGTTGTTTAAGCCACTCAGTCTGGGGTATTTTAACATGGCATCCTGAGCAGACTAATACAGGAATAGAAAGAGAACTCAGAAATAGACCTACAAACATATGGCAACTTGGTATATGACAGAGGCAGCATTATAAAACAGTTGAATAGAATATTCAATAAATGTCCCTGGGATTTGTGGAGAGAGAGGAAGGGAGGGAGAGAGACAGAGACTATATATCCCATTAAAATAAAAACTTCAGCCAGGCACAGTGGCTCACACCTGTAATCCCAGCACTTTGGGAGGCCAAGGCAGGCAAATCATGAGGTCAGGAGATCAAGACCATCCTGGTTAACACGGTGAAAGCCATCTCTACTAAAAATACAAAAATTAGCTGGGTGTGGTGGCACATTCCTGTAGTCCCAGCTACTCGGGAGGCTGAGGCAGGAGAATCACTTGAACCCAGAGTTGGAGGTTGCAGTGAGCCCAGATCATGCCACTGAACTCCAGCCTGGCAACAAAGCAAGACTCCATCTCAAAACAAATAATTATATGTATATGTATATGTGTGTGTGTGTGTGTATATATATATATATATATATATAAAAAAAAAAAGAGAGAGAGAGAGAGAGAGAGAGAGTGTGTATATATATATGTGTGTGTGTATATATGTTAAAACTTTTCAACAGAAGACATCATAGGCTGGGTACAGTGGCTCACACCTATAAACCTGGCACTTTGGGAGACCGAGGCGGGAGGATCACTTGAGTCCAGGACACCAGCCTGGGCAACATAGGGGAAACCTGCCTCTACAAAAACAATTTTTTTAATTGCACAGTGGCAAGGGCCTATAGTCCGAGCTGAGGCTAAGGTGGGGAGGATTGCTCGAGCCCAGGAGTTCAAGACTGCAGTGAGTGGTAGAAACACCCTGTCTCTCATTTCATTCATTCATATAGTAGACTACATCAGTTAAAATTAATCAACTTATATTTCTCAATGTAGATCAATCTAAAAAGTTTTTTTAAGTTTAAAAAGCAAGCATTGGAAGGTAGGACACTTTTTATTAAAATATAAAAAATGTATTTTGAAATACACAAAATTGGCTGGGCGCAGTGGCTCATGCCTGTAATCCCAGCACTTTGGGAGGCCAAGGCCAGCGGATCATGGGGTTAGGAGAGCGAGACCATCCTGGCCAACATGGTGAAACCCTGTGTCCACTAAAAATACAAAAAATTAGCCAGGCATGGTGGTGCGTGCCTGTAGTCTCAGCTACTTGGGAGGCTGAGGTAGGTGAACTGCTTGAACCCGGGAGGCGGAGGTTGCTGTGAGCTGAGATTGTGCCACTGCACTCCAGCCTGGGCGACAGAACAAGACTCTGTCTCAAAAAAAAAAAAAAAGAAAGAAATACACAAAATAGTATACATTGTTTATGAATATATAATATGTAGAAACGCACAAATTCGATGGGTAAACTGCACATCAGCTTCCAATGTGTGACTGTCTTTGGGAAGACAAAGGTTGGAGGAGGGAGGCAAGAGGGACAGTAAGAGGGAGGGAAGCGAAGGGGCTGGACTTCTTGTTTCCAAAGAGGCCTACAGGGGACATTTGCAAGATTAAATTTCAGTGGCTCCTGGCCTGGTGGAGGTGGGAGTCGGGGGTAGGATGTTCTATTATTTTCTGGGCATTTGAAATGGATCAACATTCAAATCATTAAAAAGGAAAAGGCCTGAAACAAAGTGGCCAGGGAAGGACAATAGCAGGAAATGGCATTATAGAAACCAAGGGGCATGGCAGGTGTCTTCCGGCGCTGCAGGATCAGCTGCTTCTCACCCCATCCTCTAAGGAGTGATGCAGGAGGAAGCCAGCCTGCTTTTGGCCAGCTCTGAGGAGTTTGGCAACGCCTTGTCAGTAGCGTGATGGAAACAAGTATATGGGGAGGGTGAGATTGAAGTCACGGGGATGGGCAGGAGGGTTGATGAAGGAAGAGGAGGCAAGGAGGGGAAGGGGTCTAGGAAGTCAGGCCAAGGGCAGGGTGTTGCAGAGGAAGCTGCCAGGCTCCCAGTGACATGCTATAGTCCATCAGAGCCAACGCAGCCCATCCAGACTCCAGAGAGGGGGAGCTGGCCCTGGAAGCTGAAAGGCAGTGGTGGGGTCCTTAAGAGGGACATGACATTTCATAGTTGTATATTTATTTAAATGAGTATTGGCCGGGCACTTTGGCTCATGCCTGTAATCCCAGCAGTGTGGGAGGCCGAGGCAGGTGGATTGCTTGAGTCCAAGAGTTTGAGACCAGCCTGGGTAACATGGTGAAACCCCATCTCTACTAAACACATACACACACACACACACACACACACACACACACACACACACACACATTAGCTGAGCGTGGTGGCACACACTTGTAGTTGCAGCTACTCAGGAAGCCGAGGTGGGAGAATCACCTGAGCCTGGGGAGTTCGAGGCTGCAGTAAGCAGAAATTATACCACTGCACTCCAGCCTGGGTAATCGGAGTAAGACCCTGTCTCAAAAAATAAAAAATAAAAAGAACAGGAGTATTGGTGGGAGGAGACATAAGCAGAAACCAAATGTGTGATTTCACAGAGAGATGGTAGAAGAGGGTGCTGGTGACTTCACAGGCTTCGGCACGAGGGCATTTAAGCATCCTGGACATTTTAGGTTTCAATTTAAAAAGCCCAGCAGGAGGGTCACAGATCTGTCCACCTAGCCCAGTGTGCATTTATCTTTATGCATACATTTTTAAATTAGGTGGAAGTTTGCAAATCATTCCTTTGGAGGAAGCTAGCCAGGGTGCAGTGTTTGCTGATGGGGGCCCTGGCTTTGTCTGAGGCTGACTTACCTCTCCACCCTCAGGACCTCTTCAATGACCTGTTCTCCTTTGCGTTTCTTGTGGGAGCCATGGTCTTTGCTGTGAGAAGTTGGCGGTCCACGCATGTCCACTACTTACTTGGCGTGGTGAGTCTTTCCATGCTGGGCCGTGCATTTGTTCTGAATTCACCTCTTTTGGAGGATAGGTGTTGTCCCCTGTTTAAGGAAAGGGCTTCTTTATTTTTCACAAAAATCTTGGGATCAAGGCAAAGTTTAAAAGTTAAGTAGGCCAGGCGCAGTGATCATGCCTTTAATCCCAGCACTTTGGGAAGCCAAGGCAGGCGGATCACTTGAGGTCAAGAGTTTGAGACCAGCCTGGCCAACATGGTGAAATACAAAAAATACAAAATTTACAAAAATACGAAATTTACAAAATTTAGTAGAAAATGTATTTTCTACTAAAATACAAAAATTAGCCAGGCATGATGGTGCATGCCTGTAATCCCAGCTACTTGGGAGGCTGAGGCAGGAGAATCACCTGAACCCAGGAGGTGGAGGTTGCAGTGAGCAGAGATTGCACCACTGCACTCTAGCCTGGACAACAGAGCGAGACTTAGTCTCAGAAAAAAAAAAAAAAATGAAGTAGACAGATGTTTCCAACGGAGCCACCATTTAAATAATGATGATGTCCAGGGAGCCAGCCCAAGCTCCGACCCAGAGCAAACAGTCCCACCCTGGCTGGGTTTAAAGAGAAAAAGAAACAGAGGTGGGGAAGGCAGGACGTGGGAGTGGAGAAGGCAGAGGTGAGGAAGTAGACAGGCTCCAAGCCTTTTGGGACTGCTTGTCATTCAAGGGGACACAGGGGACATGTGAAACAGCACCCACTGATAAATGAGAGAGCAGGAGGGAAACTGGCCACCTTGGGAATGGAAAGCAGGAGTCACGAGGACCTTTTGTTTTCCAGATCCTTATGGGTTTGGCTGCATTTTTTGCTTTTATCGATGTGTGTCTTCAAAGAAACCACTTCAGAGGCAAGAGGGTCAAAAAGCATATGCTGGTTCCTCCTCCAGGAAAGGAAAAAGGACCCCAGCAGGGCAAGGAACCAGAGCCCGCCAAGCCACCGGAAGCTGCCAAGCCACTGGAGCCAGCAAAGGGAAAGAAATGACTTGGCAGAGGCTCCTGGTGTCTGAAACAGCAGTGGATTGTACAGCAATGTTTCCACTCTCTTCCTTGTCTTCTTTCTAGAATGGTTTTCTTTTCCATTTTAATTACCACCTTTGCTTGGAAAAGAATAGATTAACAGATTCTAACAGCCTAAAGTTGATGTAAGCATTATTTTGTTCACTCAGCAAAAGTTACTGACTGTCAGGTGCAGAGGGCGAGGCCAGGCAGGGCCTGGGAGCCAGGGCTCCTGGAAGTGCTCCCAGGATACTGGGCACCAAGGGCCTGAAGTGTAAGTGTTGCCAGCTAGCAACCCCGACCAGCTGACAGCAGGGGGGGCAAAGGAAGACGAGAAACCAGAAAACAAAAGGATCATTTTGTTCACACTGATTTTATTTAATTTTACTTTTTTAAAAAAGCATCCAAGCAATTGTTATGAGAAAAATAAGTTTGTTGGCCTTCCTTGCAGTTTAGTAATTTTTTTTTTTTTGAAACTGAGTTTCACTCTTGATGCCCAGGCTGGAGTGCAGTGGTACAATCTCAGCTCACTGCAACCTCTGCCTCCTGGGTTCAAGCGATTCTCCGGCTTCAGCCTCTGGAGTAGTTGGGACTACAGGCATGTGATGCCATGCCTGGCTAATTTTTTGTATGGTAGAGATGGGGTTTCACCATGTTGGCCAGGCTGGTCTCGAACTCCTGATCTCAGGTGATCCACCCACCTCAGCTTCCCAGGGTGCTGGGATTACAGGTGTGAGCCACCGCGCCTGGCCTGCCATTTAGTATTGATCCTCACTGAGGTTCACTCCGGTGGAGGTGAGGAGGGCAGGGGGTGTCATCTCCTCAGGGCTCAGGGCCTCCAAGGGCCTGAGTCTGGCTGGCATATGGGCTGAGCACAGGAGAGCCTAAGGGCTGTTTCCCTCTGGGGCCTGGAGTGTCTCCCTCCACTGACGACCTGAGCATAAGGCCTGGAGTCCCCACATGCAGGCCTCGCAGGTCTTTCCACCAGGGAAGGCCCTACTCTAACTGGACAGTCCAGCAATCCTGGCAGGGGAGGGGCTGCCTCCATGAGAGGAAAGCCAGGCCCCAAACTGACCCATGAGGAGCCGGAAGGGGTCTGTAGGGAGGAAGCGGGGAGCCCCAAGCCCAGCCTGGGAGACAGCTGGGAAGGTCCGCTGAGCCCTGGGGACATGATCGTGACTTTGGCCAAGGCGATCACTGAAGCCTGCGAGGAGACCACGTGCTCAGCTGCTGCTGCAAAGGTGTGTGGGAGGAAGGAGGCCGCTAAAGGTCCTTCAGGTGGAGAGACAGGCAGCTGTCGGCCCCTAGGGGTGAAGACCTAGAACTCGAGGTGGCCCCAGGCTCCTCTGCCTTCAAGTCCACTACCCCATCTGTAGCCTCACAGCACCCCCTGCAGGCCAGACAGTGTGAGGCACACCTACCTGCAGCTTTGTAAAGAAAAACAAAAATGCACACTACCCTGCCACATGACCCAGAATTCTTCTCCTATGTATTTAGCCAAGAGGAACGGTATACTAGAATGTTCATGACAGCCAAAAACCAGAAAGAGCCACATGTTCAAAAGGAGGTAAATGTGCTACCTTCAGAAAACAGAATGCCCTACTCCGTAATAAAAAAAAAGCTATGAATACAACATAGGTGGATTTCACATTATAGAAACATACCATATGATTCCATTTCAAAGCAGTTCAGGAATAGGCAAAAATACAGTGAAAGCAAGCAGTAGTTGCCTCAGGAGGTGGAGGTTGGAGATTGATTATGTAAACCAAAACGTATCTGAGACAGGCCACAACTGATTTAGAAGTTTATTTTGGCGGGGTATGGTGGCTCATGCCTGTAATTCCAGCACTTTAGGAGGCCAAGGTGGGCAGATCACTTGAGCCCAGAAGTTTGAGACCAGCCTGCCCAACATGGTGAAACCCCATCTCTACTAAAAATACAAAAACTCGCCAGGCATGGTGGCAAGCGCCTGTAGTCCCAGCTACTTTGGAGGCTGAGGCAGGAGAATCACTTGAACCTGGGAGATGGAGGTTGCAGTGAGGCAGAGATTGCAGTCAAGCCACTGCACTCCAGCCTGGGCGACAGAGCAAGACCTTATCTCAAAAAAAAAAAAAAATGCCATCGTTAAAGACAATGCCTCAAAAACAGGTCTGTGCCTTTCTGCAAAAATGATTTTGAGGGCTTCAGTATTTATTTATTGGGTGGGGGCAGAGTCTCACTCTGTAGCCCAGGCCAGAGTGCAGTGGCACGATATTGGCTCACTGCAACCTCTGCCTCCTGGGTTCAAGCGATTCTCCTGCCTCAGCCTCCCAAGTAGCTGGGACTACAGGCGCCCACCATCACACCCAGCTAATTTTTTTTCTTCTGTATTTTAGTAGGGATGGGGTTTCACCATGTTGCCCAGGCTGGTCTCGAACTCCTGAGCTCAGGCAATCTGCCCACCTTGGCCTCTCAAAGTGCTAGGAGTACAGGTGTGAGCCACCATGCCTGGCCGAGGGCTTCAATATTTAAATGGAAAAGCGGGCTGAAAGGGAAAGAGAAAGGGTATGGTCACATTGCAGAATCCAAAAGTTGCAAGCGAAAAGGAGCAGGTAGGGAAGAGTGCATGATGTCTTCTGGCACTCAGTAAACCGGCACTTGATGAGGTGAACACAGAGCAGCTACCTGTGGGAATATTTCGCCATCTGTAGCTCTCTGCTTAGGAACAAAAGAAAAGGCAGCTTCTTGCATGACTCAACTCTCACCTTAATTTTTTCCTTTTGGCACAGTGAATCAGGGTCTCGAGTTTATTTTCACATTTCCAAAGAAACATAAGGGAGCTTTTGTGGGTACCAGGAATATCGTGTCTTCGCTGGAGGAGCTGGTCACACAGGCATACACACTTGTCAAAACATTCAATGGTATATTTCAGATCTGTGCATTTCATTGTATGTAAATTTTACCTAACAATGTAAGCTACATATGATGATGCTCAGAATCCCATGGGAATCTTCCTAAACTACTTTGGTCACTCGTCTCAACTTCCGGGGTGACACTTGAGAGCAGGGAGGGTCTCTGCGATCCCAGGGTATAACGAAACTGAAGTGCGGCCTGGGCTGGGCTGAGGGAGGCTTCAGGAGTCATGCTAAGAAAAGGACCCCAGGACAGAGACATGGGCTGTAGGAAGATGCCCCTTCAGCACAAAACTACATCAGGTAAATACTTCCCGGAGCAAGGAATGGCCTTGGGTGTGGGGCAAGTCACTTACACATCTGGTTGAAATGCAGATTCAGCAAAAAGCCTAATTAATTAATTAATACACACGGAATAAAGATGGACACTGTGTCCTTCAAACAAAAGAAACTCAAAAAGAGCAACCAGCAAACAAGAGTTCTTGGGGTAGCAGGGTGGGAAACTACAACAAATATTTTAATTTTTTTTTTTTTTTTTCGAGACGGAGTCTCGTTCTATCGCCCAGGCTGGAGTGCAGTAGCGCAATCTCAGCTCACTGCAACCTCCACCTCCCCGGTTCAAGCGATTCTCCCGCCTCAGCCTCCCAAGTAGCTAGGATTACAGGCACCCGCGACCATACCCAGCTAATTTTTTTGTATTTTTAATAGAGATGGGGTTTCACCATGTTGTCCAGGCTGCTTTCCAACTCCTGACCCCAAGCGATCCACTTGCCTCAACCTCCCAGAGTGCTGGGATTACAGGCATGAGTCACCATGTCTGGCCAAGATTTTAAAATTTAACAGAGGGGTTGAATAATAGAATAATTTAAGATGCCAATTCGTGATCTGAAAATTTGAGGAAATCTAGAAAATTAAGCAAAAAGGCAGGAAGACTTTTCTTTTTTGGAAAAAATTAAGAAAGACATGGAGGATAAATCTAGGAGGATTTATCTAACAACCGTCTCAAAGGGATCACAGGAGGTGAGAAAATGGAGAGAATTTTTAAAAATTTCAGTTAAATTAAAACTGAAGTCTTATAGAAAGGACCCTCCAAGGCCAGGTGCAATGGCTTACACCTGTAATCTCAGCATTTTGGGAGGCCAAAGCAGGTGGATCGCTTTAGCTCAGGAGTTTGAGATCAGCCTGGCCAACATGGCAAAACCCTGTCTCTACCAAAAACAAAAAAATTAGCCAGGCATACCGATGCATGCCTGCAGTCCCAGCTATTCCAGAAGTTGAAGTGGGAAAATCAATCACTTGAGCCTGAGAGGTCAAGGCTGCAGTTAATCAGGACTGTACCACTGCACTCCAGCCTGGATGACAAAGCAAGACCCTGAAGAAGGTAGGAAGGTAGGAAGGAAGGAAGGAAGGAGGGATGGATGGAGGGAAGGAGGGAAGGAAGGAAGGAAGGAAGGAAAGAAAGAAAGAAGGATGGAGGGAAGGAGGGAAGGAAGGAAGGAAGGATGGAGGGAAGGAGGGAAGGAAGGATGGAGGGAAGGAGGGAAGGAAGGAAAGAAGGAGGGAAGGAGGGAAGGAAGGAAGGAGGGAGGGAAGGAAGGAGGGAAGGAGGGAGGGAGGGAGGGAAAGAAAGAGGAAGGAAGGAAAGGGAGGGCCCACCAAGTGTTGAGCAGGTTTACTGGGAAAGCATCCTCACCTACCTACACATTGCTTGGTGAATTATTAGAATTCTAAAAATTAAGAGAAAATCCTAAAAGCCGAGAGATAGAGAGAACACAAAGATGACATTGACAAGAGAAAAATCAAACAGGTTCCAATATTCACTCAGGATATTGGAAAACAATGGAGCCAGGAGCGTCAAAGTTCTGAGGGAACTAGCAAATAAAAGACAACATTTAAAAAAAAACAGGTAATGACTCCAAGATTACCACTGACAAACACTACTCTAAAAAAATCAAAAATGTCATGCAACGCCGGGCGCAGTGGCTCACGCCTGTAATCCCAGCACTTTGGGAGGCCGAGGTGGGTGGATCACTTGAGGCCAGGAGTTCGAGACCAGCTTGGCCAACATGGTGAAACCCCATCTCAAAAAAAAAAAAAAAAAAAAAATGTCATGCAACAAAATTTTTTTTAATTCCTAGGAACACCAAACCCCACAGGAACCCAGAGGGCAAGAGAGTCCACAGAAGCACAGCACAGCCATCAGCCTACTGGAGAAGGGCAGAGTGGAATGTGGGGGGTGGGATGGGGAGAGATGGAGACACCCTGCAGTCATCTAGCCACCTGCACTGAAAGTTATCCTGAGAAGCTCTTAGTTCTAAAGTGAACTACCTGCAGCTCAATGAGACGAGACTACTTAATAATCATGCAGAATTTGATGAATGCGTGTTTGGCTCGTTAACGTTTGTGATCACAGCCGTGGCGGCCAGCTCCCTCTTTCAGCCTTCATATTTCTCAGCTGAATCTTTTCCATCTTTATACCATCTTTATTCATTTTAATATGTGACTCTATCTTTTTGGTATTTTAGTTAAAAGTAGTACAGGAAAAAAAAATTCAAAGGGGAATGATTTTTATTGTTGTTAAATCTTTTATTTGACTATTTAAAAAAGCAGAGGGCCCAGGCGAAGTGGCTCATGCCTGTAATCCCAGCACTTTAGTAGGCCAAGGCAGGTGGATCATCTGAGGTCAGGAGTTCAAGACCAGCCTGGCCAACATGACAAAACCTCGTCTCTACTAAAAACACAAAAATTGGAGCTGAGTGCGGTGGCTCATGCCTGTAATTCCAGCAATTTGGGAGGCCGAGGCAGGCAGATCATGAGGTCAGAAGTTCAAGACCAGCCTGGCTAACATGATAAAAGCCCATCTCTACTAAAAATACAAAAAATTAACCGGGGGTGGTGGCACGCACCTGTAATTCCAGCTACTCGGGAGGATGAGGCAAGAGAGTCGCTTGAACGCGGGAGGCGGAGGTTGCAGTGAGCTGAGATCACACCATTGCACTCCAGCCTGGATGACAGAGCAAGACTCCATCTTGAAAAATAAATAAATAAATACAAAAATTAGGTAGACATAGTGGCACACACCTGTAGTCCCAGCTACTCAGGAGGCTGAGGCAGGAGAATCACTGGAACCCAGGAAGCAGAGGTTGCAGTGAGCTGAGATTGCGCCACTACACTCCAGCCTGGCGCCTGATGACGGAGTGAGACTTTGTCTCAAAAAAAAAAAAAATTAAAAAACAAACAAACAAACAGAGTGCAGGGCATGGGTGGCTCAGTCCTGTAATCCCAGCAATTTGGGAGGCCAAGGTGGGTCAATCACTTGAGGTCAGGAATTTGAGACCAGCCTGGCCAACATGGGGAAACCCCATCTCTACTAAAAATACAAAAACATTAGCCAGCCATGGTGGTGGGCGCCTGTAATCCCAGCTACTCAGGAGGCTGAGACAGGAGAATCGTTTGAACCGGGGAGGTGGAGATTGCAGTGAGCCGAGATCATGCCACTGTACTCCAGCCTGGGCAACAGAGTGAGACTTCATCTCAAAAAAAAAAAAAAAAAAAAAACCAAGCAGGAACTTGAAAATCCAAGGCAAAGGAAGCTTTCTTTCTGACCAGAAGAACTGTGATCCCAAGAGTGTGGGGGAGAAATTTCCCTTGGCTTTTTTCTTTATCCTCCTACAGCTCTCCCCTGAAGGCATAAGCAATGTCAGGAAACAGAGTGGAGAAAGTAAAGCCCCAGCTTACTAAACAGAGGGCCCCTAGGAACTTGAAGTGTCAGGGAGGCCATGGACAGGAAAGATCTGAAAGAAGAGACCCCGTCAAGTTGTGCATGAACCCTGGGATCACCCGCAAACTGTGTGCATGGATTTGACCCAAAACAGCATACCGAGGTCCTATAGAACAAAACTACAGGGTATACTAGAACTCAGCTCCCAGACTGACCACCCAGGCACACAAAGGAGAAATCCAGATAGCACTGCAGAGAAGGGATAGGCCATCTGGCAGAAGACGAAGAATACAGAGGACCCCAACAACACTAGAAACCATCTAGACCCAACAGGTGTGCACTGAATACTCCACCCAACAGCAGAATATACATTCTTCTTAAGGCACATGGAACATTCTTTAGGACAGACCATATTTAGGACACAAAACAAGTTCAATATGTTTTAAAATATCAACATGGGCTGAGCGCAGTGGCTCACACCTGTAATCCCATCACTTTGGGAGGCCAAGGTGGGCAGATCATCTGAGGCGGGAGTTCGAGACAAGCCTGGCCAACACGGCAAAACCCTGTCTCTACTAAAAATACAAAAGTTAGCTAGGCGTGGTGGTGGGTGCCTGTAATCCCATCTACTCAGGAGGCTGAGGCAGGAGAATCAATTGAACCTGGGAGGTGGAGGTGGCAGTGAGCCAAGATCGCACAATTGCAGTCGGGCAAAAAGAATGAAATTCCATCAAAAAAAAATCAACACTATACAAAGTATCTTTTCTAGTTACAACAGAATAAAGGAAAATAGCTGCAAAAATATACAACAGCAACCTATTAGAAATGGAAGGACAGGCTGGGCACAGTGGCTCACCCCTGTAATCCCAGCACTTTGGGAGGCTGAGGCAGGTGACTTACTTAAGCTCAGGACTTTGAGGCCAGCCTAGACAACATAGTGAGACATTGTCTCTCCAAAAAATACAAAAAATTAGGCTGAGCACCATGGCTCACGCCTGTAATCCCAGCAGTTTGGGAGGCTGAGGCAGGTGGATCACCTGACGTCAGGAGTTCAAGATCAACCTGGCCAACATGATGAAACCCCATCTCTCCTAAAAATACAACAATTAGCCAGGCATGGTGATGGGCACCTGTAATTCCAGCTCGGGAGGCTGAGGCAGAAGAATCGCTTGAACCTGGGAGGTGGAGGTTGCAGTGAGCTGAGATTGTGCCACTGAACTCCAGCCTGGGCAACAAGAGTAAAACTCCATCTCAAAAAACAAATAAATAAATAAATAAAATGAGCCAGACATGGTGGTGTGTGCCTGTGGTCCAGTGACTCTGGAGGCTGAGTGGGGAGGATCACCTAGGCCTGAGAGTTCAAGGCTGCAGTGAACCATGACTGTGCCACTGCACTCCAGCTTGATCAACAGAGTGCAACCCTGTCCCTCCCCCTAAAAATAAAGAAATGTAAGGACAGAGTGATAAATCTAAAATTTTAGTTGGCAGCTTTAACACGCCTGTTTTAATAAGTTAATAGGTCAAGTAAAAACAAAAAGGATGCAGAGAGTTTAAATTACACAATTAGCAAAGTATGTCATAGCTGTATAGATAAACTTTGTACCCAACTAAGAGAGAATATTCATTCTTCTTTTTTTTTTAAATTAGTGAGATAAGGTCTCACTCTCTCAGCCCCGGCTGGAGTGCAGTGGTACAATCATAGCTCACTGCAGCCTAGAACTCCTGAACTCAAGCAAATCCTCCCACTTCAACCTCCTGAGTAGCTAGGACCACAGGTGTGTACCACCACGCGCGGCTAATTTTTTAAATGTTTGGTAGAGGCAGGGTCTCCATATGTTGCCCAGGCTGGTGCTGAACTTGTAGGCTCAAGCAACTCTCCTGCCTCGGCATCTCAAAGTGCTGGGATTACAGGCATGAGCCACTGCACCCAGCCTTATGTGTTTTAATACATCAATTTTTAAAGACCAACAATTCAACAGAAAAGCATACAAAGGATGTGAACAGTCACTTCTCAGAAAAGGAGATGCAAGTGGCTCTTTCACAGTGAGAAATGCTTGATCTACTCATAACTAGAGAAATGCAAATTCTCTAATGCAAACTGCTCAGAGAGAACCTGATTTCTAAAATATCATTCTCCAGTGAAAAGAACCAGAACTTTTTGGAGGAATGGCTGATTCTAGAGCTGGGAAGCAGAGAATACGAAATGAACCTGAAGCATCTTACGGTGTCATAAAATAAGGAAATGGTGGGGTGGGGAAGATGGGGCCTGTTAAGCTCACAGGAGCTCACTTACGAACTGAATGAAGTCCCTAATGAAGGGGGCCTAAGGGCTAAATTGAAACAACTTAGCTAACAAAATTAAGTATGATGATTTTTTAATTGTAACACAAAGAATTAAATAAACAAGTGAAGAAGAAAAAAATCCTCCTTAAAGCCATCCTGCCTTCCTTCCAGGCATTTCCTGATGTCATCCTATAAGACAAACCCTGGGCTGGGGCTGGGCTATGACAGTTCCCCTCAGGCGCTCACAGCCTGCTGGCAGGATGGACGGCGACTTCACGAGTGTGCAGTCACCTCATATACAGGCACCCACCCAATTCTCCTCTTTCAGCTTCTCTAGTTCAGCGCCATATTTTGCTTTTTCTTGGTATCCTTTTTGTAAATTAAGATATAAATTACATGAAATAAAATTTACTCATTGTAAGTGGACAGTTTGATGTGTTTTGACAAATGTAGGTCCCTGTGTAACCGCCACCCCAATCAAAATAAAGAACATTTCTTAGCACTCCAGGAAGCTTTTTCCTGCCCCTACTCCCGGCTACCACTCATCTAATTTATGTTACTGTAGCTTACTTTTGCTTGTTCTAGAATTTCATAAAAATGAAATCATGGAGTAGGTGGTATATTTTGAGTCTGGCTTCCTTCCTTCAACATACTGTCTGAAGAATGCATTACTTTATCAGTGCTGAGTAGTATTCCATTGTATGGCTGTACCACAGTTTCTTTATCCCTTCTTCTGTTGATGGCCACTTGGTTTCCAGTTCAGGCTATAAAAATTATGAGGGGGGTCAGGCAGGATGACTCACCTGTAATCCCAGTACTCTAGGAGGCTGAAGGATCCTTTAAGTTCAACAGTTCAAGACCAGTCAGAGCAACACATTGAGACCCCATCTCTAAATTAAAAATTAAAAGAAAAAATAAGAGGCTGGACACAGTGCCTCATGTCTGTAATCCCAACACTTTGGGAGGCCAACACAGGTAGATCACATGAGCCCAGGAGTTCAAGACCAGCCTGGGAAACTTGATGAAACCCGCCTCTACTAAAATTACAAAAAAACAAAAAACAAAATTAGCCAGGTGTGGTAATGCACACTTGTAATCCCAACTACTTGGGAGGCTAAGGCACAACAATCGCTTGAACCCAGGAAGCAGAGGTTGCACTGAGCTGAGATCTTGCCACTGCACTCCAGCCTCAGCAACAGGGCGAGACTCTGTCCAAAAAGCGAAACAAAACAAAACAAAAACAGAAAGAAGAAATATGAAGGGTGCACTATGCTGTCCTATAAGCTCTCCCCCGCTGCTGAGAGAGAAAACCTAAGGGCCTCTTAAAGATGCCATCACAGCAGTTCAGCCGGGAGGGGCAGGAATGGTTTGGGATCTAGTAGAGGTCTGAAATGGATAGAGATCAGAGAAAGCTATAGGAGGTGATGGTGGGAGGACCTTGGTGACAGACTGCCAGTAGGAGGGACAAGGACGACCCGCAGGTCTCCACTAGTTGGGTGGAAGGAAAGGAGGGGGCAGTGCCCTTTACAGAGGCACAGGAAGCTGGGTCTTGATCACGCTGAACTCCAGACGCTCTGCAGATGTGCGCACATGAGTGTGGTGTGTGTGTGTGAGAGAGAGAGAGAGATGTGTGTGTGTTAGTGTGGGGGAACTGCAGGTCATGGAGTCCTGCAGAGGTGCGTGCCTGTGTGTGCGCGTCTGTGTGCCTGGAGCTGCGCGTGCGGGTCTGAGTCCTCCAGGGTTGGGTGGGGGAGGGGGGTGAAGGACCAAGGCCTGAAGAGCCAACAAAGAGGCCCTGGGGGAGGGTGGGACTGCCAAGGACAGGAGGGGGTGGCCAGGGAAGTCGCAAGAAAACTCGGACCCCCAAGAAAGAGAGAGACTTGGGGTGCGGAGCCGACATCACGGCCGGGGTCTTTGCTGTTTAGACGCCGGGTTCCCCGGATCCCGGACACGCGCACGGGCAGGAAGTTAGACCAGACACAGCGAGTATAGGCAGCCCTTCTGGATAGGGGGAAGACGGATGGGAGCTCCGATGGGGTGCCGGGGCGGTGATCGGGAGGTCTCCAGCGTCCCGGACGGGGGTGAAGGAGAAGGCGGGGTCTGCGGAGGGCCCAGGCCAGGGCGTGGGCGGGTCGGGCCCAGCACCCCCGGCCGCCGGGGTCCGAGGGGGGAGGGGCGGGGCGGAGGAGCGGGTTGGGCGGGGCGGGGCGGGGCGGCGGGGGATGCACCCCTGCTCTAGCCAGTGTCGCTTGCCCTCCTTCCGCACAGCCCGCGTTTCCGCTTCCCTCCGGGCGTGGGGAGAGGGGGGAGCCAGGCCAAGCCCGGGCCCTGCCGCCGCCGCCGTCGCCACCATGTGGCCCCCGGACCCGACCCCGACCCCGACCCGGAGCCCGCTGGCGGCTCCCGATC
The DNA here is from genome assembly GCA_036589455.1 of Ateles fusciceps. NCBI lineage: Eukaryota > Metazoa > Chordata > Mammalia > Primates > Atelidae > Ateles > Ateles fusciceps. Next base: position 23,308,137 of record JAZHEH010003205.1, on the reverse strand, counting down.
CCACCCCGTAGTCCCGGGGCTCCGCGCCCTGCTGCCGGCGCGCGCCTTTCTCTGCTCGCTCAAAGGCCGCCTCCTGCTGGCCGAGTCGGTGAGTGCGGCAGGACCCTCGACGGCCCTGCTTTCGGAGGGGGACGTCGGGGGCGCGGGTGGAGTCCCGGGGTGGCGGCCGTGCTCCGATGCCCCCCTCCCCGCGCTGCCTCGGCCGACTTTTCTCAGGCGCTTGGCTAAGTTGGGCCGAGGTCCCCCAACTTCGGACGGCGGGGCGGGGCTCGAGCCGGGGCCTTCAGCGGCGCTGTCCCAGCGAGTCCAGAGCTGGGGCCCCTGGGAAGAGGGGTGGGGCCCTCTTGGGCCCCGGGGACTCGGCCCGTTCGGACCTCCGGGACTCTTGGGCCGCGGCGGGGTCCGCTTTCCTGCGCGCGGGAAGGGCGGGCCAGGGCCTCGAGCTGCGGGGCGGAGGGGACCCCACTCCAGGGACTGGGTGAGGCAGCTCAGCGGTGACTTCACCGCCCTCCTCCCCCACCCCCGCCAGGCTCCTTCCTACTCCGCGCTCGCCCCCGCCCCAGCCAGTCGGGCTTCTTTGTCCTCTGGACACGGGAGGCGCCGGCACTGTCAGCCGTGGGGTGGGGGTGGCGCTAGGCCGCCGTGAATGGGGAGGGAGAGGCCGGGCCGGGGGCCGGGGAGGAGGGAGGAGGGAGTGGTGCATGTTGGCGGCCACTTGTTGCTGAGATCCCAGCGACTTGGCGCTTCCTGCCCTTGTCCTCACTTTGCAGATGAGAGTGCTGAGGCGCCTGATTTGACAGGAGGCTCCACTGAGGGGTCCATTTAGAGTGGCCCGGAGGGTGTGGGCAGGTATTCTGCCCGGGACCTCTCCCTGGTCGTTCAGGGCAGAGGGCGAAGGTGGTCCTGCAGCCTCTCCTGCGGTCATCCCAGAGGCCACACTCCCAGCCCCACCCTGGAGACCACTGGGAGCCACTTGAGGGGAGAAGCCTGGAATCCACCGTCCCCTGAGGGAGCTTGACCCCTTCCCCCCACCCCAGGACCACCTCATGGTGGGAGGAGGTGTATGACCAGCTAGAGCATAGAGGCCACCCTGGGCTTACCAGATGTCAGGAATTCAGGTCAGGGAGGATAAGGAGGGGGTGGGGGGTCTGTACTCAGGGGTCACAGGAGCCACTGAGGGCACTCCTGCCTCCCTTGTCCCCTAACTCCCACTCCCAGGCCAAGCAAGTGCAGAAGCTGACATGGACAGAAACCGACAGAAGAAGGGGCCCCAGAAATCGCGGGATGAAAAACAGGAATTGAGAGGGGGAATCCCCAGAATTAGGCTTTGGGGCAGGAAGGGGAGGGCCAGCAGGACAGCCTTTGGCAGAGGACTAGGGCTGGGTGGGTCCCACAGAAGGGCTTCCTGGCAGGCCCCAGCAGCCTCCCAGCCCCTCTCTATGCCTTAGTCTGTCTGTCCAAAGGGGGCTCAGCAGCACCCAAGGCCATGTGCAGGGCAAATGGGGGTGCCCTGGGGACCCCCTGGGATCCCTGCAGTTCATTTGTCTGAAGCAGCCACAGTGCTTCCTGTGGGGCATCTGGGTGTCCCCATGGGGCCCCCTGCACCCGCTAGAAGCTACTCAGCCATGGATGTATTCAAACGCAGGCACAATGACAGAAATCAGGACAGATGGCCTCTCCAGCACCCACAGGACCAAGTTGCTTAAGAACTCTATCTGTGCTGGGCACAGTGACTCACCTGATGTCAGGAGTTCGAGACCAGCCTGGCCAGCATGGTGAAACCCCCTCTCTCCTAAAAATACAAAAATTAGCTGGACGTGGTGGCAGGCGCCTGTAATCCCAGCTGCTTGGGAGGCTGAGGCAGTAGAATCGCTTGAACCTGGGAGGCGGAGGTTGCAGTGAGCTGAGATCGTGCCACTGCACTCCAGCCTGGGCAACAGAGCAAAACGCCATCTCCGGAGAAAAAAAAGAACTCTATCTAGGGGGTCAGCCAGCCCTGGGTTCAAATTCTAGTAGCTTCTGATTAGCCATGTGACAGAGTCTTCTCATCTGTAAGTGGGGCTGTGCTCATGGGTGGATGTGAGAGTCAGGGGAGATGCCCGTGAGCCTCAGGGCACCAGCCACCGTGGAGCCCAGGCTGGCTAACACCTGGGCCTGCTCTGCAGCACACCTGGGCTGCAGGACTGACCAGGGCTCAGCATCCTCTCGCATCAGCTCTTCCCACCTACAGAGTGGTGGGCAAGGCTGCAGTGAACATTTTGATTCTTGTAGTTCAAGTACAGCTGGTCCCGCCTTTCACAGCTGGCCCTGTATGAATGAGGCAGTGGAGCCTGAGGTGTCAGTGCCAACGTACCCTCTCTTGGATGTTCCTTTCTTATTATGAGAATTTGCAAATGCATTAAAACGCTGAAAGATTTTTTTGCTTTATCTATCTATCTGTCCGTGAATCCATTGTACCTAACACAAAATAAATTGCAGACATCAGGACATTTGAACTCTGAACACTTCGGCTTGCATATCATTAACTAAAGAGATCTGAAGAGATCTGTCTTTTGTTTTCAAGGTGAAATTTACATTCAGTGACAACCACATGTCTTTGGTGTTGGGTATTACTTTTAGAAACTGGTTCCTGCCCAGCTTGGATTTGCCTCCGAAGGGCACTGAGTGGGGTGGATGTGCTTGGTAGGCTGGGGCTTTCTGACTGGGTCCTAGTGGGGAACCGGGGTGGGGTCAGGACTCAGGGCCATGCCCAGGCTTGGGAGGCAGCATAGGTGTGGGCCTGGGCCATGCTGGGGTTCTTTTTTAGTGGGGGCACAGAGTCTCTCACTCTCTCACCCAGGATGGAGTGCAGTGGCCTGATCACAGCTCACTGCAGCCTCGACCTTCCTGGGCTCAGGTGATCCTCCCGCCTCAGCCTCCCAAGTAGCTGGGATTACAGGAACACACCACCACGCCCGGCTAATTTTTGTATTTTTTGTAGAAATGAGGTTTTGCCATGTTGTCCAAGCTGGGGTTAAATTCCTGGGCTCAAGCAATCCACCTGCCTTGGCCTTCCAAAGTGCTGGGATTACAGGTGTCATGCACGGCACTTGGCGTGGGATTCTAATCTGGCTCTGCCACTTCCCAGCTGCGGGACTGTGAGCAGCTGGCTTCCCCTGCTGGAGCTTCCTCTATCCTGACCACAGGTCCTGGCCCAGAGGAGCACTGGACAAGGAGCATGAAAAGGCTCTGGCTTCACCCTAAACTCCTTGCCCGCAGGGTCTCTCGTCATCACTTTCATCTGCTACGTGGCGTCCTCAGCATCTGCCTTCCTCACAGCGCCTCTGCTGGAGTTCCTGCTGGCCTTGTACTTCCTCTTTGCTGATGCCATGCAGCTGAATGACAAGTGGCAGGGCTTGTGCTGGCCCATGATGGTGAGGACAGGGGCCCCAGGAGGGAGGGGTGCCCTGCACAAAGCAGCCAGATGAGGAGTCCAGAGTCATGCACTTGGGCCCTTACCCAAGTGTGCTGGAGTTTGCAGTTGGTTAGTACTGGATGGAGAGACGCAGCTTCAGATCATCCAAGCTCCATACTCAGCAGCCCTGCAGTCTGGAGTGGGCTGTGGTGCCTCTAGAGTAGGTCTGTGAGGCAGGGAACTCGGTGAGGGGTCTGTGGCCACAAGGTGGCGCTCGTAATCCCCACAGGGCCTTCAGGAATGAGCTGCAGCCACAGGAATTCAAGCCATTTCCATGCGGGCAGGGGAGGTTAACTGAGGATTTGCAGGGCCTACGCAGACCTCAGCCATCTGCAACCCTGACCTCGTTTTATCACCTGGGAGGGCTCAGATCCCAGTGGACTTCGCTGAATGAAATGTGTCCTAGAGAAAGGGCAGCAAAGGCTGGACTTGAACCCTGGTCTCTTGACTTCATATCCAGCATCCACCACCTCAGGAGGGCTGCACCCTCTGTGTCCCCATCTTAGGGACAGGTAAGCAGAAACTGTAATCCATAAATGGATCCACCACAAGAGTGTGGCAAAGCAGGGCCAGGGCCTGATCTCCCCATTGGAGAGCGGGAAGGGAGCAGGTGGGGGTGTTTCCAACTTCTGCTTCTGCCAAGATCCACACAGTTTTTTGTCCAGAACTTAGGACAGCAGCCCCACTGGACCCTGGATACAGCAGTGTCAGCTGCTGGCAGGGGCAGCAGAGGCACTTGGGGGGCATGACAAGGGCCTAGGCAGGGCGGGGTAGGAGCCCTGAGGTGTGAGGCCTGGGGCTGGGAACATGACCAGGCTGCCAGGCCTCCTCCCCATGCTGTGCTCAGCTCCAAGGGGCTCAGGGCAGCATGGTTGCACCCCTCTCTCCCAGGACTTCCTGCGCTGTGTCACCGCAGCCCTGATCTACTTTGCCATCTCCATCACAGCCGTCGCCAAGTACTCAGATGGGGCTTCCAAAGCCGCTGGGGTGAGTAGACGCCCCACCCTCCGGAAGCTGCAGATGCCCCTCTAACTGCTCACTTGGGGTGGGACCTGGGGCAGATCCTTTCCCTGCTGGGGCCCCCCTGGGGTCTCATGTGGGTCCCGATGATGATTCCAAAGTCCTCTTGTTAAAGATTGACTCTACCCGGAATTTTGAAAGGCTGTTTGTCAAACCAAGTTCACAGCTCATTTTCCCCCACTTGCGTTACTCGGAAGGATCTGTGCCTGTCACTCTGGCTGTTTGTCCAAGCAGGTCTGAAATGGCCCCCGAGGCTGAGGCAGAAGCATCTCAGTGCCACCCCCCTTGCTCCCCAGCCTCCTGGAGCAGGGAGTCAGCCCTATGATACGTCCCATCCACCCTGCCCACAGGTGTTTGGCTTCTTTGCCACCATCGTGTTTGCAATTGACTTCTACCTGATCTTTAATGAAGTGGCCAAATTCCTCAAACAAGGGGACTCTGCAGATGAGACCACAGCGCACAAGACAGAAGGTGAGCGGCCACCCTGATCACCCCAGCAGTGCTTGGCAGGGGCCTGCCCTCCTTTGGAGATGGCTGGCAAGTTTGAGGCTGGGGTGGGATCATTTGGTCCCTCCTGATGGCAGGAGTATTTTCACAACCCATTCTCACGTAACGTCATGCAGCACTAATCACAAAGCAAATCCCATTCCCCCTCATGCCCCCTCACTCAGCCTTTCTAGGAAGGGCAAGGAGTGGACATGGCAGAGCCTTGGGCCAAGCCAGCAAGTCTCCCTGAACAACACCCTCGCCACCACCCTGTGCAACCAGTCACTTTCAGAGCACCTGTCCACCTGGGATCCAGAGTGGCCACCTCCTCAACCCAGCCCCTCTGCTGTCTCACCCACCCAGGCCTGTCCTGAGGAGCTGAGAGGCCAGACAGGAGTCAGACCCAGAAACCGTGGCGAGGGACACATGATGTGTGCCATACGAGAGGAGGGGCCAGATGGGGTAGCAATGACAATAAAACAGGAGCCGATAGAGGGAGGGATATGGCAGCTGAAGGTGGGCCCACGCTGAGTGCCAGCCAGCCTGGCGGTCCAGGGGGGATGCTAGAGCTAGGTCCTGACAGATGGCAGTAGAGGAGTGTGCAGGCAGCAGAGACCAGGCAGGTGCAGGGAAGAAAGCTGAGAGCACAGAGAGCAGGCGCTTCCGCTCAGGGAGATGCTTTTCTAGACCTAGCAATGTGCCCCTGCTGGCAGTGCCTGTGGCCCAGCAGGTAGACCAGGGCAGCTCTGTAAGGGCCTGCAGGCGTTACCCTGTGTTGGGATCTTCCCTAGGCAGGACCCAGTAGGTTAGGCTTAAGAGCCACTAGTTTCCTAACAGCCAGGTGCTGGGGCCATGGGGACTGTGAATCCCAGAAACCCGTCCTTCTGCTGGAAATGAATGCCACTCATCCCATCCTGTCCCTTGGCAAATACTAGGGTAGAGCTCCCCCGGTAGTTTCCTCAGGTTCTGCAACCTGCTGCCAGTTGCCTGCAGCAAGTGCTCCCAGACAGCCAGCCCAGGGAACAAGCAGTAAACATCAGCGGAGACTTGGGTGGGTTTTTTTTTTTTTACTATTTGGAGAGTTTCACATATATAACAATTATTTTGCTGTAAAATTATTCCTGGCTTATATGTTAGAATTGAATATAGAGGCCAGGCACAGTGGCTCCTGCCTGTAATCTCAGCACTTTGGGAGGCCAAGGTGGGCAGATCACCTAAGGTCAGGAGTTCAAGACCAGCCTGACCAATATGGCGAAACCCCATCTCTACTAAAAATAGAAAAATTAGCCAGGCATGGTGGCGCATGCCTGTAATCCCAGCTATTAGGGAGGCTGAGGCAGGAGAATCTCTTGAACCTGGGAAGGTGGAAGTTGCAGTGAGCTGAGATCACATCATTGCACTCCAGCCTGGGTGACGAGCAAGACTCCGTCTCAAAAAAAAAAAAAAAAAAAAAGGGAGAAAGTGGCTGCTGCCTGTGGCAAGCCTCCGGCGCGGGGCCTGCCCTCATGCTAGCAATTACTGGGAACGATAGAGTCAGCTGCGGGAGGCCTACACCCAGGCTCCTGCGAGCAACCCAGCTGTGCTTCCACAGAGACTGTCCCGGGCACCGCTGCCCTGAGCCTCCTGCCAAGCATCCTCTCTGCTTTCCTTTCAGAAGAGAATTCTGACTCGGACTCCGACTGAAGGCCTGGTGGTGCCCTGGCAACCTGAGCCACATGGGCCTCCACCCCTGCACCTTACAGGGGACGCTGGCGTTGGAGGGGAGACCCGGACTTCTGAGTTGCAGAGGGGGCTGCGGACACAGCAGGCCCCCACAGCCTCAGGTCCCACTTGAGCCCAGGCTTGCCCCTCAGCTCAGCACTGTTGACCATGCTGTGCATGGGGGCATCTTGGGTATCCCACCCCTTCTCCCCATTTCTGTTCCACAGGCCTTCAGCCTTTCAACCTTTCTGACAAAAACCAGCACAAGGAGTCAAAGCAGAGCCTTGTCTCCACCTGGGCAGCAGGCACTCCACACTGCTAGGTGGCAGGGGTCGGTGGGGGGTGGTCTTCTGTGTTTCACTAACAGGAACAAAGACAGAAACTGTGACAGGGCTGCCCCGCCAGGCCCAATGGGTTTGTCTGTATTTAGTGCTTCTGCCCACACCAGGCACTTTGGTGACAATGTCCCTTCCAAGAATCTTTGGTTCAAGGAGCACCAGTTCCCCTGAAGGAGGGAGAAACTGACCTTTGCCTTATCACCCAGGAGAGAGTGGAGCTCAGCACCCAGAACTGACACCAACCACCCTTGGAAACCATGTCTTCTGGGAGTGAGATGACCATTCTGGGTCTAAGACTGTTTAAAGAAGAGCTCATAGACTGACTGATCCCGAAGACAGAGGGTACCAAATAGTGATGTCACACTGACAGTATCACAGGGAGCTGGGCGGGCCCAGCCAAACCCTCCTTCTTAGAGCCCAGCCAGCAGGCAGGAGTTCCTGGGACCCTCAGGACGGTGAACTTCCAGACCCCAGAGCAGGTCTATGGGCCACGCCAGGAGATGATACCAGCCTTTTGTGTTCACCTAAGGACTTATACTGTGTATCTGTCTTTGATGGACTTTTATAACTTTTTATATTTTTTTAAATACAAAAGCAGCTTCTTAACAGATGGCGTTTTCTGTGACTCTAGGCCTTGTGAAGGAGCCAGAGTTTGGAGCATTTGTGGCCTTATTCTCTTGCATGTGAATCTCTTACTCTGAAAAAAAGCCATAATGAATGAAGCCAGACTGACCACTTGCTTGGAGTGTGTGTTTGAAAAACCAGAGCAATACTGTCTGGTATCATGTCAGGTTCAATACCAACTGGCAACACCGGTGTGGATCCTGACAGCCTTCAGTCTTAACTACAATACACATGAAATCTGAGTACCATTTAATCCTTTCAGTGGTCCCCTAACCTTTTGGCACCAGGGACCTGTTTCGTGGAAGACTGTTTTTCCACGGACCAGGGATTGGGGGATTAATGGTTTGAGGGTGGGAGGGGATGGTTTCAGGACGAAACTTCATCTCAGATCATTAGGCATTAGATTTTCATAACGAGCACACAACCTAGATCCGTGGCATGCAGTTTATAATAGAATTCGAGTCTCCTCCGAGAACCTAGTGGCACTGCTGATGTGATAGAAGGCGGAGCTCAGGCGGTAATGCTGCGCGGTGTGACTCCTAACAGGCCCCATGGTACCAGTCCACTGCCCGGGGGTTGGGGACTCATGCTCTAGTTCTCAACATTATCCTGTTTTACAAACAAAAAACTGAGACAAAGGTTGGGTAACTGGCCCAGGGCTCTCTCACACATCAGGATAGTGTCTCACGGCAGCCTCAGGCAGCCAGAACCCAGGCTCTCCTGGTTTGGAAGCTGGTTGCATAACAGCCTGGAGAGTGGCAGCCCTGGAGGACTCCAGTCCGCGTTCTTGTCCAGGCTGAGGGGAAAAGACAAGATTTTCTGGCCAAACTTTCACGCACCACATGTACTGAAAATGTGTATGAAAGCTGGGTGTGCAGGAATGAGAGGCCCCTGGTGGAAATATGTTCCACCCTGTCAGCCCTGGCAAAGCCGCAAAGCTGGTGTCAGAGAGCCTTGTTCCACCCTGAGGATCATGGCTGTGTTCAGCCTGTTTAGGAACTGGATCTGTTGCCTTTAAGGGGGAGAGGAGGCCAGTCAGAGTTAAGAAAGAGGCAACGACATCCTTACACGTCCATTTATTAAACAAGAGTTCCTTCATGACGATTTAATACAATAGTTATTAACGATTAGTGTTGAGAAAATTATTTCCTTCTACATACAAAAATACAGATTTGAACACTGAAAACGATCAAGACAAGTACCAAGAAAAATTGGTCCTTCAAAAGAAAGGGGGGGAAATTGAGGGCAATGTGAGGCTTTGTCTGCTGTCGGGGACAAATCAATAGCAGCAAAGCTTTGGGGTCCCAATCCACTCCAGACATACAGACTTGAACCCAAGAACCTGTGAGGTGGGGGCGCCCACCCAAGGCGTCCGTGTCAGCTGGAAAACCAAACACGTAAACCAAAGTTTGCTCAATGGGCATCACCTCGGAAAGCCCACAGTTGTGTCTTGAAACAGCCAAAATGAAAGAGACTTAACAAGTAAAATGTGATTGTTAACACTGCCCCCCCAAAAGTGCCACCAGGTGAAGTACCACGGATAAATCATATTGGAAAGTTACTACTTAGCTGTCTGACTTGACTTCCTTTGTTATCAAATAATTACATATTCTAACCCTTCAGAAAGACACTTCAAAAGCTATGATTTTATGTTTCAATTCATCTGTACCTTCATTTGCAGTGGCTCAGCTAGTTTACTCAAGGGTTTTGGGGAACCAGACATAACTCACATCCTGCAAGAAGGAAAGTCAAAAGGGCCGGTAAAGAGTATGTGTCTGTGTCTTAGTGTCATCCAGCTCCTCACAGCAAACAGCCTGTTCTTTTCAGGCCTGAAACCCGGCAAGGGCCACCAAGTCTAGCCAGAGCATCCACAACGAACCAATCTGAGATCAGAGTGGAAGGTGAGAGCCCAGGAGCCAGCTGGGGCCCCGGGAAGCTTCCTGCTCCACGGGGGCAGGAAGGTGGCACCTCACAGGATACCCACACTGATCCTGGTAGGGGCCTGGGCCAGAGAATATGCTTGGGCTCAGTTAACCAGCTCAAACCACAGGGGAAGGAGCCGGTCACCAGCTTCTCACCATTTTATACCCAAAGACGAGGAGGTCAGGGCTCCGATGCCACTCTTTCATTTGTAAAATATGGAACCACTTTCTTTGCACTGTTTGAGGGGAGCAGTGGCTCCAGACTGAGCAAGTAGTTAAAAAATGCCAAATGCAATTATACTGACATAATTATTTCACAGAAATATACTCTTACTCTCAGACTATTTAAATAAGCAGGAACAAGATGTGGGAGCAGCAGCAGAGAGGAAAAAGGAATAGCCAGGGAATTTTTTGTTTGTTTGTTTGTTTGTTTCTTCTTTAAAATACATACAAAGTGTAAAGAGAAAATGGCCAAAACCTCAAAACTACCATTGTTGAAAACAATATTAAAAGGACACAATCTAAAATCATGCTACAAAAATAGTGTTATCTGGTTTAACTAAATGTACATCTTTTTCCAATTCCATGATTGACAAGAGTGCTTATGCGACGCATGGAAGGCACCAGAGGTGAAGTGATTATTTGCCTTAAAATATACAAAGACAGAATTGCCTACTTTGAAAAAAAAATAGTCATACTTGTAAATAAATAGTTTAGTGTTTCTGCCATGGGTTCCTGAACCTGTACAAATTTCAACATATACAAATAGTTTCAATTCCTAGCATTCTCCTAGAGGGAACCACGTCAAACAAAATCAAGTTAGGAAAAGCACTGATTTTATCCAAGTAGGTCAATTTGAGGCAAGATTCAAAAACGCATTTTTAAATGGGTTACAGAGTGAAAGAGCTGGGAGCAGGCGGCCCCCTCTGGGTCTGGGCCAGCCTATGAGTCCATCCCAGGCATCCTGCCCTTGCCTCCACCAGCCCTCCGGCTGGCCAGGTCTCCCTTCAAACCCTGAGTATTTGCCTTCCTCACTTCTGCAAGAGGGGAACAGAGTCTAGAAACTTGCAAAATCGATTCTGGAAAAAGCAGGCAAGCAAAGCAGGGCCTGTGGCAGCAAGCAGCGTGAGTCAGGCCTCCCCTTGGTGCAGGGGGCACTATGTCTCCCCTCGTCTCCTCACCATCCTTTCACTTTCCTGATAAAAATGGGGTACTTTCCACTGGGTGTCAGCACTATCATCCTAAGGCAACTCAGGCATGACAGTTTTAGACTATGACCAAATCTCACACAAACCATTATCAGAATCTTGTTTCACACCATCTCTCTTCTCAGGCACAGTTATTTAAAGAAACTCTGGTCTGGCCCTAAATCCCATCAGCAAAGCTGACTAAGGTGGTCTGAGATACGTTCTTACTCCTAAACTCGAACTTTAAAGTTCTGATAACTCCCTGGGTCCAAGCCAAAGGCTCCCTGGCCTTTTCGAATTATGCATCCCAAAGAAAACACGCCACTCCAGGGTGTCTAGATAGTAAGTCACCTGAATTAAAGCCTCTGCATAAAAAGAAACAAAGACAACAAACTTACCCTATGAAATAGATACACCATTCAAGGACCCATCCTCTAAACTTTTCTAGGCAAGTTGCCAGTGATTCAAACTCAGCGGGCTTGTGGGTGACTCCTTACTGTTATATTTGTGGAGCAGGAAAAACTAGAAAGGAAAAAAAAAAAATCCCAAAGGTTGAAAAACTGTATCCAAATGGAAAAAGAATATATTCCAGACAAAAGAAGGAAAAATATAATAGGACCCACTCCTCCGCTTCAAGCTGAAGAGTGTACAAATGCTACTCACTTGCAGGAAGAAGAGATAAACAGAACATTCACTTTAAGAAGAAAATTCTTTTAGACCTAGCAGATACTGAAGGTATTTTCTCTCACAGTTTCTAAATAAAAGAAACATAAAAGGTCATATATTTTAAATTACTTTCTCAACCAGACAGTTCTTGTGATTTGAATGATATCTGCTGAGAATCGAAACACAAGATTCTATAAAACTCCAGGGAAGTTTACAAAGCTGAAGGCTGAGGGTGTCAGGCCTGCATCCTGCCTGAGAGGGCAGCCAAGCCAACTCTGGACCCACACGTTCCTGAGCCAGATGCCAGGAGCTCACCCACAGCACGGGGAAGACCGGTCCCCAGCATCCCACTCTTGCCCTCAAGATGACTGTGGAACACGAGACAGCTTTCAAAGACAAGAGGACAGGAAGGCAGTTAAGCAAGTACGTTTCCAAGACAGCCCGAGCTGTCTAGTGCTAATGGCAGACAGCAGGGGTGTTCCAGGCCAATGCTTCCTCCCTCCTCTCATATCACAGACCTGGCCGTGTGTGGACCTCACCAGCCCACCAAGCTGTTGGGCCTGGGCATGGGTGCTGATAAAATAAGACAGACCTGGAAAAAACCCTGGATTCTGCAGCTTCACTAGGAACTAACAAGGCACCTAGAGACCTCACAAGCTAATGGCAGTCCCTGGAGCAGGAAGCAACTTGTTATTCTGCTCAAGAGAATCTACCAGCAGCTCTTGGCCTAGAAACTTTTATCCCCTTCCTGATACCTGTTTAAGTCATTATTTCTCTGTAAACAAGATCTGGAAAAGATGACAGGCAGGCAGTGGCACAATGACTTCATGACTGCTGTGTTTTGAACACAGATGAGACAATAGGAACCCTTCAATCATCACTGCCTTGCAGAATCACTAAATTGGTCACGTGTCTCCACGCTCTATTCATCTCCTAGGTGCTAAGACCAATCCACAGAAACTCTGGCACAGAAAGGGATTAGACCTTGGTCCCCCTCTTAGAGCACATGGATAGGTAAGGGATTTTTCATGTGAATCTTCAAGAAAAGGTACACCTGGGCCACACGCAGGACATGACACACACAAGGGTTGTTCAGGGCTCATTCACTACAAGCAAGAATTCACATACATGGGTGCACAAAGGTGTTGGTACTTGGTCTCCTCAGGCTTAACCCATGGCTGACTCACTAGGACAGCTTCCAAGAACCACAGATAAAACTGCAAACTTGAAGACAGCAAGAAGGTTTTCAACCGAGTCACAAAGCTCTCCCAGAAGCACCCGACATAGGGTGGAGGTCAGACACATTCCACGGTTGCCTGAAGGCATGAGCCTTCCAGCCAGGGGACAGTCACAGGGCCCGAAGGGCTGGGGGTGCCACCGGCTTCCCAGGGCCAAGCCCTCGGAGCTGGGTCAGCCCTGCCCATGCTGGCTTCAGCTCACATTGCCGAGGAAGATGTGTATCGGGGATGTGCAAGCCGCCACACTCTTGCTTTTTCACCTCCCTCGGATGGCTATTTACTTCAAATCAAACTTCTCTGATGAGATTTTGATCTGTAACTGCGTCTGTTCTTCCCAGCTTTATGTGCGGTCAACAAGTATCTTCAGCCTTTCGTGACTGTAATCCCTCTTTAAGGCTCCAAATGTATTTTTCTCCCATTCCCTCAGCAGTGTGAAGGGAGGATATCAAAGAGAATCAGAGGGAAAAAATACCAACTCCACGCAATCAGTGCCAAAATAAACTTTCTCTGAGAACGTCAGTGTTTGCATCCATCTAAAACCACCAGAGGTTCCACCAAATGCTTGAGGGTTTCAGCTGTACGGTATCCAGGAACAAATCCAAATGCACACAGCAACTGCAGTTTCTTCAAGTTTTGCTTGAAATGTGAGAACAAATATCATCCCACCAGAACACGGAGAAAAAACTAAGGTCGCTCAGCCTTCAAATGCCCAAACCGAACTGATATTGGTCCATACTGAAACTATTAAATGTAAAAACGCTTCCTTCAATTTGCCAAGAGGTCATTTTAAGGCCCCCAGATATAGACTGTCTTCTGTTCACATACAGAGGCAACGTAAGAAAAATGCAGGCATCTTCACATTCACCGTAGACAACCCTATTCCCCTCCAGAGCTCTCATCACTTCATGGTCTATATGTGATGAGATGTGTGACCATACATTCCATAAACTAGGAAGTGTCCATGGTGCCACTTTCAGTTTCTAATTAAATACAAGGAGAACATTTACAAAACCACGGGGGAGCCTCATGGCACAAAGGATATTAAGTATTACAGGGACATAAATAATTCTGAAGAATCTACCACAAAGATGCAAATTAAGTCCTAAGTCACTCTGTGGCGTGTCATCCTTTTTGGTCATTCAGTTTAGTTTCAATGACTTCAGAACTGTTTCTTGCAGCTGACAACACATCCTCAGGAGGCTGACCACCTGTCCCTGCTTTCACCAGATGATCAAGTGGTCTTACTGAAGTGACTTGGGAAAACTTGGTCAACAAGCCCACCTGAATGGTGCCCTTGTTTTCAATCTCACTTCAAAGGCGGCCTTTTCTGGGAGCCAAGTAACATGATTCCCAGCAGGAGATTTCTGATAAAGCTCAGGGTGGTCCTTCCAAGTGGGCCCCATTTAATGCAAGGCTGAGTCTGTGGCCCTATTTTAAAGGAACTCTCAAAGGGAGATAAGCCCAATTTTGACTTTGCAAACACACTCAACAGACCCACCAGGCAGCACACCCAGGCTGTGGGACCAGAGGGGGAGCCGAGTTGCCAACAGGGTGGCAGGGTCAGCCCCTGAGGCAGACATGGTGCTCAGCCACATAGCCTGGGCCACTGCTCCGAACTCAGATCGTACTGAAGGTGTTGGTGCAGGGAACTAACCCCAACGCTGACCCCCAGCCCAGCAGTGTTGCCTGATCAACACTGTGAGATCAGATGCCATCCTTTTCTGGGGCATGAGACGCCACATGTGCATAAGGGGACGCTTTCTCACACAGACCCTCCCACCGCCCCCTCGGAGTTATTTATTACGCAGTACACTGCTCAAGCTGTCAACATTTGTCAGCACTTGGTCTTGTGGATCTCTCCACGTTACTGCAAAATCTTCCTGCCACAGTGTTTTTTTATGGTGAGGGCTAAACACAAAATGTTAGCGCTAGAGTGAGGTTTGTAAACATTAACAACAGTTCAAAAAGTGAAAACCTGACAAACTAAAACAATTTTTCCATAAAAGATATAATTAATCTCTAATTTTTTAAAAAAAACTACAGCATCATGGGGACTCACTGAACTCACCCACTGCTCACAATAGTCTTCACTTTATCAAGAATCAATCAGAAACCTTAAGTAGCTAGGATTTTCCCTACAACAACTCCCAGGAATGATGTCTGTAGTTATGACACTGAGGTGCCCAAAGTGACAATTAGTGCCTTGTGAAACATGGGTGGAAGGGTGTGTTCTGGTGCAAATTCAAGTATTTTCAAATCCTAGACAAATCTTCTCAGAATCACTTTAGAACTCTTTGCAGGTATTTAGAAAATTAGTACACATCCCTAAAATAGAGGGGGTGTGTGTGTGTGTGTGTGTGTGTGTGTGTGTGTGTATGCATGCATGCTGTTTTTTAACACAAACATATGCCTCCCCACCTGCAGTCCATGAAGCCAGCAAATGGGCAAGTGCTTTGGCTGGCGGAATAGGCTTATTTTGTTCATGGCTTTTACCAGAGAAGGTAAAATTATTGAAAATCCGCATTTCAGCCTCCAAGTATTTAGGGTAGGAAGGAAACTGGAAAACAAGATGGTCCCCAAATTCCTGAAGAATCTGGGGGTTCGGGAAAGTGATTCATTTGAGGAAGAATCAAGTGATTTCTCAGCAGAGTAGGAAACAAAAGGTCACCCTCCAATGAGTCAGAGGTCCCTGGAAGTCATCCTAACAGGACATCAGCTTTCCCCAGTCCTGTGGCTTTTGGACTGGTGCTGGCTGCCTGGGGGCCCCGGCACAGAAGACTAGGAGTAGGGTGGATCCCGGCAGCCAGACTCAACACTGACTTCGAGCAGGTGATGCCTAAGGCTGCCTGAGAATGGCTGCCGACTGACCATTCCAATGCTGTCCCTTCCTTCCTTCACATTTCCCCCCCTTAGCAGCCCCATTTAATCCAAAGTCTTGTTACAAATACACATGACAGGGTGGCTCAGAGTCAAAGGGAAGCCTGTGCTCTGGGGCAGGTAAGATCTCAAGTGGACCTGGGCAGTGATGCCGGCTGCTCCCACAGCCCCAAACACCAGGGAACATGGGACTGCCGACTCCACTGCGGATCTGCCCACTGGGCCACTCGGGAAACCCTTTCCCAAAATGGACTTTTACCAAAGAGGACAAAATTCAACTGAATCACATGGAAATCTGACACAATGAGGGAAAGAAAGCTTGACTGAGAGACAGGCACAAGGACGGGAGGGAGGAGGGTCCAGGCAGGTCCTCACGTGTCCAGGCGCTGGATCTCGGGGCGACTGTCCACATCCCTGGACTCTGTGCGGGCTCGGATGTAGTCATTGGTGCTCTGCTGGCGGACGCTGACTCTCCATTTCTGCACTGCCAGGAATGTGTTCACTGCATATGCCGCAGTCGCCAAGAAGCCAAATATCTAAAACACACCAGCACAGTTAGTCCTCAGGCACGTGGCCTAGCCCCTCAAGGCTTCTGCTCTGCCAACTGACCATTACAACCTTGTGCCTCCATTCCTTGATTTTTTCCTCCTCTCAGAAGCCCCACTCAGAAGGCTTATTTCAAATACATATGACAGGGTGGCTCAGAGTCAAAGGGAAGCCTGTGCCCCCACCCCATACCTGCCTCTCACCTGGGCAGCTCCAAGTGAGCAGCTCACTCCAGAGTGAGAAGCACAAGGTTTAAATTATTTGGTAAGACTTGACATATCTCCTGAGTGGCACCTGGGAGAGTAGCTAGTTTAATCGTTTATAAACCTTTTAATCCCCCCCATTACAAAAATGATACCTGTTCCTTGTAAACTGAGAACAATGCAGAAATGCAGGACATAAAAGAGGGAAAGTCCTACATTATCTGGTCCCCCACCACCACGGCATTTCCACCTTAAAATGTCATGTGACTGCTAAACAGTGTCATGACTGCATTCAAGAACCCTCTCGTCCCCAGGCAGGTAAGGCTCTTCAACAACATCACTGACAGACATCAAGGACTGTGTTGGAAACTAACTAAAGCAGGGGATCTTGAACTTGAGTGAGCATCTGAATCATCCAGAGGGCTCATTCAAATACATTTCTGACTCAGTAGCTCTGGAGCGGAGCCTAAGGACATCTAACAGATGCCAAGGATGCTGTTCTGGGGCCAATACTTTAAGAACCACAGCACTGAAGGGACTGGGACCCTCGCTGGCCCAGTAACATCATCTTTAGCAATGGAAAAGCCACAGGAGGACGAGCAGGACACATGCCAGGGACAGGCGGGCAGGTCACAGGAGGTCCCCAGATCAGCCTGCTTGAACCATTTGAGTTTGCTTACCACGGCAGATATTTCTGCTCCGGTTCTGTGGTTTAAAGCAGCCAGTACGATTGAAGCAATAAAGAAAAAGAAAGTGCTGAGTCCAGTGTTGACCAAATCCTAAAGAGAGAGACAAAATAAAACTATGTGAAAAGAATCATTCCATCTTTGCTCTAAAAGCAACTGAAGAACTTTCAAAATAAGACCCAAATACCCAACCTCCCTGGTGGCTCCATATTTCAGTCTCAGTGTCAGAGGGTGACTGGTCACACAAAGGAAGGCAAAGTTAACAGTTTATGACACTACTTGATAAATCACCACAACAAAATCTACATTTTCACCAACCCCACTACCCTTTCTGAAGAAACAGTAACCCAAACTGCTAACACTAATTACCACTGAGAAGTCTAGTGCCATCTTTTAAAAACCACACTCAAATCATCTTGGTATGTGGACAAAGCTCCCCAAGGATCCAAATGTACTAAAACTGGTGAAATCCCACCAGCATTCCCCACACACATGTGTGACATTCAAAACTGTTTCACACATAGAGAACACACTTAGCCAGACCTCACATTCTTTCTCAAGCAGTCTTTCAAGCCTCCATGTCACTAAAGCCTGGAGGATTTTCTCCTGAGCTTCTTGCACAGCACACAACCAGCGTTTCACAGATTTAACTCTTGTCTTACTTGTGGAAGGAAACATAGCACGGTGATGAAGGTCACAGCCTGAGCAGGCTCCAAACCACCCATATGACTTTGTTTCTGTGCTTTATGTGAGAATAGTGCCCCCTTCCTCCCAAAGTTGTTTAAGGAATTACATAGAACCATAACCATGAACAGTCCAGCATGGTGTCTGGCCCACAGCTAGGGTGGCCTAGACGTTTACTGTCACTTTTGTTATTACCACTTTGACATTAGGCCCCCAGTAGGCTGGGTCATACTAGAGTACCTCTAAAACCTCTACAGGAAAAGAAAATTCAGGACAAAGCCCAAACTGTCTGAGTGCCAGGCTGACTACACTATCAATACCTGTTGGGTCCTCTGGTGTGGCCTGGCTCCAAGGCTAATTTCCTCTTTTTAAAGATGTAAAGACACCCAGTCATGGTGACTCACACCTGTAATCCCAGCACTTTGAGAGGCCAAGGTGGGTGGATCACTTGAGGTCAGGCATTCGAGACCGGCCCGGCCAACATGGTAAAACCCTATCTCTACTAAAAACACAAAAATTAGTTGGACATGGTGGTGCATGCCTGTAATCCCAGCTACTTGGTTAGCTGAAGCATGAGAATCGCTGGAACCCGGGAGGTGGAGGTTGCAGTGAGCTGAGATCGTGCCACTGTACTCCAGCCTGGGCGACAGAGTGAGATTCTGTCTCAATAAAATAATAAAATAAGATGTAAAGAGACAATGCAGGCATCATCAGTGCTGAGCCTTGCAGCAGACACCCAACCTGCTCCTTGCTCATGGAAAGCTCTGCTCAGATGCATCTGCCAGCAGATACACAGGTTTCAGCTATGATCGGCATAAGCCAGGGCAAATTTTTCACAAATTCAAACCAGGAAGTGTTTAGTTACGCTCAGCTCTGGGTAAGATGCTGTAGGGGTAAAAATATATATATATAAAATATACTTCCCAAGGCAAAGACTATTCAGAAATCAGGGAAAAATATAATACACTGAGGTCAAATATCAAATAAAATAGTATCAACATTAACAGTGACAACATAAAAACAGAGATGTGGCAAAGGGCTAGAAAACAAACAGGCAAAAATTTTAAAGTTGGAGGAGTTATCAGCAGTTTTAAATTTGTTTTATTAATGATCATTAACAATAGTGAATGGAGAATGAGATGATGAATGTAATCAGTGAATACAGGGGAAAAACATTCAAAAATCCTATTATAAAAAGATAAAAAATAATCTTCCAACATGATCTGAGACTAAGGGACCAGATTAAACCAGGGGAAAAATGCCAGCAACTGCTAATAAGAGCATAGCACATCTGCCTCCTCAAATCCCACTGAACTAAATTTAAATACTGAAGCACTTGCTTAAAAGATGAATCTAATTGAGCATCCAGGGCTATGCTGTCCAATAGGGCACACAGTAGCCATGTGTGACTAAAGTTAAACTAATTTATAGAAGCTAAAAAATTCCACTCTTCAATCACACTAGCCACAATTCACGTGCTCAGTAGCCATGTGTGACAAGTTGCCACCTCAAAGGCAGAGCAGATCAGAAAACATTTCAATTGCCAGAGAAGCTGCTATGGCACCACACTGCACTGAAACCAATGACTAGGTCACAAAGAAGATGGGGAAAGAAGGACCTGCAAAAACACTACCACGAGGGTGCACACAGTCAGCTCCAACTGCAGGACCCTCTAGAGGATAAATCACCCAGTTTATCTAACAAGTTGAATAAAAAGAAAAGGGTGGGGGGAGCAGGCGTGGTGGCTCATGCCTGTAATCCCAGCACTTTGGGAGGCCAAGGCAGGTGGATCACCTGAGGTCAGGAGATCAAGACCAGCCTGGCAAACATGGTGAAACCCCACCTCTACTAAAAATATAAAAATTAGCTTAGGCCAGGGGCAGTGGCTCACTCCTATAATGCCAGCACTTTGGGAGGCCGAGGCGGGTGGATTGCCTGAGCTCAGGAGTTCAAGACCACCCTAGGCAACATGAAGAAACCCCAGCTCTACTAAACACAAAAAATTAGCCAGGCAGCATGCACATGTAGTGCCAGGTACTCAGCAGGCTGAGGCAAGAGAATCGCTAGAGGCGGGGAGACAGAAGTTACAGTGAGCTGAGATCGTGCCACTGTACTCCAGCCTGGGCGACAGAGTGAGACTCCATCTCAAAAAAAAACAAAAAAAGTTAGCTGGGCATGGTAGCATGCACCTATAGTCCCAGCTACTCAGGAGGCTGAGGCAGGAGAATTGTTTGAACCCGGGAGGCAGAGGTTGCAGTGAACCCAGATTGCACCACTGCACTCCAGCCTCAGCCACAGAGGGAGATTCTGTCTCAAAAAAAAAATAAGAGAACAAAAAAAGGGGAGGAGGTAAAGGAGCTATTTGTGGGGCATGGGGGTGGGTCCTGCAGACCCTGACTCAGCAACAGATGACAAATTTACTCAAACACAGAATACAGTGAATGAGCGGGCTAGGTGTCTGTGGCCACTGACAGACTCCTTGGAGAGTGCTATAAAGAGATAGCAGCCGCCGGTCTTCCTCAGTCAGTGAGACTTGGATTTATTCAGTAAAGTTTAATTGACAAAGGCTTGAGTCAACACTACTAAAAGCTGAAGATTAAAGGACAGGTTCCAATGCCTAAAGCAAACACCATTAGAGGGCAATCTCTTTGGTCAACCTCCTGCTGAGAGGGCTATCTGGCTTGAAGGTTAGTTTTAAGACTACATGAGTAAACAAGTTATACAGGTAAACTCCTCTATATACTTTAGCTATTTGCTTTTCTTATTAATTAAATGTAAAGGGAATTTAGGCTGCCTTCAGTTGAAACTTCTACTGAAACTATGCAAAATTCTTGGCCTTCCAAGAAGGTTTACAACTATATTCTATAACTTTCTCTAATATTTTTCCTTTAATATTTTTGCCACCACCCTGAGTGAATCCCCACAGTGGGGACCTTGCTTGGATCAAGATTTGAACAAAACAAATGAAAACGACATTGTAAGACAAAGGGGAAATCTGAATATGAACTGGATATTAAATAAAATTAAATATTGCTAATGCTGTTGGGTATGACAATGGAATAGTACCATTTAAAACATAGTGCTGTATTTTAAAAGGAAAGGTAATGAGGAAACAAAGGACAGTGCTAAGCAACTACTGAAAAAATACTTTTAAAAATGTATATTCCTACCTAATACCTTAAACCAAAATAAATCAAAGAGAATAAAAATTACATTGAAAAAAGCAAAACCACAAAAGTATATGTGTGTGTTTAAATAACCCTGGTCAAGAAGAACTTTCTAAGCATTGTACCAAACACAGAAACCTTCAAGTGCAATCTTGACAAGTATTATGCCTTAAATAACCATTTGACAAAATGGTCAATATTGGCCGGGCACAGTGGCTCACACCTATAATCTCAGCACTTTGGGAGACTGAGGTGGGCCGATCACTTGAGGTCAGGAGTTTGAGACCACCCTGGCCAACATGGTGAACCACCGTCTCTACTAAAAAAATACAAAAAATTAGCCAGATGTCGTCGTGGGCACCTGCAGTCCCACCTACTCAGGAGGCTGAGTCAGGAGAATCGCTGAATTCTGGGAGACAGAGGTTGTAGTGAGCAGAGATTGTATCCCTGCACTCCAGCCCGGGTGACAGAACAAGACTGTCTCCCCCCGCCCCAAAAAAAAAGACCAGGAGCAGTGGCTCATGTCTATAATCATAGCACTTCGGGAGGCTGAGGCAGGTAGATCACCCAAGGTCAGGAGTTCAAGACCAGCCTGGCCAATATGGTGAAAGCCCGTCTCTACTAAAATACAAAAATTAGCTGGGCATGATAGCAGGTGCCTGTAATCCCAGCTACTCAGGAGACTGAGACAGAAGAATCACTTGAAGCCGGGAGACAGTGGTTGGAGTAAGCCAAGCCAAGATCGCACCACTGCACTCCAGCCTGAGTGGCTAAGCAAGACTCGATCTCAAAAAAGAATTTAAAAAAAACCTAAGTATCTTTAGTTTATAAATAGCTCTTGCATATTGAGAAAAAGTAACAAAGTGAGGAAAGGACATAAATAAGCAATTTGAAAAAGAATCATAAATGGCTAATAAGCAGGAACAAATATTCAAATTTACTTTTGGCCAAAGAAATGAAAATCAAATTGGCAATCATATACTATTCATCTGCGGGAGCAGACTATACACTTGGGGTAAGTATGTGTGTTGGAGCAAGTGATAAGACTGGCTAGCAGGGCTTCAATGACACAACTTCCTGGAAAACCACTGCCAAAAGGTAATCAAGGGTTTTAAAGAGGTTCATGTCATTTACCTATGAATCCCACACCTGGAAATCCATCTTAAATATCATAGTGGGGGCCAGGAGTGGTGGCTCATACCCGTAATCCCAGCACTTTGGAAGGCCAAAGCAGGGGAATTACCTGAGGTCAGGAGTTCCAGACCAGCCTGGCCAACATGGCGAGATTCTGTCTCTACTAAAAAAATACAAAAATTAGCTGGGCGTGGTGGCACATGCCTGTAACCCAGCTACTCAGGAGGCTGAGGTAGAGGCATCACTTGAACCCAGGAGGCAAAGGTCACAGTGAGCTGAGATTGTGCCACTACACTCCAGCCTGGGAGACAGAGCAAGATTCTGCCTCGAAAGAAAAAAAAAAAAGAAAATCATAGTGGGGGCCAGGCTTGGTGGCTCCCGACTATAATCCCAACATTTGGGAGGCTGAAGTGGGTGGACTGTTTGAGCTCAGGAGTTCAAGACCAGCCTGGGCAACATGGCAAAACCCTGCCTCTACAAAAATACAAAAAATTAGCTAGGCAGGGTGGTGTGTACCTGTAGTCCCAGCTACTTGGAAGGCTGAGGTGGGAGGATTGCTTGAGCTCAGGAGGTTGAGGCTGCAGTGAGCAGTGACTGCACCACTGCACTCCAGCTTAGGGGACAGAGTGAGACTCTTGTCTCCAAAATAAATAAATAAATAAATGATATAAGGCAAAAAAGTCAAACGAAGTGCTCAATAGAGGAGTTGTTGAATAAAATGGTATTTCCATAATGGAACACTATGCAGTCATTAGAAATAATGATGTAGCTGTATATTTAACATGGAAAATACAATAATTTAAATGAAAAAGCATGACTTTAATGGTTCTATTTTTCTGCATTCAACATATCGCAACATACATGCATATGCAAAAAACAGTCTAGAGAGAATACTTTAAAAGAATTTATACTCAAGTATTTAAGTGGTTACCCTTCAGTGGGTCATATCACGTATTTTTAAACAGCTTTATTGAGATATAATTCACATACCATAACATACACTCAATTAAAGTATACAATTCAATCACAATGTAATTTTAGAACATTTTTAGCACTCCTAAAAAAGCCTCATACGCATTAGCAGTTATTTCTCATTCCTCCCCCCAACCCTAGGCAACCACCAATCTGCTTTCTGTCTCTATGGATTTGCCTATTCTGGACATTTGTGTGTGTGTGTGTGTGTGTATGTGTGTGTGTGTGTGTGTGTGTGTGTGTGTGTGTGTGAAATCTGCCAGAAATATTCTGGACATTTCATATAAATAGAATGATATAACATGTCTTTTGTGCCTGGCCTCTTCCATTTAGTATAATGGTTCTAATGTTTATTCATATTGTAGCATGTATCAGTTCTCAGTCCTTTTCTTTTCTTTTTTTTTTTTAAACAGAGTTTTGTTCTTGTTGCTCAGGCTGGAGTGCAATGGCACGATATCAGCTCACTGCAACCTCCACCACCCGGGTTCAAGCGATTTTCCTGCCTCAGCCTCCTGAGTAGCTGGAATTATAGGCATGTGCCACCATGCCCGACTAATTTTGTATTTTTAGTAGAGATGGGGTTTCTCCATGTTAATCAGGCTGGTTTCGAATTCCCTACCCCTGATGATCTGCCCACCTTGGCCTCCCAAAGTTCTGGAATCACAGGCATGAGCCACCACACCCAGCCACTCATTCTTTCTTATTACTGAATAATATTCCATTGTATAGATATACCACATGTTATTTATCCTTCATCAGTTGATGGACATTTATTTCTGCTTTTTGGTTATTACACATAATGTAGCTATGAACCTACAAGCTTTTGTGTGGACAATTTTCATTTCTCTTGGGTCATCATATGATTTTTTTTAACATTACCTACATCGTCTAGTTTCTGGTTTTTTGTTTTTGTTTTTACAATAAGCACTTACTACTCACACAATTTGAAAGGCTCAATAGTGGAATACTGCAAATCTTAGCATCAAGCACCTGAGTTCCTGGGCCATGAAACAAATCAAGGCTAAACAGATCACAGATGAAATATTTGTACACAGGCTTTGCCTGGGGCTGTCACTGCAATCTTGCTTGGCTACCAAACCAATGTGCTGTGTGGCTGGCTCAGCCTCTGGTCTACACATCAAGGAGACAAGAATGTCTGCAAGCACTCAGCCCATCCTGTGCACTCACTTATGCTTGAATGGCCTCAAGATCAAAGGGACAATTATAATGTTGATGACAATAGTAGCTACCATCTATGGAGTCACTGTACCAATCATATAGCTCCCAGTGAGTTCTAACCTAATTGTGATCCAAAATGCCCATAAGGCAGGACTTGTTATTTTGTTCTACTTTCATAAATGAGGAAACTGGGTCTCAGAAAGAATGAGTATCCTATAATGAAAAATATTTACTCAAATCCTTGAATTTCTTGAGTGATACAAGCATCTTTTGTTATTCATAATGAGTCCCTTTCAATCATACCTGAGTTTATGCTAATGAAGTGACTTTAGTGGGAAGGGGGTGGTAGTTTCAGGATAGGGGCAGGTCACCAGAAAAACCAACCAGATGATTAGAAAGTTGGAATTTTCAGCCCCAACCCCTGGATCTCCAGGGAAGTCAGAGGAGCTGGACATTGACTTCAATCACCAAATGGCCAATCAATCATGCCTACCTAGTGAAATCTCCAGAATAAATACCTAAATGATGGGGTCTGGGAAGCTTCTGAGTGGGGCTCATTCTGACTCCATGGAGACAGAGGCTCCTGTATCTGAGGCCCTCCGGACCTCACTCTATGCATCTCTCCCAAGTGGCTGTTCCTAAGTTGTATCCTTTAAAACATGCCAGTGATTGTTTAAGCAAAGCACCTTCCTGAGTCCTGTGAGTCACTGCACAGAATGACTGAACCTGACGAGGGGCGGTGGAAGTCATCGAATCTGTATTCAGCCAGACAGAAGTGCCTAGGCACCTCTTTTGCAGCTGGGGTCTGAAGTGGGGGCATCTTGTGGGATCTGTGCTAATTCGTCTGTGGGATCTATGCTAATTCGTCTGTGGGATCTGTGCTAACTCTGAGCGTTAGTGTCAGAATAGAATGGAACTGTTGAATACCTAGTCGGTGTCAAAGAATTACAGAACAACTTGGTGTGGAAAATGTATTTGGTGTCAGAAAAAAACCACAAGGTAAGTCATGCCCCAAGGGCTCAGGGCTCAGCCAGGGGCCACTGTGTGTGACTGCCAACTGTTCTAAACCCACCACAGCACCCAGCTTGGGTTCTGAGATAGAGGCCTGAGAGGCCTCCCAGGGCCACAGAGCCCACTAAAAAAGGGTGACCAAAGTGGAAGAAGAAAAACAGGACAGTGTGGGGTTCCAGGAAGCGAGACGAGAGAGTATGGCCAGAAGGACAGAGCGCCCCATAGCAGACACCACCAAGATGCTGAGTGGGGTGAGAACCCAAGAATAACCAGAGGATCCAGGAACACAGAGGCCCCATCCCAGGCTCCTGACCAGAGGACTTGCAATGCCGCCAGACTGGACTGAGTTGAAGACAAATCAGGCAAGACCACCACATGGTCAGGAAGGTGGACTGGGGAAGAGGCAGGACCTGTGTTTGGCTGGAAAATACACATGGGAAGTTTCTGGGGTGTTGATAATCTCCTATTTGTTGACCCAGGTGGTGGCTGTATATTAACCTGTATACTTAATTCCATAATTTTTTCAATATTTGACAATAAAAGATTAGAAAACAGAGATTAGGAGATGGGGAAGCAGAGAACGCAAGTGCAGACCTCCTCTTCAGGGAAGTCTGGCTGAGCTGGCCCTGGGCTCTGGCTCTAGCTGGGTGAGAACCACTGGCAGGCTTTTGGGATGGGAGGAGGAGCAGACACACCTTTTTTAGATAGTGCCACATCCCAGAAGGGAAGGGGTTGAAAGGAGGAGTGGCACTAATCAAAGTAAACAAGGGTGGAGCATGTGAATGTGTGAGTCCCTAGGACACAGAGAAAAACAAATGTCAAAGAACAAGTCCCACAATTCATCTAAAAAGAAAAACACAACCCAAACCAAAAACCTGACATTAATGGAATCTTTCAAATTCCATCAAATTATGCTTGTAGAAAATTATGCAATGTCCTCCCTATTTATCATTCTCATCCATATTTATGTCAACCTGGGCTCCTGGAATGACCTATGTTTTTAAATCTATACCAATCACATCCTATTTTAATCATCAGGCTGGCTCTGCTGGGGACGAAAATACTCCAAATACTCCCACCACCTTGTTAGAGAAACACAACGCAGCCAAGGCCAACCCTTCTGTAGCGAGTTGATGAGCTGAGATCGGCCCGGAGGAGCTCACTTTTTCACCCCTCTCAGAGAACACTGGACATGAGCTGCCTTTAATAGGTACCATCTCGACCGGGTGCGGTGGCTCACCCCTATAATCCCAGCACTTTGGGAGGCTGAGGTGGCCAGATCACTTAAGGTCAGGAGTTGGAGACCAGCCTGGTCAACAAGGCGAAACCCAATCTCTACTAAAAAAACAAAAATTAGGCTGGGCGCAGTGGCTCACGTCTGTAATCCCAGCACTTTGGGAGGCTGAGGCAGGTAGATCAGGAGGTCAGGAGATCAAGATCATCCTGGCCAACACAGTGAAACCCCATCTCCACTAAAAATACAAAAAAATTAGCTGGATGTGGTGGCACACATCTGTAGTCCCAGCTACTTGGAAGGCTGAAGCAGGAGAATTGCTTGAACCCAGGAGGCAGAGATTGCAGTGAGCCAAGATTGTGCCACTGCACTACAGCCTGAGTGACAGTGCGAGACTCCATCTCAAAAAAATAATAATTAAAAATAAATAAATACAAAAATTAGCCAGGCATAGTGGTGCATACCTGTAATCTCAGCTACTCAGGAGGCTGAGGCAGGAGAATCACTTGTACCCAGGAGGCGAAGGTTGCAGTGAGCCAAGATCGCACCATTGCCTAAGCCACAGAGCAAGACTCCATGTCAAAAAAAAAAAAAAAAAAAAAATAGGTACCATCTCCTCAAGTTCACGTAATGCACATACCCTTTATCTGCTCCAAAAGAGTGGAAAGTCTGGAACGGATCCCAAAGAACAGGACGGTATTCTCAAGTGACCACATCACCACCACCCAGAAGAAAAGAACGAGTATGAACTTCCCAGGGGAAGAGATGCACCTCAACATGACCAGTGACGTGGTAGTGTGGCAGTCAACAAGTGGAAAATCTTTCATTGTTAAAACAGAAAAAGCAGAATTCCAGAAAGCTCACTAAATAGGTATTTCTGGGAAGGGTGCGATGGCTCATGCCTGTAATTCCAGCACTATGGGGGGCTGAGGCAGGTGGGTCACCTGAGGCCAGGTGTTTAAAACCAGCCTGGCCAACATGGTAAAAATCCCATCTCCACTAAAAATACAAAAATTACCCCAGTGTGGTGGTATGAGCCTGAAATCCCAGCTACTTGGGAGGCTGAGGCAGGAGAATTGCTTGAACCCAGGAGGCAGCAGTTGCAGTGAGCCAAGATCATGCCACTCCACTCCAGCCTGGGTGACAGAGCAAGACTCCATCTCAAAAAACAACAAATAAACAACCACCACCAAAAAAAGTAGGTATTTCTGGGGATAAAGGCCAGTATAGTAAGAAATCTGAAGCATGAAGTCTTCTAACAGATTAATGGCTGTCGGATAAAACTGACAAAACAGAACTAAGGGAGTCAAGTCAAACCTGGTGGAAGTCAACAGGGAAACTGTGGGTAACATAACAACAGCCTACCAGGACACCTCTTACTCAGGTGAGATTAACACTGATGCACTGGCCGCAGCGCCCACTGGTTTGAGGCCTTACCAGATGCCTGTATACCCATTACCTCATTTTATACTTTAAAAAAAATCTGCAAAAAGAGATTATTATCTCCACTTTACCAGTGCTAATACTTCACCAATGCAGGGCTCTCAGCGACTTGCCCAGGGTCATGCACAGCCTGTTTTAACAGCTAACTTGGACTTGAACCCAGCCCAGTGTGTCTGACTCAATGCCTATAGTCTTAACCTTTCCAGCAGCTGCTTCTTTGTCAAATAGGTCCTCCCGCAGGGTTTCACAGCCCAGCCCTTCACTTAGCAAGTATTTATTGACAGGCCTCAGGAACACTAGGCAAGTAGGACAGCAATGAACAAGATGCTGACCTTGACCCTGACCCTGCATCCATGGTATGAGCATTTTAACTGGGGAAGGTTTGCAAAGTTCTCTTAAACTGTCTACTACATGCTCTATAAGCATTTTCTTATGGGTAACATAAACCTCATCTGAAAAATAGTTGAGACATTAAAACCTGTCACAAAAACTCAGACAAAATGCTTCTAGTTATCTTGAGGTTTTAGAGCTTAAATTTAAAATACCACCACATTTTTCTCAGCTTTTGGTGCTAAGACAAAAAAACAGCTAAGTTTTCAACTGACATCTACTTTTCTAGATCAGTAACTCTCCTTTAAATTTTTCCTCCTTTAGGAGTCTGTGCTGGTTAGGACAACCCAGGAAGCACCTGTAAGGAGGACCTTCCCCGCTGCAGGCCCCAAGCCATGCCAGGAGAGCAGCCCTGCCAGGGAGGTGGCAGCTCCAGCCTCCTCCTTGGGGCCCACACTTTCTCATGGGCCCAGCAGCAGCCAAAGACAGATGGAGCCACGTGTGGCTTCTGTGTGGCTCCCGATTTCAGGCAAGGGTAGCTGGTCTGTGGCGCTCTCCTCCTGCTTCCCCCTCAGCAGCTGAGGTGCCCACAGCGTTCTCCTCCCACAGGCATAGCAGGGTGAGGCAGCTGACTGTGCTTACATGGATCTCCCTGACTGACTCCCTTTGAGCTCTTGCACATGCTAATTTGCAAATAAGTATCAAGAAAACCAAAAGATAAAATCCCCTTCTCATTCAGCACAGTAAGGACACAGTCCAGGAAAGGGGGTCTGGGATTGGACGAGCCCCGTGTTTCCCATCTGATTGACAAGGGTGGCCAAACAGGGCTAAGAACCCAAACCATGGGGAGAAGAGGGCAGGTTTCCACTCAGGACTTTCTGATCAAACCACCAAACCCCAGGGTCCTTCTAGTTCCTTTGAATTTAATAATATTCCTAGGCTCTGCAAGTTATTGGCATTTTCATTCATATTTTCAATTCTTCCAGAATCCATATTCTTATAAATGACTTTTATGTCCAGTCTAAAAAATATGCAAATGTCTTCATTGTATTTTATTCCCCATATTCTGCAAAGATTAACATGACCAGTCTTCTCAGATGATCGCAAAATTGAAATGACATCTTTGAAGTGGCCAAAATAATTCTGTTACGATGTTTCTCCCATTAGTTAAGATTCAGTTTATTTTTTACTTTTACTCAACCCAGTAAAGAAATTTAAAATTTTACAGTTGAATTGTAATGGAATATTTAAGGATCAAAATGAACTAGAACCAAATACAACCTGGAGAGATTCAACTGTTCCTTAGAGCCAACCACCACATGACCCATTCATGGCCAGAGTGGCCGCCTGTACTCACTGTCAGGTTCCAGTTGATCTGGGGGATCCTCATGTGCAGGTTGAGACTGAACATAATCAGCAAGACTCCAGTCACCACAAATGCACTGCAGCTCACAAACTCAAAAAAGTAGAGGCCTTCACACGGGGAGCACTTCATGATGGTCTCTATGCAGATAAATGCAATCAGGGCCAAGATCTAGGAAGAAAATTGGAAACATACATGTATATATATATTTAGTATACATCTGCGGACGTACGTGGCTACCATGCTTAAATAACACTGAACAACAACATACTGCCACCGAGTTTTCCTCTGGGAACGGCAGTCATAACTGTTGGAAATCAGATCTGCTTCAATTCTTATATCAAGAATAGGTGCAAGGGTCTTAATGAAAGGATCCAATTACCAATGTAAACAGTGAAGGCCCCACCGCATACACTGAAATCAATCTGGTGTGATGTGGACCCAGGTGTAAACCGCTGGCCCTTGGGAAGAAGCAGAAACATCTCCACAATATTTTTAGGTCTTCTCCTGCCATCAGTAAGTGGGTGTTGCCTATGTATGTTTCTAATTCATGGTCTCTACCACAATTATGCCAAACACTGGGAGAGCAGAATCCTGATGGTGTCCGACTTACGATATCTGAAGTTACCTTGGTGGTTCCTGCTAAGGTCACACAGGTTAACTGGGACTCCTGATGGCTTTAAAAGAATGATTGGTATAATCTCCTCTTTCCCCAATTAAGAGGGAACAAGAGGCCCATGTAATTAATTCATGTGGTTTTTAAAAATGTATTTTTGAACTTGATCACAAGAAGATGGCAGCTTATTAGAAAACATTAAGAAATCTACCAATAATAGAATAAATTTCTTTCTGAAGGACCAAAGTAACATTCTGGCAATATGTCCTAAGAGTTCATAGATCATAAATTCAAATAGATATCGATGGAAAATGCCAAGTGAACTTTTAAATGGGGACTTCAGGAGGAGGAGGAGCCCAAAGGCGGAGTTAATGACCCTGCAATCGAGGAAAGGTTTGGAACACTTAAAGCCAGATCAGTCTTGGGCTCCCACTCCGCTCAGTTCAGTGGCATCTGAAGCCTGTGCCACTGCTTCCAGGCCAGCCTCCACCTCATGGGTCAAGGAAGCAGAGGCAGGCAGCTCTGTGGTCCTCTAGAGACTTGTCCTCTACAGCTTGTGAGAAATGCAGAATCTCTGCTTCCTCTCCTTGAACTACAGAATCAGAATCTACTTTCTGATGAGAGGATTAAAGTGCCGGCAGCATCCAAGGCACAGGCTGTTCTGAGGCCTTTCTCCACCTGTTGAAGTCCTACTCATGACTTCCAATGATCCACTAGATGCTGCCACCACCTCCGCCCCATGTCTTCCCTGACTGCTTCTCCCTGCCAGACATCAGCTTATCCCACTCTCTCCCAGGAAAGCTGGCTAGCCTGTGACTGCATTCTGTCCTTGCCATCCTGCAGCCTTTCCCTTCTGAGCTTTTAGAGGGCAGGGCAGTCCATCCCTGTCTACTCCCAAGGCACCAAGCACAGTAACTTGCACATAGCCGGCAGATGGGGGCTGAATGAGCCATTAGAAAACCCATATCTACAATTCCTGGCTGCCTGGTCAGTGTCTTCAGGTGAATGGAAGAGTGGTTCTGCTTCTCCCATTGTCAATACTTCTACATAGAACCTCTTTCCTAACAATATGTGGTCTTTTCTAAGTCAACACATTAAAGATACAGGTCTTCTTGGTCAAAGCACACAAAATTTGAGTTAGAAAGAATAAGTTCAAGAGATCTGTTGTACAACATGGTTACTTAGTGACTACTGTTAAGAGTACATTTTAGTGCAGTGGCTCACAACTGTAATCCCAGCACTTTGGGAGGCCGAGGCAGGTGGATCACCTGAAGTCAGGAGTTCAAGACCACCCTGACTAACATGGTGAAACCCCATCTCTACTAAAAACACAAAAATTAGCTAGGGGGGTGTGTATGTGGAGGGGGGGCGGGAAACACCTGTAATCCTAGCGACTCGGGAGGCTGAAGCAGGAGAATCACTTGAAACCCGGGAGGCAGAAGTTGCAGTGAGTCAAGATCATGGCACTGCACTCTAGCATGGGCAACAGAGTAAGACTCCATCTCAAAAAAACAAAAACAAACAAAACGGGTAGATTTTAAATGTTTTTACAACAACAAAAAAAGACGTAAGTATGTGAGATAATGCACAGTACCCCACTGGATTGAGCCATTCCACAATGCATACACATTTAGAAACATCATATTGTACACAGTAAATACAGAAATTTTTACTTGTTGGCTGGGCATGGTGGTTCACATCTGTAATTCCAGAACTTTGGGAGGCCAAGGCAGGTGGATCATCTGAGGTCAGGAGTTCAAGACCAGCCTGGCCAAGATAGTGAAACCCCATTTCTATTAAAAATACAAAATTTAGCTGGGTGTGGTGGCACATACCTATAGTCCCAGCTACTCGGGAGGCTGAGGCAGGAGAATCACTTGAGCCCAGGAGGCAGGGGTTGAAGTGAGCCGAGATCACGCCATTGCACTCCAGCGTGGGCAACAAGAGTGAAACTCTGCCTCAGGAAAAAAAATTTTTTTACTTGTCAATAAAACAAAAGATATGGGTCTTTAAATATACACCTTGTGCTTCTCCTAATGGCTCTTCTTATAATTCTCTATAGCACCATAGATTTTAATTCTCCATCTGAATTACATACCTAACTTGCAATCAATTCACAAAAGTAGTTGACATAAGGGAAACTCCTAAACTTTCCCTTCTTTTTTTCACCCCAGTAATCAGATCTAGTAATCTTGGGCAAGAAATAACACACTGTACTGATGAATTACAAATGTTTCTGGTATGCTAACTTCAACCATATTTGTGTGGGAAGGTAACACCTACATTCTTAAATATTAACATAAAAATGGCTTCACGGATATGCAAATAGACCATTAGTTGTGGCAGTGAACAAAATGGACAAAAATCCCTGCTCTTAGCTCACAGTCTAATAAAGGAGGGTTTTCTCTTATTAATTAAATTTAAAAACAGAGTGAGTGAGACAGTGATAAGAACGAAGGAGAAAAATGGAAGCAGGGAAGCTGAACAAAGCATCTGGGGTAAAGGTTTTTGAAAGTTTAGACACAGGGGCCAGGAGCGGTGGTTCACACTTGTAATCCCTTCGAGATTATAGCACTTCAGGAGGTTGACGTGGGTGGATCGCTTGAGGCCATGAGTTCCATACCAGCCTGGCCAACATGGCGAAACCCTGTCTCTACTAAAAATACAAAAAGTAGTTGGACGTGGTGTTGCACACCTGTAGTCCCAGCTACTAGGGAGGCTGATACAGGAGAATCCCTTGAACCTGGGAGGCGGAGGTTGCAGTGAGCAGAGATTGTGCCACTGCACTCCAGCTTAAGCCACAGAGTGAGACTGTCTAAAAAAACTTTTTAATAAAATAATATAAAGTTTAGGGCAGGTGCAGTGGCTCAGGCCTGTAATCCCAGCACTATGGGAGGCTGAAGCAGGTCAACCACTTGAGGTCAGGAGTTCGAGACCAGCCTGGCCAACATGGTGAAACCACATCTTTACTAAAAACACGAAAACTAGCTAGGTGTGGTGGCACATGCCTGTAATCCCAACAACTCGGGAGGCTGGGGCGAGAGAACTGCTTGAGCTGGAAGGCAGAAGTTGCAGTGAGCTGAGATCGCGCCACTGTACTGCACTCCAGTCTGGGCAATAAAGACTGTTTCTAAATAAATAAATAAAGGTTAGACAGTGTCCCTGGAAGGTGCTATTTGAGACAGAGTTGCCGAACATAGGGGACAGCTGTCTAGAGAAAGAGCACTGGAGGCAGAGGGAAGAGTGAGGGGAAGGGGGCCAGGTGGGCCCTGGGGAGAATCACAGGAGGGGAGGTCAGACACAAAGAGCCCTTGGGTGCAGTGAGGTCTGTGGCTCTCACTTTGAGTGTCATGGAAGCACCAGACAGTGACACAATCTCCTTTGAGTCTTAAAAGGGCCGTCAGCTACTTCATGGAGAACAGACCACAGTAAGGACAAGGGCAGAAACTGGGAGGAGTGAGAAGACTCTTATGACAATGAATAAGGCTGATCTATTACCTTGCAGCAATGACTTCACAGGTGTGTGACTGCACAGGCTCAGTCAGAAAAGTTACCATGGTATCTGCCTTGCTCTCTCTTGGATCACTCATGCTGGGGGAGAAACCAGCTGCCATGCCTTGAGGGCTCTCAAGCAGTCCTATGGAAGGGTATCAGTGCCAAGAACTAAAGCCTCCTGCCAACAGCCATGTTGAACAAGCCATCTTAGACATGGGTCCTCCAGCCCCAGGCAAGCCTTCAGATGATACAGCCCTAATAACCCTAGCCGAAAGCTTGACTGCAACCTCCTGAGAGAACCAGAGCAAAGCCACCCCAAATTCCTGACACAGAAATGAAAAGATAATAAAGGTATGATTTTTGTTTGTTTGCTTTTTTAAGACAGGGTCTTGTTCTGTCACCCAAGCTGGAGTGCAGTGATGCAATCATAGCTCACTGCAACTTTCAGCTCCTGGACTCAAGTGATCCTTCTGCCTCAAACTCTCGAGTAGCTGGGACTACAGGTGCACACCACCATGCCCAGATACTTCTTTAATTTTCTGTAAAGACAGGGTCTCACACTATTACCCAGGCTGGTCTCAAACTCCTGGTCTCAAGCAATCTTCCCGCCTCAGCCTCCCAAAGCAATGTGATTACTCCCAAAGCACTGGGATTACTCCCAAAGCCACTGTGGCCTGCCTAAGATGTCTTGTTTTAAGTCACAAAGTTTTGGGGTAATTAGTTATGCAGCAATAAATACTAGGGAAGGAAAAACTCTTGTTGTTATAAAACATTAATATTGTAATTAATAATATTTGTAAGAACTACTCATTACTCATTGATTACAGGCACCTACAAATCAAACACCTTATAGGCACTTCTCATTCTTTATCATTTAGTCCCCCAGCACAACCTTATGAGGTAGATATTAGCCCCCATTTTACAGATAAGGAAATTAAGGTCCTGTGACATACAGATAGCAAGAAGCAGTGTCAGGATATAATAGCCAAGATTTGATTCTCAGTCTTTCCAGTTCTTATTGCCTCCCTATGTTATTTCTCTATTAGTTTCTCACCCATAACATTATACCTACCTTCTTTATATATCTCAAATGGTCACTGTGTTCAAAACCAAAACAAAAATATATGTAAAAGGGCTCTACAAATGATAAAACACTATATACAAAATAAGGAAATAACATAACCTACACCTATTTAAACCATAAAATACGTATTATACATTTGTTTTTAGCCTACTTTTTCTACTAAATAGTATCCACAGTTATTTCCACAAAAATAGAAACAGATGTTATTTTTAATAATTACATATTCATATGTAGTTCAATAGACAGATACATAAATACATACATATACACCTCTATACAGATATCACAATTTAATTGATCCCCTACTGACAGGCATTTCGATGGTTTTTAATACTCGCTGTGTTTTTGTTTGACATTGGACACAGCAAAATGTCAACATTTTCTCTAGCACAGTGAAATCTAATCACTGCTGAAATAAAAACTACCTATTGACCAGCAAGAAGGGCTCAGATAAAGTGATACTAGAAGCCAACAATTTCAAGACAACCAGAGTCAAAAATAGTTCAACTTAACAACCTTGAAGTAAGCAAATGTCATGTGTAAAAATTATACAGAGATGTCCAAGAAGATATATATAAGAAAAAACTCTTTTGTTTGTTAATCATGAGATTATGGTTGCCCTTGGAGACAGTCCTTTCCAGGTGGTACCTATGAACTGACCAGAGTAAATATTTTCATATTTGATAAGTAAACTGGGCCGGGCACAGTGGCTCACACCTGTAATCACAGCACTTTGGGAAGCCAAGGCATTTGGATCACTTGAGGCCAGGAATTCCAGATCAGCCTGACCAACACAGTGAAACTCCTTCTCTACACAAATACAAAAAGTTAGCTGGGTGTGGTGGCACAAGCCTGTAATCCCAGCTAGTCGGGAGGCTGAGGCATGAAAATCACTTGAACCCCGGAGGTAGAGGTTGCAGTGAGCCGAGATTGCGCCACTGCACTCCAGCCTAGCTGACAGAGAGAGACTCCATTGCCAAAAAAAAACAGAATTGATATTAACAGGCTGTCAGATTTCCACAACTGAGGCTAATTATAATTGGCAGCATCAAAAAGCAGGAAGAGAGGGAAAGAGGACTGGCTGATGAAGTTATCGTAATAGTCCTCCTTCCACTCCAACTTTCTGTCATGGCTACTTGTGCCAGGTGATAATGAAATAGCAATGGGCATTTTTGGTTTTGTTTGTTGCCAGAGTCTCCGTCGCCCAGGCTGGAGTGCAGTGGCAAGATCTTGGCCCACTGAACCTCCGCTTCCCAGGTTCAAGTGATTCTCCTGCTTCAGCCTCCCGAGTAGCTGGGATTACAGGTACCCACTACCACACCTGGCTAATTTTTGTATTTTTAGTACAGATGGGGTTTCATCATGCTGGCCAGACTGGTCTCAAACTCGTGACCTCAAGTGATCCACCCACCTCAGCCCTGCAAAGTACTGGGATTACAGGCATGAGTCACTGTGCCCAGCCACAATGGACATTTTTGGTATTCAGCTAATTGGAAGTTGAGTGAGGGATACATTAAATTGGGTTTAGCTGTTGGTTCCATGTATGGTTTAGTTACCTTAGCACTCCCAGTGGAGGAATGGCTTTCAGATATGCTCTGACACCACTGCACAGGCTGACCTGACATTATGGCAATGGAACAAACCCCAAACTTTTTTTTTTTTTTTTTTTTTGAGATGGGGTTTTGCTCTTGTTGCCCAGGCTGGAATACAATGGTACGATCTCAGCTCACTGCAACCTCTGCCTGCCGGGTTCAAGCGATTCTCCTGCTTCAGCCTCCCGAGTAGCTGGGATTACAGGTGTGTGCCACCACACACAGCTATTTTTGTATTTTTAGTAGAGATAGGGTTTCTCTGTGTTGGTCAGGCTGCTCTTGAACTCCCGACCTTAAGTGATCCACCCACCTCGGCCTCCCAAAGTGCTGGGATTACAGGCGTGAGCCACCGTGCCCAGCCCAAACCCCAAACTTCGTGAGATAAACTGTCCTACGATGACCAACTAGA
This sequence comes from Ateles fusciceps, assembly GCA_036589455.1. NCBI lineage: Eukaryota > Metazoa > Chordata > Mammalia > Primates > Atelidae > Ateles > Ateles fusciceps. The sequence goes on along the minus strand of JAZHEH010003205.1, from coordinate 23,271,476 downwards.
AATATGTGGATAGGGGAGGAGAAACAGGGTTTGAAACATATGGAGCCAAAAACTTATCTGTGGGGAAATTCTTCAGATCATTAAATGCAAAAAATTTTAAGTAGAGAATTCTATTGTCATCAGTGCCTAAATAGGAGTTGTGTTTTATCAGGAAAATACTCAAAAATATAGTGTATGCAACTATAAGTGCACTACACATTTTCTCCTTTTTAACGGAAACCACACGAAATAGAATTTATCAGAATTCCAGGGCACAAACCTGTGGCAGCACTAAAAACAGCAAGTACTTCTATTATTTTGAAATGGAGTTTCACTCTTGTCGCCCAGGCTGGAGTGCAATGGCACAATCTCAGCTCTCTGCAACCTATGCCTTCCAGGTTCAAGCGATTCTCCTGTCTCAGCCTCCCGAGCAGCTGGGATTACAGGCGCCCACCACCACGCCTGGCTAGTTTTTGTATTTTTAGTAGAGATAAGGTTTCACCATGTTGTCCAGTCTGGTCTTGAACTCCTGACCTCAGGTGGTCTGCCCGCCTTGGCCTCCCAAAGTGCTAGGATTACAGCGTGAGCCACTGCGCCTGGCCAACAGCAAGTACTTCTGTTTGGGAGCTTAGAGTTTTATGTATCTCAATGTACCAGATCGCATCTTGATACAGCTGACAAATTTTAAATTGAAAAGTCTGACAATCCCAAATAAAACAACACAAAAAATTGCTTCCAATTCACTGAAACAGCATGAAAAAACAAGTGTTCAGCGACAAACTCCTACACATGTTCATCAATAAATCAGTGAAAGAAGCCTCAGAACATACTGACTGTATAACGATGTGATGCTGCTCAAAACAGTGCAGTGGTAACCTAAAATCTGAACTGTTCTCGTGTACCACAAAATGTCAGGTTGACTTTGTATACTTTTTCAGAATTACTGGTCAAACTGAAGTTCAAAGCTACGAAGGATCTATTGCAGTGGAGGCCAAAACAAAAACAGAAAGAAAATGCTTTTTAAATTTGTAATTTATTGTTTCCTGTTGGGAGTCAAAGAAGCCCCCCGACCCTGCCATCAAAAAAATAGTGTATTTCTTATTCTAAATACACATTTAGTGTATTTCTTATTCTAAAACAGTATTCACTATTGTACCTGTTTTGTGCTTTAAATTGTCATTCTTTTTCCAAAATCATGAGTCTTAAGCTCCTCAACACCTGGACCTTTTGCTAGGTTTGGGCAATGAAGTGTGACTTGGGGGAGACACCTGTGACCCTTGGCAGCAGGCTTTTAGAACTACAGACAGTTCCACCATGCTCTTTCCCTGCCACAGCAGCCTGCAATGTTCTAGACCCAGGGCAGGGAAAGGGAATGACAAACACAAACAGATGCTCAACTTCACTTCCAACCAAAGAAATGCAAATTGAGATATCCTTTTCATCTACCCAATTCATAAAAGTGATATCCTATACTGGTGAGAGAATGTGAAATCAGGCCATTTTCCAACACTGATGGTGAAGGTACAGACCAGCATGGCATGCTCCCAATCCTTGTCAAAACTGGCTGGATGCAGTGGCTCATGCCTGTAATCCCAGCATTTTGGGAGGCCAAGGTGGGTGGATCACCTGAGGTCAGGAGTTTGAGATCAGCCTGGCCAACATGGTGAAACTCCATCTCTACTAAAAATACAAAAATTAGCCGGGTGGGGTGGCGGGCGCCTGTAATCCCAGCTACTTGGGAGGCTGAGACAGAAGAATCACTTGAATCCAGGCAACGGAGGTTGCAGTCAGCTGAGATGGCATCACTGAACTCCAGCCTGGGCAACAAGAGCAAAACTCCATCTCAAAAAAAAAAAAGTAACCATGCACACCCTTAGATCCAGAAATTCTATGACTATGTCCCCTATGAATAACTGTACCAAACATGCACACTGCTGTACTGTGTGTCACATTAAAAAGCATCCAGGCCAGGCATGGTGGCTCACACCTGGAATCCCAGCACTTTGGGAAGGCCGAAGTAGGTGGATCACCTGAGGTCGGGAGTTCAAGACCAGCCTGACCAACAGAGTGAAACTCCAACTCTAGAGTTCATTTCTGAACTCTCTTGATAGCATACAAACCTATTTCCTGGCCACCACTGTGCTATGAGCCGAGGGAGTGGGGGCATAGTAAGAGGGCCAGCCTTACTCTCACTAAGACAATGGCAAGGACCCCCAGGAAGGAAGTGTCACCATTACCTTCAAAGGCATCTTCAAAAGTTAGACAAAATTCTAATTTTCTTTGACTACCAGTTTACCAAAAGATCTAATGAACCACAATTTAAAATAATACATATGTGTAAAAATCATAGTTTAAAAATTTTTTTTAATCCCAAACTACGTGAGAAGCCTTAAAAACCACCAGATGTGCTAAGCACTGTGTCATACACCTGTAGTCCCAGCTACAGGGAATGGCTTGAGCCCAAGAGTTCAAGGCTAGCCTGGGCAACACAAGACCTCATCTCTTAATAAATAAATTAATTAATTGATTAAAAAGGCTGGGCACAGTGGCTCATGCATGGATCACTTACAGGTGGCTTTGGCTCTTGTACAACGCTGAAGGCCTATGGACTGTTACACAGGACCCTCCAAATTAGATACCTTCAAATGGGTAGTCATTTTAGCATCCGTTTTTTTTTTTGTCTGTTTGTTTTGTTTTGTTTTTTTCTTTTGGCGACAGGGTCTTACTCTGTCACCAGGCTGGAGTGCACTGCCGTGACCACAACTCATTGCGGCCTCTATCTTCTGAGCACAAGTTACCCTCCTACCTCAGCCTCCTGAGTAGCTGGGACTACAGATACGTGCCACTATGTGGAGCTAATTTATTTTTTCTACTTTTTGTAGAGATGGATGGAGTCTCGTTTTGTTGCCCAGGCTCATCTCAAACTCCTGGGCTCCAGTGATCCTCCTGCCTCAGCCTCCAGAGTAGCTGGGATTACAGGCGTTCACCACCATGCCTGGCTAATTTTTTGTATTTTTAGTAGAGACGGGGTTTCACCATGTTGGCCAGGCTGGTCTCAAACTCCTGACCTTAGGTCATCCACCCACTTTGGCCTCCCAAAGGGCTGGAATGAGCCACCACCACTCCCAGACCGGCTAGGATTTTTTAAAAGTCCTTTTAAACAGTTCAAAGGCACCACAGTTATAGCCTGTTTTCACAAAAGAAAAGTTCTCTTTTAGTCCAGATTTAATCTGGTCAGTAGTCTGAGAAGTCAAAAACTTATCCTCACTGTTTTTCCATCTAAAAATGCAATCTCTGACGTCACCTAGAAATACGTGAGCATTGCTTCTGAGATACTGTGGGGATAAAGAAGGTGCACGCAGGGCCAACTGTAAGGAGACTGGGGGAAGAAGCTGGACCAAAGGGCAAGTCAGGAATGTGACCATCTGTCTCTCTGAGTGCTACTCAGGGAAATTTAGGATCCAGTCTTAATCACCCACACAAAACACCAGAGAACCTAACTTCAAATTATTCTTTCTTTCTTTCTTTCTTTCTTTCTTTTTTTTTGAGATAGAGTCGCTGGAGTGCAGTGGCATGATCTCGGCTCACTGCAAAACCTCCACCTCCCAGGTCCCAGTTCAAGCAATTCTACCTTAGCCTCCCAAGTAGCTGGGATTACAGGCACAAGCCACCAGGCCCAGCTAATTTTTGTATTTTTTAGTAGAGACAGGGTTTCACCATGTCAGCCAGTCTGGTCTTGAACTCCTGACCTCGTGATCTGCCCGCCCAGCCTCCCAAAGTGCTGGGATTACAGGCGTGAGCCACCGCGCCTGGCCAATTCTTTTTTTTTTAAGAGATGGATCTCACTATGTTGCCCAGGCTGGGCTCAAACTCCTGGCTCAAGAGATCCTCCCACCTCAGCCTCCTGAGTAGCTGGGATTACAGGTGCACATCACCACACCCAGTTTTGCTGTTCTTTGATTCCTCATTAGACATCTGTGTGAGAGAAGTTGTGAAATCATTTGATAAAAGTGGTATTTTTATTTACAGTGATGGTGACCCATTGCTTTAAATACACTTTGTCTGTATTCACTTGAATTCAAAAGCAACTCTCATCCTAGAAAGACAGTCTGTCCCTAGGGTTGTAGGAGTCATTAACGCTGGCTGCCAAATATTTGTGTTCTCCACCTTCCAGCACCTTCCCTGCATGCTTTGAATTTGTGTGGGGCCACAAGACTACTTCTGGCTAACGAGCTGCCAAGTGTATCACTTTCAGGCAAAAGACTGTTGCCAGTGTGAGATGTTCCAGAGATCTCCCTTCACCACGGTGCGCAGCAAGCTCTGAGACGTAGCTGCTCTACCAGCAGTGTGGACACATGGGCCAGACAGAGTAAGTGCAAAAGTGAACCCTGGTTGTTACTGCCCAGTATTCTTGCTTATCCCAACTGATACAAGGATGGTGCCTTCATCTGTTTGGGAATGAAAATATTTTTCCTGGATCTGGGTTTTTCCTCACCATTAATATCTTAAGAAATCTTAGCACTTTGTGAGGCCAAGGCTGCCGGATCACCTGACCAACATGGTGAAACCCTGTCTCTACTAAAAATACAAAAAATTAGTCAGGTGTGGTGGTGCATGCCTGTAATCCCAGCTACTCTGAAGGCTGAGGCAGGAGGATCACTTGAGCCTAGGAGTTTGAGATGAGCCTGCGCAAGGCAGGCAGGCAGGCAGGCAGGCAGGCAGGCAGGAAGAAAGAAAGAAAGGAAAGCAGGCAGGCAGAAAGGCAGGAAAGAAAGCAGGAAGGCAGGCAGGCAGGCAGGCAGGCAGGCAGGCAGGCAGGAAGGAAGGAAGGAAGGAAGGAAGGCAGGCAGGCAGGCATTAAGCAGGAAGGCAGGCAGACAAGAAGGATCTCAGCCCCAGGCCAGGTGCAATGGTCACGCCTGTAATCTCAGCACTTTGGGACACTAAGGCAGGCCGACCACAGGAGGTCAGGGGATCAAGATCAGCCTGGCCAACAGGGTGAAACCCAGTCTTTACTAAAAACACAAAAATTAGCCAGATGTGGTAGTGTACGCCTGTAATCCCTGCTACTCAGGCGGCTGAGGCAGAAGAATCACTTGAACCCAAAAGGCAGAGGTTGCAGTGAGCCAAGATCATGTCACTGCACTCCAGCCTAGGTGACAAAGTGAGACTCTTGTCTAAAGAAGGAAGGAAGGAAGATAGGGAGGGGGAGAGAGAGGGAAGGAAGGAAGGAAGATAGAGAGGGAGGGAGGGAGAGAGGGAAGGAAGATAGGGAAGATAGGGAGGGAGGGAGGGAGGGAGGGAAGGAGGAAGATAGGGAAGATAGGGAGGATGAGAAGGAGGGAAGGAAGATAGGGAGGGAGAGGAGGAGGGAAGGAAGGAAGAGAGAGAGGGAGGGAGGGAGGGAGGGAGGGAGGGAAGGAAGGAAGGAAGGAAGGAGGGAAGGAAGGAAGGAGGGAGGGAGGGAGGGAGGGAAGGAAGGAGGGAGGGAGGGAGGGAGGGAGGGAGGGAGGGAAGGAAGGAAGGAAGGAAGGAAGGAAGGAAGGATATTAGCCCCCAGACACTATGTCCTAAAGAGTTATTGAGGTTGCTGGGCACGGTGGTGCACACCTATAGTCCTAGCAACCCGAGAGGTCTAGGCAGGAGGATCACCTGTGCCAAGGAGTTTGAGGCTGCCTGCCGTGAACTACGATCGTGGTTGTGAAATAGCCACTGCACTCCAGCCTGGGCAATAGTGCGAGACCCTGTCTCTTAAAAAAGGAAAAAGTTACCTGAGATGGGTGTGGACATTTGCCTTTATGATTTAAAAGTCCATTTTTTTTTTTTTTGAGATGGAGTCTCACTCTGTTGCCCAGGCTGGAGTACAGTGGCACAATCTCGGCTCACCACAACCTCCATCTCCTGGGTTGAAGCAATTTTCCTGCCTCAGCCTTCCAAGTAGCTGGGATTATAGGCGCGTGCCACCGTGCCCAACTAATTTATGTATTTTTAGTACAGACGGGGTTTCTCTATGTTGGCCAGGCTAGTCTCGAACTCCTGACCTCATGATCTGCCGTCTTGGCCTCCCAAAGTGCTGGGATTACAGGCGTGGGCCACTGTGCATGGCTGAAAAGTCCATTTTTTAAAAAGTAATATTTAGGGAAGTATCATCCCTTCGTTTAGCTAAAATTAACAGGCTCTACGATGTGCCAGGCATGATTCTAACTCTAGGGATGCAGTGGTGAACAAGCCTCCTTAGGGAGCAAATATGCTCCTTTTTTCTCTTGGTCTTGACTCCTTCTCTTATCTATATATATTTCTGATTGTTTTTCTTCCTGATATATGTATTATTTCCATGACAAGTCATTTCAATTCTATCGAAGAGTATACCTCAGTGTAATCATGACTTGTATCACCTGATGTCCTGCAGACTCCACAGTGGGAGGGAGTACGGTTTGTCCTCAGCAGCCTCCCCCACTCCCCAAGCCTGGGCTCAACCACAGCCCCACACTGGGCTCACACCCTCCTTATGAACATGAGTGAGGTCCAGAGCCCGACTCCATCCTCACGGGGGAGCAAGGGCAGGGCTCTCACTGGCACTCATCTACTGCCCTCCTCTCCCAAGTATGACTTCTTAGGGCCCCTAATCCCTGCACAGGTCGGGTTCGCAGATATCTACGAGAAGGGCCACGCCCCAGGCAAACATGGTGTGGCCAGACAACTTCTCCCTCAACCCTGATTGTTCCATGGCACTCGGAGACTTCCTGTGCTTAAGGTCTCAGTTCCAGCCCAGTCAACATACCTGATGATACACAAAAAGAACTAACTGTGTGTGTGACTCAGTGCCCAGGGGAGGTATCGAGGCAAAAAGTGCTGCTGGGGGATTTGGAGGAAAGTGAGTCACTGAGGGCTTAGGCAGCAGCTGAGGCTTTAGGAGGCTTCCCAGTCAACATCAAACTGAGGTGGTCTTAGAGGAAAAGTGGGAGAGAACGTTTGTGTGAGATAGTTAGGGCCTAGCTTTCACGATGTATTCCTTGGTTAGAGGTGGGTGGAAGGTTGGGACAGAACCTAGTTCCTCACCAAAGTGCCTCTGTTTTTATGTTTACACACCCATTAGCAGTGGTTCCTAAAGTTTTCTAACCAAAGAACAGAATACCTGTTAATAGCCTTCTCCTAAACTAGTGTTCTAAGAAGAGTAGTTTGCAAACCAACGTTGAGGTTTACACATTGGGAAAGTATTCCTGTTGTGCTTTAAAAAAATGTTTTTATGTTTGAAATGACAGATGCAGTCTGGCCCTTTCCCTTACCAGGAGCAGACCCACATTCACTCAAGTGGGCACAGTGGTAGGCCCCGCAGACATACAGCTTTGAGTCTTCTCATGCTAAGCCCCGTGCTGTTCCCACCTTAACTATATCCCTGGTCTTAGGGTATCAGGCACACCAGCATCTTAACAGTTCTGAAGAGCCTCACAGTAAAATCTATTTACCTTTACTTGATATATGGATGTTACATGAGCACAGAGTTCTTCCCCCAGCACATCTCTTAACACTTTGCACAGCCATGTCTGGAGGGAAACCAGTTTGGGAAACACAAAAGGCATGTGCTGGTCAATACTCAGCTTTGTCATGTCATGCACAATTTACAGAGAAAAACATGGAAGCTCATTCACCCAGCAGGAGAACAACTATTAAGGACCCTGTTAACCTAGTGAAGACCTACGAAGCTGAGTGGTGACCACACGCACACACAGCAGGGTCCAAAGTGCCTTCAGAATCAGACAGAGCTCTAATCAACTCCAGCACATTCAAAATTAAAATGTCTCTATTCCTGCCAATACTGAAAAACTGTCTGAAAGACAAGACAGTACTTGTATTTAGCCACAGATGCAAAAGATTAGTTGTTAAAACACGGCTGCTGAAGACCTCAGTATGTGTGCAACAGAGAATCCAGAGGGGGGCAGTAGAGGGCAAGGCAGGGACTCCGCTTCCAAAGCCAGCTCCCCTCTTAGCAACCAACAGGGGGATGTTAAGATGGGCTCCTGGAGCCAGAACTACAGAAAAGGTGAGAGACCTCTCCCCACCATCTTTCACAGGGTTGAGATCAGGGGTTTTAAGCACTCTTTATACACACGATAAACAACAGATCACTTTAAAACTTAAGTTCCCAGGCCAGAAGCCATTTATATGGTCTGCAAAGGGCGCAAATAGTTATGCCATGCCAGGTACCTCAGAATAACAAGGGCTTACACTTATGGAGCATCAGTAATATAAGGAAACTACAGAGCTCTGCACCAGGCACAGTCCAGACATCTCTGATCCTCACACCCCAACTCAGGAAGCAGGCCAGCACCTCCATCATGTGGCCAGGTTTGCTCAAGGTCCCAAAGCCAGCTCCTCCCCTACCTCATGCCTAACATGTGACTTATCCAGAGTCTTCCCACTCCTTTCACCATGGGAGAAATCACCATGTATGATTTCTCTTCAAGGAAAGCAGTACAAGACTTGGGGTAGCCAGTGCTGAGAGTCTGACAAAGCCCACAGCGTGACTGCTCATTCTCAAAGGGATCTAGCTGTAGTAACATCTTAATTTTTCTAAGAAAAATAATCCATGAATTTTTCCCCTCCCAAGGGAGGCCATCCCATGAGGAAGATAAATTTAAAATATCACCCTCCTCTCCCTTGAGACAATCAAGCAATGAGCAAATAATTTTTGGTTCAGAAACAAAGGAGCTAATTGCAAGTGTAAATTATTTAACCTGCAACCAAGGCCTATGCCTGGGATCTTTGGTTTAGTTGTTTTTCTCCAGCTAAATAAACAATGCCCAAGCTAGGACCTGAGGGTAGCAAAGAATAGAAAACTACCTGCCCTGGAAGGGTAGAGACGGCCCTCAGGGATCAAAGCTGCCTATGCTGGCCAGGACTAATTAGCAGCAATTAGTTGAGCAAAGCAGCCAAGGGGTAGAGGCAAGTAAGTTCCTCCTTGTTGACAAGAAATGGAGAGGCTTTCAGGGAGAGGATTCCCCAGGGCTCAGGATGGTCAAAAGAAGACAGAGTGCAGGCAAGGCCAGGGTGCATCAGAGGGCAGCAAGGTGTACACCCCCAAAGGAAGCCCACCGCCCTCGGCAGCCATACTCCACTCTAAGTCGTGCTTGCCACAGACCCCCTGAAGGCACCATTTTCCACTAAGGACAGAAGCATTCGGGTTGCTGATGCCCCAGGAAGCTTGGTTTGGTTTGAGTGTGACCTGTGTCACGAAGGCCTATTCAATCAGTGTCCCTGACACATGTTTCAAGCCAGGTTCTCTGTGTGAACAATTTTGCTATTTTGGAATTCTGAAGCCACAGATAAGAGTTGAACTTTGGACATTGCAGTCAATTTCCATTTTTTGGCAAGATTCTCAACTTCAACATACATTTTCATACAAGCATGCTCTAACACATACATTAAACCCAGAGGTTACCCAAGTGGCGCAATCTTGGCTCACTGCAATCTCCACCTCCCAGGTTCAAACAACAGCTAGCCACAGTATATCACAGGCTCCAACTAAAATAGGTTTTTTGTTTTTTTTTTAATCTAACTACTTAGAGCACACCAACAGTATTATCTAATAAAGTGCCAAACATTTTCTTATTTTTAAAAGAAAATTCAGGCTGGGCACGGTGGCTCACACCTGTAATCCCAACACTTTGGGAGGCCAAGGCAGGTAGATCACCTGAGGTCAGGAGTTTGAGACCAGCCTGAACAACATGGTAAAACCCCATCTCTACTAAAAACACAAAAAATTAGCCGGGCATAGTGGTGGGCGCCTGTAATCTCAGCTACTTAGAAGGCTGAAAGGCAGAATTGCTCAACCCAAGAGCTGAAGGTTGCAGTGAGCCAAGATCGTGCCATTACACTCCAGCCTGGGTGACACAGTGAGACTCTGTCTAAAAAAAAGAAAAGAAAAGAGAAAAGAAAATCCAGAAAACCTTATTATGTGGTTTGATGATATAACTGCACATGATTTCAGAAAACCACAGGACGGTCAGCATCTTTCTTGCCAATCGATTGCCCACAGAATTTTACTGCGAATGCTACCCTACTCAAAAAGCCAAATTTTCAGACCGTTTAAATTAGTAATGGAGCAAAAACAAGGCACATATAGAGGACACAGGAAACAAACTGCCCTTAAACCATAAACATCTGAAGCTGTTTAACTACACTGCTGGCATTCGGATTTTCTTTTCCCCCTTCCTTTCTCATGGTCCTAGCTTCATAGATGAAGTTGAAATCCCAGAAAGCAGTGTCACATCCCCACATGATTCAAAGGCAAAACCTCCCCCTTTCCTTCCTCTTCCTGCTTTACTTCCGGTATTTCCTCAACCTAACAACTCTGGCAAACCACCTTAACTGATTGAGAGCAAGGGCACAGCATCTCATTCACTGAATGAGAAACTAGCAGGCTGGAGAAGCTTTTTGCTAAAGATTGATTTCAGCCAAACTAGTGAACTGTGTATTGTAAGAGGCCAGGTGGAAGTCCAGTGGGAAAACCCATCTCAGTTGTGAGACCCACTACCCTGGCAATCCCTCCACCTCTGCACCATCCAGAGAGAGGGGTCCTGGGATCAGTCTCTGGGAGAGGGAGATGCAGTGAGCTAAGGGTTAGCAGTATAGGCCCAAACCCATGACCCTCAGGGCCACATCCTTACCTCACAGGTCAGGAACTACTGTTCAGCATGGTGTTTATAATGGTATCCCCATCTCCAGAGACATGAAAACAGTGGAACCTAGAATGTGTGACACTGTGGCCTTCCTTAATGTCTACATCAAATATGATGTTGGGCACTTCTATAAGCATTCTTGCCTTTAATTTAAAATTCATTCCATCCTGATAGAAACATGGTTGGTTGGTTTTTGTTTGTTTGTTTTTAAGAGAGTCTTGCTCTGTTGCCGAGGCTGGAGTGCAGTGGCGTGATCTCGGCTCACTGCAACCTCCACCTCCCAGGTTCAAGCAATTCTCCCTGCCTTAGCCACCCCAGTAGCTGGGATTACAAGTGTGCGCCACCATGCCTGGATAATTTTTATGTTTTTTTAGTAGAGACAGGGTCTTGCCATGTTGGCCAGGCTGTTCTCAAACTCCCGGCCTCAGGTGATCTGCCCACCTGGGCCTCCAAAGTGCTGAGATTAAAAACATGAGTCACCACACACAGCCAGTTTTAAATTAAGATATAATTCACACACCATAAAATTCACTCTTTAAAGTATACAATTCAGTGGCTTTTAGTATATTCAGAGTTGTGCAACCATCACTATTACGCAATTCCAAAACATTTTCATCACCCCAGGAGGAACTTGGTTTTTAATCCCCACCTTATTGATAAGGAAGGTGAAGCAAAGTTGTTAACCTGGCCAAGATAAGTCTTGTTAACAGCAGAGTTAGGGTTCAAATCTGGACCCCAGAACCCTCTACAGCACTGGGCACTGGCGATCACCCACCACATGCACTGGGTTTCCACTGATCCCTTCCCATCCTGCCTCCTCTCACATGGCAGGTGCTCTCCAGGGCCTGGCCTCTGCTGCCTTCTCATGAAATGCATACTTACCAACAGATTCCCTGCTCCAGACTCACACTATCTAAGCCCCAGACCCAAGCCATAACTGTTCCCCCACCAAAATGGGCACCTCTATATAATATCACCAGGCACCTATAAATGTGAGTGCAAAAATCCCCTTCCCATTAGCATAGTCTGTCACACAGTAGTTAAGGAGTGGGGCTCCAGAGGCTCACGGTCCTGTGCCCTGATCCCAGCTATGCCACTCATTAGCTCTGTGACCCTGGGCACATTTACTTCTCTTCTCTGAGCCTCTCTTTATAAATCGTAAAATGGGCTTTCTTTTGTTTATTCAACTGTAAAATGAATTAAGGGTCAATTCTGATGCTACAGGATTGCTGTGAGGATTAAATGTGAAATACTTAGCACCATGCCCAACAGTGAGTACTCAACTAAATGGCAGCCATTGTCCTTACTATGTGAAAGGGCCAACACAACCCTCAGACATATTCCCTTCCTTCACCAGGCTCCAGTCCAGTAAAGAAATGCAAACATGTAGCACTTATCACAATTTCCTTTTTGTGTTTTGTTTTTTTGGGTTTTTTTTTTTTTTTTGAGACAGAGTCTCATTCTGTCACCCAGGCTGGAGTGTTGTGCTGTGGTCTTGGCTCACTGCAACCTCTGCCTCCCAGGCTCAAGCAATCCTCCCACCTCAGCCTCCCAAGCAGCTGGTGCCACAGGCATGCGCCACCACACCTGGGTAATTTTTCTAATTTTTGTAGAGACAGGGTTTTGCCATGTTGCCAAGGCCAGTCTCAAACTCCTGGATTCAAGCAATTGGCCCACCTTGGCCTCTCAAAGTGCTGGGATTACAAGTGTGAGGTACTGTGCCCAGCTGAACTTCTTTTTAAAAAATAGCTGTATCTGCTGAAAAGGCCTGGAAGTAGTTTGGCTGGGTGCAGTGGTTCATACCAGTAATCTCAGTGCTTTGGGGATGCTAAGGCGGGAGGATCACTTGAGTCTAGAAGTTTGAGACCAGCCTGGGCAACATAGCAAGATACCATTTCTACAAAAATAAAAAAATTAGCTGGGCATGGAGGCCCACACCTATGGTCCCAGCTCCTCAGGAGGCTGAGTTGAGAAGATCTCTTGAGCCCAGAAGGTCAAGGCTGTAGTGAGCTATGATCATGGGAATACACTCTAGCCTGGACGACAGCGCACAATCCTGTCTCCAAAAACAAACAAAAATAATAATTACTAGTAAATATTAAAATCCATGAAAAAAATCCAAACTCATGAGTTCACACAAATATAAATGAAGAAGGGAGAAGGAAAAACTCTTTCCTACAGTTGAAAATCCAACCAACAAATATAGAAGGAATGGTGGATTTAAAAACTGCCATTTGGCAGCTATTATAATAATTCTTGATTCAGGCAAGAGTCATTAATGGACATTAAAACTAATGAATGAAAGAATTTTTTGTTGTTTTCTTTTGAAACAGAGTCTCACTCCCTGGAGTGCAGTGGCAAGATCTTGGCTCACTGCTACCTCTGCCTCCTAGTCTCCAAACATCTTCCCATCTTAGCCTCCCGAGTAGCTGGGACTATAGGCATGCCCCACAGTGCCCAGCTAATTTTTGTATTTTCTGGAGTTTCACTGTGTTGCCCAGGCTGTGAAAGGTTGAGCAGTTATAAGATATTTACATTGTCTGAAAGTATCTTCCCACACACAAAAAACTACTTATTAAGTACATAGGAAAAAAAAAACTCAACAGTGGAGAAGCTGGGCAGACATCCCCTTAACCAGGTTAAGATCTCCAATAATGGGTCAAATGTCCATCATCTGCCTCTGATATGATGCACTGAAAGAACACATCGTCATTTTTGTGGTGTTCCCAACACCACCACAAAATAGCCAGAATCCAAACAGGAGACAGCGTCAAACAAACCCAAATTGAGAGACATTCTACAAAATAACTGGCCTGTATTCTTCAAATGTCAATGACATGAAACAAAGGCTAAAGAACTATCCCAGACTCAAGGAGATTAAAGAGACATGAAAACTAAATGACAACATGATCTAGGATTTTAATTTGCCAAAAAGATCTTTGAGAGAAAGAGGGAAACATGAATAAGGTCTATAGATTAGCTAAGAGTGTTGAATCTGTTAATTTCCTGATTTTTCTCTTGTTTTCAGATGGAGTCTTGCTCTGTTGCCCAGCCTAGAGTGCAATGGCATGATCTCGGCTCATGGCAACCCTCCTGGGTTCAAGCAGTTCTCCCGCCTCAGCTCCCCAAGTAGCTGGGGCTATAGGCACCCGCCACCACATGCGGCTAATTTTTGTATTTTTAGTAGAGATGGGGTTTCGCCATGTTGGCCAGGCTAGTCTCAAACTCCTGACCTCAGGTGATCTACCCACTCGGTCTCCCAAAGTGCTGAGATTACAGGTGTGAGCCACCACACCTGGCCCTAATTTCCTGATTTTGATTATTATAGTATGGTTATGTAAGAAAGTGATCTTGTCTTTAGGACACTCAAGTTTTTAGAGATAAAGAGACATCAAGTGTACTCTCAAAAGACTTAAAATATTCTGTATACACATATACATATATAAACACAGAGAGAAAGAGTAGAGGAAGAATAAAGCTAACATGGTAAAAAGTTTAACACTTGGAGAATTTAAGTGAAAGCATATATTGTTTTGTACTACTCTTGCAACCTTTAAGTTTGAAATTATTTCAAAATAAAGGCTTTTTAAATGACACAGTTCAAATCTGTAAAAATGCATGAGTTTGGAGAAAAAAATCTATCATTCACCTCTATAGGTTGCTAAAGCATCAGCCTGTTATTAGGAAAATTAATGAAGGAAAAGAATCAAAAGAATCAGGCATTTACCTTGCCTTTCCTGTACAAACAAATTTCAGGATAATCAAATGGATGGCGAGGAAAAGATCTTTACAAAATTCCAGCTAATAAATGCAAAAGGAATGACAAAATTAGAAAATTATTGGCCAGGTGCCATAACCCATGCCTATAATCCCAGCACTTTGGGAGGCCAAGGTGGAAGGACCACTTGAGGATAGGAGTTCAAAACCAGTCTGGGCAACATACTGAGACTCTATCGCTACAAAAAATATTTAAAAATTAAAAATTAGCTGGATATTGTGATGCATGCCTGTAGTTCCAGCTACTCAGGAGGCTGAGATGGGAGGATCACTTGAGCTCACGTCTAGGTTGCAGTGAGCTATAATTGTGAGAAAGTAAAGAAAGGGAAAGAAGGAAGGGAGGAAGGGAAGGAGGAAACCATCATTGAAATTATCTAGACCCGGGTTCTCAATACATCTGAACACTACAGGGCATTAGTTGCTGGCCTCAATCAAAATATATTCTTTTTCTGCCTGTTCATTTGTCAAAGTCATGCTCCTAACTCCCATTCGGGTCACACTTCCTCCACTAAAGCTTTCTGTGGCTCTTTCTTCAGCCCAAACCAGTTTTATCGCTCTCTGATTCCCTGTGGCCTTTCATCTAGGCCAATGGTTCATATACTTGGTTCATCCTGAGACCTTTCAAAATCCCGATACTTCACACTGGGCTCTAGAACAAGGTTTCTCGAACTCACCACTACTGGCATCTCAGACCAGACCACTCTACGTGTGAGGGGCTGTCCTGTGCATTGCAGGATGTTTAGCAGCATCCGTGGCCTCCACACCACTAGGTGCCAGCACTCCTCCCACCCACAAGTGGAGAAAACCAAAAATGTCTCCAGATACTGTCAAATGTCCCCTGGGGGACAAAATCCCTCCCCCAGGGAGGGAGTGGCTGATCTAGCTTGTGAGCATCAGTAAGTGTTAAAGCCACGAATGAATTTCAAGCAGATGGATCAAGCACCCACCAATCAATCTTGGCTTCACTAAAAGCAAGACAATCAGCTCCTCCGCCTGCTGGTATAGATACAGTAGGATGAAGCCAGCGGCACCTGACACAGCTTCTTTCATCCCAACCTCAACCCCATCTCACAGCCAAGCTATAGAGTAACCAGTTTACAGGAAACAGAGGAGTTGGAGGAGCATGTTAAATCACACTAGAAGGCTGAGCATGGTGGCTCATGCCTGTAATAGCAGCACTTTGGGAGCCCAAGGCAGGCGGATCACTTGAGGTCAGGAGTTCAAGACCAGACTGGCCAACATGGCACCATCTTTACTAAAAATACAAAAATTAGCCGGGCATGGTGGCACACACCTGTAGTCCAAGCTACTCAGGAGGCTGAGACATAGTACTCACTTGAACCTGAGGCTGGAGGTTGCAGTGAGCCGAGATTGTGCTACCGCACTCCAGCCTGGGCAACAAAGTGAGACTCTGCCTCAAAAAAAAAAAAAAAAAAAAAAATCACACTAGAGAAAGCCACCTGTCAAGGCCAAAATGTGGGAAATCTATGTAACAAATTACCCATTTTATCAGCAAACACATGACATAAAGGGAGATGAGGGCTGTTGTAAGATTAAGAGAGACTTCAGACACACAACAAGCAAATGCAGTCATATATGGATCTTGTTTAGATCCTAATTCGAAACAAACCAAAAGGGCATTTTTGAGATCACTGGGGAAAAGTGAACATAGGATCGTCAACGACATTAAGGAATAATTATATGTTATTTTGATGTGATATTGATATTGTGGATGTGTCATTTAAAATAAAGTTCTTAACTTTATTTTAACTATATGAAGACATGCATACTGCATATTTATAGTTGAAATGTTATGATATTGAAGACGTCTTAAAATATTACAACAAAAAGGAGGGGAGTGTTGATTGAACAAAAAATGCAAAATGGTAATAACTGTAAAAGCTGGATAAAAGGTATGTGGGGACTTGTTATACTATTATCTTTACTAGTATATGTTTGAAAGTTTCCATAATAAAAAGTGAAATTATTTTAAAATGTTGAAGAACTTATATCCAGAACATAAAAAAAACTCAAATCTCCACAATAAGAAACCACCCAATTAAAAGGTGGGTAAAGATATGGGCACATCATGAAAGAAGATACACAGATGGCAAATGAGCACATGAAAAGAATCCTTAACATCACTAGCTATTAGGAAACTGCAAATTAAAACCACAAGGCAGAGCACGGTGGCTCACGCCTGTAATACTTGGCACTTTGGGAGGCTAAGGCAGGAGGATCACTTGAACCCAGGAGTTGGAGACCAGCCTGTGCAATATAGCAAGAATCCATCTCTACAAAAAAAAGAAAAAATTAGCCAGGCATTGTGGCATATGCCTGTGGTCCCAGCCTACTTGGGAGGCAGAGGTAGGAGAATTGCTTGAGCCTGAGAGGTCGAGGCTGCAGTGAGCCCTGATTGTGCCACTGCACTCCAGCTTGGACAACAGGGTGAGATCCTGTCTCAAAAAAAAAAAAACTACACCATAAAAAGTAAAATTTATTGCATGTAAATTAAAAAGAAAAATTGTAAATGTTGTGAAGTCTATTGATAAAGAGGCATGGCTAAAACACCATGTTACAAAGCAATCTGTACTTACATATATACACAGACACATATCTGAATAAACACACACAGAGACTACAGTGTTACACACAATGTGACTAGTGTTCATCTCTGATGAGTAAGATGCCAGGAAATCTGCTTTTTTCTTTTAACTTACAGATATTATCTATTTTTCTTAAATTGGTGTTGTGTGATTTAAAAAGTAATTTAAAAACAAGCAAATGAAAAAATAACCGCAAGCTGCTCTGGGAAGCCTTTCCTCATCCCTCCACAGTAAGTCTCTCCCTCTGCAGGCTTCCTGCTGTCTCCTCAAATCTCCTAAGACATGCTGCCCTGTCCCCGTGGTCAGCTCTTCCCTCTCCAGCTCGCTGTGCTGAATGAGGACGTGCAGTTTACCGCATGGTGGGGCCTGTCTCAGGAATCATGTCTAGCTGGCTCCCTGCTCTATCCTTCCCAATAGACACTCAGGAAAATAGCTGAGCAATGACTGAGCAACAGGGCATGAACAGGCATCTAAGAAACAGTCATTAAACCATGTCCACAGGCAACTGGACACTATCCAAAGGGTGATAATTAACGTTCCATGTCAACCTAAAACATGGGCTGAGGTGAAGGGCCACTTAAGTTTCTAGAAACTATTTGGGAAAAAACATGCAGAGCTGGTTTATCACTTGCCATAGCTGTGAATAAGAGACTTGAGATTGCTAATACATAAGACGATAAGCTCCAAAATTATCCCAACATCAGCCAGAGTGGTGCCGCAGATGGACTCTAACCCATATAAATTTCAGGTTCAAAGATTCAGCTACAGGAATATAGAGTACGGAGAACAGACTTGATAAATGCAGCCAAGTGAAAACAGACCTGGTGATTTTAGCTGACATCAGTCACACTGAGGCTAAATGCTTGTCAGTTAAGGATGAAGTAAAAGACTGTCATTTTTGGTGGAAGTTGAGCTGAGCAGTCCCAAATCTTTTCTATAATGTTCTGTTTTCATATTCACAGGCAGGAAAGTCTGTTCATTGATATGAAAAGATAGTAACATTAAGCCCAAACTATTAAAATGGATCCTTTTATATGATTCCCTGCACATGCCAGGAATATCCCAGAGTGATACTTAAAACATTTCCTTACTACAGGCCAGGCACGGTGGCTCACTCCTATAATCCTAGCACTTTGGGAGGCCAAGGTAGGAGGATCACCTGAGGTCAGGAGTTCAAGACCAGCCTGCCCAACATGGTGAAACCCCATCTCTACTAAAACTACAAATAAATTAGCAGGGCATGGCGATGCATGCCTGTAACTCCAGCTACTAGGGAGGCTGAGCCCAGAGAATTGCTTGAACTCAGGAGGCAGAGACTGCAGTGAGCCAAGATCATGCCACTGCACTCCAAAATAAAATAAATAAAATAAAATAAAATAAAATAAAACATTCCTTTACTACTAAAACAAAACAAAAAACCAAAACACCATGCCACCATGATTCATCTCTACACAAGCCAGGGTCCTAGCAGCCTGCTAGCCAGTAGCCTATTTGGCTAACAGACAATAAAAACAGATAACAAAAACAAATTAGAGAGCTTTCAAGTATCACAATTTTGGAATTCCAGTTCCAGTTAATGAAGTAGGTGCACTCCAACCTGTCTGTCCCACTGAATGCTGCTATCAAACTGGAAACAATGCATGGAGCAGCTATTTCGGGACACTGAAAAACAAATCGAAGTAGGCAGACAGGGAAGATGACCAGAATTCAAAGCACCACGGAACCAATAGTCAGGTTCCTATTTTTCCTCCAATGTTTCCCAGCTTAGACTCAAAGGAGCCTCAAACTCAGAAAAGACAACCTGTATCAATAGGGAGTTCACGACAATCCTCTAGTTCTGGCCAGAAAACTGGACAGGGTAGGGGTCCCTAACACTCACAGACACTGATGACAATCCTGGGTTTTATTTTCCTTTTGACTTTTTTTTTTCCTTCATTCTCACTCAGACCCTAGACAATCCCGAAGTGGCAGAGGCAATGCAGAAGCAGGAGGCTACAGATGCCCACAACAAAGGAGCTGACTCAGAGGAACTCGAGTTCTTAGGGCATGAGTGAACCCCATGGCTTTCTCCTTCCCCTGTCCTCCCACCATGTGGCCTAGGACATGGGACACTGTTGTGGAAACTGTACAACAGAGTAGGGTAACTAAAGGACCAGGTTTTGGGACATAGACCCGAAAGAAGAGTTCTAAGGGCTGGAAAACACCAAGGAATGAGCAGAAAGAGGAAGCAAACCCATAAAGTTCCATAAACTCCTGTTTTTAAATCAAAAAACCAAACCCATAAAGCTTATAAACTCCTGGGCTCACCCCCAAGTTGTATACATGTGAATCTGACCCTAAACAGCGCAGTAAAGACATTGAGAACAAACTATGGGATAGGTCACCACCAAGGTCCCAGACTGGCCACTGGGTGGCATATACCAAGCACATTCAAATAGCATCACAAAGGCTTTGAAACAGAATTGATATTGAACCTTTAACCCACAGAAGGCTGACCAGAACTTACCCCTTGAACCCAGCCATACCAACATTCTTCATAGGATTTAAACAGGACCAGAGTCCCGTAACATAAATTTTAAAAATCCATGATAAAATTCTAAATTACTTGACGTACAAAGAACAAGGAAAATCTCAATTCATATGGAAAAAGACAATCAACAGATACCAATGCCAAGATGACACAGTTTTTGGAATTATCAGATTATAAAGAAACTATAATAAAATAACCCAAGATTAGCCAGGCGTGGTGACACACCACTGTAGTCCCAACTAATCAGGAGGCTGAAATGAGAGGATTGCTTGAGCCCAGGAGTTCAAGGTTACAGTGATGAGCTACATTCTGCTATTGAGCCCATCCATTTTTATTTTGGATATTGGGTTCTATGGTTCTAAGATTTTCATTTGCTGCTTTTTTTGTTGTTTTTTTTTGAGACAGGGTCTAGCTCTGTCACCAGGCTGGAGTTCAGTGGTGCAATCTCGGCTCACTGCAACCTCCCCCTCCTGGGTTCAAGCGATTCTCCTGCCTCAGCCTCCTGAGTAGCTGGGATTACAGGCATGTTCCTATTTTTAGGCACGTTCCTATTTTTAGCCACGCCAATTTTTGTAGTTTTAGTAGAGACGGGGTTTCACCATGTTGGCCAGGATGGTCTCGATCTCCTGACCTCGTGATCTGCCCACCTCAGCCTCCCAAAGTGGTGGGATTATAGGCGTGAGCCACCATGCCCGGCCCATTTGCTTCTTTATATCTTCTATTTCTTAGCTAAGACTTTCTGTCTTTCCATCCATTTGTTTAAAGAGTATGCATCTCAGCCAGGCGCAGTGGCTCACGCCTGTAATCCTAGCACTTTGGGAGGCTGAGGTGAGTGGATCACCTGAGGTCAGGAGTTCAAGACCAGCCTGGCCATCATGGTGAAACCCCATCTTAAAAAAAAAAAAAAAAAAGAGTGTGCATCCCTACTCTTGGATGATTTTGTATAATGGTTAGAACAGGCCAGGCATGGTGGCATACATGTAATTCCTAGACCAAACACCTAAAAAAACTATATAAAGAGATACTAGTCAAAATTCAATAAATCAATTATAATGAAATACCAACAGATATTCAAAGACACGAAAGAGGAAAGGGAAAACAAGAACAAAACAGAGGGAACAAACAGAAAATAAATAACAAAATGGCAGGTTTAAATTTAAGCATACTAATAATTACATTAAATATAGGCAGGACATGGTGGCTTACACCTGTAATCCCAGCACTTTGGGAAGCCAAAGCAGGAGGATCGCTTGAGGCCAGGAGTTCAAGACCAGCCTGG
This sequence comes from Ateles fusciceps, assembly GCA_036589455.1. Classification (NCBI taxonomy): domain Eukaryota; kingdom Metazoa; phylum Chordata; class Mammalia; order Primates; family Atelidae; genus Ateles; species Ateles fusciceps. The sequence continues at coordinate 23,250,626 of JAZHEH010003205.1, read as the reverse complement.
GTTACAGGGCAAAACCCTGTTTCTCTGAGAGTCTCGCTCTGTAGCCCTGGAGTGCAGTGGCCCAATCACGGCTCAGTGCAGCCTCGACCTACCGGGCTCAACAGACCCTTCCACCTCAGCCTCCCAAGTAGCTGGGATTACAGGCACATGCCACCATGCCTAGCTAATTGTTTTGGTATATATTTGTAGAGACAGGGTTTTGCCATGTTGTCCAGGCTGGTCTCGAACTCCTAAGCTCAAACAATCCCTCCACCTCAGCCTTCCAAAGTGCTAGGATTACAGGCATGAGCCACTACACCTGGCCAAGACCCTGTTTCTTAAAAAAAAAAAAAATTAACTCAAAATGTAAAACAATAAAATTCAGAAGAACACATAGAACATCTTTATAAGGTGAGAACAGTTCTTAGATATGACACCAGATGCACAATCCGTAAGAAAAAAAAATTGATAAAATTTCATCAAAATTACAAACTTAAACTGGGTGCAGTGGCTCATGCCTGTAATCCTAACACTTTGGGAGGCCCAGGCAGGCAGATCACCGGAGGTCAGGAGTTCGAGACCAGACTGGCCAACATAGTAAAACCCTGTCTCTACTAAAAATGCAAAACTACCTAGGTGTGGTAGCACACGCTGTAGTCCTAGCTACTCGGGAGACTGAGACAGAATTACTTGAACCTGGGAGGCGGGGGCTGCAGTGAGCCAAGACTGTGCCACTGCATTCCAGCCTGGGTGACTCCACCTCAAAAAAAAAAAAGAAAAAGAAAAAAAGGCCAGGCATGGTAGCTCACTCCTGTAATCCCAGCACTTCAGGAGGTTGAAGCAGGCAGATTACTTGAGGTCAGGAGTTCAAGACCAGCCTGGCCAACATGCCAAAACCCCATCTCTACTAAAAACACAAAAAAAATTAGCAGGGCATCGTGGCACACACCTGTAATCCCAGTTACTCAGGAGGCTGAGGCAGGAGAATCGCTTGAACCCAGGAAGTGGAGGGTACAGTGAGCCAAGATTGTACCACTGCACTCCAGCCTGGGTGACAGAGTGAGACTCTGTCTCAAAAAAAGAAGAAAAACTTGTTCTGCAAAGAAAATTATTAAGAAAATGAGAAGACAAGCCACATACTAAGTTAAAACATTTGCAAATCATGTATCTGACAAGTCTTGTATCCAAAGTATATAAAGAATTGTCAAAATTCAACAGTAAGAAAACAAACTGCTCAATAAAAATTGCGTGAACAGGTTCTTCACCTAAGAGATGGCAAATAAGCACAAGATGCTTGACATCATTAGCCATTTTAGGGAAATACAAATTAAAGCTACTATGAGATGCCACTACACATCTATTAGAATGTTACAATGGCAGTCATAACAAAGAATGAGATCATACCCTTTGCAGCAACATGGATGGAGCTGGAGGCCATAATCCTAAGTAAATTAACACAAGAACAGGAAACTAAATACCACGTTTTCATTTATAAGGGGGACCTAAACATTAAGCTCCCATGGACATAAACATGGGAACAATAGACACCTCAAACTACTTGAGGAAAGGGAGGAAAAACTATCAGGTACTATGTTCACTACCTGGGTTAAATATACCCACATAACAACCATGCACATGTACCCCCCTGTATCTAAAATAAAAGTTGGGGCCGGGCACAGTGGCTCCGGCCTGTAATCCTAGCACTTTGGGAGGCTGAGGCAGGCGGATCACCTGAAGTCAGGAGTTCAAGACCAGCCTGGACAACATGGCGAAATCCCGTCTCTACTAAAAATTATACCCATTTTACAAAGTTTAAAAATGAAAAAAAGTAGCTGCCATCTTTGGAAATAATATTTCTTCTGTTTTCTTTGCTTTATATGAACCAAAACTTTTCCCAATTTTTGGTTTGTTTTTTTTTTTTTTTTTTGGTGGGTTTTGTTTTTGTTTTCTTTTCTTTTTTTTTTCTTTTTTTTTGCTTTTGCTTTCTGAGAGACAGGGTCTCACTGTTGCCCAGATTGGAGTGCAGTAGCAGAATTATTACTCACTGAAGCCTCCAACTGCTCAGCTCAAGGATCTTCCCAACTCAGCCTCCTGAGTAGCTAGTACTACAGGTCACACCACCAACACAGCTTTTTTAAAAAAAATTTTTGTATAAAAAGAAAAGAAAAAAATTTTTTTTTGTGTGTAAAGACATTGTTTCACTATGTTGCCCTTGATGGTCTCAAATTCCTGACCTCAAGTGAACCTCCCACCTCAGCCCCCTAAAGTGCTGGGATTATAGGCATGAGCCACCATGCCCAGCCCCATTTTCTAGTTGGTTTGTATGTTTGATTCTATACAAACTAAGTTCTGCTTATGGCCACTTTGATGCCTTCCTGGTGGTTGGTAGAGCTGCTATGACCATAGAATTTATGGATTGTTTTCAGAAATATCTGTCCATGTTTTTGCTTTTTCTTTACTATTTTTAGAATACACTAAAATTTTTTGTTGATCCTAAAGTAAATACACATAATTTGATTTAACTCCTCATTTTTGGCATTTGGAATGTAATAAACTCTGGATAACTTTAAAGTGTCATAATATTACAACTTAGATTTGAACTGTTGAACTTGGAAATCTAGAATGTCATGTATTTTAGGATTTCTAAGGAAAACAAGACAATACTTCACTGTCCCTAAATAAGCTTTTGAGTATTACTGTAAAATCACCACGAGTTTTGAAGAGCTGAGAAGCTTGCTGGTATTTATTTCTTTACATTATCCTAATAAAATTAATTTTTCATCTGCTTCAAAAAAAAAAAGATTACAACAACTTTAAAAAAAAAAAAAAGATGGGCCAGGTGTGGTGGTTCATGCCTGTAATCCCAGCACTTTGTGAGGCTGAGGGGGGGCGGATCACAAGGTCAGGAGATCGAGACCATCCTGGCTAACACGTGAAACCCTGTCTCTACTAAAAATACCAAAAATTAGCTGGGCATGGTGGCACGTGCCTGTAGTCCCAGCTACTTGGGAGGCTGAGGCAGGAGAATCGCTTGAACACAGAGGTAGAGGTTGCAGTGAGCCGAGATCGCGCCATTGCACTCCAGCCTGGGCGATAGAGACTCTGTCTCAAAAAAAAAAAAAAAAAAAAGACTACCAAGTGCTAGCCAAGAGTAGAGCAACTGGCACTTCCATGTACTGCTGGGAAGAATACAAAATGGTATAGCCACGCTGGAAAACTGTTTAGCAGTTTCCTGTGTAGTGAAACACTTACTCTGTGACCCAGCAATTTCACTCCTGGGTATTAACCCCAGTGAGATAAAAACTACATTCACACAAAAAACAGTATGAATATTTACAGCAACTCCATTCATAATCACCAAAAGTTGCAAATAACTCAAAGGTGAATAAAGAAACTGTGGGACATGCCTACAATGGAAAACTACTCAGCAATAAAAAGGAATGACTTGATAAAATACAACACGAATGAATATCAAATGCATTACACTGAATGAAAGATGGTCTTAAAAGTGCATACTTATGATTCCATTTCTGTGACATTCTCGAAATGACAAAACTATACTGATGAGAAACAGATGAGGTTGCCAAGAATTGGATGTAACTACAAAGAAAGGGAATGAGGAAGTTTTGTGAGTTGATGAAACTGTTCTGTATCCTCATTATGGTAGTGGCTACATGAATATATGTACATGCTAAAACTCATAGAACTGGACACTAAAAAAAGCCAATTTACTATATGTTAATTAAAGAAAAAAAAACAACAGAGCACATGAAGACCACCAGCATCCTTGGCATGTGCCCAAATCTCCATAGCTCAAACATTTGCTGGATTTTTTAATGCTCTCAGAAAGAAAATAGTGCACATTCCTTTATTAGATTTTTTGTTTAATTCAAAACCATATGACAAATTCTAAATTAGCTTTAATTATTTGTTTTAGATTTAAAGTAGAGAATAAAGCCTTCAATTTTGCCACTTAATCATGAAACAAAAATAATGTAAAGAAGAAAACAAAGCAATTTTCAAAATGGCAACCAAAACAAAAACAAGAGAGAATCTACTAGATGGAGCCAACCAGAGAGAGGCTGAAGCGTAATGAAGCACCACGTTCAGACCTCAGCTGTGCATTTAAAATTTGTGCACTTCTCTATATGTATATTGCACTTCCATAAAAAGTTCTTAAAAGCAATAATGTTAATCTGCAATTCCAAAAACCACTCTGCATCATACCCAAAAGCAAATCGTGGTATGTGTAATAACCCATTTTTACAAGTATGAGCATGGGAACAAAGTCTAGAATGATGTATAGACCTAATTGTTCATGGGAGTCCTCCCTAGCTGAGGAGAACGCTGGTATTTTTACTTTTTTCTCCATTTTTCTCTGCCAGTCTGATTTTTTAAAACAAGGGAAACAAACTCTTTTATAATCAGAAAATAAGTTTTTGCCATTTTGGAAAATAGTATTCAAGTTTAAAAAAAAACCTGATGTTTATATTACAGACAAATTTATGTATGACTTGACTATAAGCTCCTTGACATAAAGCAGCTTTGTAAGACTCATATAGTACCAGATTCCCAAAAGACACTTCACCAGATGTGTGGCTGGAGAATGAAGAATAGAAAAAGGGAAGCCTTCTCAAAGAGAAGGGCTAACTTCAGGAGTCTCCAAATAGAGGGAAGGGAATAAGGCAAGCAGCATGGGTGGCTGGATGGAAGACCTGTGAGTGATGGTGAAGAGGCTGAAGGCCTCCTGAGATGAAGCAAAGACAGGGGAGTGGGCCTGGGGGAGACAGAAAATTTGGGAGAGGTATAGCGAAGGCTTGTGATTAAGAGAGTAACAGTGGTTTTACAGAAAGACATCAGTGGGCTCACCCCTTCTAGGACTAACCATCCATTTTCCTCATCTTCTCCTCCTCTCCCCTGAACCTCCAAGGAAAGTGACTCCAGCCTGTTGCTTGCACAGCTTGTTATGCTCAGGATTCTTAGCACACAAGAGGAGTGAGCACCTGACCCAGGGTTACCAACCCACTGACTGGCCAGGCACCTATAACTTGGCCCAGCTGGGAAAACTCTACCCAAACAGACCATCAGATGCTCTCTGGCATTCAGCTGAAGTTAGGATCGTGATGAGAGAACACACAGACCAGAGATGAATATTTCAAATATCGAATCTCCAGCCTGGGCAACACAGGGAGACTCGGTCTCTCCAAAAATATTAAAAAAAAAAAAAAATTAGCCCAGAGTGGTATAGTGGTACACACCTGTGGTCCCAGCTACTCAGGAGACTTACAGAGAGGATCACTTGGGCCCAGCAGGTCGAGGCTGCGTTGACCATGATCATGACTGCACTCCAGCCTGGGCAACACAGCGAGACCGTCTCAAAATGCACACATACACACACACACACACACACACACGTATAATCTGTCACAATATAGTCATAATATATATGTTGGTGCAAAAGTAATTGCAGTTTTTGGCACTAAAAGTAATGACCAAGCCAGGTGCGGTGGCTCATGCCTATAATCCCAGCACTTTGGGAGGCCAAAGCAGGTGGATCACTTGAGGTCAGTTCAAGACCAGCATAGTCAACATGGTGAAACCCTGTCTCTACTAAAAATACAAAAGAAAAAAATTAGCTGGGTGTGGTAGCGCTCACCTGTAATCCCAGCTTCTCAGCTTCTCGGGAGGCTGAGGCAGGAGAATTGCTTGAACCTGGGAGGCAGAGGTTGCAGTAAGCCTGGGAGACAGAGTGAGACTCCATCTCAAAAAAACAAAAAACGTAATGACCAGAACTATAATTACTTTTGCAACAACCTATACATATTATATATATAGGTTGGTAATATATTATAACCTATGCAATATATGTTAGTAATAGATCTCAGAAAATGTAATACCTGCAACTCTGCTAAACAATCTTTTATTATTCCTGATTTTTTTTTTCAGTTTTTTTTTTTTTTTTTTTGTTTATTCCTCTGATTCTTAAGGGTTACTTTTGGGTTACACTTTTTTTTTTTTTTTTTTGAGATAGAACCTTGCTCCGATCGCGGCTCACTGCAACCTCGGCCTCCCAGATTCAAGTGATTCTCCTGTCTCAGCCTCCAAAGAAGCTGGGATTACAGGTGCATGCTACCATGCCCAGCAAATTTTTTTTTTTTGTACTTTTAGTAGAGACAGTTTCCATGTTGGCCAGGCTGGTCTTGAACTCCCAACCTCAAGTGATCCTCCCACCTCAGCATCCCAAAGTGCTGGGATCACAGGTATGAGCCACCGCACCTGGCCTTTATTTATTTATTTATTTGAGACAGAGCCTTACTCTGTCATGTAGGCTGGAGTGCAGTGACACAATCAGAGCTCACTGCAGCCTCAACCTCCTAAGCTCAAGTGATCCTCCCACCTCAGCCTCCCGAGTAGCTGGGACTACAGGCACACACCACCACACTTCAGTTAATTTTTTTATTTTTTGTAGAGACAGGGTCTGTGTTGCCCAGGCTGGTCTCGAACTCCTGGACCCAAAGGATCCACCAACCTCAGCCTCCCAAAGTGCTGGGATTAGGTGTAAGCCACTGCACCCTGCCCACATTATACTATTATTTACAGAAAATGCCTAAATGTGCACACTGCAGATTCTCAATGTTGTACTATACTTTTGTGCAGCTACTTAACAGTGAAATGTGTTTTTTTCCACAGGGCCCCTTAATATGGCATTCCTTAAAGCAGGAGATTGTGTTTCCCATTGCAAACAAGCCAGGCAGCAATGGTTTTTACATACTCCTTGCAGTTAACTTACTTTAAAACATATTTTCCTAGGCCAGTGTTCTCTTCTTGGCAGTAAGGAAACAAGGGATTGACATTTTATTGAGAACACCACCTTCCTTTGCATGTTTGCAACTTCCACTCACGTCCTTAAATGGTCTCGGTCGTGGGATTCTTTCAGGTCAATGGTGGCCAGTCCTTGGTTATCTGAGACAAAGTGCCATGTGCTACCTTCCACAATGGGGCCATGGCCCCTGCACTCCACCAGCCTGTTTTGCCCCCAAGTTCTCAGAGCAAGGCAGTAAGTACTTACCAGCCCCTCCCAGACAAGCTTGGTGGACAGATACCTCTCCATGCCCAGTTGGCAGAGGAGGAAGCACTTGTTTGGCCTTAGGCTAGTGAGGCTGGCATGGAGCTAGGCAGAGCCAAGTTCTCTTTCAGATGCAACTGGGTCACTATCTGGTCTGTGAAGGGAAGACATAGGCCTTTGGGACCCAGGGGCCACAGGCTGCCCTTGACCAGATAGATAGAAAAGCTGAGTCCCTTTGGATAAAGCCCTGACTCAAGTAAAACCCCCAAGATTCATGAGGCCCAGCTGCTTGGCCCTTCTAGGGCTCCCTCAAAGGCCTGGCTTACTAGTGGGTCCTGCAGGAAACCCAAAGGAACCCACGTATCTGCTCCTGGCAACTCAGGCCAACACTGCAGAGACAGGGATGGACCAGGGAGCAGCCCAGACAGCCACCAAGGCCCCTCAGTGCACACACCCAGACAGACACAACCAGAGTGGAAATTCTAACAGGTTATCTGCATCAGCCTCTACTGCCCATCACACATCATCAACTGCTTGACAGATATTCTGATGGTAACTTAGGTTCTCAGTGGAACTGAGAGCTTTTAATTTCAACAAATGGATACTCTTGTCGAAATGAGAAAGCAAGTTACCTGTTTATCTGTATTCATTCAGTCAGTTGGTGTCGAGTATGTCATCATCTACAGACCTCACAGAGGACCAGGTGCTGAAAGGTGCTAATCTTTTTTTTTTTTTTTTTTTTTTGAGATGGAGTTTTGCTCTTGTTGCAAGACTAGAGTGCAGTGGCACAATCTTGGCTCACTGCAACCTCCACCTCCTGGATTCAAGCAATTCTCCTGCCTCAGCCTCCTGAGTAGCTGGGATTACAGGTGCCCACCACCACACTCAGCTAATTTTTTTGTATTTTTAGCAGAGGTGGGGTTTCATCATGTTGTCCAGGCTGGTCTCAAACTTCTGACCTCTGGCGATCCACTCACCTCAGCCTTCCAAAGTGTTGGGATTACAGGCGTGAGCCACTGCACCTAGCCGGTGCTTGCTACATATTCTTTTCTTTACCTTTAATTTTGCTGTTGTTGTTAATTTTTTTAGAGACAAGGTCTTGCTCTATTGCCCAGGCTGAAGTGCAATGGCATGATCTTAGCTCACAGCAGCCTCAAATTCCTGGGCTCAAGCAATTCTCCCACCCCAGCCTCCTAAGTGGCTAGCACTAGAGGTATGCAACACCACATCTGCCTAATTTTTAAATACTTTCTAAAGGAGTTTTGCTCTTGTTGCCCCCGGCTGCAGTGCAATAAATGGCACGATCTCAGCTCACCACAAACTCTGCCTCCCAGGTTCAAGCGATTCTCCTGCCTCAGCCTCCCTAGTAGCTGGAATTACATGTGCCCGCCAACACGCCAAGCTAATTTTTTGTATTTTTAGTAGAGAAGGGGTTTCACTATGTTGGCCAGGCTGGTCTTGAACTCCTGACCTCAGGTGATCCACCCGCCTCAGCCTCCCAAAGAGCTGGGATTACAGGCATGAGCCACTGCATCCAGCTGAAATTTTTTTTTTTTTTAGAGATGGGGTCTCACTATATTGCCCAGGCTGGTGCATATTCCTATTCATTCAAAATAATCTTGTTTAAAAAACTATATCTGAAAAAGATTTAAGGTTTACATATTTGCTGTATTTGGTCTTATTTTAAAATACACTCTCCCATGAATTTTAGTATCTCAGCCAAGCCATATCTCTAAAATAAGTTTCCTGTTGGGTATGGTGGCATGCCCTTGCAGTCCCTACTTGGGAGGCTGAGATGGAAGGATTGCTTGAAGCCAGAAGTTTGAGGCTGTAATGCACTATGATCATGCTTGTGAATAGCCACAACACTCTAGCCTGTTCAACATAGTGAGACCTCATCTCTAAAAAAAAAAGTTACTCAATTAAATAATTAAGATATAAGCTGCTCCATATAGCACCTCTATGCTAATGAGAAACAGATCCTCGTCTAAATGGGAGTTTAGCTTGGCAAGAGGATAGTATATTTAAAAATGGCACCACCTCTGGGCCAATGACTTGGGAATGGGCAAACCCTCTTCCCAGTGGACACTGTCTAGTGCCTTGGCATATGGGTTGGCAAGCAGGGTATGTAAGCTGAATCTCAGCCTTCCTCACCCACCACTATTCAGTGCACAACCTGCACAACTGTACAAAGGGGACTTGGACAATAGAGATTTATAGCAGACTACTGGGGGCTTTCTTCACTCCTCTTTAACACAAATATTGCTGAACCAATCTGTCTGAGTCTTATATTTTGTAGGTCTTGATGATCTGTGTGTTAGGTATTAAGAAGTTCACTGTTGTTAACAGCCAGAATTTTTTTTTTTTTTTTTTTTGAGATGGAGTCTTGCTCTGTTGATCAGGCTAGAGTGCAGCAGCAAGATCTCAGCTCACTGCAACCTCCAGCTTGCGGGTTCAAGTAATTCTCCTGCCCCAGCCTCCCGAGTAGCTGCGATTACAGGAGCCCGCCACCATGCCCGGTAGAGTGCAGTGGTGCAATCATAGCTCATTGTAACCTCGTACTTCCAGTCTCAAATGATCCTCCCACCTCTGCTACCTGAGGAACTGGGACTATAAGCGCATGCCACCATGCCCAGCCAAAAAAATAAACAAATAAATAAATCACACTCTAATGGGAATATGGACAAATCTGCTGTCAAATTATCCTGTTCTTGCTTTACTATCATAGAGTGTAAGGCAAAGTTATATCCAACACCAGGGTTTTGTTGCAATCCAAACATTGGGGCTCTCAGTCAATTGCCGGCTCCAGTACATTCACTTGGGCAATTGCCTGAGCTCGTTAAATACTTGCTCTTTGCACAGAACATCACAAAGAGTTGACTTGTCATATATAGTCTCTCCTAAACTACTATTCTAAAAAAAATGCCTAAGGCTCTTCATAATCCATCTAGGTCTCCCCCATAGTCATATAATGGACAAGAAAGATGATCACAAATCACAGAACTGTCCCACATCTGGCCTCACAGAAAGGATCAAACCTCCATCCCTATGGCAGCAACAGTAAAGCACCAGGGGAAAGAACGGGACCCTGAGGCTCAGGTCCCAGGGCCACCAACCAACGAGACAGCCACAGGCAAGTCCCAGCTTCTCTAGGGGTCAGATTCCTCAACTATAAAACAAGGGAGGTGTACAATAGCTTCACGATCTCTTAGAGTCTAAAACTCTTGAGTTTCTGCCTATTTTGAGCCACCTTGACCCTCCGCTATTTATTTATACCAAGCATTCACCTTCATCATAAATTAGCTGTTTCTTTTTCTTCCTTGATTTGGGACTTGTTCCAAACTTCCCAACACCATCAAACTGAACTTGGATGAGCCAACAAATGCTTACCAAGTGCTCACCACTGTGAACACTTTATAGAAAAAAACTGCACCTCTGCCGTGCATATGTTTATAAACTTACTACAGTAGAACGTAAGTATCCCTTACTTTCCAAATCTGTTCAGAAAGCCAGTGCCCAGAGAGTGATGGACATATATAATGTAAGACAGTGCTTCATCACAGGACACCAATCAGAGCAGAGAAAAATCAGTGACAGCCAGGCGTGGTGGCTCTCGCCTGTAATCCCAGCACTTTGGGGGCCAGGGCAGAAGGATCGCTTGAGCCCCATAGTTCAAGAGCAGATGAGGCAACATGTTAAGACCCCGTCTCTACAAAAAAAACAAAATTAGCCAGGCATGGTGGTGCACCCGTAATCCCAGCTACTCCAAAGGCTAAGGGTGTAGGACCACTTGGGACCAGGAAGTTGAGGCTGCAGTGAGCCATGATCATCCCACTGTACCCCAGCCCGGGCAACAGAACAAGACCCTGTCTCAAAAACATATAAAAAAGAAAAGAAAAGAAAAACCAGTGAGGCCAGGCATGGCAGGACCAGAGGAAGACAGGCAGGGGCAGCGAAACAGGAAAAGGGACATGAGGCCCTGCCTCGCCTTGGCCCAATGACTTCTGGGGCATCTGTAGGCTGGGGCAAAGGGCAGCAGCAGCCTTGCAGCAATAGTGTGTTATTGTGGAGAACAAGAGCTTCCAGCCAGGCTGAGGCTGGCAGATTTACGTGGAGAGAATCTGAGTGGGAAAGTCACTGGACCAGAACCTGGCTAGTCGAAGCACCCATGGACATTTTAACAATAACGACACTCATCAGATGTTTCCCACAGCAGGGCACCATGCTAGGCATTCACATTCAACCTCATACCAACCCTATGCTGACAGGTAGTCTTCTTATCTGCACTACTCCTAATCATTCTAGCCTGATTCAGGTCCTTAAAGACCAAGCTGAGGTCTAAAGGGCATGGTCCTAAGGGCAGGTGATCAAGATATTTAAAATCTTTTTTTTTTTTTTTTGAGACAGAATCTCACTCTATCATCCAGGCTAGAGTGCAATGGCACAATCTCGGCTCACTGCAACCCCCACTTCCCGGGTTCAAGCAATTCTCCTGCCTCAGCTTCCCGAGTAGCTAGGACTGCAGGCGTGTGCCACAATGCCCTGCTAAGTTTTGTATTTGGAGACTGGGTTTCACCATGTTAGCCAGGCTGGTCTCAAACTCCTGACCTCAGGTAATGTGCCCACCTCGGCCCTCAAAGTGCTGGGATTATGGGTATAAGCCACTGCATCCAGCCTCAAGATCTATTTTTGTGAAGAAAAGTGACCAGCATCAGGTGTGGTGGCACATGCCTATAATACCGGCTACTCAGGAAACTGAGGCAGGAGGATCACTTGAGCCCAGGAGTTCAAGGCTGCAGTGAGCTATAATCACACCACTGCACTCTAGCTTGGGTAACACAGTGAGGCCCCATCTCTAAAAACAAAAGAAATGAAAAGCAAAGCCATAGGGAAGAAAGAGAAAAACAAAAATCCAGAGAAGGAAACAGAAATAAAGAATGCTCCTCCAGCAACCTGGAGATCCAGGGCTCCCCTTTCAGGCTAAAGGAACAGAGGAAAGGGAGAGAAAGGGACAAATGAAATTGGGAGGTTCTAACATAATGAGTTGGATAAAAAATCCAGCCCACCCAGCCCTCCTCACCATATAGTCCCCATTTCAAGATAAATTGTGATTGCTTTTGAAATGAACCAAAAATATCAAGTATCTTCAATGGAAAACTAGGCTTTGTTAGAATATAACTTTCCAAGTTATCTGATCCTACGGAATTCCACCTTTCATTGTCCTTGAGCTATTTGTAACTCTGTTAAACTGTATATAACTGACAGCAATGCAAATGATCATCTATAAATAGGCAAATTAATTCTGTCTGGTGGAGAGACAATTGATTCCCCCTCCAAGCCAGAGTTGCATGTATTTGAAATTGATTTCATGGAACATGTGTGTGCACATGGGGATGTATCTGCTCTTTGAATTTTCCTTTGAGCAGGTTGTAATGTCCTATGGTTTCCTCATTAATTAATAAAATACTTTACATTTGTATGAGTCATGATTTTATCTTTTAAAAATTATTCTTTGTCCAGGCACAGTGGCTCACGCCTGTAATCCTAGGACTTTGGGAGGCTGAGGTGGATGGATCGCTTGAGTCCAGGAGTTCAAGACCAGCCTAGGCAACACAGCAAAACCCCACCTCTACAAAATGTATAAAAATTAGCCAGGCATGGTGGTGCATGCCTGTGGTCCCAGCTACTTGGGGGGCTGAGGCAGGAGGATCACTTGAGCCCAGGAGACGGAGGTTGCAGTAAGTCAAGATCATGCCACTGTACTCCAGCCTGGGTGACAGAGCGAGACTCCATCTGAAAAAAAAGATCCTTTAATATCTACAAACAAATTCAAGTCCAGAAAAGGTGCCAATACTCTGTATTAGCTGTTCTAAGAAGTAAAGAAAAAGATTCCAAGTCAATAATTCATCCAACTCCAAACACTTTGAAGTCTGCTGGCAAGTAGGAGGACAATCGGGTCTCAATTTTCACCTCTTTACCCCGCGCTCCATGGGAAAAGACGGTCTCCAGCTTCCTCGTCACTTTTGCCGGTTCTGAGTTTAGCAATTCTTAAATTTTGTCAATAATCCAAGGAGAAAGAAGAGCTGAGGGCCCCCCTTCTCCCCTGACTCTGAGAGATGTGACCCCAGAATTATGCAAAAAGGGTTCTCTTGAGGCTGGAGACCCCCCAGGAGCAGAGCCAGCAGAGGGGAAAACAGAAACACACCAAGTCACTGTAAGATGGTACCTATGAGGCTGGGCGTGGTAGCTCACACCTGTAATCTCAGCAGTTTGGGAGGCCGAGGCAGGTGGATCACGTGAGGTCAAGAGTTCGAGACTAACCTGGCCAACATGGTGAAACCCCATCTCTACTAAAAATACAAGGCTGGGTGTGGTGGCTCACGCCTGTAATCCCAGCACTCTGGGAGGCCGAGGCAGGTGGATTACCTGAGGTCAGGAGTTCGAGACCAGTCTGACCAACAAGGTGAAACCCTGTCTCAAAAAAAAAAAAAAAAAAAAAATACAAAAATTAGCTGGGTGTGGTGGCATGCGCCTGTAGTGCCAGCTACTCGGGAGGCTGAAGCAGGAGAATTGCTTGAACCTGGGAGGTAGAAGTTGCAGTGAGCTGAGATCATGCCAATGCACTCCAGCCTGGGTGACCAAGTGAGACTACACCTCAAAGATAATTAAAAAATGTAATTGCCAGCTCCACCTCTTAACGCTCTCCCATTTAGTTAATCCTTTCCATCTCCACTGTCAAAAGACCAGTTAGTTAGGCCTTCTTTTCTCACTGGATTTACTGAAAGTCTCTTACCAGGCCCTGCTGCAATAATCTCATCCTTCTCAAAGCCACTGCTTTGACACCCTCTAACCTAGGGGTATCCAACAGAAATACGTAAGCCACACATGCAACTGAAAATTTTCTAACAGCCACATTTTAAACAGTAAAAAAGTGGAATTTGGATAGTATATTTTATTTAATCCAATATATCCAAAATATTGACCAATATATTGGTCAATATATTGACCTCCTGCTGAGGCAGGAGGATCACTAGAGACCAGGAGTTCAAGGCCAGCCTGGGCAACATAATGACTAGACCCTGTCTCTATAAAGGAAAAACAAACTAACACAAAAAATTACTTCAATATGTAATGAGTATAAAATTATTAATGGCAGTTTACATGCTTTTTTCCCTATTAAATCTTTAAAATCCAGGGTGCATTTTGCATTTATGCATATCTCAATTCGTACCAGCCACATTTCAAGTGCTCAGTGGTCACAGTTATAACTGTTCCCCATCTCTTTTAGAAAAATCCAAATTCATCAGCCTAACAAACCAGGCTCTCCCCAGCCTCGGTCCCCCTCATCCTGCCCCATCTGTTAAATCACTCGCCCTTCCCTTCCATACCTTTGCCTGGTGAACCACACTTGACTCACCTCTTACCACCCCTTTCTGGGCTGGACCCCAGCACCTGGGGTATTCCTTTGCCACAGGCACACCCACCTTATTCCAGGCATTAGCAATTCAGCATCTTACAGCAATGTGCCCCTTTCCCAAATGGCCACAAGTGCTTCCTGCCAAGCCCACTGTCCCCAGGCCTCCATCACAGCTCAGGTGGTCCAATGGTTTGTGTATTTTTGTCTGCCCCACTCCAAACCCTTACTCCCAAGAGGTCTGGGAGCTCCTGAAGGCAGAGATTTTTGTCTTATTTATGTCTGTCTAATAGTACCTGGCCCACCCTAGGCACTCAAATGTATATAAAATACGGATTTTTTTAAGGGGTGAATTATAGCGTTTTTATCAACATCTAGTTACTGATCTTGATCTAACTTTCAAGTTATTTAGCCAACTCTTAATCTCAAGTTATACACATTTCTAGGGCTTGGCCTGAAAATGGGTGAAAGAAAGTAGACAAGCTAAGGAAGCAACTACCCCTGGAACAGCCATTGTTTCTGGGTTGTTTTTTCTTTTTTCTACTGGTACAAAAATCTTTTAAGTCTTAAACTGTTTTTCACAGTGGTGCTGGAATAAACGGGAAACCACAAAAATGAAGGCTTCCACTGCACCAGTCATCAAATCACAGTGGCAATAAAGAAAACATCCAGAATTATTCACATTTGATTAAACTCTGAATATTTTCAGTGTTTATTAACTCATTTAATTCTCAAACTTAACCATTCATTTGAAATTGTTAGCAACAAAATTCTGGCTTAACAGTATTCCCTATAGCCCTCTCTAGCCTTCACTGAAGAACGCCAGCCTCCTTTTGCAGGCCTCATGGAACAGTCGTTCTTTTCTTTTAATCAGAAAGTTTTATAATAATAATCACTATGACCCTCAGCTTCAATCCCAGTTGGGACTTTCTCTTTGCCTGTAAGTGTCTCTTGAAAGATACTGGCTTGACAGATATGAGCCTCTGTCTTTCTCAACGTGTTCATCAGAAAACAGACAACTTCAATAATAATTATAGAATCCTGGTTTTAATTTTACACTTTTCTAAGCAAGAAGCTTGGCAAAGCCTCTTATGGTTTCCCCAACTTTTATAAAAATCTGTCTCCTAAGCAAAAGCTTCTGTTTCCTAGTAGCAGTAGATACTCTTTTAAAACTTAAAGTTAAAAAAAGAAAAATTAAAATGGCATTTTATTTTCATACTTTCTCTCCAATATTTTCTACCTCAGAGTACAGTAGTTTATTATAAACGTATGTACATACAACTTTTCCCCGTGGATTCCATGTTTCAAAAACTTGACCTTACAAACTACATTAAGTAATAACCCATTTTTTTCTTTTACTGAACAAATATGTACATTCAACTGTCTACTTAACGCCTGTGTGCCAGACCCTGGTTTAGACACAGAATACGGCAGAGAACTTGAAAGCAAAGTCTTTGCTCTCATGGAGCTGACCTTCTAGCTGGACGGTCAACACTATGGAGAAGAATCAAGCAGGGTGACCGGGGTCAATAGTAAGGCAAAGTGGGGTAAGGGTGTACCCTATTCTAGTTGCTGGGTATAGGGAAGGTCTCTTTGGAGCAGGAACCAGAAGAACAGCGCCAAGTGGGGAATCTTTTTGAGCCTATTCTGGTGCAAGAGGCTGCCTAATTTAAAAAATAAAAATAGTGGTAGGCATTTTCAGGAAAGAGGTGAGGGATGAGAGAATAAATCCTGAGTGCAAAGATGAAGGCAGGTGCATATTAATCAAAAGCTTACTGAAAGCTCCTAATCAACCTGAAGTAATCGGTTTTATAAAATTCCAGCCAGAAGTAAGAAATTTTACCTCATTCTGCTTAATGTAAGCAGCAGTCTGCCTTACTGTGCTTAATGTGGTTTATAGTATAGACTTTTTGAAATATAATTAGTACCCAGGTCCTCTTTCTTTCTGTTTTGTTTTTGAGATGGAGTCTCCCTCTGTTGCCCAGGCTGGAGAGCAGTGGCATGATCTCAGCTCACTGCAACCTCCACCTCCCAGGGTTCAAGCAATTCACCTGCCTTAGCCTCCCGAGTATCTGGGATTACAAGCACCTACCACCAAGCCCGGCTAATTTTCTTATATTTTTAGTAGAGATTAGGTTTACCATGTTGGCTAGGCTGGTCTTGAACTCCTGACTTCAAGTGATCTGCCCACCTCAGCCTCCCAAAGTGCTGGGATTACAGGTGTGAGCCACTGTAACCCCCAGCCCCTCATTCTGACTCTCAATCCCCCATTACTACCTTAATAAACTCTAGGGATCCGAGGACCCCACTTTGAAAACCAGTGATAGCCCCCATCAGGAGAAAAGGCCACGCACAAAAGGCACTGCAATGAAGCCTGAACAATCCCCACCCACAGCTTTAAGTGAGAATTTTTCACAAAAATCCTCCCCCATCAAGACGTTAAACTGCTTAAATATAGGATAGTTTCCAGGAAGCCGGGCGCGGTGGCTCACGCCTGTAATCCCAGCACTTTGGGAGGCCGTGGGCGGATCACGAGGTCAAGAGATCCAGACCATCCTGGCCAACATAGTGAAACCCCATCTCTACTAAAAATACAAAAAAATTAGCTGGGCGTGGTGGCGTGTGCGTATAGTCCCAGGTACTTGGGAGGCTGAGGCAGGAGAATTGTTTGAACCCGGGAGGCAGAGGTTGCAGTGAGCGCAGGTCACGCCACTGCACTCCAGCCTGCCTCCTGGTGACGGAGTGAGACTCTGTCTCAAAAAAAAAAAAAAAAAGGATAGTTTCCAAATACTTAAACAAGCAATATCTCCTCCCCCAGGAGGTGTCACTTTCTGAGCTCTGTGCCCTTCTATTCATTGGTCTCCTCTCCAGCCTGCTGCAGCCCTGCTCTAGAGACCTGGACCACTTAGAACTGATGTCAAAGTTTAAGTCGGCTGATTGGCAGAAGTCATCCCTCTGAGCAGGGGTTCCCTGCTCTCTTCCTCTCCACTTCCCCCAGTCTGTCTCCTTCCTCCTTCCTGGAACCCTGAGGTCCCAAATTGCTAATGAACCCAAATCCCATCTCATCTCACCCTGTTTGTTACTTCTCTTGCACACACAACCTATTCTCCAGGAATCACTTTATTTTCCAAACAAAAATATCAGGATATAGTGTGAGCACATGGATGCTGTTACATGAATCGCTGTAATTTCAATGCTTAGAATTCTTCATAATTTAAAATAAAATAATTATTTAAAATTTAGGATTATACTTATATATGGTCTGATGAGGGAGCACAGGAAATTGAGACTGTCTGGGAAAATGTATTATCTGTGATCACTTCTGCTCTATTCTCTAATAAGTAACTTTATTTTCCAAAGGAATCCCATGTCGTCCTGCAAAAGTATTTGGGGTTACTTCCAGAAATAAGGATATAAGAGTCAGTAATAGCAGCTACAGGTTGAAGACCCCATGCTGGTATTTCCAGGCTATTTCAATAGCTCAGGGAAGGGTGCTGTGGGGAAAGAAAAAAAAATCAACCCCAGCTTCCATACATACCTCAGTCCTTAATGGGGCAGGCCATACATGTGGTACAGCTCAAGTCTGTTCAGCACAACTTTAGGCTGGAAAGAGCTCTCTCAGGCACCCAGGTATACATCCATTATACCAAGAGAGAAGCATCCTGACATACAGCCCTATCCTCACCTCTAGGTGTACATCTGTAACATTTACGTTCAAAAACTTCACCAATCTTTTGTTTCTGGAATACATCACAATTGGTTTGGTGTATTATTCTTTCTACAATATGCTGGGTTCTATTTTCTGTACAGTATTTTGTTGAGGATTTCTGTGTCTGTGTTCATGAGGAACATTGGTCTGTAGTATCCATTTCTTGAACTGTCTGTGTGGTTTTGTAAAACACATGTATATTCTCTATACTTAACAACTTTTTTTGAGGTCATGGATTATAATTCCACTATTTTTAATCATGAAAAAAAACTTAAGAGTAATTATAACTTTGCTTTTCTGCTAGAATTTAATTTGATTCCAAGTCCTTGATCAGGAAGACAGCTCCTAAAGATAACAATCTTCCTAAAGGAAAATGGGACTGTTTTACAAGGAGCCACAGAATGGTGGCTCTGAGAATCCAATATAGAGAAACCCACTGCCTCATCTAACATTATGCACATGTATATGCATGACTTCAGGGATAAATGGGAGCCAGGAGTACAAAGGAATCTTCAGTAGTAAACAAAACGCAGAACCCTTCACAGTTTGACCAGGGTCATTGTGTGTCTGCCAGGTCATTGGACCAGCTCTTAAGAATCAGGAACCCAACTGAGCCTCAGTTGAACCAGCCCCTCCACAGAATTGAGGGAATTTGGGGCTGATACGCTCAGTGCTATGTCTACAGCCAGTCATTTATCAAAGTTGCAGCTTTGTAAATGTGGCTATTTTATGTTGTATATGATTTGTATAATGTATTACTGCCCCACCCCTGCACATCCTCCAGAGAACAGTAACCAGCCAGGGATTGTGCTGACTGGCTTGAGATTAAAAAAAAAAAAAACTAACAAGGTTTCCATCAAAGAAAAGATATGCCATACTACCCACCACTGAAGTGCAAATACTCACATTTGTTTTTGAGTTACGTAAGAAGGCAACTATCAAATATTAACCTCTTAATTCTTACAATTCCTAAAATGCTCAATTAGTCATTACCACCCATATTGTACAACTGAGAAACGCAGATGTGATGGGATTAAGAGACATCAAGATTAGCAGAGCTAAAATTTGCATTTAAACATTTCCAGGCCAGGCACAGTGGCTCACACCTGTAATCCCAGCACGTTGGGAGACCAAAACAGCAGGATCACTTGAGCCCAGGAGTTCGAGACTAGCCTCTTGTTTGAGGCAACATAGCAAGACCTCATCTCTACAAAAAAAAAAAAAATTAGCAGGGCATGGTGGTGCATCCCTGTAGTCCTGGCTACTCAGGAGGCTAAGGCAGAAGGCTGCCTTGAGCCCAGAAGTTCAAGGTTACAGTGAGCTATGATCAGGCCACTGCATTCCAGGCTGGGTAACAGAGCAAGAATCTGTCTTTAAAAAAAAAAAAAAATTCCTATTACCCATCTTTTGTTATTAAAAAGTCCTAAACAAATACGTTGTTAGAAAGTCATCTAGGCATGGGAAGAGCTCAAGAAAGGGATGTGGGCCAGGTGCAGTGGCTCACACCTGTAATCCCAATTTGCAACCAACCTGGGCAACATATAATGAGACTCTGTCTTTATTCATTTAAAAAAAAAAAAAGAATTCACACAAGGAGGAAGAAGATAATGTAAATCAGTTGTTTAACCACACTAGACATTCTCCCCCAACTAAGAGATAGGTACAGGTTTCATTTTGAAAAGATATAGACTGAGGTCAGTGACTCATGCCTGTAATCTCAGCACTTTGGGAGGCCAAGAGGGAGGGTTGCTTGAGCCCAGGAGTTTGAAACCAGCCTGGGCAACAAAGGGAGACCCTGTCTATACAAAAAAATTAAAAATTAGCTAGGCATAGTGGCACACACCTGTAGTCCCAGCTAGTTGGGGGGATGAGGTGAAAGGATTACTTGAGCCCCGGAGGTCGAGGCTACAGTAAACTATGATTGCACCACTGCACTCTAGCTTGAGCACAGAGCAGGACGTTGTCTCAAAAAGAAAAAGAAAAGATAGAATCTATGCAACTGCACTGTTTAATTTTTTCATAATATTTCAGATTAGCTTTACCATCAAATCACATTCCATTAAAAATATCAATTTAACTTAAATCATAAGGAAGTAAACTATCTTTAAATCAAATACATAATTATGATTTTTCAGTGACATCTTCAAAAAGTCTCTTTAGAGACAGGTATTGTTAATTAGCACTATGACAGCTAACATTTACTGCACATCAATTGGATGTCTAATACGATAGGTACTAACTTACATATATTATTTCATTTTCTTAATCCTTTGAGGGAGGTATTGGCAGGCTCATTTCACAGAAAGAGTGCAGCCTTAAGGCTATTTATTGAAAGCTGGTTGCTAGTGTCTGTGCAAGGTTTGTTTTGTTTTGAGATGGAGTCTTGCTCTGTCACCCAGGCTGGAGTGCAATGGCGCAATCTCAGCTCACTGCAACCTCCGTCTCCCGAGTTCAAGCACTTCTCCTGCCTCAGCCTCAGGAGTAGCTGGGATTACAGGCACCTGCCATTATGCCTGGCTAATTTTCTGTATTTTTGTACAGACGGGGTTTGACCATGTTGGCCAGGCTAGTCTTGAACTCCTGACCTCAAATGATGATCCGCCTCGGCCTCCCAAAGTGCTGGGATTGATTACAGGTGTGAGCCATCGCGCCCGGCTTGCTGCAAGGTTTTTTTTTTTAATACTAAAAGGATATAGAAAGGTAAGTCTCAAACTTTAATGTACATGTGGATCACCTGGGGAATCTTGTTTACATGCAGGTGCCTCCGAAGTTCTGGGGCAAGGCCACTGATTCTGCATCTCTAATAAGCCCTTAGGTGATGGCAATGCTGCTGGCCTAAGGGCCAAACTTGGAATAGCAAAGATCTACAGGTTGCATAGGCCATAAAAAACACCACAAAAATGTCTACAGCCCAGCGGGGTGGCTCACACCTGTAATTCCAGCACTTTGGGAGACCAAGATGGGCAGACCACTTGAGGTCAGTAGTTCAAGACCAGCCTGGCCAGCATGGGGAAACCCCATCTCTACTAAAAAATACAAAACTTAGCTGGGCCTGGTAGGGAGGCTGAGGCAGGAAAATTGCTTGAACCCGGGAGGCGAAGGTTGCAGTGATCCAAGATCGTGCTACTGTACTACAGCCAGGGCACCAGAGCAAGAATCCATCTCAGAAAAAAAAAAAAAAAAAAAAAAAAAAAAAAACTACAAAAACTAAATTTATGGCTGGGCTCAGTGGCTCACACCTGTAATCCCAGCACTTTGGGAGGCTGAGGTGGGTGGATCACCTGAGGTCAGGAGTTTGAGACCAGCCTGGCCAACGTGACAAAATGCCGTCTCTACTAAAAATATAAAAATTAGCCAGGCATGGTGGTGGGTACCTATAATCCCAGCTACTTGGGAGGCTGAGGCTGGAGAATCTCTTGAACCCAGGAGATGGAGATTGCAGTGAGCCGAGATCACGCCATTGCACTCCAGCATGGGCAACGAGAGCGAACTCCGTCTCGGCGGGGGGGACTAAATTTATTTTTAGACGTGGGCTCTTGCTACATTGCCCAAGCTGGAGCACAGTGGATACTCCCAGGCACCATAATACCTCCCTGTGACCTTGAACTCCTAGGCTCAAGCAATCCCCCCCACCTCAGCTTCCCAATTTTTAAAAGTCAAATTTTTCTCAAAACCACAGTTAGAACTTACTCATATTTCTTGATGGGATTCTGAGTTTCGTAACATCTCAGAACTATCTTCATAATGACTTCTTATTTTCTTTTCCAGTTTAAATTTAAAGTCCAATTTCTTGGAGTTTTGTGGGGATTTTTATCAAGGCTGGGAAGCCAACTACACCAAAACCATTTCAAGTTGCCATACCCTTCAAGCGGGTCCCTTTCCTTTACTCACCCACATATGACCTCTCAGGGTTTAAATTCTAGAGATTAACAAACAGCAGAGTTAGGCGAGATTTTAGGGGCTAGGCCCAAAAGTTCTTCCAGATGAAAAGTACAGCTCTAGGCTGGGCGTGGTGGCTCATGTCAGGTTAATTCTCAAGAGATGAGAGTGAGAGACAGAGGGAGAGGGAGGGGAGAGGGAGGGGAGAGGGGAGGGGAGAGAACGAGAATGAACAAGAACAGGCTTCTCTTGAAGACTACAAAGAAGGCTATGAGAAGGCTATAAAGTTTGGAGACCAGTGGCCTCAGAAGACGGCCTACCTGTGACAGGGAATGTGGGGGGCACACACGGGTTTTTCTGAATTGGAGCATGCCCGGTCCACAACAGAGCTGAGCAACTGCCCGGAAAGGCGTGTTACAAAACCACAAAGCAGGAACAGAGCTGAGAGGCCCCTGCCCAGAACACCCTGGAAGCTAAAACATAGGACCCTGAGAAAGGAGCTCTACTATAGACAAGTCCAACAGAAAGTTCTCTGTTTCTGCTACCTCCAAAACTGGCTGCCCTCCCAGATTTAACTCTGGGTACCAATTGGGCAGTGCCAGCCACTGTGCCGGACGGTGGACTCCGGGATGCCAAGTCTGTCTTCTCGGTGAGAAGGACTCAAATCTCTGCAGCGTAGAGACTTTGTGGGCAGATCTAGGCTCCCCCACTGCATCAGGGCTACCTACCTCCACCCAACAAATACTTACTAAGCGTGTACCATATACACCTGGCACCCAGCTAGGCGTCAAGGGGGAAACAAGCCAGAGACCTCCGTCTCCGGAGGTAGAAACAGACATGCACCGTCTGGAGGTTGTGGCCGGGGAAACCTGCCACGGGTTGCTAAGACCAGCCGTACCCAGGAGACAGCAAGATTCCCAGCAGCACCCAGCCCAGTAACGCCACAGACTCCCGGAAGCGAGGGCGGAGCGGACAGGTAGGCCCCAGGGCAGGTGCTCAGGTAGGAGGCGCACACCTGAGGCTGCCGGCCTGGGAAGGGCAGGCTCCGGCCGAGGGCGGGGTCCCCAGAGGAGGCTGCAGGGCGGCCCCAGGACCCCGCGAGGGAGAAGGGGAGCGAGGAGCGGGCTCCGGCCGGGCAAGCGGGTACGCGACGGAGGCCCCGCAGCGGGGCGGGGAGGGAGGCGTGCGGCTAGGCCGCCCTCGGGCACCTGGGGCCCCGCCCGGCACCTACCACTTGGGCGACCTTGAGGCGGCCGAGCGCGCCGCGCAGGTAGTCGGGGTCGCAGCGAAGGCCGGCCAGCCCGCGGCGCTGGCTCACCGGCTCGGTGGTGGGCTGGTACGGGCTGCTGGCGCCCGAGATCATGGAGGTGCTCGAGGCCTCGCCCTCGAAGCCGTCCAGCTCCTCGCCGCTCCGCATGCTGCCGCCTGGCCCGGGCCGCCTCGCGCGGCCGGCTCCCGGAGCCAGGAGCGGGCGGGTTCAGCGAGGCCGCCGCATCGCCGCCGCCGCCGCCGTCGCCGCCGCCTAACTGACCGCCCCGCGGCCCGTCCGCCGCCACCGCCGCTGCCTCTCGCCCACCGCCCGGCTGCGGCCGCGGCTCGGTCCGCTCGGGCTCGGCTCCCGCCGCCTCGGCAGCGGAAAGGGAGGGAGGCGGGGGCAAGGAGAGGGAAGGACGCGGGAGCCGGCGCGCCGGGCCGGGAGGGGCGGAGCCAGGCCGCAGCCCGCCGCTCCGAGGCTCTCCACAGCCGGGCAGAGGTGGAGGCGGCGGCGCCGCGGGCCTCGGGGCGGGGCGGGGCGCCGGTTCCTCAGGCCCCGCCCCGGCCCCGCCCCCACCTGTGCTGCTAGCGGGGACCGGAGCCGCTGGTGGGCGCTGGCGATTCCTGCACGCGGGGCTGGGGGTCCAGGCAGGGAAGTCGTGGGGCTGAGGGAAGGGTCGAGGTGGACCTGGAGGGCTTGGAGTTGCTTTCCCAGGCGCTGCCTCAGGTTCTCCTTTGGAAAAAGTGGGGTCCTCGACGGATAGGGTGGGGGGCTTCCCGTGAAGACCGAGACGGGCTGCGCCACCCTGGTGCCGGGAACGGTCCGTGGCCGGGTGAGCCTGACTCGGACTGGTGGGCCTACGAGAGGTGAGTAAGTGTCCGGGCTCCCACGCTGGGCGCCTGCAACAAACCGGTTCCTAGGTCAGGGGTGGAGCGGGGCAGGGTGAGAAGTCCGAGTTAGCACCGAGTCTGCCGCCGGCGACCGCCCCTCTGCAGGTTGTCCCTGCCGACCTGACCCAGGAGGGACGGCCGAGCGCAGTGGGCCCTCGGTGACCAACACGTTCCCCTCCTCTCAGCTGAAAAGCTTTGCTAGCTCTCTTAGCCACCAAGTAAGGTTAAACACAGATTTTGCCCCGAAGGGCATTAATTAGAGACCAATTTACAATTCAAGTGTGAAGGCTAATTTTAAGCTAAGTAAAACACTGACTTTCTAAGAATTGTCGGCTTTGATATTGAACCCTTCCATAACCACAAATACCAAGAGCTTGCCATGTTCTAGCCACTGATAAAGAGGCTTGAAGAACGTATCGTTGTTATTGCTATTTTATAGAAGAGAAGACTGAGGTTCCAGACTTGGAAGTAGCTTGTCCAAGGTCACACGGTTCATTGGTGGGGAGAGCCCAGGTTCCTACTTTTTCTTTCTTTTTTAAAAAATTATATTGGCCAGGCGCGGTGGCTTATGCCTTGTTATCCCAGCACTTTGGGAGGCCGAGACAGGCAGATCACTTGAGGTCAGGAGTTTAAGACCAGCCTGGCCAGCATGGTGAAACCCGTCTCTACTAAATATTCAAAAATTAGCTGGGTGTGGTGGCGGCACCTGTAATTCCAGCTACTTGGGAGGCTCAGGCAGGAGAATTGCTTGAACCTGGGAGGTGGAGGTTGTGAGCCAAGATAACACCACTGTACTCCAGCCTGGGGGACAGAGCAAGACTCTCAAAAAAAAAAAAGATCAAGCAAAAGGTTTTTTAAAGAAGCAAGTGGATCCCCTGGATCCCTTTTCACACCATCCCTCAAGACTGGAGCTTTGTTCTCTGGGGAGGGTAATATAGAAGTTCTCTTAATTGGGGATCACTAATTCAGGGATTAGTGAATTACATTTCAAGGAAGGAATACTGTACTAAAAACAAGTGGAGTAAGTGAAAGTTTGCTTACTGAATGAGACTCCAGACGGCCTTCCCTTGATCATGGTTGCCAAGACCTCACATTCTCTGGAAAACATGAGTAGCCCTTAAGAAGACAGACCTAAAGATCCTGACAATGGGAGTTCCCCAAAGTGAAGCCCAGCCAGATCACCCAACACTGAATCCCACAGTTGAGATTTCTCACCTACAGGCACAGAGCTTCCAATGAGCTTTTGAGGACCCTACTTTGAAATATAAATAACAATAAGAGTTACTGAACTTTTGAGGAAAGCCTATAACATAATAGAGGTCAAAATGAAGAAAAAGCAACTGGGAGGAAATAAGAAAAAAATCTATGTCATTAAATGTTTACAATGGCATATGTGTGTGTGTGTGTATACCATTTTATATACGTGTATATATCATTAGTATTCTCAGGTAAACTGAGAAGATGTAACCATAAAAAGTTTAGAATAAGGCCAGACGTGGTAGCTCACACCTGTAATCCCAGCAGTTTGGGAGGCCAAGGCGGGTGGATCATTTACGGTCAGGAGTTCGAGAGCAGCCTGGCCAACATGGTGAAACCCCGTCTCTACTAAAAATACAAAAATTAGCCTGGAGTGGCGGTGCATGTCTGTAGTCCCAGCTACTCAGGAGGCAGAGACAGGAGAATCGCTTAAGCCCAGAAGGCAGAGGTTGCAGTGAGCCGAGATCCCGCCACTGCACTCCAGCCTGGGCAACACAGCAAGACTCCGTCTCAAAAAAAAAAAAAAGTTTATAATAAGGCCAAGTGCAGTGGCTCATGCCTGTAATCCCAGCATTTTGGAAGGTTGAGTTGGACAGATGGCTTGAGCCCAGGAGTTCGAGACCAGCCTGAGCAACAGAGCAAGACCCCATCTCCATTTAAAAAAAAAAAAAGTTTAGAATAAGATGTTACCAAAAAGGAATATTCAGAGAAAAAAAACTTGTTAGACAAGCACATGAAAACATGTTCAATGTTACTAGTCATTAGGGAAATGCAAAGCAAAACCACTTCATGCCTACTAGGATAGCTATAATAAGAACAATAGGAAATTACCAGTATTGGTGGAAAAATTAGAACCCTCATACATTACTGGTAAGAATGTAAAATGGTGTCACTGCTGGGTTAAAAGTTTGGCAGTTCTTCAAACAGTTACATAGGATTACCATATGACCCAATAATTCCAGTCCTGGGTATATACCCAAAGAACTGATAAGGGGTGGCCAGGCACAGTGGCTCATGACTGTTATCCCAGCACTTTGGGAGGCCAAGGCAGGTGGATTGCTTAAGTCCAGGAATTCAAGACCAGCCTGGGCAATATGGCAAGACCCCATCTCTACAAAAAATACAAAAACCTAGCCGGGTGTGGTGGCACATGCCTGTAGTCCCAGCTACTTGAGAGGCTCAGATGGGAGGATTATTTGACCCTGGGAGACGAAGGTTACAGTGAGCTGAGACTGTACCACCGCACTCCAGCCTGAGTGACAGAGTGATACCCTGTCTCAAAAATAAAATAATTGATAATAGGTGCTGAAACAAAAACTTGTACAAGATGTGCCAGGCTCCATGATGCATGCCTGGAGTCCTCGCTACTCAGAAGGCTGAGGCAGCAAGAACACTTAAGCCCAGGAATTCAAGGCTGTAGTTTGCTATGATTGCACCTGTGAGCAACTACGAACTCCAGCCTGGCAACACAGCAAGATACCATCTAAACAAACAAACAAAAACTCACTGGGCATGGTGGCTCACACGTGTAATTCCAGTACTTTGGGAGGCTGAGGTGGGCAGATCACAAGGTCAAGGGATCAAGACCATCCTGGCCAACGTGGTTAAACCCTGTCTCTATTAAAATACCAAAATTGGCTGTGGTGGTGCACACCTGTACAGCCAGTATTGAAACCAATAAGTGCAACGGAATATGTGCTGAGTGTTGTTGGGGGAAGCAGGTGTTCATGATGCTACAGACTTTTCCAGCAAAAAGATTTAGTTGAGTCTGTGGGTCAGAATTTCAGCTGAGATCTGAAATACAAACACCAGTTATCCAAGCAAAAGGGATGGGGGAAAATATTGCGGGCAGAGGAACAACATGTGCCAAAGCCCAGAGACCAGCACCAGCAAGGCACGCTGAAGAGAAAGGAGTGCAGAATTCAAGCTGGGGGAACTGGCAGAGGAGACCTGAACCTGAAAAGCAGCTTCGGGCCAGTCCCTGCGGGGCCTCGTGGTCCATAGAAGAGGGTGGGTTTCAAACAGGAGAGCACTAAGCCTCAGAGTGGCCCAGCAAGACCTGCCTTGAAGGATGCTCTCTCTGGCTTCAGTGCAGCGATGGCTTGAGCAGAGGCAAGAGTGGAGGCTGCCCTCCAGTACTTATTAAACTGTTTCCTGTTCCTGGATACTAGCCGAAGTTTATTTTTAGTTCTAGGGACAGACTCAAAATTTTCTCTTCTGGTTTTTAAAAGAAGTTCGCAGACTTCCAAAGGGTGTTGTTGGGAATCCCACACAGCTCCTTAAATAGTAGACAAAACCTGGTATTGTGGTGCCTTGCTCTGCGTTGGACTATAATAATACATCATGAGTCCCTGGCTGTGGCTGTGCCTCCGGGTGTCTATGGGTGCTGAAGACAAAATGAAGACGACACAGAAGCAGACGGCTCCTTGGCCAGGTCCCCGGGTTCCAGGGTCTAGTCCGCATATCCAAGCTGACTCAGGACAACCAGACTCAGAAGAGACTGATGAATAAGCCAGATGCTACTTTGTTAATTACTGCCGGAGGATAGACTCTGCCAGAATTCTGATTCTTATCTCGGACCCGTTGTGCTGGAAGAGCTGCTCAGGGCAGCCAGCTGATGTGGAAGGACATCCCTGGGCCTCAGGAGGCTTGGGCTGCTGCCCAGGGTCTTTTACAGCAGCGTCTTTCTCACCCCAGGCAGTGTTTAGGCACTAGGAAGTTCCCTACCATTGACCCTTTTCTCTACACAGTCAGCACCTGTCTGTTCAGAACATGCTCACGTTTAGCATCTGTAGGTAGGGGCTAGTACCCAGGATACCTTGGTATGCCTGGATCAGGTTTGTCCCTCAGTATCTCATTTAGTCCTGGGCTTGGCTCCCTCCAAGGACAACTACCTCCAAGTCTGGGGACCGCTAACTGTACCCTCCTTCTACAGGCACACACACACTCCGACTTCCCTGAGCATCAGGACTCATGGAGAATCCTAACATCAAAAG
This sequence comes from Ateles fusciceps, assembly GCA_036589455.1. Lineage (NCBI taxonomy): Eukaryota > Metazoa > Chordata > Mammalia > Primates > Atelidae > Ateles > Ateles fusciceps. The sequence continues at coordinate 23,222,181 of JAZHEH010003205.1, read as the reverse complement.
CATTGTCCAGGCTGGGTACAGTGGCTCACACCTGTAATCCCAACTCTTTGCAGGACTGAGATGGAAGGATCACTTGAGGCCAGAAGTTCAAGACCAGCCTGGGCGTAGTGAAACCTTATCTTTATGAAAAGCAAGAAAATGAGGGGAAAAAAAGCATTGGTCCTACAAGGACTTTAGATTTTAAATTTCATGAAGGGCTAGGAGCAAAACACCTTCCCAAACTGTGGTCCCTGTGTGTTCTGTCTGGAGGCAGTGCCTGATCATGGGGAGGAGAGATGGGTTTGCACTTCATCTCTCACTGAGATCCCTCCCCAGTGCATCCTTACAAATGTAGGGGAATGAGGATAGCTTGCCCTGTAACTTGTGTTAAGCAATAGATTTGATCTACTACATTTCATACACTCAGTAATTGGCAGGAGCCCAGCCAGGTACAGCGGCTCATGCCTGTAATCCCAGCACTTTGGGAGGTCGAGGTGGGTGGATCACAAGGTCAGGAGTTTGAGACCAGGCTAACATGGTGAAACCATGTCTCTACTCTAAAAATACAAAAATTAGCCGGGCCTGGTGGCGGGCGCCCGTAGTCCCAACTACTCAGAAGGCTGAAGCAGGAGAATTGCTTGAACCCAGGAGGTGGAGGTTGCAGTGAGCCAAGACTGCACCCCTGCACTCCAGCCTGGGCGACAGAACAAGACTCTGTATCGAAAAAAAAAATAAAAAAATTAGGAGCCCTAAAAGACGTCTACCTCAAACAGAAAAACAGACAGGGGTGGTAAGCAGGACATTTCAAGTATAAGGTATATAGTAGGAAGACTGATTAAGTTTACCATTAACAATTATCAATATTAAAAACATGAACCAAAAACACAAGAACATTTTTAATTTAGTGTTTCAAGACTAACAACTTGGTATGAAATGATTCTATTTCTAAATCGCCTTTTAAAGAAAGGTACCAGGCTGGGCGCAGTGCCTCATGCCTGTAATCCCAGCACTTTGGGAGGCTGAGATAGGCATATCACTTGAATTCAGGAGTTTGAGACCACGCTGGGCAACATGGTGAAACCCCATCTTTAAAAAAAACACAAAAATTAGCCAGTCGTGGTAAGTGTGCACCTGTAATCCCAGCTCCTCAGGGGACTGAGGCAGGAGGATCCCTTGAGCGTAGAAGTTCGAGGCTGCAGTGAGCTGTGATTGGGCCACTGCACTCCAGCCTGGGCAACAGAGCAAGATCCTGTCTCAAAAAATAAATAAAAAATAAAAAAATAAAGGTGCCAGTATAAGTCTTCAGGTCTGAAGGATTAGACTCACAGATGTAAAAATAAAAACCCATTGTTTTGTGTTTGAAAGAGCCAATGTCCCTGTCCCTCTCCTTGGTGGCAAGGCCCTGACCAGACTCCTCTAGCAATGTTCCCACATGCCTGGAGGGAGGGGGCCAGAGCCTAGGCGAGCTCCAGGCAGGAGTGGTTGGGGGTGAGAGTTAACTGCTGCTTCTGAAGGAACTTGTCCCTTTAGCCGGAAAAATGTTCTCCGAGTGTCTAAAAATAGGGCTCACTGGGATTTTCCAGTTTGACATTCCTTTGGTTACAATGACCAAGGACAGTCCAAGCCAGTCCAGCCTGCGCTTCTAACCAGAGCCTCCAGGGGAATCCCAGCTTCTGCGGGACCCCCGTTGTAGTTCCTGCTGCTTCCAAAATTTAATGATTTGGGGGAGAATTCACCTGCTCAGCAGCTGCCTCGCTTCTCCCTGGCTGCCCTTCACCTTCTCTCTCCATGGCAGAGGAAGGGGCATGGGTTTCTCTGGAAGAAGGCCGAGAGTGTGGCCACAAGGAAATGTGGGGCCTGCCTTCTCTTACTCTGCAGGACTGGTATCCATGTCGGGTCTGGCTAAACTAGCTGTGTGAACTCCAGGGAGCCGCTGAGGTAACCAGGAGGCAACAGACACCTTGCCAGGCATTTATGGCTGCCCCACCCCCTGGGGCCAGGCACTGGGCCATGTCCTGGGGCTTCAAGGCTTTCACAGAACTGCAGTGGGAGGGAGTTGCAAACCAAAAGTATCTGAGACAAGTTGCAATCAGTTCAGAAGTTTATTTTGTCAAGGTTGAGGATGCACCCAGGAGATAGGTGTATGCCTTTCTCTGAAGATGATTTTGAGGCCTTCACTATTTAATTAATTAATTAATTTTTTGAGAGGGACTCTCACTCTGTCGCCCAGGCCGGAGGGCAATGGTGCGACCTTGGCTCATTGTAACCTCCACCTCCTGAGTTCAAGCGATTCTCGTGCCTCAGCCTCCCAAGTAGCTGGGATTACAAGCGCACGCCACTGGCCAACATGGTGAAACCCCATCTCCACTAAAAATACAAAAATTAGGCCAGGCGCAGTGGCTCATGCCTGTAATCCCAGCACTTTGGGAGGCCAAGGCGGGCAGATCACCTGAGGTCAGGAGTTAGAGAACCAACCTGGCCAACATGATTAAACCCCATCTCTACTAAAAATACAAAAAAGTAACCGGATGTGGTGGCAGGTGCCTGTAATCCCAGCTACTCAGGAGGCTGAGGCAGGAGAATCACTTGAACCTGGGAAGGCAGAGGTTGCTGTGAGCCAAGATCGTGCGCACCTTTTAAGACTGCACCACTGCACCGCAGCCTCTGGGTGAGAGAGCCAGACTCTGTCTCAAAAGAACATCAACAACAACAAAAACAGGAAGGTCCCGGGGGGTTCAGAAAGAGATGAGTGGTCTGGGTTCTTTCTCTGATGTGAGTGGGGCAGGGACAGAGAGACCGGAAGACTGGGAACTGATTATGAAGATGCCTGCAGTACGGGGGAGCCACGAGAACTACACTTTGCTCCTTAGGCAGGGGACTGACATGATCAGATTGGACAAAAACAAAAAGTACAGATGAATAATTCAGAGCCTTACCTCCCGGTGTCAAATGGGTAGTAGAGACACTGTTGCCGTGAATAATGTATAGAGCCCTTTTAAAGGGAAAAAGGTCTCAGGGACCCCAAGAGAACATCCGCAGACGTCCAGGGGTCCCCAGACTGATTGGGGGAAACCCTGGATCAGTCAGAATTGCCCCAAGAGTTCAGGCAGCCATATTCAATAGGCTCCTGAGCAAAGCCTCAAAGGCAGGACTGACCTCAGGTGAGCTATCAGAGTGGGCAGGAAAACATAATGGGAGACACAGCAAGGGCAGAGGCCGGGAGGCTGGGAGGCTGGGGGAGGAGGAGTAAAAGGGTGGCTGGGAAACACATTTATTTTATTTTTTAATTTTTGAGATGGAGTCTCACTTTGTCAGCCAGGCTGGAGTGCAGTGGCACGATCTTGGCTCACTGCAACCTCAGCCTCCCTGGTTCAAGTGCTTCTCTCCTGCCTCAGCCTCCCGAGTGGCTGGGATTATAGGCAACCGCCATCATGCTCCGCTAATCTTTCTATTTTTGGTAGAGACAAAGTTTTGCCATGTTGGTCAGGCTGGTCTCGAACTCCTGACCTCAAGTGATCCACCAGCCTCAGCCTCCCAAAGTGCTGGGATTACAGGCGTGAGCCACCACGCTAAGCCAGGAACACACTTAGTAAAGTAGTGAAGTTGGAGAGGTATTAGGGCCACTGAGAAAGGCCCGAATATCATACCACTTTGGCTCTTAGCCTGCACACATGGGCAGACATGAAGTTTAATTAATTAAATATATTTATTTGAAAACAATCTTAAAATTACAAAAAAAAGGGTACATACAATATAAAGAATGTTTTACCCTGAATCATTTGAGAGTAAGTTGCCGACTTAATACCCCATACCCCATCACCCTCAAATAGTTTAGTATTTTCTACAAAGAAGGACATTATCTGCTTTTTCCAGAATATGCATCAAAATCAGGAAATTATTTTTTTTATTTTTTGAGACCTAGTCTCGCACTGTCACCCAGGCTGGAGTGCAATGGTGCAATCTTGGCTCACTGCAACCTCTGCCTCCCGAATTCAAGCAATTCTCATGCCTCAGCCTCCTGAGTAGCTGGGACTACAAGTGCGCACCACCACAACCGGCTAATTTTTGTATTTTTAGTAGAGACAAGGTTTTGCCATGTTGGCCAGGCTCATCTCAAACTCCTGCACACACCTCTCACCCCCGGTGGGAAATTATTCTTGATACATTATTACCATCTAACCCTCAGATTCCAGTCAGGTTTTGCCAAATGTCCCTATAATGTCTCTGTAGAAAAATGAAGCCATTAAGGATCATGTGTTGCTCTTCTTGTCATGTCGCCAGTTTCCTTCAGACTAGAACAGTTCCTCAGATCCTCCTTGTCTTTATGACCTTTAACGCCTTCAAAGATGTAATGCAGCCAAGTTATTTTGTAGCATGTCCCTCAGTCTGGGTTTGTCTGATGTTTCTTTGTGATTAGATCCTGGTTATATATTTTTGGCAGAAATTCCCCCAGCAGTGACGTTGTGTTTGTTCTCTGTGCAGCCTATTAGGAGGTGTGCGACTGCTATGTGTCCTATTATTATTATTATTAGAGACAGAGTCTTACTCTGTCACTCAGGCTGGAGTGCAGTGGCGCGACCTCAGCTCACTACAACCTCCGCCTCTGAGGTTCAAGCGATTTTCTGCCTCAGCCCCCCGAGTAGCTGGAACTACAGGTGCCTGCCACCACTTCTGGCTAATTTTTTGTATTTTTAGTACAGACGGGGTTTCACCGTGTTAACCAGGATGGTCTCAATCTCCTGACCTCGTGATCCCCCTGCCTCGGTCTCCCAATGTGCTGGGATTACAGGCATGAGCCACCGGGCCTGGCCCCATTATTAATTACATTCACTTCCATCAGGTGATTGAGCTTGTGACTGCCAGGCTTCTCCACTGTAATATGCTTTTTCCCCCTTGTAATCAATGAACCTGACACTTTGAGCATCAAAATAAATACTGATAGTAACGGATTATAACCCATTGAATAAATCATGTAAATTTGAAATTTTGATGAGGAATAAAATGCTGTTTCACACTGAACTTTCGATTTACTAATTTATTTATATACACTCATGACTTCCTATTTTATTCAATGGGTTATAATCCATTATAATCATTTTTTTTTTTTTTTTTTTGGATGCTCAAATTGTCCCTGACCAGTGGGGCTTCTGTCAATCTCTCTCTTTTTAAAAGACAGGGTCTTGGCAGGGCGTGGTGGCTCACACCTGTAATCCTAGCACTTTGGGACACCTAGGTGGGCTGATCACCTGAGGTCAGGAGTTTGAGACCAGCCTGGCCAACATGGTGAAACCCCATCTCTACTAAAAATACACAAATTAGCTGGGTGTGGTGGCAGGCACCTGTAATCCCAGCTACTCGGGAAGCTGAGGCAGGAGAATCGCTTGAACCCAGGAGGCGGAGGTTGCAGTGAGCGGAGATTGCGCCATTGTACTCCAGCCTGGGTGAGAGAGCGAAACTCCATCCCCCCCCTCAAAAATAAATAAAATGAAACCAACATAGTGGAACCTCGTCTTTACTAAAAATACAAAATATTAGCTGGGCATGGCGGTGGGCGCCTGTAATCCTAGCTTCTCTGGAGGCTGAAGCAGGAGAATCGCTTGAACCTGGTAGGCAGAGATTGCAGTGAGCTGAGATCGCGCCACTGCACACTAGCCAAGGTAACGGTGCAAGACTGTCTCAAAAAAATAATAATAATAAATTTAAATTAAAATTTAAAAAAGAGACAGGGTCTTGCTGTTGCTCAGGCTTGAGTGCAGTGGCTACTCACAGGCACCATCATAGCTCACTGCAGCCTCAAAGTCCTGGTCTCAAGAAATCCTTCTCTGTCAGCCTCCTGAGTAGCAGAGACTACAGGCGTGCACTACCATGCCCCCAGCTCCTTTTTTTTTTCATGCCTTTATGCATACAGCTCCTGTCTTTTGAGATATATCTATCGTTCTATGAGTCCTTTCTTACTTTCTGGCACCGATGCTCCAGGCTAATCTTAACGCGTTTCATGTCCCAGCCCTGGAATCAGCCATTTCTCCAAGAAGCCCCAGGCTTTTATTATCATGTCCTTGCTTCCTTATTCTCTGACTCTCAGCCTCTATTATTTATTTATTTAAATTTATTTATTTATTTTTTTGAGACAGAGTTTCACTCTGTCATCCAGGCTGGAGTGCGGCGGCGCGATCTCGGCTCACTACAACCTCCGCCTCCCAGGTTCAAACAATTCTCCTGCCTCAGCCTCCCAAGTAGCTGAGACTATAGGCACACGCCACCATGCCCAGCTAATTTTTGTATTTTTAGTAGAGACGGGGTTTCACCATGCTAGCCAGGCTGGTTTCGAACTCCTGACCTCATGATCCACCTGCCTCCACCTCCCAAAGTGATGGGATTACAGACATGAGCCACCACACACGCCTGGCCCTATTTATTTATTTTTGAGACAAAGTCTTGCTTTGTGGCCCAGGCTGGAGTGCAGTGGCTCGATCTCAGCTCACTGCAACCTCTGCCTCCCAGGTTCAAGCGATTCTCCTGCCTCAGCCTCCTGAGTAGCTGGAATTACAGGTTATACCACCATGCCCAGCTAATTTTTGTATTTTTAGTAGAGACGGGGTTTCATCATGTTGGCCAGGCCGGTCTCAAACTCCAAGCCTCAAGTGATCTACCTGCCTTGGCCTCCCAAAGTATTAGGATTACAGGCGTGAGCCACTGCGCCCAGCCTATTTATTTATTTACTTACTTATTAAGATGCAGTCTTGCTCTATTGCCCAGACTGGAATGCAGTGGCACAGTCTCGGCTCACTGCAACCTCTGTCTCCCAGGTTTAAGTAATTCTCCTGCCTCAGCCTCCCAAGAAGTTGAGACTACAGGTGTGCGCCACCCCACCAGCTAATTTTTTTTATTTTTGTTAGAAACAGGTTTTACCATGTTGGCCAAGCTAGTCTCAAACTCTTGGCCTCATGTGATCTGCCCACCTCAGCCTCCCAAAGTGCTTAGATCACAAGCATGAGCCACTGCACCGGCCCCCCAATTTATTTTATTAGAGAATGATATTTAGAAACCAAGATCATGCAGCCTGGCCAACATGGCTAAACTCTGTCTCTACTAAAAATATAAAAATTAGCCAGGCATAGTGACACATGCCTGTAATCCCAGCTACTCTGGAAGGCTGAGGCAGGAGAATCACTTGAACCTGGGAGGTGGATGTTGCAGTGAGCCGAGATCGCGCCACTGCACTCTACCTGGGTGACAGAGTGAGATGGAAGACTCCATCTCAAAAAAAAAAAAAAAAAAAAAAGAAACCAAGATCATGACATAAGGTGTGCTCATTGCTATTGGGCTGTTGCTGCTCCCAGGCCCTCTCAGGGCAAAGAGCTAAGAGATGTGTGCAAACAAACATATACACCTCTACATCTACAGGGTCTCATTCTGACACCCAGGCTGGAGTGCAGTGGCCCAGTTATGGCTCACCACAGCCTTGGCTTCTCAAGTTCAAGCAGTACCCCTGCCTCAGCCTCAAGAGTAGCTGGGATTACAGGTACATGCCACCATGCCCAGCTAATTTTTATATTTTTTGTAGAGATGAGATTTCACAGGCCGGGCAGGTGGCTCATACCTGTAATCCCAGCACTTTGGGAGGCCGAGGCAGGTGGATACTTGAGGTCAGGAGTTCAAGATCAGCCTGGCCAACATGGTGAAACTCCGTCTTTAAAAACAAAAAAAAGAGATGGGATTTCACCATGTTGTCCAGGCTGGTCTTGAACTCCCAGGCTCAAACAGTGCGCCCACCTTGTCCTCCCAAAGTGCTGGGCTTTACAGGTGTGAGCCACTGCGCCTGGCCTTTTTAAAATTTATATGCATGAGTATATTGAAGACCATGGGCTGGGCATGGTGGCACACGCCTGTAATCCTAACACTTTGGGAGGCCAAGGAGGGAGGATTGCTTGAGCCTGGGAGTTGAAGACCAGTCTGAACAACATGGCAAAACTCCATCTTTACAAAAAAAATACAAAAATTAGCTGAGTGTGGTGGTGCACACCTGTAGTCCCAGCTACTCGGGAGGCTGAGGCAGAAGGGCTGCTTGAGCATGGGAGGCAGAGATTGTAGTGAGCCATGATTGTGCCACTGCACTCCAGCCTGGGCAACACAGTGAAACCCTGCCTCAAAAAACAAAACAAACAAACAAAAAAAAAAAACTATCCTCCCCCAAAACCATGAGTTCACACTGATACCTCTAATTCCAATCCAGTACCACAGAGTTCATTCTAATTTTTGCTTTTCATTATTGCTGCCCCCCTCCTCTGGCAGTAAGAAACCTGGCTCCTATTATCTCTCATACATTTAACTTATTTGACCAATGCCTGTATGCAGCCCCTTTCCCAACACCTCCATCCCTGCACAGATGCCGTTGTTACCACATGACCCTTCCCTGAGCCACCCAGGACACCCCAGGCCTCCTCAACTCCTAGTAGATGCCCTCATCTATCCTAGTTGATACACTCTCCTCTCCACTAGGGGACACTACCCATGGCTTTGCTCTCACTCACTTGGTCTCTGACACTCTGCACCCCTGCCTCCCACCCCCATCCCCAAAGGAGTATACCCTCTCCACCCTGCTTGGGCTAACACTCTATGCCAGGCCATTCATCCATTCCTACTCATGGGTACACTCTCCACCCTGCTCAGGTTCCAAACCCTCCTTTGGGTCTCCACAACTCCCCACTCCACCCCCCAGGCACAGATACCTGCCATGATCTGTCCACCTAAATGCTTTAGTGCTTAATGGTTGGAGAAGAGCTTGACAAAGATTTTGGTTTTTATTTTGAGCAGAGAGAAGCTGACTGTGGCATTAAAGACATCAGTTAGTCTGTTGTTTCCACAATACCAGCCCGGTAGGGGGGGCCTACCTTGTCACTCGCATTTTGAGTGTCACCAACCCATGCCCACAGTTCCCTGGAAGATGGCTATGGTTACTGAGCAGAGGCAGGGAGGAGGTCCCAAGAGGCCACATACCTGAAACACATGTTCGGATGCCCACACATGCAGATGGCAGAAAGCTGCCTTGCCCAAGAAATCAGGCAGTTGCCAGGTGATGGAATTTATGGTGTGCTGAAAGCTTGTCCACCCTAAAATAGCTCTCTTGTTCAGTCTCAACTAGCAATTTATTTCTTCAGATTTAAGACCCGGTGTTTATAGCACTGCCTGGGCTACCAGTTGAGTAGCTAGGGAAAGGTATGCAGATTGGGTAGAGGAAGGCCATGAGACAGCAGCAATATATCATTTCTCATTCCCACCTCTGTTCCTGACTATGTAACCTTGGCAACTAATTTCTAAGGCCTCTTCTTTTTTTTGAGATGGAGTTATGCTCTGTCACCCAGGCTAGAGTGTAGTGGCACGATCTCGGCTCACTGAAACCTCTGCCTCCTGGGTTCAAGTGATTGTCCTGCCTCAGCCTCCCAAGTAGCTGGGATTACAGGCGCCTGCCACCACGCACAGCTAATTTTTGTATTTTTAGTAGAGACAAGGTTTCACCATCTTGGCCAGGCTGGTCTTGAACTCCTGACCTCATGATCCACCCACCTCAACCTCCCAAAGTGCTGGCATTATAGGCGTGAGCCACCGTGCCCAGCCAATTTTTGTATTTTTAGTAGACACAGGATTTCACCACATTAGCCAGGCTGGTCTCAAACTCCTGACGTCAGGTGATCCACCCGTCCCAGCCTCCCAAAGTGCTGGGATTACAGGCATAAGCCACCACGCCTAGCCCCTTTCTCTCTTTTTTTGAGACAAAGTCTTACTCTGTCGCCCAGGCTGGAGTGCAGTGGTGCAATCATGGCTCCACTACGGCCTCAGCCTGGGCTCAAGCAATTCTCAGCACCTTAGCCTCCGGGGTAGCTGGGACCACAGGCATGTGCCATCATGACTGGCTAATTTTTTTGATTTTTTTGTAGAGACAAAGTCTCACTGCAATGCCCAGTCTGGTCTCAAACTCCTGGGCTCAAGCGATCCTCCAACCTCAGCCTCTCAAAGTGCTGGGATTACAGGCATGAGCCACTGTACCTGGTCTCTAAAGCCTTTTCAAGAACTGAGACCTGTCTGTCACACAATTTATTCAGGGCTGGTTCTGTTTGGGGACACTGTTTGCAAGCCAGGCACTGTGCTAGGCACACATCCAGCATCCCTATGAGGGAGATGAGAATCTCCTCCCTGCTTTACAGCAGAGGATGCTGAGATTCACAGAGGTTAACTGACTTCTCCATGACTATACAACTGTGAGGCTCTGGGGCCAGGGCTCAAACTCAAGTCAACCTGAAACAAGTTCCCAGCTAAGACAGCCCAGGTGTCGGGCCTGGGGCTATGGACTACAGTTATTCTTTTAAGTCAGAACAGTTCTGATTCAGCTCAATGCCAGAAGTATTTACGGTTCCAAGTGTGGGGAGAGCCATCTGGCAGAGTAACTGGTTTGAGGCCGTTCTTGGTGATGATTCCCATGACAACTCAGCACCAGCAGCAGCAGATGTTTGCTGAACTCCCCTTGCCTAGGACTGTACTGTCCTATCCATGGACATCCTAGGGGGCAAAAACTCCCAGCATCGTCCCAGTTATGACAAATCCAACTCACAAGTGCTGATTTCCTCTAGGGCTGGAATTGTGTGGGGTAACAGGAGCCGAAACTGAGAGGCTGAACAGTACTATCACCAGAGTCCAAGGCTCATAAAAACACAGACCTTTACCAAGCCTCAGAAACCTGGCATGGGAACGTTCTCAAAGGGCATTCTGTGGGACCTGGAAGATGTCCACAGTCAAAGATGTGTCAGACCTACCAGTCACCCATAAAACAAATCAAAACCAAAATCTGTCTAATGCAGTGGTTACCAGACTAGGAAAGGGATGGGGGAAGATAGGATGGGGAAGGCTGGTCGATGGGTATAAAGTGACAATTAGGAGGAGTAAGTTCTGGTATTCTATCGCATAGTAGGGTGACTATGGTTAATAGTAAGGTATTGGCCGGGCGCGGTGGCTCACGCCTGTAATCCCAACGAGACCAACCTGGACAACATGGTGAACCTCATCTCTACAAAAAATACAAAAATTAGCCGGGCATGGGGTGGCATGCACCTGTAGTCCCAGTTACTTGAGAGGCAAGGTGGGAGGATCACTTGAGCCCAGGTTAAGGCTGCAGTGAGCCATGACTGCACCATGTACTCCAGCCTGGGTGGCAGAGCGAGACAGTCTAAACTTAAATATACCTTCTCAGCTGGGCACAGTGGCTCACGCCTGTAATCCCAGCACTTGGGAGGCTAAGGCGGGTGGATCACCTGAGGTCAGGAGTTCAAGACCAGCCTGACCAATATGGTGAAACCCTGTCTTAAAAAAAAAAAAAAAAAAAAAAAAAAAATATATATATATATATATATATATATATATACCTTCTCAACATCCACATATTTTCTATGTACAAAGCTTAAACAATGACTGTGTTGTTTCCTCTGTACTCCAAAGTTTACTTCCAGGCTAGCATTTGTTAGATGATTTTGAATAGGTAAAAAACAGATTCACGTCAAACTGTGCCAAATATTTTAAATATCAAGGGCAGATGTAACAGGCCACAGGCTGCATCCCCACTCTTTAAAATAAATTATTGCCTTAAAGAGGCACATACATTGTTAAACTCTTCCCAAAACAAAAACTTAAATGCTTCACATTGGGTTTGCCTCTTCTAGTAGAACTTTAAGTAGTTCTTTAAAGAAGATGCTTGGGTAAGTGGATCTGTAGGGAGGCAGGGCAGGGAAGATGGAGGAGCTTGATGATCACTTAGGAATGTCAGTTAATTCAGTTCTATGTAAGAAATGTTTGTTACAGAAGAATATTATACATGAAAATATCTTAATATTGTCATTAATCTTGAATTTTCACATGGGATTTTTTTTTTTTTTTTTTGGAGACAGAGTCCCACTCCGTAACCCAGGCTGGAGTGCAGTGGCATGATCTCAGCTCACTGCAACGTCCACCTCCCAGTTCAAGTGATTCTCCTGCCTCAGCCTCCCCAGTAGCTGGGACAGGTACTCGCCACCATGCCCAGGTAATTTTTGTATTTTTAGTAGAGATGAGGTTTCACCATGTTGGCCAGGATGGTCCTGAACTCCTGACCCAGGTAATCCACCCACCTTGGCCTCCCAAAGTGCTGCGATTACAGGTGTCAGCCACCGTGCCCGGCCAAATTTTCACATAGTAATTTTGTAACAAGGTTAGAAACATTTGAAAGGTTAGGCTTGTCCCATCTGAAATACTGCCCAAGGTTGGGGAAAGCACTTCTTGGCCCACATAGAATCCAACCCCAATTACTGGTCTCAAACCCCTGCTGTCTCCTCTCCCTTCAGGCTGTGAGAATCCCTCCGTCTCAAGCTCAGGGAGAACACTTCCGGCCGTCTTCACTGTGAGCCAGCAGGGTGTGCTGTTCATCTCCAGTGGGAGTTTCAGCTGCTTCCTTCCTCGGGCTCCTACCACCGCTACTACTGGCCTCCCAAAGTGCTGTCTCCTGGTCAGAACACACCATCTCTGCCTCATCAATCACAGAGAGCATCAAGACAGCACTTGGCATCCTCTCAGCTATCTGCAGGCCTTACGGGGTAAGGAATACAATACCAGTTACTTCCGTCCTTGCTTCTGGAGCCCAGGACTCTGTTGTGGCATCCTGTAGGAGCTGCACCAGGGATCATCACAGGGAGCGGTCACAGGGTATCCATTCCTCTACACTCTGTTCTCTTTAGAGATGATACTTACGCTACAAACTGAAATGCCACAACCAATAAGGGTAGGTGCTAAGAATGAGGTTGCTGGATCAGTGTTAGAGATGACATCTTAAGAGATGTTTTCATGGTCAGCAATTACACTGAAGACCTACCATATGCCAGGCACATGCATACCTCCTCTAATGTCCACAATGACTGGAAAGAAATTGTATCCCCACTTTACAAAGATGGGAAAAGGAGGCCTAAGAGGGATGAAGTTCTCCAATTTTGGTTTTCTTGTTTTGCTTCTTAATCAATTTCTCTTCCACCTGAACTGCACTTGCCTGATTGAAGTCACCAGAGAATGAACTAGGACTAGAACCCGTCAGCAACCATGTCCTCCCCCAACATTCCAGCTGCCTCTCTCCACAGGTGGCTCCCAATCCAGAGGTGGCAGAAAAGGAATTCCAGAGATTAGTGGTGTGAGGGCCCCTAAAGGCAGATCTAAAGGTAGGCCAGCCTCACAGGCACACCTAGGAACATTTGCACTGGTGAAAGAAGTCTGTCACAGGGCCTGCCAAGGGCTCCTGCCACAGGCAACGCCTAAAGCTCTTCATACCTTAAGAGAAAGGAAATTCCAAGATAGGAATGGCAGACACCTCAACTTGCATTTCCCAGCAAGATAACTGCAACTTCAGCCCCTTCTCCCTTTGTATAGGATATTGGATACTTTCCCTATCTGCCAGTTCTGCTCATCTAACAAGAGTGACTCCTCCATCGATGACGGCAAGGGGAAAAGGTTGGACAGCAGCACATAGCTCCTTAGGACCACAGATAAAACACTCCCAATTGATACATTTTCCCCATTTGCTTTATTTATTTATTTAGACAGTCTCACTCTGTCGCCAGCCTAGAGTGCAGTTGTGAGATCTTAGCTCATTGCAACCTCCAGCTCTCGGGTTCAAGCAATTCTCCTGCCTCAGCCTCCTGATTAGCTGGGATTACAGGTGCATGCCACCACACCCTGCTAATTTTTTTGTATTTTTAGTAGAGACAGGGTTTCACCATGTTGGCCAGCATGGTCTTGATCTCTTGACCTCATGATCACCTACCTCAGCCTCCTAAAGTGCTGGGATTACAGGCATGAGCCACTGTGCCTGGCTATTTTTTTTTTTTTCTTTTTTTTTTTTTGAAGATGCAGTCTTGCTCTGTCGCCCAGGCTGGAGTGCAGTGGCACCATCTCAGCTCACTGCAACCTCCGCCTCCTGGGTTCAAGTGATACTCCTGCCTCAGGCTCCCAAATAGCTGGGACCACAGGCATGCACCACCATACCCGGCTAATTTTTGTATTTTGAGTAGAAAGGGGGGTTTCCCCATGTTGGCCAGGCTGGTCTTCAACTCCTGACCTCGTGATCTTCCCACTTAGGCCTCCCAAAGTGCTGGGATTACAGGTGTGAGCCACCACACCTGGACCCCCAACTGCTTTAAATGAGCACAGAGTATCAGCATAGCACCATGATTAGCTCAAACTCAGAAGCTAGACTGCCTGGGTTCAAATTCTAGCTGGGACCTTAGTGGCTACTTACCTTATCCACGCCTTAATTTCCTCATCTGGAAATTATGATGGACATGACAGCAGAGTTGTTATGAAGTTCAAATCAGTTTGTATAAACCATCTAGAAGACTGACTAGTAGCCAGGCACGGTGGCTCACACCTGTAATCCCAGCATTCTGGGAGGCTGAGGCTGGCGGATCACCTGAGGTCAGGAGTTTGAGACCAGCCTGGCCAATAAAGTGAAACCTCGTCTCTACTAAAAATACAAAAATTAGTCGGGCATAGTGGCATGTCCCTGTAATCCCAGCTACTTGGGAGACTGAGGCAGGAGAATTGCCTGAACCTGGGAGGTGGAGGTTGCAGTGAGCCGAGATTACGCCAACGCACTCCAGCCTGGGTGACAAAGTGAGACTCCATTTCAAAAAAATAAAATAGAAGAGTGACTGGTATACAGAAATCTCTAATGTAAACATTTGCTATTACAATGTTAACGCCCATATCATCAAATAACATAATCCTCAACACATTTATTCACTGAACTTCCTAACTCAATTTTAAGACAAAATATAACAAAATATAATAATCTGTACAAGTGCTGACAGGCACGCAGACTGGTGTGACCTCTATGGAAGGGATTTTGATAATATCTAACAACTACAGATGCACATTTACCTTTTGAGTAGGTAGGCTCACTGCTAGGAATTTACCCTGAAGATACATCTCCAAAATAAAACACAAGATATGCAGAAGGTTACTCACTGCAGCATTAGGTGTAGTAATATAAGACTGCAAACATCCTAAATGCCCACTTACAAAAGACTGGTTGAATAAGCAAGATACGTTACACAATTGAGAATGATGTAGCCATAAACAAGAATAAACATCCAATGAACTAATATAAACCAATTTACAAGCAATGTTAAGTTAAAAAAGTGGATATGGTATGTCCATTCAAAGGCCTACAAGTAATAGCACTCGGTAAAACTAAGTATGCCTATAGTCCAGACCTCGGTTTCGAAAAACCAATCTCCCACTAAAAGAAACCAGGTCTCTAGCTGGCGTGATGGCTCATGCCTGTAATCCCAGCACTTTGGGAGGCTGAGAAGGGTGGATCACCTGAGGTTGGGAGTTCGAGACCAGCCTGGCCAACATGGTGAACCCATCTCTACTAAAAATACAAAAATTAGCCAGGTGTGGTGGCAGTCGCCTGTAATCCCACTACTCGGGAGGTGCCTGTAATCCTATTACTCAGGAGGCTGAGGCAGGAGAATCGGTTGAACCTCGTTGCAGTGAGCCAAGATCACACCATTGCACTACAGCCGGGGCAACAGAGCAAGACTCTGTCTCCAAAAAAAAAAAAAAAAAGAAACCAGGGCTCCTTGGAAAAATGGCTGATTCCAGGTCAAAAGCAGGGAAAATGCAAGGTGAGCCTGGAACATCTTTTTGTGCCAGAAAATAAGAAGATGCTCAGAGATGAATGGGAGCATGTCAGAAGGACAGAGTTATATCTGTTAAGAGTACAGTATTCAGAATACATAAAGAATTCTTATAACCCAACAATAAAAAGTCAAATAGGCCAGGTGCAGTGGCTCATGTCTGTAATCCCAGCATATGGGAGGCTGAGGCAGGAAGATCACTCGAGTCTGGGAGGTTGAGGCTACGATAAGCCGTGACCAAGCTACTACACTCCAGCCTGGGCAACAAAGTGAGACCCTGTCTCAAAAACAAACACAAAAAAAACAAAAGAGGCAAATAACCTAATTTAAAAATGAGCAAAGAATCTGAATAGACGTTTTTCCGAAGATATATAAATGGCCAACACACACATCAAAATATGCTCCTTGACATCATCAGTCACTGAGATACCTACCACCTTCATACTCTTGACAATGGCTGTAATATTTTTTTTTTTTTTTGGAGATGGAGTCTCGCTCTGACGCCAGGCTACAGTGCTGGAGTAGAGTGGTGCGATCTCCGCTCACTACAACCTCCACCTCCTATGTTCAAGCAATTCTCCTCCCTCAGCCTCCTGAGTAGATCGAATTACAGGCACCTGCCCACACCCAGCTAATTTTTGTATTTTTTTTTTAGTAGAGACGGTGTTTCACCATGTTGGCCAGGCTGGTCTCAAACTCCTGATCTCAGGTGATCTACCCTCTTGGTGTCCCAAAGTGCTGGGATTACACAGGCAGGAGCCACCACACCCGGCCAGCTGTAATTTTAAAAAACCAAAAAAAAAAAAAAAAACCAGGCTGGCTGTGGTGGCTCACATCTATAACTCCAGCACCTTGGAAGGCCAACGTGGGAGAAGCATCTGAGGCCAGAAGTTCAAGAGCAGCCTCAGCAACCTCCATCTCTAAAAAATAAAATAAAATAAATATGGCTTTACAATGTTATTCTTTACAGAATTTCTGACAATTTCAAGTGAGACAGGTAAACATTTTTAGTTACGTGATCAGATACCCCATATGATTAGCAGACAATTCAATGTATCTCCAGTGGGATGATTTACCACAAAGAAAGCCACCAAAAATTGTAAGCAGTCTGGATTCGTGTTTATTGAAGCCAGTAATTAGAGACATCTTTTTTTTCCCCAGGACTAGAAAGCAAGGTTCCACATGACTGCATACTGCACCCGGACAGAGCCACACCCCTGGACTAAGGCTGGTGGGGGATAATCTGCAGTCCTAATTTTAAGTTAGAAACACCAATAAATTTAGTATACAGACAACAGTGAACTTTCACTTACAGCATCAACATTGTTAAGGTCATGATGTACAGAGCAGTCACTTTCAACTTTGTTAAATTAATAAAATATGACAATGTCTTCAGTTTAAATACTGATTTTAAAATGCCAATCAAAAAAAAAAGTGCAAACAAAATAACATAATCTAGCAGCAGATCTGTCGCATTTTAGGAAAGACCAATTCTTGGCTGTTATCTCGGCCACATATTCAAAGTTGGGCTTTTCTTTGATTTTTTATTGTAGAGACAAACAGCAGGTGTAACCATTATAATGTGCATAAATAGTCATAAAATTGTCTTTAAGTCTTCCATACACGTGGACTCTGCAAATAAAATGAATTTTACTTTAAAAAGTAAAGGCTGTTTATTATTTAGCCTTTGGTTCCAATGCTGGAAAACCCAAAATAACAAAACTCATCTCCCTTCCTCCACCTCCCAAAAAGAACCCTGCAGCTCCCCAAAGTTGGTAGACTTTGGCAACCACTGAGCACATGACACTATGTATCAGTTTCTTCTGATACTAGGAGCATCCACTTGTCATGAGTAAATAAAAGTGGTCTATAAGAAACCTTCCTTCACAAGACATGTGTCTTAGCATTTCATCAGTTTTAGTATATTTTATATTGACACAAAAAGTGCTTATCAGTTCAAATGATCAAAAATTAAAATTAAAATTATGCACTAAAATTTAAAATTATACCATATCCCTCTAGGCATGTGCCTTTCCAGGAATTCTCGTTTCTGAGGTCACTCATTTAACTCCCAGGGACTAAGTGACCCTACCTTTAGTGCGGCCACAAGCTGTTTGGCATCTATTGGTCACTATACCACGATTCTCATTTTACAGTCAGTTAACTCTCATTACCTAGACAACCTGGTAACTGGAAGCCACAATATGTTTGTTTTTTAAAAAAAACTGAATTAAAAAAGAAAAAAAAAGTATATTTGAACAATAAAACTGGCACAAGAAACATTTCTGTCAGAAAGGCAAGTTGATACTCAGCTTTCTCCTTAACAGTGTTCAGACCTTTACAAAAGCAATTCAAGACAGTCTTAAGAGTCTTGCACACAACATAGGATATTAAGTTATCCCCAGTACTACATTAGTGGTCAGTCAAATCTGGTATGTAAAAGTAATTACATTAGGGAAGTTATGCTTAGACACAGTACAACAAACATTCATATAAAAAAAGTAAACTCCACATGGTGAACTGTGGTTTTTTCCCTTGGTTTGACAACATTTTACACATTAAATTCATGGTAGTGTTTGTATTTAAATGCTGTCATATATAAAATTAAAAGTGCCATTTAAAATCCACAGCAATCATTTCCAGAATGGTGTATGACATGACAATGTGCATGAATTTGCCCTACGTGGGGAGACACCTGAAACTCTTATTTCCGTAAGAAAAAAAATGCTACATTTTATGAAAACACATAACAACAGAAATGTATCATTTCCATTTTCAGTATAAAACAATCACACTTATCCATCCATCTGATAGCACTGATCCGACCAGGAAGCTAGGACAAAACCCCTTTGCATTAGTGGAACTCCGTGAAGCTTTCCACAGATCATAAGGCAGGGAGTGGTATAAGCCAATTAACCAGAGTGCAATTACATTAAAAACCTCCCGAAAACTTTCTGTGGCACATTGCATTATGGTGAAATGAGAGGTTGATCACCCATTTCTATTAGTAGGCCAGCCTGTGATAATAAAAATGAAAATTTTAATTTAAAAAACAAAGCAGGAGCTATTTTGAAAACAAAATTCAAAGTAAACTAATTCTGTAACTGCTGACTTTGAAGACATCCCACAGTGACTGTCTGCCCCACAACACATATATGTGGCGCCCAGCACCTCTCACGAGGACACAGCTGGGCCAAGCACAAGGGTCCTGGGCAGCTGCCATCGTTCCCACCCCCTGGGTCAGCCCCCACCTGACTCAGGCACCCCCACAATTAATACATCTTTCAAAAGTTAAAGATGCATTCAGAATAAGCCTAATTCCAGTTTTGCTTAGTGTTTTGTTTGGAAATGCTTCTAACAATGATTCTTCGATTTCTACTGAACACACAGTATTTACTAACACTGCTCATCTCTTCCTTCCTCCACCTCCCTCAACATTCAACTTCCCCACCATCGCTTCTCTCATTACTCCTTCTGGTCTTTCTTTCCTGGACTTTCTGCTACTTAATCTGCTTCCCAAGAACAAGTGAATTTGCTAACATGAAACTGGTCAGACTAACCATCATCTTACCAATGATTTCTTGGTCTCGTTTGCTCCACCCTGATAGAAAGTGGGTCCTCTTTCCTTCACTCTAACCTCCCCCTCCACAAGAAGCCCAGATGTGCTTGCTTCCCACAAAAGAGCCACATGCCTGAGAGTCCAAGGGTTATCCTTAACAAAGGGGTCTGACATGTCACCTTCCTAAATGTGCATTTCACACTCGGACAAGCCAATGAAGTTTTTTTTTTTTTTTTTTAAAGTTCATCTCCCCTGCCCCCGAAAAACTGATAGCATGTGCCATATCAGAAAAATCCTGGTCTTAGCAGATCAATATACATAGTTATTTGGTCATTCGACATATGCACTTTTTAAGGAGGTTCAGGCTTCATTTTCTGTTGAGTTTGTTACCATAGAGTCTGGCTTTCGAGTCATTCTATCCAGTTCTTCCTGAACATTTGACAAAACAGTCTTTTGTCCTGGGGGAAAAAAAGGCAAAGTAATGACGTGAGAAGAAACAATGTATTTTTTAAAGGAGAATTTAAAATTATACAGCTTTCTATAACCACTTGATGACAGTAACCTTAGTAAGAATGAGGAGAGCCTTTTCCACTGCAGTGGAGAGGAGACCCCAACTCAACGCATCTTAATCCCAAAAGTCACAGGCCAGTGCTTCCTCCCAACTAGGGAACTTGACTGCTCCCTCGGGGCAGGGAAGGGAAGGGTGCCTTTGTGCCAAACTCAAGAACCTTTCTGAAAACCTTCTCACCATCCAACCCTGACCCCCTCTGCCCTCTCACCACCATCTTCCTAGAGGTGGTATCCGAATTTCAGCAATATAGGAAACTATTTTCTTTGCCCAAGATAGGTGTTTAGGTTTTGTTTCTAATTACAACATTCTAGACTGACTCACATGGATAGCCTGAAAACATTGTGTTTCAATAAGAATATAAGACTATAGCCAGATAATTCAATCCTGCACAAAGTCTGTACTCGTGTTTTTCTGCTGTCAAACACTAACGGGTCCAGAAATGGAGATCTATTTCCCAGTAGGGAATACTACCAGCCCAGTCTGGGCCACTAGAACAGACTCTGAGTTTCTTAGAATGTGGGAGCCACTGGAGGCCCAGGCTGCCCCAAGGAAGGAGTGATTTCCTAAGGGTCTCCTCTGCCCTGAAGACATCAATTAAGGAAAACACTATATAAACATACCTTATAACCAATGGAAAATGGAAAGCAAAGGCCCCTTAAAATGTCCTCCAGCTTTCTGGGAAAATGTATAATTCCTAACGAACGTGTTTTGTTTCACAGATCCTCTAAGACACAGACCTGCCCTCCCTACCCACATGGAAAGACAGGTAAATGGCTGCCACAGAGGTGTGCATGTGACAAGTGGGGAGCTTCAGGGAGGAGGAGGCACTGACTGCAATGAGACACTGAGGGTTCACAGGTGCTAGTTCACAGCAAGACTGGGGGCAGTGGGATAAACAAAAATCCTTACAAAGCATCACAGAAAATTCAAATAAAATGTCACTGGTTCACAACTGGCTTTAGTATAATAATAAAAAAATTAAAAGTAGCCCAGGCGCAGTAGCTCCTGCCTGTAATCCCAGCACTTTGGGAGGCCAAGGCAGGCGGATCACCTGAGGTCAAAAGTTTGAGAACGGCCTGGCCAACATGGCAAAACCCCATCTCTACTAAAAATACAAAAAAATTAGCCAGATGTGGTGGCGCGCACCTGTAGTCCCAGCTACTCAGGAGGCTGAGGCAAGAGAATTGCTTGAACCCAGGCAGCAGAGGTTGGCAGTAAGCCGAGACTGCGACACTGCACTCTAGCTTGGGTGATAGAGTGAGACTCTGTCTCTACTGAAGAAAAAAAAAAAAAAAAAAAAAAAGTAGGCTGGACGTGGTGCCTCATTCCTGTAATCCCAGCACTTTGGGAAGCCGAGGCAGGCAGATCACGAGGTCAAGAGATTGAGACCATCCTGGCCAACATGGTGAAACCCCATCACTACTAAAAATACAAAAGTTTAGATGGGCATGGTGGCGTATGTCTGTAGTCCCAGCTACTTGGGAGGCTGAGGCAGAAGAATTGCTTGAACCAGGAGGCGGAGGTTGCAGTGAACCAAGATTGCGCCACTGCACTCCAGCCTGGCAACAGAATGAGACTCCGTCCCAAAAAAAATTAAAAATGTCAGCCAGGCACAGTGGCTCACCTGAGGTCAAGAGTTCGAGACCAGCCTTGCCAACATGATGAAACCCCTGTCTCTACTAAAAATACAAAAAATTAACTGGGCATGGTGGCAGGTGCCTGTAATCCCAGCTACTCAGGAGGGTTAGGCAGGAGAATTGCTTGAACTCAGGAGGCAGAGGTTGCAGTGAGCTGAGACTGTGCCACTGCACTCCAGCCTGGGCAACAAGAACAAAACTCCGTCTTGGGAAAAAATGTCACTGGTTCACCCTCCATGGACTATGACTTCTATTGGAGAGGTTCTACACCAGGGCCGCATATGTAATTTAGTCTATACCTCGAGACTCACCCAACAGCCAGTTCCCAAGAACCCAAATGTACACAAATCCCACTCTCAATGTGCCAAGGAAACCTGCATGGTAAGGCAATCCCACTGAAAGTACGGCACACTGCTCAGTAGGAAGCAAAGACCTGCTTCCTTGCTTGGCTATTCAGGATGCTACGGGGTCTGCAGGGCAAATGTCTGCCTCTCCATCCTTGCAGTACTGCTCAACCACAAGAGTCGCAGGTCTCCAGAGCCCTTCTGTACCTGACTTCTTGGCTGTGCTCTGCACCCCACCAGCACCAGGACTTCCAGGAGAGCCTGTCTTTTTACTCAAGAGACTGTTGAAGAAGCTGGCCAACACCCCTTCACTTGCTGCATTATCTAAGGAAAATTAAGGGGGAAAAAAGCATCATATAAACTGGAAGACTTAAAATTAAAACCCTAGTTCTCAGCTTGGAATTAGCCACTTGTGGCTATCAACTTCCTAGCATATTGATAACATTCATTTGCTATGATGTCTTTACACTGCTACTGCTGAGGCTAATTAGCACAATTACTAAGTGGAACCATGTTTACATTTCCCATTTGTTTGGGAGCAGAAAAGATAACCTGTGCTCCACACCACCTCCCTGTCCATGGACAGTGTTTTTTCAAAGTTGCGTGAGCACTTAACACTCCAAACTTGCTATGAAAAGCCCACATCCTGAACAGAAGACACCCATCAAACATGCAACCATTAAATACAATTGTTTTTTAATGGTTTTATTGCAGACAGTATCTCTTGGTATCACTTAAGTCACTAGGATAAAAACTACTTAAACTGAAACGTAATTGAGCTTGACAAGAGAAGTGAAGGGGGGAAAAAATCCCCAAAATTCATAAATAGTAGTAATATAAACATAATGAGAAACAAAGCTAAGGATTCAAAATACACATTTTAAAGTGATTTCCTAAGTCAGGAGTGGTGGGTCAGCACCTGTAATCCCATTACCTGAGAAGACCAAGAGGGTAGTATTGCTTGAGGCTAGGAGCTTGAGACCAGTCTGGGCATAGTTAAGTGAGACCCCTATCTCTACAAAAAAAATTTTTTTGTTTTTTTGAGATGGAGTCTCGCTCTGTTGCCCAGGCTGGAGTGCAGTGGTGCAATCTGGGCTCACTGCAGCCTCTGCCTCGTGGGTTCAAGCGATTCTCCTGCCTCAGCCTCCTGAGTAGCTGAAATTACAGGTGCCCACCATCATGCCTGGCTAATTTTTGCATTTTTAGTACAGACAAGGTTTCACCATGTTGGCCAGGCTGGTCTCTAACTCCTGACCTCAAGTGATCTGCCTGCCTCAGTCTCCCAAAGTGCTGAGACTGCAGGATTACAGGCGTGAGTCAAGTCTTACTGTCACCCTGGCAGGAGTGTGGTGGCAGTAAGTACAGCTCACTGCAGCCTCAATGCCCTGGGCTCAAGCAATCCTGCCGCTTCATCCACTTGAGTGGCTGGTACTAGAGGCAAGCACCATCATGCCCAGCTAATTTTAAATTTTTTTTGTAGAGACAAGGTCTCACTATGTTGCCCAGGTTGGTCTTAAACTCTTGAGATCTCAAACTCAAGAGATCCTCCCACCTTGGCCTCCCAAAGTACCAGTATTATAAGCATAATCAGAACTCCGGAGGCAGAGGTTTAATTTTTTTTAATTAAATTTTAAAAATATTTTTAAAAAATTTTTAGACTTAATTAAAATTTTTTTAAAAAATCAACTGGGTGGCCAGGCGCGGTGGCTCACGCCTGTAATCCCAGCACTTTGGGAGGCTGAAGTGGGCAGATCACGAAGTCAGGAGATCAAGACCATCCTGGCCAACATGGTGAAACCTCGTCTCTATTAAAATACAAAAAATGAGCCGGGCATGGTGGTGCACACCTGTAGTCCCAGCTACTTGCGAGGCTGAGGCAGGGGAATCGCTTGAACGGGGCGGTAGAGGTTGCAGTGAGCTGAGATCACGCCACTGAACTCTAGCTTGGCGACGGAGCAAGACTACATCTCAAAAAAAAAAAAAAAATTAGCTGGGCATGGTGGCACACGCCTGTAGTCTCAGCTACTCAGGAATTGAGGTGAGAGTTTGAGCCCAGGAGTTTGAAACTGCAGTGTGCTATGATTGCATCACTGCACCCCTGAATGAGTGACAGAGTAAGACCCTGTCTCTAAACAAATAAAATAAACTGACTTTTTATCTTGCATTCCTCTCTGAAGGAATGTGCAGGGTCTAAGTGAGGTTTCACACAGAGCCATGTGCATGGGCTACCAATTCCAACAAAGAAGCAGGCCCTGGTCTCTGCCTACCACAGGCCTTCTTCCTCTGGGAGAGGGGGAAATGGAAAGTAACCCTTATTGGGGAAGAGAATAGCCCAGCTCTCATGGGTTGCCACCTTACAGACCCAACCACCCAGCCCCTGCAGGGCTCAGGTCTAATACTAAACTACTCTCCGTAGAGACATACTTTTGAGGAATACATACTTTTGATGTTTGGGTCTGGCTTCTTAACTGACGTGCCTGGGGAGGAGCTAGGCACACTGGCGGGCCCTCCCCGACCCTGGGTCCTTGGAGAGCCAGAGGGTCCTCTTGCAGGAGATTCCTAAGTCCAAAAGCAGCTAACGTCACACACAGGCATAACAACAACAAAAAATACATATCCCACAAATGGAGACATGCTTCTGCAGGAAATTTTTCACAGGTTATGGTACAGGACTGGGAGTACGCTCCCAACTCAAGCCCTTTCTGGATCTGTTTCTCCTGAGACAAAGACATCCAGATAACAAAGCCAGCTCACTCTAATTCCCAGAGTTGTGTTCTTTCATCAGAAACTTCTTGAGTTTCTTTTACATTCCTGGTCATGGGTTTTTAGGGAAGCCAAATTCCCACTAAAAATACAAAACCCACACAAATATAAGCTCTCACAAATAATAGTATAAAGTTTGACGACACCTACAACACTGGGCCTTGACCCTCTGTTTAGTGTAAGGTACTCACGGAGGCTCTCGTGGGCGTGGCTGGCTGCTTGGCAAGGAGTGACTGCAAAGAGAGGGACAAACTGGCCATTAACCAAGGCCTGCAGAGTACACTGAAGGTCTGGAGAAAAACTTACTCCAAGTAATCCACTAGAGGGCACTATTAACAACTAAGTCCTGTTTTATACTATAAATGCAAAAATTTTAATCGAGCAGTTTGGTATATGGAGAAAAAAAAAATACTCCAAGTAACCAGTTTTGAAGCTTAAGGAAGCAAGCAAGGCACAGAAAAGAGGAACAGTTGGAAAAAGAACCGTCAAAACCTCCTGCTCACCTGCCTGTACCATTGGGCAGACGATAGGCGGACCCAGGATATGTCTAACTGTAATCTGGGGGAGCGAAATGTGAAGTTGGGTTTGTATTCTAAACTGTCAGCTTGGGCAAGTTCCTCTCCTCAACTGCAAAATGGGCATCACTTGCCTTTATGCACATGGCTGTGTGGGGCTACATGAAATAATAGAAGTGTGGGCAGGTTATTACTTGGTAAACTGTCAACACAGGAAGTATTGTACCAGAAAACCTGCATTTCCAAAGAAAGAACACTTAAAAGACACTAATCCTACTACTGCTGTAGGAGAGTGTGCACAGCAGGCAGGTGATCTCCTAAGGCAGGTGGTCCATCCCCCAACTGATCCTAGAAATACGAAGGAATGAGGAGACCTGGTCTCAATCCCTCTACCACTGCAAGCTCTTTGTGACTCCCCCACATGCAGACACTCCCAAACCCACCCTAGGAACTGGCATTTCATGCATGAGAAGGCCTCTGTTTTAACCTCACTGGTCTTACCTGTTGCTTCATTAGGAACACCTGCTCATCTTCTGCTGCCAACTCTTTGTCGTGGACCAGCTGTGAAGCAACATACACATTTGTGGCCACAGGCCAAGAATACTCCCAACCACTGTCAAAGTTCATGCCGAAAGAAGAGTCTTGAGGTTCCGGCTTCAGCACAGGTCTGGGGGATCCCTGCTGAGACTGCAGAGTACTATTTTTCTAGCCTGACACAGACCTCTCCCAAAACCAGCCACGGCATGTAGTCAACTGGCATTTTTTGTCTGCAGGACATCACATGAGGGGGATCCAGTAACAGTAATCCAGAGGCAACAGCAGCACTGGCAGGACTTAATGGGAAACACCACCAACTCCAGGTGGGCATTCCATCACTCCTGCCCACTGCCCTGAGCCATTTACATAAAACCAGATCTCATTTAAAGATCAACAAAAAGGCCCTGGGGCTTACTGCTGACCCCCATCCCCTACCCACCCCACCCCCCACCCCGCACTACCCTGCCAATTTATACAATGTGTAAGACCTGTTTCTTTATCGTTTTCTTTTTTTTTTTTAAGACAAGGTCTCGCTCTATCACCCAGACTGGAGTGCGGTGGCGTAATCTCAGCTCACTGCAGCCTCAACCTTCTGGGTTTAAGTAATCTTCCCACCTCAACCTCCCTATTAGCTCAGATCATAGACATGCGCCACCATGCATGGCTAATTCAAGGTCTCACTATGTTGCCCAGGCTGGTCTCAAACTCCTGGGCTTAAGCTATCTTCCTGCCTCAGCCTCCCAAACTGCTAGGATTACAAGAATGAGCCACCACA
This sequence comes from Ateles fusciceps, assembly GCA_036589455.1. Classification (NCBI taxonomy): domain Eukaryota; kingdom Metazoa; phylum Chordata; class Mammalia; order Primates; family Atelidae; genus Ateles; species Ateles fusciceps. The sequence continues at coordinate 23,195,794 of JAZHEH010003205.1, read as the reverse complement.
CCCTGCCTTTATAGATTTCTTTTTGCATTAAAAAACACCTAAACCCTTTTCCTTTTCTTTTTTTTTTTTTGATACAGAATCTCACTGTCACCAGGTTGGAGTGCAGTGGCGCAACCTGCGCTCACTGCAACTTCCACCTCCCAGGTTCAAGCAATTCTCATGCCTCAGCCTCCCAAGTAGCTGGGATTACAGGTGCCCATCACCATGCCCAGCTAATTTTTGTATTTTTAGTAGAGATGAGGTTTTGCCATGTTGGCCAGGCTGTTCTCAAACTCCTAACGACCTCAGGTGATCCACCCACCTTGGCCTCCCAAAGTGCTGGGATTATAGGCATGAATCACTGTGCACAGTCCCCAAACCCTTCAAGCAATTGATGTGACTACCTTTCTGATGGGAGGTTTCACAATAAAGTCTTCATATGCATCTTCTGGCTTCACGGTTGTAAAATTTTCATGTAAAATAGCTATTTTCTTTTCATTGTCCCAGCCTGCAGGTCTAAAGGCAAAGAGAGAAGGACCGAATTGTTTTTTCTGGGGGTGCCTTAGAGTATACTCAGATCACATTCAGAACACCTGGGTAAGACCCTTCCCACAAGATATACAGTGTAGTTGTTGGGGGTTGCTGTAGCTTTTGGCAGACACGCCAAAATACACTGTGGGTATAATCCATCAGACCACCATCACAGGTCCTGCTCCATAATGAGTTCATGGGCCCAAGGCCTAAGGAGCCAGTATGAGATCTGACTCCATAGGCTGTGCTACTCAAGGCATTCAGCACCCTCCCACAACTCCGCCTAGAAGAGCAAGGACACAGTGGGGCCCTGTTCCGACAAAGAGGATGCAGAGAGCAGCACAGAAGGCAGAGCTCAGGATAGGACAGTTTTCTTAGGCTCTGTCATGGCTCCCCCTCCTGTGGGTCGTTTCTCTCTCTGACAATTCTTCTTTCAACAGTTATCTTGTGGACTGGTTCATTAACTTTGCTGGCATGAGAAGATGTGTCTTAGAGCCAAGGGGACACCAGGGCCTGTGTTTATCCAAGGCCCCAAACGAGAGGAGCACGGAGTCCTTGAGGTTCCTACACCAGTGCTGCCCAGCTCAACATCACAGGGTAGGATGCCACCCAAGTTCTATTATGTGAAGCCACAGGTTCCCATCTGAATCCCTTAAAAGTAGCAATCGTAAAAATGTCTTGTATGACATACTTTTGAACTTGAGCAGCTCTGAAAGATGCCAACTGATTGTTCTTACAGGCCTCTCGTTCTCCATCTGACTCCTGTTCCATAGCCCTATAACCAAGACTGTGCTTAGCCAGGGTGCCCCACCCCAATATCCTTGCTGACTTTGCCAGTCACCAGAGAGGTAACCACCAACAGGACCAAATGTGCAAAGGGGCAGGGCATGATGAAGATACTACCGTGGGCCATGTAGCCTTTGGAAGCTGCCAGAGGTTTCTTCATTCCAGACCAGCCCCAAATCCAACTAGTCTCCTTGCTTCTAGGGATGACGTGTGATTTGGATACCGAGTGATGCCAAAAACACACCACTCACGGGGCTTGCGCCTTTGGCACCTGCCTGACTGCTCTGAACGATTCTCTAAAATCAGCTCACGCCTGTAGGTATGCCATCTATGCCTAGCCTGAGCAACACCCTCCTTGAATGTGCAGGAGGCAACCCAGTTCCCTGATTGCTCCTAGCTTTCGCATTTCCAGCCCCCTCACAGACTGCACTCCCCCACTTCCCCTACTGCAATTCTTCCTAGTCCTCCTGGGATCTACCACTTGTCTTCCAGCATCACCCTCCTGCTTTCTCCACCACACTTCCTCCATAACCCCATCACTGCCCTTCCCTTTTTCAGCTGTGTGTCCCCCTCTACAGTGCCATGTGCAAGAAACATGTATCATTCGTGTCCCTTGCAGAGAACATGAACACCTAGTGGGTGCTGAGTAAAGCTTCCTGAATGAATAATATCATTGTCTTTTAAGTCAAGACGATATTGAAGCCTGAACATCACTCTGCTAACACAAGTCCTGTCAGAGACCACAGCTTCACCATTTATTTATGCATCCAGCAACACTATAATTCTCTAACGGGAGAAAGACACCAGCTTTGGAAAACAGATATCCAAGTCTCTTATCGAGTACAATCAACCCCAGTGGCTCCCAAAATGTGAAATGCCAGAAACACAATAAGCACTTGTATAGCCAAAGCCTGTGCTGACAGAGATGCCAAGAGGATGTCTGCAATCATCCCAGCCAACACACAGATAAACCAGGTGCTTTAACAGACAACATTCAGGATCCCCAAAGCACAATTCCCTATATTCCCTCCCCAGCCAGTATCTGACCAGAGTTGACAGTGAGTACCAAAAGTGGCTGGCTTAGGTTTTGGCAACTTGCTCTCAATGAAGAAAGGCAGCACCCTGACCACACCACCCACTTCCCTCAGGCAGATGCCTCATAATCCAGAAAGCAGCAGAGAGAGAGCTGGCTGTAGAAGACACAAAGAGAAGGCACCTTCCTTGAAAGGGTAAAATGTAAAAAGCAAATGTACTGTAAAAAGAAGAGTTTCAATCCATCATCTCAGAAGAACTCACATAAAAACGGCATCCTTTTCCACAACTAAGGCAGGTGTGGTGAAGTGGAAACCATACGTTTTATGAACGATATACTTATACAACAAGTCGAGGTTTTTCTCTTCTTTCACTGATGTGTAAATCAAGGCAGCTCCATCTAATCAAACTGCTTAAGGAAAATCAATTCACTGCAGGAGACAAATCAAATACAACCTCAAAGTTCTCCTCACAGGTTGATCAGCTTTTGACCAATAAATGAGCCACAGAAGGCATTATGATTTTAAAAGCTAAAATGCTTACAGTATTGCATAGACATACTGCATATTGGTAAAAAATAAAAATCAATAAATAAAAAGGTAAAAAGGTCATAGTAGCAGATGAACCAAGTCAAAAGCCTATAGCCATGTTGACGCTAGTGGGCTGTGCAGCTTATTTTTTAACATGTACATTGTTGTCTCGATCCCACGGATTACTTCCTGAGAAATCAAGTATTGGCTCTGAGGTTAGCCCAGGAAAACACCCTCAGAATATCAATGTACACAGATTCCTTCCCAGGCAGATGCTTACATGTGACCAAGTTTATCATTAAACACATCTTTTGAGGAATGGGTACCAACAGACTAATGGGCTAGTCCAAAGGAAGTGGCAGGAACCCATCTCTCACCTCCACCCCAGGGTGTGGAACCACAGCACCAACTGCTATTGGCCTTTTACAAGTAACAGGACTCAAAAGACTGCTGACACTACCTCTCTCTCATGGACCCTAAAAAACATAAATGGAAAACATCAGTAGCATATAAAACAATACCCTGTTTGGTAATTGACCTTTTCTGCATAAAAGCAGTTTAAAAATGTTTCTAAGACAGTATGATAAAAGTAATTTGATGATAAAATGATCACATTAAATTCTTAATATGAAAGTTTATCAAATGTACAGCATTAATAAAAGTGGACAGATGTGGTAGCTCATGCCTGTAATCCCAGCACTTTGGGAGGCCGAGGCAGGCGGATCACTTGAGGTCAGGAGTTTGAGACTAGCCTGGCCAACATGGTGAAACCCCGTCTCTACTAAAAATACAAAAATTAGCTGGGTGTGGTGGCTCACACCTGTAATCCCAGTGACTCAGGAGGCTGAGGCAGAAGAATTGCTTGAACCCAGGAGGCAAGGTTTCAGTGAGCCAAGACTGTCCCATTGTACTCCAGCCTGGGCAGCAAGAGTGAAATTCCATCTCAAAACAAACAAAAAAATTATCCAGATGTGGTGGCACACACCTGTAGTCCCCAGGTACTCAGGAGGCTGAGGCAGGAGGACTGCTCGATCCCAGCAGCACAAGGTTGCAGAGAGCTGAGATCACACCACTGCACTCTAGCCTGGGTGACAGAGCAAGCAAGACTGTCACAGGAAAAAAAAAAAAAAATAGGCCAGGCACAGGGCATATTGGCTAACACCTATAATCCCAGCACTTTGGGAGGCTGAGGCAGGAGATCACTTGAGGTCAGGACTTTGAGACCAGCCTGGCCAATGTGGTGAAACACCATCTTTAATTAAATAAATAAATAAATAATCAAAGGTAGACACAAGTTAATAACCCTAAAACTCCAATACAGTAAAACATAAACCTAGTAAAAAGATATATACAATTTCTCTCTGGCAGAACACTATTCTGAGTTTGGGAGGCGCTTTATCTCTTTGAAGATGCCCCATTTGAAAGAAAGCTCGTGACTCAGGCCCCACACAGCCAAAGGATACACTGAAGGCAGAACCTCCGCAGGTGTGACTGGATAAAGTCCAAATGCTCATCCCTGTAATCGTGCTCCTTCTCCAGGACACTCACCGCATCACACTACAGGAAAGACAGACAGAATAATCTTTTTGCCTCATTGCCTGCTGATGATGGAACAGTGCATTCTTCAGAAAGAAAGTATTGTAGCTCCAAGAAGAAAACCACAGCTCAGGGTCCATGCATTACTTAGAGAAGAGTAAAACAGAACTGGAGATTTTTCCTGGTTCATCTTGGGCCTGTTTTTTTCTTTCATCTGTAGGCCTGACCACCTAACAGTTGTTTATCAAACAACGTCGTATCAAGAGACAGGCCCACTGTACACAGCTGTGCACTCCACAGGGCTCCATTCTCAAAAACAGGATGAGAATGGCACACTATAATTGGGTAACACGATGGCTCTGACTGGAAATAAAGTACTTTTAAAACCCAAAACGTGGCCTGACACGGTGGCTCACGCCTGTAATCACAGCACTTTGGGATGCTGAGGCAGGTGGATCACCTGAGGTCAGGAATTCGAGACCAAACTGATCAACATGGAGAAATCTCGTCTCCACTAAAAATACAAAAGTAGCTGGGTATGGTGGCGCATGCCTGTAATCCCAGCTACTCAGGAGGCTGAGGCAGGAGAATCACTTGAACCCGGAAGGTAAGGTTGCAGTGAGCCAAGATCGTGCTGTTGTACTCCAGTCTGAGCAACAAGAGCAAAACTCAGTCTCAAAAAAAAAAACTACAAAATGTTATAAAACCTATCGTTTTTTTCTTATGTAAGAGATACAACTTTATTTCTCTATGACTGTACTGCTTTTCTGTTTTTGTTTTCGTTTGAGACACAGTCTCACCCTGTTGCTCACACTGGAGTGTGCAAGCTCACTGCAACTTCAGCCTCATGGGTTCAAGCAGTTCTCCTGCCTCAGCCTCCCGAGTAGCTGGGATGACAGGCGTGTACCACAACGCCTGGCTAATTTTTGTGTTTTTAGTAGAGAAGGGGTTTTATCATGTTGGCCACGCTGGTCTCGAACTCCTGACCTCAAATGATCGACCTGCCTCAGCCTCCCTAAGTGTTGAGATTACATGCGTGAGCCACCACAGCTGGCATGACAGAACTTAATTTCTGTTCCCACCTCATCATTCTATTTTTCCACCATCAGTTTGGACCAGATCAACTGATTTAAATAGCCTTAAAAAAAACTGCTGTGAGTTCTGAGTTTGAAAGTCAACAGTGCTTCAGAGAGATTAACCCTAGACCGTGAGCAAACCAACTAGTCATGTTTCCTGCATTTAAATTTCCAATATACTTGACAGTTTTTCCTGTCTTGACATATTCAATATACCTTAATGACTACCAAATAAGCCCAACTCTCCCTTGGGAAAAAAATGTCAGCAGTTTCTCAAACTAACTTTCAGAGGGCGACTGTTCACTAGCCAACCCAGCCAAGCCAAGAACCCCCGGCACGCACCTTTGTGCACACCACCAACACTGGGATCCCTAGGTTATGAGTCAGCACGTTGTCACCCAGAGGCAGGGCAACATTTTCTTCATCAGAGCCTGAGGTCAGAGGGCCTCTTCTCTGTGGGGAACCTTGACAACCTTCTTCAGGTTCCACATAGTCTTGAAAATCTTTCACAACTGGGGGAAAAGGAAAAAGAAATTACATGCACATAAAAATACACATCAGCTTCAGAACCCTGAAAAGAGCAGTAACAAACACAAAACACATGCAGTTTTATGTGACAAACTTCTCAGACACATCCAACTGCAAAATCAAGGATCTGGGAATGGTGACACAAAATGCCAATTCTGACATATTCACTGTGAGCTTTGTAACATCAGGGCAGCAAAGACATTCCCCTGGATATCTTTAATTGCACCAAACCCCTGAACAGGTTTTGTTGGTTTTTTTTTCTTTGTTGAGACAGAGTCTTGCCCTGTTGCCCAGGCTGAAGTGCAGTGGTGTGATATCACAATCTTGTGAGCTTAAATTATCTTCCCACCTCAGCCTCCCAAGTAGCTGGGACTAAAGGCATGTGCCACCACACCCAGCTCTTTTTTAAATTTTTGTAAAAAATTTGTGGGGATCTTCCCATGTTGCCCAGGTTGGTCTCAAACTCTTGGGCTCCAGAGATCCTGCTACTTCGGCTTCCCAAAGTGCTGAGATTATAAGCTTGAGCCACCATGCCAGGCCGTTAAACAGATTTTTTAGAAATTCTAAGGTTTTTTTAGTTCTTATCTTGAAGAAAGCCACTTTTCTTATATATCTTACATTTTCAAAATACCAGAAGAGTTGACTGTGTTACTTCAACATAGCTGACCATTAAAAATAGCTATAACTTATAATACTCGTCACAGTCTTCATTAGAAATGCTTAATTAGCTGGGTGCAGGCGCTCATTCTTATAATCCCAGCACTTTGGGAGGCTGAGGCAGGTGGATCACCTGAGGTCAGGAGTTAGAGACTGGCCTGACCAACATGACAAAACCCCATCCGTACTAAAAATACAAAAATTAGCTGGGCATGGTGGTGCACCTGTAGTCCCAGCTACTTGGGGACTACTCGTGCTGAAGAGCGAGAATCACCTTAACCTGGGAGGCAGAGGTTGCAGTGAGCCGAGATTGTGCCACCATACTCTAGCCTGGGCAACCGAGCGAGACTCTATCTCAAAAAATAAATAAATAAACAAACAGGCTGGGCGCGGTGGCCTACGCCTGTAATTCCAGCACTTTGGGAAGCCAAGGCAGGCGGATCACGAGGTCAAGAGATCAGAACCATCCTGGCCAACATGGTGAAACCCCGTCTCTACTAAAAATACAAAAAAAATTAGCTGGGCGTGGTGGCGCACGCCTGTAGTCCCAGCTACTCAGGAGGCCGAAGCAGGAGAATTGCTTGAACTTGGGAGGTGGAGGCTGCAGTGAGCCAAGATCCCGCCACTCCACTCCAGCCTGGCGGCTGGCGACAGAGCAAGACTCTGTCTCAAAAAAAAAAGTAATTAATTAAAATAAAATAAAGCTTAATGAAACAATTTGAATTTCACAAGAACATGCTGTTTCCACGAAGTTGAGGTTTGTCAGCACTAAGTAACCAGGCTGGTCTTGCCCAGCACCAGATCCATTTCCTTGTTATCCTCACTCTCGTGGACTCAGTCTCATCTTTAGGGGATCCTGAGTCACTTGTGCAGGGTTCACAGCCTATTCCTCCCTAACAGAAGAAAGGGTCAGTGGTACAACATTCACTTCCTGGCATACAACATTCACTAATCCAGCTAAGGAAGGCCATTAAGGTAACAGTGGTCCGCACCTCAGTTAAGCCAAGTGACCACAAAGCCCACAGAATCTGCACCTTTATGTGGGCACTTCAAGGCTCTTTTGTTGGGCCAGAGAACAAAAGATGTGATGGGTAAAGCTACCTTGAGCCAGAGAAGAAAAAAGGCAGCTCTACCCTTCTAAGTCCAGTAAAACTGAAGGATCAAAGGCCTTTTACTCTCACCAACATGATCACTAAGTAAATGCAAATAATAGGACTAAAGAGGACCTAGAGAAGGTTCCTACCTATTCTTCTTCACCCACAGAACAGGTTTCAAACATTTTAAAACCACAAGTTATTATTTACAAAGATTTGAGATTATTATGTGAGCTTCTGAAATTATCTGAGAGCTCTTTGTCTTTCACATAATAGTGAGCAAACTGAAAACTGATTAAGCCCTAAAGTACAAATCTGATATTTCATCTCTACAATGTCTCTTTAATTAAGCTCATTAACTTCACTGTCAGGCTGGGCATGGTGGCTCATGCCTGTAATCGCAGCACTTTGGGAGGCCAAGGCAAGCAGATCACCTGAGGTCAGGAGTTCAAGACCAGCCTGGCCAACATGGTGAAACCTCGTATCTACTAAAAATACAAAAGTTAGCTGGGCGTGGTGGTGGGCACCTGTAATCCTAGCTACTTGAGAGTCTGAGGCAGGAGAATCACTTGAACCCAGGAAGTAGAAGTTGCAGTGAGCCAAAATCATACCACTGCACTACTGGGTGACATAGTGAGACACCGCGCCCAGCCTGACAGTGAAGTTATATGAATGAGCTTAACAAAAAAATAAACAACAACAACAACAAAACACTTCACTGTCAATGTAAATAATCTTCTCAAAGTGACCTTTACTCCATTTTGGACAAAAACAGACAAGAATTCAACATGGTTGTTGAAGGATCTTTAGATAAATATTCTCACATTTTCTCTTTAAAAGCAAGCACTTTAACAAATCTTCAAATCTATAATATATACAATGACTTAACTGGGTAAGATCTAACGCCCCAAGATGTCATGAGGCCTCAACTAGGGCTTCCCAGACAGTGAGCAGCACAGAGCCTGGAAAGGCTCATAGGTGAGCTAAGCTACGGTAGGAAGGTGGGGGAAGGCAGCTCCAACAGCCGGCTCCACGAACCTCCACTCCATTATCCTGTGCACTGCAAACTTTTCTGCTGTATTTCACCTGTGCCATGAGGTGAAAATAGTTCAGAGTCCTGGGTTAGATTATTCACGCTCTAAAGGAATGACTTAATTATGGCTGCCCAATAACAGCAGGAAATTCACATTTTTAATAACTTAACATTTTATTTTATTTTTTTTGAGACAGGGTCTTGGCTCTGTTGCCCAGGCTGCAGGGCAGTGGCACAATCATGGCTCACTGCAGTGTCGACCTGTTGGGCTCAATCAATTCCTCTGCCTCCGAGTAGCTGGGACTAGAGGCATGGGCCACCATGCCTGGCTAATTTTTTGTAAAGACAGGGTTTCTCCAGGTTGCCCAGGCTGGTCTCAAACTCTTGGGCTCAACCAATCGGCCCACTTAAGCTTCCCAAAGTGCTGGGATGACAAGCACTGAGCCACTGCGCCCGGCCAACTTAGCATTTTAGAAAGCAATTTGGAAGGCAGAGCAAATTTACACACATAAAGGTAAATGAAAAGGGAGTATTAAAAACAGAAAGGACCATGTAATTTGGATAGTAAAACGTGCATTTTTTTCTTGGGTATACACATCCTGAAGTGTTAACAGTTTTTCTCCAGATGGTGAGATGGTATTTCACAGCAGGGGACATTAGCCCACCTGGGCTTCCCTCTGGAATCAGATGGGAGTGGGTATGAGAAGGGGAGATCACAGAGTACCCTCACTGCTGCTGCTGCCTCTCTCTCTACTTTTCCCTCCTACCTCATTTATTGGTTCCATTGTCCTGAGACGACCCCACAGTCCTACATAAGCATAAGAAAAACCACAGATATAAAACAAGAAAGAGAAGACTAAAGTACAAAAAAGCACCGCCTGCTGGTGGCTATAGGGGATGCTTTCCCTTTCACTCAGATGATTCCTTCAGCCAAACAGCTGCCACAGACACAAAACCACTGTGAAACCTAACCTTAAAAGAGAGTGGCCAGTCATGGAGCAGCTTTCCAAAATCAGCAGACTGGAGACTGGTGTTGGACTGGAAACTGAGTTGGGTAATAGCCCTTCACTCATTCCATATAATATCTAGAGTCCAATTTATCTGGAAAGCAAGAGTCCTCTGGGCAAGAGGATACCCAACTCTTTACTAAAATGTAACCTAAACCCAGTACTAACAAAGCCTCCTCTAACATACAACACAAAAGTGTGGCTACCATTCCAAACATCTGAGAAGCGGTGGTGACAGCAGAGAGGGCCTTGGAAAGCCAACCAGAGTCATGAGACAGGCATGGTTCCAGCAACTGCTAGTTGCCCTACAGTGTCCTCTCTCCTTTCTTCCTTAGAACCAAACTGAACTTTGATATTTAGAATACATGGCAACTCCTAGTAAAAATTACATTTCCCAGCCTCCTTAAAAGGCAGCAGGCCCTTCAACCCTGCATTCCTCTTCCTCCATCCTGCTGACTGGAACACGGACGTGAAGGCTATAGCTCTAGTTGTCAGGAGGAAGAGAACCACACCCTAGAAATGACAAAGCAGGAAGCACAAAGGAGCAGAGTCCACAAGCTGTCTTCCCAGGGCTACTCTTCAGTCCTGAACTACCTACATCTCTAGATTTCATTTACAGGACAGAAATAAACCTCAGTCTTGTTTAAGCCATCACTACCTCAGGTTTTATGTCACATGCAGCTGAATCTAATCCTAAATAACAGCCATCAATGACTAAACCACAAAATAACAGTGTTTCAGGGAAATTTAAACTCCCCAGGAGCAGGCATTTTGTTTGCTGTGTCTCCAGCACCTAGAACAGTACCTGCTACCTGGTACAGCATAGGGCAGACACTTTCCCTATCTGGGAAAAAACAATATCCTTGGCTCAATTCTCTCTCTTTCTGTCTTAACAAATCTCTACAAGGTTATCACTCGTAAGAAAACAGCTTCAGAGAACCGAAGTTGCCAGTGCATTAGCCCACTCATCTGGGTACAAAGCTGTCTGTGCAGTGGATGAAAACAGGTCTTCAGACACAGAACTATTCAGAGAAGTTGTCTTTAGGGGCTCTGTTTCAGGGAAAAAGAGGCATTATCTAGAAAGGTCAGTGGTTGAAGACAGACAAGCTGAGCTGCATAACAATCACAGCAGTACATATTCGAGTGACCAGGGAGATATAAACATGCACAACAAACTAAAGAATACAATGATAAACTTATTGTTTTACCAACGTGGCATAGAAGCAAGGTGAAGTATGGGACAGGAAAACACAGTGAGAGAAATCTGGTTTAAAAAGCACATCAAAATTTCAGAACCATTTTGCCAGTAAGTGTGAAGATCCCGTGGGCCATACCCCAGAAGCCCTCATTAATTCACTAGAGGGGGTGATGTCATCCTGTGGAAATAAGCCAGGTTGGGTCAAGCCTACCCCGGCCAGGACGGCTGCTGCTGCTGCTGCTGCTTCTGCCATAGCTCCAGCCCCTGCCCCTCCCATTTCCCTGGCAAGTGGACAGAAGCTGATGTAACTGCACAGAAGCTAGGGAAAGGAAAAACAAGCTTCTGAACCACATTAAGGAAAAAAAAAAAAAACCCAAATAAACTTCCTTTAATTTGAAAGTTCTTTATTCTCAAAAGGATTTAGATGTCCTTAGTCTTAAAGTAACCTTTCATTTTAATTTAAAAAAAAAAAAGGACCTTCCTATTCCTAACTAAAATCATATTTTGGTGGATTCCAAAATGAACTAAGATAGGAGTTGAAAGCTTTGTCTTTTTTAGGACTTCCTCTAAGCCTGCCAACATAAGGGTCCATAGGACCTTAATGGAATTCCAGGGCAGCAAACTCAAGCTGCAGAGACCACAGCAAACCTTCACATCCTCTGATGTTAACTCAGCAGACAGAGAGTAACAGAAAAGCACAGAGATCCACAGAACTTAACACATTTTGGGGAGTCAGGGAAGAACTCTTATTTGAAACGAAAACCAATGAACATAAATATCTATTTGTTTTCTTCAACTTGTGACACCTGAGTTAAAGACCGCTTTGAGGATGCGTGTGGTGGCTCACGCCTGTAATCCCAGCACCTGGGGAGGCTGACGTGGGTGAATCACAAGGTCAAGAGATCGAGAACATCCTGGCCAACATGGTGAAACCCTGTCTCTACTAAAAATACAAAAATTAGCTAGGGATGGTGGCGCACGCCTATAGTCCCACCTACTCGGGAGGCTGAGGCAGGAGAATCACTTGAATCCAGGAGGCGGAGGTTGCAAGTGAGCAGAGATCGCGTCACTACACTCCAGCCTGGTGACAAAGCAAGACTCCATCCCAAAAAAAAAGAAAAAAAAAATAAAGACTGCTTTGAATACTTTTGACTACTGAGTTTACAAGAACCACTCTGAAATAAATGGTGCAAACAAAACAAAACCGCAAATCAAGGAAAGTTACTAGATTGTGAAAAGGAAGGTGGTTAGAACCATCTAAAAAAAACTACTGAATTTCCCAATTCAGAAAATTCTATTTTACTCACACTTCCGTTCCAGCTCCCTCATTTTTTCTGGTGGAATTTTCATTTTATCAATGTGCTCACGTAAAACACTAGCCCATTTCTGTAGAGATTCCATCACAGTCCAAGGTCTAGACATGTCTGCAACAAAAATGACGAGGGTCTCTGGCAAGGATTCAGCAGAAACTGCAAATTTCAGCAGGCCTTTGTGGTACAAGTCTCCATCCAGAATCCACACATTGCAGCGTGTATGATCTGAGAAAAGAAGTAAAGCTAGTTACCATCTGACAATGACCATCAGCACAGCTGTAGAAATAGACACATCAGGAAGACCCTGAAGGTGACAGCTATGAATTCTAAATAGAATGCAAAATTTAGAAATCCAAACCAAAAAGTGCCCAAGTGCTCAGTAGACAGCAATCCTTGGTCCTGGTGCCTTTTAAAACTACAGTAACACAGGGTCCAGGCATAGTGGCTCACTCCTGTAATCCCAACACTTTTTGAGGTTGAGGTGGGTGGATCACGTGAGGTCAGGAGTTCGAGACCAGCCTGGCCAACATGGCGAAACTCCATCTCTACTAAAAATAAAACAAAAATTAGCCGAGCGTTGTGGCGCCTGCCTATAATCAATCCTGGCTACTTGGGAGGCTGAGGCAGGAGAATCGCTTGAACCCAGGAAGTAGAGGTTGTGATAAGCTGAGATTGTGCCAATGCACTTGCACTCCAGCCTGGGCGACAGAATGAGAGTCCGTCTCAAAAAAAAAAAAAAAAAACTACAGTAATATAGAAGTGTTCACACCTAAAAAGGTTTCCAAAATGTCTATGAATACTGAGAGTATCTTAGCTTTCAGTAAGAACCAAAAGATTCTAATGTTCACTGGCCAACTGTGCCACAATCTAAATAATCCATCGTCCTAAGATAACAGAAATGAGGCAGTGAGCTGTGCTGAAGAGCCTATGTTTAAACAAGCCCTCTTGTGTTGGTCACACTAAACATTGCATTCACATTTTATGAAGGATACCCAAGAGACAGAACCTTTGTATTTAAATGCGAAGATAAAATCATTACTTACATAAATTGAGATATGAATTATTTGCCTAATTATAATAGGAAATTAATAATTTGTTATGACAATATGGTTATGTTTTTTAAAAAATCCTTATCTTTTTATTTTTTTTTGGTCAGGTTATCTAAAGTCATAAAAAATCCTTTCCTTAGACATCCTTATGGCAGTATACATACATGAAATGATGTAACGTCTGAAATCTGCTTCAAAATAATCTAGCAGGGAGTAAAGGGAGCAAAGAGTAGAGGTACAGTTGAAATAAAATTGACCAAGAGCTGGTGATTATTTATTTATTTTTGAGACAGGATCTGAAACACCAGGCTGGAGTGCAGTGGCACAATCTCAGTTCAACTGCAGTTTCAATCTCCCTCGCTAGTGATCCGCCCACTTCAGCCTCCCGAGTAGCTGGGACTACAGGTACAAGCCATCATGCCCAGCTAGTTTTTAAATTTCTTGTAGAGATAGAGTTTCCCAGATTGCCCAAGCTGATCTCCAACTCGTAGGCTCAAGCAATCCTCCCGCCCTGGCCTCCTAAAGTGCTAGGATTATAGGCCTGAGCCAGTGTGCCCAGCCATAACCGGTAATTGTTAAAGCGACATGATGGGTACACTGTGGCTCATGATACCAGTCTCTACTTTGTATATATTTTTTGTTTTGTATTTAAAATATTAAAATACATTCACACAAATGTGCAAATGCTAAGCTTTAATGAGACATGGTTCCAAACTCATACCAGGATGATCTAACTGCAGAAGACAATTCTCCAAATTTGTTTATTTATTTGAGACAGAGTCTCGCTTTGTTGCCCAGGCTGGAGTGCAGTGGCATGATCTCGGCTCACCGCAACCGCTGCCACCCCTCCCCTGCTGCCCAGGTTCAGGTGATTCTCCTGCCTTAGCCTCCCACGTAGCTAGGACTATAGGCACATGCCACCATGCCTGGCTAATTTTTCTATTTTTAGTAGAGACAGGGTTTCACCACGTTAGCCAGGGTAGTCTCAAACTCCTGACCTCAAGTGATCTGCTTGCCTCGGCCTCCCAAAGTGCTGGGATCATAGGCGTGAGCCACAACACCCGGCCAAATTTATAATATATTTTTAGAAATTTTCAGTTATCTTTGAGAACTATATTTTACTTATTTTTATTTTTTGAGAAGGAGTCTCCCTCTGTCACCCAGATTGGAGTGCAGTGGCGCGAGCTAGATTCATTGCAACTGCCAACTCCCTGGTTCAAGACATTCTCCTGCCTCAGCTTCTGAGTAGCTGGGATTACAGGTGTGCGCTACTACGCCCAGCTAATTTTTGTATTTTTAGTAGACATGGGGTTTCACCATGTTGGCCAGGCTAGTCTCGAACTCCTAACCTGAGGTGATCCACCTGCCTCGGCCTCCCAAAGTGCTGGGATTACAGGTATGAGCCACTGCGCCCAGCAGAACTATTTTTTATAAAAGTACCTTGAGAACTACTACCAAAAATATTTTAGTTAACTATTAATACTTTTTCTTTTTGGACAGAGTCTCGCTTTGTTGCCTAGACTGGAGTGCAGTGGTGTGACCTCAGCTCACTGCAGCCTACACTTCCCAGGTTCAGGCGATCCTCATGCCTCAGCCTCTTGAGTGGCTGGGATTACCGGTGTGTGCCACCATGACTGGCTGACTTTTGTATTTTTAGTAGAAATGGGGTTTCGCCATGTTGCCTAGGCTGGTTCCAAACTCCTGGGCTCAAGAAATCCGCCTGCCTCGGCCTCCCAAAGTGCTGGGATGACAGGCGTGAGCCACCACACCTGGCCTATTAGCTTCTTTTCAACCAATTCCAACACACGCTTTAAAACCAGCCAGGCACGGTAGCTCATGCCTGTCATCCCAACACTTTGGGAGGCCGAGGCAGGCGGATCCCTTGAGCTCAGGAGTTTGGGACCAGACTGGGCAACACGGCAAAACCCCATCTCTACAAAAAATACAAAAATTAGCCAGGCATGGTGGCCTGCACCTGTAGTCCCAGCTACTCAGGAGGCTAAGGATGGAGGATTGCTTGAGCTAAGGAGGCGGAGGTTGCAGTGAGCCGAGACCGTGCCACTGCTCTCCAGCCTGGATGACAGAGCCAGATCCTGTTGCAAAAAAAGAAAAAAATAAAACAAACAAAAAAACTCAATCTTCCTCTTTTAGAAAAACATACTTAAAAAAAAGAAACCTATCTTCTATTAACTGTCTTTTTTGTATAAGCAATTAATTAACATGCTATAAAAATTTATATTCATGACTTAGTGTCAACAGTATAAAGCATCCAAATCTAGCTATACTTTCAAACTCTATTTTAGTGGCTTTAGTTTGGGTTCCGTGAATGTCTCCAAAAATATTGCTCTGTACCCAAAGTCTGTGGGTTTTAATGCCTACCCATTCTCAGGCATGGTTCCTTTTTCAGCCTCTTTCCCCACTGCCCACTACACATAACTCACCCATGTGCTTGGAGATCACACCATGTGTAGCATTAAACAAATGCCCCCAAACTTGGAGGCAGAGATCCTTTGACATGTCACATCCCACCACAAACCAGGTACAAGCCAGAGACTATTTGCTCTATCTGGATAACTGCCTGCAAAGTGTATATTTATAACTCACTCACACCACACAGTAAAAAAGACTAGGGCTGGAAAATGTATAATTAACAACAGATAAGGGCAATTCTTCCATCGAACAGGAACCTGCAAGTAGGCGGCCTAAAAAAATCCAATAAATGCGGAGACCAAGAAGTTTTTAAGGTAACCTTAAAAAAATCTGTATAGAAGTTAAAATATACTTAAAAGCAAATAAATGTGGTCAATACGATGCTTTGGCATGAAATATGCTTATGCTATCTTGAAACAGAAGAGGCTATAGAGATCCACAGATTATCTACATCATGTTTTATACTTTCAAAAGAAACAAAAGGGTACTAGAGCTATCACCACGTCTCAAGCACTGTTATACCTGACACACCCTGTCTCATCTAGTATAGGCACCATTACCCCATTCTACAAATGAGGAAACTCAAGTGCAGAGTAGTTAAGTCAGTTACCCAAAGCCACACAACTACTGACTACAGGCACGGCATTCTGAACCAGTTATGTCTGGCTCCAAAGTCACAGTTCTTTCCACAGTAACCATGCTGTTCAAAAAAACTGGAAGCAAAAGACTCAAGACATGTGAGATCCTCTGGCTAGGCTCAGCAGCCCTGTATGCATAGACTCCAGTGGGCCTAGATGGGTACCCAAATGCCTCTGTTGTCCTTA
Source organism: Ateles fusciceps (assembly GCA_036589455.1). Taxonomy (NCBI): domain Eukaryota; kingdom Metazoa; phylum Chordata; class Mammalia; order Primates; family Atelidae; genus Ateles; species Ateles fusciceps. Next base: position 23,179,191 of record JAZHEH010003205.1, on the reverse strand, counting down.
CACAAAAGACTCTTACCCATGCCCTCTACTTTTTTTTTTTTTTTTTTTTTTTGAGACAGAATCTCACTCTGCTGCCCAGGTTGGAGTGCAGTGGCACGATCTAGACTCACTGCAACCTCTGCCTCCCGGGTTCAAGCAATTCTCCTGCCTCAGCCTCCCTTACAGGCATACACCACCATGCCTAGCTAGCTAGCTAGCTAGCTTGGTTAGTTAGTTAGTTAGTTAATTTCGAGATGGCGTTTTTCTCGTTTCCCAGGCTGGAGTGCAATGGTGTGATCAGCCTCACCGCAACCTCCACCTCCCAAGTTCAAGTGATTCTCCTGCCTCAGCCTCCAGAGTAGCTGGGATTACAAGCATGTGCGACCATGCCCAGCTAATTTAGTATTTTTAGTAGAGACAGGGTTTCCCATGTTGGTTAGGCTGATCTTGAACTTCCAGCTATTTTATTGTATTTTTAGTAGAAACAGGGTTTCACCATGTTAGCCAGGCTGGTCTGGCAAACCTAACCTCAGGTGATCCGCCCACCTCAGACTCCCAAAGTGCTGGGATTATAGGCGTGAGTTGCCGCACCTGGCCACCAATGCTCTCTACTAAACAGCTCCTGGAGATGGTAGAATTATGGTGCTGGAAAGAACCTTGGTTCAACTTTGTCATTTTAGCAATAGAAAAAATGGGGGACTAGAGATGGTAGGATCAGCCCTCGTTATATAATTGACCTTACATCATAATCTTTACTGCTAAAATGAGTAAAGGCAAATATAAAGAAATTTTTTGTTTGAGACGGAGTCTTGCTTTGTCACCCAGTGGAGTACAGTGGCACAATCTCAGCTAACTGCAACCTCTACCTCCTGAGTTCAAACTATTTTCACACCTCAGCCTCCCTAGTAGCTGGGACTATAGGGATGCACCACCACACCCAGCTAATATTTTGTATTTTTAGTAGAGATAGGGTTTCACCAAGTTGACCAGGCTGGTCTTGAACTCCTGACTTCAAGTGATCCACCCACCTTGGCCTCTCAAAGTGCTGGGATTACAGATGTGAGCCACCACGCTCAGGCTAAAGAAAGTAATTTAATGAATACACTTCATCTTTAGGTTATACAGGTAACTTTTCAACAACAACAACAAAAGGACCTAGGTACCAATAATTATTTGCGAGTCACTGAAAAGATCTAACATAGGCTGGGTGCAGTGGTTCACGCCTGCAATCCCAGCACTTTGAGAGGCTGAGGCAAGCAGACTGCTTGAGCTCAGGAGTTCGAGACCAGCCCGGGCAACACAGTGAAACCCTATCTGTACAAAAATTAGCCGGGTGTGGTGGCATACACCTATAGCCCCAGCTACTTGGGAGGCTGAGGTGGAAGGATCACCTGAGGCCAAGAGGCAAAGGTTGCAATGAGCTGAGACTCAGCCACTGCACTCCAGCCTGGGTGACAGTAAAACCTTGCCTCAAAAAAAAATCTAACATAAAACCACAAGATTATAAAGGAGGCATTACTGAACAGTTGTAACCCAAAACCATTACTCCAACTCAAAATTACACTTATAAGATAAAATTTTTAAATTATATGTAATCCTTATAAGAATGTTTCACATGTCCTTTTAATCATCATAAGCAGAAACTATCATTAACTACTCACATTTTAAAGATGAGGAATTAAAGAACATTACCACCTCTGAGCATCTATTCCTCTACCAGAAGAAACACAGAAAATAAACATTTCTTTCATTCTTTCTTTTTTAAAAAACAGAGATGGTCTCACTCTGTCACCCAGGCTAGATAGAGTGTACTGGTATGATCATAACTCACTGCAGCCTCCAACTCCTGGCCTCAAGCGATCCTCCCACCTCAGCTTCCTGAGTAGCTGGGATTATGGTAGGAGTCACCAAGTCTGGCAGAAACTACGATTTCTAAACTGTCACAGGACACTCAGGAAACTCTCCTATGAATGTATGTGAAATTGTTACACTCTAAACCACACCAACTTCGGATTCTCTACTAGAACCAGGAAGAGAACAATGGTCCCCAGAACAGCCAAGCATTTCTCTCATATAAAACTCCAAAGTTTTAAAAAATCTTTCTTACTACCTTTATGGGTAAGTGAAAATTTATCTTCAGTATATCTTCTTAAGTGCAGGCTAGCCAGAACAGCAGCTAACAGTCCCATTCCCCAATTTTGCTGACATACTCTATAAAGGAAAGTGGGTTAAGTCCCGCAAAAGCTGTATAATTCATCTATTCTCTGCGATTAACTTTCTGAGAACCAAACAGAAAACAGAATGCCTGGTCATGTCGCAGGAACTGCACCCAAAGAGTCAGAGTCCTGCATACACCCCCTTACCATGGGATCGATGCTTCACTCACCATCTCGGTCCTCATCATGCACACTGAGGTAGAGATATTCTAGGCCTCTTCCTTTTTTGCCATGCTCAGCTCCTTGTAGTTTAGTCATGAGAGTTGTTTTACCAGAACCATCTTCACCTACAAAGGATGTTTGCAAGACAAAGGTGTACTGTTTATTCTGGGCAAGGATGGGGAGGCATGACACTCACATGACAAGGAACAACTAAGAATTTCATGCAAAGCCTGCTGTTGAGGTCTCACCTGCTTTCATAAACAAAGCAGACTTTGCTGGAAGAGTGGTTGGGAGGGTGGGGAGGAGAGGGTGGTAAAGGCAGCAAATTCCAAGATCTAAAATGACATTCTACTGCAGTTATCCTTACTTCACAAGGGAAGTAATGAGGCAGGTCCACAGGCCCTATCTATAATTTATAAGACATGCATTTGGAGAAGTGAAAGTAAAAGGTAGGGTTAGTTTCTCACAAGATAAAACTTTCACAAGAAAAACAAGAAATCTTCAAAATATGATACAATTAACCTAAAAGTCCAGGTACTGTGAACTAAAAAAGGTCTGATCCTGCTTCACAATGGTGAAGAATGGAAGTCATTTACTTTTGATTTTAGTACATCTCCTTCACAGGCATTCTGGAGGCTGAGAAACTGACGAAAATAATTACAGACCTAAGCAAAACTCTTTAGTACAATCTCAGTTAATTATTAAGCACTTCCTCATCTCCCTCCACCCAAACAACACCCCCCTCTCCCCGGATCCTTAAACATCAAGGAGAACCATTGCCAACAAACATTACTGGGCACTTCTGGCATTTAATAACATGGAATTACAGAACATGAGAATTGAAAGGCAGTCCACAGATCAAAGACCTCCTCTCCATCTCCAATGCCTCTACCTTATTCAGGCCCTCCGCATCCAGACCATAGTGCGTACCTGTCAAACTGACTTCAGTACCTGCTCATTTTGAGCTACTTGTCCTTCTGCAGGCAGTGTTCTTTCTAAAACTCAAATCTGGTGGTCCTGATCCCCCCACTTCTTGAAGATCTCTAAAGGTCCAGTATTACCTACCACAGTCATTTCCTGAGGAAGGTCATACATTCTCTTCAGTAACAGCAGGAAAACTACCAGGGCAGTGATTCCCATGAGAATTGGGGGATGGAGGTGAGATAAAAGGCCTCTGAAAACCAGAGAACTTTGGGAAATAGCATTAACTCTTCAACCTTCCCACAATTTGCCCCCAGCTTACCTTAGCAGGCACCAACCACAGGCGCTTCTAGCAGTTTCCAAACCCCACACCCTCTCGTCACCTGTGTACCTGCATATTGACACTTTTCTGCAAAATAACCCCCAAATCACCCTCCTTCAACAGCTCCAAGCAGTGTGATGCTTCCGTAATAATCCGCATGGTACAATGCAATCACCAATACATCTGTCTTCTACGACTGAGATTCTTGTGCAATGTTTAAGAGACGTCTATACTATGCCAGTGTCCAGCCCACAGGTCCCAAACAACAAATGGACTTGCTGTGTGAATGTATCCAAACTCCCTCATTTGAGGAGAGTAAGGCCAGAGAGATCAGGAGACCTGACTCAGGTAACTTAGCAGTGAGAGCAGGAAAAGTTTCCAGTGCTGACTCTCTGTCCTTCGCAAACTCCCTAAAACCTCCGACTGTGCACTACTGATGAGGCTCAAAGAAGGCTTCTGTGGCCATTTCCCCCACAGCTCCGAGCCCAGGTCACCTCGTTCTCCCACCTTCTCCGCCTAACCTCACCTACTCGCTCCCCCTCTCCAGGACCTCAATTTGGTAACCGTCGAGGCTATGGGGCATCTAAGGCCAAGTGACTCAAACAATGTGCCGACAACCCCAGAGCACCATTGGGCTCTCCAAAGAGGGTAGCATCCCACCCTTAGGCGAGGGAGATTGGCCACTCTCCAGCTGCCTTGCTAGGTCCGACAGTGCCTTTCCCCGCCAGACTGCGGGCAGACAGCTGGAAAGGGGAAGGCCAGGAGCTGTGGGAGGGGCGCCCGCCTCGCCCACCCTAGCGCCCTGGGGCAACGCCCCGCCGCCGGCGCTCACCGAAGACCAGGATGTTCTTGCCGGACGGCAGCTTAGACCTGGCGCGGGTGGACACTTCGCTCAGGATGGAGGACCTGCGGCGACAATGGCAAGAATGGTCAGCCCCAGGCTGGGATGGCCCGGCCCGCGACAGCCCCTCAAGTGTGTCCGACGGTCCGGCCCAAAGGCCGCGCCCTCCCCTGCCCGGCCCGACTGCCCTCGGCCTCACCATAGGCTCTGGCCTTCCTCCTCCTCACTGGTCAGGTCGCCGGCGGCCGCCACCGCGGGCCCGTTGGGGCCCAGCAGCAGCTTCTTCTCCACCCCCACCGGCGCCATCTTGCCAACTGCAGCCACAAAGAGGGCCCTCCCCCGGGCACGCCGAGGACCCGCGAGGACCCCGGCCGGGCCGTCCCCCGCTCGCCGTCCCCCGCCCCGCGCCTCCCGCCGACCTCACTGCGGGGACTGCGCCGCCCAACGTGTCCTCTAGGCCTGCGATGGCCACGGACTCCCACGGGTTCCGAGGCCGCCGACGTGGCGGGCGGCGGTCAGGCAGCCGCCGGGGCAGCCATGCGCGGGGAGGCGGTGACAGGGGCGGGCACCGTCCGGACCGAGGGCGCGCTGGCGGCCTCTGCCGGCCGAGAAGCGCACAGCAGCGCCCCGCCACGCTCGCTGCTTCCCCTGTGTCGTCTGGGACCAGGATAACTGACCTGAAAGCCTAGGCTTTGGAATGAGACTGACGCACACACAAAAGCGCCATTTATCTAGAACTAACTGTGTGCCAGAGTCACACATGATCTCACTGAATCTTATCTCTTTCACGGATGAGGAACCTAAAGCTCAGAAAGTTTAAGAAACCCACCTGAGGACCCAAGGCTAGAAGATAGCATTCGTTGTTTCTCCTCTTATTCATTATATCATGTATGAACTTGGCCTAACCCTAGTCAAGCCTTGCATTGAAAAACCAGCCTTAAGCAAGACCCCAAAATCCTCATAAATACCCTGCTTTCACCCCTTCTCCTCCGAAGACTAAAGACTGTGAGATGGTGCTCTTGACCACAGTGCACAATACACTTGGCTGTGCTTTACTAACATGCTTTTTAAAATTATGTTTTCAGGGAGCCAGCATTTCACACCAGAAGAACCTTTAATTTCCTTGCGTTGGTGGGGGGGGAGGCAGGTGCAGAGCGGGGGAGGAAAACAGTGAAAGGGGATGGAAAAGGCAAAGAGTGGAGAGTAACTGAAGGAAAAAAATAACATTCCATTATCAAGCTTTATTTTAGGTGTGGCCTCTACTTGAGGGCTCTTACCATTCTCTATGGAAACAGGCTAACAAGACATTTCTAAATATCACAAGAAAGTGGAATATGGCAGAAAAGCACCAACTAAGTGGGTTTCAGATGAGTAGGATTGTGATCCTGATGCCAAAAATCTGGCAGCATGAATTATGGGATACAAGAAACGGGCATATCATCTGCCAAACTGGATGTAAAGTTTAAACAAGACGAGAGTGAAAACCCATTGAGTTCCTCCCTTAGATATCTGGGAAAATAAGGCAAAGTGCCAGAAGTCCTAAAAGGGCAAGCAGTGCTGAATTTTCACAGGACAGAAGGAGTTGAAAATTACAGGCCAATAAGCTTAATCAGCACTGAGTGAAATTTTGTGATTAGAGGTTAAAGGAAAAGAGAGTACCAGATTTAACACAGTATCTTTCTTTTTTGCAGGAGTACCATGTAGGCGGATGCTGCAGATATAGCAAATGCAGATTTCAACAGGGCTTTTGACAATTCACATCTTCGATGAGAAAGTGAAATGGAGGCTGGATGATAGCATTGAGGCTTATTAAAGACTAGCCCAGCTGGGCATGGTGGCGCACGCCTGTAATCCCAGCACTCTGGGAGGCCAAGGCGGGTGGGATTACAATGTCAGGAGATTGAGACCATCCTGGCCAACAGAGTGAAGCCCTGTCTTTACTAAAAATACAAATATTAGCTGGGCGTGGTGGTGCACACCTGTAGTCCCAGCTACTCGAGAGGCTGAGGCAGGAGAATCGCTTGAACCCAGGAGGCGGAGGTTGTAATGAGCTAAGATCACATCACTGCACTCCAGCCTGGTGACAGATCAAGACTCTGTCTTAAAAATAAATAAAATAATATGTCTAAATGCCCTGCTTAGAGATAGGAGAAAAGAAAAGAAAAAAAAAATAAAATTAAAAAAATTAAAAAAAAATAAATAAATAAAATAAAAAAATAAAGACTAGCCCAGAGGTGGCTGATGAAGAGGAGGGACCAGCAGAAAAGGCTGCTAGGGGCCTGCCCAAACCTACTGCCCTGGCTAGCCAATTCAGGGTGCCATCAGTGACTTGGATAAGAATACAGTAGCAGTCATGAAGTTGTGGATGACCAGAAGCAAGAAGGGTTGCCTTATCTACTGTATGACAAACTGAGCAGAGACTAAATCTAACAAGACGAAATTCAGCAGGAACTACTAAAGTCCTGTGGAAGGGTTTAACAAAAAAGCATAGGAAGGCCAGGTACGGTGGCTCACGCCTGTAATCCCAGCACTTTGGGAGGCCAAGGCTGGTAGATCTCTTGAGGTCAGGAGTTCCAGACCAGCCTGGCCAACATAGTGAAACCCCATCTCTACTAAAAGTACACACACAAAAAAAAAAATTAGCCAAGAATGGTGGCATGCACCTGTAATCCCAGCTACTTGGTAGGCTGAAGCACAAGTATCACTTGAACCCAAGGGGCAGAGGCTGCAGTGAGCCGAGATCGCACAACTGCACTCCAGTCTGGACAGAGCACGACTCTGTCTAAAAAGAGAAATAAAAATGCATAGGAACGGGATAGGAAATTGTTTGCAAGTAATAAAAATTACAATCTAAAAGTCATCACTATATTAACTATAATCTGAGAGTTGGTCATGTAGAATGCCCAGAAGCCTCTTACGGTGGAACCCATAAAACCTCACTGATGCTAACAAAGAAGCTAGCCCCCCATGCCAGTCAGGCTGATTTCTTAGGGTGACATTTCTGGACACATTTTGCAAAGACAGAGGTGTCCAGTGGTCAGTGACTAAACTCATAAGGGACGTGATACTGTTCTGCTGCAACACCAAGTAACTAGGGCTCATCAATATGAAGGATAAAGACACAAAGAAGGGAAAGTGTAGCCACTTCTAAAAAGCTAAACCAAATAAAAACACACCAAAAAGAAGTGAACCTGACTATACAATGTGGGAGTATTCAAATCAACATCGCAATTAGCCTTTAGAAGAATATCGTTTACTACAGTAAACAATACGGAAACTTTTTAAAGAGACAGGGTCTCGCTCTCTTGTCCAGGCTAGAGTACAGTGAAACACTCATAACTAACTACAACCTCTAACTCTCAAGTAACTAGGACCACAGAGACATGCCACCACAACCAGCTAATTTTTAAATTTTTTGTAAAGATGGGGGTCTGTTGCCCAGGCTGGTGTTAAACTCCTTGCCTCAAGTGATCCTCCCACGTTGGCCTCCCAAAGTGCTGGGATTACAAATGTGAGTCACCACCACAGCCAAGGAAATATTTTAATTAACAAAATGGCAAATATTTATTTAGTATATGGGAACCTTAAACAGCTTGGGAAACTATACTTTCTGAATTCTGGGGAGGGACATTTACACAGTGTAAAAATACTAAAATCCAAATGTCTCACATAGTATTTATTGCAATATAATGCCAAATAATGTTTAAAGGCTCATCATTCTTTTCTCTGTGTCCTTTAAGCTTAAGGAAAAATAAAAGCATATTCCTAAACAAATATTTGCTCTTATGAAGGAATTTTATCTTACTAATCTGTATACTGAAAATATATTTGCTTTATAAATCATTGTAATAATTTGATGAGTTTCAGCATCATAAAAACTGTTTAATGAAAACTGTATCCTCATTTCCACATTCCTTCTCATGAGAGTTTAGAAAAATGCTTTAAATGTAATGTTGTATCTTTCAAGGCACTGTATTTTAAGAATCCAAACTAAAAACCGACAGTCTTCTTCCAATCAAGAAGCTGCACACTCAGGGCGTTTGGTCAGCTTGTGGTATTTGTGAGCAAGGTCCACAGCCTTCCGTCCTTGCTGAAGGGGAAAGACCACAAAATTAAATTCCAGTGATTTCCCATTTTCTTAACTCCATTGAAAAGGTAATTTACTTCTTCTTCAGTAAAGTTTTTGCGAATTCTTCTTGTTTCTGTAATTAGAATTGTAGAATATGTTAGTATTTGCTGAACAAAGGTCCTGAGATGCAAATAAGTGCTTATTTGGATATGTTTAACTTATACTTAAGGATATAAACTATAGAGAGAAATGCCAGGGCTGCTCATCATGTGGAAACCCACTTCAATTTTAAAAACCTGAGTGCCTAATATTAAGCTAGTTGCTATCACTGTGACTTCTTCAGTACTTATAACTTAATCTACAGTAGTAATACGGTATCTTTCGATCAAGAAACAAAAGTTTATAAACATTTGATTGTTAATTCAACATTCCTGTGAGGCCAGTTAACAAACAGCTTACCGGCCAGGTGTGGTGGCTTACACCTATAATCTCAGCACTTTGGGAGGCTGAGGCAGGTGGATTACTTGCAGTCAGAAGTTCGAGACCAGCCTGGCCAATGTGGCAAAACCCTCTCTCTACTAAAAATATAAAAAGTAGCCAGGTGTGGTGGCACATGACTGTAGTCCCAGCTTCTTGGGAGGCTGAGCATAAGAATTGCTTGAACCCGGGAAGCAGAGGTTGCAATGAGCTGAGATCACACCACTGCACTCCAGCGTGGGCGACAGAGCAAGACTCTATCTAAAAAAACCCAAAAAACCAAAAAAAAAAAAAAAAACAGAGCAAGACTCCGTCTCAGAAAATAAATAAAAATAAAAATAAAAAACAAACGGCTTACCTATCTTACAGATACAGTCTTCCCAAAGGGCTCCATAACTTGATAGAACAGAAAAGAATATCAACACTTGTTATTTTAAATATTAGGTTTGATAATGATTTTAAGAATAGAGGTCTTTTGAAATTTGCTTTTAAAAATGTGGTCAGCTAGATCAAAACTCAAACTATAGGCTGCAAAATGGGGAAGGAAGTTTTTAATTATCTGGTTTTTAAGGGATACTTTCTATTACAGAAAGAATATACAGTTGGTATCTGTAAACATTTTCTGGTGATGATTACTAGGAAATAGTTTTCTTTAAGCTTTTTTATTTATTATTATCTCATGTTATCATTGTAGGTAGATGCTGGTGAGGAGAAGTGTTTTGTATTTCTACTTGAGGCTGTTATTTACTTTAGTAGTACTGGGTGCAGTTGTCCTGGGTCAACTTGGAAATCTTAGAAAATCTTGCCCTTGCAGGCCAAGACAGCCATTTGTTTAGCTTTCCTAAGAGCTACTGTTCAGACCTAAAACAGAGGAGGAAATCTTCCCAGCAGAAGGTTGAGAAATCAGTGTAAATATTGTCTGATTACTTGATAGTATTATTTAGAATGTAAGCTCCATGAGGACAGCAATTTTTATCTATTTTATTCACCATTGTATCCCCAGTGCTTAGAATAGTATCTGACACACAGTAGGTGGTCAATAAATACTTGTTGAGAGAAAAAAATTACTTGTAAAACTATCTCAAAACATATCAATGAAATTACTCCTTCCTTTTGGGTCTACTGGAAAACTGTGGCTATCCAAGAAATAGGTTTCAACTTCCCTTGCTAAATGATTTGAACTCATAATAATCAGAACTAGATTGGTTACTACAGCTTTCAGGATATTGATCCCTGGAGTTGATCATATAAAGCCCCTTTTCCGTTGTGGCTGCCATCCCCTGGACTTTTATACTTAACATCTGTGTCCAAATCCTCTAAGATTCCTACAGCAGAGTACTGAGCAGCCTGGAAGAAGGAAACAGCTCTCTACACCCCAAACTCCCTGCTTTGTGGCTTCTTTAGTGCTCCTCTTGACTAGGTATTAGGGAAGAGCAGGGAAAAATGGGCTTAATTCTAGGGACTCTTATTTTTCAAGCCCTCTCAAAACACCAACCCATCCTGAAATAGAGCCTTGGGGAAATGTGTAAATGCTTAGTACAGTGGTCCCTTCTCAAAATAATGGGCTCAAATTTGAGTATAAAGTATAATTAACTGAATCATTGTAAGTGTCCTAAAAGAAGGTAAGTTTATCAAGAGGGGGAAAAAATGGCAACATACCAAATATTCCTGGCCTGCTTGTGAAAGAAATGTAAGAATCACTACTTTCCCAAGATTCCTTTCTAAATTCTAAAAAATTAGGCCAGATTATTTGGTTTTAGCTAAAGCAAGTTTAACCTACAAAAAAAAAAGTATGTTTTTTTCTGAGCTCAATGTCACTTAATGGTATATAAGACTCCTGTATATAATCATTGTATAACCATTATTATGCCTGTTTCATGAAGCTCTGCAAACTATTTTACTATACAAATGGATTACAGAATATTTTTTGTTGTTACCTACTTGCTTTAAGACATTTTTAAAAAATCTATTACTAATTTGATGCCAAGTCCTTGTTAACAACAAGATCTCCAAGTGCATGATGTTTCTATGAAAAATATCCATTTTCTAACAATTACTACAGAAAGTATTATTTCAGAAAGTGGGCTCATCTGTAGTGGGACTATACTTAATTATAATTTGCATGCAGAACTTTTAATCTAAAAAAAGACCCAAATATAAAAAGCAAATTTGAAATTTCTTGAAAGTTTTGGCAGTGAAAATAGCCAAATAAATGTATGTGGCAAAATGCTTCCTGAATGTATCAAGTCCAATGTCTCTGTTATAAATAACAGAGTGGCTCTATAGATGTTACTAATTCCTAGATTACTTTGATAAGTAATATATCCAACCAATTTTAGTCGGCGGATATTAACTCCATATGAATAAAAGAAAATGATAATGTTATTTAATTTTCTGATAAATTGGAAATGGTGATCAACGTGAAATGTTAACCCTATAGTTAAATAAAAATTCCAATAAATTAACTAATTGTTTAAGAAGCATTTTGATTTTTTAAGCAGAGTTTTAAGGTTTATACTGTTTGTCTCTTCAATTTTTATTGTTTCAAGGGCTATAGTTATGAACAAAAACCTCCTGGAAAGTCTCTCTGAAGTGCTTGTACATAATAATTTTGTTCTTAAAATAGAAACATGAAGATAGAACAAGGGCTTCTGGAGAATGGCTTTTTGAATTAAAGTTCTGTTACCAACTATTAATAATTATGCCTTACAATAGGAGCTAATTAATATCTAACTTACAATATTGCTATAGGAATTAAAGAAAATAATGTCTATACAACACCTAACACCTAGCAGGTGCTTAATAAATGTTAGTTTCCTCCTGCTTCTTCCCCTGCTGGCAGGCAATGGGTGAGCAAGCAACATGAAGAGGAAATTCTCTTTTATTAGAAGGTATGACCCTCATCGAGGCAAGGTTTACCATTTAAGATCCATTAATGATGGGACTAAGAACACCCACTCAGCTATTTTTTTCCTTAGAAATATATGAAATTTAAGTTCATTTAAAAATTAAATATATTCAGCCGGGCACAGTGGCTCATGCCTGTAATCCCAGCACTTTGGGAGGCCGAGATGGGTAGATCACTTGAGGCCAGGAGTTTAAGACCACCCTGGGCAACATGGAGAAACCCTGTCTCTACTAAAAATACAAAAATTAGCTGGGCATGGTGGCATGTGTCTGTAATCCCAGCTACTCAGGAGGCTGAGGCAGAAGAATCACTTGAACCTGGGAGGTGGAGGCTGCAGTGAGCCGATTGCTCTGCTGCACTTCAGCCTGGGTGACAGAGCCAGACCCTGTCTCAAGAAAAAAAAATTAAATTAAATATATTCACTTATTCCTCCAGGGGTAGTAGATTCATTACTGAGTCGTCGTCTTCTACGTGGGGTCAGCAGAATTTCTGAAAAATATGGAAAACATTTAGCACACTTAGTGTATCAATCTGAGTAATAGCATATCAACTCCATTAATATACTTCCTTTATTTCCCCATCTAGTTGGAATCCTTAGGTAAATTAGGAAAAAATTTTAAACTAACAGAGTCCAAGACTACTCCCTTGTAGTCTTAAATTACTGGTTGCTTAGAGACAGATTTTCTTTTTAACATTATTTTAGCCTCTAGGTTTTAATGTATTTAATGTTTTAGATAATAATAGTTCAGAAGGTATAGCCATAAGTATAGTTTTAAAGCTGCTGAATTAATTACTTTTGTTACAGATAAGTGATTTCCTTAGTTCACTTTTATATCTGTCTTCAGCTTCCACAATGACTTTGTGACGATCACATTGGTATGGGCAAGAGTGCAAGAGCTTGCTAAAGTTTCGGCTATTCAGGGATTTTTCTACTGCTATGCAACCTAAAAGAAAACAAATTAAAGTTATGTATAGATGTCACAAAATATCTAGTAACAAATCTATGAAAGCAAATATCTATATGATGGTAACTGAAGTAAAATCAGGAACTATGAATACCTCAAGAAGCTCAAAATCATGTGAGAGAGTAAAGACAACAAATACAACAGTGTAAAGTAAGTGTTGGGAAGGAGGTATGAACAGACAATTATGGTGCTTTAGGCTGGCGCAGTGGCTCACACCTGTAATCCCAGCACTTTGGGAGGCTGAGGTGGGTGGATCACAAGGTCAGGGGTTCAAGATTAGGCTGGCCAATATGGTGAAACCCTGTCTCTACTAAAAATACAAAAATTAGCCAGACATGGTAGCAGGCGCCTGCAGTCCCAACTACTCAGAAGGCTGAGGCAGGAGAATCGCTTGAACTTGAGAGGTGGAGGTTGCAGTGAGCCAAGATTGTGCCACTGCACTCCAGCCTGGGTGACAGAGTGAGACTCCATCTCAAAAAATAAATAAATAAAAGAAAGAAGGAAAAAGAAAAAGCATCTAGGCTGGGTGTGGTGGCTCATGCCTGTAACCCCAGCACTTTGGGAGGCCTAGGTGGGCAGATCACTTAAGGTCAGGGGTTCAAGACCAGCCTGGGCAACATGGCAAAACCCCATCTCTACTCAAAATACAAAAATTAGCTGGGCATGCTGGTGGGTGCCTATAATCCCAGCTACTTTGGAGGCTGAGGTGGAAGAATTGCTTGAACTCGGGAGGCAGAGGTTGCAGTGAGCCAAGATCGTGCCATTGCACATGAGCCTGGACAACAGAGCAAGACTCAATCTTAAAAAAAAAAAGAAAAAGAAAAGAAAAGAGCAACTAGGGCTGGGCGTGATGGCTCATGCCTGTAATCCCAGCACTATGTTGCCCAGGATGGTCTTGAACTCTTGAGCCCAAGTGGGAGGATCACTTGGGTTCAAGAGTTCAAGACCATCCTGGGCAACACAGTGAGACCCCGTCCCTACCAAACATAAATAAATAAATAACCGGGCGTGGTGGCACACATTTGTCGTCCTAGCTACTTAAGAAGCTGAGGCAGGAGGATCCCTTGAGACCAGGAGTTCAAGGCTGCAGTGAGCCATCATCACATCGCTGCACAGAATAAGACACTGTCTCTCTCTCTTTTTTTTTTTTTTTTGAGATGGAATTTCACTGTTGTTGCCTGGGCTGGAATGCAATGGTGCAATCTTGGCTCACCACAACCTCCACTTCCCAGGTTCAAGCGATTCTCCTGTCTCAGCCTCCCAAGTAGCTAAGATTACAGGCATGTGCCACCATGCCTGGCTATTTTTTAGTAGAGACAGGGTTTCTCCATGTTGGTCAGGCTGGTCTTGAACTCCCAACCTCAGGTGATCCACTAGCCTCAGCCTCCCAAAGTGCTGGGATTACAGAAGTGAGCCACCACACCTGGCAAGACCTCTGTCTCTTAAAAAAAAAAAAAAAAAAAAAAAAGGAACATCTAGTTTGTCTGGTTTTGAACAAGAGTCACTGTTGAGAGAAGATAACCAAAAGAAGTGATCATTAGCCTCAGTCGTCTTTTTTAACATTATGTAAAATTTCAAACACTGAACCCCCATGTATCCATCACCCAGCTTCAATAATTATTAACTCATGGTTAATAATGTTTTATTTATACCTCTGCCTACTCAGCTCTGTCACCATATATTCATTCGATTATGACACCTGTAATTTACATTAAAGTATCATTTCATCTGTAAATACTTCACATCTATCCTTAACAGATAAGGACTTGTTTTTGTTTTTCCTGTGACAGGGTCTCACTCTGTCACCCAGGCTGGAGTGCAGCGGTACAATCACAATTCACTTTAACCCTGACATCTTGGGCTCAAGCGATCCTCCAGCCTCAGCTTCCTAAGTAGCTGCAACTATAGGTGTGCTCCATCACACCTGGCTAATTTTTTATTTTTTGTAGACACAGGGTCTCATTACATTCCCAGGGCTGGTCTCAAACTCCTGGGCTTAAGTGTCTCACCTCAGCCACCCAAAGTGCTGGGATTACAGGTGTGAGTCACTGTACCCAGCCAGGACATTTTCTGAGATAGTGTCTCACTCTGTCACCCGGGGTTGGTGTGCAGTGGCATGATCTCAGCTCACTACAACCTTAACCTCCTGGGCTCAAGCAATCCTCCCACCTCAGCCACCCAAGTAGCTGGGACTACAGGCACGTACCACCACACTGAGCTAATTTTTGTATTTTTAGAGATGGAATTTCACTATGTAACAGCCCAGGCTGTTCTCGAACTCCTGGGCTCAAGTGATCCATTTGCCTCAGCCTCCCTAAGTGCTGGGCTACAAGCATGAGCCACTACGCCTGGCCAGGACCTTTTTTGTAAACACATAGAGCTATTGTGACACCTAAAAAATCATGCTTAATATAATCTAACATCCAGTGTTCCATTTGCCCCATCAATTCAAAAATTTCTTTTGAAAGTTGGTTATTGGAATCATGTCCCAAATAAGGTCCACCATTCTTTTTTTTTTTCTTTCTTTTTTAAGAGACAGGGTCTCACTATGTTGCTCAGGATGGACTTGAACTCCTGGGCTCAAGCAATCAGCCTCCCACGTAGCTGGAACTACAGACACATGTACCACTGTGTCTGATTTATATTCGGTTAACATATGTCAAGGTGCTTTTAATTTATCAGTTGTCTGATACATTAGTTGCTTTTATCAGTTTTCATTTACTTATTGCAGTATCTCTTCCTGGTCATTTACTTATTGAAGACACTAGGTCATTTGTACTATAGTTTCTCAAAGGCTGAGTTTTGCTGATTGCATCCTAGTTGTGTCTTTTCAAATGTTCTTGTGTGTCCTATAAACTAGTAATTAAATTTAAATGGTCGGATTCAGGTTCAAGTGTTTTTACTAGAATTCCATGCAGGTAGTATTGTGTGTTTCTTACTGTATCACATTAAGAGGTACATATTCTGTCTCTTTTTTTTTTAATGTAATTGGGCAGCCTCTTGAGCCAGAGTAGCCTCAGAGAAACTCCCTCTTTTTAAAAAAATATTAAGATAGATCAGCAGCAAACCACCATGGCACATGTTTACTTATGTAACAAACTTGCACATCATGCACATGTACCTCTGAACTTAAAATAAAAGTTGGAAAAATATTTTTAAAAAAATATAGATCGGTAGGTTTAAGTTACGTCAGCCATGTCCAACCATTATAAAGTTCTCCATCAGCTTGTCACCTAACTTTTCAGTGGCCCGTTCCTAAAGGACTAGAAGTTGGCCACACAGATAGTTCGCTGAGATGAAGACATTTCAGTACAATAAAGATGTGCAAAAGCACAGAAGTGTGAAAAAGCACAGTGTTTACAGAATCATGAACACTCTAATATGGCTAGAGTACAGAGAAGTGTCGGAGAAAAGGTGAGGCTGAGGAGGGTTGCAGGGAACCAAACCAAGAAGAATCTTGAAAGCCATGCTAAGGAATTTTAACTCTCTTCAAGGCAACATAGAGGAGGAACATAGAGATACTTATGAAGCAGGAAGATGACATGACTTCATTTGTCTTGTAGAAAGGGCAGCTGAAGGCAAGAGGATCAGTTGAGAGGTTACTTTAGTATTCCAGAAAATAAATGGAGAGATTTGGAACAAGGCATTTGCAGGGAGAATGGAGAGATTTCTGAGGTAAAATTAGACGGATTTGATGAATAATGAGCTATTGGGGTAAGGGAAATGTTTAGAATAACTCTCAAGAAATTTGGTACTTGATGAAATGGCAGAGTTTGAAATAACCATAGGCTGGGCACGGTGGCTCACACCTGTAGTCCCAGCACTTTGGGAGGCCAAGGCAGGAGGATCATGAGGTCAAGAGATCGAGATCATCCTGGCCAACATGGCAAAACTCAGTCTCTACTAAAAATACAAAAATTAGCTTGGTGTGGTTGCATGCACAGGTAGTCCCAGCTACTTGGGAGGCTGAAGCAAGAGAATCACTTGAACCCAGGAAGCAGAAGTTGCAGCAAGCCAAATCACGCCACTGCACTCCAGCCTGGCAACAGAGCAAGACTTCATCTCAAAAAAAAAAAAAAAAAATGTGGAGAAAAAAGACATATGGGATTCTGATTATGGCTAGACATCAGCTTTAGAGGAACAGAGACAACATTTTCATCCAAGAGGGAAGAACAATGATGTTCTGAGCTGTATGTAAAGAACCTCAATTTTGTCCATAGAGCAGA
Source organism: Ateles fusciceps (assembly GCA_036589455.1). Classification (NCBI taxonomy): domain Eukaryota; kingdom Metazoa; phylum Chordata; class Mammalia; order Primates; family Atelidae; genus Ateles; species Ateles fusciceps. The sequence continues at coordinate 23,162,105 of JAZHEH010003205.1, read as the reverse complement.
GTACAACAGCAAGATGAACAAAGAGGAACTACCAGGGTGTGAAGGAGGAGGAAAAGGGATAGAATAAGTATTGTGGACATTTACAAGAGCCCTGCAGAAAAAATAAATAATGGACATGAAACACTAAAAATATTTACATATTTATTATAAATAGAAAAATAGGTATTTTTAATACTTAATGCCTGTGTTTACAGAATAATCCAGAATGCATACCTAGTAATAAGGGCTCTCTAAAAACAACAAATGTTTATTTTACTCAGTAAGGTTTAATTGATAGATGGTATGAAGACAAAAAGATAAAGTAATAAAAGGTATTGTGTTGATTCATATATACGAATATTGGAATATTGAAAGGTCAGCCTGATGCCGATAAAAGGTGGTTTTGTTTTGTTTTGTTTTTTTGAGATGGAGTCTCACTCTGTAGCCCAAGCTGGAGTGCAGTGGTATGATCTTGGCTCACTGCAACCTTCGCCTCTGGGGCTCAAGTGATTCTCCCGCCTCAGCCTCCCAAATAGCTAAGGCTAGAGGCATGCACCACCACACCCTTTTAATTATTTTGCATTTTAAGTAGAGACCGTGTTTCACTACGTTGCCCTGGGTGGTCTCAAACTCCTGAGCTCAGGTGATCCACCAGCTTCGGCCTCCCAAAGTGCTGAGATTACAGGCATGAGCCACCACGCCCGGCCTGTTTTTTTTTTTTTTGAGGCAGAATCTAGCTCTGTCACCCAGACTGGAGTGCAGTGTTGCGATCTTGGCTCACTGCAACCTCTGCCTTCTGGGTTCAAGTGGTTCTCCTGCCTCAGCCTCCTGAGTAGCTGGGATTACAGGCGCCTGCCACCTCGCCCGGCTAATTTTTTTTGTAATTTTTTTAGTAGAGACAGGGTTTCACCATCTTGGCCAGGCTGGTCTCGAACTCCTGACCTCATGATCCTCCTGCCTTGACCTCCCAAAGTGCTGGGATTACAGGCATGAGCCACTGTGCCCAGCTTTTTTTTTTCTCTTTTTTCTTTCTGGTTTTTTTTTTTTTTTTTTTAATGATAGAGACAAGGTCTTGCTATGTTAACCATGCTGGTTTTGAACTCCTGGCCTCAAGCAATCCTCTAGCCTTAGCCTCCCTAAGTGTTGAGATTACAGCTGCCTCACCTGGCCAAGATAGAAGGTATTAATTTGAATGTTTTGATATTCCACAGTATTATTCCTCCAAAGGAAACAAAGTAAATCATACATGTAGAACTATTGTAAATTCTAGTTAATTACAATAAGTGTGGTGGCTCATGCCTGTAATCCCACCACTCTGAGAGGCTGAGGCAGGCAAATCACTTAAGGTCAGGAGTTCAAGATCAGCTTCACCAACACAGTGAAACTCTGTCTCTACGGAAAAAAAAATAGCTGGGTGTGATCCCGGGTACCTGTAATACCAGCTACTTGGGAGGTTCAAGTTCAAGAATCACTTGAACCCGTGAGGTGGAGATTACAGTGAGCCATGATCGCACCACTGCACTCCAGCCTGGGTGACAGAGTGAGACTCTGTATCAAAAAAAAAAAAAAATTCTAGTTAATTAATATCATAAAAGGCTTTGTGCAACAACTGCAATTAAAAAAATACTTACCTGAGCACCTATATGTCAACATTTTGGAACAACTGTCAGTTGCTAAAAAACTGACTACTTCTTTATTTATTATATCTGAACATAATGTAAATGGATCTGGAAAAAAATTGCAAAATGGAAGATTTTTTGATTAATGAAAAGAATCAGACATTTAAAAAATATATTAAATATCAAGCTTTTCATAAACCTTAGCCTAGTACTATGATCCAGTCATGCTGGTAAATAAACAGAAAGAGTCTGGATATTAATAGAAGGCATTTACAACAGAAAGAGTCAAAGGTGTGGCTTATACTTTAGAGGGCCAATATACCAATGGACTTTTTTTTTTTTTTTTTTGGAGATGGAGTCTCACTCTGTCACCCAGGCTGGAGTGCAGTGGCATGATCTCGGCTCACTGCAACCTCCGCCTCCTGGGTTCAAGCAATTCTCCTGCCTGAGCCTCCCAAGTAGCTGAGATTATAGGTGCCCACTACCATGCCTGGCTAATTTTTGTATTTTTAGTATAGATGGGGTTTCACCATGTTGGCCAGACTGGTCTTGAACTCCTGACCTCAGGTGATCTGCCCACCTCCGCTCCCCAAAGTGTTGGGATTACAGGTGTGAGTCACCCCGCCCGGCCAATGTACATTTTTAGCTATATTGGTTACCTAAATATCTGTTTTTCTTGAAAAACCAAAGAAACATTTTTAACCATACCTGTTACTGGTAACTGCTGCTTTATATTTTTGGCAATCTGAACTGGATGTTTAAAAACATGGTCACTAAAAGAAAATAGACACCAGATTACTAAAAGTAAACATACTGTTTGGTGTGTGGACCAATGTTTCTGTAAGCAGTGTTGTGATTTTGGGTGTTTGGTAGGCAAAAGGAACTTGGAATCAGAATCTACCAAAATCTACCAAATTCTGCCAAAGTAGGGCCTGCAACAATTGCAGTCTTCTTTCTAGATCTAGAGTTAAACAAGACTCCAGAGGGCAATAGTGTTGATGCCAGAAGAAACATGGAAGAAAAAGATTATAAAAAGAAGTAGGAGAGATGAGGGCAAAAAGGAGAGAGCAAAATCAGTGGGAGCAAAAATGAACATGGGTACAGGATGGCAAAGTGCTAATCATAATAATTTAAAGACCTGAATTTAAAAATCCTTCCTAACCCCCAAAACATCTGTGTGTTTGAACCCTGTGGTCCTTGATGAATAGATACAAGTTTTGGTTATACTGTCACAATGATAACAGGCAGTACAAAAAAAGCAAGAACTATAGACCATATAACAGGCATAGCAGTAGCTTTATGATTATAGCTATCTGCCCATGTACATATATTTGTAGGAGCTACTACATCAGAGAAAAAAGCATTTCAAAGAGATGGAAATATTAATAACTTGGCCGAGGTAGAAATATGGCTAACCCTATAGGGTTATGGGTGGAAAGCTTGGGATGGAGGGCAAGAAGGCTGGCCCAGGAGCATATCTCACTGCTTCCCAACTCCTCATCCCTGATAAATCGAGTTAAAATTAACATCAAAAATGGTCTCGAAACAGACAAAAGGGGTGGTCTTGGCATAACCCTTCTTCCTGGTACGTAGTTCATACCCTTCAACCTGCCCCGAAATGTAGTAGCATCCTCTTCATTTTTCCTAAGCACTTAATCATCAGAAGAGCACAACCCAATAAAGGGTTTAAGAATAGCTACAACCCCAGGTCTAGCCCCATAAGCTAACTACAAGGGAAAAAAAGAGTATGTTCTAGAGACAAAGCACAGGGGAAAAACAAAAGGGCAAACCCAAAACAAATTTTCCTCACATCCTATTCTCTTTATCACATTAAATTTAAAAACTAGTTTTTGCTATACTGCTGATAGATTGTCAATGCATGCATTGTTACTTCAGGTAAACAGTTTCCATTTAGGTTTTATTTTCTGAGTATCCTTTCTAAAATTCAAATCTGTTGTCACTCAATTTAAAATCCTTAGTCACCCCTATGACCTGTGAGTTAAACCCCAAAATCCAGAGTATGACTTTGCAAGGCCCTAGATGGACTGGCCCATTCCTCCCCGTACAAACTCCTTTCCCAACACTTCCTACTTTAGGCTCTTCCCAAGACCATGTTTCATCACATCATTTCTATATGCCCAGTATTTAACAGTGTGGCATATAGTAGTACACAATAAATGCTTGCTGAATAAATGTTACAGATAATTATTAAACATACCTTGATTGAGAAGCAAAATTATTTTCAAAAGTAGTTTCTTCATGTAAGTTTTGATTGCAGCTTGACGTGGCTTTACATAAAGTCTTATTTCGCTCACTCAGCCTATAACAAGCATGAACTGGATTTGCACTCTTTAACGGTGTCTTCATTTGGTCATCATTTGTACATGCTTTAGACATGACTCCATGGGACTTATAACTCTGAAGCTGTCTAGAATGGCTTTTATCCTTGTCTTCTGCTTTGGTACCTCGACCAATATGATCTCCATGGAGATTTTTCCATGTGTTCTGAATACTTATGTTCATAGATGAAATATTATCCTGATAGTTTTCTCCTTGTATTTCTTCCTACAGTGTAAAAATGACAAGTAAATAATTTCAATATGACTGGGTGCGGTGGCTCACGCCTGTAATCCCAGCACTTTGGGAGGCCGAGGTGGGCGGATCATGAGGTCAAGAGATCGAGACCATCCTGGCTAACATGGTGAAACCCCATCTCTCCTAAAAATACAAACATTAGCTGGGCATGGTGGTGTGTGCCTGTAGTCCCAGCTGCTTGGGAGGCTGAGGCAGGAGAATTGCTTGAACCCAGGAGGCAGAGGTTGCAGTGAGCCAAGATCGCGTCACTGCACTCCAGCCTGGCGCCTGGCAATAGAGCAAGACTCTGCCTCAAAAAATAATAATAATTTCAATATAACCATTCCCTTTATAATACAATTTATACTTCATTTAAATAATGAAGAATGAAGCAAAGTTTATGGTTGCCAATAGAACATATATGATAAAAGGGCCATTCACATTAGGAAGAAAAGGGGTTTATTCATTAAATGATATTGGGACAACTGGATAGCCATCTGGTGAAAAAAATAAGTTGATACCTTTCCAAGTATTATCCAAAATCAAATAATAAAAGAAAACTAATACACTCAACCACATAAAAAAATTTTAAAGTTCTGCTAGAAACCAAAAATGTTATTCTGGGCAGGGATCTCAGGAATAAAGAACCAGAAGTAAAACCAAATGACTATGAAAACACCCAGAAGTAATATGTGTAAAGCATATCTTAAGCAACAGGATAATTTATTTTTGAGATAGGGTCTTGGTCTGTTGCCCAGGCTAGAGTACAGTGGCATGATCACAGCTCACTTCAGCCTTGACTTCCTGAGCTGAAGTAATCCTCCCACCTCAGCCTCCTGAGTAGCTGGGACCACGGGCACACCCCACCACACCAAGCTAATTGTTTTGTATTTTTTTGTAGACACAGGGTATTGCCATGTTGCCCAAGCTGGAGGATAAATTTTTAAAATAACATTTATAAAAAGCGACTACAATGAAATATGAAAAAGATCAATGATAGCATGAAAGAGCAGGCACAGAAGATGAACAGACAGTCTATAGGAAAAGAAATATAAATAGCTCTTAAACATAAGAAAAAACGTTTCATCCCACTTAGGAGAAATAAATATTAAAGCTACATTGAGATATCTTCTTCATCTATCACACTGACAAAGATCAAAGGCTGTGGGGGAAACATACTTTTTTTTTTTTTTTTGAAAAAAATTTTTTTTTTCTTTTAGAGATGGGGTCTCACCATTTTGGCCAGGCTGGTCTTTAACTCCTGACCCTCAGGTGATCCCGCCCACCTCAGCCTCCCAAAGTGCTGGGATTACAGGTGTGAGCCACCAAACCCGCCTGGAAACAGATACTCTTAAACGTTACTAGTGGGAGTATAAGTTGATACAACTTCTGTGGAGAAACAATTTGACAGTATCTTTCATAATAAAAACTATGCCTATCTAGGTATTTGAGAGGTACTATTATTTTCTCCATTTGTCAATGATGAAACTCAAGCACAAAGAGATTAAATAACTTGCCAAAACTTCCTCTAAAGTTCACAGCATCCATGAATTTGGGTATCTGTGGGAGGTCCTGGAATCAATCCCCCATAGATACCTAGGGATGACTGTACTTTAAATGGGTGAACGGTTATGGTATATGAATTATATCTCAATAAAGCTGTTACAGAATTCACACACACACACACACACACACACACACACACACACGTACATGTGTAGCAGGTATTTAGAGTTGTTTGCAATGGTAAGAATTTAAATATAACCTACATGTCCAACAATAAAGGACCGGTTAAATCAATTATGGCACATCTGTAATAGTGAATACTACTCAGACAATTAAAATAATAAAACCACTATATTATACTAACTTGGACACTATGTTTTTATTTATTTATTTTCAAATGGAGTCTTGCTCCGTTTCCCAGGCTGGAGTGCAGTGGCGCTATCTCAACTTACTGTAACCTCTGCCTCCCGGGTTCAAACGATTCTCCTGCCTCAGCCTCCCGAGTAGCTGGGATTACAGGTGTGTACCACCACATCCAGCTAATCTTTGTATTTTTAGTAGAGACAGGATTTCACCATGTTGGTCAGGCTGGTCTCGAACTCCTGACCTCATGATCCACCCATCTTGGCCTCCCAAAGTGCTGGGATTACAAGCGTGAGCCACTGTGCTTGGCCTGTTTTTATTTTTTTAAATATATGCATATACAAAGACACAAAGCATGCATTCATAGAAAAATATATTTATATAGAGAGAAGAGAGGTTATTAGATCATTACTTCTTTTTTCTTTCTTGAACCTTAATTATTCAGATGTTAGATCTCTTGGCTCAATATTCCATGTTTCCTGTCTTTTCAGTCATCATTTCTACTTTTTAAAAATCTTTTCTGTTCTATGTCAAAGCACGATTCTTCAAGTATTACTATGGAGTTTTCCATTTAAAACCATTAAAAACTTTAAAAAATAACTTGGGAAGAAAACATTTTTTTACCCTCCAACCTCTACTGTTAAAAAATATTGGCTGGGCATGGTGGCTCATGCCTGTAATCCCAGCACTTTGGAAGGCTGAGGCAGGTGGATCACTTGAAGTCTGGCATTTGAGACCAGCCTGGCCAACATGAGGAAAACCCTATCTCCACTAAAAATACAAAGAAATTAACGGGGTATGGTGGCACACATCTGTAATCCCAGCTACTTGAAAGGCTGAGACATGAGAATTACTTGAACCCAAGAGGCAGAGGTTGCAGTGAACCGAGATTGCACCACTGCACTCCAGCCTGGGCATCAGAGCAAGACTCTGTCTCAAAAAAAATTTTGTTTTAATTCATGTCAGTGTAGTGTGAAGAAAAAATAAATAAATTTTAAAAGTTTGAAAAAGTTCTATATTCTTTAAAACAAATAATCCAACCCTATTTCCTTCTCTTTCAAGCTGTTCTATTCTGTGTAGAATTTCCTTTGCTTTCTTCCAGTGCTCTTCGAAATTCTTCTCTTTCACATTTACATCCTTTAATTGCTGTGTTTCATTTTCATCAAAAGGATATTCTCCTAGACTGAGAGATAATTTCTCAGCTTTGTAATATGGGAAAAAACAATGAATGAAAGGTTATTTAAACACTTTATATATAAGGACAACCTCATGCCCCACCCTCTGCTTTCTCTAAATTTTTCCATCCAGACTATCTTAACAGCTTAATTGGTACTGAAAAATAAGTGGAAAGAGTACTTAGCAGAGGCCCAGGACTCAAACCGTCATAAATTAGACTTTACTCTTCAGAGTTACAGAAGAAAGAACATGCAAATATGTTATGCCAGGCACATAAACACCCTCAGGTCCATGGATACTGGTTTTAAAGTAGTTATATTTTTAGCCCGGGCACAGTGGCTTATGCTTGTAATCCCAGTACTTTGGGAGGCCGAGGCAGGAGGATCACTTGAGGTCAGGAGTTCAAAAACAACCTGGCCAATATGGTGAAACTCCAACTCCACTTAAAAACAAAAAACAAAAATTAGGCAGGCATCGTGGCATGCCCTGTAGTCCCAGATACTTGGGAGGTTGAGGCACAAGAATCCCCTGAACCCAGGAAGCAGAGGCTGCAGTGAGCTGTGATTGCACCACTGCATTCCAGCCTGGGCAACAGAGCAAGACTTCATCTAAAAAAAAAAAAAAGTAGTTTTTAAAAATAATAATGTTCATAAAGTGATTCCTTCCTATAATCTTTTAAATCTTTTTTTTTTTTTTTTAAACATAGTGTGTCTGCAGTTTTTCTTCCACAAAGATCAAAATTCTTACGGCCACTGCCCTCTGAGCTCAAGCTACACTGGCCATCAATTCCTTAAGTGCACCAGGCTCCCCCATCGCAGGGCCTTTGTGCCTCATTGTTGCTTATGCCTGAGACACTCACTGATAACAAATTCCTTTCTTTTAACCTAGCTAACTCTAGACATTGAGTTTTTAGTTCAAGAATCACTTCCTCCCAAAGCCTTTTCTGCTCCATGTCTAGGTAAGATTACTTTGTTATAGGCTCTTAAAGATCTGTGGTCCAACCCGTTATACTTGTTATGTCATTTTATAATACCACATAGTGTCTTTTTTTTTTGTTTTTTTGAGACAGAGCCTTGCTGTCACCAGGTTGGAGTGCAGTGGTGCAATCTTGGCTCATTGCAACCTCTGCCTCCTGGGTTCCAACGATTCCCCTGCCTCAGCCTTCTGAGTAGCTGGGACTACAGGTGCTAGAGGCACGTGCCACCACACCCGGCTAATTGTTTGTACTTTAGTAGAGACGGGGTTTCACCATGTTGGCCAGGATGGTCTCGATCTCCTGACCTCCTGATCCGCCTGCCTTGGCCTCCCAAAGTGCTGAGATTATAGGTCTGAGCCACTGTATTGACCCATAATCTCATTTTTTGAGTTACTATTTCTCAAATTAAGCTCTGTGAATACACAGACTTTTTTTAATCACTGTATCCCTGATGCCTAGCACACTGCTCAGCACATAACAGAAACTCAAAACATTTTAAAATAAATAAATGTACTTATGATTTAATAATAAATAAACCTTAGTCCTCAAATTTAATTCCTACAAATGAAATTTGTGCACATGGCATAAAATAAATAGTGAATTATCTATACTGCTGCTCTCTTCCACATAGGTTTGTATATGCTGAATATACCCTAGTTGTCATATCCAAATTACAGACTCTTGATTTTTTTTTTGAGACAAGGTCTCACCCTATGACCCAGGCTGGAGGGCAGTGGCATGAACAAAGCTCACTGCAGCCTCAACCTGAGCACCTCCTGAGCTCAGATGGTCCTCCTACCTCAGCTTACCAAGTAGCTGGCAGATATGCACCACCATGCCCAGATAATTTTTTTTATTTTTGTATACAGACATAATTTCTCCATGTTGCCCATGCTGGTCTTAAACTCCTGGACTCAAGTGATCAGCCTGCCTTGGCCTCCCAAAGTGCTGGGAGTACAGGCATGAGCCACTGTGCAGGACCTACTCTGCTTTTCAAACCTAAGAAGAATCTGAGAGCTAAAAGGGCTTGGCTCATGAAAGCAGATATAAATTCCCCTTTATAAATTTTGGTTGGTATGTCCTTAAAGTAACAGTAAACTTACTAATTTTTTTGCAGTTGTAAAGCACAAATGTGGCAGCTTTGTTCAGTTCCTCATTCTGAGATTCAGTTAAGGCTTGAATCATGAGTGGAAGGCCATTGTGTTTAAACAGGTCATACTGATTTTCCTCTGGAAAACAAAAAATTAAAGGGGACAATAATTTTCAGAAACTATCTATATGAGGTCATAATTTTTCCTTGTGATAATTATGAAACATAGTTCAAAATGTTAAAAATAGGCTGGGTGCGGTGGCTCACTCCTGTAATCCAGCACTTTGGGAGGCTGAGATGGGTGGATCACTTGAGGTCAGGAGTTCACGACCAGCCTAGCCAACCTGGTAAAACCCCATCTCTACAAAAAATACAAAAAAATTAGCTGGGCATGGCGGCAGGCACCTGCAATCCCAACTTCTCAGGAAACTGAGGCACGAGAACTGCTTGAACCTGGGAGGCAGAGGCTATAGTGAGCCAAGATTGTGCCATTGCACTCCAGTGGCTAAGAGCCTACTTTGGGAGGACAGCACTGGAACTGAACAGAAAGGAATAAACAGAAGTAGAACCACAGATCTTAGTGGTTGATTTAATACAATGAGTTAAGGAGAATTAGAAGTTGAAATGACTAGTTTGGGGTCTAAATAACTAGGAAAAAAGCAATACTTTTTTTTCTTTCTTTTTTTTTTTTTTTTTTTTTTGAGACGGAGTCTTGCTCTGTCGCCCAGGCTGGAGTGCAGTGGCGCAATTCAGCTCACTGCAACCTCCGCCTTCTAGGTTCAAGCAATTCTCCTGCCTCGGCCTCCTGAGTAGCTGGGATTACAGGCCCCCACTACCACGCCTGGCTAATTTTTGTATTTTTAGTAGAGATGGGGTTTCACCATGTTGGTCAGGCTGGTCTTGAACTCCTGACCTCATGATCCACCCGCCTTGGCCTTCCAAAGTGCTGGGATTACAGGTGTGAGCCACTGCACCTGGCAAAAGCAATACCTTTAAGACCTTCACATGACTAGAAGAAAAAAACAGAAGTATATTTCCACTCTACTATTTTAATAACCACACTCAATAAATCTAATACGTACCACAATCCTCTGTGCAATGACCAAGAGTAAGCATGATGCTAAATTTTTCTCCTGAATCCAGACTTTCATGAAGCAGTAATGCCAGAAGTTTTGAAACAATGTGGTATTTGGAGAGTACTATCCCAAAAGTAGCTATTAGTACAAAATAGGAAAAGAGATACTCAGCAAAAATTTAAAACTTATAAATATATATATATATATACTAATACATTTTTCAGAGTTTATTCAGGCAGAATGTTATATATCTATATAACATTAAATATACACATAACATCTAATAAATATGTGTATATGTGAATACAAATAAATTCATTGTAATAAGATGGTGGCTTATTACCATAACCCTCATTACTTTTTCTTCCCATACTAAAGACATATTACTAAAGCAAATTTTTTGAAGAATTTTTTTTCTTAATTGTTCTGCAGAATGCTGTGAAGATGAAGTAACACTAACTTCCTAAAAGCTGAGTATGCTTACTCTCCCCTTACATACTTCTTCTTATCTAGATTGAATAGTAAAGACTTTCCTACATAATCAGTTCCTGCTGACATTTAAAATACACTATTGGGCCAGGCACGGTGGCTCATGCCTGTAATCCCAGCAGTTTGCGAGGCCAAGGTGAGCAGATCACGAGGTCAGGAGACTGGGACCATCCTGGCTAACATGCCTCTACTAAAAATACAAAAAAAAAAAAAAAAAAAAAAAAAATTAGCCGGGCATGGTGGTGGGCACCTGTAGTCCCAGCTACTTGGGAGGATGAGGCAGGAGAATTGCTTCAACCCAGGAGGCAGAGGCTGCAGTGAGCCAAGGTCATGCCACTGCACTCCAGCCTGGGTGACAGAGTGGGATGCTCTCTCAAAAATAAAAAATATAATATTAACTGACCACAGTTCTACTGATTTATTGATGCAATAAAGCATAAGTGAAGCTATGCTGAGATGTGATAAAAGTCTAAAAATCCACCATTTTAGGCTATACTTCTCCTAATGGGGCTTTTAACAGAGTTCACCCAGAGTGTAATCATAGTAACATCAACAAAAAAGTTGTGAATTCCTAAGGGACGACATCTTAATCAATTTTGTACTCGTAAAGCTCAGCATATAGCAGGCCCTAAATAACCACTTTTTCAAAAACCATCTATTTTTTGCCCCCCCAGTTGTTTGTTAATACAAATAGAGTTTCTTACTCTTCAATGTTTGCACATGTGAGAAGCAGCAGCCATGAGTTCAAGTCTGGTTCCACCATTCACTAGCAATGCTGTGTTGGGTAAGTCCAACCTCATGCTTAGCAGAAAGAGATGTATTCTTTATATAAATTGGGTTTGCCATTCCTTAATCTCAAAAATATCCCTTGGTTTCTCATCTGAAACTTTTAAATTTTTTTTTTTTTTTTGAGAGATAGAGTCCTGCTATGTTGACCAAGCTGGTCTCAAACTCCTGGCCTCAGGCAATCCTCCCATCTTGACCTCCCAAACTACTAGATTATAGGCATGAGCCACCATGCCCAGTCTGAAAATTTTAACTTAATGCTGCTTTTTTTTTTTTGATGGAGTTTTGCTCTTGATGCCCAGGCTGGAGTGCAGTGGCATGATCTCAGCTCCCTTACTGTACCTCCGCCTCCAGGGTTCAAGTGATTCTCAGCCTCAGCCTCCTGAGTAGCTGGGATTACAGGCGCCTGCCATCACATCTGACTAATTTTTGTATTTTCAGTAGAGACAAGGTTGGCCAGGCTGGTCTTGAATTCCTGACCGCAGGTGATCCGCCCGCGTGGGCCTCCCAAAGTGCTGGGATTATAGGCATGAACCACTGTACTCGGCTGTGTTGGATAATTTCTAATACTCCCTTCCACTTGTGAGAAACTGTTAGTCTAAACCATGTTACTGTTTAATCTACTATTTCAGCACTCATCATGCTATATTCAAACAAAATTCAATTTCAAAACAACTAGTAAGCATTGTTACTCACGATTACCAGCAATGCATGCATCCACGGTCTTTGTCACAACCACTGCAAGTTTAGCACTGGAAAGAGTCTCATGTGAATCAGATTCCAGTTGCATGAGAACTTGAGCCAATACATCCAGTCCACCCCACAGATATAAAGTATTTCTGAACGTATGCTTAAAAAATAAAGTAGCAAAACTATTAATATTTCAAACAAGACAGGTGAATGGTTTTATTCAATAAATTTGTACTAAACATAACATTAACTTGACCTGTTCGAATACTTTCTAAAAATCCCAAAATTAATTTAAAATCTAATCTTTACCTGTGCATATACATAATAAAAATATTTATGTAAGCACCTTACTTTAACATAGTAAAACTATATGTATAGTACAGTATTTCTTGTGTATTAGAAATCTTTTATGTTTCATTTAGTAAGAACTGCTCTATTTTGTAAAAACGACATTATTAAACTGTCCTTTGCGCCGAGCATGGTGGCTCATGCCTGTAATTCCAGCACTTTGGGAGACTGAGATGGGCAGATTGCTTGAGATCAGGAGTTCAAGACCAGCCTGGCCAACATGCAGAAACCCCGTCTCTACTAAAAATACAAAAAATAAGCTGGGCATGGTGGTGCACACCTATAAACCTAGCTACTCCGGTGGCTGAGGCAGGAGGATCGCTTGAACCCAAGAGGGGGAGGTTGCAGTGAGCTGAGCTCATACCACTGTACTCCAGCCTGGGTGACAGAGTGAGACTCTGTCTCAAAAAAACAAAACAAAATGTGTCCCTCAACATTATTAAACAAGTCTTTCAATAGAGTTATAAAGAATATATTCATTCATTTAGCTTGATAATTAGGAAGCTGTCTGTTTTGTGCAATCCAACATAACTAATTCCTCAGATTGTCTGACTCTTCAAAGTGTTATTCTAAAAAGAGTATACATCTCATCCATCATATTTACACCTAACTCTTTTAGTTTTTGGAGCTTAAAATTATAACACATCACTGAGTCATAACAACTACTCCAAGCAAAGATTCGATGGCCGCTATCTATTTTTTGTTCCCTGGTTGAAAATAATTCTGGGTCGGGCATGGTGGCTCACGCCTTTAATCCCAACACTCAGGAGGCCAAGGCAGGTGGATTACTTGAGCCCAGGAGTTCAAGACTAGCCTGGGCAACGTAGTGAAACCTGTCTCTAAAAAAAAAATACAAAAAAATTAGCTGGGTATGGTGGTGCATGCCTGTAGTCCCAGCTACTAGGGGGGCTGAGGTGGAAGGGTAGCTTGAGCCCAGGATGTCGAGGGTGCAGTGAGCTATGAGTATGCCACTGCACTCTAGCCTGGGTGACAGAGCAAGACCCTGTCTCAGAAAAGAAAGGAAAAGAAAAGAAAAGAATTCTGATGGGAAAGTAACCAATGGGTCTCTGGATACAAAGGTCTCTAACAGCCTCTGTCTCAGTAATGGGCTTATAATAAATGAATATATGCATATATAGGCTGCTGATTATAAATCTACCAACCTTCTTGCTTATTCTAGTTCCATAAAGCAAAGTGATTTAAAGACAAAAATTAATTTTTGTATTGTTCAATAAAACAGAGATCTTAGTCTAAAAAATCATATTCAGAATTTTTCACATCTGGGAAAGGAATTGTAAAAAAAAATTTTTTTATTTTTTATTTATTTATGTTTTTCTGAGATGAGGTCTCACTCTGTCACCCAGACTGGAGTGCAGTGGCGCAATCTTGGTTTGCTGCATCCTCTGCCTCCTGGCCTCAAGCAATTCTTCCACCTCAGCCTTCTGATTAGCTGGGACTACAGGCGAGCACCATCATGCCCAGCTAATTTTTGTATTTTTGGTAGAGACGGGGTTTCATAATGTTGTCTAGTCTGGTCTCAAGCTCCTGAACTCAAGCAATATGCCTGCCTTGGCCTCCCAAAGTGTTGGGATTACAGGCGTGAGCCATTGCGCCCAGCCCAGAAACATTATTTAAGGACAGGCAAACATTTTCAATATACGGTGGCTCCAAAATAAGATTCTTTACTAAAAAGTATTTTCATTTTTTAAAAATCTTCAAAAAAGAGGCTGGGTGTGGTAGTAGCTCATGTCTGTAATCCTAGCATTTTTGAGAGGCTGGGGCAGGATGATTGCTTGAATCCAGAAGTTCAATATCAGCCTGGGCAATATAGCAAGAGATGGGTCTCTACAAAAAATTAAATTAAAAATTAGCCAAGCTCAGTGGTGTGTGCCTGTAGTCCCAGCAACTCAGGAGGGTAAGGCAGGGGTATTGTTTAAGCCCAGAAGTTTAAAGCTGCAGTGAGTCAAGATTGTGCCAATGTACTCTAGCCGGCATGACAGAGTGTGACTCAATCTCAAAAAAAAAAAAAAAAGCATTTGAATGCTTAGATGAAAATGGCAGTGTATTACTACAGATTCTTAGTTATAGCCTAAGTGACAAAAACTCAGGCATATAAGCAGAAGAACATCCTAGACCACATTTATTGTACAATGACTATTTCAGATTTCCGCTAATCTGTAGTTTACTGAGATTAATGAAGTCCTATAACTATCACTCATTAAAAAGCTGGCTTTTAGAGAAAAAGGGATTGTCAGGATATCATGAAAATAGATTCCAATTTTTTTTTCTTTTTTTTTGTTTTTCTCTCACATTGAGCAAGATTCCAATTTTTTTGAATTCTAGAGCTATATCTTTTGCATGTGAAACATGAGTATTTGTTTCAAACACTTGAACATAGACATACATCAGCAATGTGTGAAAGTTCTAGTTGCCAATATTTAGCATGAACACTTTTTATTTTTTATTTATTTCTTTATTTTGAGATGGAGTCTTGCTCTGTTGCCCAGGCTGGAATGCAGTGGCTCACTACAACCTCCTCTTCTTGGGTTCAAGCAATTCTCGTACCCTCAGCTTCCTGAGTAGCTGGGATTACAGGCACGTGCCACCATGCCTGGCTACTAATTTTTGTATTTTTAGTAGAGACGGGGTTTCACCATGTTCAGGCTGGTCTCGAACTCCTGACCTCGTGATCCACCTGCCTCGGCCGCCCAAAGTGCTGGGATTACAGGTATAAGCCACCGAGACTGGCCGACCATTTTTTTTTTTAACATGCTAGTGTAGTAGTATCTCCATGGGATTTCACTTTGGATTTCTCTGATAACTAATTATTTCTTGAGCATTTTTTTTTTCCTGAGACAGAGTCTTGCTCTGGCCACCGTGCCCAACCAATCTTAAACATCTTTTCAAGTACTTATTAAATATTCATATCTTCTTTGGTGAAGTATCTGTTTAAATCTTTTGTCCATTTTTTTAATCATCAGGCTGTTTTGGTCTTATTATTGATTTATAAGAGCTGTTGACAAGTTTCTGGGTACAAATTCTTAATCAGATGAATGTTTCTCAAGTATTTTCTTTCAGTCTGGCTTACCTTTCATCCTCATAGCAAGCTCTTCTGAAGAGCAAAATTATTTCAGTAAAGTCCAATTTATCATTTTTTCCTTTCTTTTTTTTTTTTTTTTTTTTTTTGAGACAGAGGCTTGCTGTTGCCAGGCTGGAGTGCAGTGGCATGATCTGCTCACTGCAACCTCTGCCTCCCAGGTTCAAGTGATTCTCATGCCACAGCCTCCCAAATAGCTGGAATTACAGGCATACGCCACCACACCAGCTAATTTTTTGTTTTGTTTTGTTTTGTTTTTTTGTAGAGATGGGGTTTCACCATGTTGGTCAGGGTGGTCTCGAAATTCTGACCTCATGATCCACCCGCCTTGGCCTCCCAAAGTGCTGGGATTACAGGCATGAGCCACCACACTCAGCCTTACCATTTTTTCTTTAGTGATTCATGCTTTCTGTGTCCTTAGAAACCTTTGCCTACCCTCAAGTTGTAAGAACTTTCTGCTTTTGTGCACATTACATATTTTTCAATCTTGTATTTAATTCTATGAGCCTTGATTTCAAGTTAGTTTTTATATACTGTATAAGGGTTCAGATTCATATTTTGCATATAGATACCCACTTTTTCTAGCACCATTTGTTGAAAATATCTTTTCCTCCACAGAATTACAATGGCATCTTTGCAGACATCAACAAGCATATACATATGAATCTATTTCTGGGCTCTCATTTTTGTTTCCTTAATCTGTAAGTCTACAAGACTGGGTACAGTGGCTCATGCCTGTAATCCCAGCACTTTGGGAGGCTGAGGAGGGAGGATCACCTGAGATCAATTCAAGACCAGCCTGGCCAACATGGTTAAACTCTGTCTCTACCAAAAATACAAAAATTAGCCAGGTATGGTGGTGGACACCTGTAATCCCAGCTACTCAGGAGGCTTAGGCAGAAGAATCACTTGAACCCGGAAGGTAGAGGTTGCAGTGAGTCAAGACTGTGCCATTGCACTCCAGCCTGCGCAACAAGAGCAAAACTCTGTCTCAAAAAAAAAAAAAAAAAAATCTGTATGTCTACACCTATAGCAATGCCATGCTTCCTTGATTTCTGTGTAAGTACTAAAATCAGGCAACATAGTCCTACAGTTTTGTCCTTTTTTCCCCAAAAGTTTTGATTATCCTAGGCCCTTTGCATTCTATGTAAGTTTTAGAATTAGCTTGTTAATTTCTACAGAAAAATCTGCTGAGATTTTGCTTGGGAATGCCATGAATCTAGGGATGAATTTGAAAGTGACATTCTTACAATGCTGAGTCTTACAATCCAGAGTATTACATATCTCATTAATTTTCTTTTTATTTTCATTTTTGTTTGTTGTGGGGTGTGTGTGTGTGAGACAGTGACAGAGAGAGAGCGAGAGAAAGGAGAGAGAGAGAGAGAGAGAGAGAGAGAGAGAGAATCTCTCTGTTGCCCAGGCTGGAGTGCAATAACAATCATAGCTCACTGCAGCCTTGACCTTCCAGGCTCAAGCAATCCTCCTACCACAGCCTCCCAAGTAGCTGGGACTACAGGTGTGAACCATCACACCTGGCTAGTTTTTAAATTTTTTGTAGAGACAGGGTCTCTGTTGCCCAGGCTGGTCTTGAACTCCTAGACTCAAGTGATCCTCCTGTCTCGGCCTCCCAAAGTGCTGGGATTATAGGTATGAGTCACTACACCTAGCCTTTTGTCTTTTTTCTCAGTCTCAAGGGAAAAACATTAAGTCTTTCACCATCAATTATGTTACCTGTAGTACTTTGTACAAGCCTTTATCACATTAAGGAAGTTCCCTTCTGTTGCTATTTTACCATGAGTTTACAAATGTATGTTGAATTATGTCAAATGCTTTTCCTGTATCTATTGAAATTATCACATTGTTCTTTTCTAGACTGTAAATATGATGAATTTTCTAATGTTAAGCCAATCTTGCATTCCTGGGATACATGCCACTTGGTCATAATGTATTATCTTTTCTATATATTGCTAAATTAGATTTGTTAATATTTTGTTAAGGATTTTTACATCTCTATGTTCATAGAGCTGTTAGCCTACAGTTTCTCGTAATGTTGTTTCTGGATTCTGATATTGGGGTAATGCTGGCCTTATACGTTGGGAAGTGCTTCTCCCCACTTCTATTTCCTGGAATGATTTATGTGAAATTGTTTGTTTCCTGAAATGTTTGGCATAATTTGCCAATGAAACCATTAAGGCCTGGAATTTTCTATGCTTTTTGCTTTAAGGTTTTTGTTGTTCTTTTGTTGTTGTTTGTTTTTTAAGAGGTAGGTTCTTGCTATGTTGCCCAGGCTGCAGTGGCTATTCTCAGGTATGATAATTGTATACTATACCCTTGAACTTCTGGGCTCAAGTGATCTTCCCACCTCAGTCTCCCGATAGCTGGGGCTAGAAACATGTGCCACCATGCCCAGCTTTTGTGATAAGGTTTTAAACTACAAATTTGACTTCTTTAACAGATATAGGAATATTCAGGTTACCTATTTCTTCTTGAGTGAGCTTTGTTTGGTAGTTTGTATCTTTCAAAGAATTTCTCCAACTCATCTAGGTGTTGTTTTTTGTTTTTGTTTTTTTGAGACCGAGTCTCACTCTGTTGCCCAGGTTGGAGTGCAGTGGTGTGATCTCGGCTCACTGCAACCTCCGCCTTCCAGGTTCGAGCGATTCTCCTGCCTCAGCCTCCTGAGTAGCTGGGACTACAGGCATGCACCACCACATCCATCTAATTTTTTTTGTATTTTTAGTAGAGACAGGGTTTCACCATTTTTGGCCAGGATGGTCTCGATCTCTTGACCTCGTGATCTTCCTGCCTCAGCCTCCCAATGTGCTGGGATTACAGGGGTGAGCCACTGCACCCAGCCTCATCTAGGCTGTTAAATGTCATGACATAAAGCTGTTTCTACTATTCTTTTGTTACTCTTTCAATATCTGTTAAGATCTATAGTGATGTCACTTTTCATTCCTGGTATTGGTAATCTGAGCTTTCTCTTACTACTTTGTGATCAGTCTGGCTAGAGGATCACTTTTATTGATCTTTTCAAAGAATTAGCTCATGTTTCAATTATTTTTCTCTATTCTGTGCTTTTCTCTATTTCACTGATTTCTAATCTTCTCTTCATTATTTCCTTTGTTATGCTTACTTAACTTGCTTGGTTTGTTAATTTCTTAGGTAGAAGCTAATATAATTTTTTTATTGTCATGTTGGCCAGGTTGGTCTCGAACTCCTGACCTCAAGTGATCCCCCACCTCAGCCTCCCAAAGTACTGGGATAACAGGCAAGAGCCACTACAACCAGCCAGAAGCTAATATAATTGACTTGAGACCTTTCTTCTTTTCTTATATAAGCCTTAATACTATAAATTTCCCTCTAAACACTGTTTTGCAGCATCCTACAGATCTTTTATTTATTTATTTATTTATTTATTTATTTATTTATTTATTATTTTTATTTTTTGAGACAGAGTCTCACTGTTACCCAGGCTGGAGTACAGTGGCGTGATCTCGGCTCACAACAACCTCCATCCCCCAGGTTCAAGAGCTTCTCCTGCCTCAACCTCCTGAGTAGCTGGGATTATAGGCGCCTGGCTAAGTTTTGTATTTTCAGTAGAGACAAGGTTTTACCACATTGGTCAGGCTGGTCTCAAACTCCTGACCTCAAGCAATTCGCCCACCTAGACCTCCCACAGTGCTGGGATCACAGGTGCAAGTCACTGAATCTGGCTCTGTGTGTGTGTGTGTGTGTGTGTGTGTTTTTGACAGAGTCTCGTTCTGTTGCCCATCATGGAGTACAATGGCAAGATATTGGCTCACTGAAACCTCTGCCTCCTGGGCTCAAGCGATTCTCCTGCCTCAGCCTCCCAAGTAGCTGGGATTATAGTTGTCTGCCACCACGTCTGGCTAATTTTTGTATTTTTAGTAGAGATTGGGTTTCACCATGTTGGTCAGGCTGGTCTCGAACTCCTGACCTCAAGGGATCCGTCCACCTCAGATTACGAAAGTGCTAGGATTATAGGCATGAGCCACTGTGCCTTGCCTAATGCTGTATTTTCACTGTCATTCAGTTAGAAACATTTTCTAATTTTCCTTATGATTCATGCATTGACTCATGAATTTTAGTACCAAGTTGTTTAACTACCAGATATCTGGGGCTTTTCTAGGTGTTTTGTTTTTATTCATTTCTAATTTAATTACCTTGTGATCAGAGAACACACTCTCTGGGTTTTTAGTCTTGCTATCTGGTTTCTCTGTTTTATGAAGGTATCTGGGGAGATTAAAAACCGATGCTGCTACCACTATTTTCCCATAGCCTCCTAAAAATATCTACTTTTAAGATTTTCTTATCTTTAAGAGTCTAAATACATCAAAAAAAACCCAAATTACAAGAATTCAATTGATTCAATAATGAATTCAATAGTTTTTATTATGCTTTGAAGTATGTTTCTTCAACTATGACCTAGAAAATAATGAATACTTACTGTTATTTGCAAGAGTGAGTGCAATAAATGAGCAAATCGGGCGAATTATCTCAGGTTTCATGCAATTTTTTAGCCACTCATTAGCATGTAGAAAAAGTGAACAGCAAAACATTTGATTCTCATCTGAAATAAGACAAAGTCAATCATGTTTTAATATGACAATTGGAAAATATCAGTTTTCATTTGTTTTTATCTTATTTTTATATTTAAACATTACAGATAATTACCATTTTGAGGATTGTTGACACAGACACACAGAGTACTACATACTGAAGACCATAACTCATAACTCTGGAAAACATTTTTATTTGACAAATCCAACTCATGTTTTGAAAGAACTGTCCTATTAGGTTAAAAAGAAAAGAAAATAAATTAATACAAATGTGTTAAGGTCCTAAGTAATGAATAATTAACAAAAAGAAATTTGTATTTGTTTACCTGAATAACCGTGACAGAACTGTAATACAACCTGTTTCTCTCACAAGTGTTTGTCCAGTCCCTTAAAAAAAATAACCATACAAATATGAGTTTTATTTACAAATAGTCTTGTAGAAATAAAGAACAGTTAAGTTTTATTTTAATAAATAACTTTTAAACAACTGTAAAATATAACAGAATTACAGTGGATAAAAATTTGTAATCAAGATTATTATAAAAAATATTATCACTAATGCTTATAAACTAATTGCATTCAAATTTTCCTCTAAAAATTACAAAACTCTTACTCTGCATCATGGTTCTGTGTTACAGTATCAAGGTAAGTTCCAAAATAGAAAAATAAAAAAATTCAACCTTTTCTAGTTTTTCCAAAATAAAACAAATAAAATCTAGACACATTTTTTTTTTTTAAGTGCACGTCTGGCAAGAAGGAACCTCCTTAGGCCTTTCTGCCAAGAGGCTTAGCCGAACTGCCTGAGCTGCTCAGACTACCATTTTATCTGGGTCTGTGACCCTTTCCATGGAAATGAGAATAGCAGAGGCCTAGAAGGGTGAGGAACCAGCCACTGGTAGCAGAAGAAGGTGAGGCTTGACTCCTCCCCCCTCAAAGGGTACAATCTCATGCCTAGCTTCCCCGAGGCTGCCCAGCCCCTGCCCAACACCCTGGGGGTTTGGGCCTTGAGCCCTATGACCACCCAGACTTCCCCCTCTATTGATGCCCATGCCATTTCCCCCTCTAGCTGGAAGGGTGACATGAGAGAGTCTGCTGGTACTGAATATGGTCTTTGTGCTAAGACCTAGGCGACATGGGGAATGGGTCACACAGCCTTGGACTCCCCCAAGTGCTGGGGTTACAGATGTGACCCACTTCGCCTACCTAGAAGCATTTTTTTTTTTTGAGATGAGGTCTTGCTCAGTCACTCCAGGCTAGAATGCAGTGGCTCGATCACTCACTGTAGCCTTGACCTCCAGGGTTCACTTGATTCTCCCACCTCAGCCTCCCAAGTAGCTGGTACTACAGGTGTGCATCATCATACCGAGTTAATTTTTCTTTTTTTAAATTTCTTTGTAGAGAGACAAAGTTTCACTATGTTACCTAGGCTGGTTTCAAACTCCTGGGCTTAAGGGATCCTCCCACCTCAGCCTCCCAAAATTCTGGGATTACAGGGATGAGCTACCACACCTGGCCTAGAAACATTTTAAATGCTTACAAAATTTCTAACAATTTGAAGAATTAAAATTTTTAAAAGTTAAAAAATAACTGAGCAGTAAGTATATAGGAACATTCTGTATTATCTTTGCAACTTTTCTGTAAATCTAAAATTATTCCAAAATAAAAACCATTGGTGGCTTATACCATAAACACTGTAACTAAATGGTCAATTCAGCAGAAAATCAACTAATTCATTAAATGCCTCCCTTTTTCTCTTTAAACCTGTTACCTTTCAATGATAAGCACTATAATTTCTTTATAATTTCTTAAAATTACTAAGTATTGAATGATTAAATACATGCTATTAACCCCCTTTTCTTTTTTTTCTTTTTTCTTTTCTTTTTTTTTTTTTTTTTTTTTGAGACAGAGTCTTGCTCTGTCGCCAGGCTGGAGTGCACTGGTGCGATCTCAGTTTCCTGTAACCTCTGCCTCCCGGGTTCAAGCAATTCCCTGCTTCAGCCTCCCAAGTAGCTGGGATTATAAGTGCACGCCACCACACCTGGCTAACTTTTTGTATTTTAGTAGAGACGGGGTTTCACCATGTTGGCCAGGATGGTCACGATCTCCTGACCTTACTGATCCACCCACCTCAGCCTCCCAAAGTGCTGGGATTGCAGGCGTGAGCCACTGCCCTCTTTTCTTTAAACAAGTATTTCTCAGAGGAGAGATTTTAAAAGGGTACTCAGTAGGGCATGGTGGCTCATGCCTGTAATCCCAGCACTTTGGGAGGCCGAGGTGGGTGGGTCACTTGACACCAGGAGTTTGAGACCAGCCTGGCCAACATGGTGAAATCCCCATCTGTACTAAAAATCCAAAATTATCCAGGCACAGTAGCACGTGCCTGTAATCCCAGCTACTCAGTAGGCTGAGGCAGGAGAATCGCTTGAACCAGGAGGCAGAGGTTGCAGTAAGCCGAGATTGTGCCACTGCACTCCAGCCTGGGTGCCAGAGTGAGACTCCATCTCAAAAAAAAAAAAAAAAGATACTGATATAAGGTCTAAAATAAAAAATTAATAATGACTGTTCCAATTGATTAAAGTGTTTTCAAACATTCATAAGAGAATGTACTTACTGTTATTTGAAACCAGAACCAAAATAACATAAACAGACATTCTTTTCAAATTTATGTTTGAATCATTAGATAAGAACCAAGTTAAGTCTTCAAACAACTCTGAAGTACACAAAGTCTGCTGACAGTAAACTGCAATATAAAATATAATTTTAATTTCAATGCATTATCACAAACATGCTTTAAAATGTGCTGAACAAAATACAAAATTGCCTAACTGGGGATGGTTCTTAACCAAATCTCATTTAATTGATATTTATTAGTCATACAACAAAGTTTCCTACAAACTGATATGTGCTTACTCAATTAGCAGACTAAAGAAACAGTATATTGGAGGGGCGGGGCTAAAAATAAAAAAAATAGAAAAACAAAAAATAAATAAACAGTATATTAATCAAAAGTACTTAATCTAGGTTCCAAAACACGTATTGAAATCCCCTAGAGTTTATAATAAAAAACTTATCTGAATAAAAACTTAAATAAAATTTAGCAAAAAAAACCTTTAAAGGATGAGTAACAAAACAGCAAGAAAAACAATTTGAAAGAATTAAGAAATCTGCTTTAGAAAATAAGAGGGACAAACAATATTTGTGCTATTGAGACTTTTCTAGAAATGTAAATATTTTCAAAAATCATACTTCCTGATAGTTTTTTTGTGTGTATGATAATAATGCAAGGAGAATTGTACAAAAATAATATAGACATAAAGATACAATCAATATTTCATTCAGTTCCTAGAATCAGCTATTAGACTCTATCTCAAAGGCAAGGACTAAGCGAGGCACAGAGAGACAAACATCACATGTTCTCACTTATATGTAGGATCTAAAAATCAAAACAATTGAACTCATGGAGATAAATGATTACCAGAGGCTGGGAAGGGTAGTGGGAGGTGGTGGGGATGGTACCAAAAAAAAATAGAAAGAATGACTAAGACTTAACTATTTTATAGCACAACAGAGTAACCATAGTCAATAATAATTTAGTTGTACCCTTTAAAATAACTAAAGAGTATAATTGAATTGTTTGTGTAACATAAAGAATAAATGTTTGAATGGATGGAAACCCCATTCTCCATGATGTGATTATGTATTGCACGTCTGTATCAAAACACCTCATGTACCCTATAAATATATACATCTATTATATAGCCACAAAAAGGACTATATCTTACTTATCCCTGTATCCCCAGTGCTTTGCACAAAGCTTGGTTCCTAAAAGGTGATAATTTTTTTTTTTGAGACAGGGTCTTACTCTGTGGTCTGTCACCCAGGTTGGAGTGCAGTGGGATAAACTCAGCTCACTGCCACCTCCAACTTCCAGGCTCAAGCAATCTCCCACTTCGGCCTCTCAAGTAGCTGGGACCACAGGTGCACACCACCACGCCCGGCTAATGTTTTTTTATTTTTGGTAGAGATTGGGTATCACCATGTTGTCCAGGCTGGTCTCAAACTCCTGAGGTCAAGTGATCCACCTGCCTCAGCCTCCCAAAGCGCTGGGATTATAGGTGTGAGACATCATGCCTGGCTGATGAAGAAATATTTAATAAATGAAAATGTAAGAATATAAAGTTGGTCTGACAAACCAATGGTTTACATTCAACCTTATTTTAGACATACTGCAGAAAAGTGTTCTTGCCAACATGAATTTCTATATCCAAGGCATATTTACCCACACATAACATGGTTGTGGGTTATCTTCATTCTTCAATGTGGAAAGAAGATGAAAGAGAATGGAAAGGAAAGAAAAAAGGGAAAGGGAAGGGAAGGAAAAAGGGAAGGGAAGGGGAAGGAATAAGGGGAAGGGAGGTGAAGGGAATAGAGAAAAGGGGAAGGGAAGGGGAAGAGAGAAGAAGGAAAAAGGAAAGAAGGGATGAAGGAAGGAAGGAAGGGAGGGAAGGAAGGAGGGAGGCTGGATAAAATTATTCAAACATGTAAAAAAAGGAAAGGAAATTAACTCTAAAATTAGTTTTGAGTATACTGTTAAAATATAACACAATGCTTAAGTATAATGAAATAAAGTTTATATTTTACCATTTTTTTCTGCAATAGCTCCTAATGTATATAAGGCTGCTTCTTTTACCATGCTATGTTCACTTGACTTTGCAAGATTTTTTACAAACATCAAACCACCAATTTCCCGAAAATAAACACTTGCGTTACCTGTAGGGTGTGCAGAAAAAAACAAAATAGAAATGATATTTATTTTTATTATCCTTTCAGGGATAAAATAAATCACATGAAGAAAGTAACATAACATGTAGAATAACTGAGTGGAAGAGAAAGAATATGCTTATTTGATATAACACAGTACTAAAGAACTAGAATCACAGATAAAAATTCACTATTATATCTTACTGTTTTGTTGACAAATTGAATGAATAGTGACCAAAGCTTCCTTTTGTGAAAAAGCATTGTCCATCTGATGCTTTAGACACTCCAATAATAAGTTCAGGTCAGTCTTCATTTCTAAAGAATAAAAATGTATTATTTTAAACCAAAAGGTTTCTTTCAAAAACTAACCATTCAAATTTCACTTACTAAATACATATCTTTCGAATGGTCAACTTTTAAAGTAATAGGCATGTATTACTTTTATAAGCCAACAATCATGTATTTTTTTAAAGATGCTCTTTAAATAAAATAATTTAAAATGAACTTCTTATAGTTCTTTGATTTTTCCCTTTGCATAAATATAGGAATAGAAAGTCCAGATATTATTCTCTTTAAGTAAAGCTACACTGGTTTAAATATCTGTCATTTAGAAAAAAAAGTGGATAAAAATGAAAATACAACATATGAGAATTTGTGGAATGCTACGAAAGCAATATTCAGGATGAACGGTCTCAAATCAATGATGTCAGCTCCCACCTGAAACCAGTGAAACTGAAAACAAATACAGAGGATGTTCTTTGAGAAGATCAATAAAACTAATAAATTTCTAGTCAGATGAATTAGGAAAAAAGGAGTAAAGACACAAATTACCCTATCAAAAATGAGAGAGATGGCATTACCACATTCTACAGATATTCAGAAGATATTAAGGGAGTACTATGCACAATTTCATACCTATAGATTCAACAACTTAGGTGAAATGACATCACCAAAATTCACCCAAGAAGAAAAAGACAACTTGAATAGTCCTATATCTATGAAAGAAGTTGAATTAAGAGTTAAAAACTTTTCCACAAAGAAAACTCTGGGATTAGATGGTTTCATTTGTAAATTCTACCAAACATTTAAGGAATAATATAAATTCTACTCAAATTTTTCCAAAAGTTTAAGAGAAGGAATACTTCCCAACTTATTCTATTAGGCTGATATTACCCTTATACCAAAATGGAAGCCATTAGAAAGAAAACTACAGACCAGTTACCCTCATGAACATACATGCAAAAAGTCTAAACAATTGTAGCAAATTGCATCCAACAACATATTAAAATAAAAATACATCACGACTAAGTGGGTTTATCCCAGAAATGCAAGGTTATGATTTGAAAAAAAATCAATGTAACATAACAAGCTAAACAGGAAAACTTTTTGGTCATCTCAATAGATGTAAAAACAGCATCTGATAAAATCCAACATGTATTTCTGATTAAAGAAAAATATTACACAAACTTGGTATAGAAAGAAACTTCCTCAACCTGGCAAAGTGCATCTACAGTTGAAAATCCTACAGCAAATATCATACCTAACAGGGAAAGACTGAATATCTTCTCTCTAAAACCAGCTATAAGACAGAGATGTTTGCTCTTGCCACTCCTATATAACACTGTCCCGAAAAGTCTAGCCAGTGTCATCAGGTAAGAAAAAAGAAATAAAAGGTCCCCAAATTGGCAAGGAAGTATTTGAATTTGCATACAACATGATCTACATAATTTGATGGAATCTACAGAAAACTACTAGAATAAATGAACCAAGTTTTCCAGATAACTCTTTAACATATAAAAATAGATTGTACGGTCAAGTGTTGCTTAATGATGGAGATACATTCTGAGAAATGCATTAGGTGATTCCATCATTGTATTAACATCACAGAGTGTACTTACAAAAACCTAGATGGTAGAGCTTATATATCTAGGCTGTATGGTATAGTTCTATTGCTCCTAGGCTAAAACCTAAACAGCATGTTACTGTACTGAGTAATACAGTCAACTGTAACACAATGGCAAATTTTTGTATATCTAAACACATCTAAACATAGAAAAGCTATAATATAGATTTTTTTTTTTTTGAGATGGAGTTTTGCTCTTGTTACCCAGGCTGGAGTGCAATGGCGTGATCTTGGCTCACCGCAACCTCCACCTCCTGGGTTCAAGCAATTCTCCTGCCTCAGCCTCCTGAGTAGCTGGGACTACAGGCGTGCACCACCATGCCCAGCTAATTTTTGTATTTTTAGTAGAGACGGGGTTTCACCATGTTGACCAGGATGGTCTCGATCTCTTGACCTCGTGATCCACCCACCTCGGCCTCCCAGAGTGCTGGGATTATACGCGTGAGCCACCGCGCCCGGACTATAATATAGATTTTTTAAAAGGTACATCTAGAAGTTTCTCTCGGTGTATCAGTGAGTGAGTGGTGAGTGAATGTGAAGGCTGAGGACATTATTGTACACTACTGTAGACTTTATAAACACTAAATTTAGGCTACTCAATTTATTTTTAAAATATCTTCAATAATAAAATAAACTTAGCTTATTGTAACTTCACCCAATTTTCTTTTCTTTTTCTTTTTGCTACTAATCATGCCACATTATAACTATGTACAAAGATCTAACATGTCACTCAGGGACCATTTCACCCACTGCTCTGTTTGGCCGCCAGTCTTTTGTTTCTCTTTTCAGCAATGGTGAGGCAGATACCCTTTCCTTGGGGAAGAGAAATCCATGGTTTATTGCCCTTGCCAATAACAAAAATATTGGAAAGTCAAGTGGCAAAGCTGCTACCATTGGCATCTTTCACATGAACCACATCAAAAGATCCAGGGTGCCTCTCTCTGTTGTTAATCACACCAATTCTTCCCAGGTTAGCACCTCCAGTCACCATACACAGGTTACCAGTGTCAAACTTGATGAAATCAGTAATCTTGCCAGTGTCCAAATCAATCTGAATGGTATCATTCACCTTGATGAGGGGATCAGGGTAGCGGATGGTACGAGCATCATGAGTCACCAGATGAGGGATTCCTTTAGTGCTCACAAAGATTTTTCTCACTTTGCAAAACTTGTACTTGGCCTCCTCAGGTGTAATACTATGTACAGCAAAGCTGTCATAGATCAGACAGAAATTGGTGTCATAGATCAGACAGAAATACTCTCCTGTCTTGTAAATGCTGATGACATCCATGAATCCAGCGGGGTAGGTTATATCAGTTCAGACCTTGCCATGGATCTTAATGAACTGCTGCATGCAAATCTTCTTTACTTCATCTTCTGTCAGGGCATACTTAAGTCTGTTCCTTAGGAAAATGATGACAGGGAGACATCCCTTCAACTTGTGAGGACCCGTGGATGGACGAGGAACAAACACATTGGTCAATTTATCCAGCATCCAATGCTTTGGAGCTGCTACTCACTTCAGATGCTTCTTGGGACCACAAGCCATCATGTCTGTGTTAGGCAAGGAAAGAGGACCTCCGACTTCCAGTGTGCATAGAAATTGGTACCAGAGACTGTGCACACGGGATATCCCAGCTAATTTTTTTTTTTTTAAGAGATAGGGTCTCACTATGTTGCCCAGGCTGGTCTCGAACTCCTGGCCTCAAGCAATCCTCCCATCTTGGCCTCCCAAAGCACTGGGATTACAGGTATAAGCCATTATGCCTGGCCTATTTTTATTTTTTTAAACGTTATTAAAACTAAGACACAAACACACACATTAGCATAGGCCTACACAGGGTCAAGATAATCAATATGACTGTCCTTCACTTCCACATCTTGTCCCACTAGAAAGTCTTCAGGGCACTATCACACATGGAACTGCCGTATCTTATAACAATGCCTTCTTCTGGAATACCTCCTGAAGGACCTGCCTGAGGCTGTTTTACAAACTTTTTTGTGTATTCGAAGCAGTATATTCTAAAACAACAATAAATAGTGTAGTAAATACATAAACCAGTAAGACAGTCCTTATCATGTATTATGTACTATAATAATTGGATGTGCTACAGTTTTACACAATTGGTAGTATGGTAGGTTTGTTTACACCAGCATCACCACAAACATTATGAGTAATGTGTTGCGCTACTGCATGACAGGAATTTTTCAGTTCCATTATAATCTTATGAGACCACTGTCCTATATGAGGTCTGTTGTTGACTGAAACATCATTATGCAGCACAGGACTATATTTCTATATACTAGCAACAAACAAATGGAAATTGAAAATTTAAAAACCATGCCATTACAATAGTATTGAAGATATGAAATACTTAGGGATAAATTGACAACAGAGGTGAATGAGACATACACCAAAAACTAAAAAATACTGCTGAGAGAAATTAAAGATGACCAAAATAAATGCCATTATATACCATGTTCATGGGTCAAAAGACTAAATATTGTTAAGATGTCAATTCATCCCAAATTGGTCTATAGACTCAATGCAATCCCAGCAGGTGTGTGTGTGTGTGTGTGTGTGTGTGTGTGTGTGTGTGTAAATTGACAAGCTGATGCCAAAATTCACATGGAAATGCAAAAACCCTACAATAGCCAGACAACACTGAAAGATAAGTATAAAGCCAGAGGGCTAACTCTACCAGATTTCACGACTTTAAAAACCTACAGTAGGCCAGGCGCAGTAGCTTATGCCTGTAATCCCAGCACTTTAGGAGGCTAAGGCAGGTGGATCACTTGAGGTCAGGAGTTTGAGACCAGCCTGGCCAAAATGGTGAAACCCCATCTCTACTAAAAAATACAAAAATTAGCTAGTTGTGGTGGTGCGTGCCTATAATCCCAGCTACTCAGGAGGGTGAGGCAGGAGAATCCCTTAAACCTGGCAAGTGGAAGTTGCAGTGAGCCAAGATTGTACTGCTGTACTCCATTCAGTCTGGGCAACAGAATGAGACACCATCTCAAAAAAAGAAAACCAAAACACAGCAATAAAAAGAGTGTAGCACTGGCATCACCATAGACAAAAAGATCAATGAAACAGAACAGTAGAGGACTAAACCTATACAAAAAAAACCCATGACTTTTTACAAAGGCATTGCTAACAAATAGTGTTGTAACAACTGGATATCCATACTCAAAACAACAGCATCCAAAAACTCTTGAATTCATACTTCACATCACATACAAAAATCAACTCAAAATGGAATGCATATCTAAACGTAAAATCTAAAACTGAAACTTTTTTTTTTGAGAGGGAGTCTCACTCTTGTCATCCAGGCTGGACTGCAGGGGCACCATCTCGGCTCACTGCAACCCCCACCTCCCAGGTTCAAGCGATTCTCCTGCCTTAGCCTCCCAAGTAGCTGGGATTACAGGCACCCACCACCACGCCCAGCTAGTTTTTGTATTTTTAGTAGAGACAGGGTTTCGGCATGTTGTCCAGGCTGGTCTCGAACTCCTGACCTCAGGTGAGCTGCCCACCTCAGCCACCCGAAGTGCTGGGATTATAGGTGTGAGCCACTGCACCCGCCCTAGAACTATAAACGTTAATTCAAGCTTTATTCCAAAATCTGTATACAATTTGACTTAAATTCTTAAAATCAAGAGAGGAAATTGTTTTAAGACTATAGCAAAGAATTTTATAGGAAAATAGTTGTCTATTGTTTGCTGTTTAGTTATAAACAAAAGGTTTACATTTTGATAAGGCTTGATATATGTATGTAGCCATGCAAGCATAGGCAAAATCAAGATAGTGAATGTATCTTCCTGCTCCTTTGTAATCCCTCCCTTCTGTGCTTTCCTGAAGCCTCTTTCTCAAGCACCCAATAATCTGCCTTCTGTTACTATAGACTAGTTTGCATTTTTTCAGCACATGGAATCATACAATATGTATTCTATTTTGTGTGGCTTCTTTCACTCAGCATAATTGAGATTCATCTGTGTTGGTGCATGCATCTATAATTCCTTTTTATTCCTAAGTATTCCATTGTATAGTTATACCATGATTTGCTTATCCATTCATCTGTGATGAGCATTTTGGTTGCTTACACTTCTCAGCTATTACACATAATGGTGCTATGAACATTTGTATGGACATATATCTCCCCCTTTTTTTTTCTGAGACGGAGTTTCGCTCTTGTTG
Source organism: Ateles fusciceps (assembly GCA_036589455.1). Classification (NCBI taxonomy): domain Eukaryota; kingdom Metazoa; phylum Chordata; class Mammalia; order Primates; family Atelidae; genus Ateles; species Ateles fusciceps. The sequence continues at coordinate 23,130,894 of JAZHEH010003205.1, read as the reverse complement.
CCCAGGCTGGAATGCAATGGCGCGATCTCGGCTCACTGCAACCACCGCCTCCTGGGTTCAAGCAATTCTCCTGCCTCAGCCTCCTGAGTAGCTGGGATTACAGGCACACGCCACCATGCCCAGCTAATTTTTTGTATTAGTAGAGACGGGGTTTCACCATGTTGACCAGGATGGTCTCGATCTCTTGACCTCGTGATCCACCCGCCTCAGCCTCCCAAAGTGCTGGGATTACAGGCGTGAGCCACGGTGCCCAGCTTATATCTCCCCTTTTAAGGGTAAATACTTAGGAGTGGAATGGCTGAATCAAATGGTAGGTATATATTAACAATTTATGAAACTGCTGAACTGTCTTTCAAAGTCTTTGTACCATCTTACATATTTAGCAGCAGTATATGAGAGTTCCAGTTCCTTCATGTCCTTGCTAACATATGTAATGATCAGCCATAAATTTTAGTCATTATAGTGGGCATGTAATGGCATCTCCTTGTGGTTTTTTTCTTTTTTTTTTTTTGAGACAATTTCTCACTCTGTTGCCAGCCTGGAGTGCAGAGGTGCGATCTCGGCTCACTGCAACCTCTGCCTCCCAGGTTCAAGTGATTCTCCTTCCTCAGCCTCCCGAGTAGCTGAGATTACAGGCACCCACCACCATGCCCAGCTAACTTTTTGTATTTTTAGTAGAGATGAGGTTTCACCATGTTGGCCAGGCTGGTCACAAACTCCTGACCTCAGGTAATCCACCTGCCTCAGCCTCCCAAAATGCTGGGATTACAGGCGTGAGCCACTGCGCCCAGCCTGGTTTTATTTTTGAGACAGAGTCTCACTCTGTCGCTCAAGCTGGAGTGCAGCGGCACAATCTTGGCTCACTGCAACCTCTGCCTCCCAGGCTCAAGTGATTCTCCTACCTCAGCCTCCCAAATAGCTGAGATTACAGGTGTGTGCCACCACACCCAGCTAATCTTTTTGTATTTTAGTAGAGATGGGGTTTCACCATGTTGCCCCGGGTGGTTTTAAACTACTGAGCTCAGGCAATCCATCTGCCTCGGCCTCCCAAAGTTCTGGGATAACAAGGATGAGCCACCTCACATGGCCATGGTCTCACTCTTGAAAGAAATTCAACTGCCAATTTATTTCAATGAATTAATTCATGACAAAATTTGTTAGTGAAAAACCATAGTAAAAAGGTTATCACTAAGTTGTTTTTAGCAATAACAAATATTTATTTGTCATTAGACACTGTAAGAAGGTAAGTTTGGCCAGGCATGGTGGCTCACACCTATAATCCCTGCACTTTGGGAGGCCGAGGTGGGTGGATTACCTGAGGTCAGGAGTTCAAGACCAGCCTGACCAACATGGAGAAACCCCATCTCTACTAAAAATACAAAATTAGCCGGGTGTGGTGGCGCATGTCTGTAATGCTACTTGGGAGGCTGAGGCAGGAGAATCGCTTGAACCCAGGAGGTGGAGGTTGCAGTGAGCTGAGATCACTCCATTATACTCCAGCCTGGGCAACAAGAGAGAAACTCCACCATGCACAGTGGCTCACGCCTGTAATCCCAGCACTTGGGGAGGCCCAGGCGGGCAGATCCATGAGGTCAGGAGTTGGAAACCAGCCTGGCCAACATGGTGAAACCCGGTCTTTACTAAAGATACAAAAAATTAGCCAGGGGTGGTGGCGCGCACCTGCAACACCAGCTACTTGTAAGGCTGAGGCAAAAGAATTGCCTGAACCCAGGAGGCAGAGGTTGTAGTGAGCCAAGATTGGGCCACTGCAATCCAGCCTGGGCAACAGGGCCAGACTCTGTCTCAAAAAAAACAAAAACAAAAACAAAACTTCGTTTCAAAAGTTTGACTCTATGGATACCAATAAGTCACATCAACAACATGCCAAATAAATTTTTTTTTTTTTAATTTTTGAGATGGAGTCTCACTCTGTAACCCAGGCTAGAGTGCAATAGCGTAATCTCAGCTCACTGCAACCTCTGCCTCCCGGTTTCAAGTGATTCTCCTGCCTCAGCCTCCTGAGTAGCTAGGATTACAGATGCGCACCACCACGCCTGGCTAATTTTTGTATTTTTAGTAGAAATGGGGTTTTACTATGTTGGTCAGGCTGGTCTTGAATTCCTGACCTCAGGTGATCTGCCCACCTTGGTCTCCCAAAGTGCTGGGATTACAGGTGTGAGCCACCACAGCTGGGTGCCAAGAAAAACTTTTGATGGGGCCGGGCGTGGTGGCTCATGCCTGTAATCCAAGCACTTTGGGAGGCCAAGGCGGGCGGATCACCTGAGGTTGGGAGTTCAAGACCAGCCTGACCAACATGGGGAAACCCCGTCTTTATAAAAAAAAAAAAGAAAACTTTTGATGGAACACAGTGATTTTCAATTCTAGGCACAATGCAGGCAGGATACAAGAAATATTTTTTTTTTTTTTTTTTTTCAGAACAGGGTCTCACTCTATCACCCAGGCTGGAGTGCAGTGGTACAATTACAGAGCACTGCAGCCTCAACCTCCTGGGCTTAAGGGATCCTCCCACCTCAGCCTCCCGAGTAGCCAGGACTACACGCACATGCCACCATGCCTGGCTAATTTTTCTATTTTTTGTATAAACGGGGTTTTGCCATGTTGCCCAGGCTGGTCTCGAACTCTTGAGCTCAAGCCATTCTCCTGCTTCGGCCTCCCAAAATGCTGGTATTACAAGTGTGAGCCACCATGCCTGGTGTGCAAGAAAACTTCTTTACGTACTCCTCCTGTTATATTTGAGGCGAGATTAAGGGACTAGCACTAAGACAAAAGTATGCTAAATAGCAGGGTTTATTAAGCCGGCGACCACGGAGGACTTGCGTCTCTCCAACCCGTGGCCCTGAATGGAGGGGGTTAAGACCTTTTATACCTGTAAGAATTACTTTGGGAGTTAGGGCGAGAGGCGGGGGTGGGGGGTGAAGGGACACAGACATTTAGGGGTTTTTGTAAATTATTTCCCTGACAGAGGGGAGGGAGCGGGGCTCTGGACATTTTAAGGGCTTGGGGACATTTTGCCCCCTTGATTGTTACTTAAGTGGCTTATAGAAGTTAAGATAAGCATTAGTTTGCACATTTTTTGGGCAGTATTGTAAATAACAGATTTTAGTTATTTATTACAGGGCACAGGGACTAGGATGGAATTAGCTTGGGCTGCTATTTTAGTTACAAAGGCTGACAATTTTGGCTGTTACTCATAAGAAAGGTAGATAGTTTGCAGAGCAAACTAGCAGTTTTATGTACAGAAGCCAAAGGCTAGCAGTTATTGTGAGGAGAGTGGGGCAGCCGTTACAACTTATTTTAAAATATAGCTTTGTTCTTTATAAAATGGCGTTGTTTAGGTTTTGACTTTAGGCCAGCTATAGCACACTCCGTTCTCTTCTGTACACCTTTCTCACACTTTGATGTCTCCTATCATAATCCTTCCCTTCCCAGCCAAAACATCTCCTGACATCACAACTATCATGTTTCACCTTGGCTTTTATCTTCTCTAGGCAAAGTAACCTAGTTCCTTCAATAATTCCTGAAGAAAATAAACAAGCAAATACTGAAGTGAATACAAAAAACACAAGCAAAGAAAATTTGCTAATTGGACTTAAAATTTTAAACCTTTATACTTCAAAAGACACTATCGAGAATGTGGAACAACAGCCCAGTCTAGAAGAGACTATCTGAAAATACTTGTTATCCAAATAAAATAGGGAGCTTGTGTTCAGAACAGATAAAGAATTCTTACAATGCAATACTAAAATGACAATCTAAAGTGTGGAATGGATTTGAGTAGACATCTGTCCAAAGAAGATAGAGTGCCAATAAGTATATGAAAAGATGCTCAACATCACCAGTCATTAGGCAAATGCAAATCAAAAACATAATTAGATACCACTTCACCCTGTTGCTAAGCAATTGACTGATGGCAGCTGATGGATAAATACTCTTTACCCTTTGGCTGGGATGACTCTCAGGGGCATAACTCTAAACTGGCTCCCAGAGTTTCCCAATAGGCTTAAGCTCCAGTTACCCATAATAATGACTTATTTGATAACATACTCTGTCTTCCTTTTTCTATCTCATTTCCCCCACTTTCCAGCCAGTGTTTCTTGGGATCACTTTCTGAAAAAAAAGTACTCGCACTCAAATCCTTACCTCACAGTCTACTTCTGGGAGCAACCTAAAGACTTAAAATGGAAGAGAGTGAGATGTGGGACTGAGGTTGGAGGTTTCATAAATGGTTTGACAGGGGAATCACCAACAGTTTTCCCCTGTCCTCTCCAATTTTTAACTTCTCCCTCTTCAGAATCTCCATTCCCTCTTCAGAAATTATCCTGTCTTTTATAACACTTTCCTGACATTACAACTTCCCCCTAGCTATTGCCATATAGCTTACTATGTATTTATTTATCTATTTATGAATGAACGACAGGGTCTTGTTCTGTCATCATGACTTAAGTGGAGTGGTGTGATCATGGCTCACTGCAGTGTTGCACCTCCCAGGCTCAAGTGACCCTCCCACCTCAGCCTCCCAAGTAGCTGGCACTACAGGCATGTACCAACGCACCTGGTTAATTTTTAATTTTTTTTTGTAGAGACAAGGTCTCACTGTGTTGCCCAATTTTGTCTCAAACTCCTGGGCTCAAGTGATCCCCCACTTTGGCCTCCCAAAGTGCTAGGATGACAGGAGTGAGCCACCACAGCTGGCCGATCATATATCTTTAGTCAAGCTTTTCAAGAGTAAGCAATTCATACTGTGTGTCTTCAGATCTTAATCTTAATTCCAGTCAGATCTAAACAGACTGTAAAATCTATTACGTTTACTGTTAATATAACAAATAACATCCTGAATGCAAAATGCAGTAGAAAATTGAGTCCTCATCTGTGGCATTTGACATTTTAGGCTCTTAAGCAACCTTTTCCCATTAAGCATTAGGTTCTGATTTCTAAGATACCACATTCCTGACTCTCTTTTCACCTTTTTGAAATGTTTTTCTTAGACTTTTTTTAAGGACTCTCTTCCTCAGCTAAAACTTTATGTGATGGTATATATTAATGAACACTATTCTCCACCCTTTTAACTTCCTCCATGCCCATGGATTCAGTTTCCATCTTTCTGGGAACAATTTTGAAATCTGTACTTCCAGGCATACTTTGATGATGGTCCTCTCAGGTTCCCACTATTCTTGTATACACTGACATTAAATCAACTATCATGTGATATTCGAATTAGCAGTATGTCTTTTCTCATTAGAATGTCAGTTTCCTAAAGCCAGAAATTATGTGACGGGCACAGAGTCGTGCTCAATATTTATGTAAATGGCTGAAAGATTCTTTCATTTCCTGGATCCTGTCAGATAATCTACAGTATTATCTAGCAAATACAAAACTAATTGCAGATACATGATCGATCAATTTCTCACCTTGTGTTTTCTTTGTGTCTTCACTTTCCATGCTTGTCTGTATTCTTTTTCCTTATGTTTCGTCTATAAGATAAAGGTATTTTTTCAATTTAAATCAATGTTTGAGAATGCCAAAGATATAAATACAAAGGGGTGGGAAACATTGTTTTCCTGAAGCCAAAAGACCAGGGAACTACAACTTTTAAAATAATAATTAAATGTAATTAATTTAGTTGAATAATAAGTTGAATCTGCAATTTATTAGATGTGTGATAAGTTGAATCTGTACCTTATTAGATGTGTGATATCAAGCAAGTTGATTAAATTCTTTGAGGCTCTGTATCCTCATCTGTAAAAATAGCAACGATATTCCTATTTCACAGAGTTGTTACAATTACATTTAAAAACATACATAAATGCAACTGGCATTTTTAAGCACTATATGCATGTAACAAATTTTATTAAGCAAATGAATGATTGGGTGACTGGATTCAACTGGACCTCTTATGGTCCCATTTCCTTCGTTTTTTTTTTTTTTTTTTTGAGACAGCAGGGTCTTACTCAGATGCCCAGGCTGGAGTACAGTGGTTTGATCACGATTCAGTGCAGCCTTGACCTCCCAGTCTCAGGTGATCCTCCAGCCTCCAGAGTAGCTAAAACTACAGGCACATGCCACCACACTTGGCTAATTTTGTGTATTTTTTGTAGAGATGGGGTTTTGCCATGTTGCCCAGGCTGATTGCAAACTCCTGGGCTCAAGCATTCCACATACCTTAGCCTCCCAAAGTGCTGGGATTACCGGTATGAACCCCCACGCCCAGCCCTCACTTTCTTCTTATTTTCCTCATGGAAATCTTCATTTCATAGTTTCAGATTAGGGAACCCATCTACCAATGAGAGGTTTTAAAACACACACACACTCTTCAGATTGGCCTTTCTCTTTACAAGCTAAATACTAAATTGACAACTCATGAGTATTTTCAACATGGTATAGTGAAATGGGATCTCACTATGCTGTCCAGGCTGGTCTCCCAACTCCTAAACTCAAGCAATCCACCCATCTAAGCCTCTCAGAGTGCTGGGATTACACAGTTGAGCCACCACGCCCAGCCCAGCATTTTTAAAATAACTGGCAACTCTCATACGGCCTCTCATATACCTTACTTTTTAAAATCCTAACCTGATTAGTTAGAAAAATGTCTCAGAGTCCAGTTAACTTCTCAGAGCAAAAAATCAGGATTCCCAGAACTCTAAAATTCTTATTCATTCCAACACTATGTTGTTAAAGAGAGATATCCAATTATCCATTTATAGAGCAAAGCCTTGTCTCAAAAAAGAAAAAAAAAAGAGAAATTCCTAAGCACAAAGAAATGTTTAAAGAAATAACAAATTTAACAATCTTTTATAAAGTAGTATACAAATGTACAGGTATATTATTTTTGCCTTTTTATAAAGAGGCAGGGTCTCAGTCTGTCACCCAGGCTGTAGTGCAGTGGCATGATCTTGGCTCACTGTAGCCTCAAACCCCTGGGCTCAAGTGATCCTCCTGCCTCAGCATTCCGAGTAGCTGAGACTACAGGCGGATACCACCATTAATTTTTTTGTTTGTTTGTTTTATTAATTTTTTAATATTTTTGAAGAGACAGGGGTTTTGCTATGTTGCCCAGTCTGGTCTTGAATTCCTGGCTTCAAGTGATCCACCCATCTTGGCCTCCCAAAGAGCGAGATGACAGGCATGAGTCACCATGCCTGGCCCATTTTTTAACCTAAATATTACATTAAAATAGAAATAGCTATTTTATGATAAAGCCACAGGATAGGCTATTACAAGAATATTCACATTTATTAGAAATGTTCAATAGCAAAGAAAAATGCTTATATTACAGAGTTAACCAAAAAGAGCAAGACTCAATTTAATTTACAGTATGATCCCAATTAGACAGAGGTAAAAATAAAGTAAGTCTGGCTAGAATGATGACATAGTAACACTTGTCTTTAGCTGGTGGTTCTACGGGTTTTATCCCACTATTTTCTATTTTTCATAATTTTATAATAACAACAGCATCTAACATTCAGTAAATACCTATTGAGGTTAGGCTCTGTTCTTTACACCTTATGAATATTCTTTTTATTCCCCTCATAAGGTTACGATAACCTTATGAGGGAATTATAAGGATGAAGATACATGAGGCAAAGGCAAATAATTTGACAAAGTTCAAATTGCTAGTAAGTGCCAGAGTTAAAATGGGAACCAAGAAAATTTGAGGCCAGGGCCTACACTCTTATCCTCTCTTATACTGTCTCCCGTATATAAATATATATTGCTTTTGAACAAATGGGTTAAGATTTGGAAAAGATTACTAGATTTAAAAAAATGAACTCTTTAGAAAATGGACATTTGTTATCATATATGGATGTTTTTGTTTCGTGGATGACTTTAAGGACTATTTCATTAATTTTAATTATCCAATCTATTCTGCTTTTAATGTAATTTTTAAGAGAGGGGTAATGTATAATTTTTAAACCTAAATGCTTTGAAATAAAAACTGACCACCCACACTACCTGTTTTCTCCCTTTGTTTTTATACTTTTTTCTTAATAAATGGTTACTTTGCACAATAAGACAGTTTGCCAAGTACCTGGTAGCATTAACACAAGTCATCTATGTACTTGCAAAGTGCTTAAAAACGCCCATAGCAAAGGGCAAGTTATAGCTTTCAAGAGGTTGATAATCATAAAACTTAAAATTATAAAAAAGTATATTCTCAAGAACAAAAGCACCTGCCATATAAAGCAGAGTATGAAGTACTTTCAGTAATTTAGTGAATATAGGTACTGTCACAAACAAGGAGATTTCAAAATTCTTTACTGTGTTCTCACAGGAAAAAATGATTTTTTTTCTGGATGACAGAAAGAACCTCTCCAATTTACACATTTCACTCAATCTATTCCCCAAAACAGTACTGTTAACTCAAAGTCAAATTTCAGTAAGAAAAGTACCTGAACATTATTGTTTACCTGATTTAAGAAATGTATCTCAAAAGCCTTTGGGGACAGGGCGAGGTAGCTCGCACCTGTAATCCCAGCAATTTGGGAGGCCAAGGTGGGTGGATCACTTCAGGCCAGGAGTTCGAGACCAGCCTGGCCAACATGGTGAAACCCCATCTCTACCAAAGAAAAGTATAAAGATTAGGTGGGCGTGGTCACACACCTGTAATCCCAGCTACTCAGGAGGCTGAGGCAGGAGAGTCGCTTGAGCCCAGGAGGTGGAGGTTGCAGCGAGCCGAGATCAGCCTAAGTGATGGTGGGAGACCTTGTCTCAAAACAAATAAATTAATTAATTAAAGAAAGCTTTTTTTTTTTTTTTTTGAGACAGTCTTGCTCTGTCGCCCAGATTGGAGTGGAGTGGCACGATACCAGCTCACTGCAACCTCCACCTCCCCGGTTCAAGCGACTCTCCTGCCTCAGTCTCCCAAGTAGCTGGGATTACAGGGGCCCGCCACCACACCCGGTCAAGAAAGCTTTTTGAAATCGAAATTTTATCCCAAGATATCAGAAGGATAAATGGCATCTTTTTGTGTAAGGCTGGCGGGACTGATAATCCCACCACTAAATTGTTGTCAGTGGATACCCGGCTTGGAATTATATACAGCGAAAATACCCTCTAAAGAAGAGACAAGAGAGAAAGGGCAAATTTGATTTCAATGGTTTAAACAGATTGAGAAATAACAGTCATTCAGGTCCCAGAAAACGCACTGAGGGTGCCAGGAGTCAGCTGGCTCTACAGTATGAAACCCTCCCCCGCAGCCTCCCGCCCAGAGCATAAATCCTCAGGGCCTCCTCCCGGGTTCCACCGTAACAGGCAGGTAACCTTTCCAAGGCGGGAGCACTCACTCCGCCCTGCTTCCTGCCCATTCAGCCCGCGGCCGACTCACCTACAGAGTTGGAAGAATGCCTTGTGCAGCGCTTAGGTGGCCCCTCCAGGCTCCTCTCCGACCAGGGCTCCCAAGTCCTGCGCGGGGAGGAGGGCACTGGTTAGCGGCGCGGGCCACTCGCGAGCCATCAGTCCCCCTCAGCAGGCCCTCCCCGCTCAGGGACGCGCGGCCCGGCCCCGACTCTGAGAACTACCTCACCGGTGGGTCCCACCGTCTCCACACATCAGAGTCACCTGGGGAGGCGCCTAGGGAGTGGGACGTGAAATCGGGGGCGAATACTGCCAGGCTCTACACACCTCTAAATGGTGCGTGATAAATGTCTCTTCCCCGCCTAGGGCTGTGGGGACTACAGCCGGGGCCTGGCACCTGCCCATAAGGGCCCTTCCTCCAACCCTACCCTTCTCCTCATGTGGCCTAACAAGGACCTGACGAGGAAGCAAGGCCTCCTGGCCGGCCCAACCCGCCTTCCACAGGCGCCAACATACCGGAGTTTTCAGGTGCAGTAAGGCAGGGCCCGAACGCGCGGGAGGGACCCTGACCTCTACCCTCACGCTACGGCGTCTGCCCTTCTTCCTCGCTGCCCATCTGCCACGACGCCCAACGGGCTTTCCCGCCCAGCCGTCCAGGCTCACGTCCGGGGGCGGGACTTCCGGAAGGCACTCGCGCCATCCCTACGCAGAGTCTAATTGTCTCCGCAGGAGCCCAAGGTTGCCAAGGGCAAGGGAGTGGCCGGCGTCTGGATGTAGGGTTTTAGAAAAGTTACAATTTGAAAGAGAAGTCTAATCTCACCGCCCCGGTTTTTAGGGTTTTTACTTCAGAGGAGCATTAGCCTCAAAGTTAGGGAAGCATGCGCGCGGTTGACCAGGCCTGGGTCTGGGATGGTGGCCGCAAGACCACCGTCTCAACCTCCCCTCTGCCTGGCACCTGTGTTTTGCACTGTGCCTTCTCCCTTTTGTTGGGCACCCCGCTGATGGTCACCGCAGCCCCATAGAGGCAGCTAGGCCTCCAACAAACCAGGGGGCCTCCAGAGTTCAGTCCAGGCGCCCTTCTCCGCGCCTGGACCAAAGGATCAGAGTGGGCCGAGGCTGAGGCCTATCCCCTTGCCTCCTCCGCCATAAAATGCAGCCCATGGGATTGCTAGGCGGTGAAGGAGCGAGGAAGGCCCCTACGGTGAAGAACAGCTAAAGAAGGGCTGACACATCAGGGCCCAGAACACCAACTCCCTGTAGAGCACCCTCGCAAATCGAACAGGTTCTCACTTAGGAGACGCTGGCCTCAGAGACAGCTGCAGGCAGGTTAAGAGCCTTAGGTACTGAGAGTCATGCACCACGGACCACGTGCCTCAGCCATAAATATTAACACATCAAGCCTGAAACCAGGCACTGCGCCACCTCTGGATTTCCACTCGGCATCTACTACTTCCTTGTTTTTTGTTCTCTAATATGCTGGTGAATCCTAATAGTCCCACGTGAGTTTTCTTTAAAATGAAATTTAAAAGTACATATAGGGGCCAGGCGCGGTGGCTCATGCCTATAATCCCAGCACTTTGGGAGGCCAAGGCGGGTGGATCACGAGGTCAGGAGTTCAAGACCAGCCTGTCCAACACAGTGAAACCCCATCTCTTGAAAAAAAAAAAAAAAAAACAGTATAAATAATTTGAGTGGAATGACCCCATAAAATTTAAAGAAGTAGGTGTAAGCAGCCAAAACTCAAGTTAGTTAAGCTAACACTATATACAAGGGGGATGGTCTTGTTTTCTGTGAAAACTATATATTCAAAAATAATTTCTTTTTAAATTCTATTTAATGATGGTCATAAAATGTCCATAGCTAACATTTGCACATGGCTTAAATTCATTATTGAAGACGGTAAGAAAACTTTTTTTTTAACTATCTCGAATAAAACACAAGAGATAATCTATGGCAAGTAACTTTGAAATAGCAAGCCAATATTGATGCTCAATGAGAAATGGATAGGATTCATTTTCCAGGAAAATGACTGTCTCCTTTCCCCTCCCCACAAAGAACAAGACTACATGATTACAAATGAGAAAAATGTTTATTAAGAAAACAATTTAGCAGCTCTCCTTTAGAATTTTACAGACCAAAGCACAACCCAAAGGCAATTACAGTTTCAATCATTAACACACCGTCTAAGGTGCTTACTCTACAACTGGAAAGTTGCTGAAGTTTGTGACATGCCACTGTAAATGTAAGTATTATTAAAAATTACAAATTGTTTGGTGATTATTTTGATGACCTCTTGAGCAGCAGCTCCTGAAAGGAAAAAGGAGAAACACAAATCTTTGAAAAGAGTAAATTTCAAGAATTATATAAAAATACTCAATTCAATAAAGAAATCTTTTCAAAACCAAAAGTGTTTGAAAGTGACTCAAAACAGATGCAGTTAGCTTACTGAGTCATATCAACATAGAAGCCTATAATTCTTTTTGTTATTAAAGGAAATCTAAACAGTAGTGTGGTTGACCAAACTTTAAAAGATACACACAGGCATAAAAGATTCTCAAAGGACACCATTCTGCTGCATTTTAATTTTACCTTGTATCTCTTTAACTTTTATAATAAAAAGGAAAGGTGTATTTGTTCTAAATGCATTTGTAGTTTAGGAAGGATCTATAATAAATACTGCCAGACTGCTATATTTACTCAAAAGAAAAAAAATAGTAAGAAAAAAGTCATGCATCTTTTATAACCTGAAGATTCCCCTTTCCCAAATATTCATGGACTGGATAGAATTTTTTTTTTTTTTTTTTGAGACAGAGTCTCACTCTCACCCAGGCTGGAGTACAGTGGCATGATCTCGGCTCACTGCAGTCTCCTCCTCCCAGGTTCAAGTGATTCTCCTGCCTCAGCCTCCCGAGTAGCTGGGATCACAGGTGTCCGCCACCACACCTGGCTAATTTTTTTTGTATTTTTAGTAGAGACAGCATTTTACCATGTTGGCCAGGCTGGTTTCCAACTCCTGACCTCAAGTGATCCGCCCACCTCAGCATCCCAAAGTGGAGGCCTTACAGGCGTTAGCCACCGTGCTCAGTTGACTGGATAGAATTTGTGACTACCGTGCACCAAATACTGTTCTAGGCAATAGGGATACAGCAGGGAAAAAAAGACAAAAAGATCCACTTGCCTTCATGTTACTTTTTAGCAGCAAGAGAGAGATAATTTACAAATAAATAGAATGTGTAGTATGTCAACTGACCATAGGTGCTAAGGAGAAAAATCAGTTAAGGGAGATACAAATGCAGGAGGAGGGGTTTGGTTTTAAACAGGGGAGTCAGGGATGGCATCTCAGAGAAGACAACATTTGAACAAAACCTGAAAAAAGTGAGGGGATATAATGGCACTATGCAAAATGATGACAGAATGCATAGCAGTAAAAAAACAAAAAAACAAAAAAACCCTTCAATTTATACTTTTTTTCCTGCTATAGGCAAGTCATCTAGTCCATCCATCTGGCTTACCTCTTCTCAGATTCTGGACTAAATCTGAATAAATAATAATTTGCCCTTTTCTGTGACTTGGCAGTTAACTCTGCTATTCTGGCACAAGAGACTTGGTTTTAGTTTAAAATAAATTATTACAAATCAGGCTTTAATTTGGATTTGCTTAGAAAATAGTTTTCTTAAGTCTTACGATTCATTTACCTTTTGAACACTTCGAATATTAATCAGACCTAAATCTGCCTTCAAAACATTCAATATCTAGAAGGAAAATGCCATAAGCAAACAGTTCAGTCTACAGGAGATCAGATGGGAGAGTAGTATTTTTTTAGGGGGTGTTACGCACTTAATGGTTTGTGTCCCCCTCAAATTCATATGTTGAAATCCTAACCCCCAGTATAATTGTGTGAGGATAGGGCCTTTGGTAGGTGATTAGGTCAAGAGGATAGAACCTTCATGAATAAGATTAGTGCCCTTAGAAGAGACCCCAGAAACTTCTCTTGACATTTTTCTCCACCATGTGAGAACACAGAAGAGAGAGCCATCTATGAACCAGGAAACAGACTCTCACCAGACCCTGACCATGCTGGCACCCTGATCCCAGACTTCTAGCCTCCAAAACTCTGTGATAGATTTTTGTTGTTTATAAGTCTATGACATTCTGTTACAGCAGCCCAAGGTGACTAAGACAAGGGGGAAGTAGAGTGAGAGAGGGAAGTAAAAGGGAGCTTTTATGAAAGACGTCATTTTTGAGTTGGGCCTTGAAGAATATGTAGCTTTTGGATATGCAGAAAAAGATAATTTTTAAGGCAAACAGCCCCAGAGGAGCAAAGATCTAGGAGCAGGAAATCAAAGGGCATGCCTGAGGGGAATGCGAGTAATATGATAAAACCAATGCTAGCAAGGCTGAGTAGAACCAGAACACAGGGTTTTTAATGTCAAGCCAAGGTCCCTGGACTTGCTTTGAGGACCGTTGAGGGCAGAGGGTTAGTAGAAGGACACAATCAGAGCTATGCTTTAGAAGGATGAATGACTGTTCAGAAGTTTAAGTTGGTTGGCAGTGGGAGAAACGGAAGGCAGGGAGACCAGTATAGGGGGAACTGAGTAAGTATCCTAACCTGGGCAACATAGTTCGGACCTTCTCTCTACAGACAACTCAAAAATTAGCCAGGCACGTTGCTACATGCCTGTAGTCCCAGCTATTCAGGAGGCTGAGCCCAGGAGGTTGAGGTTGTAGCGAGCTATGATCGCATCACTACACTCCAACCTGGCAAGAGTGAGACTGTCTCAAAAAAAAAAAAAAAAAAAAGAGAAAAAGAAAAAGAAATATAACATCCTGTTTCACTGCCTTTCCTAATTAAAATAGCTACGACAACAAAACTTCATATTAAAATAGTAACTGTACTATTAATAACAGGTGAGTCTTCTCATATATGGAACTCACCCCCCCAAGAATGCAGCAATGGTATGTGGCTCAGCAGCTCCGTATCGGCAACTAGAGGAGAGCACAGAGACATGAATTTTGATGAGCCTTATGACAGGTGAGGTATCATCTCTTAGACACCCTAAAAAATACTCACAATTCATGGACATAATCATCTTTCACCATTACAGATAAACCATATTCCTGAAGGAAGCCAGTGAGACAAGACTTCAACTTTCCTATATCTTCTTCAACTTGATAGTTAGATACCCCTAAAAATGAAAATTTTCATTACAATAAATGTGATTCAAAATTAATGGCCACTTCCTTTAATCTGGTTTCAGATGTTCTATTCAAAACATGTATGAAACTGAAGAACAAAAGTAACAAAGTATGAGACCAATATTTGCAAATATCACAAACCTATAATCAGAGACCAACTAAAACCTAGTAAAAATTTGAATTTAATTAAATCAGTTAATTGCTTCATACCCATTGTCTAGAAGAGCATCTGGCACATAGTGCTTAATAATTATTTGATAGAAGAACTGAATGAAAGAGAAAGTAATGTCCTACTTACACCATTTATAAAAGTTATTCTCCAATTCCAAAAGACTAAATAATAAATGACACTGAGGACGTATCACTATTGATAATAGGTAACTTTTTTTTTTTAATGAGACAGAGTCTTGCTCTGTCACTGAGGCTGGAGTGCAGTAGTGCGATCTCGGGTCACTGCAACCTCCGCCTCCCAGATTCAAATGATTCTCATGCCTCAGCCGCCCAAGTAGCTGGGACTACAGGAGTGAGCCACCACACCCAACTAATTTGTACTATTTTTAGTTTCAGTGTTGGCCAGGCTGGTCTCAAACCTGGCTTCAAGTGATCCGTCTGCCTTGGCCTCCCAAAGTGCTGGGATTATAGGCGTGAGCCACTATGCTCAGCCAGTAATAGGTAACATTTATTGAGCATTAACAGATGCTGGACACTGTGTTCTAAGGACCTTATACATATTAATTGATTGAATCCTCACAACAGTCCTATGAAGTAGGTATAATCATCCCCATTCATAGAAGAGAAAACTAAGGCACAAGCAGATTAAGTTACTTAGCCATAAACAGCAAACTAGGCTATGAGCCCAGGCAGTTCTTTTTTTTTTTTTTTTGAGAAGGAGTCTCACGCTGTGGCCCAGGCTGGAGTGCAGTGGCATGATCTTGGCTCACTGCAACCTCTGCCTCTGAGGTTCACCGGGTTCAAGCGATTCTCGGGCCTCAGCCTCCCAAGTAGCTGGGACCACAGGCGTGCACCACCATGCCCAGCTAATTTTTATATTTTTGGTAGAGATGGGGTTTCACCATGTTGGCCAGGCTGGTATTGAACTCCTGACCTCAAATGATCCACCTGCATCAGCCTCACAAAGTGCTAGGATTACAGGCATGAGCCACTGTGCCCAGCCCCAGGCAGTTCTTCATGATTAAACTATGTCTATTATTAGTAGTGGAAGGAAAAATGTAATTACATGATATTCAGGTATTATTTTAAAAAATCATTAAAAAACTATTATCACTACTCTTCCTTATAATAGTAATATCTATCCTTTACTGGGTACTTACAAGGTGCTAGACAATGTGTTAAATGGTTTTCATGTATCATATATTTAACCCTTATAATCTAAGAGTAGATATTATTACTGCCATTCCATAAATGACAGAACTGAGACTAGGAGGGAAATAGTGACTCACTCAAGGTCACAGACAAAGTAAGCGATAAAGCTTGGATTGAAAGCCAGGTTTAACTCCAAAGCCTATGATCTACAGTCTCCCACAGTGGCTCCCCAATAAACATCTCCTTCAAATCCTTATGTAATCCCCTCCCATTCTTAATCTAAGCTGGCCCTGTGAAACCAATAGAACACAACAGAAGTGATGCTGTATGACTTTCAAAGCTAGGTCATAAAAATCCTTGTACCTTCTGTTTGGGTTTTTTGGAATGTTAAGTATGGAAGCCAACTGACATGCTAAAAGGAAGTCCAAGCTAGCCACACGAAGAGAGATACCTGACCAGCCCCCAGCTATTCCCACTATTCTGACTAAGGTGCTAGTTACATGAGTAAAAATGTCTTCTTGCATATCTAACTCAGTCAGTCAAGCCTTCAGAATGACTCCACCTCCAGGCATCAAGCAACTGTATGACTCCCCAAGAACTGCCTGAGCAGGAAATCCACAAAATCACGACTTTATTTACTGCTTTAAATCACTAAGTTTTGAAGTGCTTTGCTATGCAATAGATAAATAAATTCTAATCAAATAATACAAATAAAGCAATACTTATTTTGTGTTTATTCCTTTTTTTTTCTTCTAGTAAGTTTGCTCATTAAGACTATAAACTCTGGGCCAGGCAGGGTGGCTCATGCCTGTAATCCCAGCACTTTGGGAGGCCGAGCCAAGTAGATCACTTGAGGTCAGGAGTTCAAGACCAGCCTGGCCAACATGGTGAGACCCTGTCTCCACTAAAAATACAAAAATTAGCTGGGTGTGGTGGCAGGGGGGTGCCTGTAATCCAAGCTACTGGGGAGGTTGAGGCAGGAGACTTGCTTAAATCCAGGAGGCAGAGGTTGCAGTGAGCCGAGATCACACCACTGCACTCCAGCCTAGATGACAGAGCAAGACTCTGTCTCAAAAAAAAAAAAAAAAAGACTGTAAACTCTGGAGACACACTGCATCGGATGGGGCAACAGGTTTTATGATACCCTTAGAATGTGTTGCTATGCAATAATCCTGCACAATTAAAATTATCATCCACAATAAAAATATTCTGAGAAACCACAGATCTTTGAGATTATGCCAATTCTCCAATGACTCCACTTACTGATGATAAAAAGTAGATACTAAACAAAGAAATCTCTACATCTTTAGAGTTCTTGAGTTCAGAAATTACTAGCATATTTTTTTTTTTTTTTTTTGAGATGGAGTCTCACTCTGTTGCCCAGGCTGGAGTGCAGTGGCGTGATCTCGGCTCACTACAACCTCTGCCTCCTGGGTTCAAGCGATTCTCCTGCCTCAGCCTTCCGAGTAGCTGGGACTATAGGTGTGCACCACACGCCCAGCTAATTTTTGTATTTTTAGTAGAGATGGGGTTTCATCGTGTTGGCCAAGATGGTCTTGATCTCTTGACCTTGTGATCCACCTGCCTCGGCCTCCCAGGCCCAGCCACTTTTTTTTTTTTTTTTTAACAGAGTCTCACCATGGTCACCCAGACTGGAGCACAGTGGTGCAATCACAACTCACTGTAGCCCCAACTTCCAAGGCTCAGGTGATCCTCCCACCTCACCCTCCGAGTAGCCCAGTCTACAAGTGCACACCACCATGTCTGGCTAATTTTTTGTAGCTTCAGTAGAGATGGGGTCCTACCATGTTGCCCAGGCTGGTCTCCAACTCCTGGGCTCAAGCAATCCGCCTGCCTCAGTCAGCCTCCCAAAGTGCTAGCATTACAGGTGTGAGCCACCATGCCTGGCCAGCATACTTCTTGTGGCTTTCCTATTCCACTAAATTAAACTTAGTGGGAGTTTTAGTAGCAAACTATGGAAAATGACAGAAAAAAAGTTTTCTTCTGTACATATTCAACCAACATCCCCCTGTAATAGTTTAGAATCAAACACTAAAAAAACAAAAGGTAGTTCCTCACTGGGGAACGTTTAGGGTATAATCGTTTACAACGTGAAATTAAAGCAACACTATTATAAACATGCTGAGAACACATTCAATTTAAATATTTTATTGAAGTTCTTATTATATCTGGTAATTCAACTGCTATTCTTACCTGGATATCTACCATGTTGTTTATGAAATCTATCAACAGCCCGTAACATTAAGTACAACACTATTTCATTATCTGGATTGTCCATGCTAGAAACTGAAAGGAAAAAAATTTCAGTATGATTTGGTTAATTGCCAATATAACAAACAATGAAGGGCTGAATTTACTATATTCTTGAGTTTCAGGACTATTAGCTGGAGTCACACAATCTCTACTAAAGTAGTAACATACTGAGTTTAACTCATACATATCATACAATGGACTTGGTGACCTAAATATGACTTTGTGCATACATTAAGTTTCATGTAATATATACATAAACTATAATTACTTAGATAAGCTTAGAATAAAATTAGAATATGAATATTTACATTATCTTTTATATCACCATATACTCAACACTATTATACACAAAATATTTTATATCTTTTAAATTAATTAAAATTAACCCAGAATCAGAAGGCTATTATACTTACTAATTTCATCCTTGTTAACTGTATCCAAACCATATTCTTCAGCTAAGGATCGACATCTTACCACTCGAAGAAATGCAGAATTGCTGCCTGAACAGAGGAAAGATATTAAGGAAGTAAAAACTGTGACAGGTGAATATTATGAATCACAGGTGACTTTAAGAACAGAGAAGCCCGAGTATGGTGGCTCACACCTGTAATCCCAGCACTTTGGCAGGCCAAGGCAGGTGGATCACAGGTCAGGAGTTCAAGACCTGCCTGGCCAAGATGGCGAAACGCTGTCTCTACTAAAAATTAAAAAATTAGCCAGGCATGGTGGCGGGCAGCTGTAATCCCAGCTACTTGGGAGGCTGAGGCAGAGAACTGCTTGAACCCAGGAGGCGGAGGCTGCACTGAGCCAAGACTGCACCACTGCACTCCAGCCTGGGCAACAAAGCAAGACTCTATCTCAAAAAAAAAAAAAACCCAGAGAATTATGTATATACCCTTCTCAGAGATGAGAATGTGAAGGAATGTTTTCTCCTCAGCTCTAATAGCAGAGAAAGAACTAGAACACGAATCACCTTAAATTTATATCCCTGGCACTACAACCAGGTCAGACCGAGTAAGGTGACGGGCTCTCTGAAACTCAGTTTTACCTTTGAGAATTGTTCTATGGATTAAATGTGATACCTGTATAAAGTACACCTCTAGCACAATGCCTGATACGGCTCTACGAATAACAGTTTTAATCATTATTATGGATAACTAGTCCTAAAGGAGAGAGGGTTATGAATTGTACTCTAGATAAAGGTAAGGACTTTTTTTTAAGCTTTGTATTACTGAAATTTTCAAAAATGCCCCAAAGTAGAATAGAATAATAAATATTCAAACTTTCAATCTAGTGTCATATAATCTAACATAACAAAGCTAATTCAAGATTAATCTAATAGACAAACAAGGTGCAAGATCAGTAGTGGAAGAAAACATTAAAACTGAGCCTAAACAGGCATTGTGGAGAAGTCATAAAATGGAAAGCTTGGATAAATCTATTTTAAGGATGGGGAGCATGCAAAATATAAACTTCCACAGGACGTAGGAGCAGTAAGAACTGTAGCTATAGGGAGGAAATCTTCAGATGGCATGTACAACAGATTGAGGATTTTGAAATTGACTCTTAAAGAAAATGTTTTTGGCCTACTGAGGAGTTACTGAGAAGACTCCTACGAACCTAACCACTCTGAAACTAGATGGCAAAATTCTTAATTCCACTCCAGTCATTTAACACAGACCAAAATGGGTATTTAAACCAATATTTCAATGTACATGTGACTCAAGACTTCACAGCCAAAGTCTTCAGACAAAAAAATTTCCTAAATTACTTAAAATTTAAAAACAGAAAACACTGTATTAATGACAATTTTCAATTAACTGACCATCATGTCTTTTTGGCATTGCCACTGATAAACATGCTCTACCTCTGATTCAGTCTTAAAATACTCTCCATTTATTATATTATGAGAGGGAAAAAACCTTACCCATAATTATATTTACACCACCGAGGCCATGGAAAACTTAAAATTTCAACCATTCAAAATACCTGGAAACATTCCCTATGGCACATTTCCATCAAGCAAAATAAGGAAATTAATTCAAGGGGACTTACAGAGTAATTTTAATTCTTTCTCTGAAATGGACTCTGGTGCCTGTAAAGAGATAAAATACAGATCTGTTCCAGTTTAAAAGAGAAAATTAACAAAGGGTGCGGCACAAAGCCAATCACTGTGAGATAGGGAGGCTTTCTCCAAGAGCTGGGAGAGCACTTTAAAAATAATCTTGTTTCCTTATCACAAACTCTCCCATTAGGCAGGCAAATGAGAAATCCCTCTAAAGAAGCACAGAGCCAGTGCCACACCCTCTGTCTCTAAACTCTTTCTGGCTGGAGTTATATGCTCAGGCCTGTATGGGCACAGTGTGACCAGCAACTTACCTGGCCAATGGACTCCAGCAATTTGGCAACATGATTACCTACAGCGGCAGCATCTTTCTTTGCTTTTTCACGGTAACTAAAAAAAACAAAAAGCAATTATTAACAAATTTTTAAATTGGCAAAATTTAAATTATCATGAGGTAAACAAAGAATTTCATTCCTTTTCTTCAAAAAACACAGGCCTGACAATGTATAAAATGTGAAAATGCCAGGGAAATGCCATCAACAGCACCTACGAGTAGCTGGGAATCTTTCCAGTGTTAATGACAGACTCTCAGTGCCCACTGAAACCCACAGTCCCTCTAACAGCACCCAACTTAAAAACTGCCCTCCTAGAGGGATCAATGATCTATCTAGGCTTCTGTGACAAGGGACCTGAAAAAAATATGTTACTGAAAAATATGACTTATCTCCTAGAAGTCAAGTCCAAGGAAAGTTAAATACATTAAAATTGTCCATCTCCAATGTAAAACTTATGTTTTTGTTTTTTGAGACAGGATCTCGCTCTGCCACCCAGGCTGGAGTGCAGTGGCGCAATCCTGGCTCACAGCAGCCTCAGCTTCCCACGCTCAAATGATCCTCCCACCTCAGTCTCCAAGTAGCTGGGAATGCAGGAGCATGCTACCACGGCTGGCTAATTTTTGTATTTTTTGTAGAGACGGAGTTTCACCACATTGCCCAGTCTGGTCTTGAACTTCTGGGTTCAAGTGATTTAAAAACTGAAAATATTGTATTAATGACAATGTTCAATTAACTGACCTTCATGCCTTTTTCGCAATGCCACAGATAAACATGCTCTATCTCTGATTCAGTTTTAAAATACTCTCCCCCATTTATTATGAAAGGAAAAAAAAAAAACCCTTACCCAATAATTATCTATACCACTGAAACCATGGAAAACTTAAAACATTTCAACTATTCAAAACACCTGTGAACGTTTCCTGTGGCATATTTCACCACCCACCTTGGCCTCCCAAAGTGCTGGGAATACAGGTATGAGCCACTGCACCCAGTTATAAAACTTTTCTTTAGGTCTATTTACCTTTTACCCTCTAACAATCATCAGTGTTCAAGCCAACTACCTCCCATGTAAGATCATACTTTTTCTATCCTCAATTGACCTTTCACAAGTTTTAAGTAGCTGAACTCTAAGGCTAGCATAACAAACCAAAATTCGTTCATCAGTGACTATGATAAAGAATGAAATCTGTCTGGGGAACAGAGATCATCTCTGTGTGACATTACTTGGCCCCCAAAGAAACCAAGCCAGCGGACCTGGATTCTTTGCACCATGCCCCAACTATACGAGGGTAATATTCATTGAGACCCATCCCTATGACAGTCTATCTGGGTTCAAGCTAGTGATACCTGGATAGCAAGTATCTATATAGTCACAGACTCTAAATTAGGAAACATTAAGATAAAAAATTCATCACACCCTTCATGGTTTTAAGTTACAAATAGAAGGCAGTATAGGGCCATGGATAAGATACAGGCTCTGGTACTGGTTTCCTGGGGTTCGAATCTTGATTCTGACATTCACTAGCTATGTGACCCTGTATAAGTTACCTTTTCAATACCTTAGTTTCCTCATGTGTCAAATGGGGACAATAACAGTATCTCTGTCTCATAAGGTTGTTGTGAACCTTGTGTGTATACTAAATTACTCAATACATAGAATATAGTTGATAGCACAGAGTAAGTGATCAAACACTAAGTTTATCATGAAATATGAAAAAAAAATCTGCCTCCTAGGGGTATGTGGTAATTCTGTATTTCCATTCAATTTTGCTTTGAACCTAAAAAGAATCTGCCCTCTAAGCTCTTTAGCTTATTTTTACTTATTTATTTATTTGAAACAAGGTTTTGCTCTGTCACCCAAGCTGAAGTGAAGTGGCATCATCATGGCTCACTGCAGCCTGAAACTCTTGAGCTTAAGAGATCCTTCTGCCTCAGCCTCCCAAGTAGCTGAGATTAAAGGTGCGTGCTACCATGCCCACCTAATTTTTCAGTTTGTAGAGAAAGAAGTCTCGCTATGTTGCCTAGGATGTTCTCAAAACTTCTGGACTCAAGCAATTCTCCCACCTTGGCCTCCCAAAGTGTTGGGATTACAGGCATGAGCGACTACAGCTGGCCTAGCTTATTTATAAGCAATGAGGTTATAATAAACTTTTATTTGATTTCTGACAGGCTGATAAAATGTTTATTTCTAAATACAATCAGAGTTTGTCTATTACATAGTTTGAAAACAGTGACATACACGTTTTGCAGTTTTATATATTTGCCTGAATCTGCAATCATATCAGGAATTGTGCCTCGAACAGGTAAATTTCCTTGACCCTCTTGGCCACAAATTCCTTTAAGGCACGAGCTAAAATCCAAAATGATGGAGTCTAAAAGAATAAAAAAAAATTAACATTAAGTGGTGTTTTATTTTGACCCAAAGGTTTAGACAGCAATGTTTTTACTTTTGTTGTTGTTACCTGTTTGGTGATATTTATGCAGCGATCATCATTAAATATATCTTCAATACTGCTTGGGATCTAACAAAGGAACATGAAACATTTACTTACACGGTATTAAGAATTTGCCCATCTTTATTTTCAGTGCTAATTCTTCAGATACGTCTTTGAATTCTCACACTGTAATCAAATACAAACTTCTGATTTGTTTACAATTTTATTTTGAATGAGTACCATATGAAGATTTGATGGGGAAAGAAAGACCTCTCCTGCCCACTGTTACTAGCATTTAATGCCTATTCTCTTATACCATAAACAGAGTAAAGAAGGAGCCCCAGTAAATTATTTTATATAGTTACATCTGAAGATACAACAGATTATAGACTTGTAGTGTTTCATGATTTTCCATCTTGTCAAAAATTTGAAACCCTTGCACCCTAATTAGTGACCGTTGAGACAACCACTCTGAAAAAAACTAAAACTTTAATTTTATTGCAAGATTATCATACATTAATCAAAAGTATAAAGTCAGGCACAATGGTACATACTTATAATTCCAACATTTAGAAGGCCAAGGTCGGAGGGTCACTTGAGCCCAGGAGTTGAGACCAACCTGAGCAACACAGGGAGACCTTATCTATACAAAATGTAAAAGTAAATTAGCTGGGTGTGGTTGCACATGCTTGTGGCCCCAGCTACTTGGGAGGCTAAAGTGGAAGGATCACTTGAGCCCAGGAAGTAAAGGCTGCAGTCAGCAATGACTCACCACTGCACTCTAGCATAGGTGACAATGCGAAACTCTGTCTCAAAAAAAAAAAAAAAAAAAAAAAAAAGGTATACAAATCATAGACTTTGATTCTACTGTTGTGTGGAAAAAAGAAATTTCTCGGTACTACCTCCTAACTGGTCTCTCTGCTCCCCTAAATTCTGTTCTCCTCACCACAGCCAGATGGTCTTTTAGAATATAAAGCAGCTCACTCCACTTCCCTGATAGAATTGCTTAAATGGCCTGCAAGGACTTATGATCTGGCCCTTTCTGCCTCTCCAAACTCAAATCCTTCCTACCACTTTTCCCCCTTTTTCACTTCATTCCAATCACATTGACTTGCTTACTGATGCTTGAACAAAAGTCAAGCTTCATCCCACTTCTGGGCCTTTGCACATGTGCCTCCTCCAACTGAAGAGCTCTTCCACCAGACCTCTGCGTGCCACTTCACTCAGGCTTCTGCTTAAACATGTCTTGGAAAGTTTCCCCTGGCTCCCTATCTAAAATTGTCTCTCAACCCCAGATCCCATTTTCCCAACATGCTCTCTGCCCCTTTGTTCTGCTTTAATTTTGTTCACAGCACCTGGTGCATTTTTATCTGTTTATTTAGCTTACTGTCCCCCAACTATTAGAATCTTTTCTTTTCAACTGTCGTTTTATATTCAGTGAAATACAGAGATTTTAAATGTCCAATTCAATGCATTTTGATAACTATATATATATATTTTTAACAATAACCCCAATTAAAACAACATTTTCATCACAGGAGAAAAGTGATTCACAAAGCACATTTTTTTTTTTTTTTTTTTTTTTTTTGGGCACAGGGTCTCACACCATCGCCCAGGCTGCAGTGCAGTGGCACAATCAGGGCTTACTGCAGCCTCCACCTCCTGGGCTCAAGCAATCCTCCCACGACCTTAGGCTCCACAGTACCTGGGACTACAGGTGCATGCCACCACACCCAGTTAATTTTAAAATTTTTTGTAGAGACTGAATCTTCCTATGTGTTCAGGCTGGTCTTGAACTGAGCTCAAGCAATCATTCTGCCTTGGTTTCCCAAAGTGTTGGGATTACAGGTGTGAGCCACCACACCCGGCCAGCACATTTTTTTTTTTTTTTTTTTTGGGGAGACAAGAGAGGCTCACTCTTGTCGCCCAGGCTGGAGTGCAGTGGTGAGATCTCAGCTCACTGCAACCTCCGCCTCCCGGGTTCAAGTGATTCTCCTGTCTCAGCCTCCCAAGTAGCTGGGAATATAGGTGCCCAGCACTACGCCCGGCTAAGTTGTGTATTTTTTAGTAGAGATGGGGTTTCAGCATGTTCGCCAGGCTGGTCTCGAACTCCTGACCTCAGGTGATCTGCCCTACTTGGCCTCCCAAGTATTGGGATTATAAGAGTGAGCCACTGTGCCAAGCCTCAGCCAGTGCAATCACTTAGCAACACTGCCTCGTTGTCTCCAAAAAGTTGATAATAATATCTTATGTGCCTTCCTAACTTGAAAGGCAGTATATTTGCTGTTTTAAATTATAAGAAAATTCTAACTTAAACTACCAGTTGTTATTCCAAAGCTCCCCAAAAACCTCAATGGTCAGCCTTCAACAACTAAGCCACAACAAAACCAAACGCATCTGAGTTATCCTCCAAATAACCGTTAAAGTGTACAATGTCATTAAGAACATCTTTCATTCTATCCAAATAATTACTGTCAGAAGCAAAGGCAGGGCAACAAAATTTAACTTTTCAGGCAACACTACTTTAGACAAGCAAAATATCACCTTCATTATGTAATTCCTATCCCCAAACTGTTACTATTCACAAATCATGTATTTCAAATATTTACATATTAAATAAATTATTGCACTGCTAGTATATGCTGAAGCACTGAGATCCACTTTAACAAGGACAACAAAAGGGTATTAAAACAAGCTTCCAGTTATATTGTATTTATTTTTTTGTTTGTTTGTTTGTTTTGAGACAGGGTCTCACTCTGTTGCCCTGGCTGGAGTGTAGGGCGCAATCTCAGGTCACTGCAACCTCTGCTTCCTGGGTTCAAGAGATTCTCCTGCCTCAGCCTCCTGAGTAGCTGGAATTACAGGTGCGTTCTGCCATGCCCAGCTAATTTTTGTATTTTTAGTAGAGACAGGGTTTCACCATGTTGGCCAGGCTGGTCTCAAATTCCTGAGATCTGCCCACCTCAGTCTCCCAAAGTGCTGGGATTACAGGCATGAGCCACCACACCCAGCTCTGTATTTATTTCTGATTCTACATTTAGAAAATGTTAACTTATATCATTATAATCAACCATTTAATAGCCAAGGACTCTAGAAAACACCTGTTGATATGAATCCCTCAGCAACTCTTTCATTACCTGAGTTGTATTTAGTGCTGTGTTCACATTTTTAATAGCTTCTTCAAAATTCTCTTCATCTTCTGGAGCCCCATTTTCATTCTTTAGAATTCCTATTATAATGGGAAATTGTCAGCAAACAACAGCCCTTTTCCTTTCACTCCTCTCTTCCCCCATTATAAAAAATAATCTTGTCAGACTCTGCAGAATATTAAATCTTAATAAGAAATATGGCTTATCATTTGTCCTTAAAACTATACAAGGTGTGGCTCCTTAACTTCTCCAGAGGCAAAGTAAAATAAAAGCTCATGATGGTATTATCTGACAAAGGTGTTAGCAGAAATCCAATAAACACTTGCCTCTAGCAATTTGCTTTTCAAGCTTTATACCGTATTTAATTATATCCCATAATATTACCTTGTCTAATCAAATCTCTGAAGTCCTCTTTCTCTTTATACGTTTTAGGTATTCGGTCCATTTGTCTAAATTGGTTAAAAATTTTTAAAATCTAGTTATTAAAAACTCAAAATACAAAAATTGAAAGTCTAAAGTGTCCCCATTCTCTACATAAGATTTCATCAACAAATATAATTTCTCTGTGAAATCACAGGCTCACTTGATAGAAAACGGACACTGTGCCCATTTATCTACATTCACCCTCCCCCAACAGTTTCATAACAACATTTATCAAATTTCATTTTGTTAATTAAAATTATTAGGATCAAAAGAGGAACTGCTAGATTTAAATTTAAAAGCAGCCATTTGCCCTATCATACAACCCCATAAGGGAAAAAAATTAATCTCCCATTCTCTACCAAGGAAATCCTTTATAATAAATTGAAAATACAGTTGTATATGAAATTTTTTTTAAAAAGGACATACTTCACTATACCACTGTGCTAAATATTTTGCTATGATCACAATCCATGGAGTATGGCTATGGTCCTAAAAATGAGAGACAATCAAAGAAAGTATCAGTATTATTAATTCTTCACTGTACCATCTAGTTTTCAACAAATTCAACATTATTTATGATCTCCTAATATATGCACAATAATGAATAGAGGAAAATGAACTGAGTTAACAAAAACTACTTTACACATTTTTTTTAGAGGTAGATACGTAGTATGTCATATCTATACTACGATTGTCCCCATTATGCCAGCAATACAATCTCAGAACTGCCACCCAAAAACACAGCTCAAATCTCGATTTAGATACCAATCCTAAAGTAAGAAACGAGGATCTTCTGTTTTCTGATGAACCAAATAAACAACTGCATGTTAATTAATATACAAGTGGGAAAAAATGCATATACTATTTGTTTAGAAAAAGGTCATAAAGAGGGCTTCTTGGAATTTTTTTTTTTGGTTTCTGTTTTTTGTTTTAAAACTTTTTATGTTTGATTTTTGTGAGTACTGAGTAGTGTATATATTTATGGGGTACATGCTTTGATACAGGCATGCAATATGAAATAAACACATCATGAAGAATGAGGTATCGTATAGCATTTATCCCGTCAAGCATTTACCCTTTATGTTAGAAACAATCCAATTAAACTATTTTGTAGTTATTTTAAAATGTATAACTAAGTTATTATCAACTACAGTCACCTTGTTGTGCTTTCAAGTAGTAAATCTTATTCTTTCTCATTTTTTTTTTTGGTACCCAATAACCATTCCCATCTCCCCCATCTGGAATATGTTAATGTCCAATTTCTTGACCTGGGTAGTGATTACACAGATGTTCTGTATATGTACTTTTCTTCAATAAAAGCATTTTTTAATTTTGAAGAAAAATTAATATGTTGAAAACAAGGTCAAATGTTGTTACTGAGTAATCTGGATGACAAGAATATGGAGGTTTATAGGATTTTCTCACTTTGGTGTAATTCAAAAAACTTAGGTTAAAAAAAATGTTTTAAGCCTATCTATAAATGTAAGGTCACAAACACTACCAACCTTTTTTCCATATGATCCAAATCATAGGACTGAAAATGTTCTCTCAGTTCAGGAAATGGCTTATCTAGTCGTAGATCCTCTAACGCATTATCTGGATGAGATTCTATTACTGTGAAACAAAGAATTCAAAAGGATAAATTTAGTACTTTATAAAAGAGAGAGAGATGGCGTCTTGCTGTTAAGGCTGAAGTGCAGTGGCACAATCATAGCTCACTCCTGGTTAAAACTCCTGGGCTAAAGGGATCCTCCCACCTCAGCCTCCTGAGTGGGTGGGACTACAGAGTTGTGTCACTGTGCCCAGCTAATTTTTAAATGTTTTTGTAGAGATGGGGGTCTCACTATGTCACCCAGGCTAGTCTCAAACTCCTGGATTCAAGGGCTCCTCCTGCCTCGGCCTCCCAAAGTCCTTGTATTACAGGTGTGAGTCACTGTGCCCAGCTTAAAAAATAAACTTAATTATTTAGCAATACTGATGACAATATATTACATTATAGAAACTTAGGAAATCTTTAATTTTTAAATGGGCACTGGGCCCACAGATTTCACTGTTTTATTAAGGTACAATCTACATATAGTAAAATGTACAAATCTTAAGTCAACTATAAAGTTTTAGTAAAAATAAAACCAAGATACCTTTTGAACAGAATCTGTTGTAATTGAAAAAGCTCAAAATTGACAAAATGTATGTACAGACAGTAACTAATGACCTATCCTTCCTCCTGCGGTCTTCAATAGACACCATCACCAACTACCTAGGCTTCTTCCCCAGAATCCTGATGGTCACCCTTCACTTCTTGCTTCCTTGGCTCCAACATCAGTCACTCCCTACTTCCTCATCTCACTCTGTACACTGCTCTTCACATGGGAGAGTACAGGAGAGTGTATAATTTCAGTGAGTGTTTAGAGGTAGGCCCAGTTCTGTCACTTGCTAACTATGTGACCTTAGGCAAACAATTTAATCTCTCATTGCCTCAGCATCATCTATAAAAGATATTAAAGTATCTACAGGTTGTATATCTCTCTTATCCAAAATGCCTGGGACCGTAAGCGTTTTGGATTTTGTTCAGATTTTGAAATATTTGCAAATACATACTAGATGAGCATCTCTAATCTAAAAATCTGAAGTCAGAAATGTTCCAATGAGCATTTCCTTTGAATGTCATGTCAGTGCTCAGAAAGTTTTGCATTTTGGAGCATTTCTGATTTTGGATTTTTGGATAAAGGATGCTCAATCTGTACCTTATAAAGGTTTTGGAAAGAGTAAATGAAATAATTATCATAAAGGCAGGCACACAGCTAGCAATGTTGAACCTTCATTATTATCTACCCCTTCTTCTTCTCTTCCCTAAATTAGGAAAAAGAACATTCTCTTTCTTTCTTAGGCCACTGGAAATTTCTAACAGCAATCTCTGCCTCCAATCTTTGCCCCTTTAAATCCATTTACTTTCTACTCAACTTCAAAGTGACCCATTTAAAATAAAATTTTTATCCTGGCACTCTCCCACTTTCAACTCTTTTGTTCCCTCCCATCAGTTGACACCATTTTCAACTCTTTAGAGCTTGTTTGGAGGTTCTAGCAGGGGAGCACAACTACTCGTATACCCTTGACCGAAGACCGGTCCTCCTCTATCAGGGATGGTTGTCCTCTTCGACAGAGTGCGCAGCTTCGGGAGGGGACGCACATGGAGTGGTGAGGGAGGAAGGGGACACCCACCAACCCAGCCAGATCAGCCGAATCAACCCTGGCAATCAATGGAGTGACAGATGTCGCAGCCAAATCGCCCTCACATCCACACCACTTTCAACTCTTAAATGACTCACCACCAGCAGCCAGAGCTTATCCTGACAAGCACTCCCTAACTGCCAACACAGATATTACTCCTCAGTGATGCTACCAATACCAATGGCTATCATCACATTAGCACAGTACCTGGCTCATAGTAAAAATACTTTCTTGAGTAAACAAAGAGCATTGTATGAATACTGGATGAAAATTTTATAATGATCTAAGGTTAAAATTTTATAAGTAAAGGGCTTATATCAACCCTCAGCTGATGGAGGTCTGCTTATAAATGACTTTGGTCTCCTACAAGTTTTCTTGGGAACAGTAGTTAGGTAAATGTCTTTGTTGTGTGAAACTGCACCTGAACTGAGAAAACCTAAAGCCTGCATGAGAATGAAATAAAAGATTGGAGGGGCCAGGGGCAGTGGCTCACACCTGTAATCCCAGCACTCTGGGAGGCCAAGGCGGGTGGATCACCTGAGATCAGGAGTTCAAGACCAGCCTGACCAACATGGTGAAACCCTGTCTCTACTAAAAATATAAAAAATTAGCCAGGCATGATGGTGGGTGCCTGTAATCCCAGCTACTCGAGAGGCTGAGGCAGGAGAATTGCTTGAATTCACGAGGCAGAGTTACAGTGAGTCAAGATCATACCATTGCACTCCAGCCTGGGCAACAAGAATGAAACTCCGTTTCCAAAAAAAGAATGGAGTGGGGAAAGGTGGTGCAACTTCATGGGTGAGAGTGACCCACATCTACATTCCTTAGCTCTCCACAGTCCTATATGCCCAATGTGAGTTAGGGAACAAAAGAAGCTGGGTACTTGCATAGTTGCTGGATCTCCTAATAAGATCAAGAAACTACACCTGTTGTACCTCCGGCTTTGTATCCTTCTGTAATGCTACATAAAGAGTAGATTAAAGCCTGTTGAATCTGATTGCCATTTTGAATCTGCAACTATAGATGTGCTGCTACAAATTTACTTCGTAATTTAAAACTGACTTTCTAAATTGTCAAGTTTCTAAAATTATAGCTAACACAACCAATAGTAAGCCCATATGCTCAACAATTTTTACCTGGATGTTCTTTTATAATGATCCTCATATAACCAACTAGTCCATATGTCCTACAGATCAAAAGAGGGATATGGGAATTCCAGAGGACATCTGCTAAGCGTAGTAATGTGCTGTTTAAAAAAAAAAAAAAGGCAAAATATGAACATAAGCAAATGGAAATGTGCCAAACATGAAACATGCCAAACTTGAAAATGTCTTAAAGCTACTTTCTTACTAAATAATAAATCCAAATAAATATAATTGCATTTACATAAGCAGTTCAAGAATACACTGAAAAGCAAACATTTCCACAGGCTGCAGTCTCGAGGAAAGCACATCTTTTGGACAAGAGGGATGTGAAACTCTAATCTGTCATATTAAGGAGAAATGTTAAAGAAAGATAACTTCTAAACATTTCCATGATAGAGAAAAAATATAAAACCCATCTATACACCTCCAAACAATTCCAATAACCAATTCTTCCTCTCTCTTTTTTTTTTTTTGAGATAGGGTCTCACTGTTGCCCAGGCTGTGGCATGATCATGGCTCACTGCAGCCTTGACACCCCGGGCTCAAGCGATTCTCCCATCCTAGCCTCCTGGGTCGCTGAGACCACAGGCATGCATACTGTCTGGCTAAATTTTGTATTTTTTGTAGACACAAGATTTTGCTATGTTTCCCAGACTGGTCTGAAACTCCTGTGCTCAAGTGATCCACCTGTCTCAGCCTCCCAAACTGCTGGAATTACAGGCAAGAGTCACTGCGCCCAGGCTTCAATAATCAAGTCTAACTAGTTTTTAATCACTAAAAATAAAAAAAAAAATTAAAAAAAAAAAAAAAAAGTTCAGTTTAACTGCTCTAAATATATTCCAAAGAGTTTCACATCTAAGGCTGGGTGAGCAAGACTCTGCCTCAAGAAAAAAAAAAAAAGTTTCACATCTCAGTATTTTTCTCTTCCTCATCTTTTCAATGCTGGAAGAGTTCTAAGAATTTCTTTTTTTTTTTAATTTATTTTTTTGAGACCAGGTCTCACCTAGGCTGAGTAGAGTAGAGTGGCGTGATCATGGCTTACTGCAGCCTCAACTTCCTGGGCTCCAGCAATCCTCTTACCTCAGCCTCCAGAGTAGCTGGGACCACAGGCATGTGCCACCACTCCCAGCTAATTTTTGTATTTTTTGTTGAGATGGGGTTTTGCTATGTTGCCCAGGCTGGTTTCAAATTCCTGAGCTCAAGCAATCCACCCTCCTCAGCCTCCCAAAGTGCTGGGATTACAGGTGTGAGCCACCATGCCTGGCCAAGAATTTCAAATTTAAAGTTTATATAGAATTTAAGAATTTTTAAAACCATATAATCATAGACTGTGCTGATAAAACAACGCAAATCTAATAAGATTAAAATAAAAACATATTAACATAAAAATTTACCTTTCAGGAAGCTGAGTTGCAATCACAACAGTAAACCTACAGAAAAATGAAGGATCATTGTCTAGAAGGTTTTCTGGACTCTAAATAGGACAGCAAAGAAAAAAAAAACCCAACAATTTCACAATCATATTAAACATGGCAGAAATAGTTAAGCTATTTTACAACAAATGAGGCAACAAAATCAATTCAACTAATCATAAATGATACAAAGATTCAAAATTCTAAATTTCTAGGGCTTTGAATTATTTTAAAAAATTGTATTTCAGCACAGACATAAAAATGTGTGTATATATATACCTCTTCCACAAAACTTCCAGAGACATCGCTATTTAATTCTTGTAAGAATTCCATGGCAGCTTGAGCTCGGTTCTTTTTAAAAACAAAGCATTTAACTTGAATTAGAAAAAAGCTTGGTCACAATATAATACCCCAATTTATGGAACAGGCAAACATACTGTAAAACTATCCAAATTTCATGCGTAAGTATGACAACTCTGTTTCCCCTTCTTTCTTTTTAGAGAAAGGCTTTTGCTCTGTTGCCCAGTTTGAAGCATAGTGGCCTGATCACAGCTCACTGCAGCCTCAAACTCCTAGGCTTAAGCAATCCTCCTGCCTCAGCCTCTCAAGTAGTTGGGACTACAGACATGTGCTACCATGCCCAGCTAATTTAAAAAAAAACATTTGTAGAGACAGGGTCTTGCCATGTTGCCCAGGCTGGTCTTGGAACTCCTGGCCTCAAGCAATCCTTCTGCCTTGACCTCCCAAAGTGCTGAGACGACAGGCGTGAGCCACCAGTCTCAGCCAATTCTGCTTCCCCTAGTGTTTACAACTCAATAGAATGTTACTTAAAACAAAGCAAAACCATCATTATCCGGAGTTCTCAAACGACATTATTTGTACTCTACTTTTTTGATTAGACAAATGACCAAAAAACTCTAGGGAGCAGGCAGGGATATGCTAGATCATGTTCAGACTCACTGTAACCCCCCCAAATCTAGAATCCTGTACAAGAGTGGTTAATCACTAAGCTAACAGTCATTTCACTAAGTTGACTAATATGGTTTCATAAGATTTTTTAATTTGAAATACAAAGATAGAAGATCTTCTGGCTCTTATTAAAAATTTTATTAACCAGAATCCATCCTCTGAATATTACATTACTCAAGATTTAGCTTTAATACAGGATACAATGTATAAGCACAGATAGTACTTCTAAGTTTTTAAACTACCAAACATATGAAGATTTACAAGATTAGAAAAATCGGGTAACTCTTTCCAGAGAAATAATACGCTTTTTTAAAGTCAAAGTTTTTCAAACAATCAAAACATAGTGGCACCATTAGATCCTCACGTGCAACTATATTCTCTAACAAATTGTTTACCTTGCCAATACTGCTTCTTTGAAGGAAGAAACTAAAGTGAACAGAATAAAGGGAAAAAAAGTAAAGCTTACTAATTTTAACGGAAAAGTTGTTTGTAATAGCATGCATATTCATTCATAGTATAAAACAAGCTATATTGTGATTACAGATGGTAATGGCCTTCCTAGAGGAAGAAAATCAGATAGGCTTATACACAAAGATAGGGTAATAAGTCAATGTTTCTTTCCCAAAGTGTGTACCACAGGATGTGAATATCACAAGATCCTCTGAGAGAAAAGGGTTCCTTGGCTAAAAAAAGTTTGGAAAACACCATATGCTATATTTCCCTCCTGGAAATTCATAATATACGTAAAACATATAATACTAAAATCTTTTTTTTTTTGAGACGGAGTCTTACTCTGTCACCAGGCTGGAGTGCAGTGGTACCATCTTGGCTCACTGCAACCTCCGACTCCCTGGTTCAAGGGATTCTCCTTGCCTCAGCCTGCCAAGTAGCTGGGATTACAGGCATGCGCCACCACACTTAATTTTTTTTTTTTTTTTTTGAGACAGAGTGTCACTCTTGTCGCCCTGGCTGGAGTACAATGTTGGGACCTTGGGTCACTGCAACCTCTGCCTCCCGGGTTCAAGAGATTCTCCTGCCTCAGCCTCCCGAGTAGCTGAGATTACAGGCAGGCGCCACCACATCCAGCTAATTTTTTGTATTTTTAGTAGAGACGGAGTTTCTCCATGTTGGTCAGGCTGGTCTCAAACTCCCGACCTCAAGGGATTTGCCCGCCTTGGCCTCCCAAAGTGCTGGGACTACAGGCATGAGCCACCGTGTCCGGCCAAATTTTTGTATTTTTAGTAGAGACAGGATTTCACCATGTTGGCCAGGATGGACTTGATCTCCTGACCTCGTGATCTGCCTGCCTCAGCCTCTCAAAGTGCTGGCATTACAGGCCTTAGCCACCGCACTCCACTGCTAAAATCTTAAGGTAAAGAAATTTTAACTTCATTTGGTCCATTTCCCAAACTAATTTGACCATGGAACCCATTGGCCCATTTAACAGCTTTTAACGTTCTCTAGAACCAGTGTTCCATAGATTAGTCTCGGTGTACTGAACCATTTGTTTTTGCACGTAACTGTAACAGATTTATTCAGGCTTCCTCCCACACATACCCTTGACATGTCTCAGGGCCCAGATATGAGGCTGCTGATGAGAGTCAGGATGCCATTTTTCGGCATAAACTCACTGGCTCCACAGAAGAAACTCTATTTTTATCACATTCTACTCTAACCAACCAAGTAAGCAAAGATAACAAGACTTCTTCTTTGTATATGTCAATAAAAAGGCTATGCTGTGCCTACCAGAAACTGGCACTAACATCCAAAGAAAAGGCATCAAAACTATATATGAACTAATTGTTGGTTTTCCTGACATTTACTCACTGTTGTTATTACTGACAAATACAATGAGAGATACCAGACTTCAAGTCCCTGAAAAGGTGTGGAGCATTAAATCCAAATTTGGGAATGCTCTGAAAATCTACATATAATCTTTAAAGAATAATATACAGGCCATCTTTAAAACAGCATTTTCATAGACACAGTATAAAGAGATATACACCTAAACTAAGCTTAGAAGACATACAGGTATTATTGTTAATTATACGTGATTATATAGGAATCAATGAAAGAGCTTAGGAAGTGTCCATATTACAAGAATAAACGAATAATGACTACTCCTTTATATTAATAACAATAAAGACAGTAATGATGAGTACCTTTTATTAATGCCCCATTTGTCAAACGCTGTATTGCACTTTACCTGTATTATCTCACTTCCTCCTCACCATAATTCCAAACAAGGATGACTTCCACTGAGAGCCAAGTCACCCTGACTGAAGCTAGGATTCAGGTCTTGCCTTCCCATGAAAGTGCACTGCCTTCCTTAACATGTATATATTTGAAAAGAATAGAACATACTTGTTTCCAGCATCTTCTCCGCTGACCTGATTTCCATCAATAATTGTAAACGAACCAACACCTGAGAGCCAAAACAGAGTCAGTCAGGAATGTACAGTTCTACGTCATAATCTTAAAGAAGTAAATTTAGAATACAACCACAAAACTACATTACCTGGTAGTACCAAGTTTTTAAGAATTTCAGTTCCTGTAGCTGTTGCGTTTATTAGGCAAACATGAGCAGATTCTAAAGCCTCTTGCCCATGATCACCCCACAACCTACAAAACAGACACAAATTTGACATTTTTAAAACTTTCATGACGATACAACTTTCTTATTTGAAT
The DNA here is from genome assembly GCA_036589455.1 of Ateles fusciceps. Lineage (NCBI taxonomy): Eukaryota > Metazoa > Chordata > Mammalia > Primates > Atelidae > Ateles > Ateles fusciceps. The sequence continues at coordinate 23,094,940 of JAZHEH010003205.1, read as the reverse complement.
GGTGATCTTTTTTTTCTTTTTTTTGAGACAGCCTCTCATTCTGTCGCCAGGCTGGAGTGCAGTGGAGTGATCACTGCAATCTCCGCCTCCTGGGTTCAAGTGATTCTCCTGCCTCAGCCTCCCTAGTAGCTGGTCCTACAGGCGCGTCCACCACGCCCGGCTACTAATTTTTTGTATTTTTAGTAAAGACCGGGTTTCACCATGTTAGCCAGGATGGTCTCGATCTCCTGACCTTGTGATCCGCCCACCTCGGCCTCCCAAAGTGCTGGGATTACAGGCATGGGCCACCGCGCCCGGCCTCATTTATTCTTAAGTTATGTTAGATGCACTTAAGTTAGATGTATTTAAGATCTCGACATAGGGCTTATTACTATGACTTCTCCAAGGGTGGGCAAAACCTTTACCAAGAAAACTGAATTATCATCTGAAAAGCCTCACATCAACTTCTACAGGAGTGCTTTAAAGTATGATACCCAATGAACATTCTAATAGCATGATTAATGTGCCTTCCCTATCACCTGATCTAAAGCAGATTACTCCTTATTATGTAACCAGTATGTCCTCCAGAGCATATGACAAGCAACTTCCTCATTTTTCTTTTTTTTTTGAGATAGGGTCTCACTACGCTCACTGTCCAGGTTGGTCTTGAACTACTGGGTTCAAGCATTCCTCTCGCCTCAGCCTCTAGAGTTGCTGGGACTTCAGGCACAAGCCACTGCACCTGGCTTCATTTGTTTTTGTGTGCTGGGCATCCATCTTTCCACTCCACTCTAAGCTCTGTAAGGGCCCAGACAGCTGTCAAATGTGTGGAGGAATTGCGCAGAAGAACCAGATGGACTGTAAACGCCTGTTTTCTCCATGAAAGTATGGCATGCAGAAGACACCTGACATATGGTTGATGGATGCTTGAATAATTGGAGAGTAAACTTAAGAATACTGGTTCATCAGAGAGGCAAAGGTTGCAGTGAGCCGAGATTGCACCACTGTACTCCAGCCTGGTGCCTGGCAACAGAGCAAGACTCTGTCTCAAAAAAATAAAATAAAATAAATAATAATAATAATAATAATACTGGTTCATTTCGGCTGGGCGAGGTGGCTCACGCCTATAATCCCAGCACTTTGGGAGGCCAAGGCAGGCTGATCACCTGAGGTCACGAGTTCGAGGACAGATTGGCCAACATGGTGAAACCCTGTCTCTACCAAAAATACAAAAATTAGCTGCATGCAGTGGTATGCACCTTAATCCCAGCTACTTGGGAGGCTGAGGCACAAATCGCTTGACCCCGAGAGGCGGAGGTTGCAGTGAGCCAAGATCACGCCACTGCACTTCAGCCTGGGTGACAGAGTGAGATTTGGTCTCAAAAAAAAAAAAAAAAAAGAATACTGGTACATTTGGACCAGGGTGAGATATTGTATGCCCGTAGGACCAGCTGCTTGGGAGGCTGAGGCAGAAGGATCACTCCAGCCCAGGAGATCAAGGTTGTGGTGTGCCAAAATCACAGCTGTGAACAGCCACTGCACTCCAGCCTGGGCAACATAGTGAGACCCACCTCAAAAATAAACCAAAATTATACTGAGGCCAGGTGCTGTAATCCCAGCACTTTGGCAGGCTGAGGCAGGAGGATCATTTGAATGCAGGAGTTCGAGACCAGTCTGGGCGTGGCAAAACCCCATCTCTAAAAAAGTTAGCCAAGCATGGTGGCACATGCCTGTAGTCCCAGGTACTCAGGAGGCTGAGGCAGGAGGATCGTTTGAGCCCAGGAGGTTGAGGCTGCAGTGAGCAGTGTTCTTGCCACTGCACTCTAGCCACTGCACTCTGGCCTGGGTCACAGAGTGAGAACTTGTCCCTAAAAAAAAAAAAAAAAAGAATCCTGGTGCGCCTCTAAGTAACATGTTTCAAGAAGAGGCAAAACGTATTCAGTCCTCTCTACTATCTTTCTGGCCCAACTAAGGTGAAGCCAGGAGGGCCTTATTGACTGCTGCGTTTTGCTTCTAACTGCTTCTCTTTGACAGTTCAAAACCAATAACCAGTTCTCACTATGAAAGGTAAAGTTTGCGACTTAAATGGAATGTCTTCAGCAAACCCCCCTTTTGTTAGAGTTGCTTAGTAACCTCAACTATCTTCTCAGCTCTGTCACGTATGGTTATACCTGCATTCAAAACACACAAACTCCAATAATTTACAAGAAAACCTAAGTTGGTTATAAGGACTGTCACCTTTCTTTCTTTTCCTAAAAGCTTGGGAGCAGGATGTAACTGTGTACCTCCAAAAAAGCCAGAAGAGCCTGAGTTTACATCCTGGCTCAAGATAAGGGGAACTCTGGGGCAAGTTACCTAACTTCTCCAAGACTCAGTTTCCCTAATCGTAAAGCACAGGAAATGGCTGCTTTCAATGGTGCTCTCAGACTTAAGTGCCTCTAATACACTAGGCTGGTGGTGCAAACAGAAATTCCAGTCCTTGGAGATACATAACTTCTGTTGTCTCAGAGTCTCCAGGAAGAGGAAGCCAAGCAGCTTTGTCATCTCCACAGCCTCAAGACATAGAAGATGCTCAATAAATAAGGAATGGGGAGTGAAAAAAAGGCAAGGGTGGGGAAGTAGCCAAGGACCCTCCTGATGGCTTGGGCCTGCACTGCCCATTAAGGTAGCCCGCCAGCGACATGTACTACTGAGCAACAAGGCTAGTGTTAACTGAGATGTGCTATAAGTGTAAAATGCAGTATTTCTAAGACAGTTTTGGGTTTTCTTTTTTTTTTTGAAGGAGTCTAGCTCTGCCGCCCAGGCTGGAGAGCAAGTGGCGTAATTTCGGCTCACTGAAACCTACACCTCCTGGATTCAAGCGATTCTCCGGCCTCAGCCTCCAGAGTAACTGGGATTACAGGCACGCGCCACCACACCCAGCTAATTTTTGAATTTTTAATAAAGACGAGGTTTGACCATGTTGCCCAGGCTGGTCTCAAATTCCTGACCTCAAACTCCTGATCCACCCGCCTCGGCCTCCTGCTTTGATTACAGGCGTGAGCCACCGTGCCCGTCCTCTTAAGATAGTTTTAAAAAAGGAAAATACTCATGACCATCCTGCAAGATGGCAAGACCCTGTTTCGACAAAAAACACAAAAATATTTTAAAAAATTAAGTAAAATGTCTCCAGAACTTTTTATATTGATTACGTGTTAAGATAGTAATATTTTGGACATACTGGGTTAAACTGCATTTAAAAATAAATTTCGCCTGTTTCTTTTCACCTTTAGTGTGGTTACTATAAAATTTATAATTAAATTTGCGATTCACAGGAGACTAGCATTACATTTCCATTGGACAGCGCTGGTGAGAACAAAACCGAACCCTCAATGCCGCCCTTGCGGCAGGGATGGGGTGCGTTCTGGGCCTCCCCATTCGAAAACCAGGAGCCTGGGCGCAGCGAGGCGGGACGGGCAGCCGCGCTAGCGACCGGGCTGGCACTGGGGACTGCGTGCCCCGAATCGCACACCGCGTGGCGGGGGAAAGGGGTCCTGGCCCTCGCGGAGCACCCCTCGGCCCGGGGCGGGAGGCCAGAGCGCCGGCTTCCCGCGCCCCAGATGGCCCGGCCCAGCCTGAAAGGAGGCCTGAGGGAGGCCCGACCGCGCCGCCTGCGCCCTTAGGCCCGGCCCGGACGCCGGGAAGCCAGCCGGCCCACCCTCGGCTCGGTGAGCCCCGGCTCACCTCAGCTGCCGGTCGTACTTCTGCTCCTTGAGCAGCTTCCCCGGCTGCGCCATGGCCACGCCGGCCGCGCGGAGAACCGCGGAGAACCGCGGAGCCCCTGCAGAGCGCCGCCACCACCTCCACAAGCGCGCAGGCGCACTGAGCGCCCCTCCGCCGCCACCGCCTCCTGCGCGCCGCCCGTAGGGGGCGCCGCACTGCACTGCGCATGCGTCACGGGTACGCCAAAGGCGTAAGCGGCCCCGGAGCAGGTCTGGGAATCTTGGTCCCAGTCGGCAGGAGGAGCAGCCCCGCTAGCCTACCAGTACGCGGTCTGGCCGTGCAGCAACTAGGGGCGACTGGGGCCTTGGAATCAGGCACACTTGTATTTTGACCACTTAACTGGTTGTGAGATCTACTCTTTACCCCTCAAATCCTCAGTTTAGTCACCTGTGCAGCGGGGATAAATGGGTTCCAAGTGTCTTTGGCCTTAAATGAGATTTTGAATACAGGAGGCCAGACTCCCCCAAAATCTTGCATGAATAATAACTTTCGTTGTGATTATCATTATTTTTCACCCATTTCTTCCTCTCATGAAAAAGCCCACAAGCCTATTTTAAATCACAAACTCCCTGCTGCAGATGCAAACAAGCCCAGCGCTCTGTTCTTGGAGAATTTAGTCTTGTGAAGGGAGAGGGTCAGTAAACAAGCACTCACCAGACAATGTGGCCTTCCTCTAGATAGAGGGAAGTAGGGTGCTTAGGGTGCACAGAACAACCTCCCCACTCCCCCCTCTCCAAGAATGTTTCATGTGGTGTGGAAATGGAAGGGTTTTTTGTTTGTTTGTTTCGTTTTTTGAGACAGGGTCTCACTCTATTGCTCAGGCTGGAGTTCAGTGGTGCAGTCTCAATTCACTGCAGCCTTAAGCTCCTGGGTAGCAATCCTCCCACCTCAGCCTCCCAAATAGCTAGGACTACAGGCATGCACCAGCACACCCAACTAATTTTTCTATTTTTTGTAGAGACAGGGTTTTGCCATGGCCCAGGCTGGTCTCAAACTCCTGGGCTCAAGCAATCTGCCCACCTTAGCCTCCCAGTGTGCTGAGATTACAGGCATGAGCCACCGTGCCCAGGTAGAAGGGTGTTTTAAGCATAAGGAACAGCAGGCGCCATCTCTAAGAGGCAAAGAAGGCATAGCAAGCTGTAGGTGCTAGAGTAAGTTTGGTCAGGTGAAGAATCGGGGGGTGGTTTGGAAGGTTTGAGAGAAAGTTGGGATGGCATGGGTTCTGAGGACTGCGAACATAGATTCAAGGAGGAATTTAAAGTCCTCCACTTCCTGAAAAGACCCTCTTCTCAGGAAGAGAATGGCTGTCTTGTGGGGGATGGCAGGCCAAGGAAGGAGGTTGTGTTCCATGAGGACAATTGGGAGGGGGGTGGTGGTGCTGAAGACAAGGTGACCATCTGGGAGAGAGATGAAGACTCCTTCCCCTCTATCTTCCAGACCCTACAGGCACCTTCAGCTTAATAACTGCCTGAAGTAAGGTGAAAATGAGCACAGATTCCCCACCCCCAACCGCCTAGGTTGGAAACCAGAGTGGTGGCACAGTTTGATGGTAATAATGCAGCAGTGATGGACTGCACTTTCCCTGGGTGTGTTCTCCAGGATCAGGGTGAGAGTACACCCTCCTATACCTTCCCTTGTCCTTACTCAGCTCTCATGGAACACAACTGATGGGAAACAGAGGCGTGAGGCTTTCCCAGCTCATCATGTGTTTGTGCTGTCACATTTCCTTCTCCGAGTGGACAGGTAAAATATAAGGGATAATAAAATACACTCCAGGAAAGTAGGAAGGTCGAAAGGCAGCAGATGAGAGTTCACTGCTTTGCTTCTCATGCCCATGGACTTCAGGAAAGGAAATATCCTCAAATTTGGTAGAGGGCAAGTCATAGTGCCTATGAAGAAGTAAATGACTTTGAAAAGTCTTGTGTTAGTGGTGTCTGTAAAATGATACCTCACGGTATCACTTTCCTAGGAATGTTGTAACAACCACAAACTGGGTGGCTTAAACAAGAGAAATTTATTGTCTTACAGTTCTGGAGGCTGGAAGTCTACAATCAAAGTGTGGGCGAGACTATGCTCCTTCTGAAACCTGTAGGGGAGAATCTGTCCTTGCTTCTTCTTGGCTTCCGGGGGTTTGCTGGCAATCCTTGGCTAGCAGCCACAGCACTTCAATCTCTGCCTCCATCACTACATAGCATGCTCCCCCTCATGTCTCTGTGTTTCCTCTCTAAGGACACAAGTCGCATTGGATCAGAGCTCATGCTGATGACTTCATCTTAACTGGATTAATTATACTTGCAAAGACCTTATTTTTAAATAAGATCACCACAGGTGCTGGCAGGTTAGGACTTCAGTAACTTCCGGGGAAGACATAATTCAGCCCATACCCAGCAGCTTTGTATTAATATTATTTTTTAGAGGCAGGGTCTCACTATATTGCCCACACTTGTCTCAAACTACTGGGTTCAAGCAGTCCTCCCACCTCAGCCCCCCAAAGTACTGGGACTACAGGCATGAGTCACTCAACCTGGCCCTGCCCATTTTGTAATACAGTTATTTGTTTTACTGTTATTGAGTGGTCTGATTTGTACATTTTGGATATTAGTCCCTGATCTAATGTATATTTTATAGATATTTTTTCTCAATCTGTGGGTTGCCTCTTTACTCTGTCATTTCCTTTGCTGTGCAGAAGCTTTTTGATTTGGTATAAACCCATTTGTCTGTTTTTTCTTTTGTTGCCTATGCTTTTGGAGTCTGGTCACTATTTTTTGGCAGGGTGAGGGACAGGATCTCATTCTTTCACCTGAGCTGGAGTGCAGTGGTTATAATCATGGCTCACTGTAGCCTCGACCTCCTGGCCTCAAGCAATCCTCCTGCTTCAGCCTTCTGAGCAGCTGGGACTACAGGCACCATCCGCCATGCTCGGCTAATATTTTTATTATTTTCTGTAGAGTTGAGAGTGAAAACAATGATAATAATTCAACCCATAAAACCATGTAAAAGTGCCTATGCTGGAGGAGGGGGAGACTGATCAAACAGTTCTTTTGATGGCCCTGCCATGAAAGAACTCAAGGCCTACTGGTGAGTTCTCGCTGTTGTGGAGGGTGGAAACCAGAGGTATCAGACCAGGAAGCCATGGTGTAATTCATTTAAGCTATTGGTTTTCAAACTGTGGTCCTGGACCAGCAGCATCAACATCACTTTGGAAACTTGTTAGAAAGGCAAATTCTTGTCTGGGTGCAGTGGCTCATGCCTGTAATCCCAGCACTTCAGGAGGCTAAGGCAGAAGGATTCTTTGAGGCCAGGAGTTCGAGACTAGCCTGGGTAACATAGAAGACTCTGTCTCTACAAAAAAAAAAAAAAAAAATTAAAAAATTAGCCAGGCATGGTGGTGTATGCCTTTAGTTCCAGTTATGTGGGAGACTAAGGTGGGAGGATCACTTGACCCAGGAGTTTGTGGTTGCAGTGAGCTATGATCTCACTACTGCACTCCAGCCTAGACAGCAGAGTGAGACCCCCCGTCTCTAAAAAAAAAAAAAATTAAGCATTAAAAAAAAAAAGAAAGCCAGGTAAGGTGGCTCACTCCTGTAATCCCAACACTTAAGAAGGTAAGGCAGGAGGATTTCTTGAGCCTAGGAGTTTGAAACCAGCCTGGGTGACATGGTGAGAACTTGTCTCTGAAAAAAAAAAGAAAAATTCAAATTCTTGGAACTTATCCATACTTGTTGAATCAGAAACTGTAGAGTGAGGCCCAGGCAACTGTTTTAACAAGTCATCCAGGTGTTTCTGATACATGCTTCATCCTACCCTGGCTTACTGAGCACTTACTATGATGCCAGGCAGTCCCCTGACATGCATCACCTCGTGAGCTCACAGCCACCCAGTGCAACAGATATTGCTGCTAACCCCGTTTACAGACAGGGGCAGATGTTTGGAGAGAAGAGTGAAGTAACAAAGATTAACAGGTGGTGCAGGGGTTAGAAACAAATACCCCAGTCTGGTGCAGTGGCTCACACCTGTAATCACACCTGTAATCTCACACCTGTAGCGCTTTGGGAGGCCAGGCATGGTGGTGTATGCCTGTAGGATGGGAGATGGAGGATCACTTGAGGCCAGGAGTTTGAGACCAGCCTGGGCAACTTAACAAGACCCTGTCTCTACAAAAAATAAAAAATTAGCCAGGCATAGAGGCGCACCTGTAGTCCCAGCTACTTGGGAGACTGAGGTGGGAGGATCACTTGAGCCCAGGAGTTGGAGGCTGCAGTAAGCTATGACTTCACCACTGTACTCTAGTCTGGGTGACAGAGTGAGACCTTGTTTCAAATAAAAAAGAAACAAATACCCCCAATGGATCTGACCAGACTGCAGTGCAGGTATGTTATTTTATCCAGTCCAGTTGGTCTCAGGGAGGGCAGACTAGATCTTTGGGCTGTCAGGAAGTTTGGGGCTAGCTCTGTGCTAGCAGAGATTATAGTCTGTGGAAGACCAGCCAGGAAGAATGAGTCACAACCCAGGACATCCACCCGGGCCACTAGCCCTCCCTGCCTGTCCTTGCCCATCCTATCCCTTCTCACCCTGGTCCTCACTGGCTCATCCCTTGTCTTTCTCCCCCAACCCCAGAAGCTCCTTGAGGCAGCTGTGAGTATATAAAGTTCACAGTTGTATCACCTGTGCCTGGCCCAGAAGTTGACATCTAATAAATCTTCAATAAATATTTACCGAATGAAAGAATAAATGCCTAAAACTATTGCCATCATAATGTGTACATTTTAAAATATGTTCCTAGCAATGTATGTATTATCTGACTTAGTAATTCTACCTCTATCAATTTATTCCAAGGAAATCATCAGACACACATAAAGATATGTAAGTAAGGAGCCAGGCACATTGGTTCACGAATCCCAGTACTTTGGGAGACTGAGGTGGAAGTATTGCTCAAGGCCAGAAATTTGAAACAGATGAGCCTGAGCAACACAGCGAGAACCCATCTCTTAAAAAAGTCATACTAAAGATGTACAAGTAAGGATATTGACTGCAGTGATATTTGCAATACTGAAAACTAGAAATAACACAAAATCACAGCAGTGTGTGAATAAATATTATGTGTCAAGTTCTGCAAGGCCAGTCAAGCAAGGAAACATTTACCATAGGGCACTGGATGGAAAAAAACTGGTCCCAAAGCCATCCTATGATCCTGATTGCTCAATTGTTTTATTTTTTTTTTTATTTAGATGGAGTCTCTCTGTGTTACCCAGGCTGAAGTGCAGTGGCTGTTCACAGGTGGGATTATAGCATACTACAGTCTCAAACTCCTGGACTTAGGGATCCTTCCACCTCAGCCTCCTGAGTAGCTAGGATCATAGGCACACCACCATACCCGGCCTTGACTATTTACATACTACTAATACATGCAGGTTGAGCATCTCCAATACAAAAATCTGAAATCCAAAATGCTCCAAAATCTGAAACTTTTTGAGCACCTACAAGATGCCATTGTGGGGAGAGGGGGCTGAGATAGTGACACTTGTGTTCTGATGGTTCACTGTCACAAACTTTGTTTCATGCACAAAATTATTTAACATAGTGTGTCAAATTACTTTCAGGCCATGTCTATAAGGTAAGTATAAAATGTAAATGAATTTTGTATTTAGACTTCGGTCCCATCCCCCAAGATACTATGTATATATAAATATTCCAAAATCTGAAAAATATCAGAAATCCAAAACACTTCTGGTCCCAAGAATTTCAAGTAAGTGATGCTCAACCTGTATCAGAAAACCTTGGTAGAGCATCACCCTAATCCCAAAACCAGGAAAGGACATAACCAAAAGATATCCTTGATGAACTTAGATGCTAAAATCCTTAACCAAATACTAGCTAACTAAACCCAACAACATATCAGAAAGATAATCTGCCACGGACAAGTGGGTTTCATACCAGGTATGCAGGAATGATTTAAAATACACAAGTCAATAAATGTGATACACCACATATACAGAATTAAAAACAAAAATCAGGACAGGCACAGTGACTCACACCTGTAATCCCAGCACTTTGGGAGGCCCAGGCAGGTGGATCACCTGAGGTTAGGAGTTCGAGACCAGCCTGGCCAACATGGTGAAACCCTGTGCCTACTAAAAATGCGAAAAAGTAGCCAAGCATGGTGGCGTGCACCTGTAATCCCAGCTACTTGGGAGGCTGAGGCAGGAGGATCACTTGAACCCGGGTGGCGGAGGTTGCAGTGAACTGAGATTGCGCCATTGTGCTCCAGACTGGGTGACAGAGCAAAACTCCATCTCAAAAGTAATACTAATAATAATTAAAAACAAAAATCACATGATCATCTCAATAGATGCAGAAAAAGCATTTGCCAAAATCCAACATCCCTTTATGATTCAAACTCTCAGCAAAATCAGCATACAAGGGACATACCTCAATGTAATAAAAGCCATGTATTACAAACCCATAGCCAACATAATACTGAATGGGGAAAAGTTGAAAGCATTCCCTCTGAGAACTGGAACAAGACAAGGATGTCCTCTTACCACTCCTCTTCAACATGGTACTGGAAGTCCTACCCAGAGCAATCAGACAAGAGAAAAAAATAAAGGGCATCCAAATCCGTAAAGAGGAAGTCAAACTGTCACTGTTTGCTGATGATATGATCATTTACCTTGAAAACCCTAAATACTCCTCCGGAAAGCTCCCAGAACTGATAAAAAAAAAAAAAAAACTCAGCAAATTTTCTGATTATAAGATTAATGTACATAAATCAGTAGCTCTCCTATACACCAATAGCAACCAAGCAGAGAATCAAATCAAGAACTCAATCCCTTTTACATAGCTGCAAAATAAATAAATAAGTAAATAAATAAAATACTTAGGGATGTACCTAACCAAGGAGTCGAATGATCTCTACAAGGAAAACTACAAAACACTGCTGAAAGAAATCATAGATGACACAAACAAATGGAAACACATCCCATGCTCATGTATCAGTAGAATCAATATTGAGAAAATTACCATACTGCCAAAAGCAATCTACAAATTCAATGCAATCCCCATCAAAATACCACCATCATTGTTCATAGAATTAGAAAAAACAATTCTAAAATTCATATGGAACCAAAAAAGAGCCCACATAGCCAAAACAAGACTAAGCAAAAAGAACAAATCTGGAGGCATCACATTACCTGATTTCAAACTATACTATAAGGCCATAGTCACCAAAACAGCATGGTACTGGTATAAAAATAGGCACAGAGACTAATGGAACAGAATAGAGAACCCACATACTTACAGCCAACTGATCTCTGACAAAGCAAACAAAAACATAAAGTGGGGAAGGACGCCCTTTTCAACAAATGGTGCTGGGAAAATTGGCTAGCCACATGTAGGAGATTGAAACCAGATCATCATCTCTCACTTTTTACAAAAATCAACTCAAGATGGATTAAGGATTTTAAGACCTTGAAACTATAAAAATTCTAGAAGATAACATTGGAAAAACCCTTCTAGACGTTGGCTTAGGTAAGGGATTTATGACCAAGAACCTAAAAGCAAATGCAATAAAAACAAAGAGAAATAGTTGAGACTTAATGAAACTAAAGAGCTTTGCATGGCAAAAGGAACAATCAGCAGAGTAAACAGAAACCCCACAGAGTGGGAGAAAATCTTCACAGTCTATATATCTGACAAAGGACTTAATATCCAGAATTTACAACAAACTCAAACAAATCAGTAAGAGAAAAGCAAACAATCTAATCAAAAAGTGGGCTAAGGATATGAATAGACAGTTCTCAAAAGAAGACATACAAATGGCCAACACACATATGAAAAAATGCTCAGCATCACCAATGATCAGGAAAATGCTAATCAAAACCACAATTCGATACCACCATACTCCTGGCCATAATTAAAATCATAATTATGGCCTTTAAGAATGGCGATAATTAAAAAGTCAAAAAACAGTAGATGTTGGCGTGGATGTGGTGATCAGGGAACACTTCTACACTGCTGGTGGGAATGTAAACTAGTATAGCCACTATGGAAAGCAGTGTGGAGATTCCTTAAAGAGCTAAAAGTAGAACTACCATTTGATCCAGCAATTCCACTACTAGGTGTCTACCCAGAGAAAAATAAGTCATATGAAAAAGATACTTGCACACGCATGTTTATAGCAGCACAATTCACAATCGCAAAATTGTGGAATCAACCCAAATGCCCATTAATCAACAAGTGGATAAAGAAACTGTGGTATATATATATACATATATATATATAGACAATGTAATACTACTCAGCCATAAAAAAGGATTGAATTTGCAGCATCTGCAGTGACCTGGATGAGATTCGAGACTATTATTCTAAGTGAAGTAACTCAGGAATGGAAAACCAAACACTGTATGTTCTCACTGATATGTGAGAGCTAAGCTATGAGGACGCAAAGGCATAAGAAAGATACAGTGGACTGTGGGAACCTGGGAGAAAGAGTGGAAGGAGGGTGAGGGTTAGAAGACCAAAAATATGGTGCAGTGTATACTACTCAGGTGATGTGTGCACCAAAATCTCACAAATCACCACTAAAGAACTCACTCATGTAACCAAATACCACCTGTACCCCAATAACTTAGGAAAAAATAAAATAAAATAAAAAAAGAAAACCTTGGCAAGATGGTTACTAAATTGTTAACAGTGGTGATCCTTGAGTAGTGACATCACCAGTGATTTTACTTTTCTTTTATATGTTTTTCTGACTCTTCCAAATTTTCTACAATAGATGTCACTACTCTAATTGGATAAGAAATGTTTGGAGTTTTAAATATACCCAACAAGGCCGGGCACAGTGGCTCACATCTGTAATCCTAGCACTTTGGGAGACCGAGGTGGGAGAATCCCTTGAGACCAGGAGTTTGAGACCAGCCTGGGCAACATAGTGAGACCCCTGTCTCTATATAATCTTTATTTTATTTTATTTTATTTTTTTGTATTTGTAGTAGAGACGGGGTTTCACCATGTTGACCAGGATGGTCTAGATCTCTTGACCTCGTGATCCGCCTGCCTCGGCCTCCCAAAGTGCTGGGATTACAGGCGTGAGCCACCGCGCCCGGCTATTCTATATAATCTTTAAAAAAAAAAAAAAAAAGGAAAAAGAAAAAAAGGAAGTGAAAGCTGAAGGCCAAGGTCGGTTGATGAATGAGGCTTGGCTTTACAAGCTGCTCATGCCCTCCTCCCCCAGGCCTCCATCACAGTCCTCACATATCCCATTCTCCCCCTCCCATATAAATAGCAAAAACCAGGAGCCACTGACACCAGTGAGACCAAAGAGAAAACTCTCAAGCAGAGAAATCAACTCGGCTTTAAAGACAGCATGTAATTGAGACTGGAGGCATCTGAATGGGGGCACAGGCTCCCCCAAGTTGACCTGAGTGGGCTGCTGGGGCAACTGGTGCTTAGCCTCAGAAGGGCAGTCTCCACTGGCTCCTCTCACTCACCTGAGTTCCCAGTACCCAGAGAAAATGCTGAAGACAGGCTGCAGGAAGAAAAGAACTGGATCAACTTTTATGTGGTTGTTAAAGAGGTAATACATGCTTTAATTCATTCAAGAGATACAAAGGAATCACAGTAAAGAGTGTCCTTCCCACCCCATACCACACCCTCCCACAACCTTCCAGCACCCAGTCTCCTCCCTGTAGGTAAACACTCTCCCTAGCTTCTCTAAAGTCCTTTTGGAGAGAACTTGCATATACATAAATGAGAGTCAAATTTAAAATCCACTTCCTCCCTTTCCAGTGATTTTGGACAGTATTGAATGAGGAGCCCAGCAGTCCTGGGCTTTCATCTTTGTTCCGTCACTCACTGTGCATCTTCCAGCCCATCACTCATCTTCTCTGAGCCTTGCTTTTCTCTTCTGTAAAATGTGGTAAAAATCCCTCCAGGGTTACTATGTAGATGAAGCTGGATGCAAGACTACATGAAGAATTCCAATTGTTTCTTTTCTTTCTTTCTTTTTTTTTTTTTTTTTTTTTTTTGAGACAGAGTCTCATTCTGTAGCCCAAGCTGGAGCACAGTGGTGCAATCTTGGCTCACTGCAACCTCCGCCTCCTGGGCTCAAGCAATTCTCATGCCTCAGCCTCCCAAGTAGCTGGGACTACAGACGCGCGCCACCATACCCCACTAATTTTTTGTATTTTAGTGGAGATGGGTTTCACCATGTTGCCTAGGGTGGTCTTGAACTCCTGAGCTCAGGTAACCCTCCCACCTCAGCCTCCGAAAGTTCTGGGATTACAGGTGTGAGCCACCGTGCCTGGCCCAATTGTATTTTTTAAGAACTACAAATAAATATGGAAAAGACCTGAGTCCCTGTGAAGAGGAAGTGGGTCAATGGAGTTTGGGCCATCCCCACAGCTCTGTCTCCCAGGTAAAGGGTGTTGCAGCTCTCCCAGGTAAAGAGTGGCTGGCTTCTCTGGGAGACAGAAGGTCCAGGCCTCACCCAGAAGCATGCTTTTGTATTCTTGATCTGTAGATGCCATTTCTGACTTCGAGACTTGGGGCCTTGACAATGTTGTATTCTCTGTCACATCTGGTCTTGGGGGCTACCGCCTGCATCTCTGTCATAAGTCCCCTGCCCCACCCTAGGGTCAGATTTCCTGCTCCTGGATCAGAGAGGGGCATCTTTGCAGGCCTGGGCAGTCACTGACATCAGCCCTGCCACCCAGTTGTCAATTAATCTCCATAGCTCTATCTGAGGATCCGGGGCTCAGGGCCTGGGAGAGAGAAACTGAGACAGACACAGAGATGTAGGGGAGCCAGGCAGACAAGATGGCAGATTCCTTCACAAGGTCAGCCAAGAGCAGGGCCTGAAAGAATGTCTCTATTCAAGATCTGGGCAGCAGACGTTGTACTAGTGGCTGTTCAACTCCTGCTGAGTACAGGGCCCTGGGTGGGATCATTTGTCTGTCCTTCCATCCACCCATCTGTTTGTCTTTCCAAAACTGCCTGCTGAGGACTAGCCAGAGACAAGCCCTATCCCTGGCGCTAAGATGAATCAGATTGGGCCGGCTGGAGCCAGTGGGTGGAAGACAGAGGACGCACCAGGTGAAGGGCACAACAAGGACCAGGGTTGTGCATGGAAAAATGCTGGACCAAGGCAGGCACCGGGGTTGAGTAAAGGGTGGAGGGCCTGAGCTCCCAGCGGGTGTACTGAAGCTCATGGGGAGGTCAGAAGAGGAGGGACAAATAGCAAGCTATGGAGGGACAGGCAGAGTCCCTGAAGAAAGGAGGAAGCAGCAGAGAAAATAACAGGGAGGGTGGAAGTCAAAGCCTCAGACTTGGTTCCATGGGCAAGCCACCTGGTGTCCCCCCGTCTCCACCTGGTGTCTCTCCACCTGGTGTCTCATGCCCATTGGTTGATGCCACTCCTCCTCACTCCCCCTTAGAGGGAGTGATGCCAGTCCTGTCCCTGCATCTACCCCAGGGCGCCCAGACCCCCCACACTCACAGCACACCCTTGTACCCAGCACCAAGGAGAAATGGTAAAGACGCCAGGGTCAGGCCAGGCATGGTGGTTCACGCCTGTAATCCCAACACTTTGGGAGGCCAAGGCGGGTGGATTACTTGACGCCAAAAGTTTGAGACCAGTCTAGGCAACATGGTGAAACCCCGTCTCTACAAAAAATACAAAAATTAGCTGGGTGTGGTGCTCACACCTGTAATCCCAGCTACTTGGGAGGCTGAGGCAGAAGAATCACTCAAACCCAGGGGGTGGAGGTTGAAGTGAGCTGAGATAGCACCAGCCTGGGTGACAGACAGAGCAAGACTCTGTCTAAAAACAAACAAGCAAATGAAAAAACAAAACCCCCAGTGTCTGGAGTGAGAACCCCAGGGAATGAACCCCCTTCCCCCCTGGCTAGATGACCTTGGGCAAGTCACTTCACTTCTCTGGGCCTCAGTCCCCTCCTCTGTCAGATAGAGCTAATGGAAGCACCCAGCCTTGTAGGGTAACTGATAGGGTTATGCCATAGGAAGGACCCAAAACTTGGCCCAGCACCTACAACAGCCTCTGGCAAACAGGGGGAAGCTCCAATTCTGGACACTTGATGGTCGGTGTAGTTTGCAGTTTAAAGGGGACTTTCCAATCCCAAAGGATTCAGGACCCAGAGCTCAGGTTCCTGGCAGTGGCATTTGCAGGTCTGGGACAAGCCTGGGGAAGGGATGCCATGTGCGGCACCCGCATCTAGTGTCCCAGAGTGGGCACAGGTTGCTGGGGGAAAAGAGGGAGAGTCATCCAGCCAGGACAGGGGTGGGAGTTGAGGGGAGAGGGTTACTTCCTCCTGCCCTGCATCTCTGCTCGGGGTTCAACGGGCTTGCCGGAGGGCGAGGGCGGGGCAGGCCGGCCTCTCTGGCCCTGCTGGGGGGTGGGGCGGGTCCCCCGGGAACTGCTCCTCCCGCCCGCCGCTGCTTTAAGAGGCTGCTCCGCGGTAGCGAGCGGGGCCGGAGCCGCAGCCCGAACAAGCGGACCAAGCCGACCGGGCAGGTGCACGGCTGCGGGGACAGCAGCGGCATGACCGGCCACCACGGCTGGGGCTACGGCCAGGACGACGGTAGGCGCCGACCTCCCCCACCACCCCTGGCTCAGACCCCGACCCAACTACACTCGCCTCAACCCTCGTGACCAAGCCAGTTTCCCGGACCGGCAAGCTCCCACCCTCCAGGCTGGGCCGTGACCCCTCTCCCATCCTGGTCCCCTAATTCGGCCCAAGCCTTGCTCCCCCGCGCCAGGCGCAAAGTCCGCGCTGCACCCCGGGTGGTCCCGCCGCCAGCTAGCAGCCCGGCGGCTGAGTCCTGCCGCCTCCTCTGCGAAACCCCTGACTGCCCAGATTGCTCGGACCCAGGCCCCGGCTCTCACTCACTCGCCCCGGGCGTGCGCAGCGCGTGGGGGTGGCCCAGGGCTGCGGGGGAGCGGGCGCGGCGGAGCGCTGTGCGCGGGTGTCTGTGCGGGGAGCGCGCACGGCGGGTGTGCGGGGACCTCGGGGGATCGGGGCTCCGCGTGGCAAGGGCGCAGTGTCCCCCGGAGAGAGTTTCCCCGCGGAAGTGGCCGAGCTGCCTTCTTGGCTGGTACCTGAGGGAAGGGGGCACATGGGGGCGCAAGCATGTGTCTGGGTGCCTACACCGAGCGGGTGTTTGCGCACGTCCGGGTGTGAGTCGTGGGAGCCCGTGGCCCACACCAGCCTCCTGGGCTGACACGGAAGAGAGCTCCTCTGTCCTGCCTCAGTTTCCTTAGGACGCAGAAAAAGGGAGAAGAGGCAGAAGGTGAGAGCCAGACGGCTGGAGCGTGAGTCTGGGGAAGTCAGTTCTCTTTGGGGGCCATTTCTTACCAATCACGGGTGGGGGTGTGGGGCTTCCCTATTTCCCTAGGGAACCAGTGCAGGACAGGTGGGGTGCGCAGAAGAGAAAGTAATGGTGGGAGGAACAACCCCCAGCCCCACTCCTCTGCAGAGAGGTATCACTTCGTGAGGGTGGGTGGGGACTACAGTCTGGGAAGCCAGAAAGTTGCAGTAGACCAGGGGGGAGGGTGCTGTTTAGTCTCTGGCTCCCCCTGGGACCCCAAGAACAAAGGAGCACATTTTGGAAGAGAACCCCCATATCTGGGCATGCAAGAACTGGAAAGAGATATTCAGAAAAAGATGACACAGACAAGCAGAGAGGGAGGGACAGATAGAGAAGGGGCAGATGGATGGGACCCATAGAGATCATCTCCCAGCACCTGCTCTGAGCCCCCTTTTGGGTGCTTCCCCCAGAGCCAGAGTCCCCTGCCTCCAGCCCTTCTTGCTAGTCCTGCCCACCAGCTTTGAGCACCCAGTGTCCTGTGTAGCCTGCCCCATGGGCCTGCTCCCCCAGGCAGCCGCCCCATCATCCAGGCAGAGCTGAGTTGTCCAGTCCTGGAAGGGAAGGACAGAGGACAGAGGTGCCGGCATGCGGCACTGCTCACAGGGCTTCAAAAATAACCCACAGGGGCCGGGCCACGATTCTGAGTCATCCATTGGGGACATGGCTCTGTCGGCACCTGCTGCTGTTTTCTCAGGAAAACTTAAGAAGCCAAAAAGGGGGAGAAGCACCAGCCGGCAGTAGCTCTAAAAATAGGCTGCAACTCAGGATGTTCCCCAGGGAGATGCTGAGCCTCTCGGCTGCAGATGGATCCTCTGGGAGGCAGGTGGTGGGCGCCTGTGGGTGTGTATGCAGGTGTGTGTGTGTGTGTGTGTCTGTGTGTGTGCATGGGCATGTGTTTTGCTGTGGTCCCTTTATGTAAACTTGAGTCTCCAACAGAGAGGTTTGTGTGTGAGAAAGCATATGCGTGTGTCACATGGAGCCTGCAGGGCTGTGTGTTTGTACACATGCATGTTCTGGGCCTGGCTGCTTTGAGCCTACAGAGCCCAGGTCATTGTGCACGTGTGTGCACAATGGAAGATCATAGAAAGATGAATGTGTTGATAGGAAGATCTCTATGGACTCGTAGGCACACACGTGGGGAGGGCAGCTGGGGGCAGTACAGGTATATGCTGTATATTTATATTAGTACATGTGCATGCACACATGTGTGAGTTGTCCTCAGTTCCCTCATCTGTGAAATGGGGGATCTTGCTGGTTTCTACTTCACAGGTGGTTGTGAGAAGCAAATACATGTCACAGAGTCAAAGCTAGGTTGATGTGAGTTTTTGTTTTTATTATCACAAACACCAGCACCAAATTGCCCAAGGTGCAGAAAGAGGTGAGATACTGATGGGGTCAGGTCAGAGACTTCAGATGCCTGGTCTCCCTGTTCAGGGTTCAGGGTTGGGGAGACTCATTACTCTGAGCCACCCCTGAGCCTGTAGCTGTATTATGTTCCCTTCCATACAGTATCTCTCTGAGCCTCCTATCAGCACTGGAAGGTGAATTTTAGTGAGGCCATTTCACAGACAAAGAAATGGAGTCAGGGGAAATAGCAGAGCTGGGATTGGAACTCCAAGCCATGCAGCTCCACCGCAGGGGCTCACCTCTGAAAGGAGGCCGAAGAGACCATCCTCCATGGGTGTCCTCAGCCTGAAGCCCAGAGATCCTGGCTGGCCTGAGTCCTTGCCCTCCCCCCCCCACCTGCAGGCCCCTCGCATTGGCACAAGCTGTATCCCATTGCCCAGGGAGACCGCCAATCACCCATCAATATCATCTCCAGCCAGGCTGTGTACTCGCCCAGCCTCCAACCACTGGAGCTTTCCTATGAGGCCTGCATGTCCCTCAGTATCACCAACAATGGCCACTCTGTCCAGGTAGACTTCAATGACAGCGATGACCGAACCGGTAAGTGGCCCCTGTCAAAACCTGGCACACGGCCCCTTAGGGTCCTAACCTTGTGTTGGGGGGCCTCAGGAAGCATGCTATGGTGGGCAAGGAAGGCTCCACCTCTCACCAGCTGTGAAGCCTTGGGCTGAGCCTCAGTCTCCTTATGCACAAAATGTGAGCAATAAGACCTACCCTCTTAGGTCATAGAGGGGGAAAAATGAAAAAACCAAGAGAGGTTGATAGAGCTGGCATACAGCAGATGCTCAAAAAATGCTAATTTCTTTCCTTCCCTTTCTTCCCTTCTGTATATTCCTACAGATCAAGTTTGTTTTCACTCCCTGCCCCATCACTGACCTGCCAAGCCCTCCTCCTCCCTGTGTGATTTGGCCAAGCCCAGCAGGGAGAGAAGGAAGCTAACATTTCTGTGTGCCAAGCCCCTTGCTAAGGTCACAAACTACTCATTTATTCTTCTCGAGAACCCATCTCTCAGATTGGCAGATAGAGGCTTGATGAGCTGGGGAGTGTCAGAAGCAGCCTGGACCAGCCCAAAGGTCTCTCTCTCTCCAGTTCACCTATGACTTCAAGGTCCAACCATCTTGGGCCAGAGAGAGGCCAGTGGGAACTCGTGGCAGCTCCTTCCAAGGCCTCTTGCCCTAGAGTCCAGGTACTTCCATGAGAAATTCCTAGGCAGAGGCCTCAGGAGTGCTGTTCAGTGAAGGGATTTCCATCCTTACGACTGGGCCTGTGGTGGGAAGGATGGTAGAATGGGGTGGGGAAGGAACCTGCTAGAGTTTGTGTAAGGAAGTATTAATAACTGCTTCCTTCCCCCCTCCCTCTCCCCTACCCACAAATACAATAAAAGCACCCAAAGGAACTTCAGTTTCAAATAGAAAATTAAAAGGCAAAGAAGATGGAGGAAGCCAGACCTTTTATGAGAAGAGTGATCTTACTTAGTTCTGAGTTCCCTGGTAGGCTAGGAAAGAAGACAAAGAGAATTGGTTATAGTTCTTGCTGCGAAAGAAAGGGAGTCTGGCAGATCCTCAGGAGAGAGACAAAGGATTTGTTTCCTGGTACTGAATTCTAAGAAAAGCCTCCTACTCGAGCTTTGGGAAGGGGACATGGGGCTCTACTTGACCCTAGATGATAGTTTAACGAGGAACAGTTTTCATATGACTATCCCTTCTAATAGCCTTCAGAAGGCACTGGGGGCTTAACTCAGACATCATTAGCTCAATGAAGGCCACTGGGTTGGAAGAAGACACAGGGGTACATGCCTTTGCATCACTGATCTGGGATCTCACCTTCAGGCCTGGCTGGGGCTCCCTCCCCCGCCCAGCATGGCCAGACCTGAGGGCACAAGAAGCCAGTGAAGAGGAAAGAGATGGTGCCACTCACCCACTGTGGGTCACTATGGAGGTCAGATGGGTTGATGTCAGGAGAGTGCCAAACACACAATGAGTGCCCTGTGAATGGCAGTACATCTTGCTTGTGAACTGGGGGAGGAGGCTAATGGATCCAAGGTCAAGGAGTTAGGGAGGGAGCTCCCTCTCCAGGAGCCCACACCATGGGGTCCCAGGTGAAGCATGCTTGGAAAGTGTCATCTGCAGACCTATCTGATTGCTCAGCCTGCAGGCTCAGCTGCTCCTGCTTCCAGGGTTGGGGCAGCCTGACTGGGGCCTCACCCACAGCCACCACCCCCTAACCTAACCAGTGCCCAGGACAGGTCTTGCTTCTTTAATAAGATTGGGCATCAAGGAGGGACTTCTGGACTGTCCTGTCCTCCTCTTTGAGGAGCCCACAGGGCCAAAGCCCTACCCTGGTCACCCATCGTGGAGGGGCCTAGTGGAACTCGGAGCCTGGGGTGTCATCTGATCTAGGAGCTCACATTCAAGCTTAGCTGGGGCTCCTTCCACCTCCAGATCCCTTTCAGCTGGAAATTCTATCAGTCCCAGGAGGCCTCGTTCATGGCCCCAGCTCACCAGGTATCAAAGCAAGAAAGTCACAAAACCAGCACAAGTGGGGCCCTCAGAAGAGGCCATCTCTGGGGGAGATGGCACTGGAGACACCTGGGCCTGTCCAGGAAGGTAGAGCCCCTTGGGAGCTACCCTCCTCCTCTGGAAAAATACCAAGTTTAAAGAAGGCTCAAGGTTCTAGGGAGGCTGTGTTGCCTGGTGATTAGTGGCTTGGGCTTTGGACATAAGAGTTACAAGTTCATACCCTAGTTCAGTGCCTTTGTGTGTGACCTTGGGGAGATGGCTTGCCGTCTCTGTGCCTCAGCTTCCCCTTTATAAAATATGGATAATAATAAGTTCTGTCCTTCATGGGCTACTATGCAGACTAAACAAAATAATCTTTTCAACCTAACCCCGGATCAGAGTTCCAGACATGGGAGGCCTAATTGTTAGTGGTAATGGGGGTCCTGCGAGGTAGGGTCCTACCCTCCGTGGAAAATCAGGCAGGGGTGTGGAGGACAGCTAGATAGAGAGCTATCCTTTGTCAATCCCAGACCCCTCTGCCACCTGCGGGCTGTCAGGATTTCTGCCCAGGCCCAGCTCAAGGGATGGGGGTCAGAGAGGTGGTGGGGACCAACCCAAGCCCAGTCAGCCCAGTGAATTTTCCAAATGAAAATGTATCCCACACTTTGGGAGGTCGAGGCGGGCAGATCACTTGAGGTCAGGAGATTGAGACCAGCCTGGCCAACATGATAAAACCCCGTTTTTACTAAAAATACAAAAAATTAGCCAGATGTGGCAGGTGCCTGTAATCCCAGCTACTCGGGAGGCTGAGGCAAGAGGACGGCTTGAGGCCAGGAGGTCAAGGCTATAATTAGCTATGTTTGCACCATGGCACTCCAGCCTGGGTGACAGAGTGAGACCCTGACTCAAAAAAAAAAAAAAAAAATGTGTCCCTTTCCTGGGCTGCTGCCCTGGTCCTGGCACTGGGCTGTCGGTCGTATCCTGCTGATTGCCACTTGCCCTACTTCTACCCACAGTGGTGACTGGGGGGCCCCTGGAAGGGCCCTACCGCCTCAAGCAGTTTCACTTCCACTGGGGCAAGAAGCACGATGTGGGTTCTGAGCACACAGTGGACGGCAAGTCCTTCCCCAGCGAGGTAAGGGCCCTCCTCCACTTGAATCCCTCTGCTATATAGGAAGGAACGCAGGCCTGGGTAGACAGGGCTTGAGGATGCCTGGGGTGGGGCATTGAAGAGGGGGAAAAAGAGCACCCGGGACTTTTGGGAGAGATACCTTCTGCCCACCCCCCAGTGCAGGGTTTTCCATCTGAACCCTGCTCACTGCTGTCCTTCCTGGTCTGTGTGTCCTGGAGTTTTCTGAAGGGCTATCCAGTCCCACTACAGCCTTGCTGACAGCCCTTCAAGGGTTGAGCCTGGTATTCAAGGCTGTGCATGAACTGATCTTGCCTGGCCTCATCTTTCCTCTCACGTCTTCATACACTGAGCTGCATGTGATGAATCCCCTGTCCACACCTGGCTCCTTCATACCACCAAACTTTTGCCTGTGCTATTCTATCTGCCTGGAATGCATTTCCCCAAGGCTTCCCTGTGATAACCCCCTGCTTATTCTCTGGACTTAGCTCTAGGCACCACCTCCTCAAGGAGGTATCATGCTAGATATTCATGATCGATTTCACAGCTCGTTCCCTGCAAGGCAGGGTCTGGGCCACACTCCTCTTTGGGTCTCCTGGAGCTCAGAAAAGAATTGGGCCCAGAGTTGGGTGGATGCTACTTGTGACCCTCTGGGGCTCCCCCTGGGCCCCCCCAGGATCCCAATCCTGGAAGACTTGACAGCTTCCTCTTCCTGCAAAGAGTCCAGGAGTCTGCTGGGAGTGAGGGTAGCCTGGCTCAGAGATCCCCTTGCCCCTGGGAGGCACGAAGCATTGGCCTGTTTTTGCCCCATAGCTGCATCTGGTTCACTGGAATGCCAAGAAGTACAGCACTTTTGGGGAGGCGGCCTCGGCGCCTGATGGCCTGGCTGTGGTTGGCGTTTTCTTAGAGGTGAGTGGTGCTTTGCTGGGGCCAGGAGGGGCATGGGAGGCCTGGCACTGCCCCTAGTTCTGGAGCATAGTGGGTGCTGGGCTCACACTACCCTCTCCCTGACAGACAGGAGACGAGCACCCCAGCATGAATCGTCTGACAGATGCGCTCTACATGGTCCGGTTCAAGGTAAAGCCCGTGTCCCTGACCCAAGCAGCCGGATGGGGAGGGAGGAAGAGGCTGGCTCGCAAATTGGGCCCATCCACTCTTTCATTCTGGGAGTAAACCCTTGCTGAGACCAAGGGGGAGGGTCAGCACCAGCAGGGCCCTGCACTGATGCCTCGTTGGGGTCAGCAGCGCCCTTGGGTGCCCAGCATGCAGCCTGGCTGGGCATAGGATTGATAAGATGCTTGTCACATTAATGGTCTAACAGGCAATGTCATTGAGGGCAGCTGAAGGCAAGGGAGGGAACATCGTGGCCAAAGAACTCCAGGAGCCACAGCTCTTACATACAAATAAATGGATGGAGAGGGCCTGGCTCAGGCTGGAAGATGGCATCTGGGATCACAGACATTTGCCCACAATTTGCATCAATGGGCAAAGAGAAGCCTAAATCCTGCCGCTAGAAATGGGTGGAGAAGGCCAGGTGTCGGGGCTTATGCCTGCAATCCCAGCACTTTGGGAGGCCCAGGGAGGCGGATCACTTTAGGTCAGGAGTTCAAGACCAGCCTGGCCAACATGGTGAAACCCGGTCTCTACTAAAAATACAAAAATTAGCCTGGTGTGGTGGTGCGTGCCTATAATCCCAGCTACTTCGGAGGCTGAGGCAGGAGAATTGCTTTAACTGGGGAATCGGATGTTGCAGTGAGCTGAGATTGTGCCACTGCACTCCAGCCTGGGTGACAAAGTGAGACTCCATCAAAAAAAAAAAAAGAAAAAGGAAAGAAAGAAAGACAAGAAAGAAAGAAAGGAAAGAAAGAAAGAAAAGGAAGAAAGAGAAAGAAAGGGGAAGAAGCTGCTGGTTAGGTCCCAGTTGGAGGTCTGTGCTGATTCTTGGGTTCCTCCACCTTGCTTCAGGGCACCAAAGCCCAGTTCAGCTGCTTCAACCCCAAGTGCCTCCTGCCTGCCAGCCGACACTACTGGACCTACCCCGGCTCCCTGACGACTCCCCCTCTCAGTGAGAGTGTCACCTGGATTGTGCTCCGGGAGCCCATCTGCATCTCTGAAAGGCAGGTGAGTCCTCTCTGAGGACCAGGTGGAGGGGCATGGCACTCAGGGCTCACCCCAGGCAGGGTGACTCTCCAACCAGCAACCCACAGCCTTTGAGCCCACCTTCAACGTTCCTCCCCATCTTTTGGTAATAAATGTATAGATTCTTGGGTTGCGAGTTAGCTTGATGGTTAATCACCAGAACCTAGACACTGGCTGGGAGGGGGGGGATACCTGGATCGTCAGACCCACCCCCACCGTGTTGGAATCTGAATGCTACATTTGCGGACAAGTTTTAGCTAGAACTAGAACTAGGTGAAGCAGGGTCCAAGCCCTTTAGTGAGTAAGTAAGTAAATGAGAGTCCCGAAGAGAATAATGAGTAGGGAAGAGTAGGGACAAGCCCTAGGAGAAGGAGGAGGGCGGGGTAAAGCTGGCTGGGCAAGTATGCCAGATGATGCATCTGGGGTCATAGAGGACCACAGCACCCCCATTCTGCCCTGAGCATCCCTTCTGCTTCCTCAAGATGGGGAAGTTCCGGAGCCTGCTCTTTACCTCGGAGGACGATGAGAGGGTCCACATGGTGAACAACTTCCGGCCACCACAGCCACTGAAGGGCCGCGTGGTCAAGGCCTCCTTCCGGGCCTGAGCTGCCCACCTGCCTAGCCGGCCACTAGGGCACCATCTTCCCAAGGGCTTCCACGTCAGCAGACACCAAACCATCTGAGGCTCCCCTCCCTAGGGGATGCTGGGGACCCTCCTTCAGCCAGTTTGCTCCTTGGTCACCCTAGATGCTTCTGGATGGGACCCTTGAGTCTGGGGCACCCTTCAGCTGCCCTGGGTACAGGAAGGACAGGAGCTAAGCAGGGTTCAAGCCTGGGGCTGCCTCTGCTCTCCAAGACCCAAAGACCCCTGGGAACCTCCTCTGGTCTTCCCCACTGGCAGTGGCAGCAGCCCCACTCCGTGCGCACACTGTGATGGAGGAGACCAAGCTCCCTGGGGTGGGCAGCTGACACTACCAGAGAGACTCAAGCAATAATCAGAGGGGGGGGCAGAGCTGCCCTCTCGGCATTACCTCTTCTGCAGGCTCTGCCATGCACGCACCTCACTGCCAGGCCATTAAAATCAGCACCCAGCATGCTGGAGGTGACGTGGCCTTCTCCCCTCCCAGCCACCTGCTGCCATGGGCAGGCCCTGGCTATAGCTTATACAGTATCTCCCCTTGTCCCCACCCAGCCACCAAAGCCACCTACATGACAATCCATCCCTGTCGAATTAATAAATTCATGTATCCATGCAACAAATACCAATTGCGTGCTTGTGCTGTTTCTAGCACTGTCCTAGGCTTTGGGGAGCAATGGTGGTGACTCAAGCATTATGTGTTGGGAGGGATATGGGTGTTGAGCAGCTGAGAGTTACACAAAGGGCAGGGCAGGGGCTATGGGAGCAGAGAAGAGGGAGAGACCATCTCATTCAGTCAAGAAATGAAATTCTGGCCAGGCGCAGTGGCTCATGCCTACAGTCCCAGCACTTTGAGAGGCCAAAGCGTGTGGACCACTTGAGCTCAGGAGTTCAAGACCAGCCTGGCCAACATAGTGAAACCCTGTCTCCACTAAAAATAAAAAACTTAGCTAGGTGGTAACAGCATGTGCCTATAATCCCAGCTACTCAGGAGGCTGAGGCAGGAGAATCAGTTGAACTCGGGAGGCAGAGTTTACAGTGAGCTGAGGTTGCACCACTGTACTCCAGCCTGGGCAACAGAGTGAGACTCTGAGAAAGAAGGAAGGAAGGAAGGAAGGGAGAGAAAGAGAAAAAGAAAAAGAAAGGAAGGAAGGGAAGGAAGGAAGAAAGGAGGGAGAGAGGGAGGGAGGGAAGGAAGGAAGGAAAGGAAGGAAGGAAGGAAGGGCGAGAGAGAGGGAGGGAGGGTTCCAACCAGTGTTCGAAGTCAGAGAGAAGGGAACAACGTGTTTAAGCCAAAGGAAGGGCAGGTGTGCTGGCTCAGAGGTGAGAGAGCCCAGTGTGCTTGCGGGGCTCAAAAGGCTCAGTGGGGCTAGAGCCCTGGGGGAAACCTGGGACCCTCTCCCCAGGCTGATGGGGGAGCTACCAAGGGCTTGTAGTAGAGGAGGGGCAGGGCCACGCCTGCAGCTGGGGAAGATCCCTGAGGAATGCGGAGCAAGGAGTGGTCGTGTCCAGGAGGGTGGGGACAGGGTAGAGGGAGGTGGAGGACAAAGGGCTGGAAGAGAGGGAGGTGGTGCCCAAAAGACAGTGTTTGGCTGTCCAGGGAAGAGAGGAGTCCAGGGCATATCCCTGGGCAGAAACTGGAGGCTTTACTTGCTCTGGGAACCCTGGGGGGAAGCTGGCCACATTGGACACGCAGCATTGTGGGATCCTGGAAGGAAAATTTAAGGGGGCATGTGCCTTCAGGCCCAGGCCCTGCACACGCACAACCCCAGGAGGGAGTGCCTCTTTGTATTTATTTATTTATTCATTTATTTATTTTCGAGACAGAGGCATGCTCTGTAGCCCAGGCTGGAGTGCAGTGGCATGGATCTCACCTCACTACAACCTCCACCTCCCAGGTTTAAGTGATTCTCCTGCCTCAGCCTCCCGAGTAGCTGGGATTACAGGTGCCCGCCACCACACTCAGCTAATTTTTGTATTTTTAGTAGAGTCAGGGTTTCACCATGTTGGCCAGGCTGGGATCTCGAACTCATGACCTTGTGATCTGCCTGTCTTGGCCTCCCAAAGTGCTGGGATTACAGGCGTTAGCCACCGAGCCTGGCCTGGAGTGCCTTTTTAAATGTGCATCCTCACCCTACTCCCCAGTCCAAGTCCAGAGAGCGCCCAAGGCAAGTTCACAGTTGGGCTTAGAGACCAAGTGATGGTTGTGACCCAGATGAGACAGGGGCAGGGGCAAGAGGCAGACACTGGGGGTGCTGAGGAGTGATGGGGGTGACCTCAAATGTACAAGCTTAGTTGTGAAGGGGAGAAAGGGACAGTGGAGTGGCTGTAGGGAGACAGGCATATCTGAACACCCTTGGGAAGGAGGTCCCACTGCAAGCCCAGGAGGGGCCGGTGGTGCATGTCATCTGCTCACTTTGGTCACAGCCCCTGTCATTATCACTATACCAGAAGGGAACTTCCAGGCCACAGGGCACTTTTGGGCCTGAGACCTCTAACTTTGACCTCAGTGAGTGGGGAAAGGGAGAGGCTTGCTCTATGGCCATCTCTCCCCACTCCCATGCTTAGGACAAACTTGTCTCTGGAGTGGGCAGGTGTGGGTGTACAGGAGGAGCAGGCCAGATAGAGAGTTACCCCTGCAGCCACCCGTGGCCTGATCTAGATAGGGGCCATTTTCTCCCTCCACTTTTTTTTTTTTGAGATGGAGTCTCCCTCTGTCGCTAGGCTGGAGTGCAATGGCATGATCTCTGCCCACTGCAACCTCTGCCTCCTGAGTTCAAGCAATTCTCCTGACTCAGCCTCCCAAGTAGCTGGGACTACAGGTGTGTGCCACCACGCCCAGCTAATTTTTGTATTTTTAGTATAGAGATAGGGTTTCACCATGTTGGCCAGGATGGTCTCCATCTCTTGACCTTGTGATCTGCCTGCCTCCACCTCCCAAAGTGCTGGGATTACAGGTGTGAGCCACTGTGCCCGGCCCCTCCCTCCGCTTTTGAGGAGATGGTGAGCTGGGGGAGAGGTGTCTGGAGGACAGCATTTGCTCAGCTTGGAGGCAGGCAGCTGTGGCAACAGGGAAGCAATGACAGTAATGTGCCTGTTAAGGCAGGCAAAGGGCCTGGGGCAGACGTCCAGCTCTCCCTGTGATCCAAGAACTGTTGTTACCCCCATTTTACAGATGAGGATGATGAGGCTCAGAAAGTTAGGTAAGCAGGTCACAGAGCAGGATTTGAACCTGGATCTGTCCAATAACTCTTCTACTCTATACCAGAGCAACTGGGCTCAAAGGAGGGTGGGATGGGTATGGTGGTGGCCATCTGGAGGTGGTATAATAGTCCCCTAGCTGCTGACTGTGCCAGGGACCCTGTCCCAGGGACCTCCCAGGGATGGTGGCAACACAGGCCTGGCACTGCAGAGGACTTGGAAAATGGGAGCTGGTTTTATAATAATTATCCTTAGGTTGCCAAGAATCCTCACTCCCTAAGTCCTTTCCCTTAATTCACTTTTTAAATTTAAAACTATTTTAAAGCTGAAAGTGGCCTCCTTATGTTATAAGTACAGCCCCAGATTTGACCCTATTATATTGAAATAGGATGACCCAGCTGGATCCCAGCACACCTGGTCTCAAGGGACCCAGGACCGGATCCTGAGTCCTCATCCAGGGCAAGATTTTTTCCTGGAGGTGATGCTGGAGACATTTGGGACACCGAAGACAAGATGGGCTCTACTTGCTCCCAGGACTTCAGACACACCCTCCCTGGGTAGCCAGGAGTGGCCCTCAGATTAATCCAGGCAAGGTTGTGGGCCCGTCAGCAGCCACAGCCTGCAGAGTCTATGCGCAGGTGAGGGTCACAGACTTCCCTCCAGTGCAGGCCATGGGCCCCAGAGCAGGTCCTTTCTATGGAGTGAGCCTCAGGCGATGGGATGGCTGTGAAGACCTGATCCCCCTGAAGCCCCTTCTGCAGAGGGCTGGCTTCCAACCCCATTGTCACCCTATAGCTGCTGCTGCTGCTGCAGAGGCTTAGGAGTGTCTCCTAATGGCTAGCTCTGGACACACACTCACTGGTGTGCTCATCGGGGGGAGAGTGATCTGTGGCCTGAGCAACAGTTGGAGACGGACAGAAATAGGTCCACAGCGGAGGCTGCAAGATAACCTGACGGTGGATGCCTGGGAGGGAGCCACAGCTGATGTCCAAGCTAAGAGGGGTTGGAGCAGGACAGAAGGCTTTCGGCTACAGTTGGAGTTGGCCTGGGGTTGGGGAGAGGGGTCAGACAACAGCCTGAGCATCTTGGGGACCCTCCCACATCCATAGGTCACAGCACCAACTCTGAGGCCACCCTCAAAGGCCAAAGGTACTGCTGGTTGGTCAAGATTCAGGGGGAGGAGGAGATGTGACTCTTTGAGAAGAAATGTTCTGGCATTTGTCCCCTAGCCAGAGGCAAGGCCTAGGGAATGTATCTCTTTTGAAGTCTCATCAGCTTACAAATCCAAGGGCGCACTTACCAGGTCATACCTGGGCTTTGTACCACATGCCACTCAAGCCCTCTGAAGCTTATTTCCTCCTCTGTAAAATGGAAATGACATGTGAGCCACATCTGTAATTTATAATTTTCGAATAGTAATATCAAATATATAGAAAGAGCCATAAGGCAGGGAGCAGTGGCTCACGCTTGTAATCCTAGCACTTTGGGAGGCCAAGGCAGGAGGATCACTTCAAGACCAGCCTGGGCAACACAGCAAGACCCTGTCTTGTAACAGGAGACAAGACTTGTAAAGGAAGACTTGTAAAAGGAAACAAGTTATCTAAAGAATATACTTCATTTAACCCAATTATATCCAAAATATATGCATTTTAATCTGTCATTAATATTAACAGAAAAAAACTACCAATGAAATATTTTATCTTTTTTTGTGCTAAGCCTTTGAAATCTAGTGTATGTTTTACGCTTATAGTACATCTCAGTGCAGAGCAGCCACATTTCGTATGCTCAGAGCCTTATTTGTCAGTATACAGCTGCACCTTTTTTTTTTTTCTGAGACAGAGTTTCGCTCTTGTTGCCCAAGCTTGAGTGCAATGGTGCTGTCTCGGCTTACTGCAGCCTCCGCCTCCCAGGTTTAAGTGATTCACCTGCCTCAGTAGCTGGGATTACAGGCGCCTGTCACCATACCTAGTTAATTTTTTTTTTTTTTTTGAGACAGAGTCTTGCTCTGTCAACCAGCCTGAAGTGCAGTGGCACGATCTTGGGTCACTGCAACCTCTGCCTCCTGGGTTCAAGTGATTCTTCTGCCTCAGCCTCCTGAGTAGCTGGGACTACAGGCATATGCCACCACATCAGGCTAAATTTTTTTTTTTTTTTTTAATAGAGATGGGGTTTCACCATGTTGGTCAGGCTGGTCTCGAACTCCTGACCCCGTGATCCACCTGCTTCGGCCTCCCAAAGTGCTGGGATTACAGTCATGAGCTACCATACCCAGCCATTTTTTGTATTTTTAGTAGAAATGGGGTTTCACCATATTGGCCAGGCTGGTCTTGAACTCCTGACCTCAGGTGATCCACCTGCCTCAGCCTCCCAAAGTGCCGGGATTACAAGCATGAGCCACTGCACCTGGCCTGCACATCTTAAAAAACAACAACCAAAAAGCCATATGTGGCCCAGTATGATGGCATGTGCCTGTAGTACCAGTTATTCAGGAGGCTGAGGCAAGAGGATTGCTTAAGGCCAGGAGTTCAAGGCTGGATTGCATGATGATCACATCTGTGCATAATCACTGCACTCCAGCCTGGGCAACACAGTGAGACCCCACTGCTAATTTTAAAAAAATTTTTTAAAAAGGGGGGAAAGAAGCCATATGTGGCCAGTGGCTACCATATTAGGCAGCACAGTCCTAAATGGATGTCACTCTGCTGGACAGGTGTCTGAGAAAGCCATCTGACTGGGCATGCAGCCAGGCAAAGTGGCAGGAATGAGTCAGATCTGCTCCCAGCCTCTGTCCTCCACAAGAGCAGTCTCTGAACATTTGATGCCAAGTCGGCTCCCTCCGCCAGGGCCTTCCTCCCCCCAGGAAACCTCTCTAACTCCACCTCACTCAGCCTGGCTGGCTCTGCCCCAGGCCACCCTGACGGGCGTTTCCTGTCCCACTGGGAGAAAGGCCAAGACCCTCAGCAAGGCACTGACTGCAGAAGAGTGCTGGGAGTCAGGGGAGGTGGTAATCCTGGCTTGCTTGAGATTTGATGAGTCTGAGAGGGTTTCCTGGAGGAGGGGCCCAAAGCAACGAAGCTGGCATCCCAGGAGAGGGGCAGAAGCTCAGCTGCGAGAGCATTTACCAGACAGAAAAAGAAGGCCTGGCTCTTACCCAGCCTGTATCAACAAAAAGAAGAAGTGGGGCTGAGGACACAGGGACTCCCAGGCTGCAGAGTCTTCAGATGCCAGGCAGAGGTTTACCCTTACATCCACGGGCCATGGGGTCACTGAGGTCTAAAGTAGGGGCTGAGGACCTCCTGGGCTGGAGGAAGAGGACTCTTCCTGAGGCTTAGAGGGCACCAGGCATCACTTGGTTTGAATCTACCCCTCTAACCCAGGGCTTGAGTGCAAATTCTGGCAGGTGCGATTCATCAACTTCTCCTGCTGCCTCTCCTCAGCCCTGCGGGATGGACTCATGCCTGGACCCTGGCAGTTTCCAGTTTGGCAGTCTGTGAGTGTAACCTACATCCCTCCAGCTGCAACCCCAGTGCTTTTGTCTTCTGGGACATAGGAGGGTGAGCAGATGGTTCCTTTATTCCCACCAAGAGGCCCTCTTAGACTGGCACTGCAAAAAAGGCATAGGGACACGTGAGCCCCTGGGGTCACCTGGGCTCCCAGGGGTCCCTCAGGTTTTTAGGAAGAATGTGAATCTCTTTCTCCTTCTCCTCTCTCAGCTCCTGATCTCAGCATGAGTGTCTGGACACAGGAGGCATCGGAGGGCACACAGCCCTGTCCCTCCAGTTACCTAGGCCCACGCAAGGAGTAGGGCCTTGCTTCTGCTGCTCTTGCGTGTTCAGGAGCAGGGTTTGGGGGTACAACTTCTTCAGCCAGAGGGAGCCACGATAGGATCAGTATGCCACCTAGGAGCTGGTTGTGGTGGCTCACACCTGTAATCCCAGCACTTTAGGAGGCCAAGGCAGGCACATTGCTTGAGCCCAGGAGTTCGAGACCTGCCTGGACAAAGAAAAGCAAGGCAATAGCAAAGACTCTACAAAAAAATACCAAAAAATCAGCCGGGCATGGTAACGCGTCCCCTGTAGTTCCAGCTCCTCAGAAGGCTGAGATCGGAGGATTGCTTGAATCTGGGAGGTCGAGGCTGCAGTGAGCTATGATCCTACCACTGTACTCCAGCCTGGGCAACAGAGCAAGACCCTGTCTCAAACAACAGCAACAACACATAAACCACCTAGGGAATTCTAGGGCATCTGAGCTGATCCCGTTATACAGATACAATAGCTGAGGCCCAAAGAGGGAACAGAGTCTGTCAAAGTGAGTTGGCAGAAGAGCTGAGATTTATGACTCTTCACTCAAGCCAGACAGCCTTATGTAACAGAAACACCCCTACCCCTTGGCCAGGCTCAGTGGCTTACACCTGTAATCCCAGTGCTTTGGGAGGCCAGGGTGGGAGGATCACTTGAGCCCAGGAATTCAAGACCAGCCTGGCAACAGAGCAAGACCCTGCCCCTACCAAGAAAACATTTAAATTAGCTGGCGGTGGCAGTCTGTGCCTGTAGTTTTAGCTACTTAAGAGGCTGAGGTGGGAGGATCACTTGAGCTCAGGGGCTCTGCTTTGATCACACCATTGCATTCCAGCCTGGGTGACAGAACAAGATCTTGTTTCCAAAAAAAAAAAAGACCCTCCCCCCACCCCAAATAACTCCCTGGCAGCCTGTCCTAGTGCCTGAACTCCCACCATTGGAGCTGCATTGCTCACAGGTAAGGCATGGTTGCCTGATGAATGCAAGTGCCCCTGCGAAGGCCACAGCCAGAAACACCTTGTTGGGGAATGATTTTATCGCCTCCTTTTCAGTCTGCTGTGTGATCGCTTCTCCAGGCCTCAGTTTCCCCCATTTGTAAAATGTGTCCGTGGGGAGTCCTGGAAGGCCTCAGGTAGAATTTGAGGGAGGAGAGAAAGTGGATTCCCTCCCCAGAAATAGAGTCAGACTTGTGGCCGAGCTGGGGGACAAAACGCACCAGATCTTAGGCTGTGGGTCACCCCACGTGCCTCCTGAACTGAAAGGGGCCCTGGGGCTGGGGCAAAACCAGCAAGGGCTAACAACTGGAGGAGCCCCCAGGCCCCCAGACCTTAGTCCATCAACGTGACAGGAGCATTTGCAGGCTGTATTTCCCAGCAGCCCAATATAATAGGAGCACAGAGCAAGATTTAATTGATTAACAGAAATAAAGGCATTCTGTTTCTCACTATCCAAGTTCATGAACCACGACCCATACAACAACAAGGTCTGACTTTCAGAGAAGTTAATGCTTGGAAATGATTTCTTTCCTGGAGAGCATGGCTCTAATGGTACAATTCCAGGCAGGGCCAGGTGAGCTGAAAAGATCTTTTGGGGGCAGCCAAGCCTTTGAAGGCCTGGCCCCAGCACTAAATCCAGAAGCCTGTGGTTTCTGGGGGCAGTGGAAAGACCCTGGAGGGGGAACCCCTCCCCAACTTTGTAGTTCTGGTCCACTGAGTGCAGAGAGGTTCACAGGCACCCTTTGACCCCAGGCTGGGGATGGAGTGCTTAGCGCCAACCTGACTGATTTAGCTAGCGCCAGGGGCAGCTATGGCAACTCCTGGGGGCTCAGGTCAGGGCATCAGCATTCAGTTTTACAGTCTTTGGGGAGCCTGCCTTGAGCCTGGCCCCCCTGAGGTCAGAGGTCATGATAGGGGTTTGGAGAAGTGCCAGTGAGCAAAACTAACCCAGAGGGGGCCTGTTAGCAGGTGAGAGCTTAACCAACCTCAGCCAACCTTACTGAGTCCTTGCTGTAAACTAAGACCCCTAGAGATGAACCCTCAGTACCTGAGGCACTCAGAACCTGCCATGGCAGGAAGTGCTGGGCTTCGCATTTCTTTTCCTTCCTTCTTTTTCTGCCCCTCTTCTGAGCCCTGGAAAAACTGGGCTTGCAACTGTGGAAACGGAAATGAATAGCCAGCATTTAAAGTTCTGCTATCAGACCCAGAGCTCCTCACCTCTAAACACGTTTTTTAAGCTTTTTCTTTTAACTTTGTATTTTGATATTTTATAGTTTTTTTAAAATTTTATTTTATAGACAAGATCTCAGTCTGTCGCCCAGGCTGGTGTCTGGTGGCTCAATCATAGCTCACTGCAGCCTCAACCTCCTGGGTTCAAGGGATCCTCCTGCCTCAGCCTCCCGACTAGCTGAGACCATGGGCACATGCCACCATGCCAGGCTATTTTAACATAATTTCAAACTTACAGAAAAGTCAAAAGAATCATACAATGAGAACAGGTGCAGTGGCTCACACCTGTAATCCCAGGACTTTGGGAGACTGAGGTGGGCGAATCACCTGAGGTCAGAAGTTCGAGACCAGCCTGGCCAACATGGTAAAACCCCATCTCTACCAAAAAATACAAAAATTAGCTGAGCATGGTGGCACACACCTGTAGTCCCAGCTACTAGAGAGGCTGAGGTGGGAGAATCACTTGAACCTGGGAGGCAGAGATTGCAGTGAGCAGATATTGTGCCACTGTATTCTAGCCTGGGCGACAGTCAGACCCTGTCTTTAAAAAAAAAAAAAAAATCAGGAAACTAACATTGCTACAGTACTATTATCTAATCCGCATACATTGTTCAGGTTTTGCTAATTGTCCTAATAAGGTTTTTATAACAACAACAACAAAACCCAGTCCATGCATTGCAATTAGCTGCTGAGTCTCTTTAGTCTCCCTTTATCTAGAACAATTTCCCAATCGCTTTGTCTTTCATGACATTGATCATGTTGAGAAATATTGGTTAGGGCCAGGCGTGGTGGCTCATGCCTGTAATCCCAGCAGTTTGGGAGGCCAAGGTGGGAGGATCGCTTGAGCCCAGGAGTTCAAGACCACCTCTGGGCAACATAGTGAGACTGTCCCTACAAAAAAAATTTAAAAATTAGCAGGGCATGGTGGTGCAGCACCCTGTGATCCCACCTACTCAAGAGGCTGAGCCAGGAGGATCTCTTGAGCTCAGGAGGTTGAGGCTGCACTGAGCCAAGACCATACTATTGCACTCCAGCCTGGGAAACAGAGGGAGACCCTGTCTCAAAAAAAAGGACAGGACAGGACAGGACAGGAAAGGAAAGAGGAAAGGAAAGAGGAAAGGAAAAAGGAAAGGAAAGGAAAGGACTAGTTAGATAGTAGGATATCCTCAAATTGTGTTTATTTGATATTTTTTCATGAAAAAGATTGAGGTTATTTCTATTTTGTAGGAATATAATTAAAAAGAATCCATTTTCAGTGTCATATCAACATCAGTAGGCACTTGATATTGATTTGTACTTTTATTGGTGATGTTAATTTTGATTTTAATTTTTTTTTTTTTTTTGGAGACGGAGTCTCGCTCTGTCGCCCAGGCTGGAGTGCAATAGCACAATCTCGGCTCAACCTCCACTTCCTGGGTTCAAGCAACCCTCCCACCTCAGCCTCCCGAGTAGCTAGGATTACAGGTGTCTGCTACCACGCCCAGATAATTTTTTGTATTTTAGTAGAGACGGGGTTTCACTGTGTTGCCCAGGCTGGCCTCGAACTCCTGACCTCATGATCAGCCCACCTCGGCCTCCCAAAATGCTGGGATTACAGGCATGAGCCACCTCGCCTAGCCTTTAATTTTTTTTTTAATTGAAGTGTAATATATGTGCAGAAAAGTGCATACCCCCTTCCTTTTTTTTGAGATGGAGTTTCGCTCTTGTCGCCCAGGCAGTAGTGCAATGGCCCGATCTCGGCTCACTCCAACCTCCACCTCCCGGGTTCAAGTGATTCTCCTGCCTCAGTCTCCAGAGTAGCTGGGATTACAGGTGCCCACCACCATGCCCAACTAATTTTTGTATTTTTAGTAGGGACGTGGTTCCAACATGTTGGCCAGGCTGGTCTCAAACTCCTGACCTCAGGTGATCCACCTGTCTCAGCCTCCCAAACTGCTGGGATTACAGGCATGAGCCACCAGGCCCAGCCAGTATATACCCTTGATGCAGTTTCACAACCTGAACACATCTGTGTAAGCAGCATCCAGATCGACAAAGTACATTTCCTACACCCCAAGCCCCCCATGTCCCCACCAAGTTATTACCTCCTCAAAGTAACCATCATCTTGACTTCTAAGAGTATAAATGATATGTGCCTGACTTTGAACTTCTAATAAATGAAGTCATTCTTTTCAGAAACCTCTTTTATTTCTGGATTTTTTTGCTTATGTTTGAGAGATTCCCAGAACCTACTTTTATATTAATAAATTCAATGCCTCCTAGTATGAGCCTGAAATGAAATTCAAACTTATCTATGCACGCAATTTCAAAAAATCAATTTGATGCCTTAATTATAATATAAAAGACAGTAATTTACAATAAATAATAAAATATATGTATTTACATGTACATAACTAAAATTGTATTTATATATACAAATCACATAATTTTTAATAAAAATAATATGCATGTCAGTATGTAAATAGTGGGGCACAATGATGCTAAAATTGTGATGAAGTCTTCTGATGTTTGTACACATATTTTGTTTTTCTTTCTTTTTTTTTTTTTTTTTTTTTAGAGACAAGGTCTCACTCTGTCACCCAGGCTGGAGTGTAGTGGTACGATGATAGTTTACTGCAACCTTGACCTCTTGGGCTCAAGCGATCCTCCTGCCTCAGCCTCCCCAGTCGCTGGGGCTATAGGCATGCACTACCATACCACGCCTGGCTAATTTTTGTATTATTTTTTTTTTTTTTTTGTAGAGATAGGGTTTCACCATGGTGCCCAGGCTGGTCTTGAACTCCTGGCCTCAAGTAATTCTACATTGGCCTCTCAAAGTGCTTGGATTACAGACGTGAGCCACCACACCCAGCCTGTACCCATATTTTGAAGCTCCGTAAATAGTGGCTTCAGATGCATGTCAGGCAGAAAAAGTGAGTATCCTTGCCCCTACGGTGGGAGTTTCCTAGATGATGAGAACTCCTGGTAAAATTCCCAACAACGCAAAGTACCATCTTCCTTCATTTCACATGATAATTGTATTCCTGAAAAATATTCTACATATTAAAACTGTGCAAAAATCACTTTGTGTTTCCAAATAAAACAGAACAAGGTTGTAGGTTCAAATGGTGATAAACAGATTGTTCATCAGATATCTGCAGAGACTTTGTTAAAAAAAAAAAAAAAAAAACAAGGCTAGGCACGGTGGTCCACGCCTGTAATCCCAGTACTTTGGGAGGCCAAGGCGGGCAGATCACCTGAGGTCAGGAGTTCGAGACCAGCCTGGTCAACATGGTGATACCCTGTCTCTACTAAAAATACAAAAATTAGCTGCGTGTGGTGGCGGGCACCTGTAATCCCAGCTACTCGGGAGGCCAAGGCAGGAGAATCATTTGAACCCGGGAGGCGGAGGTTGCAGTGAGCCAAGATCTCACCATTGCACTCCAGCCTGAGTGACGGAGCAAAGGCCTGTCTCAAAAAAACAAAACAGAACAAAACAAAAACAGATTGTTCACCTGTCTGAACATCCAGGTAGGACACTTGAAGGTCAGGAAGGATTCAAACAATCCCTTGTTGTGTGGAACTGGCCTGGAGGACTCCTGGCACCTCTGACCACCCCAAATGCCAGGGGTCTCCCCCAGACATGTGACAACCCCTTTCCCCAGATGCTCTCCAGGATGGTACAACAGGTCTAGGGGACGAGAGGAGAGGCCATGGCTGGGGGAAGACCACACAGGAGGACAGCAGATAAAGTGTTGGGGTTGGCCTGAAGGAGGCGGAGGCTCAGGTGGGAACATTGATAGGGAACTCTGAGGTGTGGCATCCCCGTGGCGAAATCCTGGGGGGAGCAGGCTGGTCTCTGGGGATGGAAGATGGGGGGGACCCTACATAGGTCTTGCTGCCCGAGACCCCAGGCCATCCACAGAGGATCCACCAGGACCTATACTTCTCTGGGTCCTGCATGGATATCTTCGCTCAGCTGCTCTGGGCCCGTCACGAACTGCACCCCTGAACACAGTGGGGGCCCTGTATCTATAGTCCTTGTAAAGACCTCCATGGGCTGGAAACCCACCTAAGTCACACACCAAAAAGATGATGGGGTCCTCACGTATGTCATTAAATAGACATACAGTCCAAAATGATACTGAACTGACAAGTAACTACAGGTAAGGTAAACATCATTGTGAGTTCCCTCATGCTGCTTTTGTTTTAATAAGATGTTAAATAGCAAATTATTTTAAAGCACCTTCCTTTGGTGCCTTTGAGAACATGCTCCATTTGCCTGTAAGGTGGTCCATCAGTGAAGAGTCCATGAATGGACTCA
This sequence comes from Ateles fusciceps, assembly GCA_036589455.1. Taxonomy (NCBI): domain Eukaryota; kingdom Metazoa; phylum Chordata; class Mammalia; order Primates; family Atelidae; genus Ateles; species Ateles fusciceps. The sequence goes on along the minus strand of JAZHEH010003205.1, from coordinate 23,056,477 downwards.
TTTAATCGGACCCAAGACCTTTTAAAAAAATAAATAATTAATTTTTTGAGAGAGAGTCTCTCTGTGTCATACAGGATCGAGTGCAGTGGCGCTATCACGGCTCATCGCAGCCTTAACCTCTTGGGCTCAAGCGATCCTCCCAACTCAGCCTCAAGAGTAGCCACCACTCCTGCTTAATTTCTTAAATTTTTGGTAGAGATGGAGTCTCCCATGTTGCCCAGGCTGGTCTTGAGCTCCTGGGCTCAAGTAATCCTGTCACCTTGGCCTCTCAAAGTGCTGGGATTACATGCATGAGCCACCATGCCCAACGAAGACCCGAAACCTTCTGAGATAGGTACTATTCTTACTCATATTTTGTTTTTTATTTGTTTGTTTGTTTGAGACAGAGTTTCACTCTGTTGCCCAGGCTGGAGTGCAGTGGTAGGATCCCCGGCTCACTGCAACCTCCACCTCCCAGGTTCAAGTGATTCTCTTGCCTCAGCCTCCCAAGTAGCTGGGATTACAGGTGCCCGCCACCATGCCCGGCTAATTTTTGTATTTTTAGTAGAGACAGGGTTTGACCACTTTGGCCATGGTTAGCTAGGCTGGTCTTGAACTCCTGACCTTAGGTGATCCGCCCCCCTCGGCCTCCCAAAATGTTGGGATTACAGGTGTGAGCCACCGCGTCCAGCCTTATTCCCATTTTGCAACTGAGATATTGAGGATCCAATTGATTAAGACATTTGCCCTGGGTCACACAGCCAGGGGTTGCTGGGGCCGGGACTGTTCTACCTGAGAAGTCTGAGCTTGAACCAAGCTCTAGGCCCCAAAAGGAGTGAAGTGTGTGCACGCGCGCGCACACACACACACACACACACACACACACACACACACACCACTCATTCTCTCTCTCTCTCTCTCTCTCTCTCTCTCTCAACTCTTCCTCCACTCTGGGAAATAAGCCGCTTAGGTGCTTCCCCGCGATCTGTTCTCGCCCCCTGGTGGTCACGTTTAAAGTTGCAGCTGTGTCTTCAGTGCATCCTAACCGCGGATCCATCACCTGGGGCCTAGCCCGGCTGTGCTGGAAAAGAGCTTTGCCTGGCAGGTTGCTACTGGTCAAACTATATAAAATATTTTTGTTGTTGTTATGCTCCTGTTTCACTGATGCCTTAAGCTCTTGCTTCCTCCGCTGACCAGAAGCTCCGGCACTGGACAGGGCAGACAGCTGGCCAGCACCACGACCACTGGACTCCTGGGGAAAGGACGTGCACTGCTCCCCAAAACTATGACGGATAGAAGAGGGCACAGGGCCAGGCGTGGTGCCTCACGCCTGTCATCCCAACAGTTTGGGAGCCTGAGGCGGGCGGATCACAAGGTCAGGAGTTCGAGATCAGCCTGGCCAATATGGTGAAACCCCATTTCTACTAAAAAAAAAAAAAAAAAAAAAATATATATATATATATATATACACACACACACACACAAAATTAGCTGGGTGTGGTGACAGGTGCCTGTAATCCCAGCTACTTGGGAGGCTGAGGCAGGAGAATTGCTTAAACTCGGAAGGCAGAGGTTGTAGTGAGCCAAGACCATGCCATTGTACACAAGCCTGGGCAACAAGACTCCATCTCAAAAAAACAAAAAAAGTTGACCCAGGCGGGGCGTGGTGGCTCACACCTGTAATCCCAGCACTTTGGGATGTCAATCACTTGATCCACTTGGGTGGATCACTTGAGTCCAGGAGATCGAGACCAGCCTGGCCAACGTGGTGAAACGCCATCTCTACTAAAAATACAAAAATTAGCCGGGTGTGTTGGCATGTGCCTATAGTCCCAACTACTTGGGAGGCTGAGGCAGGAGAAGCTTGAACCCAGGAGGCAGAGGTTGCAGTGAGCTGAAATTGCACCACTGCACTCCAGTCTGGGGTGACAGAGTGAAACTGTCTCAAAAAATAATATTTTTAAATAAATTAAAGTTGACCCAGTCTTCAGCATAGCCTGTAGATGGGGGGTGCCCTGATTACAGTGACAGGTCCTAGTTCTTCGGACAGAAATAGCTCTTGAGCCAAGGAAAGGAGGGCGGCTGTGCTCCAGCACCCTGCATGCTTCTCCCTGCCCCCCCATTCTGCAGTGAACACACAGCTGGGGGAGGGGCTGCCCCCACAATATATGTGGGAAGGGCTGCCCCCATTCAGCAGATGGAGAAACTGAGGCTCCAAATGTGGTAGAGGTCCCTTGCGCAAGTCACTCATTCGATCAATGGCAGTGCTGGGGTTCTTGTGTCTGCCTGACCCAAGGCCCAGCCCCTTAAGCCACCACATCACATGGGGGGGCCCTGTGCCAGGGGGAAGCTCTTGTCTTTGGGGAAAGTAGGTTTAAAAAATGGCCATGGGCTGTGCACTTCCTACGTGAGCCTCCAGGCTGAAGTGCCCTCCTGGTCCTCAACAAGGAAGAAAACATACCCAGTCTGGATTCTCAGCCTTCTACGAAGTGGGTTGTTCAGGTGAAGGTTTGTAGGGTTTGATTGTTGCTATCGGCTAATTAAAGAGTGCTTGGTTTTCTATGAGTGTGTTTCAAACTGTATTTCCCATGAAGGCGGTGGGGGGTCAGGGGCAGGTTCAGAAATATCCATACGTTGTTAACACCCTCAAAATGAAGGCAATGCATGGGTATATTTAAATTGCAGTCTTTCTCTACCAATAATTTTGCAAAGGAAAAAGAGGCCTGGCACAGTGGCTCATGCCTGTAATCCCAGCACTTTGGGAGGCCAAAGCGGGCAGGTCACCTGAGGTCAGGAGTTCAAGACCAGCCTGGCCACCATGGTGAAACTCCATCTCTACAAAAATACAAAAATTACCTGGGCATGATGGTGGGTGCCTGTAGTCCCAGCTACTCAGGAGGCTGAGGCAGGAGAATCACTTGCACCTAGGAGGCAGAGGATGCAGTGAGCCAAGATCATGCCACTGCACTCCAGCCTGGGCAACAAGAACGAGACTCCATATCAGAAAAAAAAAAAAGCATAAAATAAAAAATTAAAATTAAGTTATAGTTGTTATCTAAAGGTGAATAACCAAAAACCACAGCATGAGGCAGGAGGCACTCACTGTCTTCCCTGGAGGAGCATGCAGGAGCTTTCTCTCTGACCTTGGAGATGCCCAGACTGGCTCCTCCAACTACTAAATGGGGGAAGCTTCCGGGAACGTGGCTTGATTGGAGTCCAGAAAATAGGACCCAGGCCCATCTCAGCCAGGAGCTTAAAGTGGGATTCTAGGGAACCTGTGCAAGTCAGTTCAGGTCTCTGGACTTTATTTTACACCTTAAAGGATAGATGGGCTGGGCAAGGTGGCTCACATCTGCAATCCCAGTACTTTGGAAGGCCAAGGCAGGAGGATTGCTTGAACTCAGGAGATTGAGACCAGCCTGAGCAACACAGTGAGTCCCATCTCTACAAAAAGTAAAAATTAGCTGGGCGTGGTGGCACATGCCTGTAGTCCCAGCTACTCAGGAGGCTGAGGCAGCAGGATTGCCTGAGCCCAAGTCAAAGGCTGCAGTAAGCTATAATTGTGCCATTGTACTCCAGCCTGGACAACAGAGCAAGACTCTTTCTTTAAAAAAAAAAAAAATGCTGTCTATCGATGGCAGTTTATGGATTCGCACGAGAAGAAGAGAGAATTCACAGAACTGTCATTATTTTACCTTGTGTCTTTACAGAGGTATATTTGGCTGTTTTGTGAGACATTCTGGGAAATAAAAAAAAAAAAAAATGAATAGAAGGGTGTCTTGGCCGGGCGCAGTGGCTCATGCCTGTAATCCCAGCACTTTGAGAGGCTGAGGTGGGTAGATCACAAGGTCAGGAATTTGAGACCAGCCCGACCAAAATGGAGAAACCCTGTCTCTACTAAAAAAAAATACAAAATTAGCTGAGCATGGTGGCACATGCCTGTAATCCCAGCTACTCAGGAGGCTGAGGCAAGAGAATCACTTGAACCTGGGAGGCAGAGGTTGCAGTGAGCCAAGATCAAGCCACTGCACTCTAGCCTGGGTGACAGAGTAAGATTCCATTTCAAAAAAAAAAAAAAAAAAAAAGAAAGAGAAGGGTGTCTCACAAAGTACATGGGTACAGCCAGATGTGACTAGTTTCTACAGCAAAGAGGAGGTTCATGGGGAAACATCTGGAATTCCTGCAATAAAACTGGATGGATTCCTTTTACTGCACAATTTTAGACCGTTGACTATGTACATTTTGCATTCTGAGTCTCTTCCAATGATGGGCTTGAAGAGGGAAATTAAATAATAACAATAGTAGTCTGTAATTGCTGCGTAATAAAGTTTACTGTGTTGTTTTCAGTATAAAACCTACCCCCCCAGCTATGCTTAAAGTTAACTAACTCCCTGTAAAACCTGCCTTATTTATTCTCCCCCACATTCTCAGCGAAGTTCCCAGGCAACTCAAGACTCCTGTTTTTCTTGCTGACCAGCTGCAAGGTCACAGGGCAAGATAACACCCAAAGAATGTACAGTGTGTTTCTCAAAATGCTTATTTTTCAAATGTAACACACATCACAAGACATATTGTTCTTTGTTCTGGCTTCTGTAAACCTGTTAGCTGCTATGTCATCCTGAATGTATAAAAAGTACCCCATTTTCTTTGTCCTTTGCTCAGTTTTCAGATTCGAATCCACTGAGCCAGTGCACCTCAATAAAATCCTCCTGTTTCACCCATTGGTCTCTCCGGTCTCCTGAATATTCTGCAACAGGCTGTGGCTCTTTTCTCTCAGAACATTTTGTGGATCGTGTTCCAGGGAGCATGCTTTAGGAAAGCAGGAGGGAGATGCCCTCTCAAGAACTTTCCAGCCCTGGCCCAAGGGTGGGAGATGGGGCAGGCAGCCCTGGCCTTAAAACTTCAGCCCTTCTTTTCACCCACAAGGCCAGGACCTTTGCCCCTGCTGTTTTCTCTCCATGGAATAGAGTGTTCTCTCTCAGATTCCATGAGGATTCACTCCCTAACTTCCTTCAGATTCCTCTCAAAAGCCTTCCCTGATTTCCCATCTACAAGGGCGGCGCCTCCAGTCCTGTCTGCAGGGCGGGTGCAGCGGCGCTCTGACCTCTGCCCTGCTCCCTCCTTTGCCCCAGAGAGTGGGCTGTGCTGTGTCTTCTTCCCCTCCCACTCTTATGTGTAAGTGTGTAATGCAGACTTTATTGAATTGTTCCTGATTGTTAAATATGTGTTCTTAAAAATAAGAAAAGTAGGCCAGATGCGGTGGCTCACGCCTGTGATCCCACCACTTTCAGAGTCTGAGGCGGGAGGATTGCTTGAGCCCAGGAGTTTGTCTCTATTTAAAAAAAATAAATTAGTAGGACCGGAGTGGTGGCTCACGCTTGTAATCCCAGCACTTTGGGTGACTGGAGAGGATGGCTTGAGCCCAGGAGTTCAAAACCAGCCCTGGTAACATAGCAAGACCATGTCTCTACTAAATAAATAAATAAGTTAGTAAAAAAAAAAAAAATTAAAAATATGAGAAGAGTTTGTTCTCACTTCAGAGAAAAAGAAAATAAAAATAATAAAATATAAAAATATAAGAAAAGTAAATAATGAAATAAATGGAAAAATAAAGAATGTGAGATCCAGCTGGTCTGTGGTGGCGTGTACCTGTAGTCCCAGCTACTTGGGAAGCTGAGGCAGGAGGATCTATTGAGCCTGGGAGCTCAAGTGCAGTGAGCTATGATTCCGCCACTGCACTCCAGCCTGAGCGAGACTGGCTCATAAAAAATAAATAAATAAATAGACCTACAGTTTTATGATACATTGATAAGCATTGGTTACTGCTGGCTTGTGTGTCCTACTAAACTTTTCTCTGCATATAAACAGGCGTGCACACGCGGAGGAGAAGGGGAAAGAGAAGAAATACAGAAATAAATCATTGTTGTTATTATCGAAACGCCTTCTCTCCTCTGTTGTAATCGGTCTTTCCACTTGATGTTCTGTCCTGGCCAATTCCAACCGTGCGCCTGCTCAGGGCGAGGTGGCGTCCCCTGCAGCCCCCCACCTGGGGGTTGACACCCTGCACTCACCCTTGTGCGCAGTCCCCGGTGCTCGCACGCTTCGCATAGAGTTGCTCACCGGCTCGCTCTCACCAGGCTTCCCCGGGAAAGGTGGGGAGGGGCTGCTAGGCACTCGCGGTTTCCTGTTGGAGATCCACCGTCTCCCTGAGTAGCTCAGACTGACGCTTCAAGGCCATTGCCTGCTGACGCAGCCGACTGCGGTCCCCCACGGCGCGCGCGCCTCCCGAGCGCGAGGTCGCCGGGCAGCACCCCCTGCTGGCCGTGTCCCCTGAAGCCTCGGCCGCAAGTGCGCGCTGCTTGAGCCTCTGAGTCTCCTCTCCCAGCTTCTTCCTCTTGGTCCACACACACCAGACTTCTAGGCCGTTCAACTCTCCAAACTACCTTTCTTGAAAGGATATGAGTCATTTGCAAATTGGAGTGCAAACGACAACCACAAAACCCACGCAAATGCCCTTCCATGTAGTTTTACTGAGGCTCGGAGAGAGGAATTGACTGGCCCCTAGGGTCACACAGCAAATAGGTGGCAGAGCTGGGCCTCCCTCCTGAGACCCACAGGGTGATGGAAAATTTCTCCTCTCCCTCCTCCTCCTCCTCCCCCTCCCCCCTCCCCCCTCCCTCCTCCTCCCCCTCTCCTCCTCCTCCCCCTCTCCTCCTCCCCCCTCCTCCTCCTCCCCCCTCCTCCTCCTCTCCCTCTCCTCCTCCTCCTCCTCTCCTCCTCCTCCTCCCCCTCCTCCTCCTCCCCCTCTCCTCCTCCTCCCCCCTCTCCTCCTCCTCCTCCCCCCTCCCCCCTCCTCCTCCTCCCCCTCTCCTCCTCCTCTCCCCCTCCTCCTCCTCCCCCCCTCCTCCTCCTCCCCCTCCTCCTCCTCCCCTCCTCCTCCCCCCTCCTCCCCCCCCCTCCTCCCCCCTCTCCTCTTCCTCCCCCCCCCCTCCTCCCCCCCTCTCCTCCTCTTCCCCCTCCTCCTCCCCCCTCCTCCTCCCCCCTCCACCTCCTCCCCCTCTCCTCCTCCTCCTCCCCCTCTCCTCCTCCTCCACCTTCTTCTTCCCCTTCTCCTTCTCCTTCTCCTTCTTCATTTGTTGGTCTGTCTCTGTTGCCCAGGCTGGTCTCAAATTCTTGTCCTCAAGGGATACACCTTCCTTGGCCTCCCAAAGCACTGTGACTACAGGCATGAGCCACCACCCCTGACCAAGGTGATGGAAAATTATGAGCCTACCCCCTGAATAAGTCCTGATTGGGGATGAGTGTGGGTTGGTGGTGGCAAAGAGCGATTGTTTTGCCCCTAGGGCACAGATCACTGCAATCTTGGGTGTAGCTGCTCTTTCTGGTGAGTAAAAGGAATTATCCCTGTTTGGAAAAGAGACTGAAAAACACAGGTCATATTTCCCCCAGAGGGTCTGCCCATCCTCCTCTACAGGAGAGCAAGCTTTAGCATTGGCTTTAGCTTGAGGAGCTTAAAACAACAATTTAAAGACTTCCTGACAACCTGGTAAGCCTGTTGATGCTGTTACTTCAGAGGAGATTTGAATAAAGGGCTGAAGAAGGACTTGTATTTTTCAAAAACTCTCAGGCCTTTTTCACTGGCACAGCCTCAAGACTTGCTAAACCGTCCCTGAGCTAGCTGCCCCATAGGGAGGGGGTGGCCATTCCCTCTGAAGGAAAGGGGGCTCTGGGGGTGTGTTTGTGTGGGCCCACATGTGTGGTTAATTTGGGAGGAGACAGTGCCAAGAAAAGTCACCTAGTTGGCTAAAAGACGGTGAAGTTAAATCACTTGATTTGGGATGGCACAGGTCTCTGAGAGAATTTTCTCAGGGCAAAAATATACTCAGATCGATAAGAAGGCTCTTCTGGCTTTATTCAGATGCTCTGGGGAGTGAGAATGCCACAGAACTCCTGCAAGGACAAGTTTTCCTGCTAACTGGCAAAGGACAAAGACACTTGAGATTTTTACAAATTATCCCAGATATCAGTGACAGAGTTGCTCTGTTGCCCAGGCTGGAGTGCAGTGGCACAATCTCGGCTCACTGCAATCTCCACCTCCCGGGTTCAATCGATTCTTGTGCCTTAGCCTCCTGAGTAGCTGGGACTATAGGCATGTACCACCACACTCAGCTAATTGTTGTATTTTTGTAGAAATGGGGTTTCACCATGTTGGCGAGGCTGGTCTCAAACTCTTGGCCTCAAGTGATCTGCCCACCTTGGCCTCCCAAAGTGCTGAGATTACAGGCATGAGCCACCGTGCTTGACCGGAAGCTACAGCTTTGACAGTGAGAAAGAAACTGGCTGTCACCATTTCAGGTCCTCCTGACACAAGATCATCCTCAAATCCAGCTTTCCTAACATTCCATAGAAGTCGTCTGTAGCCAGGCACAGTGGCTTATGCCTGTAAGCCCAGCACTTTGGGAGGCCAAGGTGGGCGATCACTTGAGCTCAGGAGTTCAAGACCAGCCTGGGCAACATAGTGGGACTCTCGCTACAAAAAATACAAAAATCAGCCAGGTGTGGTGATATTTGCCTATAGTCCCAGTTACTCGGGCGTCTTGAGGTGGGAGGATCACTTGAGCCTGGGAGTTTGAAGCTGCAGTGAGCTGTGATTGCACCACTGAACTCCAGCCTGGGTGACAAAGCAAGACCCTGTCTCAAAAAAAAAGTCTTGTCTGCATCGGTGAAGAATGAGGAATTAGGGGACTTTTTTGGAATTATCCAAGAGATCCATTTCTCTACCCCAGTCTCTCACCTGGCTGGTTTTGTTTTTGTTTTGTTTTTGAGACAGAGTCTTGCTCTGTTGTCCAGGCTGGAGTGCAGTGGTATGATATGTGCTCACTGCAACCTCTGCCTCCTGGGTTCAAGCGATTCTCATGCACCTGGCTGTTTTAAATATAGTTTTGCTGTTTCCCCCTCATGATGCAAGTTATGCTAGATCGAATAATGTATACTTACTGTAGAAAATTTGTAATGCTGACCTTGTCTCTTTAGGATAAATTGAAAGAAGTAGAATTAGTGGATCAAAGGTATGCCCATTGGGTAGCCTCCATGTACACTCTGTATTAATCTGTTTTCACACTGCTCTAAGGACTACCCAAGACTGCATAATTTATAAAGGGAAGAGATTTAATTGACTCAGAGTTCCATATGGCTGGGGAGGCCTCAGGAAACTTACAATCATGGCAGAAGACAAAGGGGAAGTAAGACACTTATTACCTGGCAGCAGGCAAGCAAGAGCACAGGGAAACTGTCACTTAAACAATCAGACCTCGTGCAGAACTCACTCACTATCACGAGAACAGCATGGGGGAACCGCCCCCATGATCCAATCACCTCCCACCAGATCCCTCCCTTGACACCTGGGAATTACAATTTGAGATGAGATTTGGGTGGGTTCAAAGAGCCAAACCATATCACACTCCCTGCTAAGATGGCAATGCTCTCTTGACAACATTATGTATTTAAACCATGTTTTAATATTTGCCAGGTTGACTGACAACAATCACTGATTCATTTAATTAGCATTTCTTTTGTTTTCTTTTTTTCTTTATTATTTTGAGACAGGGTCTGGATTATTTTGAGGCAGGTGCCTGGCCATTTCTTTGGTTTTGAGTGAGGCTGAATATTTTTACATATTTTATCTAACAATGCCAATCAAACCACTGAGTGCAGTGGCTCACACCTGTAATTCCAGCACTTTGGGAGGCCAAGGCAGGAGGATCACAAAGGCAGAAGTTCAGGACCAGCCTGGACAACATAGTGAAACCCCATCTCTACTAAAAATACAAAAATTAGCCGAGTGTGGTGGTAGGTGCCTGTAGTCCCAGATACTTGGAAGGCTGAGCTGGAAGAATTGCTTGAACCCGAGAGGCAGAGGTTGCAGTGAACTAAGACCACACCATTGCTTTACAGCCGGGGTGACAGAGTGAGACTCCGTCTCAAAAAAAAAAAGAAGAAAAAAGAAAAAAGCCAATCGAACTATGCTTTCCCTTTCTGGAAGGAAAGATAAATAATCCTTTTCCTTCATATTTGCTTATAAGACCTTGGGACAAGGAAGCCTTGAGAGATCTGGTGAGGGACTTGGGTTGGCCATCCTATATAGGGTGACTGAACTGGTTATGGCCTTGACATGAAAGTCCCCGTGCACACATGATCATCCAGAGTGCATTTTTACTTTGGAAGTGGGTGTGTGTGGTAACTTAGAAAACTCAGTGGTTTCAGACTTGGTGGAATGATCTAATTTTTCTCAGGAGAGTGGTGGGGACAGCCATCTGTGTGCCTCAGCAGTCAGCCCAGGGCCTGACACATTGTGGGCACCCATAAATGCCTGCAGACTGAGTAATTAAACACTGCTGCCTGTGTCCCAAAGGGTAACCCGTTGTGACCCTACATGACCTATCTTTGGGGATTGGGGGGAAGTGTGCTTTTACATTCTCTTGCACCCTTTTTTTTTTTTTGAGACAGAGTCTCACTCTGTCATCCAGGCTGAAGTGCAGTGGCATGATCCCAGCTCACTGCAACCTCCGCCTCCTGGGTTCAAGCAATTCTCCTGCCTCAGCCTCCTGAGTAGCTGGGATTACAGGCACGCACCATCACGCCCAGCTAATTTTTGTATTTTTAGTAGAGATGGGGTTTCGCCATGTTGATCAGCCTGGTCTCGAACTCCTGACCTCGTGATCCACCTGCCTTGGCCTCCCAAAGTGCTGGGATTACAGGTGTGAGCCACTGCACCCGGCTCTTGCACCCATTTATTGGAATCCCTAGACATATTTTTAGTTTGGGTCTGAAACAGACTTCTTAATATGCAGGAAGAGAGATATTGCAAATCCTGACTTTGAACTTCCGGAAAGGGCTAAGGGTTAGTGGAACTATAAATATATGAGGGCAAGTCTGACAGGAGCAGTTTTATTGTGATCACGTCCTTGGGTCCAGGAGGCTGGCTAGGCTCCCCAGGTAAGCCAGTGTGTCTTCCTCCTGGAAGATCACATTCTCAGGGTGCCAAGCGGCTTTTTTCTGGTTGTCTCCTATTTTTCTGTCTCCAGGGAATGACTCCATTTGACTTACTGTAGTTACAAGAGTTCTGTTAAAACAATTTATAAGGAAGCAGATGATCACTGGAATGCCACAGTGTTAGGACCAGAAGGGACCAAGGGATATTATCTGGTGTCCCAGTTCTCTGCTTCTCTCAACCTACCAGCCGCCAACCAAGCTGCGTTAATTGTCAGTAGCAGGCCAATATAATGGTCAGTTCAAAGCTTAATGGTTTATGGGAAATCACTGAAGCTTTTAGGGCAGGACTTTGAGGGGCTTTTTTGATTTGGTTTTGTTTTTGAGATGGGCTTTTGCTCTGTTGCCCAGGCTGGAGTGCAGTGGTGCGATCTCGGCTCACTAAACCTCTGCCTCCCAGGTTCAAATGATTCTCTTGCCTCAGCCTCCTGAGTAGCTGGGACTACAGGCCGGCGCCACCACTCCCAGCTAATTTTTGTATTTTTAGTAGATACGGGGTTTCTTCATGTTGACCAGGCTGGTCTCGAATTCCTGACCTCAGGTGATCCGCCCGCCTTGGCCTCCCAAAGGGATTACAGGCGGGAGCCACCACGCCCGGCCTTGGAATTTGAGATTTAGAAGGATCATTCTGCCTGGCTTGATGACTCACGTCTGTAATTCCAGCACTTTGGGGAGCTTGAGCCGAGCAGTTTGAGACCAGCCTGCGCAACATAGAAAGACCTTGTCTTTACCCCCAACACCACCAAAAAAGTGGGGAGGGGCGTCATTCTGGCTGCTCCGCTCTGTGGTTAGAACCAAGTTAAAGGTGGTGGAGTGAAAACCAGGTGAGATGCTTGGACTAGGGTGGCTGCTTTATTGGATGGATAGGTGGATACCAGGGTGGGGCTCTTAGCAGAGGCTTCTGGAGCGGTTGATACCGAAATGGAGAGGAAGCAGTGGGGTGTTCTAAGAACGGTGAAGAATTGGAGAGGCCGCTGGGTTCGGGGGTGTGCAGAGTGTGGCGGCCGCGTAGTTGGCGACCTCAGGCACGTGATTGCCTGGCCCGTAGCCCCGAGCTCGAACACCTTCAGCACCCGGGCCCGAGTAAGGGGAGGTGTTGGCCCCTCCCGGGTCCCGCCTTTCTGCCGCCTCTCGTCCTCTTTGGCCATTGGGCAATGTCTCCGTCCATCAAGGGCCCGCCTCCGCAATTGAGCCAACCAGGGCTGGCGGGAGGGCGCTTCCTCCGGCAGCTGGGTCCTTACTAGGGGCTGCCGCCTGGGTGAAGTGCGGACCCGGTGGCTGCAGTTGTGGAGCTGTGCGCAGGCGCAGAACTGACCGGCTCGAGCGGGCGGCTGTGGCCTCGCAAGCTGGTGAGAAGCGGGCGAGGGTCCGAGGTAGGGAAGGGAACTAGCGGGGGATGTGGACACCTCTCTACCCACCAGGCCTCGCCGGCGCCTGACCCTGCCGGCCTGCGGCACCGGCTCAGGTGACGGGGCGGAGAGCTGAGGTGAGGGGGCGGACCCGCGGCCGGAGGGACCAGCTGGGCCCACGACCACGGTCACCCCACTCACATGCGCGCGCCACGTGGGCCCGCGGGCTCGCCGACGACCCTTGATTACCTACTGGGGCACCCCACTAGCTGCTCTGGCCCTTCGAGCACCCCTTGGAGCTCCGTGTCCCCCCTGCGCGCCCCCTGTTTTACAGGCTGGCAAGCCGGGGCTAGAGGCACCAAGCGGGTCGCCCGGGGACACCCAGCTGGGGTACCGCCGTGCCGGAGTTCTAGGGAGATAGGGCTTGGTGGGCTCCGTGCACTTAGCGATGAGGCTGTAGTCAGAGACTTGAACTTGGGACCTATCTCTTTTCTTTAAGGGTGCAAAATGGTTTGCGTCCCAGCTGGGGCGGATCGCCCTGCACCGCTGCCTGTCTTGGCTGCAGGGCTGGAGCGTCAGGCGCCCTCTGCTCCCGGACCACCACCCCCGTCCCGACTTCTGCCGGGTGGGGGTAGGGGGGGGCGGAAGGGGGTTAGGGGACGGTCCTCAGTGCTGGGAGCTCTCAAGATCCCGACAAATGATCTCGAGATGCCGAGGGGCAGGATTCATACATGAAACTTGAGAAAAACTCATTATAATGGGTCAAGGTGTTTTTTTCTTATTTTATTTTATTTATTTAATTTTATTATAAGGAAAAATACCACCAGAAGCTAGTGAAGGGACTAGGAAACTCATCACCTCCTTGAGGAGGCAGATGTGAAGCTTTTGGAAATCAGTTTGGCAATGAGTCTCCACCCTTTGACCTACTGACTCCCTGTCTGGGAAATCACTAGGATAAAACCTAAGTAGAGAAAAGTTTACTGCATAAGGCAGTGCAGTTTGGTGGGGTTTCGTTGTTGTTGTTGTTGTTGTTTGAGATGGAGTTTCGCTCTTGTTACCCAGGCTGGAGTGCAATGGAACGATCTCGGCTCACTGCAACCTCCGCCTCCTGGGTTCAAGCAATTCTCCTGCGTCAGCCTCCCAAGTAGCTGGGACTACAGGCGTGCACCACCGTGCCCAGCTAATTTTTCTGTATTTTTAGTAGAGACGGGGTTTCACCATGTTGACCAGGATGGTCTCGATTTCTTGACCTTGTGATCCACCCGCCTCGGCCTCCCAAAGTGCTAGGATCATAGGCGTGAGCCACCGCGCCAGGCCTTTGCTGTTGTTTTTTTTTAAAGAGACAGATCTGGCTCTGTCGCCCAGGCTGCAGTGCAGCGGTGTGATCATAGCTCACTGCAGCCTCGAACTCAGAGGGCTCAAGCAATCCTCCCACCTCAGCCTCTTGAGTACCTGGGACTACAGGCACGTGCTACCATTCCCAGCTAATGTAAAAATTTTGGTAGAAATAGGGGCACTTGCTGTATCACTCAGGGTGGTCTCAAACTCCCTAGCCTCAAGGGATACTCTAGCCTTGGCCTCTCAAAATGCTGAGATTATAGGCATGAGCCACACTATGCCCAGTCCGGTTTGATATTCTATATTAATAAATAGCAAGTAGGCCAGGTACAGTGGCTCACGCCTGTAATCCCAGCACTTTGGGAGGCCGAGGCAGGTGGATCACCAGGTCAGGAGATCAAGACCATCCTGGCTAACATGGTGAAACCCTGTCTCTACTAAAAATACAAAAAATTAGCCAGGCATGGTGGCAAGCGCCTGTAGTCTCAGCTACTTGGGAGGCTGAGGCAGGAGAATCGCTTGGACCTGGGAGGCGGAGGTTGCAGTAAGCTGAGATTGTGCCACTGCACTTCAGCCTGGGCGACAAGAGCGAGGCTCTATCTCAAATAAAAATAAAAATAAAGTAAATAAATAGTAAGCAAGTAGTTAGAAACAACTTCTAACTCTCTAGCAGTAGAGAATGGTTAAGTAAGTTGTGATTGTTTATGCCAAAATGTAGCCATTAGATGTAAAAAAATACCTTATCAGAAAAGCCAGATTCAAAGTTGTGGTTACAACTCTACAGAAATATGTACAGAATGACCGGGCACGGTGGCACAGTAAGTCCCACCTGTAATTTCAGCACTTTGGGAGGCCAAGGGCAGAGGATCGCTTGAGCTCAGGAGTTTGAGACCAGCCTGGGCAACACAGGGAGACCCTGTCTATTAGCTGGGCATGGTGGCACATGCCTGTAGTCCCAGCTACTCGGGAGGCTGAGGCAGGAGAATACCTTGAGGCAGATGGGCAAGGCTGCAATGAGCCATGATCTTACCATTGCACTCTATCCTGTGGACAGAGCCAGGCTCCATCTCAAAAAAAAAAAAAAAGTGGGAGGACCAGGCGTGGTGGCTCACACCTATAATCCCAGCACTTTGGGAGGCTGAGGTGGATGGATCGCTTGAGTCTAGGAGTTCAAGACCAGCCTGGGTAACATGGCAAAACCCGATCTCTACAAAATGCATAAAAATTAGCCAGGCATGGTGGCGCACACCTGTGGTCCCAGCTACTTGGGAGGTTGAGGCAGAAGAATCACTTGAATCTGGGAGGCAGAGGTTGCAGTGAGCTAAGATCACGTCACTGCACTCCAGCCCAGGCAGCAGTGCAAGACTCTCAAAAAAAAAAAAAAAAAGGGGAGGACAGAATGACTGGAGGGGTATGTACCTAATGATGAAAATAATAACTGTTTTTTTAGCAGAAGGGTCATATTTTATTAAATTCTCACAAAACCTTCTAAGACTAATATTCCCATTCTGCCAATAGATAACTGGAGTGAGTGTTACCCCATCAGCAGTGTGTCTGATGCTACACAGGATAGCATCACAGCTAGTGTGCTGTTGGGCCTCTGAAAATGTCATATTTAGCCGGTATTTGAGGACTTAGTGTGTGCCAGGCACAGGGCTAGGCACTGGAAAGCTGTTGGTGAGTAAGGCAGCTGTGGTTGCTTGAGTCACAGAGTTTATAGACTAGTGGGGAAGTATATATATATGATTTATTTTTTGGGACAGGGTCTTGCTCTGTCGCCCAGGCTGGAGTGCAGTGGCGGGAGCACTGCTCACTGCAGCCTTGAGCCTTGACCTCCAGGGCTCAAGCAATCTTCTCACCTCAGCCTTCTGAGTAAATGAGACTATAGGTGTGTGCCACCATGCCCAGCTAATTTGTAAAAAAATCTTTTTGTAGAGACCAGGTCTTCTTATGTTGCCCAGGCTGGTCTCAGAACTCTTAGGCTCAAGTGTCCTCCCACCTCAGCCTTTGGAGTGGCTGAGATTACAGGTATGAGCCACTATTCCTGAAGCAGATTATTTATTTATTTATTTTTGTTTTTATTTTTTTTTGAGACAGGGTCTCACTCCCCTTGTCCAGGCTAGACTGCAGTGGCACGATCACTGCTTTCTGCAGCCTCAGCTTCCTAAGTTCAGGTGATTCTCCCACCTCAGCCTCCCAAGTGGCTGTGACTGCAGGTGCACACCACCATACCTGGCAAATTTTTTTTTTTTTTTTGGAAAGACAGGGTTTCACCATGTTGCCCAGGCTAGTCTTGAACTCCTGGGCTCAAGCTATCCACCCACCTTGGCCTCCCAAAGTGCTAGGATTACAGACATGAGCTACCACATCTGGCCACTGAAGCAGATATTTTAAATGAACACTTATAGTCTGCTGGTGAGAATGAGTTTAGTGTATTTTAAATAGTTTATTCTAAGTTATTTTTGTTCAGGATATTAGCAAATTGAATGTTTTCAGAGGTCAGTATTTTTAAGAAATTAAAATTGAAACTTCAACTTTTTAATTTTTAGGTTTAAATATATCCTTTTTTGCTGAGGGAACACAATTGCTGGTACAGTGTCAGAATGTCAAGTACTGTGTCCTACTGGATCTTAAATTCTACAAGGAACAGCATTGCCACATTGCACGGGGGCAGACGCTTATACTCCAGGTGCGTCTCAAATAGGAATAAATTTAAATGGAGGCTCTTTTCCCGGGTGCCACCCACCCTAAACAGTTCCCCATGTGGTGGCTTCACTCTCTGCAAAGCCTACAGACACACATCAACAGAGGAAGATGATTTTCACTTGCAACTCAGCCCTGAGCAAGTAAATGAAGTACTTCGAGCTGGTGAGTCAGCCCACAAGATTCTTGACCTTGAAAGCAGAGTTCCAAATTCAGTGTTGCAGTTTGAGAGCAACCAGCTGGCTGCAAATTCCCCAGTGGAGGACCGGCGAGGTGTAGCCTCCTGCCTGCAAACCAATGGACTGATGTTTGGCATCTTTGATGGACATGGCGGTCATGCATGTGCCCAAGCAGTGAGCGAGAGGCTCTTCTACTATGTGGCAGTGTCCCTGATGTCCCACCAGACCCTGGAGCACATGGAGGGAGCTGTGGAAAGCATGAAGCCCTTGCTGCCCATCCTGCATTGGCTCAAACACCCAGGGGGATAGTATCTACAAGGACGTCACATCCTTGCATCTTGACCACCTCCGTGTCTATTGGCAGGAACTGCTTGACTTGCACATGGAAATGGGACTAAGCATTGAGGAAGCATTAATGTACTCCTTCCAGAGACTGGATTCTGACATCTCGCTGGAAATCCAGGCCCCCCTGGAAGATGAGGTGACAAGGAACCTGTCACTCCAGGTTGCTTTCTCCGGGGCAACAGCTTGCATGGCTCATGTTGATGGAATTCACTTGCACGTGGCAAATGCTGGTGACTGCCAGAGCCATCCTTGGTGTCCAGGAGGACAATGGCATGTGGTCTTGTCTGCCCCTTACCCGTGACCACAATGCCTGGAACCAGGCTGAGCTGTCCCGGCTAAAGAGGGAGCACCCTGAATCAGAGGACAGGACGATCATCATGGAGGACAGGCTGCTGGGTGTCCTCATGCCCTGCAGGGCCTTTGGGGATGTCCAGCTGAAGTGGAGTAAAGAATTGCAGCGCAGCGTTCTGGAAAGGGGCTTCAACACTGAGGCCCTCAACATCTACCAGTTCACACCTTCACACTACTATACTCCACCCTACCTTACTGCTGAGCCTGAGGTCACATACCATAGGCTGAGGCCCCAGGATAAGTTCCTTGTGCTGGCGTCAGATGGCCTGTGGGACATGTTGAGCAATGAGGACGTGGTGAGGCTGGTGGTGGGGCACCTGGCTGAGGCAGATCGGCACAAGACAGACCTGGCCCAGAGACCAGCCAACCTGGGGCTCATGAAGAGCCTGCTGCTGCAGAGGAAAGCCAGCGGGCTCCACGAGGCTGACCAAAATGCAGCCACACGGCTGATCAGACATGCCATCGGGAGCAATGAGTATGGGGAGATGGAGCCAGAGCGGCTGGCGGCGATGCTGACATTGCCAGAGGACTTGGCAAGGATGTACAGAGATGATATCACTGTCACTGTGGTATATTTTAACTCAGAATCAATTGGTGCATATTACAAGGGGGGTTAAGAATCTCCCATCCTGTTGTCAAGGTTAACATAAATGCTCTTCTAAAACGTTTTCACTTACTCTTAAACTAGCTATCCAAACTTTACTATTAAAAGCGTAGGCAGATTTAATTTGCTAAATAGACTAACAGGAGGAAAAAAACAAACAGCCTAGCTTTAAAAAACAGTGAAATAGCAGTGATTTCTTGTTCCTGTATGTTTTGATCAAGTCTTATGTGCAGAGAGGACAGAGCATAAACTCTATGGAATTGGCTTGGGCTCATGTAGCCCAAGTCTTTTGATGAAGATGTTAAACTGTGTCAGCCTGAGCCTTCAAAGGGTAAATTTAATCATGATTCTGAGAATAAAGAACTTCAGGATCTTCTGAGGTCTTGCTGCAAAATCTGCAAATTTGATAATTCTCCTGAATTCACAATCATGGACTTCTAGACTATGAAGAGAGATTTTATTTGTTTGTCTTTTATTTAAATTACTAAGGCCTAGGTTTACAAAGCATATTACAGTACACTTTTCTATGCAATATCCTAACTTTTTTTTGTGTGATTATGCTTGTGAGAAATTTTGTAATACTACATTCTAGTTCTGTTTTCATTTGTTTTAAAATTGAATCCTTAAACTTGCAAACACGCCTGCTGTAAGCATGCTTGGAATGACTTGTTTTGGTTTTCAGCTGATAGGATCTATGACTCTGGACCAGCTGAATTTACTGGTGTAGCTTTTGTTCCCCTCTACAGAGTCCCATTCTAGAAACTTTGAGCCATGCTGGGAGGTAACTAGTCTATGCCTTAACCCCTAACCTTTCCTGTGTTGTAAAATTTCCTCCTGGGCTGAGCCTTCGGGGGTTGATTCACAGCATTTAAGCTTTCTGATTATACCTCTCAAACATTCTTCTGTCAATTCTACACAATCCTTCTACCTCTGCTATGCTGAACCCCTCACTTACCCTGCACCTCCCGATGACAAAATACTGTGTGAAAGAATCTTTCACATGTTCCTGCTTCATGTGGTTGCAGGAAAGGAGAAAATGTAATTGCATATGGTACTTGTGGTGATAGACGTTTAGACAGGACAGGTTTATTTAGTGGATTGTGGACTGAAGATTCAGCCTCTATCTGGAGAGGTGCAAACACAAAAGGCTTAAGGAAAACAGTTTCTAACCAAGGTTCTCTGAATCCTTTACTGAGAGGTGATGCGGAGGAGGAAGGAGTGAGACTTACCAAATCGGATGCTTGCCCCAATACTGTGGGATAAACCACCATTGCCACTCCTCAGGAATTAGACCATATTTAGTATAGGAGTTGGGGCAAAAATAAAAGTTTAACTTGTAATGGCTTCTGTGGGCTGCAGATTCTTTGTATTTACTTGGAAATTCAGTCATGTGGATCCGTTGTGGAGATGAATTTCATCTCATGAATTGCTGTGGCATTTAAGCAACAGGAAATGTGTCCCTAAATGGAAACAACTAGAATCCCACAAAACCAACAGTTTTATTTGCCTGTGCTACATCAGGCAGAATTCTTCAATGAAGTTGAGCTACATTTGTTGATCCCTTTTCTCATCTTACCCCTTTATGCCATCCACTGAAAAGAAAAGCAAATAGCTAGGTTTGGTTTTCTGTTTTTTTGTCTGTGTCCCAGCTGACATTCAGTCAAATATTGGGATACTTCTAATTTGGTGGTGTTTCTCTGCACATTTTTCAGTGCAACTATTTAGTCATGTAGTTTCATCTAAGACATTCTGTTTTGAATATTTAAGCCTTGATCCTTTTATTCTGAAACCATTAATATTCCTTCTTATCACCTAGATCTTTTTTCTTTTCTTTTTTTTTTTTTGAGACAGGGTCTTGCCCTGTTGCCCAGGCTGGAGTGCAATGGCATGATCTTGGCTCACTGCAACCTCCGCATCCCAGGCTCAAACAACCCTGCCTCAGCACCCCCCACCCCCCAACAAGTAGCTGGGATTACAGGCGTGCAACACCATGCCTGGCTAATTTATTTTTTATTTTTTGTAGAGACAGGGTTTTGCCATGTTGCCCAGGTTGGTCTTGAACTCCTAGACTCAAGTGATCTGCCCACCTTGGTCTTCCCAAGTGGTGAGATTATAGGCATGAGCCATCACACCCAGCCTATCTCCTAGATCTCAAATCAAAAATAAAATGTAAATCACTTCCATTCTGCTAGCATGAGGGTTTGTTACTAAAACTGAGGATTCTATCTGATGTTTACTTTTTGTTGTTTTTTGAGACAAGGTCTTGCTTTGTCACCCAGGCTGGAGCGCAGTGGTGTGATTATAACTCACTGTCATGTCAAACTCCTGGGCTCCAATGCTCCCTCCCACCTTAGCCTCACAAGCAGCTGGGTCTACAGGCATGAACCACCATGCCCAGATAATTTTTAAAAATATTTTTTTTTTGTAGAAACATGGTCTTGCTATGTTGCCCAGGCTGGTTGTCTGACATTTCCTTTGTCCTTTATTCTTTATACCAACTAAACCCTGGAGTACACTTGAAGCCTTTACTGGCATACAGAGTACCTGAATCCTACTTTGGAGCCTAGCATGGGTCATAAATGTATCTGATTTATTAACTTGTGAGACAGCTGAGAGAACACAGACTCCTTACCTGTGACTCCAGGCGTATCTGTTTTTTCTCTGCCTAATAGATTTTCCTGCTTTCTAGTTAGTAATATTGAGAAAGAAGAAAGCCTTATTTATCATTTGATTTTTTCCACTGTGAATCATCAGTTATTTCTGTGAACATTCTGGGGAGCTCCTCCTGGTTAAAGTCCTATTTCCCCTGACCACTATCCTGCTGTCATTGAGCTTCTTGAAGCACATGGACTACTGCTTCAGGGACAGTGGGATTTGAGAGGAGGTTAGTAGTACTTGTCAGGTATTTTAAAGCATTTATTATTCCTTTTATACAGAGATTTCAGTATTGAGACTTAAAATGAACTGAAAAATGAGATTGAACATTTAATATCTTAGATGTAACTTTTGAAGAAAGTCTGCTTTGGTGCTTAAAATTGTATATGATTTTAGGTAAGAAACTTTGATAATATTGGCATAATTTAGATTTACTCCCTTTTTTTCTTTTTTTTTTTTGAGACAGTCTCACTCAGTCACCCAGGCTGGAGTACAGTGGCACAATCTCAGCTCACTGCAACTTCTGCCTCCTGGGTTGAAGTGATTCTCGTGCCTCTGCCACCCAAGTAGCTGGGATTACAGGCATGCACCCCCACGCATAGCTAAGTTTTTGTATTTTTAGTAGAGACAGAGTTTTGCCATGTTGGCCAGGCTGTGAACTCCTGAGCTCAAGTGATTCTCCCACCTCAGATTCCCAAAGTGCTACCATTATAGGCATGAGCCACCACGCCTGGCCAGATTTTTAAAAAATATATAAATATAGCTCTGTTGATTCTGGGGCTTGGTCAAAATGGATAGATAACATAGTATTCTAAATTCAAATTCATGGCTAGGCACCGTGGCCTGCATCTGTAATCCCAGCACTTTGGTAGTCCAAGACAGAAGAATTGCTTCAGCACAGCATGAGACCAGCCTGGGCAACATAGACATTGCCTCTACAAAAAATTTTTTAAAAATAGGCAGGTGTGGTGCATGGCCTGTAGTCTCAGCTACTTGGGAGGGTGAAATGGGAGGATCTCTTGAGCCCAGGAAGTCTAGGCTGGAGTGAGCTGTGATTGTGCCACTGCACTCCAGACTGGGCTACAGGGTGAGACCGTGTCTCAAAAAAAAAAAGTTTGAATTAAAAAAAAAAAAAGCTGACTGGGTACGGTGGCTCATGCCTGTAATCCCAGAACTTTAGGAGGCTGAGGTGGGTGGAGCACCTGAGGTCAGGAGTTCAAGACCAGCCAGACCAACATGGTAAAACCCCGTCTCCACTAAAAATACAAAAATTAGCTGGGCGTGGTGGCACATACCTGTAATCCCAGCTACTTGGGAAGCTGAGGCAGGAGAATTGCTTGAATCCAGGAGGTAGAGGTTGCAGTGAGCCAAGATTGTGCCATTGCACTCCAGCCTGGACAACATGAGCAAAACTCCATCTCAAAAAAACAGAAACAAAAACAAAGTCAAATTAGCATGATAGATCAGATTACTTAGATTCAACTTTCTGAGATGTTATTCATAACATTAAGGCTAATTTATTATAATGAAAATGTAAACGTTGAGGTATGTTAATATATAAACATCTTTTTCCCAGAGGTATCTTTGGCCTGCCTAAAAGGTCTTTAGTATTCAGCACACTGGGTAAAGTTCAGTTTAGACACAATCAAATTGGCATCTTTTAAACATAAGTTAAATAGAAAGAGCTTGAACTTGAGTTACTTAAAGATACAATATAATTAATTATATGGAACAAAACAAAAATGTATTTAGAATGACTCCGGCTTCACTCTTGTCCATCAGCCCCTAGTGGCCTATGTTCAGCCTTGGGAAAGTCTTAACTTCCCAGGTTAAACCAGAATATTCTGGAACTGAGCCATCTAACTTTCATCTTAAAGTGGATCATTTGTCTCTGAAACGTGACTCTTGTGGCAGAAAAAGCCCTGGTGTTGCCTTGGAGCTGGGGATAAAGGCCAGTGGGCCAGCCTGTGATGAGAGCTATCCCAGGCACCATCTGAGTGGAAAGCTCATTGGACCAGCCATGCAGCTGTCTGAAGCACCTGAAGCCCTGTCCCTTACTCCTCAGGCACCTGATGCTTAACTTGCCTCCTGGGAAATAATTATCAAGCATTTACTTGGAACAATTATTAATCATGTTCTTTAATAATTACTGACATTTGTATTTTAAGCTGTATACCAATGTTCGTATTTGACACTGATTTTCTAACCATTAGAGATATTTAATTAAAACTTGTAAATGAAAGAAACAAAATGAAATTTGGTTTCTTTTGGTTTGAATCCTATTTTTTTTTTCAGTCCTTAGGGTACTAGATTAGACCAACCTTTGTTTCACCACCTTTATCTGACCGTGGAAGATTTTAGGCTGTTCAGGAGTCCACCCAAAAGAGAAGTATGCTGCCCTGCAAAGTGTGGGTGGCTGCTGCCCACACGGGAGGTCCCCATTTAGTGTTAACCGTGTGTGGAGATCCGAAAAGATGCGAAGGCTTTTGTTGTGAGGGTCTCCACACACTCAGGGCCAAAGCCTGCCAGAATTTCATACTGTGTAACTAGAGATTTAAAAACCAACTTGGCGCATTACCCCACCCCCTGGAAGAGAGAAGTGGGCAGAAGTGGACAGTGTGGTGGCTCATGCCATCATGCCCAGCCAACTCCCCTTTTCAGCATGACCAAATTCAGGCCCAGAGGCTGAAAAACATCCATAACACAGTGGTAGAGGCAGGATTTGAACCAAGTCCAAAGTCTCAATACTGGGCTTTCAGGAAGGGATAATTATGAACAGATTTTTCCATAATTTTGGCCTGGAATGGGTGGGGCGGGGAAGAGACTTGGTACTGAGAGGAAGCTAGAAGGCTTTTTTGGGGTTATTGCTGATAATAACATTGTTCTGTGGGCAGAGTGTGGTGTCTCACACCTGTAATCTTAGCACTTTGGGAGGCCAAGGTGGGAGGATTGCTTGAGCCCAGGAGTTTGAGACCAGCCTGGGCAACATAGTGAGACCCCCATCTCTACAAAAATAAAAATTAAAATTAACCAGGCAAAGTGGTGCATACCTGTAGTCCCAGCTACCTGAGATGCTGAGGTGGGAGAGTTGCTTTAGCCCAGGAGGTGGAGTCTTCAGTGAGCCATGGTTGTACCACTGCACTCCAACCTGTGCGACCAAGTGAGACCTTGTCTCGAAAATAATAATAATGAAATAAGGCCGACCACCATGGCTCACACCTGTAATCCCAGCATTTTGGGAGGCCAAGGTGGGCAGATCACCTGAGGTCAGGAGTTTGAGAGTAGCTTGGATAACATGGTGAAACCTCGTCTCTACTAAAAACACAAAAATTAGCCATGTGTGGTGGCGCACACCTGCAATCCCAGCTACTTGGAAGGCTGAGGCAGGAGAATTGCTTAAACCGGGGAATCGAGGTTGTAGTAAGCTGAGATATGCCACTGTACTCCAGCCTGAGCAACAGAGCAAGACTCAGTCTTAATAATAATAACAAAATAGTTCTGTGGACTCTGATAATGCTTTGGCTGTTATGAGTCAAGCTACATATGTTTAACTTTATATACATTCCAATGTCCCATCATTTTGGAACATGATAAAGGGAACACAGGGAGAATTAAAATTTTTAAACTGAGCTGTTTTGAGCTCTTTAAATAGAGCAGGAGGAATTAAATTTATAGACTTATTTTTCACTTTTCATTTCTATACTTTTTTTTTTTGTTTTGAGACAGGGTCTGGCTCTGTCACCCAGGCTGGAGTGCAGTAGCATGATATTCTTACTGCAACCTCCGCCTCCTGGGCTCAATCCATCCTCCCACATCAGTCTCCCGAGTAGCTGAGACCACAAGTGTGTGCCACCATGCCTGGCTAATATTTTTTTGAATTTTTGGTAGAGATGGGGTTTTGCCATGTTGTACAATCTGGTCTCAAACTCTTGGCCTCAAGCGACCCTCTTGCCCTGGCCTCCCAAAGTGCTAGGATTCCAGGTGTGAGCCTCCACGCCCAGCCCATCTCTAGAGTTTCTGTTTCCATTTTACTTGGTGCTACTAAATGCCCTTAAATGGTCCCCAGCTTAGTGATTCTCTGAATTGTTAGTGTCCAGTGCTCCAACCGGCTCTCTGGGCTGGATGAACATTTGCTGATGTCTGTGGGTCCAAATGTCTTTGCTCCATTGGCCCCTGACTTTCTCTACCAGCAAGCACACCTTGATCTGAGAAATCACCTGGCTGGGAGGAGCAAGGTGGGAAGTGGGAGGGTGGGGTGGGGGAGCAGGGCTGTGGAGGCCAGGGTTCCAGTTCTGACATGTTTTGTTTGTTTGTTTGTTTGTTTGTTTTCAAGCAGGGTCTTGTTCTGTTCTGCAGGCCAGAGTGCAGTGGTGCAGCTATAACTCACTGCAGCCTCCAACTCCTGGCCTCAAGTGACCCTCCTGCCTCAGGCTCCCAAAGTGCTGGAATTATAGGTATGAACCACTGCACCCAGCCAGTTTTTTTCTTTTTTTTTGAGATGGAGTCTCACTCTGTTGCCCAGGCTGGAGTGAGTGCAGTGACATGATCTCGGCTCACTGCAACTTTCACCTCCTGGGTTCAAGCGATTCTCGTGCCTCAGCCTTCTGAGTGGCTGGGACTGTAGGTACACACCACCATGCCCAGCTAATTTTTGTATTTTAGTAGAGATGAGGTTTCACCATGTTGGCCAGGCTGGTCTTGAAATCCTGACCTCAGGTGATCTGCCTGCCTCGGCCTCCCAAAGCAGCCCCATTATCCTAGCCCCTGAGAGAGTGGTCTGTGGAGGGACTCTCCAAAACCTGCTCTGTCTCAGATCTCAACTCTTGCCTCTGTGGGATTCTGGGAAGCCCTCCCATGCCTCATCCCATTTTCTCTGCAACAGATGAACAGAAGGATGTCTGCCACGAGCTACTGCTCTGTCCACCCTGCACAAGCTTGTGTGCCCAGGGCCAGGCATGTGGAGCTGTCCAGGGGTCACCCCATCCTGATAGAGGCTGAGAGGCCACGACGGGGGACTGGGAGGGGCCTGTCCAAGGAAAGGAGCAAGTGGAGTGAAGCATAGGAGCGACCCGGTGCGGTGGGTCTGGGATGGTGCTGCAGGGGCACTGTGGTGGCACTGGGACTAGGCGATGTGGCTGGGTGGGAGGAGCCCGGCAGGTGATCTCCAGGAATGGGAAAATAAACAAGGTCATGTGGTAGCCTCAGGAAGGGCTCGGGGCATGGCTGGCTCTTCATCAGCATAGAGGTAGGGAGGGGGCAGAGCAGAAAGTTCTGCCTCAATTCTCCCACTTTCTCTGTGTGTTGATGCCAGGGCTATTGGATATTTGCCCTTGTCTCCTTGTTTGCCTCCTCCTCACCCCCATTCCTGTGGCTGCAGTCCTAGTTCCCTGTCGTGCCCTGGGGGTGCACAGGCTGCCTGTGGAATGAGTGAGGAGGGATGGGGGGACTGATGGAGGGATGGATACACAATTAAGGGAGAAGCAGGTAAGAAAGAAGGAGGAAAACAGTGAGGGGCTGCATGGTTGTGAAAAGCAAGGAGAGTTGGTGAGGAGTGTCCGGCACCAGAGGGGCCTTGGGTGTGGGTGGATGGAAATGAACAATTCGCCAAAAAGAATACTACATAGCCAGGTGTGGTGCTGCATGCCTGTGGTCCCAGCTACTCGGGAGGCTGAAGTGGAGGATCGCTTGAGCCCAGGAGGTCAAGGCTGCAATGAGAGATGATCACACCACTGCACTCCAGCGTGGGTGACAGAATGAGATCCCATCTCCAAAACAAAACAAGACAAAACATACAACAAAAACAAACAGAAAAGGGGAAAACGACAGGGAAGGTGAGGGCCATTCTGTGTTCTCACTCAGAGCCCTGGGCACAGGATGGTCCTGGATGGTGAGGTGGAGGTGAGGACATTGCTGTATGAGCAGAGAGTTGGCTGAGCTGCTAGAATCCCTTCCTCTGAAATGAAGCAGTACAGGGATGGGGGAGGAGAATGTCATCAATCAGCCAGCATGCTCCTGGGCCTGTGGGAGGGGAAAGTGTCCATGGTTCACTTGGGGTCCCAGGGGCCCTGCCAGCACTACACTGGGTTTTGGCATGAAGGGACGGAGGAGCTCCTCTGAGCTCTGACTGGTGGCTTGGTCACTAAATCCTGAGGGCCGCATGATGGGAACACCAGTGGGGAACCTTTGACTGGGGGATTCTGAGTGAGGCAGTGTGAGGCAGAAGTTACCGCTAGATGTCGCCATCTGACCATGCTGGCGTCAGTTGCCACCCGGGCGGGCGGGAGGAAAGTGTTCCTAAGTTGCAGCCTGAGGCCCGTCCCCAGCCCAAGCTGGGCCTCCCAGGGACTGCAGCCTGGAGCACCCTTGGGAAGCCTCCTGGGACTCAGGATGTCTTTGGGGCTGGGAACAAGTATGAGTGGAGGAAAAGCCAGGTCCTGTGCTCACCCAGCCCTGTCTGGTAGGGAAGGAACTGCTGGGGTCCCAGGAGGAGCCAGAGCCAGGGGGTGGGCTGCAGGTGGTGGGGTAGTGGGTGCCACCTTGACCATCTTCCCCCACATGGCTGTTCCCCTCTGTGGACTGTCCCATGCCTCTGACCCCTGTCCTCCCTACCCGACTCCCTGCAGCCAGTCCCCCACAGCCACTCTCCCAGCAGCCCTGTGGGCCATTCCTGTCTGTCCTTCCCATCCCAGCTCCAAGAATGAACCACTTCACCTTTACCCTCCCCCCGCCCCAAATGATGGCTGTCCCTCTAGTCAGTTCCACCCACCATACCACAGTCATCCTGACCACGTCTCTCCTTTGCTCTGAACCATGGCTCCCCCTCACCCTTACGAGGAATGCTCAGACTCCCTTTCCCCAGGGTGGCCTCTCCAGCCTCTGCCACCTGCCCCCAGCAGGGTTGGCATGGCAGTCACACAGGGCTCCATGTTCCTAGAACATACTCGGCCTTTGGCCTTGCTGTTTCCTCCACTACCACTGCACCGTCCACCTCCACCAGGCTTGCTCCTGCGACTCAGCCTGACTCTACTGAAGGATCACCTGCCCCAGGAAGACTTCCTGGCTTTCCAGGCAGTACCAGCTGCTGTCTCTAGTACCCATGACACTGGGATCTCCATCACATCTCCTCAGATCACTCTCCCATGTCTGTCTGCCCTCTTGGCAGCACCAGGGACCTCCTCTGACTCTCCTCTGAGTCTCCAGAGATCAGCCCAGTGTCTGGTAGGAAGTAGGCACTTGCACATGCATTTTAAATGTTAGGGAGGAAAGAGTGGGAAAAGAGAAAGAGGTCCTTGTCTTTCCTCACAAGCTGAAAAGTCATCTTTTGCAAGCGTTGGGCCTGCGCCCTGGTTATCCCTGGGATGGAGCCCAGAACCCTCCACCTTTTGCTTCTTGCTGTGGGCTTTTGGTTTAGTTTCGTTTTGAGACAGGGTCTCACTCTGTTGCTCAGGCTGGAGTGCAGTGGCGCGATCATGGCTCACTGCAGCATCGACTTCCCCCGGCTCTGGTGATCCTCCCACCTCAGCCTTCCGAGTAGCTGGGACTACAGGTGTGAGCCACCACCTGTCTAATTTTTGGATTTTTTGTAGAGACAAGGTTTTGCCATGTTGCCCCAGCTGGCCTAGTTATGGTTTTAAGGATAACCACAAATTCTTTGACACTCTTTCCATCAAGCAGTGGGGTCTAATTCCTCTCCTCTTAAATCTGGGCTGGCCTTAGGGACTTACTTGTAACTAATAGACTATAGTAAGTCTTTACATAATGTCCTCACTTAACATAGCTCTTGGAATCTGTGGCTTTAAGCAAAAGGAAACCAATTTTATCATAGGCTAATTGACATAAACAAGAGTTAACTTCCTACAGCATATTTCTGGTCATAGAAATATCATCAAACTTCTAAATAAAGACCCAAATGATTCTCATATTAAACACTGAAACACATGTCAACTATACATACATTTAAGAAAGATTAATAGAAACAAGGCTGGGCACAAGGCCTGTAATCCCAGCACTTCGGGAGGCCGGGGCAGGCAGATTACCTGAGGTCAGGGGTTTGAGACCAGCCTGGCCAGCATGGCGAAACCCTGTCTCTACTAAAAATACAAAAATTAGCTGGGCATGGTGGCATGGGCATGTAATCCTAGCTACTTGGGAGGCTGAGGCACGAGAATTGCTTGAATCCGGGAGGTGGAGGTTGCAGTGAGCTGAGATTGTGCCATTGCACTCCAGCCTGGGCAGCAAGGTGAAACTCCATCTCATAAAAAAAGAGTAAAGAAAGAAAGATTAATAAAAACAAGTAATACAATTATTTATTCGAGTTATTCCAGTTCAAGGTCATGGATGGCTGGAGCCTATCCCAGCAGCTCAGGGCACCAGGCGGGGAACCGGCCCACTCATGCAGGCTGGGACCAGAAACCAGAGTACCCGAAGAAAGTCCACTACAGCCTCCACACAGACACTAGCCCCAGCCAGAAACAGATTTTTTTCCTCATCAATGTTGTAACAAAATGATGTTGAACAAAATGAGCCAGGAGTGGTAGCATACTCCTGTAGTTCCAGCTACTTGGGGAGGCTGAGGCAGAAGGATCACCTGAACCCAGGAGTTTGAGGTTACAGTGAGCTATGATCATGCCATTGCACTACAGCCTGAGCAATAGAGAGGGGACCGCTCTGCTGAGCAATGCTGAATGTATGATTGCTGAGAAATGCTGTGTATGATAAAATCATATTGTTTGCTAAGAATGATGGCAAGGAAAACCTACCCCCACCCAACCAAGTGGAAAACTGCTTGGGGCATTCTAAAGTAGCAAAACAGTATATGTATATCATACACCGGTTAAAACAATTCTTTATTTGCGGGATAAGTGACCTGCCCCTGTGGCTTCCCTCGTGGAGAATGCTTTCTTGTTTGTCCTTAATCAGGGGAAAGGAGGCACCAGCTGCCTACCTAGTTTATCTTGGTTCTATGAGAAAACACAGAACACCTGTTTGTTAATAATAATCACCTGCTCAGAGAGAGTAACTACTGGAGTCAGACTCTGCTCGAGGCCCTCAGCCCAGAATGTTGTCAGCCCCTGAGGCTCTCAGCTCAGAAGGCTGTTGGCCCTGGATAGTCCCACTTTGCTGTTCTATCTGGGTGTCTGCTTCTCAATGCCTTCAGCACTGCCTGGGTGGGGGTCTCTGTGACTGAGCTGATCTCAGTATCTGTCTCTTAAAACAAACAAACAAACAAAATTACAAAAATAAAATAAAAGCTTTCGGTGACATCCTCCCATTTCTGCCTCTCACCATCCTCCCCTGCTTCCAAGGGGTCGAGAAAATCCCTTTATGATGTACAAGGCTGAGTGTGATCTGGCCTTGTCCACTCTCCTACCTCCTCCATCTCCTACCTCCTCCACTTCCGCGCCTCAGCCGCTCTGAATTGCTTTCAGCAAGGGAGTCTCTCCGTTAACTGGACATAGCAGGGGCTCAATTTGCGATCATAAACTAGGTCACATCTGTGAACCTATGCTCAGCAAGAGCTGTAGTGAGCACTTTACATGTGTTATTTAATCTTCATGCAACCCTATAATCAAGTGTTATTAATTCATTTTACAGATGAAGAAACTGAGCCTGGGGAGGTAAAAAGATGCCCAAGGTCACAAAAATAGTAAATGCAGAGCCGAGTTTGAAATCCTGGGGTCTGACTCCAAAGCTTCCTCTTAGTAATCATGTGATTCCGCTGAGTATCTATTGATTTGATAGAAGCACGTGCTCCACCTGCTCCCCAAAGGCCTGGCAGCAACTTAGGAAGGAGAGTGAGCTGTTGGTCCATGGAAGCATTCTAGCAAAAGCTGGGGGAGCACTGGGCAAGATGTGAATTGGATGGAGTGTGGGACCCCACCCTCAGGCTGGGACCTCTGTCCGTGCCTAGGATAGGGGGGCTGTGTGCGTTCATGGGTCATGGGACACCATGTGTATGGCCTTTCCCTGTGTCTGGATCAGCCTGGTCCTTGGGGCTGGGGGATGGGCAAGACCTGGTGGAAGCTTGGGGAGCCGGCCTCGAGCAGCAGAGTCCAGCAGACGACAGCCTGCTCACTGTCCTGACCCTGTGGTCCTGGACTGGCCTCTGACCCCCTTCTCTGCCCTAGGCCTGGCACCTCTGGCTTGGAGAAGGGCCCAGAACTGCCCAGACACACAGTGAGGCCTGCCCTCCCACCCACTGCCTGTCAGAATTTATCACAACTGAATGAGAAATAGAAGGAGAGGGAGAGGGGTAGAGAGAGAGAGAGAGAGAGAGAGAGTGTGTGTGTGTGTGTGTGTGTGTGTGTGTGGCAACTGCATAAGAGGATTTGAACAAAAATGGTCATGGCACTGGTGTTTGTAAGAAAGGGAAACTGGACACTGTTGACATGTCCTTCTCAAGGCCCAGACAGAGAGATTCTGATGTGTCCATCCCTGCAGACCTTAGAAGTAATTAGGAAAAGAAAAAGTCATGGGGGAAGATCTTTATAGTTTATATGACAGGAAACTGCTAATTGTCAATACTGTAAATGTGGGGAGAATTGATCACAAAACAGAATATACAGTGTGACCCCAAGTTGAAATCCTTCCCCCCAGCCCTCACGCACGCTCTTCCACCAGCTCCCCCCGTGACTTACCCTATTGGCCAGTGGCTGGAGGGTGGGGGGAGGGGACCAGTCTATATTGGGAAAGGGATGAGGTCACCCCAAGGCTGGCTGATTTAGTACGGGGTAACTTTTTCCACCCATATGGCTCTCAGAAGCTTCTGTGCTGGCTCATAAACCTTGGCGCCAGCCTCAGGCTAGAGGGGTGTAGTGCTCCCCCTCCCCAGGGTGGAGATGATGGCTAAAGCCGGACAGGACACAGGTGCTGTGCTGATGCAGAGATGGAGTGGCAGAGGGGGTCTGAGGAGTTCCAGGGCTCAGCTGGGACCCTACAAGAACTTTGCTCCCAGCAGGTCCCGGGGTGTCCTGTCATTTCCCAGGGACTGTGTGGGCAGAAAGTGCATTTTGTGGATATGGGAATATCCCAGAGGATAGCCACTGTGTGAAGAGCTGAGGGGTCTTCCTGGCAGTGCCTCTAACACCCTGGCATGTCTTAGGATTCCAATCAACCAGCCGGGCTCTCCTCGGGCAGGATTCCTCTTGCTTCTGGCCAAAACTCTGGTGGGGATGGTTGTAGGGGGAAGAGATAAATCTCTACTGGGAAAGGGATCGGGGCTCAATTCCAGCTCAGCAAATAACTATTCAGTTCAACTCGCTGCCTGCCTGCCAGCCCCCCACACCCCAGTGCCTATCAGGCCACTTCCAGCCTTAAGGAAACTTTGCAGTGTGTCCCAATTCCCTGAGCATAGCCACACCTCTGAGCCTTTGCCCAGACAGTTGTCCCAGCCTGGCCACCTCTCCCCTTCTCCAGCTGCTGGAGCTGGGTCAGGTGACATCTGTCCCCCAAGTCAGTGTCCATCATGCCAGCTTGTCTATGTTCAGCTGGGATGAGCCTGAGGGTAGGAGCTGGGTCCAGGGAAAATTCTAGGACATGCTGGATGAAGGAAAGGGTGGGCTCCTGGAAGGGGTCAGGGGTCAGGAGAGGACCAACTGTGTGCTCAGACCAGCTGTTCTGTGCCAGGGCTTTGAGGGGGGGCACCTAGAAGCCTCAGGCTCCTCAAACCTCATAGCAAACAGCAACAGAATAGGGTGTGGGCCACCCTGCCTAGGCTCTGCTGGCGAGGAGCAGGAACTGGGCAGAACCAGAGTGAGCCGGAGTGTCCCCCTCCTTAGCCTGGGCCCTGGGCAGCAGGTCTGGGAATGGAATTCTCCAGTTGGATGGAGCTGTTTCTGGAAAATCCCCATACACCCTCCCAGAAATGTGCTTTTGTGCCTTGCTCTGGCTCCTTCAGAGTCAGAGGAGAAGGGAACTTTCTGTTACTGGGCAACTCAGGCAAGGCCCTTACCCTCTCTGGACTCCTGGGCCTGGACTCCAGGACAGATGAGCAGGGATTCATGCATCTATTGAGTGCCATCTGTCAGCCTCACTAAATTCTCTCACCCACCCTGAGAGGCAGGGATCAGGGTTCCCATCATTTGAGGAGGTGGATGCTTGGAGATGCCAAGCGGCTCACCCAAAGTCACATAGCTGAGTCGGGACTTGAGCCCCCACTGATCGAGGGTCAGCCTGCACACAGTTCCAGCCCCCCACCTGCATTTAGGGTCCCTGAATGGGCAGAGTGAGCCTGCAGGCTGAGGACGCCACTGCCAGCTCAGGTCCACCTGACTGAGGCCAGGCCTGGCCCTGCACCTGCCACTCTCAGAATAACCCTGGTGGTTCTGGGCATGGATTGTGGGTCATCACCTGGGACCTATTTTTGTCCTTCGGGTAACAAGGAAGTCTCACCTTGTGCAGTAACTATTTGGGACAAGGATGGAACATGTGACTGCCCCCCACCAACCCCAGCTGACATTGCTGCCCTGCTGGGAAGTAACCCCAACAGGGGAAGGGGAGGGCCTCCCCCAGCCACTTCCCGGACCCTTCCTACCCCCATCCCCCCTCTTCTCAGCAGTCCATACCGCTGCACATACACACCATAACCAGGCTGCCCAGAGCATCTGCATTTGTCCTTAGGATCCATTGCCACACCTTATACAGTGGCAATGCTACTTTCTCACATCTAGCTGTGGACCAAGCCCATTTCCTCAGGTTTCAGGTTAGAGGGCTCTAGAACCCAGGTACAGGGCCAGCCAGGGATCTAGCATCTAGAACTGGACGTTCAGAATTGGGGGGCCTGGAATCCTATGGGCAGTGGCTGATGGCATTTGAAGAAATCACAGAAGCTGTGGGCATGACCACATCCACTCTGAAAGGTCAAGTGCCATCTCAGGGGTCAACCCCAAAAGCCTTTTATGGAAGGGGTGATGATCCCTGGATGGAGTGGAGCACAGAGACATAGAGGGCACCCCAGCAGCCTTAGAGGGGCTCCTTTGTGCTGAAACCAGGCATGTACACGTGCATGGGGATGGGGTGGGAAGGGTCATGTCCAGAACCCAGCAACACAAAATAAAGGCATAGAAAAAGACTGGAAGGAAATCTGGTAAAAACATGACCGTAACAACAAGACCGAGAATGACTACAGCTGTAACGACAGTCATAACAAGCTGCTCCACTTTCTGAGAGTCAATCATGCGCCAGCCTCTGTGCTAAGTAAGGGCTTTGCCTGTATTATCTCAGTTAATCCCCACAACATGCTCTTCTCTGGCTGGGGATGGGCGGGCTGTGGCCTGCGGGGTGAGCTCTATAAATGTGGCTGCTTTTGCCAGGTCTGCAGCTTTTGCAGAGGTGGACAGAGGAGCCCTTAGGCCCCATCCACAGGGGATGTTGGGCTCTCCCTGCCAGCAGTGCAGGGTGTGAGACAGCATGGCCGGCCCCCCCTTGGGGGATGCCTTCGGGGAGCCAGCCAGGCCCACGGAGCTAACCTAGGGCCCCACTTGGCCCTACTCCTCTAGGCGTTGGGGCTCAAAATAGCAGCCGCTTGAGAGCTGACAATCAAAGGCCAGCTAAAAAAAGGCTCCTCAGTCTGGGCTCTGTCGCACACGGCTCGTAGGGCCTATTTTAGGGGAGAGGGTGCCGACGTGCCAATGGAAAATCCATAGGGCGGGAGTCTCCCAAGGTGGGGGACCCATGCATGTCCCTCTCCCCCACCCCAGCGCCCCCATCTGAGTACTCATGTGCACACACACTCACGCTTTGCAACCCTCAGCCTGCCTTCCTGACTGCTGGACCTTGCCATCTCCACCACAGCCCAGGAGAGGGATGAGGAAACTGAGGCTCAGAGAATCGAAGTGAATTGCACAAGGTCACACAGCTGGGAAGTGGGCAGG
Source organism: Ateles fusciceps (assembly GCA_036589455.1). Taxonomy (NCBI): domain Eukaryota; kingdom Metazoa; phylum Chordata; class Mammalia; order Primates; family Atelidae; genus Ateles; species Ateles fusciceps. Next base: position 23,022,054 of record JAZHEH010003205.1, on the reverse strand, counting down.
ACGGCCACCACCAGATGGGGCCCATGTGGCTCACAGTCCTGTGCTGTCCCATAGAGGAAGCGCATCCCTGAGGAAGCCAACACCTTATTCTCTGGAGTACCCAAAGCTTAGAGATGGGGCCAATGGTGGGGTGTTCTGGGTTGGACTGCGGGTAAGTAGGAGCTGAGGATGATTTGTGGTCTTCGTCACCGCTTGGGAAGAAATCTCACTAGAAACCCCCAGCCAGTTCTGAGGGGGACCTTGCCTGGCTGTGGGAGAGGCAGCTGGAACGAGTCCTCATCTGCTCTGAGCCCGGCCCAGCCCCCTCATCTCATCCCTGTGACCACCTCACCCCCTGCCCCGCCCAGGCCCCCAGGGGCTGGCAGGCCCTGCCAAGTTTCCAGGGAATGTGTCAGATAAGGGGCTGGTGCTCATGACTCTCTCCCCACCCAGCCACTATCTCAGACCCTACTGCCACTACCACTGCCACCGCCACTGCCCCTGTCAGGTGGATAAGAATAGCAACAGCCTCGGTGAGTGGGCACCCACAGGGACGCTGACCACATCTTTAGGTGGGCAGCCTCAGCCTCAGATTGAGGATAAGTCTCCAGGTTCCCCCTCTTCACCAGTTTCAGCCCCACCCAGCTCCCCCATCATCCCCGGCCCAAAGTCCTACCACATCTTAGCGTAAAACTCCAAGCCTCATCCCCTGCAGCTGCTGCCTCAGCAGGGGGAATCTGGAGGCGAAGCCATCACTACATTGATCCTGAGCTGGGGCCTGAGTCCTGCTCTCCACTGGGGAGCTGTGTGACCTGGAGCTGGACATTGACTCTCTCGGGGTCCACAAGCAGGACAAGGTGGCACAGTAGCCCCTGGAGAATGGGAGCCAGCCAGCCAAGGCCTCTCCAGGGGCTGGGGCCCCCGTTGTCCTGGTGATCACAGTCTAGCCTGGCTTCTAAGTGCCCCTGGGAACTCTTGACCTTCTGGTCAGTGGGCATGCGAAGAGGGTGAGGGTCCTTATGTCCCACAGATAGGGGTCCCTGGGGATATGACCACTGGGTGGTGTTGGGGGCCCCTTCCTGAGTCCTTGTGACACTCCTGTGAGGGTATGAGGGTGGCTGCATCACTCCAAGGGAAGGGGCTGCTGTCATGGAACCCACGGCGAGTGTAGCTGTGACACCGTTAGCAGGAGATCCAGGGAGCCTCCTCTCCAAGTTCCCGAGTCACTGTGACACATGGGGGTGATGGAGGGAGCTGAGTCCCAGTCCCCATGTCAGTGACCCCTGCAGCTCTCACAGCCTGACTCACTGCCTGGCCCCTGACCTGGTACCCCTAGACCTGACGCCTTTCTCTCCTCATCTCTTCTCTGTTCTCAAGTGACTCTTTCTTTTTGTCCCCTCATGTCACCCACCTACCAAAGGGGTCTTGGGAAGGAGGTCAGGGCGGGCTGAGGCAAGCTCCTCCCACACTCACATTCTGATGTAGGCTTCACACAGACCAGACTGCAGCATACATTTACACACCCGCAGACACACGTGTGCACACACGCTTGACAGAGTGACCGGGACACTAAGGGGTCTCCCAAGCTCAGTCTTCCAACACCAGCCCTGCCTGGTAGGCCCCCGCCACCCCTGAAGTCAGGCCCCATGCCTCTGAGGCCCTCGCATGAGAAACACATCCTCCCGCCACAGCAGCGTGTCCAGAGGTGACACCCTAGGAAAAGAATTCTGCTCCTAGGCCCAAGCTAGAGTCCTGGGTGGGTGTAGGTAAGTGTGGGTGGGGTCTCTGAGGTCCCAAGACTCTTTCTTTCTTTGTGGGTGAGGGCCAGACTGACCTCTGGGCCTCTGGCTTCAAGAGCCCTAATCACTGAGGCTGGAAAAAGTTTAAAAATATCCTCATGTTTACATTCTTTCCAAGCCGGCCTCCCGATCCTCCGTGCTGGGTCCCTTTGATCTGGCCCAGTGCCTCTGGAAGGGGCCTGGGAGAGGGAGAGCATGAGGCCCCTGCTGGGTTCGACCCCTTACCCCACCTCCAGCTACAGCCCAGAGCCCCATGAGACCCTGGACATCACAGACCCAGTGAGCGTCTGGGCCCTGGAAAGGAGCTGGGGCTGTAAGGGGTGTCTTGTGCCCGATCACCCAGCAAGGCTAGGTTGGGGCTGGAGCTGGGGCCCCTCTCCAAACTCCCTCCCAAAAGCCTGGGCCTCTTGGGGCCTCTAGGGAGTGTGCGTAAGAGTGCGGCTGTAGGTCTCTCAACGATCCAGGCACTGGGGAAAGCCACATTTACTGAGCCCTGCAGTGCCTGGCACTGCGCTAAATGCATTGTGCAGGGATTATCTCATGTAGTTTTCCCAGTGACAAAAACTTATATCACCAAGCCAAGGCTCAGAGAAGTGAAGCAGTTTTCCTGGAAACATGAAGCATTGATGAGCAGAGCATGAAACACATGTTCTACCCACACAGCCATTGGTTGGCCCTCACCTTCCTCTAGTAGGGGCTAGGCCCTGCCTGCAGCATGAATCCTGCCTCACTAGCACGAATCTCTACAAGCATTCACTGGCCCACTGCCAAGCCTAGAGACCAATCAGCCTTGTGTCTCTCTCCCTCTGCGACCCACGACAAGCCACACCCCTCTCTGATCCTTGCCTTTCTCTCTTTCTCTATTTATGTAGAGACAGAGTTTCTGCTTTGTTGCCTTGAACTCCTAGCTTCAAGAAATCCTCCCACCCTGGCCTCCCAAAGTGCTGGGATTACAGGCATGAGCCACCGCACCCGGCCACCTTCCTCTATAGAATGGGACTGAGGATCACAGGAGAGGTTTATGTCCCCAGATGCCCAAGGAAACTGGGCTCTCATCTGTGGAGAAGGGGTTTGTGGACCTTAAGGTCAGCTCCAGCATTGACACAACCAAGGAGCAGTCTGGGGCCTGGAGGCCCAAGGAAGAAGCCCTCAAACTAGAACAGACACCTTAATTTGCCCTGGTATCCTGTCATCCACCCTTCCGTTTGTGGGTCTCCCACCTACCTGATTACCAACCCACCTATCCACCTACCCATCAGTCCATCCAGCCATGCATCTGCCTAGCCATCCACTTATTTACTCACCCACACACCCTCCTATCTCCCTACCCATCCATCTAGGATAAGGGCCAGAAAGTTATAGCTCAAGTGACGCATCTTATGGCTGTTATGAACCTAGAAATTTCCCTCCTTCTCTTTGCAATTCACCTTTCCACCTTTACAAGAAGGAGCTGATCTGGGTAATCTCTAAGGCCCTGCTGGGAGATCTTGGGAGAGCAGAGACCACCTGAACGCTGTGGACATTTCCAGAGAGATAACATGGACCCCAGCCAGATAGTTACACCATGTGCCCTGGTTCTAAGATTCCCAGCTATTGCCCTTAACCTCCCTGACCTTCAAGATCCTCCACTGCAAAATGGGGCCAAAAATCCAACTTTGTAGGTTGATGGGAAGATTAGATGAGACACAACCTCCAAAAGCCCTGCACCCTGGAGACTTCTGCGTGCCTGCAGGCAGAGTGGTGGATGTCCTGGCAGAGGGGCAGAGAAGCCCTGCCTGGTTGAGGGTAGCCGGCAGAGCCTCCAGTGGGGGTACCTGAGCCAGGATGGCAGGGGCCAGCCTCAGAGTCCAACCCCTGGGCTGGGTATCCTGGCTGAGTCTTCGACAGTTTGCCCACCCTGTCTCTCTTAGCTGGGCTTGGCCACTATCCCACAGAATCGGCCAACAGTGGAGAGATTATCTCCTAAAAATAGGGCCTGGGCCCCACAGAGGTTGTTTTTCTCCCTTCCCCGTGATTTACCATCATCAGCTCATCGTGCTTGGGACAGAAAGTCCCACCCTAACTCCCCAGAGATGGTTGAGAAGGGGACATGGGGGATCAGCATGTATCTGGGGTCAACCACAGGTCAGGGATTAGAGGTCAATCTGGAGAGCTCAACTCTTAGCAGGGCTCAGCAGAGCATCAGGACATGGCTTAATCTTGGGCCAGGGCCAGGGGTTCACCTCAGAGAGGGGCAGCTCCAGGGTAAGCCAAAGGGGTTCCTGTCCCACTCCCCCTTCTCTGATTTCCTGCAGATGCCCTCATGCACTCACCAGCCTGTGTGTGAAACACAACAGTGCCTTGGAGCCAGCACTGGGGCAGAAGGATGTATCCCCAACCTCACCTCTTGTGTTCCAGACCCATGGGGCCTCACCATCCTGCCCAGGCCCCTGCAGAGGTGCAGGTGACTCATGCACAGGGGCACAAGGTGCTCATACATGAGCAGAAAATGGGGACTCACAAGGTTTTGCAAAGATGACATCCAGGAAAAGACACAGATGACACCCCTCAAAGACACCCCTCCTTGACCATCACCTGCATAGAGTTTCACTCATCAGGATCTGTAGCTGGTGGGCTCTGGATGCCCACAAAAATGACCCACTTTGCTGTGGCCCCAAGCTCTTACCAGTAGCCCATATGATGTCCCCATGTCCTTTCCTGCAAGGAACCCCAGTCTTGTCCTTCAAGCCCAGATCCTTTCTGTGTGGCAGGAGATGGGGAAGGGATGAAGAAGCATGTGTGTGCACACTCACACACACACACACACACACACATGCACACAGACACTGAGACACAGACATACCAATCCTGTAGGGCCCAGCCCAACCCTCTGGGGCTTTATTATTTTGCAAACATACTGCCATTTTGAGCGCTCCCATGGCCAGCCCATAAAGTCGTTGTGCAGGCTCTGGAGACATGTCTGGTGATAGTGATTGTGCCTCCACCCCAGGGCAGATGGAAGGGCTTCTACTGGGTCCTGTCCCTGCTGTATTTCAGGTGCTGGACTCTCTCCCAGGGGACTCAGATGGAGCCAGAGGACAAGATCCCAGCTAGGGATGCCTGGACCATTCAGACGGTTGCCTTCAGGGGCACACTGTCTGCTGGTTGATCCAGGTCCTTCTTCCTTGACAGCGTCCAGTGGGTGAAGATGAGGATGAGGAAGATGCCTGTGGGGCCCAAGAGGGATGGATCAGGCCTTAGAAGAAGGGGCTGTGGGATTTGTTCATCATGAGGGACTTCCTGTGATGGGCACTGGTTTAATGAAGAGATGTGGTTTCCTGGACAGCATCCCGAGGCTGGGCTGGGTACGACTCTGTGGTCCTGGTGCCTGGAGAAGCTTGACTGCTCGGACTGCTTGGCCCCTACCCCTCTGAGGCTGTTCCAGTATACTCAGCCTCCAAAGTCCCCTGTTCTGGGGAACATCGGGGAACCAGTGAGTTGAACCCCAACTCCGTGGACCTCCAAGAGAAAGGCTCATCACAGCACTTACTAGACCAGCAAGGAGAAAATTTGAGGGGGCTAAGAAGTAAAGGGGATGAAAGGGGTGGCTTAGACTGATGCAATTAGGCTACAAAGACCTGGGCTCTGTCACAACCTGACTATGTAACCTTGGACAAGTCGCTTAACCTCTCTGAGCCTCAGTGACCTCATCTGCAAAATGGGGAGATGCCAGGATCTACCTCACAGGGTTGCTGGGAGGATGCCAGGCAATAGTCCCTGCCACACAGTCAATGTACAATCATGTACCTATAGATGCTGTTATCAATGATGATGACAATGACTATGATCAAAGGGGCAGGTGCATGATGACTAAGAGAGTTGGGGGCTTCCTTTTCAGAGCGGAGCGGGCCACGGGGACAAAGGTGTTTATTTGGAGGCTGTGGTTCCATCCACCCATCGCCCTCACCCGCACAGGCAATGCCCAGCCTCCATTACCTATTGCTACCAGGGTGCCCCACAAGGATGCCCACTGCTGACAGCTTCGTGGGCATGCCCTTCATGCGGCCCACCTTGCGCATGCACTGCCTCTCCACATTGCAGCGACACACTATCACTGTGGGGAGAGGGGAGGAAGGTAAGATTAGGGAGGGGAGGGCTCCCCAGCTACTCAGAGCCCCCAGCCCAGACACTGGGCTAATATGTGTTTGTGTACATGTGTGTATTCACTCATGTGTGAAGATATATGCGCTGGCCAGGCATGGTGGCTCACGCCTGTAATCCCAGCACTTTGGGAGGCCGAACGGGTGGATCACTTAAGCCAGGAGTTCGAGACCAGCCTGGCCAACATGGCAAAACCCCGTCTCTACTAAAAATACAAAAATTAGCTGGGCATGGTGGTGCACACCTGTAATCCCTTGGGAGGCTGAGGCAGAATTTCTTGAACCTGGGAGGCGGAGGTTGCAGTAAGCCTGAATCATGCCGCTGCACTCCAGCCTTGGGCAACAGAGTGAGACTCTGTCACACACACACAAAAACGTTTGTGCCTCTGTGCCTGTTCCTGTGTGCACATAGGTATGTGTGCCCAGTCATAGGTGTGCAAGTGTGCACAGGTGTGTGCTGCCCACGTAAGGAGCCTGTATGCATGTGTACCCAGCTCCCTCCCCCCCTGCGTCTCTCAGGAACTTCAGGCTGCACCTGAGCCCAACCTCACCTCGAACCGGGAGCTGCCACATCTGGGCATTGTGGCTCACCACCACGGGAACTATGTATTCACGTGGCTCCACCCAGTGCAGAGCCAAGGTGAGGTAGGCATGGGAACCTGTCGGGACAGCAGGCAACGACCAGGGTCACCAGCCTGGACAGGCTCTCCGGGGGGGCTGCTCCCTCTAGGCCCAGCCCCTCCCCCATGGTAAGAGGCATCTCACTTCCAAGTGACACCCCCCTCCCTGCCTGGGCCACAGCCTCCCTCCCTTTCCCCACCACACACCATTAAGAGTCTGTAGGCGCCAATCCCGTTGCACTGTGGGGTTGGGACCAAGGGCGAAACTGTAGGGACCGTGCCCACTGGCCAGGTCAGGGTCCTCACTGGGTCCACTCACGATCACGCCATGGTCCTGGCGGGGTGTGCAGAGGTATCGGGAGGGCACAGGGGTGGGAGTCAGGGCTGGGCAGGAGGGGCCTTCAGAAAGTTGATCACCAGGGGGCGCGGAGGTGCTCAGTCTCGGCTCATCTGCAGAGGAGGCAGCGCTGAGCTGGCCGGGAGTTGTCAGGGGCGGGGTGAGGTCCCTGGGCTGCTCCTACAGCGCATGAGTCTGGCCCTGCAGACTTCCCTGCCACGCTTCTCTCCACCTGTCATCATCCCCATGCCACTGTGGACATCCCTGATTGGCGGAGCTCACTGCCGCTGGTTCTGCTCTGTATCACAGCCCAGCTCAGAGCTGAAGCCTGCCTCCCAGAGCTCTCCACCCTGGGGCCAGCTCTCTGTTCTGAGCAGTGTTCACAGTCCTCCACACCCTGCCCCAGTGGCCCATTTACTCCAGCACTCCTTCCCCAGGGGCAGCCCCCTGGACCTCTTGCCACCTCCCTGGCCCTGTACCAGTCCCTGAAGCTGACACTCTGAGAGGCTAAAGGACAAGGACTTTCCAGGGCTAAAGGACAAGATTGGGGGGATTTTGAGGGTCGATCTACGAGAGTGGTCAGAGAGGGGGAGGCAGACGCCAGACGTGCCCACCGGAGGAGTAGATGCATTCTCAGAGAGGAACACTGAACCCAGCTTCACGTCTGCTTCTCCTGCTTGGAGCTGGGGGTTGCCAGCAAGAGCCTCTGGGGGGAAGCTGAGTCCTGCTGTCTGTCTGAGGTTTGTATCTCCTCCCAGGGGCTCCCCACCGCTGCCTGGCCATACCTGCATCCTGGGCCTCCACGAACACAGTGTAGATGTCCCCAGGCTGGGCGCCCTGCAGGGACTGGGCAGTGCGTACCTCCCCGGAGAGCTTCTCAATGCAGAGCCAGCCTTCTGAGTCATTGACTAGGGAGAACCTGCCACCCAAGGAAGTGGGTGAGGAGGTACTGGGACTACATATAGGGTTTTGTTCAGAATTCCCCAGGGCCATGTGAGTTGCTTAAATTCCACACCCTCTTTGTGACTCAGGGGCCACAGCAAGGCCTGGGGTACCCAGTCTCTCTCTAGCTTCAGGATTTGTGGTTGTGGTTGTGGTAGTGGGTGTGGGGTGAACAATAGATCACGTGGGATGGGGGAGAGACTCACAGAGCCTGGGAGGCCCATTTCAACTTTGCTTGTTCCAGGTCACCCTGCAAAGGAATCGGAGCCTGGGAACAACCTTGTCTGTCTGCAATCTGTTGGGGGCATTGAAGGAGGGTCTGGTCCTCCCTCCAGGTGCTGAGGAATAATCTCAGCTCTCATGGGGTCCAAACACCCCCACCCATGCCCCACCTAGTCCACCCAGCCCCAATCCCTGCCAGGAGACAAAATCTTAGCATTTGCCATAGTTTGAGAAATATTGCAGGCTGTCGATAATGTGAATCCCCTCTGAGGCCCTGGGGTCATCCCCAAGGAGCAGGGGCGATCCAGTCCAGGTAAGGGGCTGGGCTTTTGGCTCACCTGAGGGGTCGGCTCATGGGGTCAGAGGGCTGGACGGTGAGTAGGAGGGAGCCAGCTGGGGCACTGATGGGAACACTGGCCTCGTAGCTCTCCTGGTCCAACTTGGGGGGGTGGTATCACCCTCTCCACAAGCACAGTCACCGTGGCCGTGGCTCCAGGGCCTGGGCCTGGCCCCAGCAGCTCTGCCACACTCCGCACCACCACCACCACCTCGTGACTTGGAGCTGCCTCATAGCTGAGGTTCTGGAACCGGGAAGCCCAAGTCACTATGTGGGCGTGGGTGAGGCACACGTGCATGCATGTGTGGGCCGCTTTCCCAGCCATCCCGGCCCTCACCTTGCAGAGTCTGAGTTGGACATGCCCAGAGTCTGGCTCCCAATCCAGGCCAAAGGTCCCTTCTGTGTCCCCCCTCTCAATGGCAAAATCCATGAGGCGGAAGGCAGGCTCAAGGTCAGCATCGGTGGCTGTGAGCGTGGCCACCAGAGTCCCGGGCTCCACATCCTCAGGGAGGCTGATAGGCCCAATCTGGAGAAGAACAAGGAGTGGTGAGCCCCCTGCCAGCGTCCTTCCCAAGGCCTCCTCTCCTGTGTCTGCTTACTTGGGAAGTGGTGAACTCAGGGGCGTGATCATTGATGTCTGTGACTGTGACTTCAACCTCACATGTGCTGCTGAGGCCTGGGGCAGAGAGGGCATGTTGGTGAGGTCAGGGTAGGAACAGAGGGGACAGGGGGCCTGGGTCGCCAATCAAGGCACTTACCACCCTCTGCACCTGCCAGGTCCATGGCCAGCACCAGAAGCAGGATGTCCTGACCAGCTCGGAGTGGGAGTCTCCCCAGTGTCACACTGCCTGAAGTGGTTTCCACCTGGAAGGCTCTCCTCTCCACCCCATCCTCAGGCTCAGGGCTCAGGAGCTGATACACAATGTGAGAATTGGGGGGAGCTGGGGGCATCTGCGTCCTCTGCTGACAGTCTAGTCACTTCAGTACCTGCAAGACAGCACCCGCCTAGATAGGACCACAGCCCAGCCTAGGGGCCTTACCCCCCCCACTCCTCTTTTGTGCCGAACTAAACTTGAGCTCCTGTGTGTGTGTGTGTGTGTGTGTGTGTGTGGACGGGCATTGACATGGGGGCCTGAGGCTTGGTCCTTGTCCCAGAGAAGAGCAAGACCAGATGGTTCATAGAGACATTGCCCCTCTCCCATCCCTACTAAGCCCGAAGCTTACCTGCGGGGCTGAGCTCTGGGATGCTGACTGCAGGACCACTTGGGGGGGCAGACAGGCGGGTTGTCATTCTCATCCATCACCAGCACATGCAGTTCCAGAGGCACTGCATAGTCCTCACCACGGGAATTCTGAGCCCACACCTGGAGCAGATACTGTGGTGGGCAGTGAAGGGGCTTCAGGTCAGGACCAAGGGCAGCTCCAGCCTTGCCTGGCTCTGAGTTTCCTTCTGATCAGCCAGCTCCAGCTCTTTAAGGCTCTTTCCACTACCACAGCCTCTGTTGCAGTTGTGACACCCCAAAACTCAACTGGATAGTGGCCAAGCACCCCCAGCCTGTATTCCTGGCTCCCCCGTTCATATCACCTCAGCCTGGGCTTCTCGGTCCAGCTCTCTGGTCACGTAGAGGTTCCCTTCTGCATCCACGTCAAAGGGTCCCGGGGGGATGGCTCTCCAGGTGATAGTGCACATCACTCCCACTCCAGTGTACCTGGGAGGGACACCCCAGGCCGAGGGGCAGGAACAGTCCGTGTCAGCCCGTGAGCCCCATCTGATTTCTGGGTGAGGAGCCTGGGTCCCAGCTGCGTGACCCAGGCAAAGTGCTGCCCTCCTGGGCCTGGAGTCCAGGTGGGATCCTTCTGTTCAGGGCACATGTTGTTAGTGGCCTTGTCCTGGTCCAAGCCTGGACCCTGCCCAAAGTACCTGAATGACCAGGTTACTTTATTTTCTGCCCTCACAGCCTGGGCCTGACCCCAGGGCATTCCTAGAAGAGGCCTGAGACATTCCTGGCCAGGGTGACAATCCCCATGGCAGCAAGAGGTGGCAGCTGCTCTCTCTGAGGAAGCTTTGGGCAAGTTCAAGAGGTCAGAGCACAGAGTCATGGCTGCTAGAGGATGGCATGGCAGGTGAGGGGCTGTGGGCCTGCGCCCAGGGCCTTGAACACCGCAGTCCACAGTGGGAAGTGATGGGAAGAATGGAGGAAGGAGCAGGGGTCATGTGGGTTCCAGACTTAGCCCCCAAATATCCATGAGACCCAGGCCCGGCTGCACCATCCATAGGGCTGCTTCAGCCACTGACAGCCAGTTACTCACCTGGGCAATATGGTGGGGGTACAGGACTCTGAGATTCTCTGCCAGGTGGATAGGCTCTAGGGGCACCCAGGTGCTCTCTACTATGGAGATTTCTATGGTGGCAGTGGCCTGATGGCCTGAAGCCTGGTCGCCCATGTCCTTGACCTGTACCAACAGCTGGTAGGGGCCCTCCAGGGCGTGGTCGAGGCTGGTGCTCCCTAAAACAGGGAGGATGGTCAGCTGAGCAGGGGACCAGAGAGCAGGGGCCAGGACTTCATTCTCAGCAAAATATCAGACACAAAACCAAGCATATGGCAGGTGATTGGGACACTCTCTTGGCCAAGGGAAGAGAGAAACTTTAAGCACTGTTGTGAGCATCCAACCAGGACATGACAGTTTGCAAAGTCACCTCGATATCTATCCACACAATGAATGAGTGATAGATTAGAGGGGTAGATGGATAACCAGGATGAGGAGGTGGGTAGATGGTAGATGATGGGTTGGATGAATGGGTGGTTGATTTGGTAGGTGAATGGGACTTTGAGTGTGTGAATGGGAGAGTGTTTGGATGAGTGAGGGGTGGATGGATGGACTATGTAGGTGGTTGGGTAGTAGGTGGGTGGATGCGTGGCTGGCTATAATGATGTCTGCTTCACTTTTCTTTCCATCCCTAGTTCATGCCTGCGGTCTGAGCTTCCAGGTTCAGGTGTCTTCTGCCATCAATCGTGAGGTCGCCCAGCCGCATCTTAGGCTACAGCTCCTTAGACTATTCCTATCCTTGTCCCTTAGGCCTGGGTCTTTGTGGAGCGTGGAGCTGAGGCCTTCCATTCATACCATTTTCCAGCTCTCCATGCCTGGCCCTGCCTCCATGGCTGCCTGCCTTGCTGCTGTCTCCACCTAGAGTGCCCTTCCTTCCTTTTTTACATCTCAAACTCCCCACTCATGCTTGTCTTATGTTCAGATGCCATCTTCTCCAGCTTTCTCTGACCCTCCCTCCCCAGCACACCCCACTCGGGCTCACCCTTGGGGCTGAGGGCCAGAGCCCCAAACCGAGGCTCCAGCTGGAACATGTCTGGGAAAGGCTGGGCTGGAGCCTGGCTCAGGATGTGGAATCGAAGATCCGAGTTGGCTGTGCCTGGCTCATCCTGGTCTGAAGCCTCAAGCAAGAGGAAGGGGATGCCTGGTTCATGGTGGGAGGGTAAACTGTAAGGGATAGAGAGAGTGGGGAGAGTCTCCCATGCCTCTCCTATTTCTCCCTAACCATCATCGCATCAGGACTCTGGAGATGAGCCACGGCTTTTTGTCCTACTTCCCAGGATGAGCAAACTGAGGCCAAGAGTGGATGGGACCCTCTGGAGTAGGGGGATACAAGGTGGACAGAAATGGTGCAGGATGCGCTGGGCAAGGTGGCTCATGCCTGTAATCCCCAGCCCTTTGGGAGGCTGAGGTGGGCAAATCACCTCAAGAAACCAGGAGTTCGAAACCACCCTGGCCAACATGGTGAAACCTCCTGTCTCTACTAAAAATACAAAAAAAAAAAAAAAAAAAAAAATAGCCAGGAGTGGTAGTGTGTGCCTGTAATACCAGCTACTTGGGAGGCTGAGGCAGGAGAATCACTTGAACCTAGGAGGCAGAGGTTGCAGTGAGGCAAGATCGCACCACTGCGCTCCAGCCTGGGTGACAGAGCGAGATTCCGACTCAAAAAAAAAAAAAAAGAAAAAATAAGTGAGACAGAAATGGCTTTCCTGTCCCTATGCCAACTGTCTGGCCATCTCTTTGTTCTCTGCTGTCCCATCAAGTTGGCTGCCCTGGCCACTCACCAGGCCTGGTGCCCTGGCTCAGCTGAGCTCTGTAGACGGCTTGAGAGAAATGGGGCACCTGGGTGATTTTCGTCCTTCACATGCACAAGCACAGGCTGTGGACCCCACAAGACACGTCCATCCTCCGTCTCCAGAGTGACCTAGCAGGGAAGGGAGTCAGCGTCTGACCCTGCCTTGCCTGCTGTCCCCTACACCCGGTCCAGACATACCTGTAGCTGGTACTCTGCCTGCTCCTCTCGGTCCAGGGCCCTGGTCACCAGCAGGAAACCAGAATCTGAATCCATAGCAAAGGGGCCCTCAGCTGCCTTGCCTGAGTCCCCTGACAGCACAATCTGGCCTTCAGCCCCCTCCTGGGGCAGCAGCAGCTGATGGGGGGTGAACAGAAGTGAAGGGAGTAGTGGCCAGGCCTGGGAGATGCCCCCCGTCCACCTGATGGCCTCATTTTATATGTGGGGAAACTGAGTCTCAGAGACGTCTGGCTCCTGTCTGAAGTCACACAGCCAGTAAGCATCAAGAACTGAGACTCAGCGGCAGAACTCTTTTCCCTGGACCAGATGCTCCCCCAAAACTCCCTGCCCTTCTTTCTGAAGCTTGAAACCTCACCACTGAGATTTCATTCTTTAACCTAAAGCTCTACTCTCTGCTGGGATTAAAATCTTGTTAGTCATTCTCACTGCAGGTTGAGCATCTCTAACCTGAAAATCTGAAATACTCCAAAATCTGAAATTTTTTGAGCGCCAACATGTCGTGACAAGTGGAAAATGCTACATCTGACCTCATGTGACAGGTTACAGCCAACACATAGTCAGAACTTTGTTTCATGCACAAAATCATTTAAAAATATTCGGCCAGGCGTGGTGGCTCACGCATGTAATCCCATCATTTTGGGAGGCCAAGTTGGGTGAATCACCTGAGGTCAGGTATTCAAGACCAGCCTGGCCAACATGGCAAAACCCCATCTCTACTAAAAATACAACAGCAACAAAAAACTTACCAGTGCATGGTGGCACATACTTCTAGTCCCAGCTACTCAGGAGGCTGAGGCAGGAGAATCTCTTGAACCCAGGAGACAGAGGTTGCAGTGAGCTGAGATTGCGCTGTTGCACTCCAGCTCGGGCAACAAGCGTGAAACGTAGTCTCAAAAGAAAAAAAAAAAAAAAGGCCCGGCACGGTGGCTCACGCCTGTAATCCCAGCACTTTGGGAGGCCAAGGCAGGTGGATCACAAGGTCAGGAGGTTGAGACCATCCTGGCTAACATGGTGAAACCCCGTCTCTACTAAAAATACAAAAAATTAGCTGGGCGTGGTGGCAGGTGCCTGCAATCCCAGCTACTCGGGAGGCTGAGGCAGGAGAATCGCTTGAACCCAGGAGGCAGAGGCTATAGTGAGCCGAGATCATGCCACTGCACTCCAGCCTGGCAACAGAGGGAGACTCCATCTCAAAAAAAAAAAAAAAAGAAATGTATAACATCAACTTCAGGCTATGTGTATAAGGCGTATATGAAACATAAATGAATTTTATGTCTTGATTTGGGTCCCATCCCCCAAGATATATCATGACGTATATGCAAATATTCCAAAATCTGAAAAAAAATCCAAATGCTTCTGGTCCCAAGCATTTCAGATAAGGGACACTTAACCTGTATAACATGTACACACTCTCTGGAAAGCAGGGTTTCAAAGAGAAACAGCAAGAGGAAGGGTGCCAGAGGAAGGAGAAAGCAAGACTTTATGGGAAGGGAACCCCCCAACTCTCAGGCTCACCTTCATCAGGTATAAAGGGAAATTTCCACCATAGTTTTCTGGAACTTCCACAGACAGCTCTGCAAGCTGGGCCTCCAGGACAGCCTGTGGGAGGATTCTCACGTCATCACCAGGCTCCATCCTCCTACCTGGACACTGGGACCCAACAGAAGGGGGGAATTTCTGCCCTTTCCCAGGGCTTGGCCATATCTTAGTCCATCCACCTGCTGTCTGGCCTTTGCCCCCCTCATCCCACAGTAGCCCTGTAGTCCCAGCTCTGACTCCTCCCATGCCTTGCACTGTTCTCACAGTCAGTGCAATTGATCCAGGTGGAGTTGGGGGCAAGGGTGTCAACCTCCAAGGCCAAGACCTGAAGGAGAGGGGTCACAGCCCAGCTCACCTGGGGAATGGAGAAGCAAAGCAGCCACAGCCAGGCAGGGACCATGGTCAGGACGGGCCTGGGGGACACGGCAGTGAGGATCCAGCCCAGGTGAGTGGGGAGGGCCTTTCCATCCCCCCATACACAACTAGAGGGCTCGTACCACAGACTAGCCTCCTCTTTCTCTCCTGCAAAAGAGCTGAGGCTCCCCATCTCCTGAAGGGTAGTGCCCTGCTCCCTGCCCAGGCCCACCAAGGCCCCCAGGCCCAGCCACCCTGCATCTAGGCTCTTGGCCCTTCAAGGACTCTACCAGAATTTCACCCCAGACCTTCAGCTCCTTCTTGCCATAGCCTCCGCAGCTTGCAGATCCCAAAGCGGCAATTTTCTAGCAACCCCCAAGTCACAAAAGTTTGAAGCTGGAAAGTCCCTGAAGACCTGGAGAGTAACTTCCAGAAGTCACCTATTGTTGCAGGCAAGGCCTGAAGGGTGGGGTCTGGCCAAGGTCACAGAGGACTTGACCACAGGAGGATTCCCCCTAGCATGGGCCCTCCGGAACTGTCCCCGCCTCCCACTGCCACCCTCTAGACAAGGAGCGCCTCTGGAGCAGGAGCCTGGCCCTCGTCTCATCATTTTCCAGCCCTTGTCATGGAGCTGGGCAGGCAGAGCAGCGACAAATCGACCATCCCTCTAAGATGGGGCCCTGGGAATTCTTTGCAGATGACAAGGACAGGGCAGTGTTTCCCCCTCTCCCCGGTACCAACCCCAGCCTCAGCCATGCCCTCCCTTCCAATCCCAGCCCCTCACCCTCCAGTGCCTAAGGCTGGCTCGCTTGGTCCAGCTGCCAAGTGAGAGGGCTCTTCTCCAGGGAGATCTGGCCAGGCCGGGCTGGGTGGGGCAAGGCAGGGCACTTGAGCAGGTAGGAGGTTCAGCCACGCTTGCTTGGGAGTGGAAAAGGCCACTGGGCCCACAGCAGCAGGCCTGGCCCCACCCAGCCCCCAAGTTACTCATTGACTTTGGAAAGCTAGGAGCTGCTCAGCATCCGTGACTGCCAGCCCCAGGAGGTGGGCAGATCATTGGCCTGGCACTCCCTCAAGCCCAACACAGCCCAGGGTGTATTCCTTGACCCTCTGGGTTTGGACACTACTTTCTGTGGCTCCAGACTTGGTCTCACTTATCTCCCAGGCTCCAGCATCTGCAGCCTCACCTTTGCACACTCTGTTCCTTTTGCATGGAACACCCTTCCCACTCTTTCATCTCTGTGGTAAGCAGCTGCTCATGCTTCAGTGCTCAGCTCAAATATTCCTTTCTCCAGGAAACTTCCCCTATGTTCCAGGCTGGTTTAGGAACCTCCTCTGGGAATGCCCCACCCCCTCACACCATGCCATGTGCTATCTCTATTAATACACAGAGGACACCAGATTGTCATTATCTGCCTCTTACATTAGACTGGAAGCCCTTTGAGAGCAGAACCCAGGGGCTCAGCAATGATCTGGCTCTCGTTCTGCCCTGGCAGCTCCCCGTGGCTTGTGGAATTAAAGGAGCTGGAGGTTGCAGAGGATGGATGAGCAGTGTATCAGCGGAACTGAGTAGTGGGGCTCCAGACCACCCCCCAGGGGGGATCTGTGGTGGGGAGGTGCAGCAGCCTGTGAGCTCCCCAAGTCCTCACATTGGCCATAGCCACTCAACAGTGACGGGGCTGAGACAATGGATGGTCTCGTGCCTCTAAGAAGATTAAACCAGCTCAGGTGACCTTGAGAGAGTTGCAGGGCTGAACAGGGGCCCCTCCCCCGAGTGAGGGCAGCCAAGCAGAGCTAGGAGATGCTTCTGGAACGAGGGGAGAGGGTGGGAAGATCCTGATCTCCAGTCCCTCCTCAGCCTTGGACCTTCCCATGGTCCTCCCGGAGTCTTCCCACTGTACATCTGATTAGTCTCTCTCAGGCCAGAAGCTACCCTAGCTGCTCCCAGCCCTGTCACAAGCTGAGTGCCTGCTTCAGGGTCACTCTGGCACCCAGCCTGGAGCAAGGCAGCGTGGGAGGTTGAAGGGGGTTTCACGTGCATTGAGCTCCTGCTAGGCACCTAGCACTGCTCTGAGCACATACCTCTATTATGCCACCCACTCTGTTCTGAAGGGGCATTGTGTCCATGTCACATGCTGGGGCACAGAGAAGCTGAGTGGTTTGCCTAGGGGTCACATAGCCAATAAGTGACAGAGCCAGGTCCTGGGGACCCTCACTTGCTCTGAGAATACCATGCCCTCTGCATTCCTCTAAGTATGTTGCGGAGAGGGGCAGAGTAGCAACAGTTCTGAGCAGTTACCTCTGCCCTGGGGAGCACATGGGTGAATCTCAGAGCTCCCCCTGTACATGGAGGGGGTAGCCCTCAAGCCTCCTCTTGCCATTGAACAAGCTGTAATCAGGATTCTAACCAGGTTGCAAGGGCCCCCTGGAGTCTGTGGAGTGAATAAATTGAACTAAGAAAGGAATGTATGGTTCCTGGCCCAGAACTTTCTTAGAAACTTGTCCCCCACCTCGCCCCAGGCTGCCTCCAGGCTTTGGAGATGGACAGACCTGTACGCCACTCCCCCACTCAGCCACTTCCCACCCAGCATCAAATGGGGACGATATTTCCTGAGACCATGTAGGTAAAAACTCTTAGCAGCACTTGTGCCAAGGGTGGGGGAGCCACGGGCATGGGTGGGCAGGGAGACAGGTGCACCCCCAGCCATAAGCACAAGTACACCTTTTCTTTTCGAGAGGGAGTCTCACTCTGTCGCCCAGGCTAGAGTGCAACGGCGCTATCTCAGCTCACTGTGACCTCTGCCTCCCGGGTTCCAGCGATTCGTCTGCCTCAGCCTCCCAGGTAGCTGGGACTACAGGCTTGCACCACCATGCCCGGCTGATTTTTGCATTTTTAGTAGAAACGGGGTTTTACCATATTGGCCAGGCAGGTCTCGAACTCCTGATCTTGTGATCCACCTGCCTCAGCCTCCCAAAGTGCTGATTATCCCAAGTGGGATTACAGGTGTGAGCCACCGTGCCCGGCCGAGTACACCTTCCTATACACATGCAAGACCTTCCATTCCAGCAGGGAGGGCTCCAGGCAGCTGTTCCCACCCAAAACTAATTAGCCAATGCTAACCATGGAATGTTCTGGCATGGACACTCACAGTGGAGAGAACAGTGAGGGCCTCCTCAGTAGCTCAACCCCAGCAGAGAGGTGGAGGAGCCGTGTAGAGTTGAGTGTGCCTGTGTGCGCCTTCACAAACCACCTCTTAGAGGTCTCTGTCCCCAACCTCAGCTGATTCCAGCCCCTCAGGAGAGAACAAGGCAGAAATACCAGCTGTGGAGCTAGACCCAGGGTTCCCCGCCTGGTTGTGAGACCCAGGGCAGAATGTGCTCCCTTAAGAAGCCTCAGTTTCCCTTTGTGGACCGTGAGGTGATTGAACCCTCAATCAGTTGGGCAATGCCAGGCCCCAGTGCAGAAAGAGAAGAATCTGGATAACAGGGACTGGGAGGGGTTTGCTCCTCCTCCTGCTGGTTGAAACCCCCAAACAGGCCCATTGCTGGTCCCAGCTGGTTATATCCCGACCCTCACATTTACACATCATGGCCACACACTAGGGTGAGGCAGTGAGCCCCCATCCCTCAACTTCAGAAATGCTTCCTGCTCCTGAAGCGCCCAGATGGTAGAAAAGAGAGTCAACAGCCATGACATATCAGGAAATAGTCTTTATTACAAAAATCTGTATGTAAACAAAGAGCCACCACACTGAATAGCCTCCCTCCAGGGCAGGCACACCGGGACTGTGAAGAAAGGCAGAATCTTCTCCGGGCACACAGGCCTGCCCCTTCGCTGCGCTCCGGCTGCTTGGGACACATCTGAACCTGCGCGTGCATCTCTGCGGGCCCTGCCCTCACTGGCCCCTGGGAGCCGCCTCTCTGTGGCAGTACTGTCTGTCCATGACCATGAGGTCGGGGGTGCCCGGCTGGCAGCTCCGAGGGACCCAGAGTCTGAGCCAGCCCTGAGGCACCTGGGGCGGTTGGCTGGGCCAGCCCACCAATCCGTCAGTCCGTCTGCCCACCACACCACAGTGAGAGCACGTGGGACCTAGAGAACGGAGAGGTCGTGGCAAGACTTGGACTTGGCGCGAAAGGCCATCTTGCGGCTGTTACGAGCTACGATGCGGCCTAGGAAGCGCTTTGCCCTTTTGCCGAGGCTCTCTCGCCTCCGGGTACCTGCTTGCCGTCGTGCATTGGCCTCTTTGCTGTCCCCTGCGCAGGCGTATCTGGCGCACGACACCTTCAAATAGTGCCTGGACATTGTGGTGCAGTGCTGCCGATGTCTCAATGAACTTGCAGTCAAAGACTACCGCGCAGGCCCGGCCCTCTGTGTGGGAGGGCAACAGGCAGGCACCAGTAAACAAAGGGTGGGTGAGTGAGGAATCCCCTCCAACCCTGGCCCCACCCATGCGAGCTGCCACTCGATAATCTGCAGGGTTCTCCCTCAAAACACAGAGACCCCAGCTCCTGTACTGAGGGTACTGGGCACTGCTGCGTCACCCAGTAGGCAGAGTGCCTGCGTTTAAGGAGCCCCCAAAATAGTGGCCCTCAAAAGGAAATCCATTTATTGAAATAATTTGAAGCCTGGTATTTAAACAAAGTACAACAGTAGTCAACACAGGAAAATGGGAAGTCTGTCTGGAAAATTTAGTATTTTCTAATCTAAGGTTGTATCACGATGAATGACCCAGTGGACTGGGGATGGGGGGGGGCGAGGTCACTAAGTCACTGCTGGGTTTCTCTAAGGGACTCAGTACTGAGGGCCACAGAGAAGGCTGCTAAGGCCAAGTGGGAAGGGTCTTCCCTAAGGCTAAGTCTACTCTGAGAATGGCCCAGACCTAGGACACAGGCTCTGACCTCCTGGCCTATTTCCCTGCACTCTTCCACCCACTTACCCCCCAACCAGCTAGGCCAGGACCAAGAGGGGCAGGAGAGGAGAACCCCATGGTGCTGCAGCTCCCCTGTCAGATTCGGTTCTTTCCCCCAGCTCTCTGGGGCCTTCCCGCACCCTGTGAGCAGGCAGTGGCTCTCTCCCATCTCCCTCCCCCCTCCAATTTTCTTCCTGAACATTTTTAGCCTCTGATCATCCCCAGGGAATCAAGCTGAGCCAAGACTGCCTGGATCATGGCCCAGCTGGGCGCTCCCTCCCCCGGCAATCTGCTGCCTACTCACCATCCACTGAGACCTCCCGAGAGCGCACTAGGTCGCTCTTATTGCCCACAAGGATGATGGGCACATCATCTGTTTGCCGGGCGCGCCGCAGCTGGACCCGCAGTTCTGAGGCCTTCTCGAAGCTGCCCTTGTCCGTCACTGAGTACACGATGACATAGGCATCCCCCATGGCCATGCAGTGGCCGGGCAGCCAGCGGCCCCCGTCCTGGGGAACACACACACACATCTACCCAACAGTCCTCATGTCCTCAGAAACAAGCCTGGCACTCCCAGATCTTACCCCAACTCACTCCTCCCCCACCCCTGCCCTGAGTCTCAGCCTGTACCCTACCTGCTCCCAAATGTCGTAGACCATGAGTGATGCCTCTTCTCCGTCCACCACAATAGAGCGATCATAGGTGTGCCCTAGGCAGGAGACCAGTAGTCAGGTTACCAGCTGGCTGTCAAAGCCCCTGCTGCCAGGTTTCCTGTTCTGGCCACACCCTCCAACTCCTCCCTGGAGCCCTCCTCTCCACTTGCAGATGGCTGGCATGTGGCAAAAAGAGTGACAGGCAGGGAAGTGAGGGCTGGAGGGCATGGTGTGCCTGAATTCCACTCACATGCCCCCCCAAGCTAGCAATGTCACAGGTGGCCACTCTAATGCCCCTGCCCTCCTGCTGCCTGGGTCCTAAGGTGGCTGTGACCCAGTGGCTTGAGTTAGAATGTCGTGCTCCCTGGGGACCTTGGCCACCTAGGGCTCCTCTCTTAGAAACCCCTCTGGTAAGAAACTCTGACCTGTCCCTGATAGGTATGGCGGGATGTCCTGTCCCATCCCGCAGAGCAACCATATCTATGCCCCCGCCTTCTGCTCTGGGCATTTCTCCCTACCAAAGGTTGGGGGTGTCCCTTCTCCCTTTGTTCCCCATTTATGAAATGGGTAGGTAGAGGTATGATTCTGAAAGCGCCAATAGAATTCCACGGTATTTGCGGCTTTGAGTCCCGGTCTCAGCCCCAAGTCCTAACCCCAGGATCGCCCCTCCCCTGGACAGCCCAGTCCCCCTCACCTGCCGCCTCTGCTTCAGGCCCATCCTCGACACCGCCGAAGATGCGCGCCAGAGCGCTCTTGCCCACGCCGGGCGCCCCAGCAGCAGCACCTTGTAAACGCTCTCGTCTGAATCGCTGCCCCCTGAGCTGAGCGAGTCTGAGGAGTCCTCCGGCCAGTCCAGTCTGGGACCCTGGGTGCCCGTCCCGGCCGCGGCCGCCGCCAGGGCGCCCGGGGCCAGCGCCGCCTGCAGGTCGCGCTCGTCCACCGGCATGCTGCGGCGGTGCAGCGGCGGCGCGGGGCCCCAGGGCGTGCTGCCCCGACGGCCCTCGCGCTCCCGGCCCCCGCCGCTGCTCCCGCCCGTTCCGCTGCCACCGCCGTTCAGGGTCATCGTGTTCGGGGCCGTCTAGGGGAGCAGGAACCGTCGTGGCCGTGTAAGCCGCGAGGGAGGCGGGACCCCGGGCGCACCTGCCCAACCCGGAGTCAGGCGGGATGCTGGGGCCAGATCCCGCCGCAGCCCTCCCCCAGCCCGGAGGTCGCCGCGCCCTCACCCGGACCCCTCCGGACCTGGCGCATCCATCTGCAACACAGACGGTGCAGCCGCCCCGATCCCCCTGTGCCAGGACACTCACACACACCCACTCCAGACACGCGCAGGACTAGGATCCGGGCTCAGATGCCACCCACTCGTAGTCCAGACTCGGACTCTTGGGTCTCCGCCGCCGCTGCCGCTGGAGCCACCGCCTTCTCCGCCCGAAGTAGGTCCGGGCTCCAGAGCCGCCTATTTAAGCCTCTGCCCACCCCCGTCCCCGCCCCCGGTCCACGCTGCTGCGGGGGCTGACGTGTCTGTCCACCCCCACCAGGGGAATCCCCCACCCTTCTCCTCAGACCTCACACCCTCGACACCCCGCCCCACCCGCCAGGGGCGGAGCCAGTAGTTATCTGGGAATAGAGGGGCTGACCCGTAGGCAAGGTCCAGGGCTGAGTGTGAGCGAGGAGAGAGCGAGCAACGTTGGGGGTGGGGAGTACGTGATGGGAAGGCAGGCAGCGGGGTAAACCCGACCAGCCAAGAGCAGCAACTGACCTCTGGAGAAGAATTTAGTTGGCCCAGTGAGAAGTGAAGTCTCCCTTCCCTCTCCCCCTAGTCCCAATTGTCGTCCTAGCAAGTAGACTAGTTACAGATGGGACAGAGATCCCCCTTCCCTGCGCAGGACACACACTCCCCCACAGGCTCAGGATGAGCTAGAATTTAGGAGGTATCCACACAAAATCCTCTCCACTCCCTCCCCACCCTGGATTTGAAGATTCTCCCTAATGAGCCTACCCTTCAGGGTGAGGGTTGGTGTCACCCCACGTCCCCCTCCGGGTCCTGAGAGGCCTGTTGCGGGGGTGGCTCTGGCAGTGTTGCAGGTGGAGGCGTCTGCTTGAATCATGGGGAGGAAACCTCAGCCCAGAAGAGGGAAGGGATTAAACTCAGTCCACATCCCATCTCCCAGCACCCACCAGGCAGCTGCCAGCAACTCTGCTAAAAATAAATAATCTGCCCCAGCCCTGGCCCTGGTTATGCTCCTGGGCTGGAAGTTGCCCAGAGTAGGGGAAATCCAGACCCCTGGGTGTTGGATGCCAGCAGGAGCCAGCCACTTTGAGTTGTCAAGGTCTCCCTTCTTCCCTCCAGCCGAAGGCTGACCTGGCCGCCCAGGGCACATCCAGGACCTGGAGATTCACACCCCCACCCAAGAGGGGGAATAAACACACGGTGTGGTCAAGGCATGTGGAGTGTCTGAGCCCCCTGCTTATCTCTCAGGGGTGTGAGGGTTGCAGGTCAGGCTGTGAGGTATTTCGTGATAGGGACCTTCTATTAGACTATAACATCTGATGACAAGTGTGGTGGGGGCAGGAGGGCACCCATTTGGGGCTCAGGTGACATCACAGATGGATGGACCCTGGTGGGCTGTGGTAGGTTGTCATGGAGACCTGGTCCAGGCTCTTTAGCTGCTGCATCAGTTTCGTTGGCAACACCTAAGAAGGCCTTGGATTGAGAAGGGCCTGGCTAGGTAAGATGAAGGCCCTCTTGTTCTTGAGCTCCCCAAAGTAGGCAAAAGCTGGGCTGAGGGGTGGCCGGCCCATGGTCCTGGGGGATCTTGGAGGCCTGGGCAGCCCCACACTGGTTCTGGGTTCCTGGACGAAGTCCAGTGGGGAAGAGAGAGTTATGGGCAGAGCCTCCTGTTAGCGGACAAATCTAAAGAGCCAGCACACACTTCCCATAAGGAATCCTGGCTGGGCTGCCTGTGCCCCCTCTAACCCCATGACCGTGCCACTGGAAAGAGCCCCTGGGTGTCCGGCAGAGGGTGGGGGGTTGGGGGTAGCTGTGGCCCTTCCCAGCAGGGGGCCAGTCAAATAAACAGGGCTGGGTTTCCCCTCTGGCAATCTGAGCTCTTGACCTCAGCAGTGTTTTTCATTGCCAAGGGAACTGCATTCACAAAGGGCCACTCAAGCCCCAGGCATTCCAGTGGCTGCTCCAACAGGCCAGAGACACTCATCACAAGCTAGATATGGCCAGGGGCCCCAGTCATTAACACCAGGACATGACCTTGAAACACCCCCCCCCCTCCCCACCACCTGGTCCTCCCAGCTCTCTGGGCTGAGCATGGCTGCCTAGGAGGAATAAATTGAGGCTAGACCACCCCTAGGTCATCCTGGGCTTCAGATCCCAGTGCACCCCTTGCTAGCTGTTTCACCTCTGTCCATTATCTAGGCTGAGCCTCAGTTTCTCCTGTGTAGAACAGGGGGTGATCTCTTCCTGATGATTATTATGAGACATAGCAAACATGAAATGCAGAGGCACAGTAGCTGGCTCAAGTCTGGCACACAGTAATATCTCACTAAGAACAGTTTTATCATCATCCTTGGTTGGATGAAGCAAGTTAGGTGAATTTGCCATCCCTCTCCTGCTTCTACTCCACTCCCCTCCACGACACTGGTCTGCCCAAGAGTGAGGCAGAGATCTCAGGAATAATACAGACACCTCTCCCCTAGCCCCATACCCATGTCGCCTCTCTGTGGGACCCCACACTCTTCCCCCTCCCTTAGGTGACAAGATGTTGCAAAGGGAACTGGGCTGGGCTTCAGTGTCCCCACCACCTCCTCACACCATAGCCTTTAGGCCCCAGGGCCTCTCCTGTGTCTCTAAGGCCCCACCATTCATTCATTCCACGGACTTGTACTAAATACCTACTGTGTGCCAGACCCTTGTGCTGGGGGCAGGATGATGAGCAAAAATAGACATGGCTGGGCATGTTCATACATGTCATCTAATCCCTGGGTCAAACTCAGCTATGATTTGTTGTTCCATGTTGTAGACATGGTAACCAAGGCCTGAGGGGTCACAGGCCGGAAACAATGGAGCTAGACATACCTGGTGGAGGGTTTCAGGAACCTCAAACTTCACCACCCTCGGTACCTCTGTGTCCTCAGATAGCATCTGGGGTTCCAGAAAGTTCCTTGGGCGCTGGCCCAGGATGCACAGATGGTGGCCCTGTAGGCAGCCAGGGGCCAGGCACAGATGAGTCAAGGGTGACAAGGGGACTATTTCATACACCAGCTGTGGCATGAGCAGTTTGATGTCCCCTCACCCACCGTGGCCTGGCTGCCAGGAGGGCCAGCTGAATGACTCAGCCACACCTGCTGCCCCATGACTCTCCTCTTCCCCAGCTCAACACAGACACCATGGCCACCTCAGACAGGGACTGTCAAGCAGAAGCCCAGGGTGTGAGGCCTTCCTTGGGAAGGCTCCCCTGGGGCCCAGCTGCTCACCTACCTCTTTGGAGCCCTCAGCTTCCTCGTCTGTGTGGGATACAGTGCCTAGATCATCGGAGCTAGGCCTACACCCATTTAAATCTCCCAAGAGCAGTCCCGAGCGATTGCCATGACTATCTCCCTATCACAGATGAAGCTGCTCAGGGCCTCCTTTACTCCCCCAGACAGAAGTTTTGTTTTTTTTTTTTTGAGACAGGGTCTTGCTCTGTTGCCCAGGTTAGAGTGCAGTGTTGCAATCAGTTCACTGCAGCCTCAATCTCCTGGGCTTGTCAAGAGATCCTCCCACCTCAGCCTCCTGAGTAGCTGCAACCACAGGCTTGCACCACCATTCCCTACTAGTTAAAAAAAAAAATTTTTTTTTAGAGACAGGGTCTTGCTATGTTCTCCAGGCTTGTCTCAAACTGCTGGGCTCAGACGATCCTCTCACATCAGCCTCCCCAAATGCTGGGATTACAAGTGTGAGCCACTGCCCCCAGCTACAAGTCTTGAGAAGTAAATTAGAGTGTCCCTTGGTATCCATAGGGATTGGTCCCAGGATCCCCATGAATCCCCAAATCCATGAATACTCAACTCCCTTACGTATATTTTACTTTATTTTTTAAACTCAACTAAAGTGGCTGAGATTAAGTCCCTTACATAAAATGGCACAGTATCTGCATGTACCCTCTGCACATCCTTCCACATATACTTTAAGTCATCTCCAGATTACTACTCTAATACCTAATACAATGTAAATGCTATGTAAGTAGTTGTTAGACTGTGTTGTTTAGGGAATAATGACAAGAAAAAAGTTTGTACATGTTCAGTACAGACACAGTCATCCTAGGCCTGACTAAAGTTTCAATCCACAGTGGGTTGTACCCATGGATGTAGAAGCCATGGATAATGGAGGTCTGACTACATTTATTCTAGAAGCCCATTTCTTGTCCTAAAAACTGGGGATAAGAAAAGAATAGCAAGCTAGGCGCAGTGGCACGTGCCTGTAGTCCCAGGTATTCAGGAGGCTGAGGCAAGAGAATCTCTGGAACCCAGGTATTCAAGGCTGTAGCACGCTATAATCACACCTATGGACAGCCACTGTACTCCAGCCTGGGCAACATAGTGAGATCCTGTGTCTCAAAAGAAAAAAAGAGAGCGATAGGATATCAACTGCTGCACAGGGCTAGATGGAGAATGGACTGGCTAGAGAGTAAGTGTAAAGCCCTCGGCTGAATGCCACTCTCAGGACAGGCTCAATGTTGTCAGCAGGCCCTCAAGAACAGACTTGCAAAATGGCCAGGATCCCTGCTGAGGCTTCTCTGCCTGCAATCACATCTGAGCCTCAGTAGGGATGGGGTGGCGTTGCGCACTGCTTCTTAATATTGCCATTTATCCTCAGAGAATGAGACTAAGGCAGGAGGGATATTTCCCATGCGAAAGCAATCCTAACCAGCTAACCCGAGGTTTAAGCCCTACAGTCTGTCCAGGCGGCCAAATGCAATCTGGGCACAGGACCAAGGCGGGGCAGAGTCTGGAGACCAAGCCCATCACTTCACGGTGCTGAGCTTCCCTCCTACTCACACGCCTTTGGGAGAGCTGATGGGGAGGGTGCCTCAGTTTCCCTTCAACAGAGAAATCCAATGTCACTGCCCTGACCAGCGGACCAGACTGAGCATCGCTAACAGCAGGAAAAGCTGGCATCACACACCTACTAGCGGGTTTATAAAATATATATGCTGCTCCCCTGGGCAGGGTTTTCATCAAAAAGCTCAAACTTGGACTCATTTAGGCCTTAGCCAACTTCCAGTCACGGGCAACACAAATCAGGAATAAATCAGATTGTAGGACTGGGACTTCTCTGAACTTTTCAAAGAAATCACTGTGAAGAAGATAAAAGGCCGGGCATGCTGGTTCATGCCTGTAATCTGAGAACTTTGCCAGGCTTGAGCCCGGGAGTTTGAGACAAGCTTAGGCAACATAGGGAGACCCAGTCTCTACAAAAAAAAAAAAAATTAAAAAATCAGCCTGGCATAGTAGCACATGCCTGTAGTCCCAGCTACTCGGGAGACAGAGGCAGGAGGATCACTTGAGCTCAGCAGGTTGAGGCTACAGTGAGCTCTGACTGCATCACTGCACACTCCAGCCCGGGTGGCAGAGCAAGACACTACCTCTTAACAAAATGTTTTTTTGAATTAAAAAAAACTAAAAAACAGCTAGGTGTGGTGCTCAAGCCTGTAATTCCAGTGCTTTGGCAGACCAGGTGAGAGAACTGCTTGAGGACAGGAATTTGAGACCAGGCTGGGCAACACAGCAAGGCCTCATCTCTAAAAAAAAAAAAAAAAAAAGTTTTATTGGGCTGGTTGTGGTGGCTCATACCTATAATCCCAACATTTTGGGAGACTGAGGTAGGAGGATCACTTAAGCCCAGGAGCTAGAGACTGGCCTGGGCAACCTAGGGAGACCCTGTCTCTACAACAAAAATTTAAATTAACTAGGCACAGTGGTATGTGCCTGCAGTCCCAGCTAATCGGGAGGCTGAGGTGGGAGGACTGCTTGAGCCCAGGAGGTCAAGGCTGCAGACTGCTTGAGCCCAGGAGGTCAAGGCTGCAGAAAGGTGTAATTGTGCCACTGTATTCCAGCCTGGGCAACAGAGCAAGATTCTGTCCTCTCAAAAGAAAAAAAAAATGGCCAGGAATGGTGGTATATGCCTGTAATCCAAGCTACTTGGGAGGCCAAGGCTGAGAATTACTTTAACCCTGGAGTTGAAGGCTGCAGTAAGCTACAATCTCGCTGCTGCACCTGGGCCTGGGCGGCAGGGTGAGTCCCTGTCTCAAAAACAAAACAAAAACAACTATAAATGACATCTTAGGGAAATCCAGATATGCCTGGGTATTAGATAGTGTTGAGAAACCGCTCATTTTCTGATCAAATAAAAGGATTGTGGCTATACAGGCTTACTCATATAGAGGGAGGATGCACTACTTCAAAGTAAAGAATCAAGTCTCTGCAGCTTACTCGCAAATATACTGATATTTATATACATACACATAAAGAAGCCAGTGTTACAATATGTCAATAACTGTTGACTCTAGTGCTGGTGGTAGGCATACAAGCACATTTGTACCCTACTCTTTCCATTTTGATTTTTTTTTTCATTAAGAAAAGTTGCAAGTACACCAACCTTCAGAGGCACTCACTACCACCGTCCCCGCTCAAACTCCAAATGACTCCAACAAGATAAAAGACACCAAGGCATCCTGGGAACTGAATATAAATTAAGTTTATTACAAAAAGCAAACTGTTAGTTCTCATTGTGAGTGATTCAAGAAAACAAGGGTAAGAGCCCTGGCCGGAGCTGGGAGCAGGACACCAGTATGCAGGCTGGCAGGGGCCAAAGGCCAGGCTCAGGAGCGGGCTGACAGGCACTGATTCACAACCTCCAGGAGGTGGGTGTTCTCCAGGGCAGCTGCCACCCGCTCCTTATCTGCAAGTTGCTTGTTCACTAGGTGGGAAGAAGGGTGAGGGGAAGGCAGAGTCAAAGCTAGGCTCTGTCCAGGCTGCTAGCCAGCCCAGCCCTACCTCTGAACCTTTGTATAGGATCTGTCCCCAGCAGCAACAAAGCCCTCCTGTCACTTCCTTCCCAGGACCCCACACCTTGATCAGGCTACCTCAATACCACCTGAGCCCACCTAGCTTGCCTTCTTAGGACCTCTCCACCTGGCTGCCTCCTGTACTGCTGAAGCCTGACACATTCTGGTCCTGTATACTTGGTGAGAGGGGATTTGGGAGAGAGGACATGGTAAGCACAGGAGATTCGAGCCAGGCCAGCTTTGGTCTAAGCTACCACCTACACTGAGGAGTCTCTGGCAATTTCACTCACCCAGTCACCCATCCCCAGTCTTGCCCATAGACTGGGGCAAGAGGTGAACCTCAGACTGCTTAGGGTGCCCAAGCCAACACCCTCACCACCAGCCTACACTTACCTGCATGCTCTGAGGCGTGGGTCCCCGGGGTAATGTGCACGTCCATCTGGGAGGGAGATAACCAGGGCCTGAACAGCCACCCACCAGCCCACAATTTTCCCCCCCCAGTCTCCAGACCCTCGGGCATCATCTCCAGCTGATCCTTATTCCTAATCATGCCTTTGGACTCTGGCCCGTCCTTTATATTCCAAACCCATCCACAGCTATTCCAATTCTGTTTTTTTCCCCCAAGACTGAGTCTTGCTCTATAGCCCAGGCTGAAGTGCAGTGGCAAGATCTTGGCTCATTGTGACCTCCTTCTCCCAGGTTCAATCAATTCTCCTGCCTCAGCCTCCCGTGTAGCTGGGACCACAGGCCCATACCACCACGCCCTGCTAATTTTTGTGGTTTTAGTAAATATGAGGTTTCTACCATGTTGGCCACGGTCGTCTCGAACTCTTAACCTCAGGTGATCCACCCACCTCGGCCTCCCAAAGTGCTGGGATTACTGGCGTGAGCCACCACGCCAGGCCTTAGCTATTCCAATTTTATCCAAAAAACTGGCCCACTACTGTTGATTTAAAGGCCTGCCTGGGCCCCAATCCTGGTCCAAACCCATCTGCAGCTCCTTGCTGCCCTTCCTGCCACACTCTTCAATATTTTTCTCTACTTTCCAGCTCAGATTTTTATTCTTGTCACATCGACTTGGAAAGTTTCCTCTCTGCTGACTGGAATCCTTCCAGGTCCCACTCTGATGTCCTCTCCATGTTCATGCTCTCCCAGTCCCCATCCTCAGCAGTAGACCCTCATTGCCTGGTCCCACTCCCCGGGACTCAGCTCCAACTGACCTTGAAACGCTGAGGAAGGGAGCGCAGAAGCTTGACCTTGATGGACAGGCCAATAAGAGTGGCCATGCTGCAGTGCGGAATGGTTGGTGTGAAGGCCACAGCCACTGTACTCTCGGGGTCGCTAACCTGGTTGTGGAGGGGAGACGTCAAGAGGCAACCACCCTCAGCCCAAGGTCCCTCTTCTTAGTTTGTTGCTTTGGGCAAATCATCCAACTTCTATAGGCCTCAGTTTCAACATCCATAAAATAGGCACAACAATCTCCCCCTCCTAAAGATACCCTTCGGTGTCCGTGAATGGAGAGCACTCCAACTCCTGGTACACAGAAACCTTTCTGACTCTCTAGAACAACTCGCTCCCCCTCTGAAGTGACTCACCTGAACCCGGACCTGCTCTACTACGTTCAACTCCTCTAGCGTCAGTGGATGCTCCGGGTCATTGATGGAGCGAATCAGATGTGTCAAGTGAAGGAAAGGGACTCTGCGCCTTTGCCCAATCGGAACCCCTTGCCAGGAAACCCCGGTCGGGATGCGGCTCCAATAGCTGCTGGACATCACTGCACCCCCCACCGCAAGCCCCCGGAACCCGCCCGCGGCCAGCAGCGGCGGATATCGAAGATCTCGCGTGCGTCGATGCTGTCGGGAACCTGATCGTCCTCCTCGCCCGCCGTCACGGGCCGCTCCCCAGAGCGCTGGTAGATGAGTGGGTTAGCATTCTCCAGGAGGCCACCGCCGACCCCGCCGCCGCCCACCATCGCGGAACCAACGCCGCCGATACTAGCAGGCGTGCACTTCCGCTCCCACTCGCGCACTTCCGGGGGAATAGAAAGGGGGCGTGGCACCGTGACGGGGTCCCTCGAGGGACAGGCCGCGCTGTGCGTTCTCGGCCTGCGGTGTGAGAGAAGCGGTGACCTCCGCTCTGGCTGCTCGGTCCCGGGAACATGACACTCGCTGGGGCAAAGGCGCTGAGAAGGTACCCCAGCGGTGCTGGGTCCTGTAAGCCCGTAGCGGGCTGAACCCAGAGTCCACGGACAGGTCTCAGAGGGCACTACGCGGTGTGAGGTGATCCCCGCACCGCTTCCTCCGGGAAGTCAGGCAGGCCCGGCGCTCCCATGCCCAGGCCAGTTGGTCGCCTCTGATCTGGCAGGGCTCCCAGTGTCTTGGGATCTCCCGGTGACGCGCCTGCCTCCCCCTGCTGCACCATAGGTCCGAGAGTGCCTGTTCCAGCGCTTGGACCGGGAGGTGCTCACGAAATGTTTGTCAAGTGGATAAATGACCATGGCCATGGTCTCCCCGTGAGGTGAGGAAACCGAAAGCCAGGGAGGCAAAGCCCGGCGGTCCTTAAGCAGTGCCGCGGTCACGTGTACGTTTCAAAAGAAGGGCGTGACTGAGTAGGGAGGAAACCGCGGAGACCCTCAGACCCCGGACTGTAAGGGGATGAGAGATCCTGAAGTGGGACCCAGGAAACTGAATCCTGAAAGCAAGGAGGAGCGTCCATAATGAAGGGCGCCGTCACTCCTCGCTGCCTTTGCTCAAGCGGTTCCCTTCACCCTGATCAAGTTCTTTCCCATTTCTCCATCTGTGGGGGATCCTGAACATGCACCTCCTCAGAGAAGTGCTCGTGGGTTCGCCAATTCTAGTTTATTGCTCCCTCCTCTGGATCCCCCAGCGCGCTCATCGGGCCTGTGGACAAGGACAGGTTTGAGGAGAGGATTCTCTGTATGGGGAGGTGCTGCAGAAGCCACGCAGCCCCTTCCGAGAATGCCAAAGGGGCCCGGGCAGAGGGAAAGTGGTGGTACCCGGGCCGGCCTGCCACTAGATCCCCACCCACCTGTGACTGCTCAGTCCTGCTCTCCTGCCAGACCCACCTTGCCCTGGCCCAAGTCAGCGCGCCCCGCCCACTCCCTGCCCAGTCCAAACTCCGAGGCTGGGCGAGGCCCTGATCCACGGCTGGACGGACCCGGGGCAGCCTCTGGGTGGACAGCAGCGTGTCCGCCGACGGCACACCGAGACCTGCGACCATGCGACTGGACCCACTTCATGCGCAACTGAGCGGAGTGGCCTGTGGGCTCCTGCTGCTTCTGGTGCAGGGCCAGGGTGAGGCTCCCGCGGAGGGGCGACAGGGACCAGGCTCAGATCTGCCAAATGCGGGGGAGGCAGAACCTCACAGTGCGGGAGGGAAGGCGCCTGGGAGGTAGGAGCTGGTGGAGATGACAGCGTGGAACTCGTGAGTCCCACACGACGCCTCCGCGCCGCCCAGGGTGGGCTTCTAGAAGCCCCGAAAGGGTTGGGCTGCAGGACACCACAGCGAGGAGCCAGCGGAGTACAGGGGGGCCCAGGAGCGCCAGGACATGCCCGGCAGGGCGGCAGCCTCCAGACCGAGTGGGTGAGGGATTGGGGGTGCGGGGGATTCAGTCCATTTCCCTCATGATTGTGGCTGTAGCTGGTGCTGCTGGCAGGTAAGAACAGTAACAGCTTCTTGTAGCATCTGGCTCCGAGTGTGTGGCACCCTTGGCCAGGGGGGGCACCCTGACCCTTGCAAAGGGGCCTCAGACAAGGTTAGTGGTCTTTGGGGAACAGAAGCCCCCAGGCACCAAATCCTAAAGCAGATCTAAGAGGGTACAGTGGCTGGGTGCGGTTGGCTCACGCCTCTAACCCCAGCACTTTGGAAGGCCAAAGGGGAGAATCACTTGAGCCCAGGAGTTGGAGGCCAGCCTGGGCAACACAGCGAGACTCAGTGTGGACAAACAATTAAAGGAAATTAGTGGGCTGTGGTGACCTGTGACCTGTAGTCCCAGCTACTTGGGAGGCTGAGGTAGGAGGATCACTTTAGCAGGGGAGGTTGAAGCTGCAGTCAGCCTTAAGTGCACTACTGCACTCCAGCCTGGGTGACAAAGCAAAAATCTGTCCCCAGAAAAAAAGCGAAAGAGCTTGTACTGTCCCTCCCCCAATTTACGTCATCCTGGGCAAGGGCAGAACTTGGCCTCCCAGGCAAAGGTGATGGCTCTGTGTGCCTGCCAGGCTCCTCCAGGCCCTTATCAGAAGCTCTGGGGGTGTTTTTGGCCTTGGCCTCTCTCCTGAAACTCTCCTAAGTGTATGATCTCACTGTCTCTCCCGACCCTTTCCCAATGTAATCTGCACAGGTGGAGCCATACTCCCTCTGCCCCGCAGTGCACCCCTGCAGGGCTTCCTCCCATTCCTGCCCTTGACCACATTCCAGAGTTCACCAGGAGCCCAAGCAGGAAGAGCCGCCCGGCCTCACAGATGCCTACCTTGTAAAATATTTTGGGCCAGGCACAGTGGCTCACACCTGTTATCCAAGCATGTTGAGAGGCAGAGATGAGAGGATCGCTTGAGGCTAGGCGTTAGAGACCAGCTTGGGTGACAAGACTTGTCTCTACCAAAAAAAAAAAAAGAGTCAGGTATGGTGGCCCACAGCTGTACTCCCAGGTACACAGGAGGCTGAGGTGGGAAGATCTCAAGCCCAGAAGGTGGAGGCTGCAGTGAGCTGAAATCACACCACTGCACTCCAGCCTGGGCAACAGATGGAGACCTTGTCTGCCAAATATATACATATAATTTTGGTTTGGACCCACATTCAGAAAGAATAATTGACAAGCCATAGGAGAGTACAGGTGATGTGTGCCATCCTCTTTGTCCCAACCAGTCTTGGCTTCTCCTCAGGGGCCCTCAGAGTCCCCATGGCATTTTACACGGTGCTCAACAGTTTACACAAGAATAGATGTGTGCACTTGTCCTTGATTTTCATCTAAACGGTCACAAACTCACCCACTTTCTGGAGCCAGGCTTCTCCACTGTCTAACGCAAGGGGTGGCCTCCTCACACCCCTACATGGTAGAGCTTCTTCATGCTGATTAATGGAAGGGCTTCTCTCCAGGATGAAGCAAGTAACAAATCTCTGTATTACATGAAGGTGATGTAACAGGTGTAATCAGGGACATTTCTGCAGGTGATGTCCTTTGCTGTAACAAACATCAGGCATCAGTGGCCAGCGGCCACAGAGAATTACATGGATGGACATCCCCCCCCCAGCAAGGAATTGTGTGAAGGCAGCATGTTACTGGGGAGAGGAGTGGGCCTTTTGACTTGGAGACATTGTTAAGTTGTCCTCTCTGGTGCCTGTAAATGTCTGCTGACGCTGGCCTCACCCACACCAGGTGGCATCAAACATGTTGAACTGACAGGTGTAGGGTAGCATTAGCTCCCTAAGGCTGTTTTTGTTTTTGGACTTCTGTTTTTTTGAGACAGGGTTTCACTCTGTTGCCCAGGCTGGAGTACAGTGGTACCATCTCGAATTACTGCAACCTCTGCTTCCCAGGTTCAAGCGATTCTCGTGCCTCAGCCTCCCAAACAGCTGTGTCTACAGGAATATGCCACCACGCTCAGCTAATTTTTGTATGTTTTGGTAGAGACAGGGTTTCACGATGTTGGCCAGGCTGGTCTCGAACTCCTAACCTCAAATGATCCACTTGCCTCGGCCTTTCAGAGTGCTGGGATTACAGACGTGAGCCACTGCGCCTGGCCTGTTTTTTGACTTTTTATTATGGAATGGGGCTCAGATTTCCCAAATCCTACAGAAGTAGAACCTGAGACTACAAAAGGGAGGGTGCCAGGCAGGTGGGAGCTGGTGGAAATAACAACAGCAGGTGAACCTCCCTGAGGCACAGAGAGGGTCAAGGCTGCTTGAGGGCTGCACAGCACCAAGGGATGAGCCAAGTCTGAGACAGAAAGAGTAGTATAACAAATCCAACGTGTCCATTGTCCACCTTCAGCAATGACAAACAGCTCATTTTTGTTTTTGTTTTGAATCAGCTTTTTCAGGTTGAATATAACCTGGTGTTTTCTGGACAGCCATCTCTCCCTTGCACCATTATTTGAAACAAATCCTAGACATCATATCATCTGTCAATTTTTCATGTCCTTCTAGAACAGAAGGAACGTATATATGTATGTGTGTGCATTTCCACAACAAAATATGTTCTCAAATTAATCAAACCTACAGTCAACTGTTCTTTCATATTTATAAATGATATTTTTATTAATACAAGTTTTTTAAAAAATCAGGATTCAAATAAGGTTCATACTTTGCAAATTGGTAGACTTTTTTTTTTGAAACAGAATCTCACTCTGTTGCCCAGGCTCACTGCAACTTTGCTTCCCAGGTTCAAGGGATCCTCATGCATCAGTTTCCCAAGTAGCTGGAATTACAGGTACATACCACCACACCTGGCTAATTTTTAGTAGAGCAGGTTTCACCATGTTGGCCAGGCTGGTTTTGAACTCCTGACTTCAGGTGATTCACCCACCTCAACCTCCCCAACTGCTGGGATTACAGGTGTGAGTCTCCATGCACGGCCAATTTTCTTGGCTTTATACTTAGGAGTGGAATTGCTGGGTCATATGGCAACTCTATGTTTAATCCCCTGAAAAACTGCCAGACTGTTTTTTAAAGCAGCTGCACTATTTTACCTTCTCACCGGCAATGTATGAAAGTTCCAATTTTTCCACATCCCTACTGACACTTATCATCTGTCATTTTTATGTGTTTCTTGAATCTCTTTCAATCTTCAGGTTTTCCCTCTGCCTCTCTTTTATTTTCTTTCTAAATTTTGCTGTGTGTTGAAGAAACCAGTTTATTTGTTCTGGAGAGGATCCCACCATCTAGGTTTTGCTGATTGCATCCCAGTGGTGTGTTTTAACTGTTCTTCTGTCCCCTGTCTACCCTGTAAACTTGTATTTACATTCCAGAGGCATAATCAGATTTGAGTTTTAGATTTTTTTTTTTTTTTTTGAGGACTATTTCACATGTGGTGCTATGTACTTCTGATAGAAAATATGTAATGTCTGATTGTCTTGCTTTTTGTGATACCACAAAATGAGTGATTGACATTGTAGTTAGAATTCAATATGCATTTCTCTTATTATGAATGAGGCAAAGATCTCTTGGTTTATTTGAGAGACACTGATTTGTATTGCTTATTCTGAACATACACTGCTTTTTCTATTGTGTAGCTGGCATATTCTTTGTAGAAATTCTTTATCTATTAAGAGGACTGATATTCTCTGTTAGGTGACTTTTAATCACTTCCTCCCTTCCTAATCCCCACAGCAAGCAGGCTGTACTCTTTTATTTGGAGACTGAGTGTTGCTTTGTTGCCTAGGCTAGAGAGCAAGGGCGGGATCATAGCTCATGCAGAGTGGAACTCCTCCTGCCTTGGCCTCTGAGTAGCTGAGTAGCTGGGACCACAGGCCCAAACCACCACCCAGAGGTTATGCTTTTTCTTTTTTTTTTTTTTTTTTTTTTTTGAGACAGGTTTTCACTCTGTCACCCAGGCTTGAGTGCAGTGATGCAATCATAGCTCACTGTAGCCTCAACCTCCCAGGCTCAAGCAATCCTCCCAAGTCAGCCTCTCAAGTACCTGGGACTACAGGCATGTGCCATGATGCCCAGCTAATTTATTGATTTTTTAGGCAAAGACAGAGTCCCACTATAGTGCCCAGGCTGGAATCTGTGCTTTTTATGTCGCAGCCACAGCCACACTTCCCTCCTGTAGCTCTTCTCACCAACATCACTCATGGTTTCGAGGATGCTTTCTTTATGTCATTTCTTGCCACCTTGGGCATGACATCTCTGAGGACAGAAACCTTGCCTGCCCAATTCCCCACCATCATCCTACGGTCACATGACCTGGCCCACAGTTGAAAGGACACTCTAGTCCCATCAAGGGCCTGTGACCCTTTGTTTGAAGGTCCCAGGGCGGAATGATGGTGCCGGGCCCCAGGGAGCCTCAGCCTGGTGGGATGGAGACAGGCCCAGGAAGGCAGAGCTGGAAGGGAGTGTCCCAGGCAGGAAGTCCGTATAACCATGTTTATGGACCGGGGTCCTTGAGCTGAGCTGAGGATGCCAAGGAGGCAGCAAAACCAACAGTCTGGGAGGGCAGCCGATTGGTCAGACCCAACCGTGATGTCTGTCTCTCTGCCCACAGGCCAGGACTCTGCCAGTCCCATCCGGACCACACACACGGGACAGGTGCTGGGGAGTCTTGTCCACGTGAAGGGCGCCGACGTGGGGGTCCACACCTTCCTGGGAATTCCCTTTGCCAAGCCACCTGTAGGTCCACTGAGATTTGCACCCCCCGAACCCCCTGAATCTTGGAGTGGTGTGAGGGATGCAACCGTCCATCCGGCCATGTAAGCTCTCCCAGGGGTCCAGAAACTCCAGGCCCTGGCGTAGGTTGGGGGTGCTCTGAGCTCAGCGAGGCTGCAGTGCTCATTTCATCTAAACCCCCACAGCCAATTCTCCTTCTGAGTCTTGTGGATTCCCACGTGCATTTTCCCAATGAGCATGCTGAGGTTTGGGAGGGCATGATAACTTCTCAGACCCCTGGCTCAAAGCTCGGCATTCAGAGGGCATTGGCTCCAGGTGCTGAAGGGAGGGGGAGAGACACATATCTCCCCCAGATTCTGGTTATGACAAGCTTTCTCTGCCACCAGTGGCAGGTGTCTCTGGGAAAGGTTCAGGTTGGCTCTATGAACCTTGTAGGAGCCCCTAACTCTAGTGGCAGATACTGCAGATAGCTGAAGAGAACAGTAGTGATAACTTTCTGGGGACCTGCACTCTCCACAGTCACTGTGTCCACCCACAGGGCCAGGAGCCATTGGCCAAGAGATGTGTATATGTTTACAACTGGAGACCATTTGGGAATGATGGGTTTTTGAGAGTTTAGACTTCAGATGAGGGACATCCTACCGCCTTTCTCATGAGAAATGAGCATCCATTCATTCATGTAGCACACATATGTGGGCTACTCCCCTGTTCCAGGCCTGAGGGAGTACAGCAATATAGTGGTGAATGTCAACACATGCAGCCAGTGGTTCTCATAGAAACCCCTAAGAGTCAAGGTTTTCGGCGTCGGGAGGAATGATATCCAAGGTCCTCAATAACCTTGAGGTCTGCCTGGAAATCCAAGCTCCATTCCAGCTTCCCCAGAGCCTGTGGCCTGTAACTTGGTGGGGAAGGCATTTTAGAGAGGGATCATGTGTGAGTAGGGTATTATGGGAAGAAGCTGAGGGTGGTTGGGAGCACATCTGAACCCAGGGTCTTGTTTTGGCCACGACCTGGCCCCTGGACTGATTGCTTTTGTTACCAGGTGTCTGCAGGACCTTACCATACTGGATGCAGAGGTTATGAACCAAGTCAATGTGACCATCCCTTCCATTTCCATGTCCGAGGACTGCCTGTACCTCAGCATCTACACGCCGGCCCATAC
The DNA here is from genome assembly GCA_036589455.1 of Ateles fusciceps. Taxonomy (NCBI): domain Eukaryota; kingdom Metazoa; phylum Chordata; class Mammalia; order Primates; family Atelidae; genus Ateles; species Ateles fusciceps. The sequence goes on along the minus strand of JAZHEH010003205.1, from coordinate 22,984,304 downwards.
CCATGAAGGCTCTAACCTGCCGGTGGGTGTCAAACCACAGTTCACTGGGAGTGGGAGGACAATTCTTCTGCAAGAAGCTACAAAGGACAATATTAGCTCAGGCCCTGCTGCAGGGTGGACCATGCTGAAAAGCTTCTTACTATCAGGTCTAAGAAATACTCCTTATCCAGGCTGGGCAGCTGGCCCCTGGGCCTTGGGTCACAGAGTTCTGGCTGCTCCCAGAGGTCAAAGGCTGTGGCTCTGGGTTGAACTCAAGACTCACCCAGCCAACTCATGCCCAGGAGATCCACTCAAGTGCCCAAGGACTGCACTTTGAGGTTTCCAAGATCCCCAGCCATGGATAATGTGTTGGGCCTATGAGAATGGGCACACACAAAATTATCTTGTTAGTGATGGCATCTTGCTCTGTTTTTTAGGCTAGAATGCAGTGGCCTGAGCATAGCTCTCTGTAACCTTGAATTCCTGGGCCATCCTCCCCACCGTAGTCCAGTAGCTGGGACTACGGGCCTATGCCACTATGCCTGGCTAATTTTTAAAACATTTTCTGTTGAAATAGGGTCTCACTAAGTTATTCAGGCTAAGGAGGACATTTTTGATGTTCATGTGGGGCCATCAGGGAAACACCCATTTTCTTTCCACTTTGGTGACTTTTCTGGGACTAATGAAACCAGGCTTTGATACAGGGGGTAGACCACAAAGATTGGGAGGCCTGGTCTTCCCGACAGATCTTGGGTGCCTGGCCTGTGGCCCACATGATGAATTTGTGCTGGGGAGACAGATCTTGGGTGCCTGGCCTTGTGGCCCACATGATAAATTTGTGCTGGGGAGGTACAGAGGCAAAGCACTTGTTGTAGGTAGGGGCCCCGGTGGGGTTGGGGCTGGGTGGGAGCATCGTGGTAGCTGTCTTGATTTCCCCAGGTGATGGTGTGGATCCACGGTGGTGGGCTTGTTTTCGGCATGGCTTCCATGTATGATGGTTCCGTGCTGGCTGCCTTTGAGGACGTGGTGGTGGTCACCATCCAGTACCGCCTGGGTGTCCTGGGCTTCTTCAGGTGAGACTAGGGCTGGGTTTGGCAATGGGGGCTGAGCGGGGCCAGGACAGCCCTGTGATCCCTGTCCTTGCTGCTTCTCAGCACTGGAGACAAGCACGCAACCGGCAACTGGGGCTACCTGGACCAAGTGGCCGCACTACACTGGGTCCGGCAGAACATCGCCCACTTTGGAGGCAACCCTGACCGTGTCACCATTTTTGGCGAGTCTGCGGGTGGCACGAGTGTGTCCTCACTTGTCCTGTCCCCCATAGCCCAAGGACTCTTCCCACAGGGCCATCATGGAGAGTGGTGTGGCTGTGCTGCCCGGCCTCATTGCCAGCTCAGCTGATGTTATCTCCACGGTGAGCCCTCAGCTGCAGAGGCCTGGGCCCGCTACCTCCTCTCATACCCCTCAGGGCCTCTGTCTGTTAAACGGGGGATGACAAGGGCCATCAAGGGTCAGAATGCACGTCTTGCTGCCATTGCAGAGGCCAAGTATGTTCTGTGGCCTCTGTGCAAGGTTGTCACCATGGGGATCCCCATCATAAGGAGAACCATCTAGGCAGATGGGATGGCCCCTGTGTCTGGGACTTCTGAGTTGGAACACGGTCAGAACTGCAGGAATTCATACGCAACGCCCTGTGAGATTTGGGGTGCCCCTGCCCCCAGCTAGGCCTTGGGCAATCTCCTCTACTCTACCTAGAAGGATGAGCCAGCCCCTTCCTGGTCCCTTTGCAGGTGGTGGCCAACCTGTCTGCGTGTGACCAAGTTGACTCTGAGGCCCTGGTGGGCTGCCTGCGGAGCAAGAGTAAAGAGGAGATTCTTGCAATTAACAAGGTTGGTCTAAACGGATGTGGGTGTGGAGGAAGGGGTGCATAGGCATGGGGCTGGTAGTCCTACATGCCCCTCATATTCCCTGGGCACGTTACCTCATCTGCATGCCTGGGTGTCATATTACTGGATGGGGACTGAAGGTCGGTGTATGCTGAGCCAGGCGTCGGATCTCCTGGGGTGGATATAGCATCCAGGGATGGACCAGGAAGGAGGGGAAGGTACTCAGAGGGCATGGGAAGATGTCTGGGACCTGACGTCATTCCCTGACCTTGCATTTCCCCCTCAGCATTTCCAGTTGATCCCCCGGTGTGGTGGACGGGGTCTTCCTGCCCAGGCACCCCCAGGAGCTGCTGGCGTCTGCCGACTTTCAGCCTGTCCCCCAGCATCATTGGTGTCAACAACGATGAATTCGGCTGGATCATCCCCATTGTGAGGCCCAACTCAAGCCCTCAAGTGCCTGGGGGAGCCCATCTGGTAGTGGGGGGGGTCTTGAGGTCTTTGTAGCTCCAGTCTTATCCCATTCCCAACTACATATTCTCTCCCGGCCACCCAGGTCATGCGTATCTATGACCCCCGCAAGGAGATGGACAGAGAGGCCTTGCAGGCTGCTCTGCAGAAAATGTTAACATTGATGGTAAGGCTCCCGGGGTCCCACGCCAATGGGGGAGGGGCTCCTCTTCTCTCCTGAGGCAGAGGAAATCCAACCCCAGATACCCTGCCTATGTAGCACCTTCATGAGCAAAGGCCCGGGTGTGAGTGTGGTTGGGGGTGGGGTCACCTAAGAGCCTTGCCTTTCTCCCCCATTCCCTGTTCCATCTCACGGTCCATCTCCCCAAGCCCGAGGCCACCTCCTCCCCACCCCTGGCAGCCGGCCTAACCTGCCTCTTCCTGATCCACCTGGAGTAGATATTGCCTCCTACGTTTGTGGACCTGCTGATGGAGGAGTACATTGGAGACAGTGGGGATCCCCAGACCCTCCAAGCCCAGTTCCAGGAGATCATGATGGACTCCCTGTTTGTGATCCCTGCGCTCCAAGTAGCACAATATCAGCGTGAGTGTATTTGGAACTGAGGCCTGACTGGCAGCGGTGCAGCTCAGGGCTGTGGGTTCCAGGTGAGACCTGCTGCTGTCCAGGTCTCCACTCATTTTTACTGGGCCCCTGGGACACTTGACATCCATCATTGGTGTAAATTCTCCTGGCTAGCCCAAGAGACAGATATTTCCCCCTGTTTCGCAGATGAGGAAATTGAAGTTAGGACCCTCAGTGACTTTCCCAAGATGACACAGCTAAGAAGTCCAAGGCCATGATTTTTCCAACGTCGCTCCCTCTGCTCCTGCCCCAGCCTGGGGCTCCCCATCCCACTGTCCAGATTCCAGCCAGCTTTGAACCTAGGTATCTTGTCACCATGGGTGAGGCCAGGAGCCTGCAGGGGGAAGGCCACCGAGTCATGAGCTGTCCACCACGCAGGTTCCCAGGGCCCTGTGTACTTCTACGAGTTCCAGCATCAGCCCAGCTGGGTCAAGAACATCAGGCCGCCGCACGTGAAGGCAGATCATGCTGATGAGCTTCCCTTTGTCTTTGGAAATTTATTCTGGGGCAACTATGGTGAGTTTTCTTCCTTTCCCAGGAAGTGGGCTGGGTACCTGGCTGGGTTTCTGAGGGGTGATTGTCCTCACTACCTAGATAAGGAAACTGAGGCTCAGAGAGAGGATGAGATCAGGTGTCCAAGGTCTTACAGCTCCAAAGGCTGAGCTAGGATTCAAATTCATGACTCTTCAGACTGGTCTGTGCTCTCTCTGCCTCTCCCCACCCTTGGGTATCTGGTAGTGGCAGAGCGGGGGTTTCAGGGGCATGTTGGTTTCTTCAATGACTCCCAGCGACAGAAGGAAGAAGGGGCCTTTGGGCCCAGGAATGAGCTAAGGAGGGAGTCAGCTAGAGACTGGGCTAAGGGGAAGTTAGGGAAAGGGGGAAGGCTGGGTCCTGAGGGCCATAGGAGAAAGGCAGAGAAGCGGGACTGGGGGCCAAGGTTGGGGGCCACGGACAAGCTCCACCTGGGATGCCGGAGTGGGACAGCCTGACGAAGACACATGGCCCCTTCCTCTCCACAGCTAAATTCACTGAGGAGGAGGAGCAGCTAAGCAGGAAGATGATGAAGTACTGGGCCAACTTTGCTCGAAACGGGTGAGACAGCACACCCCTGCCTCAACCTCCCCGGGGTGGGTTCCTGTGCCCATCCAGCACTCTCCTAGTCTGGGGTGACCTCATTAGCACACCCGTGTCCTTAATCACATGATAGCCCCTTCCCCCAGCTCCAGGACCCACTCGGACAGCGTAGGGGTGCCATGAGACAGTGATACACTCCATCTCCCCAGACTGCCTGGAGGGTGGGCGCCGGTGCTGGGCCACTGTCAGGGCCGGCCTCCCAGAGAAAGGGACACAGCAGGGCCAGCCACCCTGTCCCCCACTGGGAGCCGACACTAGCAGAAGGGAGTTTGTCTTCTGTTTCTGGAAGCCTCTGCCCTTGTTCTCCAAGCCCACCTGGCCTACTTGGCTGCCTTGCCTGACCAGAGTCAGGCTGGTCAGGTGTGGGCTCCAGGGGCTCAGAGTGACCCTCATACTGCCCTGCTGGGACGGCATGCCTACAGGAACCCCAACGGCGAGGGTCTGCCCCACTGGCCGCTGTACGACCACGAGGAGCGATACCTGCAGCTGAACCTACAACCTGCGGTGGGCCGGGCTCTGAAGGCCCACAGGCTCCAGTTTTGGAAGAAGGTGCTACCCGGAAAGATCCTGGAGTTCGAGGAGGCTGGAGAGAGACGCACAGAGCTGTAGCTTTCTGTGCCAGGGACGAGGGGGTGGGTTCGCTTACAGGTGTGGGTCAGCCTGCTGTGTCCACACACACCCACTGAGGAGAAACAAGTTGATTCCTTCCTTCATGTAGCCATTCATTCATTCTTCTGTGCATCCATTCAGAAAGCATTTATTAAGAACATACTCAGGAATGATAGCTCATCCCTGTAATCCCAGCTGTTAGGGAGGCCGAGATGACAGGATGGCTTGAGGCCAGAGGTTTCAGACCAGCCAGGGCAACACAGTGAGATCCCTTCCCAAGAAGAAGAAGAAGAAGAGAGAGAGAGAGAGAGAGAGATAATGTGTTTAGAAATTAAATAGGAAAATTTTGAGCTTCACATCAGTAATAAGTAAAAAAGATTTTTAAAAAGCAAAGAAAACAAAAGGTAAGAAAAAAATGAGAAAAATAAAAATTAAAAGAGCATAAAAGGCCAGGCACTGTGGCTGATGCCCATAATCTCATGATGGTAGTTGCCAAGCCTGCCACAAGTCCTGTCTTATTAGACACACTCGATAGATCCCCCCCCACTGAGCTGTGGATGGGCAAACCCCAGTGTAATCCCACCCTCTTCAACACCCCACTGATCCCTGGACCCCATCCTCCCTTCCTCTCTTCCACCTTCTCCCTGCCTTCTCTCTTCTTCGCTCTGAGCCCCCAGGCCTTTCTCTCTTTAAGGGAGGTGCTCTAAAGAATGTTGCCCACACCTGAGTGTCAGACGCCTATGTTCATTTATCCCTGAGATGTCTGAAAAAATAAAAATAAATTCTTAAATCCTCTGCCTCTCCTCTAGCCCCTAGTGCTCTTATATCAAGTGGCCAATAGAAAACCTGGACACCGGAAGCCCTAGTGTCTTAGTGCATTCAGCTACTATAGCAAAAATACTATCGTCAGACCGGGTGCAATAGGCCACACCTATAATCCTAGCACTTTGGGAGGCCAATGTGGGCGGAACACTTGAGGCCAGGAGTTTGAGACCAGCCTGGCCAACATGCTGAAACCCTGTCTCTATTAACAATACAAAAATTAGCCAGGCTTGGTGGTGTACACCTATAATCCCAGCTACTTGGGAGGCTGAGACACCCAGAATCACTTGAACCCAGGAGGCAGAGGTTGCAGTGAGCCAAGACTGCACCACTGCACGCCAGTCTGGGATCGTGCCTGTAATCCCAGCACTTTTGGAGGCTGAGGTGGGCCTCCTGAGCTTGAGCCCAGGAGTTCGAGACCAGCCTAGGCAGCATGGAGAAACACCGTCTCTACAAAAAAATACAAAAATTAGCCTCATGTGTGGCACACACCTGTAGTCTCAGTTACTCAGGAGGCTGAGACAGAAGAGTCACTTGAACCCAGAAACCAGAGGTTGCAGTGAGCCGAGATCATAGCACTACACTCCAGCCTGGGTGACAACGTGAGACACCCATCTCAAAAAAAAAAAAAAAAAAAAGCCACCCACCCTCCTGCCTGTGTCCTGCAGAGGTGACTCACCCCACTTTTGTAAGAAGGAAGGCTGGGCTTGTCCATAGGCCCCTGAGCCAGGGCCGCCTGCGCAGTGGCCGGGAAAGGCAAGCCGCTTCCTCAGTGGCCCGTCTCCTGAAGTTTGCTCTTCTTCTCAGGGGTTCTACAGACACTGTAAGGCCCCTACTCACAGGATCAGAGCACACTCGAGAAGATGTTTATCTGTGGGGTGTGTCCTGGTCGTGGGATTGAGGATCCAAAGATCCAGGCATATCTAGGACAAAAGACTCCTGTCCCCTGGCTCCCAGGGCCTCTCCATCCAGGGAGATGTCCTCTTGCCTTTCAGAATCCCCCTGCCAACCTTTCAAGCCCCTGAGCATCCCCCGAACTCACCATGTGTGTCCACATGATTACTTTGTCTACTTACCTCATTCCAGTCCCTAAAGTTCTCTCCTTCCCGGCTCCGCAAAAGTCTTCTCATATTTTATCTCAGTGTGCAAAGGTGGCCAATTGTGTTCAGTTGGCCTCTTGGTTCCATCAAAGTATTTTCTCTTTGTCATTAAGACAGTGTATTCCTGTCTAGACCCTAGCAATCCCCTTGTGCCCTACCTCTGTCCAACTTGCCTCTCAGGGTACCGGTTTTCCAGGGGAAAAGTCTCCCTTCTTTCCAACCAGGGCCTTTAAGCCCAACTACAGAGCCTTACAAAGTTTGGGGCTAAAGACCAGGACACCCACATTGCCCATATTGGCCTCCAGGTGGCAGTCAAGGATAATATGAAGCCTGGACTGACTTGAACTTGAGAGAGGGAGGAGCAGTTTCCTTTCAGTGAACACTGACTGGTGCATACTGTTCCCACTACCTTCTGAAAGCATTTATTGAGCAAGGCTGCATGCATGTCTCTTCAATTCTGCAGATGTAGAATATACTTTCCCAGTATATGTTCCCAGGATTACTTAATAGGTATTTTTAACAGCTTTGTGGTGAAATAACTTACAATTTAATTTACCTGCCCCTGATCCTTTTTTCCTTTTTTTTCTTTTTCTTTTTTTTTTGAGACAAGGCCCCATTCTGTCACCTAGGCCTGAACGCAGTGGTACAATCACAGCTCACTGAAGTCTCCACCTCCCGGGCTCAAGCTATCCCCCACCTCAGCCTCCCAAGTAGCCAGGACCACGGGCACGTGCCACCAAAGCTGGATAACTTAATTTTTTTTTTTTTTTTGTAGAAACGAAGTCTCACCAGGTTGCCCAGCTGGTCTCCAACTCCTAGGATCAAGTGATCCTCCCATCTAGGCCTCCCAAATTGGTGGGATTAGAGGCAGGTGTGAACAACTGTGCTCGGCCCAAACTCACCCATTGTAAGTGTACAGTTTGATCACTTTGAGTAAATCTATAAGACATGCAAATACCACCATGTGGAGTTTTAGAATGTTTCTATTACTTTAAAATTCCTGCAAGCCCTTTTGCAGTCAATCATTGTCCTGATCCACGCCCCTAGGCAACCACCAAACTGGTTTCCATTGCTATGGTTTGCATTTTCTACAATATAAATGAAATAATATAAATTATAAATTAATATTAATACTAATTATATAAGTAAAATAACTTGTGATTGGCTTCTGTCAATTTTGTGTTTGAAATTCAACCAGTAGTTTTTTTCTTTTATTACGGAGTGGTATTGTGTGTATAAATATACCCCCTTTCTTTTTCTTTGGAGACAGGGTCTTGCTACGTTGCTCAGGCTGGTCTTGAACTCCTGGGCTTAAACAATCCTCCCGCCTCAGCCTCCCAAAGTGCTAGGATTATAGAAGTGAGCCACTGTGCCACGCCAATACACGCCATTCTATTCATTCATCAGTAGGTGCACATTTGAGTGACTTCCATTTTGGGGGTATTTTTATAAAGCTACTGTAAACATTTTCAGACAAGTCTTTCATTTCTGTGGGGTAAACGCCTGAGTGGACACTCACCATATAATGCCATTCTGGGTCATATGGTAAGAATATGTTTAACTTTTAAAGAAAATGCCTCTTATTTAAAGATCTACACTAGGCTGGGTGTGGTGGCTCATGCCTATAATCCCAGCACTTTGCGGGGGCCGAGGTGAGCAGATTGCTTGAGACCAGGAGTTCGAGACCAGGAGTTCGAGACCAGCCTAGCCAACATAGTGAAACCTTGTCTCTATTAAAAATACAAAAATTAGCCGGGCGTGGTGGTGCATGCCTGTAATCCCAGCTTCTTGAGAGGCTGAGGCACAGGAATTGCTTGAGCCTAGGAGGCAGAGGTTGCAGTGAGCCGAGATTGCACCACTCTACTCCAACCTGGGCAACAGAGTGAGACTCTTAAAATAAATAAATAAATAAATACACTAAACAATAAATAAATATAATTTTTTTGAGACAATCTTGCTCTGTCACCTAAGTTGAAGTGCGGCAGCACGATCTTGGCTCCCTGCAACCTTCACCTCCCAGGTTCAAGCGATTCTCCTGCCTCAGCCTCCCAAGTAGCTGGGATTACAGGCGCCCACCACCACGCCCAGCTAATTTTTCGTATTTTTAATAGAGATAGGGCTTCACCATGTTGGCCAGGCTGGTCTTGAACTCCTGACCTCAAGTGATCTGCCCACCTCAGCCTCCCAAAGTGCTGGGATTACAGGCGTGAGCCACTTTGCCTGGCCAGAATTTTTTTAAAAATAAAATGCCCAACTGTTTTCCAAAATGACTGTATCATTTTTGCAACCCCACCAGCCATCTCTAAGCATTCCAGCTGCTTTCTATCTTCACCAGCACTTGGTCTTGTGGGCCTTAAATCTGACTTTTTCAGGTTTTGGGTTTTGTTGTTGTTGTTGTTGTTGTTTTAGAGTCCGGGTCTCGCTCTGTGACCAAGGCTAGAGTGCAGTAACATGATCGTAGCTCACTGTAACCTTGAACTCCTGGACTCAAGGAATCCTCCCACCTCAGCCTCCTGAAGAGCTAGGACTACAAATATTTTTTTAAATTTTGTGGCTAGGCACTGTGGCTCACACCTGCAATCCCAGCACCATGGGAGGCCAAGGCGGGCAGATCATGAGGTCAGGAGATCAAGACCATCCTGGCCAACATGGTGAAACCCTGTCTCTACTATAAAAATACAAAAATTAGCTGGGCATGGTGGTGCACGCCTGTAGTTCCAACTACTCAGGAGACTGAGGCAGGAGAATCGCTTGAACCCATGAGGCAGAAGTTGCAGTGAGCTGAGATCAAGCCACTGCACTCCAGCCCGGCAACAGAGCAAGACTCCATCTGAAGAAAAAAAAAATTGTGGAGATACAATCTCATTATGTTGCCCAGGCTAATCTCGAACTCCTGGGCTCAAGCTATCCTCTTGCTGAGTCTCCCAAATTGCTAGCATTACAGGTGTGAGTCATCGCACCTGACCCTGATTTTTAAAATAGGTGTTTAGTGGCATCTCATTGCACTTGGTTCTTTGGACCTTTAGCCTCTGCTTTTGACTCTTTCTCTGTCTGTGTGTCTCTATCTCTCTACATTTACTATGTATGTAAGATGTCCTCCCACACGTAGAGCAACGTGCTCCTGAGATGACTCTTCTCTTCCTTTCACTATATTTTCTTGAGACAGGGTCTCCCTTCATTACCCAAGCTGGAGTACAGTGGCATGATCATGGCTCACTGCACCCTCGACTTCCTGGGCTCAGGCAGTCCTCCCACCTCAGCCTCTGAGTAGCTGGAACTAAAGACATGCACCACCAGCCTGGCTAAAAAAAAAAAAAAAAAAGGCCGGGTGCAGTGGCTCACGCCTGTAATCTCAGCACTTTGGGAGGCTGAGGCGGGCGGATCACGAGGTCAGGAGAACGAGACCATCCTGGCCAACATGGTGAAACCCTGTCTCTACTAAAAATACCAAAAAAATTAGCTAGGCGTGGTGGCGTGTGCCTGTAGTCCCAGCTACTTGGGAGGCTGAGGCAGTAGAATTGCTTGAACCCGGGAGGCGGAGGTTGCAGTGAGCCAAGGTCACGCCACTGCACTCCAGCCTGGTGCCTGGTGACAGAGTGAGACTCTGTCTCAAAAAAAAAAAAAAAAAAAAAATTTCTGTAGAGGTAAGGTCTCGCTATGTTACCCAGGCTGGTCTGGAACTCCTGAGCTCAAGTGATCCTTCTGCCTCAGGCTTCCAAAGTGCTGGGATTACAGGTGTGAGCCATCATGGCTGGCCTTCATTTCACATTTCTGGGACTCCTTCAGTCATCATCAATGCCAAGACCTCTGAACGATAGCACAGTAAATGGTGGACTACATGGGGACGTTCACCCCAGTAGTCATGGACAGCAGCCCAGGGATTTGGAAGAAGTTGACCTGTTAATGTAAAGGAGTTTTGTTACTGGACTATGAGCTGGGAGGAGCTGGGGACCTCTAGCACCCACAGCCCAGGTATTAATTAGGGCATGAGAATTAAGGGCAGAGAGAGCATCTACCAAGGCAGAAGGCTGGGGCCACAGTGAGTTCGGTGGGAGACACTGAATCAACAACAGGCTGTGCTGTTGGGCAGAGGTCAAGAGCAACTTCTGAGGGAGACTGGAAGGAGAGAAACTCAAGACAGCAAGAGTGGATAACTAGCTTTGCTCGAAATAAGAACAGCAAGGCCAGGTGTGGTGGTGGCTCATGCCTATAATCCTAGCACTTTGGGAGGTGGAGGAGGAGGATTGCTTGAGCCCAGGAGTTCGAGACCAGCTTAGGCAACATAGGGCAACCCCATCTCTACAAAAAATACAAAATTAGCCAGGCATGATGGCATGCTTGCACCTGTAGTCCCAGCTATTTGGGAGGTCAAGGTGGGAGGATCACTTGAACCCGGGAAATCAAGGCTGCAGTGAGCGAAGGTCATGCCACTATACTCTAGCTAGCCTGGGTGACAGAGAGACCCTCTCTCAAAAAAAAAAAAAAAAAAAAAAAAGAAGAAGAAGAAGAAGAAAGGAAGGGAGGGAGGGAGGGAGGAAGGAAGAAAGGAAGGAAGGAAGGAAGGAAGGAAGGAGCAATAGCTAGAGGGCAAAGTAGGTCAAGACGGGCTTTGTATGGTTGCATTTACACAGAAGCTGTATTTGCAGCTGATGGGAGGGTTGCCACTGCCAAAGAGACAACCCTGAGGAGGAGGGAGGGGACAAGGGCCTGGTGTCCACGGGTAGGTCCCAGAGCTGGGACTAGAGCAAGACAAGCAAATGTAAAATTTAGAAGGCACTCACTCTCAGGTGCCGACCCTCTACTGGTATGACCCTGGGGGTGAGTGCCTCTTTAACTTTTATGCCCTGGGCGCTTTGCTGGCCTGTTCACCCTAGTCCTGGCCCTGGTAGGCCCATCCACAATGCTACGAGGGAGGGCAGACCTAGCTGCACGGAGTTGGAAAACTTGGCCTTGGGAGCAGATGGAGCTCTCTCCTGACAGCATCTACACCTGAAGATGGAAGGCAAGATTGCCGGCAGAGAACAGATCCAGGTGCCTTGACGTGAGTATCGAAGGTAGAAAGCATGCCAGAGCCAGGTGCTAAAATCTTCAGCAATTGATCAAGAGGGTGTGGCTCAGGGGTGGCGGGGCTGCGATGGGAACAAGAAGAGGAAGGAGAAGGAGGGAAGGACAAAGGTCTGGAAGCACCTCTGAAAAGCAGAGCGCCCCACCTCAGGCTGCTGGGGAAGATTCAGTAAGCTGCAATGGTTTTTTACTGACTTTTTTTTTAGAGACAGAGTCTTGCTATGTTGCCCAAGCTGGCTTCAAGCTCCTAGGCTCAAGCAGTCCTCCTGCCTCACTCAGCCTCCTGAATAGCTGGGACTACAGAATTGTGCCACAATGCCCGGCTGGCACTAGTTATTTTGGCATAAGGGAAGTTTCATCCTAAAGACTTTTTCTTCAGCTCTGGGTGCCAGCTAGAGTTGGCATCGTGTTTAGGCACAACCTTCACTCTGTCCTTCACTGGGCAAGCAAAAATCTATCCATCCTCCCACTGCCTACTCCCAGCCAGCCATGTCCTTGATGCTGAGGCCCAGAAGTGAGTCCTGCCACTCCTTGGAGTGGGAACCTCCTAAGCCAGCAGACACAGATGCCCTGCAGATCCCCACCCTGGTGAAGAGGGGGCTTCCATCGGCTCTGGTTCCAAGCCTCTCCTCTCCTCTCTTTTTCTTTCTCGATCTCTTTCTTTCCTCCTTCCTTCCTTTTTCTTTCTTTTTTTCTCTTTCTCTGTCTTCTTTCTTTCTTCTTTCTCTTTCTCTTTTTCTTTGTTTCTCTCTCCTTTCTTCTTTCTTTATCTTTCTCTTTTTCTTCTTGTTTTTCTTTCTTTTTCATCTCTCCTTTCTTCCTTCTTTCTCTTTTTCTTTCTTTCTCTTTCTTTTTTCTCTGTCTCTCCTTTCTTTCTCTCTCTCTCTCTTTCTGACAGGGTCTTGCTCCAGGCCCGATCTGGCCTGGAGTGGAGTGGTAGTGCCTCTCAGGCAGGCAGAGAGGAGGAAGTTGGGAGTCAACCTAAGACCAGGCTCACTGGCTTGCTGGCAAGGTTACCAAGGTGCTGTGTGGTAAGTGCTCTGTAGCTCAGGCTGGAGTGCAGTGACATGATCACAGCTCACTGCAGTCTCAACATCCTAGGCTCAAGGGATCCTCTCACCTCAGCTCCCGAGTAGCTGCACCACCACCAGCCCCACCTGCAGACCTGTTTCCCCTGTCCAGGAGTCTCAAAGCCACTTGGGGGCAGTGTCCTGCTTCTTCCTTGTTACTGAGGATTCTCCAAGAGAGTGGGACTCTATGAGAAAATCACCCCCAACATACCCCCTGTGCATCCGCAGTCCTGGGGCCCAGGGCAGAGCTGCTCAGGTCCAAAGCCTCACAGGAGCATCATCTAACTGCAATGGAAAACAGACTGTTTGTTTTTCAAAATGTTAAACATAAAATTATGACACAGGAATTCAACTCCAAAACCCAAGAGAAATGAAAACACAGGTCCACACAGAAACCTGTACAAATATGTTTATAGAAGCATTATTCAAAATAGCTGAAAGGTGGAGATGACTCAAATGCCCATCAGTGAACAGGTGGATAAACAAATTATGTTATAGCTATACAATGGAATATTATTCAGCCATAAAAACTACTGATACCTGGCTGGGCGCAGTGGCTCATACCTGTAATGCCAGCACTTTGGGAGGCTGAGATCAGGAGTTCGAGACCAGCCTGATCAACATGGTGAAATCCCGTCTATACTAAAAATACAAAATTAGCCAAGCATGGTGGCACATTCCTGTAGTCCCGGCTACTCGGGAGGCTGAGGCAGGAGAATCATTTGAACCCAAAAGGTGGAGGTTGCAGTGAGCCGAGATCACGTCACAAAAATTAGCTGGGCATGAAGGCAGGTGCCTTGCTTTTTTTGTCTGGTTCTGTTGCCCAAGCTGGAATGCAGTGGCGTGATCTCAGCTCACTAAAACATCCGCCTCCCAGGTTCAAGCAATTCTCATATCAGCCTCCTGAGTAGCTGAGATTACATGTGCCCACCACCAGGCCCAGCTAAATTTTTTGTATTTATAGTAGACACGGGTTTCACCATGTTGACCAGACTGGTCTCGAACTCCAACCTTCAGTGATACACCCATCTTGGCCTCCTAAAATGCTGAGATTACAAGTGTGAGCCACCACGCTTGGCCTGAAAGTCACATTTCAACATGAGATCTGGAGGGGACAAAACGTCCAAACCGTATGAAGCCCTCACCCTAGGCCGGATTGTCCACTCAAAGTGGCACCCCAGGGTCACTGGCCACCACTTCCTTGGGTCAGTGATGTGGGCATCTTGGAATGAACGCGCAGGATTTCATGGAGATCAAGTCAGGAGAGCTGGAATTTGAAAACAGTGGATGGGGGAGGGCTATCATCATCCAGGTCTCTGCCAGGCACTCATCCAGCCCTGCCTCTGACTCAGCCTGAGGATGAGGCATTGGGTCCAGGGGCTGGCCACCAGCTAGGCGGGGCTATCCATGGAGGTTTACAACACCGCCCTTTAGAGACTGGTGGTGCCAAAGGGCAGGGATCTCATTCCACCTTCTGAAGCTTCTGTTCAACCAGTTGTAAGGAGAATGGAGACAACAGTGAGAGTGGAGTCTGGGGTCCTGGTCGGGGTGGCCTGTCTGCTCCTGGCATGCCTTGCCATAGTCCGTGGTAAGACACACCTGCTGGGCCTGCATGGGGACTTGGTGTGGAGGAGTCAAGAGTGAGACAGGGACAGGGAGCGGTGGACAGCCCGCTCAGGAAAGAGTCCTATTTAGAGACAGACCGGGGTTGTGCATTCTCTCTGGGCAGGGGATTTGCTCTTGCTATCCTTTTTTTTTTTTTTTTTTCCCTTTAAAGACGGAGTTTCACTCTTGTCACCCAGGCTGGAGTGCAATGACATAATCTCGGCTCACTGCAACCTCTGCCTGCTGGGTTCCAGCGATTCTCCTGACTCAACCTCCTGAGTAGCTGGGATGACAGGCACCTGCCACCATGCCCAGCTAATTTTTGTATTTTTAGTAGAGATGGGGTTTCACCATGTGGCCAGGCTGGTCTCAAATGCCTGACCTCAGGTGATCCACCCACCTTGGCCTCCCAAAGTGCTAGGATTGCAGGCATGAGCCACCGCGCCCAGCCTGTCTTTATGTTTTAAGGGGCCTGAGATTTGTTTTAATCAAGTGTAGTAAGACAAGTAGATATGCAGATGACTATCACCAGGAAAGGAGTTTGCTCACAGTTCCCTGTGAACAGAAGCAGGCCATGCCACACAGGGCCACAGAGGGAAGCACCAGGTGGCATTGGCCAGGAGGCAAAGGGAGCAGGGGGAAAATGTGGGCAAGCCCCTTTGCCATGGTTTCCGTGGGAAGGAATAGGCAAGGCAGGCTAAACAGGTTTAGGCCCTGAGGCAAAGGTGCTGTCCCCAGCTTCCTGGTCCCTGGCTCTAGGGTGATTAGGGCCAGTGGATGGTAGCCAGGAGCTGAAAGCTGTATACAGGAGGTGGTTGGGGGATGGCTCTGGACTGTTTTGCATTTGCGCCCCAGAGAGTTGCCTGCCAATTCCAACTCCCCAGAGAGCTGCCTCCTATGTCTAGGCATTGTCTAGCCCTGGGAGAGGCGGTCCTCTGGTCTTAGTCTGTTTGTGTTGTTGTAAAAGAATACATGAAGCTGGACAATTCACAAAGAAAAGAGGTTTATTTGGCCCACAGTTCTACAGGTCGCACAAGAAACATGGTGCCGGCTGGGCATGATGGCGCATGCCTGTAATCCCGCGCTTGGGGAGGGCCAGATGGTGGATTACTTGAGGTCAGGAGTTCAAGACCAGACTGGACAACGTGGTGAAACCCCATCTCTACTAAAAATACAAAAATTACCCAGGCGTTGTGGTGTGCGCCTGTAATCCCAGCTACTTGAGAGGCTGAGACTCTAGGATCACTTGAACCCAGGAATCAGAGATTGCAGTGAGCTGAGATTGTGCCACTGCACTCCAGCTTGGGCAACAGAGCTAGACCCTGTCTCAAAAACAAAAAACAAA
Source organism: Ateles fusciceps (assembly GCA_036589455.1). Taxonomy (NCBI): domain Eukaryota; kingdom Metazoa; phylum Chordata; class Mammalia; order Primates; family Atelidae; genus Ateles; species Ateles fusciceps. Next base: position 22,968,600 of record JAZHEH010003205.1, on the reverse strand, counting down.
AACAAGCAAATGGGTAGTGGCTGGCCCCGAGGCTCAAAGCCCCAGTGGCAGGCCCGATCTGGCCTGGAGTGGAGTGGTAGTGCCTCTCAGGCAGGCAGAGGAGGAAGTTGGGAGTCAACCTAGACGAGGCTCACCGGCTTGCTGGCAAGGTTACCAAGGTGCTGTGTGGTAAGTACTGAGAACAGCCTGAGTGTCTGTCTTTCACTCCTTCCCCCTCATGGAGGCTGCAAACTCACCCCATGACCTCTCTGTCCTTCCCCTCAGGACCCGAAGTTGCTCAGCCTGAAGTAGATACCACCCTGGGCCGTGTGCGAGGCCGGCAGGTGGGCGTAAAGGGCATAGACCGCCTTGTGAATGTCTTCCTGGGCATTCCATTTGCCCAGGCGCCACTGGGCCCTGACCGGTTCTCAGCCCCACGCCCAGCACAGCCCTGGGAGGGTGTGCGGGACGCCAGCACTGCGCCCCCAATGTGAGTAGTGGCAGTGGAGGTGGCAAACAGCCAGGTTGTGAGGAATCCTGCAGCTGGGACTTGTGGGGCTGAACAGCTGGACCTCAGTCCTGTCCTTGGCCACAGGTGCCTGCAAGATGTGGAGAGAATGAACAACAACAGATTTATGCTCAACGGAAAACATCAGATCTTCTCTGTTTCAGAGGACTGCCTGGTCCTCAACATCTACAGCCCAGCTGAAGCCACCACAGGGGCCAGGAGGCCGGTGGGCTACCCAGAGGGCCCTGTCCACCCAATCCAGCTCCACTCTGCCCCCCGTCCCCTCCCCGTCCCTGTTTCCAAACCACCCTAGAGGTCCTGAGAATGCCCTGGGCTGGCAGGTGGGTAGCTGAGGTCCCAGGAGCTTGAGGGTCACTGCCCCATGGCCACCTCCACAGGTCATGGTATGGCTCCATGGAGGCTCTCTGATGACTGGCGCCGCCACCTCCTACGATGGATCGGCCCTGGCTGCCTACGGGGATGTGGTTGTGGTTACCGTCCAGTACCGCCTCGGGGTCCTTGGCTTCTTCAGGTGAGACAGCAGGGCTGGCCAGAGCACTCCCTGCACCGGGGGAGAGGCCAGCTCACCAGAGCAACTGGGGATCTAGGCTGGGGTCCAGATCCTGAATGGAAGGCCCCTTACCCATGCTGTCTGGGGCAGAGAAGGGCACTCCCCAAGCCTCCACCCCGGGAGAGGGGTCCAGCCAAAGCCAGAAGTATACAGCGATTGTGGTCCCTTGGGCAGAGGGCATTGATTTCTAGGCTGGAGCCCAGTTTCCAGCAGGACATGGGACAAAGAGCAACAGGCTCTGGCAGCCATGAGAACCTACCCTGGTGGCCACTCAGCCACACCTGCCTATACCACATGCTGGGCATGTAGATGCCAAGCATGGCTCCCAGTCAGGCCAGACCTGGGGCACAGAGGAGGGCCTGGCATCCTGGTGGCTGATTCCAAGCAAACCTACAGAGGCTGGCGAGGAGCCAGGCTGAACTAACCTTTGCCCCCACCCTGCCCCCAGCACCGGGGATGAGCATGCACCTGGCAACCAGGGCTTCCTAGATGTGGTGGCTGCTCTGCGCTGGGTGCAGGGAAACATCACCCCCTTCGGGGGTGACCTCAACTGTGTCACCATCTTTGGTGGATCCGCTGGTGGGAGCATTGCCTCTGGCCTGGTGAGTCATGATAGGGGCCTAGCAATGTGGCCAGGAGGGCTCCTGTGCCCTCAGACCTCCCAGTTCCTCTGCCCTCCTCTGACAGCCACCTGCTCTCTCTCCACTGCACTCAGGTCCTGTCCCCAGTGGCTTCGGGGCTGTTCCACAGAGCCATCACACAGAGCGGGGTCATCACCACCCCAGGGATAATGAAGTCTCACCACTCGCCCCTAGCTCAGGTCTGCATTTCCTTCCTTCTCTTACTCTATGTGTGCCTCCCATACCCCATTCTGTGCTGGCCCTGGGGTCTCAGAGTAGCGGGAGTTGCTGGCAGGGAGCTCTCTGTTAGCAAAGATGAGCCCACTAGGATGAAGGAAGATCAGAGAAAACAACTGCTGCATTCCAGCATGTGGGCAGTCAGGGAGGGCTTCCTGAAGGAGGCCACCCTGAAGCACATCATCATTGGCTCTTTCTCCAGGTGGGGTCTTCAGGAGCACCCCTCTCTGCCCCAGGCACCATGGTGGAGGGGGTCTCCATTCCCAGCCACCTGCTGCCTGAGAGGTCTCCATTCAGGCTCTGGATCCCCACCCTAGGTCCTCATTGTAATGCTTTGTGAAGAGAAGCCAGGGGAAGCCGCAGCGGGAACTGCACCTGCAAAGGCTGCAGGTGTGGGAGAGAGTGCCAGGTCCTGCAGCAGCAAGCTCTCAGGTTAGGGGACAGGGCAGGAACTGAGGCGCTGGAGAAGTGGGGGCCAGTCCTGGGAATCTGGACTCTATCCAGAGGCCAGGAATAAGCTTAGCAAGGCAAGGTTGAGCTACTTGGAGCAGAATATGGGTTGGAGGGAGCCATCTGAAGATCAAGAGGCCAGTGAAATGGCCAGGGCAGAGTCCAGGACAGAGGACAGGATAGAACAGGGATAGAACCATGGAGGGGAGAGGGGGGGTAATGTGAGCAGGATTTGGAAGCCTGGGTCAGTGCCCTCACCTGGCCCCAGATGGCAGCCAAGGCAGAGTAGGCTGGGCATCTTCACCACTGGGTACAAGATGATTCTGGAAACTCAACATGGGCATGTTGACTTTTTTTTTGAGATGGAATCTCACGACTCTGTCCAAGGTTGGAGTGCAGTGACACAAAATCAGCTCAATGCAACCTCTGCCTCCCGGGTTCAAGCGATTTTTCTGCCTCAGCCTCCCGAGTAGCTGAGATTACAGGTGCTGGCCACCAAGCCCGGCTAATTTTTGTTTTTTTAGTAGAGATGGGGTTTCACCACGTTGGCCAGGCTGGTCTCGAACTCCTGATCTGGTGATTTGCCCACATCAGCCTCCCAAAGTGCTGGGATTACAAGCGTAAGGCACCGCCCTCGGCCAGGCATGTTGACTTTTGTATAGACAACAGCATCCACCTCTCAGCCTCCCCAACCCATCCCCTCCCCATGGCCAGGAGAGATTTTCTCGATTACAGACTTGAGGTCATTCCTTGTCTCTCCTGTGTCCAAAGAAAAACCCAGCTCAGCCATTCTCTCCCTAAACGAATATTAGTGATCCTACTAATGGCCACATGCCCTGGCTTGTTTTTTTCAGCCTGTGAGCTGTCCTGAAGCTATCCCTCCAGCCTCACTTCCCCACCCATTCCCTGGCCCTGCTCCAGCCTCAGCTTCTTTCACCCTTCCCTGTCGGACTTCAGCAAATGCTGCAACACCTTCCTCACTAAACCCTGTCTCATTTCCGTTTCACTCCACAGACTCTACAGACCTGTGGCTGTGGGTATTAATAGTTAGGTATGGTCGGCCACCGTGGCTCACGCCTGTAATCCCAGCACTTTGGGAGGCCAAGGTGGGTGGATCACAAAGTCAAGGGATCGAGAATATCCTGGCCAATATGGTGAAACCCCATCTCTACTAAAAATACAAAAATTAGCTGGGCGTGGTGCTACATGCCTGTAGTCCCAGCTACTTGGGAGGTTGAGGCAGGAGAATCACTTGAACAACCTCCAGGACGTGAAGGTTGCAGTGAGCCGAGATCGCACCACTGCACTCCAGCCTGGCGACACAGGGAGACTTAAAAATATTTAGGTATTAATAGATACCTAACTATTAATATAGTTAGTATTAATATAGCAGGCATTAATATAGTTAGGTATTAATAGATGATGACACCATAGGCCGTGGACAGGGGCTCATGCCTGCAATCCCAGCACTTTGAGAGGCCGAGGTGGGTGGATCACCTGAGGTCTGGAGTTCAAGACCAGCCTGGCCAACATAGCAAAACCCTGTCTCTACCAAAAATACAAAAAATTAGCCGGGAGTGGGGGCACATGCCTGTAATCCCAGCTACTTGGAAGGCTGAGGCAGGAGACTCACTTGAACCTGAGAGGCAGAGGTTGCAATGGCCAAGATCACACCACTGCACTCCAGCCTGGGGGACAGAGCGAGACTGTCTTCAGAAAAAAAAAAAATAGATAATGACACTATTCTTAGAGGGTAATAAGTACTCAGCACCCGATTCCCCCCCAGATAATAACACTATGGTATAACAGGGAACACACAGGGGCCCTTGAGACCACCCAAGCCGAAGGGCAGGGTGGGCTTCTCAGGGGTGGTGGCAAGTCTCTGACTAGTCATGTTGCCGATCTGTGACATCACACTCAGCTGTCCTACAGATGCACCCTCTCTCTGTGGGAGGCAGAGGGCTGCAAGGTGGGGCTGAGTGGCTGGGAGGGGAGGCGTGACTCTTTCATCTGTCCCCAGAACATTGCAAACTCCGTGGCCTGCAGCTCCAGCTCCCCGGCTGAGATGGTGCAGTGCCTTCGGCAGAAGGAAGGAGAAGAGCTAGTCCTTAGCAAGAAGCTGGTATGGCCACCTTTTTGGGGATGGTGCCGGGCAATGGCACAGAGGGGGATCTGTCCATCCCTTGCAGGAATAGCGGGGCAGTCTTCTCCCAGGTGGGGCTGGGGACAGCCACTCATGAGGGGAAGGGGTTGAGGGGTTGGGGACAGAAATGGAGGGTCATCTCCATCCCCCACAGCAGGCCTGTCTTCTAGGAAAGAAACTGGAAGCATCTGTTGCCCTGATCTCCCCGCTTCCCCCGATCCCCTAGCCCTGGTGATTTCCATCCCTTCACTTTCCCTCCAGGCTCAGCCACTCAGTCCTGTGGCTCAGTGGCTCTTGGGGTCCTATCCTTTGAGGCTTGGCCCTAACGTGGGAGCCTCCTGCATTGCTTTCTCCCACAGAAAATTACCATCTATCCTTTCACCGTCGATGGCACTGTCTTCCCCAAAAGCCCCAAGGAGCTCCTGAAGGAGAAGCACTTCCACTCGGTGCCCTTCCTCATGGGTGTCAACAACCATGAGTTCAGCTGGCTCATCCCCCAGGGTGAGTGTCCTCCGCTATCTGTGCCCTTCAAGGCCATGCCCCAGCCAGTACCTCCCACCCTAGCTAATGTTTCCTTTTAGGGAACCAGGCTTTTGCACAAACTGGCCTCCTGGGCAGTGCTGATCTGGGCAGCATATTCCTGCCTTCGTGTCTGGTTTATACATCAGGCTCTATGAGACTGGTTAGCATGACTTTGTGCCAGAGCGACTGACTAAGGCTCTCAGGTTTTAGCTATCAAGCCACTGGGGATCTCATGAGCCAAGTGCCTTCCAGTCCTTTCCAAGTACATAGAACTTCCCACAAGAGTGTCAGCGCTGTGCTTTATCCCAGGCATCTTGTTTATGTCATTCTTATTCTTCTACCCATCTTCACAGCAATCATTATTTTCACTTTTCTTCTTCTTTTTTTTTTTTCATCTTGCCACATTGGATGGATACCCTGACAAAGCAATCACTTTTTTTTTTTTTTTTTGAGACAAAGTCTTGATCCATCGCCCAGGCTGGAGTGCAGTAGCGTGATCAGGACTCACTACTGCCTCAGCCTCTCAGGCCCAAGCGATCCTCCCAGCTTCCTGAGTAACTGGGACCTCAGGTCTGTGCCACCACACTCTGCTAATTTTTTTTTCCCGTAGAGACAGGTCTCCCTCTGTTACTCATGCTGGTCTAGAGCACCTGGCCTCAACAATCCTCCTATCTGCACCTCCCAAAGTGCTGGGATTACAGGCAGGAGTCACTGCACCCACCCAGCAATCACTTTTAATGACTGTGAGCCTTCCACAAATGGAGGGTGTCGTTACATTGTTCCTTCATCTTGGCATTTGGGCAGCTTCTTCTTTTTTTTTTTTTTGAGAAGGAGTTTTACTGTTGTCACCCAGGCTGGAGTGAGGTAGCACAATCTCGACTCACTGCAACCTCCACCTCCCGGGTTCAAGCGATTCCTGCCTCAGCCTCCTGAGTAGCTGGGATTACAGGCATGCACCACCCAGCTCGGGTTTTTTTTGTTTTTTTTTTTGTTTTTTTTTTTTTGTTTGTTTTTTTTTTTAGACAGAGGCTCACTGTCGTCCAGGCTAAAGTGCAGTGGCATGATCTTGGCTCACTGCAACCTCCACCTCCCAAGTTTCGGCAATTTTCCTGCCTCAGCCCCCTGAGTAGCTGGGATTGCAGGCACGCACCACCATGCCCAGCTAATTTTTTGTATTTTTAGTAAAGACAGGATTTCACCATGTTGGCCACGCTGGTTTCTAACTCCTGACCTCATGATCTGCCCGCCTGGGCCTCCCAACGTGCTGGGATTACAGGCGTGTGCCACAACACCCAGCTTGTATTTTTTTGTAGTAGAGACAGGGTTTCTCCATGTTGGTCAGGCTGGTCTTGAACTCCCGACCTCGGGTGATCCGCCAGCCTCGCCTTCCCAAAGTGCTGGGATTATAGGCATGAGCCACAGTGCCCAGCCCTGGCAACTTCTAGTTTTTACCACTAAGGCTAATAGTGCAGTGAATTTCTTCATGTCCACACTTTTGTCCTCTGACTTGGCCTTTTGGAATCAATCCCCTCACACTGGTCCCTTGGTATGTAAGAGAGAGGCTCATGCAATCTTGACACTCAAAGACAAAGCTTGAGCTGGGTACAGTGGCTCACACCTGTAATCCCAGCCCTTTGGGAGGCTGAGGTGGGTGAAACCCCATCTCTACTAAAAATACAAAAATTAGCTGGCATGGTGGCACATGCCTACAATCCCAGCTACTCAGGAGGCTGAGACATAAGAATTACTTGAACCCTGGAGGCAGAGGCTGCAGTGAGCTGAGATTGTGCTACTGTACTCCAGCCTGGGCGACAAAGTGAGACACTGCCTCAAAAAAAAAAAAAAAATTGGCCTGTTTCGGTGGCTCACGCCTGTAATCCCAACACTTTCGTAGGCCAAGGTGGGCAGATCACCTGAGGTCAGGAGTTTGAGACCAGTCTGACAAACATGGAGAAACCCCATTTCTACTAAAAATACAAAATTAGCTGGGCATGGTGTCACACGCTTGTAATCCCAGCTAGTTGAGAGGCTGAGGCAGAAGAATCACTTGAACCCAGGAAGTAGAGGTTGCGGTGAGCTGAGATTGCGTCATTGCACTCCAGCCTGGGCAAGAAGAGTGAAACTCCATCAAGAAAAGAAAAGGAAAGGAAAAGAAAAAGCTTGTAGAAGTTTTCAGGTCAATGCCCTAGACTCTGGCAGGCAGCCTTGACCCCACACCATCAACTTACAGCTGAAACCAAGGGAACCCCAACTTGGCTGGCCCCCAGGACCTGGGAAATCTGCCTGGCATGGAAGACTGTGCCCAGGACTTGTTGCTGAGTATGTTTCAAGAATTGCTTGAACCTGGGAGGCGGAGATTGCAGTGAGCCAAGATCATGCTACTGCACTCCAGCCTGGGCAACAAGAGCAAGACTCCATCTCGAAAAATCAATAATAAATAAATAAATATATTGAGCTTTTTTTTTTTTGAGACCAGTTCTAGCTCTGTTGCCCAGGCTGGAGTGCAGTGGCTCAATCACAGCTCACTGCACCCTCTAACTCCTGGGTCCAACCTATCCTTCCACTCCAGAGAGTAGCCAGGACTACTCAGTAGGCATGCCACTACACCCAACTTTCTTTCTTTTTTTTTTAATTTTTTTTAGAAATGGAGTCTTGTTATGTTGTGCAAGCTGGTCTTGAACTCCTGGGCTCAAGTAATCTTCCCACCTCGGCCTCCCAAAGTGCTGGGATTATAGCCATGAGTCACTACGCCCAGCCAATTTTCTGTGTATTTCTTTAATTCCTAGTGAAGATTAACATCTCCTTTTGTGTATACTTTCTGTTTACCCATCTGTGAATTTCTGTTCCTGTTCTCACAAATTAACAAAGAGTCTAGTAACAAAGTAACTTTAAGGCCAGGCATGGTGGCTTACGCCTGTAATCTCAGCACTTTGGGAGTACAAGGTGGGCGGATAATGAGGTCAGCAGTTAGAGACCATCCTGGCCAACATGGTAAAACCTCATCTCTACTAAAATACAAAAAAATTAGCTGGGTGTAGTGACTCGTGCCTGTAATCCCAGCACTTTGGGAGGCCAAGGTGGGCGGATCACTCGAAGGCCAGGAACTTGAGACCAGCCTAGCCTATATGGCGAAACCTCACCTCTATTAAAAATACAGAAATTAGCGGGGGCATAGCATCCATCTACTACAACTACGTATGTAGTCCCAGCTACTCGGGAGGCTGAGGCAGCAGAATCACTTGAACCTGGGAAGTAGAGATTACAGTGAGCCAAGACCACACCACTGCACTCCAGCCTGGGCAACAGAGTAAGACTCCATCTCAAAAAAAAAAAAAGTTGAACAAATTCTTTTGTTCTCTACAATACTGCCATTAACCACTTGCCTGTTGTATTTGGGCTGCTCTCCCCACCCATACCCATCTCCCACCAATTTCAGGTTTATCTTTTTGGGTGTGTGGACTTGTGGGTTCGGCCACACTTGGCTCCATAATGAGTTTCTGGGTGCAGGGCTGTGAACACTCTCCTGCCCAGGGCTGGGAGTCACGGGGTGGGGCAGTGGTCAGGCTGCACTGAGAGGGCCTTGGTGTCCACACAGGGCTGGGGTCTCCTGGATACAATGGAACAGATGAGCCAGGAGGACATGCTGGCCATCTTGACACCCTCCTTGACCAGTCTGGTGAGACAAGAGGCAGGAGGGAGGAGGCCAATGGGTATCCTATCCAACAGCACAGTCTCTGTCCCTACCTCCGACACCCACAGTACCAGTTACCACCAAGCCTCTTGGTCTAACGACTACATTTGTGTTCACTCGGGAATCCCCTTAGACATGAGTCAATGTGGTTCTCAAAGGAAAATCTTCATCACCATCATTGTCAAGATAAAACTGCCCGTTAATGAGCACATTTACGTGCCAGGGACTGTGCTGCACTGGGCGCTAGGAGAGGCATTCATCTCCTTCAATCCTCATTGCAACGCTTTACAGAGGACTTCTCCACTGTCCCCATTTTACAGATGAGGAAACTGAGGCTTTGAGGTATCATGGTGGAGAAGGGGCAGAGGCAGAGTTTAAGCCAGTTCTGTCTGACCCCAGAGCCTCAGCTGTCAGATGTGGAGCCAGATAGACCTGGGGCCAAATCCCAGCCCTGGCCGCTGGCCTAGTTATCCAATCCCCCTCTAAACTCATTTCTTCATCTATAGATGGGGATGATCTGCCCACTCGCCTGGGCCGTTGTAAGAAGGAGACTAGACGTTGCATTTGAAGAGTCGACCTGGGATCTCAATACCAGGGGCTGTTCAATCTTTGTACATTTCCCTTCTTTGGAAGTCCCAGAGCCCTTCCCATTCACACAACCTCATCACTGCCCTCTGGGGTTGAGGGGGAGCCTCCATCATTTCTGCTCTCACTTACTTCCCAGTTAACTTCAACTGAGCACCTGCTTCCAGGCCAGATCCTTTGCTGGGGACCTCACATAGGCTACCTGGCAGAGACTGACTTTCAGAGAGATTTAGCCACCTGTTTCAGGTCACACAGCCAAGCAGTGGTTGCAGAGCTAGGACTTGACTCCAAACCTGAGCTTATCCCAAACTCCCAGGGAGGCAGAGAGGCAGCTGGCTGTTCCCTGGACCATGAGCCCTGGGACATGAGGGAAGCTATACTGGAGAGTCTGGGCTTCTTGGGAGGGTCTGCCATAGCTGTTCGTGCTGAGCAGGCCTGAGCCTAGCCTCCTGCCCCAGGATGTACCCCCTGAGATGATGCCCACCATCATAGATGAATACCTAGGCAGCGACTTGGATCCACGAGCCAAACGCCAGGCCTTCCAGGAATTGATGGGTGACATACTCTTGAATGTGCCCACCTTCAGTTTTTCAAGACACCTTCGAGGTAAGCCTATCCCTGGCCACCTGCTCAATCCTTCCCACTTGATGGAAGGAGCAGGGGTAATCACAGGTGACATGGCATGAGAGGGTGCTTGTTTCCCAGATGCCTTGTACCCCACACCCCACTGCCACCCCAAAACCCCTCTTTCTCTGAGATGCAGCGTCACAATAATGAGAAGTGTCTCTAGTAGGGAACTTTGCAGAGGAGGAAAACCAAGGCTCAGAGAGGTACAGTGGCTCATCAAGGGTCACCCAGCAGGCCTGTCACTAATTCTCAGGGACTCACTCAATTGAGTGATTTCATCCTCTTTCAGCACTTCTGAGATAAAAGTCTTGCTTCCTCCAAGCCGAGTAGCTAATCCCTGACACAGACCCAGAACAGTTCCAAGTTTTAAAAATTGTGACCTTGGCCAAGATACCTACCCACTCTGTGCCTCCGTTTTCTCCTTTGCAAAATGGAAATAATAATAGAATCAAATCTATTAATTCTATAAATATACATCTAATCTATTGTGACAGGTATTAAATAATTGATGACACCAGCCACTCGAGGTAGGTGGCTCATGCTTGTAATCCCAGTACTTTGGGAGAAGCGAGAGGATCACTTGAGCCCAGGAGTTCAAGACCAGCCTGGGCTACCTATTGACCCCAATTTTTACACAATTTTTTTTTAATTAGCTGGGCATGGTGGTGCACACCTGTAGTCCCAGATACATGCGAAGCCAAAGTGGGAAGATTACTTGAGCGCAGGAGTCTGAGGCTGCAGTGAGCTGTGATCACACCACTGCACTCCAGCCCAGTCGACAGCAAGACCACTTCAAAAATTAAAATAAAAATATTACATTAAATTTAAACGATGACACAAAGCACACAGAATGGTGCCTGACACCTAGCAAGCGCTCAGTAAACGTTTGTGGCTAGTCATTTGGTCGTCATCATCATGGAAATTGGTGGAATCACGAGCGTGTGCTGCCAAAGGCAGGGTTGAATCAGGCTGTGGGTACCTAACTCCCATCCCATCCTTTCTTTGTAGATGCTGGGAGCCCTGTCTTTTTCTATGAGTTCCAGCATCGACCCAGTTCTTTTGCGAGATCAAGCCCGCCTGGGTGAAGGCTGATCACGGGGCTGAGACTGCTTTTGTGTTTGGAGGTCCCTTCCTCACGGATGAAAACTCCCTCCTGGGTGAGGACAGACAGACAGACATGTGATCCCTAGGCTGCCAACGCCAAGGGGCCTGGGCTGGGCTTGCAGGAACAGAGGTCTCCAGTCAGCACCAAGGACCCTTGGGTCCCCCTCCAGGTCCCACCTGACTCTCATTCAGTTCTGTCCCTGTCACCTTCCCAGCCTTTCCAGAGGCCACAGAGGAGGAGAAGCAGCTAAGCCTCACCATGATGGCCCAGTGGACCCGCTTTGCCCGGACAGGGTGAGTGAATGAGTGGGCATAGCTGGCTTTGGGCCTGGGGTGCCCAGGTCGGCCCCTCTGGGGGACAGCACAGGAAGCCTTGATCCTCATTCATTCCTCCCACCCAGGGACCCCAATAGCGAGGGTTTGCCTTCTTGGCCCCGATTCAACCAGGAGGAGCAACACCTGGAGATCAATCCAGTGCCACGGGTTGGACAGAAGTTTAAGGAGGCCCGCATGCAGTTCTGGTCAGAGACGCTCCCCAGCAAGATACAACAATGGCACCAGAAGCAGGACAGGAAGGCCCGGGAGGAGCTCTGAGGCCAGGCCTGAACCTTCTTAGCTGGGGCAAACCCAAATGGTGGCAGAGTCCCAGCAGGGCAGCCCACTTCTCCCCCTGCTGAGATTTTAACCTCAACCAGGCCTACATGGGGTCCTGATTAAGTAATTTGTCCCTGGTTATGTACCTAATAAGTCACAGAGCTGGAATTTGAACCCAAGAAGTCAGACTCCAAAACTCTTTAAACTGTCACCTATAAAGACAACATTTGATGGTTTTTACTTCTCGTAGCTTCTGCTACGACCCCTGGGGTTCTTCGTGTTACTCTAATGTTGAAGGCCAGGCGCGGTGGCTCATGTCTGTAATCCCAGCACTTTGGGAGGTGGAGGTAGGTGGATCACTTGAGATCAGGAGTTCGAGACCAGCCTGACCAACATGGTGAATCCTGGTCTCTACTAAAAATACAAAAATTAGCCAGGCACAGTGGCGCCTGCCTGTAGTCCCTGCTACTCAGGAAGCTGAGGCAGGAGAATCGCTTGAACCCAGGAGTCAGAGGTTGCAGTGAGCTGAGATCATGCCACTGTACTCCAGCCTGGGGTGACAGACAGAGGCTCTGTCTAAAAAAATGTCAAATGTTCCTGAAAGTGTTAGCTGCTCTGTGACTGGCATTGTGCCCTTTTGAAATGTCACCAGGCTGCCTCCCATCTCTGAGTCATTGTGCAAGTTCTTCCCTCTCCCTGAAGTCCCTTTCCTACTTGCTTCGTGGACTCTGTGACAACAGCCCGACTGATGCCCTGGTCCAGATGTCCCCCCACACCCCAGCCTGTCTTGCTGTGTCTTGGTGGGTGCTCTTTTGGAGCTGTGCCGAGCTCCCCAGAAGCTGGCCTCCCCAAGCCAGGAAGGGAGGGAGGACCCAGCACTGGGACTGGGAGCTGGCATCCAGCGCCCTGAGGTGCAGGGCTGGAACTGGTGAGGGTCAGGTCTGGGTCACACTCGTGGCCCTCCTGGATTCTGCTGTCTTGTGCAGGGGCCAGAACTGGACAACAGAGAGCAGAAGACCCCTCCTACTCCAAGTCTGAGATATTAGTCAGGGGCTAAGGTCTGGTCTAGGCTGGATCCCCTGGTGCCCCAGGACTTCTCCCATTCCAGGTCCCTGCTATTGGCATGTACCCTTCTGGCCAGGTTGGACAATGCCTGTGGGGGCCTGAGTATGGCTTTGGCACCTGAAGGCTCTGGGTTCAAGTTCAGCAGCCGCTATTCCCATACTCAGTGTTTCACTCACTCACTCAGCAAACATCCCCTGACTTCAGGTGCCGCCCGATCCTGGTGTGGGTGACATAGCGGGGTTAGGCTGATCCCCACTTTCAGAGAGCTCCTCTGAGTGGGAGACAGACACAGACACAGTGCTAGCCTCGGGTGGACTGTGCTCCAACTGATGCAGACTCCAGGCCACACAGCCCAGAGAAGGTAGGGAAGGCTTCCTGGGGAGTGAGTCCTCCAAGAAGCTTGAAGAATGGGCTGGAACACACCCACTCGGGCTTCAAAAGGTGAAAATCACCCCGAGGTTTTCGGCATGGGAGTAAACATTTCTTTGTTTGAGGATCAATGTACCACTTCTTTAAAACACCTGGGTTTGTTTTTGTTCTTGTTTTAGAGACAGGGTCCACTCTGTTGCCCATGCTGGTGTGCACTGGCACGATTGTAGCTCACTGCAGCCTCAAACTCCTGTGCTCAAACGATCCTCCCACCTCAGCCTCCCAAGTAGCTGGGACTACAGGCAAGTGTCACCGTATCTAGATAATTTTTTTAGTTTTTGTAGGAACAGGGTCTCACCATGTTGCCCAGACTGCCTTCAAACTCCTGGCCTTAAATGATCGTCCTGGCTCGATCTTCCAAAACACTGGGATTACAGGTGTGAGCCACTGTGCCCAGCCAACACCTGGATTTCAATACATATCCCAGAGTCTTCCCTGCCCCGTTATGCCATCCTACCAGCTCCAGTTCCACAAATGCCCTTCCTCAGTCAGACTGCTGGCTGCTGATGGGTACATGAAAAGCATTTTCATTTTCTTTTTCTTTTTTCTTTTATTTATTTTATTTTTTTGGACAGAGTCTTGCTCTTGTCACCCAGCGTGGAGTGCAATGGTGCAATCTCGACTCACTGCAACCTCTGCCTCCCGGGTTCAAGCCTCCCGAATAGCTGGTGTAAGGTATATTGTTGAGTCAAAATGAGGAGACTGAGGCCAGTATAAGAAAATGTAAGTCCGATTATTCAGTTCCCGGGCGAGGTTCTATGGTCCAGGTAAGGGCCAGAGAAGTTGCACTTAACTTTTTAGGGTAAGGGGTTTTATAAGGAGTGAAGGCATTTGATTGGATATAGGGGAGACAAAGCATAGGGCACTTGATTGGATATTGGGACCCAGGAAGTGGAGTGAAGGCATTCGATTGACATAGGGGAGACAAAGCAGAAGGCACTTGACTGGATATTGGGACCCAGGAAGTGGAGTGAAGGCAGTTATTACTGGTAGGTAGGTGGGATTTTTGGTGAGTAGGCTGCCTTGGGAAAAATGACCTTGACGGGGCAAAGTGCTTATTGGGCAAGGGAGTGCTATTAGGCAAGGCTTGTCGGGGCTTTCCAAAATTTTTGGGTGGGGGTTTTCAGCGGGGTCTAGGGTGCAGAGCGGTGAGGTAATTCCCTGTTGCCAGGAAGGATGGGCGTGTCCGAGCTCCTGGCGAGGCGACTCGGTCTTACAGCTGGGATTACAGGTGCCCACCACTACACCCAGCTAATTTTTTATATTTTTAGTAGAGACAGGGTTTTACCATATTGGTCAGGCTGGTCTTGAACTCCTGACCTCAGGTGATCCACCTGCCTCGACCTCCCAAAGTACTGGAATTACAGGTGTGAGCCACCACACCTGGCCAGGAGTTTCGCTGTTGCTGCCCAGGCTGGAGTGCAATGACACAATCTTGGCCCACTGCAGCCTTCACCTCCCGGGTCCAAGTGATTCTCCTACCCCAGCCTCCCTAGTAGCTGGGATTACAGGCGCCTGCCACCACGCCCAGCTCATTTTCTGTATTTTTAGTAGAGACGGAGTTTCACCATGTTGGCCAGGCTGGTCTCAAACTCCTGATCTCAGGAGATCCACCTGCCTCAGCCTCCCAAAGTGCTGGGATTGCAGGCGTGAGCCACCGTGCCCGGCCAGCATTTTCATTTTCAGCTGCAACCAGCTGTGTTCTGGGAAGTCCATTTTGGGGAGGAAGAAGAGACAGAAAGCCAGAAGGGCTCTGAGTCATGTCACTCCCCTGCTTGAAAGCTCCCGGTGGCTCCCTGTCTCCCTTAAAACAAATCCAAGTTTTCCACGTGACATTGAAATCCTGCTGTTCTCACCCCATTCCTTCCACCAGGGAAGTTAGTCCCCCACAAGCTGGTAGAGCCTGACAAGTAGACAGGCCCTGGCCAGGTGCAGTGGCTCACACCTATAATCCCAGCATTTTGGGAGGCTGAGGCAAGTGGATCACCTGAGGTCAGGAGTTTGAGACCAGCCAGGTCAACATGGCGAAACCCCATCTCTACTAAAAATACAGAAATTAGCAAAGTGTGGTAGTGTGTATCTGTAGTCCCAGCTACTAGAGAGGGCTGAGCCAGGAGAATCACATGAACCCGGGAGGCGGAGGTTGCAGTAACCCGAGATTATGACACTGCACTCCAGCCTGGGCAACAGAGCGGAGACCCTGTCCCCCCCAAAAAAAAAACCAGACCCCAATAATACAGTATGTGTGTGTAACTGGGAACACAAAGGGCTGTGAGGACACAGAGATATAGACCAGCCCAGATCTGGGGGACAGGGGAGGAGGGACATCTCAGCTGAGACCTGAAGAATAAACAGGTTATTCAACCGTGCAGGCCAGCGTAGAAGACTGGAGGGGGTGGGGGGCGGGGGAAAGGATGTGCCTGGCAGAGGGAGCAACAGGAGCAGAGGCCTGGAGGAAGAAATGTATGGAGGAACACAGCTCTGTAGGGCTGGAGAGGTCAGCAAAGAGCAAATGTGGGAGAGCTTGTGGGCTGCAAGGGAGCAAGGCATGGACTTGACGCTCATGGAGAGCCCTGGAAAGGTTTTAACCAGGGGGTGACGGGAACAGATTTGTCATATGGAGAAGAGGCGTTGGGGGAGGGGAGAGGAGGGGGTTGGGGGAGGGGAGAGGAGGGAGAGGGGAGAGGGGAGCAGGGAGGGGACCAGGGTGGGCTTCCAGGTGGATGGAGAGCCACTGGTGGGCTCTGGATTCAGAGTCTGCAGACAAGACCGGTGACTGACCAGACACAGAGGTCAGGGAAAAGAAGCCCCTCTGGGACAGCCTTAAGGCAAGCAGGAGCAGGCCTGGAAATCAGGGGTCTGGTGTGCGCCACCCTGGATGTACAAAGAGGCCTGAGGGTGCACCACACAGGGCAGCCATGGGGGTAGGGGAGCGTTACCAGCTTAGGTATCGCCAACACCAGCAGTCCCTGGAGAGGGTGAGCAAGCCGGCTGCTGAGGCCTCAGACCCTGTCCTAGCTCCAGCCCTCTCCACCAAGGGCGTCCTTCACCCAGGGAGGGAGGGGAATGGCCAGCACGGCCCCAGGGGCTGGGGGAAGTGACCATACCAGGCGGAGGCTCCAGGGATTCCAGGCCTCATGCCTCTCTCTTACACTGAGGCTCCCTGAAAGCCCCTCTCTGCCCCAGGACCCAGCAGCCACTCAGAGTTAAAGGGAGCAAGTCGAAGACTTAGACGTGGCCCTGCAGGGTAGGGACTGGTGGACCCAGGGAGCCTCCCAGTGGCAGGGCCACAGGAAGGGCCAAGTTAACAGTGTGAGAGTGTGAGCACCAGGGGGCGCTGCAGGATCGGACATGCACACTTGGACTCCTCCACCGGATGGGGTCCTAGCAGAAGTTCCCAGTATCTACCTAAGGCCAAACTTACACAACCCAGCAGTCTTACACACACGCTCACTGATGGGGTTCCTAAAGTTCCACCATTTATTTTTTATTTTTGTTGAGACAGAGTCTCACTCTGTCACCCAGGCTGGAATGCAGTGGTGAGATCTTGGCTCACTGCAACCTTCGCCTCCCAGGTTCAAATGATTCTTGTGCCTCAGCCTCCCAAGTAGCTGGGATTACAGGCACCGCAGCACCACGTCAGGCTAATTTTTGTATTTTTAGTAGAGGCGGGGTTTCACCATGTTGGCCGGGTTGGTCTCAAACTCTTGGCCTCAAGTGATCCATCCACCTCAGCCTCCCAAAGTGCTGGGATTACAGGCATCAGCCACTGCTCCCGGCCATGGATGTGTATCTTTGAGTAAGCTATTTATCCTCTTTGTTCCTCAGTTTTCTCATCTGTAAAATGAGAGTAAGGATAGTGGCCCCCTTCCTAGGTCTGGCTGTGAGCACTGAAAGATCATTAGCCATAAAGTGCCTAGAGTCGTGCCTGACACAGCCAGTGTGCAATAACTGCTCCCTGGCACAGGTATAAACACTCCGGTGGCAATGTCCAAAAAAATCATATACTCCTCGACTACAACCCAAACATGGAAGGATTGGGAGATGTCGGGGGGGGCATGATTATTTTGGCATGAGTCTCTTCCACCTTAAAATAACTTCTGGGCTGGGCACAGTTGCTCACGCCTGTCACCCTGGCACTTAGGGAAGCCGAGGCGCGAGGATCGCTTGAGGCCAGGAATTTAAGACCAGCCTGGGCAACACAGCAAGGTCCCGTCTCTACAAAAAATTTTAAAAATTAGTCAGCTGTTGTAGTAGTAGTGTGAGGCGGGAGGATGGCTTGAGCCCAGGAGTTCCAGGTTGCGATGAGCTGATTGAGCACCACACTCCAGGCTGGGCAACAGAACCCCAGGAGCCACAGTCCAGGCCCGAAGGACATAAGTTTATTACATAAATAAATAACTTCTGGGCCTGTAGCTGCCCAAAAAATTGGTGGGTGGACCCCCGGGAGGCTCTGAATGGCAGTTTGAGTGTCATATGAGTCTGTGTCCCCTCTAGGGACATCAGAGAGGCAGCGTTCAAGCTCCTCCCCAGTCTGTCTATAGGCCCACCTCCTGAGTTTTAGTCACGCCCCAGTTCCACTCCCACGCCCCCACACACCCTCCACCCCAGTTCCTAGTCCAGCTTGCCCAGGCTCTGGGAAAGCTTTTGCAAGAACAGGAAGGAATTTGGCAGGGGAATGCCAGCTCTGGTTCTTGGAAATAGTGGGGCCCACATGGCCTTCTTTCCTTGCCTAGGCAGCCTGCCTCCCTTCCCATCAGCCCCAGACCTCCCACACTTGGGGGCATCATTGTCCACTAGAGCCTCTCTTCAGATGAGGTTGCCCCTCCCTGCTGCCCCCGAGCTGGCCCCTTCCCACTCTGCAGACCTTGACCAGGGCCCCAGGAAACCAGGCAGGCGCTGGTGTTACAGGTAGGAGTGAGGTCCAGGCCTCTCCCGACGACCTACTGAGCTCTCCTCTGAGCCAAAGGTTACTCACACCCTGCCTTCCCCGCAGGCCTCTGGGAGGTCCTCTGGGGTTTCGAGAGGACTCCACCTTACAGATGAGGAAATTAGAATCAGAGAGGAGCAGCACCTTGCCTGAGCACACATAGAATGAGAACAAAGCCAGGACTCACATCCACGTTTATTGGCCTCCAAACTACAAGTCCTTCCCCCTCCAGAATGTGCCCTCGTGTCTACGGTGGGCTTTCCAGACGCTGGAGTTAGGGTCTAGTGGGCTGACTTAGGTGTGGGGGACTGGCTTCTAGTTAGTAAGGCCAGCAAGGGAGGCCCAGAGAAGGGGTTTTGCAAGGCAGTGGCTTCAGACTGGGGCTGCACAGCCCACAGGAAGATGACAGGGGCCAGCTCTGCTCTCCCTCGGATGCCTTCTTGAGTCCCCTCTGTCCTTTGGGCCTGGACTGCGGCTCCTGAGGTTTGTCGGTGTGCACGGTGCTACCCCAGCCAGACTGCAGGGCCTCAGTCCCTACCAGCCCGGTGTGCGGGTGCAGAGGAGCATGCAGGTGCAGGGGAGCCTGCAGAGGGAAGGGCCATGCTGAGCTTCCCTACCCAAGGAGGGTAGGCTTCCAGGCCCTGTTACCCTCGAATGCCCAAGAAAGAGAATACCCTGAGCCAGGACATATCGCCTCTTGGAGGAGGTAAGCAGCAGTAGGAGGCGATGAAGCCCCCAGATCTCCCAGGAGACCAGGGAACCCCCAGAGCAGACCCAGAATCACCACGGGGCCTCAGAGCAGCAAGACTGATGAGGTGGACAGCCAGAGCCCCTCACCTCTGCCTGGTCCCACTTCCCGAGGCCCCTCTGTGATGACACAGGGCAAGCCCCAGGAGCTAGTGTCCTGCCTTGGCCAGGACCATCCCCTGGGGCGGGAGCTGCAGTTGCCACCCCAAGGCCTGGGAGCAAGCTGACTCTCAGTGTGCTGAGGGCGAGTCCTCGTCAGGCCCTGTCTGTTCCTCTGTGACCCCCCAGACCTCAACACGGCCAGGCTCCCAGCCCTGGCCCGCCTCCCAGACCCTCACCATGCCCCAGCACTGACATTAGTACAGGGTTGCACCTCAGTCCCCATGTGGCCAGCTGGAGGCATACCTGGGTCTTGGCTGGAGCCTGGGGAGTGGGGCTGGCAAGTGCCAGGCCAGAGTTCTGCTTAAGAGACAGCATTGGGCCGAGCGTGGTATCTTATGCCTATAATCCCAACACTTTGGGAGGCCAAGGTGGAAGGATTGCTTGAGCCTAGCAGTTTGAGACCAGCCTGGGCAACATAGTGAGACCCCTGTCTCTTCAAAAAAATTAGCCAGTCATAGTGGCTCATGCCTGTGATCCCAGCTACCTGCGGGGCTGAAGTGGGAGGACCATTGAGCCCAGGAGGCCAAGGCTGCAGTGAGCTGTGAACGCGTCGTTGCACTGCAGCCTGGGTGACAGAGTGAGACCCTGTCCTTTTACAGGATTCAGGAGCTTCAGCAGATCACTCCTGGCCTCCCAGGCACCCTGGAAGGAGATGAGCTGGGTTTTGCAGGATAACTAGGAGTTCATCTGTCCCTTCTGAGACCCGTTGCAGCTTAGCGCTCTGTCAAAAGTCAATCCTTTCACATAATGCCCCCCATCCCTTTCCTTTTTGTGTTTTCCTCTCTCTCTCTCTATCTCCTCTCCTTCCTTCCTGTCTCAAAAAAAAGAACCAAAAAACAAAACTGAAGCTTATTCTGATTAAGTGCAATGTATATGGTAAGCCCTAAAACAAACACTAAAAACAATGATGACAACGACAAAACTAAAAATACACGGTGAAATAAATCATTACAGAAATTAGGCCAGACGTGGTGGCTCATGCCCGTAATCCCAACACTTTGGGAAGCTGAGGCAGGCGGATCACTTGAGGTCAGGAGTTTGAGACAAGCCTGGCCAACATGGTGAAACCCCATCTTTACTAAAAATACAAAAATTAGCACACCTGTAATCCCAGCTACCAGGGAGGCTGAGGCAAGAGAACTGCTTGAACCCAGGAGGCAGAGGTTGCAGTGAGCTGAGATGGCACCACTGCATTCCAGCCTGAGCAACAGAGCGAGACTCTGTCTCAAAAAAGAAAAACAAAAAAAGAATGAAAGAAAGAAATTTAAATATTTTGGCCAGACACAGTGGCTCACACCCATAATCCCAGTGCTTTGGGAGGCAGGTGAATCACCTGAAGTCAGGAGTTTGAGATCAGCCTGGCCAATGTGGCAAAAACCCTGTCTCTACTAAAAATACAAAATTAGCCAGGCATGGTGGTGGGCACCCATAGTCCCAGCTACTCAGGAGGCTGAGGCAGGAGAATTGCTTGAACCTGGGAGGTGGAGGTTGCAGCGAGCTGAGATGGCGCCACTGCACTCCATCCGGAGCAACAGAGCAAGACTCCATCTCAAAGAAAAAAAAAAAAAAAAAAAGAAAGAGAAAAGAAAAAAAGAAAGAAAGAAATTTAAATACTTACCAGAAAAGATTTACTTAATACAAAGAAAGCAGTAAAGGATAAATAGAAGACAGAAAAGACATATGACACATGGAAAACAAGAAGTAAAATGACGGTTATAGTGAACTTTGTGGGCCAACTTAAACACAAATTTTTTTCAATAACTATATTAAACATTTCCTGGAGATTTGTAACAAATTGAAAAACTGGCAGATGAACCGCCACCCCTGAGACGTTGAGATCAACCCATCCTCTTCCTTCTCCTCCTCCTCAGCCTGCTCAACATAAGAATGAAAACTTTAGATGATCCATTTCCACTTAGGAATAGTAAATATATTTTCTCTTTTTTATGATTTTCTTAATAACATTTTCTTTAGCTTGCTTTATTGTAAGAATGCGTTATGTAATACATATGCCATACAAAATATGTGCTAATTGGCCAGGTGCAGTGGCTCATGCCTGTAATCCCAGCACTTTGGGAGGCCAAGGCAGGCAGATCACCTGAGGTCAGGAGTTCAAGACCAGCCTGGACAATATGGCGAAACCCCATCTTTACTAAAGAATACAAAAATTAGCCTACCATGGTGGTGGGCGCTTTTAATTCCAGCTACTTGGAAGGCTGAGGCAGATGAACTGTTGAACCTGAGAGGCGGAGGTTTCAGTGAGCCGAGATCAAGCCACTGCATTCCAGGCTGGTTGTCAAAAAAAAAGTGTTAAACTGTGACTGTTTATGTTACTAGTAAGGCTTCCAGTCAACAGCAGGATATTAGTAAAGTTTTTTGAGTGTCAAAAACAGCAGATTTTCAACTTAATGGGGGTTGACGCCCCTAACTCTCACATTATTCAAGGGTCAACTATATACTTACGAGTGGAATTGCTGGGTTATATGGCAACTCTACATTTAATCATTTGAGGAACTGCCAGACTGTTTTCTAAAGTGGCTATATCACTTTATGTTCCCACCAGTAGTCTATGAGGGTTTTGATTTATTCACTTCTTTGCCAAATTTATTGTCTTTTTTTTTTTTTTTTTTTTTTTTTTTTTTTTTGAGACGGAGTTGCTCTATCACCCAGGCTGGAGTGCAATGGTGTGATCTCAGCTCACTGCATCCTCTGCCTCCCAGGCTCAAGCAATTATCCTGCCTCAGCCTCCCAAGTAGCTGGGATTACAGGCACCTGCCACCATGCCCAGCTAATTTTTTGTAATTTTAGAAGAGACAGGGTTTCACCATGTTGGCCAGGCTGATCTCAAACTTCTGACCTCAAGTGATCCACCTGCCTCGGCCTCCCAAAGTGCTGTGATTACAGGCGTAAGCCACCATGTCTGGCCTTATTATCTGATTTTTTAATTCCAGCCATCCTAGTAGGTATGAGGTAGTGTCTGATACTGGTTTGATTTGCATTTCCCTGATGGCTAATGATGTCTTCTCATGTTCTGTGGCTCTTCTATATTCCTTGGAGAAATGTTTACTCAAATCCGCTGCCCGTTTAAAAAAATTAAGTTGTCTTTTTGTTGTTGAATTGTAAGAGATCTTTATATATTCCAGACATAAGTCCCTTATCAGATATATAATTTGCAATCTTTTCTCCCATTCTGTGGGTTATCTTTTCTATTTTTCCACGGTGGACTTTGCAACACAAAAGTTTTTCATTTTGCTAAAGTCTGAATTACCTATTTTTGTTGTTGTTATTCATGCTTTTGGTATCATATTCTAAGAATACTTCACTAAACCATGAAGATTTACCTCTATGTCCTCTAAGAGTTTTACAGTTTTAGCTCTTACATTTAGGACTTTGATTCATTTTGAGTTAATTTTTGTACATAGTGTGATATAAGGGTTTGTTTTTTTTTTTTTTTTTTTTTTTTTTGAGACAGTCTTGCTCTGTTGCGAAGGCTAGAGTGCAGTGGCACAATCATAGCTCACTGCAGCCTCAACTTCCTAGGCTCAAGCAATTCTCCCACCTCAGCCTCCCAAGTAGCTGGAGGCCACCATGCCCAGCTCATCCTTTTCACTTTTTGTTGCCCAGGCTGGCCTTAAGCTTCTGGGCTCAAGCAGTCATCCCCAAGTGCTGGGATTACAGGTGTGAGCCACGGCACCTGAGCCAACTGTATTCTTTTGCATGTGGCTATTCAGTTTTCCCAATATCATTCGTTGGAAAGACTATTCTCTCCCTTATTGAATGGGCTTGGCCCCCTGGTTGAAAACCAGTTCACCTTGGCCAGGAATGGTGGCTCACACCTGTAATCCTAGCACTTTGGGAGGCCGAGGCAAGAGGATCATTTGAGCCTAGAAGTTCAAGACTAGCCTTGGCAACATAGTGAGACTCTGTCTCTGAAAATAAATTAATTAAATCAGTTAACCATACACACATGGGTTCATTTATGGACTCTCAATTCTACATATGTGTCTTATGCCAGTACCACACTCTCTTAATAGCATTTCTTCTTCATAAGTTTTGAAGTAGGGGCGTGTGAGTCCTTCTACTTCGTTGCTTTTCAAGATTATTTTGCTTGAAGTGGGACCACAGACATGTAACACCACACCTGGCCATTTTTTGTAGAGAAGGGATCTCACTATGTTGCCCAGGCTGGTCTCAGACTCCTGGGCTCAAGTGATCCTTCTGCCTTGGTGTCTCACAGTGCTGTGATTACAAACATGAGCCACCATGCCTGGCCACTTCTGTCACTTTTTGCTTCATATATTTTACTGCTCTGTTATCTGGTACATAAAGTTTATAATTGCATGTCTTCCTGATAGATTGACATTTTTATCATTATAATATACCCCTCTTTATCTCTAGTAATACTTTAAAAGTCTACATTGTCTGATATTAGTGTAGCCACTCCAACTTTCTTGTGGTTACTGTTTCCATGATATACTTTTTCCCATTCTTACTTTCAATTTACTTGTATCTTTGACTGTAAAGTCTGCCTCCTGTAGACAGCATATATGGGACCTTTATAAAAATCCAGTCTGGGCTGGGTGAAGTGGCTCACGCCTGTAATCCCAGCACTTTGGGAGGCCAAGGCTGGTGGATCACTTGAGGTCAGGAGTTCGAGACCAGCCTAGCCAACACAGTGAAACCCTCTCTCTACTAAAAATACAACAACAACAAAAAATTAGCTGGGTGTGGTTGTATGCACCTGTAATCCCAGCTACTGGGGAGGCTGAGGCAGGAGAATCCCTTGAACCCAGGATTCGAAGGGTACCATGAACCGAGATGGTGCCACTGCTCTCCAGCCTGGGAGACAGAGCAAGACTTTGTCTCGAAAAAATAAATAAAATTGTTTTTAAAATCCAATCGGACAGTTTCTACCTTTTGACTGGATTGTTTAATCCACTCACATTTAATGTTATTCCTGACATAGTTGGGTTTACTGCTGTCGTTTTACTTCTTGTTTTCCATATGTCTTGTGTCTTTTTTTCATCTATTTATCCTTTACTGCTTTCTTTGTCTTAAGTAAATATTTTCTAGTGAAGTATTTAAATTTCTTTAATGATAAATTTTACTCTATATTTTTAGTTTTATTGTTTCATTGTTGTTTTTAGCAGTTGTTTTAGGGCTTACCACATACATTTTAGCTAATAAGAATCAGCCTCAGATTTTTTTTCTTTTTTATTTTTTGAGCCAGAGTTTCACTCCATGGCCCAGGCTGGAGTGCAGTGGTACGATCTTGGCTCAACGTCCGCCTCCTGGGCTCAGGTGATCCTTCCATCTCAGCCTTCCAAGTAGCTGGGACTACAGGTGTGCACCACCAAGCCTAGCTAATTGTTTTCTTCTATTTTTAGTATAGACAAGGTTTCACCACGTTGCCCCAGCTGGTCTTGAACTCCTGGGCTCAAGCAATCCACCCACTTTGGCCTCCCAAAGTGTTGGGGTTACAGGTGTGAGCCACCGTGCCTGGCCCTATACTAGCTTAATTCCAGTAAGATATAGAAACATTATTCCTATATAACCCTGCTCACTTTTCACCCTTTTGTGGTATTGTTGTTATATGTGTTACATCTATGAATGTTACAAACCCAAAAACACATTTTATGATAGTTATGTTACTGTTTTCATTTCCTTAGCCCAATACTGCTTTACTTCCACCCTCCTCCTTTATGTTGTCATTGGCAAATATATTGAATTTCTACATCTTATAGGCCCAATAATACATTTTATGCACATTCTTTTATAAATTGCTTTTTAAATTTTTGCTTTAAATCTTTTACAAATTGCTGTTTTAAGAGAAGGCTTGTAAAAAGAGAGAAAAAACACTTATTCTGTGTTTTGTAATTACAACTTTCCTCTTTAAGCAATAAAAGAGCCACAGACGAGGGGGAATTTGACACAATCTCTACCAGCTGTGGTGAGCCCCGTGCAGTCCCGCCCACTCTACTTAACAGCAACCTGTTTAATCCTCACAACAACCCTCACAATTAGTCGTTGTTGGCTCTGTTTTACAGATGGGACAACTGAACCTCAGAAAGGTCGTTACACATGGATTGTAAGAGACTAAGTGAGCTTGGAGCCTACATCTTGGTGGGTGTTTTTGTTTTGTTTTGTTTTTTGAGACGGAGTCTGGTTCTGTCATCCAGGTTGGAGTGCAGTGGTGCGATCTCAACCTGCATCCTCCACTTCCCAGGTTCAAACGATTCTCCTGTTTCAGCCTCCCAAGTTGCTGGGATTACAGGTGTGTGCCACCACACACAGCTAAGTTTCGTATTTTGAATAGAGATAAGGTTTCACCATGGTGGCCAGGCTGATCTTGAACTCCTGACCTCGATCTGCTGCCTCGGCCTCCCAAAAGTGCTGACATTACAGGCACTGCGCCCAGACTACTGGGGCCTACATCTGTCAGACTCGGAGATCAATGCTCATTCCACAGCATGACTTCCTTCCCTTTGTTCAACCAAGATACATAGGAATGTTCTCAAGAAAATCCTCCTAAGAGACTCAGACAAATAACACCCAGGCTTTCTGAGAAAAGGCTGATTCTCAGAAAAGATGATGCTGTACCAGGACTACCTGGCTGACGTGGTTGCCCAGTCAGCATCCCCTGTGCCCCATGTGAGCATCGGAGGGGGCACACATGTGTCCTGGGCACCTCATCAAGGTACCTGACCTGGCACAACTGCTTCTCATATGGGCTGGGTGAAAGGTTGTTGCTTCCCCAGGGAGAGGTGGCAGGAGTAGATCCAGGGGTTGGTAGAACTGGTCCTTGAGGCCCACGCAGATGTGGCCAAGGAGCTGCACAGGTGGGTGGGGGAGTGTATGTCTGGCTGGCCCCCAGGGCTAGCAGATGGACTCACATTCTTGTGTGTCTTCCCCACTGCCCCCTTCCCCTGTCCTCTACCCGACAGCTTGTCCTGTGCCTTCTGAACTTTGTCCTGCGCCATCTGAACTTTGTCAGATCCTGGGCAGCAAAACAAGCAGCTTCTTCACCTCCCACAGCCTAATATCCATACTCCTATCAATGTGGCCACAGCCCACAGGAGAACCTGGCAGAATGAGGCTGTGAGGATAGGCAGGCAGTCAACAGAGAGAGATGTGGTCCAGGCCAGATGGAGCTGCTAGTAGTTCCTGCTTTCTTGGTCCTTCCTGCCCTGTGCTCCCATCCCTGCCCCTTTAAACCTCACACTGACTGAACCCTCAACTAATGTTCATTTTTTTAAATATGGAAAATACCACTTTGGGAAGCTGAGGTGGATGGATCACCTGAAGTCAGGAGTTCGAGACCATCCTGGCCAACATGGTGAGCATGCTACTAAAAATACAAAAATTAGCTGGCTGTGGTGGTGAGTGCTTGTAATTTCAGCTACTCGGGAGGCTGAGGCAGGAGAATCGCTTGAACCCAGGAGGTAGAGTTGGCAGTGAGCTGAGATCGCGCTATCACATTCTAGCCTAGGCAACAAGAGCAAAATTCCATCTCAAAAAATAAACACATAAATAAATATGGAAAATATGTGGCCGGGCGTGATGGCTCATGCCTGTAATCCCAGCACTTTGGCGGGACAGATCCTGAATTTGAGATGAGCCTGGCCAACATGGTGAAACCCTGTCTCTACAAAAATACAAAAATTAGCTGGGTGTGGTGGCATGCACCTGTAATCCCAGCTGCTCAGGAGGCTGAGGTGGGAGAATCACCTGAGCCCAGGAGGCAGAGATTGCAGTGAGCCAAGGTCATGCCATTGCACTCCAGCCTGAGTGACAGAGTGAGATCTCATCTAAAAAAAAATCATATTTTTAAAAGTGGAAAATACATAAAATTTAAAAAAGGAAAAGAAAATCAAAGTAGCTGATGACCCTAGGCCAACCTCGCAGATACCATTTTGGTATCAATCCTACCTGTCTGCTGTTATGTTACACATCTTTGGAGTGTGTTTTGATTGTTTTGTAGACTGGGTCTTGATCTGTTGCCCAGGCTGGATTGCTGGCACCATCATAGCTCACTGTAGCCTCCAATTCCTGGGCTCAAGTGATCCTCTTGCCTCAGTCTCCCACTTTGGAGTATTTTGATGTGTACTTTCCATGGCTAATCTGGTCGTATTCATTATACAATTTCAAATTCTACCTTTTCCAAGTTGACCTATGACTGGGCATGGTGGCTCACGCCTGTAATACCAGCATTTTGGCAGGATAAGGTGGGCAGATCATGTGAGCTCACAAGTTTGAGACCAGCCTGGCCAACATGGTGAAACTCTGTCTTTACTAAAAATACAAAAATTAGCCTGGTGTGGTGGCACGGGCCTGTAGTCCCAGCTACCCTGGAGGCTGAAGCAGGAGAATTGCTTGAACCTAGGAGGTAAAGGTTGCAGTGTCCAGCCTGGACAACAGAGTGAGACTCCATCTCAAAAATAAATAAATAGGCTGGGCATGGTGGCTCACTCTTGTAATCCCAGCACTTTGGGAGGCTGAGGTAGGCAGATCACGAAGTCAGGAGATCGAGACCATCCTGACTAACATGGTGAAACCCATCTCTACTAAAAATACAAAAAATTAGCCGGGCGTGGTGGCATGCACCTATAGGCCCAGTTACTTGGGAAGCTGAGGGAGGAGAATCGCTTGAAACTGGGAGGCAGAGGTTGCAGTGAGCCAAGATGGCACCACCGCACTCCAGCCTGAGTGATAGAGCAAGACTCTGTCTCAAATAAATAAACAAATAAGTGGGTCTTGTTTTTTTGTTTCCAGGTTTTTTGGTTAGAGACAAGGTCTTACTCTGTCTTGACCTCCTGGGCTCAATTGATCCTCCTCCTCACCCTCCCAAGTAGCTGGATCTACAGGCATGTACTACCACATCTGACTGACTTTTTAGTTTTTTGTAAAGACAGTGTCTCACTATGTTTTCCAGGCTGGACTGTAACTCCTGGCCTCAAGCGGTCCTCCTGCCTTGGTCTCCTGAAGTGCTGGGATTACAGGCATGAGCCACTGCGAGCTAACATGTTATGGTAGGGAAGAGTTAGGGGAGAGATTTTCTTTGTAGAGAGCTATTGCCTCGCTGTGAGTTCTGACCCCACTTCTTTCCCCCTCAAACCTGTGGACATGAGACCGTGGGGAGGATGAGTGGTGCCTTCCACCACGGGAGGCTCAACCAGCCAGAGCCTGACCCCACCCTGCCATCATGAGTGGGGCAGAAGGGGCTGCAATGGGACAGGCCACACCTCTGCTGGGATGTGGCAAGGGATGTTGGAGATTTGCCCATGTAAACACTGCAGGATGAATGGCAGAGGCACGGGTTGGGGGTGTCACCTTGGGCCTTCCTTAGAGGGGCATAGAGCCTGGGCAGCAATGATTGGGCAGTGAATGCCACATTCCTTGGGACTGAGGAAGGGTCACAAGTATGGGAACTGTGGGAGAGGAGTCCCAAATACACAGCAGCTCTGAAGAACTCAGAAAACTCACCATGAAAGAAGATGCAGGCTTTAACCATATGTCAGGCCTGCAAAGCAAGATGCTGTGGGCCAAGAGAGAAGTCCCTGTTCCCCTGCCTTTTCCCTCCCCAGCACAGAAGCTCATCAGACCCACAAAGATGGGCCAAGTCTGTCCCCCCGAGACTTCAGGGGGACGAAGAGAGAGGAACCGTCTTACTTTTTTTTTTTTTTTTGAGATGGAGTCTCGCTCTGTCACCCAGGCTAGAGTTCAGTGGCACAATCTCAGCTCACTGCAACCTCTGCCTCCCAGGTTCAAGCGATTCTCCTGCTTCAGCCTTCTGAGTAGCTGGGACTACAGGTGTGCACCACCATGCCCCGCTAATTTTTGTATTTTTTTTTTTTTTTTAGTAGAGACGGCGGTGGGGGGGGGAGTTCACCATGTTGGCTAGGCTGGTCTCGAACTCCTGACCTCAGGTGATCTGCCCGCCTCGGCTTCCCAAAGCAAAGGGATTACAGGCATGAACCACCGTGCTGGGCCCCATCTTACCTTTGATTGAAGATGGAACTGACCTCTCTTTGCTTTCACCTCCTGTGGCTCCAAACTTCAAATAGGATTTTTTTTTGCCTGGCTCACTCCTCCTCATCCTTTACCTAGAAGATTAGATCTTTCCCAGGGAGGCTTCCTTCCCACCACCTGGCCCTGGGCTCACTCATCAGGTGCCCTGTGGGCTCCCACGTTATGGTTGCTTTCAGATCCAACTCCCCCAACTGGGTTATGAACCTGCGAAGACAGCCAAGGGTCAGGATGTGCGAGAAAGGGCAGGGAAGAGGCTAGACAAGGCACCGGGGGAGCAGGGAGGCCTGAGGCCCCAAAATCCACAGACAGGAAGCCTTGGCTGAAGGACCAAGTAACCAGGTGTTCTACCTCAGTCTTGGCACCTACTATGTGCTTAGAGCTTGACTCACACATGTTCAGCTCTAAGCCATCGCACAGATGAGCAAATGGGCAGAGATTGCAGGCTGATCAGTTTGTCTGAAGAGCCAAGAGCATCAAGCATGACCTGTTGCCCAAGGTAGAGACAAGGCTGTGGGCTGGTCAGAAGTTGATTACAATTCCTCCCTCCCCAGCACTTGCTGGCAGAGATTAAGAGCAGATAAAAGTATGCTCACACACGGTAGACACGGCTACCACTCCATCCACAGGTTGCCATCACTCCTGCCCACGGCAGGAGCTCTCTGGAGCATGAGGTGGATTCTGTGTTCAAGCCTCGCCCTCTGCCTGATGACACGGACGGCCCTGGGTAAGACCCCCATCCCTTCCAGAGGGCGTCAGGCAAAACGGGCACAAGGGACACAGGGACAGCCCCCAGCTCAACCTCTCCTGAGGACAGCAGGGCAGGAGCACTTAGACAAGGCCTGGGCAGATGGAGGGCAGGGTTTCAGGACACTAAACCATCTGCCAGCTGGGAGTCTGGACAAGTCCTTTAGCCTCTCTGAGCCTCAGGGCTTCTCTGCATTTCCTGCCTCCCAGGACCAGTGAAGGGGTCCGAGAACATGGCCACATATTTCCTTCCTTCCCCACCTCCTTCCTTTCTTCTTATCCTTCTTTCCTTCTTCCAAGCAGGAGGGCTGCCTCTGCTCCCATCTCTGCTATATGAACCTATTTACCACCTTCAGATTTCTCCCCCAATAGCTTTCTTTTTAAAATGAGTACTACACTTTTTACTGTGAACACAATACACTAACAAAAGTTTGCTGAGATATAAGATGTATACATCAAGATGCGCACCTCTTCACTGTATAATTATATCTATCATGCTAATTACATTATATATATATAAGGTAACCATTATCCAGGTCAAGATCTAGAATATTTCCAGTGGGTTAGGCATGTAATTCCAGCACTTTTAGAGGCTGAGGTGGGAGGATCACTTGAGCCCAGGAGCTCAAGACCAGCCTGGGCAAATAGTGAGATCCAGCCTGGGTAAGTAGTGAGACTCTGTCTCTATTTTTAAAAAACTTTTTTGGCTGGGTGCGGTGGCTCACGCCTGTAATCCCAGCACTTTGGGAGGCTAAGGCGGGTGGATCACCTGAGGTCAGGAGATCAAGACCATCCTGGCCAACATGGGGAAACCCTGTCTCTACTAAAATAGAAAAAAACTAGCCAGTCGTGGTGTCGAGCACCTGTAGTCCCAGCTACTTGGGAGCCTGAGGCAGGGGAATCAGTTGAACCCAGGTGGCGGAGGTTGCAGTGAGCTGAGATTGTGCCACTGTACTTCAGCCTGGTGACAGAGCAAGACTCTGTCTCAAAAAAAAATCAGCTTGAAAATCTCTGGCCGGGTGCAATGGCTCACACCTATAATCTTAGCACTTTGGGAGGCTAAAGCGGGTGGATCACCTGAGGTCGAGACCAGGCTAACCAACATGGAGGAAACTCATCGCTACTAAAAATGCAAAATTAGCGGGGCATGGTGGTGCATCTCTGTAATCCCAGCTGCTCAGGAGGCTGAGGCAGGAAAACCATTTGAACCCGAGAGGCAGAGGTTGCAGTGAGCCAAGATCGTGCCATTGCACTCTAGCCTGGGGTAACAAGAGCAAAACTCCATCTCAAAAAAATAAATAAATAAAAGAAGAAGGAAAAAAAAATCTCTGGCATCCCATATACTCCTTCTCAGTCAATACTCAAAGTTACCAATAGCTGACCTCTATCAAAAATAAATTTTGCCATGTAGATCTATTTTTTTCAATTTGAAGGAAACTTTGCTAAATCTGCTTTAAACATTTTGGTGCATTTTTCATCTTTTCCTTTCTTCTACTTTTTTAGTTTCTAATTTTTTCTTTTTTTTTTTTGAGACGGAATCTCCCTGTCACCCAGGCTGGAGTGCAATGGCGCAATCTTGGCTCACTGCAACCTCAGCCTCCCAGGTTCAAGTGATTCTCCCTGACTTAGCCTCCCATGTAGCTGGGACTATAGGCGCACGCCACCACACCCAGCTAATTTTTGTATTTTTTTAGTAGAGATAGGTTTCACCATGTTGCCCAGGCTGGTCTCAAACTCCTGACCTCAGGTGATCCACCCGCCTCGGCCTCCCAAAGTGTTGGGATTACAGGCGTGAGCCACCACACCCGGCTGACATGTGAATGTTTCACAGCTCTTTATACATTTTGCAAATTATTTTCCCAAGGCATTGTATCAGTTTATCCTCCACCAACAGTATATGTGAATGTCCTTTTCACTGTATTTTCACCAGGATTACATGTCATCACTTTTAAATGTATTAGGTGTAAGTTGTAACTCTTGGTTTTAGTTAGCACTTTATGACTACTAGTGAGGTGGAATATTGTTTTCATAGGTGCTTCCTTGTTGCCTCTGGGTAGCAGAGCTGGGATGGGGACCACTCCATGGCAGCTTCTACCCAGAGGTCTAGAACACTCTGCCACATGGCTGGGTACCCCCCGGAGGCTGGGGAGCAGACAGAAAAACATGGTTTAAGGCACGGCTCTGATGTAAGATACTTTTCTGTGTGACCTTGGGCAATTTTTATAACCCCTTTGGGCTTCAGCTTCTATATTTTTATAGTTCTGTAATAATAACATTTGCCCTATAAGTTTTTCAGAAAAATGAGGTGAGACTGGACACGGTGGCTCATACACGCCTGTAATCCCAGCACTTTGGGAGGCCAAAGTGGGAGGATCACTTGAGGCCAAGAGTTCAAGACCAACCTGGGTAACAAAGTGAGACCTTGTGTCTACAAAAAATAAAAAGGAAAAAAAATGAGATCAGATAATTTAAAGTGTTTGGCACAGTGCCAGGTTATAATGAAGGCCCAGTAAATGATAGCTGTTGGCTATTCCACCATGAGTGGACCCTGGATTCAGGGCAAATCCAGGTAATGGGTTAGACCTTGGCCTCCTGACTCTATCCTATGAGACCGCAGGCTGGTCATGGGCCCCCTCTGGGTCTTTGGGCCTCCTCCAGCTCCTCCCAGGGCCAGTGGAGAAGCCCATGTGAAAGAGCTTTGCAAACTGCAGAGGCTGCACAAACGGGAGATTTGAGCTGGCCCTTGCCCCTGCTGGCCTACCACCATTGCAGTCACTTCTTTGTGCCCAGATATTGCTTATGTAAGACCTATAGAGACCTGGGGCGTGGCAGAGAGGCATTTTTGGCCACCTGCACCTGGGAGTGTGAAGGTGTGCTCTATTGCATCAATTCCATTCCAAAAACAATTTGCATAAAAATCTGGAGAGTTTTGCAACCTGAGATTCTCATTCAGAGAGTGTGGGGTGCGGCCAAGGAATATGTATTTTTTTCAATGATCCTCCAGGTGATTCTGATGCACAGCCAGGTTCACTAATTACTTGTATCAGATCTGCTTTCTGTCACTTTACAGAATGAGCTACTATCTCAAAAAAAGGATTGGAACACAGAACGATTTTTTTTTTTTTGAGATGGAGTCTCGCTCTGTCACCCAGGCTGGAATGCAGTGGCTCAATCTCCACTCACCGCAACCTCCACCTCCCGAGTTCAAGCGATTCTTCTGCTTCAGCCTCCCGAGTAGCTGGGATTACAGGCGTGTGCCACTGTGCCTGGCTAAATTTTTTTTTTGTATTTTTTTTTTTTTTTTTTTGAGAGAGTCTCACTCCGTCACCAGGTGCCAGGCTGGAGTGCAGTGGTGAGACCTCAGCTCACTGCAATCTCCACCTCCCGGATTCAAGCCATTCTCCTGCCTCAGCCTCCCGAGTAGCTGGGACTATAGGCACGCGCCACCACGCCCAGCTAATTTTTTAGTATAGACGGGGTTTCACCATGTTGGCCAGTTTGGTCTCGATTTCTTGACCTCGTGATCTGCCCGCCTTGGCCTCCCAAAGTGCTGGGATTATAGGCTTTTTTTTGTATTTTTAGTAGAGATGGGGTTTCGCCATGTTGGCCAAGCTGGTCATGAATTCCTGACCTCCCAAAGTGCTGGGACTACAGGTGTGAGCCACTGCACCCAGCCCAATTCAGTTTTGATAAAAGGAGGAAGGGGAGAAATGGACAAGGGCACTTTCAGGAAGGGACAGTGGATGTGAGGCCACAACAACTCTTGGCAATAGAATCAGGCAGGATGACAGCCTGGAAGAGTACGAAAAACGTATCCATGGAAAGTTGTATTCAACTTGACCTATTTCATATCTATCCCAAGAGCTGGCTATGGTATATTTGCTTGCACTGTGTATTTGTGCTTGTGTGTGTGTGTAATAAGTATCCCGCAGATAGATTTGTTGTCACCTATGTACAACTGCATGTGTATGCATATGTATGCATATATGGACATGCATTTTACTCTTCTGTTTCTGCATGTTTCTTGGGGTTTTTGTTTGTTTGTTTGTTTGATATGGAGTCTCACTTTGTCACCCAGGCTGGAGTGCAATGGCGCGATCTCAGCTCACTGCAACCTCCACCTCCCGGATTCAAGCAATTCTCCTGCCTCAGGCTCCCGAGTAGCTGGCATTACAGGCACCCACCACCACATCTGGCTAATTTTTGTATTTTTAGTAGAGACGGGGTTTCACCATGTTGGCCAGGTTGGTCTTGAACTCCTGACCTCAAGAGATCTGCCCGCCTTGGGTTTCCAAAGTGCTGGGATTACAGGTGTGAGCCACTGCACCTGGCCTTTTTCTGTATATTTCTTTGTAGATAAGCTGTGCTCACATGAACCTATATACATAAATTTGCATGTAAATGTATTAGATGCGAGTATGCATATGAGTAAGAATGCATATACGTGTGTGTGATTTCTTCCCAGAAAAATGCTTGGCTAATGCTAGCAACAAAAACAGAGGTGTAGCTATATTAATATCAGACAAACAGAAATCAAAATACATAATGCATTTATTGACATTAAATGACACAGAGAAATAGCCCATATAATAGGCATAAACTTTTATTATTTATTTTATTTTATTTATTTATTTTTTAGACAGAGTCTCACTCTGTCACCCAGGCTGGAGTGCAATGGCATGATCTCGGCTAACTGCAACCTCTGCCTTCCAGGTTCAAGTGATTCTCCTGCCTCATCCTCCCGAGTAGCTGGGATTACAGGCGCATGCCACCACACCCAGCTAATTTTTGTATTTTTAGTAGAGATGGGGTTTTACCATGTTGGTCAGGCTGGTCTTGAACTCCTGACCTCGTGATCCGCCACCTTGGCCTCTCAAAGTGCTGGGATTACAGATGTGAGCCACGGTGCCAAGCAGACAAGAACTTTTATGTATTTACCAACAGGAATCTGAAATGCTAAATGAGGCCAGGTGCAGTGACTCACATCTGTAATCCCAGTACTTTAGGAGGCCGAAGTGGGCGAATCATTTGAGGTCTGGAGTTCGAGACCAGCCTGGCCAACATGGTGAAACCCCATCTCTACTAAAAATACAAAAATTAGCTAGGCATGGTGGTGTGTGCCTGTAATCCCAGCTACTCAGGAGACTGAGGCAGGAGAATCGCTTGAACCCGGAAGGCAGAGTTTGCAGTGAGCTAAGATTATGCTACTGCACTCCAGCCTGGGTGATAGAGCGAGACCCTTCTAAAGAAAATAAAAATAAATAAATGAAATGTTAAATGAGAGAAAAAATTCTGAGAGAAGAACAAGAAAAATTGGACAGATACACAATGGCTATGATCGATTGTTATGAAAAGCAGCCGCTGCTGCCCATCATAGATGGGGCAGGGTCCCATCTGTGGCTGAGTGACTGAGCAGGGGTGACCCTTTACCCTTTTTCTTCCCAGATCCCTTGGTCCCTTTGTGGCTGAGTCAGGGTCCCATTTGTGGCTGAGTGGCTGAGCAGGGGTGACCCTTTGCCCTTGTCTTCCCAGGTGCCTTGCACACCAAGAAGCCTCAAGTGGTCACTAAATATGGAACCTTGCAAGGAAAACATATGCATGTGGAGAAGACACCCATCCAAGTCTTCTTAGGAGTCCCCTTCTCCAGACCTCCTCTAGGTGTCCACAGGTTTGCACCTCCAGAACCCCTGGAGCCCTGGCAAGGAACCAGAGATGCTACCACCTACCCGCCTGCGTAAGAGCCAGAGGGCTGTCTGTGGGGGAGGGGGGGGCAGTGGGCCCATGCCTGCATCTGGGTGGGGTTTGAACAGCTCACTGAGAAGAACTCACCATGTGACCACAGGCAGGCCCGGAGCCCATTTGGGACCTCAGTTTTCAGACCCATATCATGAGTGAGCTCATCCAGAGTGTTTAAGTCACTGACAATGCTGTTGGTTTCTCAGAGGAGAGGTCCAGGCAAGGGGGAGGCTGTCACTGACCGTGCCCCAGCACCTGCTGGGGAGCTGCATTTTCCTAAATGTGTCTGAGGGGCAGTGTTCACTCACACACTACCCCCCTGACCCAGTCGGGGGCTCTTCCCTCTCTCTGGGGACTTGAAAGCAAGAAGCCCCGTGGTACCACCAACCTGTCCCTGCAGAGGGTGCTCCACGGTGGGGAATGTACAGGCTCAGCCTCAGTTTACAAATCCCAGGGTCTTGACACCACCTCAGCTAGGCTCAAGGCCTGAGTCACAAAAGCATGATTGGAACAGTGACTGCCCTTTGAAGCACTGGGCTTGGCGGTTTACCCAGAACAAGCGTATTTACTGTTTATTCAGACCATTGAGTAATCCACTGTCCAGAACATTCTGGGGCAATCATTAACAATGCTCAGCATCAGTTGGTTAAATCACAGGGTTTAGAAAAGTGTCTGAGAACCTGGGTATCAGCTGATATAAAAACATACAAATGTCTACTAAAATGCAGCCAGAAAAAAAACAAACAAACAAATGGCCAGGAACGGTGGCTCACACCTGTAATCCTAGCACTTTGGGAAGCCGAGGCCAAGAGATTGAGACCATCCTGGCCAACATGGTGAAACCCCATCTCTACTAAAAATACGAAAAAAATTAGCTGGGTGTGGTGGTGCGTGCCTGTAGTTCCAGCTACCTAGGAGGCTGAGGCAGGAGAATTGTTTGAACCCAGGAGGTGGAGATTGCAGTGAGCTGAGATGGAGCCACAGCCCTGCAGGCTGGGTGATAGTGTGAGACTCTGTCTCAAAAAAAAAAAGTTCCAAAGATCAGGTGACAGAACATGGGATGGCCACTGTTAGAACCCTGGAAATTAAGGGTTTAGAGGTCAGGGTGTCCACTGTATAGAAGTCTAAGTGTCAGTTGTTAGAAACTGGCCATGAGCTCTCAGAACAATGGCTGTTTGGAAACTGAACGTCAGGTGTAAGAATTTGTGGATTGCTCAGAATAGCAATCTGAGGGTGGTGGTTGGGGTGGGCAGTGGGAAAGGAGGCTATTTCAGAGATGGTAGTTTCTGCCTGGGTAGTTACAGGGGAGGTAGAAGGAAGGTATCAGACTCCAAATTTATTTTGAAAGTAAAATTGACAGGATTTGCTAGAGAATTGGATGTGAGCCATTAGGGAATAAGATAATAATCACTGATAATGACTAGTTTTTGGCTGGACAGACAAGGCAATAGGGGTACCCGTTATTAAAATGAGGAAGACTGGAGCGAGAGCAAGTTTGGGCAAAACAGGAATTCATTTTGAGCTAGGAGCAGTGGCCCATGCCTGTAATCCCAGCACTTTGGGAGGCCGAGGCAGGAAAATCACTTGAGCTCAGGAATTCGAGACCAGCCACTAGCAACCTAATGAGACCCTGTCTGTACAAGAAATTTAAAATATTAGTTGGGTGCGGTGTCATGGTCCTAGCTATGTGGGAGGCTGATGTAGGAGGATCGCTTGGGCCTGGGAGGTCGAGCTGTGATCATGCCACTCACACTTAACCTTGGTGACAGAGTGAGACCCTATCTCAACACACACACACACAGAGTTCATTTTGGGACCTGTTAAGTTTGATGTGCTAACAGATGTTCCATGTGGAGGGGCAGGTAGGTAGCTGCAGAGAAGAGACAGGAGGCAAACTGATCATCAGCACATCAGTGGTGTGAAGCTCTGGGCCTGGATGAGAACAACTTGGGAGAAAGGATGGTCAGAAAAAGAAACTGAGGGTTGAGGACTGGGCACTCTCATGCTTAGGCCTGGAGAGGAGGAGGAACCACCAATGATGTGGCAGGAAAATCAGGAGCGGGGGGTGTTACAGAAGCCCAGAGAAGGAAAGCTGTTTGAGAAGGAGAGTTTGGCCAGGCACGGTGGCTCTCGCTTGTAATCCCAACATCTTGGGAGGATCCCTTAGGGCTAGGAGTTCCAGAATAACCTGGGCGACATAGTGAGACCCTGTCTCTACAAAAAATTTAAAAATTGGCTGGGCCGGTGGCTCACGCCTGTAATCTCAGCACTTTGGGAAGCTGAGGTGGGTGGATCACAAGGTCAGGAGTTCGAGACCAGCTTGGTCAATATGGTGAAACCCTGTCTCTAATAAAAATACAAAAATTAGCTGGGCGTGGTGGAGCGTGCCTATAGTCTCAGCTACTCAGGAGGCTAAGGCAGGAGAGTTGCTTGAACCCAAGAGGCAGAGGCAGCAGTGAGCCAAGATCACACCACTGCACTCCAGCCTGGGCGACAGAGCAAGACTCCATCTCAAAAAAAAAAAATAAAAATTACCCAGTGTGATGGTGCATGCTTGTAGTCCTAGCTGCTTGGGAGGCTGAGGATCACTTGAGCCCAAGAGGTCAAGACTGCAGTGAATTATGATCATGTCACTGCACTGCAGCCTGGGTGACCCTGTCTCTAAAAAAAGAGAAAAGGAGACAGAATAAAGGGGAACATAGTCAACAATGCCAGAGATTTAGCAAGATGGATGTCACTGGTGACCACAGCAGGACAGCTCTGGTGGTGGGATTGGCACAGAAGCCTCGGCTGTTCATAATCCCAGTTCCTGGCTTCAGAGCCCTGGCTTTCCTGGTGAGATGCTAGATGTGGTTTACTAGACAGCATTCTAATACCATGTTAGCTGTCACCAAGAAGTCAAGCAAGGAAGACCAAAAGCAATCTGTAGAGATACAGATGCTGGTACCTTGGAGAAACTGGGAGTGGAGGGGAAGATAGCCTGTTAAAAAGTTTGGCCTGAGGGAAAGAGAGGTGGGATAGTTGCTGGGAATGTGGGTGGGGGTGGACAGGTTTGGCTCCAGGACTGTTGGAGTGCTATAGGGAAGGACTGGTGAAAGGGAGCAGGTGACGCTCTAGGAACAGGCTGGGCTAGGACAAGAGCAGAAGGGACCAGAGGAACAGGCAAACAGGATGTCCTGCATCCGATCAAATGGTCCAGGCCCAGCTGTTAATGAGAACAGCTGCGTAGGGGTTGGGCCAGCAGGGAGAAAAGGTGAGGTGACCGGAGAGCCCATACTCTGAAAATACCCCAAATGTCCACACAGTATAAGGTGCCAGGACTGGGTGCCAGGACTCAGATGAATTTACCTCCATTCCTCCCCTTGGGAAGTACATGGTCACTTGGGGGAAAAAAACAGCTAGCTGAAATAATTCCAACCAGGACACTGTCAACAGCGGACAGGAGGCCGGGCACCATGGCTCACATTTGTAATTTCAGCAGTTTGGAAGGCTGAGATGGGCAGATCATTTGAGGCCAGGAGTTCGAGACCAGCCTGGCCAACATGGTGAAACATATCCCTACTAAAAATACAAAAATTAGCTGGGCATGATGGTGAGCGCCTGTAGTCCCAGCTACTTGGGAGATTGCAGCAGGAGAATCGCTTGAACCTAGGAGGCAGAGGTTGCAGTGAGCCAAGATCATGCCACTGCACTCCAGCCTGGGCGACAGAGCAAGACACCGTCTCAAAAAAAAAAAAAGTGGACAGGAAGTGGGAGGCACAGAAGAGGAAATGACCAGCAGAGGGGACACCACTTGAGCTTGGCTTTAAACATGAATAGGAGTTTGCTGGGCAGAGCAGAAGGCATTCGCTCCAGAGGACTAAGGCCCAGGAACTTGGAGGTGGGAGGCAAAGGGCCACATGTATCTGCAGCAAAGGGTGGCTGGGACGGAGATGGCTAGTTGGAAAGGAGGGCCTGGGTCCTCTGGGATTCTGAACTGTATCCTGAGGACAGTGGAGAGCCAGGGAAGATTTTTGTTGATTTGTTTGTTTTTATTGCTATATCATAGTTATACATATTAGGAAAGATTTGAAGAAGAGGAGTGACATGGTCCTCCAGAGTGTGGCCGAGGAGTGGTGGGAGTGTGAAGAGGCTGGGGTACTGTCCAGACCAGAGACAGTGATGGTCTTGACATCCCCCCGAGATGGGGACGGAGGGGAGAGACCATATTCCAGAGCTGTTTGGGAGACAGAAGGGAGACTGAGGGGGAGAGCGGGGCATGAAAGACAGGGAGGTGTCCAGGGCAGGCAGGTTCCTGCCTTGACAGCACCAACAAGGTCTCCCACAGGAGCAGGAATCTCTCCCCAGGCATACCCACGGAGCGAGGTGCCAGGCAGAGAGGGATGGTTCCTAAGAGGCCAACCTGCCTCCCAGTCTTAGGCCCTAGGGCTGGCGGAGGCCTCCCGGACACGGACACGCACGCACATGCACACGCACAGGCACTGCCTGGATTTTGCTTTGGGTTCCCCTCACTGAGGACCCTGGGTTGAAACCCATCACCTCGCGGCCGCCGCCGCCACTGCGCGGAGCCCACACGCACCTGGTGCCCGCAGGTGCCTGCAGGAGTCCTGGGGCCAGATGGCCTCCATGTACGTCAACATACGGAAACGGTACAAGTTGCTGCGCTTCAGCGAGGACTGTCTGTACCTGAACGTGTACGCGCCAGTGCACGAGCCCGGGGGACCCCCCGCTGCCGGTGAGTGCCAGGTCTCCCACGCCCGTGGTCCCACCGCCGCCCACCGCCCCGCCCCGCTCAGGACCCGGCCTTCCTTGCCCAGGTGATGGTCTGGTTCCCGGGAGGCGCCTTCGTCGTGGGCGCTGCGTCTTCGTACGAGGGCTCTTACTTGGCCGCCCGCGAGAAAGTGGTGTTGGTGTTTCTGCAGTACAGGCTCGGTGTCTTCGGTTTCCTGAGGTGGCGGGGCAGGGACCCCCTGGGACCGCAGCTCGGGGGCGGAAAGGCGAGGACTGGGTGGGAAGGGAGGGCGGGGCCTGGGGCGGGGCCGGCGCTCCGTACTGTCTGCATGGAGCGAGCTAACTCCAAGGAAGTGGGTGTGATCGCAGGACTGGGTTTTAGAGGGGCAAGGCTGGGCTGGGTTGCGGGGAGCCCAGGAAGGCAGCCCTACGCACCCCGACTCTCGAGGCCCGGGACCCTGACAGTGAACCCTGCACGCCCAGCACGGGCGACAGCCACGCGCGCGGGAACTGGGGCCTGCTGGACCAGATGGCGGCTCTGCGCTGGGTGCAGGAGAACATCGCGGCCTTCGGGGGAGACCCAGGAAATGTGACCCTGTTCGGCCAGTCGGCGGGAGCCATGTGCATCTCAGGACTGGTGAGAGCAATGCCCAGACGGATTCAGCACAGGCTAAGGCTCCTCCGTTCCCACAAATGTATCCTCCACTGCACAGGCCGTGTGCAGATTTGCGTGTACATCAACATGCCTGTCACAGACCTGCCCTCACCCCTGCCAAAGGGACCGCCCCTCACAGCCAGGGATGTCTCCTCTGTTCAGAGATATCACTGATGAGAAAACCGAGCCCCAGGAAGGGCAGTGTTGAGGCTTGCGGTAATCAGCAAATCCAGGTGCTGGCCAGCACCTCCTGCCTCTCCGCATTCCCCCAGAACTCCATCCCCTGAACAGAGCCCACCATCTGCCCCCTGGGCAAGGCCAGGACCTCACACCAGGCCTAGGAGCCAGGGATATGAGTTGGACACAGGGCTTTGTCCCTGATTCCTGTGTGACTGCTGACCTGGGATGTGCCTGGAATGTTGGTGTAATGTAAGGTACCCTGTGAGGGGCACATGGCTGGGAAGTAAACACATCACACAGAGCCTTGCTGGCCACAGTCATAATAATACTCAACACTTGTGCACTTCCTGTGTGCCAGGCACTCTCCTAAGCACCTATGTGTCATCATCCATGTAATTCCTTCACTAGTCCAAAAGAAAAGTGCTGTGTCCCCATTCTACAGATAAAGAAACAAAGGCCCAGAGAATTAAGCAACTTTATCCAAACTTCACTAAAAAGCAAGGAAAGTTTTTTTTTTTTTTTTTTTTTGAGATGGAGTTTCACTCTTGTTGCCCGGGCTGGACTGCAATGGCGCTTCGGCTCACTGCAACCTCTGCCTCCTGGGTTCAAGCGATTCTCCAAAGCAGGGAAAGATTTTAAGCAGCAAAGTGACACAATCAGATGTCCATTTAGAGAGATGTCTCAGCCTGCTACAAGGGACTGGGTTGGCAAGAAACAGGAACAGAGACTTGGAGAGCTACTGGGAGGGGCAGGGATGAGGATAGAGTATATCCCAGGAGGGATCATGGGGGCTGGCCCTAAAGCAGGGGCAGGAAAGATGGAGAGTACAGGATGACTCAGCATGATGCAGGAGGCCATATGGACAGGACTAGGGCAGCTGGGGTGTGGGGATAAGCAGAGATAGGGAAGGCCCCTGGGGCTGGGGGATGATGTGGGGTAAGGGATGCCACCCAAACAGGGATTGGCTGGAGAAGGTTTGGGGAACATGAAGTGTGAGGTATCCAAGGGACAGGATGGGAGGCCCTAGATGTATTTGTTCCCCAAATTTGGGCAATGGAGAGAGGCCAAGAGCTGTCAGCACAGGTAACAAGCTGGGGAAACCATGAGGTCCCTTCCACCTACACCTCATTTCTAGCCCCAGAGCAGAGGGAGACACCTTTCCCACACCAGCAGATTTCCTCCCACAATCTCACATCCCCTCTGGACCCGCCGTGGCCCACTGCACAGACCAGAGGCAGACAGACCACTGGCTTTAGGTCTAGGACATCACCCCAGGACTCTTGACTCTCTCCCAGATGCTTGCCCTTCCTGGCTTCACTCAGGCTGCCTGCCCATGGCCAGATGCCCAGAACAGCCCAGGTGTCCCTACTTGGGCATCTCATGGGTGGCTCCTCCCTATCCTTGCAGATGATGTCACCCCTAGCCTCAGGTCTCTTCCATCGGGCCATTACCCAGAGTGGCACTGCGTTATTCAAACTTTTCATCACTCCTAACCCGCTGAAAGTGGCCAAGGTGGGTGCCTCTCCTTCCCCAGGGCTCAGCAAGGAGGGGCAGGATGGAAGCACCCCTGAGTATCCCTTCTTCTCTCTCTAGAAGGTTGCCCACCTGGCTGGATGCAACCACAACAGCACACAGATCCTGGTAAACTGCCTAAGGGCACTATCAGGGGCCAAGGTCATGCGTGTGTCGGAGAAGATGGTAGGTAGAACATTTCAGCTGCCTGATCTGGCTGCCTGAAGGCCATCCTCCTATCCTGTTACCCAGTCACCTCCAACTACTTCCCCAGGGACCCTGTCTCAAGAGCACACTGGGGAGACTTCCTTTAACTCTGATCTCTCCCTCTCCCCCACAGAGATTCTTCCAGTTGAATTTCCAGAAAGACCCTGAAGAGGTAATCAGGCCACATTCTGCAATCTGAGTATTTATTGAACACCTACTATGTGCCAGACACTTGGGATACTTAGGAAATTGTTCAGGCCAAGATCCCTTCCCTAGTGGAGCTGATGTTCCAGTGGGGAAGGACAATAAACCCTATAAATAAATACATTATCCACCTCCTTAGAAGGTGATAAGTGAATAGCAAGGAATGGAGAGGGTAAAGCGGGGTTGGTCATGTTGGGAGGTGCGGGCTCTTAAATAAAATGGATGGGGTATAGGGCAGGACTCACTGAAGCGACTCACTGAAGTGACATTTAGCAAAGATTTTCAAGAGGTGAAGAAGTGAGCTATACAGATACCAGCAGTAAGCATCCCAAGTCCACGTAGCTTGGTCCTGCCTATCCTGCTCCCCCTCCCACCCCTATCCTCCTGGGGCTCACCATGCCAGCCCCAGCATTTTCCCAATCAAAGAGCCTAGGCTAGAGCAGCCTCTGAAGGGGTACCCACAGTCGCAGGGACCCTGGGAGGATACTCGAGAAGACTGGCTGGAAATGCCCTTTGCCTTGTAGACTCTCTGGCTCATGAGCCCTGTGGTGGATGGTATGGTGTTGCCAGAAGACCCTTTGGTGCTCCTGACCCAGGGGCACATTTCATCTGTGCCCTACCTTCTGGGTGTCAACAACCTGGAGTTCAATTGGCTCGTGCCTTATGTAAGTGAGTAGGAGTTCAATTGGCTCTTGCCTTACATGAGTACCACAGTGGAGGCAGGGAAGGATGCCTCTTGGACAGGGCTGGGCACCAGGTCAGATGCCAGTAGCCCCTCTGGGGATGCCCATATGCTTGGGAGCCTCCTGTATTTCCTGTACAGTGAGTACTGGCCAGGAATGATGGAGGGGGAAGAAGGGAGAAGTGTTGCCTGTTGGAGGTTTGAGGGCCCCAAATTCATGGGTTATGATGCTCATTCCCAAGCCTCTAGGCAATTGCAAATCCTGAAGCCCTCCCTTGCTCCTGGGTCAGGGTAGATGCCCCAACTCAGGATGGACCGCTGCTCAGTACCCCTTCAGCTCTGGCCCAGGTGGTAGTGATGGGCAGGATGGGAGCAGGGGTGCGAGAGAGTCACGGGCCCTTCCTGGGCTGTGTGCTCTGTCTGAGAACTCATCATTAGATGGGCAAGGCCCTGGGGCCTTTGTGGCTCTGGCCAGAATCCCTCCTAATGCCCAGGCCTGACCCACACCGGGGTCCTTGTCTTGTGAACAGATCATGAAGTTCCCGCTAAACCGGCAGGTGATGAGAAAGGAAACCATCACCCGGATGCTGTGGAGTACCCCGCACCCTGTTGGTGAGGGGCCCAGCTGACAGGGGTGCTCAGTTTGGACAGGGCTGACCCCCCCCACCTTTTTTAACCTAGTAGCTGCTCTTTGCAAAGGGGCTCCCAGCCAGGGTAAGGATCTTTCTCAGAGGGCCTGGGGTTTGGTGTGGGATCAGATGGCTGCTTATAGGTAAGGACCCCAGACATGCTCTGGGTCATAGGGGCAGTTACGTAGCAAAATCAGGGGTTACGATCAGCAGAGATGGAAACTTTCCCAGGAAGCTCCCCTTTTCACCCTCCCAGGCCAAAAACTCCTGGGGGGGGGCTGAGCCTGGATCCAAGTCACTGGTGGGCCCACCTCTGGCCCAGCTGGCACCCAGGCCTCAGATAGGTGTGGCCTCCCCCGCCCAGAATATCACCAAGGAGCAGATACCACTTGTGGTGGAGGAGTACCTGGA
Organism: Ateles fusciceps; assembly: GCA_036589455.1. NCBI lineage: Eukaryota > Metazoa > Chordata > Mammalia > Primates > Atelidae > Ateles > Ateles fusciceps. Next base: position 22,923,916 of record JAZHEH010003205.1, on the reverse strand, counting down.
CAACACCAATGAGCATGATTGGAAGATGCTACGAAACCGTATGATGGACATAGTTGAAGATGCCGCTTTCGTGTATGCCACGCTGAAAACTGCCCACTACCATCGAGGTATGCAGGGTCCCCAAGAGTAGCCACACTGGCCCCATCCACTCTCTAGCTGTACTGTTTACCAACAGGGCTTATCAACGACTCCCCTATCCTCTCTGTACTTCTGGCTAGTATAGGATTCTAAGATAACACAGAGGAGGCAGCATGCTATCAACTATAAGAGGGGAAGGGCCCAGGCATGGTGGCTCACACCTGTAATCCCAGAACTTTGGGAGGCCGGGGCGGGCGGATCATTTGAGGTCAGGAGTTCTACACCAGCCTCACCAACATGGTGAAACCCCGTCCCTACTAAAAATACAGAAAATTAGCCAGATGTGGTGGCACATGCCTGTACTATCGCATGTCCCAGCTACTTGGGAGGCTGAGGCAGGAGAATCACTTAAACCCGGGAGGCAGAGGTTGCAGTGAGTTGAGATCACGCTACTGCACTCCAGGCTGGGCAACAGAGCGAGACTCTGTCTCAAAAAAATAGATAGATAGATAGATAGACAGATAGATAGATTTAGATATGTATATATATTTACATGTGAGGAAGCGCTTTTCCTTAGGAAGAAGGGCAGGAGCTCAGGCGATCCAGAGGAGCAGCCTGGGGTGGTCAGAGAAGGCTTCTGGCTGAGAGGAAAAGCTGAGGGGCACCTTGAAAACCCAGGCTTGACTAGGGCCTGGGGAACGTGTGGATGACAGGTTAAAGGTGGGGTTGGAGAATCCAGACAGTGAAGACTCTTCAATATGAGGCCAAGAAAGGTTCAGAACAGGGGAAGAGGAAAGGCTTCCATGATTCTGGCCACAATCCTGTGAAATTAGCTTTTAGTATTCTCAGTCTGCAGATAAGGAATTATTGACACAATTCAGAGAGGTGGAGTGACTTGCTCTAGGTCACACAGCAAATGAGTAGTACAGGTAGGATTCAAGTCTGCCCCCTTGATTCTGAAGCCAAAGCTCTTTTTCCTGCTTGATGCAGGTGAGTGGGACACACGGGGTGGATGGGAAGCCTAAGTTGAGGCTTTTTCTGCAGCCCTCCTCAGTTTCCCTCTTCACAGATGCCAGCCTCCCTGTCTACCTGTATGAATTTGAGCGCTACGCTCGTGGAATGATCATCAAACCCCGCACTGATGGGGCGGACCATGGGGATGAGATGTACTTCCTCTTCGGGGGCCCCTTCGCCACAGGTGCAAAGGCCCCCACCTGACACCCCCCACTGGGTGTCCAGTCCCCTACCTCTTTGTGCAGACCCACCCCTCCATCAGCTGGCCACGGGGGAGCTCCCCCAGTTCCTAATCTGGGATGCTGTCCCAAATGAAAGTCTTCTGCTCCGGAGGCAGCAGCAGCAGCGGAGTAGGGTGGGATGTCAGCATCCCCTGCTCTGTCCAAAATGTCACATCCTATTCTGCCCCCAGGTCTTTCCACGGGTAAGGAGAAGGCGCTTAGCCTCCAGATGATGAAATACTGGGCCAACTTTGCCCGCACAGGGTAAGTCTGCCCCCCGACATATCTGGGTATTCTACCTGCCCAGTGCTGGACCTGATGGCCAGCTGCTTCGGATATTTGCCCCAGCATGTCCTACAGAAACTGCCCCCCAGGCTGGGCAGGAACCAACTGCCCAGTCAGCCCCACCAGAGTGACCCTTCCTCCTCAGCTTTCCCCAGTCATTCATCAGATCCTAAATATCTCTAGAATGTGTCTAGATCCATGACCTACACTCTTCATTCACTCAAGCATTCCATAGTCATTCCCCCACTGCTCTCTTTGGGCCCAGCCCCAATACTGGGAGCTGGAATTCAAGGATGTTGCAGACATGAGCCCCATCCTCCAGCAGCTCACCACATAAAATCAGGAAATTACAATCTGGCACACTGAGAGCTGTACTGGGGGAGCACAAGGCACTTTGAGAGCATAGAGGAGGCGTCTGGGCCAGCCTCGGGGGCAGGTGACATGTAAGGGGGGGATTTGGCTAGCTTTCTGACTATTTTCTTAGAATCTCATTCTGTCACCTCAGGCTGGAGTGCAGTGGCACGATCCTGGCTCACTGCAACTTCCGCCTCCCAGGTTCAAGCAATTCTCCTGCCTCAGCCTCCCGAATAGCTGGAATTACAGGCCCCTACCACCAGCTAATTTTTGTATTTTCGTAGAGACAGGGTTTTACCATGTTGGCCAGGCTGGTCTCGAACTCCTGACCTCAAGCAGTCCACCCGCCTCAGCCTCCCAAAGTGCTGGGATTACAGGTGTGAGCCACCGCACCTGGCCTCTCCTTTCAATTCTTCCTCCTTATGACACTCAAAATGTCTTTCTTTTTCTATTTTTTTTTAAGTTAATTAATTAATTAATTAATTGTCTTTAAGACAGAGTCTTGCTCTGTTGCCTGGCCTGGAGTGCAGTGACACAACCTCAGCTCATTGCAACCTCCGCCTCCTGGATTCAAGCGATTCTCCTGCCTCGGCCTCCTGAGTAGCTGGAACTACAGGCGTGTGCCACAGTGCCCAGCTATTTTTTGTATTTTTAGTTAGAGACGGGGTTTCGCCTTGTTACCCAGGCTTGAACTCCTGATCTCAGGCAATCCGCTCATCTTGGCCTTCCAAAGTGCTGGGATTACAGGCATGAACCACCACACCCGGCCACTCTTTTTTTAATTTTTTTGAGACAGGGTCTCACTCTGCTGCCTAGGCTGGAGTGTAGTGGTACAATCACAGCTCACTGCAGCCTTGACCTCCCAGGCTCAAGCAATCCTCCCACTTCAGCCTCCCAAGTAGCTGGGACTACAGGCACACACCACCATGCCCGGCTAATTTTTGTATTTTGTAGAGATGGTGTCTTGCTATTTTGCCCAGGCTGTTCTCCAACTCCCGGGCTCAAGCAATCTTCTCACCTCAGCTTCCCAAAGTGCTGGGATTATAGGCGTTAGCCACCACACCCAGCCTAAGGAGTCTTTCTGAAACAACATTTAACCGTGTCACTCACCTGCTTAAAACTCTTCATGGCTTCTCTCTGCCTCCCAGATAAAGTCCCAGCCCCTCAGCCTGTGTCAAAGGCCTTTCAAAATCTTTCCTATGTCATCTCCTTTCCACTTCCATCCCTTTCACACACACCCTGTTTTTACCTAACTCTTTATTTGTGCTTCCTCCAAAAGCCTTGGCCTTTTATTTTTTATTTATTTATTTTTGAGATGGAGTCTTGCTGTCACCCAGGCTGCAGTGCAGTGCTGCAATCTCAGCTCACTGCAACCTCTGCATCCCAGGTTCAAGCGATTCTCCCGCCTCAGCCTCCCGAGTAGCTGGGACTACAGGCAAGGTGCTCGAGCTAATATTTGTATTTTTAGTAGAGACGGAGTTTCACCATGTTGGCAAGGATGGTCTCAATCTCTTGACCCTGTGATCTGCCCACCTCAGCCTCCCAAAGTGTTGGGATTACAGGTGTGAGCCACCGCAACCGGCCACCTTGGTCTTTTATATCTCTCAACCTGGCACATACTGTTTGCTCTGCCTAGAAGGCCCACCCTGCTACACACTTTCCTACTCTTTCTTAAAGATCTAAGCATCATCTCCGTAAAGCCCTCTGGAACCCCAACTCCCAAGGGCAAATTAAAGGAGGGAAGGGTGAGAGAAAGAAGCAGGATGAAGAGGAACAGAGATAATCCTCTCTTTTTCCCTTCTGGGCAGAAACCCCAATGATGGGAATCTGCCCTGCTGGCCACGCTACGACAACGATGAAAAGTACCTGCAGCTGGATTTTACCACGAGAGTGGGCAAGAGCTCAAGGAGAAGAAGATGGCTTTTTGGATGAGTCTGTACCGGTCTCAAAGATCTGAGAAGCAGAGGCAATTCTGAGGTGGCTATGCAGGAAGGAGCCAAAGAAGCATTTGCCCCCACCACCCAGGCCCTGGGGAGACTGGCCATGGACATACCTGGGCGCAAGAGTTCTGCCCACCCCCAAATTAGAACGTGCAGGAGCTCCCTGCTGCCTCCAGGCCAGAGCAAGAGCTTTTGCCTGTTGTGTGGGGCCTGTACCACCCTCTCCAGCCTGACATCCCATGATGCCCCCTACGTCACTGCTGACATCCAGTTAGGCCAGGCCCTGTCAACACCATGCTGTGCCCAACTCTCCAGCCCCAGACAACCTCTTTTTTCCCTTCCTCAAATCCTTCCACCCTTCAGTGTCTCCTTGTAGCTCCTTCTTATGGGAGGTCAACCCAGACTGCCACTGCCCCTGTCCCTGCACCCAGCTTGGCATTTACCGTCCATCTTCTCAACTTCGTGCCTGACTGTTCACATTGGCCTGGAGGCCTTGGGCAGGTTATCTGTGACATGGAGCAAACTTTTGATAGTTTGAGATCTTCTCTGCCACCCACACTTTTCTCCCCCAGGGCCACTCCAAAGTCTATACACAGGGATGGTCTCAATAAAGAAGTGTTGATTTGACCTCAATGTCTATGGTGTCTCAATCTGAGCCCTGAGAGAAAGGGAGAATTGCTGCCTGTTTCTTAGTGGGCTGTGCCTGGATGCTACACTCAGTCAAGGGGTGCTACTGCAAAGTTGCCTGCGGTACAAAACACTTGGTCTCAAGTGCACCTCTGAGGACAGAAGGACAGCCACACCCCACACTCACTTGTCCATCAGTTTAGGTCTTAGTGCTACATCCAGATTCCTCTGGCCTCTCCTGCAGCCCATGTATATCCCAGCCTGTCCCAGTTTTTCTTTCGTTGTTTTGTGGGGGGGGTTTTTTTTCTTTTTTTTTGAGATGAAGTCTCACTCTGTCGCCCAGGCTAGAGTGTAGTGGAATGATCTCAGCTCACTGCAACCTCTGCCTCCCAGGTTCAAGCAATTCTCCTGCCTCGGCCTCCGAGTAGCTAGGATTACAGGCACCCGCCACCATGCCCAACTAATTTTTGCATTTTTAGTAGAGATGGGGTTTCACCATGTTGGCCAGGCTGGTCTCGAACCCCTGACCTCAGGTGATCCGCCCATCTCAGCCTCCCAAAGTGCTGGGATTACAGGCATGAGCAACCATGCCTGGCCATTGTGAGCTTTTTGGTGGTAAAATACACATAACAAATTTTACCACTTTATATTTAAATGTACAGTTCAATAACATTTAGTACATTCACATCATTGCACAACCATCACCACTATTCTATCTTTAGAACTTTTTCATCACTTAAACTGAAAGTCTATACCCATTCAACAATGACTCCCTGTTACCCGCTCTTCCTAGCCCCTGGGAACTCCTGTTCTACTTTCTGTCTCTATGAACTTGACTCTTCCAGGTACCTGATATAAGTAGAGTAATACAGTATTTGTCCTTTTGTGTCTGGCTTATTTCACTTAACATGTTGTCTTCAAGGTTCATCATGCTGTTGCACGTATCAGAATTTCCTTCTGTTTTAAGGCTGGATAATATTCCACTGCAGGTATATACCACATTTTGTTTATCCATTCATCCATTGATGGGTATTTGGTTTCTTTCCACCTTTAGGCTACTGTGAATGCTGCTGCTATGAACACTGGCATAGTGTCCCACAGTATTTTTGTCCCAAACTAGTGTGGATTAGGCCCTTTATTCTCAGAGGTTCCTGAGTCTCTGGGGCAAACGGAAGCTGCATAGATCTGTAGGATGAGGCACACCTATCCCTCATACCCCAGCATCTAACCTCCAAAGCAAAGGGATGGTGGAGGAGGAGGGAAGCCCCTCTCAAGCAAACATTAATCCTCACAACAACCATGGATCTTCTTATCCCCCATTTTATAGATGAAGAAACTGATGTATTGAGACATTAAAAAGCCTTGCCTAAGGTCATGAGCTAGTGAGGGCAGAGCAGGAATTGGATCCAGGCCTGTCTGAGGCACCCTGCCACCTCCATCCAGACCTGGGGCAATCTCTGAGGGAGGGTGGCTACCACAGGAAATGTGGCAGCTCTAGTGTCAGGAAGCACAGCCAGAGGATGTCCCAGGCAACCAAATAGCCACTCATCAGTAAGGAGCCAGAGTGGAGGCTGCTAGTTAAGCCCCCGTAAGGTGGTCCTGGGGCAGCCAGTGCAGAACTCAACAGCGGCTCAGCTCCAACTGGGCCTGATTTCACTCCAGTGTTCACAAGGGACATCCTGATCTGAAGGTCTTTGGGTACTCCCTCTGTTGCCTGCTGGCACAGCCCAGGAGCTAGCCCAGGCCTGCTTCTGATGGTTCCTCCTGATTTCTCCCCTGACAAAGATTCTATCCTTGATCAAACTCAGACTTTCCTGAACTTTTTCAGCTAGGCCTGATTTTTTAGCATGATTCCTGCTAAGTCACTTTAACCAGAGCCCCCACCCTCCATATCTGATCACCTTCCATAATCTAATTAAGTTCCTTAGCCTGGGCTGGGCGAGGTGACTCATGCCTGTAATCCCAGCACTTTGGGGGGCCAAGGTGGGCAAATCACTTGAGCTCAGGAGCTCAAGACCAGCCTGGCCAACATGGTGAAACTCTATTCTACTAAAAATACAATTAGCCAGGTGTAGTGCTGGGCACTCAGCTACTTGAGAGGCTGAGGCAGGAGAATCGCTTGAACTCAGGAGATGGAGGTTGCAGTGAGCTGAAATCGTGCCACTGCACTCCAGTCTTGGTGGCAGAGCAAGACTTCACCTAAAAAAAAAAAAGTTCCCTAGCCTCCATTATCCCCCAGGTGATGTCTGGTCACCCTGGCCTGCCTGCAGCAAGAATGCTATTGGATGGGCTTAGCCAGATCCCCCTTATCTCCAATGTTTCCCCTTAGTAATTTTCCATCCACTGACCCAATCTTGCTTCTTGGCTATAAATTCTCACTTGTCCATGCTGTATTCAGAGTTGAGCCCAATCTCTCTCCTCAACTGCCTGACTGCAAAACCCCATTGTGGCGATCCCTATGCCTATTTCTTTTTTTTTTTTTTTTCTTTTGAGGCAGGGTCTCCTCTGTTGTCCAGACTGAACTGCAGTAGTGCGATCACAGCTCACTGCAGCCTCAAACTCCTGGGCTCAAGCAATCCTCTCACATCAGCCTCCTGAATAGCTGGGACCACAGGCTGGCACCACCCACCTAGGCTAATTTTTAAAAAAATTTTTGGGCCTGACATGGTGGCTCATGCCTATAATCCCAGCACTTTGGGAGGCTGAGGCAGGAGGACTGCTCAAGCCCAAGAGTTTGACACCAACCTGGGCAACACTGCAAGACACCATCCCTACAAAAAATATTAATTAAAAAAATTAGCCAGGTATGGTGGCACGTCCCTGTAGTCCCAGCTACTCAAGAGGCTGAGGTGGGAGAATCGCTTGAGCCCAGAAGGCCGAGGCTTCAGTGAGCTATGATCACACCACTGCACTCCAGCCTGGGTGACAGAGTGAGAGAACCTCTCTACCGCCTTGGCCTCTGAAAGAGCTGTAATTACAGGTGTGAGCTACTGGCTCGGCCCCTATGCCTATTTCGATGGTCCTGAATAAAATCTGCTTTACTGAGCTTTAACAAGGATCATGAACGATTTTTCTTGGATGCCCCCTCCTCACGCGGTCTCACAGGGGTCTAGGGGGAGGGTAGCTGCTTCTAACAGCCACCTGCCCAGGGCTCTCCTTCCCCCAGTTAGAGGAAGTGCAGCTGAGCAGGAGCCAGGGTTAGTCGGGTCCTGGCTGTGGCAGATGTGAGAATCATAAAGGGCTCTGGGGAAACCCCAGGACCCTCCCTAGGAATCCGAGCCTGAGAGAACCCCAGTGGGCAGTCTGAATGCTGGGCTGGCCCCTGCCTCCCACAGCCCCGGCTCCACACCCTCCCCATTCACCCAGGAAGGTGTCCCTCTTCCGGTCAGCTCCTCCCTGAGTTGCACTGCTGGATGATGGAGGCGGGAGGTCCCACCTTGTCTTCCTGTCCCCCACTCAGGTCTTCCCACGGCCAGCCGGAGTCGCTCCTGAATCTGTTACCAGGCCCCATCCCACGTGGATCGGTGTGAAGAACAGACTGGATCTTGGTGAAAGCCTGAGGACACTTCTGAGTCTTGCTCCCAGCCGTCCTAACCACCCCCTGGGTTTCACCCGCCCGGCCGCCCGCGCCATCGCAGGGACGAAGGAGCGTGGGCTCTACGCTCGCGCGGGCACAGGGCGCACAGGTGCCCCCTGCCGGCCGGGCCGCCCACCTCGGGCTGAGCCCAGCTCTCGGCTCCTCCGGAAGCAGCGCCCCAGCGTCTACACCGCCACGCCCCCACCTTCCACCAGCGAAGCAGCAATTACCGGCCCAGGCGGCTGGGAAAGGGCCAATTAGCGCAGGAGACTCGGCCCCTCTGCGGGGCCCCTGCTGACCGCAGCCGCCGCAGCGCTGCCTCCGCCGCGGGGCCCCAGCCTCCCGCCTCCCGCCTCCCGCCGCCCGCCAGCCCGCCGCGGCCCTCCCGGCCTGGCCGACAGCGCCGGCTTCCTGGGAGCCCCAGGGGACGCGCCGCCCGGCCTCCCGCCAACTGCAGTCACAGATCCAGCCGCCTGGCGCTGGCCCAGAGCCGGGCGGACGTGCGGGCGCCGGGAGCTGAATCTCGCCGCGGCTGAATCTAGCGGGCTGCGCCCCCGACAGCCTGCACCTCAGTGCGGGCCAGCAGTCTCCAGGCGGGGGCGGCTCGGTCCAAAGCCCTCTTGCCTTCTCAAGGCTCTCTTCGCTTTTTCGACCTCCAAGGCCCGGTTCTGGGCTGGCCGACCTGGAGCAGTTCCTTGCTGGTGGCTACGGCAGGGCCACGCTTTGGAAACCCACCGCCGGTGCTGGATAGTGCCCCGGAGACAGGGACATGGGTATGGTGGGGGGGTGGGCAACACGGGGACACAAGCATTCACTACTGACAGTGAATTCATGGATTCTTCCCTTGGGTCCCTCCCCTGCACAACCTGACTTACCCCCTAAAGGCTTTGGATACCCAACAAGAATGGATCCTGCCCTCCAGGAGCCTGCGGGCTGCATGGGTGGAGGCTCCAGGAACTGGCTAGGACCCCAAGCTAAAGAAAGCCCTAAGGTCCAGGGAGGGGAGGCAACGTGTAGAAATAAAAAGGGGTGGGGCCGGGCGCGGTGGCTCATGCCTGTAATCCTAGCACTTTGGGAGGCCTAGGCAGGTGGATCACGAGGTCAGGAGTTCGAGACCAGCCTGGCCAAGATGGTGAAACCCTGTCTCTACTAAAAATACAAAAAAAATTAGCCGGACATGGTCGTACGCATCCTGTAGTCCCAGCTACTCGGGAGGCTGAGGCAGAAGAATCGCCTGAACCCAGGAGGTGGAGGTTGCAGTGAGCTGAGATCATGCCACTGCATTCCAGCCTGGGTGACAGAGTGAGACTCCGTCTCAAAAAAAAAAAGGGGGGGGTGGCTGGAAGAGGGAGTTGTAGGAGACAGATGCTACCACTTCAAGGCTTTCCCTTCCCCCAACCAACCCCCTTCCAGCTGAAGCTGGTCATACTGGGGCCCTGGAGTAAGGGACGAGGTGGGCCTGAGCCCAGTACATCCTCTGCAGGAGGCTGAAATTTCTAGAAGCAGCGGGAGAGGAGGGTTTAGTAGGAAGGTCCACAGGTGAGGTTGGCCAAGAGATCCTGCGGTTTCCCCCATCTAACCCAGTGCCACAAGGGACGGGGTTAGAAGGGCTGAGGCAGGACCAGCCCTGGATGCAGTGGCCTTTTCTGCTTGTTCTCCCTCTGCTCCCACCCTGTCAGGTCTGGAAGGCTGGGAGCCTGCTACGCGCTTTGAACCCTTAGTCAGGTCTTGTTGAGCCAGACTTCCTTTGGGAAAGTGGGGACCATGTCTCTAAAGGAACCAGAACTCCTTCTTTCCACCAAGGTCATTAACTGTGTGGAGAGGGAGAGAGCCCTTTCAGAAATTGGGAGATGTGGACTGAACAGTGAAGGAACATAGCAGCAGTGACACCGCCTTGAGTCCAATGGAATGACGTGCAGCTGCATTAAAGAATGAGGAAAGGGGCTGGACGCCGTAGCTCATGCCTGTAATTCCAGCACTTTGGGAGGCCAAGGCGGGTGGATCACGAGCTCAGGAGTTTAAGACAAGCCTGGCCAACATAGTGAAACCCCATCTTTACTTAAAATACAAAATTAGCTGGGCATGGTGGCACATGCCTGTAATCCCAGCTACTTGGGAGGCTGAGGCATGAGAATTGCTTGAACCAGGGAGGTGGATGTTGCAGTGAGCCGAGACAGCGCCATTACACTCCAGCCTGGGTGACAGTGCAAGACTCTGCCTCAAAAAAAAAAAAAAAATGACAAAAGGGACAGAGACAGATGTAAGAGACAATGGAATAATCAGCCAAGAAAGTCAGGGGGTTGGCTGGGCACAGTGGCTCGCACCTGTAATCCTCGCACTTTGCGAGGCCGAGGCAGGCAGATGGCTGAGCCTAGGAGTTCGAGACCAGCCTGGACAACATGGCAAAGCCCCATCTCTACGAAAAATACAAAAATTAGCCAGGCATGGTGGCATGCCCCTGCAGTCTCAGCTACTGGGGAAGCTAAGGTAGGAGGATGGCTTGAACCCAGCAAGCAGAGGTTGCAGTGAGACAAGATTTTTAAAAAGGCAAGGCATGGTGGCTCACGCCTGTAGTCCCAGCACTTTGGGAGGCTGAGGCAGGCGGATCACCCGAGGTCAGGAGTTCCAGACCAGCCTGGCCAACACGGCAAAATCCCGTCTCTACTAAAAATATAAAAATTAGCCAGGCGTGGTGGCGCTCACCTGTAATCCCAGCTACTCAAGAGACTGACGCACAAGAATCGCTTGAGCCTGGGAGACAGAGAGTTGCCAAGATTGTGCCAAAGCACTCCAGCCTGGGCGACAGAGTGAGACCCTATTTCAAAAAAAAAAAGAGGGTGGAGGAAAGAGGCAGAAGCTGGTGGACACACAGCCAGAGAGACAAATGGAAAGAGAGCCAGGGCAGTGTTGGGGCAGTTCAGGCTGGAGGAGGGCTATGCCTGGACATTCAGAAGGTAGCTGTGGTCAGGGATCTGGTTTTCATCACAGTTGTCTGACCACTGAGACACCTCGGGGTGGGAGGGTGATGGAAAGGGAGGGCTTCCTGGAGGAGCCTTTGAAAGGATCTGCAGGGAAAAGTGGAGGGAATGAAGGTGGGAGCAGAGGGGGAAGCTATCTCAGCCAGAGGGCACAGCAGGAGCAAAGGCCTGGAGGCAGGAATTGGCTTGTTCAGTCCCAGCAGCTCTGTGTCAGCATGGCCCCCACAGAAAGGCTGAGAGAGGCAATGGCCCAGAACTAGAGCACCAGGCCTGTAAGCTGGGAGGGAGCATGGGACTGTATGCTGAGGCACTAGGGAGCTATGGGAGGGGCATGTCTTGCTCAGATTTACCTTTCAGAATGGTCTTCAAGGTTACTTAGTATAGAGACACTGGAGGAGGAGAGAGTGGAAGTGAGCAGACCAGGGGAGGATGGCAGAGAACTAGACAGTGGGTCCTTCCTGGAATTGAGCAAGCAACTTTCCAAAGTAGATGGTCAGGACTAGTGACACATAAGGGCAGGTGTCCTGTTTTCCCAAGGAGCTTTAGGCCAAGGCGGGAGGTCAGCTCCGATCACTCACCTCCCCTACTCACAGAATGGCCCCTGGGGTACTCTGGCCCAGCACACTGCCACCCAGTCAAGCCTGGGAACTCACATGGCCCCTCCCCAGGCCTGGGAGACCTCAGCGCCTACCCACTGGGCCCAGGAAAAGCCCCAAGAGGGTTTCCTGTGCAGGGTGGAGGGACAAACAGACCTCCCACCCCGCAGAAAGCTTGTCAAGACAACACTCTCACTTCCCACCACCAGCCCTCTGTGAAATGATGACTCCACTGCCATGAGGGGTTAGCTTTGGGTCTATTTGGGAGCCAGTAGGTAAGGGAGGAGGGTACAGGTGAGCCCAGAAAGAACTTAGAGGCTGAGATCACATGGCCCACAGAGCAGGGTTCACCACCCCCTTTTAGGTAGAATTTAGGGAGTGGTGTGTTCCTGTCTGGGCCTGTTCTCTGTATCCTCAGGCAGACCACTTGCCTTTCTGGGCCAGACTTTTTTTTTTTTTTTTTTTTCAGATGGAGTCCCACACTGTCACCCGGGGTTGGAGTGCAATGGCGTGATCTCCACTCACTGCAACCTCCGCCTCCCAGGTTCAAGTGATTCTCCCACTTCAGCCTCCCCAAGTAGCTGGGATTAGAGGTGCCCACCACCATACCAGCTAATTTTTTGTATTTTTAATAGAGCCGGGGTTTCACTACGTTGGCCAGGCTGGTCTCGAACTCCTGACCTTGTGATCCACCCACCTCGGTCTCCCAGATTGCTGGGATTGCAGGTGTGAGCCACCACGCCTGGGCCAGACTTTCTTTGGGAACAGTCCCTGTGGTAGAACAGGACTCTGGCCTCAGCCCCCTCTAGCCATGGTCCAGGACCCCTGTCCACTCCCAGCCTTTTCAGCCACAGGAGCTGCTGGCGGAGCATGTTGGTGACCTTACCAAGGAGCTGCTGGGTGATCATTAGGGGAGCCTTAAGGTGAAAGAAAAAGCCTTTCAGGAAATTAGCGCCAGTGGCAGGAAAATTCATCAAAAGCTGGCGGAGGCGCCTGTGGCTTATTCACGTCTCTTGCCAAAGGAGCAGCTCCTCTGGCCTGGGGGAGGGCTGGTAGCTTCCAGGGCCTTCCAGAGACCCCAGATCCCTGGCCCTGTTGCTGGGCCTGTCAGCACCTGGCAGGGGTGCCACCATGGATTTGCTGCTCCCAAATCACGGGATTTTGCAGTGCTAGGAAAGGCTGCTGATGAGCAGGGGTCTTGGGTTTTAATATAACTCTTCCCTGTGCTGTGTGATCTCAGACACTCAGTTGGCTTCTCTGATACTCCCTGCCAGGAGAAATCCTAACTTTCCTGGCCTCTATAGGTGACCAATACATCCACAATACTCAGTATATCTGAGACAAGAATTTTTTTCTGAAGAGTGAGGATGCAACTATACCCAATCATTGATAGTGGGAGGTCACATGTGAGAAACAGGGAGGCAGCCTGAATGTGGAACCCATTTTTCTGGTAGCAGCTCCACCTGCCAGCATCCAGGTATGACCCACAGAAGAGCTGTTGCAGCACACACCTCTAGGGGGTACCATTTCCATAGTTTACTGTCTGAATGAGGTCTGGAAGTAACCTGAGCTCCATGTGCTGCCTCCTCTGGTCCAGGTACCCAAAAGCATACTCACAGCACACACATGCCTCAGAGAAGCCTCTGATTGGGTGATCAAGGTCACCACCTAACCCAAAGCATCCACATTGGTCAGGCTTTGCAGCCCCCCACTTCCGCTCTACCTGTGCATGGCTGCCTTCAGCTCTTAAAGCAGATCTGGTCCTAGGTCCAGCCAGATCATTTAATGCTGATAGAAACAAGATCCTTTGAAAGAGCTATGGATGTAGCAGGGCCCAGAGGCTCAGCAAGTCCCTTCCAGGCCATGCATTGGTTCTGGCACTGCCACTGTCCCTGCTCCACTACAAAAGGAGGCAGGCCAGGCCGCGCATGGTGGCTCATGCCTGTCATCCCAGCATTTTGGGAAACCGAGTTTCACCTGAAGTCAGGAGTTCGAGACCAGCCTGGCCAACATGGCGAAACCCCGTCTCTACTAAAAATACAAAAAACTAGCTGGGCATGGTGCCATGCGCCTGTAATCCCAGCTACTCAGGGGGCTGAGACCAGGAGAATCACTTGAAACCGGGAGGCGGAGATTGCAGTGAGCTGAGATCGCACCACTGCACTCCAGCCTAGGTGACAGAATAAGACTCTCTCAAAAAAAACAAAGGAGGCAGGTTCAGGCAGTTACCCTCTGCCATAGCAGAGCATGACCTCCCCCAGCTTAGCTTTGCCAGGTTCCTTCGTTTTTCAGGCCCCCTTGCTTGCCCTCCCTTCCTCCCTCCCTTCCTTCCTTCCTCCCTCCCTTCCTCCCTCCCTCCCTTCCTTCCTCCCTCCCTTCCTTCCTTCTCTCTCTTTCTTTTCTTTCTTTCTCTTTCCTTCTTTTTTCTTTCTTTCTTTCAAGATGGAATCTCGCTCTGTCGCCCAGGCTGGAGTACAATGGCAAAATCTCGGCTCACTGCAGGCTCCACCTCCTAGGTTCAAGCGATTCTCATGCCTCAGCCTCCCAAGTAGCTGGGATTACAGACATGAGCCACCACATCTGGCTGATTTTTGTATTTTTAGTAGAGTTGGGGTCTCACCATGTTGGCCAGGTTGATCTGGATCTCCTGACCTCAGGTGATCCACCTGCCTCGGCCTCCCAAAGTGCTGGGATTACAGGTGTGAGTCACTGAGCCAGGCTTTAGGCACCCGTTCAGCTCATCGTATGGCATTTTGGCTAGACCTTATGTGAACTCAAATTGTTATCCAGTGCTTCTCTTACTGCCAATGTTTACAGATGAGTGTATCAAATATAGCGTTGTACAAATCATAGCATTTCAGAGCTAGAAGTGACCATAAGAGTGTTAGAGCCACCATTCTTCGAGAATGGGAGTAGCTGGGATTGCAGGCACATGCCACCATGCCCAGCTAGTTTTTTGTATTTTTAGTAGAGACAGGGTTTCGCCATGTTGGCCAGGCTGGTCTCGAACGCCTGACTTCAAGTGATCCACCCACCTCGGCCTCCCAAAATTCTTGGATTACAACTTTGTGCTAGACAGTAACCCAGGTACCTTCTGATGTTTTTGACTGCACAGTACAGTAATTCCTTTTCCTGTGACCCTACCCTGTCCTCAGCAATTCACAGTGTCCACATCACAGCTCAGGGATGAGCACATAACTCAGACTTGGACTATTAAGTTCAATCTCAAGATTTTTCTAGAAACATTAGGAAAGAGAACGGCTACCACTTGAGGGTGAGTCAGCATGTGAATGAAGCTAAAACAGAAAACTAGCTGGGTGCAGTGGTAGGTGCCTACAGTCCCAGCTACTCGGGAGGCTGAGACAGGAAGATTGCTTGAGCCCAGCAGTTCTGGGCTATCATTCACTATGCTAATTAAGTGTCTGCACTAAGTTTGGCATCAATATGGCGATCTCCCAGGAGTGAGGGACCACCAGGTAGCCTAAGGAGGGGGTGAACCATCCCAGGTAGAATATAGAGCAGTTCAAAACTCCTGTGCTGGCTGGGCGCCGTGGCTCACGCCTGTAATCCCAGCACTTTGGGAGGCCGAGGAGGGCAGATCATCCTAGCCAATATGGTGAAATCCCCATCTCTACTAAAATACAAAAAATTAGCCAGGTGTGGTGGCACACACCTGTAGTCCCAGCTACTCAGGAGGCTGAGGCAGGGGAATCGCTTGAACCCGGGAGGCGGAAGTTGCAATGAGCTGAGATCATGCCACTGCACTCCAGCCTAGCGACAGAGCAAGACTCCATTTCAAAATAAAACTTCCGCGCTAATCGAGTAGTGGGATCGTGCCTGTGAGTAGCCACTGCAGTCCAGCCTGGGCAACATAACAGGCTGGAGTGCAGTGGTGCGATCTCGTCTCACTGCAACCTCTGCCTCTTGGGTTCAAGCAATTCTCCCTGCCTCAGTCTCACAAGTAGCTGGGATTATAGGCATCTGCCACCATACCTGGCTAATTTTTGTGTTTTTAGTAGAGATGGAGCTTTACCATCTTGGCCAGGCTGGTCTCAAATTCTTTACCTTGTGATCTGCCCGCCTTGGCCTCCCAAAGTGCTGGGATTACAGGCATGAGGCACCGTGCCTGGCCTCTCTAAACTACACTTAATGAAAAGTGTGAATTGGTCTGGCCAAGAAAGGGGAGAAAGACAAGCTAGACAGAGTGACATTACCCAGAGCTGGAGCAGACCAAAGCTGAACTCCTTGCCTATTCACTCAGTTCTAAATTGCCCTTTTTGTGTTCCCAGAGGGGGAAGTGTGCTGGTGAGGTGGCGGTGGACTAGTAATTCTTTCTGCTTATTTACAAGGTAATATTACAGCATGATGGGAAACCCTACCTGTCTGGATGGTTCAGAGCTTGGAAAGTTTGGGAAAGAATCCAAGAACATAGCAGGTTACCAAGGCATTATCAGCTGGGACACAAAAGGAGAGAAGGTAAAAGAGGCATTTGGATTCCAGAATCAATAATGAGCCAGAAGTGAGTGTTGAATTATTCAGCCTCCTGTATTGATCCATTGATCTCTATCTGCAGCTCTTGGTTTATTTTTCGTTGGCATTTCCTGTGTCTCAGACACTGAGTAGAGAAATGGGAGGAGGAGGAGGAACAGATTCTTAAGACTCAAGAATAGAGAAGAAGTGGTGCCAAGAGAAATTTGGCAACATGCATCAGGAACTTTAAAATGTCCATATCTTTTGACTTAGAGGTTCTACTTTTGGAAATTGATCCTCAAACACTATCTAGAACTTTTTTTTTTTTTTTTTTTAAGGCAGAGTCTCGCTCTATCACCCAGGCTGGAGTGCAGTGATGCGATCTGGGCTCACTGCAACCTCTGCCTTCCAGATTCAACCTCCCAAGCAGCTGGGACTACAGGTTCGTGCCACCATGCCCAGCTAATTTTTGTATTTTTAGTAGAGTCAGGGTTTCACCATGTTGGCCAGGCTGGTCTTGAACTCCTGGCCTCAAATGATCCCCCTGCCTCAGCCTCCCAAAGTGCTAGGATTACAGGCATGATCCACTGCACCCGGCTCAGAACTTTTAAGAAAAAGCCTTAAGGACCATGACATTCACAGCAGCCTAATTAGTAATTTGTGAATAACTGGAAACAACCTAAACATCCAATAATAGGGGATCTGCCAAGTAACAATAGAGCTACAGGATGCCACTAGGGGCCGGTCACGGTAACTCATGCCTGTAATCCCAGCACTTTGGGAGGCCGAGGTTGGTGGGTCACTTGAGACCAGGAGTTCGAGACCAGCCTGGCCAACATGGGGAACCCTGTCTCTACTAAAAATACAAAAAAAAAAAAAAATTAGCCAGGTGTGCTGGTGCATGCCTGTAATCCCAGCTACTCGGGAGGCTGAAACAGGAGAATCCCTTGAACCTGAAAGGCCAAGGTTGCAGTGAGCTGAGATCACACCACTGCACTCAAGCCTGGGTGACAGAGTGAGACTCTGTCTAGGAAAAAAGCCATCAGGAATTTTATTGTGTTGTTTGTTGGTTTGCTTGTTTGTCTGTTCTTGAGACAAGGTATGCCTATGTTGCCCAATCTGGTCTCAAACTCTCAGACAATACACCCACCTCCACCTCCCAAGTAGCTGAGACTGTAGGCACATGCCACCACTCCCAGCTACCATTAGGAATTTTAAATGATGACATAGGGAAATATTTATGCCATAGGGTTAGGGTGGTAACAGAGCATCCAAACCTGCGCATATAGAATGTCATAACGAAGTGAAAAAAATGCGGATGAAATGAGTCCAAAGGAAACATACTAAAATGTTGGCAATGACTACTTTGAGATGGTAGGTTTCCTTTATTCTTTTAGTGTATGCCCTAAATTTTCTACAAAAAACGTACAAGTTTTAAATAACTTTTAAAAGTCTTATGGATGAAGGGAGAGACCCCATATGAAGGTTTCACAGTAAAGTAAACAAATTAGTGCAGAGCCAAATCCTCCCAGAATCCAGGGTGCTGCTGTGTCCCAGGTGGGCTGATCATCTCCTTGGCACATAGCATGGAACCAAATGAGTAAACGGATGCTGTCGGGCAGTCATTCCATGGAGGACAATCAGAGGCCCGTGAACATATTTAAAGAAGTATAGCTTGGGCCACATAGGGAGACCCCATCTCTAAAAAAAAAAAATTATTAATTAGCAAGGCATAGTGGCACCTGTAGTCCCAGCTACTTGCTACTCAGGAGGCTGAGGTGGGAGAACTGCTTGATCCCAGGAGGTCAAGGCTGCAGTAAGCCGTGATTGCACCACTGCACTCCAGCCTAGGTTAAACAGCAAGACCCTGCCCCCAAAAAGAAAGAAAATGAGAAGAAAGATGAGTTTTCCCAGCAGAGAAATAGGAGGAAATTATGGTAGGGGCATGTGGGGGAATAGAAACAGGCCAGTATGGCTGTATTGCAGGGTACCATGGGGAGAAACGATGGGAGATGGGGTTGGAAAGGAAAGCAGGGATTGTCAGGGGTCATGAATGCTAGGCTGAGGGCCTTTGTCTTCTGCCCCTAGTTTCTTCAGTCTTGGGGGGAGGGGTCTTAAACAGGAGGGTGGTGTGGTTAGAGCTCACCCCAGCTCTCACCACACTATATTATTATTATTACTGCCATTATCATTGTTATTACCATTATTATTATTCCCTAGCCCCCTCGTCTAGTCTGTTTCCCATCACTTGTTGGAAACTAGGAGAGCAGGGGGAGGGGAAGGGGAGCAGTCTAAGGCAGCTCTTTAAGATAATCAGCCAGGCTGCCTGACCCCAGCCTGGCCCTCTTCCCCACCACAGTAGGCTCAGTCCTGCCATCCCCAGGCACCCAGACAAACTCCTCCACCCTCCAACCCCCATGACAAAGAGGCTCATTTGGAGCCTGGGCAAGATTTGCAAACGTCAAACTTATAATTACAAGGATGAAATCATCTGGTTCCTTTTAAGCAAACGGGTTTATTGATCCAAACACTAAAGAAATGCTATTCTGGGGAAACTTGCTCCTCTCTGTTTTCCTTTCCCTATGGAATGGCTGAGCTGGGGGAGGGTGGCTGGGGGGCTCAGAAGGGGGAGATGCCCCTGGGAGGGAGGAGAGATTCTTTTGGCCCAAGAGCGGATTTTATGTATGTATAAATTATACCTCAAAAAGAAAAAAATTATTTAAGGCCCAGGAAACTGCCACACTTGGGCAGATGACACTCTCATCCTGGATTAAGGCCCATTGCCTTCTAAAAACTAGAAGCTGAGTGGTGGAGGGTTTTAGGCACTGTGCCAGCCACTAATTTCCCTTGTCTCCCACCCATCTCAACGTGGCTCATATGTGGCTCTAGATCCTATTTCAGCTTCAAGATGGTACGATATTTCCTCAGTAACTGAAGGGAAACTATTTCCTTAGAAAAAAATGCATCAGAGGCTCAGAGACCTCCTCTGCGAGGAGAGGCAGAGGTGGGTGGCTGTTGACACTAGACCTGGATAAAACCGTCCTTTCTGCTGGGCCTACAGAGGCAGGACATCTAGACCTTGACCTTCCAAGCCAAGAAAGGACAAACAGGCTCAGAGGTAGGAATGCACAGCCTTCAAGGGCAGATCCACATCCTGCCACAAGGCTCACAATAGAACCCCTTTCTTCAACCTGTGGGGGACCCTTCTGGAACATGGTGGGGTGCTCCAGGAGGAATAACCCCAGCCATAGCCCTTCTATGAGTTTGCAGTTCAGTGAGGAAGGCAGGCAGGACTTTTGGTATCTCCACTAGGTCTCAGAGTAGAACGATTAAAATCACCACCCTGGGCTCACTTAGCCCCTGTGAACCTTAGTTTGCCCATCTGTAGCACAGGATTAGTAATATTAAATTTACAGGGTTATGGTGAGGAAGGAATGAAGATGATGTATCCCAGTGCTTAGCTAGTTTTTTTAGAGTTGGGGGTCTCACTCTGTTGCCTAGGACGGTCTCTAACTCCTGGCCTCAAGTGATCCCGCTTCTGCCTCCCAAAGTGCCGAGATTACAGGCATGAGCCACCATGCCCAGCCCCCCATTTTGTTATTTCAGATGGATCAGGGTCTTGTCACTGTCCTGTGGTCCCTTATTTACTTTTTCAAAGTCTGTTTCTCATCTCTCAGATGGGGAGAGAAGACCTGACTTAGAAGGTGGTTGTGTGAATGAACTGAGATGAGGTGCATAAAGGCACAGAACAGAGCTTCACAGTTGCACTAAGCAAGTGAAGTTCCCGCGCCCTGCTCAGCTTCATTGTGTATTATCTACTTACCCACCCAAGATCAGCTTTGGGGGCCTGCAGGAGCAGCCACTCACTTAGAAAGTTAGGGAGATGCTCAGAGGAGGCCTTTGGTTGGCTTGAATCCTTAGAAAAGGAAGGTTCCAGACAACAGGACTTCAGATAATTCAGTTAGGTTTTGGGATGGTGGGGGCAGATGTTTTTTGGTGTAGAAGAGACACCTTCAAGCTTCCATCCATGGGCCTTATAGAGCTGGATCTTAGCCAACTCCCTTAGCAAACACCCATAGCATGGTGTCTAGACCAACCCATACCCAACCCAGCAGCAGCCAAAGTTGTTAGGAGCACAGACCTAAGTGTACCTTACATGGGTGAAAATTTCCTTTAATTCAGTTTTTAAATAAGTGAAAAAATTTAAACAACAACCAAAAAGGCATACAGAGGTCAGCCGAGGAGATGGCCTCCTTTAGCCTGCGGCTTATTTCCCAGTCATCCTGGCTGTTGGATGCCAGACTAAGCTAAGTGTGGGTTACCCTGTGGCGTGGAGTTGCCCAAGGCTGTCTGTGGGGCTGCTGTTCTGGGTCTGCTTGGCAGGCTTTGCTGTCCCTTTCCCTTAGGACATCATTCCTCCCCTCCATGAGGCTGACAATGAGAGTGCCCTGCCCTGCTTTGTACTCCCACTTCTCCAGGTCCAGCTCCCTTGACCCTGACCTTTTCCTTGCCTCAGCTCATCGTGTCTGTTTGGCCGTCTAGGTCATTCTAGAGATCTTTCAACCTTTTTTTGTTTTCGTGAGACGGAGTCTTGCTCAATTGCCCAGGATGGAGTGCAGTGGTGCGATCTTGGCTCACCGCAACCTCCACCTCCCGGGCTCTTGCAATTCTCCTGCTTCAGCTTCCAGAGTAGCTGAGACTACAGGCGCACGCTGCCATGCCTGGCTAATTTTTTGTATTTTAGTAGAGACAGGGGTTTCACCGTGTTGCCCAGACTGGTCTCGAACTCCTAAGCTCAGGCAATCCACCCACCTTGGCCTCCCAAAGTGCTGGAATATAGGCGTGAGCCACCGCGCCCAGCCTCAACTTTTATTTATTCCGCATTTCCTGTGGCAGAAACAATTATTGCTAGAGTCTTTGGCCAAGATCAACTTGGAGGTCTGTGAGCCTTCCTTGGGACCCATTGTGGAGCAAGAGTGATTCCTTGTGTATTTTTGTTTTTGAGATGGAGTTTTGCTATTGTTGCCCAGGCTGGAGTACAATGGCACAGTCTCAGCTCACCGCAACCTCTGCCTCCTGGGTTCAAGTGATTCTCCCACCTCAGCCTCCCGAGTAGCTGGGATTACAGACAGGCGCCACCATGCCCAGCTAATTTTCGTATTTTTAGTAGAGATGGGGTTTCACCATGTTGGCCAGGCTAGTCTCAAACTCCTGACTTCAGGTGATCTGCCTGCCTTGACCTCCCAAAGTGCTGGGATTACAGGCATGAGCCATCGCGCCTGGCCTCCCCAACCAGTTTAATCAGCAAAATAAAAATTGCATTTTTTCCAGTTGTAGCTAATAGAAACTGTACAGCAGGCCCACAATGCATGGCCAGTCACTCCCTCCTTTGGGGGAAACTGCTCTTTCACTCTTTCAACCATCAGATTCTCTCTGAGGCTGCCAAACACAGGCCCCTAACCCCTGAAGGGAGGGCATGTGACATAAACTGACCAGTCACATCACCACATCTGCCTGGACATAGTGATTTGGCAGAGGGGGAAAGTATGTGACCCAGACTGGACAAAGTCCTTCCCGATAATTTTATGACTTAGAGATGGAGGAGTGGCTGCCCTCAGCCTTTGCCCGGAAACAAATGCCATCCAAGAAAGCCCAAGAGGATTAAGTAGTAAGTAGAAATGGAGAAGTGGAAAAGAGAGTACTATCTCCACAGTGTCCATCTGTCCCTTTCTCTGATTTGTTTCCTTGAAATAAAAGATCCCTTTTCGTTTTAACTTTGTTGGAATTGGGTTGCAAAATTGAAAAAGACCTGAGGGGACGATTCTGAGATCACTGAAGGCTCAACAATAGTAGTTGGTGACATCCATATTTATACCCGATTAGGCACACACATACATTTGCACAGGCTTGGTGTGGGCCAGGGGAACACGCCCTCAGAAGGAGCTGATTCTATGTTTGCTATTGAGAAGAAATGTGGCTGTCAAAACTTATCAGCCAGCTTGGCATGATGGCATGTACCTGTAATCTCAGTTACTTGGGAGGCTGAGGTGGGGGGATTGCTTGAGCCTCAGGAGTTTGAGACCTGCCTGGGCAACACAGTAAGACCTCCAACTCACACACACACACACACACACACACACACACACACACACACACACACACAGACAGCCCAAAAAGAAAAACCAAACCAAACAAAAAGCAACCTACCAGCCCACAGTGTTGACTTTGCTGAACACTCTCTCCCTGACCTTGGGCAGTCACTCTCTAGACCTCAGTTAGGATGTCCAACCATCCTGGTTTGCCAGTGACCGAGTTGTTTCCAGGTACATGAGACTTTCGTTGCTAAAATCAGGACAGTGCCTGGCAAATTAGGACAGTTGGTCATCCTAGCTATGTTCTGTATCTGTAAGAATGAGACTGGATTGGTCAGATATGGGAAATTCTGCCAAATGCTGTGCTCAGGCAGACATTGCCAACTGACCTGGGCTCTAATTCTTGTGAGTCTAGGTGTATCCTCACAATCCTTTGCTCTATGGCCAGCTGGCCAGCTACTGTCAATCAGAGTTGGTACCTATTTGCCATCCTTGGACTGAGTTTTTGACAAGCTTGCATTTTAAGGATCAGGATTTATTGAGGACTAACTTTTTTTGTTTGTTTGAGACGGAGTCTCACTCTTATCACTCAGGCTGGAGTCAGTGGTGCCATCTCAGCTCACTACAACCTCCGCTTCCTGTGTTCAAGTGATGCTCCTGCCTCAGCCTCCCGAGTAGCTGGGACTACAGGTACGTGCCATCATGCCTGGCTAATTTTTGTACTTTTAGTAGAGATGGGGTTTTGTCATGTTGACCAGTCCAGCCTCAAACTCCTGACCTCAGGTTATCAGTTGGCCTTGCCCTCCCAAAGTGCTGGGATTAAGGGCATGAGCCACCATGCCCGGCCGGAGGACTAACTTTGAATCAAACTCTGCCATAAACCCCATGTCAGACTTTCTCCAGTTTGGGCTAAATGACTTCCTTAGAACTTGTGGATCTTATTTTTTGCAGCTGATTGCACACTGAGTAAGTATATGAACTGGCAATCGGTTACTCAGCTTGTTCTTCTTTAGAAACTTAAATTTACTGGGCTCCCCACTATGTGCTAGACCCACATGAAGGCTCTCACGCTAACACTGCAAACTTAGGAGTGTCTGCATTTTGGAAACAAGGAAACAGGTTTAGTTTGGTCCAGTTCTTGCCTAAGGCCCCAGCCAGCAGTTAGGGTAGCTGAGTGGGATCCCATCTGACTCCAATGGCCACGACCTTTCCACCATGACTCGATTGGATTCTTTGGTCCATTTCCACTTCAGTCTTCAACTTGCACAGCTTACACCCCTGCCCGTCGATTTAGGGACGAAAAGTTCCCAAGGACTTAGGTTTCCTCACGTTCAAATGACAATCTGGGGGTTACTCCGCGCATCTGGGGAACCCAGAAGTTCCAGAAGGCCGAGGAAGGGCGGAAGAAAAGGTCTGCGCAGGCTACTCCCGTCTGCTAAAGGGCAGGCGGATCCCCCCCAGGGCAGTTCCACGCCAAGTGGCCAAGGGCGGGCAGGGGGAAGAGGGCCGCGCTGCGGAAGAAGCCCCGGGCCGCCGTAGCCCCGCTGCTCCGCGGGCTGGCGGATGGCGCATGCGCGGCGCGGGCCGCGGAGTTGTGAATGGTACGTCTTGTTTGCCGGAGTTGGAGGCGGGCGGGCGCGCTAGGAGGCGGGGTGGAGCCGGCGGGGGCGGGGTGGGCGGTGAGAGGAAGTGGCGGCGGCGGCGGCAGCGGCCGGGGGCGGCGAGAGCTGGGGCTGCGCGAGCTGCAAGCAACGGCTGAGGCGGCGGCGGCGTGGGCTGGGCTCGAGCGAGCGGCGGCGCCTCAGACTCCCCGGAGCGGGAGTCCACGCGGGCGGGCGCCTGAAACAAAGGGAAGCGGGCGTCCGGGCGCCGCGGGTGGGCGGTCAGTTGGTCAGCGCGGAGCCCGCCAGCGGGTGCCCGCGCAAGCTCGGAGCGCGGCCGGCCGGCGCGGCCTCAGGGCGGGAAGATGCCGCGCGTCGTGCCCGACCAGAGAAGCAAGTTGAGAACGAGGAGTTCTTCAGGAAGCTGAGCCGCGAGTGTGAGGTGAGGCAGGCGGGCGTTCGGAGGCCGCGGCGCACCCCGAGTGGGCCCGGGCGGAGAAAAGTTTGGGCGGCGCGGTCCCCGGGAGGCGCGGTCGGCGCGCCCGCGGAGGGGCAATCTCGCCGGGGCGGCCGTCGCCCGCAGCCTTTGCTTGCTCTTATCGGCGCCGCGCGGGGCGGGCGGGCGCACGGGCGGCGCCGCGGATTTGGCTTCTGATTTCGGGCCGTCTTGCCTTGCAGATTAAGTACACGGGATTCAGGGACCGGCCCCATGAGGAGCGCCAAGCGCGCTTTCAGAACGCCTGCCGCGACGGCCGCTCGGAAATCGTAAGTCGGCGGGCCGGGGGCGCGCGCGGGTCACTTGTTGCGCGGGGCCGCTACGGCCCAGGCCGGTTCCGGACGGCGGCGCGGCTCCCGGAACTGAGCGGGCGCCGTCTCACTTCCTACTCGGGATTCAAAATGCGAAACCAGACGCCGCGGGTCGGTGCTCGCGGGGAGACACTTTCCCTGGGGCCCGCCGCGGTGGCGTGTGTCGGCCAACGGAGCTCGAACCCGAGCCAGACTAAACAAGGGACCGGCATTGTTTAGGCGGGGACACCAAGGAAGATTTCGGGGTTATTTGTAGCAAGCAAACCCCCATTCGTAAAAATAACTGGAGCTTCATTCAAGGTTGGCGATAGTTCCTTTCCTTTCTTAGAAGGTGGTAATTCTTTTTGTCAGGCGATCTCACACATCGCAGAGAAGAAATCTTTCCTCTAGTTATTTATTGTTCTAATAGAGAGAGGAAGGGGGGAGAAAGCCCTAAAAGTGTCATTTTTTAAGAATGTTAAGCCTTGGGAGAATCAGAAACCATTATCCCCCATGTCCCAAATAGGGCTGCTGTTCCTAAAAACTGCACAGATGGGCGAAACCCACGGTTGATCTCCTCGAAGTCCTTGTTTTAGGAGGTAGATTTGATGTGTCTTCACCAGATGTTGGGTTGGAAAAAGAAAAAATCCAAGGGTTCTGGTTGCTCTCATCTCCTTTTGGTTTGCCCTGTTGGAGGTACTGATGAGGAGGGAATGGTAGGAAGAAACTAATAAAAGAGATTGTTGTTATTTTTTTTTTGAGACGGAGTCTTGCTCTGTTGCCCGGGCTGGAGTGCAGTGGCGGGATCTTGGCTAACTGCAACCTCTGTCTCGGGGTTTAAGCAATTGTCCTGCCTCAGCCTCCCGAGTAGCTAGGATTACAGGCGCCTGCCACCATGCCCGCGTAATTTTTGTATTTTTAGTAAGACGGGGTTTCACCATGCTGGCCAGGCTGGTGTCAAACTCCAGATCTCAAGTGATCTGTCTGCCTGGGCCTTCCAGAGTGCTGGGATTACAGGCATGAGCCACCATGCCGGGCCTGATTAGTTTTAAAAAAGTTGAAGCACTGGTCTAATGGAATCCTGTTACTCCTCAGTGGCTTGGACTCAATTGCATTGGCAGAGACTTGAAGCTTAGTGCGATTTGAATTTGGGGTAACAGTAGGAAGACATATTGGAAATGTACTCCTCCCATCCCATTTATAAAACCAGTTTATTTTTATTCAGATACAATTTATATACCGTAAAATTCTCCCTTTCGTCACTGAACACAAATTTAGTTTTAAAGAATATTTTCATATTTTAAGTGAAGGCCTTTTAGAATTATAATAGTGAGAAGATATTGGTTAAATTTATCAGCAGCTCCTGAATATTTGGTCATTAATGCATGTTATGCAAGGAAATTTCAAGCTTTTAGCCCACTTGCAAGTTTCTTGAGTAAGTATAATGTTTATGTGATTGAAGTGCACCAGAGATACTTTTAGGTTTTGGCACTGAGTGGTATAAGAAAAGAATTCATTAGTTGGTGCGATGACTGTGTCATCCTTTGCGTGGGTTACCTTTTGGCAAAGGAAGATGGTACACCTGACCAAAGAATTTTCTGGAGGTAAAGGATGCAAGTATAAAAGATAGGATACAAAGTACCTGTACTGTCACTGTTTGCTTTTTTTTTTTTTGAGACTGAATCTCCCTCTGTCGCCCAGGCTGGAGTGCAGTGGTGCGATCTTGGCTCACTGCAACTTCCGCCACTCGGGTTCAAGCAGTTCTCCTGCCTCAGCCTCCCGAGTAGCTGGGACTACAGACGCAGGCCACCACGCCCGGCTAATTTTTTGTATTTTAGTAGAGATGGGGTTTCACTGTGTTGCCCAGGCTGGTCTGGAACTCCTGAGCTCAGGCAATCTGCCCGCCTCTGCCTCCCAAAATTCTAGGATTACAGGCGTGAGCCACCGTGCCCGCCTTTGCTTTTTTGTTTGTTCGAGACGGAGTCTTGCTCTGTCTCCCAGGCTGGAGTGCAGTGGCGTGATCTTGGCTCACTGCAACCTTCGTCTCCCGGGTTCAAGCTATTCTCCTGCCTCAGCCTCCTGAGTAGCTGGGATTACAGGTGCCCACCACCACGCCTGGCTAATTTTTTTGTATTTTTAGTAGAGATGGGGTTTCACCATGTTGGCCAGGCTGGTTTCAAACTCCTGACCTTAAGTAATTTGGTCACCTCCAGCCTCCTGAAGTGCTAGGACTGTGCCTGGCTTTGTTTTGTTTTGTTTTGTTTTGTTTTGTTTTGAGACGGAGTCTTGCTCTGTCAGGCTGGAGTGCAGTGGCGCAATCTCAACTCACTGCAACCTCCGCCTCCCGGGTTCAAGCAGTTCTTCCACCTCGGCCTCCCGAGTAGCTGGGACTACAGGCCACTACGCGCGGCTAATTTTTGTATTTTTAGTAGTAGAGACGGGGTTTCATCATGTTGGCCAGGATGGTCTTGATCTCTTGACCTCATGATCGCCTGCCTCAGCCTCCCAAAGTGCTGGGATTACAGGTGTGAGCCACCGCCCCTGACCTGTTTTGTGTTTTTTAAGTGAGAGGTCTTGTTGTGTGGCCTAGGCTGGGGTGCAGTGGCTGTTCACAGGCACAATCATAAGGCACTACTGGGCTCAAGCGATCCTCTTGCCTTAGCCTCCCAATAGCTGGTACTACAGGCTCAGTGTCGCTAAACCCAGCCCCATGTATTATTATCACTATTGTTGAAAGCTGAAGTTTTTTGAAATTTGGTGAAGCATAACTAGTAGGGTGTTTTCTGTCCTCTCAGACTTTGCTGAATGGAATTATGAATTCAACCCACAGGATATCTGAATTGCTGTAATATTATAGTATTAGTATAGGTGGTCAGTGTTTGTCACGAATTTCTTTCCAGAATGAATTAGACATTCTAGACCTTGCTCGCTTCCAAATACCTGATCCTTACCTGAGCCTGGGAGGTCAAGGCTGCAGTGAGCCGTGATCACATCCCTGTTCTCTTGCCTTTGTGACAGAGTGAGACCCTGTCTCCAAAAACAAAGATAAAACAGATATCTGACCCAACACATTTTACAAGTTTTAAATTTCTGAAAAGTATTAAAGATTAAAGGTAGATTGAGTGCTATGTGAGGTTTGCACTTAAGACGGCACATGTCTTATTTTGTTAAATAATGTAACTATTGGTATTTGGGGGAGGAATTTCACATTTCGTAGTTCCCTTTCTTTCTAGTTTTCCTCCTTTAATTTAGGTGTTAACTAACATTTAATTATTGGATCCTTATCTCCTAGAGAGTGGAGACCTCATTAATTCTGTACAAACACCTCTGGATACAGGTATTTTGCACAATGCCTTTCAAATCATAGGTACTTGATTATTTGAATTTAGAGGCTACTTAACTTAATGCCTGAAGTTTATCTCATGACTTAGGAACATGCTGTGGTTTCTTCCTATTTGGCTGTGGAAAAGGCATTATTTTGCTTGTTTTGACAGCAGCCATAAATGGTAGGAATATACATAGTTCTCAGAACGATTACCAGCCTGTCTCCTGCCCCAAGTTGTCCTCTTCTTATCTTGAACATCTCCTTAAAGTATCAGTGAGGTTAATGAAGGATTCATTTTGCATTTAGATGTGAAATAATTTAAGGGCTGTGTTGTTAAAACTCAGCCTCCTTATTTTATGCCCATTGAATTTTTAACTGTAAAATTCAGTCAGCATTAAATAAAAGTGAGCACGGGTAGGAGAATCCCTGGTAGAATCTGATTTATTATTTTTTTGAGACTGCATTTCACTCTGTCACCCAGGCTGGAGTGCAGTGGTACCATCTCTGCTTACTGCAACCTCTGCCTCCTGTGCTTCAGCCTCCCAAGTAGCTAGGATTACAGGCGCCTGCCACCACCCCTGGCTGGTTTTTGTGTTTTTAGTAGAGATGGGTTTCACCATGTTGGCCAGGCTGGTCTCCAACTCCTGACCTCAAGTGATCTGCCTGCCTCAGTGAGCCACTGTACGCAGCCTTGATTTATTCTTATCAGTTCTTATGTAGTAAGAATGTAGGAGATGTCTTCAACACTAATGATCAATTAAAGAAAAAATATGAGAGATATGGTTACTCTATGGTGAGAAGAGTAAAACTAATACATATTTCTACTTCTAAAGATTAAATGGTAAGAAGTATGTTGGATTGGAACAAAGTGTGCTATTTTATAATTTATGAAACCTGTAAAACATAGGATAATCTGGAAATCTTACATATAGGCGTCATACCAGTGTAGCATTTTAATGCTTTCATTTTGTTTTTTTTTCCTTTGTTTTCCTATGACAGTGTTGACACCATATTAATATTTTGGAATAGACTTTTTCCAACTCTTATGTATATGTGGGTATTTCATTAAATGAGTTCTATGGTCAGGTAAGGTTGGAAAATGTTATGCTAGAATGATCTGTGTTTACCACTTCTGTCTCAGAAAGGGATTTTTATGAGATAATGGGCATATAGTGATGAAGCAGGAAATCTCTTCTGAGGTTGGCACGAAGACAGGAGATGAGGTAATACAATCTGCAGTGTCTTAGCACAGAGCTGATTTGGGGTACACTGGAGGTGGAAGGATTTGCTACTAGGTGAATACTAAAGAAACACGCCACAGGGATTTTGACACAAAGCATTCATTCATGGACCGAGTCTCTTTCTGCTACCACTCTGCTCTGAGAATTTCATTATCTGAAGCTGAAAAAGTTGGCTTTCTTATTGAGCTCAAAGTTGTTTCTCATATTCGACAAACACTTTTATAGCACTTACTTGGTAGTGTTCTAAGCACTTTACAAATAATCAATTTGTGAGGAAACTGAGGTATGATTCAGGTCATATAGCCTGGCCAGTTTCCCTCCCAGAAACTGCTTTCTTTTCTTTTTTTTTTTTTTAGGACAGAGTCTCTCTCTGTCACCAGGCTGGAGTGCAGTGGCTCCATCTCAGCTCACTGCAACCTCCGCCTCCCTGGTTCAAGTGATTCTTGTGCCTCAGCCTCCTGAATAGCTGGGACTATAAGCATACACCACCATACCCAGCTAATTTTTGTATTTTTAGTAGAGACAGGGTTTCACCATGTTGGGCGGGATGGTCTCCATCTCTTGACCTTGTGATCCACCTGCCTCAGCTTCCCAAAGTGCTGGGATTACAGGCGTGCGCCACTATGCCTGGCCACTGCTTTTGTTTTTGAACAAGTGTTGGTCGGGGGGTTTTGTTAAGATTTATGCTCATAATGCATGGAAAGTTTTGTTGTTGTTTTTTCTTTGAGATGGAGTCTTGCCCTGTTGCCTAGGCTGGAGTGCAGTGGCGTGATCTCGGCTCACTGCAACCTCCGCCTCCTGGGTTCAAGTGATTCTCCTGCTTCAGCCTCCCAAGTAGCTGGGTTTACAGGCGTCTGACACCATGCCTGGCTAATTTTTTATATTTTTAGTAAAGAAGGGGTTTCACTGTGTTGGCCAGGCTGGTTTCCAACTCCTGGTCCTGACCTCAGGCGATCCACCCACCTTGACCTCCGAAAGTGCTGGGATTACACCGCCCCCTGCCTGAAAGATTTTTAAAAATGATGTTGTGATATTGATGTTAGTTCAGTTTCTATGCATATGAAACATTTACCACATGAAAATGTTACCCCAGTGGATTAGCGAAATGCCATCAAAAGAGGGTTAGAGATTTGGCGTTTAGGTTGACAAGTGTATGCCTACAGTGCCAGTGATAGAAATAGGAAGTATAATTTTTACCTTTTAAGAAACTAAGCTGTTCATCATCAGGGGGACTATTGGATAGCTAAATTGGTTGGTGGCTTTAAGCAAATTGCCCCAAATGTAAACCCCTTGATTTAAGATGAAGTCTCTATGCTTGGAAACAAATTATGTTTCAGAACTTAATTAGTAGAATAAACCAAACAAAAAACTTTTTCTGGTTTCAGCAAAGAAGAGTTTACATTTAGATGATGAAATTTTTTTTTTTTTTTCAAAAATGCTTTTACTTTATTTTTCTTTCTTAATTTCCTTTGGGAAAGGGGTAATGTCTTTGTTTTTTACATGAGGGAAATATACAGGTAACTTGCTCAAGGGCTACATAAAATGACACTTTATTGAAGTGGTTTTAGATTGTTCCATCTGTTGAGCTCTACCATCCAAATCTTTTATAAATATTAGATGAATACTCTGCTCTTTGTTGTAGTCAGATCAAGTTCTCCTAAAGTCAGATATTAGAAAAGGCATATTTTAAAAAATCACATAGGGTTTTAGAGAGAAGTACTGTCACATCCCATGCCGACGTATGGTTTGTCAGAGGAGAGACAATCCCAAGTGCATTTTTTAGGTACTGCCTGCCATGCAGTGTTTCTTTCAGCAAGGGAAATAAAGGAAAATTAAAATGTCTCGTTTATACAACTTTAAATTGTGTTTTTTAAAATTCAAAATCTTTAGATATTCCATGATTTTTACATTTAAAAATATGTTTTTAAATGCAAGGATGGTGGCTTCTGGTTAGACATCAGCAGTGTGAGATCCTAACGTCAGCAAAAAATGACATGAAAGAAAGTATTGATTCCATGTCTGATTTTATATTTAAGCAGCCAATGGCAAATGTCCTCAAAATGGAATCAGATGTTTGTAACGTAATACTTAAGAAAAATGATGAGTGCATGTTTTTTTACTTTTAAGTATTCTCTGTGCTGCCTGGCTTAAGACATAAACTGATGTAAAAATAAATGACTGCTTGCATAATTTATGTGATGTCCTGCTCCTGATCCTGTTTGTATTGATTTTTCTAAAAGGCTTTTGTGGCCACAGGAACCAATCTGTCTCTCCAGTTTTTTCCGGCCAGCTGGCAGGGAGAACAGCGACAAACACCTAGCCGAGAGTATGTCGACCTAGAAAGAGAAGCAGGCAAGGTAGGAAACATTTCTTTGCAATTTAAATTACTGTGGGTTGTTTTGTTAGAGATTATCTGGTAATTTACATTTTAATAAAGATGACAGATCTGATTACACCGGCATATGCTCAGATTTGTTTTCATTCCATGTTATAAGGATGTAATATAATTTTTTTTTTTTTTTTTTGAGACGGAGTTTTGCTCTTGTTGCCCAGGCTGGAGTGCAGTGGTGTGATCTCAGCTCACCGCATCCTCTGCCTTCTGGTTTCAAGCAATTCTCCTGCCTCAGCCTCCTGAGTAGCTGGGATTACAGGCATCTGCCACCAGGCCTGGCTATTTTTTGTGTTTTTAGTAGAGACGGGGTTTCACTATGTTGGCCAGGCTGGTCTTGAAATCCTGACCTCAGGTGATCCGCCTGCCTCGGCCTCCCAGAGTGCTAGGATTACAGGCGGGAGCCACTGCTCCAGGCCAATATAATTTTTTAAAACTACTGTTTAACTTTTATATCATTTTATTTCTAATTTCATGTGCATAATAAGGAAAATAACATTCAGAACAATTTCTTTAAAAGGTTGACAAGATACATTTTGTTTACGAAAATATATGTAACTATAATACTATAAAAATTAAAAGCAAAATGGAGAAAAAGCTCTACAGGTTTAAAAATTGATAGTACTTAGAAATGGCTCATAGGTAACTTTCTAATTCCATTAACAGAGCAAATTTACATTTGAGAAAAGCAGTGTGAAAACTTTTAACTTGGAAATATATTTTTTTGTTTTGAGAAAAAGTTTCTGGGCTGGGCGTGGTGGCTCACGCCTGTAATCCTAGCACTTTGGGAGGCCGAGGTGGGTGGATCACCTGAGGTCAGGAGTTCAAGACCAACCTGGCCATCATCATGAAACCCCATCTTTATTAAAAAAAAAAAAAAAGAGAGAGAAAAAGTTTCTGGAAACATGTCTTACAGTTTTGATGTTAGAAGTTTAGGTTAAAGATACAAATATATAGGTAAAACGTTTAAGCTACGAGCCTTATTTCAAGTCTGCGTTAAATGTATTACATGATTTTGGTGATTTTTTTTTTTTTTTTTGAGACGGAGTCTTATTCTGTCACCCAGGCTGGAGTACAGTGGTTCCATCTCAGCTCACTGCAACCTCCACCTCCCGGGTTCAAGTGATTCTTCTGCCTCAGCCTCCTGAGTATCTGGGATTACAGGCACGCACCATCATGGCTAATTTTTTGTATCTTCAGTAGAGACGGGGGTTTCACCATGTTGGTCAGGCTGGTCTCGAACTCCTGACCTTGTGATCCACCCACCTTTACCTCCCAAAGTGCTGGGATTACAGACGTGAGCCACCTCGCCTGGCCTGGTGAAATTTTAATGAATAGCATCTTGGATTAATTGACTTCTTGAAATGAAATTTTTAAAGTAGAAGCACTCTTTTGGATCCAGTTTTACACTCATTATTTCTCCTGGGTTTTCTTCGCAGTGTGTTTTTGTACTCATTTCTATCAACTTATACTAAGTTAGTTTTCTAAGTGTCATCGTGAATAGCATAAACTGCCACTTCTACGTAAAACGTAAGAAATGTCTAAATACTCCTTTGAGAAAATTTAAAAGGTATTTTTATTAGGAAAAAAATTTTAATCTTGTTTGTATATATATAATGAAGAATTTTTTGTTTTCACCAATTTTATAGAATTAGATTTGATCTTTTGAGTGTGACAAAACAACTAATCTTTGGATTGGAAAAAGGAAAATAGACTCTACGATTTTAAAAAACGAGTGGTAACCAGGCAACTTGCTTTCCTGTGTGTTAGCTTGTTTGCTTGGAAAATTAAAAGTGAATGTTCTAGAATTTACTATTTGGTAGTTCTTACACAGTATATAAGGGAGAATATGAGAAGTCCTTGTAGGATTATTGTTTTTTTTTGCCCTTTTGGTGCGTATATGTATGATTAAATGAAAAAATTATTATTTTTTCTTGTTTGAACACTTCCTTAAAGTTAAAAATGGTGGCTCAGATAATAAAGACATAAACCAAAAAAAAAATTGTTTTTGTGTCAGCTTTAGCCCAAAACTATTTCAAGACTTTGAGAGTGACATCTCAGTGTTACTGAAATCTTCCAGTACTTAATAACTAACAAATGGGTTGTTAACTCTACCAGAAGTTAGGTTTGCTGAATTAATGATACCGCTTCCCTGAAGACCACATTATCCTTGAACTTAAGCCATTGAGATGTTTTTAGTTATATGACCAAAAATAACAAAAACGTTAGATGGTTTATTCTAGTACAGTCATGTGTCACTTAATGACAGGGATCTGTTCTGGGAAATGTGTTGCTAGGTGATTTTTACCACCGTATGTATATAGAGTGTACTTCCACAGACCTAGATGGTATAGCCTACTACACACTTAGTCGATGTGGTATAGTCTCTTTCTCCTAGGCTACCAACCTGTACTGTACAGCATGTTACTGTACTGAATACTATAGTCAACTGTAACACAGTGGTAAGTATTTGTGTATCTTGATGTATCTAAACATAGAAAAGATATGGTAAAAATACAATATGAAATAATGATATACCTGTATAGGGCACTTACCTGGAATGGAGCTTGTAGGACTGGAAGTTGTTGTGGGTGAGTCAGTTGAGTAAGTGGTGAATGAATGTGATTCTGTAGATTATATGTACATAGTACACTTAGGCCACACTAAATCTATAAAAATTAAGCAGTTGCACTACAGTGTTACAATGGCAATGATGTCACTAGGCAGTAAGAATTTTTCAGGTTTATTATAATCTTACAGGACCACTGTCATATATGTAGTTCATTGTAGGTTGAAATGTTGTTAATGCAGTGCATGACTGTATTTAAAAAATATGTTTTTAATTATATTAGGAAGAGTGATAGAACTGATGCAAGCTATTAGGAAATGTACATTTTATTAATACTGGTTTTGGAAGTTTTTTTCTGTAAAGGGACAAATGTAAATATTTTCAGTTTTGTAGGCTTTCAGGCTGTGTCACAACTACTCAACTCTGTAACTACTTAACTCTGCTGTTGTAGTGTGAAAGAGACCCTAGACAACATGTAAACAATTGAGAGTGGCTGTGTTCCAAAAGTGGTGACACTGGCAGAAATCAGTGTCTTTCCCTCAGATGTAAATCTGTAAATGTTTATGAATATATTCTGTATTTCTCAAATAGAATTTTGCCAACATCTGTACTATTTCTGTACTATTTTTTTTTCTAGAAGGAAAAAAAAGCATTTTAAGGCAAAAACTCCTGCTGTACTGCTCCATGCCATGCTAATAAAGGTCTCCAGTGAATTTAGAGAAAAGGCATCCATGGAGCTCAGACTGTGGGGTCTCGAATTTCTCTTCTTTTTTTTATGGTCTGTTTCTTATAACCATTAGATTTTGTTTCTGTCCCCACAGGACTAGGACTAGAAGCAAAGAAAATTGAAGGCACTTCTCCAAATGTTAATTATTTGCCTCTGTTCCTTATATTGGGTTCCAAATCAGTGTCTTCTTCCATATTCTCTTAGCTGAGTTACCTCCTGAAGCAGCTTAGTTCTCATCCAATTCAGTGCAGCTTTTAGAAGCTATAGCTGTTAAGGCTTTAGAGTTAGGCAAAATTGAGTTAAGTTCTGGCTCCTTCATTTACTGCAATGTAACTTTGGGCATGTCTTTTAATCATTATAATCCTCAGTTGTAAAATGAGATTAATGCATACTTCCCAGAGTTGGCCGTTGAGAATAACTGAAATAGTGTATGTAAAGTGTTCTGGTCACTACTGTACCTATCACAGTTATCCAAAAATTTATTCATTCAGAAGTCCTTTGTTGAACACCTGTTATGTGTACTGAGCATTGTCCTAGTTATTTGAGATACATCAGTGAACAAAGCAAAGATCCTTAATAGACAACATACATAATAAATAAATTATGTAATAGCTTACAACGTGACAGTAGCTTTGGGGGAAAAGGAAAGGTATTATAGGATAAGGGTGATCAGTGAGCAGGAACGTTTGCAGTTTTAAATTGGGTAGTCTGGGTAAGGAAGATCATACCTCAGCCAAGACGTAAAGGAGGTTAGGGAATGATGAGCCATGCAGGGGTCAGGGATAGAGGTTGGGGAAGTGGAGAGATGTTCCAGACAGAGGAAACGGCTATTAAAGAGCCCCAGAGTGGCACCCTGTGTTTGATCAATAGCAGGCAGGCCATTGTGGCTGGAGTAGACTGAGAAAGAAGTAGTAGTAGATGAAATCAGAAATAACAATGAGGCCGGTTCATATGACCATGGTAGGCCATTGTAACCACATGGGATTTTTATTCTGAGTGAGATTGGGAATAGTTTTGAGTGTTTTGTTAGCTTATTTTTTACGGACAGGGTCTTGGTATGTTACCCAAGCTGACTCAAACTCCTGGACTCAAGTTATCCTCTCACTCAGCTTCTACAGTAGCTGGGACTAAAGGCATGCTCCTGCACCTGGCTCAGGCTTTTGAGCAGATAAATGATATGATCTGCGTTAGGTTTTGACACTCATGCTAACTGCTAGGTTAATAATAGATTATAGGGGGCAAAAGTGAGCAGGCTATTGCAGTAATCTTGGTGGGAGACCAGGATGGTAGCAGTAGAGGTAATGAGAAATGGTCATATCCTGGATGTATTTTGAGGTAAAGGCAACAGGATTTGCTTATGAATTAGATACGGCATGTGAGAAAGAAGAGTGAAGAATGACTCCAACTTAGGCTGAGGAAGGAGAATTGTTTGAACCAGGGATGCGGAGGTTGCGGTGAGCCAAGATCATGCCATTGCACTCCAGCCTGGGCAAAACTCTGTCTCAGAAAAAAAAAAAAAGAATGACTCCAACTTTTTGGCCAGAGAAACTGGGAATATGGTGTTACTGTTATCCGGGATGGGAAAACTGGCTGGAACAATTTTGAGCAGCAGGTTAGGTCAGTGTAGGCCATGTGAGGTTGTGGTGGGAGCTTGTTATTGCAGCTTGTTTCTTTACCACTTTTTTTTTTTTTTTGAAATGGAGTCTCGCTCTGTCATCCAGGCTGGAGTGCAGTGGTGTGATCTCAGCTCACTGCAACCTCCATCCCCTGGGTTCAAGCAGTTCTCTGCCTCAACCTCCCAAGTAGCTGGGATTACAGGTGTCTGCCACCATGCCAGGCTAATTTTTGTATTTTTAGTAGAGATGGGGTTTCACTATTTTGGCGAGGCTGGTCTTGAACTCCTCACCTTGTGATCCACCCACCTAGGCCTCCCAAAGTGCTGGGATTACAGGCGTGAACCACCGCGCCTGGTCTTTTTGTGTTTTATTTTATTAGAGAGAAGGTCTCGCTCTGTCACCCAGGTTGGAGTGCAGTGATGCAATTATAACTCACTGTAATCTCAAACCTCAAACTCCTGGGCTCAAGAGATCCTCCTGCCTCAGCCTTTTTTTTTCCCCCAAAGGCAAGGTCTCATTCTGTTGCCAGGCTGGAGTACAGTGGTGCCATCATGGCTCACTGCAGCCTCAATCTCCCAGGCTCAGGTGATCCTTCCATCTCAGCCTCCTGAGTAGCTGGGACCACAGCACCTCACCTGTAATCCCAGCACCTCCATGCCTGAAGTTATTTTTGTATTTTTTGTGGAGATGGGGTTCTATTATGTTGCCTAGGCTGGTCTCGAACTCCTGGCCTCAAGTAATCCTCCTGCCTTGGCCTCCCAAAGTGCTGGGATTACAGGCATGAGCCACCATGCCCAGGCTTGTTTTTGTGTGTGTGTGTGTGTGTGTGTGTGTGTGTGTGTTTCTATGTGTTTCATTATTTTTTCTTCCTCAGTCTCTTGACTGGCTAGGTCAACAGGTATTTGCCAAAACATCTGGCTAATTTTTAAATTTTTTCGTAGAGAAAAAAATTTGCTCAGGCTGGCCTCAAACTCCTGGCTTTCAGTATTCCTCTCATCTTGGCCTCCCAAAGTGCTGGGATTACAGACATGGGTCAGTGCATCCAGTCTGAGTTTTAACAAATGTATACACCCATGTAAATGCTACCACACTCAAGATGTATTTCAGTCACCCCCAAAGATTTCCTTGTGCCCCTCTGCCGGAATCTGGGACTGGCTGGACTGGGTGATTCTGCCTCAGTGTCTCTCATGAGGTTGCAGTCAAGCTTTTGCCTGGGGCTGTGCAGTCTCTGAAGACTTGACTAGAACTGAAGGATCTGCCTGTTGGTAGGTGGCTTCACTTCCTAGTCATGCTTCTCCATAGAGAGAAAAAGAGTGAAGCCACCATGCCTGCCTATCTGTCTGTCTGTCTGTCTATCTATCTATCTGACAGAGTCTCGCTCTGTTGCCCAGGCTGGAGTACAGTGGCGCAATCTCAGCTCACTGCAACCTCTGCCTCCTGGGTTCAAGCAGTTCTCCTGCCTCAGCCTCCCAAGTAGCTAAGGTTATAGGCATACACCACTACGCCTGGCTAATTTTTGTATATTTAGTAGAGACAGGGTTTCACCACTTTTGGCCACGCTAGTCTCTAACTAATCTCCGGTGATCTGCCCACCTCAGCTTCCCAAAGTACTGGGATTATAGGCGTGAGCCACTGCGCTCAGCCCACTGTGCCTTTTATGATCTATTCTTCAAGTCACTTTCATGCCTTTTATGATCTATTCTTTGAGTCACTTGTTGCTTAGCCTGTTCATTAGAAGCTGGTCACTAAGTCTAGCCCACATTCAACAGGGAGGGAGGGATTACACATGGATATGATACCAAGAGGCTGGGATCATTGAGGCCATCTTGGAGGTGAACTACAATAATACTCACTTAAATTTAGTGAACTAAAAAAAAATTAGAATCCTAGTAGAGTGGAAACAAAAAGTTCTGTGTTCTCTTTTATTTGAAATACAGTTCTATGTTTTAAGAAAATGGGCTCGGCTGGGCGTGGTAGCTCACGCCTGTAATCCCAGCACTTTGGGAGGCTGAGGCAGGTGGATCACGAGGTCAGGAGTTCGAGACCAGCCTGGCCAACATGGTGAAACTCCATCTCTACTAAAAATAGAAAAATTAGCTGGGTGTAGTGGTGGGTGCCTGTAATTCCAGCTACTTGGGAGGCTGAGACAGAGAACTGCTTGAACCCAGGAGGTGGCAGCTGCAATGAGCTGAGACCATGCTATTTCACTCCAGCCTGGGCAACAGAGTGAGACTCCATCTCAAAAAAAGAAAAAAAAAAGAAAGAAAGAAAATGGGCTCATAGAAATTAGTCCTTTTATTCATTCTGTTGCTTATGTGGCTGTAGGAATATTTTCAAATCAAGGACTTCCATATGGAAGGTCTGTTAATGGGTGACTGATTATAAGTATATACTTTACATATGACGAAGTCAGAGCACAAAATTTTATAATCCTTCAAATATATTTGAAACTTTTATACCCAGGTTTCTGGTGAGCTATTTACGTTGGTTCTTAATAAGGATCTCTCTCGGAAATGATTTAAACTAATACAGTATAGTAGAAAGAGCTCTAGATTTAAGTTAAGACAATCATAACTATTTTCTTTAACATGTAAATGAGGACCAGAATATCTGCCCTATTCATGTGCCTCATGTGAGAATTCAATGTAGTACCAGCATATGTGAAAATATTTTTTAAATTGTAAACCCCTATCCACAGTTAAGCTATTCAGTGGTTCTGTAGGGTGAGATTATAGCTGATTGACAGAGTGTTTGTGCTACAGCATGCCTTAGGTAAGCTTCACTTCAGGTAGTTGAACAGTGTTGGAACGCTACATCTTTCCCAAGTGTTTCATCCTGATGTGTTATAAACACTGGCAGCCAAAATGTTCTTAATTTTTCTTTAAACCAACTTAGCTGTCAAAAGACAAGGAAAAGCAACTAATCAGAATTTAAATCATTCTTAAGTTAAAATTTTATAGACCAAGCAACTCCAATTCCTTTGATCTTTCTTCTTAGGACATATTTCCAGTTACTTTTATTTCAAACAAATACAAGTGATTATGGTTGACCATAAATTATTAGTCTTGAGTGGTCAGATTAATGGTTTTTACATGCATTCTGTGTCTCATAAAGCTTCACTGGGATTTTGAAATAACGATTGTATGTACTTTGTGATCCCAGTTTGTGGGTACAAAGATAAGGAGTATGAACATCATTTCATAAAAGGAAAAAAATGAACTTTACAGTGCTTCTGTTCACCATTTTGTTCTGTGAAAACTGAATATACTATCTAGTTTTTACTACATTGACCTCAGAAAACGAGAGGTTAAACTTTTTTTTTTTGACACAAAGTTTCACTCTTGATGCCCAGGCTGGAGTTCAGTGGTGTGATCTCAGCTCACTGCAACCTCTGCTTCCCTGGTTCAAGCCCACCACCACGCCTGGCTGATTTTTGTATTTTTAGTAGAGATGGGGTTTCACTATATTGGCCAGGCTTATGTCGAACTTCCTGACCTTGTGATCCACCCACCTCGGCCTCCCAAAATGCTGGGATTACAGGTGTAAGCCACCTCACCCAGCCCGAGGTTAAACTTTTTTATGGTTGTTACATTCCTGTTTATAGCTTATGATTTTAATTGATAGTCAAATACATTAATATCAGACATTGAGAAGTATAAGGTATATGTCACTAGAGTAGCTACTTTTTAAAATGTTGATAAGTTGTATTTTTTTTTTCTTCTGGACCTTTTATACTTAAAAGTATTTAAATCATTTATTTTTATGAGCATAAAATAACAAAGCAAAATCCAACAAGATTGGTTTTAATAAGTAGGGACAGAATTTTAAATAGCCTTTTCTAATAAAGATCTATGGCTCTGCTTCTTCTGGAATCTTTTACGTACTTGCCTGCAGGATCTTGTCCCAAAATAAATACAGTGTTTGTTTATATACCATCCACAATTTGGCAGAGTTTACAGGACTTCTTGATATTAGCTTTGAGAAATCCCTATTTAAGCTCAAGAAGTTTCCTCTCCTTTCTTTATAGATAGCCCAGTCATTCCAAATAAAAGATCTCTGTGAGAAAGCTTTGGAGTGTGATTTTCTTCAAGAGAAATTGAGGCAACTTTACAGATATCTCATTACATCTGGATTTTAAGTATTTGAATTCAACTAAAATATGAATTGACAGCACTTAGTTATTGACATTGGTGTGTTGAAATATGGTTTTTAAAAACATGTTTTAGTTATACTGTAATAACTGAATCATAAAATTTAGAACTGGTAGCTGTGAGCTTACGTGTGTGTGTGTGTGTGTGTATTTGACACCTTTGTATCTGGAAAAGCGTTTGTATTTTTAAAGAAAAGTTTTTATTTTAGTTATTTTTCAATCAAAGAGAGGAAGTTGACTTTCTGAAAAAGTTAAAATGTTTTGGCTGGGTGTGTTGGCTCATGCCTGTAATCCCATTACTTTGGGAAGCCCAGGCGAGCAGATCACCTGAGGTAAGGAGTTCGAGACCAGCCTGGCCAACATGATGAAA
Organism: Ateles fusciceps; assembly: GCA_036589455.1. Classification (NCBI taxonomy): domain Eukaryota; kingdom Metazoa; phylum Chordata; class Mammalia; order Primates; family Atelidae; genus Ateles; species Ateles fusciceps. Next base: position 22,882,910 of record JAZHEH010003205.1, on the reverse strand, counting down.
CCCACCTCTACTAAAAATGCAAAAAATTATCCAGGTGTGATGGTCTGTGCCTGTAATCCCACCTACTCTGGAGGCTGAGGCAGGAGAATCACTTGAACCCGGTAGGCAGAGGTTGCAGTGAGCCAAGATTGCACCTCTGCACTCCAGCCTGGGTAACAGAGCAAGACTCTGTCTAAAAAAAAAAAATTTTAATGTTTTAAAATTAGTATGTCATAGTACTTTCCAGTTAGAGTTACATGAATCTACATACGTGGTAAATGCACCTCTGAAGCACTTGAAGATTATGTTGTCCTTTTTTCCCTTCTTTTGAATTGCATTATTGCCATTTTGATGTAAAGGTGAAATTTTCATACATGACCTTTCCTGAATTATATATGTTCCAAGGGACAGAGGCAGAAATATATATGTCTGAGAAGAGCATCCTTTACTCTTTCCCTTCTTGCTTCTACTTTCTGCATTTTTTTGAGATGGAGTCTTGCTCTGTTACCTAGGCTGGAGTACCGTGGTGTAGTCTTGGCTTACCGCAATCTCTGCCTCCCAGGTTCAAGTGATTCTCCTTCTTCAACCTCCCAAGTAGCTGAGATTACAGGCACCCGCCACCACGCCTGGCTAATTTTTGTGGTTTTAGTAGAGGTGGGGTTTCACCATGTTGACCAGGCTGGTCTCGAACTCCTGACCTCAGGTGATCTACCCACCTCCTCAGCCTCCCAAAGTGCTGGGATTACAGGCGTGAGCCACCATACCTGGCCTGTTTTTTTCTTTCTTTCTTTTTTTTTTTTTTTTTTTTTAAACTGGATCTCTCTCTGTCACCCAGGCTGGAGTGCAGAGGTATGATCTTGGCTTACTGCAACCTCTGCCTCCTGGGCTTAAGCAGTCCTCTCACCTCAGCCTCCCAAGTAGCTTGAACCATAGGCATGCGCCACCATGCCCAGGTAATTTTTTCATTTTTTTGTAGATACGGGGTCTCACCATGTTTCCCAGACTGGTTTCAGATTCCTGGACTCAAGCAATTCACCCACCTTGGCCTCTCATAGTGCTGGTATTACAGGCGTGTACCCATCATTTCTTTTTAATGATTAATTCAAATGCTGTCAGGATAAAGACTGTTGAAATGTTCTTGATTGAAGAAGTTGATTTCTTTGTAGCACTGCTATGCCCTAGTTTTACGGCTTCCCATTTTCACTTGTAATTTTTCGATCAGCATTATTGAGGTATAATTTACATACAATATAGCTCACCTGTTTTAAGTATACAAGTCTGTGACAACTATGTATTATTCAGTAGCATAACCACCACCAAAGTCAAGATATAGAATATTTCCATTGCTTCAAAAAGTTCCCTCATGCCCCTTTCCAGGAAGCGTTCTAATCGATGCATACATACATGCACTGATACTTTTGTGATCCTCATCTTACAGGGAAGAAAACATTAGTAATTTCTTCTTAACAGCATAAAAATGCTGTTTACTTTCAGGTGCAGAGACTGTTTCTTCAATATTATTTTTTAATATTTTTCTATAGAGGATCGGAAGCTACAGACAAGCTCAGGTGTAACAGACAATGATATGGTAGAGTTTAATTGTTGTTACCTATTTTTATGAAAGTATACATGTAAACAGTTGGAAATTATTATCTATCACAAGCTTTTCAGTTTAAGCTGGGCCTCCTCAAATTATTGGGTATTTAGGAACTAAGAATTTTAAATAACATTTAAGTGTGCTTCAATGCCATGTGTGGAAACTGTATTAAAAAAATAAAATGTGCCTCTTGGCAGTATTGCTGTGCTTTCAGGACTCTGATGCAGGCTGTACCATGTGTCCTAAGAAGGAAAGGGCTGAGTCTGGGAATGGTTGGCGGGTTGTTTTTGTGGATGAAAAACCTTTTACCCATGTATGCAGCCAGTACCGAGATTTTTTGTGTTTTAAAGGTCAGATACAAAGGCAGGTTAATCTTCAGATTAAAACAAAAGGATGGCCTAGAAACTTGTGACTTTGACATTTACATTAGAAGAATTTAGATGTTTTCAAATAAACAGATCTTCCGCCCCTATAGTAGATGTTCAAAGTTCTGTATAACAACAATGATAGTCTCTAATAATTGTGTGGCCTCACTTGCAGAACATTGTTCTAAATAATGAGCCCTTTGGGAGAACGCTCTAAATTATTTTTTAGAATATTGTTTATTCACACCAGCTCTTTAGTCCCGAGTTTCCATCCCTTTGCTATCCAGACATTTCTGGGCCGTTTTTTACTGAGCCAGGTGCTGTGACTTGCACCTATGGTCCCATCACTCTGGGAGGCCAGTGCAGGTGGATCACCTGTGGTCGGGACTTCGAGACTAGCATGGCCAGCATGGTGAAGCTTGTCTCTACTAAGAATGCAGAAATTGTCCGAGCATAGTGGCAGGTGCCTGTGGTCCCAGGTGCTTGGGAGGCTGAGCCAGAAGAATCGCTTGAACCTGAGAGTCAGAGGGTGTAGTGGGCCAAGATCCTGCCACTCCACTCCAGCCTGGGAAACATGCTAAATTCTGTCTCAATAAATAAATAAAAATGCCGAAATTGGTCAGGCATGGTGTCACATGCCTATGGTTCCAGCTACTTGGGAGGCTGGGGCAGGAGAGTTTCTTGGGCCCGGGAGGTGGAGGCTTCAGTAAATGGAGATCACACCACAGCACTCCAGCCTGGGCGACAGAGTGAGGCTCCATCTCCAAACAAACAACAAAGAAACCTCGATAAGATTTCCTGTTTTCCTTAACTGTATTGGCCAAGGTTGAAATATCCCTCCTGAATATTCTGTATGAAAACACTGGATATGAAGAAAAAAGGAAAATTCAGGCCGTTGGTTACACTTTTAGTATTGTATCTAAAAAGACATAGCCAAGACCACCTAGGTTTTCTCCTGTGTTATCTTCTAGAAGTTTTACAATTTTGTATTTTACATTTAGACCTATGGTCCACTTGGAATTAATTTCTGTGGAACATATAAGGTCTGTATCTAGATTCGTTTTTGTGCATGTGGATGTCCAGTTGTACCAGCATGAAATCTTAATTTTTATGTGAAGACTCTTGATTTTAAAGGTTCGTTCAAGTCTTTTTTTGGTGGTAGTGGTACTGGAGAAATTACAGCTCTCCCCTCCCCTAATACACGTCTGCAGAATGCATTTATCCATCCTGGATAATCTCTGCCTCCTTTATCCCTCTTACCTGGAATGCTCTTCATCCATCCACCTAAGTTTAATTGATTCTTCAACCAGAAGGAGAGAATTAAGGTTTTTGGTTCTTCCTAACACATCTTTTCAATGTGACTATACTCACTTTTTTAAAAAGCTGTTTATAAAATATCAACATATTACATAAAGTTAAAAATTGAAACAAAATTCAGCATGTTAATTCACCAATTACACAACTGAATGGTTTTCTATTTTTTTTTTCTTTTTGAGACGGGGTTTTGCTCGTTGACCAGGCTGGAGTGCAATGGCACGATCTTGGCTCACTGCAGCCTCCGCCTCCCAGGTTCAGGCGATTCTCCTGCTTCAGCCTCCTGAGTAGCTGGAATTACAGGCATGTGCCACCACACTCGGCTAATTTTTTGTATTTTTAGTAGAGATGGGGTTTTACCATGTTGGTCAAGCTGGTCTTGAACTCCTGACCTCAGGTGATCTACCCACCTCGGCCTCCCATAGCGCTGGAATCATAGGCGTGAGCCACCGCACCCAGACACTGAGTGGTTTTTAATATATTCACAATGTGCAACCATCACCATTGTCTAATTTGTGAATGTTTCAGAACTCCGGGCCATTTTATTTATTTTTGAGACAGTCCTGTTCTGTTTGTTGCTCAAGCTGGAACGCAATGGCATGACCATGGCTCACTGCAGCCTCAACCTCCTAGGCTCAAGTGATTCTTCCACCTCGCTGGGACTGTAGGCACATGGTACTATACCAGCTAATTTTTTTTTCTTTGTGTAGAGACAGGATCTCACTATGTTACTTAGGCTGATCTTGAACTCCTGGCTGGGTTCAAGTGATCCTCCCTCTTTGGCCTCCCATGGACTATCTTAAATGCTTTTTAAGAACTGCAAAGCAGTTTTTACGGTGATTACCGCCACCACCAGGCACTGTGCTAAATGGTTTACATTATCACTAATTCTCTAATACTGCATTGTACAGAAGAAGTGTTTGATTTTAGAACACATCTGATGATAGCTTGATTTTAGAGGAAACTGAGGCCGGAGAGGCTAAGTAAATCTTCAAAAGTCATGTTACCTGTTTCTTGGTAGAGCCAGGACCCAGACCCACTTCTTTTTTACCCCCGAGTCTGCTCTTTGCATACTACACTACTGCTAATCAGTAATCATCAGGTAAGTTGATGCAGACTCCACATACCACCTTCCTAAGCCTTATTTAAAGTATTTGGTTCATCAAGTTACACACACACACACACACACACACACACACACACACACACACACACACACACACACACAGACACACACGATGAGTAGCTGGGACTATAGGCACCAGCCACCGTGCCTGGCTAATTTTTGTATTTTTAGTAGAGATGGAGTTTCACCATGTTGGCCAGGCTGGTCTGTAACTCCTGAGCTCAGGTAATTCACTCACCTTGGCCTCCCAAATTGCTGGGATGGCAGGTGTGAGCCACTGCATCCAGCCTTAATATGATCTTTTTGTTTTTTGTTTTTTTGAGATGGAGTCTCCCTCTGTTGCCAAGCTGGAGTGCAGTGGCACAATCTTGGCTCACTGCAGCCTCTGCCTCCTGGGTTCAAGTGATTCTCCTGTCTCAGCCTCCCGAGTAGCTGGGACTACAGGCTTGCGCCACCATGCCCAGCTAATTTTTGTATTTTTAGTAGAGATGGGGTTTTACCATGTTTCCAGGATGGTCTTGATCTCGACCTCATGATCCGCCCACCTCAGCCTCCCAAAGTGCTGGGATTACAGGCGTGAGCCACTGCGCCCTGCCAATATAGTCTTTTTAAACTTCATTTTGATTATTGGAAAACAACATTTAACATTCATTGTTTTATTTTAACCTTTAACTGAAGTTGTTTTTCTAACTCGTGTAAATAATGTTTTTTATTATAATCAAGCTGCTTGAAAATGACATATCAATTCTTTGGCTGGGTGTGGTGGTGCGAGCCTGTAATCCCAACACTTTGGGAGGCCGGCGTGGGTGGATCACTTGGCCTCTCTATCTCTGTGCCTTTACTTTGAACTCACTTTGCTTAAAGAAGCCCCTACCCTACTCAAACAGCTTCCTTCATTTCTTAACTCTCTCCCTAATACTGTTTCACTCAGGTTTAACTGTTACTATCTTAAGTTTATATAAGTTCTTTATAGCCTTCAAAATTTAAAATTGTTTCATAATTAAGATTTTAAAAGTAATGATGAAATAAAGGAGTCACCTTTTTTTTTTTATTTTTAGAGACGGGTCTTGGCACACTGCACCCTCCATCTCCCTGGCTCAAGCGATTCTCCCACCTAAATGTCCCGAGTAGCTGGGACTACAAGCCTGTGCCACCATGGGCAGCTAATTTTTGTAGTTTTCTGTAGAGACAGGGTCTATGTTGCCCAGGCTGGTCTAGAACTACTGGACTCAAGTGATCCACTTACCTCTGCCTCCCAAAGTGCTGGGGTTACAGGCATGAGCACCAGGCCCAGTCTACATTTTTTACTTTTTCAATGTGTTTATTGTAGTAGTCTCCCCCTTATCCAAGGTCATATATTCTAAGATTCTCAGGGGATTCCTGTACTGTTGATAGTACCAAATCCTATATATATGTTGTTTTTTCTATACATATACAACTGTGATAAAGTTTAATTTATAAATTAGGCACAGTAAGAGAATAACAACAATAACTGATAATAAAGTAGAACTTGGCTGGGCAAGGCGGCTCACAACTATAATCCCTGTGTTTTGGGAGGCCAAGGCAGGAGGATTGCTTAAGTCCAGGAGTTTGAGACCAGCCTGGACAATATTATAATGAGACCCTGTCCATACAAAAAAGTTTAAAAATTAGCTGAGTATGATGGCATGCACCTGTAGTCCTAGCTATTTGGGAGGCTGAGATGGGAGAATCGCTTGAACCTAGAAGTTTGAGGCTACAGTGAACTATGATTGAGCCATGACTCTCTATCCTGGGCAATAGAGCAAAACCGTGTCTCCGAAAAAAATAAAAACTTTTAAAAAATAAAGTAGAACACTAATAACAATATACTGTAATGTAAAATGAAGGTTATTTGAACATTTGAAGGTTATTTGAACATAAGCACCGCCATACTGCAGCAGTTGATCTGATAGGAAAGATGGCTACTAAGCAACTAATGGACATATTGCTTATATAGCATGGATGTGCTGGAGAAAGAGATGATTCACCTTCCTGGAGAGGAGTATAATTTAAAACTTGTGAATTGTTTATTTCTGGAATTTTTCATATAATATTTTTGGAGTATGACCGGGAGTAACTGAAACCATGGAGAGCAAAACTATGGCTAAGGGGAGACTACGGTACTTGATGCATTTTCCTTTTAGGAATTCTGCTAAGTAATTTTTTATTTGTTACACGTGTCTTACAAAGAATAGATAAAACCATGTACATTTTAAGAATAATAATAAAAGAAACATATATGCTGGAACTGTGATATTCAGTACGGTAGCTGTTATGCAGTCCACTTGCGGCTATTGAACACTTGTAATGTGGCTAGTGTGAATTCACACGTGATGTATGTCAAAAAACACAAACCAGATTTTGAAACCTGGTATGAAAAAATAATGTGACATATTGCAATATATATCTATTTTTTTGAGACAAGTTCTAGCTCTATCACTCAACCTGGAGTGCAGTGACATGATCTCAGCTCTCTGCAACCTCTGCCTTCCAGGCTCAAGCCATCCTTGCATGTTGCCCAGGCTGGTGTTGAACTCATGAGCTCAAGCAATCCACCCGCCTCAGTTTCCCAGAGTGCTGGGATTGTAGGCTTGAGCAACTTTCCCTGATTCAGGATAATGCAGTAATTTTTATATTGATACCATGTTGAAAATTTTAGATGTTTTGTGTTAAATAACATTATTAAAATTAATTTCACCTCTTTCTACTTTTTAAAAAATGCCTACTAGGCTGAGTTCGGTTGCTCATCCCTGTAATCCTAGTGCTTTGGGAGGCCAAAGTGGGAAGATTGCATGAGGCCAGGAGTCCGAGACCAGCCTGGTCAGCATAGTGAGACCCCATCCCTACAAACTAAAAAAAAATTTTTTTAATCACTGGGCATGGTGGGGGTTGTGTCTGTAGTCCTAGCTACTGGAGAAGCTGAAGTGGGAGGGTCGCTTGAGCCCAGGAGTTCAAGGCTATGTGAGCTGTAATGGTGCCACTGTAATCCAACCTGGGTGAAGGAGCAAGACCCTGTCTCTTAAAAAAAAAAATGCCTGCTAGACAACTTACAGTTATATATGTGGCTTGTATTTGTGATTCGCATTGTATATTTCTATCAAACAGCACTGCCTCCACAGTTGGCCAGGTATGGTGGCTCACATCTATAATCACAGCACTTGTGGACGCTGAGGAGGGGAAGATGGCTTGAGCCCAGGAGTTACAGATCAGCCTGGGCAACAAAGTGAGACTCCATCTCTACAAAAAATAAAATAATTAGGTGTGACACAGGACTGTAGTCCCAGCTACTTGGGAGGCCGAGGCAGGAGGATCCCTTGAGTCCTGGAAATCAAGGCTGCAGTGAGCTGTGTTCATACAACAGAGCAAGATGCTATCTCAGAAAACAAAAAAAGAAAAACTTTACAGTTATTTCCCTCAACCTTCTACATCCATAAAATAATCACTATCCTGATTGATGTATTTATTCCCTTTGTCATTTTATTTCCTGTGCATATATGTCTAAATAATGTATTATTTAATTTTTTTAAAAAATGAAAATAGGAAGCACAGACTTCATGGCTGTGTAAACAAAGGACTCTAATGTCACTTTCAGATGCAGTTCCTAAAATATGAGCTGAACAGAATCTCAGGGTCAAGTCTGGATTCAGCTTCCCTGTGAATTTTTAAGAGCCTCCCTGGGAAAGTTTGTGAGTAGAGTCATGAGTGGATTATGGGAAACCTAGGGCTCACACTGGAGTAAGGGTGTCTGGTACACTGTAAAACCATTGCTCTCAGAATGCCTGAGATCTGGAGGAACATGGTCAGGGAGAGTTAGCTCCTCTGGTATTTTCGGCTTCTAAGCTCACTATGACCTACCTTCTTTTATCCTTTTTAAAAAATTCTTTTATTAAAATTAATATCTCATTCCAGATCTATCTTTTTACAGGAGTAAGTCAAAGCAAAGCACATCACCTCTGTCAGCGCTAGTAAGTGTCCTTAGCTGGTCCCAGCAGTGGAGAAGGCTTAAATGGGCATTCTGCCCTTAGGCTCTTGGTGATGACCATCCTCAGAATGTCTGTCTCTTGAATCTAAACTGATTGTCCTCTGCATCCGGTGTACTGCTTTCATGCTAGCTTCTGTGTTCATCCTCAGTTGTGAGGGGTCTCTTTTTGGGGGGGGGTGGTTCTTTTTCAATTTTTCTGTTTTCCTGTTTCTTAGTTTATGGTCTCTTTTTTGTGGATAACAGGGTCCTTGCTTGTTTGAAGTGTCTTTATTCTACCATCATACTATATTGTAAGTTTTTCTTGTTTCAGAGTTTGAAGTTAGAGATCGTTTTTATTAGGAAGGCCTTGTTTCATTGTCTTGGTTTAAATGTTGCAGTTGAAAATCTCTGAAGTCTTTCTGTTTCCTGATCTGTTTGTGACCATTTTACCCCCTTTGGAAGTTTGTAAAATCTTCTTTGTCTCCAAGTTTTGATGTTTGTCTGTGATGTAACCTAGTGTAGGTCCACAGTCATTTCTTATGCAGGGTACTTGCCAGCCCTTTACAGTATGGCAGCTATGTCCTTCATAAGGAAATTTTCTTATATTAATTGATGACTTCCTTTCTTATGTTTTTTCCATTCTCTTTCTGGAACACCTACCATTTGGATGTTAGACCCACAGAAATGATCCTTTTACCTTATTTTCTTACTGTCTCTTTTGTCTTTTGGTCTGCCTTCCAGAAGATTTCCTTTACTTTATCTTGAAAGCCTTTTATCGAGTTTTAATTTCTGCTATGAAATATTTCAAATAGAGCTCTTCTTGTGTGTGTGCTACAGATGTTCCTTTTTGTTAGTATCCTCTTGTTTATTGGGTGCAGTATTTTTATCCGAGAATCTAGCTGATAGATTTTTACCTCTTTACATCGTTTCAGAGGAAATGGAGACTGCAACTGAAGTGCAAAAGTCAGAAGTTATCTTGGCTCAGCTTTTCATTTAAGAAAAGAAAAATACAGGCTGGGTGCGGTGGCTCACACCTGTAATCCCAGCACTTTGCGAGGCCAAGGTGGGTGGATCACTGAAGGTCAAAATTTTGAGATGAGCTTGGCCAACATAGCAAAACTCGTATCTACTAAAAATACAAAAATTAGCTGGGTGTGGTGGTGGGCACCTGTAATCACAGCTACTCGGGAGGCTAAGACAGGAGAATCGCTTGAACCCTGGAGGTGGAGGTTGCAGTGAGCTGAGATCATGCCATTGCACTCCAGACCTTTTCTGAAAAGGTCTAATTTATTCTTGACTTTTGTCAAGTTTAGTTGAGTTTAGATTTATTGAATATGTATTTATATGTTATATACACACACAGAGTCTATTAAATTCCAGACACATTCTTTAGTTTTTCATTTTATGATTTCTCTTTTGAACTGCAGGAAGTTTGGTAAATTACATTAAATCACTATATAAGAAACTATTTTTACACATACATGCAACCCAGTTATGATTCAGAGGCAAACAAAATTGAATGACTGTAGAGATTATCTGGCAGTTGAGTGGCTGACTGTGCATTTATGAACAGGGAGGTGTGTGTGGCTAGAGGAGGATGAATCAGAACCAAGTATCTTTTAAAGGAATCTGTTGAATAGACTACAGAAATGATTACAGCAAACGACAGGGTAAATACTTCTTCAGTGGAATATCTTGTTTTCTTGGGTGCTTACGGCCATCCCATCATTACTGTTTGCTGATTCATTAGTCTGTGGGTAGGAACAACTCTTCATTGTTAGGGAAAAAAAAACAGTGTCTCTAGTTTGGAAAGAAATTACTTTTGGTGCTGCCACAGGGCAGAAGCACACAAACAAACAAACAAACAAACAAAAGAAATTACTATCAGTGTGGCTGTGATATTCTCTATGTTTCATATGTTTTATGTACATTGACTTGTCTAATTTTTATTATCACCTATGAAGGAGTATTATTTCTACTGGATTTTATATGTAAGAAATCCTTGCCTCAGACACATTTAATAGAGCTAGAATTTAAACTCACCTTTTTTTAAATTCCAAAGCACATTTTGTTTTCACTCTTTCCATGCTGTCTTGAGATAAGCATAGTGAATAATATTTTCTTTCTTTCAAAAATAAATACATGGCCAGACACGATGGCTCATGCCTGTAATCTCAGCACTTTGGGAGGCCAAGGAGGGCAGATCTTCTGAAGTCAGGAGTTTGAGACCAGCCTGGCCAATATGGTGAAACCCCATCTCTACTAAAAATATAAAAATTAGCCGGGTATGGTGGTGGGTGCCTTTACTTTCAGCTACTCAGGAGGCTGTGGCAGGAGAATCACTTGAACCAGGGAGGTGGAGGTTGCAGTGAGCTGAGATTGTGCCACTGCACTCCAGACTGGACGATAGAGCAAGACTTCATCTCAAAAACAGACAAATGTATGGCTAGGTATGGTGGCTCATGCCTATAATCTCTGCACTTTGAGAGGCCAAGGCAGGAGGATTGTTTGAGTCCAGGAGTTCAAGACCAGCCCAGGCAACATAGCGAGACCACTATCTCTATAAAAAATTTAAAAATTAGCTTAGTATGGTAGCATGCACCTGTAGTCCCAGCTATTTGAGAAGCAGCAAGTAGAGACTGCAGTGAGCTGTGATTGTACCACGGCACTCCAGTCTAAGTGACAGAGTGAGACCCTAGCCTAGGTAACAGAGTGAGACTCTGTCTCTAAATAAATAAATACAATACAATACACGTGGGCCTATTTACGAATTAGTTGTGAAAGCACTGTGAGTTTGAGTTTACAAAGAAATTGTAGTGGATGAATTTGCAGATGTAGAATCCACAAAGAATGAGGATCATTGGTGACCATTTGCAAACATGTACAGAGTGGCTAAAAAATGAGTCACATTCAGAGCATGTTCCCAGTTAGGGTAGAACAAAGGTGATGCACTGCCTTCTTGTCTAGCTTTTATTCCGTAAATACACGTCTTTTGAGGTCTATTTATGTTTTTTCATTTTGTGCTTTTTGTTGGTGACTTCACTGTTTAAAATGGTCCAAGAGCATAGTGTTGAAGTGCTATCTAGTGTTCCTTAAATGCAAGAAGGCCGTGATATGCCTTATGGAGAAAATATATATGTTAGATAAGTTCCCTTCAGTCGTGAGTTAACAGTGCTATCGGCTGTGAGTTCAGTGTTAGTGAATCAGCAATATGTATTGAAGACGGTGTCTGAACAGAAGCATACATAAAACAAGATTATGTATTGATCAGTTGAGGAAGATGTCAGGCTAGAAGGAACCTAACTCTGTATTTCCCCTAGGAACAATGGTTTAGTGTTTACTAATTCGGTGTTCATATAGCTTTGATAGAATATAACAGTGGCAAATAATGACGGTGTGTGTGTGTGTGTGTGTGTGTGTGTGTGTGTGTGTGTGTGTGTGTGTGTGTGTGTGTGTGTGTGTGTAGGCTTAATGGTGTTCTTTACCTAGTATTTTATTGTGTTTTTTCCCATTAACAGCGTAATGTAAACATTTCGTGTAACATGCTTGTTTTTGGTGGTGAGGGATACTTGGTTTTGGTGGTGAGGGATCAGCAGAGCTGCCAAGATTCTAGCAGGCTTTTTTTTTTTTTTTTAGATGGAGTCTCGCTCTGTTGCCAGGCTGGAGTGCAGTAGTGCAATCCTTAGCTCACTGCAACCTCCACATCTTGGATTCAAGCGATTCTCCTGCCTCAGCCTCCTGAGTAGCTGGGACTACAGGCGCGCACCACCATGCCCAGTTAATTTTTTGTATTTTTAGTCGAAACGGGGTGTCACCATTTTGCCCAGGATGGTCTTGCTTTCTTGACCTCATGATCTGTCTGCCTCAGCCTCCCAAAGTGCTGGGATTATAGGCATGAGCCACCATGCCCGTACTAGCAGCTTTTTAAAGATGAGTGTTCAGTGTGGAACTTTTGTTTATTCAGCTCGTTATCATTGGGTGTCTAGGTTATTTCTGATCATTTGCCATTATTTACAAAAATCCCTTGAGAATGAACATCCTTATAATAGAATATTTTCTGTACATCTCTGATTAAGTTTTAGGATACATTCACAGACATGGCATTGCTAGGTCAAAGGAAAATGCACACTTACTCCCCTAAAATGCCTTCCCAAAATTGTTAGCCAGTTTACATTCCCCCTGACAATAGAACCTGTTATCCCTCCTGATACATGTTATTAAAGTGTTTTTCAATTTATTTGAATATTTGTTTTCAAATAGTTATCTTGTTCTGATTTAATATATTTGATTGTTAGTGAACTTTTTAAAATTATTTTGGCTAGTTAGGTTAATTTTGTTCTAAACTATTCTTTTCCATGTGGTTGGTTAGCCAGCTTTTTCAACTCCACTGGTTAAATAAAATATCCTTTTACTATTGATTTTAAGTGTTGCCTTTTTCATATATTAAGTATTTATATACTTGATTTCATTTTTGAATTTTTTGGTTCTGTTCCATGAAGTTGTCTCTGACTGCCACAAACTGATTGTGTGTGTTATATGTTTTAGTATCTGAAAAGGCAAAAAATTATTATTTTTCTGATTTTTTATGGATGGTCTGATTCTTTTATGTGAACTGTAGACTTCTCAAATTCTAAAAAAGACATTATTTTGATATTTCATTGGAATTTTGTTAAAGATTACTTGGGGTAAATTGTCATTTGTTGTCTTTTCATTCATGAATATAACATCACATTAGTTATTCTCTTTTTTTTTTTAAACGGAATCTCACTCTGTCACCCAGGGTGGAGTACAGTGGTGCCATTTTGGTTCACTGTAACCTCCGCCTCTTGGGTTCAAGTGATTCTCCTGCCTCAACTACCTGAGTAACTGGGATTACAAGTGCGTGCTACCACATCCAGCTAATTTTTTATTTTTAGTAGAGATGAGATTTCACCATGTTGACCAGGTTGGTCTCGAACTCCTGACTTCAAGTAATCTGCCCACCTCAGCCTCCCAAAGTGCTGGGATCACAGCATGAGCCACTGTTCCTGGCCTTCAGTTCTTTTTTTTATGTATTCAGTTCTTCCTCATTAAAAACTTCAAGTTAATGAGCAGTGCTTTTGTAATTCTGTACTCTGTTTTTGGGTGGGTGAAATTAATCTTTTTTTGAACTCTTCATATAGCCCCACTGCCTTTATTAGCATTTCCTGCACATAGTTAACAGCTAATAAACATTTGTTAGCCAGGTGCAGTGGCTCATGCCTGTAATCCCAGCACTTTGGGAGGCTGATGCGAGGGGATTACGAGGTCAGGGGTTAGAGACCAGCATGACCAACATGGTGAAACCCCGTCTCTACTTAAAAATACAAAAATTAGGTCGGGCGCGGTGGCTCACACCTGTAATCCCAGCACTTTGGGAGGCCGAGGCGGGCGGATCACAAGGTCAAGAGATCGAGACCATCCTGGCCAACGTGGTGAAACCCCATCTCTACTAAAATAGAAAAAATTAGCTGGGCGTGGTGGTGAGCGCCTGTAGTCCCAGCTACTTGGGAGGCTGAGGCAGAAGAATTGCTTGAACCCAGGAGGCGGAGATTGCAGTGAGCCAAGATCGTGCCACTGCACTCTAGCCTGGCGCCTAGCGACAGAGTGAGGCTCTGTCTCAAAAAAACAAAAACAAAAACAAAAATTAGCTGGACGTGGTTGCGTGCACCTGTAATCCCAGCTACTTGGGAGGCTGAGGCAGGAGAACTGCTTGAACCCAGGAGGCAGAGGTTTCGGTGAGCTGAGAGTGCACCATTGCACTCCAGCCAGGGCAACAGAGTGAGACTCCCATCTCAAAAAAACCATTTGTTGAATAGGTGGATCTTTTCAAATGGAAATTATTATAGGAAACTTACAAGAAAAAATTCTAGCTGTTTTCTGTTCTATTAATCAGTATTTAAATATTTATTGAGAACCTAAGGAGTAATGAATGTTCATACCCTCTTCCTGTTTTCTTAATGCTTCAATTTATAGACTAGAGTCACAAGTATTTAAGCTCTAACAACTTATTACAGAGAAGTGAGATATCCTTCCAATTGAAAGGGATTTTTTGACAGTGAAGTTTCTGCTTCTTGCTGTTGTCAATAGCTTTGACACTTGGTTTCTGTGTATTATTGATTTTATGACTCAGTACTGATGTGCATGGAGGTCTTGTTTGCAAATCTATAGTTACTCTATTTTAATTGCTTTGAAATTGTCTTCTTTAGAATCACTCAATAAAGAGAACTCTGCCATCCCTTTGTACCTTCAATTTCTCTTAGATACCTAGAAACAATGATCTTTTCTATAAGTTATATAGTATTGTAGAGGAAATGACATTTAAGAATGCTACTGCTTATTCCAAATTTAGATATTCATAGAATAAGTACCTTCCAGACTCTCAAAGAACTGTTTGTACAGGTTAATAAATGAAAAGTTGACTTAGGTTATTCCTTTGGTACTTAAATTTCAAAACACAGGATTAGTAGCATTTAGCTACTTAAGCAGTTTGGTTTATTTACTAAATGAAGAACATTTACCATCTCAGGCTGTGTATTAGAAAGATCTTTGTGTCTATGAGGGAAAGGGAAGAGTGGATTTTCTATCATAATTGAATCCTTTTTGCTTTGCACACCCCTTTGGAGTACCTAATGAAAGCAATGGACTTCATTAGAAAAATGCTCATTGTGCCGGGCATGGTGGCTCACACCTGTAATCCGAACACTTTGGGAGGCTGAGGCAGGTGGATCACGAGGTTAGGAGTTCAAGACCAGTCTGGCCAACGTGGTGAAACCCCATCTCTACTAAAAATACAAAAAATAGCCAGGCGTGGTGGCAGGCGCCTGTAATCCCAGCTACTCCGGAGGTTGAGGCAAGGAATTGTTTGAACCCGGGAGGTGGAGGTTGCAGTGAGCCGAGATCACACCATTGCACTCCAGACTGGGTGACAGAGCAAGACTCCATCTCAAAAAAGAAAAGAAAAAGAAAAATACACATGGGCTCAAACACATACATTTTTACACAGAATTTTGGGAAGTTCCTGGTCTTGTTGAAACGTGTCTGTAAGCCCAAACCCCTGTAGGTTTTCTGAACTCCATATACTGCTGCCAACAAAGGGGAAGTTTTAAATGGGGGCCTGTAACTTAAACCTGTAAGTACTGTGCTCCTTACCAGTTTCCTCACTGGCTGTTCATAGCCAGCTCTGCTGGGGATTTTTTCTTCTACCCAGCATCTGAATTTGTTGGACTTCCTCAAGATTCTTCCTGGGCCCCTTCTTGTCGCCTGCTTACTCCGGGGGTCTCTTCCTTTCCTCTGGATTTAAATACCACAGCATTGTTGATGGTTGCCAGATTTATAACATTAGCCCAGATCTCTTCTCAGAATGCTGGAATCCCATATGTAACTGCCTCCTCAAAATCTTTATTTGGATGTCTCATAGATGTCACCAAATGTAATAGACAAAAATTGTTGCAAACTTTTATTTTTCTTTTCTGTTTTTTTAATTTTTTTTGAGCCGGAGTCTTGCCCAGTCTGGCGTGCAGTGGCGTGATCATGGCTCACTGCAGCCTCGACCTCCTGGGCTAAGGCAGTCCTCCCACCTCAGCCTGCAGAGAGTAGCGGAGACTACAGGTGTGCGACACTACACCTGACTGATTTTTTGAATTTTTTGTAGAGATGAGGTCTCACTGTGTTGCCCTGGCTGGTCTCGAACTCTTGAGCTCAAGCAATCCTCCTACTATGGCCTCCCAAAGTGTGCTAATATTACAGGGGGTGAGCCACCACTCCTGGCAGCAACTTTTAAAAATGACATGAGAGTTATAAAACAGATATAATTATATCATTGTAAAAAAGATATAATTCACATACCATAAAATTCACTCTTTCAGAGTGCACAGTTCATTGATTTTTAGCATATTCAGATTTCTGCAACCATCATTACTATTTAATTTCAAAACATTTTCATCACCCCATAAAGAAGTCCCATACATAGCAGCAGTTACTCCTCATTTGTCACTCCCCTGTGCCCCTGGCAACTACTTATCTCCTTTCTGTTGCTCTAGATTTACCTTTCTGGACTTTTCTTTAATTAAATTAAATTAATTAATTAATTTATTTTTAGACGGAGTTTTGCTCTTGTTGTCCAAGCTAGAGTGCAGTGGTGGATCTTGGCTCACCGCAACCTCTGCCCCCCAGGTTCAAGCGATTCTCCTGCCTCAGCCTCCTGTGTAGCTAGGATTACAGGCATGCACCACCACACCCAGCTAATTTTGTATTTTTAGTAGAGATGGGGTTTCTCCACGTTAGGCTGGTCTTGAGCTCCCGACCTCAGGTAATCCGCCCGCCTTGGCCTCCCAAAGTGCTGGGATTACAGACATGAGCCACCATGCCCAGCCAGGTTTCTGGACATTTCATATAATATGTGGCCTTTTTCTAGCTTCATTCACTTATTATTATGTTTCCAAGGTTCATTCTGTGTTGTCGTATGTATCAACATTTCATTCCTTTTTATGACCAAGTAATATCCCATTGTATAGGTAATACCACAGTTGATAGTACAAACATGTTTTTGCTAAAGCTCTACCGCATGAGTGATGGGAAATTTAAAGCTACAGAATGTGGAAATAAGGTGTTTTAGATTGGATATAACATCACAAATACTTACGTTTAGAGCTTGAGATGATTAAAAATTGTGTTTAACTAGCTTTTCCCTTTACTTTTCCAAAAGAACACAAAATGTGAGACTGTAGTCACTTTTTAACCTTGTGTAAAGTCTCAAACATACTTGTGATATTTTACTTTTGGAAAAATAATTGTTTTTCTCGCGTATGGTTAGCTGCATCTGTTTACCCATTTTAAATCCATTTTGTATAAAATATTTCATTGTTATAGGACAATGGGTTTAATCCCTACTTCATATTCTAATAACTTTTCTTTTAAAGTTTGAAATAAGGAATCATCATTTTCAGTGAAAAACTGTCTTTGTGCTTAAATGACTTTTTTTTTTTGACAGGAGCATTTCACTGTGTATTAAATGACATTATCGAATTACATTATAAAATGCCAAACTGTTAAGAGACAGAATTTTATTTTCTTTATACTTTGAGGTTTGGTATTCATGAATGCATGAAAGCACCATTTCCTTTGAAGATCTACACATAAAATTATTTATTTGAATGAGAACATCTAAATAAATCATTAGGATCATCTAAATTTTTTAAAATTATAATTGCAGACACTAGTTTTGATTAAAAATGTCATTTTCTGGTTGGCTCACGCCTGTAATCCCAGCACTTTGGGAGGCTGAGGCTGGTTGTCATTTCGTGTGGTGGCTCACGCCTGTAATCCCAGCACTTTGGGAGGCTGAGGCGGGTGGATCACCTGAGGTCAGGAGGTTGAGACTAGCCTAGCCAACATGGTGAAACCTGTCTATACTAAAAACACAAAAATTAGTGGGGCATGGTGGTGGGCACCTGTAATCCCAGCTACTCTGGAGGCTGAGGCAGGAGAATTCCTTGAACCTAGGAGGCAGAGGTTGTAGTCAGCCGAGATCGTATTATTGCACTCCAGCGTGGGCGACAAGTGAAACTCCATCTCAAAAAACAAAGAATTGTAGTCATTTTCTGAAACTATTTAGAAATGTCCCAAAACAGATCATTGATTCTCTTTGTCGTGAAAGAATATTTATAAAGAAATAATAATTGTTTCCTACGACCCATGTTAGAGAAAGAAAAAAAAAAAGAAATAATAAATGGGCTTTTAAAAAAATTTAGTAAATTTATAAGAAAACTATTTTTGACTATGGATATTAATATGAATAAGTTGGCCAGGCACAGTGGCTCACGCCTGTAACCCCAGCACTTTGGGAGGCCAAGGCAGGTGGATCACCTTAGGTCAGGAGTTTGAGACCAGCCTGGCCAAGATGTGAAACTCTGTCTCTACTAAAAATACAAAAATTAGTGGGGCATGGTGGCATGCACCTGTAATCCCAGCTACTCAGGAGGCTGAGGCCGGAGAATTGCTTGAACCTGGGAGGCAGAGGTTGCAGTGAGCCGAGATCGCGCCATTGCATTCCAGCCTGGATGATAGAGCAACTCCGTCTCAAAAAAAAAAAAAAAAAAAAGAATAAACTAAAAGATTGTGGAATCTTCATTTCTAAAGAATATAAATCATTGATGAATGTTATAAAATCTAATTAAAGTGATGTGAAGTTGACTTTTCTCTGCTATTAGAAAAGGTCTCTTCATGATTAGAATTTAAAATGAGGTGTGCTGATAGGTGAAATGACAGTCCCTACTGCATGCTACTTCCTCTTCCTGTCAGAAGGAATGGGTGGGAATCTTCATGAGAGATAATGGTAAATAGGTTTCACTGAGATCAAATAAGGTGTTTTTAGGTTTTGTGAGGGGTTGAGCAGAGGTTGTCATAGTCACTTGTTTGATTTGGTGTCATTGGTGGAGTTTTAAATGCACAGTGTAGAAGGGAATGAGCACTTATCAGAACAGAAGGAAATGTGTGGTTAAACGGTTTCAGCTGCAACTGTAGACTATTTCCCTTGGTCCTAATAGGAGGAGAAATGGAACCTTTTGTGTTTTGGTTATTTTACAATATAAGTGTAAACTGGTTCAGTGTGGTCTATTGCAGCCCTTAGCAGAAATGATTGGGTTCAGTAGTGAAGGGGAATGACACAAATATGTACTAGGAAGGCATAATTTTTTTTTTTTTTTTTTTTTTTTTAGACAGAGTCTTGCTCTGTCTCCTAGGCTAGAGTGCAGTGGTGCAACCTCAGCTCACTGCAACCTCTGCCTCCCAGGTTCAAGCGATTTTCCTGCCTCAGCCTCCCGAGTAGCTGAGACTATAGGCATGCACCCCAACGCCCAGCTAAGTTTTGTATTTTTAGTAGAGACAGAGTTTCACCATGTTGGCCAGACTGGTCTTGAACTCCTGACCTCCTGCCTTGGCCTCCCAAAGGGCTTGGATTACAGATATGAGCCCAGTCAGAAGGCATAAATTCTGTAAGTACTATTTTAAAGGTATCTCAGAGGTAATTTTTGTAGCATATTTATAATTTACTGGCAGTCAGTTATTGTTATTAAACATCTCTAAAACCAAAAAGAATCCAAGACTCTGAAGAGACTACTGAAATGAGTTTAAAAAAAAATTGTTTCCAGCTTTTCCCTCAAAATGAGAAACTGTTTTACTAATTTTTATATAATTATATAGATAATAAATAATGCCAGATTTTAGCTCACAAAGCACTGGATTTCCCAAAGGAAATATATTTGATGCAGGTAAATGAAAAGCCTTGTTAACAAAGATGTATTTGATAATCTGCAGTTTTGAAAACTCACTGACGAATTCCCGCTTCCTCTGCATTTAAAAAATCTTGTTCAAGCCAGTAAATATTAACCTGTGCAGGTTTATTCAGAAGCTCATGTTTAAACGAGGTAGAAAAAACCTAAAATTATGGGTTGGTTTGTTTTTGCGATGGAGTCTAGCTCCATTACCCAGGCTGGAGTGCACTGGTGCGATCTTGGCTCACTGAAACCTCTGCCTCCCAGGTTTAAGCAATTATCCTGCCTCAGCCTCCCGAGTAGCTTGGATTACAGGAGCCTGCCAGCACGCCCAGCTAATTTTTGTGTTTTTAGTAAGACAGGGTTTCACTGTGTTGGCCAGGCTGGTCTTGAACTCCTGAACTCGTGATCTGCCTGCCTTGGCCTCCCAAAGTACTGGGATTACAAGCACGAGCCACTGCACCCAGCCCTAAAATTATGTTTTTAAAAGTAGCTATTAGGTTAGTGTGGTATTAGGAGTGGGAAGACTGTAGGAACTGTAATAAATTTACATTATTTATCTGGATCACAATAACATATTCATCTCAGGGTAATAGAATTAGCACCATCCTTTCTGGGTAGATAATTACTCTTGGAAACGATTTTAAGCCAATGAGAATTAACGTAGTAATCAAAAATGATCTAAATTTTGGTCTGATGTATACCTAAAGCATTTTTTGTTCTAGAGTTATTTACTTGAAAAAGATTGGTGAAGAAATTGGTTATTTTTTTCCAGAAGAAAAGTTAATACAAGTGTAAAATTCCACAGTATGAGGATGTAAGAATTTTTTTTTTCTTCTTTTTTTTTTTTTTGAGATGAATCACACTGTCACACAGGCTGGAGTGCAGTGGTACTGTCTCTGCTCACTGCAACCTCTGCCTCCCGAGTTCAAGTAATTCTCTTGTCTCAGACTCTCGAGTAGCTGGGATTATAGCCGTGTGCCACCATGCCCGGCTAATTTTTGTATTAGTAGAGACGGGGTTTTGCCATGTTGGCCAGGCTGGTCTTGAACTCCTGACTGAGCTCAGGTGATCCACCTGCCTTGGCCTCCCAAAGTGCTGAGATTACAGGCGTGAGCCACTGCACCCAGCCAGGATGTAAGAGTTTTTTCTTTCTTTTTTTCTTTCTTTCTTTCTTTTTTTTTTTTTTTTTTTTGAGATGGAGTTTCACTCTTGTGGCCCAGGCTGGAGTGCAATGGCATGATCTTGCTCATCGCAGCCTCCACCTCCTGGGTTCAAGCAATTCTCCTGCCTCAGCCTTCTGAGTAGCCGAGATTACACACATGTGCCACCATGCCCGACTAATTTTGAATTTTTAGTAGAGACGGAGTTTCTCCATGTTGGTCAGGCTGGTCTAGAACTCCCGACCTCAGGTGATCCACCAGCCTTGGCCTCCCAAAGTGCTGGAATTATAGGTATGAGCCACTGTGCCCGGCTGGATATAGGAGTTTTCTGATAAAGCTGAAGGTTCACCAGATGAGAGATATTTTTGGTTTCAGCAGTCTTGAACATCTTTTTAAAATTTATTGATAACTTTTTAAAACCTCAGTGCATAAAGTATAGTGAACATATTTAATTTGTCAGTGACGTGAAATGTTACCATATCCCAGGATATTCATTTTCATTATTTCTCTAATGTATAAGCAGATGTACTTGTTGGATATGATATAATAGGAAGACTAGGTAATTTTCTCATCTAAAGGTATTATGTGTAAGGAATAAACATATTTCATTTATTAAGAATTCAAGATGCTTGGTTAATTTATTGATTTTTTAAATTTTTAAATTTTATTTATTTATTTTTTTAAGACGGGGTTTCACCATGTTGGTCAGGCTGGTCTTGAACTCCTGACCTCTGGTGATCTGCCCGCCTTGGCCTCCAAAGTGCTTGGATTACAGGCGTGAGCCACTGGTGCCTGGCCTTATTGTCTGACTAGATTTTGTTATAGTATTTAAGAATTTCAACAGGGAGTCGAAATAAGTGGATTTTAGATTAACTTACTAGTTTCTAGACAAGTGATTCGTACCACATATAGTCAAGCCCTGTGACCTTAAGACTTTTCTACTATATTTAAAAGACTGATTCAGCTTACTGTTGCAGATTGGGAAAAATAAATAAAAGACTGTGAAATAGCTTGAATTAAATTCCATAAATCCCATTTAAAGGGTGTTTTGCCCTGGATTATTTATGGACACCTAAAGATAACCACATACTACTCAATGTGATATAATAGTAAATATTACATCAGTTAAGGTTTTTTGGTTAAAAGCAGTAGAAGTCAACTCTGGCTAACAAGACAGAAAAAGAAAAAAAGATTAATTATCAGGAAATGATGAGATAGCCTGTAAAACTGAAGGGAAGTGTCAAGAGCCTGACCCTGCGTGGCTCCAGGAACCCACATTAAGGGAAGCAGTGCTGCATGCTCTCTTCAGAGGGTGGTGGCTTCCAGTTGTTTTTCATCTTTCTACCCAACATTCAAAAATCAAAGTGTCTGGCTGGATGTGGTAGCTCACATCTATAATCCTAGCACTTTTGGAGGCCAAGGTGGGCTGATTGCCTGAGTTAAGGAGTTCGAGACTATCCTGGGCAACATGGTGAAACCTCGTCTCTACTAAAAATATAAACAAAAAAAAATTTAGCAAGCCGTGATGGTGAGCACCTGTAATTCCAGCCCCTCGGGAGTCCGAGGCAGGAGAATTGCTTGAACCTGGGAGGCAGAGGTTGCAGTGAGCTAAGATCATGCCACTGCACTCCAGTCTGGGCAGCACAGACACCATCTCAATCAGTCAGTCAATAAAGACTATGGTCACAAGATACGGTTTATGCATATACTTTACTGTGAAGATACGGTTTATGCATATACTTTACTGTGATTTTTAATTTTATAATTTTATTCATCTTTTTTACAGAGTTTATATAAATAAGTTTAATCTTTTTTTTTTTATGTGTATGATGGTTTTCAATGATTATCATTCTTTTCTCTGTCTTAGGTATATTTGAAGGCTCCCATGATTCTGAATGGAGTCTGTGTTATCTGGAAAGGCTGGATTGATCTCCAGAGACTGGATGGTATGGGCTGTCTGGAGTTTGATGAGGAGCGAGCCCAGGTAGGGTGACTTCAGGCTATATTGAGCATGGTCCCTTTATTTAGTCCCTAATTTTGTCTTTGTCTGGGTGCCTATTTTACCCAGTCTTTAAGAGTAAGTATAGAAAGTATTATGTTCAAAAGCAGTATTGAGGAATCCTGAAGATGTTGAGACTCGAATTCTGATGCTGATTTTGTTGAGACTCGAATTCTGATCCTGATTTTGGGAAAGTTTTTCTCTAGCAGTTCTAAATTTCATTGGATTATTTGTATCTGCTCAGTGGGGCTCTCAAAGTCCAATTAAGTAGTTCTTTAAAATATTTGTTCTCCATATTTGGAACATTATGAATAGGGGGGAAAAAAACAGTTCAAAATAAATCGTAGGAGCTGCACTTTTAGAATGCTTGAGTGAGGAGTTCAACAAGTCCTCTCCCCAGAAAGCAGTGATAAAACTTGACAAAAATTGTTTTTTCTTTAAAAAAAAAAAAAAAAAAAGGAAGAAGAAGCTGGACGTGGTGGCTAGCACCTGTAATCCCAGCACTTTGGGAGGCCGAGGCAGATGGATCACCTGAGACTTAAAGTCAGGATTTTGAGACCAGCCTGGCCAACCTGGTGAAACCCCATCTCTACTAAAAATATAAAAATTAGCCAGGCATGGTGGTGCACACCTGTAATCCCAGCTACTCGGGAGGCTGAGGCACAAGAATTGCTCGAACCCGGGAGACAGGGATTGTGCTGAGCGGAGATTGCACTACTGCTCTCACTGCTCTCCAGCCTGGGCAGCAGAGCAAGACTCTGTCTCAACCCCAGCAACCACAAACCGCACCCATTTAAGTCCTCATGGAAGCTGTTGAATCTCAGTTAAGATCAGTGACAGTCTGTGGCATTTTAGTCAGGAGTTGCTGTCTTTCCCCGCTCTGTGGTCCCTGAGATTCTTCCCTGGGCAGTCAGGGTAAGCCATATGCACTGGTAGATCTGTTGTCAAGAGAGAGCCGACTTTATTAAAAGCTTGTTGAGTGAGGAATTCAACAAGTCTTCTCCCCAGAAAAAAATCCATGCCCAGGCATATTGTTTAAAATGATAGAGGTCTCACTGGCAAACAATCTGGCAAAGCTAATGTTGCAGAAAACAACAAAATGGCATACCAGCCAGAAATTTTTCAAGAAGATTAAGGGAAAGAGATAGGTAAAGTAGACCCTATTAAGATTACACTCGTTTCATCCAGAAAGCTGTGTGCATGTACAAGGCTACACCTGCTCTGAGGAGAACACAGAAGGCCCTTGCAGGCTACTTTTCTCTGGGTGAACACAAGGTAGACTGGTAAACTCCCTGAACTTTGAAAGCATTTCCTCAAGCCACACGTAAGTCCAGTGGCAAAAGATGGAAGTCTGCTGGCTCAAGGTGTTTGGGCAAAACCCCTGACCAGTCATTGACTGACAGCTCAACTATGCTGACCCAGAGACAACCTCCCAGAAAGCAAGATTAAAAAGACAGCTGTACGCAGTGGCTCATGCCTATAATCTCAGCATTTTGGGAGGCCAAGGTGGGAGGATCACATGAGCCCAAGAAAGTGTTTTAAATTTTTTTTTAATTTTAAAAAAAAATTAAAAATTAACCAGGTCTGATGGCATGTGCCTATAATCCTGGCTACTTGGGAGGCTGAGATGTGGGAGGATCACTTGAGTCTAGGAGTTCAAGACTACAGTGAACTACAATCATGCTAGTGCACTGCAGCCTGGGCAACAAAGTGAGATTCTTTTTCTAAAAAGAAAAGAGAACTGAGCAGTGACATTAGAGGCTGTACACTGCTGAGGAAAACAGACTCCACAGAATTTTTGGCTATTATTTCTTAAAATAAAAAGATTCACAGACTAAATAGCAGATAAGAGCTGACATATGAACAAGAAAATGAACAGTCTCGGGAACCTGTGGGACACCAGCACACGTGATGAAAGTTTCGGGAGAGGAAAAAGAAGCAGAAGATATATTTTAAGAAATAAGAGCCAGGCTGGGCATGGTGGCTCACACCTGTAATCCCAGCACTTTGGGAGGCCGAGGTGGGCGGATCACAAGGTCAGGAGTTCAAGACCAGCCTGGCCAATATGGTAAAACCCGTCTCTACTAAAAATACAAAAATTTGCCAGGCATAGTGGCGGGTGCCTGTAGTCCCAACTACTTGGGAGGCTGAGGCAGGATAATTGCTTGAACCCAGGAGGCAGAGGTTGCAGTGAGCTGAGATCGCGCCACTGCACTCAAGCCTGGGAGACAGAGCGAGACTCCATCTCAGAAAAAAAAGAAGAGCCAAAACTCTCACATTTGATCAAAAATGTTAATCTACATTATCCAAGAAGCTCAATGGACACTAAGTAAGATAAACACAAAGAAATCCACACCTAGACACATTATAAACTGTTAAAAGACAAAGAATCATGAAAGCAGCAAGAAAGAGGCGTTACCACACCCAAAGAACCATAGTAAGATTAACGGCTAATGTCTCTTGAAATCATGGAGGCCAGAAGGTTGTGGGATGACATGTTAAAAACACCGAAAGAAACTGTAAAAGCAGGTCAGGCACTGTGGCTCACACCTGTAATCCCAGCACTTTGGGAGACTGAGGTAGGAGGATCACTTGAGCCCAGGAGTTTGAGGCTACAGTGAGCTATGATTGCACCACTGCACTCAAGCCTGGGTAACAGAGGTCGACCCTGTCTCTTTAAAAAACACAGAAAGAGGCTGGGCACAGTGGCTCATGCCTGTAATCCCAGCACTTTGGGAGGCTGAGGTAGGCAGAACTTAAGGTCAGGAGTTTGAGACCAGCCTGGCCAATATGGTGAAACTCCGTCTCTACTAAAAATACAAAATTAGCCAGGAGCGGTGGTGCACACCTGTAGTCCCAGCTACAGGGAGGCAGTGGCAGGACAGTCGCTTGAACCTGAGAGGCAGAGGGTGAAGTGAGCCGAGATTGTGCCGCTGCACTCCAGCCTGGGCGACAGAGTGAGACTCTGTCTCAAAAAAAATAAAAATAAATAAATAAAAATAAAAACAAAGAAAATGTAAACGCACCTGATTCTTAAAGTTAAAATAATAACAGGAATATAAAGGAGCTCAGTCTTTGTTTTTTCTTTGTGTCTTCCCATATAGTTATTTATATAGGGAAATGTAAGAATTTTCTTTAAAAGGGATTAAAAAAGCTTTCTATTGAAAAGTTTAAGATTCAAAGTTAAAAAAAATTTTTTTTAACCTTTCAGTGTTATCCAATAAAGTTAAAATTCTTAAAGAATCCTTGGCCTGGCCCAGACCATCCCGATGGCAAATGCCTATAGTCCTAGCTACTTGGGAGGCTGAGGCGGGAGGATCCCTTGATCCCAGGAGTTCCAGGCCAGCCTGGGCAACATAATGAGACCTTCATCTCTAAAAATAAAAATAAAGAAAGAATCCGTACTTTACCCTGATTTCCACAATGCTAATGAGTTCCCAGTTCTTTCAGAAAAATAATAACCAGCAATCTAGAAGACTATTTTCTGTAAGAAGTGGTAAGGCATACTTAATTTATATAAGGAAAATTCAGATTGGATTGACTTTTAAAACTTAAGTATTTTGACAGGGTGCAGTGGGTCATGCCTGCAATTCCAACATTTGAGAAGGCAGAGGCAGGAGGATTGCTTGGTCCCAGGAGTTTGAGACCAACCTGGGCAACGTGGCAAAACCCTGTCTCTACCAAAAAAAAAAAAAAAAAATAGCCACCTGTGGTCGTGTGCACCTGCAATCCCAGCTACTCAGGAAGCTGAGCTACTCAGGATCGCTTGAACCCAGGAGGCAGAGGTTGTAATGAGCTGAGATCGCACCCCTGCACTCTGGCCTGGTTGACAGAGCCAAGACCCTGTATCAAAAACAAACAACAAAAACTGAAATATTTTATTAAGATGAATAAGTTAAAATTTTTAACATTTTTCGTACTTAGAGTTTTCCAAGCCTTATTCCCGTAGTCCTCAAATTGGTCTATATCACTACAAATTAAGTGCCATCTATTGTGATAATTTACAGTTTTTGAATAAAAAATTCAAAGTAGGTGACTCCAGCTGCTCAGTCAGCAATCAGTACTTACAAGCTGTAGCCCTCCTTGTCCCCAGATCATCTGCAAGATAGTATAAATGAAGAGGCAATGAAATATAGATGTTAGGGGCAGGAGTTCATAGTCATATAATGTGAATCCTGGCCCCACCACTTACCAGCTGTTGGACTGAATGTTTGTGTACCCCATCCCCCAAATTGATATGTTGAAGCCCCAGCTCCTGTTGTGACTATACTTGAAGATAGGGCATTTATGGAGGTAATGAAGGTTAAAGGCATAAGAGTGGGGCCCTGATCTAATAGGGTTAGTATCCTTATGAGAAGAGGTAGGAGAGAGCTCTCTCTCTCCTCTCTCTCTCTCTCTCCTCTCTCTCTCTCTCTCGTCTCTCTCCCCTCTCTCTCCCCTCTCTCTCCCCCTCTCTCCCCCTCTCTCTCCCCTCTCTCTCCCCTCTCTCACCTCTCTCTCACCTCTCTCTCCCCCTCTCTCCCCTCTCTCTCCCCCGCCCCACCATGAGGACAGCGAGATGGATGTCTGCAAGCCAGAAAGAGGTCCCTCACCAGTAACCAAATTGTCTGGCACCTTGATCTGGGACTCCTGGTCTCCAGAAATGTGAGACAATTTCCATTGTTTAAGCCACTCCTTTTGTTTTTTTGTTTGTTTTTGAGACAGAGTCTTGCTCTGTCGCCAGGCGCCAGGCTGGAGTGCAGTGGCGCAATCTCGGCTCACTGCAATCTCCACCTCCTGAGTTCAAGCAGTTCTCCTGCCTCAGCCTCCTGAGTAGCTGGGACTACAGGCGTGTGCCACCACACCCAGCTAATTTTTGTATTTTTTAGTAGAGACAGGGTTTCACCCTTTTGGCCAGGATGGTCTGGATCTCTTGACCTTGTGATCCGCCCACCTGGGCCTCTCAAAGTGTTGGGATTACAGGCGTGAGCCGCGGCCAATTTTTGGTATTTTATTATGGCATCCTGAGATGACTAAGATACCAGCTGTGTGATGCTGGCAAGCTATTACATCTCTCCAGGCATCAGATTTCTCTTTCATAAGATGGGATAATGCTGCTCACAAATTTGTGGGCAGTTGAATGAGATAGCATATGTGAAGGGCTGTGCCTAGCACGGTATCTGGGATGCAGTACAATTCCTAAATGAAGACTCTTATTTGTTACTGCTTGTACTTTAGCATTTTATACTTGGGGTTTCCATTCTTCTCCAGATGTCTGTCTCATGTAGTAGTGTGTAAAATCACAAAGCATGGATTTCAGTCCTCTCTCCTTGGGCTAGAATAGGCCCCATCTCTAGTGAGTGAGCCTGGCAGCAGCCTCACTTCTGTATTCCAACACAGTTTTGTTTCTGCTGATCACACAGGCAGAACTCTTTGGTTAACTCTTCTGAATTAACCAAAACACAGTTAAAAAGTTATCTAAGTTTATGGTTAATGTTAATGTCATTTATAATGTAATATAATTTGATATAGGATTAGAGTGACCATATTACTTAGTGTCACTGTATTATTCCTAAAAGTAGAGGGTGATGTTTAAAATAACTGAAATTATGTAACATTTTGATCCACACATTTATTGACCCACAAATTGGTTTTATTATATTGCTAGCCCTAGAAAAATTGTTTCATTCAAAAAATATTTTCAAAAATGTTTTTTTAAAAATAAAATAACACGTATACATGAAAGCAAAATAAAAGTTATATTTTTATGTTAATCATCTGAACGTTAAGATTAATAAGCAGAATGCTTAGTCTTAATACTTATTCATGCACTTTATTAGTCTCTTATTCATAACTGTATCTAGTATTTTTTGAGGAATATATAGATTTTCCAATACGGTCTTATTTTTTTTCTTTTCTTTTTTTTTTTTTAAGAGACAGAGTCTTGCTCTGTTGCTCAGGGTCGTACAGTCACAGCTTACTACAGCCTCAAGCTCCTGCCGTGTTGGCTAATTAAAAAAATTTTTTTTAAAGACAAGGTCTCACCATGTTGGCCAGGCTGTTTCTGAACTGCTGGCTTCAAATGATCTTCCTACCTCAGCCTCCCAAAGCACTGGGATTATAGGCATGAACCACTGCATCTAGCTTTTTTTTATTTCTTCATAAAAGTGCCTGCAGTACACTTCAGAGTTCCATGTTATAATTAGTAAATTTGGAACTGTTAACATCTTCAATTGAGTCTCCGTAAACTATGTAAAAAATTGGCAAAATACTCTAACAAATGCTCAGGTATCTGGTAAAGTAAGCTAAATGGAAAAGAGTCAATTCCATTTTTGAAAAATTAAATTTTATAAATATTTCAGCCGAAATATTTTCACAGGTATTGTCTCTGCTTTTGTCCAGATTACCTTTCTTTGACAAGTTATTTTAAGACAAAAGCTGTCAAAGAAGCTGTCTCTATTTATGATTCTTCAGAATATTTTGCTGAGTTCAGTTACTTCAAAATTAGAGTTCTCTAATTATCAAATCATTTCCAGTTAAAAATAGGAATTTCATCCAAGATTCTTTTCCCAAAAAGAAACAAAAAGGCATGTGACCAGGCGCAGTGGCTCATGGCTATAATCCGTGCACTCTTTGGAGGCCAAGGAGGGCAGATCACTTGAGATCAAGAGTTTGAGACCAGCCTGGCCAACATGGTGAAACCGTCTCTACTGAAAATTCAAAAATTAGCCATAATGGCACGTGCCTGTGGTCCCAGCTACTCAGGAGGCTGAGGCAAGAGAATTGTTTGAGCCCAGGAGGAGGAAGTTGCAGTGAGCCAAGATCATGCCACTGCACTCCAGTCTGGGCGACAGAGTGAGACTCCATCTCAAAAAAACATGAGGCCGGGCATGGTGACTCACGTCTGTAATCCCAGCACTTTGGGAGGCCAAGGCAGGTGAATCACCTGAGGTAAGGAGTTTGAGACCAGTCTGGCCAACATGGTGAAACCCTGTCACTACTAAAACTACAAAAATTAGTTGGGCCTGGTAGAGGGCGCCTGTAATTCCAGCTACTCAGGAGGCTGAGGGAGGAGAATCACTCGAACCCAGGAGGCAGAGGTTCTTTACACACTTTGTTGTTTGCTTATTTTTGAGATGAAGTCTTTTCTGTACCCCAGGCTGGAGTGCAGTGACACGATCTCGGCTCACTGCAGCCTTGCAACTTCCATCTCCCGGGTTCCAGCTATTCTGCTTTAGCTTCCTGAGTAGCTGGGATTTCAGGTGCCCTCTACCATGCCTGGCTAATTTTTATATTTTTAGTAGAGAGAGGGTTTCACCACATTGGCCAGACTGGTCTCGAACTCCTGACCTCAGGTGATCTGACACACTTGGTTTTTTAATATAATTCTCTAAAAACTTGAAAAACATGAAAATTTTGGCACCTCACTATTGATTACTTTAATCAGAGATTTCCAACTAATTTTAAACAAAACGTAACTACAAAGACTCACTAACCCAGAGGTCAGTGTTATTGTAGGAACTAGGTTGGTTTTAGCATGATTCTTCAAAGACTCAAGTTTTCCAAAAATCTAATGTGTACTGTCATGAGATTTTTTTAAAATTCATCATCAGCTTTGTCACAATTCCACAGTTCAGTTACTTCAGCTGTAGATAAAGGTATTTGTAAGTTACATAAACTATAACTTCTAAATAATAGAATGTTTCATTTCTTTGGATGCAGTCATAAATTACATGTATACCACTAGTAGTTCCTAGTAAATTTCTATTTTGTAGTTTTTAATTCAATGAGAATGTTATTTTTATACAGTATGTATAAAACATTTGTATTATCAATATAAGCCAATAATTTTATCTTCATTGTTGTGCTTTTTAAATGACTTTGTTTTGGCAATCACAGAACGATATTTTACCTTCAGTATAATGACCTTGCAAAATTTTATTTGATTTCATGATTGGATTAGAAAAATTGAACCATTATTGGAATTGATGAATTTTCTGTTTCATCAATGATCAAATAAATTTTCTATTTCATCAACTGATGACAGTGCCCTAAAATTAGTGTCTTTTTGTTTGCAAGGTTTTTCTGTTCATGAAGCAACGTATAAACAGTTTTCCTTTTTACATATGCACAAAAATGTGGGTGAAATTAATTCGAAAGAGTCATTTAAGTGAAAAGTTATGAGCTACAGATTGATGTATTAAATGTATCATTTGCAGCTGCACATACTGAATTGTCTTTGATGTAAATACTAATGCTTCTTCAGCAGATTTATTTCTTTTTGTTTTCATGTGATCAGTGATACCATTCTGGTCCCCCACAGAGAATAGTAAATGTCGATATTTTGCGCAAATTACATGTTCATCCTCAACTTTCTTGGAAAATTTGATTCTTCATTTTTTAATTAAGCATGAACCTTTTCTAGTTTTTAAACTCTTTGCTCCAGAAAGGTAAGTGTTAACCAAACTGTAAAATAAATATAGTTGTAGATTTAGACAATAAATAAAGACACAATTTAAATATAATGAAGAGAAAATTACTACAGCCAGAGTGGTCAGAATATTCCTTGTATACTCTGTGACAGGACTGCTAAGCCTTAATTTTGCACATGAATTTCATGTATACTCAACCATGTTTTATGATGACCCTACCTGGCTACATTGTACAAGTTGTGATACAGACTTTGGAGTAACAGACAAGTGGCTGGTAGGGACTAGAGAATTGAAAACCTTATCTCACTCAAACCTGGAGTTAGTTGTTCCTAGCCATTTGAGCCTACTTTGTGGGTGAACACGTGGTTTTTATTATCAGGTGTCCTTTATGCTGTCCTTGAAAGGGAAGTGTTAGATTGCAGCAGGAAAAGATCAAGATAATACTGGTAATTACTGATCATATTTCCATTTTACCATTTGTTAAAGTGTGAACTCTGTTCACTGCACGTACATCTCACATGTCATTAGAAAATACCAAGACAGGCTGAGCATAGTGGCTCATGCCTGTAATCCCAGCACTTTGAGAGGCTGAGGCGGGAGGATCACTTGATACCAGGAGTTTACGAACAGCCTGGGCAACACAGTGGGACCCATCTCTTTATAAAAAAGTAAATTAGCCAGGAGTGGTGGCACACCTGTAGTCCCTGCTACATGGGAGGCTGAGGCAGGAGGATTGCTTGAGCCTGGGAGGTTGAGGCTGCAGTGAGCCATGATCACGCCATGTACTCCAACCTGGGCCTGAGAGTGAGACCCTGTCTCTAAAAAAGAGAAAAGATCAAAACATAAGATGGAACAAGAAAGTGAGGGCTACCATGCTGGGCATGGTGGCTCATGCCTGTAATCCCAGCACTTTGGGAGGCCAAGGTGGGCGGATCACAAGGTCAAGAGATCGAGGCCATCCTGGCCAACATGGTGAAACCCCGTCTCTACTAAAAATGCAAATAAATTAGCTGCGTGTGGTGGTGCACGCCTGTAGTCCCAGCTACTTGGGAGGCTGAGGCAGGAGAATCACTTGAAACCGGGTGGCGGAGGTTGCAGTGAGTTCAGATCACGCCACTGCACTCCAGCCTGGCAACAGAGCAAGACTCCGTCTCAAAAAAAAAAAAAAAAAAGGGCTATCAAATATCCCTTGGCTTATTTTGCTGCAAATATTAATAAGAATACTTTTTTAAAATTTTTGGTCGGGCGTGGTGGCTCACACCTGTAATCCCAGCACTTTGGGAGGCTGAGGCGAGCAGATCACCTGAGGTCAGGAGTTTGAGACCAGCCTGGCCAACATGGTGAAACCCCATCTCTGTTGAAAAAAAAAATTTTTTTTTTTTTTTTTAGTTTTTGAGACAGAGTTTTGCTCTTATTGCCCAGGCTGGAGTGCACTGGTGTGACCTTGGCTCACTGCAACCTCTGCCTCTCGGGTTCAAGCAAATCTCCAGCCTCAGCCTCCCAAGTAGCTGGGATTACAGGGGCTTGCCACCACGCCCAGCTAATTTTTTGTATTTTTTTTCTTTAGTAGAGATGGGGTTTCACCATGTTGGCCAGGCTGGTCTTGAACTCCTGATCTCAGGTGATCCCCCCGCTTCAGCCTCCCAAAGGTCTGGGATTACAGGAGTGAGCCACTGCACCGAACTGTCACTACTGCTAGAATACATATTTGTGACTAATAACTTCTGAGGGAATTAGATCACATCTTGTGTTACATGCTCTCATTTCATCCTCTACTTTTCCTCTCCTGTACTTAATACTTTTCCTCTCCTGTACTTAATCACAATGATAATTTTATATTCATTTGTTAATTTTATATCCGTTGCCCATCTCTCCCACTAGACCAGAATCTCTGAGAAAAAGCACCATTTGCTCTCTAATGTTGTGTACTTGACACCAAGCACAATGACTTGGATGTAGCAAAGGCTCAATATTTGTGGAATAAATGAAAAAGTAAATGAATGCACAAGGCAGAGTGGGTATCCTGTCAGCAGCACATGTGTCCCAGTTGATACCTAAGTGTATAGAAAGCCCTGGGAAATTGAAAACAGCATTCTTTTGCAGATAACTCTGGCTTATATAGTAGGTCCGTGCTATGATGTTCAGTCAAATATTTGAATTTTATGTATCCATAAGTGCTTGTTGAATAATAGCTAGCATTTATTGAAGGCGGTCAGTATGCTTAAGCACTTTTTATGTGTTATTTAATCTTTACAACAGTCTTGTTAATAAAGTGTTACACTGCCTATCTTAGATGTGAATTCACTGAGAGTTAGAGAAATGAAATAACATTGCCCTGGGTTATAAAGCTAGTAAGTGCATCATAAGAATGGGAATTTGATTACATCTTTCCATTCTGTTTACGTTACAGACATTGTCACTGAAAATTTTAAGTATTAGAAAACCCCACTGACAGTGACAAATAACGGATTTATCACACAGAACAAGATATCCAGCAGTAAGCAGTTGAGGCCTGGAATAGCGCTTAATTATATTATCAGAGGCCCTGGGTCTTTTTTTTTTTTTTTGACCCCAACATGATATGAAATCTTTTAATCTTGCTGCTGTACCATGCTTACCATGTGACTCTGTCCTCATTATTATGTTTGCAGGATGGCTACTGCATCAGTTCCTAGGAAAGTGGAATCGTGAAATGTCTTAAACTTTCTTGGAAGCCCCATTAGGTGACTTGTGTTTCTGTTTCATTGGCTACAGCTGAGTTACGTGGCCACCCCTTGATACAGTGAATCTAGGAAAGTGAATAGTATTGATGACTTTTCTGGTATTGTTTTGGATCTTTTAGTTTCTTCAAGTGTACCATCAAAAATCCTAGTATTCTGGCCGGAGACGGTGGGTCGGTCACTTGTGTAATCCTAGCACTTTGGGAGGCCGAGGTGGGTGAATCACTTGAGGTCAGGAGTTTGAGACCAGCCTGGCCAACATGGTGAAACCCCATCTCTACTAAAAATACAAAAATTAGCTGGGCATGATGGTGCACACCTGTAGTCCCAGCTACTTTGGAGGCTGAGGCAATAGAATTGCTTGAACCCAGGAGGTGGAGGCTGCTGTGAGCAGAGATCATGCCACTGCACTCCAGGCTAGGTGACATAGTGAGACTCCGTCTCAAAAAAAAAAAAAAAAATCTATGATTCAGAAGTGTGTGACTTCAAAGGTCAGGCATCCTGGGCTGTAGACAGTGAGGGAGCTTTTTTAAGTTGGGAGCATTGTGGTCAGATTGTTCTTTAAAGGTATACTCTGATGGCTGTGTGGTAGATTGGGTGGAGGGTGACCAAATAGGAGCAAGGAGAGACTGTTTAGGAGACTTTTTGCAATGGTGTAGGTGAGATTTTAGGGGCCTGAACTAGGAAAATTTTTATAGGAATGAAGAGGATACTGAAGATTCCAAAAATACGTAGGACATCAAGTAGGTAGGACTCAGTGGTTGATGGACTGTGGAGACAAGGAAAGAGTGAAGAGTCAAAGGTGATGGCTCAGGTTTCTAGCAGAAAAAAAAATGGTGCCACAACAGAGACCAAAAAAGAGTAGAGGAGAAAGTTTAAGTTGGTTACCTTTTTAGACACAGTGAGCCCTGAGGTATCTGGATTTCTTTCATGTGCAGATCTTTAGCCACTAACTGGGAAAAGACATAGATTTGTTATATGTTACAAATATATTTTCCTTGATAATTTCCCTTGGGATTTTATTTGCTTTTTGTTGTCCAGAAGTTTCCAACATTTGTGTAGTCAGTGTTGTTCATCTTCATTTATATTTCTGGCTTTAGTTCATAGTTAGAGAGCCTTTCTTTTCCCCCAAACGATAGAATTATTTTACCACATTTTTTTCTTGTTCTTCTATGGCTTAAATATTGTATTGATCAGGATTTTATTTTGATGAGTAGGATGAAGTAAGTAAAGCAAATGGAAGAGCATTTTCAGTTGTTAGAATATGATTAATATGAGTTAATTTCCAAGGTGTAATATAAAATACTGAATTTTTCCTTTAAAAGTACCTCTGACAGTTGTTTTTTTAAAATGGTGTTGCTGTTTCTGAAATACTCCGCTGTTTGTTTCTGTCAAAATAAAAAAGGTTGGACAAGGTGGCTTGCACCTGTAATCCCAGCACTTTGGGAGGCCGAGACAGGAGGATCTCTTGAAAGCCAGGAGTTTGAGACCAGCCTGGTCAACATAGTAGGACCTGGTCTCTACAAAAACTAAAAAAAAAAAAAAAAAAAACAGGTGCAGTGGTGGGTGCCTGTAGTCCCAGCTGCTTGGGAGGCTGAGGCAGGAGAATTACTGTAATGGAGTTAAGCCTAGGAGTTTGAGGTTGGGGTGAGCTATGATTGTACCACTACACTCATACTCCAACCTGAGTGATAGAGTGGAACCTGTTTCTTTTTCTTTTCTTTTCTTTTTTATTGAGGGAGAGTTTCGCTCTTTTTGCCCAGGCTGGAATGCAATGGTGCAATCTTGGCTTGTTCCAAACTCCACCTCCTGGGTTTTAAGCTGTTCTCCTGCCTCAGCCTCCCAAGTAGCTGGGATTACAAGCACGTTCCACCACACCCAGCCAATTTCTGTATTTTTAGTAGAGACGGGGTTTCACCGTGTTGGTCAGACTGGTATTGAACTCCTGACCTCTGGGGATCTGCCCGCCTCAGACTCCCAAAGTGCTGGGATTATAGGTGTGAGCCACCACACCCGGCTGCTGTTGCAACAAGTAAATAAATAAAAATAAAACATCCCCAAATCTTATATTTTTTTAATAAATCAAAATTGAAATAGGCATTTTATGTATTCTGACAGCAGGAGGATGCATTAGCCCAACAGGCCTTTGAAGAGACTCGGAGAAGGACACGTGAATTTGAAGACAGAGACAGGTCTCATCGGGAGGAAATGGAGGTGAGAGTTTCACAGCTGCTGGCAGTAACTGGTTAGTACTTTCCCCAAACTCTCAGGCTATGTTTGATGTTTGTACATAATGTTTTTTAATTTTGTCTTTCATTTTTTAAAGAAGTTGTACTCTCTGACTTTGTATTTGTTAAATGTAATTGCTGTAAATAATAATTTATTCTAATTTAAGGTTGTACATGAATTCCTCAGTAATTGGTCTTCATAAAAATCATTTACTGTAATAAGGTATATTTTCTCTTAATTCATTTACCCAAAATCTTACCTCTTTTTTTCTTATTTTTAAAATTATTTGTAAACATTAGCTTATGTTAACATAGACTGCATATTTTTAGAACGTTATTAAAACTCTTTGGAGTAATATTACTTTTCATTTTTCTATGAATATTTGTCTTGATTTTGTAACTATAATTTTTAGTCATTTATGTGATTTTAACTAAAGGAAAATTTCACATTTTCAGACTACTCAAAGAATGGAATTAACAGACTTTTTATTTTAACCTTCCTATTATAAAGTAAAATACAGATGCGGAAAGCAGTGTTAACAAATCTGTAGCTTCCTGTGCTGGTTTACTTAGGATAAAATTTTTTAAATAATAATAAATAAAAAATAATCTATAGTTGAATGAATTATTGTAAGGCTAACATCCTAACAACCACAGTTTGGTCAAAAAATAAAACTTTGAGCATGAGCAACTCTGTCACTACAAAAAGTAAGAAAATTAGCTGGGTGTGATGGCACATGCCTATAGTTTTAGCAACACTTGGGAGGCCAAGGCAGGAGAATCACTTGAGCCCTGGAGTTTGAGATTACAGTGAGCAGTGATTGCACCACTGTACTCCAGCCTGGGTGACAGAGTGAGATCCTTCCTTTAGAAAATATAAACAGTATATAAATAAAACATAAATAAAACTTTGATAGCTACCCCAGCAGCCCCTTCCGTATATACATCTAATCATGACTTTCTCACCATTTCTGCTCAAAAGTAATCATTTTGATTTTTATAGTTATTTCTTGTGTTTCTTTAGTTTTAGTACCCATTGAAGTTTAGTCTTACCCAGTTTTAAAATTCTATTATTGCTGGGCGCAGTGGCTCACGCCTGTAATCCTAACACTTTGGGAGGCTGAGGCGGGCAAATCACAAGATCAGGAGTTCGAGACCAGCCTGATCCATGGTGAAACTCCTTCTCTACTAAAAATACAAAATTTAGCCAGGCGTGTTGGCGCCTGTAGTCCCAGCTACTTGGGAGGCTGAGGCAGGAGAATTGCTTGAATGCAGGAGGTAGAGGTTGCAGTGAACTGAGATCTTGCCACTGCATTCCAGCCTGACAACAGAGTGAGACTCTGTCTCAAAAAAAAAAAATTGATCCTCCCCCCCTTTTTTAATCTACCATGTTGGTTTCTGAATTTTGATGTGTCTTTTAATTGACAATGGAATTTTAATTTTTTTTACACAAAATTGTACCCTGTCTTAAGCAGACCTCAATTATAAAAATTAATATTCAAAGTATATACAAATTGTTCAGAAATACAGATTTTCTTTAAAAGGTATATTCTAGGGCCAGGTGTGATGGCTCATACTTGTAATCCCAGCACTTTGGGAGGCTGAGGTGGGAGGATTGGTTGAGGCTGGGAGTTTGAGACTATCTTGGGCAAAATAGCAAGCCCCCATCTCTGCAAAAAATAAAAAATTACCCAGCATGGTGGCAGACATCTGTTGTCCTAGCTACTCAGGAGGCTGAGGCAGGAGGATAGCTTGAGCCTAGGAGCTTAAGGCTGCAATATCTATGATCACACTGCTGTACTCCAGCATGGATGACAGAGCAAGACCCTACCACCCCCCTCAAAAAGTATATTTTAGAAAAAACAATCAAAATAAATTATCAAGATAAGAACTAATGTGTTTGAAGAAGAATGTTGTCAAATATTACTATGTATCATGCTTCAAGTTTGTAAACATTTTATCAACGTGAACATTTCATACAAGAAGAAATAGAAAAAGCACACATTCATCTTTGATAATCAAAACATATTAAAATATAATTACAGTGTATAAACTAAATAGAACCATTTCCAGGCATTAAAAGTCAGTATTATGTACCTAAGATTGTTAAATTTATGTCCTACATATTTTGGAATCTACAGACAGTAGAATGGTGGTTGCCAGGGGGAAATGGGGGTTAGTTATTTAAAGGGTATGGAGTTTCAGTTTTGCAAGATGAAGAGAGTTCTAGTTGGTTGTACTTAACACTACTGAGCTGTGTGCCTTAAAAATAGCTAGGATGGTAAGTTTTATGGTATGTGTATTTTACCACTTTTTTTTTTTTTTTTTTTTTGAGACAGAGTCTCACTCAGTCACCAGGCGCCAGGCTGGAGTGCAGTGGCGCGACCTTGGCTCACTGCAACCTCCACCGCCCGGGTTCAAGCATTCTCCTGCCTCAGCCTCCCGAGTAGCTGGGACTACAGGCGCGTGCCACCACGCCCAGCTAATTTTTTTGTATTTTTAGTAGAGACGGGGTTTCACCATGTTGATCAGGATGGTCTCGATCTCTTGACCTTGTGATCCGCCCACCTCGGCCTCCCAAAGTGCTGGGATTACAGGCGTGAGCCACCGCGCCCGGCCTTACCACTTTTTTTTTTAAGTTTTAAAGTCAATGTTACATTATGAAGAAAGTTTGTGGGTTTTTTCCAAACAAAAAATTATATGTACACTATTAATTAAATTAAGGGGTGTGTGTGTGTGTGTGTGTGTGTGTAGGTAGGTAGATAGGTAGACAGACAGACTGCCTAAGAGCCCAGACTAGAGCCAGACAGAAGTCTGAATCTGGCTGTGTCATTTACTTTGACAGCTTGGACAGCTTACTTCACTTTTCTATGACTGAGATTCCTCATCTACAAAATAGGAGTAATAATCATGCCTGTCTCATATGGTCATTGTGAGGATTGAATAAGTAAATACATGTGAAACCACTTTTAGAGTATGTGCCACTGTTAGAGTATACACTTGTAGAGTATTTCCTGTTGTGTTAAAATATGTTAGAATACATATAAAGATCAAGCGTATTTGGTGGTTAGTGTATGAAGTAAAAAAAAAAAAAATTTTTTTTTTTTTTTTTGAGACAGTGTCTCCCTCTTGTCCAGGTTGGCGTGCGGTGCACAATCTCAACTCACCGCAGCCTCCCAGGTTCAATCAATTCTCCTGCCTCAGCCTCCCGAGTAGCTGGGATTACAGGCACCCGCCACCACGCTTTGCTAATTTTTGTATTTTTAGTGGAGACGAGGTTTCACCATGTTGGCCAGCCTGGTCTTGAACTCCTGACCTCAGGTAATTCACCTGCCTCAGCCTCCCAAAGTACTCGGATTACAGGTGTGAGCCACTGTGCCCAGCCTTGAAATAAAATTTAATGTCCTTTTTTTTTTTTTTTGGAGATAGGGTCTCGCTCTGTTGCCCAGGCTGGAGTGCAGTGGTGTGAACATGACTCACTGCAGCCTCAACATCCAGGGCTCAAGCAGTTCTTCCTCCTTGGCCTCTCAAAGTGCTGAGATTATAGGTGTGAACCACTGCACTGAGCCTAAAATTTAATATCTTGTAGTGATTGCTAGATCTCTTTGTCAGTGGGTTAATTTATCTAATGGGCTGATGGCAGCTGAGGATGTCCCCAGGAATACTTGTTAGCTAAGAGAAGAATATGGAGGGATATATGTGATATATTTGTTTTCCTTGAAGCTGTTACAATTCTTGTGATTTTCATACGTGAATACAAGACTTGCAGACCATGCCCTTTCATTGTGTATCTGTAAAATTTAGAAGCTGTAAAACGCGTAATATACATGTGTTACATTTCTGAACCTTTTTGCTCATGCCATTTGTTCCCTGATGTAGAATGTTCTTTTCTGCCCATCAAAGCCCAACTTGAATGTTCCTCATTAAATATCAAGCCTTTCCTCAGTTTTCTGAATCGTAAAGCCCTTCCACTCTAGTTTCTGTAGCACTTTTTATTTTTACTAGGTTCTTATTGAACAACATGTTGAAACAATTGTAAACATTTGTGCCCTCCACTTTATGGCATTCCCATCAGATGGAGCCCCTGATTTTTGTGTCTTCCACATAACCTACCACAGTACTTTGTACACTGCTTAGTTGTTCATATCTTCAAAAAACAGCCCCTATCCTGCCTGTCTGAAAACTAGAATTATAGGAGAGCCTGCTAGGATAGTTCAAGTAGGTAATACATATTAATGGTCTCTGGAAAGATTCTAAATATTTAAAATCTGTTGGTTTATATTAACTAGTTTAGTAATAAACCCCAAGTGTGTTGGGCTGTATTCTGCATTAGGGACTGGGAAATATATAGATAAAAAGGCATTGTTTCTGTCCTTGATCAACTATCAGTCTTGAGGGAAAATGGATAGATAAACAGATCATCGTAGTGTACTTTAGTAACCACCGTACATAATGGAGGTTCAAAAAGGGGACAACAGCAGTGTAGAGGAAGCTTATGTCTGCCTCTGCTTAGGAGATTCACAGGGCAGTACACTTAGAGGGATTTGAAGGTAGAGTGTGTTTTGGCAGTTGGACAAGTTGGGGAAAGCATTCTGGGGCAGGAGAAACAGTGTATGCAAAGGCATGGAGGAGTAAGAGAGCCTGCCAAGTCAGAGAATGATTGCTCAGT
Source organism: Ateles fusciceps (assembly GCA_036589455.1). NCBI lineage: Eukaryota > Metazoa > Chordata > Mammalia > Primates > Atelidae > Ateles > Ateles fusciceps. The sequence goes on along the minus strand of JAZHEH010003205.1, from coordinate 22,842,066 downwards.
CTTTCTGGAGCAAGCTAACATGGTCTTAAATGAATATAGAAATCATTTTCTAAAAAGTGCTCTTTGGCTGCATTATTTTTGGAGATTGACTATTTGACAATTAATGGAACAACTGTTGAAAGCTTTTGTATGTATTTTGCTTTACATAAAACTCTGATTAATTGACTTAAGAATTGTGTATTCCAAATTGGGGTGGCTTACACCTTTAATCTCAGCACTTTGGGAGGCTGAGGGAGGATTGCTTGAGCCCAGGAGTTTAAGACCAGCCTGGGCAACGTAGCAAGACCTTGTGATCTTGTCTCTACAAAAAATTTTAAAACTAGCTGGGCATGGTAGCATGCACCTGTGTTCCCAGCTACTTGGGAGGCTAGATGGGAAGATTGCTTGAGCCCAGGAGGTCAACGCTGTAGTGAACTATGATTGTGACACTGCACTCCAGCCTGGGCAGCAGAGCAAGACCCTGTCTCCCCACCCAAACAAAAATAAATACATTGTTAATTTGATTTTTCTAACAAAATATTGGAAGAATATTTTGGTATGTGAGTTTATATTGTGTATATAAACAGAAATATAGTATGTTGATAGAAGTGTTACATAATTTCTTGCTCACATAGATAGTTTCTACTTGTTTTTTTCTCAGTGATTGAGAGCATGGACTTTGTAGTCAAGTCTAGTTGAGATTCCTGCTCCATCACTTCCCTCAGCCCTAATTTTCTCATAGAAATGGAGTATTAAATGGGAAAATGCTTGTAAAGTACTTAGTGTGATGCTTGGTATGTGTATGCTTACAGTAAATAATAGCTCTAAAGTAGTTCTTTAGCACTAAAAGCTCCCGCATAATGCTGGTTCCAGTTACTTGAATTATTTGGCTAACAAGAACATCCTTTTAGTTCTCTAAAGTGTATCAGGGCACTTTCCCTGCATTATAACCTAGAGCATAGAGAAAACAGTTAAATTTTCATCAATGATTTAAGATCCTGTAGTCCCTTATGGCAGTAATTTAAAACTTCAGTTCTTGTAGAGAACTGTCATCTAGAAAATAGAGCTAGAATCTGACTCCAGTGCATGCACTGGCAATCACATAAGGGAGTTTGGGGTTTGCGTGTCTTTTGGCACTTTGTGTGTATGCATTTTGCTTCTCTTTTTTTCCATCCATAAAAAATTCCTAATGTCAGCTTATTTTTGTGCAATTTACCTTCTTTTTCCTAAAAAGAGAATATTGGAGAAAAATGTTTCCCCTCTGTAATTCAGACATCTTTAGAGATTCAAACATCATCTACTCTAACATTAATTACAGTTGATGAAACTGAGAGTCTCAAAAAAATTGACTTGCTCTCCTTCAAATATTTGGTTAATGGAAGAAAAAGTGAGTATTTAAACCAGTTTCCTAACCAGGAGGCCTGCACAAATACAGCTTAGCACTGGGAAATTAACTTATACACCACCCATAAAGATGCTTAAGTTGAAAAATATGATCTGCCAGGAGAGGTTAAGAACCGTTTTGCCTGGAATAGAAAAGGCTGAGGCAGAAAAGAATAATAATGGTTCCAGTGGGTGGTCCTGATGCCTGGCTGGAGAGGAGGGCCAGAGAACAGTGGTAACTCGTGGGTGGCAGTAACTCAGTAAACGGCCCTTGGAAGCTTCAGATCCTGGCAGCATAGAGGCTTAGGGATGTCCTTCACTGTTTGGATAACCTCTGAGGCCTCCAGCCCTGCCATGCTAAACTTGTAACAGTGGTGCTCTTGACTATTTAATGTATGTGTAAGGTTAAGATTACTAAGAGGGGGAAGCAGAACTCCAAGTGGTTGGTGGCCCAAGGGGTTTTGATTTTCACCAGTGTCTTTTAACCTGAAATTAGTTCTAAAATTCCATTTTACCGTCTGTAAAATTTAGAAAGTTTTCAATCCGTCATGATAGGATTTAGTGTTTTCTTTTTCTGGTTTTTCTGGAAAAGCCTATTTCAGTAGTACAATATTTTCTTTACCTTTCAGAGGTAATAGCAGATTATCATTAATTTGAAATGAGAAACTATAGTGAAATGGAAGCATTGTTTATGTTAGTAACCTTTACCAAATACTGTTAAATTATTGGTATACATTAAAATGATATACATAAGATATAGAATACTGTGTATAATACCTTATTCTGTGGGTATTTTTCTTACTGTGTGGGTAATTTTTGTTTGAATGTACATAGTCATTCTCTAGTAGGATATGTAAGAAACTGGAACTAGAAACTATGGGGGGAGAACCAGGTATCTGGGAGAGCAAAATGAGCAAATTATTTTTCACTGTGTATCTTCTGTACCTTATGAATTTTGTATCATTAACTACCTATTTAGAAAAAAACTAAATTTGCTTTTAGTATTACACGGAATAATGAAAAAGAAGATTTTAGAACTTGCTATCTGTATTCTCTGGCATATAGGCCATTTTTTAAAATGTGAAACCCTTCCTTCATTTGAAATTGTATACAGCGTTCCACTGTATGAAACAGTTTTTTTTAAAAGGCACTGCTCTGGGCAAAGCAGGGGTAGGGATTGTTCTGGTCTCCCTCTGGTGTCCCTGGGGTGTTTTTACAGAACCCACTGGGTGGCAGAACATAACTTGAGGACTCTGGCTATAGTGGAATGAGCACAAGGTTTTGCATCCTCGCTCCACTACTTGTTGCCACATAGCATTGAGAAAGTTGCTTATTCTCTTTGAGCTTTATCAGTAAAACCTTCCTACCAGGTTGTCACAGAGCTCAGTATCTGAGGCTTAGAATAGGGACTCAGTGGAAGCCACTTCCTTTACCCCTCTTTTCTGTGCAGTTGGCTCACAACATATCTGGAGTGGCAGTAAAGTAGTAAAAGTAGTCATATCCTAACTTTAAACTATGAAAGTCAAAGATACTATTTTGCCAAGCTATTTTAGATTCTGGTGTTTTTTTGTTTGGTTGGTTGGTTTGGTTTTTCGAAACAGCTGATAAAGGATTTTGGACTTTTCTTTGCTCTGTTGGAGGCTACCAGTTACCTTGGTGGTTGAGTATTGACCAGAAGTGGGTATGAAGAGAACTTCCCACATTCTGGTATGTTCTTGATCTGGGTACTAGTTAGGTGGGTATGTTCGCTTTGTGAAAATTCATGATTACATACTTAACAATTTGGGTACTATTCTGTGCTTGCATAAAAAGAAGGCTTTTAAAAAGAAAAATAATCACAGAAGTTACTTTTGTGAAACGCTCCCCCATTGGCATCTATTGCCATGTAGAAGCATCCTAGCACCTTTTCTGAGAATTCTTCCTTGATCTGAAAATGTTGACATGTTTCCCCATGGCCGTTCTTTTGGGGTATACATGTCTATAACTGTAATTCATATGTCTTTTGTGAAGGAAGATGGAGGTTAATAAAGGACAGATCTCATGCTCTGATCATAGTTGTGTTGGAAAGATAGCAACTTGTACACTAGTCTCTGTTTCTAGAGACTGCCTTCAACTTTATTGGCCTCTTAACCTAAAACTGTGATATAGCACTTTTGGCTTTTAACTCAGCTCCAAGGTGATGGTGTGCTAAAAGATATTTTCTCTGTTATCTTGAAAATGCCTACATTTGGTTAGATTATAAAGTGGCAGCAAATAAATGGTTGCCTTTAATGTCAGAGAATGGGTAAATTATTGCTTATCCTGCTATAAGCAATTTTAATACAATTCAAATCATAGAATTTTATGTGGAAACTATTTGGAAATAAAAACAGGCAAAAAGTTTTATGTGGTTTTTGTATTTGTATTTTGCCTAGTTTTGGAGCCTTCAGTTTTGTGTGGTCCAAGAAAAAAATCTCAGCCTCTATTTATTTTAAATTTTCAAAAACTTCAGTTTTCAAATCATTTAACTCTACCACTATTCTTTCTTGTGTATGGGTAAATCAACATGAGAATATGTCTGTACTGGGCATTCCTGGGATGTGTTTTGGGCAACGGCAATAGATGAGAATGAACTGGGAGTATGAACTCAGACTGAGAATAGAAGAGGATTAACGAAGGAGGAAGAGGATATGAAATCTGACTTCTCCCACTATCAGAGGAAGAGAGTCTTGGTTCTCTATCAGAGGAGCTATAGACTTTTAATAGATTTATTTTGTTTTAGCTTTGTTTTATTTTCTAAAAATTATTCTATCTGCAGGATATGGATTTTTTAACATTTTAGTAGTTATTCGAAAAATTCATAAATGTAAATGGGAAGAGATGAGCAGCTTTGCTGTAATAACAGCATCATGAGTGCATCCTATGTGCCAAGCAGTGTACATTGTAATTTTGCCTTTATATTTGATTTTTAAATGCTCTCTAAGTTGTATCTTCATTTTGAGGAACTGAGGCTAAGAGAGGTTAAGAAACTTGCCTAAGATCACATAACTTAAGTGGTAGAGCCATGATGGTTCAAGCCCAGAAATGTAGATTATTTCCACTATTTCATTTTTAAATGTTACTTTATATTTAAAGTTTTCCATAAGTTGCATATTTTGTAAGAACTGTATTTTTTGACATGCCTGTTGAATCAGCTCTCGAAGTCTACTTATGTGATAGATGTTTATAATTGTCTGCTGACCTTTTTTAAACCTTTTTTTAAAAAAATATTTTTTATTTTACTTTAAGTTCTGGGATACATGTGTAGAACGTGCAGGTTTGTTACATAGGTATATACATGTGCCATGGTGGTTTGCTGTACCTGTCAACCCATCATCTAGGTTTTAAGCCCTGCATACATTAGGTATTTGTCCTAATGCCCTCCCTCCCCTTGTCCCCCACCCCTTGACAGGCCCCTGTGTGTGATGTTCCCCTCCCCTGTGTCCACGTGTTCTTATTGTTCATCTCCTGCTTATGAGTGAGAACATGCAGTGTTTGGTTTTCTGTTTCTGTGTTAATTTGCTGAGAATGATGGCTTCTAGCTTCATCTATGTCCCTGCAAAGGACATTAACTAATTCTTTTTTATGGCTGCTTTTTAACCTTTTTAATGAGTTTGGGGAAAGTGCATTCCTTTCTCTCACGTTGGGACTTAAAATTTGTGCTTTGTGTCTCCTCCAGACTTAGCAATAGGGAGAACTAGCAGGACCTAAGGAGGCCAACATTAATGCTGATTGTAAGTTAAAGGCTCATCCTTTCCATTGGTCTGCTTTTGTGTTCTGACTCTACCTCCAACCATGTTACTTGGGGAAAATCACTTAACCATCATCTTAGACTGTCATTTGCACAATGAGAGTTGAATCAGATCTCTTAAGTACTTTGCTACTCTAAAATTCTATAATTCTGTGTTTGGAATTTTACTTATTTTTTTCCCTTCCTTCCCCCTAAATTTAATTTTTTTAGAGACAGGGTGTCACTCTGTCACCCAGGGTAGGTAACAGTGGTGTAATCTTTTTTGTTTTTTAGATGAAGTCTCACTCTGCTGCCCAGGCTGGAGTACAGTGGCCCGATCTCGACTCACTGCAACCTCTGCCTCCGGAGTTCAAGCGATTTTCCTGCCTCAGCCTCCTGAGTCTGGGATTACAGATGTGCACCAGCATGCCTGGCTAATTTTTGTTTTTTTAGTAGAGATGGGTTTCACCATGTTGGCCAGGCTGATCTCAAACTCCTGACGTCAAGTGATCTGCCCACCTCGGCCTTCCAAACTGTGGGGATTACAGGTGTGAGCCAAGTGGGTGCAGTCTACAGCTCACTGCAGCCTTGATATCCTGGGCTCAAGCAGTTCTTGCCTCAGGCTTCCAAGTAGCTTGGATTTCAGGCATGTGCCACCATGCCCAGCTAATTTTTTTAAATTTTTGTAGTGATAGGATATCACTATGTCACTCAGGCTGGTCTTGAACTTCTGGGCTCAAGCAGTTGTCCCACCTCAGCCTACTATAAACTGTAGGCATGAGCCATCACACCCAGCTGTTCTTCTAGCCAAGTATCAAACATAAAGTGAATACTATAATATCTGGACATAGTACACACTCAATAAAATGTAGTTCTTTCAATTGTTAGGGCATTTTCCCATGAAGTTTTCAGCAATTTTTTTTTTTTTTGAGATCTCAGTATTAAAAGAATGGAGATCAACTGATAAATTTTCTTCATTCTGGATATTCCCTCCTCGTAGCTATTTCTGCATAGCCCTGATCAGTAGGGAAAACTCCAGCTGCTGATGTCTGTTCTTTGTCTCCCATTTGGAGTTATCTCATGACTGCCTCCTATTTGCCACGTTCCTGGGAGATAATATACTGAACGAAAACATGAGAGCGACTGGTAGTAAGAGGTCTGTAGCACAGTGTTGAGATTAATTCTTCATAGATACTGAGACGATTTATGTTCTGAAATCAGACTCATGGATGTGTGCTTTATATTAAAACTCTAATTCTGAAATAACTGTTAATGAAAGGCTAGAATCAAGGGCCCATGACTGGGAAGAAAGAAACTAGAAATGATAAACTTTGTGCTTTTAGGATGATGGAGTTCAGAGAGTTTCTTTGCCATCATCTAGTCTAGTTTATTTACCCATAGAGGAAATCCTTCAAAAACATCCAGCCTTCATTAGAAAAACTGCCACAGTAAGAAGTCCTGCTTCTTAGGGCAGCTGTTTATTCAGCTGTTAAGTTCTAGTCCTTATTGGAAGCTATTTTACTGAATTTAAATCTGTTTTTGCATTTGTCTCCTTCATGTGGTGGTCAGTACATCTTCCCTTCTAGCATTAAATGTCCTCCCTGTCTCCCAGATCTCTCATGCTTTCCTCTTCTGCTCTCGTATGTACTGTCACCTTCCCCCTCCCACACTTTTTTTTTTTTTTTTTTTAAGAGATGGGATCTCACTATGTTGCCCAGGCTAGTCTTCTACTCCAGGGCTCAAACAGTCCTCCCACCTCAGCCTCCCAAAGTGCTGGGATTACTAGCGTGAGCCACCATGCCTGGGCCCCTCCCTCTTTTCTGTTCCTACTCTTGACTCTTCATCACAGTGTCTTGCCTTGCATCTTCCTCAGTTCTTTCACAATGTAAATAGAAACGAAACTCACAAGTAATAGCAAAACAATTTTTCTTTACTCCTATTCTCTGTGCTTTTACCAAAAATGTAATATATTAAACAAATCCATGGCTATTTCTGCACAGCTGTGACCAGTAGGGAAAACTCCAGGTGCTGATGACTGTCTTTATCATACATTTGGAGTCATCCCATTATTATTAAAATAATTTGAAAATTACTTTTGTCCCAAGACACAAAAGCTGAAATATTCTTTTCACAAAGTATTATTGGTAGGTTAGTAGTGATTTATAAATGTATAATTAGGATTGATTTTTTTCAGTGTTTCTTCATTCCTCAGCCCCTTTCTAACCTTCATTGACTGAAAGCAGATGCTTATATCACCATCTCCGACTTTGCAGAGATCTGTCCTTACACTAACATTTAGCATTGATTGTGTATGGAACATAAATTGTTTTTCTGATGTATATGTATTCTGTAGCTCTTTCAGTCTGTGACCATGCACTATAACTTTAACCTATTTAATTGAAAAGGCTGTATTAAAATTTAGTCATTGTCTAATCTGCTAACAAAACAGTTAAAACCTGCTAGAGAAATATATCAAAATTTTAAGAAAGAGGCCAGGTGCAGTGACTCATGCTTGTAGTCCCAGTTCTTTGGGAGGTCAGGAGTTCAAGATCAGGCCTGGCCAACATGGTAAAACCTGTCTCTACTATTTTTTGTCTCTACTAAAAATACAAAAAAATTAGTTGGACATGGTAGCACATGCTTGTAATCCCAGCTTCTCAGGAGGGTGAGGCATGAGAATTGCTTGAACCTGGGAGGCAGAGGTTACTGTGAAGTCAAGATCGGGCCATTGCACTCCAGCCTGGGCAACAAGAGTGAAAACTCCATCTCAAAAAAAATGAAAGTAAAAAGAAAGATTAGGCCAGGGCAGTGGCTCACGTCTGTAATCCCAGCACTTTGGGAGGCTGAGCTGGGTTGATCACAAGGTCAGGAGTTTGAGACAAGCCTGGCCAACATGGTGAAACCACATCTCTAATAAAATTAGCTGGGCATGGCGGCACAAGCTTGTAGTCCCAGCTATTCAGGAGGCTGAGGCGGAAGAATCACTTGAACCTGGGAGGCGGAGGTTGCAATGAGCCGAGATCGAGCCACTGCACTCCAGCCTGGGTGACAAAGCAAGACTCTGTCTCAAAAAAGAAAAGAAAGATTAAAGAAGTTAGCACTGGGTTTTATTTGGTTTGAAAGTAACTAAGGTAATTGTTACTTTTGTCTAAATAACATAAGCCTTTTGAAAAATGATGACATAGCTAGGGCTTTTGACTGAACTTGATCTTGTACAATGTGACGTGTTGAAATGGGTTTTTTTTGAAGATTGAGGATGTTCTTTCTCTAACAACTGTTTTAGATTTTAAAAATTGAAATCAGAATAAGATTTTTGGTTAAATTTGTTTCCAAAAGCCAAAGTCAGTGGAGAAATCAGTAGGTAATTTTAGTGCACAATTCTAATATCTAAAGGTACTGTACAGGTAATTGTGGTTAGTCCCAACTGTTGCCATATAACATAGGTAGCTAAAAACAAGAACATCCAGATGAAACATGAGGGTGGCTCGGACTTGAGTGAGAGTGGTGGAGGTAGTCAGAAGTGGTCAGATGCAGGATATATTCAAAGATAGAGCTATCAGATTTTGCTCTTAGTGGCTGGGCACGGTGGCTCACGCCTGTAATCCCAGCACTTTGGGAAGCCAAGGCCAGTGAATCACCTGAGGTCAGGAGTTTGAGACCAGGCTAGCCAACGTGGTAAAACCCCGTCTCTACTAAAAACACACACACAAAAAAAAAATTGGCATGGTGCTGCGCACCTGTAATCCCAGCTACTTGCAATGCTGAGACAGGAGAATCATTTGAAACCAGGAGGTAGAGGTTGCGGTGAGCTGAGATCACACCATTGCACTCCAACCTGGGTAACAGTAGCAAAAAAAAAAAAAAAAAAAAAAACAGATGTTGAGGGTGACCGCAAGGCTTTTTGCTCAAACAACTGGTAAAATGGAGTTGCCATTATCTAACATAGGAAAACTTACTACTTGGGAGGCCACGGCCTCCCAAGATTAAAGACTACCCCTGTAATCTCAAAGTGCTGGGATTAGAGGCGTGAGCCACCATGCCCAGCTGACCTCATCTGTTTAAAAAAATTAGTTAATTCAGTCTGGCATGGTGTCTCATACCTGTAATCCCAGCACTTTGGGGAGGCTGAGGTGGGTGGATCGCTTGAGTCCAGGAGTTTGAGACCAGCCTGGCCAACATGGCAAAACCCCATCTCTACTAAAAGTATTTTTAAAAAATGAGCCAGGTGTGTTGGTGCATGCCTGTAATCCCAGATACTCGGGATACTGGGTACCAGAGTCACTTGAACCTGGAAGGCAGAGGTTGCAGTGAGCTGAGATTGCACCATTGCACTCCAGCCTGGGGACAGAGCAAGATGAGACTCTGTCTCAAAAAGACAGAGTAAAGTACTTAGTACCAGATTCTGAATACAATTTTGAGTACAGATGTTTGTGCTTGGCCAACATTTGGAGGCAGTAAAGAAAGTTGATAGAAGAACCACATACTAGAACTTGTGAAGGAGACCGTGTGTGTGTGTGTGTGTGTGTGTGTGTGTGTGTGTGTGTTGCCCCTTTGGTCCACACGTAACATTTATATACACACGTACACTCTTCATATTAGCAAAGAATGTCATGCACAGTATGTTAGTTCGTAGATGCTCTCTATTAAGTAGTAAGTGGTTTAAATAGGAATGTTCAAAGTGAATCTTGAAATCTCGGTGTTTATAATGAATTGTCAAGCCTCTTTTTTTTTTAATAGATTTGGTCAACAGGAAGTATTTTTTTCTAATTTTTATTTTATAGACCTAGTCAAGCCTCTTAATTGTTAAATATTGTTATAACAACACATCTGGGTTGTGTGTGGTGGCTCATGCCTGTAATTCTAGCACTTTGGGGAGGCTAAGGCAAGCAGATGGCTTGAGCCCCAGGAGTTCAAGACCAGCCCCGGCAACATGGTGAAACCCCGTCTCCACAAAATATACAAAAATTAGCCAGGTGTGGTGGTGTGTGCCTGTGGTCCCAGCTACTCAAGAGGCTAAGGTGGGAGTGTCTCATGAGCCAAGGTGGCAGAGGTTGCAGTGAGCAGAGATCATGCCATTGCACTCCAGCCTGGGTGACAGAGTGAGACCCTGTCTCAAAAAAAACAAAAAATACATCTGGGAATATAAGTGCACCAAGTACTCTAATTTTGTATTTCTATTTTTAACTTATGAGATGATACTTTATCCTTTATAAAATGCTACACTTCTCAGCCATATAATTAGTAGAACATATACTTCTCTGTGACTTAGTTTCCTTACCTATAAAATAGAAATAAATAACAGCACTTATGTCATAGGTTGTTGGGAGGAATTAAATTAGTTCTAGCCAGGTGCTGTGGCAAGTGCTTGTAGTTTTAGCTACTTGGGAGGCTGAGTGAGGCAGGAAGATTGCTTGAGCCTAGGAGTTTGAGGCTGGCAACATGGCAAGACCCCATCTCTTTAAAAAATTATTTAATTTATGGAAAGTACTTAGAACAGTGCCTAGCAGACAGTTGATACTCAATAAATGTCAACTATTACTAAAAGGAAGAGTTTTCTTCTAAAGCAGTTGGCTAATGTGTTAAAGTTAAATCCTCTTTTTCCAAAACTGTAAATTATAGATTTGTCTTTTTTCTTTTTTTGAGATGGAATCTTGCTCTGTTGTCCAGGCTGGAGTGCAGTGGTGCAGTCTCAGCTCACTGCAACCTCCACCTCCCATGTTCAAGGGATTCTCGTGCCTCAGCCTTCCAAGTAGCTGGGATTACAGGTGCATACCCCCCACGCCTGGCTAATTTTTTTTGTGTTTTTCATAGAGACATGATTTCACCATTTTGGCCGGGCTGGTCTTGAACTCCTGACCTCAAATGATCCGCCCACCTCAGCCTCCCACAGTCCTGGGATTATAGGTGTGAGCCACTGCACCTGGTCCTCCATTTATTGTTCTTTTATACATAGTACATATTTATGGTGATTGTCTTTTGAATAAAAATGATTTTTCTTGATTTTTAAGAAAACTTTAGTAAAGTATGTCACACATAATTTTATTTGTGCTTTTTTGCCTGTTACATGTGAATATATTGTTTGAAAACTTTTTAGTTGTGACTTTTTTTATGTGCTACTGTCAGGTATTTTATATATATAGCATTTTGATTGTCAGAACACTTTTTGACCCCAGATTATAATTTTATCATTGCAGGCAAGAAGACAACAAGACCCTAGTCCTGGTTCCAATTTAGGTGGTGGTGATGACCTCAAACTTCGTTAATAGCACAGCAGATGTGTGCCACCCATCTTTACATACACATTGCTTCTAGTTGGCAGAAATAATTGATTAAAAGACCAGAAACTGTGATAACTGGAGGTACTACGGTCTATTTCTCAACCTTAGGCAGTAATAGACATCACAAACTGCCATGGTTTTGCACTATGATTATAATACCTGCATTTCTAATTTTTTAAGCATGTAGCCAGTAATAATTTGAAGTTTTTTTTCTATGCAAGCTTACCTTGTTGGCATTATTTTAGTGAATTGAAACTATCTACTTGTAAAGCTCTTTTTCTTCCATTTTAATTTAAAAGTTTATGTCATTTTAAAACAGGTCAAGAAATTAAAATTAGAGGGTTTCTCTAATCATTTTTTCTAATTTTTTTTTGTACTTCTAGATGTTTTGGTTATACAGCTTCATTTTAGATAAGCATTTTTGTTTTTTTGTTGTTTTGTTTGCCCCATTTTCTTTTGTGTTTTTATAGTTTATAGCATTTTAAAACTGCTGATGTTTGCATTATTTACAGGCTAAAAACCTAGTAGCATAGAGCTGTCTGCCACAGCCTTCTAACAAAGTTTACAGTTATTAAAGTTGCAGTATCCTTTTAAATGCTAATAATCAGCACTCTTTCTTTCTTCCTTTTTTTAAAATTTTATATATAGAGAGACAGGGTCTCACAGTGTTGCCCAGGCTGGTCTCAAACTCCTGGCATCAAACGATCCTCCTGCCTCAGCCTCCCAGAGTGCTGGAATTACAGGCTCTTTCTTTTTAAACGTAAAAGTTTTAATTTGGTATTAACTCTATAATCTGACCCAGACTGTTTTAGATTCTGTTCTGTAATCATGAGTTTGGCTGGAGATATTCTCCATAGATGATCTTCTACTGAAATGCCTAAAGAAGTCACAGGCTGGCTTCTGTTTTATTCAGGGATTTTTTTAAAAAGTCAATCAAAAAAGGGATACTGGAGCTTCTTCATGTATGTAACAGCATATTAAACTGGAGACAGTGATGAATCAGCTACAAAGGTAATATTGTATTAAAATCATGTTTAAGATAGCTGCTTTTATGTGTATTTTATATTGCATGCTTTTGTAAAAACATGCTGGGTGATGATGGAAGATTAGTTTTAGAGAGAAAATGTTCATCTGTGCAGAGGATACATTTTCTTCCATTAATTCTGGAAAACATTTACAGCTATATATATGGTATTTTGCAAAAGGACTATTAATAGAACCTTTTGAGATGAATTAATGTAAGAATATTTTTTAAATAGGCTTATCGTCAAATTAAGTGCAACTTTTTTTTTAGATACAGACTGGAAAAAAGTGCTAAGTCATTTGGCACCTCCTTACAAATATTTTTCATGGTCACATTTATTAATGTTACTACATTTCTGAATTTTTGAAAAATGTATTTTATCATAAAATGGCATTATTTTAATGAGTGAAAAACTGACACAGTCAATTCAGAAAATGAACTGAAGTCTGAATAAGGTCTTTGCATTTAAAAAGCATATAACTACTTGATTGATGAGGGAGGTGTTACTTTCATTGTATATAGATCTTATTTCATAAACAGATATCCTGTATCAGAATAAAAATATTTGTTATATATTTGAAGTCATGCATGGTAAGGAGTGTGTTTAAATTGTTATAAACAATAATGCATCATTAAAGGCCATGCTGATCTTGCGTAACTATAAGTACTATGAATGAATTTGGTTGGTTTTAGTGTTGTACAGCTCACATGTTTACACACACAGTGCCCTAATTTCCCCTGAGGGAATCGCTATTTAAGTGATCCTTACAGTGGTGTTTTATGGTTACTTTATTACAGAGCTCCTTGGTTTTTGACTTCTGCACTTAAATTTTTTTAAATAACACGATGATGGTACATTTTCCTCTATTGTCTAGCTAAGGGCTTTCAGTCCACCAGTAAATAAGATCAAATGCTATTAAATGTTCCTGTTACCATCCTTCTGTAAATACTGGATTTTCCTGTCGTTTAGCACCGCACTGCTTCTGCCTGTCTTAATGCTGGCATTAAGATCATGAGCCCTTTTTCTCCAGTAGTTCAGGCTTTGAAAACTACTTCTATTAAGTTATTGATGCAATTTGATATTTTTTCATAATCTATATTTAAACAAAATTACATCATTGCATCATCTTTTCTAAATTCATCTCCATTAAAACTTGCCTTAAGCTACCAGACTGCTTTGCCACCGTTAGCCATACTGTGTGTTTGTATGTTTAATTTACTTTCACAATAAACTTCTATGTAGTGAAAACAGGGTCTTTGCTCTTTATTGACATAATCCAATAATTTCTGTGCCAGTGTTAGTTATGACATGAAAATTGTTCTTTGTTCTGTTTCTTATAAAAGAAGAAAGCAACAACAGTGGCATCTAGTGGTCATTTCTGTTGATTCCAAATAAGACTACTTTAAATGTAGATACCACAAGGTATACAAATCCGCCGGTGTATATTATGGTTTTCAAGAAATCTAACTTGATTTACCCATCCTGTGAGATATGACCATAAAGTAGTGATGTTGGGAGGAAGAATTTTTAATTACACATCCAAATTAGTTCCATCTTTCAAGCTAGTTGTTTTGGAAATACAGTCATTTTGATTGTGCTGGTGTTACAGCAAACGTTCTTAAGATGACTCCTGGCTTTTTCCTACAACAGAAAAGTAAGTAAGCCCTTTTCTTTGGAAGTATGCCTTAAGCTTGATCCATAATAAAGAGATTTTTTCTCATTCACCGCCAGACTTACTGCAAATGACAAAAATGCCTTTAAATTCTGAATTGACACAATTAAGGAAAATTCCAAAGAGTAGGATTCATGCTCTGAGAGTTAATTTCAGAAAATTGTTTGAGCAGTAACAGCATGGTTTTAGTGAGTATATCACTTCTAGAAACAAAATTGGAGGCCAGGCGTGGTGGCTCACGCCTGTAATCCCAGCACCTTGGGAGGCCAAGGCGGGCGGATCACAAGGTCAAGAGATTGAGACCATCCTGGCCAACATGGTGAAACCCCGTCTCAAAAAAAAAAAAAAGAAACATAATTGGATATGCTAGTTCTGGGCTGCTTGGTGAAAAATATCTTACTTGATTTATGCCTCATTTGGCAATGGGGGAGTTTTTCAAGCTATAAGCCATTGTATTATCCATAATACATTATGCTGTAGCCGATTAAAACAGTAAACATGTATTATCCCACAGGTGAGTCACAAATCAGTGGTTCTGGTTCAGGGTTCCTCATGAGGTTAGAGTCACCTTGGGCTACACTCATCTCAAGGCTTGGCTGGATGAAAGATCCTCTTTCAAACCCATTAATGTGTTCATTGACTGGCCTCAGTTCCTTGCAGCCTGCTAGATGAAAGACAGGTGTTCCTTGCTAGGTGTTAGACAGAGACCTCCTTCAGTTTCATGCCCAATTGTGGGTATCTCCATAGGACAGTGCACAGCAGGGCAGCTGGCTTCCCCCAAGGCAAGTGATCCGAGAGAGTACACACCCAAGTTGAAAGCACAGTCTGTTGTTTTGTTTTGTTTTTTGAGATGGAATCTTACTCTGTCACCCAGGCTGGAATGCAGTGGTGTGATCTCGCTCACTGCAACCTTTGCCTCCCGGGTTCAAGCTATTCTCCTCCCTCAGCCTCCGGAGTAGGTGGGATTACAGGTGCTTATCAACATGCCTGGCTACTTTTTGTATTTTTTGTAGAGATGGGGTTTCACCATGTTGGCCAGGCTGGTCTCAAACTCCTGACCTCAAATGATTCCCCTGCCTTGGCCTCCCAAAGTGCTGGGATTACAGGCGTGAGCCACCATGCCCAGCCAAACACACAGTCTTATTACTGAATCTTGGGCTGCCATACTCTGTATTAGAATCAATTCACTGGGTCTGGCCCACACTCAAGGGGGAGGAATATTAATCTCATCTGTTGAAGGCAGGGATGTCAAAGCATTTGTGGACATCTTTGTAAAACCACCACAGTGATATCACCAAATATATGTAACTGAGTATTTACAAGATCCCTTTGGTGTTTTAATCTCCTAAACATTCTTTAAAGGTAAGATTTTAGTCTTGCAGATTTGAATGCATGATTCCCCCTAGATATCGTCAATCCCTTTTCTTGCATCACCATCATATATTCATATATGGCATTTGAAAATTGTTCCAAAGCTAAAAAATGACAGTCACAGGGTGGGATCATGGATGGAAATGGCAGTTTAGTTTGTTTAAATATAGGATATTCTAAAACATAAGTCACTCTTTTAGTCAACTCTCAGCTTTTGGTTAGAAAATTTAAGCAACTTAGAATTAAGGTCGTTATTGGCCTCATTCAGATTTCAGAAATGTTGCAGAGATGTGAGTAGATAAAGGCGAGGCATGGTAGCTCATATCTGTAATCCCAGCACTTTGGCAGGCTGAGGCAGGAGGATTGCTTGAGGCCAGGAGCTCAAGACCAGGCTGGGCAACATAGTGAGACCTTCATCTGTACAAAAATATTTTTCTTAATTAGCCAGGCATGGGAATGCACACCTCTAAGTCTCAGCTACTTGGGAGGCTGGAGTGGGAGAATCACTTGAGCCCAGGATTTTGAGGTTTCAGTGGGCCACTGAACTCCACCCATCCTAGGCAACCAGAGCAAGATCTTACCTATAAAAATGGAAAATGTTGAGGCTCTTTTTTTAAAGAGACTAAAACTATGACTATTTACCCCCTAGGATTATTTAGGGGAAAAATATCCAGTTTCCAAAATAGACATGTTCCCTGCTCATGAGAAATCTATAGCTCAAAAGCTAACCAAAGGCAGTAACACCATTTAAGTTATATTGGAAGTATTGGCTCTTAGAGTACATCTAGTCTGGGTGAATAAAAGCTTCCCTAAAGAGACTGAGCTAAGATCTGAAGGATAGCAGACACTACACTAGCTAGAGAAGAAGGTATTGCAGGTAGCTAGGCAATAGCTTGGCAAGTTTGAGAAACTAAGAGCAGCTGAGTATGACGAACATGGAAAAGGGGGCTGCAGCAGTGAGATGAATCTGGAAGGGCAGTAGAGCAGTGCTGGACTGGCCTTTCCAACCATGTTAAAACGTGGATCGGCCGGGTGCGGTGGCTCACGCCTATAATCCTAGCACTTTGGGAGGCTGAGGTGGGTGGATCACCTGAGGTCAGGAGGTCAAGACCAGCCTGGCCGTCATGGTGAAACCCCATCTTAAAAAAAAAAACAAAAAAAAAACGTGGACCATTCCTAAGGGTGAACAGGAAGCCATTGAGGGGTTGTGACCTTGATGGAATCAGTGCTTGAGAAAACTCATTTTGGTTGATTGGAGAGAACAAGACTGGAATCTGAAACTTGGTCCCAGTGGTAACACAGTAGGAAGATTAAGGGGTAGGTAGCTTCATGGGCATGGAGATACTTCAAAGCTAAAAATAAAGTACAGGAGGCACAATTGACAGTTTTCTCAGTTTCTCTTACCAGTCAAGATAGGCTGGTTGTGTTGCTTTAAAACCAAAAAGGCCGGGCGCAGTGGGTCACTCCTGTAATCCCAGCACTTTAGGAGGGCGAGGTGGGCAGATCACGAGGTTGGGCATTCGAGACCAGCCTGGCCAACATGGTGAAACCCTGTCTCTACTAAAAATATGAAAAAAAAATTAGCTGGGTGTGGTGACGCGTGCCTGTAATTCCAGCTACTCAGGAGGCTGAGGCAGGAGAATCGCTTGAACTTGGGAGATGGAGGGTGCAGTGAGCCGAGATCGTGCCACTGTACTCCACCTTAGGCGACAGAGCAAGACTCCATCTCAAAAAAAGAAAAGTATTAAAGATTTTTATCTTACATGCTAAATATTCATCAGTGGTTGACTTAGGCTGAAAAAGAATAACTGGAACATTGCCAGCCACTGTGACAGAACCAAGAATGAAAACAGGTAATGAAACAAGCATTGGCTTTGAAAACACCTGAAATTGATACATGTGACTTCTGTTTTCAATGGAGCAAGCAAGTCACAGCCACACCCAACTTCAGTTGGGCAGGGAACTGCAATGCTGCTTTTTGCCCAGGAGACAGAATATGTGTGAATAGCTTTAATAACTCCAACAAGCCACTCTTTCAATTATTTTACTCTCCTTCCTTGAAGAAAACGGGAGAAAACCTAAAAATGCCTGCTGGTCAGGTATTGAGTTAAAATTGTATGTGGAGACCAGGATCTACACACCCAGTACATAATGGTGGGACAGGAACAAGAAAATTGCAGGAAGCATTTGCCTTCAGAAAGGGGAAGAATGAAGTCACTGGTCAGTAACAATTATGACATGACACTGGAGACCATTTGAGGGACCTCTGCCCTAACAGGGGTCTTTGTGAGGCCTATTGGAATGGATTCCCCCGCTCCACCATTTTCCATGACTTTTACTCCATCCCTCATTTGCGGTACACATTACCTGTCATTCCAGCTTTCAAACTGGCTTTTAAAAAAAAATCTGGCTGGGCATGGTGGCTCACGCCCGTAATCCCAGCACTTTGGCAAGGCTGAGGCAGGTGAATCTCCTGAGGTCAGGAGTCCAAGACTAGCCTGGCCAGCATGGTGAAACCTTGTCTCTACTAAAATACAAAAATTAGCCTGGTGTGGTGGTACGTGCCTGTAATCCTAACTACTGGGGAGTCTGAGGCAGGAGAATCGCTTGAACCCAGGAGGCAGAGGTTGCAGTGAGCCAAGATCAAGCCACTACACTCTAGCCTGGGCAACAGAATGAGACTCCGTCTTAAAAAAAAAAAGAAAAAAAAATTGCCAAATGGAATTAATAACAACCATGGTACTAAGATTGTTTTCCAAGTTCTTGAAACCCACATAGAGTTTCAAGCTTGTTACATTTCTTCCAAGTTATCATATGTGACAGTTTTACCAGAAGGACTGACATCCTTCCAAATGCCAATGTCAGTTCCCCGAATCGCTATCCTTCCTGCTACCCAAGCTGGAAAAACTGTCTTTATTCTTGACTCCCAGTCTCTTTCATCTCCCACATCCAATCTAAATCCTGCCAGTGGATTCCATCAATTCTGTGTTACTATTAGATTTTTAAAAATTTTAGTTATACACAAAGCATATACCAGTAAGCCAGACACACAAGTACAGACCTCCTAACAAATCTGTGAGGTAGGCATGATCATTTTACAGGAGAAACTAATGCATGGAGAGGCTAATTAACTTGTCAAGGCACAAAGCTATTAAATGGCAGAGTGGGATTCAAATTCTCAGTCCCAGAGTTTAACCACCATGCTTTGACCCGAAGCTGTCCCTGTCTGGCTTTCACTGCTACCATGACTACCTGTCCTCCCGGAATATACTCTTCATTAGTTCATATTTCTGAACACCCCACCCTCTGTTTGGGGTAATGGCTGTTGCTGACATTCTCCTGAGTTGGCCTGCTGTCTCAAGGCACCTTCTGCTTCTACTCTTGTGTATTGGTCTCTGGGCCAAGGCCTCCTAATATCACCATCCCAAAGCTGTTACTCCTACCTCAGATAAAAACTTGGGTGGATCAACATTAAATGAGCAAAGATAAACTTTTGTTTTTTATTTTTTAGAGATGGTGTCTTACTCTGTTACCCAGGCTGGAGTGCAGTGGCACGAACATAGCTCACTGCAGCCTCAAACTCCCAGGTTCAAGTGATCCTCCCACCTCAGCCTCCTGAGTAGCTGGGACTACATGCGTGTGCCACCACACCTGGATGATTGTGTGTGTGTGTGTGTGTGTGTGTGTAAATGGGGTCTTGCTATATTGCCCAGGCTGGTCTCAAGCTTCTGGCCTCAAGCAATCCTCCCACAGCCTCCCAAAGTGCTGGGATTATAGGAATGAGTCACGACATCTGGTCGGATAAACTTCTTGTTGACTGACATTGTTCACAGAAACCTATCTGCCTAGTATTCCAACAGGGAATTGCTTAGAGTTCTCTCCCACAACCTTGTTCTTCCTGTTTTGGAGGTTCTTCAAATTAGAAATCCTTTTCACTTTGTTACCCAGAATTACATGGTTTCTTCTTTGTCTTGCCTCTCCCACAATCCCACTGGGTTTATCCCACCCCTAGTTAGGCCCCACCCCCCTTCTCCACCAGAAATAAGTCCCCTCCAAGTTTTGAGAGAGTCTTGCTCTGTTGCCGAGGCTGGCGTGCAGTGGGGTGATACTGGCTCACTGCAACCTGTATGTCCCAGATTCAAGCAATTCTTGTGCCTCAGCCTCCTGAGTAGCTGGGGACTGTAGGCATGCACCACCACACCTAGTTAATTTTTGTATTTTTAGTAGACACAGGGTTTCACTATGTTGGCCAGGGTGGTCTCAAACTGACCTCAGGTGATCTGTCCGCCTCAAAGTAGTGTGAGCTACCACGTCCAGTCAGACACTTTTAATTGACTAAGACTGCGCCTCACCAATCTAAGATTGCTCTCCAGATTTCCTTCCCAAGCTATCTAGCCCAGCTTCCCAACTAGCCTTTTCTAAACACATCTTTAATGCTTGCCATGGTAGGGAATAATGACGCCCTGATTCCTGTCCTCTGCCACTCTGTTAGGTATTATTGACAATGTTTTATTTTTCCAGAAATGTTCTTCCTTTTTGGTACAGCCAGTGTTTCTTTCATTTTTGTTTTACAGCAAAAAAAGGTGGGGGAGGGTATGCATACTTCCGCATCTGGCTTTTTTCTCTTGGAGTTCCTTCCACATCAACATAGGGACCTACTTCACTTTTTATTATTTATTTAGAGACAGGATCTCGCTCTGTCATCCAGGCTGGAGCCCTGGGGCTCAATAATCACAACTCACTGCAGCTGTGGTCAGACTATCCTCCCACCTCGCAGCCTCCTGAGTTGCTAGGACTACCAGCCCAACCTACTGCCACCACACCAGCTTTTTTTTTTTTTTTTTTTTAAATGGAGCGGGTCTTGCTATGTTGCCCAGGCTGGTCTCAACTCCTAGGCTCAACCGTCCTCCCATCTTAGCCTCCCAAAGTGCTGGCATTACAGCTGTGCGCACTGCTTCCAGTGTTCACCTTTAAAAGCGTATCTAATTATACATACCAGGGTTTATTTAGCCACTTCCCTACTGGACATCTCAATGACCTAGTTCTGTTGTTTTGGCAGACAATGCTACAGTGGACAACCTTCTCCATGTTTTATTTTAATCAAACAGTGACTTCAACTTTTGATAGAGCCTCCCAAGTTACACTAAGTATCAAGCCAATTTGAGAATTTAGCATGCCACTCTCTCCCCTGCTGAAAACCTTCTTCCAGGGGCAATGTAATGAAAAGAACTTGGGTTCTGCCCCCTAAAACCAAGGAGCCTTGGGTCTTTAACCTCTCTGGGCCTTATGTATTCGCCTGTAAAGTGGGTATAATCTCGCGTCGCAGGTTGGCTGCCTCCGCGAAGGCTTGGCATCGGCAGAGGCCTGGGCTGCCCTTTAGTTTCAGGGTGTCCCGGGACACAGGCCAAAACCTCAGTCTGAACGTGCTAGGGGGAACGTTCCTTTCCCTTGCAGATTAGGAAAACTGTGGCACAGAAAGCGCCAAGGGGTTGGTCAAGACCCCACAGCTTTAGTACACGCTGGGCGGGTGGCTTCGGATCCCAGTCCCGGGGAGCTGCGCACGTTTGGATGTGGTCAGCAGGGAGGCCTGGCCCAACCCCTTCCCCTTCAACCCAGTCCTCTCCCCCCAACCAATTCCCACCGCTAACCCCCACGGTCCTCACTCGCTTTCGATTCGACCCCTGCCCCAGGGGCGATTGGGTGGGGCCGTCATTCCTGAACAACTAAAAGCTGATGCGGCCGGCGTCACCTCCGGCCCCAACGGAGACGGTGGGGGCCCTGAGGCTCAGGGACTCCGCGTCCTCCCTCCTGCTGGGCCTCAACTTGCCCTCTGTACTCGCCTTCTGCTACCAGTGAATTGTGAGTGGGACGTGTGTGTAGACAGCAGACGGGTGTTGTGCAGCTGTGTGACGTGTGTGTTGCGTGGTGAACCCTGCTTTGTGTAGACATGTGAAGTGTGTGTGCTGTGGTGCACAGATGTAGGGACTCACGAAGTACTGGGCTTCTCGCTCCTAGAGCCCCGATCTTTCCCAACATTACAGCCCCGCCCGGCTCAGCCCCTATGGCGACGGCAGCGGGACCCGGATTTGCGCGTGCGCGGCTCCGCCTCAGGCTCCTCCCCGCGGTGGCTCGCCCGCCTTCGCCCCGCCCTCCCCGCGCTTTACGGCTCGGCACGCCACTTTTGCCGCAGTCGCTCCGGCCGCCGCCGCTGCCCCCACCGCCGCGGCTGCAGCAGGTGAAGTGAAGTGAGGTGAGGTGAGGTGAGGTGTGGTGTTGGGCCGGTGCCGCCGCCGCTGCCGCCCGGTTAGGAGGTGGAAAGCGGGTCTGTGGCGGGCCGGCGGGGGCGGCCTATCAGCCGCTGCTTTGTCTTCTCAGCTCCGGTCCCGTCTGCGCTGCCGCAGGGAGGCCGCCCGGGCCAGGCGAGCCGAACCAATGCTGGACCTGGAGGTGGTGCCTGAACGCTCTTTGGGGAACGAGCAATGGGAATTCACACTGGGTGAGTTTGAAGTCCTCTGTCAGGACCCCATTCGCTGGTCCTTGCTTTCTTCTGGGCTCTTCCGATCTCTTTCTCAGTCTCTCAAACCCCTGCGCCCGCAGCTCCTCACCTCTTTCGTCCTCTCGTCTCGCTGGGCTCTAGGCACTAGATACCCGCTCCGACTGGCTCGATTTGCCTGTCAGTTGCTCGTCTCGGGTCTCAGCAGGGTCCCTTCTGGGACAGTGGGACAGCAGTAGTAAAGACAGTAATAGCTGGCTGGCCCCAAATGCTTAATCCCCGGCCCTGCTCTTTGTAGACGTAGTTCTCTCTAGTACCCCTCGCCTGCGCCTGAGGATATGTACTATTGTTATTCCCATTTCCATTTTACAGACTAAACAATGGCTGAGAAGTGGCTGACCCCTCTGATCACCACTGTGGCCTGTGGTCTGTCTCGCACTGCATTTCTGGGCTGTGGCTTCCCCCCTTTTTGTGGGGGGAAACCTAGGCTTGAACCCATGATCAGATGTTGGGGCTCTGATCAAGGGATTTGAGTTTGTGTGTACTAAAGGGACATCCCATTTGCTTCCCTCTCTTTTTTTTTTGAGATGAAGTTTCCTTTTTTGCCCAGACTGGAGCACGATCTTTGCTCACTGCAACTTAGGCCTCCTGGGTTCAAGCGATTCTCCTGTCTCAGCCTCTCGAGTAGCTGGGATTACAGGCACGCGCCACCACACCCGGCTAATTTTTGTATTTTTGGTAGAGACAGGGTTTCACCATGTTGGCCAGGCTGGCTGGTCTCGAACTCCTGACCTCGCGATTCGCCCGCCTTGGCCTCCCAAAGTGCTGGGATTACAGGCATGAGCCACTGAACCGAGCCCCACTTCCCCTCTCTTTTGAAATGTGGTCTATGTGGGATGTTGTACCCCTAAACTCAGACCTCAGTTGTGAGAGGTGAAGGTTGGATGAAATAGGAGTTGTGGGAAGTACATTTAGTTTCTAAAAAATGCAATTTGGTCATTTTGGGGTTTATTGGCCCAGCTTTCTCCCTTCACCCTCTCCATTCCCAACATCACTACCTTTATGTGTACAAGGATGTTTGCATTTAGTAACCTGTGTGTTTACTTTGATGTTCCAGCACTAAGAAAAGGGGTGGGGTAGGTGTTGGTGCTGTTTATTTATGCAGACCTGAACTTTAGTCACTCTAGTGTGAGCTACTGGACTAAATCAGCTGCTCCATTGGGTTATAGATTATTCTTGACTCTGGAAGACTCATGTCTGTGGAGACAGCGTATTGGAGAAACCAAGTGGTACAGATTGCTGGTAGGGCCCTGCTGGTGCTTAGTGGCTACGTATGTCCTGTGTGTTGAAAAAGCCAGTTTTTGTTGTTGGTGTTTTGTTTTAAGACAGAATCTCACTCTGTCACCCAGGCTGGAGTGCAGAGGCACAACATCGGCTCACTGCAACCTCTGCCTCCTGGGTTCAAGTGATTCTCCTGCCTCAGCCTCCTGAGTAGTTGTTACAGGTGCCCGCCACCACACCTGGCTAAGTTTTGTATTTTTAGCAGAGACGGGGTTTCACCATGTTGGCCAGGCTGGTCTCGAACTCCTGACCTCAAGTGATCCACCCGCCTTGGCTTCCCAAAGTGCTGGGATTACAGGTATGAGCTACTGTGCCCAACCACAAGAGCCAGTTTAACTGAGGGGTCTTGGCCAAATTCTTTCATAACTTACCACTCCTCCAGAGTTCTTTGCAAAATGTTAGCTGGTACAAAATGTTCCATTATCTCGTGAAGCACTAAGGGCTTGGTTGGGAGGGTCGTGATACTATGCTAATGCTGTTTGGCTTCTAGTTAACTCCTTTCCTCTCCTCTCCTCTCCTCTCCTCTCCTTGACAGCTGCCCAAGCCAGGTCCTCTCATGGCTGGGTAAGAACCACAGCCATAGCTTCAAACTGTGCTTGATAATGTGACTAGATTGTGGATCTCTTGGTGGTACAAACATTCAGAGTCCCGTGGTCAAAAGTAGTGGCTACGGACTGGGGACAGTAACTCAGGCATGTAGTCCCAACACTTTGGGAGGCTGAGGCAGGAGGATAGCTTGGAGTCAGGAGTTCAAGACCAGCCTAGGGAACATAGTGAAACCTCATTTCTACAAAAAAAAAAATTTTTTTTTAAGTTAGCCAGGCCTGTAGTCTTAGCTACTTGAGAGGCTGAGATGGAAGGATCACTTGAGGCTGGGAAGTCAAGGCTGCCGTGGGTCGTGATCACACCACTAAGCATGATCCTGGGTGATAGAGAGAGACCCTGTCTCAAGAAGACAAAAAGTAGTTACTAGAACATTAATTGAGATCAGGGTTTCCAGAAAACTGAGAGAGCAAGGCTTCTCTTAGCTATTGTTTTGACACCCTAACTCTGACTCCTAGCTCTACTAGTTTCCCAGGAATCAAGGGTTTGCATAGTTCTTTCAAACTGTCTAAATAGCAACCAAAAAGAGTGAGAAGGGCATTTCTGTATATTGGGTCCAGAATCGAATTTTAGGGAAAAGCTCATAGACTGGGCCAGAGCATTCATAATTCCCATGGGTCTTAAAATTCATTTTTACGTGGTGTCTGCCTGAGAGATGGTGGTCATTCAACTTCACCAGACTTTAAAAATGAAGCCATTTTCTACCTCTGTCAATTTCCTCGCCAACCCTGAACACATCCAAACTACATTTGGGGGCTATTAGGTAGGGATAGGTCTTGGAAGGGAATCTGCTTTAGAATTACATGCATAGGCTAGTGAACCAGGCAGTACTTACCTCTTGCCACCATAAGCCTGTAAGTTAGGTGTTGTTATCTCCTTTGCCAGGTGAGGGACAGGCTCAGAGAGAGAGATGATAAACAAAAGTAGCCAGACAGGCATTTCCTGCTTCCCACTGGTCTGTACTTCTGAGAGTGGACTCAACTTTGTCACCAGGTTTCTTAGAGGAATCTGTGCAAATGCAGATGCCATTATCTGCCTGGCATCACAATGGAGAGCTGCATCCTGGCAGCTCCTTGGCAGCCTTCCTCGTGGTATCATGTTGGATGATTAGGGTAATGCCAGCAACACAGGGACAGGAAAACCTAGGCCAAGCAGAATCTCTGTGAATGTTTCTGATGGTTTGACCAGTGGTGGTGGAGTAAGTAAAGGCAGTGCAGATTTGAAATGTTTTGTTTTCTTTTTCTTTTTTTTTTTTTTTTTTTTTTGGAGACAAAGTCTCACTGTCACCTAGGCTGAAGTACAGTGATGCGATCTCAGCTCATTGCAACCTCCGCCTCCTGGGTTCAAGCGATTCTCCTGCCTTAGCCTCCTCAGTAGTTGCGATTATAGGTGTGCACCACCAGATAATTTTTTATTTTTAGTAGAGATAGGGTTTCACCATGTTGACCAGAGTGGTCTTGAACTCCTAACCTCAAGTGATCCTCCCACCTCAGCCTCCCAAAGTACTGGGGTTACAGGCGTGAGCCTCCGTGCCCGGCCCTGAAATGTTTACAATGAGAGTTACAGAATGTATTGATGTGGAGGCAGATCTCTGAATTTGTTTTTGAAATTAGTCTTGAAATGGACTAAAAAAGGTAGATTTAAAGGGTCAGTGGAGAAAATAACCTTCTCCAAGATTACCTTGTTCTGCAGAGACTGAAGGCTCACTGTATTGGAGGCATCATCTACCTCTGTGAACTCTGCTCACAAACATTGATAATTAAGTAATAAACAGTGCACAATGGCTCATGCTTGTAATCCCAGCACTGTGGAAGACTGAGGTCAGGGGATCACTTGAGCCAAGAGTTTGAGACCAGCCTGGCTAACATAATGAGACCCTATCTCTATTTAAATAAAAAATAAATAATTTTTTAAAATGATCTTATACCCTGAAGAACTTAGTCTAGTGATAGAGAAGGATTATAGAATTAGTTCCTTTTATTATAATCAAGTACTGGATGTATAGGGTACTGTGGAGGGAAAGAAGGGACTTGACCTGACCCAGGGGTTCAGAGAAGGCTGCCTACCAACCAGCAGGAGCTGTAAATCTTCCAGTCAAGTGAAAGAAGAAAAAAGAAACACAGTAGAAAAGATAGATGATGTGTGCAGGGAACTATAAGCAATTTGGTATTATAATTAGAGCATATTGTACTGGTAGAAGAAAAAATGGATTTCCCATAGTCACAATTCTGTTTGGTTATAGCTGCCTGGGATACCCTCAAGAAGCCTTTGTGTTGGAATTTGTGCACATCTGTGGAAAAGAGGATACATATTAGTGAAATATATTGTGGGCATTGGTTTGGGAAGAACTGGATTTGAAGAGGTGAAGAAGAAGGAGGAATCTAGAGGTTTCTAACTTGAGAAACTCTGTAAGATGTTGGACATAGATATTGAGACCTAGAATGCAGAGTTGAAAAGATCACTGTTAATCTGTTGACTTTTATTTGCCTTTGGACAGAAAACAAATGGAGATGTGAGTCAGAAACTGGGTGGTTAGTTGAACCAGGGATGAGCAGCAGAAACATAGCCTATTGGAGAGACTTGGAAAAGTTAGAGGAGAGTAGTATTGGCAGAGGGACAATAGGAGTTCTGGAGAGGGAGGGTGGTCAACAGGATTCATGGTATACGACCTAAGTGCGCTAACTAATTGCTTTGTTTCGCAGATGTTCATGACCACCTACAGTTGTGCCAGGCGCAGTGATTGGGTTCTGGGAGGTATTGAGTTGAACAAGACAGACAAGATTCTACCTCTCTGAGGATATAAAGGAGACTAACATAAATAAATGGTATGAGAGGCTTCATTGAATAAGGCAGTCAGGGAAGTGGGGTGTGACCAAGACCTAAAGTGTGAACAAAAGCCAGCTTTGGGAAGAGCATTCCAGATTCCAGCAGCAACAAGAGCTAATACAAAGGCCTGAGGTGAGAAAGAGCTCAATGATGTGTGCAAGTAACAAAGGGGAAGCATGGTGAACAGTAGAAAGAAGATATAGATGGTTAAGATCCAGAATATTCAGGGCCTTTTGGTGATGACATGATGTTTGGGTTTTATCCCTCTGCAATGGGAAGCCACTGGGAAGTTATAAGCAGGCAAGTGATGAGATCTGTGAGACAAAGATTTGTGCGATTTAGAAGGCTGACCATTCTGTTAGAGCTGGGATAGTGCTCTTGTTTCTTTGCCATTCATGTAGTTAGTTCCCTTTAGAGATCTTCGTAGCCCTCCTTTACCAGTAGCTGTGTGATGACCAGTCATCATGGCTGCTTTGTTTCCTCTGGGTGGGTTTCTCCCTGGGTGACTCAGGATCCTAAGATCCTAAGATGCTGAGACATCCTTTGATGTGGTTAAGTGGAATCCTCCCTCAAGAAACTGGCATGGGCTGGGCGTGGTGGCCCATGTCTATAATCCCACCATTTTGGGAGGCTGAGGCAGGAGGATAGCTTGAGCTCAGGAGTTTGAGACCAGCCTGGCTGGTATAGCAAGACCCCATCACTTTGAAAAAAAAGAAAAGAGGCTAGGTGCAGTGGCTCACGCCTGTAATCCCAGCACTTTGGGATGCCAAGGCAGGCGGATCACAAGGTCAGGAGTTCGAGACCAGCCTGGCCAACATGGTGAAACCCCATCTCTACTAAAAATACAAAAGTTAGTTGGGCATGAGCTGAGACTCTGTCTCAAAAAAAAAGAAGGAAAGAAACTGGCATGTGCCATGTGGATCAGAGAAGCCAGGCAGCCTTCCTCTTTCTTGACATCTAACTAAGCTTGTCTGTCTTCTCCACATGGATGTTTGTTCATCCCCCACTGGAAAAGACAGCACAGGTGTTCCTCCATTTCAGGAATGGCAAAGGTGAGAGATGCATCAGCTTGTTCATATTCTCAACAGACATTTATTGAATCTCCACTATGTGCCAGGTCTTACACTATGGAAGGATGAAAAGTAGTTTTTGTTTGTTTGTTTGTTTTTAGTAGAGATGGGGATTCACCATTTTGGCCAAGCTAGTCTCGAACTCCTGACCTCAGGTGATCCACCCACCTCAGCCTCCCAAAGTGAAAAGTACTTCTTTAAAGATTGTAAGTCAGCCTTGCAGTTACCTTCAACTTTCTTCAAATTGAAGAATGGTCCCTCAGATGAGGGCAGAATCAGATTGTTTGTTTAAATGTAAATGGGCCATGAGCTTTTGCCCTTCTAATTAATTCTTCATTTGTAAGGTCTTTTTTGCACATCTCATCTCTTTGACCTGGAGGTCAACTGATTTAAATATGAACTGACTGTCACAGGATGAAGTGATTGATGGTCCCTTTTCCTTCCTTTCTCTTGTCACCCACCCTACAATCCATCAGTCCCACTGAGTAAATATTTATTCAACAGTCACTGGATGGCCAGGTGCAGTGGCTCACACCTGTAATCCTAGCACTTTAGAAAGTGAAGGTGGGAGGATTGCATGAGCCCAGGAGTTCAGGACCATTCTGGGCACCACAGTGAGACCTTGTCTCTACCAAAAATTTAAAAATTAGCTAGTTGTGGGGCGTGTGCCTATAGTCCAAACTGCTCGGGAGACTGAGGTGAGAGGATCTCTTGAGCCTGGGAGACAGAGGTTTCAGTGAGCCAAGATTGCAGCACTGCACTCCAGCCTGGGTGACAGTGAGATTCTGCCTCAAAACAAAACAAAACAAAACCAGTCACTGGGTGGTTAGCTCTAAGCACTGTACAAGGGATCCAGAGAGTGGTGAATAGCAGACACACTGTTTTTGTATTCATTAAACTATGAGTCTTTGTTTTTGGATTGTCCAGGACCTGTCTCTATGTGTGTTTTTTCTTGTTTAAATTATAATGGACTCTGGAAACAAACTTTTTGGTGGTCTCTGTGAGTCCTTGGAATACTGGAGATGTCATTGGAATTTGAATTAAACTGGGGGCATATATAAATCTGCTTATAATGGGCTATGAGTTAAAACACCAAGTGTTAAGAGTTAGATATTCAGGAATGCCTCTCCCTGTTGCTTTTTTTTTTCTCCTGAGACAGTACCTGGCTCTGTCACCCAGACTGGAGTGCAGCCTCCATCTCCCAGGCTCAAGCCATCCTTTCACCTCAGCCTTCTGAGAGCTGGGACTGCAGGTGCACACCACCGTGCCTGGCTAATTTTTTTTGTATTTTTTGTAGAAACAGGGTTTCACCATGTTGCCCAGGCTGGTCTCAAACTCATGAGCTCAAGTGATCCACCCACCTTGGCCTCCAAAAGTGCTGAGATTACAGGTGTGAGCCATCGCGCCACACCTAGCCAGCCCATTACAGTTTTTTTTTTTTTTTTTTTTTTGAGATGGAGTCTTTCTCTGTCAGTCAGGCTGGAGTGGAATGGCATGATCTTGGCTCACTGCAGCCTCTGCCTCCCAGGTTCAGGTGATTTCTCCTGCCTCAGCCTTCCAAGTAGCTGGGACTACAGGCATGTACCACCATGCTCAGCTAATTTTTGTATTTTTAGTAGAGACAGGGTTTCTCCATGTTGGCCAGGCTGGGCCCGAACTCCTGACCCAGGTAATCCACCTGCTAGGGCCTCCCAAAGTGCTGGGATTACAGGCATGAGCCACTGTGCCTGGCCCCCTGTTGCTATTTTTTTTTTAATTAAATAAAAAAATAAAAAGAACTAAATATTTTTGGGATTTTAAGTAAAAATCCAGTGAAATCCTTGATAAAAATAAGTTGATTTATTGATCCTGGTGGATGTGTGATTTTTAAGCTTTTTTTTTTTTTTTTTTTTTTTTTGAGACAGGGTCTTGCTCTGTCACCCAGGTGGGCAGCACAGTGGCACTATGATGGTTCACTGTAGGATCAACCTCCTGGGCTAAAGCAATCCCAGTACCTAGGACTACCGGCATATACCACCATGCCCAGCTAATTTTTTTTTTTGAGACGGTCTCGTTCTGTCGCCAGGCTGGAGCTGGAGTGCAGTGATTCGATCTTGGCTCACTGCAACCTCCACTTTCTGGGTTCAAGTGATTCTCCTGCCTCAGCCTCCTGAGTAGCTGGCACTACAGGCGTGCACCACCACACCCAGCTAATTTTTGCATTTTTAGTAGAGACAGAGTTTTACCATGTTGGCCAGGATGGTGTCCATCTCTTGACCTCGTGATCCATCTGCCTTAGCCCAGAATGCTGGGATTACAGGCATGAGTCACCATCCAGCCCTAGCTAATTTTTTTACTTTTTGTAGAGACAGGATCTTACTATATTCCCAGGCTTGTCTTGAACTCCTGGCCTCAGGCGATCCTCCTGCCCTGCCCTCCCAAAGTGTTGGGATTACATGCATGAACCACCACACCCAGTACGGATTTTAAACTTTTAAAATAGTTCCTGGCTTGGCATGGTGGCTCATGCCTGTAATCCCAGCACTTTGGGAGGCCGAGGCGGGCAGGCGGATTGTGAACTCAAGAGATTGAGATCATCCTGGCCAACATATGGTGAAACTCTGTCTCTACTAAAAATACAAAAATTAGCCGGGCATGGTGGCAGGTGCCTGTAGTCCCAACTACTTGGGACGCTGAGGCAGGAGAATCACTTGAACCCAGGAGACGGAGGTTGCAGTGAGCTGAGATCGTGCCACTGCACTTAAGCCTGGCGATAGAGCAAGACTCCGTCTCAAAAATATAAAATAAAATAAAATAGTTCCTTACAAGTCGTGTGCTCTAACAGGCCTTCATTTCAGATATGCAGAGACAGATGCCAGAAAGGAAGTGAAAGGACCTATCTCAGGTCATACCTAAACCATGGCAGAGTGAGGATCAAAACCTGGGTCTGCAGAGTCATGCAGTCAGTGCTTTTCTCACTTGGTTCTTTGGTTCATACTTACTTTGCTTTCTCTGAGTGCTTGTCTGCTTCAGATCAGTGTGGAGGTCCCTATTTCCAGGAAGCCTTTTTGTATATTCACTGCCTCTCCTTCCACGCACGTCCAACCCTTTGGCTTCCCTGGGCCACATTAGAAGAATAACTGTCTTGAGCCACACATAAAATAGACTAACACTAATGAGCTTAAAAAAAATAAAAAGTTAATGAGCTTAAAATAAAAATGAATAAAAGGTCCCTGCATGATATTTTTTTTTTTTTTGAGAGGTTCGCTCTGTTGCCCAGGCTAAGTACCATGGCGTGATCTTGGCTCACTGAAACCTCCACCTCCCTGGTTCAAGCAATTCTCATGCCTCAGCCTCCTGAGAAGCTGGGACTACAAGTGTGTGCCACCTCGCCTGGCTAATTTTTGTATTTTTTTTTTTTTAGTAGACTCAGGGTTTCACCATGTTGGCTAGGCTGGTCTCGAATGCCTGACCTCAAGTGATCCTCCCACCTTGGCCTCCCAAAGTGCTGGGATTGCAGGCATGAGCCACCGTGCCCGTCCCATACATGATTTTTGTGATATCCACCACCATAGAGAAGCAAAAGAGTCCTTGCATTCAAAGAGTTGTACACCTGTGCACAGTCCAAGTATTCTTTTAGTGCTTGCTGCTTAACTTTATTCTAGCTCTTACTGTTTATTGAACTCTTATTTACTCGTGTCTGTAGACCTTAGCCCCCAACCATCTCCAGGCTTTACTACAGGGACCAGTGCCTAATGCAGTGGTAGATGTCAATAAATTAATAGCCACAATAACCAGAGGTGTCTTGCTTTATTTCAGGAATGCCTCTGGCTCAGGCAGTAGCCATTCTTCAGAAGCACTGTCGCATCATCAAAAATGTCCAGGTTCTCTACAGTGAACAGGTAAGTGGTGGCTGGTTTGTTTATTGAAATAGCGTCCCTTGGCTCGGCGCTGTTGCTCATGCATTTAATCCCAGCACTTTGGGAGGCCAAGGTGGGTGGATCACTTGAGGTCAGGAGTTCGAGATCAGCCTGACCAACATGAAACCTCATCTCTACTAAAAATACAAAATTAGCCGAGCATGGTGGCGCACGCCTGTAACCCCAGCTACTCGGGAGGCTGAGGCAGGAGAATCACTTGAACTCAGGAGGCAGAAGTTGCAATGAGCTGAGATCATGCTGTTGCATATCGGCCTGGGTGACAAGAGTGAAACTCTGCCTAAAAAAAAAACACAAAACAAAAAAACGAAGTAATATCCCTTGGCAGTGAGTCACTTCCAGAGCTGATGCTTTGGGAATGGCTGACTGGCAAGAATTGCTGTGTTGGAATGGGAGAATCTCCAGCACCAGCCAGTTATCAGGTACCTTATCCTTGATTCTGAAACTTTGGCTCTTGATAATCTAGTACAGGTAGGTTTGGAAGAGCAGTAGTAATTTAACTTATGTTTTGCCTATGCTCATCTTGCCTACAGGCCCTTGAACAGGGACTTTTCAGTGGTAGGTTGCTTCAGAGGCTGTCTCTGGTCTTTTAGGGTGCTTGTCTTCCACTTACGTGTTTAAGATGTTTAAAATTGTCTTTTCTGCCTTGTTGGTTAGTTTGTGTTCAGGATTGTCGCAGTGCAGATCTCTAGCTAGCACAGCATACCAGATTTGAAAGGAAACAGATATAGTTCACGCTTTATCACTCAAAGAGCAATCTTCCCTCCATTGAACTCTCTGAAACCTGGAGTTCTGTGGCATAGACCATGTGCTGCCATGTTGAACAGCCTTTTAGGTGTCTTATATGCCACAAGCCTCAGGGAATAGTTTTGAGCCTACAGAGGCTAAAAGATGTCCCCAGTGGCTTTTCTGAGATCCTTTGAGTACTAGTTTGATTATTGCAGTTCTGTTTGTTCCAGTTAGTTTCAGATCCTAAAGCAAATGACAGCTTATTTCTGACATGAAGAATATTGTAAATTATAGGTGGGCAAAATTTCTGAGAGGCTTCTCAGTTTGACTTGGAGCACAGTCAAAATTAGGCCTGTTACCTATACCCAGAGATTACATTCTGCCCTGTTATACCCCTCTACCAGCCTAGTGAGACCCCCATACGAGGGATCTTTCTGAAAGAAGAAATGCTTAGTCTCCAAGCAAGTGCTTGAGTATTCGTGTGATGCCTATGACAGAACAGGGGACTTGTAGGAGTGGGCAGGGGTTTCTTGAACCACTGTGGATTCTCACTGCCAAAGTGGATTCTCATTAATTAAATTAATTTAATTTAACTTTTTTTTTTTTTGAGATAGAGTTTTGCTCTGTTGCCAGGTGCCAGGCTGGAGTGCAATGGTGCGATCTCGGTTCACTGCAACCTCCACCTCCCGAGTAGCTGGGACTACAGGCACGCACCACCACGCCCAGCTGATTTTTGTATTTTTTAGTAGAGACGGGGTTTCACCATATTTGCCAGGATGGTCTCGAGCTCTTGACCTTGTCATCCACCCACCTCGGCCTCCCAAAGTTCTGGGATTATAGGTATGAGCCATTATGCCAGGCCTAATTTAACTTTTAAGAAAATTTATTTTAGTTTTTTTGAGACAAGTATCTTGCTTTGTCACCGAGACTAGAGTGTAGTGACACGATCACAACTCACTGCAGCCTCAATCTCCTGGGTTCAAACGATCGTCCCACCTCAGCCTCCTGAGTAGCTGGGGCCACAGGTTCATGCCACCATGCCTGGCTAATTTATTTTTATATTTTGTAGAGATGGGGTCTCACTATATTTTCCAGGTTGGTCTCAAACTCCTGGGCTCAAGTGATACTCCCACCTCAGCCTCCCAAAGTGCTGGGATTACAGGTATAAGCCACCACACCTGGTCTGGATTCTCATTTATAAAATGAAGGGTAGGCTGGGAACCGTAATCCCAGTACTTTGGGAAGCTGAGTTGGGTGGAACATGAGGTCAAGAGATCGAGACCATCCTGGCCAACATGGTGAAACCCCGTCTCTACTAAAAATACAAAAATTGGCCAGGCACAGTGACTCACGCCTGTAATCCCAACAGTTTGGGAGGCCGAGGTGGACAAATCCCAAGGTCAGCAGATCGAGACCATCCTGGCCAACATGGTGAAATCCCATCTCTACTAAAATACAAAAAATTAGCTGGGTATGGTGGTGCATGCCTGTAGTCCCAGCTACTCAGGAGGCTGAGGCAAGAGAATCACCTGAACCTGGGAGGTGGATGTTACAGTGAGCCAAGATCGCGCCTCTGCACTCCAGCCTGGCAACAGAGTGAGGCTCCGTCTCAAAAAATAAATAAATAAATGTAAAATAAAATGAAGGGTAGCGCTTTGGGAGGCTACGGTGGAAGAATCACTTGAGCCCAGGAGTTAAAGACCAGGCTGGGCAACATACTGGGACCTCGTCTCTAATTTTCAAAAAATAAATAAAGGATGGGTGGTATCTTTTCTTCTTTACTCTCAGATCATCTCTAACCTAATCTGACTTTCATTAATTAGACCACGAGGGAATTGCCTCATGACAAGTAGCAGCCATCAAAACAGGGAAAATGGAATACTTTTTGAGCTTATAGCCATGTATACATTCATTCACCTGAATCAGATTTAGACATCTTAAATTTTGAGGGTGCCTAAAATTTGAAAATAGGCTTTAAACTTTTTGTT
The DNA here is from genome assembly GCA_036589455.1 of Ateles fusciceps. NCBI lineage: Eukaryota > Metazoa > Chordata > Mammalia > Primates > Atelidae > Ateles > Ateles fusciceps. The sequence continues at coordinate 22,807,643 of JAZHEH010003205.1, read as the reverse complement.
TTTGTTTTTTGTTTTGTTTTTTTGAGACAGAGTCTGATTCTATCACCCAGGCTGGAGTGCAGTGGCGTGATCGTGGCTCACTGCAACCTCTGCCTCCTGGGTTCAAGTGATTCTCCTGCCTCAGCCTCCCAAGTAGTTGGGATTACAGGCGCCCACCACCATGCCTGGCAAATTTTTTATTTTAGTAGAGACGGAGTTTCACCATGTTGGCCAGGCTGGCCTCGAACTCCTGACCTCAGGTGATCCGCCCACCTTGGCCTACCAAAGTTCTGGGATTACAGGTGTGAGCCACCATACACAACTTTTTTTTTTTTTAAATTGAGACAGAGTCTTGCTTTGTTGCCTAGGCTGGAGTGCAGCGGCACAACCTCGGCTCACTGCATCCTCCACTTCCTGGGTTTAAGCGATTCTCCTGCCTCAGCCTCCCACATAGCTGGGATTGCAGGCATGTGCCACTATGCTCAGCTAATTATGTATTTTTAGTATAGACGGGGTTTCACCATGTTGGTCAGGCTGGTCTTGAACTTCTGGCCTCAAGTGACACGCCCGCCTCGGCCTCCCAAAGTGCTGGGATTACAAGCATGAGCCACCACACCCTGCCTGGAATAAATCTTTGGTTGAGGATCAAAAGGAGATGGTCTCTCAGAACTCTGATGTAATGCTTGTTTTTTTCTTTTTTGAGACAACGTCTTCCTGTCACCGAGACTGGAGTGCCACAGTGTGATCATTGCTCTCTGCAGTCTACCCCAACATTCCTCCTTTAGTTTTGCCACTCTTGGGCTCAAGCCATTTTCCCACCTCAGCCTCCTGAGTAGCTGGGACCACAGGTGTGTGCCACTACATCTGGCTATTTAAAAAAATTTTTTTTGGCCAGGTGTGGTGGCTCACGCCTATAATCCCAGCACTTTGAGAGGCCAAGGCAAGTGGATCACTTCAAGTCAGGAGTTCGAGACCAGCCTGGCCAACATGGTGAAACTTTGTCTCTACTAAAAATACAAAAGTTAACCGGGTGTGGTGGTACGCACCTGTAATTCCTGTAGTACAGGAAACAACCTGTACTAATCCCAGCTACTCGGGAGGCTGGGGTAGGAGAATCGCTTGAACCTGGGAGGCAGAGGTTGCAGTGAGCCAAAGTCATACCACTGCACTCTAGCCTAGGTGACAGAGTGAGACTTGTCACAAAAAAAAGAAAGTTTTGTAGAGACTGGGTCTCACTATATTTGCCCAGACTCTTCTCAAACTCCTGGCCCTAAGCATTCTGCCCGCCATAGCCTCCCAAAGTGCTGGCATGAGCCACTGCACCCAGCCAATGTGTTCTTAAATGTGGGTCCTGTCCTCTTCTTCTGCCTACTTCCCTTCCTTACTCATTTGTCTCTTTGTTTCCCAAATGCAGAAAACATTTTGTCTGCATTAAAAGTTTCAGAAATCTCTTCTTGTCTCTATGCAAATCACACCTTGGAAATTAAATATCAAGTATGCATGTCAAGTACATCCCATCTTTCTTAGAGGGAAAAGATGTTAACAACTAGTATCAGATGGTTTTACTGAACTGTTTCATATGGAGGACAGCTGGGTTGCAGGAAGAACCTGCTTAAATACCACATAGTATATGTGTATTTTGGTTTTAGAGAGAGAAAGTATTAATACATTGACTCTGAGAGTGATCTGATTATTTTTGAAAATTGCTGTGTTATATCCTAATTATAACAATGCCAGCAAAAAAAAAAGAAAAAAATCAGATCTTGGGAAAGTATAGGAAAATCCAGATCCTCGCAACATTCCTCCTCCTAGCAGGATTCCTGAAAGAGACTAAAATGTTGCTTCACTCTGCTTACTTCCATTGAATTGAATGGCTCTCTCCAAAATGGAACTTTGTGTTCTGGGTCGATACTGGTAATCCAAGGTCAGAGTTCACTGTTCCATTATCTTGCTTGAGACCTAATGATTTAGACATTCATATAGACCTACTAGAAAATTACAACATTCTTCCTTTAGTTTTTGCCAAGCATGATGGTACTACTACCTGGGCCTGCTGCCTTGTGAGGATCACTGGGGCAGAAGGAATCAACCTGCACTAATCCCAAAAGACTTTTTGGAGAGCATTTCCCCAATGAGGCCAACACCAGCAGTTCCAGCAGTTGCTTGTGGCCTTCCAGCCCATGTCTCTGCCTCTGATAGCCATATCTCCACCATTCACTTTGTCTAACTTGAGAAGTTCTACAAAGAAACTAAACCTTTTGAACAGCTAGTTAAAGAAGGGTGGGGTTTATTTTTTACTTTATTTTTTTTAGACAGAGTCTTGCTCCGTCGCCAGGCGCCAGGCTGGAGTGCGGTGGCGCGATCTCGGCTCACTGCAACCTCCGCCTCCTGGGTTCAGGCAATTCTCCTGCCTCAGCCTCCCGAGTAGCTGAGACTACAGGCGCGTGCCACCACACCCAGCTAATTTTTGTATTTTTAGTAGAGACGGGGTTTCACCATGTTGGCCAGGATGGTCTCGATCTCTTGACCTCGTGATCTGCCCGCCTCGGCCTCCCAAAGTGCTGGAAAACGATGGGGTTTTAGATGGTGTTTTTCCTTCTACTATTGGGCAGCCTCTGTCAGGGGTGTGGAGAATCTTGAGACATTGAATCTTTGAACTAATTGCATTGGTCCAGAAGCACACAGATGGGGCAGACACAAGAGGAGAGTGCTATGTTGTGGGTACTGGGCTAGGTGATTTCTGACCTACTGTCTCTGTCCTCAGAACAACCCTGGAGGGAAGGGATGAAGGTATTCTCATGAAGAAACCAGAGCTCAGAGAAATTTTGAGAGTCACCTGAGGTCACAAGGGTTCTGTTCACTGCTTTGTTCTGCTACTCCCCCTCCCCCAGGATTCCCAAGGGGCAAATGCAGAAATGTGACTCTTTAGATCTTAGACTTAGGCTTTTCAGAAAGAAGCGCATGTGAAATGGTATGGTACGTCAGGGGGGAGGGAGAAAAGGGGTAAGAGGGTCATCTCATAATCAGATCACAATGTATTTCTTTGTCCTATAATTTAATCAAAACCATCAAAGAATAAAAATGTATTCCCTGTGGTTGGTACGAACAACCTGGGTGTGAATGAATATAGGTTCAGCTGATAGGCATAAGCAGTATCTGCTGAGTTTAGATCCTGGACTAGGCCTTTTCACATGACCTGTATTCCTCACCAACTGCTCTGTAGGTTTGATAGCAGTGAACTTCATACTATAGATGTGAACCATGGAGCCTCAATGGAAAATGACTTGTATACTCATGTAACTTTGTTCCTTTTCCCCAGGTATTTTTACTCAGAGCCCAGAAGGGAGAGGCTCTTTTCAGCTGATATTAAGAAACAGCATCTGCAGGATAGAAGTAAAAAAACAGTGTGTGTTCATGCAGCAGTTTTTTTCTGGTTTCCAAGCATCATTAGCTGAAAGAGAGGGACTGCCTACACTCAGACATTCCCTATGCATTGCATTTATATTGTAAGGCTTTCAGTAGGTGCTTAGTGAATAAATCAGTTACTCAGAATGTGTTTTATTTTTGTTTTATAGTCCCCTCTAAGCCATGACCTCATTCTTAACCTGACTCAGGATGGGATCAAACTACTGTTTGATGCTTTCAATCAGAGACTTAAGGTAACTATAAATGACAACTAATGTTTCATGTCTGGCTGGACCAGTCTTTCTGGAGCTGATTAGTATGCGCTATTTGAGATGTTTCAAAAACTTATAAGTAGGTGTGGACTTCTTTGGTTCAGAGATCACTACAATGTAGGAAACTGAAGCTGTGTCTGTTCCCCTAAAAGAGGGAAGATGGAAGTAGGTTGGGATGGTCAGAAAGAGTCTGGGAAGGGCTGCTTTCCTAGGCTCCAGAGGGGAAGGTGAAAGAGTGTTGAAGATTTGGGAAACAATGCTGTGGGGGAAGGGGCTTTTATGTTCAGTAGGAAAACAAGATTGTTTTACTTCATTTTTTTTGCCAAACAGTGTAACTTGGTTAGAAAATGGAAACTGTTCTTCCTAGAATGCTGGGGCTTGGGTTAACACCACCAGCAATTAGTTGATTCTTTAACCCTGGGGAGGAAATGTAAAAAAACCAACTTACTAATATGTGGGGCTATCTTTATTGGCATTTGAGTGTAATTTGCTAACACCTGTTTCAGTCCAGGCTGTTTTAATACACCCTGTTTACAAATGCCTGGGCCTCATAGGTTAGTCATGTGACACCAGACTCATGCCTCAAAGTCATGAGATTGAATGGGCCCCGGGCAGTGGCATGCCAAAGCTGTTGTCCTGGTTAGGTTATGGAGTAGCCTTTCCAAAAGACTTGGGTACTTCCCAGTTCTCCTCATCCTTGTCACAGGTGAACTGCTACGGAGAGAAAACAGAACTTGGAAAGAGAATCAGTATGTGGAATTAGAATTCCTCATTCTATCCTGTCTCTGTGGCCAGAAGTTCCACACTGGGAAAGGGCAGAGGATGATCTTCAATGTGGCATAATCACAAATTGGGGGGGAAATTAATCTGGTAACATGGAAATGCCTTTACAAGTAGTAATTTCCCTTTGACTTGGCAAAAGTCCATTTTAGAAAACGCAACCCAGAAATACTGGGGGAAGGTAATGGCATTTTATAGTAATAACAAGCTGGAAGTAACTTAAATGGGCAACAAAAGGGATGACCAGGCAGCCCATAGAATCACAGCATGGTGAAGACAATGTCATATGTTTAGTGAGTGCTTAGTATCTGCTAGGCACATGACTGGGTGTTTCATACGCATTTTCTAATTTAATCCTAACAAGGCTTTGAGTAGGTACTATTTACCAGTAAGACAACCGAGAGACAGAGAGGATAAGTAGTCTACCTGATGCCAGGCTTTTAACTTGATGTTGGCAATGTGTGGTGGCTGGCCACCTAGGCTGTGTTGATGGGTCTGGGAAATAAATGAGAAAAGCTGAAGAAATGTACAGAAATGTCAGAAATGGACAGTACATTTGGATAGGAAAGGAGATAAAATAGAACCTGGCAGTCCTCTTCTGCCTTCTGTGAGATCCCTATGAAGGAGAGACTGGTCTGCTGCTTGAATCTTCTGGAAACTGAGCAAGTGATCACCCAGTTGCTTTTGGTTGATACCAGCCTGACCTGACTTATCTTCCTGCCCTTCCATCCAACAGCTTCAGAATCCACCTCTTCTGATGTTGCCTCCTACAGTTGCTGCCCACCCTCTGCCTCAAGCCTGAGAGAGACAGCCCTGTGGAATGAGGCATTATAAGTCACAACCTTTACAGCCACCTGTCTTTTTCATTTTTATCTTGGCTGCTGCCACATCTCTTCCCTCTGCAGAAATCAGGAGTTTCTCCAGCCCAGTGGTGGAATATCATGGGCTTTAGGCATCCCAGCTGCTTGTCCCTGTGGTACAGCAAGCTCCATGAGATGAAATCTGCTTGCTGATGCTCCTAGTGACATGAAGGACTCCAGAATGGCCAGCACTCTGGGTCCATTGCCACAAGTGCTGCCTCGTGCCCTGTGATCAGCTCTGGTCCACTGTTTTCCCATTGATCTGGCAGGGTTGAAGCATCTATATGTGTTGGACCCATATGGCTATTGGCAGGTGGGGGTGCCAGTGACACTGGAGGAACATCGTGCAGGCTCAGTTCCACAGGGCAGGTGGTGGGGAAGCTTTGGGGGATGATTGGTCAACTGTAGGAGTAGAAATGAGGGAGGTGAGTGCCTGCACCTACTGTGAGCGGGAGGTCTTCTGACTGAAGGTACAGGCCCTCTGCTAGCGCAAGGCTCTGGGCTCAGTGAAATGGCATGCCAGTTTGGCATGGTATACTGCCATGCCCAGACATTCTGATGGGGACACTGGCTATCTTCTGAATCATAGCTGTTCCCCTGCCCTTCCTTCCACAGCCCCTCCTGGTACTTCTTTTTGTGCTTTTAAGCTTTTTATTTATTTATTTATTTTTGCCTTTAATTAGCTTCATACCAGGCAGAATTGCCTAACATGAATTGAACACCTTCCCTATGCAAACTAATGAGTCAGACCTCAAGGGGCTTAACTTAGTGGACCAGTTAACAGAATACACAAATATGGAGGAAAGGGTTCATTCCAGTGCTGTGATGGCCTAGCAGAGGGAGCAGTTCTTTTTAGCAGATAGGATCAAAAGAGCTACATTATAGTCAAGAGATTTCTAATTTGGTTCAGTGTTATGGGATACAGATAGTCTCTGGCCAAAAATGAACTACTATCTATTATGTCTCAGTTTCTGTGGCAGTGCCAGATGTTCCTGCATACAATGCCCCACAGCCTCTTCCACAATCAGGCTCAAATTGGCAGGACAAACAGATACTGAGCCAGCTCTGCTTGTGTCTCCACAATGAGAGCCAAACCTCCCAACTGGAAGATGGTAGATGGTGCTCTGAGCCCCTAGCAGCTGTGCTGCTGGCTGCCAAGCCCTTGACACCGTTGCATGGAGGATTTCATAGCGCTTACAACGTGGCGCCAGTAATGGCGGAGTGTTAGGTGATGCCTTTTTTTTTGTCTCTGCCCTACCCTGAGTTCTTGATGAGGCTGAATCCTTTAAAGAGGTCCTTCACAAAGGTCCTGAGGTTTTCTCATTATAACCAGATCCCCTTCATCAGGGATATAACTAAATACTGTCACACTTGTGTGAGCTAATATATTATGGCTTGCTTTCTAGCAGGATAGACCTCCCCGCTTCCATCTTTTTGTTTTGTAAACAAAATCAACTTCAAAATAATCTATTTTCAAAAGCAACCCATCAGGCATGGTAGCTCACGCCTGTGATCCTAGCACTTTGGGAGGCTGAGGCGGGTGGATCACCTGAGGTCAGGAGTTCGATACCAGCCTAACCAACATGGAGAAACCCCATCTCTACTAAAAATACAAAATGAGCTGGGTATGAGCAGATTACACTCAAATGCCAATAAAGATAGCCCCACATATTAGTAAGTTGGTTTTTTTACATTTCCTCCCCAGGGTTAAAGAATCAACTAATTGCTGGTGGTGTTAAGCCAAGCCCCAGCATTCTAGGAAGAACAGTTTCCATTTTCTAACCAAGTTACACTGTTTGGCAAAAGAATGAAGTAAAACAATCTTGTTTTCCTACTGAACATAAAAATACAAAATGAGCTGTGTAATCCCAGCTACTCGGGAGGTTGAGATAGGAGAATCACTTGAATGTGGGAGGTGGAGGTTACAGTGAGCCCAGATTGCGCCATTGCATTCCAGCCTGGGCAAGAAAAGCGAAACTCCATCTCAAAAAAGAAAAAGAAAGTGAGCCAACTTGGGTTTTAAAATGCAGCAAAGTATGAGGTGGGAGGAAGGGGGCTTAGTGTCCAAAGCAGAGCCTTAACAAGCTTCATGTCTGTGAAAGAGATCGTTGTCCTATAGAGTGGTGTGTGCTCTAGCCCAACCCAGAAGTGGATTGGCCTGTAAGGGCCTTGACCCAGAGCATCCATAGACATCTGTTGAGCAGTCCACTAGGAGAGGGAAATGGGGAGGTTATGCTGTGTTTTTTCTCTATTTTCAAAATGAGAACAAAGGGCTGGTATGGTGGCTCATGCTTATAATCCCAACACTGTGGGAGGCTAAGGCAGGAGAATCATTTGAGCCCAGGAGTTTGAGACCAGCCTGGGCAACCTAGTCTTTTAATTTTGCTAAGATCCTATCTCTACAAAAAGTTTTTTTTTTTTAATTTTAAATGAGAACAAAAGATAACATATAATGCCTCCATAAAATTTCTGTTAGTGATAGGTTTTTTTTTTTTTTACTATTTATTCTATAAATGTATTTTTAATCTTTTTTAGTTTATCACATTCAGAGCATTGACAACTCTTAAACTTTTTTTTAGGTGATCGAAGTATATGATTTGACTAAAGTAAAGTTAAAATATTGGTAAGTTTTCTCCCCTGCTGGTATATGTCACACTTGGTATAGACAGGCCATGTCTACTACCTTCATTAAGTTAGTAAAGATTCACATCTGCCACAGTCCAGGGATTATAGCCTGGTGCCATGATTTCCTGAGGCAACCAGCAAGCCTGCTCAGTTTCCTGGAGAAGATAAGTAAACCTCATTAAGAATATGTGGTATGTTTAACACTTCACATATATGTCATCTAACTTAATCCACTCATCAAAGCCAGACCTCAGCTCAGAGGTGATGTGACAGTAGCTCCCCCTCTGCCTGACGGCCTCTCTTGGCACCTGTTTTCATGAGTAATAGAGGTGGGACAAACCAGATAGGTCTGACTCCAAAGCCTATGCTGAAGAGAATGCCAAAGAGACCACCATTTTAGAGCTGTAATGTACTTTTTAGAATTACAGTGGAGATGACATGCACAATCCAAAGCTGTTGAGCCCCCATTATGGCAAGGCAACATGCCAGCATTTAGAAATCTAGAATACTCCTTTTTTTTTTTTGAGATGAACTCTCTCTGTCGCCCAGGCTGGAGTGCAGTGGTGCTGTCTTGTCTCACTGCAACCTCCACCTCCTGGGTTCAAGCGACAGAGTACTCCTTTCAGTAAGTTTCCAAACTTAACTGGCTTCCCTTTCCCTTTGTGAGGGTGTCAAGAGGACCTGATTGATTCCTGAGGCAGGCTCAGGCAGTTTTGCTGATAGACAAGCAAATGTGTGCTACCACTGGCCCCTGCATGTTCTACTTGTCTTTTAGTTTTGCCAGGGCCTTCATACCTCAGGGTCTGGTGGCTTCTCTTCTCTACCTTTTCTTCCTTTTTTTTTTTTTTTTTTTTTTTGAGATGGAGTCTCGCTCTGTCACCCAGGCTAGAATGCAATGGCGTGATCTTGGCTCATTGCAGCCTCCGCCTCCTGGGTTCCAGCGATTCTCCTGCCTCAGCCCCCTGAGTAGCTGGGTCTACAGGTGCATGCCACCACGCCCGGCTAATTTTTGTATTTTTAGTAGAGACGGGGTTTCACCATGTTGGCCAGGATGATCTCCTGACCTCGTGATCTACCCACCTCTGCCTCCCAAAGTGCTGGGATTACAGGCGTGAGTCACTGCGCCTGGCCTCTACCCTTTTCTTAAGAGTCACTGGTGTCTTGAAGCCCCAGCGATCAACTCTGTATATCAGCCTCATGAGAATTGACCTTCTCCTGACTTCAGTAATTCTCTTATTTAAAAGTTCTCTAATTAAACTTTCTATTTTGATATAATTAGAGACTCACCTGCCTGTGTCTTAAAAATAACTCTCCCAGCTACCATCTCACATGGTCTGTGAGCCCATCTTTTGAAGCCTAGTATTAAAAAATTTTTTTGTTTTTCAGTGGCGTGCATTTTAATTCCCAGGCCATAGCTCCTACCATTGAGCAGATTGACCAGTCTTTTGGTGCAACCCATCCTGGAGGTAAGCCAAGTCCATCTGATTCCTCTGGTCATCACTGGCAGTTCAGAGCAATAAACCTGCCCTGTAGTGCCATCCCACCCTACTTCCTAGAGTCAGGCTCCCATATGATTGTGGTTGGTTCTTGGGTGTGAAGGAAAGATCCTCCCCCGCTGTTTTCAGCCTAGTAGGCCAGTTCAGAAACAAGCCACAAGGAAGATGTTGCCAGTCATTACTCCCTGCCAGGCTGGTTTATCTTAGCCATTTCAGATGCCAGTCAACCATGTTATTTTCTTCTCCCCCCACCCCTACAGTGTACAACTCCACTGAGCAGCTCTTCCATCTCAACTTCAGAGGACTGTCTTTCTCTTTTCAATTAGACTCCTGGACCGAGGCTCCCAAGTATGAGGTTAGCCCTTCCTGTCCCCTAGTGTTTGTTGTCCAATGTCTGTGTGGTATGGCTCAGCAGATGGTGTCATGGGATGGGGACAGAGGAATGGATATTAGATAGGCAGTCTTTCTTTGGTTTCCCTGTCTTTGAGGTCTTTAGTGGACAAGGAGGGGGTAGAGTGGGTGGGGTTGACAGAGGAAGAACAATGCCCAGGCTGGCATTCCCAGGAAAAGGATACTTTCCACCACGGAGTGAGGTCAGGCTCACTTTCAGAGATAAATTCATTCATTCCTTATTTTATAGCTCCCAATCACTGCAGTTTTCCTGATGGCCTAGAATTTGGAGATTTCCTCCTCTGGATTTTCAGTTACCTTTGTTTTTGCAAAGGAAACATTTCATTCATCCTTAGGGCCGTGAAAATGATAAGCTTTTGTAAGGCTTATTTTAATTAAGCAAGCATTTCTGCATTCTCCCCTATGAAGAAAAGGAAAACTGGCCAGTTGCAGTGGCTCACACCTGTAATCCCAGCACTATGGGAGGCCAAGGCAGGTGGATCACTTGAAGTCAGGAGTTTGAGACCAGCTTGGCCAAAAATGGCAAAACCCTGTCTCTACCAAAAATATATTTTTTAAAAATTAGCTGGGTGTGGTGGTGCATGCCTGTAGTCCCAGCTACTCGGGAGGCTGAGGCAGGAGAATCACTTGAACTCAGGAGGCAGAGGTTGCAGTGAGCTGAGATCACGCCACTGTACTCCAGCCTGGGCGACAAAGCGAGACTCTGTCTCAAAAAAAAAAAAAAGAAAGAAAAAGAAAAGGAAAACCAAGCAGAATTAAAGGTGAACTTACATGGTTTGGGGGAGTTTATTGACCCAGAGTCAGTTTGAGGATGTGCTTTGACCCTTTGACCTGAGCAGCTCTTGAAGACCATGAGTGACAGGGAAGACCAGAGCCTGAGTCCTATGACCTGTAATGCCCTTAATAAAACTCTTGTCCTATGTGTGCAGCCCAATTTTGCCCATGGCCTGGCTTCTCTCCAGATACCCCATGGAGCAACTGTAAAACGAATGTATATCTACAGTGGCAACAGCCTACAGGATACCAAGTAAGTGTAAGGAGCATGAGTTTCATGCTAAGGCCTGGGCTGCCTGGGAGAAAGAACCAAACCTCTGCTCATTCTGTGCCTGTCCCCCAGGGCTCCCATGATGCCTCTGAGCTGTTTCCTGGGCAATGTGTATGCTGAGAGTGTAGATGTTCTTCGAGATGGAACTGGACCTGCAGGTTTACGACTTCGCCTACTTACTGCAGGTCAGTGACTGGCTTTGAGGTCATTAGATTCCCCCATTATAACCATGTTGAGACATCCTAAAATCCCATGTGCTTAGGGTGTGTCTTAGTCCATTCAGGCTGCTGTAACAAAATACCATAAACTCAGTGTTTGCTAAACAACAGAAATTTATTTCTTACAGTTCTGGAGGCTGGGAAGTCCAAGATCAAGGCACTGGCAGATTCAGTATCTGATGAGGGCCTGCAGTCTAGTTCATAGAAGACACTTCTCCCCATATCCTCATATGGTGGAGGGGGGCTAGCTAACTCCCTGGAGTCTGTTTTGTAATGGCACTAATCTCAATCCTGAGGTTTCTGCTTCTGTAATGTAATCACCTCTCAAATCCCTGACCTCCTAATACCATCACCTTGGGGGTTAGGATTTCAACATATGAATTTTAGGGGAACAAAAGCATTCAGTCCATTGCCACATACTTGGTAGAAGACATGATGCAGAGGCTTATGGTTAAAGCTTTTGTTTAGTTTTGCCAAGGGACTGGACATAGTCTCACAATTAGCAAATCTTTTTTTTTTTTTTTTTAAAGACAGGGTTTCACCATGTTGGCCAGGGTGGTCTCGAACTCCTGACCTCAGGTGATTCGCCCGCCTTGGCCTCCCAAAGTGCTAGGATTACAGGCGTGAGCCACCGCACCCGGCCATAATTAGCAAATCTTAATAAGCAACAGCACTGTTTCTCAGCATGCACATAGGCCTGCTGTATGCTTATATAGCTTTGTGGCAGTTCCCAAGTGTTTCCTGGAGATGCATCCCGTGGGTTGCAGTGCTATCTGTCTCCCCGTTTTTCTTTTTTTTTTTTGAGACGGTGTCTTGCTCTGTCACCCAGGCTGGAGTGCAGTGGCGCAATCACGGTTCACTGCAACCTCCACCTCCTAGGTTCAAGGATTCTCCTGCCTCAGCCTCCTGAGTAGCTGGGATTATAGGTGTGTGCCACCACATCGGCTAATTTTTGTATTTTTAGTAGAGATGGGGTTTCTCCATGTTGGTCAGGCTGGTCTGAAAATCCTAACCTCGTGATCCACCCACTTTGGCCTCCCAAAGTGCTGGGATTACAGGCATAAGCCACCATGCCCAGCAGCTCTCTCCCCCTTTTTTTCTACCTTGTTTTGTTTTGTTCTAAAAGAGATGGTCTCTCTGGGTGCGGTGGCTCACACCTGTAATGCCAGCACTTTGGGAGGCCAAGGCGGGCAGATAACCTGAGGTTGGAGGTTTGAGACTTGCCTGACCAGCATGGAGAAACCCCGTCTCTACTAAGAATACAAAAAAATTAGCCAGTTGTTGTCACACATGCCTATAATCCCAGCTACTCAGGAGGCTGAGGTAGAAGAATCACTTGAACCCGGAGGTGGAGGTTGTAGTGAGCCAAGATTGCACCATTGCTCTCCAGTCTGGGCAACAAGATCAAAACTCCATCTCAAAAAGAAAAGAGGGAGAGAAAGATGGTTTCATTCTGTTGCCGAGGCTGTAGTGCAGTGGTGCAATCATAGCTCACTGCAGCCTCAAAACTCCTGGGTTCAAGGGATCTCACCAAAGCCTCCCAAGTAGCTAGGACCACAGAAGTGTGCTGGCATGCCCAGTTCATTTTTGTGTATGTAGAGACGGGTCTTGCTACGTTACCCAGAATGGTCTTGAACTCCCAGCCTCAATTGATCCTCCCTCCTTGGCTTTCCAAAGTTCTGGGATTACAGGTGTGAGCTGCCACACCCAGCTTTTCTCCCTATATTGACCAGGCCAGTGTGTAGCAGAATACTGTGGCCTTGAACTTCTGGGCTCAAGCAATCCTGCCTTAACCTCCTGAATAGGCTACAAGAATGCACCACCATGCCTGGCTCCCCTTTTTCTACCCTTAACACCAAGTTCTTAAAGTAGACAAGCAGAAAGAACTTATTGAATTGTGGTTTGGCTATACCGTGCCAAGAGCTTTGCTGACCGTGAACAACAATAACAAAAAGAAAGAGTTGCCACCTTCAGTAGCTAGTCCCTCCGGGATCCATGCCTCATTTCGTGACTTTCCCATGCCTGGCCAATGTCGGCTGCTTTGGGTTGTGGATTGTGCTTAAGAGGACTGGGATCTTCAGTGTGGAGTTTGTCCATAAAGACAGCTGAGAACCTTCATAGAGCTCAAAGTCTAAGCAGCATTTATTTGTAAAATGGGTTCTTGCATCATCAGTCTCTGAGGCATTGGTTCTTCTTTTTTTTTTTTTTTTTGCTTCTTTTTTTTTTTCTTTGAGACACAGTCTCTCTCTGTCACCCAGGCTGGAATGCAGTGGTACCATCATAGCTAAGTGCAGCCTTGAACTCCTGGGCACAAGTAATCCTCCTGCCTCATCCTCCAAAGAAGCTGGGGACACCACCACAGCCAGCTAATTCTTCTATTTTTTTGTAGAGACTTGGTCTCCCTGTGTTGCCCAGGCTGGTCTAAACTCCTAGCCTTGAGTGGTTCTTCCACCTCAGCCTCCCAAATGGTTCTTAATTATTAAGAATCTAGTATATAAGCTCTGAGCCCACTTCTGTGAACAATTAGACACTTCACAATCTCCAGGTTAGAACTTTTTTTTTTTTTTTTTGAGAGAAAGTCTGGCTTTGTCACCCAGGCTGGAATGCAGTCGTGTGATCTCAGCTCACTGCAACTTCTGCCTCCCTGGTTCAAGCAATTCTCCTGCCTCAGCCTCCCGAGTAGCTGGGACTACTACAGGCGCACACCACCACGCCCGGCTAATTTTTGTAATTTTAGTAGAGACAGGGTTTCACCATATTGGTCAGGCTGGTCTCGAACTTCTGACCTTAGGTGATCCACCTGCCTCGGCCTCCTAAAGTGCTGGGATTACAGGCATGAGCCACCATGCCCATCCAGAAATTTCTTAAGATGTGATTTTCTAGTCTAGACAGAACAACCACTTAAAAGAGTGTCACACTTGAGCTGTGTTTTTTTTTCTTGTTTGTTTGTTTTGTTTTTGAGACAAGAGTCTTGCTATGTTGTCCAGGCTAGAGTGCAGTGGCACGATCTCGGCTTACTGCAACCTCTACCTCCTGGGTTCAAGCTATTCTCATGCCTCAGCCTCCCAAGTAGCTGGGATCACAGACGTGTGTCACCACACTAGGCTAATTTCAGTATTTTTAGTAGATATGGGGTTTCACCATATTAACCACACCGGTCTTAAACTCCTGATCTCAAATGGTCCTCCCGCCTCAGCCTCCCAAAGTGCTAGGGTTACAGGTGTGAACCACCATGCCCAGCCTGAGCAATGGTTTTTGAGAGAATTGAGATGTAGCAGCAAGGTCAAGTGATTTAGTGTGTTTTTTCCCCAAGATCACTGCTTGAAACAGCAGGGTGGTCAAGGATCAGGGCCATTAATCATCCCAGGCAACAACAAGAGGAGCCTGTTGAGAATGGGCTCTCAGCCGATTCTGTCTGCCACCTGTACAGCACATTCCCAGTAGTCACACTGCTCACTGCTTACACTGTCAGCAGGGCAAACGCTTTGTTAAGTCAGGGCCTCACAGAGTTATCGCCTTCATTGAAAGTTTCCTGTGGCCAGCACAAATTTCTCGACCCACTCATTTCTCATATCTGCTTCCTTATGGAGTATGGCAGTGATGCTTCTAATGCAGGGAGTCAGTTCAGCTGTCTTGGTCCCCCACAATAATAATTTGTGGAAAAGACACACTCTGGGAAATCACAAACTAAAAAGTAGCCTGAAACTGTGGGTAATTCTACCTGGATATACTTGAAGCAGAGGGAGACAAAGAGAAGACTCACCTATGAAGGGTTCCTTCCCTGCAGCCCCCATCTGATATCACACATATCTGGCACCTAAAGAAATGTATTAGGCCACTGGATACTTTGGGCCCACAGTCCAACTTGATAGGACTTTTGGTGGGTTCTGTAGGTCACCCAGGCTTGCTTAAGCCTTTATTTGCCCCTTGATGTATATTTGCTGAGAATAGAGATTCTTGGGTAAGTTGAAGAACTCAGTATCTAGTTATTTCAGATTTGGGTTCTCTGAAGCTTCTGCATATAGCAAATGGATTGTTACACATGAGAGAACTTCGAAAACTGTAAAGCCTTGTGTTGAGTAAGGTGGTGTCAGTGATTATCATGGCACCAGAAATTACAGTCCTTCTCAGATTCTTGGCATCCTTTTTTTGCTGGGAGGTGGGGCAAAACACCTTGTCTCCCCCCTCCACAAAATAGGGAAATTTTTACTAGTGGTGTGTCTTTTACTGTTCAACAACCTCTTCTACATTTGTGTGTTTGTGTATGTGTCATTAACTGGAACCATTTTTGAAATGTATTAGAAAAAGTCAGAGCTTAAAGATTCTTCCCAAAGAGTAAACTTTTGGCAAATCAGAAGGTCTTTTATTCCTCCACTTTGCTGGTTTGTCTCTTTTGAGTGTTAATGGCTCTTGTCTGGGTTGGAGGACTGTGTCAGGTTTTTGTGTGGAATTAGGGAGTTAATGCATATTTCACTCTACTTGTTGATAGAGCGGTCTTACAGGTTCAGTCTCTGGTTAGGGGTTACCACTGAGAAGTACTTTGTACCTTTTTTTTTTTTGAGATAGTGTCTCACTCCCACCCAGGCTGGAATGCAGTGGTATGATCTTAGCTCACTGCAATCTCTGCCTCCCAGGCTCAAGTGATCCTCCCACCTCAGCCTCCCAAGTAGCTGGGACTACAGGCACCCACCACCAGGCCCAGCTAATTTTTGTATATTTTTGTAGAGATGAGGTATCACCATGTTGCCCAGGCTAGTGTCAAACTCTGAGCTCAAGCAATCTGTCCACCTTGGCCTCCAAAAGTGCTGGGATTACAGGCGTGAGCCACCACGTCTGGCCAGAAACTGCACTGGTTTTGTTCACTTTTATTTCTTCAACATGTAGCACAATGTCCTAGCCCATGGTAGGCAATAAAACAGTTGGTGAGTGAGTAAGTGAATGAAGTCTCCAGAGCTCCATGTCACATGTGGGGGATTGAATGAGTCCCTGGCATTATTTTGAATAGATAGTGATCTCTTGTACCATCTTAAGCCCTGGTGACCTGATATTTCTGCTTACATGCAGTCTTGGCCCTCGCCAGACCTAATAATGTACCACGCAGCCAGTATCTTCTCTGGGACCCCCAGAAGGTCAGGGTCTCTGGCCCTAACCATAACCTCATGACCTCGCTCTTGTTTTCTGCAGGTTGTGGACCTGGCCTATTAGCAGATGCCAAGATGCGGGTATTTGAACGTTCAGTGTATTTTGGTGATTCCTGCCAAGATGTTCTCAGCATGCTTGGCTCTCCACACAAAGTCTTCTATAAATCAGAAGACAAGGTAGGGGAAGTGTGTTTATAGAGTAGGCAGTCTCTCTCCTTTTTTTCAATCAACACCAATTGAATATTGAGTAAATACAAACTGTTTGCTATTTTCCCATAGAATTTGTTCTAATTAAAGCTAATGGTAAAGTAAATTGAAAACTATTTTCTAACCCCTGTAGTCCAATTACCCTGACTCTGTCCCTCTCCATAGTCCTTACCTTTCCTTGGAGACCAAGGCCCAGTCCATAGTCAACAACAGCTGGCCACCTCTCCTCCTAGATTGGTCAGCACCAGCAGCTGAGACTCCCCACACTCTTGCTTGCACCACAGCTTAATGTTACACAAGGAACACAGTTTGTAGACTTTCAGTTAATCCAGAACTATATTAGAGGGATGGATTTTAATTTATGATTATTTTTTCCCTACAGATGAAAATTCATTCTCCTTCCCCCTCATAAACAAGTTCCATCGAAGTGCAATGACTACTTTTTTAACTATTTCACTCTTGGAGTGGTAAGTTGTGATTCCTCAGAGAAGCCTTTCATTTCTATTGAGATGGCAGTGCACCTTTGCACATTTGTGTGTTCACATGTAGCTGGAACCATGCCTGGGCATTTGGGGAGCCTAGCCCCAGGTGGCTTTGCCCAGGGCTGTTTTGCATAGGCTCTGGTACCAAAGTAGACCTTTCCTGCAACCAGGATTGCTGAGGAACACTAGGTTCCCTGGTACATGTTGACTTCTTTTCTAAGGGAAACATGTTCCACAGATGGGGGCCTTGGAAATCATTCAGGTTAACCTGTTTGGGGAACTCTCCTCCTGTAAAGTATAGGACTCTCTTGAGTAACGAAATGGAGACTGAAAAGGCTTAGAGACATTGGGATGTGCTTGTATATTTTTAGAGGACCACCTCAGAGACATTGCTGTTACCCTATGCTCTAGACCTGTGGAGCTGGAAGTAACTGGTAGCTGTCTAGTGCAGACAGTCCAGCTGGTGGGTGACATGCAGGCATGAGAAATGATCGTGTAAACAATGTTTCAGCAGGAAACATCTCAGAGGGTAGGGCTGGCTTGGACCATGGGTCTTGTAAGCTTTGAGCCAGGGTCTGAGATCCTGAGGCAGCAAAGAGTAGATTTCACAGAGGGAGAGAGAGAGACTGAGTCTGCCCATGTGGGAAAGACCAAACACAGGAGCCAAGAGAAGTAGGGGAGCTGCTGTGGGATCATGAACTCCTGAGAGTAGGATGGCGGTAAAAGGGAACAGTGCTGTTGCAGCTGGACCTCTGGTTCAAGGGCCAGTGATGATGGTATCTCAAGAACCTTAGGGTGTTGCTTTTCCAGCTGGAAACTTCTGTGGCAGTTGGCACCTTTGCCCGAGTTTTTGCTTGGGCCCACTGGGCTCATTCCTCCCACTCAGCCTGGCAGGCTGCATTTGGCTTATGCTACTAGCCTGGATTCCATGCCTGCCAAGGGCAAGCCAGGCACAGAGCAGCAAGAGGTGTGTGAGCGAGTGAGTGTGGAGTCCGGCCACTGTGCACAGCCAGGCACGCTGTAGGGGGGTGGGCAGCTCCAGACGCCATCATAGATGCCGGCTCCATGTAAGGCCTGAGACTGGATCAGATATAACACAAGTAGCTTCCGTTGTGGGCACCCATGTCTGGACAGGGAGAACGCGGTGGTACCCAGAAGCTTGGAGACACCAGGAACCACAGAGCCCCAAACACCGTGTCACAGCTCTGGTTCAGGGAGCCCCTAGTTCTGGACTCCCCAAAGGACTACAGCTCTTCTCTCCTTCTTGTCACCCACAATGTGGAAAGCAGGGCAGGGCATTTCAGCCCTGTTTGTGTTATAGCTCTTTCAGTCCCACCATTCAGTGGGTCCCAAGTTCTTGTCCCACATCCAGGAAGAATGAGGTATGCGGACAGCTGGAGGGTGAACAAGAAGGAGAGGAGCTTTATTGAGCAACAGAACAGTTCATAGGAGACCCGTAGTGGGTAGCTCCTTTGTAGGCAGGTCATCCTGAGGAGTCGGAGGAGACCTAAAGTGGGTAGCTCCTTCCCACAGCTAGTAGTCTTGACGTCTGTCCAAGTCCAGCTGAGTCCCCGGGTTTTTATGGGCTCAAAAAGGAGGAAATTCATGCCGATTGGTCCATGGGCAGGCCCGGAAACAGCACCATAAATTCTCACTCAGGCCACGAACTCCACCCAGAGCTGGCAGCCCGGCCCCCAGGCCTCAGGCTATCCTGGCTTGAAGGTGAAGTTTCCCCTGGGACCCGCCTCTTCCGCCCAGGAGCCTTTCTGCCTCCTGCCACCATCAACATGCCGTCCATGGTGCCCATGCTGTTCATGCCAAGGCAGCAGGGGGCTAGTATGTCAGTGTCACCCTGAGTACGCCTACTCCCAGCCATGTTGCAACAGTGCCTGGGCTCAGCCACAACTGTGCTCCTCCCCAGAGCAGGCACTGGGAGTGGGGGAGAGGCTAGGGAGTGGGAGCAGGCACTTTCAAGCCTGCTGGGGTAAGGGGCCTCCTGGACTCCCAAGTGTGCAGGGATGCCGGGGTCTGGAGCTGTGGCTGGGAGGCTGCAGCTACACCCAGGAGCATGGGCTCCTGCCCTGCCAACTCAGTAGAGGGCAGGGCTCTCACCTATTCCCAGCTTCCATAGGCTCTGCATAGTTCTATGGGAAAATGGAGGCCCCTTCCCCTGCTGCAGCTGGCATCCTCACAGCAGCTACTACAGATGGGCCATTGCTGCTATCAATAGGTGACAGGGAAGATGGAGAGAATGGACTGTCCTGAGTAGGACTTAGTTGGCTGTGGGTACAGGGTAAAGTCAGAGGTGACCCTGAGGTCACAGGCCCAAGCAGCTACCTGGATATGAAGCTGAGAAGGGTAGGGGATAGGAGGGAAGTGTTCACTGGGTGGCATCAAATCCAGGTCCAAGACCTAGAGAGAGGTCAGGCAGGGATTGCCAACTCCCACAGAGGGTGTAATGGAAGCCAGGCATGTCTGGCAGATCGTGGAATTCAGAACAGTCAGGTGGCCTTGAGCCGCTTAAGAATCAGGTGACTTGGCCGGGTGCAGTGGGTCACGCCTGTAATCCCAGCACTTTGGGAGGCTAAGGTGGGTGGATCCCCTGGGTCAGGAGTTCAAGACCAGCCTGACCAATATGGTGAAATCCCGTCTCTACTAAAATTACAAAAATTAGTCAGGCATGGTGGTGTGTGCCTGTAATCCCAGCTACTCAGGAGGCTGAGGCAGGAGAATTGCTTGAACCCCGGAGGTGGAGGTTGCAGTGAGCCAAGATCATGCCACTGAACTCCAGCCAGGGTGACAGAGTGAGACTTCGTCTCAAAAAAAAAAAAAAAAATCAGGTGACTCTGAATCTTCTTGGTAGGCTTAGAGCCAAAATCTGCTCTCAGTTACATTTTTTATCAGGTGCCATTGGCAGGAAAGATCTCCCTTACAATGTTTTTGTTCCCAAAAACTGGTAGCTGCAACCCCTGTGCCTGTTGGTTCTATAGATGGTTGGGTCCCCCCTTCATTGAAAATGTATAAAAGCTGGTTGGCCTTAGTTGTCCCCTGAACTGTTGTCTGGAAGAAGGTGATGCCTGCAGGCATCCTCACTATGGAGTGGATTGGGTGTCCCAAGTTGGACATGCCCTTGGAAAGGCCTCTGCCCTGCCTCAATAACATTTCCTCGAGTACCCTTGTTTTCTATCCCAGGACATCCTCTTTGATGCGAATACACACAAAGTGAAGAAGTTCGTTCTACACACCAATTACCCTGGGCATTATAATTTCAACATGTGAGTACACTTGTACCTTCCCCTCTGTGAAGTGAGCTTTGGGCTGAAAACCCCAGGAAAGAGCTTGTGGCTTTGGGTGTTCACTAATTTATCAACACCTGAATGTTTGCTGTTTCATGGGAAGTAAATTTCCTGAGTGCTTGCTGTGTTCTGGCACAGTGTCCAGTGCCTTACATCTTTCTATCTGAACCCATTTTATAATTAGGAAAATCGGTTCAGAAAGCTTATCTAAGGTGATGGCTCTCCAGACCCCAGGGCCAGGATCTTTTCTGTTCGACTTCCGTACATAAATCTGGCCTCCCCCAGTGAACACTGTCAGGGGCTCAGAGCCAAGGCTTTGGGCAGGTGTGTTTGGTTCTGTTTCTCCTGGGGTGTGGGGTTGGAATATGGGAGTGGTCAGGCCTCCTAGGAGGCCCAGCCTTTACCCATCTGTCTTCTCTCTAGTTATCATCGCTGTGAGTTCAAGATCCCATTAGCCGTAAAGAAAGGTAAGCAGTGAAAGCTCTCAGGGTAAGGGAGGGGTTTTAGAGTCTGTTTTCCACTATGAGAAGGGAGAAAGATCCAAGCAGTGGTTGAGTATGTGGAGCCTCTGCCCATGGCCTCAGTTCCTCTGGGATGGGCTCATTGTTCTGGGGCCGCAGTGTTCTTGGTCTGAGTCTCCTAGAGGCCCTTGAGGCCTTTTCCTATGACTGTGGATTGCTGGCCTCTGGAGGGGAGAGTCTCTTATCTACAGATAATCATCCAGCGGCCCCAGCCCATCCTTGGTGCCTGCCACCTACCGCCAGTTAGTATAGTTCACACCTGACTGGCCTCCCTTCTCCTCTCCATCCTCTTCCACCCTGGAACTCCAGAACAGCCTGTTAATCCTCCCCATGTACTCCAGCCCCAGTGCAAAGGGTCACCAGGTCTGGAGCCTACCTAGGGCTGGGGCCGCGGGGTAGGCTGGGCCAGCTACCAACCTGCCCCACTGTCTTTTCCTTTCAGAAAAACGCAGATGGTCAGACAGAAACGTGCACAACCTATAGTAAGGTGAGCGCCTATCTTCCTACCTGATACAGCCTGAGAATTAGGTGGACATAGCCTGTGGGCAGTCTGTGGCCGTGTCCTCTGGGCCAGCCATTGGTCTCAGACATGTTCATGTCCCTACTAACCCCTGCTCCCCTCTATCCCTCTTGCAGTGGGACAACATCCAGGAGCTCCTGGGTCACCCTGTGGAGAAGCCTGTTGTCCTGCACAGGTGAGTGGGAGTTTGATGTCCCTGGCCACCCCCACCAGACTCCTTAGAGCCCAGAAAGCCCAGGGAAGCCTGACACAGTGGATGTTTCTTAAAAGTTACAGAAGTTGGGCTGGGCATGGTGGCTTACGCCTGTAATCCCAGCACTTTGGTAGGCCGAGGTGGGTGGATCACAAGGTCAGGAGTTCAAGACCAGCCTGGCGAACATGGTGAAACCCTGTCTCTACTAAAAATGCAAAAATTAGCCGAGTGTGGTGGTGCCTGTAATCCCAGTTATTCGGGAGGCGGAGGCGGAGAATTGCTTAAACCCAGGAGGTGGAGGTTGCAGGGAGACGAGATTGGGCCACTGCACTCCAGCCTGGGTGATAGAGCGAGACTCTGTTTCAAAAAAAAAAAAATTACATAAGTTTCTAGTGTTGCCACAAGCATACTTCTTGCCCCACCTTGCACATTAAGACTGAGCCAACTGTTCTGCGTGTTCACCTTTGATAGAGAGGCTGTCCCCAGGGGTAGCTCCCCCCTCTCCCCACCCTATCTTCAGATATGGGGGCCTTCTAACTCTTAGTTATTCAGAAGGAAGGAGGGATTGGCTGGCTTTCCTGGGCTCTCTTTTTCCCTCAAAGCTGCTGCCTGCTGAAGTCCGCAGCCCCATTCCTGGTTGCCATGCTGCCTGAGATTCTCACTCGAGAGGGCCCTTGTGGCTCCTCACCACCCTAGTCCAGTTCCACAGTAACTTTCTGTGCCCTGTTGGGCTATGTAGGATTCTGAGTTGAGTGGGGCCATCCCTACCCTGAGGACCTTGCAGGCCTATGTGGGAAACAGACATACTGTCACAGCCATGAGAGGCTACTGGCCAGTAGCCCACATCCCAGAGAACACTGGATGCCTTGCTTCAAGGCCATGGCCTCTGTCTGCCCCTCTAATTCTGAATCTCTGGCCTCAGGTCTTCCTCCCCAAACAACACCAACCCATTTGGCTCCACATTCTGCTTTGGTCTTCAGCGAATGATCTTTGAGGTAAGCCATGGAGGCCCTAGAAATAAACTGCCTGGGGGGTTGCTGCTGGTCATGGCAGGGCCAGGTGAATGGTGGAGGGAAATTGGGGAGGGCCTAACTTCCCTGTTGGGCAGATTCATCCTTCTCCAGCAATCCTGTCTGCTGCATACCTGGCTTCCTCACACTTACCAGTGAGGGTGCAGAAATGATGTTGAGAAATCTGGGTCGCAGTGGTCTGTATCCAACAAGACAAGAAGTAATGGATCCCAAGTTTCTATCTGAAAACATGAGTATAGAAGGGAAGAGGGGAACCACAGGGCAAGTGGGGCCCAGCTGAGGGTGTTGAGGGCCCTCCAGTGGCATGTGAATGCATTGTAGGGTAGTGAGTGGCTCTGGAGGCCCCAATGACTTACTTGGGAGAAGAATGAGCTGCCCTTGTTTTCCCTGTGGTTGCCAGTATATCCAGCAGACACTTAACAGTTCCAGAAGGACTGGACAAATGACCATGGTAAAGGCTGTGTATCAACCATTGATAAACAGGCAGATCTCAGGCAGAGGGGCCCTTAGCATGAACCAGGGGGAGGCTGAGGAGTCAGGAAGCCCAGCCCTTACGTGCAGGTGTGTCACACAACCTCCAGCCCTCTTGCACAGGATCGGCCTACATCACTCTACTTCTATCCCTTGACCCACTGTCCTCTTCTCACACCAGGTCATGCAGAACAACCACATTGCCTCGGTGACCCTGTATGGCCCCCCTAGGCCTGGTACCCACCTGAGAACATCGGAGCTCCCCCTAGGGACATCACCACCCATGCCCCTCTGTCCCGTGTAACTGTGCATCACATCCTGCCCAGTGGGCCTCTGTACCACCCTGTGGGTTTTCTTGGACACCTGGCCAGTGTTGAAGGGCTGCTGTGATATTCTGAGGTTGGGCTCAGGCTGGGTGCTCTGCCATGGGCTGAGCGGCCCAGATATTCTTCTGTCCGTCCTTGGCCTGCTGATGCCAGCAGGGGACACAGACTGCAAAGAGAAGCACAAACTTTGAGCCTTGATTCCTGGACCCAGGAGCTCTCAACTAACATGCAAGGAGGCAGGACACATCAACCTTTGTCGCATGCACATTGGGAAGACTTGGGGCTTTTTCTGTGACTGAGGGCACATGCACCGAGGGTAAGAACAAGCTCCTGCCTTGGCCCCACATTGCCACGTGACCCTTATGGCAAGCAGGTAGCGTTTCTGTAGTACTTGGTTGCAACATTTGCACTACATCCACTTTAGTTACTTGATGAGCTGGCTGTGGCCAGGGTGGCCCACCTGCCCTTCCCTGTTCCTTTTTTGCACGTGCTCCCTGCCTGGGCACACCAAACTGGTTGAAACACAGTTTTCTACCATCCAGGAACATGCCCAGGCCTGGTTCTCACCCCTCTTGGAGTTAGCTTTCAAGATTGCCTGTGTCCCTGCTCTGCCCCAACCTGGCTGGCAGGGCTGCGTGTTTCCATCCTTTTTGCCTCTTTTATTTAATGCCAAAGTTTTAGCCAAAGACATCTTCCTACTTTTGTTGTGTTTCAGCGTTTTGTTCTGCACTGTGGGCTGGCTCCCTGCCTCAAGCCTGGGCACTAGCCCCTGGCTGGGCCATGGCTCAAAGCCTTTGGGGGCTCAAGGAAGGCTTGGCTGCTCAGTCCCTTCATGGGTCTTGCTAATGGAAAGTAGCATATATGTGCTTTAAAGATATTAATCCTTTTGAAAAGAATTGAGAAGAGAAATGTATAATTTTATCCCATTTTTAATATTTTGGTCTAGCAACTTGTGATACATAGATGACAATTTTGTGAGTTTTTCAAATGTGTGTACAGATTTTTGTAAATACGACTCTTTTGTAATTAACTCATGTACAGCCTCATCCCGTATAGTTTAATGATGAATGTGCAGGGGACCTGCCTCAGGCCCCTATATGGTTCCTGGGCCTACAGCCAGGCTTGTGTGGCGCTCTCATGACTTTGTGACTGACTGGTGTCTTCCCATCTGGACTGTGGCCTGGGCAGAGCCCCTTGCAGATCCCACTGTCAGGGGCAGCCAGGACTCTTCCCCATCCTCCTGGAATGGGGGAACCTTCCTCATCCCCTGCCCACATCCCCTCTCCAATAAAGCGCCTATGCCCTCAGCAGTGGCCTGCCATGTGCTGTTGCTGGGATGTTTGTACTAAGCTAAGTGGGTATTGGTTTTTTGAGCAAGGGAGTAGTTGAAGAATATGGGGAAATGAATAGTTGTGGTGTCTCAGGGGGAAGACATTCCTTGGCTCCTCTGAGGGAATACAGCCTCCAGTGGGAGACTGGCATTGTTGTGTGGGTTTAGGAGCTGGGGGAAAGACTAGGTAGGACCGTGCACTCATTTTTGTCCCTTATATGTGGCTCTGTCCCTGGTGCTCAGCCACACCTGGGCCCAGGAGAGGTTGTGGGAAGCACAATGTCTGTTTTCAGATAGAGCTGTGGCAGAGTGCCTGCCAGGTTCATGAAGGCTGTGGCGGCTAGGGCCCCTTCACCTCCCTGTGGGGCCTCCTGCATGCGTCTGTGTCAGCCTTAGGAGTTCCAAACCCAGGAGTGTGGTAGGATTCTGAGTCCCTGCCACCCCACCTGAACACACCTGTGTGCTACTAGGAGGACCAGACATGTCTGTTGCTCTGAAGCCTGTTAGACAAAAGATGGTCCTCTACCACCCAGCCTTGGCTAGCTCAAAGGGTCACCATTACACGGGTTTCAACCCGGTGGGGGATCCTGTGGAGACAGGCACCTGTTGATCTGCCTGGGAAACCCTCAAGCTTCCTCCCGCTCCATCCTGGATCCAAGTAAGGAGCCTGGGGCTGTAGTGGGGAGCTAGGAGTCCCACTGGAAAGGGCCTGCAGCGACAGGCTGTGGATGCGCACAGGCTGGCCCATGTGGCCCGTGCAGCAGGCGCCACATAAGCCAGATGTCAGCAGCCGAGAGCCCGTGCACTACAACCAGCTCGCGGTAAAAGCAGGGATCAAAGGTGCTCAGATGAGGCGCGGCTGAAGGCTGGGAGATGCCAAAGGTGCGGAAAGCAGGATGAGGCTCCGGCGTGAGCCGCAGGCGCTGCAGACACATGCCCAGAAAGACGTCGTCGATGGGGAAGAGCTCGACCTGCGCACAGGCTCCAGCTAGGCGGTGCAGCGTGGCTCCGGAAAGCACAAAGCCACCACCGCCCGCGTAGGCAGGATAGGCGGGCAGGCCGTACACGGCCTCGGGGGATGTAGTACTTGCTGGCCCGCGTGCGGATGGGCCGCGCCTGCACAATCACGTCACCAGCAAGCAGGTCTTGGGCTGGATCCCGCGGCGCCAGGAACTCCAGGAGGTTCCCTATGTTCACGAACACATCGGCGTCGCCCTTAAAAACGAAACGCACGTCGGGGGCAGAAGCTGAGGCCCAGGCTAAAAAGTGGATCTCCTTGAGCGTTAGGTTAAAAAGTGTCGTCGAAGGCCCAGAGCAGGATGTCCGCATATGCACGACTCTCGGCCTGCAGCAGGGCACTCCAGTGGGTTCGCACGCCCCCGACCTCCACTGTGTCGGCCGGGTCTGAGCCTACGCTCCTGGGCACACCCAGCAAGAACACGCGGCGCACCAGCGCCCCATGCACCCGGCCCTCCGCGCCCCACGTCTGGCGCACGGCTTGGCGCCGCTCGAAGTCCGCTGCCACCGACTTGACAGCAATGAGCAGGTCCGGGCGGCCACCGGGTGCGCCGTCGCCACGGCACTTGTGTGGCTGGTTAATGAGCAGCGGAAAATGTCGCTGGTCCTTGGCGCGCAAAATAGCGGGCAAAGTCAAAGGGTCCCGTGGGCGTGGGCGGCGCCGGCGTGTCCCCTTCGTAGGCCGGCAGGGCTGCACCCGCATCGGGTAACTGGAACGTGCGAGGCCTGGGGGTGGGTTTCGGTGCCGCCCTCCCTGGCGCCTGAGGCGCGCTAGTCGTCGGGGCCACGCCGTCGCGCTGCGCATAGAGTAGGAGACCCAGGGAGGCGCCGAGGAGCAGTGTGAGTGAAGCGTCCCTGCGAAGGCGCAGCCTCATCATCTCCGCGCTGCCAGTGCCCTCCCTCCCCTGGAAGGGTCGCAGTCGGCTGCAGCGGGCAGCGAGCCCCGCCCTCTCCAGACAAGGGGGCGGGAGGCCACGCCCCGGGGGGCTCTAACAACCGGCGGTGGAGCCCCTGGAGTCTTTCTCCTCCTCCCGGCCGGGACGGGCAGCCTGAAGGGGACAAGAAGTTCCCCCATGTAGCCAACTTCCCCCCAGCCTCGGCTCCCGCCCAGGACTGCGCCCCAGGGCCGGGCAGGGAGACAGGGAGCCTCGGCCCCCTAACCTCCCGCCTCCCCCCACGCTGAGGCCGAATCCCTTCCACCCCTACCATCCCCTCAACGTCGGGCCCTGGGGTCCTGACACTCACGCTTGGCCCTCGGAAGTGGCGCAGCCCCGTACGCCCTGGCCTCCGGGACTCAGCGCAGGGTCCCAGGGGCCGCCAGACACCCGCCCGAGCCAGATGCAGCGTTGGCAGGAAGGGGGACCAGGGCCGTGCCACGTGACCCTCCAGCTGTGCGCGCCCGGACCTCTGGAGCTCAGCTCCGCCCTGGCGCCAGGAGCACTCCGACCTCCGAGTGGGGACTAACCCCTGAGAGGGAGCCTCCTCACAGTCAGTTCCTCTGGAAAGGCCCGTTCTGGGTGCTCATTCCCCAAATCCGCCTTTCCGGGGGTTGGGAAGAAGCATCAACTCCTCTGGTTAGCTCCCCACAACGCTCCACTCCCCCATCCTGCCTCTCCGGAGTGGGGCGGAGCCTAGGCTGCAAGGAGTTCCCGAGCGAGCGTGCCGGTTCCAAATGCGCATGAACCTGGCCACCATCCGGCTCCTGCAGAGTTAAGTGACTTGCCCAGGATCCAAGGGCCAGAAAGCTCTGCCCCTAGGTCTTCTGAAATTCAGTCTAGGATACTTTTTTTGTTTTTTTCTTTTTTTTTTTTTTTGAGATGGAGTTTCGCTCTGCCGCCCAGGATGGAGCACAGTGACCCTATCTCGGCTCACTGCAACCTCCACCTCCCGGATTCAAGCGATTCTCCTGCCTCAGCCTCCTGAGTAGCTGGGATTATAGGCACCCACCACCACGCCTGGCTAATTTTTGTATATTTACTAGAGACAAGGTTTCACCATGTTGACCATGCTGATCTTGAACTCCTGGCCTCATGATCCGACCTCCTCGGCCTCCCAAAGTGCTGGGATTACAGGCGTGAGCCACCGTGGCCGGCCAGTCCAGGATTCTTTTATCTGTCCTTCCTTGCCCCTCTCATCCATCCACTGGGATACAGAACAGGGGGGCCAAGCTAATCTGCTTTAATTTCACAGGCAAGCACTTCAGCCTATCTCCCAGGGGGCTAATGGACCTGAGCCCAGACCCAGGTGCAGTTCTGAATTCCCTGGTCCCCAGCATAGCCTCCTACAGGTAGAAATGATCAGGCCTGTGCTGCTGCAGGTCATACTGGACTGGCAGGGATGGGGACTACTTGGGAAGGCTCCTTGAGGAGGCCTTGGTTAAGGGATTGCTCTGGGATCCAGGTGGGCAGAGGTAGTCTGGGATGGAGGGCTAAGTCCTTGCCCAGCTCAGCTGCCAGCTCTCTCTTCCTTGGTCCCAGCGCATGTGGTGGAGCCTGGAATAGATAGCCTTCACCACTCTCTAAGAACCCAGCCCCATCCTCTGCCCAAGGGCTACATCTGCTCCTGATGGCTTCTTCCCACAAATGTTCAACCTTAAAAAGCCAACTCTGGCTGGGTGTGGTGGCTTACACCTGTAATCTCAACACTTTGGGAGGCTGAGGTGGGTGGATTGCTAGAGGTCAGGAAGTCAAGCCCAGCCTGGCCAACATGGTGAAACGCCCATCTCTACTAAAAATACAAAAATTAGCTGGGCATGGTGGTGGGTGCCTGTAATCCCAGCTACTCAGGGGGCTGAGGCAGTAGAATCACTTGAATACGGGAGGCGGAAGTTGCAGTGAGCCCAGAACACACCACTGCACTCCATCCTGGGCAACAGAGGGAGACTCTCAAAAAAAAAAAAGGGCCAGTCGTGGTGGTTTATGCCTGTAATCCCAACACTTTGGGAGGCCGAGGTGGGTGGATCATTTGAGGCCAGAAGTCCAAGACCAGCCTGGCCAACATGGTGAAATCCTGTCTCTACTAAAAATACAAAAATTAGCTGGGTGTGGTGGCGCATGCCTGGAATCCCAGCTATTTGGGAGGCTGAGGCAGGAAAATCACTTGAACCTGGGAGATGAAAGCTGCAATGAGCCGAGATCGGGCCACTGCATTCCAACCTGGCGACCAACAACAACAGCAACAACAACAACAACAATCCAGCTCTCCACCCTGAACCTCACTCTTTCTGGTCACAAAGTAATCAGGAGTCCTCTGCTCCAGCTTTCTCTGCGGCTTCACCTCTCATTCCCTCCTGTGATACGGCTTCCGGCTGCCCCCACCATAACTCAGAAGGACCCCTGCCTAGTAAGCTCCTTTTAACTGAGTCCAACAGACGCTCCTCAGTCCTGACTGATCGGCAGCCTCCATTATAGCAGGTGGGTAATCCCCTGGCTTTCAAATCTTCTGGTTTTCCTCCTTCCTCTTCGGGTGTTGCCTTTCTGGTTGGTGTCCTTCAGGACATCACCTGGGGCCACCCCACCCACTCCCATCTGTCTATTCATCAGTCTTTAGATTGGACCTTGGTCCTGAGCTCAGAACTACAGACCCAGCTGTCCTCACATTCTCTCCCGTGGATGCCCTGCAAGAACATCATGTCCAACTTGTCCCAAATAGAGCAAGCCCTTAACTTCCCCTGGGGTTCCCATCCCAGCAGGCAGTCCCACCCACCATCCAACTGGCAGAGGCAGAAACTTGGGGCCCTCAGCCCATTCCTCACCCAGTGTCACCAGGCCTGTTACTCTTCCACCCACACAGCTCTTGGTGGTCATCCCCTTCTGTCTACCTCTACTGCTTCTGCCCAGACTGGGGCCACCATTTTCCCCAACCCCATCCTCATCAACCTCCCAGTCTTGGCTGGGTGCGGGGCTCATGCCTATAATCCCAGCACTTTGGGAGACTGAGGTGGGTGGATGATCTGAAGTCAGGAGTTGGAGACCAGCCTGACCAATATGGTGAAACCTCATCTCTACTAAAAATACAAAATTAGCTGGGCATGGTGGTAGGCACCTGTAATCCCAGCTACTTGGGAGGCTGAGGCAGGAGAATTGCTTGAACCTGGTAGGCAGAGGTTGCAGTGAGCTGAGATCGTGCCATTACACTCCAGTCTGGGTGACAAGAGCAAAGCTCTGTCTCAAAAAAAAAACAATAAATTAAAAAAAAAAAGCCTCCAGCCTCCCAGACTTCTTAACTCCCAAAACCCTTCAAAGGTTTCTCACTGGCCTTGTTGAAAAATCTACACCCTGTAAAATGGTTTATCAGACCCCCACATGATCAGCCATCAACCTCAGCTCCAGGTATCAGCAAGTCCACCAACCCACAGATCCACCCACTTTTTTATTTTATTTTATTTTGAGACAGTCTCACTCTGTCGCCCAGGCTGGAGTGCAGTGGCTCCATCACATCTCACTGCAGCCTCAACTTTCCATTGTCCATAGATCATCCCACCTCTGCCTCCTAAGTGGCTGGGACTACCCAAGTTGGTCTCAAACTCCTGAGCTCAAGCAGTCCTCCTGCCTCTGCCTCCCAAATTGTTGGGATTACAGGTGTAAGCCACTACTACGTGTATTTCTCACATCAAAAACCGTGTTACACTTTATGATTACTTTACATTCGGGGTCCCATGCTGAGTGTGAGCCGGGGGCAGGCAAGACTGATTCATGTTTTACTTCACTGCAGTATCTGCAACACCCAGGATGAAGTCCAGCACACCGAAGGTCAAGGTGCTTCATGAGTGAAACCGTAAGGGCTGGCTGTAAGTCTCACTTCTGGGGTGGGGGAAGGTGAGGCTCATCTCCGAAGCAGGTCCCCCACACACTCTATCAAAGTACCTGAGGCAGAATCCCCAATGGTGCACCCCCAGCGGGCTCGGTGGGTGCTGGTCTGGCTCCTGGGGAAGGCAGTCAACTCTGCCTCAGCAGGTCCAGCAGATAGGCCAAGTGGGGTCTCAGGGTCCCGTGGATGGACAAGAGTTCAGTAATAGCAGCAGAAGGACCCCTGGGGCCATCCAGGTTCTCCAAAACCTGGCTGCACCCCTGGTCTAGGCCAGGCTGCCATTGGGATCAGTCAGGCCCAGCAAGTCCTCTGCCAGGCTGGTGAGCTCGTTCTCCTCAAGTGCCTCCACCAGGCGCTGTAGTGTGGCGCGGCGGCCCTCGGCCTGCACGAAGCGCCGCAGCAGCTGGAAGGCCTGCTCATACAACCCCTCGCGCTCGTACTCGTAGGCCAGCGAGTCCAGCGCCGGGTCCCGCAGCGCTCTGCAGCCCCGCTGCAGCGAGCGCCCCCACCTTGCGCCATTTGAGGCCCACGGAGCGCGCGAACGTCTGTTGGTCCTGCAGGCTCAGCGGCCGGTTCACTGCAGAGGGAGCGAGGAAGCGGGGTGAGGGGGGGGCCCCCAGCGCCGATCCCACCCATCCCCACCCGGCGACGACCCTGCTCCTCCCCCAGACTCCAACCTCCTGGTGACCCTGCCTCTTTGCCTGCACCTCACCTACAGGCTGACCCTGGAACAGAAAAGTCTGGGCAGGCGTTGGCGGCAGCGGCGGCTTCACCTCCGACAGAGAGGGCACGGGGAGCTGCGAGGGGGCCAAAGAACCTCCCCGTCGCCACCCTGGGCCCCCGAGCCGCACTTCAGGTTCCTCAGCGCAATCTCCAGCTCAGCCAGTTCTTCGTCCCGGAGCCGGTCGGGCTAGGGGAAGGGAACTTGCCGTCACCAGGGGCTTGGCCGCGGATCCCCGCCCTACCCCATCCTGACCCCAGCCCGGCCGCACCTGCTGGGCTAGGATGCAACTCAAACAGCGCTCCTCGTCCGCCAGCAAAGTGTCCAGCAGCTCGGCGCCGGCGCGCAGCTCCAGTTGCAGGGAGAGCGAGTGTTGGGATAGCGCGGCCGCCAGGCTCCTCTGCAGCGCGGCGCGTAGCGCCCCCTCGCGGTAGGCGCGGAGGAAGCGGCTGCAGGGCTGGCGCCCGCAGAATCGCAACTGCACGATCAGCTGCGGGTCGCTGCGGTGGATCTTCAGCATCTGCAGCACGTCCGGGCTCCCGCCGCTCTCTGCGGAGGCGGGCGGTCAGGCGCCAGACAGTCCCCAAGCTCGACCGTTGTCCAAGCGGCCGGAGGAGGGGGCGAGGCCTGTGGTCAAGCCCCCTGTCCCATCCCCCTGACCTATGGTGCAGTTACCCCAGAGTACCCAGATGGGAAGCAAAAATTAGGATGCAAACAGCAACAACCCAGAAAGAAGGCCAGGACCTATCACAGGGAGCACCCCAAGACAGAGTGGGTGCCACCTAGCCCCAGCTCCCATGTCCCAAATGAGAGTTGGCAAAAGAGAGTGACTTCGTAGCACAGAAAAGGAAGCGTGT
This sequence comes from Ateles fusciceps, assembly GCA_036589455.1. Lineage (NCBI taxonomy): Eukaryota > Metazoa > Chordata > Mammalia > Primates > Atelidae > Ateles > Ateles fusciceps. The sequence goes on along the minus strand of JAZHEH010003205.1, from coordinate 22,775,630 downwards.
TCCCTGGGCGACCAAGCCTTCTGGGTAGGCGGCCAGCAGGGCAGAGGAGGGCGGGAGGGTCTCAGGTCTTCAGCCTCCACCAAGCTCGGCTCCCACTGCTCGGGAAGGAGAGGGGGGGCTCTCGCCGCTCTGAGGCCACGAACAGATCCCCCAACCCGCTTCAGACTCCTCTGGCCTCTGCCCTGAGATGGGAAAGCGGAGCCTGTAAGGGTAGGTACTGGGGAGGGGTCTTGAGCAAGGAGTGCTGCAGTAAGAGAGGAAAAGAGGAGAGAGGCATCCACAATTAGTAGAAAGGAGTGAGCTGGTTGGTGGAGGGGGCGGGGATCGAGCAAAGGACGTTAGTGCACAAATAGGTAAATCATACACTGATGCGAGATACCCTCAAGGTCATGCCACAAACAGAGAGGACAGAGTCTACACAGCCAGGGGTCCGCCATCTTCCTCCTCCCACCCCCAAATCTTTTCGCTAAAGGTGGCTAAGCCCAGGCCCACCAAGTAGAGGACCTGCAGCCTCAGCCCCACCCACAAAATGCCCCAGGCCACTCTTTCCTCTCCACATGCCAGCACACCCACACACCTGCCAATGCAGCCTGCAAAGCCCTATACACTGCCATCTTCTGCTGGGGGTGCACGTAGGCATCAGACAGGACCACCTTGTCCAGCGAGGACTCCACAAACAGGTATGCGCTGCCCACACACTCTTCGTGCCTATTTTGCCCAGCTGCCATCTCACCTCCTGGAGATGCAGACAGTTGGGTATTCAGTTCATCTCCCCTCCCTCTGCCCTGGAGACAACTGTCCAGCCCCAGGTGGTTCAGCTGTCTCCACCACAGTAGCCTCAAGTCCCACATTGTTCAGGTGTCCCCCAACACTAGTTGGCATACTTGGGACAGGAGTTCACCATCTCACAGGCTCCTGGCTCTGTACAGAGTCCCACCACCCCAGACTTGCTGTAAGGATTATCCCCCCACTGCCTTCTCAGAGAAAGAGCCCAGCGTCACAGTGGAGGGGGGAGCAGAAGCAGATCCTGCAGTGGGCTTCTCTGCCTCCTCCTCAGGCCTGTGTCTCTCTTATCAAAGTGGACAGGAGACACCTTCATTCTGGATGGTGCCCATGCCCCAAAGCCAACCAGGCCCATATCCTGGCCTTGCCTTCTGAATAGACTTGAGCCCAGTATCTCTGGAGGACCTCAGCCTAAGGTTAAACCACCTGTCTTCACTTCAAAGGACACCTGTAGTTTGCATCTACCCAGATTCCCTCCCCCGAAGCCTGACTTACCTTTAAGGACTTCCCTTCTCCTTCTTCTCAATTCGTGTGCCTGTGTCCCACTCCCTAGCTCCAGGTGGGGCGTGTGCACCAGACCTGGCCAATCTGCATATTTCATTCACATTTCTGCAGTGATTAGTTCAGGGTGGAGTATAGGACTAAAGTTGGACCAGTGAGAATCAACCCTGCAACTCTGGATGAGCCAATAGGAAAGAGGCACTAATTTCCCTTCCCTTGGGGCTGAACTGGAAGGAAAGGGTAGCTCTTCTTTGCCGCTGCTTGGGAAGAACCTGGCTGAGAGTAAAGCTGACACAGAAAGAAACAAGCAAGAGATGGAGAAGTGCACTCCTAACCATACCAGGCTCCTGGATCCAGCTGTCCCTGAAGCCATTGCATTTGGATTTTTTAGTTATGTGAGCTAAATAATTCCTTTTTGTTATAAAGTGCTTGGAGTTCGGCTCCAGTCATTTCAACACAAATTGTTCTATTCCCTCCCTGTCCAGAAAAAGCCAGAGCCCCTTGGTGCTAGTATCTCCTTCATCCATCTTCTGACAAAAACCTAGCCCTGGACTAGCAGGGGCAAAATTCCCAGCCAGGGAACCACTGCACTGAGCCACAGCTCAGAGGTCTCCCAGTTACTACCCCATGAGACAGCAAGTAAGGAACTGCCCTCCCTCTTCTTCCCACCTCACCCTTTTCCTGCCTACCCCTTTTCCTAGCATCATGGGCTCAAGGCCCTACCTCCTGCCTCATCAGTCACACTCCTATACACTCCAGTCATCAAGGTTCATATATGGTGGGCTAGGAGGAGTGCTGAGTGTTAGCTATGGGCAGGACAAATGGGGTGGCCCCAGCAGCCATCTATTTACATGAGGAACAGGAAGTGACCCTCCCACCCTGGCCTCCTAAAGTGCTGGGATTACAGGAGTGAGCCACTACTTTGTTTTTTTAATTTTCTTGTTTTTGAAACAGGGTCTTGCCCTGTCACCCAGGCTGGAGTACAGTGGCACTATCACAGCTTACTGCAGCCTTGACCTTCCCCGACTCAAGCAATCCTCTCACCTCAGCCTTTCGAGTAGCTGGGACTTCAGGCACATGCCACCTTGCCTGGCTAGCTTTTATATGTATATTTTTTTCCTTCCTTCCTTCCTTCCTTCCTTCCTTCCTTCCTTCCTTCCCTCCTTCCCTCTCTCTCTCTTCTTTTCTTTTGACTGGGTTTCACCATGTTGGTCAGGCTGGTCTTGAACTCCTGATCTCCTGATCTGCCTGCCTCAGCCTCCCAAAGTGCTGGGATTACAGGCATGAACCACTGTGCCTGGCCTAGTTTTTATATTTTTAGTAGAGATGGAGTTTCACCATGTTGCCTATGCTGGTCTCAAACTCCTGGGCTCAAGGGATCTGCTCACTTCAGCCTCCCAAAGTGCTGGGATTACAGGTGTGAGGCACCACACCTGCCCTCCTAATCTTTTCATAGAAAACATTAATACTTGGCCAGGCCAGCGGCTCACGCCTGTAATCCTAGCACTTCGAGAGGCCTGGCCAACATAGTGAAACTCCATCTCTAGTAAAAATACAAAAAATTAGCCAGGCGTGGTAGTGGGCACCTGTAATCCCAGCTACTTGGGAGGCTGAGGCAGGAGAATCCCTTGAACCTGGGAAGTGAAGGTTGAAGTGAGTCAAGATCATGTCATTGGGCCAGGTGTAGTGGCTCATGCCTGTAATCCCAGCACTTTGGAGACCATCCTGGATAACAAGGTGAAACTCCTTCTCTACTAAAAATACAAAAAATTAGTCGGGTGTGGTGGCACATGCCTGTAGTCCCAGCTAGTCGGGAGACTGAGGCAGGAGAATCACTTGAACCCAGGAGGCAGAGGTTGCAGTGAGCTCAGATCATGCTGCTGCACTCCAGCCTTGGTGACAGAGCAAGACTCTGTCTCAAAAAAGAAAAAAATAAAAGAAAAGAAAACATTAAGACTTGTGTACTTACCCCAAACCACAGCCTGGATATTAACAGGAACTTTGCATTTTGTTTATCTCTGGGCAGGATAGAGGGAGGTAGGTGGGGGTGGGGAAGGATTGTAGGTGATTTTTATTTTCATTGTATTTAGCAATATTTCCTGCTTTATGTGAAGGAGATAAATTTTCTTTGTATTAAAATAGCAAAATAAATTTGTTTTCCTTGAAAGCAAAACAAGAAAAACAGGGGAAGCCCTGCAAGTGACAAGTGGGTCCAGGAGCGCGTGGCAGGGAGCCAGCCACGGAGGTAAGACGAGTGGAGAGTCCTAGGAAAGTGGGCTGGGAAGTAGGAGAGAGTGGGAACCTCCCCCTGGAAACGTTCTCTCTTTCAGGTCTTCCTAGCCCCTTGAGGTGGGAGTGTTGACCAGATGGATGTGGTCCTACCCCAAAGGGTGGAAGTGGGGGATTCAACGGGACCAGTGTCTGCCCATCAGGCCTGCGGGGATGTTGTGGGGGAACGGGGAGTTATGGGAACCTGGAGATGGAGGATGCTCCGTCACACTCACTAGTACCAGACAGATGGCGGAGGTGAGCCAGGCTGGAGGCCGAGTTAACAAGGTAAAGAGGCCAGGGCCCTAGTTTTGCAATCCGCTCATTGGCAGCTCCTCCTACGTGTTCTTTCACAGAAGCCCCTCTTGGGAAGCCCCCGCGCCCCCACTCACCTATAGTCGTCCCTTTTGGGCGGGCCTGAGGCTTCTAGGCTGGGTCCTGAGAAGTCTTGGTGGGCGAAAACTGTGGGGCACTTGGGTATCAACCTAACAACGTTTGCCCCTATTTCCAGGGGCGAGCCAAGCACAGTGCCCCTTGAACACCTAACAGTCACGGGAGAAGCCCCACCTCTGGCTGGGTGGACGGGGACCGCCTGTGGGAGTGGCCCAGAACTGAAAGCCTGCGACTCCTGGCGACCCGCCAGGCACACCCCCTACTCAGCTACACTGCTTCTGAGCGCTCGAGGGGGAGCTTCCCAGGCTCCCCACTAGCCCACCCTCAAGCTGGCGTTTTGCACTTGCGATCAGCTGGGGTGGGCAGAGGGGTCTCCGCTCAAGGAAGTGTTCAGAACCAGCCCCTCCTCCCCCACCCTCTCTCCTGCAGGGCCCTACTGCCCCTCGAAAGCCCTGTCAGGGAAAAAGGAGCCTGCGGGAACCAAATTCCGTACTGCCCCCCGCCTCCCACGAGAACAGCCCAAAAGGCCGCCGCCACCAGCTGGCTGGAGCAGCCGCCGGTGACATCTGCGCCGCGCCCACGCTTCGGAGCCAGGATCCACCTCCGCTCCCGCCCGCATTGGTGAGCCCACCTACCCACCCTCTACACTAACCTGGCCGCCTAGGCCGCGCCTGGGTTCCCACGCCCGCCAGGCTCCGCTCCACTCGCGCCGCTTCCGGGTGTGCGCGGAGGCTCTGGGGCGGCGCCCCAGCCCTAGCCACCCTGTCCGCCCGCGTGTCCCGCCCCAGTGGCTGCTTCCCGCCTGCTGTCCTCTGCGGTCAGTCCCCCGCCCCGGGCAAAGCCCATCTAGTCCGCTGAGCAGGTAAGACACCGGCGCCCAAGTTTAGCCGGCAGGAAGACCTGGACTTTGGGGGTTTGCGATTCTTACGAGGCCGGGGGCTCAGAAGAGCGAGAGCTGCCAGACTTTGGTAGAAAGGGGGCTCCCCTCTGGAGACCAGAATTTTCTGGTGCCCCTGGGGGATCCGGCTGCATGATAGCTGCTATGACTGGGCACTGAAAACGGGGTGCTCATGGGTCCCAGGTACAAGCCTGGTAGAGCGTATCTGAAGCCCCAGGAAACACGTGGCACAAATTCCGGGGAGAAACTTAGCCCGGAAGATATGGGGACATTAACTGGCGACTGGTGTGAAGCCTTGTGTATGCAAACCTTCAGGAACCTTAAAACAAGATTAGGGGCTGGGTGCGGTGGCTTATGCCTGTAATCCCAGTACTTTGGGATGCCAAGCTGGGAGGATCACGAGGTCAGGAGTTCGAGACCAGCTTGGCCAATATGGTGAAACCTCGTCTCTACTAAAAATACAAAAATTAGCCGGGCGTGGTGGCGCCCACCTGTAGTCCTAGCAACTCGGGACGCTGAGGCAGAAGAATCGCTTGAACCCGGGAGGCGCAGGTTGCAATGAGCCGATATCGCGCCACTGCATTCCAGCCTGGGCGACAGAGCTAGACTCCGTCTCAAAACAAAACACCAAGATTGGCAACTTCAAAGAGGACGCACAAGTTCCAATAACCCCATCCCCCGGTAAAGGCCGCCCTCCGGGGTGGGTCTGCGGAGTTCCAGCCAAACCCAAATTGCCCACGGGAGCCAGGGCTGCTCAGGGGTCGAAACTTGAACTTTGAGCCCCTCAGACACCAGAGCAGTCAGGTCCCAGAGGCCCAAGCTTTTTTCACTCTGTGGGGCTGTCTTAGGAAGCACCCGGGACACATCCCGGCGAGGCGGAGGCGGGGAAGGAGTCTCCCCTCTCGGGGCGTATCCAGCTGTGCCCCGCCCATGCCCCGCTTCCTGATTGGCTCACGGTCCCGGACAAAGAAAAGTCTACATTAATGCTCCCGCCTTCTTAACCCTGTAGTCACTTGCTGCTAACCCGCGCTATTAAAATTAATATGGGGTTTCTCAGGCCCGGCACGGTGGTTCATGCCTGTAATCCCAGCACTTTGGGAGACCGAGGCGAGCCGATCGCTTGAGCCCAGGAGTTCATGGCCAGTCTGGGCAACAAAGCGAGACCTCGTCTCTGCAACAAAATTACAAAAATTAGCCAGGCTGGTGGCTTGCCCCTGTAGTCCCAGCTACTCGGGAGGCTGAGGTGGGAGGATTGCTTGAGCCCGGGAGACTGAGTGTGCAGTGAGTTGTCATTGCGCCACTGCACTCCAGCCTGGGTAAAGAGCGAGACCCTGTCTCAAAAAAAAGGGGGGAGGTTTCTCAACGTGGAACCTGTGGGGTCACCCAGGGCTTGTTGAAATGCAGATTCCTGGGCCTTACCCTTTCAGGAGAACCTGATTTAGTAGGTGAGGTTGTGAAATCTGCTTTGTGAACAGGTGTTAGGGTTATCTGATGCCCCATGCTGTCTGAGAGGGCCTCAGTTCCTCAAGCCACAAGCATTAGTACAACAAAGCTCGGTCTTCCCGCAACACTTTGCGCCTTCCTGAGCCCAGAGACAGTCCCTCTTCCTCCAGGCCAGAGCTATTGGGAGTGGCGGATCCTCCCACCCCAGACGGATCTGGGCCATGGCCGAGCCTGGAGAGCGACTGCCAGAGGAGGTGCTGGCGCTCATCTTCCACCACCTGTCCCTGAAGGACCGTGCTGCAGCCGCCAGGGTCTGCAGGGCCTGGGCTGCCGCTGCTACCTCCAACGCCGTGTGGCACGACACAAAAATCAGGTGAGCCTGCTCCTCCACACCCCTCTCCCTGCCTCCCCTTTCACCTTCTCTGTGGAGTCGTGGGTTAGGCAGAGAATCAGGTTGACTCCCCCATATTAAAAAATAATCGCTGACATTTATTAACTGCCTAACACATATCAACCATTGTTTTTAAGTGCCTTACATATATTAACTAATTTAATCCTTACGAAAACCTTGTGTGGTAGATAGGTATTATCATTACCTCCATGGCCCAGATAGGAAACTGAGGCAGAGAGACTTAATCACTTCCCACGGATCACTCAGCTAGGGAATGGCAGAGGCGGAATTCCAACCTAGCAGTCCAGAGGCCACGCCAAGACACCTTAGAGACAGCTGAGAAAGTCCAGCTCCTAAAATATCATTGGTTCTCCATACCCGGGTTTCAACCTGTGGCAGATGCCACTAAACTCTTCTAAAAGGATAGGATGGGAATTCCCTCCCTGGGGGGGGGGAACAGGTGTGGTCTGGACAGAGGGGTGGGGAAGGAGGCAGGAAGTGGGATGGCAGCTGGAAGCCCAGCTAAGGGGTGGGTAGAGGCTTCTCCCCTGGTCTCGGGGGACTCAGCCGATGCCTTTTCTGCATGACTCTAACCCAAGTTGCGAATGTGAGCTGGAAGGCATGCTGCCACCTTATTTGTCCGCCTGCCTGGAGCACGTTCACAACCTACGGCTGGAATTTGAGCCATCGAGGGAGCCGAGTCGCCGGGCGGCCATCGAACTGCTGATGGCTCTGGCGGGCCGTGCCCTGGGGCTGCGAGGCCTCTGCCTGGAGTGCCGCGGAGAAAAGCCGCTCTTCGACTCGGGCCACGACGTCCTGGAGGCTGTGCACGCAGTATGCGGGGGCGGCCCGCGAGCTGCGCCACCTCGACCTGCGGCGCTTGCCCTTCACACTGGACGACGCGCTGGTGCTGCGGGCGGCGCGCAGCTGTCCCAAGCTCCAGAGCCTTTTTCTGGACAACAGTACCCTAGTGGGCAGCGTGGGTCCCGGATCAGTGCTCGAACTACTGGGGGCCTGCCCGCGCCTGCGCGCTCTCGGCCTGCACCTAGCCAGTCTGTCGCAAGCCACCCTCGAAGTGCTGGCCGCGCCAGACCGCTCGCCTTTCGCGCTCCTGACTCTGCGCTGCGCGTGCCCCGAAGATGCACGCGCGTCCCCCCTGCCCAACGAAGCCTGGGCTGCGTTGCGCCGCCGCCACCCTGGGCTGGCCGTGGAGCTGGAGCTGGAGCCCGCGCTCCCAGCCGAGAGCGTGACGCGCGTCCTGCAGCCAGCAGTCCCCGTGGCTGCGCTACGCCTCAACCTCTCAGGCGACACCATAGGCCCAGTGCGCTTTGCGGCGCACCACTACGGCGCAACCCTGCGCGCGCTCGAGGTGCGCGCAGCCGCTTCAGCCGGGCTAAATGCCGCTCTGGAGGAGCTGGCGGCGCGCTGCGCGGGCCTGCGCGAGGTGCATTGCTTCTGCGTGGTGAGCCCCTCCGTGTTGGACGCTTTCCGCGCGCACTGCCCGCGCCTGCGCACCTATACCCTCAAGCTCACGCGCGAGCCGCATCCCTGGCGGCCCACGCCAGTGGCGTGATTGGGCGACTTCTCCCTCCGTTACCGCGAACGTAAGCGCTCTGAGATGGGACGGGGGTGTCCAGGAGCGTCCTGACCGCTAGCTCCTTCCTTCGGGATTGTTGCCCCCCGGGTCTCTATGGAGTGGGAAGTGTGGGATGATATCGGGACCATTCCTGGGAGCCCTGAGTCCACTCACTGCTATCACCCTCTGCAGACGCCCCGCCCGCTCGGTCCTGGACACACTGCCCCCCACTAGCCTCCACCCCTCTGCGAACTCTGCAGCTCCGCGGCCAGGGCGCTGGGAGAGGGAGGGCACGGGTGCGGGCCGGGCCTCAGGGGTGAGTGTGAAATAAACAAATCCTGCAGCGTCTCTGCGTCCTGTGAAAGGCGGGTCGGATCTGAAAGGGGGAGGGCGGGGAACGCGCGGAGGCCGGAGGAGTCATTCCGGCAGAGGTGGGGTTTCCTCAAGGTCCTCTGGTCTGACAAGGGTGTGGGGGGGTCAGGGGCGGGGCACTAGCACCCTAGGAATGACTAGGTCCGGGGGTTCGGCGGGAGGGGGCGTGCTTCCCCCGCCTCACCCTATCCTATATGCTTGCCCTGCCTGGGGCTTCACTGTGTCTCTGGCCATCGCCTTCTAGGACTTGTCCAGCCCACACCAAGTCACGCACCAGCGATTTCTCCCGTAGAACAAAGAAGGAAATAGAGGGACTGAGAAGGGTGGCACTCGAACCCATCTCCCACCTCACCCCACCCCACCCTACCTCTCCACTCCACTTCACACAACCCATCCAGCCAGCCCTTTCTGTCTGCTGGAGCCTCGGCCGCTGTCCGAGCCCCGCCCCGCGGGCTCGCACGTGGCCCCCGCCTGACCCGGCGCCCCGGGGCGGAGTAGGGCGGAGCGGGCGGCAAACGCAGCACTTTCTGTGGCTTTGACGAGCCCGCAGCGGCCGGGCCCAAGCGCTGAGCCGGGCCGAGACTGCACCATGCAGGAAGCGCCAGCAATGCTGCCCACGGAGCCAGGCCCCAGCCCCGTGCCTGCCTTTCTCGGCAAGCTATGGGCACTGGTGGGCGACCCAGGCACAGACCACCTGATCCGCTGGAGCCCGGTGAGGGCCGGGGCCCCTCGATTTCCCTAGCGGTCCCGGGGTCCCTCCACGTCAGTGAACACCTCTGTCCGCCCAACTCCCGCCTGAGACTGGGCCGTGGATCCCCCGGATTCAGCCATTCAGGGTAGTTCACCTTGGAGTGTGCAAGATGGGGGTTTCCTCTGGCCAAAGAAGGGTTAGGAGCCTGCATCCTGGAGACCTAGAGCCCGAGGGACCTTCGAGGCCATTTAGTTCCCACCCCACCCCATCCGACAGATTGGAAAACCGAGGCCAGGAGATGGGAAGGGCTGGTCTAGCTCAGGGTCACATGGCGGGGCTGGGCCCTGCACAGGGCCAGAACCCCGTTAGCCTCTCCTTTCTGAGAACCGAGTGTGGAGTTAGGGTTTGGTTGGGGGTAGGGACTCACTGTGGTCACTCTAGGCTAGGCCTTGGAGCCCGTTCTGGCCTGGCCTCGACCCGTATCCCCGTAAGCGGCAGGCCTGGACCCCAGAATGAGCGTGAGCGAGTGCGCGCGCCGGAGCGCAGGACTGGCCGTGGGCGGGCACCGCTCACTCTCCTGGTCTCCGCCCGCACGGTGGGCGGGCGGCGTTCTTGGTAGAGCGGGACCAGTTTCCTCGTAAGCGACCAGAGCCGCTTCGCCAAGGAGGTGCTGCCCCAGTATTTCAAGCACAGCAACATGGCGAGCTTCGTGCGCCAACTCAACATGTGTAAGTCCCTAGGGCCGGGCGGGGAGCGGGGACGGGGGACTCGGTGCAGGGGATGGGGCGACCCACGCCCCCACGCCCCACTCCCCAGACGGTTTTCGGAAGGTGGTGAGCATCGAGCAGGGCGGCCTGCTCAGGCCGGAGCGCGACCACGTCGAGTTCCAGCACCCGAGCTTCGTGCGGGGCCGAGAGCAGCTACTGGAGCGCGTGCGGCGCAAGGTGGGGGCGGCCTGCCGGAATGAGCAGAGCCGAGGAGGGGTGCTGGGTCTGCCGGCCTTTCTCCTGCGATCCAGTCCCGACGGTGCCTCCCGCCTGCAGGTGCCCGCGCTGCGCGGAGACGACGGCCGCTGGCGGCCAGAGGACCTGGGCCGACTATTGGGCGAGGTGCAGGCTTTGCGAGGAGTGCAGGAGAGCACCGAGGCGCGGCTGCGCGAGCTCAGACAGTGCGCAGGTGGCGGGGAAGAGGGGGGACGGGGTTAGGGGTTCGGGATGAAACCAAAACTGGCCGCCCGGTGGTTCTGGGCAACCCCTTCCTCTGTCCGGCCCCCGGCTTATGGGAGATCTCTAGATCATCGAGGTGGTCTCCTAGGTTCCCGGCCTCGCCATTCTGTAGGGGATGGTGACTGGGCGAACTCTCAGATGCCTCTGCACCCTCCCACTCCTTCCCCAGGCAGAACGACATCTTGTGGCGGGAAGTGGTGACACTTCGGCAGAGCCACGGTCAGCAGCACCGGGTCATCGGCAAGGTGTTCCTCTCCCCATGCCTCGCTCCTCCCTCCCACTCCTCGACACCCTATTCCTCCCACTCCTCAGGAGCCCTATTCAGCCGTCCAGTCTCCCAGAGCCCCTGTTAGACCTCCCTCCTTCACCGGGAAGTGCCTGGGGTGGGGGAGGCGTCCAAAGTATGAATTAACCCTTTGCTTTATCTTCAGCTGATCCAGTGTCTCTTTGGGCCACTTCAGGCGGGGCCGAGCAATGCCGGAGCCAAGAGAAAGCTGTGAGTGAGAAAGCCAGGAAGGCCCACACCCACTTCCAAGACCCCACAGAAGTCCCCTTGCAAGGATCCCTTCTCCTACAGAAACTCCTTCACGAGCAATCCTCATCCCTCCCCCTGCACTACAGGCTTCCTCACCCCATCTAGGATCTGCTTTCCCCAACTCCACCACCTGGTACCCCCACTCCCAGATCCTCCCATTCCTGGACCTTATTCCCAAATTCCAACCCAGCAGCCCCCTCCCCTCTCCCCTCAAAAAGCTTCCCAACAGCTGAGGGCCTGGGGCTCAAACCAGGTCCCCTCCCTCCCCTCTCTACCCTCAAAGGGCCCCCATCTCTGGGGGGGGAGCCCCTTCCACCTCCAGCATGTGACTGACGCCCTGGCAACAGGCCTCAGCTCTGCTGACTTGGCTGCTGGGGCCTGAGGGAGGGAGGGAAGTGCAGGCCGAGGGGCATGGGGGCTGACCCTGCCCCACCCCTGCCTGTGCCCTGCTCAACCACACAGGTCCCTGATGCTGGATGAGGGGGAGCTCTTGCCCAACACCTGCCAAGTTCAACACCTGCCCCCTATCTGGTGCCCTTCTGCAGGACCCCTACTTCATCCAGTCGGTAGGTTTGTCTTCTGCCCCGCTTCCTGAGGGCATGGCTGGGCTTATGGAGAGCCTGTTCCTTCTCCCCATCCCCTAAAAGGAAGAGAAGATGGAAGCCAGCCTTTCCCCCAACCAGACCCAGGCCCTCCAGCATGGACTGAACCTCCTCCCTCAAACCTCCCTTAGACCTTGCCCAGGTGGGTGTTGGTGGGGTTCTGGCTCTCCCTGTGCCTACAGGCCAAGGGCTGGGCCTAGCCTTCTACTTACAGCCCCTCCCAGAGACGACTTTGGGCCTCAGCCCTCACAGGGCCAGGGGCCCCATCATCTCTGACATCCCAGAAGACTCTCCATCCCCTGAGGGGACCAGGCTTTCTCCCTCCAGTGATGGCAGGAGGTAAGGGGGACAGGGCTGCCTCTGGGGGGCCTGTGGGGGAGGGGCTGGCAGCCCAGATGGCTGTGGGGGTAGGGGGAGAAGTCAGTGCCAGGGTCTGGTTGAAGCTTTTCTCTGGTGCAGGGAGAAGGGCCTGGCACTGCTCAAAGAAGAGCCGGCCAGTCCAGGGGGGGGGATGGCGAGGCCGGGCTGGCCCTGGCCCCAAACGAGTGTGACTTCTGCGTGACAGCCCCCCACCGCTGCCTGTGGCTGTGGTGCAGGCCATCCTGGAAGGGAAAGGGAGCTTCAGCCCCGAGGGGCCCAGGAATGCCCAACAGCCTGAACCAGGGGATCCCAGGGAGATACCTGACAGGTGAGCAGAGCCCCGGCTGGACCATGAGCCCTGTGATAGAACAGCCTTCCAACCCCCACAGCTTCCCAGCCATTTGACTCCATGAGACTCACCTGACTTCTTGGCCCCAGCATCCAAGTCCCTTGGAAAGCAGAACCTCCCAGTCAGGGCACTCAGCATCTGTGGAAGAGCTCAGGAACCTACATATTAAATGAATTCCCTGGGGTGATTGTAAAGTGCACAATAGTTTAAGAAGCATTTGGTGGCCATGAGGTGGCTCATGCCTGTAATCTCAACACTTTGGGAAGCTGAGGTCAGGAGTTCAAGACCAGCCTGGCCAACATGGTGAAACCCCCCCAACTCTGCTAAAAATACAAAAATTAGCTGGGTGTGGTGGCGTGCACCTGTAGTCCCAGCTATTCAGGAGGCTGAGGCAGGAGAATCACTTGAACTTGGGAGGTGGAGGCTGCAGTGAGCCAAGACTGTGCCACTGTACTCCAGCCTGGGCAACAGAGAGACTCTTTCTCAAAAAAAAAAAAAAAAAAAAAAAAGAAGAAGAAGAAACATTGATACTAATATTTGCATAGGGAGGGGAGGGATCCCCAAAGTCCTAGCCCCACCACCCAAACTTCAGGTCCTGGGTAGGAAGCAGAGGCACTCTTTCTGTGCCCCTTTATGGCAGGGGTGGGGGAGGCTGGGGCTGGAGGGAGGATGGGGTCCTCTCCTATCATTTTCTAAATGTTGGGGGATTTAAATCTCCATGCGTCTGGGTTCCTTGGGAACTTAATGGGGGGAGGGGTGGACACTGTAGGCCAAAAGCATTTCTCTGTGCACAGCGGGCCTCTGGGCCTGGAGAGGGGGGAGCAGGAGTCCAGAGAGTCTGCTGCCTCCGATGCTGCTTCGGCCCCCGCAAGAAAGTGTGGAACCTGCAGGGCCTCTAGATGTGAGTACCCCTTCTGCTGAAGCAGAGGCAAGAGGCCTGGTGGGGTCTCGCTCTCTCTGCAGCCTGGGGAGGGCACCACTGACCCAGAGCTCTCCTCAGGTGCTGGGTCCCAGTCTCCAAGGGCGAGAATGGACCCTGATGGACTTGGACATGGAGCTGTCCTTGGTAAGAAGTGGGTCAGGGAGGGCAGAGACCAGGTTGGCTGAGCCAAGCCCTCTGGTCCATGGCTGTTCTCTGTGAGCCAGAGTCGTGTCTCCAGGAGGACGGCTGCAGCTGCCCACTTAGCTGCTAGATCCCCTCCCCAGCTGCTCCCTGCGGTTCTCACATGCAGATGCAGCCCTTGGTTCCCGAGCGGGGTGAGCCTGAGCTGTCGGTCAAGGGATTAAATTCTCCAAGCCCAGGTAATGGTTGTGATGACTCCCACCTGGGAGGAGGCCTTGACTGGGCTGAGCTACCTTGATTGAGCAAGGGAGCAATCTGGAATTTGCAGGGAAATTCCGAGTTCAGACTGCCCTGCAGAGAGTTCCTTGAGCCACCCATGCCCTCACCATTGGGTGAGAGTGGGGGAGGTTAAGAATGGATGTTTCATCCTATCTGAGCAGAAGGCAGGTGGGCAGGGCTCTCCTTCCCTGAAGAAAGGAGGGGGGACCTTTCCCCTGGTGAACACTGCCCCACTTCTCCTAGGGAAGGACCCCAGGTTGGGGGCGCCACTCCTGCTGGATGTCCAGGCAGCCTTGGGAGGCCCAGCCCCCGGGCTTGCCTGGGGCTTTAACCATTTACAGTACCCCTGAGAGCCGGACCGCCTCCTACTTGGACCCGGAAGCCAGTCCCTCCCCCTAAAACCCTGGCCTCTGAAGCGGGCTGGAGTCAGTCGGCGGCTGCTCACCCTTTTTGGCTTCCTGGCGCCCCCTGGCGGGGGTGAGCGAAGCCCCCACTACTCATCGTCCTCTCTCCACTACCCCATTAGCCCTGCACATAAACTCCATTTTTTTTCTGTTTCTGGTCTCTTTTCTCTGTCGGCCAGGGAGCACAGGAGTTGTGGATGGGGGTGATTTTGCATCTGTAGAAGCGTTCAGATACTAGGTCTTTAATAGAGGAACGCTGGGAGGGTGGTGGTGGCTGGGGATCCGGTGCCTAGCTCCCCTGCCTAGGCCGGGATCCAGGGCTGCCGCTGGGCCGCTGCAACCTCTGGGAAACGGGGGCTTCTGGGTCACACTCAGCTCTGCAATGCATGCGTTCTGTGATCCTGGGTGAGTCAGTACCCCTCTCTGAGCTTCCTCTGTGACAGGCAGGGAAGAGGTGTCGATGACAGGATAGATGCAAAGCACCTGGAAATTGGCAGGCCCTGAGTGGGCACTGGACGTGTGGGGCCGCGGGCCGAACTGACCCCTCCTGGCCTCATCTTCCGGTGCGCCCCGGCTGGGGAGGGAAAGCTGACTACTTGCACGTCCCCAGCCAGCGCGCGGCCTCCGCGGCGTGGCTCCCAGTGTCCGGGGAAGACCCTCACCCTCCCTATTCCCAGCAGCCCTGGCCGCCCCGCCCCCGCCGCAGCTGCTGCACCCACCCCCACCCTGCCCGGCCCTTCTGCACCGTCATCTCCTGCCCCGCCGAGGTTCGACCCGTGAGTGGGGCCGCCCCCAAATGGGCCAGACCGGGAGCCCCACTCCCGGCTGGGGGAGGGAAGGGAAACCGAGATTGGGCAGAATCAGCGCCCTGCCACCAGCAGCGGCACTGGGGTGGGGAGGTCTGTGGGCCCCGCCCTGCCGCTGGACTCTCAGGCTTTGGGACTGGGTGGAGGGAGGGGTAAGGGGATCCGTGCGGTCGCACATGCGCAAAGGCTCCGCAGTGTCCCCCAGACCCTGGCTCCCCGGCCAAAGAGCCCGAGCATTGAGGTGGGGTTGGAGTCTGGGGCCCAGCTCCACGCGCCGCCACCTGGCTCTCCGGGAAGCATCTGACCCGTCACCCTTGAAGGACTGACCGCTAAATAACTTCGGTATTGAGAACTGTTAAATCCTCAAAGGGAGAGAGCCCAGACCAGCTGGAATCTCTACCCCCCCCAGACAGGAAAAGGGCAGGACTTGGGGTCATAGGAGGAGAAAGCTAACATGAAAACAACTTAGGCTGGAGTAGAGAGAAGGAGGGGCCAATCCAATCTACACCCTCCATATGTCTGTCCCAAGTAGGTACTGTCCCCCCCCCCTCCCTTTCCTGTGCCCACCGATTGGAGGGACACTCTTTGGAAGCCCCAGTTGAAGAAAGCAGAGAATCTGCGTGTACACAGTGCAGTGATGGTTATGTGGTGGTGAGGGCATATGTTTGTTTACTGGGTACAGAGAAGAACCACCCGCCCTTGGGACACTTAGGCATTGGTGTAGACAAGGGAACATTTGAGTCGTGGAGGATGGATAGGTCCATGAAGCGGAGGGAGGGGAAAAGGATTCCAGTCTTAGCGATCAGCATCAGCAAAGGCTCCAAGGTGCCAGGGCCATAGTGAGTTCTCCCAGCCCTGACTGGTGGAGGGAAGCTGGGAAGGGCCTGGCTGTCCAGGGTGGTGGGAGGAGGCTAGAGTAGCCAGACCAGATAGTTAAGGTCTGATAGGCAGTGGGGTGGGCTGGGGGGAGGTAGATACGTATTTAGGATGGAATTCTGCTAGACAGGAGAATATAGTTCAGTTCCTCATAGTTCAGGCTGGAGCAAGTAAGATTCCAGTTTTACCACTGAATCTCTGAGGCTGTCTCCTCATCTGTAAAATGGGAACAGTAATCCTAGCCCAGAAAGTTGTCAAATTCACTGTGCTGTGAGGTCTAGTGGAATGGGAGTGAGAGGGACTCAGAGGGACTGTTACAGGACATGAGGTGACCGTGGTGGGGTGGTGAGGCAGCAGCTGATGGATACTCACTGAGAAGTGGAGAAGCAAGACCTGTCACAGATGGGACATAAAGAGAGATGGAGGTGGCTCATGTCTGTAATCCCAGCACTTCGGGAGGCTGAGGCAGGTGGATCACCTGAGGTCAGGAGTTTTAGACTAGCCTGACCAACATGGAGAAACCCTGTCTCTACTAAAAATACAAACTTAGCCGGGCATGGTGGTTCATGACTGTAATCCCAGCTACTCAGGAGGCTGAGGCAGGAGAATCACTTGAATCTGGGAGGTGGAGGTTGAGGTGAGCCAAGATTTTGCCATTGCACTCCAGCCTGGGCAACAAGATCAAATCTCTGTCTCAAAAAAAAAAAAAAAGAGAGAGAGAGAGAGATGGAGGGGCAGGGGGTAGTCCTGGTCTCAGCTTGGTAGCCCAGGGGGGAAGGGCTTCAATGGGCAGGAGCCAGGGTGTGAAGTGACAGGGGAGATATAGTGTGACACCAGAGGTACTGAGAGAGACCTGGGAGGCAGGATGGGGGCTAGGACCAAATCCTTTCTCCCAGAGAAGGCCCAGCCTCCTGGAGTCAGAGGAGGAGGCAGAGGAGGGACAGCAAAGGGAAGAGGAGATGGAAGGATGCTGTGTGAACAAAGCCAAGGCAGGGAGGAGAGGAGATTATGGGGGCGGGGGTGAGCTGAGGCCATGGTCCAAAGCCGGTGGTCTTTGCCTCCTAATGCCAGGGGTCTTGCTGGCTGGGTCAAGCCACTCGCAGGAATGGGCCATAATCCTTGGTTGAGAATAAATGGACAAAGCAGCCAGGTGCGGTGGCTCACGCCTGTAATCCCAGCACTTTGGGAGGCTGAGGCAGGCAGATCACAAGGTCAGGAGTTCGAGACCATAGTGAAACCCTGTCTTTACTAAAAATACAAAAAATTAGCCAGGCATGGTGGTGAGTGCCAGTAGTCCCAGCTACTCGGGAGGCTGAGGCAGAAGAATTGCTTGAACCCAGGAGGCAGAGGTTGCAGTGAGCCGAGATCATGCCACTGCACTCCAGCCTGGGCCACAGAGCCAGACTGTCTCAAAAAAAAAAAAAAAAAAAAAAAAAAAAAAAACAAGGACTAAGCAGATTAATTCTCCGTAATTGATGCTGTTTGGTAGAGATAGTCTTTCATAAGCCAGGCGTGGTGGTTCATGCCTGTAATCTCAGCACTTTAAGAGGCCAAGGCAGTGGCTCACTTGAGGTCAGGAGTTCAAGACCAGTCTGGCCAACATGATGAAACCCTGTCTCTACTAAAAATACAAAAATTAGCCAGGTGTGGTGGTGCACACCTGTAATCCCAGCTACTCTGGAGGCTGAGGCAGGAGAATCACTTGAGCCCAGGAGACTGAGGTTGCAGTGAGCCGAGATCATACCACTGCACAACAGCGAAACTCCATCTCAAACAAACAAACAAAAAACCATACAGTCTCTCAAAATAGGGAGATCCATGGAGGAAAATCATGGAGGAAAATCCAAGTTTGGTGAGCGTTTGTTGGTAGCTTGTATGAGCTAGGCCCTGGGTACTTTAAGATCAAACAAAATGTTTGTAGGTCATTCCCAGGTCAGCAGGGAGACAGGTGGGTCTCAGGTGATATCAAGAGATCTCGGTCAGAGCTAGGCCTGAAAAAGATTCTGGTATCTCTGCTCAGGAATCAGGGGACCAGGAAGGGTCATGAGACCACATTGGGGTTGCAGTGTGGTGGTGGTGTTGGTGAGAGGATGCAGCGTTACCCTGCTTGGAAGGGCTTGTCTTGGAAAGTTGCATCTCAGGGTCAAAGTAAGGGAAGAGGGGCAGGGAGGCTGTCAGCACTTTGTGCTCTGGGTGCAGAGGGGACTGGAGGGGAAAGTGTGGAAGCAGGGGAGCTCTGATCCCAGGTTCTGCAGGGCCAAAACAAGAGGCAGAAGGCTGGACTTAGTAAGTGCTGAGGATGGCGAGAGAAATATTCGGCAGACAGACTGGAAAGGACTTGTTTGCAAGCTGGGTGTGGAATATCACCTTCAGTCCTAAGTTTTTCTGCCTGGATAGGTGGGGAAGCAGATTTCAGAGAAAGACGATAGTTTGGATAAACAGGGTCTGAACCCGGCTCGGATCTGCCGGGGCTGGAGCTCAGAAGGTCCTGGTTGGGGGAGGGCATTCAGAGAGTAGATGAGAGTCCTGGGAGAGGCAGGGAGGAGAGGAGAGCCACGGTTGACGTTTAGGGACAGAAGGAGGAGCCTGAGGAGGAGACAGGACAGAAGCGTCTGGAGAGGCGGGACGCTGAGTTCCCTGTGTTGGCCTCCAGGTCCTGTGCTTGCGGAGCTGACAGGAGGCTGGGATCGAGGTGAACTTAGACCCCAGCCCGGGTGTTTACTGGGGTCATTGAGAGAGGTCAGAGGCGGCGCGAAGAGCAGGGAGGGCAACCCCCTATTACTTCTCTCCCCTTTCTCCAAGAAGCTCCAACGATGGGCAATGCGCAGGAGCGGCCGTCGGAGACTATCGACCGGGAGCGGAAACGCCTGGTCGAGACACTGCAGGCGGACTCCGGGCTGCTGCTGGACGCGCTGCTGGCGCGGGGCGTGCTCACAGGGCCTGAGTATGAGGCGTTGGATTCCCTGCCTGATGCCGAGCGCAGGGTGCGCCGCCTACTGCTGCTGGTGCAGGGCAAGGGCGAGGCTGCTTGCCAGGAGCTGCTGCGCTGTGCCCATCTTACCACGGGCGCGCCGGACCCCGCCTGGGACTGGCAGCACGTGGGCCCGGGTGAGCGCGCAGGGCCGGGCCTAAGGCAGGGAGGGGGCGGAGCTGGGGCGGAGCAAAGGTCCAAGGAGGGCGGGGTTGTCGTCTCCCCTAAAGCAGGCGAGTGTGAAACTGCGCCGGGGTCAGTTGAGCCTCAGTCACTTCCACTTCATTCCCAGGCTACCGGGACCGCAGCTATGACCCTCCGTGCCCAGGCCACTGGACGCCTGAGGCACCCGGCTCGGGGACCACATGCCCCGGGATGCCCAGAGCTTCAGACCCTGACGAGGCCGGGGGCCCTGAGGGCTCCGAGGCGGTGCAATCCGGGACCCCAGAGGAGCCAGAGCCAGAGCTGGAAGCCGAGGACTCTGAAGAGGCTGAACCGGAGCCGGAACCCGAGCCTGAGGCAGAACCAGAGCCGGAACTGGAGCCAGAACCGGACCCAGAGCCCGAGCCTGACCCAGAGCCCGAGCCCAACTTCGAGGAAGGGGACGAGTCCGAAGGTGTGAGGCCACCCAAACCCTGAGCTGGTTTGGCAGGAGGGTATCGCCTGGGGAGCGGATGGCGGGCCCCCACCTCCTTGACAACTGTCCCGGTCATCTCTAGATTCCTGAAGGCCAGAGCGCTGACCGGCTGTGCCCCGCCCATGCTGGATAGGACCTGGGATGCTGCCGGAGCTGGATCAGATGCCACCAAGGCTCGGTCCAGCCCAGTACCGCTAGAAGTGAAGAAGCTCCCCGAGGGTCAGCTGGGACCTGGGCTCTCTCCACGATTCTGGCTGTTTGCCCAGGAACTGAGGGTGGGTGCCCCTGAGTCCCAGTGACCTGGGCAGCCCCAAGCCCACCACAATCACCACCCAGTCCTCAGTCCTAATCTGCCCTTAGGAGCCCAGGCTGCACCCTGGAGACCTCAGACCCAGTGCCCTAGTGGGACAAGGACCTGACCCTCATGCCCACATACACAACCCATTTTCCCTAATGAGCCACTTGGCAGCCTGTGTAGGTACCAGCTCAACCCCATGCAAGTCCCTGGGCTTAACATGTAGCAAGGGGGAGGGGGACTTCTCTCCATGTGGGGAGGGCTTAGAGCTCATAGCCTTGAGAAGTGAGACTAGAAGAGGGGAGCAGAAAGAGGGGAGTAGACAGAGGCCACAGACATCATTGTCATTACTGTTTTAATTGTCTGGCTTCCCTCTGGACTGGGAACTCAGTGAGGATTCTGACCAGTAACTTACACAAAAGGCGCTGTACACATATTTGCTGACTAAATGAATAAGTACTTTCCAACTGCGTTTCTGAGTTTTACAGATGGGAAAACTAAGGCCAGAGGGTAGGAGCGGGGCTCACACAGCTAAGTCTGAAGGGAAACTGGAAGCAGCAACCACCTATGTACCTCACCTGGTCTAGGAGGGGTTCAGGACTTGGGTCACCAAACTCTAGAGGCCTGTCCCCCAGGCGCAATTGCAGCTGCTCCTAGGCTGTGCTAACCTCTGCCAGAGACCAGCTGTGAGAGTGTGGGAAAAGACAGGAACAGCAGAGGCCAGTGGAGGGGGGTGGGGGACAGGGCCAAGGGAACTTTTGGGCTTGACTCACAAGGCCTGAATCACTGTGTGTGTGTGTGTGTGTGTGTGTGTGTGTGTGTGTGTGTGTGTGTGTTTCTGTGTGTGTGTGTCTGTGTAACGTGAGTGGGGCTGGGAAAATCAGTGCCTTCCAGGAAGGAGTATCCTGTCCCCCCCATGGAATCTTCAGGAGCTCTTGCTCCCAGCCACAGGAAATAGAGCACATAAATATGGAATAAATACATAATCAGTGAGAGAGGCAAAGTGTTGGAAAGAATACCCCAGACCAGCTGGGTCTCTACTGACCCCAGGCTCAGGCCATCAATCACCCCAGGAGAAGGGATCCCAACCCCCACCAGGACCCAGTGAGAGGTAGACAGCACAAATGCTGAAGGAGCACCTAGGGGCCAGGTGGGGGAAGGGAGACACTGGAGTACCCCGACACCCAAAGCCATCTCATGCAAGAACAAGTTTCTATTCCCAAACCACCCCATCCCCCATCAATGCTCAGCTCCCTTCCTGCCCCCGTGCCTTCCCCTCTGTTCAACAGAGAGCTGGAGGGAGGAGGGAACTCAATTTGCCAGACATGCTGCTGCAGGTCCCCAGGCCCCAAGAAGGCTAGCAAGGGACACAAACCCTCTGATGTTGCCACTCCTCCTCATGGAATGCTCCCGCCCTCTCAACACCCCCAAGAAACACCCAGGCCATGGAAGCACAGAGCAAACAGCTTCATGTTCTGGGGGCCTATCTGGAGCTTCTGTCCAGGGCCTCCACCTGCAGCCCTCAACTGACATCAGTCTGGCAGCAGACGACCCAGCTCTGCCTCATCCAGCCGGTTGGTGGCCATGATGTGCTCCAGCTGCTGCCGGTAGCGTGCCAAGTCCTGCATGAAGTGGGGCACCCGGGTATTATCCAGCACCCCATGGGGCCGCAGGTGGTCCACATCCTCATAGGACACCTGCAGGAGGAAGCTGGGCATCAGGCATAGGCAGCAGCCCCTGACTTTCAGGTGGTTGGTCCCAGCCCACTGCTTACAGCTTACTGCCCTTTGCTCCAGGACTCCTTCCTCTCTCCTGATCCACAAGCAGCTACAACATTTTGTACTACAAAATTCTAGGCTCAATCCTGGGTCTTTGCTCTTTCTGTCAATAGTTCCTATTTGTCAGAGATCTCCTACAACCCCACTCCTCTCTCCAGCCCAGCCTCTCCCCTCACCTCCAAACATGGGCATCCAACTGCCTCCTTAACGTCTTCCCCTGGATAGCCCTCAGACTGGCCCCATATCCAACGTCAACTCCTGGGTGCCAGCTTATGCCAGTTCCACCCTCTTCACAGTCACCCAGGTCAGATTCCAGGGAGGGGGCTTGGACTCTCATCCTCCCATCAGGGAAGCCACTGAGTTAAAAGGATTCCCCCTCTCTTCAGAGCCCTTCAGCTAGTCCCTTCCTCTCCAACCCCATGGCCACTGCCTGGTTAGGCCAGACCACCATCCCTTCTGCAGGAGTGACAGGAAAGGCCTCCTCCTCATGCCCTTTCCCTCCCTTCCCTAGGCCTCTCTCCAATCCACCTCCCATAAAACATCCAGAGAGCACATTCTAAAGCAGATTATCAGTGCCACTCCTCTGCTTAAAGCTCCTCCCACTCCACGTTGCTTCAGATGAAGTCTACTTTCCTTGGCCTGGCACAAATGCCAGTGCCAGGGAGTTGGTCCCTGTCCATTTCTGCAGCCTCCTTTCCCTGGCCTTCCTGATTGCTCCCTTGGCCTGGAATGTTCACCTCCTTTGAGATGCAGTTTCTAAACACACCTGCAGCCTCCATTAGGCACCTGGTTTTACCTGTCAGAGTCATTTCATCTCCTGTTCTCACTTCCACCCACGCTTCCCCCCGCCAGCAGAGGCCTGACACCAACCCTCAGTCCAGCACCAATCTGAGGCTCAGGGTACACTATGGCAAAGCAGGGAGCTGGCTGAGGCTCTCAAAGTCCACAGTCCCTCACCTTGCCCAGTGAGGTCAGCAGCGGGAAATCGATGGTCTGGCGATGTCGCAGAATGCGCACGATGCCGTCTAGGTACACCTGGTCCTTGCTGAAACAACCTGGGAGCGAGGGAAGTCGGTGAGCCCCGCCACTCGCCCGAAGCCCTGCCTCTAGCCCCGCCCCACCCTAGGCACCTCCCCTACGCTGGCGCCCACCCGGAAGCGAGGTGTCTGTTTGGCCGCGCTTGGCGCGCACGCAGTACTCCCAGCGCACGTTGGCGTCCTGCACGTAGCGCGCCAGGTCCTGGAAGAGCTGGCGGAAGGACATGCGCGCAGCGCGGTGGATGGTGTAGTAGAGAAGCGCGGCGCGCCACAGGAACGGCTGCTTGCGGAACAGCACGCTGTGCAGGCTGGCCAGGCCCTCCTCTGTGGGGTTCGCCGGCCGCAGCCCGTACCGCAGCCGGCCCTCCGCGTTGTGCCACGGCTGGCGCGCGTTGTTCACGCCCCGCAGGTAGTGGGTGCCTGCGGGGAGGGCGAGAGGAGGCGGCGCTGGGCGGGGCATTTTGGGACCCACCTGCGAGCCCAGCCCAGGCCCTACTCCACCTGGCCGGGGCTCTGGCCGCGACATTTCCACCCTCATGCTCCCGAACTCAAGCTAGCACACAAGCTCTCCTAGCCCCAGGCAGCGTGAAGCCCCTCCTCCGGTAGACTCGCACCCAAGGATCCACAGAGGCTCACATACATGAATCCTCTCCCATCCATCTGCCCCCCCACCCTACACACACGCACCTACGCATGTGTACGAACTCTGCCGAACTGACATTGCCCCCAGGCCTCCTGAGCACAAGAATACATATACCACCCTGCCCAACATCCTGGGTGCCCATATCATTTTGAACAGTCATGCTGATGCCCCCTGGTAAAGACCACCTCTTGCCCAGAGCAACAGGATTGTCAAGGAAGAGGGACAGACAGATAGGAATAGTGGTTAGTGCCCTGCGCCCTCCTGCCCAGCCTGGCCTGTCCCCTCCTAAACCAGGCCCTGTGTGTCCTCAAGCCAAGTCCATTCCCAGGATCTGGCCTTCCACCCTGGAGGGCCCGCGTGGTGGCTAGCCTGATGGGACCCTGAGGGTTCTCCCTCTGGCCTGTCAGGGCCTCATCAGCCTTGCCCCCCACTGCCAAGACAAGTCGGAGAGGAAGGAGAGAGAAAAATATACCCAAAAGGAGCAAGAGATGAGAACGAGCCCAGAGCGTGGGCAGGCATGTTCTGGCCTACCTCTGCGAGCCAAAGGGAGGAGGAGGTGGCTGCTCAGGAAGGGAAAGCCCCGACCTCAGGAGGGAAGGGGGGAGAAACAAAAAGGGGGAGTTACTGGGGTCCCTCCTTCCCAACCCTCCCACCTCCCAGGCCCCTTTCATGCCTACCCACCCGCCTGGATGTTCACATCCTGACCTATCTCATGCCGCAGCATGCCCTCCAACCAGTACTGGCGGGCTCCGGTCAGGTTGATCGCTAATGTGGGCCGGCTGTTCTCCACCATCATCACTGCCTGGGACAGCAGGTCCTCACTCAGCTGCACCACAACCTGCAGGTGGCAGTGCTCTGAGCCATGGCCACCAGCCCGGGGCCAGGGTGCAGGTGGACCCAATGATACCACAGGGCAGTGGGGCCAGACACTTGGCCAGGACACCTGCCCTCTATCACCTCTGCTCAGAAACAGCTCCCACCTCACTGGGGCAGGGACAGGGACAGGGACAGGGACAGGGGTTGGTCAGGTGTGGAGCTTGCCTGGGACCGCCCACAAGACATCCTGATTTGGGGCATGTAGAGGAAGGGCTCTGCAGGCAGGACAAGCTCACCTCCCCCAACGCAGCCCTCCTTCTGCATGTATTTGCGCACAATGGACCATATCTGGCACTTGGTGAGCAGCTGCCCCCCGGTGGCAGCCTCAAAGTGTTCATAGGTTCCAAACTTCTCCAGAACAGCCTCAATGATGCCAACTGCCTGTACACAGGGCCACAGTGGCTGGTCAGGACAAGCCCCTTGGGTGGTCAGGGCCAGGGTGTGGTAGGCAGGCTGGACTGACCTGATGGATGAACTGTCCAGAGGCCTCACAGTACTTCTCCAGCACAGCAGTGGGCACGGGCTCCTGGTACTCGAACTGTGGATTGTAGGTGTAATGGGACTGGAAGAACTTGTCTCGCTCACGGTCCATGTTGGTTGGCCGCAGGGCCACCAACATGCAGGGGCTCTTGCTGGCACCATGGCCTGCATCCTTTTGAGTCTTAGCAATGTGAGGCAGGGAGGCCGCAGGCCGCAGGGTGCCCCCACCTGGGTTCCGTCCCCGTCCAGGTGGAGGCCGTCCCAGGGTGCCATGCCCCCGCCGGCCAGTACTATTTACAGTGTAGGTGCTCTCACTGCGACGCATGTGGCCACGGTGGCCCAAGTGCGGCTGTGAGAAGGGCTGCTGCTCAGGCTGGGGCTGCAGTGCTGGGGGGGACTGCCAGAGCCAGAGGCAAGGCCAGGGACTGAGACCAGGGGTACAGTGGTGGCCCATCTCGGTCTGAGGGCTTCAGCCTATGGCACAGGGATGAGGGACTGGTAGGCGGGCTGGGGGGTGCCTGCTCATACGCCTGAGCCCCCGAGTCCAGCACCATTCTGTCCTGGGGGTCACATCCAGCCGGGTCACTCCAACTCCCCCACACTGTCGACCTCTGGGGACACAGAAGGGCATGTGGAGACCAGCATGAGTGGGTGTGACCAGAGGACCTGCAGGCCCTGTGCTCCACACTGCCTCTGCTGGGCCCTTGGTGGGCCCAGGCTCTGCTACCAGGGGTCTGAATGACTGCAGCATTCATTGCCTCCAGCAGACTCGCCCAAGTATGCTGGGCTGGGAGAAAGCAGGTTTTTTTTTTTCATTTTTGTTTTTTTAGACAGGGTCTTCCTCTGTCGCCCAAACTGGAGTGCAAAGGCATAATCATAGCTCATTGCAGCCTCCAACTCCTGGCCTCAAGGGATCATCCTGCCTCAGCCTCCCAAAGTGCTGGAATTAAAGGCATGAGCCAACACACCCAGCCAAAAGCAAGAGTTTTAAACACCCACCTAGATGGTGGTTACTGGAATCTTCTTAGCCTGTGAGCTCCTGAAGGCAAGGAATAAGCCCCTTATTCCTGATTCTAATCTCTGTGCTCAGCACTCACTTAATCTGGGAGGTGGTACAGTGCAGCCTCAGCTGCCTGGACAGATTAGGTAGGTGAGAAGGCTTCAGGGGCTGCCTTCTGCCTATGGCATCTTCTCAGTGCCACCCCTGCCCACCCACCTGGCTTTACCCACATCCTCCTGCCCATTTGGCCTCAATTTGAATCTGTCTGAGGGCCCTACACTTACGCCAGCTCCCCCCCAGAATCCCCTCTCCCCCTCCGGGCCATCTGTTGAAATCTAAATTTAGAATCTGCTTTTGGGGAGCAGAGGGAAGCTTCAGCAAATCCAAGCAAGCCAATCTCTGGCCTGTCCCCTATCTGAGGGATTTTTCCAGTGGTCATCCAAGGCCAGTGTCAGGGTGCTCACCCCAACTCTGTTCCAGGACTCAGTCCAATCCCGTCTCTCCCCCAGAGACTGCCTGGAGAGGCTCCAGCTGCCAAGCTCCCTTGCCTGCTCAGCGACTCACTTCCAGCATTTCTCCTCTCTCCTACATCATCAATCTCTTCCTCTCTACTGGAGTCTTTCCATCAGCATAAACACATGCTGTTATTTGTCCATCTTAAAAAACAAAACACTTTGGGAGGCTGAGGCGGGCGGATCACCTGAGGTCACGAGTTCAAGACCAGCCTGACCAATATGGTGAAACCCCGTCTTTAAAAAAAATAAATAAAAAACAAAACAAAACCCTCACCAGAACCCACACTCCTCCAGCTACAGCCCCGCTGGGTCTCTCTCTATCTGCTCCTATTACACCACATACCTTGAGTCAACTATACCCAGTCTCCAGTTCCTTCTTTTCTGTTCTCTCTCTGTCTCTTTTTTTTTTTTTTTTTTTTTTGATATGGAGTCTTGCTCTGTCGCCAGGCTGGAGTGCAGTGGCGCGATCTCGGCTGACGGCAATCTCCGCCTCCCGGGTTCAAGTGATTCTCCTGCCTCAGCCTCCCGAGTAGCTGGGACTACAGGCACGCACCACCATTCCCAGGTAATTTTTGTATTTTTAGTAGAGACAGGGTTTCACCATGTTGGCCAGGATGATCTCGATCTCTTGACCTCATTATCTGCCCGCCTTGGCCTTCCAAAGTGCTGGGATTACAGGCATGAGCCACCACGCCCGGCCTCCCATTCTCTCTTAAATTCACTCCAATTAGCCATTTGTTCCCTGCTTTCCATCCATATTGATTTGATCAAGGGCAGCAATAACCAGCAATGACCTTCATATTGATCAGCACCCAATACAGTTAATCACTGCATCCTGGAAACATGCTGTCCACTTGGTTTTCCAAACACATTCAAACTTAGTTCTCCTCCTACCTCACTGGCTGTTTCTTATTGGTCTCCCTTGCTGGTAATCCCTATCTCCCTGACCTCTAACACTGTAATCCTTCAAGACTTGT
This sequence comes from Ateles fusciceps, assembly GCA_036589455.1. Lineage (NCBI taxonomy): Eukaryota > Metazoa > Chordata > Mammalia > Primates > Atelidae > Ateles > Ateles fusciceps. The sequence continues at coordinate 22,748,605 of JAZHEH010003205.1, read as the reverse complement.
CAATGAAACTTCTGCATTTATGTTCACTCCCTAGGTGTTCTCATCCACTCTTGTGGTTTTAAATACATTGGCTCAGACTTCTTCCATAAACTTTAGACCAGTGTTGCCAATTTCGGTGCCATTTGAGATAGGGTCTATTTGTCCAGGCTGGTCGTGAATTCTTGGTCTCAAGTGATCCTCCCACCTCGGCCTTCAAAATAGTTGGAAACACAGGCACATGCCATCATGTCCAGTGTCAGTGCAGCGTCTTCACTTGAATGTTTTTTGTTTGTTTGTTTGAGATGGAGTCTCACTCTGTTGCCCAAGCTGGAGTGCAGTGGCGCAATCTCGGCTCACTGCAACCTCTACTTCCTGGGTTCAAGCAATTCTCTGCCTCAGCCTCCCGAGTAGCTGGGATTATAGCTGCCCACCACCATACCTGGCTAATTTTTGTATTTTTAGTAGAGATGGGGTTTTACCATCTTGGGCAGGCTGATCTTCAACTCCTGGCCTCATGATCCCCCCGCCTTGACCTCCCAAAGTGTTGGGATTACAGGCGTGAGCCACTGCACTCGGCCCAACTTGAATGTTTGACAGGCATAGTAAACAGAATATGTCCATATCAAACAGAATATGTCTGGGATGTTCCTCCCTCTATATAATGGCATGGGTCACTCACTTTCCTCAAATGTCTGCATCAATATCATGTTATTGGAAAAGCCTCTTTAGGCCGGGCGCAGTGGCTCATGCCTGTAGCACTTTGGGAGGCTGAAGCGGGCGGACCACCTGAGGTCAGGAGTTCAAGACCAGCCTGACCAACATGGAGAAACCCTGTCTCTACTAAAAATACAAAATTAGCCGAGCGTGGTAGCACATGCCTGTAATCCCAGCTATTTGGGAGGCTGAGGCAGGAGAATCACTTGAACCCAGGAGCCAGAGGTTGCAGTGAGCAGAGATTGTGCCATTGCACTCCAGCTTGGGCAACAAGAGCAAAACTCCATCTCACAAAAAAAAAAAGAAAAGAAAAGAAAAGAAAAGCCTCTCTAAGAACATACCCTCTATAAAATAGTAAATCTCCTCTCCCCCTCTTAACTATCTTCCCTTCCCCAGATTGTTTTCTGTAGCAGTCATCACCATCTGAAGTGTACTTCAGTACACTTTATATTTGCATGATAGGTATATTTGATGGTTATCTGTTTTATCCTTTCCAACATTCCCAGATGTGTCCCCAGAACAGTGCCTGGCCTGGAGCAGTTCCTCAATAAATAAATGAACCCAAGAGCCTTTCTCCTATCAGAACTAGAATTATTCCTTCCCTGCACTTTGCTTCCCTACCTAGACCTCATCTTCTCCGTCTTTACTCCCCCTCTACCCTGCCTAATGACCAGCTGCTTGAAAAGACTTCAGATCTCAGGCTTTACTCCCTTTAACTAACTATGCTTTTCTGGACTCCTCACCCTTTACAGGTTTCTACCTGGGCCAGTCCCCTCCATCTCACCTTTCATTCAACATACCTCCTCGAAATTACCAGAAAACGCGTTTCTTTCATGTCTCGGGTCCTTCCGCCAAGAATGTCCTTGCAATATATTCCTGGAGCAAACTCTTAAGCATTCTTCAAGGCTCACTTTAGGCCTCACCTCCTCCAGGAAGCCTTCCCCCGTCTAGAGTCCCACTGCTTCGGCGACTTCTTTACTCAGAGCTGTCACTATCGGATCCTAGGTCCGTGTCCTCCCACCATCCCCTGAACTCCCCGAAGGCAGGAACCGGGTCTGATTCACCCTAGTGTACGAAGCACCCAGCACTAGGTGCATAATGAAAGGATGGATGGGGGAGGAGCCCCGGACTACTAAAGGCGGGGTCTGGTGACAAATGAGAAGGTGTGGCCTGTGCCGATAAGAAGCCCCGGGAGAGGATAAGGCGAAGAGCCAATGGGGAACCAGAAATCGAGGAAGGGCGTGACATGCAGCCAATAAGCGGCGGAAGATAAGGCGAAGGGCGTGCCCAATGGAGGGTGGGGCCAGGAGACAATGGAGTGGAGGGTTCTCCCGGAGATCAAGAAAGGTCGCGTCGCGCGCCTCCTCCCGGCCTTTGTGGGGGTTCTGTCCGCGTGCCGCGCCCCCACCTGTTCGCTCCTCTTCTCGCCGCCCGCAGCACCTGGTCTGCTACATCGGCCACCGACCACCCAGCCGCCGGGAGCCGACGCCGATGACGCACGCCCTCGGGCGCGCGCACGCTCTTAGGAATGCTGGGGACTTCGCGTCAGTCTCCGCGGCGGCGGGTCCCCGAGGCCACTGGGGGCGGGGCCAGGCCGGGGCGAGGGGGCGGTGTTCGTGGTCCTGGGCCCGCCCTCTTCCAAGGCCCAAGCGGGTTTCTGGGATTCAGAGGCTCCCAGGCTGCCAGGGCAGCTGAGACTCCTGCTCACCGCCTGGGCGCCGAGACGTGGGGGCGTAGACCGCGGCCTCGGGAAGCTCAGTCCGCACAGAGGACCGATGCCTGCCTAGGCGGGGCGCAGCTCGTGTACCAGGACGGGAGCCAGGATACCTTAGGCGTGTCACTGTGCAAGGATTCCCCCAACCTTCGCGGGCACTTTTATTCCATCCCCCCTTCTCCAACACACACAGACTCAGGGGTCCAGGAGATGTGGTTTATTCCGCGGACAGCGGGGCTCAGGCGCAGAACCCCGAGCGCAGGCAGGAGGCCGACGCGGGCGCGGGTGCGGGCACGAGACTGAAGAGGGCGCGGCGGTCAGCGCAGGGCGAGGGCGGCGGCCCAGCCTTCAGAAAGCTGAGCGCGGCCAGGCGCTGCTCTTGGGACAAGCCCCCGCGCAGGTCCAAGAGGGCGGAGACGTGGTCCTCGCTGCAGGGGCAACAGGGGCGCGTCAGCCCGGCCCTCGCCCCTCTTCCAGCTTCTCCTCCCTCCCCGACCCTCGTCCGCACCTCACGTCGGGAAATTGTTGCCGTAGGCAAGCCACCTCCAGGCCCAGAAGCGCAGGGTCGTGGAGGTTCAGCAGCTTCCTCAGGGCGAGCAGCACCGGCGCGCAGTGCGCGCTCTCCTCAAGGCCCTAAGCACGTCGGGGGTAGGGTCTCGGCCGGCCCTCGTCTCCCACCCAACCACTGACTCTCCCAGGCTGCCCGCCCAAGAAGCTCTCACCAAACCAAGGAAAAGCTGCTGAAGCTGAGCAGCATCGTGCTCCAGGCGCTCGGCCGCCTGGGTCCTCTCGTCGGCTCCGCGGCACACCAGGCTGCCTTGCATCAGCGCGCGCAGGTACTGGAGCACCACGGCGCGCTCGGCCTCAGCCAGCAGCACCTGCGGGAGGTAATGAGGCGGGTACAGGTCTCCTCTCTCACCCGCGCCACCCCTTCCCCAGCCTTTACCCCCAACGCACCTGAACCGTGGGGTTCCGCACGCGCCAGAAGTCCCGGGAGAAGGCTCCGTCCGTTTACACACACTTTCTAGCAGCTCGGGGCTCGACAGCCACCGGCGCGAGGGCAGAGCCGCGAACAAGGGCTGGGGAAATGATCCAGACCTGGCATTGCCGCGGAGATCCCCGTACTTACGCTGTACCGCCACCTCTGCACCTACTGCTCCGATGCAGACCTGAAGAAGGCCTCACCTGGAGCTCCGCCAGCAGCGCCTCCAACACCAGGCGGCAGATCCTCCTCTGCAAATCGTCCAGCGCAGCTTCCACTGGAGCCAAGGCCCCTGAAGCCGCCCCGTCCAGCTGCAGGGCAGACACTGAGGAGCTGGAGCGAGCAAAACTACGGCTTCAGGACCAAGGCCAAGGCCCGCATGGCCCTCGATGGTCCAACCCCTTGGGCGCCACCTTGTGGGGTAAGTGTTTGGCGGGAGGGAGCGAGAAGAACGGCTCCCTGCACTTCTAGTCTCAGGCAAGGACCAGGGCTGGGAGGCGGGCGCTCCGCGAGCTACAAAGGACACAGCCCAGTGGGACCTGCCTCTAATTCGCCTTGCGACCTTAAGCAAAACATTCTTTGGGTTTCTGTTTCCTCATTTCCTCACTATCCCAGTGAGGAGGGAGTAAAAATCATCACTAATTTGTCCTCCTTACCCCCCACCAAAAGAACACACCACCCAAGAGGGAGTGTGTATGTGTGCGCACTCAACTGTAACCCCAGACATTACTGGCACAGAGTCGGGCCTTGATAAATATTTGCTGGACGAATGAACAATTGATACTGTGCCAGGCACTGTGCATGTTACCTCATGTGATTCTCAGAATATTCCATTAGTACTCATATAATACTGAGAAAAATGAGATTCAGAGAGATTAGGTAACTCATTCCAGGTCACACAGCTAGAAATCAGCAGAACTAAAATTGGAACCCCCGGGCGATGTGAGTCCAAACTCCCTAGTGTCCGAGTGTGGGCTGGGTCCATGCAAAATAGATACCCAATAGGGGGTTAGTGAAGGTGGGGCTCCCTAGGGGCCTTCTGGTACCTGAGTGCTGACTGGTGGTTGAGGGCGGCCAGTAAGTAGGGCACGTAATGAGGGCCACTGCTTCCCCCCTGAGGTGGTCTCGGGAGAATCGGATCAGAGCATCACTGAAGCTGCAATGGGCAGAGGTGGCTCCTGGACTTGCTGCTATGCTGGCACCCCCACAACCCCAGTCCCTGGTACTCCTGTCCCACCTCCAAGATACCCAAGTCTTTGATTGACAGAGCCCTTTCCCTGTGCTGTGTCTTATTCACTCAGACCCCCTTTGGGCTGCCTGGGGAGCAGGGATAGGGGTCAGGAATGGGTGAGTGCCTCCACAGACCTCCTCAGGAATACGCCCAGTTCTGACAGTGCCATGCCTTGCACCCGCCGTTGCAGTGACTCACTCACCGGGCTGGCCACACGAATGTTCTCCTCCAGGATCTGCAGGCAGAAATGAGCAGCCATTGGCAAAGCCTCCCCCTCTTCCCCCTCCTACCCCTTGCTCCATGGAGGCTGCCACCTTTCTGGCCACTGCCCACCTACCTGCATCACAATGGCCGGCAATGGTGAGTAATAGGAGCCAGACGAGTCTGTGTTGGGCTCCTGCTTCTGGCCCCACTCAGCTACCTCCTCATCCAATGCATTCTGCAGCCACTGGGCCACATTTGCCTGGGGGAAGGGCCAGGGGCAAAGGAATGTAGCAGGACTCTGACCCTGCCAGAGATAGGTACACATTCGACTCTGCAGATAAAGGCCCACAGCAGATAAGTAGGGCTTCTCTGGACCTGTGCCCCAACTATTTACCTGGACATTGGCCACAAATGTTGCCTGCAGCTGCTCAATGTTCTCCAAGGTCAGGAGAGGCTCCAGCTGGGACACATCAGCCTCAGGCCCCAACTCCAGGCTCCCCATCATTTCCTGCCTGGAGATGGATGGCCTGGTGTCACACCAAGCCCCAGCCTCTGATCCCCCCACATCCCACTGCCCCAAGGGCACTGACCCTAGGTACACATGCAGTGCCCAGTGCAGCAAGGTGAAGGCATCAGCAGCTCCCAGCTCAGGCCCCGTAAGGAGGTGCTGCAGGCTGCGGCGCAGGCCACTGTGCAGGGTGTAGGCCCATAGCTGGACCACGTTGTAGTGTGGCGGGCAGCAAGGCGCTACTAGTGCCTCAGCTGTGGCCAACTCAACTGGCAGGGCCACTCGCAGAGCCTCCAGCCACTCTGCTAGGGCCCCTGGCGCAGGCAGCAGAGGTGACCCGAAGTGGGCCCGCTCCAGACCCTCCTGTAGTGCCCGCAGACAGCGCTGCCGCCAGTCCCGGGGGGCCTGGCCTAGGGGGGTTGTTCGTCCAGTCTCTACCTCCGCCACACGCACAGCAGACACCAGAAGGGCTGGGTCCTCCCGTGCCAGCTTCCCTGCAGTCCCTGCAGCTGCTTCCACAGCCTGGCCCAGTGCCTCAGCCAGAAGGTCCAGCCCCTGGAAGACTGGCAACTCCAGGACTCCCAGCAGTGCCCATGTATCCTCTCTCAGCTGCTCCAGCTCCCGAAGGCTCACATATGCCTCCAAGAACTGTTGGGCATCAATCAGGGTCTCTGTGTGGGCCACTGCAGCTGGCACTAATGAGGATGAAAAGGAAACAGCCTTGGGTCTCAGCCTTCCCACTGCCTCAATGTCTACAGCAGGGGACACTGAGGCCCAGGGCTGGGGTGATGTATAAAATATTTAATAATCAGTAAAGTAAGCTGGGCACAGTGGCTCACACCTGTAATCCCAGCACTTCGGGAAGCTGAGATGGGCAGATCACTTGAGGTCAGGAGTTTGACACCAGCCTGGCCGACATAGTGAAATCCTGTCTCTACTAAAAATCCAAAAATTAGCCAGGTATGGTGGCAGGTGCCTGTAATCCCAGCTACTCAGGAGGCTGAGGCAGGAGAATCACTTGAACCTGGGAGGTGGAGGTTGCAGTGAGCCGAGATTGCACCATTGCACTCCAGCCTGGGCGACAGAGTGAGACTCTGTCTCAAAAACAAAACAAAACAAAAAACAAACAAAAGGGCCTGGCAAGGTGGCTTATGCCTGTAATCCCAACACTTTGGGAGGCCGAGGCGGGCAGATCACTTGAGGTAGGGAGTTTGAGACCAGCCTGACCAACATGGAGAAACCCTATCTGTACTAAAAATACAAAATTAGCTGGGTGTGGTGGTGCATGCCTGTAATCCCAGCTACTCAGGAGGCTGAGGCAGGAGAATCGCTTGAACCTGGGAGGCAGAGGCTGCAGTGAGCTGAGATCGCAACATTGCACTCCAGCCTGGGCAACAAGAGCAAAACTGTCTCAAAAAAATAATAACAATAATAATAGGCCGGACGCAGTGGCTCACGCCTGTAATCCCAGCACTTTGGGAGGCCAAGGCGGGCAGATCACAAGGTCAGAGGATTGAGACTGTCCTGTCCAACATAGTGAAACCCTGTCTCTACTAAAAATACAAAAATTAGCTGGGCGTGGTGGCACGCGCCTGTAGTCCCAGCTACTCGGGAGGCTGTGGCAGGAGAATTGCTTGAACCCAGGAGGTAGAGGTTGCAGTGAGCCGAGATCCAGCCACTGCTCTCCAGCCTGGCAACAGAGCAAGACTCCCTCTCAAAATAAAAAGTTAAAAAAAAAAAGACATGTAAACAAACAAACAACCACAAATAAAATAATAACCAGTAGAGTAGTGGCCAATCTAAGAGGATCTTGGCAACGTCCTGAGAGGCCAGGTGGGCCAGAGGTCAACGCATGAGCTCATGGAACACGAAAAAGCTGAGGATCCTGGAGGGAAGGCAGGGGAAATCGGGGGGGCCCTGCCAGTCGTCACTCAGCCATTCTGTTAAGGAAGAGTTTCAATATATTGATAAGCAGGTGGCCAGAGTCACGTGACTGGGTGTTTGTCCCAACTCAAGCATCCCACGCTTGGGAACCCCAGGATGAGCCAATTTGCACCCTGCCTCATAGGCCATGAGCAGCCTGGGCTACTCTCTGGAAGGTCCCAGGTGTGTTGCTCTATACAGTTCCCCATCTAGTGCCCCAGCCCTTTGGTCAGGGATGGGTGTTTGTGGACTGACTGTAGGAGACAGGCCCAGGGTCCCTGCATCTCACCTGCCCGTAGCTGAGGCAGCAACTGAGACAGGGCCTGCAGTTGCTTGTGCTGGGCAACCTGCTCCCGTAGGGGCTGTAGGGGCTGTGAGGCCTGGGACACACCCTGGAGCAACCCACGAGCCTGGCTCAGGGCCTCCCGGGTTTCCTGCACGGCCTCAAGGGCCCGGGCCAGCTGCCACACACCAGTCTGCACGCCTTCCAGGTATGACTGCATCACTGACTGTGGAGAGAAGGAGCCAGTGAGGCCTGGCCAACCCTGCAGCACAGTCCCAGCACCCAACCCACCCTGCTCCATGCCCACCTTGAGGCGTGCTTCCAGGGAGCAGGTACGCTGCACCTCTCGGCTGCGGTACTGGCCTAGCCTGGCCAGCTGCTCCGGCTGGTAGAAGATGCCCGAGGCCCACTTGAGCGCTCCACCCCGGGCTAGCCGCTCTGCCCGCTCCTGCTCTGGCCACTCGGGCCCTGGGCAGGAAGAGCCTGGGTAGCCGTATCAGTCAGGGAGGGGGAGGGCCCAATGCCCCCAGTCCCATCTTTCTTTTTTATTTATTTATTTTTTGAGGCGGAGTCTCATTCTGTTGCCCAGGCTGGAGTGCAATGGGGTGACCTCGGCTCACTGCAACCTCCGCCTCCGGGGTTCAAGTGATTCTCCAGCCTCAGCCTCCCGAGGGGCTAGGATTATAGGCATGTGCCACCATGCCCAGCTAGTTTTTGTATTGTTAGTAGAGACGGGTTTCACTATGTTGGCCAGGTTAGTCTTGAACTCCTGACCTCAGGTCATCCACCCATCTCGGCCTTCCAAATTGCTGGGATTACAGGTGTGAGCCACCATACCCAGCCAGTCCCATCTTTGTTGCCATCATTCCTCCCCCAGCCCACTTAGAAGGTTCATACCAGGGGACAATGTGGGCTGCATTTCATCCTTGGCTGCTGAGTCCATTGCGGGCCTGGAGGAGCCGAGGCTGAGGTGGGCCCAGGGCAAGCAGGCAGAGTAGATGCCCCCTCTGAGCTGCTGCCTCTGTCTAGGCCCTTCTGAGAAGGAGGAAGGAGGTTCTTCCTGATCCTCTCAGGAAATGAGAGGGAGGAGGTGTGATGCAGTGGGCACCTGGGAGGCTTTGCCTGCTAGGTTTCCCAGTTATGTCCCTGCAGATGCCAAGCAAGACAGGGTGGGCACAGGCTCAAATGGACCCTGGTCCTGCTCTGAGCTGCACAGGACAATTTGGTACAGAACTTACCAGATTTGATCAGGCGTCCAGTTCGCCCTCCACAAATGACCTTGAGAACAGCCCCTCTCCCCCGATGGAGCTGGGCACGCCTGCCACTCGCTCACAGGGTCTGGGTGATCCAGCTGACTCCAGCATGCAGCTGAATTCCTCTCCCCCAAGGAAGTCTCTCTCCCACTCCCCCAGCCCAGAAGCCCCTTTTCCCACCAAGGCTCCTCCCTGCCCAAGGCCACCGACAGAAAGGAAGGAAGCTGAGTCTCTGGCATTTTATTCCCGACAGGAAAAAGCATTTGCATGGAGGGTGGGGAGGGCTGGGCGACACTTCCCCTGAAGGGGGGGGTGGGCGGGATGTACGTGTGATCTACAAGTCTTGACCAGCCCACCCAGAACCTCTTAGTGCTCAGGACAGGAGACAGGGATTTGCTAGACTTGGCCTCAACCTGGGGTGGTGGGCAGTGTGCAGATATGAATGAAGATGACATCAACATCACAGGATGGAAACTGTGTTGACCCGCCTCTGAGGAGGGTGTGTACCTCTGCGGACGAGTGAGAGGTGGCAGGCTGTCGTGAAGAGGGGTGTGGCCGGGGGTGGCAGGAGAGGGTCAGGAAAAGTGTATTTATCTTTTTTGTTTACACAGGGTCTCTATCTGTCACCAAGACTGGAGTACAGTGTCACCATCATAGCGCACTGCAGCTACCTGGGCTCAAGCAATCTGCCTGCCTCAGCCTCCCAAAGTGTTGGGATTACAGGTATGAGTCACCGCAACTGGGCAGCTATGTTTATCTTGAGAATTACAGGGACCCAGGAAAGGGACTACAAGGTGGTAATAATTTAGTGGATGTTCAGTCCACCACCCAAATCCACCCTTCAGGACAGAGGCACTCATTCTCCAAATGCGAGGAGTGTAGGCTGCTGAGGTCACACCACTGAGTCTCTCAGTCAATATTGGGTTGCAAAGGCATGGTACCATCTTGTGAACATGAACCCTTCAGTAGTGCTACCCCAATTTCAGAGGTCCTAGTGGGATAGGCTGAGGCCTATAATATAATTGCATCTGCCCAATTCTGCTTGTTTTAAAGATGTGGATCCTGGCCAGGTGCGATGGCTCATGCCTGTAATCTCAACATTGTGGGAGGCTGAGGTGGGAGGATCGCTTGAGCCCACCAGTTCGAGACTAGCCTGGGCCATATAGTGAGCCCCTCATCTCTACAAAAACTAAAAATAACGGCCGGATGCAGAAGCTCACACCTATAATCCCAGCACTTTGGGAGGCCAAGGTGGGCGGATCACGAGGTCAGGAGTTCGAAACCAGCCTGACCAATGTGGTGAAACCCGGTCTCTACTAAAAAATACAAAAATTAGCTGGGCATGGTGGCAGGTGCCTGTAATCCCAGCTACTCAAGAGACTGAGGCAGGAGGATTGCTTGAACCCAGGAGGCCGAGGTTGCAGTGAGCCGATTGTGCCATTGCACTCCAGCCTGGGCAACAGAGTGGGACTCTGACTGAAAAACAAAACCAAAAACAAAACCTAAAAATAAGCGAGCCAGATGTAGTGGTGCATGCCTGTGGTCCCAGCTACTTGGGAGGCTGGGGTGGGAGAATTGCTTAAGGCCAGAAAGCTGAGATTGCATTGATCCTGCCACTACACTCCAGCCTGGGCAACAAACAAATTGAGACCCTACCTCAAAAAAAAGGTGTGGATCCCCAACAAACTTGCTGCAAAATGAGTCCCATTTCCCAGAGAACCTGACCTGAAAGAAACAACAACGTTAAAAATAACAAAATGGCCGGGCGAGGTGGCTCACGCCTGTAATCCCAGCACTTTGGCAGGCCGAGGTGGATGGATCACCTGAGGTCAGGAGTTTGAGTGAGACCTGCCTGACTAACATGGAGAAATCGCGTCTCCACTAAAAACACAAAATTAGCCAGGTGTGGTGGCGTGGGCCTGTAACCCCGTACTCGGGAGGCTGAAGCAGGAGAATCGCTTCAACTCCGGAGGCAGGAATAGGCAGGGCGCAGTGGCTCACGCCTGTAATCCCAACACTTTGGGAGGCCGAGACGGGCGGATCACGAGGTCAAGAGATCAAGACCATCCTGGCCAAAATGGTGAAACCCTGTCTCTACTAAAATTACAAAAATTAGCTGGGCGTGGTGGCGCGTGCCTATAGTCCCAGCTACTCGGGAGGTTGAGGCAGAAGAATCCCTTGAACCCGAGAGGCGGAGGTTGCAGTGAGCCGAGATTACATCATTGCACTCCAGCCTGGTGACAGAGCGAGACTCCGTCTCTAAATAAATAAACAGGAAAACAACAAAAAAAAGGAACAGGTTTGAGGGAACAGATTGGATTAGGTAGTGCGGTCTCCTCTCCCGAGGTGGGGACTGCACAAAGTTGGTGATGTTGGCGCAAATTGGCAAGGAAAGTTCCGATGGCGCCCCTTTCTCTACTGCCAGGGCTGCCAACTGACACCCTCCTCATTCCTCCCCCAACTTCATCCGCAACTCCCGGTATGCCCAAGTAGTTTTCGTCTTATTCGGCGGCTGGACATTTGCTAATGGTCCCTGAACTTTTGCGGCTGCGCCTGCAGACAAAAATAGCGCCGCGTTCCCTGGAAGGGGCATGCGGCGGAAGCGGAAGAAGCGACTCTGGCTCCGGCGGCCGGGAGGGCAGGAACGGAAGCGGAAGTGGCGGCGGCGCCGGCCTGGCCTGGCCTGGCTGAGGGGAGGCGGCGGGCGGGCGCGATGGCGGAGGCCGGGCCACAGGCGCCGCCGCCCCCGGGCACTCCAAGCCGGCACGAAAAGAGCCTGGGACTACTCACCACCAAGTTCGTGTCGCTTCTGCAGGAGGCCAAGGACGGCGTGCTTGACCTCAAGCTGGTGCGGCCCGGGCTAAGGGACGACAAGGCGGGGTGGTGGACCAGGCCTGAGCTGGTAGCGGGAATCCCGGGGACGGCCAGGCCGGGTCCTCCGAGAGCCGGCCGCCATCGTGTGCTTTCTCACAGGAGAGAGGCCGGGGAGTATTTCATTCATTCAGCCGAGGCCACTGAGCGACAGCTATGGGCCAGGCTCGGGGCTGCAGGTGTTTGGCCTCGTGGCCCTTCCTGGCTGGCGGGGAGAAGAACTTCAGAACACCAATTCAGGGCTGTGCGCCAGGTCTCTTCTCACCCTGCGGTCCTGAGCTGCAGTAGCACCTGAGAGACACTACAGGGTTGGAACCCAGGTTACTCCCTTCCCAGACCACATCTCAGGGTGGCTGGGGGTACACCCCGAGAGTGGAGCTGATCGTTCTCTATTCTGTCTGCCAGGCAGCTGACACCCTAGCTGTACGCCAGAAGCGCCGGATTTATGACATTACCAATGTTTTGGAAGGTATCGGGCTGATCGAGAAAAAGTCCAAGAACAGCATCCAGTGGAAGTGAGTGGGAATAGTGGGAGGGTAGTAGAGTCTCCCACTCAGAAGTGTCAGGGGTGTGGGGTGGAGGATGCGGAAGAAGGCAGGGGCTGTGGGACCCAGAGTTCTGAGCAGTTCCTCGGCCCCACTCCCTGGGCTTAGGGGTGTGGGGCCTGGCTCCGATACCCGGGAGATTGCCGACAAGCTGATTGAGCTCAAGGCAGAGATCGAGGAGCTGCAACAGCGGGAGCAAGAACTAGACCAGCACAAGGTGTGGGTGCAGCAGAGCATCCGGAATGTCACAGAGGACGTGCAGAACAGCTGATATCCTCCTGGCGGTCCCTGCTGTGGCGAGTGGGCAAGGGGCCCTCTGGTTCAACTTGCCCTGGGCCCTCTCCCTCTTGGGAGCTTGTCCTGTGGCCCCTGGCCATGTCCCAGCCTCAGGCTCCCTCCTCAGAGCCCCTTCCCTTCCAGTCTTAGCCTGTGATCCTTCCCCCGGGTGGACCCCAGTCCCCAGAACTTTCTCTGAGGGCCTATGTGTCAGGCCTTGGCTAAAGAATTGGGTCTTCTTTGTAGTCTGCCGTCTGTCACCGTAGGGCATCAGCCATTCTCCTTAACCCTCACACTTTGGCCTACGTCACTCATGAGGACATCTGCAGATGCTTTGCTGGTGAGCAGAGCCTGGGTAGGGACACGGGGGTGGGCTGGGCTCAGCCAAAGCCCTGAGCACTGGGCTCAGTGTCTCAGGAGAGTTCCGTCTCTCAAGAGGGTTTCTGGGGCCTGCTCAGAGAGGAACCAGGCAGGGTAAGTCTTCTGTCTGAGGGGCACTGGACCCTGTGGAGGTCAGCTATACTGAGAGGGTACAGGAATTCTGGAGTGAGTCCCTGGGTGTGTTCCCATCTGCACTGTTACCTGGATTTGGCTTCTTGGGTATGATAGAGGCACAAGGGGAAGAGGGGGAGAGAGGATATGTGTGTATTTGCTTGTGTGCAGACTCTTAAATGCTTATATGCAGGGTATGGGGGTGCCCACTTCCAGCCTGTTATTTAGTTGTATTGTGAATACAGAATCTGTTCCTTTTTTTTTTTTTTTTTTAGAGACGAGGTCTCGCTATGTTGCCCAGGCTGGTCTTGAACTCCTGAGCTCAAGCTGTCTAACTGGCTTGACCCCCAAAGTGCTGGGATTATAGGCCTGAGCCACTGTGCCCCACCGACGTGTTTCTTCTCCATCTTGTATCCCCAAGGCTGGTCATGGGAAAGGGATGTGGCCTTGGCTAGAACACCTTCACCTAGGGATCAGCCATTGGTGGAGCGAGGTGCCTGTGGCCAGTGATCTTTCACTCCACATACTTGAACTCAGATTTCCTGGTTACTGACCCTCAGAAAGAGAAGAAGCTTTAGTCTGCCCAGCCACTGTAGGGGATGGGTGAGACCCACTAACTAGTCCCTCAGAGACCATGATCTCCTGCCTTGCTCCAAAGGCAGGCACCTCTGTTCCCCAGCTCAGATTTAGCCTATGGGCTCTGACCCATTCTCTGTGTCATTCTAGGAGATACCCTCTTGGCCATCCGGGCCCCATCAGGCACCAGCCTGGAGGTGCCCATCCCAGAGGTGGGTGCTTAGCCTAGACAGGCGGGGTCAGCTGAGGGCGGGTGCTGGCTGTGGAGCCTGATAAGTCCTGGGTGGGGCAGGTAGGGGGAGGCCTGGCGTTCGGGGTTATCTGGGAGGATGGGCAGCCTGGGTGGGAGAGGATATTGTGGTCCTGACTCAGTCGGGCAGGAGTCAGGACCACAAGCCTGCTTCCAATTCTACCCATCTGCTATCCCTTGCCACCCATTTCTAGGGTCTCAATGGGCAGAAGAAGTACCAGATTCACCTGAAGAGTGTGAGTGGCCCCATTGAGGTTCTGCTGGTGAACAAGGAGGCATGGAGCTCACCCCCTGTGGCTGTGCCTGTGCCACCACCTGAAGATCTGCTCCAGAGCCCACATGCTGTTTCTACACCTCCACCTCTGCCCAAGCCTGCCCTTGCTCAGTCCCAGGAAGTCTCACGTCCAAATAGTCCTCAGCTCACTCCCACTCCTGTCCCTGGTAGCACAGAAGTCCAGGGGATGGCCAGCCCAGCAGCTGAGATCACAGGTGAGGCACCATGGGAGCTTGTGACGGGGGCCCAAGAGGCAGTAGCTCTGTGTTGTGGAATGCGACACGCAGAGTTGGAAGAGACTCTTCAGGTTAGGGACTGCCCTTTTCCTGACTTCTATCTAGCCTTCCCTTTCTATAGTAACAAATGAGCCTTTGTTTGTTTGTTTGTTTGTTTGAGATGGAGCCTTGCTGTGTCGCCCAGGCTGGAGTGCAGTGGTGCTGTCTTGGCTCATCCAACCTCCACCTCCTGAGCTCAAGAGCTCTCCTGCCTTAGCCTCCCGAGTAGCTGGGATTACAGGTGACCATCACCACACCTGGCTAATTCTTGTACTTTTAGTAGAGATGGGGTTTCACCATCTTGGCCAGGCTGGTTTTGAACTCCTGACCTCAAATGATCCACCTACCTTGGCCTCCCAAAGTGCTGGGATTATAGACATGAACCACCGAGCCCACCTGCATGGGGCTTTTTTTTTTTTTTTGTTTAAGATGGAGTCTCGTTCTGTTGCCCAGGCTGGAGTGCAGTGGCATGATCTTGGCTCACTGCAACCTCTGCCTCCTGAGTTCAAGTGATTCTCCTGCCTCAGCCTCCTGAATAGCTGGGATTACAGGCGCATGCCACTAAGACTGGCTAATTGAATGGGCCTTTCTTTTCTTTTTTGAAATGGAGTCTTGCTCTGTCACCCAGGCTGGAGTGCAATGGCTTGATCTCCACTTACCACAACCTCCGCCTCCTGGGTTCAAGCGATTCTCCTGCCTGAGCTTCCTGAGTAGCTAGGATTACAGGCACGTGCCACCATGCCTGGCCAATTTTTTGCATTTTTAGTAGAGACGGGGTTTTACCATGTTGGCCAGGGTGGTCTTGAACTCCTGACCTCATGATCTGCTCACCTCAGCTTCCCAAAGTGCTGGGATTACAGATGTGAGCCACCGCACCTGGCCGAATGGGCCTTTTTTAACGGGGAACCTCTGACTGTGGGAAAGGGACACTGCTGGTGGCAGTCCCCCACCTCCATTGCCCTGGTAGCCCATCTTGAAGTAGGGTCACAGCAGACATGTTGTCCGTGAGTCTCTTTCTGTAGGTCTGGTGCCCCTGTCTCCTATAGCGACTGATTTCCAGGTTGCCGCCTCTGGGGCGACTGGCAATGCCTAATTCTCCATGAGTCTGAGAACCAGGCTTGTGGTCCTCCTGGCTGTGGGGCCAGCCAGGTTCAATAACCTCTTCCTGACCTTGTGTGACTGGGTTCGGGGGCTGTCATTGCAGTGAGTGGCGGCCCTGGAACTGATAGCAAAGACAGTGCTGAGCTCAGTTCACTCCCACTGGGCCCGACAGCACTGGACACCCGGCCACTGCAGTCTTCTGCCTTGCTGGACAGCAGCAGCAGCAGCAGCAGTAGCAGTAGCAGTAACAGCAGCAGTTCATCTGGACCCAATCCTTCTACCTCCTTTGAGCCCATCAAGGCAGACCCCACAGGCGGTGAGTACCTGCCTCCCAGGGGCAGAGAGAGTCCAGTCTCAGTCCAGTCCTAGGTCAGAAACACAATTGGGGATGGAACCCAGCTCTCCTGTCAACCTTGTTGGACCAGAACTCTCTGCCAGCACCTCTGGGGCAGTGATGATGCCCTCTCTAACACCCCGTCCTGGACTAGCACAGAACTCCCTGCCCTCTCTTCAGCCCTCTCCTGCCACCCCTTGGAGCACCATTCTCTTGTCTCACTAATTTACACTTCTTTTTTTTTTTTTTTTTTTTTTTATTATTATTATTATTTTTTAAAGACGGGGTTTCACCATGTTGGTCAGGCTGGTCTTGAACTCCCGGCCTCAGGTGATCCACCCGCCTTGGCCTCCCAAGGTGCTTGGGATTACAGGCATGAGCCACCACGCCCGGCCACTAATTTACACTTCTATCACTTTCTCTCATCTTCTCTGTCTCTTTCTCTCTGCGCTCCTTGAAAAAGTAATCTCCATTCCACATCTTGATCTCCTAGTCATCTTTTAGGTTGCAGCAGTCACTCTGTAGCCCCAGTGTTACAGCAGTGCCACCCTTTTATTTATTTATTTATTTTTGAGATGGAGTTTCGCTCTTGTTGCCCAGGCTATAGTGTAATGGTGTGATCTTGGCTCACTGCAACCTCCGCCTCCTGGGTTCAAGCGATTCTCCTGCCTCAGCCTCCTGAATAGCTGGGATTACAGGCATGCGCCACCACACCTGGCTAATTTTGTATTTTTAGTAGGGATGGGGTTTTCTTGATTTTGGTCAGGCTGGTCTTGAACTCTTGACCTCAGGTGATCCACCCGCCTCATAGGCGTGAGCCACCACACCCAGCCAGTGGTGCCACTTGAGAAGCTGCCGAAGGCTTGCCAAGCCCAGCAGCCCTCCAGCGTGTTTTGCCTGGTGCTCTCTTGGTCCATGTCAATGTTCTTTTTTCCTTAGGCTTTACTGATATCAGCTCTTGGCTCTCCTACCTCACTGGCTTCTTTTTGAACTCTTCCTGGCACATCCTTAAACATTGGTGCTTTCGAGGGCTCTGCCCCATTCCACTCCTGGAGAGGGCTGCAGCTCTGGGTGAATGAATCCCCAACCACTGCCTGGCCTAGATCTTTCCCAGTCTGCACACTTTGGTGTCCAGCTGCCATCCTCTGTACGTCCAATGGACACTTTATTCCCGCCTGTCCTCGACCGAACTCAGTTTCCTTCTGAAGCTTGCTTTCCACCTCTGCGCACCCTACCGTTGGCCCTAGTTGTCCAGGCTTGACCCTTGGCTCTCACTCTAATTCCGTCTCCTTCTCCCTCCTTCTCCTGCTGCTCACCCCATGTCAGCTCAGCGAGGTCTGTCCCAGATGTCCCCTCCTGTCCTCTGGTATCCTCAGCACTCAGGATGACCCCTAGCCACCTCTGTTCTGGATTCTTCAGGATCTTTCTCTTTACCCTGACTGACAGAATGATCTTTCTGAAATGCAGGCCTGACAGAGAAATGTGGCATTTCTGTGTTTGCAAAAGTACCTTTAATGGCTCCTTGAGGGCCACCAGATAAGATCTGAACTCCTGAGCCTGGCATGTGAAATCCCTCGTGGTCCTCTCTAGTTGCATTTTCTTCTGCTTCCCCTGTGTCCAGGGGACTTCACTACAAATCCCCTGGCCAGAGATTTGTAGTGAAGTCATAACCCTGTGGCACCAGCACCTCTGCCAGCTCACCTGAGCCACGGTCTGGTCTCTGAGTCTTGCACAGATCAGGTGCTCAGCAAGGATGGGACAGATGGGGTACCTTCTATCAGACAGGGTGTACATGCTGAGCCCAGAAAGGGAAGGGAGTCTGTTGCTCTTCTGTGGCCTTTCCGAGTTAGAAAAGCTGTACCAATCACTTGCAGTGGGCCTTTGATACCCTGGGCTCAGCACTGAGGAATTCCAGTTTAGCAAGTGAGGCCAACCGTGCCAGGTTGGCCTAGGCAGGGCCTACGTCTCCTCAGCTGTGTGGAGCTACAGGGTGGGTTGCGTAGGATCCGAGGAAGGCGGGGGGATGTAGTGGGACCAAGCTGGACCTCTGTGCCCTGAGTATGGCTTTCTTGTTTTTCAGTTTTGGAACTCCCCCAAAGAGCTGTCAGAAATCTTTGATCCCCACACGAGGTAGGCTGCTGCATTCCTCCCTGGGGCTAGGGGTAAAGGACACAGCTTGTTGGGTCCTACGGCTGTTTTTTTGCCCTTTTGAGGACCTTGTGATGGTGCTTATGGTAAATGGGGCAAAGGGTGAAGTTCCTGATAGGCAGGTGGGGTTTCCTTTCCTGGGCTTTGGTGGGTGGAGAGGTGGGAACTGGAATGTTAGTAACTGAGCTCTCTCCATTCCCAGAGTGCATGAGCTCGGAGCTGCTGGAGGAGTTGATGTCCTCAGAAGGTGGGTGGCCCTGGAGGGTGGGAGTGGGTATGGGCTGGGGTTGGGCTGCTGCTGGGGGGAACCCTGTCCTAGGCCTGAGCCTAGTGTTCTCTGCAGTGTTTGCCCCCCTGCTCCGTCTTCTCCACCCCCCGGAGACCACGATTACATCTACAACCTGGATGAGAGTGAAGGTGTCTGTGACCTCTTTGATGTGCCTGTTCTCAACCTCTGATTGACAGGGACATGCCCTGTGTGGCTGGGACCCAGACTGACTTGGGGGTTGCCTGGGGACCTCCCCAACCTGACCCCTACACAGCTTGAGAGCCACAGACACCTGGCTTCTCCAGCCTCCCCTCACTGCACAGTTCTGGCCACAGCTCCCACTCCTACACTGGCACTTCTACTGTGCTCACAGAGCAGGGGAATGGGGCTCAGCCCCCCACCACTGTGGAGCCAAAGTGTTTGCTTCTCCTTTCTGCCGCCTTCCCAAGCCCAGGCTCAGTTGCCACCTAGTGGCACAGAACCGAAGAGCCGCCATCGCCCATCACCCCCCGCCCCCGTAGGGCAGCTTGTCCAGCCTCACTATCTTGCTCACGTGCCAGCTCCTTCCCCTAGGAGGGAAGGGTTGGGTGGAGCTGGGCACATGCCAGCACCACCCCTAGCTTCCTTCACTGTCCCCTACCCCCTGACCCTCCAGCACCTCCTGGCCCTCTCACGTGCCCCCTTCTGGGCCTTTAGCCCTAGAACCTGCAGGTGGTGGGGGGTGGCTACCAAGAAGGAACAGAGGTCTCTGGTGAGGAGTCTGGGTGGTCCAGCCCTGAGGATTGGCCCGGCCTGCTGCCCCATAACCCCCTCTTCATTTCTGCTTATTCATTTACCCTCATTTAGAGCCATTTGCAGAGATTTAGAAAGATTTACAGTAACGAATGGATTCCTATATAAAGATTATTTTTATACTTTTTGCAGCAAAAGGAAATTGTAATATTTGTACAGTGTCCAAGTGAATAAAAACCATGCCTAAGGCTAGCTCTGATGTGGTTCTTTCGGGACTCTCCTTAGGACTGGATTGGCTGTGGGACTGGGTGGGTCACCTTGCTGGAACTGGAGGTGGGAAGGCCTCCAGCAGCCTACCCTCCCCTCCCCAACCTGACGCACCTTAGTATAGGGCGGGGCCACCTCGGCGGGGCGGGGGCAGGCGGAGCCGTCCTACCTTCCTACCCCCGGACTCCAACCCGGAACTAGCCTCGCTCCCTTGGGAAGGCCGCGTTGCCCGGCCCTGAGCCGCAGCCTGGGCCGTGACTGCGGACACCGGGGTCAGGTATCGGAAAGAGGGACGAGCTCCTCGTCCCAGGGGCCCCAGACCAGGTGCGCCCCTCGGCCGCAGGTGCACGGTCTACGGAAAGTACGGGCACCCACACCCCGGCCGGACCATGGCGCCTCCGCGGAACGTGGTGAAGATTGCTGTCCAGATGCGTGACGCCATCCCGCAGCTCATCCAGCTGGACCAGGTCACCCGGCCGGCTCCGCCTCTATCTGCCCCGCCGTCCCACCTCCCCCGTCGCCCCCTGGCCCTCAGGGCCGTCCGCCCCACCCCCTCCCAGGCTCCTCCCCATTTCTTCCTGCCCCAGCCGCCAGAGTGACCGCTCCACTTGCAGGCGAAGCCCCTGGCCGCTGTGCTGAAGGAGGTGTGCGACGCGTGAGTACTGCCGGGCCAGAGCCTGCGAAGGGCGGTAGGGCAGGCGGGGCGGCGCCTCCTGCTGGCCTCGCTGAGCCTCGTGCCCCGCAGGTGGAGCCTGACGCACTCGGAGCGCTACGCCCTGCAGTTTGCGGATGGGCACAGGAGATACATCACTGAAAATGTGAGTCCCCCTCTCTCTCTGCCCTCCGACCCCTCTAACCCACCTGGCCCTGTTGTCTCCGGCTCTTCATCCCACTAGTGGAATGTGATCTTTTGCTGACCCCAGCCGCCCTCACTGACACCCCAGTTGATCAGTCCTCGGAGCCCTCCCCTGACCTCGCTGCTTTTCTGCTGTCTTCTCCAGAACCGCGCGGAGATCAAGAATGGCAGCATCCTGTGCCTCAGCACGGCCCCAGTACTGTCCCTCCCTGCCCGCCCTCCCCTTCCCTGCCCCTCTGCCCCAGGTCCAGAGGCCCCCATCCCAGCCCCGCCTCACACCACCTAGTGGACACCCGCGGCCGCACACTTCCAGGTCCCACCCTTACCTTGCCGAGCCTCTTCACTGCTGCTCCTGCTCCGCCCCTGCCAGGATCTTGAGGCTGAGCAGCTGTTGGGTGGGCTGCAGAGTGACAGTCGTGAAGGGCGCCGGGAAGCCCTGAGGTGCCTCGTCCCCGCTGGCCTCGGACATGACGTTTGCCAGGGAGGTCATCAGCCGTAATGGTCTCGAGAGACTAGGCACCATCATCGAGGATGGGGACGAGTGAGCACAGGGATGTGTGGGCTGGGGGAGATGGTGGTGCTTTCTGGTCCTGGTCCAGTCCTGCTCAGCCCCAGATGTCCCCCCCCCAGTCTAGGGGAGGTACTGGCCCTCAGCCTGAGGGCCTTCTCGGAGCTCATGGAGCATGGCGTGGTGTCCTGGGAGACGCTGACCATCCCCTTTGTGAGGAAGGTGGGTGAGCTTTCATAGGACAGCAGGTGGGAGCAGTGGAGCAGTGGAGCAGTGGAGCAGTGGTAGACCCGGCCTTCCATGGGGGTGAGGTGGTGACACCCCTTCCCCTTACAGGTGGTGTGCTACGTGAACATGAACCTCATGGATGCCTCCGTGCCGCCCCTGGCCCTTGGGCTGCTGGAGAGTGTGACCTTGAGCAGCCCGGCCCTGGGCCAGCTGGTCAAGAGCGAGGTGCCCCTGGATAGGCTACTGGTGCACCTACAGGTGTAAGCTTCTGGGGCTGGGGTCCAGATGTGGGGGAGCAGGGCTGGACCCTGAATATTCTGCTGAGCCCTTTTCTTGCCATAGGATGAACCAGCAGCTGCAAACCAAGGCCATGGCCCTGCTGACAGCCTTGCTGCAGGGGGCCAGCCCTGTAGAACGCAAGGTGAGTGTTGATCAGTGGCTGGATGGGGGCAGCACCCGGTGGGCACTGTCCACCCTGGGGAGAAATCATCTAAGTCCCCTTTCCATCCCCCTCAGCACATGCTTGACTACCTCTGGCAGAAAAACCTCGCCAGTTCATCTATAAGGTAGGAAGTGGTGGGCCAGGGAGACCACTCCACTCCTCCCTCCCCGTGAGTCCTCACTCATACCAGACTGGCTCTCCCACAGAACATCATCCACAGTGCGGTACCAATGGGCGACGAGATGGCTCATCACCTGTACGTACTGCAGGCCCTCACGCTGGGGCTGCTGGAGGCGCGCATGCGGACACCCCTGGACCCCTACAGCCAGGTATGTGTCTTTGGTGAGGACAAGGCAGGGGGTGGCTTGGAGCTTGGCCTTGAATCTATAATCATGTTCTCCTCCCTGACCACCTGCACTGACCCCAGGAGCAGCGGGAGCAGCTGCAGGTTCTACGCCAGGCTGCCTTTGAGGCAGAGGGGGGAGTCTTTGGGCGCTGGGCTGAGTGCTGACCGGCGACGTTCCCTCTGTGCCCGAGAGTTCCGCAAACTAGGCTTCTCCGTGAGTGTCCCCCTACCCAACTCCCCACCCCTGCCTCAGCCCAGGGCTGTTGTTCTAGGGGGCTGTGGCCCTTCTTGAACAGCCTGTGCCCCCTTCACCCAGAATAGCAACCCAGCGCAGGACCTGGAACGCGTGCCCCCGGTCTCCTGGCCCTGGACAACATGTTGTACTTCTCCAGAAATTCGCCTAGCGCGTACAGCCGGGTCAGTGACAGGGTAGGGTAGAGAGTGGCAGCATCCCCCCAGGCAGGGTCCCCATGGGCTTAGCCATGACTCCTCGCCCCATTCTCTGCCCCCGCCAGTTTGTGTTGGAGAACAGCAGCCGTGAGGACAAGCACGAGTGCCCCTTTGCCCGGGGCAGCATCCAGCTGACGGTGCTGCTGTGTGAACTGCTACGTGTCGGGGAGCCCTGTGAGTGGCCTGGACGGGGCACAGCGTGGCCAGGAGCAGGGGACGGAAGGGCAGAGAGGGCCAGGGGCTGCATGCACTTCTCCCTGAGCCCCTCCTGCCCCCCCGCTCCAGGCTCCGAGACGGCCCAAGACTTCTCACCCATGTTCTTTGGCCAAGACCAGAGCTTCCATGAGCTCTTCTGTGTGGGCATCCAGCTGCTGAATAAGACCTGGAAGGAGATGCGGGCTACACAGGAGGACTTCGACAAGGTAGGTGGGGGTGGGAGCTGGGAGTCCTGGGCCAGGGCAAGGGGTTGATCTGGGTACAGTGCTCAGGCCCTGAGCTGAGCTCGGGTGGCCCCAGGTCATGCAGGTGGTGCGGGAGCAGCTGGCCCGAACGCTGGCCCTGAAGCCCACCTCCCTGGAGCTCTTCCGAACCAAGGTGAATGCACTCACTTATGGGGGAGGTGCTGCGGCTGCGCCAGACTGAACGGCTGCACCAGGAGGGCACACTGGCTCCCCCTATATTGTGAGTTTGGGGTGATGGATCCCCCACTCCTAGCCCCACCTTCCCTGGTGCCCCCTGGGCTACTCCCCAGGTCGGATGTGCTCAGTGACACCCCTCTACCAGGGAGCTGCGGGAGAAGCTGAAGCCAGAGCTCATGGGCCTAATCTGCCAGCAGCGCTTGCTCCGCCTCTGCGAGGGGGACGCTTTTCCGCAAGATCAGCAGCCGGCGGCGCCAGGGTCTCTGAGTGGGCAAGGGCTGGGAGCGGGTGGTAGGCAGTGGGCAGAGGGCGGCTGGCTTTGGGTCAGGACCTCTCAGTGCTCCGGCCCTCTTCCCTTTCTCCACCAGACAAGCTGTGGTTCTGCTGCCTGTCCCCCAATCACAAGGTGCTGCAGTATGGAGACATGGAGGAGGGCACCAGCCCACCTGCCCTGGAGAGTCTGCCTGAGCAACGTAAGGCGGGCACGGGTGGGGGCCCGACACCTGCTCTCCCCCAGACCACCCTGAGCCCTAGGGCTGCCTGGGCCACAGTGCTCAGCCCAGCCTTCTTCCTACAGTCCCTGTGGCCGACATGAGGGCGCTCCTGACAGGCAAGGACTGCCCCCATGTCCGGGAGAAGGGCTCTGGGAAGCAGAATAAGGTGGGTGCAGCAGGCCAGGGGGCTCCTTCCTGCCCGCCCCTGCCTGCCCTGTCCCCTGCTCAGTGTCCCTCTTCCTTGCTTCCCCAGGACCTCTATGAGTTGGCCTTCTCGGTCAGCTATGACCACGGGGAGGAGGAGGCATACCTCAACTTCATTGCCCCCTCCAAGCGGGAGGTGAGTGTCCACCGGGCTTAGGTCGGCAGGTGGGCAGGGGGAGGCAGATAGGCAGGCCCTCACAGCTCTGTGCTGCCCCCAGTTCTACCTGTGGACGGACGGGCTGAATGCACTGCTGGGCAGTCCCATGGGCAGTGAGCAGACACGGCTGGACCTGGAGCAGTTGCTGAGCATGGAGACTAAGCTGCGTCTGTTGGAGCTGGAGAATGTGCCCATCCCTGAGCGGCCGCCCC
The DNA here is from genome assembly GCA_036589455.1 of Ateles fusciceps. Taxonomy (NCBI): domain Eukaryota; kingdom Metazoa; phylum Chordata; class Mammalia; order Primates; family Atelidae; genus Ateles; species Ateles fusciceps. The sequence continues at coordinate 22,724,870 of JAZHEH010003205.1, read as the reverse complement.
TGTGCCCCCACCCCCCACCAACTTCAACTTCTGCTATGACTGCAGCATCGCTGAACCTTGACAGTGTGGCTGGCCACGAGCCACAGCTGCAGCCACTGCGGCAGCCATGAAGGGCGGAGGGTAGAGGAGTGATGCACACTGACCAGCAGGATTGCTGCAGAAATAAAGTCTGCTTGGCTCTTGGGCTATGTTGAGCCAGCTCTGAACCTTGTGGGCTGAGCCTGTGACAGTGACAGTCTTCCCCTTCTACCTTCAAACTTAGCTGGCAGATAAGATGGGGCATTAGGCCCAGGACACAAACTTTGACAGTTACGGTTGAGGGGCTCGTGTTCTGAAGGGGGTGGGGACAGGTTGGGACCACTGCCCTCCTCCAAAATGAATCCTCAGCTTCCCTCCATGCTGGGCCTGTGGGAAGGGCTGGCCTGTAGTCTGAGGGCACCTGCCAAGGGAGAGCTGGGCTGCTGGCCTGCTGAGGGAGAAGTGGCAGGGCAGGAGGCACTGCCCCAATAGACACCTTCCTGCACAGCGTTAACAGTGGCCTAGTCTGGGAGCCATCTCCAGAAGGCTCCTGACAGTCTGACCCCAGTCCTCAAGCTTGTATGGCCCTGCCTGGTATCCTTTGTAAGACTTGGAGGTCTCTGGTGAGAGGCATGAAGGGAGAGAGTTGAAGCCAGGCCTACTTTCTGTAGAAGGGCAGGGTCAAGATTCCCAAGGGCATCCCCAGGCCAGTGCGAGGATGTGGGCTGATTCTGACAAGAGCTATTTCTGTGCAGGAAGCCCTGCTTCTGATTAAAATCTAACTCAGGGCTGGGCTCGGTGGCTCACGCCTGTACTTCCAGCACTGTGGGAGGCCAAGGCAGGCAGATCACCTGAGGTCAGGAGTTGGAGACCAGCCTGGCCAACAATGGTGAAATCCTGTCGCTACTAAAAACACAAAAATTAGCCAGGTGTGGTGGCTCACACCTGTAATCCCAGCTAGTTGGGAGGCTGAGGCAGAAGAAATGCCTGAACCCAGAGGCTGAGGTTGCACTGAGCTGAGATCATACCACTGCATTCCAGCCTGGGCAACAGAACAAGACTCCATCTCAAAAAAAAGACTTATCTCAGAGCCATGGGTGGGGTGGGGCCATAGACAGGCCAGAGTCCCTGGGGGCAGAAGCAGAAGGTTTGGTCACAGGGGCAGAGGCTACGGTCACAGACCCCAAGCCCTTGAGGAAAGAAGAGCTCATCAGTCCGTGGAGCTCACAGGGCAGGCTGAAGCCACTGCCCCTCAGACTTCTCCCTGCCACTCACCTCTTCTCTTCCTAGTGCCTCTAATATCATTTTTTGTTTTTGTTTTTTGAGATGGAGTTTCGCTCTTGTTGCCCAGGCTGGAGTGCAGTGGCACGATCTCGGCTCACTGCAAACTTCTGGGTTCAAGCCATTCTCCTGCCTCAGCCTCCCAAGTACCTGGGATTACAGGCGTGCGCCACCATGCCTGGCTAATTTTTTGTATTTAGTAGAGATGGGGTTTCTCCATGTTGGTCAGGCTGGTCTCTAACTCCTGAGCTCAGGTGATCCACCTGCCTCAGCCTCCCAAAGTGCTGGGATTATAGCACCAATACTGCTTTTAACCATCAACCTGGCTGACCATGACAACTCATGAGATGGCACTTCCTTTGGAGAATGTGCCAGAGGGCACTTGCTCCCCCTCTGGGGAGACACAGGGTCTGCTCTTCCCAGCACCAGACCCCACCCACTGGGGGCCCGGCCTCCCAACCAGGGCCTGGCCAGAGAGCAGGAGCCTGTGGCAGCGACATGTGGCTGGAAAGAGGCTGCTGCCAGGCTGTGCAGCAGAAGTTCCCTGGGCTGCCCTGGATTGGCCCCACCCCCAGTCCTCAACGGAGGCAACCCGGCTCAAGGCCAGGGTTGGGGACTGGGGGAGTCAAGGAGGCTGAGCTGCAGGGCTAGTTACTCACCCGGCCTCAGAGTGTTAGGGTCAGGTCAGCCCCTCCCACAAAGCGGGACTGGACGCAGGACACCTGGGGCATCTGGGCCTGGAAGCGCCTGACGGCGGCCATGTTGATGCCAGGGCACATGGCCACATCCAACACCCGGAGCTGCCTGCACGCCTGTCCAATGGCATCCAGTGTCCTGTGGGGGAGGCCACCAGATGAGTGCCTGGCCCGCCGTGGGACCCAGCCCAGCCCCTGCACCATGGCTCCATCTGCCCAGTGTCGTCGGACACACTCACTGCTCTGTGAGCTGACTGCAGCTGGACAGGTTGAGGTGCTGCAGCCTTGGCCAAGAGCCGGCTGCCTGGGCCCAGCCCTCGTCACTGAGGTGGCTGCAGTGACTCAGTACCAGGCGCTCCAGGCTGGGACAGCCCCTGGCCACAGCCACCAAGCCCTTGTCTGTGAGTGCTGGCAACAGGCTCAGGGACAACTGCTTCAGCTGGGGGAACTGGAGCACCTGCGAGGATGGGGGGGGTGGGTAAATCCCACTGGAGCCCAGAGTCTTGGCCCTTCCAGATCCTCCCACCCCAGCCAGGGCATGACCAGAGGCAGCAGAAGCCAATGAAAAAGGAACTCCAGGCCGGGCGTGGTGGCTCACACCTGTAATCCAAGCACTTTGGGAGGCCAAGGCGGGCGGATCACCTGAGGTTGGGAGTTCAAGATCAGCCTGACCAACATGGTGAAACCCCATCTTTATAAAAAAAATAATAAATAAATAAAAAATAAAAAAAAGAAAAAGGAACTCCAAGGTAAACTTTTTTCCAAGCAAAAAGTGGGTTTTCCCAGGCTCCTGACTTCAGCCCTAAGATCCTCAGCCTACCCATACCCCCAGCCCCACACCTTGGCTAAACTGGCATCAGTCAGTTTGCTGCAGGCTGTGAGGTCCAACTCTTGCAGGGCCCGCAGCATGAGTAGGGAGGGGCCCTGTGGCTCGGGATCGGGGTCCTTGGTGCCTGAGGCCTGATGCTCCAGCTCTGCGTGTGGCTGTGGGAAGAAGCCCTTGTTTCTCAGGTTCCTCCTGAGTTTGCCCTTAAATGCTCCTGCAAAGAGACTTGGGAGGGGCAGGAGGGCAGCTGAGTCCAGGGGCCACCCTGCCCTCCAGGACCTCAAGAGTCCCGCACCTGGGTCCTGTGCATAGGCTCCCCTAGCCCCAGAAGACCCCAGTCACAGAGCTCCTTGCACCAAGCCAGGCGAAGGACTGAGAGGTGGGTGAGGTAAGTGCAGATGGCCTGCAGGGTCCGGTTGGTGAGGGCCACACAGGAGGACAAGTCTAGCACCCTGAGGCCTGGGCCCAGTGCTGGGATCATGGAGACCACTGAGGAGTCCTAGGAGGGAGGGAGGAAGGAGACAGGATGGAGCGGCAGCTGGTGCCTATGACACCTGGCCTGGCACAGGTAGCTAGGAAGGGTCTGTCCAAGGTTCCCAACCCACAGGCAGGAGGGAGCTACCAGAGGGTCCCAGTAAGGAAGCAACATGGCCCCTGTGCTGGTAGTGAAAGGTGGGCGTAGATAGGGTAGTAGACAGGGAGTAGCCATGGGGGTTGCCACAGGAAAAAGGCCTGGACTATGGCTGGGGCAGGAAGCATACAGGTGGCAAGGTCTAGGGTGGCCGCCCTGCCTATGCTCCCAGCCCCTGCCAAAGGAGTGGATGAGGCCGCCTCAGACCACAGCTCACTGGACCAGCCAGTTGACTCTGCTGAGCCAATTGAGGTGGAGCTGCCAGCTGCCAGGGCAGTTAGGGAAGGGGAGCAGGAGCTGGAGGCTAGTTTGTAGAAGGATGCACAGAGGGGAGTTTCGAAGACACAAGAACGTGAGGCCTGGAGGCAGCAGCTGAGACATGCTTGGTGGCAATGGGAAGGAGTGGGGCCAGGAAGAGAGGCGCTTGGAGGGGAACAAGATGGAGGAACGGTTTTATGTTGAGAATGCCCTGCTCAAATGGACAGGTTGAAGAAATAATCCACTAAAGAGGGATGGACTGACACTACCAGGATAGGGACGCCACCCAGAGGGACAGCGCTGAGCCCTGCTGAAGGGCCTGGCCTTGGCCAGGAAATGACCCTGCTACTCCTGTCACATCACCCTGCAGGGCCCACCCCAGCGCCTTTCTCAGTGCTCCTTCCCTGCCTTCCTTGCCCATCACTCCCTTTCTTCAGCCCTCCTAGCTCCAGAACACTCGTCCTCAGCACTCCTCCCCAGACACAGCTGTCGCCACGCACTTGGCACGTGAGCTGTTGGCTGCCTCGTGGGCTGGGCCACCCTGGCTGCTTGGATCTCCTAGGCCCAGAATAGGGGCTTTGGGGAGGTGTGCTGGCAGCAGCAGCAGCTGTCTAAGCTCCTGTCCTCCTCCAGATTGGGTCCCAAGTTCATTTCCAACTGCCAGTGGTGGGCACGAACACTGGGGGAGCCCCCTCCCTGGTGCCGTAGGCCGCCCACTACCCCCACCACCCTGGTTCCCCCCTCCTGCCATCCCCAGCCCTGGAGAGGAAGGAAGGGCATGATGGTGCGCTCACCTTCAGCGAAGAGCAGTGGGCCAGGCTGAGGAAGGCCAGATGTGGTGGAGCCCAGGGCCCGGGCCAGTCCCCGCCCTCTCACCAGGCAGCACTTGGCCATGTCAAGGCTCTGCAGCTCCCGTAGGCCACCCAGGGCTGTACATCCTGCATCTGTCAGCCGTTGCAGCTTCCCCAGGCTCAGGTGCCGCAGGTGCCGCAGGCCCCGGCTCACAGCCAAGAGTGCCCCATCAGTCAGTTCTGAGCAGGCGCTGAGGTCCAGGGAGGTAAGGCCTGGTTGCTGGAGGCACAGGGTGGCCACAGCCTCCGTGAAGAGGTCCCAGCAGCTGTGCAGGCTCAGCTCCAGCAGTTGCAGCCCAGCTACCTGGCTCAGGGCCCGAAGGGCCTCGGGTGGTAAGCCAGTGCCACTCAAGTCCAGGGCATGCAGCCTGCCAGCCCGCTCCTGCACGAATCGCAGCAGGTTGTGGAAGGAGAACTGAGAGGGAGAGGAGTCCTGGGGGCTGATGCAGCCTTGGGCTGGCTCTGGCTCGAAGGTGAGGTGGCAATAGGCCAAGGAGAGGTGCTCCAGGCTGGGGGCACAGCTGCTGAGCCGGTTGAAGCTGAGGTCAGCCAGGTCCCACAGGCCAGCCAGGTTGAGCTCATGGAGGCCACTCAAGGTCTGCCGGATGCTGTGTGTCGTCTCGGGCTGAGCCAGCAGTGTGCCTGAGGTGGAGGCTATTGCAGCCACTGAGGTCAAGGACACGCAGAGTCAGGCAGCCCAGGGTCAGGTCTACAAAGGAGGCCTCTGTGGGGCTGCCCCCCACCCAGGGACAAGCTCTGCAGGTGCGGGCCCAGGTGGTAGGCAACAGATTGTAGCACCTGGTGTGAAGCTGGAGAGCCATCCAGGTTGGTCAGGCTGATGCAGCAGACACTCTTGAGGCCCAGGTTCTTGATGGCCGAGAGGGAGGCAGAGGACATGGGGATGTTGTACTGCACGTCTCTCTACAGAGCAGCAGCAGGCCTGGGGTAGCCCTCTGGCTTCAGAGGGTGCTGGGCATTGGGTTTGGTGACAAGTCACTGGCCAGAGGTTGGGGGCAGGTCAGGGAAGGGCCCTTCCCACAATGGGGGACCCACCATAGTGTTTGGTGTCATGTGTGGTAAGCGGGGTGTGGGTAGGAAGTGGGAGCTGGGGTTCAAAGGAGATGACCATCAGAGGACGATGGGAAGGTTAGTGATGGACAGGATGGGATGCCAAGGGAGGGGCGGGGACAGAGTGGGGAGTTGGCATGTTGAGCACAGGAGGGCTGAGATGAGACTAGAGGAAGCCCAGTGAAGTCCCCAGGGCGTGGGAGGGCAAAGCATGCTGGACCCCAACCTTTAGGACATTCAGAAGGAGGCCCTGAGATCCATGGACTCAGCCTCCTACTCCAGGGATTTGGCATAAGCTAAGCAGCTGGCCTCGCCCACTTTCTAGAGAGCATAGCCTTCCAAACAGTGGAAGGTGGGAGAAGTGAGGGAGGTGTCACTCACCACATCCTCTATGGCCCAGGTGCCAGAGGTCTGGGGCAGGCAGCTAGGCCTAAGTACCCTGGTGGTCTCTGAGAGTCTGTCACATGAATGTTTGCAAAAATGGGTTCTGTGTGTAAGAAAAAAAAATGTGTGTGTGTGTGTGCATGTGCATGTTTGTGTGTGCATGAACACATGGAACTGCCTGGTATTGGGCCCTGGATGATCCAGAGTTCAAGATGTGTGATCCCCGCGGCACATATCCGGAGGGGACATCTATCTGTCAAGGTAAGGACGCTGAAGCCTTCCATTTCTGTGGGTGGGAGCTAACAGGACACACCTCACCTGTCCTAAGGAAGTTAAGCTGGCTTTGAGTAGAGGAACAGGGGCATGAGAACGGAGAGTGCACAGCTGGAGTCAGGTGGGACCCAAGTGAAAAACTCAAGGCTACATGGTGGGAATAAGTTGGCTTGTGCAGGCATTTAGAAGCTCCAAGCTAAGGAGATATCTTTAAAGAACTTTTCCTGATATTGCACTGGAGTGAGCCAAAGGGAAATCGTATGTGTGGAGCAGATCTTTGGGGGAGAGGGAGAAGAGGGCTTGGCTTCTAAAATCCTTGCTCCATCTCCCTACCTCTTGTCCAGGTTGCAGGCATGTGGTACTCAAAGAAGCCTCTTGTTTGAATCAACATGCAGGAAAGAAAGCTCCCCTAAACCTGTCTTGTCAGTAACTGCAAAAACAAGCTGCTGTTTCTGTTGGTACCCCACAGACCATCATCAAAAGGGAATCCAAGCCAAGTATAGTGGCGCACGCCTGTAATCCCAGCACTTTGGGAGACTGAGGCAGGTGGATCACTTGAGGGCAGGAGTTTGAGACCAGTCTGGCCAACATGGTGAAACCCCATCTCTACTAAAAATACAGAAATTAGCTGGGTGTGGTGGCACATGCTTGTTATTCCAGCTACTTGGGAGGCTGAGGCAGGAGGATCACTTGAACGTGGGAGGAGGAGGTTGCAGTGATCTGAGATTGCACTGCTACACTCCAGCCTGGGCAACAGAGCAAGACTCCATCTCAAAAACAAAAACAAAAAACAAAATGGAATGCAAAAGGTAGAAGCTGACTCACAGGATGTGCTCCTACAAGATACTTATCAACAGGATTCTCCCAGGAGGCACAGGACTCATTCCCAGGTGTAGAGAGACCAGTCTGGCAGAGATAAGTGGCACCCATGGCTGTCATGATGGGAAGGAGCAGTGTAAAAGAAAGAAACCAGCTCCTGGCCTCTTTCACAGGAACCAGGGTTCAGCCAGGTTCCCCTTCCAGCCCCTACTTCTGGAACATGGTCATTCCAGATGAGAGGGGCACTCAACACAGGTCTAATCATGGGCAGTGGGTCGGGGTCTCAGGTGAAAGGGGGGCTGGGAAGATCCCAGTGTGTGAGGGTGGAGAGGGTGATGAAAGACCAGAGAGGAACGGAGGCCATGCCTTCAGTCATTCCCAAGCCCTGTAAGCTAGACAACTCCATTGGATGCAGATGAGAGGAAACTGTGGCTGGGGCAGGTGGGGCAGAGCTGGTTGTGAGGCAGCACCTGCTCCCCCCACTCATATCACTGAGGAACCCCTGAAAGTCTGCAGGCCCCAGCTCTGGTGACACAGCAGCTTCAGGGGCTCAGCCTGACTTCTTTCCTTCCCTTCATTCTGGAGCCTGGCTGGCCAGGAAGGGTCTCTTCTCTCCCACTGCCTCCCTATGAACCAGGTCAACAAAAGACCAAGGGAAGACTCTGGCAGTGTCCCCAGGGCTCAAGTCCACGGCTGGCTCTTGGCAGCAAAGCCACCTGATAAAGAAGTAGGCCTGGCTTAAAGGACTTCCAGCTCTGGGGATACAGAAGAGGCTTGAGACCATGTCCTGGTGGGATGGGGGAGGCCTCTAAGCCACCTCCCAGGTGGTCTACCCCGCTCCTGAGGTCACCTGGACTTAAAACTGCAGGAGTTGGCCGGGCACAGTGGCTCACACCTATAATCCCAGCACTTTGGGAGGCTGAGGCAGGCAGATCATGAGGTCAGGAGTTTGAGACCATCCTGGCCAACATGGTGAAACCCCGTCTCTACTAAAAATACAAAAAAATCACCTGGGCATGGTGGCAGGCACCTGTAATCCCAGCTACTCTGGAGGCTGAGGCAGGAGAATGTCTTGAACCTAAGAGGCGGAGGTTGCAGTGAGCCGAGATCACGCCATGGCACTGCACTCCAGCCTGGGCAACAGAGTGAGACTCTGTCTCAAAAGAAAAAAAAAAAGAGTAATCACAAAATCATTTGGGAAATGCCCTGAACCTGCTACAAGTGATGCATGTACCTTGACTGTGGGAGGCCAGGGTTTTGGTGTACCTAGTGAGTACCTAGTGTTGTACCCAAACTGAGACTGCAAGCCTGTGTACACACTTGGAAAGCCACGTGACAGAGAAAATGGCCCTCCGCCCTGCCTGGTACAGGATTCCAAAGCTACCATGCCTGTTCTCCAGGAGGCCATTGGGAAAATGTATGTCCTGGAACCTGGGGCATTGGTCTCTAGAGAGGAGTTAGACTGGTGGGTCATTCAGAGGCTGCTCCAGGACTTCGTAAGTCCCTCAGGCATGGAGGAGGGAAAGAGCGGTCTTCAGCTATTGCTTCACAGGGACCAACCAGCAGCAGGCAACCAGGGCTCCCTACAAGAATGGGCATAGCTGGTGCATGTGGGGGCTCTGCCTTTGCCAGCATCCTTATTGGAGAAAATTGGGATTAAGGGGAACAGGAGGGACTGGTCAGAGAGAATAAGTCACCAAGACCAGCATCCTAGCTCAGTTTGGTGAGACACCGGCTCCAGCTTGGCCTTGGTAAGCCAGTGTCTTCCACAGCACCTAACTGGCACTTAACTGGTACTGCCTCAGTATCCACCTGCGCGTGCCCGAGCCCTGGGAGCTGGTTCTTGACCGCAGGGTCCCCGCAGGTGCTCTCTGGCACGTGGTGGTGATGCCAGGTACCTGTGCTCCCAGGCCTCCCAGTGCTCCCAGCCCAGGTGGGGCTGAGTTCTGCAGAGGCACCAAATGGCTCTTTGTCAACATTCCTTTTTTCTTTTTCTTGTTTTTGGTTATCCCAAGGCTCTTTTATCTGTCTCTGTCAACATTCTATCTGGAGCACACGGTGAGCTGGAGCAGCTCCAGCTCTAAAACACTGACTCCGGCTTCCTTCTCCTTCCTCCAGCCCTCACCCCTACTCCAATCCTATCTGTGCCCCAGGGCTTGGCTGCCCCCTCGGCCTCCTCTGACTGCCCCATCTTTGCTGGGCTCCATGAGGCTTTGCCCTGTAACAACCTCTCCTCGGGGTCCTTGGTGCCCTTGCCTCAGTTGTGCTGCTGTGCCCATTCTCCTGGCCCCGCCAGAGCTGGTGAGACCTACTGCCTCCTCTGAGTCTGTACCAGGGATACAGAACTCCATCCAGGAAGTCATGGCCTCCCTGTTCCCTTCCCACCCCCCAACAAGATTTCTCTCCATGCACCCTACCTCCCCAGCTCCTGGCCGTACTGATATACCCTCCCCCTCATCCAGGATTCTCACAGATGACCATCAAGTGGGAAGTCCCTCCCTTTCTCCATTCATGTCCACTAGCTGCCTCCAGGCAGGGCCCATCCATCTGAACCTTCCTCCTTCTCCTGCTCTTTTGCTTCCAGGAGACCCCTTCTCCTGGCCTCTTTCTCCTCCAAGAACCCTGCTGTTTATGCCTTTCCACTGCTCCTTCTTCAGAGACCACAAATATCCCAGAGTCTTAAACTGTAAGTAAAAGCCTCCCTATATCCTGGACTCCCTCCTCTTGCCTCTCTTCTCTCTCCCCTCCCTCTATAGCCATGCTTCTTGGAAGCACACAGGCACAGGCATGCCCGCTGTCCGGCCACTCTGTGCCCCTCACCCCTCCACACTGGCCCCCACAGGATCACACATTCCTGGCAACGGCTCCCTCCAGCAAGGTCACCAACATGTGGGGACTTTGCCTTAGACCTCCCACAAAGGTTCTCTCTGCCATGCCACCTGCTGCATGGCCAGCAGTTACTCCCCTTGATGCCATCTCCCACTGGGGTTCTGCAACTCTGCCCTCCTGGCTTTCCTCCTACCTTCTAGCCTGCTCCCCCATCAGGCTCTTTTGGGGTCAAGAAGAAGAGAGATCCAGTCCATAGATGAGGAGGTTCCCCATGGTTTGTTCTATCCAAAAACCACACACACACAATCTTTGCATCCCCTCCAAGTGTACCCTGGCCAACTGCATTTTGCCCCATGGGGCCATCATTCCAACTACTGTCTTTCTGATCCACATCAGTGTCCTGAACGCTCAGACCCTGGGAGTCAAGTGCCTGATTGACCTCTCTCCAGAGAGCACAATGCGATACTCCAAATCTGAATTCATCATCTCATCCTACAGCTCTGCTCCTTCTAGACTCTTCCCACCTTCTACCAAGCCACCCAAGTGGGAAATCTGGGAGTGATCCTAGAATCATCCCTCATTCCCCACATCCACAACAACCCAAGTCCCTTCCGCTCTGTTTCCCTGATACGGTGAAACCTGTCCCTGTGCTCCAACCTCACTGCTTCTGCCCTAGCTGAGGTCTCCTTACTGTATGCCACTAGCCTTACAGCTGCTTCCTCCAAGCTCAGATGATGGCAGCTTCCTCCTTATCAGGTCCTGGCCTCCAGTTTCTCTGGCTTCAGTCTCTCTTGGGTTTTGTCACCGGCTGATCCTTCCAAAAGGCGATTCTGCCTGTGCTCTCCAGACCCTTTGCCAGTTCTGCATGCCTCTGGGACACAGGCTAAGCTTCCTAGGCTGGCATTCAAGCCCTTCTAGGACCCAGACCTGCTTCTTCAGCCAAGTTCTTCCCATGCCTGTTCCCTTCCTCCCAGCCCTGGCTCTGGGGCTGCCACTTCTCATCATTGTCCTGCACCGTACACCTCTGCTCAGTGGCTTTTTCTGTTCTAGGGGTTCCCACCCCTTACCTGCTCCTATTGGCCTATTTGGCAAATGTTTATTCCTCTCTCGAGTCTCAGGCCAAGCACCTCCTTCTCCATGGGGTCTTTTCTGATTTTTTCCCTGCATCCCTGATGCACCTCACACAGACTTGGAATGCAGTACCCTAGCCTCTTTTGCTTATCTGTGCTCACCACACACTCCCAAGCTCTGTGTCTTCCTCACTTCTGCCTCCCCCAGTGCCCAGCACAGTGCCTGGCACAGCAGAAACATTTGAGTAAGGCTGCCCACAGCCTCTCCATGTGTCTCTGGTAATTTTCTGTCTTCCTTCTGTCCTGTGACTGTTCTTCTTTTCTTTTCTTTTCTTTTTGAGACGGAATTTTGCTCTTGTTGCCCAGGCTGGAGGGCAATAGCATGATCTCGGCTCACTGCAACCTCTATCTCCCAGGTTCAAGCGATTCTCCAGCCTCAGCTTCCAGAGTAGCTGGAACTATAGGTGCCTGCCACCATACCCAGCTAATTTTTGTATTTTAGTAGAGATAGGGTTTCACTGTATTGCCCAGGCTGGTCTTGAACTCCTGACCTCGTGATCCACCTGCCTTGGCCTCCCAAAGTGCTGAGATTACAGGCGTGAGCCACTGCGCCTGGCCCTTGTGACTGTTTCAACCCTCTCTGCTGAAGCCCTAGCCTCTATGTCTCTCTTCACTCTCCTGAGACAACCTGGCCTCCAAATCCACTGAACAAAGGGGCTGCTGAGGAAGGAGATGCCTCTGGGGAATGTCTCTGCAAATAGCTCCATGTTTCCACCCTCACCTCTCTGCTTCCTCAGGAAGAGGTGACATCCTTTTTTTTTTTTTTTTTTTTTTTGAGATGGAGTCTTACTCTGCCACCCAGGCTGGAGTGCAGTGGCTCGATCTCAGCTCACTGCAACCTCCACCTCATGGGTTCAAGTGGTTCTCCTGCGTCAGCCTCCCAAGTAGTTGGGATTACAGGCGTGCGCCTCCACACCTGGCTAATTTTTGTATTTTTAGCAGAGATAGGGTTTCACCATGTTGGCCAGGCTGGTCTTGAACTCCTGATCTCAAGTGATCCACCCACCTCAGCCTCCCAAAGTGCTGGGATTACAGGTGTGAGCCACCATGCCCGGCCTATTTATTTATTTACTTTTTTTATTTTGAGACGCGGTTTTGCTCCTGTTGCCCACGCTCAAGTGCAATGGTGCAATCTTGGTTTACTGCAACCTTCGCCTCCCAGGTTCAAGCAATTCTCCTGCCTCAGCCTCCTAGTAGCTGGGATTAGAGGCGCCTACCACCACACCCAGCTAATTTGGTATTTTTAGTAGACATAGAGTTTCTCCATGTTGGTCAGGATGGTCTCAAACTCCCGACCTCAGATGATCTGCCCGCTTCGGCCTCCCAAATTTCTAGGATTATAGGCGTGAGCCATCATGCCTGGCCTGCCCTACTTATTTTCTTCTTTCCATGGAGAAATTTCTTGCCAGTGAGGTCTTGGCTTTTTTTCCCAGATGTCAAATATCGCTGAAGCCATTGGGCCTCCTTGGATAGCATATCTTATGGACACTATTTGTTCTTCACTTTGCTGGGCTTTTTGTGGGATCTGACATTGTTAATCATCCATTTAATCCTTTACTTATGTATGTAGTTATTTTTTTTAGAGATGGGGTCTCGCTATGTTGCCCAGACTGGAGTGCAGTGACTATTCACAGGTGCAATCCCACTACTGATCAGCACGGGAGTTTTGACCTTTATGTATTTATTTATTTTTTGAGACTAAGTCTCACTCTGTTGCCCAGGCTGGAGTGCAGTGGCATGACCTCGGCTCACTGCAATCTCTGCCTCCCGGATTCAAGCGATGCTCCTGCCTCAGCCTCCTGAGTAGCTGGGACTACAGGTATGAGCCACTACGCCTGGTCTCATTCAATCCCTTAAATGCTCTCCTGCCTATGACGTCTGTGTCCTCCTCTCTCTGGGATCTCCTCATCCCCCTTTTGGGTGTCTCCTTTCGGTGCCCTTAGACTGGTGTCCTCCCCTGGGGCTTCTCTGTGGCCTGCTGCTCCTATGGCTCTGCATGTTCTCCCCTTGGGGAAGGTACTCAGATTTGTGGCTTCAACTGCCACCCATTCTTCAATTACACCCAAATCTATATTTATTATCCAGACATTTCTCTGGAATTCCTCACCCAGAAATGCAACTACCAGATGGATCTCAACATCTAGATTCTCACACTTCAGCATGTTCAAAATCAAATTCCTTTGGACAATGAGATCAATGACACTGTATACATAATTCAACAACAGAACCTACTTATATACCCACATTTAATATGGGACAGAGGATTCCAACCCAATAGGGAAGGAGAAGATTAGATGTAAATGGTGTTCAGGCTCTTTGAAAATTAATCAGTTTAGCTTCTTACCTCATAATATAAATCTAAATAAATTTTACCAATGAAAACATTAACACAAAAATTCAAACCAGAAAGCAGAAGAAACAACTTTGCTGTAAACCTAAAACTGCTCTAAGTAATAAAGTCTACTTAAGAAAAACAGAAGAAAAAAAAAGAAAAACAGAAGAAAAGGGTGAAAGGGCAAGGAATCATTAAGTTTAGAAAACAACGAAGGAAGTGAAAAAGGAAAGGATATTCAGAATTAACAACACAGAATTTTTTTTTTTTTTTTTTTTTGAGACAAAGTCTCGCTCTAGTTGCCCAGGCTGCAGTGCAATGGCGCGATCTCAGCTCACATCAACCTCCTCCTCCCGGGGTTCAAGCCATTCGCCTACCTCAGCCTCCCAAGCAGCTGGGATTACAGGCATGTGCCACCACATCTGGCTAATTTTTTGTATTTTTAGTAGAGACAGAGTTTCTCCATGTTGGTCAGGCTGGTCTCGAACTCCCAACCTCAGGTGATCCACTGACCTTGGCCTCCCAAAGTGCTGGGATTACAGACACGAGCCACCATGCCTGGCCAACAACACAGAAATTTAACTTCTGGGCTAGACATGGTGGCTCATGCCTGTAATCCCAGAACTTTGGGAAGCTGAGGTGGGCAGATCTCTTGAGTCCAGGAGTTTGAGATGAGCCTGGGCAACATGGTGAAATCTCCTCTCTGGTAAAAATATAAAAATTAGTCGGGCATGGTGACATGCATCCATAGTCCCAGCTACTCAGGAGTCTGAGGTAGGAGGATTACCTGAGCCTGGCGAGGTCGAGGCTGCAGTGAGCTGTGATCGCATCACTGCACTCCAGCCTGGCGATAGAGCAAGACTCCGTCTCAAAAAAAAAAAAAAATTAAATTAAATTTTTAAAAAGAGGCCAGCTGCAGTGGCTCACGCCTGTAATCTCAGCACTTCGGGAGGCTGAGGAGGGCGGATCACGAGGTCAAGAAATCAAGACCATCCTGGCCACCATGGTGAAATCCCATCTCTACTAAAAATAGAAAATTAGCTGGGCGTGGTGGCACGTACCTGTAGCCCCAGCTACTTGGGAGGCTGAGGCAGGAGAATCACTTGAACCTGGGAGGCGGAGGTAGCAGTGAGCCAAGATCACACCACTATACTCCAGCTTGGCGACAGAGCAAGATTCCATTGCAAAATAAATAAATAAATAAATAAATAAAAATTTAAAAGAGGCTGGGCACAGTGGCTCATGCCTATAATCCCAGCACTTTGGGAGGCCAAGTGCAGAGCACTTGAGGTCAGGAGTTCGAGACCAGCCTAGCCAACATGGGGAAACCCCGTCTCTATTAAAAATAAAAATAAAAAATTAGCTGGGCATGGTGGCAGGTACCTGTAATCCCTGCTACTTGGGAGGCTGAGGCAGAACTGCTTGACCCCAGGAGGCAAAGGTTGCAATGAGCTGACATCACGCTACTGCACTCCAGTCTGGGCGACAGAGTGAGACTCTGTCTCAAAAAAAAAAAAGAAAAGAAAAGAAAATGTCCATACAATAGTTAAATGGATACAGAACATGAATAAACAAAAGGGGGAAATACAAAGGGTGAGCTAATGAGAAAAACAGTGCAACTTCACTAATAAACAAATCAAAATTAAAACAATGAGCCATCACTGCCTGCCTTTCAAACTAGCCAGATGTCTGCATTCCCCTCCTGGCTGGCCTCCTCCCTACTCTGTCTCACTCTTCCAGTCCACTCTGCACTGCAGAGTTCTAATACAAATCACACTGTGTCACTCATCTGCCTAACGGTCTCCTCAATGGTCATCAGGAGAAAACCAAGCTCTGTTGCCTGGTACATCTGCCAGCTTGCAGCCTGACCCCATTCTAGCCTCATCTCCTGCCATATCTCAGTTTCAGCCACACGGAACTTGTGCGATTGTTTCTAAAAGTATTCCACACCATGGTGCCTTCACTTGTGCTATTACTGATCCCAGAAGCCCAACCTTTCTTCTCATCCTGTTCCTTCAGGAAGCCTTCCCTGACACCACCAGTCTCCTCCGGATGTCCTTCTTTATGTTCCCGTCGAACTCTTTTGCCCCAGTGTCATAGCGCTGAGCACACAATAGCATGATCATTCATATTACTTGTCTTTCTCCTTCACTGGAATGTGAGCTCCTTAGGGAACTGGGTCTTTTTATCTGTATAGCCCCAGCACTGTACCCAGAGCCAATTATGTATGAATGTATTTATATGTATATGTATGAGTATATCTGGATGGATGGATGGATGAATACATGGATGGAGATACATGAGCACGGCCACGAGTAAGCTGAAGTGAGAAACAACTGAGGACGGGACAGGGGAGGGTAGGTGCCTTACCTCCCAAAGGGCATTCTGGGCTGCACGGTACCAAGCCCAACTCAAAAGGGAGGCCTCTTTCTGATCTGACAGAGGCAGGAAGCTCAGAATATATGTGAGCATCTGAGGGAAAAAGACAGGGCATTGGGGGCTGTTAGAGCTGGGAGGTCTTTGGAACCAACTCCAGCTGATAGTACCATGGGTCTGAGGGCACCAGAGCACTGACTTAGACTTTATCTTGGATGTGAAGCTTCACGAAGCATTCACTTCCCTGCTCCAGGCTTCAGGTATCTTTACTGTGAACAAACCTTTCCTGAGCTGGATACAGGCTTGCAATGAGTGATAAGAATCAAACTTCCTGCCTAGCTGGGTAGAAAAAGCCTGGGCATTGAGGCCAAATAAACCTAGTTCAGATCTCTACTCTGCCGACTGACCTCTCTGAACTTTGTTTTCCTTATCTGGGAAATGGCAGTTGTAGTGAGATTAAATGGGTTATTGTGAGAATTAAAGAACACAGCCAGCTGGGTGTGGTGGCTCACACCTGTAATCCTAGCACTTTGGGAGGCTGAGGCGGGTGGATCACCTGAGTTCAGGAGATCGAGACCATCCAGCCTGATCAACATGGTGAAATCCCTTCTCTACTAAAAATACAAAAATTTGTCAGGCGTGGTGACACATGCCTGTAATCTCAGCTACTTGGGAGGCTGAGGCAGGAGAATTGCTTGAACATGGGAGGCAGAGGTTGCAGTGAGCCGAGATTGTGCCACTGCACTCCAGCCTGGGCAACAAGAGTGAAACTCCGTCTTTAAAAAAAACAACAAAAAACGGAACATAGCCAAGTATCTTGCATAGGACCTAGAGCACAGCAGGCCAGGTATGCTCACTCTGATTCTCAGGAAATCATACTTGGTCCTTCTGCCCTCATGGCTCAGGCTCTGAGACCCTGCTCTTTTTCCATCTTCTCCACTGCCACCTTGCCCTCTCCACTGGTTGTTAAGATTTGATCCCAGCAAGACCTATCCTGGGAGGCTCAGGCCCTTCCCCTACCTAGGGGGTGGTGTGGTTCAAAGCCCTAAACAGAACTGGGGGAAGGGGTTGCCACTGAGGCCTAGAATGATTTGATATTAACTATTCTTTTCTTCTGGAATCTTCCTTCCTGCATCCCAATTGCCTCGTTTTTGGATTCTTCTGTGGCTCCTAGGACTCAGACCTGAGTCTTCTGGTTTTCTGTTTACCAACACAGGAATAACCAACAATTCAATATTCCCATATTGTCTTATTATCCAAATGCTAATCCATATTGCCAACTGTCCATGCAAACGTTTAGCCATCGATTTAATCTCAACCAAAACTCATATTCTACCCTCAGCCCAAAACAGCCCCTCCCAACTTCCCCTTCAATGCCAACAGTGCATCCACCTGATAACACTTTGGACTATTCAAGCCCTTCTGTCTCTTCCTCCCAGATACAGGTGTAATGCATATGCTTTAGGCCAGGCTAAGCAAGACTCATTCAAATTCCAGCTCCAATACTTCCTGTCATAGTGCTGTGTGACCTTAAATAAGGTACTTGACCTCTCTGAGTTTCAGTTTCCATATCTATAAAATAGGGATACTTAAAAAAAAATCTAGATCATAGCTTTATGGGATTAAATTTTACATATATATAGTGTGTTCATGACAACTAGATGCTCCATAAATGGTTGCTGGATTGCTGTTAGTAAAATCTCTACCTTTGCAACCTCCCCCACCTCAGTAGTTCAGATTTCCACCACCTGAAACCTGGATTCCTTCCACAATCTCCCACCTGAACTCTCTGCCTCCAAGTTCATCCTTGCTAATACATTCTGCACACTGTCACAAGGTTAATTTTTCCTATAAAACAGTTTTCAGTTTCAGCTCACCCCTGCCGTAAACCTTCGGGTTCACCAGTACTCTCAGGACAGTCTCCACTCCTGGATCAGCACTGTCAGGTGTCCGTGCCTAATTGGACTTGCTGGTCCCCCGAACTTCCCCAATCCAGTCTCCCTACTGTCCTACAAACACAGCATATCTATTTCCTTTTGCCTATGTGGGCTTTTCCCTGGGATGCCCTTCCTGAAGCTTGACTTCACCAACCCGTTGTGATCGCTCCTTCCCTTCTCAGATGCCAAGCACATAGGCACAGTGCTCAGCCAATACTTACTGGATTAAATTAAGGATGGACAGTCCAGTCCTCTACCTCTATTTTCACCAAGAGTTTGCTCAGGGAAGGGGTCAGGGAAATAAAATAGTCATTACTGAGAGGAGAATGACTGGGAGAATAGACTTCTGGACCAGGGAGGCTAGGCATGGGGAAGACAGTATTGATGGGAACTGGGACTGACCAAGCCCCAATCCCTTTGGAGAGGAAGGGAAGCCTGTTTAAGCTGAGTTAAGATATTGGCCATTCTGTCTTCTGGGGCTAAGCAGCCAACCCAACAACAAAGAGAGAGGGGGAACACACCTGTCA
The DNA here is from genome assembly GCA_036589455.1 of Ateles fusciceps. Taxonomy (NCBI): domain Eukaryota; kingdom Metazoa; phylum Chordata; class Mammalia; order Primates; family Atelidae; genus Ateles; species Ateles fusciceps. Next base: position 22,706,635 of record JAZHEH010003205.1, on the reverse strand, counting down.
TCCCTTGGGGTGAGTAGGGGAGGGATACTCATTGACCTAAGAAGGGAGTGATCTTTCTAAAGGAACCAAAGGAGGCAGTGATAAGGATGGAGTGGCCATCCCATGAGCCCCATTTCAAGGGGGCTACTGGATACATGATTGGTCACTCATAGGATTTATGGGGATGGAATAGATAGCCCTTGAAGCTAAGGGGGAAAGGGATGGCACTGCAAGCTCAACGGGGTGGGAACAGGCCTATTTTTGCTAAGTATAGGAAGCATCATTCCAGGACAGATGGGAAAGGGTGGCCTGTTTCCCATGGGTAGAGAGAGGGGATTGCCAACCTCAGGACAAAAGAGATGTTGAAGCCATTCCAACAGGCCACTGGGGGACAAAACCTGTTATCTTCCTGGCAGATGGGGGCACAGTGGTCTTGCCCCTGGCTAAGGGGAAGGAGCAAACATTCCATGGAGTGAAAGAGGTAAGGGCGGCCATCACTAGGGGCCTAGGAATGAGGAACAGGCCTGTCCTAGCTAAAGGAACTCAGAGATCATTGCAGTTGATGGGGAGGGTGCAGTCAGGAGAGTCCCATTGCCAGGGAGAGGGGGCGGCCGTCTCTGTCGGGGCGTAGGAAATGGAGAGATCATCCCAAGGGACCAATGGGGATAAGATCAGTTACCCTTCGGGACGATGAGATGGAGCGGACATCTTCCAGAAGTGAGGGGGAGAGGGGGACAGCCACCTCAAGGGAAGGAGATGGGCAGAGGGCCTGTTCTTGCTGAGGTAACAGGGCAGCCATCTCCTGGGGCCGATAGGGAAGGGCGGGATGGTCCCCCAAGCTAAGAGGACAGAGTGGCCCAAAGGCGGAGCCGTTATCCAGAGCTAGAAGGTCCCGGGATCTGCTGGGCGGGTCGTTTCCGCCAGGCTGGAGGGGCCGGGCTAGCTATCTGACAGCCCCTCCCCAAAAGCTCGGGACCCCGAGGGCGGGGTCTGTCCGGAGCTAGGCCTGAGGGTGGCTTCCTCTCACCTCCTGGGGCAGCGACTCCGCCATCGCATCCCTGCCTCCTCCGCCCCCCGCGCAAGGCTTTCTGGGAAGTGTAGTCTCGCCCATCTGGGGCGGGGCTTAGGAAGGAAGCGAGCCCTATTTCCGTCCCAGAAGCTGACGATGTCGGTCTGCGCCGGAAGTGTGTGCGCTGCGGATGTGGTGCTTAGTGATTGTGGTTTCGGTCGCTCTCCCTTGTTTCCTGGGCTGGGTGTTTGCCTCGCACCATGGCGGTAAGAAGAGTGGGTAGGGCAGGGTCCGCACCAGCAAAGCTCTCCCGGGGCTGTGAGAGTGAAAACTGAGAAAGGACATTAAGGGATGTGGGGTGGGCCAGAGGGGGACGCCATCGCCTGACCAGACTGTACTAGAGCTGGGCGGGGGGATGGCGGCGCAGGACCGTACTAGTACTAGTTCCGGAGTAGGGTGGGCTTCGGTACCAGAGCAGGCCAGAGATCTCTGACCTGAGGTGGGCGTTAGCCCAGATCGGGCCTACGCCAGCTGAGGCATGAGAGAGGCACTCCGCTCAGGAGTACCTTTGGAAGAGTCGTTAGCCCACAGCCAGACTACCAGCGGAGCCAGAGGCGGTATTAGCTTAGGGTTGAATTGTTGCAGGGCGAGCAGAAGGCGATCCTAGCTGTGGGTGCTGGAGAGATGGTGTCAGCCCTAGACAGGGTGGACTGGAGGATGGGTGGACATCCCAGGGGATTGTGCTAGGTTTCAGCACTACGGGAACCTGGCTGAGTTGCTCCTGGAGCTCTATAGCTAACCAGGCTGGTGGGGAGAATGAGGAGGACGGTGGCCTCCTGACGGCATCTCATCATCCCTCTCCAGCCCAAGGGCAAAGTGGGCACGAGAGGGAGAAGCAGATATTTGAAGAGAACAGAGAGACCCTGAAGTTCTACCTGCGGATCATACTAGGGGCCAATGTAAGTGCCTGCCTCCTTGCTTCTATGCCTACTTACAGTCCCCAGTCCTCAGCCCTGCTTGGTGAGGAGTACTGGTACCCGACAGAGCTCTAGAAGAGAGCCCCCAATCAGAAACAAATGAGAGAAGATCTGGGCACAGAGAAAGTGCTGACTAGTAAAACACAAAGGAAATTAATTCAGTCGTAGCTGAATTTGAGAGCCCTTCCTACCTACAGGTACACAAAGGCTTCTTTCCTGGGCTGAGTTGGGTGTCAGAGGAGAATCTGGGTATTTGGGATTCAGGGAGCAGGGCCCTTCCTTCAAGCCCGTAAGAACAACCTTGCTCCTCCCACAGCCTGGCCTAATCCTTGGTCAGAGTTGAGGGAGACCCATGGTTTGAAGATATCTTCTGACCCCAGCCTGATCCTGTGATTGCTTGCAGGCCATTTACTGCCTTGTGACCTTGGTCTTCTTTTACTCATCTGCCTCATTTTGGGCCTGGGTAAGTATCTACATCCTGGGAGGTGGATGAGTGCAAAGGGTCAGTGGCTGGCCTTTTATACCCTCATTCTTGCTCTGCAGTTGGCTCTGGGCTTTAGTCTGGCAATATATGGGGCCAGCTACCACTCTATGAGCTCGATGGCACGGGCAGCGTTCTCTGAGGATGGGGCCCTGATGGATGGTGGCATGGACCTCAACATGGAGCAGGGCATGGCAGAGTGAGTGTCCCCCACCGCCAGCCCAGGTGAGCGGCCCCAGGGCTGGGGCCCAGATAGCCCAAGAAGCACAGCTACTTGCAACTTGAAAAGGGTGGAAGGGAGTTGAACTGGGGCCCATCTGCTGTCTTTGGCAGCCTTCTTTCTATCCACAGGCACCTTAAGGATGTGATCCTACTGACAGCCATCGTGCAGGTGCTCAGCTGCTTCTCACTCTATGTCTGGTCCTTCTGGCTTCTGGTACGTGGGGCTGGGGGCGCTCCCAAGAAGCAGCATCTAACCCTTCCCATCTTTTATTCCCTGCACCTTGCTTCAAGTTACCGTTTCTCTTGTAGGCTCCAGGCCGGGCTCTTTACCTCCTGTGGGTGAATGTGCTGGGTCCTTGGTTCACTGCAGACAGTGGCACCCCAGTACCAGAGCACAATGAGAAACGGCAGCGCCGACAGGAGCGGCGGCAGATGAAGCGGTTATAGCCATTGACACTGTGGCCAGAGGCCGCTGGCCCTGGGTGGCTCTGTCAGGCTGCACGGCCCCCCCATGCCTGGAGCAATGAGGGCCTAGTCCAGGGGCCAAAAGCAAGTCTGAGGTATTGGGTATGCTTATACTCTATAGGGTCATTGAATAAATGGCTTAGAATGTGGCTGGTGGCTGTGTGGGTGATGAGGGATGAGGCAGGAAGAGCTAGTCCTATGGGATTTCCCTCCTGCTACAGACCCTGCTTGGTGGGGACCCTGAAGAAGAAAAAGGCTGTTGGATTAGCTAAGAAATTTTAATTTTGCTCCGTGATTTCAAGGAGTCCACACACATGCACATGCATAATATGCGCACACACGCGCGCACACACACACTCTCACATGCACACACACACAGCTAATACTGCTGAAGGCATGGCTCCTGGTCACAGAGTTCTGGGGCCAGAATTCTGCTCTGGGCCCTCCTCACTCTGTCATCTCTTGCACTGCAGTCCAGGGTCCAGATAGATTTTCAGGATGCAGCACCTTCACACCTCTAGGCCAGAACCCTTGCTCAGTCCCAGTGCCTGCACCAGGTCATCTCCAAGCCCACTCTTCAACGTCCGTCTCACTGCAGGGACAGAAGAGGGTTGGAGGGGGTTGATGGGGTTCAGGTGGGCAGTGGGGTTGTGGGGGGGGGGTTACTTACAAGACTTGCGGTTGCCACGGGAACGCTTGCGTTCCCTAGCAGCCAAGGCACGAGGACTGCTCTTGGTCACAGACTGCACCAGCAGGTCCATGATCTCATCTGATGTATCACTGGGTAAACTGGAGCCTGGGAGTTCTTCTGGGGGTGCAGTGGAAGGCCCAACTGTGGGCATGATTGGGGAACTGCTCTGGACCATGCCTGAGGGAGGCAAGATAGGGAGGTCAGGCCAAAGTGGCCCTGGAGCCCAATCCCCCCCAGCAGCCGTGGGTCTCACCTCTGCTGCGGCGATTGTGTGTGGTGTCCTCAGGCCTGCTAGTCAGCAGACTCTTCATACTAGCATGACTGTCAGCATCTCCCCGACCTGGCCCACTGCTCACAGCCACTGGGACAGAGGGGTTGCTGGGGGCTTCCCCAGCCACACCTGAGAACTTCTCTGTCTGGAGAGGGAAGAAGGGTGAGCTGGGAGGAGCGAAGGAAACCATGGGGGTGGCAGTCAAGACTAAGACCTGGAAGGGCATCCACCTCGGTGATCATGCGTCCCCGGGTCTTGTTGCGCTCACGGTATGTGGCCCGCTTCTGCTGCTGCTGTAGCACTCGTTCCCGGCAAGTCCGATACTCAAGTGCAAACTCCCGCAGCGTGTGGCAGAACTGCGTGATGCGCACTTCACGGGCTGCCTGCCGGGTGTAGCCCAGGTAGAGCAGGAAGGCATGGAACCTAGGCAGGTGGGAGTAGGGAGGGACAGTGAGTCCTGCTTGTTGTCTGAGGGAGGGTGGTGGTGATCCTGCCCCTCTTGGGCCCATGCCCCTACCTATTGCAGACACGGCGGTGCACTATCTTCAGCATGGCAACACGGCGGGCACATTGGGCCAGGAAGTGGGTGAGGCGGGCACGCAGGGCTGGGGCCAGCTCATGCTTGGCCAAGCTCCGCAGGCTCTCCTCGGCTGCCCGGCTTCGGCGCTCCAGCTGCCCGAGGTTTTCAGTCAGCTGCTCAAAGTCCACCTGGGAGAGCAAGGGGGTGCACATACTGTCTCCCCCACACCCAGTAGACGAGACGCTGCCTTTGGGCCAGACAGGCCAGCTTGGGCCCTAAGGAGACAGATATCCAAAAACTCATAGACTCTTGCATTACAAGAGACAGACAAGTCAATTTGATATGATGACGAACAGAAGGTTTCTTGGGGGAAGTGGCAGTTAGAAACTGAGAGCCAAAGACTGAGTAGGTGTGGCCAGGCTAATAGAGGAAAGAGCATTTCTGGCAGAGGGCATAGCTCACACGCAGGTGGCTGGACCAAACCCTGGCACAGCAGCCCAAATAGGGAGAAGGAGGAAGCGCCAGGCCCAGGAAGCAGCGCTCCCTCATGCCTCCTCTGGCCTTGGTCGATTCTGGCAGGTGCTAACCTTGGCACAGCGGGTCAGGGCAGGGATTTCTGAGTAGAGGTCGGAGGATTCAGGCTGGGTCTGGAGCACTAGGGAGCAGAGATGGTGTAGCAGTGACTGCCGGCGCACGGTGTCCTTCACCTCTGACACCTTCTCCAGGTAGCTCAGCTCAAAGCCGCTGCTCTGAAAGGACACTTTCTGAGCCTGGGCCTGGTTGGCTCCAGAGCCCTGACCCCCCTCTAGTTCCCATGTACTGTCACTCACCTGGGAGCCATTGAGGAAGTTGCCCACAGCTAGGAGGGTAGCCAGGATGCAGCGGAAGGTGGCATTCTGTATCAGCTGTTCCATACCCACTTTCAGGTCAAACAGTGGCTCAGCAATTTCCTGGTATGGGGGACCAGGGATTCTCAGACTACATGGTCATGATGCTTACCTGTCCCTACTGTGTGTCCCACTCCAAGACCCAGGTACCCGCTCCATGCTGTCATAGTCCAGCTTGAAGGCCCAGAGTTGTAGACGACCAGTGAGGCCACTAATGGAGGCAAGAGTCATCAGGAAGTTCTCGGCTGGGCCCAAGGGTATGTCAGGGTTGGCCAGCTGGGCTTCCTCGATCTTCTGCTGTTCCTCCTCCGTGGGCATCATAGTCAGTAGCTTCTGAGGATGTAGCCAGAGCCTGACATGGCCCCCTCAGTGCAGGCCTGAGGCCTCAGGCATTGGTCTTGACCCCTCCCTCAGTCATCTAGGGGAGGTCCCAGAGTCTGGGGACTGCCCTGCAGAAATGCCAAGCCCATGCCCACCACTGGAGGGACAGGAAATGCCCACCTACCAAGGAGAGGGCCACATCTCCCACCCATACCCATAGCTGGGTGTCCCCCACCTCAATGCCATCCTTGCTGACAGCAAACTCATCAAAGTTGAGCAGGGCAGCCTTAATGACATGCACAGGTGGCAGTGTGGTTAGGCCAATATTGATGGCGTTGCTGCGCTTGGGGTCCAGCACTGTGGTCACTGTCCGACGGCCCTCACCAGCTTTCTGCATAGTTGGGGGAAGGGCAGTGTAAGACTGAGAAAGGGACTAGCTGGGACAACAATCTAAGAGGGCACTCCAAGGCCCTCCTCTAAATAGCCAAATGATGGGCTGGGCACGGTGGCTCACGCCTGTAATCCCAGCACTTTGGGAGGCCGAGGTGGGTGGATCACTTGAGGCCGGGAGTTCGAGACCAGCTTGGCCAACAGAGTGAAACCTCGTCTCTTTAAAAAACAAAAATAGCCAAATGATCCCACAACTAACAAACTGGCAACCTGGGATGTATAAGACATTGGGATGAGTTTAGGTTCTTTTGAGACAAGGTCTCGCTTTGCCACCCAGGCTGGAGTGCAGTGGTGCCATCATAGCCCACTGCAGTTTATCTTCTGAGATCTTCCTTCCTCAGCCTCTCAAGTAGCTGGGATTACAAGCATGCATCACCATGCCCAACTTTTTTTTTTTTTTTTGCCTCCCAGGTTCAAGCAATTCTGCCTTAGCCTCCAAGTAGCTGGGATTCCAGGCACAAGCCACCACGCCTGGCTAATTTTTGTATTTTTAGTAGAGATGGAGTTTCACCATGGTAGCCAGGCTGGTCTCCAACTCCTGGCCTCAAGTGATCTGCCTGCCTTGGCCTCCCAAAGTGCTGAGATTACAGGGGGGAGCCACGGTGCCTGGCCAATTTTCTTTTTTAACATTTATTTATTTGAATTCGAGTCTTGCTCTGTCACCCAGGCTGGAGTGCAGTGGCACAATCTTGGCTCACTGCAACCTCCACCTCCCGGGTTCAATTGATTCTTCTGCCTCAGCCTCCCAAGTAGCTGGGATTACAGGCACCCATCACCATACCTGGCTCATTTTATATTTTTAGTAGAGACAGGGTTTTGCCAATTTCACCAGGCTGGTCTCAAACTCCTGACCTCAAATGATCCACCCACCTCGGCCTCTCAAAGTCCTGGGATTACAGGCATGAGCTACTGCACTTGGCCCAACTTTTAGTAGAGATAAGGGCTCATTATGTTGCCCAGGCTGGCCTCAAACTCCTGGATTACAGGCATAAGCCACCATGCCCAGGCATGTTTAGATTCTAGTTGGGGCACTGCTGATCCCTTGTTAGGAGACCTTGGACAATTCCCTACTCCTTTCTTTGCCTTGGTTTCACCATGTGGGAAGTGAGTGACTAGCTCCAATAGGTCAGATCCTTGAGCTCTAATTCCCTCCCAACTCCACTGGGGCTACCGTGCAGATCCGTAGATTTACCTTGGAGGGCAGCACCTCTTTGGCACGGGACTCAAAGAGGTGTTCTAGCCGTGCCGTATCCACTGAGACGGGCTCTAGTGAAGCCCAGAGGGTGGCGCAGGGCCCAAAGCGACTTGCAGAGACTCCGTGGCCCCCAGCCAGCTTTAGCTCACGCCAGAAAAGTTTTACTGTCTTCCTCTTGGTGGGAAGGACTGCACTGTCAGGCACTGAAGGGGGAAGAGTCGCAGCCAGAGGTGGAGGTGGTGGGAAAGGGCCTTTGATGGGTGGGGGAGGTAGAGGTGGGGGAGGTGGGGGGACTCCAGAGAACAGGGGGCGGTGGGGGTGGGGGAGGTGGGACCCCTTTCCCAACCTCCACAGACTCTACATTCAGCATGTCCTGGTCTTCGTCCTCCCCCAGATCTGAGAAGTCCAGGTCCCCAATGCAGAGCTTGGGTGCACGGGTAGGGAGCTCCCAGATGGGCTCAGCCTTGGGGCTTGATGACATCAGTGGCTCCTTGGGCTCTGGCTCAAGGCTTCGCTGGGTCCGGAGCAGGACACGGGGGGCAGGGCTCTGGGGTGTTCTGGGTACAGGGGCTGTCTCTGGGGAGTCCCAGAGTTCCTGGGCATCTAAAGAAAGGGAAGCAGCTGTCAGTGCCATGCCCTCTGTGGGGCAACAGAGCAACAGGCAGACTCTGCCTGCCCACCCACCTACTCACCTGAGTGTCCATCTGCCTCATCAGGCATGGCCCCAGCCAATGTCTCTGCCCAGCCCTGGGCCAGCGCAACCTGCTTCTCTGTTTCTGCTGCCGCCACATTCTCCAGGAACCGGGCTCTGAGGGGAGGTGCTTGTCAGTGACAGTGTCTGACACACCCCAGCCCAGGTGCACATGCCTTGCTGAGCCCCTGGACACCACCCCCCAATTGCAGGCACACACACACGGGGAACAGTCCATGCGCTGAGCAGACCAGAACCGCCCCACAAGGCCAGCCTCTCTTCAGTCCTCCACATCTGGGAAGGATTACTACCAACCCAGCATTCCCAGGTGAAAATAGAGGGAGAATTAACATCTAACTTGTAACTTCGTTCATGTTCACTGTCCTGAATATTTTTGGTTTTAGAGACAGCCTCCCACTCTGTCAATCACCCAGGACGGAGTACAGTAGTGTAATCATAGCTCACTGCAGCCTCAACCTCCTGGGCCTGAGCCTCAGCCTCCCAAGTAGCTGGGACTACAGGCATGTGCCACCATGCCCAGTTAATTTTTAATTTGTTTTTGTGGAAACAGGGTCTCACTTTGTTGCTCAGGCTGGTCTTCAACTCCTGGCCAAAAGCAATCCTTTTAACTCAGCCTCCTGAAGTGCTGGGATTACAGGTGTAAATGATGTACTCAGCCAAAATTTTAAAAATTTCTCTGTAGAGACAAGGTCTTGCTATGTTGCCCAGGCTAGTGTCTTGAGGACTCTTAGAGCAGGGGAAGGGGATAGCTGTCCCAATGGCTGTATCAGGCTGTCCCCTCCCCTGGCATTTCTGGTAGCTTCTGGGAGCCTATGTCCAGGAAAGGCCTGGTAAACAGGTCGGGCGCAGTAGCTCATGCCTGTAATCCCCGCACTTTGGGAGGCAGAGGTGTGTGGATCACTTGAACTCAGGAGTTGGAAACCAGCCTGGCTAACATGTTGAAATCCTATGTCTACTAAAAATACAAAAATTACCCAGGTGTCATGGTGCAGAACTGTAATCCCAGCTACTTGGGAGGCTGAGGCAGGAGAATTGCTTGAACCTGGGAGGCGGAGGTGGCAGTGAGCTGATACTGTGCCATTGCACTCTAGCCTTGGAGACAGGGCAAGACTGTCTCAAAAAAAAAATAAGTTCCTGGTAAACATTGGACACTCAGTTTATGCTAAAATAATGGATGCAATCCAGTATCTCTTTCTGGCCCCTCCAGCCTCTGTTGGCTTTCAGTCCCTGTCTTTCCCTCAGTCTTAGGTAACCCCTCCACCCCCACACCACACAGTGCCCTAGGTCCCCTCCCTGCCCATTCCTGAGCTGAGGACATGGCAGAATGAGCCCCAGATTGGGCATCCACATCCCCATCTCTGGCTGCTAAGGTGTCACTACTGAAGCACAGGGACCACTGTGGCCCCAGTGAATTGCTTCCCAGTGTTTAGCTTTTGGGTTACTAAGGTGGCATATGTCTAGGAGAGGCTAGGCCTGAGAGTCCCCCAGCTCTGGCTGCATCAGGCACGTGGAACCCCTGCTGGGGGAAGCAATGCTGAAGCCCTGAGCACATGGCAGGCCTGGCAGGCTGGCCTCTGTACTTACTCCAGCCTGGCCTGCCCAGGAGGGGACTGGGGGACAGGTGGGCTCTCAGGGGCCCTGGGTAGGGGGGGATGAGAGGAAGAGATGGTAACTGTGGTGCCAGCACCATGGTTGCTCATACCCACACAGAGCTGGGCAGTGATACTGGTGTTCCCAGCTGCAGTGGGAAGGGGGGAAGGCATGACATGAGGATACTGGAAGTGGAGGGGAGAGACTGACCTGAAGCAGGACAGGGTGCAGGAAGAGACAGAGGCAGCAGAACAAGGAAGTGACAGACAGACAGGGGATAGGAGACATGACCAGAGGCAAAGACAGGCAGAACGTCAGGAGACAAAGGAAGCCACGGGAGGCGGCGATCCAGTCAGAGCAGAGCCCCACCCGCTGGCAGTCACTTACCAAACGGGAGCAGTTTGGTGAAGTCTGGAAAGAGAGACAGAAAGCACGCGTTTGCGCAGAGGAGGCTGAGGGCCCATGGGAGGGGCGCAAAGCAGAGGGACAGTGGGAGAGGGGGACTCCAGGGTGGCCTCTGTCTCCCTACTTACTTGTAGATGCTCCTCTCGCTGGAGGTGTCGGCCGAGGGTGCCAGAGAGATGGTAGGGAAAAGGTTCACTGAAGCTTGGAGGCCGGAGGGAGGGCCCACAGGGCTGGAGGTGGGGCTGGTGGAAGAGGTGGGGCTGGTGGAAGAGGTGGGGCCTACTGGTGAGGCGGGGCCTACTGGTGAGGCGGGGCCTACTGGTGAGGCGGGGCCTACTGGTGAGGCGGGGCGTGTGGGGCTGGAGGCAGGGGCGGCCAGTGGGGCGGGGCCTGAGGAGCTGGAGGTGGGGCTTGTCAGTGGGGCAGGGCCTGAGGGGTTGGGGTCAGGGCCTGTCAGCTGACAGGGCCCTGCCTAGTAGATCCACCCTTCCCCATCTAAGGAGGCTCATACTTACCCAGGTTCTGGGGCACGCACAGGGCAGCCCCCACCTTCCAGAGATCGGCGGCTCCTCTTGCCCTCCTCAGAAGAAGGCTTTCGTCGTTCCCGCCGCCCACTCATGCCTGGAGCTTCCTCGATGTCTCCATCTTCCAATTTCAGGGCGTTCTAGCAGAGGTGGACCACGATGTAAGCAAGTGGTTAACGTGCATGCAGGTGGGGTGAGGCGCTGGGGACTGCACTTCTCTCTTCCCTCCTTCCAGTTCCCCTCAGAGCCCAGGGCCCGGCCCACCTCATAGAGCACAAGCTGTGTGCGCAGGTCGACGTCAGTGCCCGCAGTGCCCAGGTGGCGCTGGACCAGCGCTTCCATGCCCTGCTGCTCCAGTGCATCCGTCACATCGTAGAAGGAGTCCTGGTCTGGGAGCGCTGCCAGTGTCTGGAGGGCGGAGATAAGAAGGCAAAGCTGAGGTTGGTGGGGAGGTCAGGAACCCAAGCAGCCCAGAGCTGGCACCCAGTTCTTGACCACACCTTGTTGATGAGGGTGACCGTGTACACCAAAAGCTCAGGGTCAGCGCCATTCTTCTCCTCCAGGATGGACACCAGATTGGCCCAGGGAGAAGCACCTGCCACACAGAAAGTGTCATGGGGGGACAGGTAGGAGAGAGGGCTTTGAGTGGTGGGGAGGAAGGGACAGTCTCTGACCGGTGGCGCTGGCCACAGAGTTGACTGCACGGATGAACAGCGGGGCGTTGTTTTCCGAGTATTCTACAAACACCAACAGCAGCTTCAGGGCTGTCTTCACCACCAAGCGGGACTGAGGGGGAGAGGTCAGCACATATGAGTGGGGCTTAGGCCAGACCTGTGCCAGCTCCTGCTGGGGAAGGGGAAGGGCTGTTGGGGCTGGACCCAGAGAGGAGATCTAGACAGAATGACCCTGCTCCAGGCCCAGGCACTGAAGTGCCTTCTAGGCTTAGAGAGGCCTCAGATTCACTCCCTTCCAGCCTACTTTGCAGAACAGGAAACTGAGGCCCAGAGAGAAGCAATAGGCAAAGGGTATAAGGCTGGGTGGAGAGCCACTTACCAGGCTGGCACACAGTGTGTACAGCCACTGAACAGTCTCACTGTGGGCCACCACCCCCAGCATTCCATCCACAAAGAGCATCAGCTGGCCAAGTGCTGGGGACACAGGGATGGGCAGAGTCAGTGAGGGTCGCTGGAGCAGAGGTCATGGGGGAGGGGTGGGGCTGACCTCGAAGGATGTAGCTCTGGTAGTTGTGATCGGCAGCAGCACCCACACGGATCAGGCAGCTCAGCCCCTCTGAATGCACAAATTCAGGCACCAGGTCTTTGTCCTCCTGAGGGCACCATGGGGGAGTTTAGCGAGGCTTGGGCTGCACACCCACCCCCAGCCCACTGCGGGGCCTCACCTGGAAGATCTGTTTCAGTGAGAAGAGGGAGCGGCGGAGCTCAGGGCCACTGGAGCCATACAGCTTTTCTGCAAAAGGTAGGGCATGAAACCCTCTAGGGGACACAGACTCACTGTCTTCCTCTTTGGGACACAACCACAACCTCCACCAAAGAATAGTCGTATATATAAATAGTCACATATATAAATATGTATACATACATACATAGATATACACACATACACATATATATATATGTGCACACACACACATATATATATTTTTTTGTCTGAGGGTCTCACTCTGTCACCCAGGCTCGAGTGCAGTGGCACAGTCATAGCTCACTGCAGCCTCAAACTCCTAGCCTCAAGCAATCCCTCCCACCTTGACCTCCCAAAGCAATGGCATTGCAAGTATGAGCCACCATACCTGGTCTGTACTAACATTCTTGAACCCCCCTCCACTCCCATCCTGGCCCTGGAAGGAGAGGTCAGGATAGGGAAAGGAAGAAGCACATCCAGCTGAACCTGCTCCGCCCACTGTTCAGCACAGGCCTGAAAGTAAGCCAACTAGGCTATGGGGAGGAGGTGCTGCTGGACATGGATGCCCTCACACACTCACCCAAGATAGCGTTGACCCTCACAGAGAGCTGGGTCCGAAGAATCAGCGTGGGCTTCCGCCCTTTGCTGGAATCAAGGATCCCTGTCAGCAGCTTCCAACTCATCCCTCAGCATCCCTCCCCATAAACCAAGGGAGCCAAAGACCTCCCCATGCCAACCCCAGCCCAACTCTTTCCTCCCCAGCTGCTCCACCAAGGACCCAAGGGTTGGCCAGACAAGAAGGTTGGTGCAAACATATGTTTCTTGGGTATGTGGGAGAGCCCTTGACTCCCATCTTGGGCAGCAGGTAACACTGGCCAGGCTTTAGAATTCCCTTGGCACAGTTCCCTGGGGCAGGAGGTGACCCATCGCACAGTTCCCTGGGGCAGGAGGTGACCCATGGCCCAGGCTAGCGATCAAGTGTCTCAGCTGCTGACATTTGAGCCAGCCCCTGGCAAGGGTGGGGGATAACCTTGCCTCCCTGGCCCCATCAGTTCTGACCTGATCTCTTCATAGAAGCCCTCCAGCATCTCCCGCTGCTCTTCCAGGGACAGCTCAGGGTCCAGGTAGTATCCAGAGGGGAGACACTTGCAGGGCACAGTCCTCCAGCTGGGGACAAAGGGACAGCTTGAGACTGAGGAAGAGGTGGCAGGGGAATGTATGAAGACCCCTGATCTCTTACCTCCCAGTTGGGGGGGTGGCAGAGAGACACAGGGTCTGCACTACAGCCGTGCATTCCTTCAGCAGTTGTTTCTCAAGTGCCTACTGTGTGCAAAGCCCATCTGTCTCAGGCACCAGGCTTTCTTGCCCTTTGTCTCTGCCATTTCCTCTCCTGGCTGACACCTACCTATTCTTTAGGTTGCTGTGCAACCCACTCCACCCTGTGTGTGTGCTCTCCTCTGAGACCTTCCACACAACATTCTAATATCCGAGCCACTGGTCTCTGTTCTCTGCATTCAGGCATTCCATCTGTCTTGCTCCCTGCTGTATCTGTAGAGCCTGGCATAGCACCTGACACATGGTAAGCACTCACTAAGGCTTGTTGAGCTAATGAACATGGATGAGGAAGGGGAATTAAGAGAAGATGGGAGGAAGTTGCTGCCTTCGAGGCAGCTCACAGCCTTGTGGGGTGAAAAGCTGTAGTCACAAAGCATTAACCCCCAGAGAGAAAGTGTTAAGATGGCTGGGAGGTGCAAACCCATCTGGGAGAGTGTGTCTGTGTGTGTGTGTGTGTGTGTGTGTGTGTGTGTGTGTCTCAGTGAGTAAGAACAGGGTCTGATCTATAGACTCCCCAGTCCCACCAGATTTCTGGGTCTTTGCCCTCCCCCAAAGTGGGCTTCAGTTACAATGGTCCTAGCTGGACTTCAGAGACCCCCCCTCAAGGGGGCCTGTTAAAAAACAAACTTAAGGCTGGGCATGCTGGCTCACGCCTGTAATCTCAGCACTTTGTGATGCCAAGGCAGGCGAATCAATTGAGGTCAGGAGTTCGAGACCAGCCTGGCCGATATGGTGAAATCCCATCTCTACAAAATACAGAAATTAGTTGGGCATGATGCCGGGTGCCTGTAATCCCAGCTACTAGGGAGGCTGAAGCCGGGGAAATGCTTGAACCTGGAAGGCGGAGGTTACAGTGAGCTGAGGTCACACCATTGCACTCCAGCCTGGGTGACAGAGACTCCCTCTCAAAAACAAAACAATTTAGAGTCTGACTCAGTCTACAGTAGGACCCCGAAGCCTGCCTTTGTAACAGACAGGCACATGCTCCATCCACGTGTCCATCTCCCATGTTTCCCTCCCTGAGCCTGGCTCTCCTCCCCCGCCACAGAGCATGGCACTTGGCCCCTTGAGAAGTGCCTGTAGAGAAGCCTGAGGGAGGTGACTCCCAAGTCAGAGGGTGGCACTCTGCCTCCCCCAGATACCTCCCCTGTTGCACAGTGCAGGTATGCAGGCTTCAGCAAAGTCCCCTTGACTTAAGTGGCTCTGGCCCTTGAGATGCCTTGGCCCAGAGAGCCCACCTCTGAAGAGGCAGGGAGTATTCCAGTCTCCATCTTACTGGGCATGTCAATTTCAATATTTGTCCTGCTGTTTGGTCAGCCCTGCCCTGTTCTGGACCCCGCCCAAGGGCTTCCAACTGGCCTTGGTCCCCTGGGGGAAAAAGGGAGGCCAGCTCCTGCCCCAGCTCCTGCCTCTGTTTAGCACCCCTTGCTCCTGCCTCAGAGCCTGACCTGGCTCCTTCCCCACAGTTTAGCCTGTGGGGCCCTTGGGTGACCCCCACCCCTCCTCGCCTGGGACCTGGGACATAGGACAAACACTCCAGCCTGTTCTCTGTCCCACTTCCTGCCTGGCTGCCTGCCCTCCCCCAGGGTGCCTTGGGCGGGCCTGGCTGCTTTCCCCCTCCCTGGGAGCAGAGTCATCTTCTCCAGAGCCTACTGGGAACAGGCCTGAGAAGGGGCAGCAAGGCCTGAGGGCTGGGGTATCTTGTCCAGGGCCAGCTCAGCTGAGGGCAGCTCACATTTCTCCTGATCTCTCTTCCCACACAGTGACTCAGCAGCCTACCACCCCACCCCCATTCAGGCACAGCCATATCTGCCTCCCTTGGCCTGGAGGATTCTGGAACCCTAGAGGAAGACACCTCCCCCAGAGCCACCCCCGTCAGGGATCCCCCTGAAATCACACACTTATAGAACAGCTCATTCATTCGAACATTCATGAACCTGCTGGTTTCAGATGCAAAGGACCTAGCAGGAATCAGACACTGCCTTTGCCTTCCCTTCCTTCCTTGTAGCCCAGTGGGGAAGACAGACAGACTTAACTCAGAAAACACAAAATCACAACTTCCACAGGTGCTAAGAAAGGGGAGGGGCAGAGTGCTATAAAGATAAACGGCAGAGGAGATCATGTTACACCTGGTAACTGCTTACACACCCAGGTATAAGGTTGGCTTTGAACTGGCCAGCAGTTCAAACACAGGCTGAAGCAGCACAGCCCCAGAAAGGTCGGGCCCACCACACTGTCCTGGGCTCTTGCATCCTCTAATCCCAAGGGAGCAGAGAATGGCCCCTCTCCTTCCAGGAGACCTGGGACACCTGCATCCATTTGGGGCAGGGTCCTGAAGGGTCAGTGGTCCACCTTTTTTTTTTTTTTTTTTTTTTTGAGATGGAGTCTCAGTCTGTCTCCCAGGCTAGAGTGCAGTGTGGCACGATCTCAGCTCACTGCAACCTCTGCCTCCCAGGTTCAGGTGATTCTCCTGCCTTAGCCTCCCAAGTACCTGGGATTACAGGCGTGCACCACCATGCCTGGCTAATTTTTGTATTTTTAGTAGCGATGGGGTTTCAGCATGTTGGCCGGGCTGGTCTTGAACTGACCTCAAGTGATCCACAAGCCTCTGCCTCTCAAAGTGCTGGGATTACAGGTGTGAGCCACTGCACTCAGCCAATCGTCCCCCTCCTCTAGTCTTTTAGCTGAGCAGGTTCAACCCTGTCTCTGTCGTCGTGGCAGTGTCCTCCTTAGCCACTTCGCCTGTCCAATCCTGCCAGGGCCCTATTTCTGGGGAGGAGGTCCAGGAAAACAGGCAGTCCAGTGCCTTCCAGGACAGAGTCTCCCCACCCCCAGCTGTCAGTCCTGGGTGGAAGTCGGGGGTGGTAAGCTAGAGTCAGGCAAGCAGCAAAGAGCAGGAGACTTCCTGCCAGCAGGATGGTACTTGTCCCTCACACCCCTGGCCCTTTCCTGGGGTCACCCTTCTGAGAAAGCCAAACCTCTGGGCCTTGTTTCTCACACCCTGGGGCTGGGCCAGGCCTGAGTAAGCTCAAACCCTGGTCCTTGCTGACAGGGCTTTAGGTCAGCATGTAGTATGGACCCACATCCCTGACACCTTCCTGGCTCTTGTCTTCCTCACTTCTCTGGTCTCTGTCTTGGGGTAGAGTCCTTCCCTCATTCTTCCCAGGCTCAGCTTCTCACTTTGGCCTCCAGCCCACTATTCTCTTGACTCTCCAGGCCCAGGCTTTTCTGGCAACCCAAAACCAACTAGTTATATATGGTTTTATATGCAAGGTCAAGCTCAGGGGAACATGGCATCTACTTCTCTCTCTTTCTAGATATGTATCTATATCTATATTATAGACATCTGTCTATAATATAGATGTCTATAAGTATTGATAACCTATATATATATCTATTATATATATATATCTAGGTACCCATTACATATATCTATTATCTAATATATCTATATTTTCCCCTCTTATTTTTTGGACTGTCTTACCCAGTATTTTTAATAACAGTGTAATCAGGTAAGACTGAACATACTAGAGCAGGGTACAGGGAAGATGGAAAAGGGGTGGGATTATAGGCTGAAGGGCTTCTGTTTTAAAAAATAATTGGTTAACTGCCTCTTTTGTCTCCCTTTCCTATAAACACAGGACCCAGTGTTCTGAAGACCCTCCTTTCCTGTTATCGTGGGTCTCCAACTAGAGCGTGACTTCCTGAATGAGATGACATGGACGGCCCTTGGGGACGGAAATCCACTTTTGTTATCTTTTCGTTATGCTTCCTCTGTGGCACTGGGCTGCCTCTTTCTTTCTTTTTTTTTTTTAAATAGAAATAGGATCCATATTGCCCACACTGTTCTTGAACTCCTGGCCTCAAGCAGTCCTCTGGCCTTAGCTTCCCAAAGTGCTGAGATTACAGGCATTAGCCATGAGAAGACCAGCCTGAGCCGTCTATTTAATTTGATTCTACCAATAATCCTTTTACAGATAGGGAAACCAAGAAGAAAATTAGCACATTGCCCCATGCTGTACAGCCAGGATCCATGGCTAATTGATGCCATCTTGGGCGGATGGGCCCTGGAAGTGCTTCAGGGAACCCTAGAGGGGAGGTGGAGTGAGGGCTGGGACCAGCAGGATTGCCAAGAGCTGAAGACATCCTCTTAGCTTTCTGGACTCCATAAATACTCAAAACTGGTCCTCCCAGTTCCAGCAAGGGAACACCAGTAGACACACATACCTCATACAAGCTAGGATAATAGTATCTACCTCTGCCAAGACCTAAGTGCCAGGGTCCCCTCACCAGGCTGCAGCTCAGCCACTCTGTTCCAGAATAACCAGCAGATTGGATGGACCAGCCCCAGAGGAGGTCAGGAGGAGACCAGGGCTCATTCCCACACCCCCAGTTTTCTACAGTCTCCCAAAGACTCCTGAGATGTAAAAAGGCTAGATGGGTTGGGGTAGGGTCAGGAAACATTTCAGGACAGTGCCACCACTGTCCTGCTCTGATTTTTAGCCACAGCTAGGGAAACAAAGTTGCTCATAATGACCAGATTTCTAAGGCTATCCCCACTGCCAGGGGGGAGAGGGCTTGCCTGGCTTTGCAGCAGGGTCAGAGAAGCACCCCAGGTCCCCCTACCTGTGGCTCAGGGAGAAAAAAGTCAGTGCTATACCCAGTGCTGTGAGGGCCTTGGGTATCAGAGAGAGGCTCCTGAGACTCTTCCCAGAAGGGAGGGTAGGACTGGGAAGCTCTGGATTAGGAGATGAGATACAGGGCCAGAGGGACACATTCTCCCCTGGGGCAAAGGCAGGTCCCTGGGCTGGGGGAATATTTTGCATGGCGGGGGAGGAAGGCACTCCTGAGTTCCCCCGTCAACACTGGGTCTGGCCCAAGGCACTGTCAGGCTCTCCCTCCACCAACCAGGGCCAGGAGATGAGTCAGAGGCTGTGGCCACGAGCTCCCTCCTAGACTAGGAGGAAATGAGCAAGGCTTTCTCAGACCTGAAAACTCTTTTAAAAGGAAGCCCCCGGGGAACTCTAGGGGTTGGGCTTGGCCCAAAGGGTATGCAGGTGGAGCCCCAGGGAGAAAGCAGGCTGGCCTCGGTACATCCCCAGGGAGGGGGGTCATCTGCTGGGATGATCAGGGCCAGTGCCTAGGGCCGGTACTCAGAGGAAGACAGAGGCCACTTTGCTGTGTCCTGTCCTCTGCTGGACAACTGCACATAGAATAAAGCAATGAGTAGAGAACTCCCTCCTTTTATTTCTGCCCTACAGCTTGGGACAGGGATGCCTGGGCTTCTGGGCCACCTTTCCCCTCTAGAGGGCCAGCAAGACAGTCCTGAGTCATGTCTGTGCCTCTGGGGCACCCACTTATAGGACTATGGGAGGAACCAGTTGACATTTCCTGCAAGGAGGGGCCCTGCTCCCCCCTCGCTCAGCTCTCTGATGTCCCTGCCCCTGCCCTATTCTCAGCCCCTCTTCCTCCAGCCTTCTATTCTGGGGCTGTGGTCACAGTTTATATTTGGGTTGTGCGCATCACAGTACATCTGACCATTCCTGGCAGAGCTGCTAGCCCCAGGGAGTCCTGGCTCCGGGTATTATGGTAACCTAGTGCTACCGCCTCCATATCCCTGTGGGGGAGGGGAGGCAGTCCTCAGGTACTCCAGGTGGGAGAACATGAAACTAGGGAGACCAGGAAGGACTGCACTGGAGATGGGAAACTTATATTCTCCATCAGAGCTCTGTAGTGTCCTCAGCAAAGGAACAGGGAACAGAGGGCAGAGCACCTTGTGGGGTCGGGTGGGGAAATGGGTCCCATGAGATGAGATGGGAAGGGTGGTTCTGAGCCTCTTTCTTGCAGCTGACCTCCCAGGCCTGCCCCCAGTTGGGAAGAGGGGTGTCAAGAGGCTGGGCACGGTGGCTCAGGTCTGTGATCCCAGCACTTTGGGAGGCCAAGGCAGGCAGATCACCTGAGGTCAGGAGTTTGACACCAGCCTGGCCAACATGGCGAAACCCTGTCTCTACTAAAAATTAAAAAAATTAGCTGGGCATGGTGACGCACACCTGTAAATCCAGCTGTTCAGGAGGCTGAGGCAGAATTGCTAGAATCTGGGAGTTGGAGGTTGCAGTGAGCCAAGATGGCCCCACTGCACTCCAGCCTGGGCGACAGAGCCAGAATCCATCTTCAAAAAAAAAAAAAGGAGGGGGTAGGTGTCAGGTCTAGGTCCAATCCTTGAGTGGCAGGATGAGAGGAATACTATCTTCTCTCTAGTGTCCCACCCTTATTTCAGGACCAGGACTTTAGGAGCCTGGAAGAGGGAACCAGTCACAACTCAGCACTCCTGTCTTCCCAGCCCCCAGCCTGAATGGGAGGTGGCCTTCAGCTGCACACGCTTCTTCCAAGCACACCTCAATTTGCCCCTCTGAATAGGGCAGGACAAGTGGGGTCTGCGTCAAAACTCAGGCGGTAGGCAGTGCGCTGCATCCTTTGGCCTTGAAGCCGGGTGGGGGGCCACTCCCCCAGGCCAAAAGTCTCACCGCTCCCACCAGTGCTCGGAGGCGGGGCCGGCCGCAGGCCGAGGAATGCGGGCTGGGGGCCCGGGGCACATTCCAAGGGAGACCCTGGGCCCAAGGGGCAAGTTTACGCAACGCGGCGCCCAGCTGAGGCTGGGAGCAGGGGGAGGGCACCCACACCGACTCCCTCTCCTCTTCCCCAGCACTCGAGGCGGCCGGGCTGGCGGGGAGCCTGGGGGTGGTGGTAGTGCGCCTCCCAGAGTCCTGGCCCGGAAACAGCGTGCCGGAAAGGGCTGCTTGCGGGGGGCTGAGGGCGGTGAGAGGGAGGGGAGAAGAGGTAGGCTGGCCATCTGGAAAAGGGCCTCTTCCCGCACAATGCACAAGTCGGCTTCGGGGCGGCGGCAAAGTAGAGCAGGCCGGCGGTTTAAAATTAGCCTGGCTCTCCCTCTCACTTCCAGGAGCCGGCCGATGGGCAGCGAGTGTCGGGGGGATGGGGGGCGGAGCGGTGACTCAAAGGGCTTTTCCACCCTTGCAGCCTCCTGCGCTCTGCGAATCCCCGGCCAGACCGCTTCCCGGGGACTCCCCTCACCCCGTGAAGTCTCTCCTCGGCCAGCACTCCCTTGTTCCCACTGACCTACAGGGTCAAGCCCCAGTCCAGCTTCATAACACCGCGGGAAACCTCCGCCACCTCTAATAGCCAGCTCCGGGCCCGCCTCTCCTCGTGGTCCCGCCCCCACCTCACCTGAAGCAGGTGGAAGCTGGTCCCTCCCCAGCTCCGCCTCCAGGGCCCACTACAGCCCAAACAGCTACCGTCACCCTGACCAGGGAAGCCACCTTGGCAAACGGATGGCGAGTGGAACTCGAGCACCTCCCCAGGTGCGCCTAATTCGAAGGGAGGCGGGGACAAGTCTTAGCACCCCTCTTCAGTTTCCCCCTCAACTTGAGAGGGGGACTCCCCCGCAGGAGGGGCAGTGTGGACCCTGGGACCCCAGCCCAAGACTTTTCGGGAGAGCCCTTGCTCCAGCCTCTTCCCGAGGTGTACCTCCCACCAGCTTTCATGGCGCCCACCCTAAACCCCCGATCGCCCCAACCTTTCTCCAGACCCCCTCACCTTGAGCGGCGCCCCTAGCAGGCGGTGCAGCGCGGGTATCTGCGCGCCCAGGGGCAGCGCCCCGTCCAGGGTGCAGGTGGGGGCCCGGCGCGGCTCCGGGAAGTTGGCACACGCGAAGGGGTCGGTGTCTTCCAGGTACTGCACCCTCACGGTCACCACTGATACGGGCTCCCCGTCCCCGCGGTCGTCCCCGCCAGCCATGGCTTTGCCGCCGGCTCGCGCGGCGCACCTCTGAACCCCGGCCCCACAGCAGCTTCTACTCCAGCACACTGTAGCTCCGCTGTTCTGGCTGGGCAGGACCGGACGCGGCTGGAGGGGCGGGGACAGACGGAGGCAGGGCCGAGGAAGGGGGTGGAGCCAAGATTAGTCCCCAATTGCGCGCGTGGAGGTAACCACTGCTGGAGGCGGGGCTGGCGCTAGCCACTCACAGGGCCCAGCGGGAATCCCGTTAGTTCACTGGCTAGGAGGGCGGGAAAAGCCGAGCTCGCGCCCCGCCTTCGAGAAGGAACCGAGGGCGGGAGGCTTTCTTCGGTCTGTGGGTAGTGAGGTTGTGTTCTCTTGAGGGGTGTTAGGACAGATGGGGGGAAAAGTTTCTTTAGATAGTGGCCGGCCAGGTCTCTCTCAGTTGAGGGACAAGATGACCCTCATTCCTTCCATTTGAAGGATGAGTGTTTGTGGTTTCCTCATTTGGGGAAAGCAGTGAGGGGGTCCCTTCAATTTGGAGCAAGAAGTGAGAATAGATTCCACTCAGTTTGAAGGAAGAGGTGGGATCAGTTCCCTTTAGTTGTGGGAAGAAGAGGGAAGGATGCCCTTGAGTTTTCTGGGAAAAGATTGGGATGAGTCAGTTTGAGGGGGCAGATAGAACACGTTCCCCTCAGATTTGGAGAAAAAGTGGGATGGGTTCCCCCTCAGCTTCAGTGAAAAGTGGAGACAGTCCTCCTCTGGTGCGAGATGAGCCGAATGCCCCTCAGATTTGGAACAGGCTGAGTGCATCCCGCCTAGTTTGCAGGGAATCAGTAGGCTGGGTTTTCTGTAGGTTCCTGTCAGCTTCATGGAAGAGATGAGACAGTTCCCTGTAGTGTGATTGAAAGGGACAGCCAGGTGCCCCTCGGTTTGGGAGATGAAGAACAGCCTTCCTCTTCCCCTGGAATGACAGCTGGGCCAGTCTGGGCCTTGGGGTTTCTCGGGACGTCGGGGGCAGCGTTGTCCATCACTGCTTTGGGGAGCGTCCAGTGCGCGTGCGCAGCTCAGGTCCGGGCGGGGTCCGGCGGGGGTCCTGGGCTTGGGAGCGCAGCGCCGAGGGCGGCGGAGCACGGTCCCCTGACGTCTGCACCCGGCCGCGCCTGGCCCCAGGGGAGGGCTGCTAGTCGCCCCGCAGCGCTGGCCGAGGAGGAGCCGTGCCCCTCCCGTCCTGACCGCGCCCCCCGGCGGACCGTCGCCCCTTTCCGCTGCGGGCTGCCCCGGGGGCCGTGACCGCGCATCGCTTTGAATCCGGTGGGGGCGGTATTGGGGGAGCAGACTCGGAGGAGTAGGTTGTGGAACTTGGGGGGAGAGCTGCACTGGGGAATTTCCGGAGCTGGGACTGATTTAGGGAGGAAGAGGAGGGGGTCCCAGACTACGGGCGTCCGGGGCAGGGTCTCCGAGCCCGGACCGGACTTGGGGGTATCGGAGCCGGGATTGGGGGGAGGCGGGGCCCACGTGCCTGTGACGCGGGGGCGCCCGGTAGGTGGCGGCGGCGACGCGGGGCCGGCGGCCGTGCGGTGCCGGGAGGGCGGCTGGGCAGGAGACACGATGCTGCGCGCCGCACTGTCCCTGCTCGCGCTGCCCCTGGCGGGGGCGGCCGAAGAACCCACCCACAAGCCGGAGTCCCCGGGCGAGCCTCCCCCAGGCTTGGAGCTCTTCCGCTGGCAGTGGCACGAGGTCGAGGCGCCCTACCTGGTAGCCCTGTGGATCCTGGTGGCCAGCCTGGCCAAAATCGGTGAGTGCGTGTGTGCGTGCGCCAGGCCAACGACCGCGACGGACCCGCCCCCACACCCCCACCTCCTCAGTCCTCAGATTGTGGCTGGCTTCTTGCACGGTGCCGGTACTCAGGTTTGGATTCCACAAATCGGGTTCTCGCCCAGTTCCTGCGTTGCCTCTTGTGGGTCCCTGGTCCCTGTTTTCTCCCGTGGGAGCTCTGAGGATTTGCCTTTCTGAAGGACTGTTCCCTGCTCTCCTCAACTCCATCTTTAGGCTCCTTTGCCCTCTCTGCTCTCCTCTTCCCCTTGCAGTAGGCCCTCCTCAGTCTGGACTCTCCCCCACCAATCCTCAGCCTCCCAGAAACCTCTGTCGGCAGTGAGGACATGTGGGGACATTGAAGGGAGGGTGTTCTCCCACCAACACAGGCATTCTGGTTCTGAAGAAGCAGCCTTCCCTGGAGACCACGTCCGAGCGTCCATTCCCTTGGGAAACTACACCACTGCCACTTCTCCTCTGCTCCCCACTTAAAGCTGCTGCCTTCTCGTGCCTGTGTTTGGGGACCCCCTCTTCAGGTCCACATTCTTCCCACTTCAGGGTATAAGAAACTTCCATGTATCGGGGGGCTCCCTGTGTGCTGCCTACCCTAGATGCTTTCATACATCCGACTTCTTCAGTCCTGACAGTATTAAAGGCTGTGCTTCAGACTTCTTTTTCCCGGAATAGAGCTGCTTTTCCTTGCCTCTCCTCCTTCCTCCTCCCTTCTGAGCAGCCAGTGGTCCCTCCTCCCACCAGAGACCCTCCTCCTTCTCCCTGTTGTGCAGGCTCTGCTGTGGGGGTGACTAATTATAGCTGAGCGTTGCTACTCTCTCCCAGTGGATGCTGGCACAGTCTGTACTCCAATCTCACCAATATAGCCTTCATGGAGGAATCACCCAGAGCCTAGAATTTGCCCCCCCCTTCTAGGGACATTGCTGGGGGGTGAGGGGGGCTGGGCAGGAACAGAACTCTCCACTCTGCTGTGGCAGCCCGAGATTAATAATGGAAAGTGGGACTCAATATGCCTTCAGGGAGCCTGGTTCTCTGATGGGGCTTGGATCACAGGGCTGGGGTTAATGCATAAAGACATGCAGATGAAATACGATCCCTGAAGGAGAGGAGTGGGAGACCAAAGCAGGGACAAGTATGGAGAGATCTATGACCACGCTTACCTGAGAGGCCCAGCAGCAATGAGAGTAAGAGTGAAAGGAGCCTCAGATTTGGAGCCAACAATTGGGTTTGCTGAGAAGTCTGAGTTGCAGAAGAGTTCCTGTCTTAGGGCTTACAGCAACAACTGCAGTTTTCCCCATAAATCATCATTCTTTTTCTAGTTTGGATGACATCTCCTATGGAAGTAGAGAAGAGAGCCTCCTTCTCACAAGCCAAAGAAAATCCTAAAAGTGGGGGGGGGAAAGGCAGAACGTTAGCTTAATTACTAGGAGACTTTTTCCCTTTTATTAAACAAATATTTACATTGAGCTCACTATGTGCCAGGCACTGTTCTAGGCCCTTTGGGTATAGCTTTCAAAGGGCACTGTCTTGGCATAGGGTCTCACACAGGCTAATTTAGAGGCCTCCTTCCCCAGCACACCAGGGATTATGTAGAGAGAGAGGTGTTCACTTACGGTCTGAGAACTTAAAGGAGAGCCAAAGAGTTTCTTTTAGAGGACAAAAGTATGAGTGGCAATAGTGCTAGAAACCCTTTCTTCTCCCCTCCTAGAGACAGAACTGTTCTATTAACATCTGGTGAGAACCTACTATGTGTCTGACATTATGCTAGGCATATTGCATACTTTATATCATTTTATCCTCACCCTTGATGCTGGGTATTTTCCTACATTACAAAAGAAGAAAATGAAATTCAAGTAAGTTAAATAATTTGCCTGAGAACACACAGAATGTGCTAAGGCCGGAAGAAGACCTGGAGATCTCCTGACTGCTAAACCCAAAGTTTTTACGCAGTCCTGAGTGAGTCCATATAATGGAAAGCATATTGGGCTAGGAGTCTACAAGGCTCCTAGGAGGTATAATATACATTCTGGTCTAGTTAAGGAGTGAGGACTTATAAATAGGTAAATTTATTGAGTGCTTACTGTAGTGTGCTAAGTGCTTTTCAGTAGATTGTCTTTTTTTTTTCTTTTTTTTTTTTTTTTTTGAGACAGTGTCTTGCTCTGTCACCAGGCTGGAGTACAGTGGCGCGATCTTGGCTCACTGCAACCTCTGCCTCCTGGGTTCAAGTGATTCTCCTGCCTCAGTCTCCTGAGTAGCTGGGACTACAGGTGTGTACCACCACTCCCAGCTAATTTTTGTATTTTTAGTAGAGAGGGGGTTTCACCATGTTGGCCAGTATGGTCTCTATCTCTTGACCTCATGATCTGCCCGCCTTGGCCTCCCAAAGTGCTGGTGTTACAGGTGTGAGCCACCACACCACCTGGCCTTTTTTTTTTTTTTTTTTTTTTCTTAAGACAGAGTCTCACTCTGTTGCCCAGGCTGGAGTGCAGTGGCATGATCCTGGCTCACTGCAACCTCCACCTCCCAAATTTAAGTGATTCTCCTGCCTCAGCCTCCCAAGTAGCTGGGACTACAGGCAGCCGCCACCACGCCCGGCTAATTTTTGTATTTTCAGTAGAGACAGGGTTTCGCCATGTTGACCAGGCTGATCTGGAACTCCTGACCTCAGGTGATCTGCCCACCTTGGCCTCCCAAAGTGTTGGGATTACAGGCATGAGCCGCCATGCCCAGCCTGTAGATTGTCTTTTTTTTTTTTTTTTTTTGAGACAGGGTTTCACCATGTTGGCCAGGTTGATCTCGATCTCCTGACCTCGTGATCCGCCTGCCTCGGCCTCCCAAAGTGCTGGAATTACAGGCGTGAGCCACCGTGCCTGGCTGATTGTCTTTTTTAATGGTCCCAATAATCTTATGAGATCATTATTGTTTTTACTCCCATTTCGCTGATGAGAAAACAGAGTCAGAGAGGTGAAGTTATTTGCCCTAAGGTTATAGAACTAGGCTTTGAATCCAAGCAGTCTGACTTCAAAGGCCCTGATTTTTACAGCTATTTTATATATAGAAAGATACTGTGTAGCATTTGCTGAGGTTCAAATAGTGGCTATGGATAAGGTAAGTCAGAGAAAGGTGAGGTTCCCTGAGGATGAAAGTGAGAGAGGAAGGGACATTTCTAGAAGAGGAAAAAGCAGTAAAGACCTAGGTTACCATGTTGTGACAGAAACACTAACAAACAGATGACTTTGACTGCAGAGGAGGGTTTGTAGCTCTGGAGACTGGAAATTCTAGAAGTCTTGCATATTTCTCCTCCCTTGGTCCCAGGGTCAGGAATCCTGACTTTGACTAACCTTCTAAGACTGGGAGGGTATACCCCTGGGTGTGGGAGGATATTCCATAAACTGATGCACCCTGCCCTCTTTTGCATTGCAGTGTTTCACCTGTCTCGGAAAGTAACATCTCTGGTCCCTGAGAGCTGCCTGCTGATTTTGCTGGGCCTGGTGCTAGGGGGCATTGTTTTGGCTGTGGCCAAGAAAGCTGAGTACCAGCTGGAGCCGGGTACCTTTTTCCTCTTCCTGCTGCCTCCTATTGTGTTGGACTCGGGCTATTTCATGCCTAGCAGGCTGTTCTTTGACAACTTGGGTGCCATCCTCACCTATGCCGTGGTAGGCACACTCTGGAATGCCTTCACAACAGGTGCTGCCCTCTGGGGCTTGCAGCAGGCTGGACTTGTGGGTGAGTGACTCTAAGACCTGGGCTTTGCCAGACCCATTGCCCGCCTCCCCTGTCCTCCAACTCTGGAGGTCCATGCTGGTGTGAGCCTTGCTCCGAAAGCTCTGTCCTAGGTCCCTCCCACTGGAGTGCAAGGCAGTGCTCCGATGGGCTTCAGGCCTCATCTAAGTCTCTGCCAGACTGGGCTTCTGCAGCATAACAGCTGAGCAAGAGCCTGGCTCCCAGCTGTGTGTAGGCTGCCAAGGCTGGGGAGCCTGCGTTACCACTCTGTTGCCTCCTGCCCTCTGTTACCACACTGCCACTTGCCAGTCCTGCTCCCCTGAGGCACAGCTGTGCACCATTTCTGCAAGGGCCTACTGTCCTGGCTCTGCCCAGGCCAGGTCAGGGTGGTTTTCTGTTTTTATTTTTTATTTTTCTTAACTACATATTGTCTATAAGAAATTCATTACTTAAAAAATAAATACCTATTATAAATCCATCAAATGCTGGCACTACACTGGGTTTTCTCTTCTTACTTATCCAATTGACTCTTCATAGCAACCCTTTTGGGGTATAGTTTGTCACATTTAATGTATGAGGAAATAGAACCCCTTTTTTTGTTTGCTGTCAGGTCCAAGGTTAGCAGAAGAGGACCGTTTTATTGTTGTTTTTTTTTTTGAGATTGAGTTTCACTCTTGCTCAGGCTGGAGTGCAATGGCATGATCCTGGCTTACTGCAACCTCCACCTCCTGGGTTCAAGCGATTCTCCTGCCTTAGCCTTGCAAGTAGCTGGGATTACCAGCATGTGCCCACACGTCCCACTAATTTTTGTATTTTTAGTAGAGATAGGGTATCACCATGTTGACCAGGCTGGTCTTGAACTCCTGACATCAGGTGATCTGCTCACCTTAGCCTCTCAAAGTGCTAGGATTAGAGGCGTGAGCCACTGCGCCCGACCTCAGGTTTGTTTTACTGAGGCTCTTTGCCTTTAGGTTGTCCTCTCTTGCTACCTCCTTCTTTATTTCCTAATCCAAGAAATTCATTCAACCCTGAAGGCTGATGATTCATACTTTTTCCAAGGTATTACAAGAAGATGTTTACAACTGCTACCTAGGACTCTAACCTGGTTTCCCTATTGAGGTAGTGCACTATTTAGGGCAGGAAGGGAAGGGAGTACATCAGATCATAATAACAGTAGTAATCCTAATAGATAATAATATCTTTTGGGTGCTTACTATGTGTTAGGCATTGGCTAAATAAGGAACTTTTTGAGGTAGATATTGTTATTAGTTTCAGTTTAGACATGGGGAAGCTGGGGCTCATAGAATTTATATGACATGTTCTAGTCCCACCTGAGGTGCTTTTCTTACTTTGTTCAGTCCTCCACCCCTTCTCAGAACTGTGTTACATCCCTTTGGCTGGGAACCACAGGTATGGGAGAAAGCACTCTTTTGTTATTCTCCCTAATAAAAATCCAGTTAGCAGCCAATTTCCATTTGCTAGTAGTTATTAGTACTGCTGCTACAGTGTTTTTTTCCTAATTCTATTTTATTTATTTATCTTTTTTTGAGACTGAGTCTCACTCTGTCACCCAGGCTGGAGTGCAGTGGCACGATCTCAGCTCACTGCAACCTCTACCTCCCCGGTTCAAGCAATTCTCCTGCCTTAGCCTCCCAAGTAGCTGGGATTATAGGCACACACCACCGCACCCAGCTACTTTTTGTATTTTTAGTAGAGATGGGGTTTCACTATGTTGGCTATGCTCATCTCGAACTCCTGACCTCAGGTGATCCAGCCCGCCTTGGCCTCCCAGTGCTGGGGTGCACCTGGCCTTTTGCTCTATTCTAAATGGTTGGGTTGAGTTTTGAAACAATCTTGTGAGGCAGGCAGATGAGGAGGCATGGCTAAGGTAAGTCATGTGACAGTGACAGAACCAGCATCACACAGTTGGTAATTGGCAAAGCCAGGCCTTAGGCATAGGTAGCTTGACTGAAGTCTCCTGATCTGCAGGCCAATGCTGTCTTTGCCATCCCAAGTCCTCTTTGGGCTTCCTCATTGTATCAGCAGGGGTGGAGCCTGGGCTTGTCAAAGGGCATGCTGCAGGAGACTGGGTTGTCCTCAATGACTGGACTGTCCTACACATGTCCGTCAATAGCCCCTAGGGTGCAGGCTGGCTTACTGGACTTCCTGCTGTTTGGGAGCCTCATCTCGGCGGTGGACCCCGTGGCAGTGCTAGCTGTCTTTGAGGAGGTGCATGTCAATGAGACTCTCTTCATCATCGTCTTTGGCGAGTCCCTGCTCAACGATGCAGTCACCGTGGTGAGCATGCTCAGCTGGCTGCCATTCCCTGACCCCAGGCTGCATGTTCTGACCAGCTGGGGGTCTGCACAGACTCAGACCCTTCCCATGGGTCCCCTGGGGCAGATATATGCTGTCCGCTTTCACTGTCTCCCAGCAGTCCCAGTTGCTGCCTTCCCGCCTTGCTGCTGACTCTCCTCTTCTCACTCAGGTGCTGTACAAGGTCTGCAACTCCTTTGTGGAGATGGGCTCTGCCAACGTGCAGGCCACTGACTACCTGAAGGGAGTCGGTCAGTATTTCCCCGCTCCCAGCTGGCATCGGAGGTCTGCCTCCCCTGGGTTGCTGAGGCCCTCCCACCCCACATCAGCACAGAGGAGGCTATTCGGGTTGCCTCATCTCCTCCCCTCCTCTAGAGAGAAATGGGGTCTGGGAGGGGCTTGCCAGGGATCCTGGCTCTGGGATTTTGAGCCCCTGGGAGTGTGGTGGGCATCATCCCTCACTCCCTGCCAGGGTAGGGTCCAGGCCAGGGGTCAAGCTGACAACCCACTCCTCCCCCAGCCTCCCTGTTTGTGGTCAGTCTGGGCGGGGCAGCCGTGGGCTTAGTCTTTGCCTTCCTCCTGGCCCTGACCACACGCTTCACCAAGCGGGTCCGCATCATCGAGCCGCTGCTGGTCTTCCTCCTCGCCTATGCAGCCTACCTCACTGCTGAAATGGCCTCGCTCTCCGCTATTCTTGCGTGAGTTCTGGGGACCTTGTAGGCAGATAGCTAGGAGGGGGCACTGGAGATGGTTGTGCCTCATAGGGACACAGGCAGGAACTTCAGGAGTCCTTAGGTTTCCCTGACCCTTTGTGTTAGTGGGAGCCTCAAACTCTCCTGGGGAAGATTTTAAACCTCAGGTAATATTCCAGGAGCTGCCTCCAGAACTGTCCTCAGCACCCTAAAACCCTCTGGGTGTAGGATGGGCTGGAAGTAAACTTTAAGGCCTGGGGTCACCAGCTCTGGAGGCCATAGCACTTCAGAAGGTGCATCAGAGAGCCTGCTAGTCAGAGCACGTTCCTCCCACCTTCCCCTCCAGGAGATACTGAGTAGGAAGCCTGGAGATCTGGACTCGAAGCCCAGCACTACCATTCAGCCTTCAGGCCTCCCCGGGCTTCAGCTCTGAGAGTCTGACATCCTGTGATGGGCAACGCCCCTCCTGCAGTATGCTCAAACCACAGAGGCTGAGCCCCCCTGGAACCCTTCCCCACTTTCCCTGTCTCTCTATCCTCTCCCAGGGTGACCATGTGTGGCCTGGGCTGTAAGAAGTACGTGGAGGCCAACATCTCCCATAAGTCACGCACAACTGTCAAATATACAATGAAGACTCTAGCCAGCTGTGCTGAGACTGTCATCTTCATGCTGCTTGGCATCTCAGCCGTGGACTCTTCTAAGTGGGCCTGGGATTCTGGGCTGGTGCTGGGCACCCTCATCTTCATCCTGTTCTTCCGAGCCCTCGGTATTGCTGACACCCTCTGCTTTCCCACTCTCCTTCCTGTCCCGCCCCTGCCCGCAGCTCATCTCCCCATCTGAGTCCACATCCTTGTCAATTCCTAAGCCTCCTCTTGTTGCTCACCTGTCCCAGCCCCTGTTAGACCTCAGCCCAGATACTTGGTGATATCTACTCCTATGTCCTCCACTCCCAACGCTTTGCTCCCCACTGGCCTCCCCTCCCCGCTGCAGGCGTAGTCCTGCAGACCTGGGTGCTGAATCAGTTCCGGCTAGTCCCTCTGGACAAGATTGACCAAGTGGTGATGTCTTATGGGGGCCTGCGGGGGGCTGTGGCCTTTGCCCTCGTCATCCTACTGGATAGGACCAAGGTCCCTGCCAAGGACTACTTTGTAGCCACCACTATTGTGGTGGTCTTCTTCACAGTCATCGTGCAGGTGGGAGTGCCCACAGGCTGGGTAGGGAGAGGGTCGGGCAGGCCCTGGGGGAGTCTTGGAGCCTATGGGACAGGGGCTCCTCTTCCTGCTGAGAGATGGAGGGCCCTGACTTCCCAGATCTTGAGTGTGGTGGGGTGGGGGTACCAAAGCTGAGGCCTCATTATGGGGAGAGAAAGGAAGCAGGTAACTGAATAGGAATAGGGCAGGGCTCACCTCCTGCCTGTCCATAGGGCTTGACCATCAAGCCACTGGTCAAATGGCTGAAGGTGAAGAGGAGTGAGCATCACAAACCTACCCTGAACCAGGAGCTGCATGAGCACGTGGGTACCAGAACCCCAGCCCTCACCTGTCCCTCTCGACCATCTCCTATTTTGGGCAAAGTCCTGATCCAGTCCCCCTACCCACCCCCCTTCTAGACTTTTGACCACATTCTGGCTGCAGTGGAGGACGTTGTGGGGCACCATGGCTACCACTACTGGAGGGACAGGTGAGGGAGCTGCCCCGAGGCTCCTTCAGCAGCAGCAGCTCCACCAGCCAGGGAAGCATGGGGGATGTGCCACACTTCTGAGAAGGGACAGAGCCAGGTTCAGGCTGGGTGACCTCTGCCTGAAGCCCTTCAGTGGCATCCCAGTGCTCTCAGGTTAAGACAAGTTTCCCCAGTGTGGCCTGCTTGGCCCTGCATGGTCTGGCAACTGCCAGACTCTAGCCTTATCATGCTCTGCTCTGTCTTTCACTGTCTGTCTGCTAATTCCATGGACCCTACCTTAGAGCCTCAGGACCCACCATGCTCCCCTAGCCTGGCCACTGGGACCCTCTGTCTACTAGAACACTCCCTCACCTCCCTCTCACTTACTCAGCTTCAATTCATCCTTCACAACTCACTGTAGGCTTCATTTCCTTAGGGAGGCCTTCCCTGGCCTCCCTGATTAGGACATATCTGTGTCATATTCTCTAATTATCCTTTGTAGTTCTTGTCATGGTTGCAATTTTCTAGTGATTTGGAATAATTTCAATTACGGTTAGCCTTTCCCATGACACTGTAAATTCCATGAGGTCAGGGACTAGCCTTGAGATTCTCCCTGGCTGAGGCCCACATCTAAAAAGCCAAGCCAGTGCTGATGGTGTCCTTGCCCCATCTGAGGAAGGGCCTCATGTCCAGACCTTGGGAATGGGACTCAGGGCCGGGCCTGGCATCCTCTGTAGGTGGGAGCAGTTTGACAAGAAATACCTGAGTCAGCTGCTGATGCGACGGTCAGCCTACCGCATCCGGGACCAGATCTGGGATGTGTACTACAGACTCAACATCCGGGATGCCATCAGCTTTGTGGACCAGGTGGGCTAGCAGCTACCAGGTGGGCCAGTGGTGGGTGGGTAGATGGGCAGCAGAGCAGGACAGAAAGGGGTGGCAAGCAGCCGGGCCTGAAGGGAGCTGGGAATTCCTAGCTGGCTCCATGGTCTGGTTAAGTGGCAGCTAGCTGCAGGAAGCAGCTGGGCCTGGTGCTGACATTCAGAGTCTGGCAGGCAGTCCAGAGAGGTGGGAAACAGCTGGATTCTGGAGTCAGCAGATGTGGCTCAACTGTTATCACTTCCAAATTTGTGACCTTGGGTAAGTCACACTCTCTGAACCTGTTTCCTTAGCTGTAAGAAAGCAGGCGTAAGAGGCTGGGCGTGGTGGCTCATGCCTGTAATCCCAGCACTTTGGGAGCCCAAGGTGGGTGGATCACTTGAGGTCAGGAGTTTGAGACCAGCCTGGCCAACATGGTGAAACCCTGTCTCTACTGAAAATACAAAAACTAGCCAGGCGTGGTGGTGTACGCCTGTAATCCCAGCTACTCTGGAGGCTGAGGCAGGAGAATCGCTTAAATCTGGAAAGTGGAGGTTGCAGCGAGCTGAGATCATACCACTGCACTACAGCCTGGGCGACAGAGTGAGACTCTCAAATATAAAAAATAAATAAATAGGCCGGGCGCGGTGGCTCACACCTGTAATCCCAGCACTTTGGGAGGCCAAGGCGGGCGGATCACGAGGTCAGGAGATCAAGACCAACCGGGCCAACATGGTGAAACCCCATCTCTACTGAAAATACAAAAAAATTAGCTGGGCATGGTGACGCACACCTGTAGTCCCAGCTACTTGGGAGGCTGAGGCAGGAGAGTTGCTTGAACCCAGGAGGCGGAGATTGCAGTGAGCCGAGATCTCGCCACTGCACTACAGCCTGAGCTGCAGTGCGAGACTCCATCTCTAAATAAATAAATAAATAAAAATAGAAAGTAGGCATAAGAGTACGTATGCCACAGAATTTGCGGATTCGATACATAAAGTGCCTAGCACAGTACCTGGTATGTCAAAAGAGTAAACTAAGTGTTCATTATTATTATTTCCTTTATTGCCCCTGACTCCTGGGCCACCCTCCATCTGATTGCCGATGGCTAACCTTGGTCTTGACGCCTCCAGGGAGGCCACGTCTTGTCTTCCACAGGTCTCACTCTGCCCTCTATGCCCAGCCGAAATTCTGTGGCAGAGACTTCTGTCACCAACCTGCTGTGAGTCCTTGAGCCCTTTCCCCTTCCTCATACTCCTCTCCATTGGGCCCTCTCTCTGAATCCCTTCTGGGGGGAGATTTGTCAGCACCTTTGTATCTGCCCTTCTTCTGGCCTATGCCTCCTGCCCCCTCCCCAGCACATGTGTCCCCTGCCTCCTGCAGGAGGGAGAGTGGCAGTGGAGCGTGTCTGGATCTGCAGGTGATTGACACGGTACGCAGCGGCCGGGATCGCGAGGATGCTGTGATGCACCATCTGCTCTGCGGAGGCCTCTACAAGCCACGCCGTAGGGTGAGAGCAGGCAGGCATCAGAATTTTGAGCGGGTGGAGGTGGTCTAGGGAGAGCTTAAGAGGCAGTTGGCACCAGCTTGTTAGAGAGCTGCAGATGCCCAGCTAAACAGTGTGGGTTTCAGCCGGGCACAGTGGCTCACGCCTGTAATCCCAGCACTTTGGGAGGCCAAGGAGTGGGGAATCGCTTGAGGTCAGGAGTTTGAGATCAGCCTGGCCAACATGGTAAAAGTGAAACACCATAAAAAATTAGCTGGGTAGGGTGGCATGTGCCTGTAATCCCAGCTACTTGGGAGGAGAATCACTTGAATCCGGGAGGCAGAGTTTGCAGTGAGCTGAGGTCACACCACTGCACTCCAGCCTGGGTGACAGAGTGAGACTCCATGTCAAAAAAAAAAAAAAAAAGGGTGTGGGTTTCATCAGTAATAAAAAACCTCTCCTTTATTTTTATTTTTTGGAGAAAGGGTTGTCCTAATACAAGCACGTTTAAGAATAACTTCTCTGGTAGCAGAATGCAGATCAAATTGGAGGGGGTGAATTGAGAAGCTGGGAGAGCCAGTTGGGAAGCTGGAGTGAAATGTCATGGATTAGGGCCGGGTGGTGTGATTGGCTTTGATGGGGAGAGGGGGACAGAGTACTAGGGGCCTTGAGGGTCACTGGAGAATGATGGGGTCACAGACAGAAGCAGGAGCACTGAAGAAGTCTTCTAGATCAGCTTAGGCTGTGGAAGGTGGGCATCTGTTTTAAATAATGGAAGTTAGTCCAACACAGATCATGAAGCTTTTCGGCTGGAAAGGCCAAGCCCATCCAGGGGAGAGAATCTGTTGCAACCCCACAAGAGGGCAGCAAGCCATTACCTTGCACCTTTCTAAAATGGGAAGCCAGACATCACCAGTTCTGGCAGTTTTAACAGTCAAAGCTCTTCCTACTGTGGAAACAGAATTGGCCTCCTTTAACTTGCACCCACTGGTCCTGATTTGACTCTTTGCAGCTCTGCAGAATAAATCTTCCAAGGTTTCAAGACAGTTCCATTTTACACAGGCTCTCTTGCCTTCAGGCCAGCATCTCTTGCCTCCTGGTGTGTCTTCTCTGGACTTAAAAATAGGGCCCAGAATGGACGTTGCTACTCCAGCTGTGGCTGGCCAGGGAAGGGCCTAGAAGCTCTCTCACCATTCTGGTTCTAGAACTTGCTATTTCTCTTCCCACAGCTCAAGATCCCTCCAGCCTTGGCTTACCACCCTGGGACCCCACATTGTCCTTAGAATCTGCTAAACTCCCAGGTCTGCCTCAGTTAATGGCTGTCAGAACCTGTCTCATCCCAACCTGTGGGGTTTTTAAAAAACCTTTTTCTTATTCAAAATTCCAGTAGAGAATAAAATAACTCATATTTATCTATCAACCAGCTCTGAAAAATCAGTGCATGATTAATTCTATTACATTCTATAGCCCTACCACATCCTGCCCACACTTTATCTTAAAAAAAACTCCAGACATCATATCACATCATCTAAAATATTTCAGTATGTCTCTCTAAGTGGCAAGAACTCTTAAATCCAGTCAGTATTCAATAAATATCTTTTCTTCCAGCTGGATGCTCAAATCAGGATCCAAATTAAGTCCACATTTAGCATTTGGGAAATAAGTCTCTTCATTGAAAAAAATCTGTAATAGTTCTTTCTCCCCCTCCTTATCTCCCTTGCTATTTATTTAGTGAAGAAACTGGATACTTTGTTTTGGAGTATTGCACATTTTCTAGATTTTGCTGACTGTATTCCAGTGGTGGTGTTTAACATGTTCCTCCATTCCCTATATTTCCTGGTTGTTAAATCTAGAGGCCTGATCAGATTCAGGGACATTCAATAGGTATGCTATATATTTTCTGTGGTGTCACATCAGGAAATACATAATGATTTGGTGTGGGGTGTGTGTGTGTGGTGTATGTATAAGATTGGTCAGTGGTTCAGTCCAATCAGTTCAGTCTGTTTTTTAAAAATCTGGAATAAGTTTGTGTATATCCTGTTAAATGTCATCTTATTTGCTTTAGCCCATCATCCCATTGTTTGGTTCCCATGTCTGCCACCAAATGTCTCCTTCTTAGATTCATATCATCTGAAAATTCGTTAGGCCTGTTGACTTTGTATTCATCCAAATCAACATAAACATGTTGAACAGGATAGAGCTGAGGACAGAGCCCTGTGGCATGCTACTAAAGACTTTCCTCCAGACTGACATGGATCAAGCATTTTTGGGGTATGGTAACTTAACCAGTTCTGAATCCACTTAGTATGATAACACAATCCACAATTTATCATGTTCTTCATAGAATTATCATTAGAGAGAGACAGATATCTAGTATGCAGTTAGAAAGCTAAGATTATAGTTTAATAGATAAAGGCTGGAGAGAGATTTAGAAGCAATCAATATCAAGTTTTGTCACCTGGCTACCACAGAATCCCCTGGGGAACTTCCTGGCTTAACCTGAAGACTCTGATTCTGCAGTTTGGAGTGGAACTAAGAATAATCTGTGTTCTTTTTTTTTTTTTTGAGTTGGAGTTTCGCTCTTGTTGCCCAGGCTGGAGTGCAATGGCGCAATCTCTGCTCACTGCATCCTCTGTCTCCCGGGTTCAAGTGATTCTTCTGCCTCAGCCTCCTGAGTAGCTGAGATTACAGGCATGCACCACTACTCCCAGCTAATTTTGTGTTTTTAGTAGAGACAGGGTTTCTCCATGTTGGTCAAGCTGGTCTTGAACTCCTGACCTCAGGTGATCTGCCCGCCTCTGCCTCCTAAAGTGTTGGGATTACAGGTGTGAACCACTGAGCCCGACTGAATCTGTGTTCTTACTAAGTTGCCCAGGTGATTCAAATGCAGCTGGTCTGATGACTGATATTCAAGAACCACAGGTCTATATCACTGGGGTAGCTGGGGCGGACAGAATGTATAAGTTCTCTGGGGAGAGTATTTCCTAGGGAGAGAGGAGGGCTAAAGATAACACTCAGGAATGCACATGGGAGAAAAGGAAGGAGAGCCAAAGACAAGGAACCCTTGGAGAAGCAGTGGTAGGTGGTGTCTCAGGCCTGGGGCAGAAAGAGGGCTAGATGCTGTGCAGAGGCAGAGCACACCACACTGGTGACCAGCGAGAAGGCAGCACTGTGGAGTTGTGGACCCCGGGGGTTGCATTTCTGGTATTTAAGGAAGTGGTGAGTAGGAGAGAAAGTGTCAGAATCAAATTATAAAAGCATGGCAGCAAAAGGGAGACAATAGTGTTCATAGGGAGACTTTCTTTAATGAGGCAAGGGCAGGAGCTTGAAAGAGA
The DNA here is from genome assembly GCA_036589455.1 of Ateles fusciceps. Lineage (NCBI taxonomy): Eukaryota > Metazoa > Chordata > Mammalia > Primates > Atelidae > Ateles > Ateles fusciceps. The sequence continues at coordinate 22,669,498 of JAZHEH010003205.1, read as the reverse complement.
GGGGAGGGAGCCAAGTGGTGAGGGAAGGGGTGAAGATACAGAAAAGCGGAGAAATAGGAGGCAGCAGGAACTGCTGGAGGCAGGAAAGGGGGGAACTGAACCATGTGGAGGCTGGGGCTGGGCAGCAATGAGCCTTGTGAAGGAGATGGACCCCTTCATCCCAGGAGAGAGGGTGCCTCCTGGTACATAGGTAGAGGAGGAGGGCAGATGGAAGACTTGAAGGGGGCTCTTAGAACTGGTTCAGGGAAGCAGAAAATATGAGATAAAGGGACCAGACTTGGGATGCGAGGCAAGATAAGATTACCTGGCAGGTGCTGGGCAGTACTTCAGGGGATTACCACTAGATGATGAAAAGGTGCTAAGCAGGGAGGGTAGAGGTAGAGGCAGTCTAGGTGAGTGTGTAGCGAGCTTGGTCTTTATGAGAGTTAAAAAGAGCATAGCCAGGTGCAGTGGCTCATGCCTGTAATCCCAGGACTTTGGGAGGCCAAGGTGGGCAGATCACCTGAGGTCAGGAGTTCAAGACCAGCCTGGCAATATGGTGAAACCCTATCTCTACTAAAAATACAAGAATTAGCTGGGTGTGGTGGCAGGTCTTGTAATCCCAGCTACTCGGGAGACTGAGACAGGAGAATTGTTTGAACCCCGGAGGCGGAGGTTGCAGTGAGCAGAGATTGTGCCATTGCACTTCAGCTTGGGTGATAACAGAAGAACTCTGTCTCAAAAAAAAAAAAAAAAAAAAAGAGCAGATGATAAGGGTGAGCCTGAATTACTGGGACCGAGAAGGTCCAGGGTGTCAGGGGAGATAGTTAACGAAAGTTCAAAGTGAAGCACAGGATATCATGGTGGTGGTTGTAGAAATGGCTAGATGGGAGAATCCAGCTGGAGAAAGGATCCTGTGTAGCCAGAAGGGGGCAGGGAGGCTGGGCATGTGGACAAAGCTCAGATCAATGGAGGTAGAAGAAGAAAATGTTCCCCATGTTGTCACAGTACCGGAACAAGACAGAGGGTCCCCTTCAAATCAGAGAGAATTGGGAAAGGATGGCAAGGGATGGAGAAGGCCAGGTTTGGGAGAATAAGTTCTGGGATAAAGGGAAGCTTCTCCCAAGGAATTGAGAACACAGAGTCTCTGGCTGGGTTCCTCTTGTATTTTGTTTTGTTTTGTTTTTCAATCCATTGTTAATTCTGGAAAAGATGGGCTGGCAGGACCTGTGTTGAATATGTTGGGGCTGTGGCCTGGTGTTCCTGTGGGAGGCCAAGGCATCCAGCCTCATAGCGAGGTGGGGCTGTCATTGCCAGTACAAAGCCAGCTGCAGTCGCCACTTCATCTCAGAGGATGCGCAGGAGCGGCAGGACAAGGAGGTCTTCCAGCAGAACATGAAGCGGCGGCTGGAGTCCTTTAAATCCACCAAGCATAACATCTGCTTCACCAAGAGCAAGCCACGACCCCGCAAGACTGGCCGCAGGAAGGCATGTCTTCTCTTAGGGACTCCTCTTTGGAGCTGGAGGCTGATAGCATGCAGTTTTGAGCCCCCAAGTGTTAGGATCCAGCTTAGGGGGACCCCCAGTTGGATAGTCCTTAGGCACTTGATGACTGTAGCAGTTTGGGTTCCCTTTTAGACGTTCCTAGAGCCCCAGAGGGGTAAGGTGAGACCTTCAGAGGGGGGAGTAGCCTCTTGGCTATGTGGTGACCTGCTGGGAGGCAGCAGGACCTCCTACCAAAAATGAAAAAGGCAGGAGAAAAGGAGATTCCTTTGAGGGGCAACTCCATGAGCCCCTAAGTCAGCCCAGGCTGATGCATCCAGATTTCTTTTTGGGGCATGGTTCACTCAGACCCTACAATTCTTGCCTGGTTGGCCAAGGGTTGTAGAACCAGTGGGACTGATGCAAATTCCCTCCCCTGCTGGGTTAGGAAAACTTGTCCTCCTGTTGACCCCACCAGATGACAGGGTTGGGGTGGGGAGCTGGGGCCAGAGGCTCAGGTTTTCTTTCTTGGTCCTCAGAAGGATGGTGTGGCAAATGCTGAGGCTACAAATGGGAAACCTCGAGACCTGGGCTTTCAGGACACAGGCAAGTAGGGAGTAGGGTGGGATTGAGGATGGGAGGAAGGAGGGAAAGGGCTGGGGCTCACCACCCAGAATCCTGGAGGACCTGCTTTAGGGTGCATTTTAAGCACCATGAGCTGGGGTTCTTCCCCTAGGGACTTGATTTCCAACTTGGAAATGTTCAAAGCAGTTATTAGACAATGCGTAAAAGGAGGCATCTGATTGCTAACTAAGGGTTATAGGCCCCGAGGACTTGGAAAAGGTGTCATGGAGAAGGGGGAGCTTGGTCTGGGCCTTGGAGGATGGATAGACCCTGGGGCCCAATGTACTGTCTGCAAAGCCAGTTCTGTTTTGTTTTTTTGAGACGGAGTCTTACTCCGGTGCCCAGGCTGGAGTGCAGTGGTGCCATCTCGGCTCACTGAAACCTCTGCCTCCCAATTCAAGTGATTCTCCTACCTCAGCCTCCCAAGTAGCTGGGATTACAGGCGCGTGCCACCATGCCTGGCTAATTTTTTTGTGTTTTTGGTAGAGACAGGGTTTCACCTTGTTGGCCTGGCTGGTCTCGAATGCCTGACCTCAGGTGATCCGCCCGCCTCAGCCTCCCAAAGTGTTGGGATTACAGGCGTGAGCTACTGCACCTGGCTACAAAGCCAGTTTTGTATGATCTGAATGTTAATGGGACTTCCAGCAATCCAAGTGCTCATGTTTCCAGTGGATCATGGGATTTGGGGCTGAAAAAAAAGGATGGGGGAGCTGGAAAGTGTGGTCCTCATGGCTTCCTCTGCAGACTTAGCTTCCTCTGGTTGCCTCCTTGGGCTCTGCAGTGTCACTTCTCTTCTCCCCAAGTCACCACCTCCTAGGCCAGTGCTTGAAATAGCCAGAGGAGAAAGCAGGTGTCTCTGCCAATGTGTGTTCTGCCTAGGGAGACAGGGGAGCTGGCTTGGGGCTGTGCAGTCCCAAGAGGCAGCTGCCAGCCCAGGCCACCTGACTTTGCTCGTCTCTGTCCAGCTGCTGTGATATTAACCGTGGAGTCTGAGGAGGAGGAGGAGGAGAGCGACAGTTCAGAGACAGAGAAGGAGGACGATGAGGGCATCATCTTTGTGGCTCGGGCCACCAGTGAGGTTCTCCAAGAGGGCAAGGTCTCAGGTAATGGCTTCCTCCCTGTCCCCCCTTCCCTCTGGAGCAAGCTGGTTTCCTTTCTCTTCACTCATGGCCTCTACTCCAGACAACTCCCTTTTTCTATTCACTAGTTTATTCACCAGCCAGCATTTGAAGAGCATCTTCTTCATATCAGATGCCTGACATAAATCATACTCAACCCTCACAATAACAAAGATGGGGAAATTGAGCTCAGACAGCCTAAGGGACTCATGACTTGTCCAGCATCACATAGTAGAACCAGAATTTGAACCTGACCCATCTGACTCCAAAGCCCACAGCCTTTTTAAATATTATTTTATTTTAGACAGAGTTTTGTCTTGTCACCCATGCTGGAGTGCAGTGGCGTGATCTTGGCTCACTGCAACCTCTGCCTCCCGGGTTTAAGCAATTCTGCTTCAGTCTCCCAAGTAGCTGGGATTTCAGACGCGCACCACCACACCCGGTCTCGAACTCCTGACCCCAGGTGATCCATCTGCCTTGGCCTCCCAAAGTGCTAGGATTACAGGTGTGAGCCACCACACTCAACCTTTTCTTTTTTTTCTTTTATTTGATGCCATTCTTGCATCGCTATAATTTTTTTTTGGAGACAGGATCTCACTCTGTCACCCAGGCTGGATCACGAATTACACGATGGCATGATCATGGCTCACTGCAGCCTTGATCTCCAGGACTCAAGTGATCCTCCCACCTCAGCTTCCCTAGTAGCAGGGACTACAGGTATGCACTAGCATACCCCAGCTGATTTTTTTTTTTTTTTTTTTAAGATGGAGTTTCACTCTTGTTGCCCAGGCTGGAGTGCAATGGTGCTGTCTCAGTTCACTGTAACCTCTGCCTCCTGGGTTCAAGTGATTCTCCTTACTCAGCCTCCGGAGTAGCAGGGATTACAGGAATGCACCACCACGCCCAGCTAATTTTGTAATTTTAGTAGAGACAGGGTTTCTCCATGTTGGTCAGGCTGGTCTTGAACTCCTGACCTCAGGTGATCTGCCCACCTTGGCCTCACAAAGTGCTGGGATTACAGGCATGAGCCATTGCACCCAGCATTTTTATTTTTATTTTTTGTTTTTTTTTTGAGACAGAGTTTTCCTCTTTGCCCAGGCTGGAGTGCAGTGGTGCGATCTTGGCTCACTGCAACCTCCTCCTCCTGGGTTCAAATGATTCTCCTGCCTCAGCCTCCCAAGTAGCTGGGATTACAGGGGCCTGCTACCACGCCTGGCTAATTTTTTGTATTTTTAGTAGAGACAGAGTTTCACTGTGTTAATCAGGCTGGTCTTTTTTTTTTTTTTTTTTAGATGCAGTCTTGCTCTGTTACCAGGCTGGAGTGCAGTGGTGGGATCTCAGCTCATTGCAACCTCTGCCTCCCAGGTTCAAACAATTCTCTTGCCTCAGCCTCCCTAGTAACTGGGACTACAGGAATGCACCACCATGCCCAGCTAATTTTTGTGTTTTTAGTAGCAACAGGGTTTCATCATGTTGGCCAGGATGGTCTTGATCTCCTGACCTCATGATCTACCTGCCTCAGCCTCCCAAAGTGCTGGGATTACAGGTGTGAGCCACTGCATTCAGCCTATTCAGGCTGGTCTTGAACTCCTGACCTCAGGTGATCCACCCTCCTTGGCCTCCTAAAGTGCTGGGATTACAGGCATAAGCCACCTCGCCCAGCCCACCCAGCTGATTTTTAAAATTTTTTTGTAGAAATGAGATTTCGCTATGTTACCCAGGCTGGCCTCAAACTCTTGGACTCAAGCAATCTTCCCACCTTGGTCTCCCAAAATGCTGGGATTACAGGTGTGAGTCACCGTGCCACCCATACCTTTTCAAGGCCATGCTGCCTCCCTTTATAGTCTAGTGAGGAACAGGAGGTAGTGAGCAAACATGGGCTCTGTTGAGACCCATGCCCTCAAGTAGAGCCTCAGGTGAAGGTGGCAGCCTGACCTGGAGGAGGAGACTGAAGTCATCAAAATGGAATTACTGTGGATAAAAATATAGTATATAAGCATTTCCCATGTATGTATAGAGACCTAATTCACTCATAATGTCAGTATCACTGGTGGCTGGGACTCTCAAATGTTTTTACAAATTTTTTAATATAGGAAATTTCTTTTTTTTTTTTCTGGTAGCTGGTATGTAGCTAAGGAAATTTAAAAATATACAATGATAAAACTATAAAATAAACTCCCATCTATCCATTATCCAGCTTCAATAATTACCTACTCATAGCCAATCTTATTTCACCTAAACCTCACCTAGGCCCCTCCCTCCACTGGGTTCTTTTGATGCAAGTCTCAAATGTCATATCACTTTATCAATAAATACTTCAGTACATATCTCTAAAAGATAAGGATTCTTTTTTTTTTTTCTTTTTGAGACCGTCTCTCTCTATTGCCCAGGCTGGAGTACAGTAGTGCGATCATAGCTCACTGCAGCCTTGAACACCCAAGCTCAAGCAATCCTTTTGCCACAGCCTCCAGAGTAGCTGGGACTTCAGGCACAGACCATCATGCTCAGCTATTTTTTTTTTCTAGTAGAGATGAGGTCTTGTTATGTTGCCCAGGCTAGTCTTAAACTCTTGTGCACAAGTGATCTTCAGCCTCCCAAAGTGATGAGTCACACCCAGCCAGATAAGGATTTTTCTTTTTTTTCTGAGTTAGCATCTCTCTTTGACACCCAGGCGGGAGTGCAGTGGTGGGATCAAGACTCAGTACACCCTCAACCTCCTGGGCTCAAGCCACTGCACCCGGCCTCAGATAAGGATTCTTGATTCCTGCCTATAGTGATTTGAGCCCAGGAGGCTGAGGCTGCAGTAAGCTATGATCACACCACTACATTCCAGCCTGGGCAACAGAACAAGACTCTGACTCTTAAAAAAAAAAAAAGATTCTTTAAAATATATGTATAACTACAATGCCATTACCATATCTAAAATCTGTCATCAAATATCTAATCATTGCTCAAATTTCCCTGATTGTCTTAATATATATATATTTTTTACAGTAGGTTTATTCAATGTCCCTTTTAACCTATAGCAGTGATTCTCAAGGGGGATGGTGGTGGAGTGATTTTGCTTCCCCAGGGGACACTTGGCACTGCTCAGAGACATTTTTGGTTGTCAGGGAAGATGCCCTTGTATTGAGTAGGTAGACGCCAGGGATACTGCTAAACATCCTACGATGCACAGGATAACCCCCACAGCAAAGAGTAGCTGTCCCAAAATGTCAAGTGTCAAGTTTGATAAACCCTGATCTATAGGTTTCCCCCCAAACCTCCCACTTATTTTCTCTTCACAATGTATTTATTGAAGAAACCCAATTATTTGTCCTACAGTCCTTCTCTGTCTGGATTTTGTTGATTGCATCCCCAAAGTGTCATTTAATATGTTGCTCTGTCTCTTTAAATTTCCTTTAAACCAGTAAATCTACAGGCAGTGGCTCATGCCTGTAATTCCAGCACTTTGGGAGGCCGAGGTGGGCAGATTACCTGAGGTCAGGAGTTTGAGACAAGCCTGGCCAATGTGGCGAAACCCCGTCTCTACTAAAGATATTAAAAAAAAAAAAAAATTAGCGGGGCGTGGTGGTGGTCGGGTGCCTGTAATCCCACCTACTCTGGAGGCTGAGGCGGGAGAATAGCTTGAACCTGGAAGATGGAGGTTGCAGTGAGCTGAGATCACACCACTGCACTCCAGCCTGGGTGACAGAGCAAGACTCTGTCTCAAACAAAGAAACAAAAACAAACAAACAAAAAACTTCCCCCTCATCAATTATTTGGTTACTCTGAGGTACAGTTCACACAGGAAATGTTTGATTATTTAATTTATCAGTTTTCAGACCAAAGAGTTAGTTCCCTAGCAGCCTCTAAAGGTGAATAGCAAAGGTTTTTTTGTTTTACACTTTTTGTTGTTATCACATTTTAATATTCCAGGTCTTTCAAGAGATACCGTTTTTTGTTTTTTGTTTTTTCGTTTTTTTTTTCATTGGACATTTGTACAAAGGAGATACCGTTTTACTTAATCATAGCATCAATACATTTCACACATGTACTCAAGTAAGAAGCTTATTGGGCTGCTCAGGACTTTATCAATGAACAGAAACATGCTGTGCTTGACTTTGAAGAGCTGGGGTGGTTGGTGGCCAGAGGGATTCTCTTTCCAGGTTTCCTCCTTCAGAACCTCAGACTTCCTGTAATTCAGCCCTGCCCCTGCAGTTCTGGGATTCTTAACTCAAGTCTGCTATGCTGCGTCATCCCTTTGCGGCAAAGGTCTGGCCTGCTGTTAGGTTTGCATAAGCTCACACTCCTGGGCTCTGTTCCACCAAAGGGCTGTGGTGGGTACTCAGGCAGGATGCCCAGCAGAAAAACCTTTGGCCTGCAGCCTCCAGGTCCTTCTTACCCTCCCTGGCAGCTGGTGTTTCTCCCTTACCGGCTGGATGGAATGGGGCTTTGGCAGGAAGCTGTTTCAGAGACCTGTGCTGCAAGTAGGGTGAGGGGACTGGAGATGGGGTTCCTTCCTGCCTGGCTCCTGCTTTCGCTATCTTCTTTTTATTTTTATTGTATTTATTTATTTTTTAGATAAAGTCTCACTCTTTTACCCAGGCTGGAGTGCAGTAGCGCGATCTCTGCTCACTGCAACCTCCGCCTCCTGGGTTCAAGCCATTCTCTTGCCTCGGCCTCCCGAGTAGCTGGGATTACAGGCATGCGCCACCATGACTGACTAATTTTTGTATTTTTAGTAGAGATGGGGTCTCACCATGTTGGCCAGGCTGGTCTCGAACTCCTGAGCTCAGGTGATCCACTGCCTTGGTCTCCCAAAGTTCTTGGATTACACGTGTGAGCCACTGTGCCCGGCCAACTTTCTTTATTTTCATTTGTTCTATAGGTATTTCTCGAGCAACTACTGTGTGCCCACCCCTGTGCTAGGTGCTGGGGATACAGTGGAGAGCAAAACCAGCTGTGGTACTTCCCCTCAGCAAGACATTCATCAGATAATCACACAAACGGATGGCATATGGAAACTGTTGCATGAATTTATGAGAACGTGCTTATACTTGAGTTTTCCACTGTACTGGTAATGAGTTCATGTGTACTCTCTGTCCCCAGGAAGCCTTGAGGTGTGCCCAAGCCCACGAATCATTCCCCCCCTCCCCAACCTGTGCAGAGAAGGAGCTCCCCTGGAAGAGTGGGCAAGGGGACCTGGCAGTGTACGTGTCCTCGGAAACCACCAAGATTGTGCCTGTGGACATGCAGACGGGCTGGAACCAGAGCATGTCATCCCTGGAGAGCCTAGCATCTCCTCCCCTAACCAGGCCCCAACTCTGACCTGCCTGCCTCCCCCATCCACGGGGCGCTTAAGAGCCCCAGGCCCCTCTACCCCCCTTCTGATCCACGCCCTAGCTTCGCCTTCCCCCGAGCCTGGCCAAGGCTGGCCGCTCTCACAGTGAGAGCAGTGCTGCACCTCCCCCAGCAGCAGGAGCTGCAGCCCCTCATGGGCCACAAGGACCATACCCATCTCAGCCCAGGCACCGCTAACTCCCACTGGTGTATCCAGTTCAACAGAGGCAGCCGGCTGTAGCCCAGGGCCTTGGGGAGGAGCAGGAGGTGGAATCCCTGTGGGAAATGCTCCCTGGGCGATGGGTAGAATCCTTGCAACTTACATGAGGCCAGAGGGGTCTGGGCTGAAGTAGCAATTGGGCTTCCTTGGGGCTGGTCAGAGGGGTCACCTGAGCTGGTCCTCACAGGGGCCTTCTGCCACCTCCCTGCTCCTAATCCCTGCCACCTTCCATTTCAGTAAGGCCTCTACTCTGGCTCTGGATCCAGTCCAGGCCTTCTAGGGGCTAGGCCCAGAGACTTGGGTTGCTGGTCCCCCCTTCCCTAGTGGGTTTTCCTGGAGACTCTGTAGGCAGCTGCTCCTGCCCCAAAAGCTAGGGCATCATTCCTCAGTGAATGCCAGCCTTCCCTGTCCCCATTCCCTCCCTAGCACTGGGTCAGTGGTGCCCTGGCAGTGAGGCTCCGTGAGGGGCTGGCCCTCAGAGGAAGTAGAGTGGGAGGTGGGGCAGGCCTCAACCTTGGGCTTTGCTGCCCTGCTGGGTCAGCTACCCATAGTCCATTTTTTTTAGGGCAGTGGGAACCTCTGCTTTAGTTCCTGCTTTAGTTCCCCCTTCCCTTTGCTGTCAGGTATTGGGGTAATAGTTCCTCCTTTTCTAAGACCAAGGCTAGGGGGCTGAGCCAGGCTTCAGTTCAGGGCTGCTGCTGAGCTGGGGTCATTCTGGGATCTGCTGCTCTAGGTCCAAGTCTGGACCTTTCTGATCCTTGGGTCTGGGTTTTTTGAGGAGGGGACATAGTGGCCTCTGGCTGTCATGTCACCCCCTGAACATTCCCCAGAAAAGGAACCCAGTATCTCAGGGCCACTGCTCCATTGCTCTGGGGGCTGGGACGCCTGGCTAAGCAGGGGCTGACTGGGTGGCAGGTGATTTTTCCAGGGGTTAGCACCTGCCTTGTGTTTTGTACCTTGAACCTAAGATACATTAAACATCTCTCAGATGGATGAGTGTCTTGTGTCCATGTATCAGGCGGTTCTTAGGGTGAGGGGCAACAGGGGAATCTGGTGAAGGAGATGAAAACCCAACTGCCTGCCCCAAGGATTGAGAATGGAGGGGGAATCCTAGGCAGAACTGTTCACCCTCTGGTCCCCTGCCATGCATCCCCCATACCTTTCCAATACTGTCCTCTTAGCAGGGGGCCTGCAGTGGTGGTCAAGAGGATCACTATTTTGGCACGGAATCACAGAACTAGAAGTCTACAAAATGAGAAAGGCTAGCAGGGAAAGACCTCAGAGGTCAGGTGCCAAGCTGCCCTGATGCAGCCATCACACACCTAGGACCAGATGAGCATTTCTTGAAAACCTGGACTCAAGTATAGGACACATGAACAGAAGTGGCCTTTTGCACATGACAGGTAGGAGGGCAATCTCAAGGGCTCAAGGGATTTGGTTACCTGGAGTGTTTAATTTTTATTTTTGGAGACAGGATTTTGTTCTGTCACCCAGGCTGGAGTCCAGTGGCACAATCATAGATCACTGCACCCCTGGGCTCAAGGAATATTCTTGGTGCAGTCTCCCAAGTAGCTAGGACTACAGGTGTGTACCACCATGCCTGGCTAATTTTTTAATTTTTGTTTTTATTATATTTATTTATTTTTAGAAACAGGATCTCATTCTGTCACCCAGGCTAGAGTGCAGTGGCATGATCTCAGCTCACTGCAACTTCTGCCTCCTGGGTTCAAGCGATTCTCATGCCTCAGTCTCCTGAGTAGCTGGGACTATAGGCACATGCCACCATGCCTGGCTAATTTTTTGTATTTTCAGTAGAGACGGGATTTCACCATGTTGGCCAGGCTGGTCTCAAACTCCTGACCTCAAGTGATCTGCCTGCCTCAGCTTCCCAAAGTGCTGGGATTACAGGTGTGAGCCACCACATCTGGCATATTTTTTTTTTCTAGAGATAGAGTCTCACTATGTTACCCAGGCTGTTCTTGAACTGCTGACCTCAAACAATCCTCCTGCTTTGGCCACCTCAAGTGTTGGAATTACAGGTGTGAGTCACCTCACCTGGCCGTGAGTGTTTATGATGTAAATCAGATAGTGTGGGGTCCAGAAACATGAATTGAAATCCCTAGATAACAGTAGTCCCCAAATCCAATTCCCCTGGTGTCTGAAGGACTTAAAAAAAAAATTGGGCTGGGCACGGTGGCTCTCACCTATAATCCCAGCACTTTGGGAGGCTGGAGGTGGGCAGATCATGAAGTCAGGAGATTGAGACCATCCTGGCCAACATGGTGAAACCCCATCTCCACTAAAAATACAAATAAAAAAAAATTAGCTGGGCGTGGTGGCGCACACCTGTAATCCCAGCTACTTGGGAGGCTGAGGCAGAAGAATCACTTGATTCTGGGAGTTGGAGGTTGCAGTGAGCTGAGATCACACCACTGCACTCCAGCCTGGGCAACAAGAGTGAAATTCTGTCTAAAAAAAAAAAAAAAAGAAATTTGGCCTAGCAATGTGGCTCATGCCTGTAATCCCAGCACTGTGGGATGCCAAGGCGGGCGGATCACTTAAGGTCAGGAGTACAAGACCAGCCTCGCCAACATGGTGAAACCCCATCTCTACTAAAAATAACAAAAATTAGCCGGACATGGTGGCATTCGCCTGTAATCCCAGCTACTCGGGTGGCTGAGGCAGGAGAATGGCTGGAACCTGGGAGGTGGAGGTTGTAGTGAGCTGAGATCATGCCACTGCACTCCAGCCTGGGAAGCAGAGAGAGAGACTCCATCCCTTGAAAAGAAAATATTTGAGACCTGGGCACAGTGGCTCATACCTGTAATCCCAGCACTTTTAGAGGCCGAGCGAGGCAGGTGGTTCGATTGAGGCCAGGGGTTCAAGACTAGCCTGGGCAATATAGCAAGACCCTGTCTCTATCAAAAATCAAAAAAATTAGCTGGGTGTGGTAATGCATGGCTTTAGTCCCAGCTACTCAGGAGGCTGAGGCATAAGAATCGCTGGAAGGCAGAGGCTGCAGTGAGCCAAGATCGCACCACTGCACTCTAGCCTGGGCGACAGAACAAGACTCCATCTCAAAAAAAAAAAAAAATTAAATTAAAAATATTTTTATATTAGAGATATAAGTCAAATACCATAAAAATTCACCCATTTAAAGTGTACAGTTCAGTGTTTTTAATATACCTGCAGGGTTGTGCAGCCCTTGCCGCAATCTAAGCTTAGAACATTTTCATCATCCCCCCAAAAAAACCCTGTACTCATTAGCAGTCAGTTCTCATCCCTGGCCCTCCTCAGCCCTAGGTAATAACTAACCTACTTTCTGACTCTCTGGATCTGAGGGACTTTTGACACACTTGGAAGGTTATACTTTTAGCCAACTTACCTTTACTTTTTCTGCGTTATGCGCAGGTAAGGTGTGATGAGAAGGAAGAGTGACTTGGGCTTTGCTCTCAGGTTGTTTATGGTCCACAGTGATAAGGCCTGGTAGTTAACCAGTAGTGAACAACTTATTTATTTTTATTTTTTTTTGAGACACAGTCTCATTCTGTCACTCAGGCTGGAGTGCAGTGGCACGATCTCGGCTCACTGCAACCTCCGCCTCCTGGGTTCATGCAATTCTCTTGCTTCAGCCTCCCAAGTAGCTGGGATTACAGGTGTGTGCCACCACATCTGGCTAATTTTTGTATTTTTAGTAGAAACGGGGTTTTGCCATGTTGGCCAAGCTAGTCTGGAACTCCCAATCTCAGGTAATCTGCCCTCCTTGGCCTTCCAAAGTGCTGGGATTTTGTGGCATGAACCACTGTGCCCGGCCATTTTATTTTTGATTGAGTCATGTTGGCAAGAAATGGGAGGCTGAGGGAGAGTTGGAGAAGGGTCAGGGGAGGGAGGCCCATTCTCATTTTATGATCTCAGTGGAAAAGGCTGCTGTGAGTTGATTCTGCTGCCAGGAGAGCCACAGAGACGGGCCCCATGAATCACTGCTCAGTCTTGCAAGCTAAGCCCACAAAGCCTTCTGTGGTCAGCCACCCCAGGCTGGCTCCAGGCCCAGCTCCCCAATATTCCCCACTAGGCCTCAGTGTGTCCCCATTTCTATCTGTGCCTTTGCCATCCTGGGTCATGCATCCTCTAGCTCTCTGCCTCTTCTGTCTCCTTTCAGGCTGAGTCTCTGAATCTGTCTCCATTTGTGACTCTGGTTTCCATCTGATACATAGATGTGGAGCCTCAGGAGGGCAGGGGTAGTGTGACCAGTGTCAGATACCTCAAAGCATTTATTCTGTGACAGGCGCTGTGCTGGATGCTGGAAGTACAGAAGTGGATAACATGCAGTCTCTGTTTCCATGAAGCTTACAATGCACATTCTCTGCGGAGTGCAGAAACCAGGGCCTAGCCCTGCCTCTATCTCAGTGTGGCTGTACCTCCCCTGAATCTGCCAGCTGTGCTCAGGGTGCCAGGGTCAGCTATAGCCTGTGGCTTGAGGTTCTTGTTTGCCTCTGGCTTTCACAAGGGTATGTGTGCCTGCCAGAAGGCCCTCCCCCCTGGGGCTCTTAGGGCTCCTGGGGGGCCTGGCTGGTAGGTGCCAGTGGGCAGAAGGGGAGGGAGGGAGCAGAAGGCAGTGACTCAGTGGGGGTGGCCCTGGGACAGAGCTGGGGAGGGAGCCAAGGTTGGATGATGCTTCCTGAAGCCAGGAGGGTGGGAAGAGAGGTCTGGCTGGGCGTTAGGGATGGAGCAGGACAACTCCAAGGCTCTCCTCTGGCAGCCTGACCTGCTCATGAAGAAGGCTCCTCGGTAGCTGCCTGAAAGTCTGGACTATGCGGGGTGGGCCGGGCTGGGGGAGATTGCTGTTGGTCCCAATTTGCCTGCTGTAATGCCCAGGTTCATGAAAGAGGGCTTAGAACCAGGGAAGCCGTTCCACCCGGTACCCCATCTCCCCCAGGGTCCATGGCCTGGGCACACTCTGGGGCTCAGGGCTTTCTGGTCACAGAGCTGACCTTCCCACAATCTTCCCACAAATTCTGGGGAGTGTCAGGCCAAGCCCACATGCCCCAAAGGGACCTCAAATCGCACAGTTACCCAAGTGACTTACATCAGTTCAGGATCCCCTGACTGGGGGTGAAATGGGGGGCAGGGCACCAACACAGCCTGAAGGCTGGCAGCGGGTGGACGTATAACACAGGGGGCCTTCCCTAGTCCACATGGCAACCCCAGGAGAAAAATGACTTTTCATTTTTACAGGTGAGGAGGGTGAGACTCAAAGAGCAGAGTTCCTGGAGTGCCCCCAGCAGGTAAGTGGAGAAGCCAAGCCTGGGCTGGGGGCTCTGGCTCCAGGACCCCGTCTCAGCACCAGCCTCCTGGACTGCTCTTTGTGGAAAGGGCGGTAAGGAGGTGCCAGGGATGGCAAAGCGGGGGAGGGTCTGGTGGACTCTCGCAGGCCTGGGTCAGCTGCACCCATTGGTCTCACTCCCACCCCGACGGCAGCCCCATCCTGTGTGGGATCAAGCGACCTGTCTCTGGGTGCCCAAGCTGAGGCAGCGCCCCGCTTCCCTACACAGAAGGCCTTCCCCCTCTCCTGGGCTCATTCAACCGGCGGAAGCCTCTGGGAGCCCCCGCCCCGCCTCGCCCCGCGGCGACCTCAGCGCACTCACCCGCGCGCACCCCCCGCGGCCTTTCCGGCGGGACAGCGCTTCCAGCGTCCTCGCCAGGCCGGGGGAGTGGGCACTGTGGAGCTGCCGGCCGTTAGTCGCTGCCCCGACCCGCGCACAGCGACGCCGTGGGTGGGGCGCGCGGTCTGCGGGTCCCAGGGGTGCGCCGGGCGGGGCTGGAGGCCGTCCTGGCCCGTGGGGGAGGACCGCGGCGGGCGGGGGTTGCTGCAGGGCCCGCACCTCGGCTTCACGGCTCGCCGGGCTGTGCCCCGTCGGGACCTGCACGGGCTGTGGCTCCGTCCTCCGGCCCCCAGGGGGCGATGCGGCGTTGATTCCCGGTGGCCCTGCTTTCCCACCTCAGCGACCGGGAGGCGGCGTCCCGCGCGGCCGCGCTCTACCCGCCGTCGAAGCCGCGGTCCGTTCGACGTCTCCCCGGCTTCGCGGTGCCTCGCGGCGCGGCCCGGGGCGTGAGTGTCGCCAGTGGGCGACGGGGGGCGCGCGCCAGGGCCTCGCGGCGAGGCCGGCGGGAGCACCAACGCGAGACAGCGTGGTGCTGTGGTGGGGCCGCCCTGACGGGCGTGGGCCTACACAGCGTGGCCGTGAGAACGCTGAGAGTGGGGACACACGGGGCAGAGGCCCATGGGCGTGCGACGGAGGACCTGCTCAGAGGGACACCCCTAACGTTCTCCCCCCTCTCCCCCAGGCCTGACCTGGAGTTTCTGTGCTCTGGTACCAAGACTGGCACCTCCTGCGGCCCAGTGCCTTTTGCCTGCATTGCCTGCAGAGTCCCACTCGACGGTCTTCAGCTCGGTTCACACCGAGGCCCAGCCCTCTCCCACTGGCCCCCAGCAGGCCCACCTTTAGGAGGGCGTAATGGAAAGGTCCCTGGAGGATGGGGATGAGTCCCCAGACTCCCAGGGCCATGCCACCGACTGGAGGTTTGCTGTGTGCAGTTTCAGGGATGCCTGGGAAGAGGAGGAATCTGCTTCCCAGATGCACATTAAGGACCCAGGTGCTCCAAGACCACCAGCGGGGGCAGCCCAGGATGAGGGGCTACAAGGCAGCCGCTTGTCCAGGGAGCTTCAATTACCCCCGGCTGCAGATGGGATCAGGGGATGCCCAGAGGGGCATAGTAGAAAGCTCCTCAGTCCCCTCAGAAGGGCCAGGCCCCTCTAGAGTGGAGAGCCTCCTATGCCCCATGTCCTCCCACCTCAGCTTGGCACAGGGTGAGAGTGACAGCCCAGGGGTAGGGTTGGTAGGGGACCCAGATCCACGCAAGGTGATGCCATCTGGCTTGAGCCCTGGGGGATTGGACAGTGATCCTGTGGGCCTTGGAGACCCTTTATCAGAGACATCGTCAAAGCTGCTGGAGGCAGGTAAGGGAGGCTGGGCTAGGGAAGTCTGGGAAAGGAATGGGGATGCCTGGAGATGAGTGTCAAGACCTTGGAGGTCTCTGATCCTACTGAGGCTGAAGCCCAGGTCCAAGGAGGGGTCTTTAGATAGGTGGCCCAAGGCAGAACCAAGTGATTTCCCTTTCCAAGCCCCCAGTGGATCCAGCCTCCCTAAGCCTGCTGACTGCCTCCTGGCCCAAGACCTCTGCTGGGAGCTGCTGGCCAGTGGCATGGCCACCTTACCAGGTAGCTGGGAGGCCCTAGAGGCGGTGGAGGTGAGGTGGCCCAACAGTGCGGGAGTTCACTGCTTCCTCCCCCACAGGGACTCGGGATGTGAAAGGTCGAGCAGTGCTGCTTCTGTGTGCCCACAGTCCAGCCTGGCTTCAGCCCGAGTGCAGCAGCCAGGAACTCATCCGCCTCCTACTCTACCTTCGAAGCATCCCCAGGTTTGAGGGAGGGGGTTGGGAGACTGAGCCTGAGCCAGCTGTGAGGACTGGGAGTCAGGTACTGAACTGAAGCTCACCCCTTTAGGCCTGAAGTCCAGGCCCTGGGACTGACAGTGCTAATAGATGCCCGAATTTGTTCCCCCAAGTTCTTCCCTCTTCTTTGGGCTCAGCCAACTACAAGTGAGTACTGGATTGTAGCTCCTCTCATTCCTTTTCTTTTCTTTTCTTTTCTTTTCTTTTTTTTTTGTGACAGAATTTTGCTCTGTCACCCAGGCTGGAGTGCAATGGCACGATCTCAGCTCACTGCAACCTCCACCTCCCAGGTTCAAGTGATCTTCCTGCCTCAGCCTCCCAAGTAGCTGGGATTACAGGCGCCCACCACCACGCCTGGCTAATTTTTATATTTTTGGTAGAGAGGGAGTTTCACCATGTTGGCCAGGCTGGTCTTGAACTCCTGAACTCAGGTGATCTGCCCACCTCACCTCCCAAAATGCTGGCATTACAGGTGTGAGCCACCGTGCCCTTTTCTGTAGAGTTGGGGATAGGGCTGAGCTCAGGTTCATTGCAGGAAGCAGCCCCAGGGGCCGTGCACCAGGTGCTGCTAGTGGGAAGCATGCTGCTGGAGGAGGTGCCTTCCGGGCTGCAGGTACTGAGCCCAGTTGACTAGGGGTGGAGGTGGGGGTGCCTCCCCCCCAGGCCTGGGTCACAACACCTTCTTCAATAGCTGGAGCAGCTGCCTTGTCATCAGAGCCTGCTGACCCACATCCCAACGGCAGGGCTGCCCACTTGGCTAGGAGGAGGCCTGCCTTACTGCCATCAGGCCTGGCTGGATTTCCGGAGGGTCAGTGCACTGGGCAGGGTGTGGGGGCAGTTTTTTGGCAACTAGGGATTGTGGAGGAGCCTCTCTGGGGCTAGCTTGAACAGGACAAAGCTGGCTACAGTGGCGTGGAACCCAGGAAGCCTGGGATCAACACTGCATGCTGCTCTGGTCATGCCTGCCCTTGCTCACAGCGGCTGGAAGCCCTACTGCAGAACTGTCAGGCGGCTTGTGTCCTGCTCCAGGGGGCCATTGAAAGTGTGAAGGCTATGCCCCAGCCCATGGAACCTGGGGTGAGTGTCCCCTCCCAGTCCTTCCATGAATGCTGTCTGTCTCCCTCATTCTCTCCCATGGCCACCTCCACTGCTTATTGCCCTCAATCACAGGAGGTCAGTCAGTTGCTACAGCAGACAGAGGTCCTGATGCAGCAGGTGCTAGACTCGCCACGGCTGGCATGGCTACAATGCCAGGGGGGCCAGGAGCTGACATGGCTGAAGCAAGAGGTCCCAGAGGTGACCCTGAGCCCAGACTACAGGTGTGTGCAAGTCCGGCCCCCAGATCCTGCCCCAGCCTACCATATTCTAGGCCAGGACTCATCTGGCTAGCTCAGAGCCAGGCAGTACTGTGGTTGCCAGGACAGGGTGGAGTGGTGGAAGGCAGGGGGTCTAAGACAGTGTACCCTACTCCAGGACGGCAATGGACAAGGCTGACGAGCTATATGACCATGTGGATGGATTGCTGCACCAACTGACCCTGCAGAGCAACCAGCGAATACAGGCCCTGGAGTTGGTCCAAACACTGGCAACCCAGGAGGGCGGACTGCACCAGGTTGGAACTACTTGCCCAGAGTGGGCCCTGCCCCCTGATCTTAGATGTGTGCCACCCCACCCATGGCAGCTCTCTTCACCTTTCCCTGCTTGTGCCCCTCCAGATTGAAGTGTGGCTGCAGCAGGTGGGCTGGCCAGCACTGGAGGAGCCTGGGGAACCCTCGCTGGACATGATGCTCCAGGCCCAAGGCCCTTTTCGGGAGCTGTACCAGGTTGCACAGGTATGTGTGGTCACTTGTTTATGCCACAGGTATTGGGACGCAATGGCAGGAACTAGGAAGGCAGAAATGCATGAAGACAATTCAATCCCTTACTCACTTGGACCTTATAGTCCCACAGAGGGTATCAGTTGTAATTAATCACAGTCATATATGTGACTGCAAACCCGGGCAAGATCTCTGGAGAGAATCAGTGCAAGTGATTCTGCCTGAGGGTATAACCAAGACTTTACCCAGAAAGAGTGTCAGGATAGCTTTTTTGGGGTGACTTTTGAGCTAAGAGTTGAAAGATAAGTTGGGGGTCAACTAGGGAGAAGAGGGTTGAGGATGGGGGCACATTCCAGACTGGGAGGACAGCATGTGCAAAGGTCCCGTGGCAGGAGGGAAGGTGGTATGCTTGAGGAACCATAAGGCCAGTGAGGTTGAAATGCAGAGCAGAGAGGGAGGGAGAGTGTGTGGGGGGGAGATGCAGTGAGACAAGCCTGGCCAGTGGCCACATCACTGGGCCCTGTAGCCGTCAGTGTAAAGTTTAGTCAGGAGGGCCACATAATCAGATCTGTATTCTAGGAAGATTGCCTTAGTTTCGGAGTAGACAGTGGGCATGGGGAGTACAGTGAAGAGGCAATTGCAGTAGTCCAGGTGGGAAACAGTGCCTTCTCTGGCCAGGATAGTGGCAGGGAAGATGGGTTGGAGAAGTTGATGGGATCTGCTGTGGACCCATGTGGGAGGGTAAGGGACAGGGGTGTTGCAAGGATGAATGGGTGCTGTTCCTGACAGACTAGGAGATGAGATCATCTGGGGGGAGGGGCATTCATGAGTCCAGTCTTGGGCGTGCTCCTGAGATGGTTGTGAGGGATGAGAGAAAGGCTCTTGGGTCTTGGGCCTGGAGCTCAGAGGAGAGGTCTGACTGGGGAGGATCACTTGGTATGGGGGTGTTCGGATGACGTTTGAAGTTGGTCACACAAGAGTGCCTGGGAGAGTGAGTGCACTGTCCGCAGGATCCCCAGTGTTTAATGGCCTAGATGAGGGAAAGGGGAGCAGGAGAGTCACCGGAAAAGAGTGAGGAGAATCAGGAGCAACGGGAGTCCAGCAGAGAGTGGCTGAATGGCGCCGAGAGGTGGAGTCAGTGAGGCCTGGGAAGCACTGGGGATGGCAAAATGGAGCTGGAGAGGGCAAGACGGGATGGTGAGGATAGACAATTTCTCTAGGGACTTCGGCTGTGGAGAAGGGGAGTGGATGTGGGTGGGGAGTGGGGAGATAAGGAGAGATCTTCCACCACAGCACAGACTTGATGGGGACATGTGGATATGTCAGTGGGAAGGATCTGGGTGGACTTGGCTGGACCGCCAGGCCTGGGCTGGCTGAGCCTAGTCTCTGTCTCTGCAGGAGCAGGTCAGGCAAGGAGAGAAGTTTCTGCAGCCACTGACTGGCTGGGAGGCAGCTGAGCTGGGCCCCCCTGGGGCACCCTTTCTGGCCCTGCGAGCCCAGCTGACTGAATTCTCTAGGGCTTTGGCCAGGCGGTGCCAGCAGCTGGCAGATGCTGAGAGGCTGTTTCAGCTCTTCAGGGAGGTGGGTGAGAGTCTCCCTGGCTCCAAGTGATACCTGTAGCTGGAGGGGTGGCAACCCCAGCCTTAGCACAGCCTGAGCTCTTCCTGGTTATGCTACCTGAGTGTCTGAGTATAGTGAGCAGTCTCTTCCTTTGCCTTCAGTCTGACCCTAAAATCCAACTGCTGGGGCTGGGTCCTGGTCAGCATCCTGTCGGGATGGGGAGTGGGTAGAGGAGCAGAGTGCCCAGCAGCCTTGGCGGGATCCCCCTCTAATGCTTGTCTGGCCCTGGTGTTGCAGGCCTTGACGTGGGCTGAGGAGGGGCAGCAGGTGTTGGCAGAGCTGGAGCAGGAGCGCCCAGGGGATGTGTTGCAGCGGCTGCAACTGCATTGGACCAGGCACCCTGACTTGCCTCCTCCCCATTTCCGAAGATGTGGGCTTTGGCCACAGGGCTAGGTTCAGAGGCCATCCGCCAGGAGTGCCGCTGGGCCTGGGTGCGGTGCCAGGACACCTGGCTGGCCCTGGACCAAAAGCTTGAGGCTGCACTGAAGCTACCACTGGTGGGCAGCACCGCTAGCCTGTGTGTCAGCCAGGTCCCCACTGCACCTGCCCACCCTCCCCTGAGGAAGGCCTACAGCTTTGATCGAAATCTGGGGCAGAGTCTCAGTGAACCTGCCCGCCACCGCCACCACGTGGCCACTGTTGGTGCCTGCTGCAGACCAGAGGCTGGAGGAGGTACCCAGTCCCAGGCATCCCCCTACTGTGCCTCCACCAGGCAGCTCTGACCCCAGGAGCCCCAACAGGTGCGGGTAGTGGGCAGGGCAGGAGGGCAGTGGAGGAGAGATGTCTTGGGTCCTAACTCCCCATACCTGGTAGGCTGCAGCTGGTGCTGGCAGAGATGGTGGCCACAGAGCGAGAGTATGTCCGGGCCCTAGAGTACACAATGGAGCACTATTTCCCCGAGCTGGATCGCCCCGATGTGCCCCAGGGCCTCCGCGGCCAGCGCACCCACCTCTTTGGCAACCTGGAGAAGCTGCGGGACTTCCATTGCCACTTCTTCCTGCGTGAGCTGGAGGCTTGCACCCGGCACCCGCCGCGAGTGGCCTATGCCTTCCTGCGCCATGTAAGCCCAACAGGCCACATGGTCCCAGTTTGTTCTGCCACACTCCCTAAGTTGCTTCTGGGCACATGCTTGGTGCCAGTCCCTGTGCTGGGTACAGCTATGAGCAAGACTGGCAAGTTCTTTTACCTGAGGGTGCCCTTGGTTCAGTAGAGACGACATGGAAGTGGAAAAGACATTTGTAGATTATGGTTGGGCTAAGAGGAAAATAAGCAGGATAGATGCTTACTGGTGGGGCAGGGGCTCCACTTTAGAGGGCCTGAGTAAAATGCCAGGACACCTGGCACTAGAGGAAGCCTTTGAGGGGCTGATGTTTAAGCTGAGGAATCGGGGAGGGGCTGGAGTGAGTGTCCTACCCAGAGGAAACAGCACAAGTGCAAGGTCGTTTGGAGGAAGGGGGCTTGCCAAGGAAATGTCTGAGTGTAGTAAGCAGGATGGTCCCCAGGTGAGGTGAGCTCTTAGAGCCGTGGGAGGAGCAGAGCTGAAGGCAGGGGCTCAGTCTGAGGGTGAGGGGCTTCTTCCTTGGGGGCCTGTGGGCACACCCCCTCTGCACAGTACTGTTCTTGTCAGATCACCCCTTTGTTCAAAGCAGGGTAGATGGGGTCTGTAGGGGGAGGCCTCCCCCAGGAGCCATCTACTGGCATCTTGGTCCTCTCAAGCTGAGGGTGGTCTAGCCTGTGCCAGCCTTAGGGAGTTGGCCCCTTTGCACTGGGACTGAGCCACATGTCCTTGTAGAGGGTGCAGTTTGGGATGTACGCGCTCTACAGCAAGAATAAGCCTCGCTCTGATGCCCTGATGTCCAGCTATGGGCACACCTTCTTCAAGGTAGGTGAGCCTGAGACTAGAAGGAGTAGGGGATGTGGGGAATGCTCCCAAACCACTCAGTGACCTCCCACCTGGCCACAGGACAAGCAGCAAGCACTGGGGGACCACCTGGACCTGGCCTCCTACTTGCTAAAGCCCATCCAGCGCATGGGCAAGTACGCGCTGCTGCTGCAGGAGCTGGCACGGGCCTGTGGGAGTCCCACGCGGGAGCTCAGCGCACTGCAGGAGGCCCAGAGCCTCGTGCATTTCCAGCTGCGGCATGGCAACGACCTGCTGGCCATGGACGCCATCCAGGGCTGTGATGTGAGTCATCCCAGGCCTTGGTGGGCAAGGCGGTGGGTGTGGAAAAAGAGGGCAAAAGAGGCCCGGCACCCACCAGCCCCAACTCTGCAGGTTAACCTCAAGGAACAGGGTCAGCTGGTGCGACAGGATGAGTTCGTGGTGCGCGCTGGGCGCCACAAGTCCGTTCGCCGCATCTTCCTCTTCGAGGAGCTGCTGCTCTTTAGCAAGCCTCGCCATGGGCCCACAGGCGTAGACACATTTGCCTACAAGCGCTCCTTCAAGGTAGGTCTGCCCACCCTGGATCCCAGCACTTGTTTTCCCACCCCATGCCTTACCAAGCACCTCTCTCCCCCGCTGGCCACAGATGGCAGACCTTGGTCTCACTGAGTGCTGTGGGGACAGCAACCTGCGCTTCGAGATCTGGTTCCGCCGCCGGAAGGCCAGGGACACCTTTGTCCTACAGGCCTCCAGCTTGGCCATCAAGCAAGCCTGGACAGCTGACATCTCCTGCCTGCTCTGGAGGCAGGCTGTCCACAACAAGGGTGGGTCCCTGCCTTTCCTTCACCCTACACTTCCCTCACTGGAGAGCTTACATTGACCCACAGGAGCCCTGGGACCTGGAAAAGCTTGGAAAGTGGGGAGGAGGCCCAGCGGCAGCCACCAGTGCAGGAGAGAGGAATTCAAAGCCAGGCAGCTTTGCTGTTACTGCCTCTGACTTTGGACGCAACATGAACTTCTCTGAGTATTGGGGCTTCATGGCTCTCTCTCTTTTTATTTTTGGAGGTGGTCTTGCTCTGTCACCCAGGCTGGAGTGCAGTGGCATGATCTCTGCTCATTGCAGCCTCTGCCTCCTGAGCACAAGCAATCCTTCCACCTAAGCCCCCTGAGTAGCTGAGACTGCAAGCATGCATCACTATGCCTAGCTAATTTTACAAATTTTTTCGTAGAGATGAGGTCTCACTCTATTGCTCAGACTGGTCTCAAACTCCTGGGCTGAAACAGTCCTCCCATCTTGGCCTCCCAAAGTGCCGTGATTATAGGTGTGAGCCACTGCGCCCGGCCAGGGGCCTCATCTCTAAAAGGGGAATATGGCACCTGCCCCACAGGATTGTTGGGAGGAGCACCTGGCATTAGAAAGGCTCAGCTCACAGGACAGTTGTGTTAGATGTGGGTGTATAGGAAAGACCTATTTGGGAGGTGGTAGATAGAGGCCCAAGGACAGGCTTATGTCCAGAAGTGTCCCACTTATGCTCACTCTCCACCCAGAGGTGCGCATGGCTGAGATGGTGTCCATGGGTGTGGGGATCAAGGCCTCCCGAGACATTGCCCCCAGTGAGGAAGCTATCAACGACCGCACCATCAACTATGTCCTGAAGGGCCGAGGTAGCAGGCAGGCTACAGGGGGTGGGGGGTGGGGGTGGGGATTGGAAAGCTGTGGCCCTCCAACAGTGCTGGCCCCTGCTTTCCTCGGGATCTGGGGCCAGGCTAGGCTCTGGCCTGTCCCAGCCTGACCCTCTCTCTTACTCAGAAGTTCGCTCTCGGGCCTCCATTGCTGTGGCCCCATTTGACTCTGATAGCCTCTACCTGCCGGCCTCAAACTCCCTTCCTGGAAACCCTGCCTCTTGCTCTGTTCTGGGGTCCCTCAGCCTGCACCTGTACAGAGACCCAGCTCTTTTGGGTCTCCGATGTCCTCTGTATCCCCCCCAACTTCCCGGAGGAAGCACCACTGGAGGCCGAGGTGGAGCTGGGCAGCCTGCCCTCTTTGAGTATGTCTGGGCTTAGCCAGAGGCAGGAGGGCATGGCTTGGGATTTGGGGCCTTGTGCTGACAGCTCACCCAGTCTCCCTCCCTAGCTCCTGAGGACTCAGAGGTCTCATCCCAATGCCCGTCAGCCAGTGGCTCCAGTGGCTCTGACGGCAGCTGTGTGTCAGGGCAGGCCCTGGGTAGGGACATCGAGGACTTATCCTATGTGAGTGCCATTTGCCCTATACCCACCAGCCCTCCCCCAGCCCAGGCAGGGCCCGTGACTGTGACCAGCCACTCCCCAGCCCAGGCTAGGCCTTTACTTTGGATAGAGCTGGGGGTGGGTGGGCCAGAGGCATTCCCCAGACAGTCCCTGGGCTCAGAGCCAGGGAAGCAGGCATTCATGCCTGACCTGGTCTTGCAGGTCTGAGCCCGGGACTGGACAAGCAGTGGATCGAGCAGCCTGCAGCTCCAAGGAACATTACCTCTCTGGATCTGCTGTGACCAGGGTGTGGCTGACACCTGGTCCACCTTCAGCCTGTGTGCAGCCCTGTTGACTACCCTTTCTGATGTCTGTGGCCATTGGACAGACTGGCATGGGGTCTCTCTAGGGGAGTCTGCCTGTAGAACCTGAAGAGCTGGGACAGACCCCTTCTGTCCCCAGCTCCCATCCCAGTTGTGGGTTAAGAATAGGTAGAATAGTGGGTGGGTGTTTCCATGCTGTAGGCTGGTGGGGGACCATGTGCCTCTGGGCAGTGACTTGGCTACCCCCATCCATCAGGAGGAACACAGGTGGGCTCCTAGCAGCTGCTCCCCCAATCCCTGGCCTTCAAGCCGAGCTCACCTCCCATAGGGGAAGATCCACCTCTACTGTACCCTGATCCTTGCCCATCCTGGCCCCCACGCCCAGCCCCTTTTTTCCTGGGGCAGTTTCATTATTTTGACTTGATGCCTTTTGAATAACTTTCAATAGAGTTGTCTAAAATTATCTCACTGGTTGTTAGGCCTTTGGTGTCTCAGAGAAGGAGTCTAGTTCTTTGACACGTGATTTACTCTTTTATTTCTTTATAATAAAAAGTGGACTGATATGTACCCTTTGGTGGGCACATGCATTCTGGGGCAATGTCCAGTTAAAATGAGCCTTGGCAGGTGGGGCATGAGGGCCTGCATCTCTGGGCACCCTAGTCCTCTTGTAGGTACTTTCCCAGGATGGAGTACGACACAGACCTAGACAGGCCCCTCTGGATGAGCAGGTCCATGCAGCGGCCATATTTCCTGGCGAAGGGCAGTGTAAGCTGGAAGGAAAGGCCAGTCTTACCTCTGATTTCCTGGCCAGTTGCCTACTCTAGCTCCATGTGGGTAGGTTCTCCCATGGGGCAGGGACAGGGCAAGCCTGGCTGTTGAGGACTTTTGATGCTTTAGGGCTCAGCTCTGCATGTCACAGGGTCGGGGGTAGAAATGGTTATCAGGGAACTGAGCTGAATGACTGGAGAGTTGAAACATGTTTCCTGCTACTGGTTTTCCACATTCTAGCCCTACATGCTGACCTCATCTTTACAAACCACATACAAGCCGGATGCCTAATTGTAACTGGATACTAGCGCGCTTATGGTGAAAGGTGTTATAATAATGCCCTTGATTATAGAAGTGGCAGATCAGCGAGAATCTGCCTAAATTGTTTCCACCTCAATGTTAAAATTAGATTAAGGAATCAGAAAAGGGAAAAAAAAAAAACCTTGATCATTACTTTCCCTTACTAAACATTTTCTTTTTTTTTGTAAAGAATGCTTAAAAGTAGTTTAAATATGGAAGTAATGTACACAAATGGTGACATCATGGCCAAATAGGTGAAGTTGGTATCACTGGTTGAAAACGTCTCACTCCCATATGAGTCAAGGCTTGGGCTCATATGGTAAGTGTCCCTAAGTGTGGCCAGGGTTGTTAGTGATGAAGGCGCAGTTGGTATAATTGGAGGAAAACTATAAAAACCTGTGGCCTAATACTGGTTTTGGACTACTCTGGATTGGTTAATTTCATCCAGTTTCTCCCTCCCTGGGAGCAGTGGCCTAAGCTGCCTGTTTAGCCTTCTGAGAAATGCTGGCCCAGCCCTGGTGCAGCAAGACACGCCCATCTGAGGCATCCACAGGGTTGGTGGATTCCGTGGGGATTGCAAGTGGCCCTCACCTCCACCCAGCTGTACAGACGCTCCTGGGTATGCCGGTCGTCCTTGAAGCCAGTGATGGCCAGCAAATCCACCACAAACTGCTTGGGGCTGATGTGCAGGGTCTGCCAGGAGAGCCCACAGTCAGGCAGGGCTGGGGCAGCTTGTAGCCTCTCAGAGTGAGATGCAGAGCAGGGACTTCCTTGGGCCCACAGAGCCACAGGGGTGGGGAGCAAGCACTGTCACTGCAAATCTGCCTTTTGGCCAAGGCTTGGTCCAGGTGCAACTGCTCTGCTTGCCCATCCCTGCCTGTCCCACCACTCTTCTGCCCCTGGCCTCTTCTCCTTACCCCCATCTTGGCTTACTTCCTCTTGCCTTGCACCACTTATTGTGGGGCAGGGGAAGAGGTGGAGAAGATACAGGGTGCCCCAGGGGCTGGGGCCTGTCACACATACCCACAGCTGGTTGGCCAGGGAGACCACCTTGGCTGTGATGGCTTTGGGGTCCTTTTGCCTGATGGAATCCAGGATGATGTCAGCCAGGAAGCAGTGACATTTCTGCGCATAAAACATCTCTTCCCAGGACAGAGAGAAACTCAGGAAAGTAACTTCTGTGGAGGAAGGAAAGTGGTTGTGGCTACATCTGTCAACAGGTAGGGCCTTAGAAACAGCGTGAGGAGGGGGAGAAGGGTAGGGCTCCCAGGGGACACTGTCTCTGCCTAAAGTACCCTGGGAGGGGCTCAGGCATCCTCACGAGGAGGCTTAGGGCTGGTCCTTGCTCCAGAGCCTCACCTTGGGACTGGGGGCTGGCTGTGGGTGGTATGTGCCTGAGGTTGTCCATCTGCGTGGTGTAGATGATGCTGTCCTCGAAGAACATGCAGAAGCCATCGCTGCCCACCACTGGGGGGTGAGTCACTTTGAGGATGACCCCTGGGCTGTCTGTTTCACTGGCATCAATCAGAGGATGCTCAAAGGCAGGGCTTTCTGTGAAAACAATGTAGGGAGGGGGCTTTCCTTTTTTTAAAAAAAAATTTTTTTTTTGAGACGGAGTTTTGCTCTCGTTGCCCAGGCTGGAGTGCAGTGATTGGCTCACTGCAACCTCTGCCTTCCAGGTTCAAGTGATTCACCTGCCTCAGCCTCCCAAGTAGCTGGGATTACAGGTGCTCGCCACCACACCCAGCTAACTCCTTGTGTTTTTAGTAGAGACGGGGTTTCTCCATGTTGGTCAGGCTGGTCACAAACTCCTGACCTCAGGCGATCTGCCCACCTTGGCCTCAAGTGGTGGGATTACAGATGTGAGTCACCACATCCAGGCTTTTAAAATTCTTTTCTCCAACTACCATGAAATCTACATGAGCAGGGGCTCTCCTTAAGCCACCTCAGAGCCCAAGCAGGGAGGGGGACCTCTAGTGACAGGCCAGTACAGTTAGTCACCCCAGCCTTGCAACAGCTGCACATCTCCAGTTTCTCAGAAGTGACACCCTGGGCTCGCAGGGGCCTGTCCTGGTCTCTCCTCTCTTCATTGCCCTGGCATCACTGCAAGCCAAATCCTGAAAATTTTGGGACTCCAAAAAACTCCAAATTCCTCTGTTGAATGAAGTCTGGTATCAAATGGGGCTGACAGTAACCCAGCTGAGGGCTGGAAATGTTTATAAAAGTGTAAGTTGGGAGCTTTTGGGACCAGCCTTTGATGCATGTCCAAAGTGTGGACATTTTTCACCCCAAGTTTGACAGACCAACTTAGAGCTCACAGGCAGAGTCCAAGAAGGCCCCTCCAGGCAGGATTGGAGCCACTAATAGGGAAGGTGACAGAATACCGCAGGCAGGGCTTTGAGGGAGCAGAGGCAACAGCCTGGCACAGCGGTTCTCAGCATACTTCCCTGGCCATCTCCCCTTAGCTGGTCACACATGCTCTCTCTCCAGCTCAGTCCCTGTAGCCCCTGCTGTCTCCTGGGCTTCACCTGGATGTCCCTTGGCATTTCACACTCAGTACGTGCCCTTCCCCCAAGCTCTGCTCTTTCTCTTACCCGCACCTAAGTAAGGACCCACCATCCCCTTGCAGTCATGCAAGCTAGAAACCTGACTTCTTCCCTCCTTCCCTCCTTCCCTCCCCCAGCTGCCTAGCCTGCTTTCCCAGCCTAGAAAGAACTCCAGGTGGCTTCCAACACCTAGCTCCTGCTGCATTTCCTTTTTTTTTTTTTTTTTTGAGATGGAGTCTCACACTGTCACCCAAGCTGTAGTGCAGTGGCGTGATCTCAGCTCACTGCAATCTCCACCTCCTGGGTTCAAGCAATTCCCCTGCCTCAGCCACCTGAGTAGCTGGGACTACAGGCGTGCGTCACCATGCCCAGCTGATTTTTTTTGCATTTTTAGTAGAGACGGGGTTTCACCATGTTGGCCAGGATGGTCTTGATCTCTTGACCTTGTGATCTGCCCACCTCGGCCTCCCAAAGTGGTGGGATTACAGGCTTAAGCCACCACGCCCGGCTTCCTGCTGCATTTCCTCTGCTCCTGGAGCAAACTTTCTGATCGGCACACCTGACCCTGTGCTCTTGTTTAAAATCTTTCAGAGGCTGCTCACTCCCGTCCTGGGCAGAACAAAGTACCATGTCCTGAATCTGCTCACAAGGCCAGCCCTGATGACTTCTGTCTTCAGCCTCATCTTTTATCATGTCTGCACGTGAAGCCCTGTCCTCCAGCTAGACCCATACCCTGTGCTTCCAAACACCCTGGACTTCTCCTTCCTTCCCCTGCTGACTCCCCAGCCCTCAGCCTTTTTTGTGCTTCTACTTCATAGGTGCCCCCTTCCCACAGCACTCATCCCTTCACCATATGTATTCTCCTGGCCCTTCCAGCCATGCCAGTGTGCCAGTCATTTCTGTGCTGCCTGGCACAGAGATAGCACTGGTGAGCGGGGGGGCCCTAGTCCTCCTTTGTCACTAACTTACTCTGCCATCTTGGGCAAGGAGTTTGCCTTCTCTGTTGTGAATAAGACTTAGGTCAAGGTGGGACAGGACTCACCTCTCTCCTTGGGCCTCTGCTTGCTCCAGTCCTTCAGGGTACCAGCTCTTTTTGGGAGGAAGTATGGCTTAGAGGTTGGCTCTGGCCTCTTGTCTTTCATTCCAGCTCCAGCCCCTGCCTGTGGTCCTGGATCCCTCTCTGAGGCTGTGGAATGGGCTTTCCAGGCAGCTGAGGTGCTGGGCTGGGAAGTAGCCTTGCTTCCCAAGGGGAGTTGCAGGGTGGCCTCCTCCAAGGGGCTGCTCCGGGAGGCTGTCAGTGGCTGGAATTCCCACTGTTTGCAATTGACCATGTCCCATTCTCTCACCAGGGAGATGAGTTTTTGCATGGGAGTAGCGGGAGGGTCTTTGGTTTCAGATTTCTGTGTGAGGTTGATTGTGGTGCATTTCTTCTTGGTGGGGCTCTCAGGGAGTCTCCCCCAGTGTCCGGGATTGGTACACAAGCCAGGACAGTGTGAGTATGTGCTGGGGTTGCCTGCCCTCTTGGCATTTCGGCATAGGGACACCTGGATGGGCCGGGTGTACTGCTCAGCCTCCTCCATCTGGTTGGACCTGGCCAAGTTTCCCTTAGCCTTATTCCATGGAGTCCTATCACTGCAGTCTTGGAAGTCCACAGGCATGTAGGCTGTGGTCTGGGGAGGGAGGGGCACAGTAACTCTCGATATGTTGGGCATGGATATCAATGCCTTGCCCAAGATCAAATAAGCTGGGCCTCTAAAACTTCACTTGCTCTCTCCGAATAATCCCATCCCCAACAGGGGTCACCCATTTGAACTTTGCTCAGGCTGAGTGGGGGTGGTGCCAGCGCAGTGGCCTGTCACTCCAACAGGAGATAAAATTAGCATCCCACACCACAAGTGGCCAGTAAGTTCCTGTGCCTCCTTCAAGGTTCAGAAGCCACATCCTGTCCTAAGAACCCATGTAGGCCCTGCTCTTATTTCGCTGTACCCTTCAGTAGCTGAGCCTGCCCCGCTCCACCCTGAGCCTGGTGGTAGTGGTTTTTGAGGAAAACACCAACCAGAGGAGGCTGGGGCTTACTTCTTTAGTGTCTCTACTGAACTTCACCAGTGACCCTGGCCCTTCAGTCACCATGTGCAGCCTCCTGATGGGAAAAGCTTCTTCATTTTCAGATTCTTTCTCCTGAGTCCATGACCTGCAGAAACCCAGAGGGGTTGGTTAGTGAGCAGAGACTTCCATCAGGCCATCGGCCAGTTGGTCAGGTCTGCCCTTTGGCTGGCAGTTAATGCTAGACAGCAGGGAAGAAGGGGATCTTAAAGGGTTTTGCTTAGGTCACTGGCCAATCGTGGGCCTGCTTCACTCCCTCAGCCCCAGGGAGAACAGGATCCTTTAGAAAGAGGACTTAGGGCAGGATTTCAAGAGGAATGTAAAGACCCAAACTTTAAACATGGAGTCGTGATAAAGTTTCCTTACTTGTATGCTTCACATTGTGCAAGGGCTTCTGAGAGGGATGGAATGTGGTATTCCTCCACCTCCTGGCAGAAGAGGGGCCATTCCCTGCAAACGACAAGGAGATGTCCGGCTGGGCAGCTAGGGTAGGAGTGCAGGAGCGGGCATGAGCTCCTGGAGCTGCCGCCGCCAACAGCTCCCACGATGGAAATAATATAACCTCCTCCCTGAAGGCTGCAACTCAGGTCTCCTTTGTTGCTAAAGGAGAGTCTTCGTGATTTCATCCTACCGTGCCCTTGCTTCACTTACTTAAATTCAGATGGCAAAAATAGTTTGCCAAGTCTCAGGAAGTTGAGAATGTGTCGGAACATCTGGCCGTCCCCGTGGATGAGCAGGGTTTGTCCGTATGTGATCCAGTACACCCTCTGACGGTTGGACAGCAGTTCTGGATACTGGAGGGGGTTGGACACCAGACTCAGTCTCAGAGGCTAGGTCTTTAGTAAGAGGCAGGTCAATCTTCTCTCACTCCCTTTCCCAACTACACTAGAGCAGAGGCTTTGGGATTTCATCTCCCTGTCTGTCAGTCACAGGGAACCATGGTTGGGAGCAGAGCATCCAGGGAGAAGCACATCATCCCTGCTTCAACTTTTTATGGCCCCTAGACCATCCTCTCAAGGTACCTCCTTCTCAGTTCAGGCCTCTCAGAGCTGGCCCCCTCCCTATCCAAACTCCGGAGTGCCTTCCCAAACTCCGGAGGGCCTTCCCAGTGGGCTGCTCGGTCTACTTGTGCTCTGTTTTGTTTTGGTTTTTTGAGACAAGAGCCGCACTCTGTTCACCCAGGCTGGAGTGCAATGTCGATCCCGGCTTACTGCAACCTCCATCTCCTGGGTTCAAGCGATTCTCCTGCCTCAGTCTCCCATGTAGCTGGGATTACAGTCATGTGCCACCACACCCAGCTAATTTTTGTATTTTTAGTAGAGATGGGGTTTCACCATGTTAACCAGGCTGGTCTCGAACTCCTGACCTCAAGTGATCCACCTGCCTCAGCCTCCCAAAATGTTGGGATTACAGGCGTGAGCTACCACACCTGGCCCACTTCTGCTCTGTTAAGAGCACTTTGGGCGATGGAGTCAGGGGAAAGCCCTTACTCTAAGCAGGTGCTGGAAGCTGTGTGAGGGCCAGGTGATGGCCCCCAGAGCAGCTCAGGTGGTGAAGCCAGAGGAGGATCAGGGTGGCCGAGGCTGGCAGTACCTTCAGCAGTGTCTGCAGGGTGGTTGCATACCAGTGGCTTCCAACATATACTTTGATGATCTGTTTTGGGGAATACACAGTGATCTCTGCTGTCCACTCATCTATGGGAATCAAGGAAATAGAACACATCATCATATGGCCAGAAGAGAAAGCAGGTAGGGCCCTTTGGTCAGTAGTGTATTTCATGTTAAGTCTCGATATCTTCCTCAGTTATATTGTGTTGCCTACTCTGAGAAGCATCAGAAATCCCTGACATCGATCGTACCTGCTGCTCACCATATGGTTTCTTGGGTGGTGAGGCAGGCAAGGGCACTGCCCCTCTTTACCTGACCCTCCTCTCTCAGGAAAGCTGGGCTGATGACCCTGTCGACCTACAATGCCAACTGCCTCTGGTTTCTGGCTGGGTGTGTGGCTTTTCATGGGGCCACTCAGACTGAAGCTAGGAGTCTCCCTTTGTGTATTTGTGTTAACAGTTTGGCAAATGTCCTGGAGCCAACTCTCATCAAACTCCTGTCACTTTTATGAGACCAAGCCTCTAGGCATGTTTGGCGAATGGGGGCTGTATGCTGGGAGGATGAAAACCATGACCCTTTTCCTGGGGATGACTGTATGTAGGCCTTGTTCTGATGTTTGGGAAACAGTTTCTAATGAGCTCTGTAATGAATGAAGGGTATATAACTAGATTTTACAACCAAGAGATAAGATGTATAGAACTAGACCGTGAACTCCAGGAAGACAGGGACTAAGTCTGTGTTGCTTACTTCTGTACCGCCAGTGTCTACTCCTGTCCTGGTATATGGCCAGTACTCAACAAATGTTGAATGTTGCTAAGTGATAGTAACATAGCTTAAACTTTGCCCCCCAGATTTTTGCTAGTAAGAAGTTACAGGCAGCTGGTGAAAACAACATTAGCTTTGGACTTAGAGTCAAACCCCAGCTTGACCACTGTGTAACTTGAACGAGTTTTCTTCTCTGAAACTCTTCTTCGGCTGTTAAATGGACCCAGGGACAGCTCTGTTTATCAGAGGAGGCTCCTCCCTGTGTGGTTGTGAGAAGCATAGCACGTCAGCTCCCAGGGTCAAGGCAGGCCTGCCCTGGGGGTCCTGCATCGCCCCAGACTGGGTAACAGCTCTGCCTGCGGCTCGAGATGAATTGTGGCCTTGGAGGTGAGGAGGGAGCACTTAACATGAAAGTTTCACTTTCATACAAACCCAAAATATTGGCCTGGCTTTCCCCTCCTCTTCCATCTACAGTTCCTCCTCTTGGCCACCTCATCTATTCCTTCCAACCCCCGACACTCCCCTGATGCTAAATTCAAACCCAGAAGCTTTCTCATTTACTCAGTACATCCATGGGTGCCAAAGTCCTCGGCTCCAGATGAGTTTTCAAAGCCACTTTCATTGGCTCATAGGTGATGTCTCTCTTGTCCAGGAAGGCACAAAGCTCGTACACCTCAGAAATGGTCTCAGTCAGGGGCAGCCGGCAAGTCCCCAGCCAATTCCTGCCCAGAGGAAAGACCTGTTATGAAGAACATCAGCACTGCACCCAAAGAGAGTTAAGCCTGTAAACTTTCCATGCCTAGGATACCTTGCCACAACACTGGCTCAAAACAGGCATCATTAACATCGTTTCCTTGTTTTAACTGGAAATCTGGTTAACCTTGTAGGAGAGTAAGCCTGGACAACAGGTCACATTTTTGGAGCTGAGCTTGACTTATTTCAGCAAAGCCCTCTAAATTGACTAATTTCATGTCTCCAGGTCCTGTTTCAGGTTCCAGGATCAGGCCAGGGAAACAATCCCTTCTTGCCCCCATATACATCTGCCCAAGACATCTCAGTCACCATGCTGCAGCCTGCCATGGTCTTGGAAAAAGGCTGGGGTCTGAACATCAACCCCCTTCTTCAAACCCTCCCTCCCAAGGCACCTGTCTTTGCCCTCTGTGACATCAGGGTGGACATCTCTGAGAGAAATGGACTTTATGGGCTAAAAGAGCCCAAAACAACAATATGGGAAAAGACAGCATTAAGGGTCAGCTGACCCTCTCCCAGGGGCTCCAGAAATCCCACTTCTACCTTCGATTTTGGTGCCAGTCTATTTTCTCACCCTAAGAGAGTTACTCTACTGTTCTGCACCTCAGTTTGCCCTTCTACAAAACAGGGGTGAATTCCTTGCCCCTGCACTAATGAGGACACTTGAGCTCATCCCACAAAGCAAGGGCCAGGGATCACACCTCTGGGAAGCCTGCCCTGCCCTGCTTCTGAGGGCCTTACCCCGGCTCTGGCCTTTCTGTGTGTTGAGTAAGCCTCCCAAGAGTGGAGGGAGGACCTTTGCAGAGGGTCTACATGGGGAGGTACCCAGCTCCCTGAGGGTGTGACTGTGGCCTGGTCACCTCAGACCTAGCACAGGGCTAGAACCAGGGAAATGGACTGCAGAGGACAGAAATATGAAATGGTCTGAAGTCTTTGAACTTTAGCGACCTTGTACCTTGGCACCAGCCCTCTCCTTTGAGGCCCTAGCCTGGTGGTAGTGTGGTGGTGTTGGTGTGGAAGTGGCTAAAATGATGGGCTGGCCCCAAGGACACACTTGCCCTCTGGCTAGTGGAAAGGGCCCAGGTTATTCCTAGGGAAGGGCAGAGCTGAGCGTGATGAGCCTCAGCGTGTCCTGAGGAGGGCCTCACTTGACGTGCTGAAAGAGGACGCCGTTTCCTGTGATGTACAGCCGGCTTCCATCCAGTGTGCTCTCGATGCGGAGCTGGCCCAGCGCAGAGTCTGGGTACTTGACCAGCAGACCCAGGGCCATTGTGTAGAGCGGCTTCACGGACTCCAGGCTGGCTGTGCGGGCCCCCTTCCCAGGGCTCAGGGGAGGACAGGTGGTCCGGGAACAGCTACCTGTGCCAGGGAGAAAGGGGTGACTCCTAGGCCCCCCATGGTCATAGCTGGATTGGAGGCTGTAGGGCTCAGTTCCTACTGCTGCCTCCATTATACTGAGGAAGCTCAGAGGGATGATATTTCCTTGCACAATCCAAATTGAGATCTTCTCAAAATCAGTACAATTTTTTTTGGTATCCTCAGGCTTAGAAGTCATAACTATTTGTTGGGAGGTGAGTTGGGAATGGGGGGGGATTCACTTGCTATATCACTAGCATCTGAATTTCAAAAGTTTCAGGAAAGCAGCCATATGGCCCCAGCCTCTGCAGGAGTCTCCATTAGTTCCAAGCTCTGCTATAACCATCCAAGGATAAAGATTGGCAACCATAGCCTGGAAACGCAATGAGTGCTACAGGCCTTCTGGATTCACAGCCCCTATTACTGGCTCTCCTGGGCAGAATTTCCCCCAGAGACATACTGTGTGGTATTACTTTCAGGGTGGGTATTTGGGTTGCTGGCTTATGGGTGGGACCTTTTTGTCCTACGGTGGGCCCAGGGTACAGTCCAGACAACACAGTTATCACAGCCTTCAGGACTGTCCTCCAGTGGCAACAACGTGCCAACGGGCACACTGCTGGGGGATGTCCGTAGGTCATCTCTGATCCTCAGAGCAACCCTACAAGAGGGGGGTAGTGCTATCGTCATTTCACGTTGAAGAAACTGCCGAGAGGCTAATGAAGTATCTTGCCCTAAACTGCAAAGCTAGGCAGGGGAAGGGCGAGGATTTGAGGTCAGCTCTGTTCATCTCCAAGGTTACCGCAGCTGTTTCCCTTAGTTGTGATGCTTTGTAGAAGGCTAAAACCACTCTTTGTGGAGTGCTGCCAGCTTCCAGAGCCTGGCTGTCAACACACTTTCTCAATCTTTGCATTGCTCTGTGGAGCAAGCACTGCGCTACCATTTCACAATGATCTATGTTCTCTGAGGCATAGAAGGCTTTGAGGGAAGGGACTGAACTCATATCGCCTTAAGTGGATTATAAGGCCCTGGGACAGGGTCCTGAGACCTGCTGCACCATGCCACTCCCCACAAAGAGGGTGGGTTTCTTTTTCTTTTCTTTTTTTTTGTTTTTTGAGATGGAGTCTTGCTCTGTTGCCCAGGCTGGAGTGCAGTGGCACGATCTAGGCTCACTGCAACCTCTACCTCCTGGGTTCAAGTGATTCTCCTGCCTCTGCCTCCCAAGTAGCTGGGATTACAGATGCATGCCACCACACCTGGCTAATTTTTGTATTTTAGTAGAGATGGGGTTTCACCATGTTGGCCAGGCTAGTCTCGAACTCCTGACCTCAAGTGATCCGCTTGCCTTGGCCTCCCAAAGTCCTGGGATTACAGGCGTGAGCCACCATGCCCAGCAAAGAGGACAGGTTTCTATTTGTCTGAGAGAAGGCTGGGAAATCTACGCGTGAAGATAAGGAAAGGCCTGATTGCCATGGGAGAAATGTCTGGTGATGCCCAGGCGAAGCTTCCCATGTGCAATGGAGTTCTACACACTCTCAGGATGCCGGCTGAAGCCACACTCAGGTAGCTGGTGCCCTACAACATGCACAGTAGCTTCCATGGAGGTGGAGTTGGGAAATGGAATGATGAATGACCCTGGTGAAAACCGTGAAGGGAAGAACAAGCTGGAATGAGGTAGGGCTGGGAGCACGAACGAAGGCCTGGGCTGGATAGTGGTTAGCAAGTGTCAGGAATAAGCAGAAACAAGCATAGCAGCCGGGGGTTTTGAGGTGAGGTGATGAGGGAATTTGCGGGAGGGTGACATGACTGAAGCACTGAGCATTTCCCCACACCTCCCACAGTGCCTGGAAGAGGAAGGATGGGAGTGGCTAGTGGGTGCTCCTAGTCCCCACCACTCTCACAAGCAGGGCAGACCTCCCCTGCCCCTGGGAAGCCTACTCTCAGGCCCAGGACATTCCAGCCTAGCTTCCCACCCGGCCTGGGCTCCTCCTGCTCCAGGATAGGCCGGGGTCCTTACACCCATGGCTGGTTGCCAACTCCCCCACCCTCAGTGGGAAGGCTGAGCCTGCAGAGCAGCACATAGGATTTCAGGCTGTGAATCCTCTTCTTGGATTCAAAGTCAGCCAGAAGAGACCCACTTCTATCACTAACCCCTAAAGCCCGAAGTGGCTGTGGAAGGGGAGATTGTGCTTGACTTTTCCAAGTCAATCCAAAACTGTCAAGGGGAGGCCAAGCTTTCCTGGCGACATACCCATGTTCATCCGGTACAACCTTACAGCTTCCGTGAGTGCAGGGATTTCCAGAATTTCCACTTCTGCTTCTAATACATCAGTGTTGGAGAAATTATCCGGTAGTAACATCTTCTGTGAGCGAAGAAAATTCACTTGAAAAACAAAGGGGGAACACAGTGAGTTAATGAGGCTATTTCTGGTTTAACTGGAGGTCCTGGTTTTGGCAGGTTTCTGGTGCTGTAACTTATCCTAGGCTCTCCTTGTTCTGAAACAACTTCTCAACATACCTGATTAGATTAGCTTTGAGTGT
Organism: Ateles fusciceps; assembly: GCA_036589455.1. Taxonomy (NCBI): domain Eukaryota; kingdom Metazoa; phylum Chordata; class Mammalia; order Primates; family Atelidae; genus Ateles; species Ateles fusciceps. Next base: position 22,632,640 of record JAZHEH010003205.1, on the reverse strand, counting down.
GTGGTTTTTAAGATGAAAGAACCCACATTACTTTGCTTTCCTGTGTCTGAGGCCATGCATATGGCCTCCTGTGGCTTGGGCTGGGGTCCCAAGCCAGGCCCTCCTGGTGAGCATGCTGGCCCTGAGACTTACCGTGCGAGTCTTGACCCAAGAGCAGGACATTCCAAAAGAGGGAGTTGTCTTGCTGCTTAGAGAGGAGGGGCCAGCTGAGCCTGGGCTGGCGGGTGGCACTTGCAGTTTGTCCCTGCCTGGACTGCAGTATGGGAGGCAGAGATGGAGCCAACGCTAATGTCCTGTGTGAATCAACTTGGAGATATAGAAGCACATCACAGACAACTTTCTAGGTGACTATGAATCTATGACTATGAATGACTGGGGTTCCAGACATTTGGGTCCCTAGTGTGACTTGAGTGTTTACTGCCTTATCATCTAGACAGCAGTAGCATCTTGGGGTCAAAGAGGTCATTCAGTTCACATCCCAAACAGAGCTCATCCTGGGGCAGTAGAGGGAGGGAGGCTCTCTCTGCCCAAGGTGGAAAATCTCATCCCTCCTTAGGCCACTAGCTCAAGTAGACAATTCTATGATTCTGGGAGAACCTGTCACTATCTACCCTCCTTCCCTCTTATTCTGAATTTGGTGGTATTGAGAGCAGGTTGCACCATCTTTTGAAACAATCTGGATTCCTTATTTTATGGTGAGAGGAACTGAGGCCTGGAGGCCAGTTGAATACATAAGGGCAGAGTAAGAAGAGAAGCTGACTTTGGCGACCGGCGCAGCACGCTGTCCTTCGCACCAACTCCTGTGGCCCCTGACACCTTCCTGTGCCCTTTTACAACCAGGCCATTCCAAAACAAATAGGGAATAAAATAGCCCTGAGTCTAGAGATTCTAATGTTGGAATCTGCTTGCCTCCTGGAAAGCTCTGTCATGCTTCCACCACCTCTGCCTAGGGCAGCTCCCGAGGCTCTGAGCACCAAGATAGGCCTCTGTGGGACATGGGATGGGGAAGGGTGGATGGGCCCTATCGACCCGTCCCCCACCCCAGCCCTGGACAGAGCAATCACCGATGAAGCGGAACTCGCTGCACTCGCACTCGATGAGGGCCACTGTCTCAGCCAGCCACAGCAGGTTGTCTTCAGTCACTAGGCTGGGATACTTGGCCACCAGGTCTAGTGGCAGGAAGCAGTAGTGCACCTCCTCTTCTGTGTCTAACAGGGGTGTGTCCATGAGACCCAGAGGTGCCTTATCATGTAGGCCTGGAAGAGAATATGCAGGCAGTGTCGCCACCTCCCAGAAGCCAGGGATCTTATTCCAGCAGGGTTTTCCTGACCCAGTGGCCCCAGAGGATGCTAGAGAGACCACCCAGGAGATGGTCCTTGCCACTTGCCAGACACATCTTCCTTCTTTCTCTTTTCAGATGTAGCCCTAAGGCTCAGAAGAAGTGTGGTAGGGAGTGGGGCATGGAAATCTGTTTTTTTTTTCTTTCTTTCCTTTTCTTTCTTTCTTATTTTTTAATTTTTTGAGATGGAGTCTCACTTGTCACCCAGGCTGGAGTACAGTGGCACCATATTGGCTCACTGCAACCTCTGTCTCTCAGGTTCAAGTGGTTTCTTCTGCCTCAGCCTCCCAAGTAGCTGGGACTACAGGCACATGGCACCATGCCCAGCTAATTTTTCTATTTTTAGTAGAGACAGGGTTTCACCATGTTGCCAGGCTGGTCTTGAACTCCTGACCTCAGATGATCCCTCTGCCTCAGCCTCCCAAAGTGCTGGGATTATAGGCATGAGCCACTGTGCCTGGCTGGAAATCTTTTTTTCTATAAAGAGTGAAGGGCAGTGGCACATGTGACATTTTGACTTACGTACCCAAAGTCATTAAATTCATTTACCCATTTGATTCTTTCTAATTGATCAAACCAAACACAGTGATTTACAGACAAAATAGATGCTTTTGACACTCCTGGAAACTAAAACCCATCAGTAATCATAAATGCCTTGTACTCATGTGCTGTGAGGCATCCATCAGACAGTGATCATTTGGGGACATTCTGTGTGTGGTGGTTGAAGGAAACTTGAAAGAATGGTGGAGTTCCCTGACAAATAGGAGGGGGTGGAATGAAGCCTCGCCTTGCCCACGTGAAACCAGAATGCAGAGGAGTGAGTGTGATGGAGGATGCTGGTTCCAGCAGGCAAGCAGCCATGGAGAGGGCCTGTGGCAGGGCAGAAGATCAAAGGAGATGACAGAGACTGCCTCAGAAATCAGGTACTCTCTGCTCTCTGGATGGAACCCACTTCTGTTAGGGTGAGGAAAGGGAAAGTTGGTGTGGGCTTCAGGGAGGGCCAGCCTATCCCAATTATACCTGTGAAGGCTGGGCTTTTGATTGGAAATTCTGAGGGTTTGCTAATACACTTCCATGTTCTCCAGTAGTTCAGAGATGCTCTCTCTGCAACAGGTATGTCTGCAGGCCGCACGCGTAGATGGTGTTTCCCTTCCTTCAGGTTATCTAGAGTCTGTTAGATAAAGAAGAGTACTATCTTGAGAATCTAAACCAAGTAACTACCAATTGTAGTGTGAAGATCAGGAGAAACAGTATGTGACTGTGACTTACTTTGTTTTGTTTTGTTTTTGAGAGGGTCTCGCTTTGTCGCCCAGGCTGGAGTGCAGTGGCACAATCTCGGCTCACTGCAACCTCCACTTCCTGGGTTTGAGCAATTCTCCTGCCTCAGCCTCCCGAGTAGCTGGGATTACAGGTGTCTGCCACCATGCCCAGCTAATTTATTTTTATTTTTATTTTTAGTAGAGACGGGGTTTCACCATGTTGGCCAGGCTGGTCTTGAACTCCTGTTCTTAGGTGATCTGCCTGCTTCAGCCTCTGAAAGTGTTGGGATTACAGGTGTGAACCACCACATCCAGCGACTTACGTGTTTTGAAATAAATTAGGCAATCACACAAAAATGTAAAAATGTAGGGCTATAGGATGACATGCTGATATTCAAAGTCCCAATGACTACTTCTCTTCTGATTTTTGAAACAGGTTTTATTATAATTTTATGTTGAATAATAGTAATTTATCTTGCACAATCAAAAGAGGAATTTCTATTTAATCATTAAAAACTTATTATTTTCTGCTATCATTTTCCTTCAAGTGCTCAAACCCACTTTTGACCTGTTATGATTGTGATTTGCTATTGTTTGTGTTCATCCTAACCCTGGGTAGTGATCTAAGTGGTGAGACTGAGATAAACATGCCTTATATTTCCACAGGGGTCCACATTTTCTTAACACACTTTCACACACGTTTGCTCATTTACCATGACATGACTCTGAGACAGATGTGGTTGGTGAGTGTCTTACTGATGAGGCAGCTGAGGTTAAAGGCTTTGCGGCTTGCCCAAGCAGTCTTCCAAGTCCAGAGTTTCTCAGCTTGAAGGATCAGGTGACCAGGGGGTGGGCTGAGACTGGATTGAAGCACCCCAACTAGGCAAGCCTGAAGCCCAGGGTGGTCTTTGTGCCACCTTTACCCAGGGACCTTTTCTCCCCCAAAAGTCGGGCAGGGGACAGATTATTGTAACATCAGCCTTTCCACCCCCACCACCCTCCTTCTTTACTCTAGAAGAAAATACATAGCATTTTCCCAATAAATTTCCTGATATAGCAGGGCAAGTGGTATTTTAAAGGCGCCATACGATCAGATCCTTATAATGGACAGGCGCCCCAGATTCAGTCTGAAACTAACAAAAGAATCTGCCTCCAAATGCTGACTATGTCGATGAAGCCTTGTGAAGTTGCTCTCAAAATCCTGAGCATTAAGAATAGCCCTCTGGTGGCCAAAAACTGTGCACGCATAATCACTTAAGGTCGATGCAAAAGAAGGCGGACCAGAGTAGGAGAATCTTCCTCACTTTGGATGGCTGGAGGGCTTGCAGAAGCACTGGGCAATGGCAGGATCGTGGGGAGTGCTTTCCTGCAGCAGTGAGCAATGAGGGAGACAGTGTGTGCATGGAACGCTGGGAGACAGTCTGTCATTCATTTGGGAAATGCTCATTGTGCATCACCAGGGCCACAGTCAGACTGTGCCTGCACTCAAGAAGCTCTCAGCTTGGGAGAGAAGAAAGATATGAAAGACCACAATTTATATATACTGAGATTAGAATCAATGTCAGTTATGAAGTTTCTGGACCTCCAGGAACCCTGGGGATTTCTTTCCATAACATTAGAAGGAAGCATTAGAGTCTTGCTCTGTTGCCCAGGCTGGAGTGTAGTGATGCAGTCTAGGCTCACTGCACCCTCCACCTCCTGGGTTCAAGCACTTATCCTGCCTCAGCCTCCTGAGTACCTGGGATTATAGGTGCCCACCACCACGCCCAGCTACTTTTTGGATTTCTAGTAGAGACGAGGTTTCACCATGTTGCCCAGGCTGGTCCCGAACTTTTGGCCTCATATGATCCACCAGCCTTGGCCTCCCAGAGTGCTGGGATTATAGGCATAAGCCACTGCGCCCGGCCTGCCTCTCCATTTCTCTCCTTTCCTTTCACCTAGTCTTGGTCCCCTAGACCCCTCTCCACACAGTAATCTTGCAAACATATGCGGTGAGTCCAAACCACTCCCCTTCTTAAAGAACTTTAGTGCTTCCTGTTCTATGGAATAGATCCAGACTCTCCTTTGCATTGCACATAGGGTCCTTCATAATCAATGGAGGCAGTAGGGTATACATGAAAAGTACAAGGACTTTGAACTCAGGCATATCTGTGCTAAATCCTGACTCTGTTGCTTAAGAGCTAACATTTGGCTGGGCATGGTGGCTCCTGCCTGTAATCCCAGCACTTTGGGAGGCTAAGGCAGGTAAATCATGAGGTCAAAAGTTTGAGACCAGCCTGGCCAATATGATGAAACCCCGTCTGTACTAAAACTACAAAAATTAGCCGGGTGTGGTGGTGCATGCCTGTATTCCCAGCTACTCTGAAGGCTGAGGCAGGAGAATTGCTTGAACTTGGGAGGCAGAGGTTGCAGTGAGCCGAGATCTTGCCACTGCACTCCAGCCTGGGTGACAGAGCAAGACTCCATCTCAAAAAAAAAAAAAAAAAAAAAAGAGCTAACATTTATTTCCCATGGACTTATTTTTATGTTTTTATTTTTTTTCTCCTCTTCAAGGCAAGTTATCAAGATGCTTTGCATGCCCATGGACTTTTAAAGTGAATCTTTCTAATCTTCCCCTAACAACAAATTAGGCTCTGGTATCATCACTCCCTTTTAGCAAACGGGAAACTAGGTCCAGGAAGAGATAGGGGACTAAGCGTACCAAGTAAGTGGAGATGCTGGGAATGAAACCCAGGACTCTGGAGCCCAAGCCCTTAGTGAGTGTTTTTATTTATATGTAATAGTTGTACATATTTTTGGGGTGCATGTGATATTTTGATACTTGGATACAATGTATAATAATTAATTTAGCATAATGAAACTATCCACCATATAATTTTTAATTTTTTTTTTTGAGACAGAATCTCACTCTGTCACCTAGGCTGGAGTGCAGTGGTGTGATCACGGCTCACTGCAGCATCGACCTACTGGGCTCAACTGATCCTCCCACCTCAGCCTCACAAGTAGCTGGGACCACAAGTGCATATCACCACACCCTGTTAATTTTTTTTTTTTTTTTTTTTTTTTTTGAGACAAGGTCTCACTCTGTTGCCCAGGTTGGAGTGTAGTGGCACCATCTTGGCTCACTGCAACCTCCGCCTCCCAGGCTCAGGTGATCCTCCTACCTCAGCTCCTGACTAGCTGGGACCACAGGCGTACACTACCACACCCGGCTAATTTTTTTGTATTTTTTTTTTTTTTTGAGACAGAGTCTCACTCAGTCACCAGGCGCCAGGCTGGAGTGCAGTGGCGCGACCTTGGCTCACTGCAACCTCCGCTGCCCGGGTTCAAGCATTCTCCTGCCTCAGCCTCCCAAGTAGCTGGGACTACAGGCGCGCGCCACCACGCCCAGCTAATTTTTTTTTTTTGTATTTTTAGTAGAGACGGGGTTTCACCATGTTGACCAGGACGGTCTCGATCTCTTGACCTCGTGATCCGCCCGCCTCGGCCTCCCAAAGTGCTGGGATTACAGGCGTGAGCCACCGCGCCCGGCCCATTTTTTTGTATTTTTTGTAGAGATGGGGTTTTGCCACATTGCCCTGACTGGTCTCAAACTCCTGAACTCAAGTGATCTGCCTGCCTCGGCCTCCCAAAGTACTGGGATTATAGGCATGAGCCACTGTACCCGGCCCACAGCTGACTGATTTTTAAGTTTTTTGTAAAGAGGCTTTGCCATGTTGCCTAAGCTGGTCTTGAACTCCTGGGCTCAAGCAATCCTCCCACATTGGCTTCCTGGGATTATAGGCACGAACCACTGGGCCAGGCCCACCACCTCAAACATTTATTTTTTCTTTGTTATGGAAACATTCCAATTATTTTCTTCTAGCTAGTTTGAAATATACAATATATTATTGCGTTGATTTTTTTTTTGTTTTGTTTTGCTTTTTTTTGAGACGGAGTCTTGCTCTGTCACCAGGCTGGAGTGCAGTGGTGCAATCTCAGCTCACTGCAACCTCAGCCTCCTGGGTTCAAGCAATTCTTCCACCTCAGCCTCTCCCTAGTAGCTGGGACCACAGGCACGTGCCACCATGCCCGGCTATTTTTTTGTATTTTTAATAGAGACAGGGTTTCACCATGTTGGCCAGGATGGTCTCGATCTCTTGACCTCATGATCCGCTCACCTCAGCCTCCCAAAGTGTTGGGATTACAGGCGTGAGCCACCGCGCCCAGCTATTATTGTTAACTATAGTCTTCCTAGCATACTACCAAGTACAACAACTTATTCCTTTTATCTGACTGTATTTGTTGTACCCATTATTCAAAATCTCTTCATCCCTTTCCCCTCCCCCTACTCTTCCCAGCCTCTGCTTCCTTCTACTTGTCATGTAACTTCTCCAAGCCTCAGGTTCCTCACAGGCAAAGTGGAGGCAGTAAAATCTGGAAAGTGTTGTAAGGATTAAATAAAATAATATGTTAATTTCCTTCTTCTTGGAGGTCATATCCTAAATTACCTTTCTCTTTCTCTCTCTCTCTCTTCTCTCTTCTTTCCTTTCTTTCTTTCGGGCCTTGCTGTGTCGCCCAGGCTGGAGTGCAGTGGTGCAATCATCATGGCTTATTGCAGCCTCAACCTCTTGGGCTTAAACAATCCTCCTGCCTCAACCTCCTGAGTAGCTGGACCAGAGATGTGTGCTGCAACACATGACTTTTTGATTTTTTTGTTATGTGGCCCAGGCTGGTCTCGAACTCCTTAGCTCAAATGATCCTCCCACCTCAGCTCCCAAAGTGTTGGGATTACAGGCATGAGCCACTGCGCCCAGCCTAAATTACCTTTCCAGCGTCATCTCCCATCATTCTTTCTGTTTACATTCCATCATCAGTGACATCAAACTCCACAAAACTCCAAAAACACATCATGTTCTTTGACACCTCCTCATCTTTGTGTAAACGATTCCATCTGCCCAGAATACTCCTCCCCATTCTCTTCCTGAAGAGCCCGGAGCCTCTCCGAGTCAGAATGGGTCATCCTTTCACTTTGTTCTCACAGATATTCAACACTTTCACTTCTCTCTGCAGGGCTCTGGCTCGGTTTCAGGCCAGTTCTTCCCCCTATACCAAGTCTCCTGGGGAGGGGCTGGTTTGATGCATACCCATTTTGTATTCCAGAACCTAGCATGCATATGAAAGAATGCATGAAAATGGAGGGCTAGCCCGGTGCAGTGGCTCACGCCTGTAATCCCAGCACTTTGGGAGGCTGAGGTGGGAGGATCACCTGAGGTCAAGAGTTTGAGACCAGTCTGGCCAACACGGTAAAACCCCATCTCTACTTAATATACAAAAAATTAGCCAGGCTTGGTGGTGCATGCCTGTAGTCCCAGCTACCTGGAAGCTGAGGCAATCACTTGAACCCAGGAGGCAGAGGTTACAGTGAGCCTCTGAGATTGTGTCACTGCACTCCAGCCCAAGACAGAGCAAGACTCCATCTCAAAAAAAAAAAAAAAAGAAATAGAGAAAAAGAAAAAGGAAGGATGATTTTCTGGAAAGAAAAGCAAAGGAAACATGGGAGGTCTCCAAAGGAGTGAATAGAGAAGTAGACTGCACTCATAAAAGTGAGAAAGATGGAAAGATGCTGAGTATCCAAAACCACAGGAAAATCCAGCACAAGATTACAATGGGCAGAGCCCATGGAGTTCATAGGACAATGAAGACAGGGATTCCACCTTGGGATCTGGAGGCCAGAGGGAAGACCTAAGTGGGAGAGAGACAGGGATGAAGGAGGTGAGGGAGGGAGGATGGCAAGAAGAAAAGGGCTCAGCTTGGGTCTGATTGGTGATGGACTCTTCTGTCCATCAGTAGGTGAAGTAGCAAGAAAAGAGTGAAACTTTGGAGAGTCAGCTAGGGGAGCCCAGCACTCCAAGCTCATGCTCAGTGGACTGTATCACAGAAACTTGAATCTGCCACTTATTTCATGGGCAGATTCAAACCCCAAGATTCTGTCTCAGTGGAGAAAATAGTAGTGCCCTTGAACAACTCTAAATTGGCCACATGAGAGGAGGCCTGTGGTGGCAGAGGGAGAGAGAAATCCCTGCCCAGGACAACACCCCTATTTGGAGGTGTTTGATACCGGATGTGTCCTTTGGAATGGGTCAGTAGTGACAGTCTGGCTAGTTTGAGAGGATATGTGCTAGTTGAAGAGAGAATGATCTATTTTGCAGAAATGAAATATCCATTTCCTGCTATTTCCAAGCATGTAAAGCGTTAGCAACACCATTTCCCCCCAAAAAAGGTATGCCTAAGAAATCTTAAAAAAGAGAAAAACTAAAATAAACAAGTCCACAAAGATTGCCATCCTTGCCAGACAGGTCATGCTGCGTGCCGGGCCCAGGCATTGGCCTTGACCTAGACTCAGGAGCCTCAACAAGGCTGTTTCCCGAACTCTCTCAACCAATCCTTGCTCTGGCTTCTAGAAATACAAGTCCTCTTCTCACGGAAAGCCATTCAGGTTCTGTAAGAAACCACAGAAAGCATCCCCCCAGCTCCTCACTTATTTATTTTTGGTCTGCCAGTTTCCCCTAATAGATATAACCTCCCCAAGACCTCAAGGATCTTGCCTGTTTTGTTCTCTGCTGTATTTGCAGCACCAAGAACAAGGCCTGTGGGGTCTCAATACCTTTTTTATTCAATGAATGGCTAAATGAAGAACACTCTAGAGAGCCTGGGCTTCCAGCTGCTCTCTGGCTTTGCTAACTCAAAGTTGCCACAGAGTGTGTGGCTGGTCTTCTGTGGGCTGACTCCAGGTCTGCTTTCATCTGCCTGAATATGACTTCTAGGAATTTTACACTTCACATGTTACGACCTGGAAAAAGTTATTGGAGAGAGGATTTCTTAAGGGAAATACAGACCTTAAATGAATTCAGATGCCTAATTTCTAGTACAAGGATAACTGATGTTGCTTTTGGCCTAGATAGTGGTGAAAAAGATGTGTCAATCAGAAGCAACATTAAACTGATGGTGTGGGGTGTATGTGTATGTATGTGTGTGGTTGCCAAAAGATGGCTGACAAAGGCACCCTGCTGGCAGAGCTTTGGGACTTATCGGAGGTTTTCCAAAGCAGCAGCAGTGCTCAGAGATGCCTTATGCTCTGATATAGGCTGTTGGAAAGAATGTAATGGTAAAGAAGCTTAGGGGAACTTGCAAATCCCTGACTGCCTTGTAAAGACAAGGAGGGCCAGCACTGCTTTAAGACTCAAGGAAAACAAGGCTGGTAGAACAAAAGGATGTGCAGAACAGCTGGTGTCAGCCCCCAGAGCCAAACAAGACCCAGCTCTCGGCATTTCAAACCTGCCCCTTCACTGCTGGCCCCAGTCCCCTCACTCTGCAGAAGTCATCTTAGGCATGGCATTGAATGTTCTGTCAGCAGGTATGTTAAACACATGCAAATGCCAGGTACTGTGAGAGGTGCTAGGTGTTTGTTTCACGAAAACATGAAAAGAGTACAGTCCAGTGAGGGAGAAAGACATATGAATACGTGATCACAACAGAATTAGCACTGCTAGAACAGGGGAATTAAGTCTGTTATGAGAGCAGAGAGACAAAAACTCAGGAAATGAGGAAATGTCAGGATAGTCTTCCAGTGGGCCACATTTAGGCCAAATCCTTTTTTTTTTTTTTTTTTTTTCAGAGATGGAGTCTCGGTCTGTCTCCAAGCTGGAGTGCAGTATGCAATCTCGGCTCACTGCAACCTCCACCTCCCAGGTTCAAGCGATTCGCCTGCCTCAGCCTCCCAAGTAGCTGGGACTAGAGGCACATGCTACCATACCTGGCTAATTTTTGTATTTTTAGTAGGTGGAGTTTCACCATGTTGGCCAGGTTGGTCTCAAACTCCTGACCTCAAGTGATCCACCTGCCTCAGCCTCCCAAAGTGCTGGGATTACAGGTATGAGCTACCACACCTGGCCTAGGCCAAATCTTAAGAGGGAGAAATCTAGGACGAGGAAATAGCAAGTGAAAAGGTATAGAGAGAAAGCATGTGGGTGCTTGGGACGTGGCTGAACTTCAAAGCATGTGTGTGCCTCTGTGTGTGTGTGTGTGTGTGTGTGTGTGTGTGTGTGTGTGTGTGTGTGTGTGTATGTGGCCTTGCCTGCTATATAGGTGTGTGTCTTTGTTGGGATATGAGCCAGCACAAGCATATGGGCCAGCCCGTGAGGAGCCCCGATGCCATGTCAAGGGGTTTGCATTTGAATCATCCACCTACCCACCCCACAGACAAGCTGCACAGCTGGGATGAATATCTGCTGTTTATGTCATCCCCTTCCTTTCCAAGATCGCAGTCATAATCTCACATCATGAGTAATGGGAAATGTGAGACTGCCACTGGTCTGTTTTCTTAAAAGTGTCATTTGTGTGATCAACATAAAAACTCCCTGGCTCCCTTGAGCACAGGGAATGAAGGTGTGTTTGGGTTGCTTGCTGGTAGCAGAATGCTCACAAGTGGAACAATGTAAAGTTCCAAACTGAGAAGTCCCTAGAAGGTGTGAAAAGAAAACACAAGTAGCATGTCCTGTCAACATACTGTCCTCAGTGTGTACTTCAGGGGGAAAGTAAAGAGAATCGATAATTTGCCATGAACCTTAAACCCTGGTGAATGACCCTGAAGGGAAATGCCACACCCTGCAGCTGTGACTCCCTCTCAGGCTGATGGATGTGAAGGGCTCAGATCAGTTTACATTTAGGTAAAATGGCCTTCCCAAATTACGTAGGAAGTTATAGGAGGCCCTGTGATATTAATGTATGGACCTGTAATGACTACTTTGTATTTCCCCTATAAACAATATACAGTATTCCAAAACATCCAGGTTTATAGATTTACGTATCAGCTTTGATGACTCCCACATTTTTATCTGTAGGCCTGTTTCCATGAATTCCAGACCTGTACATCCAGTGCCTCCCAAACACCTTCACTTGAATGGTTTCATTGTCATTTCATTGTCTCTCAAACTCAGCATGTTCAGATCCTAACTCCTGATTTTTCCCCCTAAACCTGTGTACACATCCCTCAAATCCACCATTCATCTGGTTGTTCAGGAGAGAAACAAAAGAGTTGTCCATTCTCTCTCACCCTACATTCGATTCATCAGCAAACACTGTCAGTTCTACCAGCAAGACATATTCAGAGTTTGAACACCTCTAACAGCACTATTACCACCATAGACCAAACCACCATTATCTTTCATCTGGATACTGCAGGAGCCTCTTAACTGGTCTGTCTGCTTCCTCCCTTGCTCTGCTATAGTCCAGGCCAGGGGTCAGCAAGTTTTTTTCTGTAAAAGGCCTGACAGTAAATATTTTAGGCTTTGCTAGCCACATGGTCTCTGTCAACCCAACTACTCAGCTCTGTGTTGTAGCTTGAGAGCAGCCATAGACAACATATAAACAAACGAGCCTAGCTGTGTTCCAATAAAACTTTATTAATGGCACTGAAATTTGATTTTTTTTTTTTTTTTTGAGTTGGAGTCTCACTCAGCCACTCAGGCTGAAGTGCAGTGGTGTGATCTCGGCTCACTGCAATCACGATCTCCCGGGTTCAAGTGATTCTCCTGTCTCAGCTTCCTCAGTAGCTGGAATTACAGGCACCCGCCATTATGCCCAGCTAATTTTTGTATTGTAGTAGAGGCGGGGTTTCACCATGTTAGCTAGGTTGGTCTCGAACTCCTGACCTCAGGTTATCCACCTCAGGTTATCCTTGGCCTCCCAAAGTGTTAGGATTACAGGTGTGAGCCACTGCGCTTGGCCTGAAATTTGAATTTCATATGATTTTTACATAGCACAAAATAATTTTGATGTTTCTTCAACCATCTAAAATACATTTTTAGCTCATGAGCTTTACAAAAAAGATAGTGGCTGAATGTCATCCATGGGCTGTAATTTGCAGATTCTTGAGCTAAGGTTAAGCCAGCAGCCAATGATCTTTCATTCTTTTTTTTTCTTTTTTAGAGAAGGTCTTGCTCCATCATCCAGGCTAGGATGCAGTGGTGAAATCTCAGCTCACTACACAGCCTTGAACTCCTGGGCTCATATGATCCTCCTGCTTGAGCCTTCTGAGTAGCTGAGACTACAGGCACATGCTACCATGCCTGGCTAATTTTTAATTTTTTTGTAGAGATGATGTCTCGTTATGTTGCCCAGGCTGGTCTCAAACTCCTGGCCTCAGGTGATCCTCCCACCTCAGTGTTGAGATTATAGGTGTGAGCCACTGTGCCCAGCCACTTCCTCCCTCCCTCCCTCTCAATCTTTCTTTCTTTCTCTTTCTTTCTTTTTTCTCTTTTTCTTTCTTTCTCTTTCTTTCTTCCTTCCTTTTTCTTTCTTTTTCTTTTCCTTTATTTCTTTCACATACTATAAAACTTACCCATTTAAAGCATGCAGTTCAGTGGCTTTTAGTCTATTAACAGAATCAAGCAACCATACCACAATCTATTTCAACACCACTAAAAGAAACCCTGTACTCATTAATAGTCACTGCTCATTCTCCATTCGCACTCACCCATCCTTCCTACCCTGAGTCCCAGCCCTAGGAAGACACTTATCCACCTTCTGTCTCTAAATTTGCCTATTCTGCACATTTTAGATAAGTAGAATCATACAATATGTGGTGCTATTTTATTTTATTTTATTTATTTATTGTAGAGATGGGGTTTTGTCATGTTGCCCAGAATGGTCTTGAACTCCTAAGCTCAAGTGATCCACCCACCTTGGCTTCCCAAAGTGCTGAGATTACAGGCGTGAGCCACCGCACCCAGCTGTGTCTATCTTACATACATAGAATCATACAATAGGATTGTTTCTTTCACTTAGCTGATATGATGCCTTTTTACACTTAGCATAATATATATATTAGAATATCTATCTATCTACATATGTATATATGTATATGTGTGTGTGTGTGTGTATATATATATATATATATAGAGAGAGAGAGAGAGAGAGAGGTGGGGCAGGTGGAAGAGAGAGAGAGAGAGATAGAGAGAAAGTCTTGCTTTGTCACTCAGGCTGGAGTGGTGCAAACATGGTTCATTGCAGCCTCGACCTCCCTGGCTCAAGTGATCCTCCTGCCTCAGCCTCCCAAGTAGTTGGGACTATAGGCATGAGCCATCATGCCCAGCTAAATTTCTTTTTTAATTTTTTGTAGCCCAGGCTGGTCTCAAACTTCTGGCTTCAAGCAATCCTCCTGCCTCAGCCTCCAAGAGCTACCTATAATATTTAGAATAAATCCTGTGTCTTCACCATGGCTTTCAAGGTTCTGCAAGATCTGGCTTCTTCTGACCTTATCGTCTACCTTTGACATCTCCCTACCTCTCACTGCACTTTGCAATGGACTCCGAGTGGGCCAAAGAGCCACTTTAACCATTAGCATTTAACTTTTTTTTTTTTTTTTTTTAAACAGTCTCACTCTGTTGCCTAAGCTGGAGTGCAGTGGTGCAATCTCAGCTCCCTGCAACCTCCACATCCCTGGTTCAAGCGATTCTCATGCCATGGCCTCCAGAGTAGCTGGGATTACAGGCGTGAGCCACCATGTCCAGCTAATTTTTGTGTTTTTAGCAGAGATGGGGTTTCTCTGTGTTGGCCAGGTTGGTCTCCAACCCTGCCCTCAAGTGATCCACCCACCTCGGATTCCCAAAGTGCTGGGATTACAGGCATGAGCCACCGTGCCTGGCCTAACTATTCCTAATGGCTGGAAGTTCTTTCCCAGATACCTGCATGCCTTACCCCTTTTTCATTAAGATTTCTACTCAAATGTTGCCTTGTCAGTGAGGCCTGCTGCCTGATCACTGATTTTTTTTTTGACAAGGTCTAGCTCTGTCACCCCAACTGAAGTGCAGTGATGAAAATATGGCTCACTGTGGCCTCGAACTCCTGGGCTCAATCGATCCTCCCACCTCAGTTTCCTGAGTAGCTGGGACCACAGGCACACACCACCACGTCTGGCTAATTTTTTAAAAAAATTTTTGTAGAGATGGGGTTTTGCCATGTTGCCCAGGCTGGTCTTGTCCCGGGCTCAAGAGATCCTCCTGCCTTGGCCTCCCAAAGTGTTGGGATTGCAGGGGTGAGACACCATGCCCAGCCTCTGATCACTCAATACAAGAGTCACTTCCCTGGCTTCAGTCACTTGCTATTCCCTTACCCTTCTTGCCACATACTACCCATCTGAACATTAAAAGACAAGCAGATTTGATATAAATGTTTTATTCTTTCAACTAAATTCCAGTGCTATAAGGACAGTAAAACAATGATAGACTGGGGAAAATGTAGCAATATACATTTGTTTAAAAGACGGATTGAATAAACAAAAACTACCAAAAAAATCATATAAATACAATCTGAAATTCCAAGAAGTCCTGGAATACAGAAATGCCCTCCTCCTTCATTATTACACAGGAAGCACTGTTTTAATTGTCTTCATAGCATTTATCTCTACCTGACATTGTATAGCTATAGGGTTCACTCCTGTATCTCCAGAGCTTGGTGTAAGTTTGGTGCTCAATACACAATAAGACAGTAATAAGCATCAAGTGTATCCTTGGAGGCCACAACTACAGGCTAGGGGTGGGGGTTAGGTGGGCAGGTGGAGTTGAGGGGTTTGGGGGAATAGGGAGGGGTGGAGAGAAGTGCAGCAGCGTGAGCCTGGGTGCCTGTCCTCCAGAAGCTTCCCATCTTGTGCTGCTGGTTGGTCATGCTACATGGCTTTCCATCAAAGCCTACCATGTCACAGATAATTCTGAGTAGGATCTGCATTTGTTGAGTGCCTGGGAACCTTAGTTAGCAGGATGCAAAGTCCCATTTTTATTGTTAGGGGCTAAATCTGAAGGACTCTTTAGTGAGGAGTACTAACAGTTTAGAACAGTTTCGATATATGCTGCCTAATATGATAGCCACTAGCCACATGTGATTATTGACTACTTGAAATATGACAGTCTGAGGCCAGGCACGGTGGCTCACATATGTAATCCCAGCACTTTGGGAGGCCGAGATGGGCAGATTGCTTGAGGCTAGGAGTTTGAGACCAGCCTGGCCAACGTGGCAAAACCCTATCTCCACTAAAAATACAAAACTTAGCTGGGCATGGTGGTGCATACCTATAATCCCAGCTACGTGGGAGGCTGAGGCATGAGAATCACTTGAACCAGGAAACAGAGGTTGCAGTGAGCCGAGATAACGCCACTGCACTCTAGCCTGGGTGACAGAGTGAGACTCTGTCTCAAAAAAAAAAAAAAAAAAAAAGAAATGTGACAGTCTGAATTTGAAATGTGCCATATGTATAAAACACATAACGGATTTCAATTTCGAACACAGCACAAAGAATGTAAATTTTCTCAATTTCTAAATATTGATTATGTGTTGAAATAACATTGTGAATATATTGAATACTTTGAATATATAGTTAACATTTTGAATATAATACTATATTATTAAATTGATGTCACCTGTTTCTTTTTACTGTTTTAGATGCAGCTTTAGAAAACTTAAAATTACATATGTGTCTCCAAACAGTTTACAGCTATGTTCAGGCAAAAAAAAAAGAAAAAAAAAATTACATATGTGGCTCATATTATATTTTTATTAGATCATCCTATGTCTTCCTTTTTCAAAGCCCACAGGAATAATGCCTGGAACCCAGAATGATCTTTGTAAATACTGGGTGAATGCATTAAGTTGGGCTGCCTGAGTAGGGTCTAAAGACTAAGAACTGGCAAACTCCAATTTCTCCAAGCAAAGCGTTGGTCATTTAGTAAAAAATCTGAATATCTGATAGGCCTTAGCAGTGGAAAAGTGGTGGAAATGTGTGAAGCTGTCGATCAGCTTGAGGCGGCTGTTGGTTCCCAGCTGTATTTACACTCTGCTTCAAGAAATAAACACCATTTCAGTTGGGCCAACTCAAATATTTATTTCTTTGAAAACACCATTTCAAGAGTGTAAGCATTTGTTTTACAGTCTTTTTTAGGGAGGCAGATTCACATGATTTTTCAAATACTTCTGCTTACACAACGCAGAACTTTGGAATTGGACCAACTCATTGGCTTCTGAGGTGCAGCCTCCCATTTAGAAGCTGCTTCCGGCTGGGTGCGGTGGCTCACGCCTGTAATCCTGCACTTTGGGAGGCCGAGGTGGGCAGATCACGAGGTCAGAAGTTCAAGACCAGCCTGGCCAACATGGTGAAACACTCTCTCTACTAAAAATACAAAATTAGCTGGGTGTGGTGGTACAAGCCTGTAATGCCAGCTACTTGGAAGGCTGAGGCAGGAGAATCGCTTGAACCTAGGAGGCGGAGGTTGCAGTGAGCTGAGATCACGCCACTGTACTCTAGCCTGGGACAGGGCTAGACTCCTTCTCAAAAAAAAAAAAAAAGAAACTGCTTCCTTAATATATTGGGAAGTGAAGACAGCAAAGGGGTTAAAGGGCCTAATACACTGTATGATAGGCTTGTATTCTTTAAAATAGTTCTTAAAAAAATTGCCTTGATCTCTGATTTTCTGCAACATGCAAGTTATTCCCTCCCTTCTACCACAGAATGATGCCTTGGCCTACAGTCATCAGCAATCCTGTCAAGCCAGGCCATTTAAGTGGTTTTGAAGCCACTTGTAAACAATTCTAATACTCCATTCCTGGGGCAGTAGAAAAAAAAGTTAAATTCAAGAGGGCAGCCTTGCAAAAGAAAAAAGAAAAAAATACAACAATTTGCCTGAGAAAATATTAAGAGTTTTAGGCCAGGCACGGTGACTCACGCCTGTAATCCCAGCACTTTGGGAGGCTGAGGCAGGTGGATCGCCCACCTGAGGTCAGGAGTTCGAGGCCAACTTGGCCAACACAGTGAAACCCCGTCTCTACTAAAAATACAAAAATTAGCCAGGTGTGGTGGCAGGTGCCTGTAATCCCAGCTACTCAGGAGGCTAAGGCAGGAGAATCGCTTGAACCTGGGAGGCAGAGGTT
This sequence comes from Ateles fusciceps, assembly GCA_036589455.1. Taxonomy (NCBI): domain Eukaryota; kingdom Metazoa; phylum Chordata; class Mammalia; order Primates; family Atelidae; genus Ateles; species Ateles fusciceps. Next base: position 22,615,084 of record JAZHEH010003205.1, on the reverse strand, counting down.
GCAGTGAGTGGAGATCACACCATTGCACTCCAGCCTGAGAAACAAGAGTAAAACTCCATCTCAAAAAAAAAAAAAAAAAGAATTTTTGATTTCTAAACATAGAATGACTTTTAAGAGAAAACGCTAATTATTTAGTAAGAAGCATCCATAAAAACATGCACTATGAAATGTTCTCATGGCCCAGATAAAATGATTTATCTCAATTTTCTTCTAAAAAGTGTTGAGGTACAGTTGGTGGTACGCTGAGCTGCACTGCAGCTTGTTGGGTTAGTGCTGATACAGATGAAATAAACACCTTGTCCAGACAGTGGGATTAATATGGAGGATGGTCAATGGTCCTTCTGTCGTAATATTTAGTTTTTCCAGGTTAAAAAGAATTGTTCAAAAACTACAGAATAAACTACTTAAGATCAGCCACGGAAATAATTTCTGTGGCTTGGAGAAAAATTAGGAAAGAAAAGTAATGTTTTTTGGTAGCACTTTAATGGTTTATAAGTAAAGGTATTTAGAGTTCTTATAATAATAAAAAAGTTTCTTGGAAAACAAAGAAGTGATGGCAAAGGAAAGATTCTGCAGAACTTTTTTTTTTTTTTTTTTGAGACAAAGTCTCACTCTGTCACCCAGGCTGGAGTGCAGTGGTGCAATCTCTGCTCACCGCGACCTCCACTTCCCGGGTCCAAGCTATTCTCCTACCTCAGTCTCCCGAGTAGCTGGGACCACAGGCGCGTGCCACCATGCCCGGCTAATTTTTTGTATTTTTAGTAGAGGCGGGGTTTCACGGTGTTAGCCAGGATGGTCTCAATCTCCTGACCTCGTGATCCACCCGCCTCGGCCTCCCAAAGTGCTGGGATTACAGGCATGAGCCACTGCGTCCGGCCCCCAGAACTTTTTTTCTCTCTCTCAACATGTGGCCCAAGATGAGAACTTTTTGCTTTGCTGTAAATGCATGTTATGTACCTAATAGCCACAATGAGAGGTGATATTCTTGATAAATCTTTTAGATTTTAAATCTCAGACATGATGTACATAGCAATCCTAAAATGTCTAAAGTGTTCTCCTTTTAAGGTTCAAAAAACAAAAAGAAGAAGCAGCAGCTTAATATAGGATTTTCAAGAGCCAAGGGCACCCTCTCAGTGGATAATAAATCCCATCCTGGGTCCATGGTGGCTGCTAGTATAACTGAAGCACAGTTGGGATGAAATCCTTTATTAAGAACACACAGGCTCGAGAGATCAAGACCATCCTGGTCAACATGGTGAAACCCCGTCTCTACTAAAAATACAAAAATTAGCTGGGCATGGTGGTGCGCACCTGTAGTCCCAGCTACTCGGGAGGCTGAGGCAGGAGAATTGCTTGAACCCAGGAGGCGGAGGTTGCAGTGAGCCGAGATCGCGCCATTGCACTCCAGCCTGGGTAACAAGAGTGAAACAAAACAAAAAAAAAAGAACACATAGGCTGGGTGTGGTGGCTCATGCCTGTAATCTCAGCTGTTAGGGAGGCCAAGGGAGCACTTAGGGAGGCCAGTTAGAGAGGATCACTTCAGCCCAGGAGTTCAGTACCAATCTGGGCAACATAGGCAGACCCCTTCTCTACAAAAAATGGAAAGGATTGGCCAGGCCTGGTGGCATGCACCTGTGTTCCCAGCTCCTCAGAGGGACTGAGGTGAGAGGTGGGAGGATCATTGGGGCTTGGGAGGTGGAGGTTTCAGTGAGCTGTGATTGCAAAAGACACCCTGTCTCAAAAAGACAAAAACTGGTAATTTCAGTGCATTGTTTATTACTTTTTTTCCTTCTTATCCCTATACTAATGAGGAAATTATTTATTACTTTAACGCACTTATTACATTTGCCTGTTAAGAGGGTCATCTCAGCAACCAATATATAAAAGGAAACAACATTTAGTGATGTAAAGTCATGTTACTGATCCACCACTCCCGGAAAACAAGAGCATCTTACCTGCAGCAAAGGCATCAGCTGCAAACCCAATGCTTGCTCATACAGCAAGTTCAGTTCTGCACAACTGGAGAAGGAGAGTTTGGAGGTGTAGAGGTAATAATGCACGTGCCTAAATGTGGAACCATCTCTGTCGATAAATAGCCTCTGGCTTTCTGAAGAGGTCAAGGCTGAAGCCTCTTTCCACAGCAGGGAGTCTGGAAACTGAGATAGTTTGCTTCTGGGAACTGAGAAATGCCAGCCCCCTACATTAAAATGAAATAAGTCCTCTGCTGATTCATGAGACGTGCCAGACTCCTCCTAAAGGGGGAATGAAAAGAGATCTATGTAAGAAAAAGAAATAAAAAAACATCCAGATTGAAAAGGTAGAAATAAACTATCTCTCTCTGTTTGCTGATGACATGATCTTATATACAAAAAATCCGAAGGAATTCACCAGAAAACTATTAGAAGTGTGTCCAGGCCAGGAATGGTGGTTCACGCCTATAATCTAAGCACTTTGGGAGCCTGAGGTGGGAAGATGGCTTGAGACCAGGAGTTTGAGGGTGCAGTGAGCTATGATTGTGCCACTGTCCTGTGGCCTGGCAGACCTGTCTCAAAAGACCCTGTCTCAAAAAAGAAAAGCAAAAACACCAAAGAAAAGAGCCCAACAAGGTTGAAAGATGCAGAGCAATATTAAAAAATGTTGTATTTTTATATTTTAGCAGTGAACAATCTGAAAGTGAAATTAAGAAAACAATTCAATTCCACTTACGATAGCATCAAAAATAACATACTTAGGAATAAATTTAACAAAAGAATGAAATAATGTACACTGAAAACTTCGAAACATTGTTGCAAATTTAAAAGACCTAAATAAATGCAAAAAAAATCCATCCTCACGGACTGGAAGTTTTAATATAATTAAGATGGCAATAGTCTCCCAATTGATTTACAAATTCGACACAATCTCTGTGAAAATCCTGACTTTTTGCAAAAATCAAAAAGCTGATGCTAAAATTCATATGAAAATACAAGGGACTCAGAATAGCTACAACAGTCTTGAAAAAAGGAGAACAATGTTTAAGAAGTCACATTTCCCACTTTTTTTTTTAAAGGCAGACTGCCATATGCAGCGCCTCATTTGGCTGTGTCTGAAATCTTAGAAGTCTGACTACTCTACATTCTCCTACAATGGACCTTGAGAGCTTGTTTGGAGATTCTAGCTAGAAGAGCAGCTACTCATATACCCTTAACTGAAGACTGGTCCTCCTTTATCAGGATGGTTGTCCTCTTTGACTGAGCACGCAGCTTCAGGAGGGATGCACGTGGAGCAGTGTGGGAAGAAGGGGATACCTGCCTAGCCAGCCAGATCAGCCAAATCAACCCTGGCAATCAATGGAGTGACAGATGTCACAGCCAGATTGCCCTCACATCCCCCATTTTTTAAAATTATCGCAAAGCTAGAACAATCAAGACAGTATGTTACTGGCATAAGGATAAAGATAAGTGGAATAGAATTGAGAGTACAGGATAAAACCCTTACATTTATGATCAATTGAATTTTGATAAGGGATCCAAGATGATTCAATGGATAAAGAATAGTCCTTATAAAAAATGGTGCTGGGATAACTGCCCATCCATATGCATAAAAGATAATAATAACAATAATAATAAAATTGGACCCTACCTCACCCCATACACAAAAATTAGCTTCAAGTGAATCACAGACCTAAAACTATAAAATCATTAGAAGAAACTAGAAAATCTTCACGACCTTGGAGTAGGCAAAACTTTCTTAGATGTGACACTAAAAGCAAAAGTGACCAAAAAACTAGATAAATGGAACTTCATCAAAATTTAAAAACCTTTGTGCTTTAGAGGGCATCATCAAGAAGGTGAAAAGATAACCCACAGAATGGAACAAAATATTTGCAAATCATTTTTCTGATAAAGAACTTATTTCTAGAATATATAAAGAACTCTTAAACTCAATAAGAAAAAGACAAATAACCAGATTTTAAAATTGGCAAAGCATCTAAGTAGACATTTCTTCAAATAATATATACAAATGACCAATAGCACAAAAAAGGATGCTCAACATCCTTAGTCATCAGAGAAATGCAAATCAAAACCCACAATGAAATACTACTTCACACCCATTAGTATGGCTAGAATGAAAACAACAGATAGTAACAAGTGTCGTTAAAGAAACTGGAACACCCACGCACTACTGGTAGAGATGTAAAATGGTGCAGGTGCTTTGAAAAACAGTTTGATGAGTCCTGAAAATGTTAAGCATGGAGTTATTCTACTATGAGCCAGCAATTCCACTCCTAGGTGTATACTTAAGAGAAATAAAGACATGTGTCCCCACCAAAATTTCTAGACTAATGTTCATAGAACATAATAGCCGAAGGTGGAAATAAACCTAAAGTTCATCAACTGACAGATGAGTAAACAAAATGTAGTATATCCATACTATGGAATATTGTTTGTCAATAAGAAGGAATGGGATGAACATGGTAGCTCGAGTTTGTAATCCCAGCACTTTGGGAGGCTGAGGCAGGAGATTCACTTGAGCCCAGGAGTTTGAGGCTGTAGTGAGCTATGATCGTACCACTGCACTTCAGCCTGGGTAACAGAGTGAGGCATGTCTCTAAAAAAAATAAAAAATAGGCTGGGCGTGGTGGCTCACACCTGTAATTCCAGCACTTTGGGAGACCGAGGTGGATAGATCACGAGGTCAGGAGTTTGAGACCAGCCTGGCCAACATAGTGAAACCCTGGCTCTACTAAAAATACAAAAATTAGCTGGGCATGGTGGCAAGCGCCTGTAGTCCCAGCTAGTCAGGAGGCTGAGGCAGGAGAATTGCTTGAACCTGGGAGGCGGAGGTTTCGTCGAGTGGAGAGTTCGCCATTTCACTCCAGCATGGACAACAAGAGCAAAACTCCATCTCAAAGGAAAAATAAAAATAAACAATAAAAATGAATGAAGTACTGACACATGATAACAACATGGATGAACCTTGAAACATTATGCCAAAGAAAAGAAGCCAAACACAAAAAAAATCACATATGATTCCATCCATATGCAATGTGTGGACAAAGCAAATTTCTAGAGATAGAAAATAGATTAGTGGTTGCCTAGGGCTGGAGAGGCTATGGGGAGACGGGGTGCGACTACTACTGGGTATGGGATTTCTTTTGGAGATGGTGAAAATGTTCTAAAATTGATTGTGGTAATAGTTACACAACTCTGAACATACTAAAACCTGAATTGTATTCATTAAAATGTGTGAATTGTATGGTATGTGAATTATATCTCAATAAATCTGTAACAAAAATAGATGAGGTACTGTCAATTCCATGGAGCACATGCAGAACTCTCTTCGGATCTTGCTTGCAGAGACATTACATTATTGGGGGGATGAATGCTATAGATAACTTTTCATATACACAAAGGCAGCAAAGATCATTAACCTTCCTCAGCTCATTGTTAAAAGTTTAAGGTCATCTGTTCATCTGCTGGACAAGAGGTTGTTAGAAAAATAAAATTTAAGGTCATCTATTTATAAGTGAATTGTCTACTTTGCTTCAAGATGAACTAGTTTACTAATATAATGGAAAAGTAGAGAGCCATCAAACATACAAACTATCCATCTCAAATTTTAAAATATAAAGGGCACTACCTTGTAAAAGCATTTTTTAAAGGATAGTAAATAGTATATAAAATTTTACCGAAGAACCATAAAACAATATCAAATTCTAATAAAAATTATGTATGCTGAAGTGATTAGACTCAATGTACTGATATCTGTAACTTATTTTGAAATAAATAAAAAAATAAGAGACTGATGAACAGATAGAAGGATTGCTAGATGGACATGTGATAAAACAAATACAAGCAAAATGTTGATTGTAGAATGTAGGTTTGGACATGTGGTGTTCACTGAACAATTCTTTCAGTCTTTCTGAATGTTTATAAAATTGCATGAAGACTTTCACGGGGGGAAAAGAGTGTTAAAGTAAAAGGTGATTACTTGAGAGAGGAAAAGCTCCCTGTTCCAAAAAGAACCTGCATTTCCTATTCTGACAGCTGAAGAAGGAAAATAAATGCATGCAAGAAAGAATGGGATGGGGTCCATCTCTCCCACAGCAAGCCTAGTCTAAATATTCAGACATAAAGAAGAGCAACTACATATGCCACATTTGAGACTAGAAGACTTAAAGGGGGTATTAAGAGAAAGATGACAAATTGTGAAATGATTACATAACTGACAGAAGCAGAGCCAGAAAAGCCAATCTAAACAGCTAATCTAGGATTCTAAGTCCCAGCCCTTCTAAAAGCCCTTCTAAAAGTTCATGTTCAGGCTAAGGCTGAACGTGACAAACAAAGTGACTAAGGGTCCCACCTAGACTAGAAAGCATAAATATACAAGGAAGAACTCTTGATTCTGCTTTCTGTTCTTAAAGGTGGCTGAGAGCTCAGTGCGGGTGCTCAGAGTGTGCAGATGTTGGATGCCAAAGAAAACCTACTTCTCCAAGGTGAGCCCCAGTTCTGGTCTCAGTTCCTCTTTTCTTGTTAAGGATAGGGTGTGACAAGAGGGTCCTGGCTCAAGAGTTCACACCCCCTTCTTACACACGTCCCATCCACAGGTGGGCTCTTAAGAGGTGACTGCTGGAGTGAGGGTAAGGATTAAGGATGTGACTGTTCTTTCCCAAAGACTGCTCAGGGGTTGGTTAGTGCATAGCTATCCCAGCCTGGGGACAGTCCTCAGTCACAGGCAAGTTTAGGGGGACCTGTGGTGCTTAAAAGACAAAAGGCCTCTTGCCAAACTGACTTCAGGAAACAGGGTAGTCCTAAAGCAGTCATCCCCCACCCTATTCCAAAGAGCTTCTCTTTTTCCCACGCCACGCTGATCCCTCTCTCCCAAGAAGCTCTGTCCAAGTGATTTTCTTTTCTTTTCTTTTTTCCTTTTTTTTTTTTTGGCTCTGTCGCTCAGGTCACCCAGGCTGGAGTGCAGCGATGTGATCTCGGCTCACCGCAACCTCCACCTCCCGGGTTCAAGCAATTCTCCTGCCTCAGCCTCCCAAGTAGCTGGGACTACAGGCGCCACCACGCTCAGCTAACTTCTGTATTTTTAGTAGAGACAGAGTTTCCCATGTTGGCCAGGCTGGTCTCGAAATCCTGACCTTGGGTGATCCGCCCACCTCAGTCTCCCAAAGTGCTGGGATTACAGGTGTGAGCCACTGAGTCCAGCCCGTCCAAGTCAATTTCTAGAGCTAGAACCACCTCATGCTCTAAAGACAGGACCCCAACTCCTCAGAGCCAAGATTCCCAACATTTCAGATCTGGAGCTCCCCATCATGCCTTAAGAGATCTGTCCTCACACTCCAATCCTTCAGATCTGGATCGCCCGCAACACACACCCTCGCCTTGCCCGAGTCAGCATCCCCCAGCGCTGAGACATGAAGACCTTCACCCAGTCAAAGGGGCACCCCCCCAAGTTCTCAGACAGGGAGTCCCCCCACGTCCTCAGAGCCAGAACACTTCATCCCTCAAGACAGAGCGTTTTTCTAACTCCTCAGAGCCAGCCCCCCAAATCCTTCCCAGCTGGGGACCCCTTTCTCTCTCCCCATGCCCCAGAGCAAGGTCTCGAACACCGTAGCCCTAATCATGGGCCACAACGGCGGTCCCCATTCGCCGCTTTGGTGCTTTTGGCGCCCCCGCCAGTCCCTACCATGGTCGCAGCTCCAGCTGCGGGTGGGCGGGCGCGTGACCCGGCCAATAACGGCTCCCGGGGTCGCGGCGGCGCGCGGGGGCGGGACCTGGCGCGCACCGGGCGGTCTCGCGGGCGGCGGCAGGCGAGCGGCGGCCGGGTATGGCGGAACAGTGGGAGCTGGACGAGGAAGGCATCCGCCGCCTGGGGGCGCTGACCTTGGAGCAGCCGGGTAGGGTCTGGCCGGGAGGGTCTGGACCGGGAACGTAAGGTCAGAAGCTGTGGGAAGAAAACTGAAGTGGAAGCAGGGGAACCTGAAATAGAGGCGAGGGAACCACAGAGGAGCGGTACCTGAGGCCGAGGAGTGGTAACTTGAGGCAGTAGGTTACAGGGAGGTTGAGGTGGAGGAACTGAAGTAACGGGGGAGTCTGGGGCAGAGCCCGAGGAATTGAGAGAGAAGAGGGGAGTGAGAAGTAGAGTAGGAGAAGCAAGGTGAACAGGAGATCCTGCGGCAGGTGACAGAACTGCCGGGTGCGGTGGCTCACGCCTGTAATTCCAGCACCTTGGGAGGCCGAGACGGGTGGGTCACCTGAGGTCAGTAGTTCGAGACCAGCCTGGCCAACATGGTGAAACCCCCGTCTCTACTAAAAATACAAAAATTAGCCGGGCGTGGTGGCACATGTCTGTAATCCCAGCTACTCAGGAGGCTGAGGCAGGAAAATCGCTTGAACCCGGGAGGCGGAGGTTGCAGTGAGCCGACATTGCACTACTCCAGCCTGGGCTACAGAGCGAGACTCCGTCTCAAAACATAAAATAAAATAAGCCTATTAGACATCCAAGTGTAAGGTACTAAGTAGGCAGTTGGATATATGGATCTGGATCTCAGAGGAGAGGTAGGGTTAGAGATGTAAGTTTTTGAGACGTTAGCAATAGATGGCATTTAAAGCCACGGAAGTGAATGAACTCAGCTAAAGAGAGAATGTCGATGGAGAAGAGAAAGAAAGCTTAAGACTCAATTTTGGAATATTTCAATGTTTAGAGGTTGAATAGAGGAAGAATGTGGTATCTTGGAATTTGAGAAGGGGTAGTGTATGGAGAGAGCAATGGTCAATTCTGCCAAATGCCATTCACAGGCTGAGCAAGTTAAATGCAGAGTGTCTGTTAGATTTAGCAACATGGAATTCACTGGTGACCCTGACAGGGGGAGTTTTGGGAGAGTGGGGGAAGAGGGAAACCAGATTGGAGTGGGATGAAAAATATATGAAGGGAAGAGACAGTGAAAGTAAGAACTTTTGCTGAAATGTTTGGCTGTAAAGGAGACTACAGAAATGGATGGTAGCTGAAGCAAGTGTATGTTGTGCAGTTAAGAACAGTTATACCAGAACAGGATATACTAGAGCATGTCGGCAGTCTAGTGATTAATTATTTGGTAGAGAGGGGAAAATATATAGTTATTTACTCATTTTGACTGTTAAAATAATGCAGTTTATTCTATGGGTAATATAATAATTGTACAGTGAGAAGTAAGTCTTGACTCCCCTGTCCCTGTCTCATAGGCCTAGTTCTGCTTCCTAAAGGCAACTACTGTTATCAGTATCTTGGATAGCTTTCCAGAAATATTGTCTACATATATAAGCATATATCATTTATTTTACAATTTTATATTGTGGCAATTTTCACATACAAGAGTAGAGATAATGGAATAATGAACTCCATTACCCTACCTCAACATTTATCATCAATTCATGGCCAAGCTTCTTTCATGTATACCTCACCTATCCTCCACCCACCCCCAACCCCCTGTACTATTTTGAAGCAAATCCCAAGTATATGATTTCCTCTATTAATATTTCAGTATGTATTTTATTTATTTATTTATTATTTTTCAGATAGAGTTTTTCTCTGTCACCCAGGCTGGAGTGCAGTGGCACGATCTCGGCTTACTGCAACCTCTGCCTCCCCATTTCAAGTGATTATCCTGCCTCAGCCTCCCAAGTAGTTGGGACTACAGGTGCCTGCTACTACACCTGGCTGATTTTGTATTTTTAGTAGAGACGGGATTTTGCCATGTTGGCCAGGCTGGTCTTGAACTCCTGACCTCAAGTGATCCACCCAACTCAGCCTCCGTAAAAGCTTGGATTACAGGCACAAGCCACAGCACCTGGCCAGTATGTATTTTTAAAAGATAAGAACACTTTTTAAAAAAATCACATATGCAACCTAAAAAATTTAATAGTAGTGCCGGGCGTGGTGGCTCACACCTGTAATCCAAGCACTTTGGAGGCCAAGGCGGGTGGATCACCTGAGGTCGGGAGTTCAAGACCAGCCTGACCAACAGGGTGAAACCCCGTCTTAAAAAAAAAAAAATTTAATAGTAATTTCTTTTTTTTTGTTTTGTTTTGTTTTTGAGAAGGAGTCTGGCTCTGTTTCCCAGGTTGGAATGCAGTGGCGTGATATGGCTCACTGCAGCCTCTCTCGGGTTCAAGCAATTCTCCTTCCTCAGCTTCCTGAGTAGCTGGGATTAAGGTGTGTGCCACCACACCTGGCTAAATTTTTTTTTTTATTTTTAGTAGAGACGGGGTTTCACCATGTTGGCCAGGCTGGTTTTGAACTCCTGACCTCAAGTGATCCACCCGACTCAGCCTCCCAAAGTGAACAGTAATTTCTTGATATCACGAACTATCCAACTAGTGTTCTTATTTCTCCAATTATCCTATAATTTTTTTAAATTAGAATCCATATATGGTCCATATATTGCAATTGGTTGATATATGTCTTAAATCTTATTTGATCTGTAGGCTCTCCTTTTTTCTCTTGCATTTTCAATTGTTTTTGAAGAAAGAGTTTACTATAACCTGAATTTTGCTCCTTGCATTCCTAAGATGTCTAACATTTTCCCATGTTCCCTGTACTTCCCATGAATTGGTAGTTAGATGAGGCTTAATCAGATTTGGGTTGGATTTTTTTTTTTTTGCAAGATGATTTCATAGGTAATGGTGTATGTTTATATTAGGAAGCATATAGTGCCTAGTGTTCTTTTTGTGATATCAGCCACTGAATATGATTACCTAAGTTAATTCATTAGGGATTGCAAAATGGTAATTGTCCATTTCTTTAATTCTTCTTCATTAACTATAATACTTCTATAAAGAGAAATTTCCTCACATCAACTGTTTGCTTATCCTGAGGTACAGTTTGTGTAGAAAGGCAGCGTAAAACTTGATTTTTTTTCACCTGATATGCCAGCTTTCAGAATAATGAGTTATTTTCTTAGCATTCTCCAAAGGTAATCAGTGAGGACTGTTTTGCTTTCTCACTATTATAAACTCATCGATTTAAATATATGTCTTAGAGCTGGGCACGGTGGCTCACACCTGCAATCCCAGTCACTTTGGGAGGCCGAGACGGGCGGATCACCTGAGATCAGGGATTCAAGACCAGCCTGGCCAACATGGCGAAACCTCATCTCTACTAAAAATACAAAAAAAATTAGCCAGGCATGGTGATGGGTGCCAGTAATCCCAGCTACTCAGGAGGCTGAGGCAGGAGAATCACTTGAACCAAGGAAGCAGAGGTTGCAGTGAGCCGAGATCGCACTACTGCACTCCATGCTGGATGAAAGAGTGAGACTCAGTCTCAAAAAATAAATAAGTAAATAAAATATATAAATATATGTCTTAGTCTCTTTTCTCTTGTCATAACAGAATGCCTGGGTAATTTATAAAGAACAGAATGCCTGGGTAATTTATAAAGAACAGAATGCCTGAGTAATTTATAAAGAACAGAAGTTGATTTGGCTTATGGTTCTGGAGGCTAGGAAGTCCAAGAGCATGGTACCAGCATCCTGGTGAGGATCATTCATGGTGGAAGGGCAGAAGGTGCATGCATGAAATGAGAAGGAGAGAGAGGGAGAAGGAGGGGGAGGGAGAGGGAGAGAGAGAGAGAGAGAGAGAGAGAGAGAAAGACTGAACTCATTCCTTTATTAGGATAACTAACTCCCATAACTAACTCCACAATAACAGCATGAAGCCACTATGACCTGATCACCTCTTAAAGGCCCCACCTCCCAATACTGTTACATTGGCAATTATGTTTCAACATGAAGGCTGGGCATGGTGGCTTACACACTTTGGGAGGCCAGGGAGGAGGATGAGGCCAGGAATTTGAGACCAGTTTGGGCAACATAGCAAGACCCTGTCTCTACAGAAAAATTAAAAATTAACTGGGTGTGGTGGTGTGTACCTGTAGTCCCATCTACTCAGGAGGCTGAAATGGAAGGATCCCCTGAGCCCAGGAGTTTGAGGCTGCAGTGCACTATGATAGTGCCACTTGCACTCCAGCCTGAGTGACAAAGCAAGACCCTGTCTCTGAATAAATTAATACACTTCATCATGAGTTTTGGAGGGAACATTCAAACCATAGCAATATATTTCAATGTGTGTTTTAATCCATTATAGTTATTATCATAATAGATGTTTAATTTATCCTAAATCTAGTTAATAGGCAATCTTTCAAGTTGACTCCTGAGGGCTTTTTAAAAAAGTTTTAGTTATTAGAAACATTCATTGTCATTATAAACAAGCTTTGTTAAAGGTTGTTAATTCAATTTCCAAATGAGCTGTAAATGGTTTTCATTAGAGAGACTACTTGATTTGTTGTTTTCAAAGAGAAAATTTTTGCCCATTGGGGTTATGTAACCCATGTCTTAAAATTGGAAGATCATTCTTTTGTTCTTGGCATTTATGCTATGCAGTGTTTGATTTGTTCTCTGGTTTGTCTTCACTCTTTATAAACACTGAAACCAAATGCATGACCTCTTAAGACATGCATTCATGTGAATCATTAAAGAATGTCTTTGTGGCAGTTTATCATTTTAATGATAATTCAGGCTCCTTCTTAAAATGTCTGCTCTTCAAACAGACTGCAGTGAAAGGCATGAGAAATGCTGTGTGTCATTGATGGAACCATAATTGTCCTTAGCTTTCGTTGCATTGTAACGGACTCACAAGGTGTTAGATCATTACATACCACAGAATTACCAATACACTGCCCTCAAAGTCAGGAAGATTTTATTTATTTATTTTCTTTTTCTTTTTTTTCTTAAACAGGGTCTATTCTGTTGCCCAAGCTGGAGTGCAGTGGCATGATCATGGCTCACTGCAGTCCCAGCCTGCTGGGCTCAAGCAATCCTCCTGACTCTGCCTACAGGTTCATACCGCCATGCCCAGCTAATTTTTTCTTTTTCTTTTTTTTGTAGAGATGGTTGCATTTTAAAAAGATATAATTCACATACTATAAAGATCAACATTTTATTTTATTTTAATTTAATTTTTTTGAGTCAAGAGTCTTGCCCTGTTGCCCAGGCTGGAGTGCAGTGGCCCAACCTCAGCTCACTGCAACCCCTGCCTCCTGGGTTCAAGCAATTCTCCTGCCTCAGCCTCCTGAGTAGCTGGTATCACAGGCATGCTCCACCATGCCTGGCTAATTTTTGGTAGAGACATGGTTTTACTGTGTTGACCAGGCTGGTCTTGAACTCCTGACTTCAAGTAATCCACCTGCCTCAGCCTCCAAAGTGCTGGGATTACAGATGTGAGCCACCGAACTCGGCCATGATTCATTCTTAAGGTGCCAGTAGTTTTTGCTCTTACACCATAAATGTAAATGTTAATACTGTAAAAAAGGCAATTAATTTCTTTATATTATTATGAAAATACTTTTTAAAAAGTAGTTTTATCTTTGTGGACCCCTGTACATGTCTCAGGGACTCCAGGGGCTTAGAGACCACACTTTGAGAGCCGCTACATTGCTGTGATGTTTTTAAGTTTGTCTTGAAACATTAAATTACAGTTTTCATTTGTGGATGCATCTTTCTGGAGTGATTTTAATTTTATAAGTATCATTCTGCTCCTTTAAAAAAATTATAACCTCATATAAGATTTGACTATAATCCTTTTCTGTGGCTCTTTAAGTACAGTTAAGTTTTTGTAAACTTTTAGGTGGGAAAGGTGGGTCAGAATACCTTTTTTAGTTTCAAGGTTTTGGAGCTCCCTCTTCTGTTGTGTTCACAAGGTACTATAAAATATGACATGCTTCCTGAGATCCATCCACTCTGCTTCACTACCCTATTCATATCTGGACCTTTTCTTTCCTTTTCATATATGTCCCTCCTCCATTCAATGTAGATCCTACTCCCACTAATTTTTCACTGGTATGGGTCTTGTCCTGAAAGGGATCTTTCGTTTATGACTTTTTAAAGTTTATGGGGGCTGGGGCGGTGGCTCATGCCTGTAATCCCACCACTTTGGGAGGCCAAGGCAGGTGGATCACCTGAGGTCAGGAGTTTGAGACCAGCCTGGCCAACATGGTGAAACCCCGTCTCTACTAAAAATAAAAAAATTAGCCAGGTGTGGTGGCACATACCTTAATCCCACCTACTTGGGAGGATGAGGCAGGAGAATTGCTTAACCCCAGGAGGTGGAGGTTGCAGTGAGCCAAGATTGCATCATTGCACTCCAGCCTGGGCAACAGGAGTGAGATTCCATCTCAATAAATAAATAAATAATAAAGTTTATGGGGCCTGGACTGCTCTAGCACCTTAAGACCTTATTTCAATGCAGTCCCCTGGCACTTATCTGCAAATTGGATTCTGTAGAACTCTCTTCCAGTTTTGGTTGCTATTCTCAGTTTGGCCTACCACACTTGCCAGTGAGTTCGTACTGGCAATTTTGAGATTCTCATCTCTTCAGTGCTGTTAGTAGTCTAGTTAACAGCTGGGCTTAGTGGCTCATGCCTGTAATCCCAGCACTTTGGGAGGCCAAGACTGTTAGATCACCTGAGGTCGGGAGTTCAAGACCAGCCTGCTGAAACCCCATCACTACCTAAAATACAAAAATTAGCCAGGTGTGGTGGTACACGCCGTATTCACAGCTACTTGGAAGGCTGAGGGAGGAGAATTGCTTGAACTCAGGAGGCAGAGAGTGCAGTGAACTGAGATCACACCACTGCACTCCAGCCTGGGCGGAAGAGCTAACAGAATAAAGAAGTCTAGTTGACTTTCCTCTACTTCTTCGTGTGTGTGTGTGTGTGTGTGTGTGTGTGTGTGTGTATTCTACACACACACATACTCTCACTTTCTCGCTGTCTTTAAAAACAGTTATACATGCAAAAAATAATATTTTTCCCCTCACTTAATGTCTTAGAAATCTTTCCATATGAGCATCTACAAATCAACCTCATTCTTTTTAATGGCTGTATTATGGTAATCAACACTTGTGTAGCACTTACCCTGTGGCCAGGCACTCACTGTTCTATGTTTTGTATACACATGTTAATTTAATTCTTATAACACCTTATGAATTAAGTACCATTGTTACCCCCATTTTACAGATGAGGGAACTGATGCACAGAGAGGTTAATATACTTGTGACTTGAACAAGGTCACAAATGTAGTATATTGTCTTTTGTATCACTGTACTATTATTTAGGCTGTCTAGTTGTATTTTTCTACTGATGGACCTTAGACAGTTTTCTATTTCTTTCTTTTTAATTTTTTTAAATTATCTTAAAACCTCTCTGAAATTGATATCCTTGTGCTATATTTTATATAACCTGGCAAAATTTTGTGGGCTATTATCCATAGGGCTAAATCCTAGCAGTGGGGTTGCTGAATATCTTTTGAAATTTTGTTCTGAGAACTTTTGGAGACTTTTAGTACATCCTTCAGGAAAATTAGAAAAACCCAAGGGCTCTATAAAACTAAGATTCAATGTCACTATTTTAGATCATATTGCTGCTTTTAAAAAGAAGATCTGATCTTATGAGGCTTGGATGTAGGGCCTTTCACAGTTGGGAAATGGGAGAAAGAAAGGCCTACTTTCACTGACTCTGCTGGTTATCCCCACCAGAGATCATAATATATCTACTGATGATCTCTTTCAGAACTGGTGGAGTCTCTTTCATTGCAGGGATCTTATGCTGGAAAAATCCATTCCATTGGTGATGCCTTCAGAAATTTTAAAAATCTCCAATCCTTAGATTTGTCAAGGAATTTGATCACTAGCCTTAAGGTAAGTTCTATATTCTATGACCAGCCTGGTCTGCCTAATTTGTTTGTTTGTTTTTTGTTTTTTTTTTTGATGGGAAGAAATAAGAGATAGATCATGTCTGCTATAACAGACTACCTGAGGAGGAAAAAAAAAGAAGGGATAGATCATGTCATCATGGGGAATATAGGATCTTCCCTTTAAATGATTCCCAACTAAATTTAATTATGTACTATAAAATTCTTTCAACTTTGCAGTATATTTTAAATTGTTTGTTATAAAATATTGGGAGGGGAATTTCTTTTATACTCTGGGAAAACTATATTAAGATATCATTGCCGGCCGGGCTCAGTGGCTCACGCCTGTAATCCCAGTACTTTGGAAGACTGAGGTGGGTGGATCACGAGGTCAAGAGATCGAGAGCATCCTGGCCAACATGGTGGAACCTGGTCTCTACTAAAAATACAAAAATTAGCTGGGCATGGTGGCACGTGCCTGTAATCCCAGATGCTCAGGAGGCTGAGGTAGGAGAATCACTTGAACCAGGGAGTCAGAGGTTTCAGTGAGCTGAGATTGTGCCACTGCACTCCAGCCTGGTGACAAAGCAAGACTCTATGTCAAATAAAATAAAATAAAATAAAATAAAATAAAATAAAATAAAATAAAAAGATATAACTGCTTAGGGCAACAGTATAAATTTTAATGTATATAAAAAATTATGAAGAACACTTGCAAAAATACAGATTCTCAGTCCCTACTGTGAGAATAGGTCTGATTTAGTAGGTCTAGGGTAGACTCAGGACATACTCAGGGAATTCTGTTGATGTTGGTATATAAAGCATACATGGAGAAACACTGGCATGTGTTGTTATTGTGGATTTTTTCTAGGAGGAGGAGGAAGGTGTAGTCTTGGAAAAATTCAGGTCAGGGGATGGTGGAGCAGAGGGTAGTACAGGAAGACAGGAGGGACCAAGCACGAACAGTGTGCGTGTGGATTAGCAAACACGCACAAAGAACTCTACAAACGTGAGTGTGCACACACAGAGATGCAAGTTTTGTTTTCTGTGGTTAGACCCCCAAATACTGCTTCTTCCACATGTTCCCATTTTGCCCAAGCTCTGTACCTGTTTTGACAAAGCCTTTCTTTTTTTTTTTTGAGATGAAATTTTGCTCTTGTTGCCCAGGCTGGGGTGCAATGGTGTGATCTCAGCTCACTGCAACCTCCGCCTCCTGGGTTTAAGCGATTTTCCTGCCTCAGCCTCCTGGGAAGCTGGGATTACAGGCATGCACCACCATGCGTGGCTAATTTTGTATTTTTAGTAGAGACAGAGTTTCCCCATGTTGGTCAGGCTGGTCTTGAACTCCCGACCTAAGGTGATCTGCCTGCCTCAACCTCCCAAAGTGCTGGGATTACAGACATGAGCCACCGTGCCTGGCAGCAAAGCACTTCTATGCAAAACCGAGAGTGACAAAGACTCACAGATGCTATCCAGGATTAGTTACCAATCTCCTGGGTCATCTACCAGTTTTATGCTTCCTAGGGATATTTGTTCAACAACACATCCAGACCCAAATCCCAAGGTTTAGCTAAGGGCCTAAAAGATCAAAAGCCCCAGCAAGATCAAATTTCCATCCAGGACTCTAAAATCAGCATCTCCAAGTTCAACTAGGTCTTTAGATTATTTTTTAGCAGCCATTTATATTTGGCCTATCAGTTTCAGAAATAATTGGTTCTTTCAGAGGTGATAGGATCCAATTTAAAAAATGAAAAGATAAAATATAAAAAGAAAGTATTAATTCAGAGTTGCTTAGGTCTCCTCTTTTGTTTATTCTTTTTCAGGCTAAAAAATTAAGTGAACATTGCTGTAATTTGTTTTTATACTTTCTTTCTTTCCACTTCTATAAATTGGGTGAAAAAATTATAACGATTAATCAAATCAGGACTGGGCATGGTGACTCATGCCTGTAATCCCAGAGCTTTGGAAGGCTGAGGCAGACAGATTGCTTGAGCCCAGGAGTTCAAGACCAGCCTGTACAATATAGTGAGACCCCATCTCTATTTAAAAAAATCAAGTTAACACATGTAATCACATAGAACATATATAAGACTCAAATAGAACATATATGATATAATGAGACCCCTATCTCTATTTTAAAAAATTAAGTTAACACATGTAATCAAATAGAACCTATATAAGACTCACATAGAACATATATGATATAGTGAGACCCCTATCTCTATTTTTAAAAATTAAGTTAACACATGTAATCAAATAGAACATATATAAGACCCTCCGTACAGTGTTTGGCATATAGGAAGCACTCAGTAATGTTAGTTTTCTATATTTTTTGCATCTGTTATTTTATTTTATTTATTTATTTTTCTGAGGCAGAGTCTCACTCTGTTGCCCAGGTTGGAGTGCAGTGGTGTGATCTCGGCTCACTGCAACCTCCACCTCCCAGGTTCAAGAGATTCTCCTGACTCAGCCTCCTGAGTAGCTGGGATTACAGGTGCCTGCCACAACACCCAGCTAATTTTTGTATTTTTAGTAAAGATGGGGTTTTGGCCAGGTGCAGCAGTGGCTCACACCTGTAACCCCAGCACTTTGGGAGGCTGAGGTGGGTGGATCACATGGTTAGGAGTTCGAGACCAGCCTGGCCAACATGGTAAAACCCCGTCTCCACTAAAAATACAAAAATTAGCTGGGCGTGGTGGTGCATGCCTGTAATCTCAGCTACTCGGGAGGCTGAGGCAGGAGAATCGTTTGAACCGAGGAGGTGAAGGTTGCAGTGAGCCAAGGTTGCACCACTGCACTCCAGCCTGGGAGACAAAGCGAGACTCTGTCTCATAAAAAAAGAAAAAAAAAAGAGTTTCACTACATTGGCCAGGCTGGTCTCGAACTCCTGACCTCAGGTGATCCACCTGCCTTGGACTCCCAAAATGCTGGGATTACAGGCGTGAGCCACCATGCCCAGCTGCATCTATGATTTTATATTAATCTTTAACAGTTCTGAATCCCTTTGTTTAATTTTCCTGGGAGAGAATGTTTTGTGTTTATTCGTAGTGTAACTTTGGGCAGTATATAAATTCATGCCAACTGGGAAAAGTGAGAGGAGGAGAGAAAGTGTTTCCTTAATTCTTACACTCAGAGACATTAAAAGATTACTTGAGCCAGGTGTGGTGGTTCATGTCTATAATCTGAGCACTTTGGGAAGCTGAGGCAGGAGGATTACTTGAAGCCAGGAGTTTGAGATTAGTCTGGGCAACAAAGCAAGACTCCATCTCTGCAAAACAAAAACAAAAACAAACAAAAAGCCAGGTCAGCGAGGTGGCTCACGCCTGTAATCCCAGCACTTTGGGAGGCCGAGGCAGGCAGATCACAAGGTCAAGAGATCAAGACCATCCTGGCCAACATGGTGAAACCCCGTCTCTACTAAAAATAGAAAAATTAGTTTGGTGTGGTGACGCGCGCCTGTAGTCCCAGCTACCTGGGAGGTTGAGGCAGAAGAATCGCTTGAACCTGGGAGGTGGTGGTTGCAGTGAGCTGAGATTGCACCACTGCACTGCAGCCTGGCGATGGAGGCAGACTCAGTCTCAAAAAAAAAAAAAAAAAAAGCCATAGCTGGTAGCGTGTGCCTGTAATCCCAGCTATTTGGGACCCTGAAGCAGGAGGGTCCCTTGCCCCAGAAGTTCAAGGCTGCAGTGAGCCTTGTTCGTGCCACTACACTCCAACCTGGATGACAGAGCAAAATTCTGTCTCAGAAAAAAACAAAAAAAAACAAAAAACTTGAGCTGGGCCATTAGACCATGAAAGATAGTCCTAATAGTGTACTGCCATGAGAGTGAGGCCAAGGACACTGATAGCAATTTCTAACCACTGACCCATTAACAATATAGAAGTTAATGGAATTGGAGAAAAAAAAAGAAATGCATCAAAGTATAAACAGGGTTCTGTGTGGGAATGTTTTGTATCTATCTTTGAGTTTTCTAAATTTCTTGCAATGAGAAAATGATAATTTTCAATGAGAGGAGAATAAAAACATTATTTTATAAATACATAATGGAAAATAATTTTACCTTTCTGAAATAATTCTCAATGACAGAATTCCTTTTATGGCAAGCATTTTTACTATTAACCAGGTTACATGATTAACCAGGCACCATGGCTCATGGCTGTAATCCCAACACTTTGGGATTTTCCAAGCAGGAAAATTGCTTGAGCTCAGGAGTTCAAGACCAGCCTGAGCAGCATAGTGAGACCTTGTCTCCACTAAAAATCAAAAAATAGCCAGATGTGGTGGCACATGCCTGTATTCCCAGCTACTCAGGGGCTGAGGCAAGAGGATCACTTGAGCCCAGGAGGTTGGGGCTGCAGTGAGCTCTGATTGTGCCACTGTACTCCAGCCTGGGTGATAGAGTGATACCGTGTCTTAAAAAAAAAGTATGTGATTATACATATATGTACATGTTTTGAAATTGTCCTGAAACTTAGTGTTGGACAAAAGCAGCTAACTAGCTAAATACATAAGGTTGAAATAAATCTTTTCAATAGCAGGTTTCAGCAGAGGAAGAAAATTGTGGCTTTTCCTCTTGAGTTTGCCAGACCTGATTGTACTGTTGCCAGTTAAGTAGCGGGTGAGGTTGCTAAATCCACAGAAAGAGTACTGAATAAGGAAGAACATTTCTGCAAAGAACTGACTGATTGATTAAATGGGAAGCTTGTGTGGTAGCAGGAACTCTGAAGAGGAAAACAAAGAC
Source organism: Ateles fusciceps (assembly GCA_036589455.1). Lineage (NCBI taxonomy): Eukaryota > Metazoa > Chordata > Mammalia > Primates > Atelidae > Ateles > Ateles fusciceps. Next base: position 22,594,630 of record JAZHEH010003205.1, on the reverse strand, counting down.
AAAAAGAGCCCTAGACTGGTCCAGGAGGGAGGACTTGGAGGTAGCATTGTTTTGTTTCTCTAAATAGACCTTTGACTGTATACGTGAGGCACTGAACTATAAGAACACAATACAACACAACACACACACACACATACTTTTTTTTTTTAACCATGCCTCTTTCCCCCAGAACCAGCTCTTTTGCTTACCTCCCTTCTTCTGGTAAATTAAGGTGCTTATGGGATCAGGAGAGGGGTTGGGACCAGAGTGAGAGAATGCTAATGTGGCTTGGCCACTGGGAAACGACTGGCAAGGACTGGATTGGGTTGGGAGAATAACTGGAGAGCCAACAGAAGTGGAGAATCGACTCTAGATATTTGAATGTCAGATTTTGTAAAGAAGGAAATGTATTATATATGTGAATTATTTAATGTATAGACACCCAGTGCTCACGGACTGCAGTGGTCTTATTCCCAGACAAGTAAGTGGGAGTTCCAACCCTGCCTTTCTCACAGGGGACTCAGATAACATCATTTTTTTTTTTTTTTAAGGATGGAAAGTAATATATATCTCTACCTTTTTCTATGAGGTTCCTAGTCTTTACCAATATGCTGTTTTATAATGTGGTGTTTTCCTTGCAGGGAATCCAGTATTTATGTTCACTCCAAGACCTGAATTTATATTATAACAACATTCCTTCATTAGTGGAAGTGTCCCGTCTGCAACCTTTACCCTTCCTCAAAGAACTGGATTTGAGACTTAATCCTGTTGTAAGGAAAGATACAGATTATAGGCTCTTTGCTGTATACACACTACAAACTCTGGAGAAACTAGGTAAGACCTTCCTTCTCTGTTGCTTTCCCCAGAATCTTACTTTAAATCAGCTGCCCCTTAACCTTTTGGATGTTGGCCCAAAGTGTGCACTGTCAGGATATATTTGTTTATTAGTCAATATTTATGTAACTCTTTTGTGTTGGCAGGATGTATGACGAGTTCTTTTATTGTTTATTCAATGACAGTCTGTGATTTTATCAGTTACTTCCAGCTTTAGTTTTCTTCAGTTGATGGTTTCACCGCTCCTTCCTCCTCAACACAAAATTCCGGGTTGAGAATTGTTTTTCCAAGTGCCCCAACTTTGCAACTGTATTAGCAATAGAAAGCTAATACAATAATTCTTTGGGGCTTAGTTGGCAAGAAACAAGAAATATTCCTTCAAATGAGCTGGTCTGTATTTTCTTATTATTTTACTTTATGTATATATGTATTTATTTATTTGTTTATGAGACAGGGTCAAGTGATCCTCCCATCTTAGTCTCCCAAGTAGCTGGGACTACAGGCACGCACCACCACGGCCAGCTAATTTTTGTATTTTTTGTAGAGATGGGGTTTTACCATGTTGCCCAGGCTGGACTTCCTTATAATTTTATTGTTGAGTATACATTTCTTATTAATACAAAATTGGATTTCACATGGCCCTGGGAAAGTCATTGTAGGGAAACTAAGTAAACTCTTTCAGACAATGGTATGACTTTCAGCCCTAACTTTAGGTCTTTGAATTGTTTGCTGCTGCAAGCTCTGCTTTCCTGAAGGGTAGCTACAACTGTGAGGCAGTGGTCGCTATGGCTCCCTGTAGTCTCCCTGAGTTACTGCCTGCTCCAGTGACAACATAATAGCATTATTTTGTGACCTGTCTCTAACACTGTCAAGATGAGACTGGTCTTAATTTTTCCTCTGTGAATATGGTTTTCTGATTAACTACTAGTTATGGTTACACCAAAAAAAGAAACATGCTTAGACCATGGTTTTTGCCTCCAGATGACCGAGCTGTGCGTGAAGGTGAGAGAAAAGCTGCCAAGCTGCATTTTAGTCAGTTGGGCAACAGTGGAAATTTTCTTTTAGAGGTGGAAAAAAGGTAAGAATATTCTTTACAAGATTTTTAAGTTTGGTTCTGGATATAGGACATAGTGAATTCCTGCTTAGCTTTCTTCATTTTCCAGCAGAAATTTCCCACAAATTGTAAGAATCCTCAGATCAGGAATAAGTGTATCTGTTCTGCAAACTGAGATTTATCTGGGATGATCATCTGGCCCTCAGTGGGTACATTCTTGTTTTCTTGAACTATTGGGTCTGCTTTGGGTATAATTGTAAATTCTCTAAAGTTGTTGCTCACAAGTACGATACTATGCGATTACTTATCCCCATAAATGCTTACCAACTCTTTCTCCGTAGAGTTATCAGTCAGTTTGTGATCTTTTCCTATTGAATTAGGATTACATTATCATGGGCAAGATTGTTAGAGATAAATTTGTTAAAGGAAGGGAAGAGAAGCATTTCTCTTCAAAACAAAAAGTGAACAAACCTTGAGGCTCTAAAATTTCTGAATTTTGTCCATTTTTTGTTACTAAAATCCTATCAAAAGAAGGAAACATTGTCTTCTATCCTTGAACCTATACTTTTAAAAAAGTAGCTCTATTATTAAAAAAAAATAGATAGCAGTCCATTACAATTTTAATAATACAGAAAAGTACACTGAAAAAAGTCAAAATTACTTCATATCCTGCAATTGAGAGTTCACTATTAGTAATGTTTGGTATACATCCTTCCAGATATACTTGTACTATAGTCACATATAGATGTATCTATTAGTATTTTTTTCTGATGACAAAGGTAATACATGCTTATTGTTGAGAATTTGGAAAGTACAAAAAAAAAAACACAAGAGATAAAATAAGTAATTCATAATCCTACCATTCAGAAAGAAACATTATATTCTGGTAAATATCTTTTTTTTTTTTTTGAGACGGAGTCTCGCTCTGTCACCCAGGCTGGAGTGCAGTGGCACAATCTTGGCTCACTATAACCTCCACCTCCTGGGTTCAAGTGATTCTCCTGCCTCAGCCTCCTGTGTAGCTGGGATTATAGGTGCACACCACTGCCTAGCTTCCCATTTTTAATTTAATGAGATATCATGAACATGTCCCCACAACATTATTCTTATATTTTTCTCAAGAATAAGTCTTTTCTTTGTTTGTTTATTGCTTTTACCTCTACTACTAGAACATAAACTCCATGAGAACAAGGATCTTGTCGGTCTGGCTTATTAGAGTATTCTTAGTTGCTAGAACCGTGTCTGGAATACAGATGTTGCTAAGAAATAATGTGATGAATGATGAATGAATGAAGTCAGTGCCTGTTGGTCTGAGATCCTTTCCTTTTCCGGTGACTTTGCTGTCTCTGCTCTGATCCATTATATATTTTATAGTGTAGCCTTCAGTGGACATTCTTAGTTTTCTATTTTTTAAAATCAGATTTATTGAGATTACTTTGCATAGAATATTCACTCTTTAGACAAAAATTGAATGCTTCTAAAACGTTGTGTTTTATATATCTATATCTATATCTATATATATATATTTTTTGGACACAGAGTCTTGCTCTGTCACCAGGCACCAGGGTGGAGTGCAGTGGTGCAATCCTGGCTCACTGCAACCTCTGCCTCCAAGGTTCAAGCAATTCTCCTGCCTCAGCCTCCCAAGTAGCTGGGACTACAGGTGCACAGCACCATGCCCAGCTAATTTTTCTATTTTTTAGTAGAGACGGGGTTTCACCATGTTGGCCAGGATGGTCTCGATCTCTTGACCTTGTGATCTGCCTGCCTTGGCCTCCCAAAGTGCTGGGATTACAGGCGTGAGCCACTGCGCCCGGCCTGTGTTATATATTTTATGGATTAATTCCTATTTTAAATGCATTGGGTATTATTTACTACAAAAATACGGATATTAATTAATGTATAACAGGATAAACTTTCTAATGTGGCAAATAATTAATTCCGTCATTTATCTGTTTAGTTACCATAAAAAGATTGTAAAACTGGAAGCAAAATGTTACTCAAGTACCCTGTATTAATATTAATATCTTATAAGTTATCTAACCTTGGGTGAAGTTTTTCTTGTAAACCTTTCTGAGTCCCAGTTCCCCCCCTATAAATGGAGATAATAACCAGTAGGGGGCCTTTATGATTACATGAAATGGTGATTGTAAAGCATCTGGTACATAGAGTCTAGGCTTGGTGTATTTACTGTACTACCCAAGGTACCTATCTGCCTTTCTTGGCTGTTTTTCTAACTAATGGCTATAGTTGTCTCCTCTATAATTCTTGCTAACAGAACCTTCCCTTCTGTGTCCTAACTATGAGTATTTTAATTCAAAAGAAACTATTCTACTCCCTCAATTCAGATCTAAGTTTGTATCAAGAAAACAGAGTATCTAAGTTTTAAATCTTCTGGCTTTCACACTTTACAGGCTGAACTATAGTGTCCTCTCATATTTCCTAGTATAAATATTACTTTTTAGAAAAACAAAGTATAGCTTTAACGGAATTATTTGTGAAACATAATTTTTTTCTTTTTCCTGAGATGGAGTTTCGCTCTGTCATCCAGGCTGGAGTACAGTGGCACAGTCTTGGCTCACTGCCATCTCCACCTTCCAGGTTCGAGCGATTCTCCTGCCTCAGCCTCCCAAGTAGCTGGGACTACAGGTGCATGCCACCATGCCTGGCTAATTTTTGTATTTTTAGTAGAGACTAAAATTGTATTTGTTTTTTGGGGTTTTTTTGGTATCTTATATTTTTTTGTATTTGTATTTTTAGTAGAGACTAAAATTTTTAGTTTTGCCATGTTGGCCAGGCCAGTCTCAAACTCCTGACCTCATGATCTGCCCACCTCAACCTCCCAAAGTTCTGGGATTACAGGTATGAGCCACCGCACCCATCTGAAACATAATTAAATTAATATATTCTAGAGCATTTGAGAAAAATCTGGGCTGGGTATGGTGGCTCACACCTGTAATCCTAGCACTTTGGGAGGCCAAGGTGGGCAGATCATGAGGTCAGGAGTTTGATACCGGCCTGGCCAACATGGTGAAATCCATCTCTACTAAAATTACAAAAAATTAGCCGGGTGTGGTGGTACATGCCTGTAATCCCAGCCACTGGGGGCTGAGACAGGAGAATCGCTTGAACCCAGGAGGCGGAGGTTTCAGTGAGCTGAGATTGCACCACTGCACATCAGCCTGGGCGACAGAGGGAGACTACATTTCAAAAAAAAAAAAAAGAAAAAGAAAAATCTTAACACCATAAACTGTTTTCTAAACAGCATTTACTGGTGATCTCAGAAGACTTTTTTTTTTAATTTTAAATAAATTATTCTATGTGGGCAGCTTCTAGGGAGAAGACAATGAAAAACTGTGTAACAGATGAATGCTCTGCATCAAAAGTCAGTGCTAATGTTGACAGCAGGATTGAAATGGGTAAGTTTTCTCTCTGTGATTGTAATATGATTAAAACATCAGTTATCTCAGCTGTCATAGCCAATATAAGATAAAGACACATAGTTGAGAAAGAACAGATTTGAAGCAAGCACAGGTTTACTGGCTGTGTTTTTCTTCCATCCTCTCACTGCCAGAAGGACCTTACAGAGCAGGTCTAACCCAGAGCCCATCAAAGCACAAGCTATATTTGGAAAGTTCAATTTCATTTACATCACTTTACATCATTAGTATACCCCAGAAAATTACATTACATCAGTGATTGATTTCATTAGTCAGAGACTGGCAACTCATTTGCATACATGCAGCTTATACCCTGGGCTTCCTGGGGCTGCCCACCCAAGAACCTTTGCAGCTGTGGAATCTCTTGTGTTTGGGATATATTCCTGGGGAATGTTTACTATACTCCTGTAAATACAGTTGATAAGCCAATATGATTAAAGTGGTTATGCCAGGCTGGGTGTGGTGGCTCATGCCTGTAATCCCAGCACTTTGGGAGGCCGAGGCGGGCAGATCACCTGAAATCGGGAGTTTGAGACCAGTCTGACCAACATGGAGAAACCCCGTCTCTCTACTAAAAATGCAAAATTAGCCAGGCATGGTGGTGCATGCCTGTAATCCCAGCTACTTGGGAGGCTGAGGCATGAGAATCGCCTGAACCCAGGAGGTAGGGGTTGCAGGGAACTGAAATTGCACCACTACAGTCCAGCCTGGGCAACAAGAGCGAAACTCCGTCTCAAAAATAAATAAATAAATAATAAAGTGGTTATGCCACGTTAATGGTCATGCCACAGACTGAAAGAAAGCTTTCCACCAGAGAAGTTGCATCCAGTGAATCCTTGTGGATTAGCTTGGCACTGTCAGATAAATCAAGTGACCTTTTACTTGAGAAAATGTTCTTTGGTCTCAGTGCTTTTTCCCTTGGAAAGATCTAGTGAATTATACACTAACTCTGAAAATCAATTCCTAAAAGCCCAGCAATAACTTTAGTAGATTGACTCTACACTGTAGTTTAGACATTAAGGATTTTCAGTTTATAACATATATTTTATTTTCCTGATTTCTTATCATTTATTGACAAATCATTTTTACTGTATTTTGTGAAAAAATAAGACACAGGCCAGGCACAGTGGCTCACACCTGTAATTCCAGCACTTTGGGAGGCCGAGATGGGTGGATCATTTGAGGCCAGGAATTCAAGACCTTCCTGGCCAACATGGTAAAACACCCTCTCTGCTAAAAATATAAAAAGTAGCCAGGCGTGGTGGCACACACTTATAATCCCAGCTACTTGGGTGGCTGAGGCACAAGACTTGATTGATCCTGGGAATGGAGGTTGCAATGAGCCAAGATCATGCCACTGCACTCCAGCATGGTTGACAGAGTGAGACTCTGTCTCAAAAAACAAATAAAAAGACATAATGAGGTGTGATTTTAATGTTCATTTCTTGGATATCCCAGTACATATAAATATTGGAAGTATGGATTACTTTATTTCATTTTAAATAGCATTTTTTATATTTTAAAATTGACACAATTTTATTGTAATAATTTTGGAAAAGACTGAAAAGCATGAAAAACAAGTTTAGTCACTCATAAGCCCATCTCCTAAAAAGAATCCTTTTGTATACAGGGTTCCGTGGTATACTGCCTTTGGTATACAGCCTAGTCTTTTTTTCTAGGTACAGGCATTTATATATCCATTTCCAGTCAGAGAAAAATACACTGAGGCATAATTTGACTGCATCTTTTTGTATAAGCTGAATTAGACTTCATTTATGCCTTATTACTATATTAACACATTTAAAAAGTCTGAAAGTGCACTGTCTCTTATGAGAACAAACTGTTTTGCTAGAGGGCCCATTTCTAAAGGTTCTTAGAAGCTCCAGCTGTTCCCCTGGATTTTTTTTTAATATGAAATTTATTTTGCTGCTTTGAAACGTTAAGGAACTTTGTTTTTCACCAAAAATTGTGTTTGTGCTGGAATCTCTGGAGAGTGTTGCCAGTAAGCACTGTTGGTAATCCAATATGATCAAAGTGGTTATGCCATGTTAATGGCCATGCCGCAGGCTAGGAGAAAACTTTCTGGAGAACATCTCCCACTAGCTCAGTTGTTCACAGTGGTGTTTTCCCACCAATCATTTCAAATGGGCAATGAACCTCCACTATCTTGGATCTTCCTCTTAATCTCCTAACTACATAATCTTTAACTCTTTGAAAGGTTCCTCTCTCTCTTCCCATATCCACAAAATAGGCATACCTAGGCTATATCTTCAGGCTCTCCTGTTTTTCTCTACTCTTTGCCCCTATCGATCTCATGTATTTTACAGCTTTGTTTATAAATACATCAATTTTTTATTTTATTTTATTTTATTTTTTGAGGCAGATCTCATTCTGTTGCCCAGGCCAGAGTACAGTGGTGCAATCTCAGCTCACTGCAACCTCTGCCTCCTGGGCTCAAGCCATCCTCCCACTTCAACCTCCCGAGTAGGTGGGACTACAGATGTGTGCCACCATGCCCCGCTAAGTTTTGTATTTTTTTGTAGAGAGGGAGTTTTGTCATGTTGCCCAGGCTGATCTTGAACTCCTGAGCTCAAGCTATTTGCCCTCCTCAGCCTCCCAAAGTGCTAGGATTATAGGTGTGAGCCACTGTGCCCAGCCTGTTTTATTTATTTATATTTATTTTATATTATTTCCTCATATCTTAAATATATTGGTCTAGCTTTGACAACTGGCACCAGTCTCTCTCTGCACCAGGCTCATATTTCTGTTGACCAACTAGTAATATACACTTGGAATCAACACTGTTTAACTTTCTAAACATGTCCAAAGTTAAACATGTCCAAAATAACCCCCAAAACAAACAAACAAACAAACAAATGAGCCCCTCTTCCCCAGACCTAAACAGCTCTTAGGGTTTCATCAGTGTTACCACAACTTTCCCATCACCCTAATCCAAAATCATGTTGGGATTTGATGCTGCTACTCCTCTGAGCTGAATGTTCCTGCCCGATACTATGATCCAAATTGATGAGCCTTCCTTTCCTTTTTTTTTTTTTTTTTTTTTTTGTCTGAGACAGGGTCTCACTCTGTCACCCAGGCTGTAGTGCAGTGGCGGGATCTCAGCTCACTGCCACCTCCACTTCCCTAGGTGGCAGAGCTGGGAGTCAAACTCTGGTCCATCTGTCATCAAAGTCCTCTTAACCGTTACATGATACTGCTTCCCAGTCTCTTCCTCCAATTCATTTTGAACTTTGCTGCCATATTAATTCTTTTAAAACACAGCTGTGATAATTCATTATGCTTGCCTGCTCAAAAACTTCTCTGGCTCCCACTCCCCTACTAAATTAAGTCTAAACTCCTTTACTTGTTGTATAAGACTCCCCTAAACTCTATCTGTAATTTGTCTCTTCAGCCTAAACTGAAATCTTATCTTCTGTTTATCAGCTATGATGTCCAATACTCAATCACACCACTCCTTCCTCCCCAAATAGTCTTTCCCTTCTCCCCTCCTCTGTCCCTAAACTAATGCTGTCCCTCTGCTTGTAATGCTTTACTCAAATCCTACCCAAAGCCCATCCATTTTAGTGAAACTTTTTTGTTGTTGTTGTTGTTGTTTTTTGAGATGGAGTCTTGCTCTGTTGCCCAGGCTGGAATGCAATGGCGCAATCTTGGCTCACTGCAACCTCCGCCTCCCGGGTTTAAGCAATTCTCATGCCTCAGCCTCCCAAGCAGCTGGGATTACAGATGTGCGCCATCACATCCAGCCAATTTTTGTATTTGTAGTAGAAATGGGGTTTCACTATGTTGGCCAGGCTGGTCTCAAATTCCTGACCTCAGGTCATCCACCCACCTTGGCTTCCCGAAGTGCTAGGATTACAGGCATGAGCCACCACACCAGGCTGAAACTTTTTTTTTTTTTTTTTTTTTTTTTTTTGAGATAGAGTCTCACTGAGTTGCTCAGGCTGGAGTGCAGTGGTGCCATCTCGGCTTATTGTAACCTCTGCTCTCCAGGTTCAAGCAATTGTCATGCCTCAGCCTCTCGAGTACCTGGGATTACAGGTGTGCACTGCCAGGCCCAGCTAATTTTTGTGTTTTTAGTAGAGACGGGGTTTTACCATGTTGGCCAGGCTGGTCTGGAACTCCTGACATCAAGTGATCCACCCACCTGGGCCTCCCAAAGTGCTGGGATTACAGATGTGAGCCACTGCATCTGGCCAATAATCTGAATTTTAAAACATACTTTATTTTTTAGAACAGTTTTAGACTCAAAGCAAAATTGAGCAGACAGTAGAGTTCCCATATACCCTACTAGCACACAGTACTCCCCTACTATGAACATCCTGCCCCAGAGTGGTACATTTGTTACCATCAGGTAAACCTGCACTGAAACACTGAAGTCCATAGTTTACATTAGGTTTCACTCTTGGCGGTACATTCTATGGGTTTGATGAATGTATAATGACAGTATCTACCATTGTAGTATCATACAAAAATAGCTTCACTGCCCTACGAATTCTCTGTGCTCGCCTATTCATTCCTTCATCCTCTGTAATCCTTGGCAACCACTGAACTTTTTACTGTCTCCATAGTATTGCCTTTTCCAGAATGTCATATAGTTGGAATCATTCAGTATGTGGCCTTTCAGATTGTCTTCTTTCACTTAGCAATATACACTTAAGTTTCTTCCATGCCTTTTCATGGCTTGACAGCACATTTCTTCTTAGTGCTGAATAATATTTTATTGTCTGGATGTACCACAGTTTATTTATCTACTCACCCACTGAAAGACATCTTGGTTGCTTCCAAGTTTTGGCAATTATGACTAGAGCTGTTATTAGCAACCTTGTGCAGGTTTTTGTGTGGGCACAAATTTTCAATTCACTTGGGTAATTATGAAAGAACATGATTGCTGGATCATATAACAGTATGTTGAGCTTTGTAAGAAACTGCCAGATTGTTCCAATATAATCTTTTTAAGATGTCTTTATATACTGAGTTTAGTTTCTTAAACTGTAGTTTCTCGAACTGGACTCCTATTCTCAGAGTTTATTAGAACATTGAGCTTGAGAAGCACTGATGTGCCTGGTGACATGCTATAGAAGCCCAGTGTGTGGTGGGGCAGTGGAGAAAGATTTTGTGGCAGATAGGGAAACAAAGCCATCAGACCATACAGGCTGGAGAGCAATGGGATGGCCTGAAAAGAGGAGCAGCACGTATTGGTTGGTGAGGTTGGTGTGAATTATTGTGAGGAAGTGGTAAGGAGCATGGTAAGTCATGAAGAAAGCCATGTGTCGGTGTGGTTTGGTTGGAAGGTTTATGTTGGGTAGAAGGTTGATTCTGGAGAACAATTAATACCTTACTAAGAATAATTTACGTTTAGGTACTAGTGGAAAAGGACCTAATTCACTCATTTAGCCAGTTCTCTTTACCTTTAAATAGAGTCCTACCTAAAATATACTGATCTTATTCTAAAATAACAAGGAAAAATTCACCAGAGCCAATCTCAGTGGCTCATCCCTGTGTCTAGCAGATGTGTCAAGATCTTCTTTATAACTCATTGAAATCCCTTCTATTTCAACATGTTGATCCATGTCATCTCTTGCTTTAGCCATAATGGAGTTTTGGCTGAATAAAAATTAGCTTGGAATACCAAAGACTTCTCAAAATAGTCACTTAAAACAAGATAGTTCATTTCTCTCTCATACAGAAAACTAGATGTTGACAATCAGGGCTGTCATGGGGAAAGTTCTAAGAGGGGGAATAATGAATATGGGAGTAGGGCAGTTAGCAATCTCTGCCAGTGGAAATGAGAGCAATTCAGCAAAGAAGTGCGTATCTACTGGGCAAATCCTGTGTTAGGGGCTAAGCAGACAAGGAAATGATTAAAATAGTGTTACATCTTCACATACTCTGGAGAGTATTTATTACAGCTAATTAAGTCACAAGTAGGCTTCACTGTGAGACAAGAGCTCCACTGTAGCAGAGATACAGAGGGATGGAGGAAAGGCGGTTGCAGTTAGTACTCATTGCAGGCCTGGGAAAAGGCTGCACAAGAGAGGAAACACTTCAGTTGGGCATTGAAATAGAATTCAGTGGGCATAGTTGAGGGAAAAATGCATTCAATGTAGAGGGAAAAGCAGCAGCAAAGACAAGTGAGACAGATCAGGAAATTGACTCAGCTTGTGGCTGGAGATAAGACCGAGTTGCAAAGGGCCTCTTTACTAATTATGTTCATTTTCTTCTCTTGAAAATAGGTAATAATTAAATATTTCTTAGAGGTGAGGCAGGCTTAAATGTGTGATTTTGAGAGATAAGCTAGATTTAGTTAGTGGAAGGTAATGAGGACCTGTCCTAGGAGGGCAATGGTAAAATATATGCAGATGAGGAAGCACAGATTAAGTCCTACAGATTAAGTCCTACAGATTAAGTCCTGGAGGATATGAAAAGAAAGCCTGGATACAAAACATGAAGTATTTTCACCTGCAGTGTTTTGCTGTATAGTTCAAACTTCAGAAGAATAGAATTTCTGAATAAAATACACAACTATTATTTAAGGGGGAGAGAACACAAGGTTACTAAGAGTACACACAGTTTGTGCATGATGGGAAAAAAATCACCTCACTGATTTCCTTTAATAATTATCATATCTGCAATTGTTATTACATGTTAATATTTTAAAATTCAGGGATTGTGTTGTTTTTATTGGTGATTAGCAATTTAAGACTGGGTACAGTGGCTCATGCCTGTGATCCCAGCACTTTGGGAGGCCGAGGTGGGCGGATCACAAGGTCAGGAGATCGAGACCATCCTGGCTAACATGGTGAAACCCCGTCTCTACTAAAAATACAAGAAATTATCCAGCCGTGGTGGTGGCATGCCTGTAGACCCAACTACTCAGGAGGCTAAAGCAGAAGAATCCCAGAGGTTGCAGTGAGCCGAGATCATGCTACTGCACTCCAGCCTGGGCAACAGAGCGGGACTCTGTCTCAAAAAAAAATAAAAAAGTAAAATTATAAAACAGGAAGAAACATTAAAATTTATTTGTCACTTTTTTGTGAATATATGTATTAAACTAACATCAAAATTTGAAAGGTGAACTGCAAAATACTAACGGGATTTTCTTCTTTCAGAGATGGAGTCTCGCTCTGTCACCCAGGCTGGAGTGCAGCAGTGTGATCTCAGCTCACTGCAACATCCACCTCCTGGGTTCAAGCAATTCTCCTGCCTCAGACTCTCAAGTAGCTGGATTACAGGCATCCACCACCATGCCTGGCTAATTTTTGTATTTTTAGTAGAGATGGGGTTTCACCATGTTGGCCAGGGTGCTCTCAAACTCCTGACCTCAGGTGATCCACCCACCTCGGCCTCCTAAAGTGCTGGGATTACAGGTGTGAGCCACAGTGCCTGGCCCTAACAGGATTTTTTAAATGAAAATGGAACACTATTTCCTTTACTTTTTTAAAATTATTTTTCTTTCATTAGAAAATAAATCTTGCCAGGCATGGTGGCTCATGCCTGTAATCCTAACACTTTCAGCACCGAGGCTAGCAGATCGCTTGAACCTAGGGGTTTTAGACCCACCTGGGTAACATAGGGAGATCCTGTCTCTATTTTTAAAAAATTGTTTTTAATGTAAAAATAAAAATATAGAAAACAAATATTACTCAAAGTAATATACAGAGTGTTCTAATTTTTTTTCCTTCTTTTCCAGAGACAGAGTTGCTCTGTTGCCCAGGCTGGAGTGCAGTGGCATGATCTCGACTCACTGCAACCTCCACCTCCCAGGTTCAAGCAGTTTTCCCGTCTCAGCCTCTGGAGTAGCTGGGATTACAGGCGTGGACCACCATGCCTGGCTAATTTTTACATTTTTAGTAGAAACAGGGTTTCACCATGTTGGCCAGGCTGGTCTCAAATTCCTGACCTCATCATGCACCCGACTCAGCTTCCTAAAGTCCTGGGATTACAGGCATAAGCCACCATGCCCAGCCATAAATTTGAATTTATATAGAGATCCTAAAGTATTACTAATAAATATATTTAAGCTCATGGTGAATATTTCCAACCCCATCACTAAGTTGATCAATAATTTTACAAGGATTTTATAAATAACAGGGAATGATATTTCCACATTCTCTGTGTGGTAACCAATAAAACAAGAACCTCTCTAATAGCATTAGAAAAGAATAAAACAAAATAACCTGTAAAAAATATATTGGGAGACATAAGGATTTATCATTCTTCTCCATGAAATAGGTCCTGACTAGTTTCTCTCTTTACGAAAGAGAGAAAGCAAGGCAGAAAAAGGCTGGTTTGAAATAGTCAATCAGTGCTGACTGCTGATTAGTATCCTGGAGATGTGTAATGCCAGGAGTCTGTTCCCAGCATCTCCCTCTTTAGTTGGAGATTATTGAATTGGTATCAACATTAATTATTTAGTTGCTTAGGAAATGTGTGAAATATTTGCCTTCCACTCAGTTTCTGTTGAGCACTTCATAATTTATGAAGCCATTTCATATCCATTTTTTTAACCTGGCTCAACCCTAAGAGATAGGCAGCTTAGATTTTATCATCTCTGTTTTCCAAATGAAGTGAGAGATGTAGAGAGGTTAAGTGATTTGCCCAAGTTCACATGGTCTCCAAGTGGTGGCACCAGAACTAGCACTCAATCTTGTGACTTTCCTTCTAGTATCTTTCCATTAGACATGCTGCCTTTGAAGTCTAATCAGTGCTTCATTCTATGCCTTTTCTTTTAACATAGACTCAAACAAAGAACTTTTTATTCCCTTCCCCAACCGGGAAATAAAGGATTCCTTAAGTACTTCTGCAACCCAGGGCAATGGTACACCTGATCAGAAATTAGACACCTTCCCACTGGGGACACAGGTAATGTATTCACTCTCCTGCGGATATGTTGACTAGTCAATGATTAATACTGATAATTCAATGGGCTCTCAATTATTTATGAAGGTTTCAGAGGACTTGTTGGATGAAGGCACTTTAGACCCTTTTAAAGGAAAGGGCAGGACAGAATGCAGAGTACCTTCTCCATTAATTTCAATCTCCCATTTCCCCTCTCTCCACTAACCTGTTATCTAATGTCATGTATTTATACGTATAACTTTAGCATATCTATGACAGGCGTTCGGTCCTGAAACAAGAATGCAACTGTTACCGTTTTTGACTGGTTTTAAATTTTCTCCTCTCTAGCCAAAATCTCCATCTCCTGTTGCCTTGCTTCTTACATTTGCTACCTCTACCTTTTAATACTGAGTCTTACATTTCAGGGATGGCTTTCCCAAAGCTGCCTCTGCAGTATAACAAAAAAAGCAAAGTTTAAGGGGTAGAGACGGCATGAAAGTTGTGGGCAATGGGAAGACAGAGATCATGCAAGATGGGGGAGGAGCGAAAAATAAGTTTTTGGTGAAAAAATTGGTGAGAGAAGGGTTGCAACCATTATATAAGACTTGTTTGTGTGAGCGAATATGATACAAGGAGCAGAATTGACTACTTTATATTCACCTTCTCCCTTTCTGTGCCCTTTCTTTGATACATTTATGAGCAATAAAATTGTAGGAAATAGCCAGGAAAAGAAAAGCAGCAAAGGCTCTGATTAATCCATAATTTGGATAATCAAGATTGAATTAGTAAAGTTAGTACTGTTCAATTTGGATATATAATAACTTCATCTTTTAAAAAGATAAGGATTTAATCAGTTTCTTTGTTTTTGGAGATTCTACTTGAGTGACTTAGAAACAATCTCAGTTACCATTTTTAAAACCATATTGACTTAAGGAAATGGAGACAAAGAGTATTGCAATCTCCAGTTAAATAGCACTTCTTAGATAAAAAAGCAAACAAAAAACTTCTCTGAAATTACTTCTTGAAGTGAGAAAAAAGGAAATTGAATAGCTTGCTATATCTTTTTAGTTTAAGTAATAAGGAAGTGGGATTTCTTTCTCTCCATGACTACCAAAAAGATACTTAATACTTTTAAGATAATTTTTTTAAAAGCAAACCCTAGATGGCTTTCCGTTTTGCTTTAATCCTTGCCTAGTTATGCTTCTGATTAATTTTCAGCCTATTAAAACCCCCTTAGCTACTGTGGTTCATAGCTTTACCAGCCAGTAAAATAAGTCTGAGAGTCCTTTAAACAGAAAAAGCAGTTGGAAAGTAGCTGTTGTCAAACTTCTATGCTGAGCTATCTAAAGCAGAGAAAATACAGTCATTGTTTGCTATGTCCTTTACCTCCTAAGGATATTCAAGTAACTCTGGAATCTCCTTGTATTGTGACTGTTTTAAAATAGACTTAAACTGGACCTTTGCTTAAAAGATCTGTTTCCCTAGCTTGCAAGGATAGTCTTTCCCATTAATAGGAAAGTATTCTGAACCCCTGGTCTAATAAGCTCACATTTGAACGCACGTGGACTTCCTTCTACCTAAACTTTCTTTTTTTAGACACAGGAAGTGGCAAGACGGGAGACGCCAAGTGACAATCACCAGGAAGATGGTAAATATTTTGCTCACTGAGTATTTTTCCCCCCCACACTAATCAGAGAAGTCTGGATGTGATGGGATTTGGGAGATGAAGATGTCTCAATATGGGGGCCCTGTTTAGCCAACTAATTTCTGCTTTCATGAAAGACTGTCCTGGATGACTAGTAACCTGTGGGACTTTTCTGCTTAAAGAGTGAATATTCTGACCTCCTTTGTTCTTGATTTTTTTTGCATTGGCCAACTATTCTTTTTTCTTACTTTTCTTGCCTTCTTTTATATTATTTTTTATTCATCCATTTGTTTCTACTAGTTTATAAGTTATGTACTTTTTCTATGCTTTCAGTACTATTCCTCAAATGATAATATGTGTCCTTAACTTACATAATTTTTAAATGTTAATACCTTAAGTCTTCTTTTGGATAATTCAAAAACCTTAGAGTACTTTATTCCATTTACTTTTTCCTGACTTATATGTTATTTTTTTCTTTTTCTTTTTTTTTTTTACTATAATCATCTTTGGAAGATTTATATGTTATTATTATTTTTAAAATTCTCTATATTTTTAAAGACTTCACAAGACATTATTTTTTATATAGTTAATGATTATTTAAATCTATCCATTTATTTACCACTGTTTGCTCATTTCCTTTTTCTTCCCAGACTTACCTTCTGATATCATTTTCCCTTGCCTTATAGTATAGTAGTACATACTTTAGTGTAGATCTATTAGTGATAAGCTCTTTCAGCTTTTTGTGTGATAATGCCTCTATTTCACCATCGTTCTTGAAAGGTATTTTTTTGGGAGGGTATAGATTTTTAGGTTGGCAGTTCATTCTCTCTCTCTTCCCACTTTTTTTTTTTTGAGACAGGGTCTCAATCTGTTGTCCAGGCTGGACAGTACAGTGGCACAATCATAGCTCATTATAACCTCAAACTTCCGGGCTCAAGCAATCCTCCCAGCTCAGCCTCCCAAGTAGTTAGGACTACCACCACACCTGGCTAATGAAAAAAAATTTTTTTTGGCCAGGCGCAGTGGCTCATGTCTGTAATCCCAGCACTTTGGGAGGCCGAGGCAGGTAGATCACCTGAGGTCAGGAGTTCAAGACCAGCCTGGCCAACATGGTGAAACCCCATCTCTACAAAAAATACAAAAATTAGGTGGGCATGGTATCACTTGCCTATAATCCCAGCACTTTGGGAGGCCAAGGCAGGTGGATCACTTGGGTCAGGAGTTGGAGATGAGCCTGGCCAACATGGCAAAACCCATCTCCACTAAAAATACAAAAATTAGCTGGGCATGGTGGTACGTGCCTGTAATCCCAGTTGCTTGGGAGGTTGAGACACGAGAATTGCTTGAACCTGGGAAGCAGAGGTTACAGTGAGCCAAGATTGTGCCACTGCACTCCAGCCTGGGCAACAGAGTGAGACTCTGTCTCAAAAAAAAAAAATAAAGAAAAGAAAAAGAAAAGAAATTTATCTCCAGAATGTTATAGATTCTTTCCTGTTTACACAAAAGTCCCATGTATTATTGGTGGTGGTGGTGTTCCATGTAGAAGTCCTTTCCTCTCTTTATGCACCATTGATCAGAATTATAAACCACTTCTTCCTGAGAAGTGTTTCTGGCAGACAGAGAGTATGTTCATTGAACAGAGGTACTCCCAGCTGGGCTACAAAGAATTCTTACTATGTTTTGTTTTTTTCCCTTGGTGGAGATTAGAGTTCAGACACTGCTTGCCTCTTCAGTCCACAGTCCGATCCCCAGAGAAGATGACTAGAGAAGGGTACCGACTATCTTTTTTGGACAGTAAGTCTTCAGGTTCTTTTCCAGAAAAGGAATTGATACCAAAACCTGATACTTTTCATCTTACTCATGATGCCTCATTGAGTAAACGCCTGGATGTGGGTGATTCTAGCCAGATCCATCCCTGTCAGTTACCTTCAGATGTTGGTCTGGAAAATTATGACAGTCGTTATTCTCAAACTCTATCCCCTGCATGGAAGTCTTGGTAAAAGACCTCAGAGAAGCAAGAACTATCAAGAGTATAGCATAAAGCCTTCAAATGACATAAAGGCCACCACTTCGCACTCCTGTGGAGACTTACTGACTTCTCTGTCAAACCCTGACTCCAGCGCTGGGAGGCTTTTGAAGCTTAGTTCAGGTAACAGCTTCTTGTCAGTTTACAGGTCTTCTTCATAGGCATGAAGATAGAAGGTATAACTGAAAATTTTGGAATTAACCCTTCTGGAATTGCATTAGCATTTCTTAACTTGTATTTCAAGGTCACCAGTGGTTCTCGGAACCCCCAGAAATCTGTAGGGTATGAGTTTAACATGATGTGTATAATAGGGAAAATTTGTAGGAAAGTGAGCGTTGCAGCTACTTGCTATTTTAGTTAAGTAGCATCTCAGGACATCTAGTCTTTACTCACAGTTACTTCTATCCTGAGTTACTTTCAGAAAATGTTAGTTTCAGGCCGGGTGCAGTGGCTCACGCCTGCAGTCCCAGCACTTTGGGAGGCCAAGATGGGCAGATCACAAGGTCAGGAGTTCAAGATCAGCCTGGCAAACATGGTGAAACCCCGTCTCTACCAAAAATACAAAAAAAAAAAAAAAAAAAATTAGCCAGGCATGGTGGTACGCGCCTGTAATCCCAGCTACTCCAGAGGCTGAGACAGGAGAATCGTTTAAACCCAGGAGGTGGAGGTTTCAGTAAGCCAGGATTGGGCCACTCCACTCCAGCCTGAGTGACAGAGCAAGACTCTAAACAGTAACAAAAACAGAAAAAGTTAGTTTCAGAGTTAGTGATAGAGATCACTTTTCTGTTATTTATTTATTCAGCCAAACTCACTGAACATCTACAGTGTCCAGACAATGTTCTAGCTCTGCAAATAAAGCAGCAAACAAACTAAAGTTCTATGTATATCTTACCATAATAAAAAGACAGCCCCTACTTTCATGGAGTTTACATTCTCATGGAGTAAGACACATGACAAACATTTTAACATGTAAATATATGTCAGGTTATGGTAAGTGCTGTGGAAAAAAATTATATAAGGGCATAGAGAGTGGTAAGGAGGAGGGGATGCTTTAGATAGAATGGTCAAGAAAGCTTCCCTGATGAGGCACCATAAAAGTAGAGACTTGAATGAAGTGGGAGTATAAGCCATGTGGGTCTGAGAGGAGAACTTCCTAGACAGTGGGAATAAATGCAAAGGTCCTGAGGCTGGAACATACTTGTCATGTTCGAGGAACCTCAGGGAAGCCAGTGTAGCTGCAGCAAAATAAGTAGAGTATATAGATGAAGTAAGAAAGATGCCACACTTTTATTCTGGGTGAGATCAGAAGTGTTGGAGGGTTTGCAGCAAGGGAGTGGCGTGATCTCACTTAAGAATTACTGTGGGCCAGGTGCAGTGGCTCACACCTGTAATCCAGCACTTTGGGAGGCCGAGGCAGGTGGATCATGTAGTCAGGAGTTTGAGACCAGCCTGGCCAACATGGTGAAACCCTGTCTCTACTAAAAATACAAAAATTAGCTGGATGTGGTGGCACATGCCTGTAATCCCAGCTACTTAGGAGGCTGAGGCAGGAGAATCACTTGAATCTGGGAGGCGGAGGTTGCAGTGAGCCAACATCACACCACTACACTTCAGCCTGGGCGACAGAGCAAGACACTGTCTCGGGGGGAAAAAAAAAAAGAATTACTGTGGATGTTGGGTTGAGAATAGACTATGGGGGAGCAAGGGCAGAAGTTTTTTTTTTAATGCTTTAAGAGATTGGAATGGGCCGGGTGTGGTGGCTCACGCCTGTAATCCAAGCACTTTGGAGGCCAAGGCGGGTGGATCACCTGAGGTCAGGAGTTCAAGACCAGCCCGATCAACATGGTGAAACCCCGTCTTATAAAAAAAATAAAAAAAAATAAAAAAAATAAAAGAGATTGGAATTGACATAACAGATGATGATGGCTTGGGTTAGACAGATAGCAGTGGAGGTGGTCAGAAGTAGGCAGATTCTGAATATATTCTGAAGAGGACACCCAATAGTTTGCTGATGGATCCAGAATGAAGTGTGGGAGAAAGAGGGTCAACGATGATTCCATGGTTTTTTAGTCTGAATAATGGAAAAACGGAGCTTTCATTTACTAAGATGGAAAAGAATGGGATGTACAGATTTTGAGATAAATATCAAGAGTTGGGTTTTAGACATCTTAAGTTTCAGGTGCCTTATTAAAACTTTCCAGAGATGCCAATTTGGTAATTGGACATACTAGTCCAGAGTTTAGGGAAGAAGGTATGGCTGGAAATATAAATTTGGAGATTATAAGTGTATTAGGTGGCAGTACAACTGTGAGACTGGATGAAATCTCACCGAAGGAGTGAATATAGATAGAAAAGAGATTTGAGGACTGGTCCTGAGCCCTCCAACAATTAGAAGTACATAAAGAGAAACCATCATGGGGAGAAAACAGCATCCAGTAAGATACAGGGGAAAGAGCCAAGAGGAAGTGATATCCTGGAAGCCAAGTGAAGAATGTGTTTCAAGAAGGAGGGAGTGATCGATGCTAGGTCAAATGCTTCTTCTGATAGGGAGGGAGGGAGCCTGGGACTGAGAAGTGATTATGGTATTTGCCAATGAAGGAGACATTAGTAAACAGCTTCAGGAGATGCATGAGAATGAAAGCCTCACTGAGGTGAAGTTAAGAAAAAATTGGGCCAGGTGTGGTGGCTCATGCCTATAATCCCAACACTTTGGGAGGCTGAGGCGGGTGGATCATGAGGTCAGGAGTTCAAGACCAGCCTGGCCAACATAGTGAAACCACATCTCTACTAAAAATACAAAAATGTGCCAGGCATGGTGGCACACGCCTGTGGTCCCAGCTACTTGGGAGGCTGAGGCAGGAGAATCGCTTGAACCCAGGAGGCAGAAGTTGCAGTGAGCTAAGATCATGCCACTGTACTCCAGCTTGGGCAACAGAGCTAGACTTCATCTCCAAGAAAAAAGAAAATATTGGAAGCAAGGCAGTAGAGTTACTGAATACAGACAACCCTTAGTCTGTTCTCACACTGCTAATAAAGACATACCCAAGACGGGGTAATTTATAAAGGAAAGAGGTTTAATTGACTCACAGTTCCACATGGCTGGGGAGGCCTCACAACCATGGTGGAAGGCGAATGAGGAGCAAAGTCACATCTTACATGATAGCAGGCAAGAGAGCTTGTATAGGGGAACTCCCCTTTATAAACCATCAGATCTTGTGAGACTTACTGTCACAAGAACAGCATAGGAAAGACCCACCCCCATGATTCAGTTACCTCACACCAGGTCCCTCCCATGTCATGTGGGAATTACAGGAGCTATAATTCAAGATGAGATTTGGATGGGGACACAGCCAACCCATAACAACCCCTTCAAGGAATTTTTTAGTAAATGGAAGCAGAGAAATGGAACTGTAGCTGGAGAGGGGATGGGGTCAAGGAGATCCTGGTAGAAATGATCTAATAGAGGGAAAACTGATGATGCCAGGGAGAAAAGGGACCATTATAAGAAAATGGAATCCAGTCCACCAGTGGAGAGTCTGGCTTTAGATAAAAGTACAGATAGTTCATCTATTGTAAGAAGAAGACAGGCAGAGAATTTATTAATACAAATACAGGTAGGTAGATTTGATAGTGTAATCACTTAGATGTTTTCTTTGATTTCCTCTCAGTGAAATAAAGGAGAGGTTGGGACCTGGGAGTAAGGAGGGAAGAGAAGGTGTTGGAAGTTCGAAGAGAGATGTGAAATATTTGTCTCAGAGAATAGAAGAGTAAATTGGCCAGAGTCTATTAGGAGAGACTGGGCATGGTGACTCACGCCTGTAATCCTAGCACTTTGGGAGACTGAGGCCAGTGGATCACTTGAGGCCAGGAGTTCAAGACCTGCCTGGCTCACATGGTGAAAACCCATCTCTACTAAAAATACAAAAATTAGCTGGGCGTGGTGGTACATGCCTATAGACCCAGCTACTTGGGAGGCTGGGGCAGGAGAATATCTTGAACCCAGGAGGCAGAGGTTGCAGTGAGCTGAGATTGTACCACTGTACTCCAGCCTGGGCAACAGAGCAAGACTCTCTCTCAAAAAAAAAAAAAAAAATTAGAAGAACTAGGGCACCACTAAGAGTGCAGTTACAATAGTGGTCGTGAGTTTAAAGTGAGAAAGGTCAGAACAGATGCGTTTTGTTCTCTGGCTATGTTCCCCTGCTCTGATGTAGGCTTGGAACATGTGGACGATTGGATTTAACCAGAGTTGGAGGTTTGGGTTTTGTTGGTGTTTTTTTTTGAGACGACGTCTTGCTCTGTTGCCCAGGCTGGAGTGCAGTGGTGCTGTTTCTGCTCACTGCAACCCCACCTCCTGAGTTCAAGTGATTCTCTGCCTCGGCCTCCGGAGTAGCTGAGATTACAGGCGCCCGCCACCACGTCCAGCTAATTTTTGTATTTTTAGTAGCGGGGGTTTCACCATCTTGGCCAGGCTGGTCTTGAACTCCTGACCTTGTGATCCACCCACCTCAGCCTCCCAAAGTGCTGGGATTACAGACGTTAGCCACCATGCCCAGCCGTCAGAGTTGGAGTTTTGTCAGAGAGTTGAGGGTGTATGCTAGGGAGTGGTTATTATGACCCTTGGAGTACAGGCCAGGTATGGGTAGAAATGAGACATGAGGGAGTCAAAGGGCTGGTTCATCTCTCAGCCTGTTTCCTCCACAGATCTGTATGCCACAACCCATTTTAATAGTGACCATGCTTTACTCGTCAATGTAGAGCAACAATTATCCACCAGCCTCGGCGATTTAACATCAGCACATGGTTATGTCTCAAACAACGCTGTCCTGGGAAACAGGGCAACTCCTCTGCAGACACTGCTGTTGTCTCCTGGGACTTCAGAAGACAGAGAGATTTTTACCAAGAGGTCATTAAGCCCATCGAAGAGAGGATTCAAATGGAAGGACAATATTCTTGCCAACCTGAATCCAAAGCATGGTTTCCGAGATGCTACAGGCAGCGAGGCAAGTGTTGGCTTGTTTGTGTTTGTGCAAGAAACATGTCAGGTTCAAGACCAGAATGAGGGTTCTGTTGGGAGTGGAGGTGGTTCTGACCAACAGGGCTAGAAGCTCAAAGAGATTTTCAGAGGCTGGTGGCTAATACTGCCAGGCTAATGCTTTTGAGTCTTCTGCCCTTGGGAAAGTCATTCCTCCACTCCTGCCATTTTCTCACTTCTATCACAGGGAGAACTGTCCTTGATCTACTTCTGGCTGAAGATTGATCTTTGTAGTATCTATGTTTATAGTCTCATCATATTTACACATTTTCTTCGGCCACGCATGACTAACTTGAAATAGTTCATATAAAAGCATTGCTTCAGGCTGGGTGCAGTAGTTTGTGCCTGTAATCCCAGCACTTTGGGAGGCCAAGTGGGTAGATCACCTGAGGTTAAGAGTTCAAGACCAGCCAGGTCAACATGGCAAAACCCCATCTCTACTAAAAAATACAAAAATTAGCTGGGTGTGGTGGCGTGCGCCTGTAGTTCCAGCTACTCTGCTCTGGAGGCTGAGGCAGGAGACTCGCTTGAACCTGGGAGGCAGAGGTTGTAGTAAGCCGAGATTGTGCCACTGCACTCCAGCCTGGGTGCCAGAGTGACTCAGTTTCATAAAAAATAATAATAATAAAAGCATTGCTTTGCTTTTCTGTCTAGAAGTTAAAATGATTTAAATTTTTTTCCCAATGTAACAGCAAGCAGAAGATGAATTAGATTATCCAAGGGATTTTTAGCTGAAAGTAGTTCAGAGAATGAATGAAAAATCAAGAACGTGTTCCACATAGACAATATACATATAATTCATTTTATAAAATCTCATAGTATGATAGTGTCATACAATAAAACTTTTTCGGTTCTTAACAGGTTTTGCTCCAGCCTTTGCATACATCCCCTCATGGAGAATGCCTTCCACTCTCCTCTCTTGTCTGTTTGAATGTTCATTTTTCTCCAGGCTCTACTTCCATCATGAGGAAGATCCATCCATGTGGTTAGAGGAACCCCAGCTATGAGGGTCCTCTCTTCCCTTGGACCCAAGAACATTTGCCATAGAAACCATTTGTCAATTAATCATTTACTGCCATGTAAGGGAAGCAGTAGATTTGGTCAAAAACAGCCATTTCTAGTTACTTATTTTTCAATTGTTGAAAATCTTACACATTGGGGTGGGTTTACAGGGTTTTTGTTTTTTTTACTCTTTAAAGACTTTCTATTCAGTTTTCAGAACTTTGGAAGTAGCTATAATTTTTGTGCACCAAAGGGGGCAGTCTTGTAATGTTTTGTTTAGTTTTTTGGCCTCTTTTTATTCTCAGTCCCTCACGACTATTTTACTAGACAAGAACACTAACTGTGTGCTAATGTTTTTAGAGTTAAGATCCAGAAACAGCATATTTGGAATGTTATATTAGTAAGACATGCTCTAGGAAATTTTTTTAACCTCTATTTCATGTTATATTGTTAAAATCTGGCTACTGTGGCTAACACCTGTAATCCCAATGCTTTGGGAGGCCGAAGTGGAGGATCACTTGAAGCCAGGAGTTTAAGACCAGCCTGGGCAACATAGGAGACCCTCTCTCTACAAAAAATAAATAAATAAATAAATAAATAAATAAGTAAATGTTAAAATTTCAATGTGCTGTTCTAGACCTTAAAAACTCCTATTTCTTTTTTTCTGTTAGACATTATTTTTCTCTTTATGGAAAGCTTTAAGAGAGCTGCTGAGTATAAAAGAAATATACTCTTTAATTTCTGAAAGGTGTAAGTCAGAAAATTTCCAAAACGAGCATTTTTTAAGTTTTTTTTTTTGTTTTTTTTAAGGCCGGCCTGGGCCTGGCACGGTGGTTCATGCCTGTAATTCCAGCACTTTGGAAGGCCAAGGCAGGCAGATCACCTGAGGTCAGGAGTTTGAGACCAGCCTGGCCAACATGGTAAAACCACGTCTCTACTAAAAATACAAAAACTTAGCCAGGTGTGGTGGCATGTACCTGTAGTCCCAGCTACTCAGGAGGCTGAAGCAGGAGAATCGCTTGAACCCAGGAGGCAGAGGTTGCAGTGAGCCAACATCGGGCCACTGCACTCCAGCCTGAGTGACACAGCAAGACTCTATCTTAGAACACACACACACACACACAAAATAACCAGGCATGGTGGCTCATGCCTGTAATCCCAGCACTTTGGAAGGCCTAGGCAGGCAGATCACTTAAGGCCAGGAGTTTTGACCAGCCTGGCCAACATGGCAAAATCCTATCTCCACTAAAAATACAAAAATTAGTTGGGCATGGTGGTGCACACCTGTAATCCCAGCTACTTTGGTGACTGAGTCACGAGAATTGCTTGAACCTGGGAAGCAGAGGTTGCAGTGAACAGAGATCATGCCACTGCAGTCTAGCCTGGGCAATAGAGTGAGACTCTATCTCAATAAATAAATTAATTAAATATAGAATTTGTCAGGCATGGTGGTGCACACCTGTAGTCCCAGCTATTCGGGAAGCTGAGGTGGAGGATCGCTTTAGCCGGGAGTTCAAGGCTGCAGCGTGCCAGGATCACACCACTGCACTCTACCTGGGTACAGAGCGAGACCCTGTCTTAAATAAAATATTATAGAATATTTATGTTTATTATATATTAATATATTGAATATAAGCTTACTTTGTTATAATTTATTATATTACTCCTCCATTTATTTTATAAAATACTATTTTTTAAATGTTCTGCAGTTTAATCTTTCTGTTATATGACATTGAACCATAGATGTAGGTGTCAAATAACAAATTTTTTTTTTTTTACCTACAATATAACTTACTTTTTATTGAAAGTATCTTGCATTCATGATGGATGTTTTCTGGATTTTACCACATATTTTAATGTTAAAAGTTAAATTATTTTTTACATGCAAGTAGTGTGAATAATTTTCCCCACATGGAAACACTGATTATAAAAAGATGACATCCCACGTAGGTTAAGTGTCTTTAATTGAAAAGCTAACAAACTGTCCAGTTACATTTCTCCCAAAAAACCACAAACTGGGTAGTAACTGAGTCTCTAGGCAATATATTTAAAGCTAAGAGGATTAAAGATAAAATTAAAGAAAAAGAAAACAAGTCCTCAGATGCAATGAAGGGAGGAGCCCTGCGACATACAGGCTAATCAGTACAGTGGTACTCCTTGCCTGCAGGAGGCAGAAAGACATCCTAGTGACTCCAGTCAGAACATTTACTTCAAGAAGCCTTTTCCAGTTTCCAACTCATGAATAAAAATATTTTGTTAATTCTATCCCAGATAACTTTTGTGCAGGTTGTTTTATTTACAATGCCAACTTTTAAAAGGTCACTGAAGTTAACTGGACAATAAACTAGGCAGACATTGCTTTACAAAAAAGAGGGAAAGCCCAAAATGCCACTTATAAAGAACCCACAGTTCAGTTTTATTCAGAGCAAAGAAAAAAGAAACTTTCAATCATACTAGAAGAAACTTAGCCATAGATTTGGAATCTGTACTCAAACTACACATGCAAAGAGGACAATATTCTGCTAATACAATTGACTTGCTGCTGCGTTTGTCTACATTTGTCTAATATTAACAATTATAAACAGAGCAGTGCAACTAGTATTTGGAACAATCCTTACAGTGTTACAGTGTCAGGCACAACATTTCACTTCTCTTCACACCACTGGTTCTCTTTGCGTACCTGGGCTTCCTCCTCTTCAATAAAGTCATTTTTGATATTGAAGGTTTTGCGAATCTCCTCAGGAGTTTTCCCCTTGATCATATTGGCAACAGTCTTGCATGTAACATCAAGCAAACCTTTGATGTCTAAGTAGTTTGCAGCCAGAATGAGTTCAAAAAGTGTTCCTTGGTCAACTTTCAGGAATTCTTGGTCCCAAACAGGAATATCATCTGTTCGCTTTTCTTTGTTCTCATCATCCTCAGGAGGAGGAGGGTCATCCTTGTGGTGGGTGCACCACTGAATGACCTTTTTTAATATTGCCGAATTAACATTTGGTAGAGGAACTGGGTCATCATCTCCTTCATCATCTATTCCCAAATCTTCCAACATGGTCTTGATAGTCACAGATTGTTTGGCAATTTCCACATCAACTTCAAATATCTCTCCATCAGAACTCTGCAATTTAATTGAAGGCATGGTGTTCGGTGTTAAGGAGACGGCTGGCCGGAGGCTGACAAGAGCTGCAAGGCATCAGTGAAGAAAGAGAGAAGGCGGAGGACGAAGCCACACCCAAATAACAAATTTTTAATTTTCTTCTGAAAATTTCTGTTATTATTGTGTGTGTGTGTGTGTGTGTCTGTGTGTTTGTGACATAGTCTTGCTCTGTCACCCAGGCTTAAGAGCAGTGGCACAATCTTGGCTCACTGCAACCTCCCCCCCTCCCAGGTTCAAGCAATTTTCCTGCCTCAGCCTCCTGAGAAGCTGGAATTACAGGCGCCCACTACCATACCTGGCTAACTTTTGTATTTTTAGTAGAGACGGGGATTCACCATTTTGGCCAGGCTGGTGTCAAACTCCTGAGCTCAAGTGATCTGCCCACCTCGGCCTCCCAAAGTGCTGGGATTACAGGCGTGAGCCACTGTGCCTGGCCTGAAAATTTCTATTAAAAATTGTGATAGAAGATACTGTTACCTTGAAATTATCCTTGAGTATCTTATGTTTTTGTCTTGGGCATAAATGCCATTCAAATCCAAACTGAAAGATGAAATCATCTTTTTTACTTTAAAAAGTCTAAATGTCTAAATTCTTACTTCCCTTATTGTGTAAGAATGACAAATGGTTGGGGTTTTGTTTTTCTTATTGGTTTTTTTTTTTTCTCTCTTGAGCCTCTCTCTAGTGACCTGGGTAGTTTGCATGGTTTGTCTGGAAACCACAGTCCCCGATCTCTGCCAGAACCCCCCATGTGGCCACTGTCCTCAGACAGCTCCTGGAGCTTGTGGATAAGCACTGGAATGGCTCTGGCTCCCTTCTCCTCAACAAGAAATTTCTCGGTGAGTGAATGCATTCTCTGTCCCTGGAGAGGAGCTGGACTTCGATTCTGCTCTGTGTTCTGCTAAAAGCCACTTAGCCTGCTTCACTTGCAAGGAAAGTTGTTCTCATGATCGCATCCTGAAACATCTCAGAGACACCATAGTTAACAAGTCTGCATTTTTCTCATATTCTTCTTCATTATTTTAAAAAAGCATCACCTTTTCCAGTTGTTTTATAACTATTGTTTCGGTCCTAATGTGAATTTTTGGTAGTCTTTGGTAATATATAGAGTAACCAGATGTGTAAATTAGTGACTATATTAATTTTTTCTAAGATTTTATGATCCTTGGGAAAGTGCCAATAATGAATACAACAGAAATTGGGTTTGATCATCAGAGTTTTGAGATGACTGTTAGAATGTTATGATTTGAAAAACTCAAATGAGTAAATGACCTGGACTCTCTTTAGGGGTTCTTTTTTAGAAACATGGTGGAAAACAGTTTTGTAAATGTTGGCTTCATGCATTTATTTGTTGTTGTTTTCTTTTTGATCCTTAACATGTTTACTGGCTATTTAATAGAAGAATAAGGAACTTTTGGTGGTGGCAAAAGTTTAAGTAAAAACTAGAAACTTGGCCGGGCGCGGTGGCTCGTGCCTGTAATCTCAGCACTTTGGGAGGCTGAGGTGGGTGGATCACAAGGTCAGGAGCTCGAGACCAGCCTGGCCAAGATGGTGAAACCCCGTCTCTACTAAAAATACAAAAATTAGCTGGCCATGGTGGTGTGTACCTGTAATCCCGGCTACTCGGGAGGCTGAGGCAGGAGAATTGCTTAATTGCTTGAACCCAGGAGGCAGAGGTTGCAGTGAAACAAGATCATGCCATAGCACTCCAGCCTGGGCAACAAAGCAAGATTCTGTCTCAGGGGTGGGGGTGGAAACTAGAAACTTGAAAGTTTCTTGGGCTTGAAAAAAAACTTTTAAAAAATGTTGGGGGAAAAAAAAAATAGGAGAGTTAGCATTTTTGGTGAGGGAAAAGAAAACACAAAAAATGTCTAGGCCGGGCGCAGTGGCTCACACCTGTAATCCCAACACTTTGGGAGGCTGAGGTGGGCAGATCACGAGGTCAGGAGATCAAGACCGTCCTGGCCAACATGGTGAAACCCTGTCTCTGCTAAAAATACAAAAATTAGCTGGGTGTGATGGTGCGCACCTGTAATTTCAGCTACTTGGAGGCTGAGGCAGGAGAATGGCTTGAACCTAGGAGGTGGAGATTGCAGTGAGCTGAGATGGCAGCCTGGTGGCAGGGTGAGACTCCACCTTAGAAAAAAAAAAAAGTTTAAAGGGACATACAGAAGAGGAAATCCTAACACAGTTATTTTCCTTCCCATGTTGACCTATTGCTTCCATTTTGTAGGAAATTTCCCCAGGGCCACTAATCAATGACTAAGAAATCATGCACTCACAAAGGGCTGCTGATATTTCTCCATAGGATATAATTTCTATCTATCTTTCTTTCTTTTAGAGACAGTTTCACTCTTGTTGCCCAGGCTGGAGTGCAGTGGTACGATCTCAGCTCACTGCAACCTCCGCCTACCAGATTCAAGTAATTCTCCTGCCTCAGCCTCTCGAGTAGCTGGGATTACCGGTGCCCACCACCACGCATGGCTAACTTTTTTTTTTTCTTTTTAGTAGAGACAGGTTTCTCCATATTGGTCAGGCTGGTCTCAAACTCCCGACCTCAGGTGATCCCCGCCCGCCTTGGCCTCCCAAAGTGCTGGGATTATAGGCGTGAGCCACTGTGCCCGGCCTATAATTTCTTGTCCTCTTAAAAACACCTCTCTGTCACTTACTAAATTCTGGTAAAAGGAGATATTAGATTACTCTACTTGATCCAGAGAGCTGGTAGTTACTCACTGGGAATGCTGTGCTTTAGCTTTTAAGATTGGCCCATGTGCCCATCCTGAATTTTTGGCAGGTCCTGCCCGAGATTTGCTTCTGTCTTTGGTAGTCCCGGCTCCTTCTCAGCTGAGGTGTCGCTCACATCCTGAAGACACGATGAAAGCCTTCTGCAGGAGGGGAGGTTGAACTGAAGGAGGCTGGGCAGCTGGTCCCTAATGACATGGTATGCCTCTCTCATATTCCTTTAGAAAAAAACAGAGCAGCGGGACAAGAACATCTCTGTGCCCTAATGATCAGCATCACCATGAACACCTAACCAAAACATGGAAAAAGTGTGGGCACAGCAGGAATACAAAACTTGCTAGAACAGGGACAACTTGGAGGTTCTGCAGGGATGACTCTCTCATTCTAACCCTAATCCAAAAATTTTAAAGAAAGACTCGAAGTGAGAAGAAACAAACAAACAAAAATTCCAAAACACCCTAGAGTGGAAATGTTTAGGATCATATTCTTGAAGGTTCTGGTTTAATCCCAGCAAATGTTTCTGGGATTATTCTTCCTCCCTTCTAATGAAGCCGAGAGCCCTGAACCAGGGGCCAGGGTCCATTCTAGAGCATCAGCCTGCTGGCTCTAGGAGAGGAAGAAGGACATATCCCTATGGTTTGTTCTCTTATATTTTCTTTTTTTTTTTTTTTTTTTGAGGGGGTGGTGAGGCAGAGTCTCACTCTGACACCCAGGCTGGAGTGCAGTGGTGCCATCTTGGCTCACTGTAACCTCCACCTCCCAGGTTCAAACCATTCTCCCTGCCCCAGCCTCCCGAGTAGCTGGGATTACAGGTGCCTGCCACCACGCCCAGCTAACTTTTGTGTTTTTAGTGGGGGACAGGATTTTACCATGTTGGGCAGGGTGGTCTCGAACTCCTGCCTTAGGTGATCCGCCCACCTTGGCCTCCCAAACTGCTGAGATTACAGGCATGAGCCACTGCACTCAGCTGCTTTTCTTAACATTAAAGGATTTTCAGACACCAAGCTCAGTTCTAGAAACTTTAGATAGTTGACTAAGAATGCTGGCTACTTGTCAAAATGACCATTTGTTCTGCAAGAGTAGTAGATAACTCATAAGAAAGACTGCTAGTCCATGTGATAAATTTGTTTACTGCATTTGAGTTGTATTTACCAATAAATTAAAATTTTAGTAAGAGATGCTGACTTCCATTCAGTTTATCACTAAATAGAGGTAAAGAGCTTTCAGTTCTCTAAACATGCCTTAGAATGTCAGATTTTTTTTTTTTTTCTGAGATGGAATCTCACTCTGTCACCCAGGCTGGAGTACAGTGGCACTATCTCGGCTCACTGCAACCTCCGCCTCCCGGGTTCAAGCTATTCTGTCTCAGCCTCCTAAGTAGCTGGGATTACAGGCGCACACTGCCACACCTGGCTAACTTTTTCATATTTTAGTAGAGACTGGGTTTCACCCTGTTGCCCAGGCTGATCTTGAACTCCTGAGCTCAGGTAATCCACCAGCCTTGGCCTCCCAAAGTGCTAGGATTACAGGGGTGAGCCACTGCACCCGGCCTAGAATGTCGGATTCTTAATGTACTTGTATTTTGTTTTCTGATCTAAAGGAAAGTTTGAAGCAAAAACTGGTCAGAGTGCTGGAGGAAAA
Organism: Ateles fusciceps; assembly: GCA_036589455.1. Classification (NCBI taxonomy): domain Eukaryota; kingdom Metazoa; phylum Chordata; class Mammalia; order Primates; family Atelidae; genus Ateles; species Ateles fusciceps. The sequence goes on along the minus strand of JAZHEH010003205.1, from coordinate 22,563,225 downwards.
CCTCATTTTTGTCAGAAAAAATTCAACAGTTGGAGGAAGGTGGTGCCATCTCAATTGTGAGCGGGCAACAGTCACATACTTACGGTAAGTTGAGGAAAGCCATGATAGATGGGACCTCTCAAAATAACTGTTTGTTTATAGATGACCCGTTTAGTAACCTTCATCATGCTAGCTCACGTGGCTGCCTCTGGCCTACTTCGTCATCAGTTTTCCTGGCAGTTAACAGAAACAATCATCTTGCCTCAGAGAATTGTAATGCAGGTGGCTTGAGTTACCAGATGAAGCTCTTGTCAGTGGAAAACATATACAAATGTTGTTACTATTGCCATTAATTTTGAGAATGACGCATGTTTTTGTGATTATAGCAGTAAGAACATGTTCTTTGTAGAAAGTTTGGAAAACACAAGGAAAATATAACCCCATGATCCAGCAATAACTTCCATTAGTGTTTCGGTATATTTTCTTCTACCTTACCTCTCTGTATATTTTTAACTCCAAATTTAACATTGTGCCTGGGCAGGTGCAGTGACTCACACCTGCAATCCCAGCACTTTGGGAGGACAAGGCAGGAGGATTGCTTGAGTCCAGGAGCTCAAGACCAGTCTGGGAAACATAGTGAGATCCCATCTCTATAAAAAATAAGAAATTATCCAGGCACTGGTGTGCACCTACAGAGCCAAGAGGCTGAGGCAGAAGGATCATTTGAGCCCAGCAGTTCAAGGTTAGAGTAAGTCTTGATCACACCACTGCAGTCCGGCCTGGGCAAAGAGAGACCCTGTCTCAAGAAAATAAAAATAGGCCAGGTGCGGTGGCTCACGCCTGTAATCTCAGCACTTTGGGAGGCCAAGGTAGGCAGATCACTTGAACGCAGGCCAAGACCAGCCTGGCCAACATGGTGAAACCCTGTCTCTACTAAAAATACAAAACTTAGCCGGGCGTAATGACAGGTGCCTGTAATCCCAGCTACTCATGAGGTTGAGGTAGGAGAATTGCTTGAACCCAGGAGGCAGAGGTTGCAGTGAGCTGAGCACTCCAGCCTGGACAACAGAACAAGACTCCCTCTCAAAAAATAATAATAATAAATAATAAAACTGTGTCCTGGTTTTAAAAAACCATTTACATACAATTAGATGCACACATTTTAAGTTTGATCTCAATCAAAATACAGAACATTGCTATAAAATTTCTTCATACCTTTGTGCAGTCAGTTTCGCCTGCTGTTGACCCAAGTAATCACAGACCTGATTTCAACATCCTAATGTTATTAATTTCATAGTATAGGCATTTCTACGATATCACAACAATATACCATATCTATTTAGTCTCTATAGAGTTGTTTTTAATGTTTGCTATTATAAAGCTACCATTAATTATAATGGTTATATAATATTTAGAATATAAATGATTTAAAATAATTTCTATTCCTTTACTAGCTCTTGTAGAGAATGAAAGAACAAATTAAAATAATAAAATAATTTCTAAACATTCAAAAGAAAGACCTGAAGTGAAGGAAAAGACCCTAGAATCAAAATGCTTTTCTGAGATTAACATTATTCCCTTTTGATGGAGCTGAGAGTCTTAATATCTAATATTTATACTATTATAAATAATGCTGCTATTAATGTCTATATACAGAAATCTTTGGTACATTTCAGACTATTTTCCTAGGAGACAGTCCTAGAAGTAGAATTAGTGGGTCAAAGGATGGAATATTTTTGAGGCTTTTGTTACATAAATAACTCCCAAGAAAGTTATTTCAATTTACACTTACCTCAGCAGTGTACTTGAATGCCCCTTCACTCCACCCTGCCAACAACACTGGGCATTTTTTCAAAATTTGCCATTGTGATAAGTGAAAAATAATATCCTATTTAAGTCTTGACTGTACTACTTTATTATCAGTATAGTTTAGGCCAGTATTTTAGATAAAGTTTGCCCTTGACAGACTAGCTCAGCACCCCTAAGCAAATTATGGGTATATGCATTTATATGAAGAACTTGATTTTGAAGCTCTGATATGGAAGCACTGGATTTCCATTGTTAAATCTCAGCACTAAATAAATAAATAAATAAATCTCAGCAGTATCTGATACTCACAAGCTCGAATAATCAGGATATCAGTCTCCACTTACCTACTTTGAAATTAAAAGTAGGTATTTATCCACTAGATCCTTACTTTCGTTCAGCCAGGAGGCCCAGTATAGTATTTTGGCTTACTGGTGATAAACAAGCTTTTGCAGCCTCGTTTTCCACCTTCTGGAACCCTCCTACTCAACATGTGATCCACATTAGTATCACCTGGGAGCTTGCTAAACAAGTGGGGCCTCACCTCAGACCTAGTGAATTAAAACCTATTTTTGGCAAGATCCCCAGGTGACTTGTAAGCAAAATAAAGTTTAAGGCCAGGCGCGGTGGTTCACGTCTGTAATCTCAGCACTTTGGGAGGGCAAGGTGGGCGGATCCCCTGAGGTCTCGAGACCAGCCTGGCCAACATGATGAAACCCTGTCTCTACTAAAAATACAAAATTAGGTGGGCGTGGTGGCACACACCTATAATCCCAGCTTCTTGGGAGGCTGAGGCAGGAGAACCACTTGAACCTGGGAGGCAGAGGTTACAGTGAGCCGAGATCACGCTATTGCACTCCAGCCTGGGCAACAAGGGAAAAACTCCATCTCAGAAGAAAAAAAAAAGTTTAAGAAGCACTACTATAGAAGATTGACATCATTACAACAAGAGTCCCTGTTCTCTTACCTACCTTATTATTGCAGGTAATGGTAGCATATTGGGGAAGTTAGGTATGAGTGTCTTAGACACAATTTAAGTTTCTACAAGTATTAATTATTACTATGTGTCTGACACTATTCTAGATGTTTTCATATACTACATAGGAAGTGAAGGATGTACAAAACAAACTAAAATGGAGAATACAGAGTGAGACCTAGTATCTATTGACTGCTTATGCTAAGTGAGGGTAGATGTCTCATTTAATCCTCATAACAGTGCTAAGTGGCAAGGTTATTAGCTCTAATGAAAGTCAGAAAAATGAACTAACACGTTAAGTGTTAACACAACATTAAGTGGCTGAATTTTAATTCAGATCTGTTGCCAAACCCCGTATTCTTGCTACTGGATCTCCTGTCTCCAAGTAAGAGAATGGTGAATGGAGTGTGAAGTTTGGTGCCATGGGGCCCCCAATTCTCAAGATGTCCATCTGAATACTTATATTCTGCTCAAAGACTAGCAGCTTGGAATCCTGTTCACCCCTGGCTACTGTGCCCTTTGTAGATGATCTTCTGCACAAAAACCAACAGCTGACCATGCAGGTGGCTTGCCTGAACCAGGAGCTTGCCCAGCTGAAAAAGCTGGAGGAGACAGTTGCTGTTCTCCATGAAAGTCAGAGGTAGGAAAAGGGTCTATCTAGCTTGCTTCTAGAAGCAGATATTCACTCCTTTTATCTCCTTTGTTTTACCTGGAAAGTTAGTATCTATTCACTTTGCAAATTAACTCCATTCTGTGTATAAACCTCCTGTATCTGGCCTATTAGCTCAGGGATTATAAAAATTACTGCTTCCCAGGACACACCAGGGGCTAATTGTCTTTGCTAGTGTTGATGGGTTACAACACCTCGATAATTAGCTTCTCACTGGATCTGATAGGACCTTTGTTTGGGTCTGCTAACTTTTTTGGGAGGTCAGTATATACCCCTAAAATCAGCCATCTGGCTCCTCTGGAAAATGCCTGCTATCAGTCACATAAGACTTCAAGAGCACTCGGCAGGGAGTGATAGGGAAAGAACCCGAAGTATGCGTTTCCTTCAGAGGAGCTCAACAGCATCAGCCCTTAAAGAACAGCACCCCCAGGATACAAGCCAGGCAAAAAAATCAGAAGACACCTCAAGACTATGGCTACATTTAGAGAAGCCCTTGAGATTTTGGCTTGCCGATAATTTATGAGGACTTTCACTGCACTCCATCCCCAAACCTTCAACCTCCAACTTCCTGATTTTCATTTGGTTAGCTTTATATTCAGAGGATTAGACCCAGAACCATTCTGGATTGTTCTGAAAAGCTTTTCATTATAATTATTTCAAACATTACAAAAGTAAACAGAATAGCATAATATGGTGCTCAAACTTGGATATGCCTCCGAATTAACTCGAAGTACGTGTTGAAATGCAGATTGCTGGGCCTCACCCCACAGTTTCTGAGTCAGCAGGTCTGAGGTGGGAACTGAACATTTGCATTTCTAATTAGATTCTGGGTGATGCTGTTGCTGCTGGTCTGGAGACACACTTTGAAAACATTAGGATATATTGCTTTAGTGATGTACAGTCAAAATACCCTCTTTTAAATTAAACAGAAATAATCCTTATATGTGTTAAACCATACAGGTTCATTTGTTTTATTTTGCTTCTGATTCTTATGGAATTTAAAAAATAATTTTGATTTAATCTTGTTTTCATAATTATGTAAAACATTCACACAGTCCCAATGTCAACTCTATAAGATAAATCCAGAAAAATCCAGCTTCCTTACCTGTCTTTGCTATCCTTTTCTTCCCTCCCACTATCCTTCTATTGTAGGAGTGTATATTTGTATTTCCCCATTATTACATAAGAAGACACAGTGTTGCTTTAACATTTTATGAAAATCCATTCATAGTGGTATGTAGAGTTAAGTTCTCATTCCTTTCTCTAGTTGCATGGTGCTCAGTTGCGTGGATGATATACCATTCATTTAATTAGTCCTCTATTAATGGACATTTAGGTTAACATATTTTGCTGTTAAAAATGGTACTATAGTGTGTGGATGGCTTTTAACATTAGATGATAATACAGACCGGGTGTGGTGGCTCATGCCTGTAATCTCACACTTTGGGAGGCCAAGGCAGGTGGATCACTTGAGGTCCGGAGTTTGAGACCAACCTGACCAACATGGTGTAACCCTGTCTCTACTAAAAATACAAAATTAGCTGGGCATGGTGGCACATGCCTGTAATCCCAGCTACTTGGGAGGCTGAGGCAGGAGAATTGCTTGAATCCGGGAGGCAGAGGTTGCAGTGAGCCGAGATCCGCATTGTACTCCAGCCTGGGCAACAAAAGCGAAACTCGTCTCAAAAAAAAAAATTAGATGGTAATGCAGAGTTCAATACACTCATGACTAGCACCATTAGTGAATTGCAGTGGCAAGATAGATTAGAAATAGGTGTTATGATTTGGGGTAGAAATTGGAGGCCTGATAGGTGCCAGTGACCCAGGGCTTCTACTTACCTCATCATCAAAGTGCTTTGGAGAGAACAGAACAACCACTAGCTATATATAAAATGGGAAATGTATTATTGCTTCAGTAAGTCTGGAACGTAATCAAACAGAATTGTAATGAAGAAACTGTAGGTCTACTTTTAAAATAACTCAATCATAAATTGGACAGTTCTTTCTATTTAAAGATATGACTTCATTTCACATTTGTCTTTGGGAAACATTTTGGGTCTGCATGGTATCTCTCTTGCTTTGATGATTTTAGTGACTGCCTTTTCCCTCGGGCCTCAGATCCCTGGTGGTAACTAATGAATATCTGCTGCAGCAGCTGAATAAGGAGCCAAAAGGTTATTCCGGGAAAGCGCTCCTGCCTCCTGAGAAGGGTCATCTTCTGGGGGAGATCATCACCCTTTGGGAAAAGCACGTTGTCTTCCTCCTTACCAGTGGCACATGACACCGGTCAGTATCTAATACAGAGCGTCTCAGATGCTACCCCAGAGCCTGGCTTATGGAGCTAGCATGGTCCACAGCTTCCCTGGTCCACACAGAGGCTCTCACCGCCACTGCCACCAGTATGATGTATGTACTCACAAAGATTAAGAAAGAAATGTATTCTAATTAGATTGTATCGGTCCCACTTTTTATTTATCTCCTCCTATTGAGTCATTCTGTCCTTCTGCCCACAGAAATAGTTGGCACTTGATCCCAGCTATTGTATAGACATTGCATAGAGACATTTGGCTGAAAATATTGAAAGGGAAAAAAACACTAGACATTTTTCCCCTGTGTCATTTGAAACTGTGGTAGAAAGTTAAAAAAGAACATCCGCCAGATTCATCAAACAGGGTTTGATTACCTCCTGCCATGGTGAAAAGCTGACATCTGGTGTCTGCCCTGGAGCAGCCAACTATTTAGTTAAGGAAAAAAACAAAAACTCATGTGATGGGGCCCAAAGCTTGGGATTGGTACCAAATAGGTCTAAACAAAAGCCCAAAGATGCCCTGAAGAGGGAGAAAGAGTGAATAATGCCCACTGTAGGATTGGAGAGGGCGTCAATAAGGCTTGTTTAAATGGAGAGCTGAAGAATGAATAAGAACGGTGGCAGGTAGAGGGGATGCGGAGCCTCCTAGGCCAACAGTACATAGAAGAGTCTGGAACCCACCCCCAGGGGGGATGGTGGGGCAGGGACAGAAATGTGGGACATGGAAGAGGTATAATGTCACGAGAATGTCCCCAGAGCAAGTGATCTTTCACGAAGGGGGGAGACATGAAGAGGTTACCAGGCAAAGCACGTGGCTGAGGGTGAGAGCAATGGGGAGAAGCTGCAGAGAGCAGCAGCGCGTGAGAAGGCCGGGAAATGGGAAGGGACGTGGTTTCTTCAGGGAGCTGAGGGGCTGAGAGGAGGTAAGCAGGAGCAAGGCTGCACCGCTCCTTGAAGATTTTAGATTGGGAAGGCAGAGGAGTGACGGACTGGGTTTGAGAAGCTTTCTCAGGACCAGGCACAGGGGCTCCTGCCTGTAATCCCAGTACTGAGGGAGATGGAGGTGGGAGGATAGCTTGAGACCAGCCTAGGTAACATAGGTAGACCCCATCTCTTTTTTTTTCCTTTTTTTTTTTGTATCATTTTGCAAAGCAAGTTAGACCCCATCTCTACAAAAAACCATTTTAAAGTTAGCCAGTTGTGGTGGTGCATGCCGGTGGGCCCAACTACTAGGGAGGTTGAGGCACAAGGATCGCTTGAGTCCAAAAGTTCAAGGCTGCAGTAAGCTATGATTGCACCACTACACTCCAGCCTGGCAACAGAGCAAGACCCTGTCTCCAAAAAAAAAAGAAAAAGCTTTCTTTAAGAGAATGGGTTGACCATGGTGTGAAGTAGGGGAGGACCAAAAGGGAGCCAGACCGCCCAGAGCGGAGGCAGAGGCCACACTAGATATGCCACTTCTGAGTACTGAGCTTAGGGCTCAGCATCCAGTTTACATGTGGGTGCCCTGTACTTTGAATACTGATTGGGCATTTTAAAAATCAATGGGGAAAGATGATGCAAGTAGTTAATATGTTTCTGCTTCAGTGGCCTTCCAGAGCGCTAATTCACCAGAGAGTGTATAGAGGGTGAAGGATTTTCAACTAATGCCACGTGGTACTTCTCTTCACCTTCAGGGCCACGTCAGAGAGAGAGACAGGTGGAAGGATAACTTATTTGCACCCCTGGTTCCGTGCTATGCAGGGAAGGAGTGCCACCACCATTCTAATGAGACATGACTGTCACAAGTTTCTAACTTATAAATCCACAGACTTCTAGATTTTAAGTGGCTTCCCAAAAGCAGCTTGTACAGAGGAGCCAGAGGTTTCTTTGAGGTGTGAGGCTCTGAGGGAGGTAGAGCAAGCTTGCGCTCTGTGGAAATGTCAGTAAGAGCAGCCTCCCTGCACCCCCGCTGCCACTCTCCTGGGCCTGTCTTTGTCTCACTGAGAGACAGCCAAATCATCTTGCCCAGGTAGGGGAGTGTCAGCCAGTGGCCTTGCATCCCTGAGTTGCCATATTTCAGGGTCCCAGCTCAGTGTACAGGCCAACCTAATGGACATACCAGGGCGCGGGGGAGGAATAATGCACTGCTTTCCTACACCCCAGCCTTTCCTGCTTCCCCATGAACATCTGATGGTGCCAGCCCCAGAATCTGTGCAGGACACCTCTAAAGGGGAACAAAGAGCCTGGCCCAGCCCGAGCCACTCTCCACCCCATTTTCCATTGTCATTGAAAGTGGCTGACCCTGCCCCAGGCCAGGCACCTGCTAGGGTTGCTGGCCACTCCTGTGGAAGTCCTCTGTGTTTCTAGATTTTCCCTGTATGGCACTTGGTTTAGAGGGCAGGGGTAGGGGTTGCGATGTCAAGGAGAAAGCCAAAGAGCTATCACCCTGCGGGACTAACTGAACTCAACATGGAGACCAGAGGACCCTTGAAACAAGTAGAAAACACATGGAGCAGATCCCACAGCCTAGGCCTGGCACTACCACCAGAAAGCAAACAAGAGACTGGTCCTCAAGGAGGTTCTGTGCCCACAGGGAGGGGCAGAGCCACTCTCAGGTTGGGACTTCTCCAGCCATACAGAGCAGGTTTTTATTTTTATTATTATTTTTTATTTTTCCCCTGTGGTATTTCAGGACAGAGCAGGTTTTTAAAGGCTCCATCCCTCCAATCCTAACCTTTCCTTTGTCCAGCCCGATTTTACTAGCAAGGGTATCCAAAGCTTTCGACCACAAGGACGCTGTGAGGGGAGGAGCAGTGGCATCGCTAGGCCACTGCCATGTGCCAGATTCTCCTAGACCCATTTGGTATTAGGGTCCTCCTGGCCCTGAGTGGGCTTTGAATTCCCTCAGGCTCCCTAACAGCATTTTGAAAGAGGGGGGTTTACTCCTATGAGGTGGGGTTTGGGGGGCTCAACCATTCTCTCTGTGTTCCTCCAAGACACACTGCCAGTCACAATAACGGAGGAGCTGCTGGTCCCTCTACCATTGGATGGTACTGTCACCTGCAGTGGAATAGTGGGAGCCTGGCCCAATTTGGAACACAATTAAATTCACTTCCCTGTGAGGCTGTTTTGGTGAAAGCCAGAGGGTATGGTTTTCACTCCTGTTATGCTCATGTTAAGTAAAGCTTGCAATTCAAACGAATTCTCCAAGGCTAGAGGAATTGTTCCTCTGCATTTTTTTTTTCATTAAACGCCTTCCATTCTACCTCTTAACATTTGCTGCTGGCAGGGTCTGCCTGAAGGTCCCTGAAGCTCTTCCCCTGGGCCACTCAAGGAGACGTGGTGAGCCAGGTCAGGAGGAGCTGCGCTGCAAGGCAAGGCTCTGCTGTGGCCAGGTGCCCACCTGCTGCCTGCTGATTCCCGTCTGACATCCCTGTCCCCAGCCACACTATTCTGCTATACCCTGTCCCTAAGGTAAGCTGGGCTCCAGAGATGTGAGGCCACCTGGGCAGGACCACCCCCCAACAGCCTGTGGGATGAGAGGATAAACAATGGTGCTGCTTTGTCTTGTGATCTGGGTGGGGAAAGCAGGCATTTGGGAACTGGGCCTTTATACCTTTTCTAACCCCTTTGGGAGCTACTCTCTCCTGGGTAGCCCCTAAAGTCCCATCCAGCCCCATTGTCACAGCAAGGAAGGAAGGAGAGGTGGCCCGAAAGCCTTGGCTTGGGAATAACTCTGTCAAACACCCAGTGCCTTAGTGAGATGATCTGGAAACGCCTAGGCATCCTCAGGACCAGAGAGGCCTCCCCCTTCCCCCCACTGGGGATGTGGAACAGATGGGAGGGCATCAAAGAGGGGTCCCTTCACTGAGGGATGCCCTGCCTCCCACCACAGGCTGGTGTTGGGTGCCAAGCCCCATCACCAGTCAGCCAGTCCCAGTTTTGGAAGTCAGTGCTGAGGCTTGCTTGCTAGAAAGAGCCTGGCCTGGGAGGCAAGACTAGTCTGGCCTCTAGTCTACGGAAGCCCCCTCCACTCTCTGGGCATTTCCTCAGCTATAAAATTACGGAGTCAGATGAGCTACTCTCTAAGGTTCTGCCTGGCCCTGCCTTTTCTGATATTCTGAGCCAGAGCCCAAAATGACTTGCCTTGGTAGCGCCTGTTCGAAGGCTGAGAGCTGAGGCCTGGCTCTGGGGCCTCTGCCAAGGCTTGGCCCAGGCAGAGTCGGCTCCTGCTGTGAAAGTGGAGAGGGGGCCGAGTCTCCAGACCCAAGGCACTGATCACAGGAAGGCAAGCTTGGATGTCAGGACTCCCTTCAGGCCCAGCTAAAAGGCTTTGGACTTACCTCAGGAGTCTCCTCAGACAGAACGGCTCTGTGCTAACAGAAAGGAACTTATGTGTCCCTTTTTCTGGGCAGGACTGCCAGGGGAAGGGGAGAGATTAGCAGTGTGTGGCATGCAGCAGGGTGATGACACTGAGCAGATCACTGGGGTGTGAATGTCATTACCCCCATCATTGTCAACCAGGTCATATTGGTACAAAGGTGTCTTTATTGAGGTCTGGGTTAGAATTAGGCACTTGGCCAGAGCAGCAGCTTAATTATGAGGCAAGCAGGCAGGGGTTAGCCATGCCCGGGGGTTGGGTTGGGGTTGTGAGGCTACAGGCACAGACTGTCCCCAGGTGGACAGAAGTTGGGGTGGGATGAGGAGGAGGAAGGGGCCGCAGAGCAGCCTGGGTCAGAGGCCGGGTGGGCCGGCCCCGTGGGACTAGGCAGGAAGCTCTGGGTGGCAGGTCCAGCAGGGAGAGGACGAGACTGTCTTGCTCCATGTGCCCCTTAGACCCAGTCCTGAGCCTCTGGCAGGAGCAGCCGCACTTGGGGGGGATGGTCTTCCCAAGCCTCACTTCTTCACTTTGGTGTCATAGGTGCCCGCGTTCTTGTAGGCGCTTACATAGCCACTGTCGTCCAGGATGTCCTGCCGTCCCGCAATGCCCTTGCCCTTGCCGCTCTCGTCAAAGCGCTCCTTGTGGGAGCCTGTGTACCTGCTGGTGTCTGTCAGCCGGTCCACAGCACCCCCTGTTTTTGCTTTCTGTTGGACAGAGTTCCCCAGGGACACCTGGTGAGGGGAGCCCAGCCCTTCCCACCGACAGTCAAGATTCCCCACACCCCCTTCCATGGCCACCCGAGACCAGCAGGGCACTTACGGTGACGCCCACATTGGCTGGCTCTTTGCCTGCCACCAGCTGGCAGATGGCATCGAAGGCCTCCTCCTTGCTCTTCCCCTTGAATCGCTTGGTTGCCAGCTCTTCCAGGGCCTTCTTGAACTCCTCATAGTTGATAACCCGAGCAGACTTCCCCCTGCCAGGCATGTGGGCATCATGAGTGTTCCCTGTTTTTTCCCCCAGGGGAAAGCACAAACACAGCCCCTGCCGCCACAATTTATGCAATTGAGTTTCTTTTCCCACATTTGGGGAAATCTCAGGAGTCAGCACCTCTGGAGGGCAATAGATAAGGTTTGCCCTGGAAGAATGATCTTTGTGATCATGGTATTTCCCTGACCCCTTTTCTATGTCTTCCCTGGTTCCAGCCCCACCAGTGCCCCACCCCCTGGGAACATGAGAAGCAGGGGGCTGCCTGGGGCTCACTTGACTTTGGAGAAGACGATGTCCACATCAGTCCCTGTCACAGCCTTTCCATCAGCCACCTTGCAGTCCTTGCACAGCTTGGCCCAGTTCTTGCCATTCATCTCTTGCCCACTGGCCTTGGGGTCACCATGGATGGCAAACTTGCGGAAACTCTCCTCCAGTCCAGCAATGTCTGTGCTCGCTGCCATGCCACCCTGTAGAGACCCACCTGGGTCACCTCCCAGCCAAGCTCCCCTTCCCCTCCCCAAAGCCCAGAACATCCTGGCCTCTACCCCAAACTTGCAAGACCTGGGCAGGTTCCACTACAGACAGTTGGAGCTGGAGCTGCCTGGGGAGAGGGGCCAGTCACTGTCGCCCTGAGCCTCAGAACCCTGAGGAAGATCCCCGGGAGGCACGGTCTTGTCACTAATGCCAGCCCTGGCTCTGAGCAGGGTTCAGCAGATGAAATCATGATGCCCACAGCAGGCTGGGAACAGAGTGGCACTGTCCAGAAAGACTGTGAGGGCAGCAGCTGGGGCCCTGGCTTTGTCTGGCCCTGGCACAAGGCCTGCTTGGGTGGAAGTGAGGGTGGCAGAGCAGGCCCCCTCCCTGGAAGCTCCACGCCAAGCTGGGCTGGGGCCAGGCCAGGCTGCTGGTCAGATAGGCATTTAATGAGGATGGCGTCTCTGAGAGGGTCATGAGGACCCAGCAAGAGCCAGTCTGGGCAGGGGTGCATGCCTTGGGCAGGGGTGCAGCTGGCCCAGTAGGGCCTTGTTACTATTTGCTATTAAACAAAAACATGAGGGGGAGCAGGAGCTTGGGGCTGGCCTGGCCACAGTTTGTGAAGCCTGGAGACGGTTGCTAAGGGAGGGTAGTGCTGCTTGGAGAATGTTGCTAAGGGCAGGATGGTGTCAGGGCGGCTCAGGAAGAAGCTCCCAGTGCTGAGAGGCTGGGCTGGGCTAGGCTGGGGATCTGGAGCCACGGGTGGGGCACGCCAGCACTCCCTGCGCCTGGGGCATAACCGTGGCTTCCTGGCCCTTCGCCACCCACTGGGGCTGTAACCTCCCACTGTGGAGTTTTGGGGGAACAGGAGGTTAGGGGCTAGATGAGGTGGGGGCTGTAAAGTTACAAACCCCAAGATTCATGCTGGCAAGTGGGGGATGTGGCTGAAACACACTTCCTCATGTCTACACCACAGCCCTCCACTGAGGCCCCTGGCCACACCCTGAATTCAGCCACACATTCCCAGAGACCCTGTGCACTCAGCTCTGGCCTGTCACGCCCTGGGCCTTGTACCCCTGGCCACACCTTCAGCCTTGCACTGCAGCCTCCTCCATCCTCACACCCACAGCCACAGCCCTCGGCCTCCAGCCCCCACATATATACAAACAAGCCTGCACCAACCCCAGTAATACCCACAGCCCTGCACTAAAGTGCTCCCCACACCCACAGCCCTCTGCTGCAGGCCCCTGGCCACACCCTGAGCCTGCACAGCAGCCTCCTCCATCCCCCACACCTGCAGCCCTGGGGCTGAGGCCCCTGGCCACAAACCTGCATCCCCTCCTAAGACTCCCAACCACAGCCTCAGCCACTCACCCCCTCCAATACCCACAGCCCTTTATCAAGGCGCCCTGACCCTCAGCACCCCTTTGTCCCCACACCCATAGCCCTCTGGCCACACCCTCAGTCCTGCACTGAAGGCCCCAGTCCACATCCACACACTGACATTATGAGACTCCCAGGTACTATTCAGAGATCCCCCTGTGCAAAAAGATCCCAACCCCCGACCACACACCCCCTCCACTGCCACCTCCTGACCACCCCCTCAGTCTCAGCAACCATCTTCTAGCTCTGCCTTTTACACTAGGGCCTCCAGTGACCTCAGCCTGGGCTGCTCCCAGTTGCCCCATCTTCCACCATCACTGGCCTTGACACTGAAAACTCCTCCCCAGTTACCACACTCCCGAATCCCTAAGTGGCAGTTTCTGGAACTGTGAGCACCGGTGGCTCCTATGTTACAGGTGCCTCTGCAGCACCGCAACCCCAGTCCACACTGCACTTTCCTTCCCTTTCCCTGGGTGTAACCTCCCACTAGGGAACCGAAGACCTGAACTTCGTTCACCAAAGGTAACGTCCAGGGGAGCTTGGATGCCACAGGGTGCTTGCCCCAAGCACTGGGAGGATCCTGCGTGCAGTGCTGACTCCCGTCCGTGGGAAGATGGATTCTTGGTCATCTCAGCACAGTCAGGTGGCGCTGGGGTGCAGGCCGCAGCCCCATGGGTCTGCAGGCCATGGATGGAGTGGCCACACCCATGAACTGGGGCCACCCGTCCCGCTGGGACAGCTGGAGTCATCAATCAGCCGGACCAAGAGGTGGGGGCTGCGAGGTGGAATGCCTGGGGCCAGGGCAGGGCCGCTCAGCTGGCTCCTCGGCTGGGACCGCCCGAGGTTGGGACCCTTTCCAGGCTGCTCCCCCAACCCTCATCGTGCAGGATACTGATTGAGGTGGTCGGCATCTGGCTATCCTATGGGCTTCTACCTCGCGGCTGCTCCTGAAGTGCGTGTTCGGATGGACAGAAGGACGCAGGAATGGACCGATGGACGCGCGAGACCAGGCGGCTCCGCAGCTCCGCTCCCTGCCGGCTCCCGGGTGGGACTGCAGCCCGGGGCGGCTCCGCCGTATTATCCCCTGTTTCTCGGTCTCCATAGAGACGGCGAGTCCCACCCCCGAGGCTGTCTCCGCGGGAGAGTGACCAAGGTCATACCGGCCCCGCCCACGAGGCCCCGCCCTCTCCGCGCCGCTCCGGGAGCCGCATCCCGCCACTCCCCACCCCCGGCAACTCCTGGTCCTCGCTGCGACGAGACCAGCACTCTGCAGTTCGGGGGCGTCCTCGGACAGCTCCCCCCCACGCCGCGGAAACTGCCTCCCATCCTGGGATCTGCCTGAAGCTCAAAGAGGCCCCAATCTCCAGGGGAGAGCCAGCTCCCCAGAGAGCCAACCAGAGGCCGTCGAGGAGCTGGAGCGGGGCATTGGTGGGGGTTGGGGGAATGGGGAAGAGACCCTCCCTCTGTGACAGGGGTCTTACAGTTGGCTCTAGAGCACTGCTATCCACTGAACGGGTGGCATCCCCAGGCCACAACTCCCGCGCTCTCCTGGGTAGGATTCAGAGCCCGGAGCACTGGCGAGGGAGGAGACTCCCCACCAGCCAATCGCTCTCGCCCAGCCCCAGGATGCTGACACTCGACGGCCGCCCCGCTGCCCGGACCTTCGGGCTCGGCCCCCTCCTTTCGCCGCCACCTCCCTGCGGCCTCGCAGCCTCAGCGCCCGCTGCTGCTTTGTCTTGGTCTCCCAGTGCAAAGCCCATCTTTAAGGAAAACCTCCTCCAGGCCGCCTTCCAAGACCTTTCCCTAACCAGGAGCCCCTAACCACGAGCCACACCTGAGCACCTCCACAGGGCAGCTTGGTTGGCCACCTACTGTACACAGACCACTTCCCCGCCCCGGTCGATGGGCCGGGGGTCGGGCTTCTGGATGGCCCATGGCCCCCCTGCCATTAAGAAAGTAAGCACGACATCCGCAAAAGCATAAAAAAGTTTATTGGAGCATCACGACCGGTGGGGCGGGTATTGCTGAGTCGTGGGGGATGGGAGGCCAATCCCGCCGGCCTTTGGGGCCCCTAAAGTGCACTCGGTGAGATAAGGGTGGGATGTTGCATAGAGAGTCGGGCCGGCCGCTCCTCCTCGGCCCTCCGGCCTCTCGGCCCAGCTAAGCCAGACCGGCCTCCCGGTCGCCTGGCGCCCCCGGTTCACCGCTGCTCGGGCTCACGAAAACGGCAGGCGCAGGCGCCTGCAGCGCCAGCGCCAGCCCCAGCTCTGGCCCCGGCCCCGCGGGGCGGCCAGAGCGGCGCTGCCCAGGCGCGTCTGCGACACGGGAATCTCGTCCACGGATTCAGCTGACGCCGAGTGGTAGGCGCTGGCAGGGCCAGCGGCGTGCACAGGGCTGGCGTCCGCGGAATCCGCCGACGAGCTGGAGCGGCAGCCGGGGGCTCTGGGCCCTGCACAGGGAAGGGGCACATGAGCCCAGGGGTCACGTCTCGCTCGTGGCTCTGCCTTCCCTTCCCTTGAGCTCCCTGAGCAGGACTTGGACAGGGGAGGGGTGCTCACCCAACGCCTGATCTGAGGTCTCCGAGCGTCCGCACTTTATACACGCGCCTCTTCCTCTTTTTCTGCAGAGACACGGGGGGGAGACTGAGAGCCCCACATGCCAAAAGCAGCAGAGGCGTGCGCCAGGGTAGAGGCTTTTTCTATCCCACTCCACTTGGACCAGAGGCCCAGCGCAGTCCCTCCTACCTGGGGTCGGATCCGGGGAGGCAGGGCGAGAGTGTCTGGGGAAGAGGGTGGTGGAGGCTCCACTTGGCCACGGGTGGCAAAAAACTGGGTGGGACTGAGGGGGAAGTAGGAGGGTAAACCTGGGGGCTGTTCCCCAATCCCTCCCCACTGGAGGCCCTGAGAGAAGCTTCCCTTCCTATTAGCCCAGAGAAGAGCCAGACCCATGCCCCAACTACCCTCTTCTCCTGCCTGCCATGCTAACTGGAGATTCCCAGTGGTACATGCCCAGGGCACACTCACTTGGCATTCACTGCTGCTGGCCTGGCCTCACCAGGGGGCTCTGGGCGCACATGGCTGAAGGTCCGCATGTAGAACTCCATCTCCTGAGGAAGGTGGGAGTCAAGGAGGCTGGGAGGCTGGGTGCGGCCCCCGAGCCTCCTGAGCCCTCAGCCTACCCAGTCCTGCCCTCACTGGCCTCTGTGGGACATCTCAGGTCTCACGCCAGGCTCCCAGTTGGGCTGGGAAAACCCCTCTGTAAGGTAAAGCTTAAAACACCCATTTCTGGCCCTTGCCCCATCCCCAGGTCCTCACCTCATCTATTCAGCCTCCTCCGGGAAGGCTCCCAGCCTCATGGGTCTATAGACCCAGTTTGAGAGGCTCAGGTAGGAAAGTGGTGGGAAGCTCAAAGCTGCCCGCACCTGCTCCTGGCATCCCCAGGGCTCCAGCCTCCGAACCAATTGTTTTACCCTCGTGGAGAAACAGGCCTGAGTGTGCGTCCACCAGCTCCTGCAGAGCTATTCCTGGGCGCACCCCTCGCCCCTACAGAGAACCAGCCACGATCCTGGCTGCCGAGAAGGGGATGTATGGGTGCATGTGAGGTGGTCTCCCCTGCCACTACCCCTGAAAGTGAAGGTAGTAGGTGGTGGAACAAACAGCCACAGCCCCATTGGACACCAGGATTATGGGCGAGCCCTCATCTTCACAGCAACCCTGAGGGTGCAGATTCGACCCCTGAAAGCAAAGGGACCTTAGGACCAGGAGGTCACAGGAGTGGCCTAGTCCTCACCCCCCACCCGCAGGACTCGCCCCTGCTTTGCCAGGCGGGGGTGGAGGGGACTCCAGGTGAGGAAACAAAAGCAGGGGAAAGCTGGCCCAGGAAGGGCGTGGTGTGGGATGGGGGCGGGTCCAGGGCGGGGTTGGAGGTGGGAGGGGTGCTGGGAGCACCCAGACAGCTGTCACGGGTTCAGCACCCGTTTCCATGGAGACGGATGCGTCCTGACTAATGCAGAGAGGACACTGTAACAGCAAGGCCGTCTCTAAAACAAGCCTATGTTTGGGGGCAACGGCTCCAGAGAGGGGCCCCTCCCGCATTCCTAATGGGATGGGGGTGGATGGCTGACTGCAGGGCCCTGACAGATCTGGGGGGAGGAGCCCCACCAGCGGCCCTGCCCAACCTCTGCCCTGCTGCAGCTCTGTAGAGGGGTCGAGGAGCACGGGGTCAGGGGTCAGAGGCCAGTCACAGGGACTGGGACCTCAAGATCATTCTCCCCCACACCTCCTCTCTGCCCCATTGTGGACTCAGTGACCCTCCAGGGCCAGCAGAGGGGCAAAGCCTACTGGGGGCCCTGGGCTCCAGAGTTGGGAACAGAGGAGGTCTCAGAAGCTGAGGGGCCAGGATGGGACGGGCACCAGGCCCCAAGCAGCTCAATAAGTGTGACAGTGTCCCAAAGGAGTCCCCCATTTAGAGCCCCGTCCTCTCCTCATGGCTGTCCCAAGAATCCTTCCTCAGAGACCTTCAAAACCGTGCACATTCCTGAATGGTACTGGGCCCTCAGCCTCAGCTCTCTGCTTTGTAAAAGGGGACAAGAACACCATCTCCTGTCCCCCCAGGTTCGCCTCCCTCGAGGCACTACAGATGGACAGAACAGAAATTAAATTTCTTTGCTGTGGCCACATTTGGCTCCAAAGCCTTGGCAGGGCACAGCCAAAGAGCCCTGGAGCGTGGACATCATGGGGCCCACCCTGCCTCAGTGGGTGCTGCCTGTGAGGCTGGAGAAAGTCTCCTGCCTACTTCTCTGGGCCTCCATCTCCTCTTGATGTGGGGCTGGAGATGGTGCCCTCTCCCCAGCACAGCTGCCACTGTCAGGGCCCAGCACTGGGGCAGGTATACAGTGGTGTGACAGTGAAGTTGTCACCCACAGCCAGCACACCCCACGCCCAGGCCTGCCCACTCCTGCAGCCTGGTCCACAGACAGTGTCCAGCCTTAGCAACAAGAACAGGAGAGGCGGGGTCCCAGGGCTTCCCCAACCCTCCCACCAGCCTGTGTTTGTGTCCAGTTGCCATGAGGCCTCGGGGATCCAGGGCTCAGGCTTCCCAGCCAAGCCTGCCTGGGCCCCTGCCTTCCTAGTCCCTAGGGGCTCCTCTAAGGACTGGATCACCCCCACCCCCAGCTGCTGACCTCAGGAAGCCATGAGGCGTGGGGAATGGGGGATAGGCTGGTCAGCAACTGGCCTGGCCAGGCTGGCCAGAGCGTGGAGACCTTAACTATTCCCAGACCCAGCTTGCAGTTAACCTTCTAGGCCTCAGTATGCTTATCTGCAATGGGGCTGTTCTAAGCATAAATTAGGGTAATTAGTATAAGCGCTCCAGGTCATGGATGGGGAGAAACGATGGCTCCATCCTGGCCACCCATCACTGACCCATCGCTGGTCCTTCCCTCTTTCTTCTGCTGCAGCTCCAACCTGCTTGCTTCCAGGCTCCATATCCCATGCCCTCCCATGCATGCCTGGCACTTAGGCAGGAATGCACGTGGGGGTCCAGGAAACATGGGCTCCCTCTGTCTGTGCCCACGCTTCGGCGAGAAGGCACATGCTCCAGACAAGCCCAGCCCTTGCTGTCCCCAGCACCCCCGCCCGCAGTGGCTGTTCCAGGCTTGCCTCCCTTGCCCGATCTCCTCACTGGCTGCTCGCTGCACAGCCCAATGCCCCCAACGCCCAAGCCCCCGCCCATCTCTCATCCTCTATACCTGAATGGGCCGCATCTTGGGAGGACATAACTCCAGCTCCCTGTGGGCCCCCTTGGCCTCTTGTGGTGGGCGGTGCTGCACGATGTACTCATAGGTGGTGAGTTTGTGCCACACTGGTGGGGGGGAGGAGAGGGGCTCAGTGCAGTGGAGAGGGGACCCTGGAGCTCAGAACAGGAGGGAGGACAACCAGCCCCAGGCTGAAACCAGTGTCCCCAAATACATGAAGCCTATATAGAGTGAGACCTGGCCACCATAGTGAGCCCACACTGGACAGGGGCATGGTTTTAGGGTCCACCATCCAGCTGGGCACCTCCCTGAAATCTGAGGACCCCTGCATTCTGGAAGGCAGATACAGGAGGCACTTACTGAGATAAATGTGGAAGCAGAGCAGGTGGCCCAGCAGGGCTGTGGACAGCAGGCCCAGAAGTATGAGCAGGGCGGCCAGGGCCAGGATGGCAGGGGCCTGGGTCTCCACAGGGGCAGCAGGCAGGAACACGAACCACACATCCGTGTGATTCTTCAGGACTGCAAGGTACAGGCAGCCCATGCTCAGCCAGGGATGTGACAGGTGACGAGTCAGGGGTGGGAATAGGCCTGGAGCCCAAACTGACCTTCGAAGTGTCGGTTGGTGCGCAGCCGCATGGGGTTGACAAAGAACTCCACGAAGACATATGTGGCCACCAGCACAAGGAGCAGGACACCCAGTAAAGCGGATGCGACACTGTGTAGAAAGAGCCTGGGCCCAGCCATAGGCAGCTGTCAGCTCCCAGGAGCTCCAGGGCCTTGGAGGGCCCATAGGAGTTGGGGCTGTAGGGTCACTGCTATGGGCTTGGAGGGTTGAGGGTGACACCACAGCCCCAACTCCTCAGAAGCCAAAGGCATACAGCAAAACTGAAGACGGGTGGCCACCCCATCACCCAGTGGCCAGTCCATCCACCTTTCTCTGGACCAGCATGGTGGAGATTCCAGCCCCACCCTTGGCCATCTCAGCCAGCACCCAGGAGCATCACCCTCTCTGGGCAGCACCCCCGAATAACCATGGGCACAGGTCCTCCAAGCATCCCCTTCCCCCCCCACCCCCCCACCCCCGCACCCTCGCCTGCCATGCGGGCTGCAAGGTCTGTGGCTCCCACCCTCAGACACACGCATCCCCCAGGCTCTCCTGCAGCCAGGCTGTCCTCACCGGTAGTTCCGCTCGCCTACACAGTTGTTGAGCCACTTGCAGTGGTGGTCGAAGCCGCACACGCACTTGTTGCACGCGCTGCAGTGCTTAGAGCGAGCGCTCCTGCGGGGAGAGGGGGTACACTGCAGTCGGTCGGCTCATTCCCCCGCTTTGCGGCCCGGCCCCGCGGGGCGGCCGAGCCGGGTGCGTGGAAGGACTAAGCGCCCGGCCTGGGACAGCCCGGAGATCGGCGACGAGGAGCGCGAGCGCCCTCTGCAGGCGCTACGGGGTGGGGCCCCGGGAAGAGGCAGCTCTCCCAAGGAGCTGGGGGACCCCGGAGGCTCTAGGAGGTGTGAGGAGGTGCATCCCTCCCGCTCTGGGACTGTGCGCCATGAAAAGGAAAATGGGCGTCCTTTCCAAGCAAGGACCCCTGAGAGAAGCCAGAAGATGCAGGTGTGGGTCCAAGGACCACAGACAGCAAGGATGCCGAGCCCAGGGCCTGCACTGCCCTTCCCCGACATCTCCAGCTGTGGATCCGTTTCTCTGCCATACTATGGGAATGGTACTGGCATTCTTCTAGAAACCTCAGTCTGTGTGGGTAAGACAAAAGGGGGCCAAAAACAGCACAGGCTGTCATCCTTGTGGGCATGCAGGCACTCATCACCGGGGCTCACGGGAGTCCCCCAGCCCAGGGAGGCACTGGGGAAAACCCAAAGGCAGAACTCCCCTCCCAGAACAGGGCAGAGCCCTGCAAAGAGCAGCAGCTGAAGGAGCAGCCACTCACAAAGTGTGCTGGCGGGCCTGTGCCCAGTGAATGGCAAGAGGCCTCATGTCCAAGTCCTGGGCACCTTAAGGCTGGGGGCTTGTCAGCCTGCAGACAGACCCCTTCAACAGGCTTCTTGCAGGGGGACTGGCCTTGGGCCATGCCCCTGTCCCCTGATCCCCCACCCGAGACCTGGAGACCAAGGAGCTCCAGAAGGGTAGAGACGGGCTCCTGAAGAGGCAGCTGGGACCAGCCAAGGGGGCAGGGGCCCTCCACATACCCCTCCACGCTAGCAGAGGGACCTAAGTGACCCAACTGGCCTCCCAGGCCTCAGACTCCTCGCGGGTAGACCAGGGCAGCAGTATCTGTGTGGGAGTCTGGCCGCCCAGGTGTGAATCTGGCTCCACCATCAGTGACTGCGTCTGGCCTCTCAAGCCTTTCTGA
This sequence comes from Ateles fusciceps, assembly GCA_036589455.1. NCBI lineage: Eukaryota > Metazoa > Chordata > Mammalia > Primates > Atelidae > Ateles > Ateles fusciceps. Next base: position 22,542,161 of record JAZHEH010003205.1, on the reverse strand, counting down.
GCGCTGGGCTCTTCCTCCTCTATGCAGTGAGAAAACCATGCAGAGTGGCTGCAGGGAGAACTCAGCACACAGTGAGTCCTCAGGCGTCAGTGCCCCTCCCCACCCCTATATGGGAATACTGGCAAGAGATGTGGGGATGTCACTGGCAGAGCTGGTCACTAGAAATGTTTCCGCAGTGCCAAATATTTCTTCCTTTAACTGCTGGAATGCTATTCCTCATCTTCTGTTTCCAGTCACCTCTTCCTCACCTTCTCAGGGACCCAATTCCCTGTCATGCCATCAAGGTTCTTGACTGCATAAAATACGAGGATTCTGAGGCATAGGGGATGGCTGTGAAGCCCTGGCAGCCCCCCTCCTCCATGTATCGCGAAGCACACTTGGCAGCCTCACGCACACCCTTACACATGCACTCACACATCCACGTCGCACAAGTTGCAGTGCAGGTCTTCAATGACATGTGCATGCTGGCTTCGGTTGAAGATGGGCAGGGGCCCCGCATAGCTCTGTCCTCGCACGTTGGCATCTGCTGGATCGATGGAGACAGCAGTCAGGTGCACCACGAGGTGGCCGGCAAAGATGGCGCCCATGCACTGGCCCAGCAGGTTAAAGACTCACTCCACACACTGCTGACTGGGAGTCCCACCCCATTCCTTGCAGCCAGAGAACTCCCCACCATGCCAGCCAGCTTTGTGTAGATTCTTGGCCTGTGCCACCTCCTACCTCCAGCCCCCCAGAGCTTCCTCATCAGACCTCTCCAGGGGACCCCTGTGCCCCACATGGAAAGGGAGAGGGGCCACCTAGGAACAGAGTCCACAGCCAGCCAGCAATGCCTGCTGCGGCCACCTGGTGCCCCAATTGCAGGGCCCTGGCCTCACTGCTCTAGGCCTGGTGCAGGCCCTGGCTGGTCTGACCACAAGCCAGTTTCTGGTTTCAGACTCCAAATGATGATGTGAGACTGAAAGAGGTCAACCCGACCTAAGGTCCAAGAACCTAAAGTTTAAGTCCTAGCTTGCTTATCTTCCTTTCATAGCAAGTCACCTCCATGAGGGATGCAGCCACCCCCGCTTTCAGTAGCCAGGCCAGGTGAAGAAGCCCTTGCAGACAGGGGCTTAGACACCTGCTCCCTCCCCTACCAAGAATCTCGGCACTTGGAGCCCTGGGCTGAGTGTCTGGGGTGGCCTACCATATTCATGGCCTGGCAAGGGGCAGCATGGCTAATCTCTGAAGCTGAAACGCAGCTCTTCCAGGACCTATCTGCTCAATGACTGGGCCAAATGCAGGAGACAAGTATGCTGACAATTTTTGCTGCAGTCTGATATGAAAAATTCACCCAGTTTCCACCCAGGCAGCCATCCACTCTCCCTCCCTTGATCCCACCCCCTTCGGCCCAAAATTCCACTCATCCTCTTGCTAGCCAGGCAGACATCATCCCCCCCATCATTCATGCTCTACCCATCCATTCACCATCCTTCATCCATCAGCTGTCCAACTTTTCCTCCCTTCCTCCTCCTCCCAGCAGCCAAATTTCTCTACATAGCCACATAAGTCAGGCTCTGCCCTAATGTGCCACAGCACAGCTGAGAGAGACAATCCCGTGGCCGTCACTGACCCCTCTATCCCTATGGCCATGACCAAGGCTTCACCCCTTGCCTGGGTCACTCTCTAGTCTCCCAACTCTGCCCCCTCCTGAGTTCCCTTGAGTGTATGCTTCACATGGTCACAGAGTAAGTTTTTTAAAAGCTCAGACCCAAAGCCCTCCCTGCTTGCACCTCTACAGTGGCTCTCAACAGCTCTCCAGCTGAATTCACTCCTCTGCTCAGTGCCAAAGTCCCTTTTCCTCTGGCTCCTCCCAAACCTCTCTATCACCAGCTACCGTGCTCACTATGCCAGCCTCTCAGACTACTGAATGAGAGCCAACATTTAACTCCCTGCCTGCCCCAACTCCTCCCGCCTCACCCCCACGGTCATTCATTTAGCTGTCTACTGAGGTATTTTGTTGTGACAGGTACTGAGGGATATGGCAGGAGCAAGAGTCCCTAGCGCTGAAGAGACTACAGTCTGGTACAAAACACGGATTTTTTTTTTCCTTTGAGACAGAGTCTCGCTCTGTTGCCCAGACTGGAGTGCAATGGGGTGATCTCAGCTCACTGCGACCCTTGCCTCCCAGGTTCAAGTGATTCTCCTGCCTCAGCCTCCCGAGTAGCTGGGATTACAGGCACCCACCACCATGCCTGGCTAATTTTTGTATTTTTAGTAGAGCCAACGTTTTGCCATGTTGGCCAAGCTGGTGTTGAACTCCTGACCTCAGGTGATCCAGCCGCCTTGGCCTCCCAAAGCGCTGGAATTACAGGCATAAGCCACCACTCCCACCCAAAAACATGGATATCAAATAATGGGTTAATTACAATGAACAAAGTTCGTGGGACTGTGCCAGTTTGTAATCAAGTGATCTCATCTAGTCTGAAGGGTTCTGGAAGGCTTACCTGAGGAAGCATTGTCTTAGCTGAGACTTGGAGAAGAATGGATTACAGGGACCTGGCAGGTAAAGAAGAAAGGGGGCCTGGCTAGATAGGGACTGTGGCTGTGGGGAACATGTGGAGTGCCAGCCTGTGGTTTGGCTGAAGTGTGCCTCCAGCTTATGGCTGCCTTATAAGGATGCAAGACTGAGGGTCTGTTTGGTCAATTTCTGGCTTCTCAAAAGGAACCAGAAGTCTGGGTTTTTATGTGAGATCTCTCAATGCTTAAATGTTAAGGAAATAAATAATTTAAAAAACACACCTATAGAAGGAACATTGAGATCTGTGCATTTTCTTTATTAATTATCTTTCAATTAAAAAAGAGCAAATCTGCAGGCTGGACTGGCCTATGGGCTGCTACTTCTTGACCTCTAACTTAGCTGGGTGTTGGGAACAGGGGAAGAGGCAAGGGGCTTCCAGGCAGAGACCAGTACCATAGAAACAGAAGAGCACAGGGAAAATAACATCAGAGGAAATGGAGGAGAGGGGCAGAGTCCAGAATGTCGAGCCTTGAAGCCATGCAAAGATGCTGAGCCTCATTTCCTTTCCTTTATTTTTTGAGATGGAGTCTCACTCACTCTGTTGCCCAGTGCAATGGTGCTATCTCGGCTCACAGCAGCCTCCGCCCCACCAGGTTCAAGCAATTCTCCTGCCTCACCCTCCCAGGTAGCTGGGATTATAGGTGGGCACCACCACGCCCAGCTAATTTATATATATATATATATATTTTTTTTTAATTATTATTAAATGCCCCGCCTCATACCTCACCTAATTTTTATATTTTTAGGAGATGGGTTTTTGCATGTTGGCCAGGCTGGTCTGGAACTCCTGACCTCAGGTGATCCATCTGCCTCAGCCTCTCAAAGTGCTGGGACTACAGGTGTGAACCACTGCGCCCAGCCTTGAGCATCATTGCTTAAGGCAGGAGAAACCATTAGAAGTCTTGAAGCCAGGGTGCAACATTATCAGATTTGGTTTTTGGAAAGTGCAGGAATGTAGATGGGCTGGCCGGGGTGACAGTGCATGTGGGTGACCCATTTAGAAACTCAGTGGTCATCCAGGGAAGAGGGGCAGTTGGCAGTGGCAGAAACTGGGAGCCAATTCGACATCTATTTAGGAGGCAAAATCAATAGGGCTGGATAACTGACTGGATTTAACCAAGGATGGAAGGGGGAGGAGCCAAGAGCACGTCGGGAGAGGTGGGGGGAGGATGGGAGCTACAGGCCGCAACTGTCCTGTGGACGTGCGGTGATGCTGGTGCAGGTGACTTCTGCCTGCCCTCACCGTCTGCAGTACGAACCCCAACCCTGTGCTTACCATGTGGCGTGATGGCCATCTCCAGTCCACCAGCCTTCCCTCCAGTTGGAGGCCCAGTACCCCAAGGCTCAGCTTGCATCCCTAAGGCCCAGGCCAGTTCCAGGCCCAAGATGGGTACCTGGTACCCACTATGACCCTACCTCACCCCTCAGGGATCTGAGAGAGCCTGCAGAAAGAAGCAGATCCTGCAGAAAGGAGAAGCCTTTGATGGAAGGAAGGAGAACATACAGACCTGGTCAGGTGAGAACCAGGTGGCTCTGTGAGCCTCTGCAATGCCCAAAGCAGATGAACCCTGAGTGTGGAGACAAAGCCCTCAACTCGTCCCTCTCATGACAGTCAGGCTGCTTGGGAGGCCCATGTGGCTTCACTGGGTGCCTGCTATGTGATCTCAGGAAGTCACTGAACCTCTGTACCCAGCTTCTTCGTTAGGAAATGGGGAGAATACCTCCTTACAGGATTACTATGAGGATCAAATAAGATCATTCATGTAAAGTGGCTGACGCAGGGCCTGGCACATGTAAGGGCTCAATAAATGCTACTGCCTTCTGTGTATCACCATTCACTCTGCTTCTACTTGCTCCAAGCCATGGAGTTGTTAATCTGGTTAATCTGGTTTTCCAGGTATCCTGATGGTAGAAACCCAGGTGATCCCTAGTGAGGGACGTGTCCATTCCAGATCACAGGAGGAATGTCCCATGACACATTCCCAGGTCCCATGACTTAACAGCACTAAGGCCTGTTGGTCACCTCAGGGAAAGTCCAGTTTTCCATTCACAGAGCTGATGACCAGCCCTGGGCTCTAGGGAACAAGAAGCTCCAGATGGTACTGTTGTGTCTAACGATGACAACCTTCTCTAGGGTCCCCCTCCACACACCTGCCCTGTCACTCACCAGCCCAGGGCTTTGGGATTTCCCAAGAGAGCATGTTCACATTTGTGGCTTAATGAATTCCAGTGCTCACATATATCCTAAAGTGCTCCAGGTAGGAGCCTTCCCATCAGACAGAGGAGGAGGCTAAGATCCACAGGGCTGGCAGGAGCTGCTCGGTCCTGTGCAGCTCTGAAGGCGCTGAGCAGGGACTGAACTCACTGCAGGCTCGATGCCCCAGGCTTTCAGATTTGTCCCTGCCAATCACCCTTAGGTCACCCTCCCCTTCCCCGCAGGAGTCATCTTTGTGAAGGATACTCAAATAGGAACTCTCTGGAAAGGAGCATAGAGATGTCTGCTTCACTGCAATCGCTGGCCTTGCAGCCACACTATCTGCTCCTGGGGGCTGTGGCCAGGGATGGGGCAATCACACCACTGGGCTCAGGCAAGTCCGGGTTTGTCACTGTTCCCAGGAGCCTCCCGGGTATCTCCATCCCATCTCTTGCCACATTCAACCTCATTCTAAAAGGGTCTGATTTACAGAATAAATGTGCTCCTCAACAGTCCTGGCACAGTCTGTCCATAAATAAAACCATATTTTAAAGGCACCAGGACACTTACTATGTAAAAGAATTCTACGGTGACTCTTTTTGAAAAGTAAAAAATTCTTTGGTAAATGGACTAATTACTCCCTACTTTGTCCTTTGTTTAGCTCTCAACACAATTAACATCAGGATGATTTAAAGCTCCTCCTTCTACAGCTGCTCCTGTGGTCCCTCCGTGGACAGGATTCACATGCTTTTGGGGCTTGACATGCCCCTAGGTGCTTTAGGTGTGCCCACTCACCCTATCAGGTGGAGAGGCCAGGTGGAGGCTGGAGGCCAGGCTGGTAAGCAGCAGGTCCCCAGGACTGGGCCCACCCTGCTCTGCTCCCGCGACAGTGCTTCCCAGGGCTCTGAGCCCGGCTTTGGGCCTCTGCTGTGGCTGCCATCCTTTGCCTCCCCCACTTCTACGCACCAGCCCTACACTTTCCCAAGGATACAGCATAGCCGGCGGGCACCCAGTGATGAGGCAGGAGGGGGACAAGGACCCCAAAGCCAATCACAGCAAAGAAGAGGTACAGCAGCCAGGCCACAATCTGGAGCGGGTGAGGGGGCCAGCTCCACCCATTCCGGCGGGATCGCTGGCTCTGCAACTCGGGGGGAGGGTCCACTGGGCTGCGCAGGCGCAGTCCATACGCTTTTCTCAGGGGCCGTCTTGTTGGAGGGCTTGTTGCAGATGTTCATCTGCAGAGGGAGAAATAGTAGATAGAGCATTAGCCCAAGAGGCTGGGCTGGAGCCCAGGGCCCGTGTCTGCAGCCAGGTTTCAGCGGTGGCGGGGCGGGGCGGGGGGGGGGGGCATAGGCTGCGACATGAAGCCACCTCCCAGCTACTCTGCCAGGGAACCTGGGTCCTTGCACAATAGAGATGGGCAGTGGAGAGAGGGTGGGAGTGGGCTGCTGTCTCAAAGCCCAAAGCAAACCCTGGCCCCAGCCTGGCCAGGACAAGGTAGGAGGACCCAGGGTTTATTCAGGACACAGTGCTGCTGCCTGTTACTCAAAAGTGCTGTCTCCACAGCCATCACAGTTAAACCCAGTAAGACATGTTCTCATCTGGTAACAATATCAGGCTGGGGCCAGAGTGATGAGAACACATGCTGATTCTGTTAGGATTAGTCACCTCCTTCCTGAGGTCCAAATGCAAGTGTCAAACACAACCCCACTATCCTTTGCTCAGGGAACGGGGAATGGGGGTGCCCAAAAGGAGGATCTGCCTTCTGCCCCACAGTGGACACAAAGTCTCTTTAGACTGGGGGAGCCTGAAGCTCTGCCCCATGCTGCCTGAGAGTTCTCGGCTGGGGAGGAGCCAGCACTGGAGACGGAGGGGAAGGATTCCTCTTTAGTTCCCTCCAGCAGCAGAAATGACCACGTTTCTCTAAGTAAATCTGGGCCTGGTATACGGTTTTATACAGAAAGGTGGGCTAATGCCCTTGGACTCAGAGCCAGACCACCAGATGGCAACAACCACCCACCTCCACCAGCCACCTGCTAGCCAGACAGCTGGCCCGGTGGCCAAAGATGAATGCCGGACAGGAAGGGGTGGTCTACAGGAGGAAGACCCCCATCCCCCAGGATCTGGGCCCAAGATGGGACAACAGCCCAGCACTTAGGAGACAGGCCAGCTCTGCACTCGAGGCAGAAAGGCCAGGAACTGGGGCTAAAACCCTGGTAGCTGAACTCTCCCTTCAGGAGCCCCTGCCTATGAGACAGGGAACCTAAGTAGAAAGGATGTGGCAGACCCCGCCTCAGTCCCTCTGCCTGGATCGCCTTTCTCACTTCTCAGCCCTCCAAATGAGACTTGATCTTCAGAGCCAACTGCAAGCATTGCCTCATCCAGGAAGCTTTCCCTAATGTCCTGAATCAGGGGGCCCTCATGCTAAGTCATTGTTGAGCAAGTTACTTTGCCATCTGGAACACTTTGCAATCCTCATGTCTGCCCCGCCCCCCCACCCCCCCCCCCCCCCGTTAGGACAGCTTTCCCCCAAGGCAGCAAATGTGCTGGGGTTTATTTATCTCTGTCCACTATGTCCCTTCCCCCGAGGCACCCATTATTGTACCTTATACACAGTAGATCCTCAGTAAATGTTTGCTGACTTGAAAACATCTGAAATAAAAGGAAACATGGACACAGTAAATGATGTGGAATCCTGGTCCACCCTAAGCCATCTGGCCCACTTTCCTCTGCCTTCCATCCTCCCAGCCCTGCCCACTTGCTGCAGGGTTGTTAACCCATGCCTCCCCCCAGCCCACCTCCCTCTGCGGCTGGCTACCACCCTGACGGCCACTCACTCCTAGCCACGCTGCGCTTCCGCCACCTGCGCTTCAGAGCCTCCCCGCAGGCCAACCCTAGCATCACTTGCAGTGACCTCTGAGTAGTCCTATCTCAAAGCCAAATGGAGGACTTAGTTTTCCCTCAGGGACTGATTCAATTGGTGGTTTTTTGGTTTTTGTTTTGGGTTTTTTGGTTGTTGTTGGGATTTTTTTTTTTTTCTTTCAAGACAAGATCTTGTTCTGTTGCCCAGGCTGGAATGCTGTGGCACCATCACAGCTCACTATAACCTTGACCTCCTGGGCTCAAGTGATCCTCCTACCTCAGTCTCCAGAATAGCTGGAACTACAGGCATGCACCACCACCCCCGGGTAATTTCTTTATTTTGTTTTTTATTTTTCTGTAAAGATGGGTCCCACTACGTTACCCAGGCTGGTTTCCAACTCCTGGACTCAAGACATCTGCCAGCCTCAGCCTCCCAAAGTGCTGGGATTACAGGCATGAGCCCCCATGCCCGGCCTTTTTTGCTTTGTTTTGTTTTGTTGTTTTTGAGACAGGGTCTTGCTCTGTCACCCAGGCTGGAGTAAAGTGGCACAATGATAGCTCACTGAAGCTTCAGTCTCCTGGGCTCAAGTGATCCTCCTGCCTCGGCCTCCTGAGTAGCTAGAACTATGGGGGCATGACAACATGCCTAGCTATTTATTTTTGTAGAGACAGGGCCTCACTATGTTGCCCAGGCTGGTCTCCAACTCCTGGCTCAAGCGATCTCCCCACCTTATCCTCCCAAAGCACTGAGATTATATGCATGAGCCACTGTCCTGGCCCTCAGTCTTCTGCATGTCCCAAAGACAGGAAATCCTTGTCCTTATATTGTGGAAATAGTCAAAGGTCATCAGGTCAAGCCCTGTGAATACGGTTGAGCTGGATGGTTCTGCTCTGGGGCCAATCCCTGTGGCTTACACATCAGTTCTCCAGGGACACCATCACCGGGGCAACTACTTTGAAAGGAATCCATGAATTAGGATTCCTAAATTCTGGCTCTCCTTTTGCCATCCCTACACCTGAACAACCCTACACCTTTGGGAGTTTCCAAAGAGCAAAACAGAGGCATGCAGCTGATCTGGCCCCACTGCCTGGCAGCAATCACAGGCACCCCCAGCGCCGCTATATCCCGGACTCCTGAGGCAGGAGGAGTCATAGTCTGCAGCCAGGCGCCCACCACACACAGCCTTGGGGACCGCTCTGAGTCCAAATCAGGATACCCCCCTTGGCCCAGGAAGGGAGCACTTGTCTAAGGCTGTGGATTTGGGGATAGTGCTGCTGGACAGACCCCCCTTAGCAGTGGTGGCATCCCAGAATAGACGCCCAGGCTGGCCCGGAGGCATGCTCAGGCCAGCCTACTCTTCACTGACGAGATTTTCTCCTGCAGAGTTGGTGGCCACAAATTCCTTTGGCCCAAAAGATTTTTATTAAAAGGGCTGGGAGGTCGGAGAGAATCCAAGATGGGGTTCCCAGGCCCACAGATGGGACCAAGCACTGTCACCAGACCCCAGGACTTCTCTGGCTGTTGCTCCCCTCTCAACAAGTCTCTAGGAGACCAGATTGAAAGATGTGTGGCTCTGCTCCCCAACAATGTGGCCAGCTGGCACTCTGAGACCTTGGCCAGTCAGCACTTATCAGGCCTCAGCCCGCTGTGTGTACTGAGGATGTAAACACAGATGAGACCGGGTGCCTGCCCTCAGGGGCTTCTTTTCTGGGACCCAGACAGACACAAACAGACACCAGGGCAGTGGGTGAATGGGCGTTTCGGCAGCCCATGCTAGGGCCAGCTGTGCAATGTGGCAGAACACAGGGTGAACAGGTTGTGGGGAGGGGTGGGAGGGAAGGCGGGAGGGTAGAGCAGGGCCCAGTGAGAGATAGGACCAAAGGATTTTCGGGGCTCAGATCACAGGGGGCCTAGGAGGACAGGTGAGGATGCACGGGCACTGCTGGAAGAGCCACAGGGAAGCAAAGCAGGCTGAAGGCATGAGAGTGACCCAATGGCTCAGGATACTTTGGAAAACTTTCTAGCCAGTGGGGGAGGAAGCCATGGGGGAGGTGGTACCACAGCAGCACAGCAGGGAGCCCAGCAGCCCTGTGCATTGGGAGGAGCTGGTCAGGAGGTGGTGGTCAAGCCCACAAGCCCCTCACTGCCCACCTGGCTATCCACAACTGCATCTTTGCAGAGCTCAGAGGTACACGGCCTTGGGAAAACATTCTTCATGTACCTTCTGCTGCCATAGAACAAACCATAGAGAGTTAGGCTGGTGAGGAAAAAGGGAAGACAAGAAGGAGGGGGTCCTGTGGCCTGGATAAGCCAAGGACCCACCTAACTTCTGAGGCAGGCAGGAAGGGCTGTGCAGGCCAGGATGACAGTAATCTGTTCATGTTAACATTCACTTGCTAAAAGCCTTAGGTGGTATTTTCAATATAAGGTGAGGCTACCTTAATTAATTAATTTTTTTTTAGATGGAGTCTCATTCTGTCACTCAGGCTGGAGTGCAATGGCTCGATCTCAGCTCACTGCAACCTCCACCTGCCAGGTTCAAGCAATTCTCCTGCGTCAGCCTCCTGAGCTGGGATTACAGGTGCACGTCACCACACCTGGCTAATTTTTATATTTTTAGTAGAGATAGGGTTTCACCATGTTGGCCAGACTGGTCTCAAGACTCCTGGCCTCAAAGACCCACCCGCCTTGGCCTCTCAAAGTGCTGGGATTACAAGTGTGACCCACCACGCCCTGCCTGGCTACCTTAATTTATATGCTTAAGTCAAATGAAGGAAATCTTAACATTTTAAGTTCTCATTATGAACTACATTATAGTTACATTGAGTGACACACTTTCTTCCTACCCACCTCTGCCCCTAACAAAAAAAAAAAAAGAAAAAACATTTAGGAATGTTCTTCTGAAAGTCACGGCTAGCACTCTCAAAGAAACCATGCCACAGTGAAAAGTACCAGCCCTGGAGAGACTGTGGGCATCCCTGGATTCCTGCAAGCTACCTGAGGGCTTCAGAATCAAGTCAGTTACTAAAGAGGGTTTGCCAGCGACAACAAGGAACTGGGAGGGCAGGGTGATGGGGTCAGAGGAGAAAGCAAGAGGGTTGAAGCAGCGGCTTGGAGGGCCCTGCACCATCCATGGGGAGACACAGGTGGGGCCAAAGGAAGAGGGCTAGGCCTGGAGTAGAGCCCTTTTCTGGTTCCGGAACTGCCACTCACAGACTGAGGAACATTGGGGCAAATTTCACAGATCCACTTCTCTGGATCTCTTCTGTGCTCATCTTTCAATAAAGTACAGTGAGGCAATTTGGCAGTGTCCAAGTCTGGCCAAACGTTTAAAACATATATGCCCTCTGACCCAGACATTCCATTTCTAGGTATTTATCTTATACATATACTCACAAACATTTGTTGCAGCATTGTTTACAATAATAAAGGACAACAGACAATATAAATAAACTATGGTGGCCAGGTGCAGTGGCTCACACCTGTAATCCCAGTACTTTGGGAGGCCGAGGCAGGCAGATCATGAGGTCAGGAGTTCGAGACCAGCCTAGCCAACATGGTGAAACCCCATCTCTACTAAAAATACAAACATTAGCTGGGCATGATAGTACAGGCCTGTAGTCCCAGCTACTTGGGAGACTAAGGCAGGAGAATCACTTGCACCCGGGAGGCAGAGGTTGCAGTGAGCCGAGATTGCGCCACTGCACTCCAGCCTGGGCAACAAGTGAGACTCCACCTCAAAAAAAGAAAGGAAAAAAAAAGAAAGAAAAGGGCGGGGGATGGACAGACATCTACATTCCTATAGGCATAGATCCCTTCCAGAATTAAATGCAAGAAACTGAACACGGGAGCAGCCCCTAGGGAGGAGATCTAACGGTCCGGGGGCTGTAAGACAGAAACTGCATTTCCTGGTACTCCTTGGTACTGTTCGAATATTTTTTATCATGACCCTGTACTCCTTTTGGGAAAAAAAAAAAAGTATGTCAAATAACGAATGATTGGGGGATATCAGCTCCTGCCCTCCTGGCCCCACTGAGCTGCCTTGTGGACGAAACACACTTGTGTAATCTAGAGCCCTGTTAGCATGCCAAACAAGGAATTCCTGCCTAACAAGGGTGCTTGGTTTTAGTGAAATGCTTTCTCACTCTTGAAAGAAACCCTAAGACTTCTCGGCTGCAGAGCTATGAGGGAAAGCCATAGAACTTCCTATGAGCTGTTAGGGTTCTGGTCAAAGCTGGAATCACACATCCAGAAAGCACAACAGAGGAGCTGCTAGGCAGGACCTGGTTCGGCCTCGGGCCGTGGCCAACTTAGCTCCCTGAGTCTCCCAGAACCCAAAGGGAAAGTGTGCTCCAAAGGAAATCTTCTGTTCCCATGCATCTTGTCCTTTTGCTAGAAGATTTATGGTTTCCATGTGAGAGATTTTCTCTTTCTTTCACTTTTTTCTTTTTTCCTTGAGACAGAGTTTCGCTCCTGTTGCCCAGGCTGGAGTACAGTGGCACAATCTGGGCTCACTGCAACCTCTGCCTCCCGGGTTCCAGCCATTCTCCTGCCTCAGCCTGCTGAGTAGCTGGGATTACAGGCACCCGCCACCACACCCAGCTATATTTTGTATTTTTTTTAGTAGAGATGGGTTTTCACCATGTTGGCCAGGCTGGTCTCGAACTCCTGACCTCAGGTGATCCACCTGTCTCGGGATGGGATTACAGGGATCAACCACTGCGCCCAGCCCCTTTTTGTTTTTTAAGAGACAGGGGCCTGCTCTGTTGCCCAAGTTGGAGTGCAGTCGTGCGATCACAGTTCAATGTAACCTCAAACTCCTGGGTTTATGTAATCCTCTCACCTTTACCTCCCAAAGTGCCCAGGTATAAACCACTGTGCCCAGTTGGGAGTTTTTCTATCTATGAGTATTTCTTTTTTTTTTTTTTTTTTTTTTTTAAGATGAGGTTTCTCCATGTTGGTCAGGCTGCTCTCGAACTCCTGACCTCAGGTGATCCACCCATCTCGGCCTCCCAAAGTGCTGGGATTACAGGCGTGAGCCACCACGCCCAGCCCTATCTTATGAGTATTCCTAAATGAATTTTCCATTTTCCCCCCAGGATCTGCTTTTGAAATAATTTTCACTGAGATTTAACAGATGCCCCATTGAACCACCTAAAAGGAAGCTAGAAAGAAAACATTTCACGGTACACAGTGTTTTACACTGCAAAAAGTCATTTATAAAAGATTATTTAGGGACTAATATTTTGTTTATTAAAATTCCCCCACAGGTGCCAGAGAAGTCTCTGGCCTTAAAATTCTGAGAAGCAGCTCTGGTTCAACTAATGGATGTACATCACACAACTCCCAAAAATTAAACTAGAACTTCAAGCTGTTCTCAAAGACCTCTCCAGTCACTGGTCTCAGATGTGGCTGGGCCCTCTGCTTTCCCTCTCATAAACAACAGGCAGAAGTCTGATGCTGGTCGGGCACAGTGGCTCAAGCTTGTAATCCCAGCACTTTGGGAAGCCAAGGTGGGCAGATCATGAGGTCAGGAGTTCAAGACCAGCCTGGTTAACATGGCGAAACTCCATCTCTACTAAAAATACAAAAATTAGCCAGGCATGGTGGCGGGCGCCTGTAATCCCAGCTACTTGGGAGGCTGAGGAAGGAGAATCTCTTGAACCTGGGAGGTGGAAGTTGCAGTGAGCTGAGATCATGCCATTGCACTCCAGCCTGGACAACAGAGTGAGGTTCTGTCTCAAAAAAAAAAAAAAAAAAAAGTCTGATGCTATGGCAAGAAAAGCTTGAAACCCCAATTGTTCCTGAGTTGATACAGTTTGCAAACATTTTCTATGCCATTCTCCTCCTGAAGCAACCACTGCAAATTGTTTGGGATACAAGTGAAGCTAAGGAAAGGGGACAAGAAGGAGGGAGTAACACAGAGTAGAAACAAGGCCAATGAAAGAGGCCAGGGTTGTTCATTTCAACCAGGAAATCAACTCATATGACTGCAAGAGCCAGCCCTGGGGAACACCCACCACGCAACAATCATTAAGAACAAAGTTGTGACAGAAGAAAGAAAGAAAGAAAAACAAAAACAAAACAAAACAAAACAAATCTGGCTAATTAAACACCACTGTTTCTTGTATTGCATCTCATGGTGATTATCTGTTTACTAACCCATCTCCCACAGTGAACCACCAGTTCCACAAAAGCAGAGACCACCTCTCGCCTGTGTCTGAACCCAGCTCGGTGAAGGCAGTCGAGCCACTTTTTTCTACCATCTCTGCTGTCATTCCCCTAATCCAAACCTCCAGCATCGCTCTCCTACAGTGTTTCCATGATAATAACCAACCCCAGCATTTAGAGGGCACTTATTCTGTGCCAGGCATTGCTTCAATGGAATTCACTCATTCAATCCTCATAGAGCTCTGAGGCAGGTCCTATCATTTCCAACTGTTCTTGTAGATCCCTACAGTCACTGATTTCAGATGTGACTGGCTTCTCACTTTCTCATAAAAAACATACAGAATGCCCAACCCCCTCATGAGGACACTGAGGCTCAGAGACACTAAATGAGTTCCTCCAGGAGGCACAGCTAGACTGGCAGAACTAGGATGGCTGTCAGCTGACCTCCCAGTGTATTCTGTCACAACCCTGCTGCTCAGCAGCCAGAGTGAAGTGAGCTTTCAAATGTGAACTCATCAAAACTCTTCTTTGGGAGGCCAAGTTGGGTGGATCACCTGAGGTCAGGAGTTCGAGACCAGCCTGGCCAACATGTTGAAACATCGTCTCTACTAAAATTACAAAAAGTAGCTAGGTATGGTGGTGGTGCCTGTAATCCCAGCTACTCGGGAGGCTGATGCAGGAGAATCACTTGAACCCAGGAGGTGTAGGCTGCAGTGAGCCAAGATTGTGCCATTGCAGTCCAGCCTAGGTGACAGAGCATGATGCCGTCTCAAAATAAATAAACAAACAAACAAAAAATAAATAAACTCTTCTGCCAGTTGCAGTGGTTCACGCCTGTAATCCCAGCACTTTGGGAGGCTGAGGTGAGAGGATCCCTTGAGACCAGGAGCTCGAGACCAGCCTGGGCAAAATAGTGACACCTCATCTCTACCAAAACCTTAAAAAATTGCTGATTGAGGTGGTGGGCATCTGTAGTCTCAGCTACTCGGGAGGCTGACGTGGAGGATACTTTGAGCCCAGAAGGCAGAGGCTGAAGTGAGCCATGTTCACACCACAGCACTTTAGCCTGGGTGACAAGGCAGATCTTGTCTCAAAAAAATTAAAAAATTGGCTGGGCACGGTGGCTCACACCTGTAATCCCAACACTTTGGGAGGCTGAGGAAGGCGGATCACCTGAGATCAGGAATTCAAGGCCAGCCTGGCCAACGTGGCGAAACCTCGTTTCTACTAAAAATACAAAAATTAACCGGGCGTGGTGGTGGGAGCCTGTAATTCCAGCTACTCAGGAGGCTGCGGCAGGAGAATCACTGGAACCCGGGAGGTAGAGCTTGCAGTGAGCCGAGATGCCGACACTGCACTCCAGCCTGGGCTACAAGCGCAAAACCGCGTCTCAAAAAAAAAAAAGAAAGAAAGAAAAAATTAAAACTCTTCCCATGGTTTCCTTTTAAAACAGACCCTCCATGACCAACCCCTCCATTTCAATACCAGAGTCCCTATCCCGACCTGAAATCACTTTAGTCATGTATGACACCTGCTTCCCAAACCCCTTCCTTAAGACTCTGGGTTCTGGAGACGGGCCACGTCTGTTCGGAGTCCTCCCACGCCTGGCACACAGCCTGGTAAAGAGTAAGCGCTCGACGAAGATCTGTGAACTTGATACATGCTAAAAGGAAGCCCCGCGCTCTGCCTGGGCCCTGGAACTCAGCCCACCTGCTCCAGGCGGTAGCGAGCCCAAAGCCGGCCAGGCGGCAGCATCCGCGACCCGGTGGCTCAGACCAGGCTCCGAGGTGAGAAACTGAGCGCGGACTCCTCACCTGCGCGCCGCGGCGGCCGTGCCAGATGGACCCTGCCAAGGTCAGCCAGAGGTTCGGGTCCCACGCCTGGCCTTCCACCCTCCCCGGGGCAGCCGCGCTTCAGACAGTCGCGGCAGGGATGGTCCCCGGGACGGACGGCAACGCGCCCGGGAGAGGGGCCCCATCCTGGACGGAGACTGGGCCGGCGAGTCCTCGGGCTCGGGCTCTGGCTCTGGCTCCGGCTCCGGCTCCGGCTCCCGCGGGCTGGCGGGGCGACCAAGCCAGGCCCAGACTGGCTGGGCCTCGTCCCGCGCTGGGCCCGTTCCCCGACAACGGCGCGGGCTACGGCGCCCCACAGCGGCCAAACCGCGCTGCGTCACAGCGCTGGTCTCCCAGATGGGGCGGGGCTTGCCAGGGACCCCCTTGGCGCCCCAGCCGGCCTATTCCCAGATTTTCCTAACCTCTCCTCTACAAAATCCACTCTTCCCCGCTCTCAATTCACAGCTTGTCTTCCCGAAATCCTAACATCTCAAACGCGCTCCCTTCCAGTTTCTTATCCGGAGACCACCGCTCTGAAGAAGACACCTCCCCCAACCTCAGTCAACCTGCACACTTGGATGAGCGTATGCGCTGGAAAATCCACAATATCCTGACCCTTCGGGAGCTTACAGGTTAAGGGGAAAACAAATCTAGACAAATAAATTACACCACTAAAAATGCAGGTACCCCATAACGTAAAGCCAGAAATGTAAGAGCTTCAAGTAAGTAGCACAAAATATCTCATTTATTTATTGCCTTTAAATAAAGCAAAAATCTGTTTAATCATCACTTGTTCAGAGGATAAAGAAAAGCAAAAATCAAGCTCCAATCTTCCATGCTGATGGGAAATTCCATCTTTTTTTTTTTTTAACTGGTCTCTGTTGCCCAGGCAGGAGTGCAGTTGCACAATCACAGCTCTCTGCAGCCTCGAACTCCTGGGCTCAGGTTATCCTCCCGCCTCAGCCTCCAGAGTAGCTGGGACTACAGGCATACACCACCATTCGCAACTAATTTTTGCATTTTTTTGTAGAGACAGAGTTTTGCCATGTTGGCCAGGCTGGTCTCAAACTCCTGAACTCAAGCAATCTGCCCCCCCTCAGCCTCTAAAAGTGCTGGGATTACAGGCGTGAACCACCCGCCTGGTCGAGAAATTCAATCTTCGTCTCCATTGGACTCCTCTTAGCCAGATAATTCCAAAGGACTCATGTTTTCCTACAGCAAAAAACAACCACCAAAAACAAGCAAGCAAAAAACCCTCTGGTCATGGGTTTTACTGAAGCCACAGCCATTGCCCAAGTCCACAAACCTTTTCAGGTTTGAGCTCTATGAGGCCACCCTGCTGAGGCTCCTGCCTCTCCCTGGGGCTGCCAGGGACAGACACCTGCTTCCTCTGCTCCAGGGCCTGCAGCCTCCCTTCCCTTTCTCTGCCTGGGAGACTTCCTTCTTGGGTTTCCCAAACAGTCCCCTTTCCCCTTCTCCATGGGGACACTCAGAATGGAGTTTCCTATGAACTCAGACTTTCTCAAAAGACAGGAAGACATTTTGTCTTCTGCTATCTGTCCTATGCACATCTCCAAGGTGGATATGGCAGATAGGGGCAGAAAACATCCTTATCTCTAAAATATGTAAGTCATAAGCTTACAATAAAGGCAACATAACTATTCCTCCTCTGTCACATGACAGGTACGTGGTCCTCGTGCAAGTGACATAACCTCTCTTATTACTTAAATTCTTGTTTTCAGAACTGATAAACTCAATCTAGGATAAATATCAGTGCTATTCTGGCTTCAGAGTACAAGCTGACTCCTTAACTGGAATTGGAGAACTTTGGGTCAAACAGAGATCACAACTCAGAAATCGAGGTGGAGGATGAGGCGGGATGCAGTAGCTCACACCTGTAATCCCAGTACTTTAAGGAGACCGAGGCAGGAAAATCACTTGAGGCAAGGAATTTTTTTTTTTTTTTGAGACGGAGTCTGGCTCTGTCACCCAGGCTGGAGTACAGTGACGCAATCTCAGCTCACTGCAACCTCCGCCTCCCAGGTTCAAGTGATTCTCCTGCCTCAGCCTCCCAAGTAGCTAGGATTACAGGTGCCCACCACCACGCCCAGCTAATTTTTTGTATTTTTAGTAGAGACGGTGTTTCACTGTGTTAGCCAAGATGGTCTCGATCTCCAGACCTCGTGATCCGCCCAAGGCAAGGAATTTGAGACTAGCCTGGGAAACACAGAAAGACCCCTGTCTCTATAAAAAATGAAAAAAAAATAGCTGGGACTGGTGGCCTGTGCCTATAGTCCCAGCTATTCAGGAAGCTGAGGCAGGAGAATCACTTGAGCTTGAAAGTTTGAGACTGCAGCGAATTACTATCATTCCACTGCACTCCAGCCTGGGTGACAGAGTAAGATCTCATCTCTCTCTCTTTTTTTTTTTTCAGATGGAGTCTCACTCTGTCACCCAAGCTGGAGTGCAATGGCGCATCTCAGCTCACTGCAACCTCCACCACCCAGGTTCAAGCGATTCTTCTGCCTCAGTCTCCCAAGTAGCTGGGATTACAGGCACCTGCCACCATGCCTGACTAATTTTTGTATTTTTAGTAGAGACAGGATTTCACCATGTTGGCCAGGCTGGTCTCAAACTCCTGACCTCAGGTGATCCCTCTGCCTCAAGTGCTGGTATTGCAGGCGTAAGCCACAGTGCCCTGCCTGATCTTAGCTCTTAAAAAAAAATAATAACAGTTAAATATTTTGAAAAACAAGGTGGGGCTGGGCATGGTGGGAATCCATATGTTCCCATAACAAGGGGAGGGACCCAAAGGACCCTGGATCCACTTGACTCAGGGGCTCCTCTCCTGGATGTCCCATTGGTGTCTTGGAGGTAACACATCCCCCACATGCCCTCTTTGTCCTTGCTGTAAACCTGCTCCTCCCCTTGGGCCCTCTGAAGGGCACCACCAGCTACCCAGTCAGCCCATCTGTACACTCAGGCATCTTCCCATGTCTCTCCTGCTAGTCCTTGCCCACCTAAACCAGATAGTGCCCATGACCAGGCCGCCCTCGCTCTGAAACATGTCCTGTGTCTCTTCTCCCGCTCCACCCCAGCCCAGCCCACCAGCATCTTCCTTACTGAGCCTGCAGCAGCCTCAAATTCTCCCTAATATCAGCCTGCCTGCTTCCCATCCATCCTCCTCTCAGCTGCCAGACTATCCTTCCTTCTTTTTCTTTGTTAGAAGAGGTAGTAGACTGAATAATATCAACCCTCACGCCAAAACCCCACAAATACATCATCGCCCTAATCCCTGGAAACTTCAAATATGTTAGTGACATATCAAAGGGGATTTTGCAGATGAGATGAAGTTAAGCTCTCAAGATGGGAGAGAGTACCCCAGGTTATCTGAGTGAACTCAGTATAGTTACAAAGGTCCTTATAAGACGAAGGCAGGTGGGTCAGATGGGAGAAGACGACATAACGACAGAGCAGAGGTCAGAGACTTTTGAAGGTGCTACAATGAGGGCTTTGAAGATGGAGGAAGGGGCCCAAGCCAAGGAATGCAGGCAGCCTTTAAATGCTGGAAAAGGCCAGGGGCAGACCCTGCCCTAGAACCTCCAGAAGGAACCAGACTGCTGTCTCCTCAACTGTAACCCAGGGGGACCCATTTCCAACTTCCTACCTCAAGAACTGTCAAGATGACACATTGGTAGTCATTTGTTTCAGCAACAATAGGAAATGAATACAGTGTTTGCAAACAGGTTAAGTGCACAAACATATGCCCAATGAAAGCTGTTTTTCAATTGAAACAGAAATTTGAATGACAGCTCAGATTCCTTTGACTTTTTTTTTTTCTTTTGCGGGGAGGGGATGAGTTCTCTCTCTGTCACCCAGCCTAGAGTGCAGTGCTGTGATCTCGGCTCATTGCAGCCTCCGTCTCCTGGGCCCAAGTGATCCTCCCACCTCAGTGTCCCAAGTAGCTGGGACAACAGGCTGCACCACCACACCCAGCTAATTTTTGTATTTTTAGTAGAGTCGGGGTTTTACCAGGTTGGCCAGGCTGGTAAACTCAAGTTGATCACACTCTGAGTCTGTCATCCTCGTGTGGTCCCCAATCTGCGCAGAGCTGACACTGCACAGGGCATCACTGACCGAGAAAAGCCACACAGGCCTGGCAGGTGCCAGAGAAATCTTTCTAATGTGAAAATACCACCTCATCAGCCTTGCTTAAGAGATTCCAGGGCCTGGCACGGTGGCTCATTCCTATAATCCCAGCACTTTGGGAGGCCGAGGCGGGTGGATCACCTGAGGTCAGGAGTTTGAGACCAGCCTGACCAACATGGAGAAACCCCACCTCTACTAAAAAAAAAATACAAAAATTAGCCAGGTGTGGTGGTACATGCCTGTAATCCCAGCTACTCAGGAGGCAGAGGCAAGAGAATCACCAGAACCCGGGAGGCAGAGGTTGTGGTGAGCTGAGATCGAGCCATTGCACTCCAGCCTGGGCAACCAGAGGAAAACTCCATCTCAAAAAAAAAAAAAAAGAGAGAAATTCCAGAGCTCCCTTTTGCCTTTAAGATCAACTGAAATGACAAAGTGTGGATTCCAGTGCCCTGCTGGGCAGGCTTCTGGTATGTGGAGCTCCTTCCTGTCCTCTGTGACGATTCTGCAGCTCCTGGAACCGGCAACATCTGTTTTCACCCTCAGGCCTCTTCCCACGGGGTTCTCTTTATCTAGTGTTGTTCCAGCTCCTACTGACAACACCCCCTGCCCAACCTGGCCAATTTCTATGAAAATCTGAGACGCATTTTATAGAAGTCAGCCCCTTGGGCAGGACTTGTTCCTAGCCAGAGCCGCAGCCAGTGATTCACAAGGCAGGTCTGCCCAGGATAGAACAGCCCAGGGCCACAGGGAGAAAAAGGCCAACTGTGGTTTTCCAGGTATGCACACACGAGTGTGAGCTGACTTATAGGGCTCCTTGGAGCTGCCAGAGGAGACTCCACAGGGGCAAAGCCGGCTCGTCACACCCTGGGCCTGAACCAACAGATACATCCATAATTAGAGCCAATGTGGTCACTGGGTTCCTGGCACTCTTCACTTCTCCCAGGGCAGGTTAGCGATTTAATCTCAATGGTGCCAGTTATAAGATGGTGACCTTGGGTAAATTTTTTTTTTTTTTGAGATGGCATCTCGCTCTGTCACCCAGGCTGGAGTGCAGTGGCACGATCTTGGCTCGCTGCAACCTCCACCTCCCAGGTTCAAGTGATTCACCTGCCTCAGCCTCCGGAGTAGCTGGGATTATATGCATGCACCACCACGCCCAGCTAATTTATTTATTTATTTATTTTTGTATTTTTAGTAAAGACAGGGTTTCTCCATGTTGGTCAGGCTGGTCTCGAACTCCTGACCTCAGGTGATCCTGCCCACCTCAGCCTCCCGAGGTGCTGGTATTACAGGCATGAGCTACCACGCCCAGCATAATTTTTTTTTTTTTTAGTAGAGACAGAGTTTCACCATGGTGGCCAAGCTGTCTCCAACTTTTGGCCTCAAGTGATCGCCCGCCTCCACCTGGAAAATGCTGGGGATCACAGGTGTGAGTGATCACAGCCAGCCATAAATTCTTTAATAATCTCAGTTTGTTTGTATTCGAAATGGGGGTAACAATCGCTACTGCCCAGGGCTGTGATGAGGCCTGAACAGGTGACCATGCACCCAGAATGCTCAATGGGTATTAATCATGGGTGCCTACCATCCAGACCATCCTTGTCTTTCTACCAGGAAATGATAATGTCCATGTCATGAATGAGTGGAATTAAATTTAATTATCAAACTAGACTGGGTGGGAGATGATCAGCCACAGCTCTCGCTCTCTGGGCCCACTTCATCTCGGTCATAGTACCCTCCCCCAATGGGCCTTGAATGACTCAGCTCATCCACTTGCTTGTCCTCATGGCCACCAGCATCTCTTGCCCTGGCCTCCTTATTGGCTCAGCGGGGCTCCCTGTCCCTGTCCCCACCCTTATCAGTCCATTCTCCTTACAGCCTGTGGTTGTCTAAAAACAAAAACAAAACGTAAAAAACCCACACCAAGCTGATTCTTTTACTTCCTGCTCATAACCCTCAACAACACTCTCTGCTCCTTAGGGAGAGGTTGTTTCCATATACCATGAAATTAGAATTGAAACCTCCTCCTCAATGCATCCACTGCAGTCTCCAAGACCTTGGATGCCCCCTGGCTCAGGCTGACTGCAGCTCTTTCTATCCCAGGGCCTTTGCATTTGAAGCTCACATTACCTGGAAGCTTATTCTCTGGGAAAGCCCTCTCCGGTCCCCCAAGAATAGAGGCGTCACTCCCATAGCACCATGGGACTCTGCTTTCTCATTCCTTCTGTCCGGGCTCCTTGATTGTATAATGATCTGATAAGGGCCTGTCCTTCCAGTCAGACAGGGGAGGAACAGTGTTTGTTCCTCCCCCCACTTCCCTAGCACAGGGCCCAGAACACATGACACACTCAAGAAATGTGGGTTGAGGCCGGGTATGGTGGCTCCCCTTGTAATCCCAGAACTTTCGGAGGCCAAGGTGGGAGGATTGTTTGAGCCTAGGAGTTCAAGACCACCCTGGACAACATAGCAAGACCCTGTCTTTACAAAAAAAAAATTAAAATTAGCAGGGCATAGACCAGGGGAGGTGGCTCATGCCTGTAATCCCAGCATTTTTGGAGGCCAAGGTGGGCAGATCATGAGGTCAGGAGATCGAGACCATCCTGGCCAACATGGTGAAACCCCGTCTCTACTAAAACACAAAAATTAGCTGGGCGTGGTGGCGCACGCCTGTAGTCCCAGCTACTCAGGAGGCTGAGGGGGGAGAATTGCTTGAACCCGGGAGGCGGAGCTTGCAGTGAGCCAAGATCACGCCACTGCACTCCAGCCTGGCACCTGGCGACAGAGCGAGACTCTGTCTCAAAAAAAAAAAAAAAAATTATCGGGGCATGATGATGCATGCCTGTAGTCTCAGCTACTCAGGAGGCTGACAAGGGCAGAATCCCTGCAGCCCAGGAGTTCGAGGCTGCAGTGACCCATGACTCACTGCACCACTGCAGCCTGGACAACAAAACAAGACTGTCTCTAAAAATAATAATAATTAAAAAAGAAGGCCCAGCGCGGTGGCTCACACCTACAATCCCAGCACCTTGGGAGGCTGTGGCGGGCGGATCACCTGAGGTCGGGAGTTTCAGACCAGTTCTGACCAACATGGAGAAACTCAATCTCTACTAAAAAAGCCAGAGGTGGCACATGCCTGAAATCCCAGCTACTCAGGAGGCTGAGGCAGGAGAATTGCTTGAACCAGGGAGGCAGAGGTTGCAGTGAGCCAAGATTGTGCCCATTGCACTCCAGCCTGGGCAACAAGAGCAAAACTCTGTCTCAAAAAAGAAAAAAAAAAAGAAAAAAGAAAGAAAAGAAATGTGTGTCGAACGCATGGAGGAATGAAAAAGGATAGTGCTACTTATAGGAATTCTTCTGTGAAGCCTTGTGTAAATAACCAAATTATTTTTGTGTAAAAATGGACTTTCCTGTATTATCCCATCTCTTCAACACAGTAAATCTGTTTTTTCCACGTCCCTTGTAAAGCTTTTTTTTTTTTTAAATTGCTGCATTCAAGGCACTTTCCTCGCATTAATTTTTTTCCCTGTTAAGTGGTTTTTACGACCACTTTGCTTTAAGAAAGAAGTGCCACTTGGTATTTAAAATATTCTCTCAGCTTCCTTGGTAAGATCTTCGGCAACCTTCCTACTGTTGATTGTAACCAGCGTGACTTGGAACACAATGTCACCCTTCCAGAACTCTTCTCAGACCTAGATAAAACTTACTCTGTGTCACCAGTTGGGGACAAGGTGTTTGGAAACAGTACCTTATGCAACAGAACTGCTGGAGGGCCGCCCCTCAGAGGCAAATGAAATAAAAATCATGGTGTGTGGAAAATGTGCCCTCAGAGTCCTAGGAACCAAAAATTTTAAAGCTTCTCTGCCAGTAATTCAGTTTTTATTTTATGTTTCTTGGAAAACTGAAGTGTTGTATTTACCACGTGTCACCTAATGCAGAAAGGGGGGGGAAAAGTGATACTGGCTAGTGAAGATTTCCATTTTAATGGCAGCCTGGTCCAAGCTGTTCTCTTTGCAACTGACTCCCCCTCTCCCCCCTCACCTGCCCCTGCTCCCCGCCCCTGCACAGCCTCCCTGGGGAGGGGTATTTCCTTTCAGTATGAAATCTGTCTTTTTGCTCGCTCATTTCTATGGGGAATGGCACATCCATGCAAAGTTGTTGGCTGCTCTTATTTTATTTCAAAAATGTGCTGGCCTCAGACACCTGAATTTTTCCTCGAATACTTTAAAGCAAATTATGTGGCGAAACCTCTCAGACCTGCTCTCACCAGAATTGCCTTTGAATGTTCGTATCTCAGAGCTTTATGTAACCTGACACAATTATCTGAAAAAGCTTGGGATCCAAAAGAAAGGTATTCTGAGCTAGGAATGAAGGTCAGAGCTGGGAAAGAAGTGCTCTCCGCTGCCTGGGGACTGGGTCACACTTCACTACGACAATGCCCAATTCACGTTCCAGAGAAAAAAAAGTAAGCCTCTAGCACGGTGACCAGTGGGTGCACTTGCCTCGTTTCTCTGAACAAGGAATCGCTTAATGAGGGCTCCCGGGGCATCACAAAGCCCTGGACCTGGCTGGTGGTTAAAAATATTTCAATAACCACCTCCAGCTTCTCTGGTCTTCCCAGGATGGAAGCAGGAGTGGCTTGGGCCCTTTAGGGGAATAACCCCCGGGCTGACTGCAAAAACCAACCCCGCTGGAGAGTTGGGGTCTCATGGCAGAGGTCAGTGCTGCAAATGGGGTATAGGTGGGGGTCTGGAATTCACATTTTCATACCAAGTGGTTGGTCTAGGTGATTTGATTCAAGCCGGGCCCAAGACTCCCCCGCCCCAGCCTGCTCCCAGACGGGGAAGGAGAGTGAGGACATTAACTGTAAGTACAGACCTAAAATTGGGGGCAACCAGGAGATGACCCTGCATTCTGGAAAGCCCTAGGGCCAAAAGCTCTTTTTCTCCTTCTTTGAGAAATATCAACCCTACTGGATATTTGCATACCAGCAGTGAGGGACCTCCATGGAGAAGAGGCACCACTCATAGGTGGTTGACTTTTCAAGGAATTCGCTGGAGAAAATTGTAGGAAAGGCTGTGAACAAAACCCCCTCCATCTGGTTTCAGTTTATTTAAAAAAACAACACACACAGGCCTCCGCATCAGCAATCAGAAGACAGCCGCAGTTTCCCCAGGGGGTGTATTGGCCACCAGGGGGTGGGGCTGAATTATGTATATGCAAATAAATTAAAACAGCCAGCCAACAGCAACTAATTTTTGTATCTTTTGCAATTATTCTGCCAAGAAAAGGCCTGAATGGGGGTGATGGAAGCTGTAAGGAGAAAAGCATTGGAATGAGTTTCAACAATCAAGTTGCCTTAATTCCAACGTTGAGAGACTTGTTTTTAATTGTGCAGCAAATAAAAAAAATTTGGTAGCCTTTCACCTAGGTATTGCCCATGGAATAATGCCAGCCTTGTAGGCTGAAGGCCAGGGGGCAATGTGGCCTGATGATTCTGAGGATTAGGAGCAGCTGTGTGATTGGACAGCTGTATGACCGAGGGCATGTCACTTAACCTCTCTGAGCCTATTTCCTTATGTATAGGATAAGGATAATGATAATACCTGCTTCATAGTGATGACGTGAGCATAGTAAATAAAGACCAAGCAAGCAAAGCACAAGGACTGGCATGCCACAGACACACAGTGAATGTGGAAAGGGAGTTATTAATAACTCAAAGCCACACTGGAGAATACAAGACAGATCCTAGAAGGATTTCATCCAGAGTCAATCCAGCCCTCCCCTCCAAGTCTCTCAGCTGGGGCTTGCTTTCCCCCTGGGACTGGTCCAGAAAGCCCTGCAGAGCATACTCAGAGTTTCCCAAACTCAAGGACCCTAATCCCCAAACATCTGCCTTTAATCCTGGAGACAGTAAAAGTCTGGACAAAGGTGCCAGACACAGGCTGAAAACACAAGTGATGCTCCTAGCTTTTTGTGTCTTACTGCCCCTTCTCTCTGGTAATTGGAGGGGAGGTTTCCTTCAGTTCCATAACCGAAGGGCCTGGTTTCCAGCTGCCCAGCCCAGATGAGACAGCTCTGAAAAATGGGGGGGTTTCCGTTCATGCCTAGGGTACTCGGAGGATGGTCAGCAACCTCCAGGGCTCCCACACTACAGGAGCAACGTGCTGGAGCCCACAGGTGTCCACCTGCCTCAGGGCTCAGCCTTTGCATGTTCAGGGGTGTCTCAAGTTCAGTTTGTTTGAACAGACCTCTACTCTGTCCCTCATCTGGATGCAGAAACAAGACTCCCAGCTTCAAAGATCACTTGAAGCTGGTAGTTCAAGACCAGCCTGGGCAACACAGTGAGATCCCTGTCTCTACAAAAAATTTAAAAAATAATAGCCAGTTGTGGTGGTAAGCACCTATAGTCCCAGCTACTATGGAGGCCTTAGATGGCAGGATCGCTCAAGCCCAGGAATTCAAGGCTGCAGTGAGCTGTGACTGTGCCACTGTGCTCCAGCCTGGGTGACAGAGCAAGACCCCATCTCTAACTAAAAGTAATAATAATAAAATAATAAAGTAATAATCATGGCTGGGTGTGGTGGCTCACACCTGTAATCCAAGCACTTTGGAGGCCAAGGCAGGTGGATCACCTGAGGTCGGGAGTTCAAGATCAGCCTGACCAACATGGTGAAACCCTGTCTTTAAAAAAAATCATAATCATAATCATAATCATAATAAAACCTAAGGCCAGGCGCTGTGGCTCACTTTGGGAGGCCAAGGCGGGTGATCACATGAGGTCTGCAGTTCAAGACCCACTGGACCAACATGGAGAAACCTTGTCTCTACTGAAAATACAACAATTAGCCAGGCGTGGTCGCAAATGCCTGTAATCCCAGCTACTCAGGAAGCCAAGGCACGAGAATCGCTGGAACCTGGGAGGCGGAGGTTGCAGTGAGCCGAGATGGCGCCATTGCACTCCAGCCTGGGCAACAAGAACAAAACTCTATCTCAAAAAAAAATTTTTTTTAAGTAATAATAATAATATAGTCAGCCTCCACTCTTCCCCAGATCCATTTCCTGGCCACCTGGGATAGGGGTCTCATTTGCTCAAAACCATTCCAAGCTCTCCTTTGCCCTCAGGATGAAATCTAAGATCCACAGGTGACAAATACAGCCCCGTATTAACACAGTGCTCAAGAGCCCAGACTGTGGGTTCACGTACACCTGAGTTTGAATCTTGGGGCTGGCCCAAGACTCCAATGCAAGTGGACTTGAGCTTGAGAGTTTGCATAATTTCCTTCACCTCTGGAAGCCTCAACTTCCTTGAATGTGAAAATGGTGATAATGACACCTACTATAAAGCTACGAGGAGGTATCTGCACCCAACCCAGGGCTTGGCACAGAGCAAGACATTTGGAGGCCAGTGCATGGCTTGAAGTGTGAGGATGCAGTGGGGCATGATGGCTGCCAGGACCAGCCTTGAACATGCTGAGGCTGAGGGGCCTACGTTTGTCCAAGGGAAAGTGTTCAGGGGCAGCTGGACATGCGGGCCTGTGGTCAAAGGGAGAGCTTGGCCAGAAAGCAAGCAGGGGAGGTCGCCAGCATGTGAGTAGAGAGATGAGCTCATGGTGCGGGGGAGGGCCAGGGGTGAGGCCTCCACAGTCAGAGCTTCACCCACAAGGAAGACAAGCTGGAGAGGCAGTGAGGTAGGAGGAAACCCGGCAGCCGTGGCTTCACAGGCACCCAAGGGAGACAGGGCTTGGGAAAGGAAAGAGAGGCCAGCAGGGCCGAGGCTTTGAAGAGGCCAAATTAGCTGAAGCCAGAGATGGGTCTATGGGATTTGGGGACTAGGGGGTTAGGAGGGGGAGCTGGTCCAGAGCAAAGGCGGGGAGGGGAGCATGGTGATGGTGATTATTGACAACTTTAGAGAAATGCAGCTGAGAACAGTAGGAGAAAACACAAGAGAGATGCTTTTTTTTAAAAAAAAAAAAAACAGAGCCTTGCTCTGTCACCCAGGCTGGAGAGCAACAGTGTGACCTCAGCTCACTGCAATCTTTGCCTCCTGGGTTCAAGAGATTCTCCTGCCTCAGTCTCACGAGTCTCATGAGCTGGGACTACAGGCGTGTGTCACCACATCCGGATAATTTTTGGATTTTTAGTAGAGGTGGGGTTTCACCATGTTGGCCAGGCTGGTCTTGAACTCTTGACCTTAGGTGATCCGCCTGCTTCGGTTTCCCAAAGTGCTGAGATTACAGGCATGAACCACCGCGCCCAGCCACAAGAGAAATGTTGTGGAAAGGGATAGGGGCTTGAGGTTCCCAATGGGTGAGGCTAGCGCCAGTACACTGCTGCTGGGGACAGTGGTCAGTTGCTACATCTATGGTGCCCAGGACAGGGCCCAGCACACAGTAGGAACTCAATGCAAGTTTGCTGTCTTTGAGGCCAGGGAGCAATGGGGTCTAGGACCCTGGCTGCTGGCAGGAAGAGGGCCCTCTGCCATTGTGCCAAGAGTAGGCATGGTGGAGGTGAAGGCGTGAAGCAGAGTGCAGGGCGGGGGCTCCGTGGGACACTACAGCCTCTGAGCTACAGAGGGAGGAAGAGGTGACAAGTGAGTGCTGAGT
The DNA here is from genome assembly GCA_036589455.1 of Ateles fusciceps. Lineage (NCBI taxonomy): Eukaryota > Metazoa > Chordata > Mammalia > Primates > Atelidae > Ateles > Ateles fusciceps. Next base: position 22,513,792 of record JAZHEH010003205.1, on the reverse strand, counting down.
GCCCTGTTCCAGGAACCCAAATACAGTCAAAGGACAGAGTGTGAGGGCTCCTGGAGTCTGCCACTTGGTATCCCCTACTTTAGACATGTGTTCCCCGCTCCTCAATCCAGCAGCCGGTCAGTTACCCTGCCTTTATCTCCTTCAGAGCCGTGCTCTCCCTACAAGACCAGCAGAGGATGCCAGTGAGCTGCTGGACTGTGCTGGAGGAGACCAGAGCCAGCCTGCCAGGCTCTCACCCACCCCTCTGTCCTCCAGAGCCTGGGGCGTGCTAAGGGTTTGGTTAACCAGGTTTCTGACCAAGGAGGGTTGGAGGCTGGGACAAAGGACTAAGGGAGGTTGTGGGCTGAGGGCTTAGGGGCGAGTGGCTCAGGGGCTCTGCTCCTGGTCACCCTTCATTTCTCTGCCCTGCCAGGCTTTTTCTCCTGCCCATTTCCCCCTCTCCCCTTCTCTTCCCTGGAGGCACCTGACAGCCTAGACTCCTGGTTCTGGCAGAGGCTGGTTTTCTGCCCCTAGGCAGGCACGACCTGGCACCAGGCCTCAGACAGGGCTGGGGCAGCTCCTCCCAGACATGACTGCCCTAACCACCTTGTACTTCTAGAACATCTCCACCTAATAAGGGATCAGGGGTCAGCGGCTGAGGAGGCCACAGGAGCTGGAGCATAGGTCCTGGGAAGGAGGAGGCCTGGGCTGGGACGTGGATGAATGGGTGGGGGGTAGTTTATATAAAAATGTGGCAGATGGTCCAGTCCCACCAAGACCCAAATCCCATAAGACTAAATGGCTCTGCCTGAAGTGGCATGAGGTTCCGGAAGCTGAGCCGGAACACCCCTTTCCTCATCCTAACCACGCGATACTCTTCAGCCAAATGCAAATCCCTACATCGCCTCCTGGCAAGTCTCCCTCCCCCTCGGTGGCCTTCATGGTTCCCCTCCCAGGACAGCGTAGGACCCTGCTTCTGTCTCTGTCCTTATCTTGCCTTCCTGCCCCATCCCCCCTACTCTTCAACTCCTGCTCTAGCAAGTGCTGGTTCTGTGTCGCCTTGAACTTGAAAGCTCCCCCAGGACTCTCATCCCAGCTTCTGTTCCCTTCTCCCACTTCCAAGGGGAAGGCTTTAATGGACTGAGGCTGGAGAAACCACAGCCAGACTCTTGGTGGGGGCGGCTAAGCTGGGGGGTCCGGCCAATCCAAGCTCTACAGCTCAAATCAGGAAGTCAGGCCAGGGACGCTGTGTCTGCCTCCAAGCCTGGGCCATACATTCACCGCAACAGGAATCAGTGACCTTGGAAAAGGATGTTTCCCTGAGCTTCTAGAGTCAGGATGACCCAGACCAAAGGACAGAGAGTTACCAGAAACACACACAACGCACACAAATGTACTCACTTGCACACACAGGGTCATGGCATAGGGAGTGACACAACCAAATGGCTTGGACAAGCCATGGAGTCCCATGGACACAAGTGTTTACAAACACAGGCACGCAAGGTCGTGTACCCAAGGTCAGGCACACACACACCCTCCTCATTCAAGTCTTGCCTCCCAGGGCCAGGGCTCGCCTGTCATCTGTCCTTAGGAGGACAGATAGGTGAAGGCACAGGAGTGGGTGGGTCTGGGCAAAATGGGTCCTCCACCCAGAACCTCTTCCTTTAGGTGGGTCTGGCTCCCAGCCCCCCACACCCCCCATATTTCCCTGGCTCACCAGGGGGCTGAGTCTGGTGGCAGAGAGGGCTTTGGAGGAGGCATTGCTCTGAAACCCTGGCAGAACCTGGGCACCTAAAGAGAATGAGCAACAGGGATAGGAGGTGTAACAAAGAGTTCACAATCTCCCAGGACCTTGAGAGGGCAGGGATGAAGCACTGAGCAAGGCCTGGAGGCCCATGGGAAGCAGGGACCCCTCTGCCATGGGCACACCTACTCCTCTCAGAATCACGCCTGCCGCCAGGTACTGGCACCAACTCCCAGTGCCTGGCAGAGCCCTGGCATGGATGCTAGGCACAAGGTGTCAGACACGAGGGTGGGCAGGGTGGGGGCCACTGGCCCACACACAAGCATGGAGACCTTCACACAGGCAGGCAGAAAAATCCACCCACACTCGTATCACTTATTTTACCCCCTGGGGGTGCAGGTGTGCAAGGCAGAGACCACCCTATCCTAGAGGCTGCCTTCATGATGCCCCACTGGTCTGGCTTTTGAGGCTAGCAGGGGTGGGGCATAGGTAATGGGAGACCTAGGTACTTCCTCTGACACCCTACCCCCCCCACGGACCCCCACACACATACATTTGTGAGGCAAGATGTCGGGTTGTGCGTCCTCAGAGGTAAGCCCTGGAAGGAAAGGGAAAGACGGGACACAGTCTCCAAGAACCGGGAGCGGTCGTCCTGCTTCCCCCGCCAGCCCCTGCCCCAGACGGGTTTTGTGGCCGCGAGCTGCTCTGGAGTGAGCGCGCCTTAGGGTATGTGCACCAGGGACCTAGCGCCGCGCACCACGTGGGAGTGCGGCGCGTGTGAACGCGGGCGGCAGCGGCAGCGGGGACCGGGTGAGCACCGGCTGGTTCCCCGCGGTGTTCCTGCAGGCTTGGCGGCCGCGGCGGTGCGATCAGCAAACGGCACCGGGATGCCAGTTGTGCGTGTCCTCAGGTGTGCCGACCAAGTGTGAGCGGCATGTGCTCACCTGAGCGCTGCGGCTTGGCGGCCCCAGGCGAGTGGGTGGGGGCGCGGCGGGGAGCGGAGGCCGGGCACCCGGGCTGGACCAACTGGCCCTCTCCCTGGCAAAGCCCGCGGCCAGGCGGCTCCTCGAGCGCAGCAACTTTGGGACTTCGTTCCGGCTTCTTCCAAATCGAATCTGGTCGAGGGGGAGAGGCTGGGGGTGGGAGGGCACCTGCCCTGCGGGGGGTGCTGGGAGAGAAGTGGAGGAAAGCCCCACCCCCTCCGCGCCCGCGCCCCGCCCTCTCCCCCGCCCCCAGGACTCTTTATAAACTCGGCCCGAGGGCTAGAGGAGAAAGCCAGTGTCCTCTCCCGCGCCCCAGGCCGGTGTTTCCCCCGCACTCTGCGTCCCGGCCCCGACTCTCTCTCAGCTTCCCGGCCCGGCCCGGCCCTCCCCGCCCCGCCCCGCCCCAGCCCGCCGGGCCGCCATGGAGCGCTGGCTTTGGCCGTCGGGCGGCGCCTGGCTGCTGGTGGCTGCCCGTGCGCTGCTGCAGCTGCTGCGCTCAGACCTGCGTCTGGGCCGCCCGCTGCTGGCGGCGCTGGCGCTGCTGGCCGCGCTCGACTGGCTGTGCCAGCGCCTGCTGCCCCCGCTGGCCACACTCGCCGTGCTAGCCACCGCCGGCTGGATCGCGTTGTCCCTCCTGGCGCGCCCGCAGCGCCTGCCGGTGGCCACTCGCGCGGTGCTCATCACCGGTGAGTGCGCGGGGCGCGGAGCGCGGGGACTCCAGGCTCGAGGGCGGGACTGGACACTACAGGACTGACTCTGCATGGGCATGGCCAAGGCGGGTTCCCCAGCGCAAGATTGGGAGAGTTCTCCTCCCCTGGGTGCAGGGAGTGAGCCAAGTAGGGAGCGCCGGGCACCTCCCCCAAGCCCGGGTTCACTACCTGCTGCTGCGGGGAATGTTGGAGGGAAAGTGAAGCAGGGAACCGGCAGGTTAGAGAGGTAACTGACTGGCGGCTGAGAAAAGGGAGCCTCCTGGAGTTTGCGACTTTATGCCATGCCCTTTCCCAAGAGAACAGTATCAGGGGGCTTCAGAGGCCTTAAGAAGGGAGGATCGTTACCCCTTGAACTCTGCCTGATGCCCCCACCTGAGACACCCCATCTCCCATTCCCTGGGGCCAGAGGGAAGAGCTTAGATGGGGAACTTCCCTACCCCACCCATCCCCCCACTGGCTGGACCCCTTGGGGTTGAGAAAAGCTTGAGGTCACCATGAGGGGCAACTGGACATTCAGCGGTCTGTCTAGCCACCCACTGCCAAACTGCTGAGGCAGCAGTTTGGAGCCTGCATCCGACACCCCACCCCAAGCCCTCCTGGTCCTCAGTGCCCAGGAAGGAGCTCTTGGAAAGCTGGGCTCAGGTGCCTCTGGCCGCCTGGCTGAGCTCCTTTGTCTGGAGCAGGGAATAAATCTGTCACCAGCAGGAGGGGAGGGGAAGGGGGGCTGGAGGCCAGGCCGGAAGTGGGGGAGGGGGAGAAAGGCCAGGGGGCACTGACTCCATTGCATGGGGGAGGGGCAGCCGGGTCTCTCCCCCCAACACCCATGGCTTTGGACAGGTGCTCTGGGCTCTGTCCTTGCACTGGGCCTTGGCTGAGGCAGCCAGCAACCTGGCTTCTCAGAGACCTCGGTCTAGTAGGGGCCCTGTGTGATCAGATGGGGCTGGGAGAACTTTCTGGAGGAGGAAATCCTTGAGTGGGGCTTTGGAGGATGAGTGGAGATAAGTGGAACATGAAAGGTATCTTGGATCAGAGAAAGGATGTGAGACAAAGGCTTAAGGCAGGAGTACACATGGCCTCTTTAGTGGACAGCCAGTCTAGCTGTCGGGGCGGGGAGGGGGGGGACATGAGGTGGTTTCCTTGGGAGGGGCCATGAATCAGGTAAGAAGCTAGACTGCTGAGGCAGAGTAGGGGGAAGGAGGCACAAGGGCCGTACACTCCAGCAAAGATGGTAGAGATGGGGCAGTGTTTGGGCTGGACAGGAGAGACCCAGGTTCCAGGAGCAGTTTGAAGCCTCAGGGGATCCCCAGTTTCTGGGATTTGAGGAAGGAAAGCCAACAGACACCGCTGGTATGAAGCAGGGGCCAGGATGTGGGCTCTGCCTCTGGGGACAGGGCAGATCCCCTCCTGCTTTCTTAATTTGTGAGCCACCTCAACAGGACCCAGGCCATCTGCAGGTACTAGAGACCTACCCGGGCGGTCTTTCCTGAGATCTCACCTCAGGCCTTTGTGCTGCTGCTGTTGCTTCTGGCCTTGAGCCTGAGAAAGAGGTGAGAGGAGGGATGCTTTCTCTGACTTGGGGGTCCCCCAATCTCTGGTTGCAAAGCTGGGGTTGGGGGAGAGAGGACCACCAACCTGCCCTGTACAAGCATCGGGAGGTCTCCAAGCTTCCCAGGGCCTGAACACTCGGGGGCTGTCTCTCAACACCTGGCTGCAAGATAAGTAGGTGACCAGACTCGGCCCCACCTGCCAAAAACACCGTGTCTTAGGCCTGCCCGAGCTGCTACTCCCCCCTGCCCTAAGAATGCTCGGAAAACCTCTTGCCGAGGCTACTCCTGGAGCTCAGCCGCGGGGTCAGGGTTTGGGCCGAGGATCAGGTGCCTGTGTGCATGCAGGTGCACATGTATGCACCAATGGGTGGTAGGAGTTGAGCCCATTGTGAGAACATCCAGCCAGGCTGGAAGTATGTACAGGTATCTGAGTGTGTGGATGTAAGCAAGAGGGTGTGCAAGATGTGGGTGACTGTGTTGGGACCACAGAGTGGAGGCCTGTGGTCAGCTCAGGTCAGAACTGGGAAGTCCATTTCCCTTGGGAGGGCCTGTCTGCTCTGAGAGGGACCTGCATGCAAGTGCACTCATGCATGCGTGTGTGTACACACACACACACACACACACACACACACACACACACACACACAGAGCTTGCCTACCTCCCCAAGGCCAACTTGCCTGGGAAGGACCCATTGTCAGCATGGGCTGGAGCCGCACAAAGCCCTGCTCAAAGCCCCCTGCCCAGTGCTGTTCTCGGTAGAGGGAATGTAGCTGAGATGGGGAGACAGTAATGAGGGGTCCAGGAATAAGGAAGAAGAGTTGCTTTGCAGCTTCTGTTTCAGAAAGGGGTGGGGGTTGAGGGGTGGGGTTGAGGGTCAGGGGTGGGAGCAGCGGGGCAGGGGCAGAAAGCCTACCACCTCACTAGCCTTTCCCCTTCCCCTCACTGGCTGCCCATGGAGCCAGGATCAGCGTGGGAACAATCAAGGAGGCAGGGGCTTATCAGTACTACAGACCCCTACACTGGCTCTGCCTGGTGGTTCTTCTCTCCACATACCAAAGGCAGAAATTAAACCTCCAAGAGTGATAACTGACCTTGGTCACACTTGGCGAGTGTGGGAAAGGATTTAAATGTAGGTCTGTTCTCTTCTCCATCCATCATGATCGCTATTCTGGAGGCAAGTAGTCTGGGACTTAGAAAACACCCCCTGTTGCCACTGATTGGAATTCCAAGGGTCTGGGTGAAGTGGGGGATGGGCCTCCAGCTTGTCTCCAGCCTGAATAAATAGTAGAGGGTGTTGAGGCTGGGAAGGGAGGTGGGGCTCAGGTTGTATGGGTCCTGACTCAGGGAGCTTGGGCTTCATTCTGAGGACTGTGGGCAGCCTTGGAAAGGTGTGCACCACAGAGGGGTATTGTCATTTTTGGAACGATCCCTCTGGCTGCTTAAGTAGAGAAGGGCTTCAAGAGGGCAGGAAGGGACAGGACTAGAGAAGGGGCTGCTTCAGACTCCAGATTAAGGGAAGAGAGGCCTGGCAGTCAGAAAGGAAGAGAAGCCAGATATGGTGGCTCACACTTGCAATCCCAGCACTTTTAAGAGGCCAAGGTGGGAGGATCGCTTAAGCCTAGGAGTTCAAAACCAGCTTGGGCAACACAGTGAGACTCCCATCTCTGCAAAAAAAATTTAAGAACCAGCCAGGCGTGGTGACACATGCCTGTAGTCCCAGCTACTTAGGAGACAGAGGAGGGAGGACTGCTTGGGCCCAGGAGGAGGTAAGATCACACCACTGCACTCCAGCCTGGGCAACAGAGCGAGACCCTGTCTCAAAAAAAAAAAAAAAAAAAAGAGAGAGAGAGAAAGAAAGGAAGGGAGGCTCTGTGCTCTGTACTAATACTGTGCCTGTGAGCTGTGGCCTAAAATCAAGCAAGCAGAACCATATTGGGGCCTGGGACTGTCCCTGACTTGACCTGCATGAATTTGGGAAGCAACTTAGCATTACTAGGCCTCAGTTTCCTCCTCTGTAAGCCACGTTGATGGGGTAGCCATGGGGGAGTCAGGCAGATGACAGCTGTCACAGAGTTGGTGCCCAGCGTTCAGCTAGAGAGGCAAAGCCTGTCAGAGATGGGCCTAGGGAGGGAGTTAGGGTTGCTGATTGCGGGTGGCTTGGGTGTGCAGGGCAACACAGTGAGAGGCAGGGGCCTGGATCCCATCCAGACCCTGGTGATTCTGGGTTGTCTCAGGCTGGGCTGGGCCACAGTGGAGTTCACTGACTGCCTGCCCTGGCCAGGCTGTGACTCTGGTTTTGGCAAGGAGGCGGCCAAGAAACTGGACTCCATGGGCTTCACGGTGCTGGCCACTGTAATGGAGTTGAACAGCCCCGGTGCCATCGAGCTGCGTACCTGCTGCTCCCCCTCGCCTAAGGCTGCTGCAGTTGGACCTGACCAAATCAGCAGACATTAGCCACGTGCTAGAGTTCACCAAGGCCCACACCACCAGCACTGGTCAGTGGCAAGTGTCCACCAGGAAAGGGCATGGCCGGGTGGTGGAAAGGACACGGGGCGGAGGGACTGGAGGTTTGCTCTTGGGCTGACCTGAGGCTTCCCTCCTCTGCTCTGTGACTCCAGGCCTGTGGGGTCTGGTCAACAATGCAGGCCTCAATGAAGTAGTTGCCGATGTGGAGCTGTCTCCAGTGGCCACTTTCCGCAGCTGCATGGAGGTGAATTTCTTTGGCGCACTTGAGCTGACCAAGGGCCTCCTGCCCCTGCTGCGCAGCTCAAGGGGCCGCATCGTGACTGTGGGCAGCCCAGCGGGTGAGTGCCCTCCCCACAGGAGCAAAAAGGAGCCCCCTGGGGTGGTGGAGGGCTCAGGGAGCCCCTTGCCAAGGCTGAGCTGCCCCACTCCCAATCCATCCACAGGGGACATGCCATATCCATGCTTGGGGGCCTATGGAACCTCCAAGGCAGCCGTGGCACTGCTCATGGACATATTCAGCTGTGAACTGCTTCCCTGGGGGGTCAAGGTCAGCACCATCCAGCCTGGCTGCTTCAGGACAGGTAGGAATCAGGGCTGGGGGTGGGATGGGGATAGGGAACAGAGCTGGAAATGGTCTTACGGGGCGGGGCGGGGGCAGGGTCAGGTCTGATGAATGGGCGTGGCTTTGGTTGGGTATGTGGTTTTGGCTGGAGACCTGGCTCGTGTTAAATAGATCTAACTGGCTTTGGCTCCCCTAGCTGACCCCACTCTGACCTTGCCACTCCTTCCCCCAGAGTCAGTAAAAGACGTGGGTCGCTGGGAGCGGCGTAAGCAATTGCTGCTGGCCAGTCTGCCCCAAGAGCTGCTGCAGGCCTACGGCAAGGACTACATTGAGCACTTGAACAAGCAGTTCCTGCGTTCCCTACGCCTGGCCATGCCCGACCTCAGCCCAGTTGTAGATGACATCATAGATGCGCTGCTGGCAGCTCAGCCCCGCCGCCGCTATTACCCCGGCCAGGGCGTGGGGCTCATGTACTTCATCCACTACTACCTGCCTGAGGGCCTGCGGCGCCGCTTCCTGCAGACCTTCTTCATCAGTCACTGTCTGCCTCAAGCACTGCAGCCTGGCCAGCCTGGCGCTACGCCACTGCAGGACCCAGCCCGGGATCCAAACCTGAGCCCAGGCCCTTCCCCAGCAGTGGCTCAGTAAGCCGTGTGCACATGTGGCCCAGCCACTGCAGCACGAGGCTCCATGAGCCCTTGGCTCTCCCCCAAAAACCCTGAGCATATTATGATCCCCCAAGTCTGTCCTGGACCCTCGCCTAAAGAATCCCACCCCTACCCAGCACCCACTGCCAATGCCCAATCCAGGCCCGGTGAGGCCAAGGTTTCCCAGTGAGCCTCTGCACTTCTCCACTGCCCAAACAGACCCTCCTGGCACAACGCTCTACCCTGCAGCTTGGAGAACTCTGCTGGATGGGAGTCTCATGCAAGACTTCACTGCAGCCTTTCACAGGACTCTGTAGATAGTGTGTCTGCAAACTAAGGAGTGACTGGGTGGGTTGGGGACCCCCTCAGGATTGTTTCTCAGCACCAGTGCCTCAATGCTGCAATTGAGGGCTAAATCCCAACTGTCTCTTGACTGGCTCAAGAATTAGGGCCCCAATTACCCACCCCCAAGCCACAGGGAAGCACTTACTCTACTTTCCAATTGCGACATTTTAAATGAAGACAAATTTTTATTTCTTCTAGAATGAGGCAGATGCTATGTTTTGAGGGAGTGACTGGCTGGCTGGCTGAGTGATACGGTGTGGCCGTGTGACAGGGTGGCAACTCCTGGGGCTCAGCATGGGGGCTGGGACTCCCCTGGTAGACTGTGGTTCACACCTCCCCCCTCCTCCACTGACCTCAGGCAAATCATTTAAGATCATGGGTTTCCTCCCAGTGAAGTGGGGGGCAATGACCCTAATCCCAATTGCTCCCTCCAGGGCCAGCACCCAGCTCCCCCAGGCCTGTATGCATCTGAGCCTCCAGCAGAGGAAGGAGCTATCTTCCTGGGACTTCCCAACCCTGAAGAATCTGGGCTGCCAACTGAGGGAGGGAGGTGGAGGCTTAGGCAGGGGTACTTAGCAAGGTGGGGTCTCGAGGGAAGTTAGGAGTCATGGAGAGGTACTAGGACCTAAAGGAGACAGCAGACAGTTGGGCTTAGAGAGGGCAGTTTTATTGTCTCAGAAGGGCAGGGCTGAGGGAGGGAGTGAGGAGTAACATCCCCCAGGCCCCAAGGACACACACACTATCCTTCCCATGGGCCATGGCTCTGGAAGTGACCCACAGAGGCGAGAGGAGGCTCGCACTGCCCCCAGGGTTCTCAGGCTAGGGAGGAACATGAAAGTGACCACATGCTTCTTAGACATGTCATCGGCTGTAAACACAGGGCTGAGGGGGCCTCCTTGCTCTGGAGGGGGTATTGGTCCATCCTCGGTGGGGGCTGCCCAGCCCCTCTTCAGGCCTACAGTCTCCAAGAGGGTTAGGGGAACTGGGCAGCTGCTAGGACAGTGTGCTACACCCTGGGCAGGAAGGTGAGCCACAGGTTTGCCACAGACCACACACACACACACAGTGCAACTGAGAGCCTTGGGCCAGGATGCTAGAAGATAGGGATGTAGTTGTCGATCTTGGCACGGTGGCGCTGGGCGATGCACTCAGCGATCCACACAATGTTGCGACACTCCTGCTCCTTGAGCTTCACAAAGGCATAGAAGACACCAAAGTGGAACTGGTTCAGGAAGGCCAACTTGTTCAGCTTCACCTGTAGACACAGGCAGATGTAGTGCCCAGGTGGCCATGGCCACAGAGTCAGGTCTAAACCACCAGGTTGGCCTCCCTCTGACAAGCAGGCCCCACAGACTCACCTCATGCTCAAAGAATCGGTCCTCCAGCGTCTTGTCTCCGGGGTTGCTACCTGCACCCTCGAAGAGCAGCTTATACTCCTGGCCAGGAGGGTAGGAGGGAGCACGAGCATGAGGGTGCTGGGTGGGGGTGCTCAGTGACAACACACCCACCCACCGTCCTGCCAGCCAGGGCACTCACCGGATAGTAATCGGCCACGTTTTTGACCTGCTCATAGTCATCAGCTCGAGCCAGCTGTGCCAGGCCCTCAGGGTAGAGCCGCCCACAGTGTGGAAAGAGCTTGGCACGGTCCTCTTTGGACAGCTCTGTGCCGAAAGAATTGATGGTGATGATGAAGGCGCGGCGGTCTTGCTTCAAACTGTGGAGCCGGTGCACAGGCAAGGAGAGAGGGAGGAAGAAGGAGGCAGTAGCTAGTCAGCTGGCAGAGCCTCCCCCAGGCCAGGGCTAGCGGGCACCAGCAGGCAGGAGGGCAGGCAGGCACTCACCTCTAGGATGGGGCACATGGCATCGGCTGTAGTCCCGCCCAGTAGGGTGCAGAACTTGTAGAAGGACTCCAGGTAGGCCTGTGCAGAGCATGGAGCTTGCTCAGCACAGGCAAGGAGGCTCTGGAGCTCCCTCCTCCCCTCCCCAGCCCTTTTCAAGGTGGATACAAACACACCCACGGATGGGCCAGGGCAGCCCTTATGGCAAAGCCCATGGAACACTTCTGTGAATCAGCCAAGTGGCAGCTGCCTACAGCCTCCCCACCCAGGAGTGCCAGGGAAGGGCCCAGCTGACTGTCTGCTTCAGGCTGCAGTCTCCTTCACCCTCTCATCTCACAGAAGGCCAGGCTTGCAGGGATCTTCTGACGTCCCCCCTGCTGCTCTGCCTTCCTTTTCCCCAAATCTTTCCAAACCTCCCCCTTCCTCAGCCTCAGAAAACAAGGTGCAGCCGAGCGCGGTGGCTCACACCTGTAATCCCAGCAGTTTGGGAAGCCGACCAAGGTGGATGGATCATGAGGTCAGGAGTTCAAGACCAGCCTGGCCAAGATGGTCAAACCCCGTCTCTACTAAAAATACAAAAAAATTAGCCGGGCGTGATGGCAGTCACCTGTAATCCCAGCTACTTGGGAGGCTGAAGCAGAGAACTGCTTGAACCCAGGAGGCAGAGGTTGCAGTGAGCCAAGATCGCACCACTGCACTCCAGCCTGGGTGACACAGCGACACTCCATCTCAAAACAAACAAAAAAACAGGTGTCCGTGGGCTGGTGAGGGAAGGTCACGCCTGAGAGTCCACAGGGATGGAGGGAACTGAGTGCCTCAGGCCCTCTCTGCACCCTCCCTTACAGAACACCTCCTCCTACCATCCTCCAGGCAGCCCCTCCAACACAGCAGGAACCAAATTGTCAGCCCAGTTCCTGCTGAGGGATTGTTATTGCCTACACAGACGTCAGCTGGGCACAGTACAATGGCGGGCACATGGGCTGCCGACAGGAACAAGCACTTCCTACCCAAGCAAATTGGATCTGCTGGGCATGAGGAAAGAAGAGGTCAGCCCAGGCCCCAGGTCCCTCCCAACGCTAACTCACAAAAGCAGCCAGGCTTCCTCCCAACACCTCTCCATGCCAAGGAAGGTGGATGATTTTACAGGCCCCATGGGGAGCTCCCTTGTAATGGCCACCCTTCACTGAGAGCTCCCTGGTCCCATCTGCTGGCAAGGGCTCAGAGACTGGCTCCACAGGCTAGAGACTATACTTCCAGGTTGCAAGCAAGGGCTGGATGGCATGGAAAGCTTTTCAACTGAGGTCTGACCTCCAAAGTGTGGAGACCTTTCCACCAACCACCAGCTAACTTGGGCTCAGGCTCTGCTGCTCCAAGAGAGATGAGATGAGACCCAGGAGTCCGTGAGCCCAGGCATGCCCTGGCCAGCAATGCTGGACAAGCCCAACTCAGGGGGAAGGCCTAGAGGGACCTCTGGGATCACAGGAAATAAAAATCTAGGACAGGTCAGGGAGTAAGAAGCCTAGGAGAGAGAGTTGACCTCAACACAGAGGATCCCAGGAATCAGAGGACCTGAGTGGCAGAGACAGCTGCCAACTCCTCCCATGGCTTCGTGGTACCTTTCAGTCCCTCTAGGGGTCTGTCCCCAGCCACCTCCTTCCCTGTAGCCAGCCAAGCTGGCTATATAAAAAATCCTAAGGCCTGCCCCATTGGGGCCTGCACTTCCTATCTGTTGGGGAAGTCACCAACCAGGTCTTGGGATCCATGCCTTGCTACCCACCCAATTGCTTAGCCAATGTGTACCAATCCCAGGAGAGGCTGACCCCGGGGTCAGTGAGGCTGGTGGAACTCTCCTCTGGAGGCTAGGGCAGCTAAAGAAACTGGCAAGATCCCAGCAACCCAGGTACCAAGGTCACCTTCCCACCCCCGCCCTGTCCCCTGCAGTCTGCCAGTCCACGGCTGCTGCACCAGCTGCCTACTGTTCCCACCCGCTGGGCGGCTGAGGGTCCACCTAATCTCCCATCTGTGGCCACCGGGCTGGGACATCGCCTGATGGGCTGGCAGTCCTGGCGCAACACCCACAGCATTGGGTCTGTGTTTACGAGCTAGTGCCTGGGCAGCCCTCGCCAGCAACTCCAGCTAGAACCAGTCAGCGCCGGCGAGGGTGCGGTTGAGGCTGGGGGACAGCTGCACCCCTCAACCTGTCTCAGGGCAAGAAACCTGGCAACAGACCAGCTAGGCGCATGCACGCACATATGTACGTACACACACACACACACAGACGTGCTCTCAGCTAACTGGCTGGCCTGCGCCCTATTAGCAGAATGGGTGAGAGCATTCACTTTTGCAAACAGGCTGAGCCAGGTGTGATCCCTGGTGCTGCCAGCGACTTATTATGTGGCTTTAGGCAACCCACCCTACTTCTCTGAGCCTTTGGTTTCCTCATTTTCACCTGAGGATAATGACACTTTCCCAGTTCCAGAGGACTAAAGAAGCTGATGATATTCTTACCTCTGGTCTCAGGCCCTCTAATCCGCTCTTCACGTTGTGGCTAGAAGGGGCTTTCTGAGCAGACTCTGCTCTATTGGAAACCTCCATTGGCTGATCCTACCCACGGGACTTCATTCAAACTTCTGGCCTTACATTCAAAGCCCTGGGTAACTTGATCCCATGCCTGCCTCTTCTTCTAGACCCCTCTCCTGTCCATCTGGAATGTGTCCTTCCACAGCAAACTGCCTCCCACTTGGCCCATGTTCCATGCTTTCCTTCTGCACATGCTGGTCTCTTGCCTACACCACTGCAACCTCCAGGCAGGCCCCTCCCCTAGCACCAGACCCTCACTGTGCTCTGGCCCAAGCCCCTGCAGGGAGACTGGAGGGCCTGGGCTCAGCCTGCAGCTGAATGTCAGCCAGCTCGCTCCAACCAGGGCAGGAGAGGACTCTCACCCAATAGACAGGTGAGGTCAGCAGGTACCTTGGCCAGGGCCATCCTCAGCCCTTCTTTGGGATGTTCCTGCCTACAGCCCGTCTAGGGTCCTGGTGCTATAGCTCAGTGCCTCACTACAGCCAGAGTGCAGTCTATCCCAAACACCCCTAACCTAGCTGGTCTCGGGCTCTTTTTTCTTTTTTTCATTTTTAAACCTTCCTCTCCTCTCTGGTCCCCTGGCTCTTTATTCTCTCTGGGCCAGGGTAGTGCTGACCCAGAAATCTTGAGCCCACCTTCTATCCCCCGGGGTTGCCCAGTCTATGCTATAGCCTGGTGGGAAGCAAGAGGCAGGTAGGGGATAAGGACAGTGGGAAGTAGTACTGACTCCAAGCTTGGGAACCTACAAGGGACATGAGGACCCGGCTATGCCTCGCTGCGTCCCCTCCCCCCACCATAACTGAGCACACTGTTGCCTTTGCTCAAGTGCCTGTCCTTACTGGCAATAGCTTAGGTAGGGCGGTTCCAGGAGCTACGACCTGGGTGATGGCCCATGACCCTCCTGGATTCGAGGGGGAGCGGCCGTTCAGGAGCCAGCTCTAACAAGCCAGCGGTAGAGCACCAGCCACTCCTGCTGATCTTATCTGAGCCTGCCACAGGCACTATAGGATGGAGAACCTGTTCCACACAGCCTTGTGCCCAGCATGGGAGCCAGAGAGTAAGCAGATAAGCCACCGGGATAAGAGCCTGGAGTATCTGCGTCCTGTCCCAGTACGTCTCACATAAATCACTGCCCCACCACTTCCCACAGCACCACCCATTGGCAGGCCAATCCCCCACCGCTTGTGTGGGGCATTACCTTGTAGAGGGTATTGCGGATGATCTCGATGTTCATCTCATCAAGGTCTTGCTCTGAAATGCAGTCCTGGAAAAAAGCCGCTGGGGGAGGAAAGACATGGTGTGAGGGGTGGGCAGGTGGCCTAGGCCAGAATCCTGATGTTCAACTTCCCTACAGGGCACAGAGGGCCCGTGCCACAAGGCCCACAGGGCTGGGTATCGAGGGGTCCCCAGCCTGGGGTACTGCCTTGGAAGTGGCAGAAGCAATGCTCTGGGCCATGCACACTGACCTGGGCTTCTCCTGCCTCCTTGCTCCTAAAATTGATTTATAAAGGAGGCGGCTAGCCATAACATGATCTAATCACTGCTGGGCAGACCCAAGCTCAGACCTTGCCAAAGACAGGCTTGCATAAGAGGCCGTGACATTCTCCCCTTCTGGAGGGGCAGCCGTGGATTCGGGGCCTGACGCCTACTTCTCTACATCCCCCAGAAGGCCTGGCACCCACACTTGGAAAACCAGCCTCCTCCTTAGGACAAGGAATGAGCCCAACAGCAGGGAGGGCATGGACCAGTGACCCAGAGCCCACTGTGGGGTTGGAAAGAAAGGCCAGAGCAGGATAGAGCACCCCCATCCCCCCAAGAGGGTCTGCAGACTCACTGGTCTATCTCTTCTTTAAAGACTGAGAAACTGAAGAAGCCACAAACAGCCCAGAACCAGCTCAGAGTCGCTGGGAGAGTCCATGGCAGAGAAAGTCAGCAGGTAGGGCTCAGGCCTCTCAGCTGAGAACCCAGTGCAGCTTAGAGCCCTGTGGTTCAACCCTGGTGGCTTCTTGGAGGTGGTGCCCCAGGCCTAGGACTGGCTGTGAGGACACTTAGTGCCTTCTCCTCAGCCTCCTAGGCCGGCAGGAGCCAGTACTAGCTAAGCTGGGCTCCGCAGGAAGCTCTTGATTTCCCTTCCCTGGACTCTGACATGGACTTTGCATCCTGCTGGACACTGTCTGACCTGGCCCAGGGGACCTGCAAGTGACACTGTTGGCTTCGCTCCTCTGCCTCGCAGGCAGCTAGCCACTCTGCCTTTGCTTAGGCTCCAGCTCGGGGCCACAGTCTGTCGGAGCTCCTAGGACTCCAAGAGACTTGAGCCTCTCCCTCACTCTTCTCCATGAGCTCAGCCCCCGCTCTGCACTCTGGGAAATCAGACTGCTTCACAAAGTGAGACAGTCTCAGTCAGGCCTTGGGGTAGCCTGCCTGGCCCAGCAAAAGCAACAGGACAAGAGCAGAAGAAGAGGGGCGAAGTGAGAAGAGAATGGGAGGAGGAAGTTGAGGGGGAGACAAAGGTAAGCAGCGGTGGGCAGGTCTCACTTTCTGGCTCAGGGTCACCACCCAGGGAGTCCACAAACCCCACCCTGATGCGCTGATGCTGATACCACTGCCCACCTCCCGTGATCACCACAGCGGCTCACCGAGAGGCGTGTCCACCAGAATGGCATTGTAGAGCTCGGCAGGTGTCTGAGCAATGTTCACGGCCTCCATCTGCTCGAAGCTGCCTAGTGGGTGGCACTTGGGCACAAGTTCAGCAATGGAGCGCTGGTGCAGCGTGCCCGTGATGAGCAGGATCACATTGTCGATCATGTAGCTGTAACTACAAGAGGTGGGCAATAGCAGGAAGCCCATCAGGGTGGGGGCTGGGAAGTCTTGGCATAGCACCACGCCCTTGTCCCCCCTGTACAGGCCACTGCCCCTTAACAATGTGCGCTGACTCATAGGTGCTGTAGATAAGCATCAATGTCTCATCTCCCTGCTCACGTTCCTCTCAAGCTCCTGACCACCCCCACTGCCAGGGGCATAGGACAGACACAGCCCCTCTCTTCAAGGGGCAGGGGATTCATGCTCTGTGAGGAACTGGGACATGAGTAACTACACCACAGCGTGAACAGTCTTCTAACAGGACACGGGAACCAGGAACAGGAGGTGAGACATGTAACCCAGCCCGGGTGACAAGTGTGACAGCCTGGGAGATTAAAGGGCTGGGAGATGAAAGCGTGTTCTAGGAAGAGGCAACAGCATGTGCAAAGGCCTGGAGGCACTCACTGGGTGACGGATGCATTCGAGGAACTGGCACGGTCAGGACTGGCAAAGGGAGAGAAAAGGCGCAGCAGCTGGTAGCACGGAGCTGCAGCGGGCAGGGGCCAGAGACTGGGCCTGGAGGGCCCTGGCTTTGTTTTGAGCACTAGGGATCTATAAGCAGGATGTACACAGGGGAATCACCATCCAGTTAGGGTCACTCTGTCCCCCAATGGGGACAGAGGAGGAAGAGGCAAAGATGGTGAGGGGAGAAAAGGCTGAAGAAGGGAGTGGAGAGAAGCTTCTCTGGGGAAAGCCAGCAAGGAGCCAATGGGAGTCCTCTAGAGCGAAGGCCCAGGTCAGGCAGACCTGTACAGCCCAAACCAGAGATAGAGAACTGCCCTTTTCCCTTTAGGGCCTGAGGTCAGGGCTGGGCACCCACCCAGGACGGCCTGGATACGACCCAGAGACCTGAACAAGAAGCTGGGTCAGGTTGATCCCAGGCTGAGGTGCCCCTCACTCTCTGCCCTGCAGAAGGCCAGCTCTGTGGGGTGCATGGGCAGCAGAGGGGGCTGTGGAGCTGGTGAGGGGTGGGACTGTCCAGTTCAGACTTGGCAAGAGACAAGGCTCTGCCTCCAACCAGTTACAAAGGGGCTGGGGCACAAAGTTCTGTGTAGTCACCTGTGTGGGGATGCAGTGAAGGGCAGAGAGGGCCCCAGGCTACAGTTAGGCTGCAGTAGCCACAACTATCCTCCAGTCTGTCACAAGAGATGAACTCAGGGTACAAGGGAGCTAAATGAGGCCTAGGGGGAAAGTCCTCCAAGGTCAGGGTGGGGCTCCTATGGGAGAACAAAAGCTGGGGTGGAGGCTGCTATTCTGAGCTGGACATTGAGCACAAGTTCTGTCCTAGCTTCTGGGTGGGCCAGAGCCAGACCCCTGCCCTGTGACAGGACCTTGTGCAACCAGTGCTCAGGCTGTCCAGGGAAGACCTTAGTAGGAGGCATTTCCCCCACACTGAAGAAAGAAAGGAGGGAGGTGGCAGCCCAGGGCCCAGGCCTCAGCTCAAAGCACTGGCCACTAGGGGGAGCTCCCACAGGGCCCTCCAGAAGGCGGCAGGAGGAAAAGGCCCCAGCTCCTGTCCTGGCCTGACCCCGACTCCCCCTGCTTGCTGTACACTCTCCCAGCTCCCACCCAGCCTGGCGCCCTGGAAAGACCTTTGCTCTCCTGGGCCTGGGGCCAAGCAACTGCCCTCTCTCCACCCCCAATCTGGCTGGGTCAGCTACAGGATGTGCACTGAGAAGAGACAATCCCCCCCACTCCCAACCCAAACGGAGCGCCTCAGGCAGGGCCCACTCGAAGCTGCAAGCCAAGAGGCCCAAATGGCCAGCCTCCTCCTCCCGACCCCACAGTGCTGGCAGATTAAGGGACCTCAGAGCTCGCCAGAGCTTTGGGCCTTGGTCTCCAGTCCCAGCCTGCATCTTTTCTACCCTCGACAGCACACACGCCTCCTGCCTATGAGGCCTCCAACATCTCACATACCCCAGAACCCATGCTACACATGCGCCACCCTACAATACTCCAACTGCACCCCATCCAGCCCCAATGTAGCCATGGTGCTTCCTGAGACAGCTACAAATCCCCTGCCCCCAAGTCAAAGGATGCTTTCTTAAACTCTCACTCCCTTTCGGATGAGAAGAGGGAGAAAGGACACCCCTGAGGCCCACCTTATCCAAGTAATCCCACAACCACGAGCATTACCAGCCCCTTTGTCAGAGCAGATAAGACCCAAAGAGGGCCAGCACCAGGCCCTCTCACACCACAAGGCAGAGGAGTTCCACGTCCCCACGGCCAGTGTCCACACACCTCCACCCATGGCCAGGGCCCCCTGCCTGGCTCTAGACACCCCATCTAGTCTCATCTTCTCAGAGGGATCCCCAGCAGCCAGTTTCCTCTTTTTCAACCTTCCCCTCCTTCTGCGCATCACTCAGGGCATCTGTTTATGTGGGGGAAATGCTGAGCCTGGTAAGGGCCACTCACAATCACACCACCCCAGCCTCTTCAAGGCCCTCTTCAAACCCAAGCCAGGCCAATCGTGGGCGATCCTGTGCCAGGCCCAGCACTTCCCTTCCCAGGCTGGCTATAAGCTTGTTGCTGCTGCAGCCCTGCTTTTCTCCCCCTGCCCAGTAAGGGGCAGAATCCTCTTTTCAGGAGATGAGAGGCAGGACAGGCCTGGCAGAGATGATGCTGGCCCAGCAGTCTGCCTTCTCCCAAGGCCAAGGCCTACGGCAGGCAGGGGAATCCTCCTCCTCCTTGCCTGGCTTCCCCAGCTGCCTCCCTGCTCCCCAGAAAGCCACTCCACCATTCCTCCCCCTCATTTGGCCTCAATAGGAGGGAATATGGTTCCAGCTGGTCAGTGTCTCCCTCCAGGGGAAGACAGCTGGGGAGTGGAGGGCCGGCTGCCCGCCAGACCAAAGAGGCCCTTGTGGGGTGGGGGGTGGGGCCATCTATATTCCTCTGCCCAGAGGCCCTCCCTTGCCCTGTGCCTTCAAAACTCAGCTTGGGCCCACAGACGTCTTGGGTTGGAGTTTTGGAAGCCATTTCCTCCAAGAAGCCTTCAGAGTCCCTAGCCAACCCTGCCCCTCTGCTGTGCCCTTTAGCGCCACCTGCTGGAACAACACAGCTTCTCAACCCTGGGGGGTGCTAGTGAGGCAGCTAGGATGCCTGGGTACTCCTGCCAGCCTGTCCACTGCAGCCCCCAACAGGGTCTCCCCGCAAGCTGCTAGTGACAGTATCTGTACTCAATCACATCTGGATTCTACAGAGCCCTGTGCAGGGCGGAAAGTGAACAGAAATATCAGTTTCTGAGCCCTGTCCACCTCTCAAAATTTAGTTTCCCCTATAAGTGAGGGCCAGACATGGTGTCTCACACCAGTAATCCCAGCACTTTGGGAGGCAGAGATGGGAGGCTCTCTTAGCTCAGGAGTGTGAGGCCAGCCTGGGCAACAGAGCAAGACCTCATTTCTATTAAAAAAACAAAAAAATTAGCCAGGTGTGGTGGCATGCGGTTGTAGTCCCAGATACTTGGGAGGCTGAGGCAGAAGGATCACTTGAGCCCAGGAGATCAAGGCTGCAGTGAACTATGATCACGCCACTGCACTCCAGCCTGGGCAAGAGAGCAAGATCCTGTTTCAAAAAAATAAAATAAATAGAAGATGAGGCCAGGCACGGTGGGTCACACCTGTGATTTCAGCACTCTGGGAGGCGGGCGGATCACTTGAGGCCAAGAGTTTGAGACCAGCCTGATCAACTTGGTGAAACCCCGTCTCTACTAAAAATACAAAAATTAGCCAGGCGTGGTGGTGCACACCTGTAATCCCAGCTGCTCCGGAGGCTGAGGCAAGAGACTTGCTTGAACCTGGGAGGCAGAGCTTGCAGTGAGCCAAGATTGTGCCACTACACTCCAGCCTGGGCAACAGAGTGAGACTCCATCTCAAAAAAAAAAAAAAAGATGAGTGAGGTGTGGCCCCAACAGAGATAGTTTCAGCTCTAACCTGCTCATAAAAATCCTGCCCCTTGGCTCACGCCTATAAACCCAGCACTTTGGGAGGCTGAAGTGGGCGATCACCAGAGGCCAGGAGTTCGAGACCAGCCTGGCTAACATGGTGAAACCTTGTTTCTACTAAAAATACAAAAAATTAGCCAGGCGTGGTGGTACGCGCCTGTAATCACAACTACTTGGGAGGCTGAGGCAGGAGAATCACTTGAACCAAGAAGCAGAGGTTGCAGTGAGCCAAGATCATGCCACTGCATTCCAGCTTGGGCGACAAGAGCAAAACTCCATCTCAAAAAAAAAAAAAAAAAATCCTGCCCCTCCCCCGAGGCCCACTTGGGTCCTCCCGCCTGGTCTGAGCCTTCTAGGCCTCAAGGAGCTCCTGCATGCTTGCCCGCAGGCCCAGGAGAAGAGTGGCAGTGCTGGCACTCCTTCAAGGCGGGAGCCAGGTCTAGCCCAAGACCCCAAAACCACAGCAGCCCTACAGCCCCCAATTGCAGAGTCCCACCATCAACCCCGAAACAGTGACTATAGATAGCAAAGACAGGAACTAGGCAGGGGAGCAGGGGTCAGGGGACCTGATGAACCTCTGTGACCAAGCAGGGCCCCAAGGTTGGAGTGACAGATCCTAGAGAAAAATGCAGATGTGCTGACAGGCCCATTAGGCATTTGAGGCCACTGTCCTGGGACAAAGCCTCTTTCCAGCTGCCCACTCCAGGATGGTGGCACTGAGGCCCCTGACATAAGAGAAATATGGGCCCTCAGATCCCCTAGATGGTGCGGGTTACCCATGCCCAGGCTCTGCCAATGGGCACCTGGGCTAGGTCCCCTCCAGGGAGGCTCACTCATTCAAAGGCAAAGGCCTTTAAGGCCCACGCGAGACTCCCCAGAGACCACACTCACTCCTCCCACAAGAAGTCTCCCAACTCCTCATCCAGGGCCGACTCTCTTTAGGGAAAACATCATGGAATGGCCCAGATCAAGGTCCCCTCCAAGACCAGAAAACCCTGATTGACACTATCCCAACTCACACAGCAAGGTAATGGCTGGGCTTGGGCACAGTGACATATTAACATATCAGTGCCACGAAACTGAGCCAGATCTCTCAAGGACAGATGACAACAGTCTACTTTAGGGGCTCTATCTCACTTAGGCTGTCGGCCCCATGCCAGACATCTGCCTCATGCTAGACAGCTGCCTCTTCTCCAGCCACCTACTCTCTCAAGTGGCCTCTATCCCCCACCGGATCCTGGAGTCCTCCCAATGCTGTGAAGCCACCTGTGACCCCCAGTTCCATTTGTTGAAGCTGCTCCAGGCACTGTCTATACTATCACTGGCACCACCCCACTGCATCCAGGCCATCTCCCCTCCCAGCCCCGGGCCTGGCCCAGAGCAGGTACCGGTTATGTGTGTGGCTGATGCCTGGCCAGGATTTACAAAAGCAGTGGACACAGCCTCTCACATGGAAGGGCAGAGGCAGCTTCGGCCAGCTCCTGCTTTCATCACCTCCTGACAGCAGCGTGCTCCAGCCAGCCTGGGGCAGCTCCAAAAGTGACTATGAAGCTCTGAGGGATGGAGCTAAGGTGACCTCTGGGATGGCCCCAACCTAGGTTCCCAGCTGGGCCAACTTTGTCTGTGGGCAGTAAGGGCACTGTTCCCTCAGGTCTTCAAACCCAGGACAGGACATCTCGCTGATGCTTCTACTGCCTGGAGGACGACACTCTCCTCTCTGGATATTCCTCTGGGTATTTCTAGGGTAGCTTCCTCCTTCCCCCAGTGGGCACCACACCTGGAGGCTGTTGTGTGAGGCACAGAGCCAGGTGTGCCATGCTCACTACTCAGACATGTATAGTTCCCTCATCCTAGAAACTTCCTATCCCAGTGCTTCCCTTACATGATTTTCCGCTCAGCCAAACTAGCTGCCTCCACAGGGAAGCCAATCGTGAGCCCCAGCCTGGGGGAGCTCCCTTGGCACAGGCCCCTCTGGAACGCCTTCCTGCAACACTCCACACACACACTGGGGATGGCCTGATGGGGCAGAGCGGAGAAGGAAGAGTGGCCAGAGAGGTAGGAGTTAAGTCAGAGAGACATCATGGGAGGAAGGAAATGGCTAGGGGGCTGGGGGCTGGGGGCTGGACACCGCAGAGTGGTCATGCCTGGAGACCTTGGCCACATGAAGGTCATGAGTGGCCTTAGCCAGGGCCTTGTGGTGGAGTGACAGGACTGTTGGAAGTTCAAGGGATGAGAGGAAATGAGAGAACAGACAGTGAATGTAATAGTTTAAGTCCCACGAGATGGTTTGTTAATTATTTGAGCTTGCTTGGATGCTGAAGAGAAGAATCTGGAAGGAAAGGTGCCTGTGCAGAGAGGAATGCAGATGAGTGGCCACTCAGGGTCCAGGGAGTAAGGTGAGGACACTCAGAACATTGGTGGAAGGATCCAAGAGAAAAGAAAGGGCACTTCTGCTATTGGAATGGAGCTCGGGGGGGTAGGGGGTAGACATAGCGCTGGAGGCATATTGGCTTCTGTTGCCTTTGTGAAGAAGGTGGGCCATCTGCCCAAAAGGAGTCTGGGGGAGGAGAGCAATGGTGTTTAAGATGGGAAGGTGGTCTTCGCAGTGCTGGTGGGGGCTGCAGGGTGTAATAGGTACAGCCAGAAGCTGCTAGGCAGAAACAAACTGAGGCTAGCCAAGAGGGTGAGCATGCATGCCTGGCAGCAAGGATGACCCCCCCACCCCAAGGCTGGCTTCCCCAGCTCTCCTCCCGGGAGTGGAGGTAGGGGGGAGGGTAGCTCCAGGCTGGAGGCTGCTGGGATTCTTCCAGGGCTGGGGGGCTGCCAGCTGGGTGGGACCATGAGTTGGGCAGCCAAGAGAGCTGCGGATGTTGGCAGAAGAGTGTTCAAATGATAGACCAGGGAACCTCAGCTGGGGAGGGCGGGAAATGAAGACAGAAGGGGTAGCAGGGGAGGAAGCAAGGCCTAGTGTCCCGCTGAGTCCGAACCCATGTCCCACAAGGGACTGAGAGTGGGCTGGAGGGTCTGAAGGCTGTGGGTAGAGAGGGTGCCTGATTCAGCGATTTCAGGGGTGGAGCAGTTCCAGGTGGTGACATGGCCCTGGGCAGCCATTGGTGGGGGTGGCTGAAGTACAGAGCAGAAGAGTAATGGAGCGGGTCACTGGAGATGACGAGGTCATGGACCAAGCAGACACAGGCCCTGATGGGCTGGCATGTGACTGCTGAGCTCCTCCTGAGTGAGGGCAGAGTGAGTGGCTGGTAGGACTGTAAGCCACAATCACCTGTGAATGGAAGGGGTGGGAAGTGGCAGATTCGGAGAGCCTGCCACAGGATAGCACTTGGCTGCTTTAAGCACCCTTGGTGCTTGCTGCCAGCCTCCAGCAAAGAGCTGGCGGCTGTGAGGTCTCAGTCATGCTCAGAGTCCTCTCCAGTTTCATGGCCTGGCAGGCTAAGACCAAAACAGGTACAGCCAGAAGCTGCTGGGCAGAAACAAGCTGAGGATGCTCAAAAGGGTGAGCATGCACGCCTGGCAGCAAGGATGACCACCCCTCAAGGCCTGGCAGGCTAGGACCAAGGGCTAGCTGCACAGGCAGGTGGACCAGTGGGCAATGGGATGGGTAAAATCTACCCTCTGACCATGGACGGGTATGAGGTCAGGCCTCCTCCGGCCAGCCTAGCTGGCAAGGCCAGAACATTCACCAGGAAGCTGAAGCAGCCTTGTGCAAACAAGTCTCAGGCTGGGTTCTGGCAATAAATGTACTGCTTGCTGGTATGTCCTCAGCTCTGGCTTTGTGGCAAAGAACACAGAGGACCAGGCCAGGGAATGATCAACAGATGGGAGCTGCAATGTGACCCCTAATGTAGCAGCACAAGAGACACCCCATTACCAGCCTCCTGCCCCAGTAGGTCCATGTTGGCATACCTTGATGGGGGCCAGGGGAGTGTGAGTTTGGGCCTTGCCAGGACAGCAGGGAGGCTCTCAGGGAAGGAGGCCTGTGGCCAAGAGAGGGCCTGCTTCCTAGCTTGGGCATGTTCCCTCGCCCTTCAGGTGTCCCAGCCTCTGACTCCTGCCTGAGAATGGAGCCCTTTGGCTGCAGTACTTACTAGAGCAAGTGGATCCTGGGCAAGCGGCTCCTAAATGCAGGGGGTGAGCATCAGACCGGGCAGCAGGCATCTAACTCTGTCCCTGCAGGGACAAGTGGGCCAGGTATGCCAGGTCCCAAGGAGGAGAGTGGGGGCACCATAATCAAGGAATGGTAAAATCTAGACAATACCCAGAGAGTTCAGGGAAATGCTTCCCCATACCACACACTCACACTCTGCCAATGCAGGGCACTCTCCTAGATGCTAGCCATCGAGTATGCCTCTGCTCACCACCCCTGTGGGGCAGCCACCTGCGCTGAGGCTATTTCTTTGTCTACCAGGACCTGGCTCGTGGCTCTTGGGACATCCTTTCAGAAGGGTCCTCTCTACCTCCCTGTGTCCACAGACACACATGCCAGCAGAGACTGCCCAGTCCAGGTACCCTCCCCCAGCCTGCAGATCCCAAGGTCCTTCCTCCACTCAGCTTCTCCAGGAGCTTGATGAAGCCAGAGCTGTGCCCAAGGGTCAGACAATGAGGAAGCTGGGACAGCCAAGGCAGGAAGAATGGGGCCTACCCACCTGAGTTCCTGAGGGCTCGCATCAGAACTGAGAAAGACAGCTAGACATTCAGCCTGCCCCCTCAACACTACTGAGACCCTATCTCCCTGAGACCCAGGGCCATGGTCAGAGCAGACAGACTGGGCCTATCCCAGGTCCTTGGCTTTTCAGAGCTCTGTTCATCCCCTGACTCTGGACCCTCAGCATGGGGAGTGGAGCCTGGTGAGTGTTCCATTTGGGTGCTGTAAGGTGAGTGAGAAAAAGGGCTCCCACCTTCCCAGGTTTCCCTACCCCAATCTCTTGTGACTGGGGGAAGGGGCTTCATCAGCACTACTGGGTGGGACACCCTTGCCTGCCCACCATACCTTCAGTCAATAGCGAACTTGCTGGTGACCCCACTTTATAGGTGGTGGCCTGGAGGTCCAGGGTTGTTGAATGACCACACACACAGTCAGGGAGAACTCTGAAGGCAGGGCCCCGTGACAGGTGGCCTAACAGAGCTGTCATCAGCTCTGACAGATGACACACGCACAAAGGCAGCTGGCCTAAGCCACACTGGGGCCAACTCCTGCAGGTGTAGCTATCCTGCCCAGGTGAGAAGAGAAGGCGCTACAAGGCACACTCACGTAATGAAGTCTAGGAAGCTGGCGAGTGGCTCATAGGCGTGGTTCCTCATGTGGCGGAACTCCACCACCATCTTCTCTTTGAGCCGGTCATCGATGACTGACACCGTCAGAGGTGATGCCTCATTGGCCAGGAAGTTACCATAGTCAGTGCTCTGCAGATGCAGTTTCAGGTCTGAAACCCAAGAGTAGGGAGTAAGGGCTAGCCTTGCTGGGCCTCCCCAAGGGTCCCAAGTACCCATCCCCACCCCAACTCTGAGCCCAGGTCTCCCCCGCCACTATGTCCTGCTACCACCCTAACCTTCATCTCCCTGTTGGCTCAGGGGCTACCACAGGGCAACTAAGGTCCTGGAAATGTGCCAGATCCTTGGGTCACAATCCAGCACATGGGGCCCCAGAGTCCAAGTATTAGAGGAATAGTTCCTCCCCAAGATGACAAGAAGGCCTGGGAAACTCCAACGTCCAATCCACAACCCACAGCCTTTGAGGCCCTTCTGTATGCTAAGCTGTAGGCTGGCCCTAACCTAGAGCAGAGTAAGTCATGAGCCCTGCACTCCAGGGCCTTGGGGTCAGAGGGGCAAGCTAACACACCCCAAAGCAGACACAAGGCACATGAAATAAAGGAGATTCCTGAAGCTGCGGGAGTGGAGTGGAGAGGGCACCAAAGATCAGACTGAGAAGATGAGAAGGCTACAAAAGGCTGGGCTACAGCAAAGGGCAGGGGCAAGAAAGGAAATAGCCAGTAGGACAGTATGAGTAACAAGTGGCCTGCAGGGTGAATGAGTGGCATGTGGGGGAGGTGAGCCTGGCAGGAAAGACTGGGTGTCCCTTCGGAGTTGCCGGAGGCAGGCAGGCCAATCGTGAGGGGCTCTCCTGAGCATTCAGAGACAGGGTGAGGGAAAAGGAAGGAGAGGCGGAGCAGAAGGGCCCAGGGGAAGCAGGCCAGGGGAGAGGCAGGGGGATCCTGATGAGAACCCAACAACAGTCTCCCAGAGTGTTTCATTTTCTGTGTTGTTTTTTTTTTTTTTTTTTTTTTAGAGATGGGGTCTATGCTATGTTCCCAGGCTGAACTTGAACTCCTAGGCTCAAGCAATCCTCTGACCTCAGCCTCCCAAGTAGCCTGGACTACAGGCATATATGTGCTAGCCAGAGTGATCTTTTTAAAACACAAGGCAGACCATGTCACTCACTGGCCTTAAACTCTCTCCTGCTCCTACTTCACTCAGAAAGAGACGCCCTTCCAGAGCCCCCATGTGGTCGCCCCACTATCCTCGCTTTACCTCTCTGACTTAGGTCCTGCCATTCCCCCATGCTCACTATCCCCAGCCATGTCCCTACCTCAGGGCCCTTCCCTGTCCTCTGGCCTGAAAGTGGAGCTGTCTCCCTCCCTTCCTTCAGATCTCTCCTAACATGCCCCCTCTTCAGAGGCTTCTCCAGCAGCCCAGCACTGCCCCCTCACTTGTGTTATTCTTCTTTGCAGCACTATCCCACCTGATACAGGATACAGAAGCTCCCCTGAGGACACTACCAAGGACAGTGGCTGAGAAGAGGCCCAGGCACATGGCGGAGACTGGCTTGTAAGACTACATGTCTCTCTGTCCCCCGGGGAGGCTGCCCAGGGGGTGAGAGTAGAAGCTGCACTTGTGGACCCCTCCACATGCTCTCCTGGCCAAGGCCTCCCCAGGTGTCTTTGAGGCCCAGGGGACCATGCCATCCTGGGTTGCTTAGAGAGGACTGAGGGGACCCTGTGATGCCCCCTCCTGCTGTACTCCAGGAGAAGACAACCCCAACCTGGAGTCAGGTGTGCTAAAGGAGAGATGGAAGACAGCATGTTGGAGGGGGGGTGTGCACAGGTCTCTGGAATGGACACCTTCTACCTGCATCTCTGGGGGGGATGGGGGAGGGCCACACTCATGACCTCTGTGGCTCCTGGGCACTCATGGAGTGAACTTCAACCTCCTGAGGCCTGCAGGAGACACCTGCTGCCTTCACCATCACTCTGCAATTGACCACTACTTTTCTCCCATGGCCACCCAAAAGGGCACAGAAGAGAGGACCAGGCAGGGCAGGCAGAAGCCACTAGCCCGTTTCACTCTGTGGATCCCAGTGCCTTTTGCTTTGGAGATGTACACTCTCCTACATCCTTACCCCAGGCCATCTGCAATGAGCCCTTGCCCTGGGATCTATTCTCACACATCCTCATCACATTTAATCAAGCCTCAGCTCCTCCTATAATAAGGCATGGGTAAGAAAAGGTGCTTTGCCCAGTAAACTTCAGTGGTTCCAGTATTTCATTATCTATTTTGTTGTTAACTGTTCTTAACTGTAATTGATGGTTGTTGCTAAAAAATATATTGCCTGTATTTCTACTCTAGAAGTGGGTTTCATGTGCTAGATTTTAATATCCTTGAGCTTGGGCAACTGTGCATGTCTTTTTGTGTGTGTGTGTGAGGTGGAGTCATCCAGGCTGGAGTGCAGTAGTGCAATCTCAGCTCACTGCAACCTCCGCCTCTCGGGTGCAAGCGATTCTCCAGACTCAGCCTCCTGAATAGTTGGCATTACAGGCAAATGCCACCATGCCTGGGTAATTTTTGTATTTTTTTTGTTTGTTGTTTGCTTGTTTGTGTTCTTTTGAGATGGAGTTTCACTCGTTACCCAGGCTGGAATGCAACGGTGCAATCTCAGCTCACCACAATCTCCGCCCCCCCCAGGTTCAAGTGATTCTCTTACCTCAGCCTCCTGAGTAGCTGGGATTACAGACATGCACCACCATGCCCAGCTAATTTTGTATTTTTAGTAGAGACAGGGTTTCTCCATGTTGGTGAGGCTGGTCTTGAACTCTTGACCTCAAATGATCCACCTGCCTCAGCCTCTCAAAGTGCTGGGATTACAGGTGTAAGCCACCCATATCCAACCTAATTTTTGTATTTTTAGTAGAGATGGGGTTTCACCACGTTGGTCAGGCTGGTCTTGAACTCCTGACCTCATGATCCGCCCGCCTTGGCCTCCCAAAGTGCTGGGATTATAGGCATGAGCCACTGCGCCCAGCCTGCAAGTCTTTTGAAAAGGAACATGGTTTATTTGCACAAAACTGAGAGATTGTTAATGCTCCTGATGTGGTTTTTGTGGATGTGAAATGGTGAGATTATTAACTGGTTCCTCTTGCTGTGGTATTAAAATGAAGCCTTCTTCATTTATCAAGTCATGTCCATACTCTGATTTTATATACTTGGGGTTCTGGCCCAGGCCCAGCAAGTGCTGAAATCTCCACTAGGGGAAGCTGCAGAGCAGATGGCAGCTGGGAACCAGGACTGGAATACAGTGCTCTGGATCAGACCCAGGCACTGGCGAGACAGCTGCCAGACCAAACCTGTCTGTTTATTCACACGGCCACTGCAGCCAGCCAAGAGCCCTTCTCAGGCCAGGAGATTCCTCTTTTCAGCTATAGCCTGGGCCTAGAGGCCAAGCCAAATGTACAAGGTGGGCTCCAGGGAAAAGCTCGGTCATTTGGGTGGCAGCACTCCTGCCAGTGGCTCCGCTATTCTCTGGGATGGGGAGTGTGGACCCCGGTCTGGCCTCATGATCCCTCCCCTGCAAAGCGCCAGGAGGGGGACCAACCCGGGCATCTGTGTGCATACTGCTCTTCCAGGGCCTGGCACAGGCTGCAGGGAGGCTTCCCCAAGTGAGCTGTCGCCTCCCACTCAGGATCCTCAAGAGCTCTCAAGCAGCATGAAACTTCCTCTGCTCCAGCCTCCCACTTTGCTCCACATGGCTTCTTTCCTTAGCTCAGCAATTTCCCCCACTGCCAAGCACCTTTCCCCCTCCCCAGGCCTCCATGACTCTCAATCCAACACCTGGCATTGGTTGGGGGGAGTCCCCCTCATCCCAACATGAAGTGGGAAACCCAGTTACACTCTAACTGGAAACACATGGGCTGTATGGTGCACTCAGCCCCATGCCAGGAGCAACCTGTGTGCTCGACCTCTCAGCCATGTCCATTTCAGAGCCTCAGGAACAGAAATCAGACAGAAGATGAAACCTGTCCAGAGTCCTAAAGTTGGGGCGTAGAGGGGCTGGGATGTGGAGCAGGCCTGGGGGATTCTGTCTGTCCCCCAGATCTGGTCTCCTCCTCTCCTCCCCCACTCTGCGCCTCCTTTATCGCTCTCTTCCCCAGCCCTTGGCCCAGGACAGGCTTTTCAGATATGGACTCAGCTGTCCAGGCAGATTTCAGTCCCAGATGAGCTGGCAGGTGGTAGCAGAGGGGTGTAGAGGCCAGAGCATGCCTTCTTCCCCCTCCTCAGAGGCAGCCTGGACACTCACTGACAGGCATGGACCATCAGCACTGTCACTGGACTCTCATCACTCAGGGACAAGTCCCTCTGGCATCCCTTGTGGCACCATCCATTCCTAGAGAAGCCAGGAATGTGTGCACGTGAATGGGGGGCAAAGCCAAGCAGCAGACTCTCTTTCTAGGCCCTCCACTCCTGGGCTCAGCATGGGCCTCCAAGCAAACACCCCCTGTGCCTTGGCTGCTGCGTTCTGCTGACGCTGCATCTGGGGAAGCCACAGCTCCAAGCACTGCTGGAACGCAGGCAGCCGGGTGGTTTCTGCTGGCCTTTGTCAGATCAGAGCAAACCCGGGAGACTCTACTGAGAATCCTGCCCAAGGCCTGAGGAGTCTTCCTTACCAGGAAACTTATTTTTTTAAAAGCCCCCAGGGATGATGTCAAAGGGCCGTTCCAGACCACTTTCCCTGGCCAGACCCCACATCTCCCTGTGACCCACGGAAGGGGGACAGCCTGCCAGCCAAGAAGGCGACTTAGAGGAGGAGGCCTGCTGAACCCTCAGCTCACCCATGAGAGGACCACACAGGGCTTCTAAACCAGCTCTGGCCGTGTTGGAGAAACCTGGCTCCCAGACCCAGTGGCTGGCAGCCCCAAGCCCTAAGACAGTCCCAGTCAGGGCTAGGACAAGGCTGGTTGGGATGCTCCCCTCCTCCCCCAGTTTCCTGCTCTCTCTGAGGGATGCGGAGGAGGGAATGTGACTGGGAGGGGACGTGACTGGGAGCAGGATCTAAGCACAGGAGGAGAGGCCTGGAACTTGTTGAGAGCTTCGTGGGAGACCTGGCCACCCAGCCCTGGCCCCGCCCCTGAGGGCAGCCAAGGACGGCAGGGGCTCTGGGAAGCCAGGGGCTAGTTCTGCTCTGGGCCTTGGGCTCAGCAGCCTGACAGTCTCGGTGATCAGTGATGGCCACTGAGAGGCCCAGACATGCCCGGCCGAGGCATGAGCAAGCAGTGTTCTGGCTAGCACAGACTCGCGGGACTGCTCTGGTCTACCCACAAGCCCAGCTGTCTACCCCAAATCCTCCCATCCATGGCCCAACACCAGGAATGTCTGGCCAGTTTGGGATCTCTCACAGTAAAAGACTTCCTCGGAGGCTGATTTCTCATGTTCAAGAAGATGCTCCTGCTCTCAGGAACTTCCCTCTGCTGTCTGATCTAAACTCCAACTCAAGCACCAGACCAACTGGGTCTCCCAGTGTCTCCAGCCTTCCCTCAGGCCTAGACTTGCTCCTCAGCCTGCACCCGGGACCTTCCCATACCTCCTCTGCTTTGCATGTTCTTGTCCCCATGTTCTGATGACTGCCCCCCCAACTCCATCTCCTGGCACTGCCCAGGCCTCCTGCCCCACATCTTGGCTCCTTACTCCCAAGTCCACCTTCCACACTATCACAAGAATGAAGTCCTCCAACTCTAATGTGTCACTCTCACCTTCACCCAGAAGTCACTGTGGCCCTGGAGCTGAAGCTCTTCCTCTTCCCCCACAGCCTGTGAGGCCCCGTGCCCTCAGCCCTAGCATTACCTCAGGCCTTGACTGGTCTAACAGTGCTACTTGCTGGCCAGCGTGACCTTCCTGTGATCTTTGCTCCAGCAAGTACTCCAGGGAAGTCCACAGTCTGCCAGAGAGAGAAGCCCTTGAAGGACAGGAAATAGAGCTGCTTTCTCAGGCCCATGGAGAGGCTGGGTTGGGAAGACACACCCCCAGCCTGGAAAGTGAGAGTCCCTGCCCTCCTGCCTCCACAGGGCGGCCCCGTCCACCCTGAGGTTGCCTGTATCAAGGACCATTTCCCTGGCTCCAGCAGGGACAGCTGAGATCTTTCAAGAGGCCTGGGAAGGCTGCAGCCCAATACCCACCTGACCACCAGGCTGCACCAGACTCAGGCTGGCCAAATAGTGGGCCTCAGCTGGCACCCCTATCACCCTAGTCCCTGATTAGTAGGAGGGCATGGGACACCCAGCCTGCCCAGTGCTTTCTGCTCTCTGGGACAAAGTATGAGCTTGGCAGCCAGCCTCAGACAGGCCTTGAGAGGTGGCAGCTGGGCAGCCCTGCCCCCGCCCCGCTTCCTGAATCTTTTCCCAGATCCTGCCAACCCAGAAGGAGATCTTTCAGCCCCTCCAGGGCTCCCAAGTTCAGATGGCACACGGCCTTTCCAGGCCCCAGGCCTCTGCAGCTCCTCCCCAAGGGCCACAGGGAGGCAGAAAGGAGGGTCCTGGCCTATGCCAGGGGGTTGGTCCCACATGCCCCAGGGCCCAGCAGGCATGGAGGCAGCCCCTGGCCAGCACACTAGGCAGGGCAGCCCCGCTCTAGGCTCCCCTGTGGCCTCATGGTCGGCCCACGAAGGGGTCTTGCTGGCCAGCTGGCTACGGCAGAGTGTGAGAGGACAGTGTGTTCCCAGACTTTACTTCTGCTTTTCCAGAGGTCACTCAGTGAGGCTCTCCTGGGGAGCTCAGGAGTTTTCAGGAATTGAGGCCCGTTGAATGAAACCAGATGTGAGAACATGCTCCCTAGAGTCTGGTGTGCCCACACTGCCATTCTCTGCAAGAGTGGCGGAGCCTTGGAGCCTGTACTACCACTCCCCTGGGTCTGGTTGAGAAGTTTGCTTCAAAGAGACTAGACCTGGGCTTTACCTCCAATGCTACAACTTCCAGTGGCTCAAAGTAGGAAAACTGAGACAGATGGACCCATGTGGACAGATGGCCAGGCTGGTGGCCCAACAAAGTGAGAGCTGCCCTGCCCCCCTTGGTGAATGTGCTGCGCCTGACCTCCTCCCTAGGCTCAGGGGTGGGAGGAGACCTTTTTTTTCATATCAGCTCCAAAGCAGATGTGTGCACTGGCTGGCTGGATTTGCAGGGTCAGAGCATCACATCTGGAACTTTCAGTGTGGGAGCCACAGCATGGAAACCATTAACCCTGGGTTTAACTGGGGCCTGCAGCAGTCTGAGCATCCTCTTCAGCCCCCAGGTCTCTGCCAGGGCCCTTCACAGGCTCCCTGCAAACCTCACATAACACCAATTGACTGAGTAACCCAGGTTCCAACTCTTCCTAACAAATGCCAGCTTTCCCCCCCTCCCCCATGCCACCTGCCATTCCCCATCCAGAGCCTTGGCACCACCACCCTCAATTGGGGTATCCATGGCACCTTTCCCTGGCCAGTGCGGGCCCACTCATCACCCGTCAACTGATCCATGCCACAACCCCAGCCCCTCTGCAGATGCATTTTGCTAGATCACTGGCTTCAAGACATCATTCCTTAGGCAGCTGAGTGGGACAGGGGAGAAAGAATCCGGGCTTCAGAGCCACAAGGACCTGGGTTCAAATCCTGTCTACAAGTTAGCCCTAAACCACTTGTGGAATCTCTCTATAACCAGGCCCCTGGCCAGTCACTGGGTAACAGGTTCTGCAGTGCCAGCCCCCCAGGGCACTGCATGGACACGGAGAAAAGACACTGGTTTACAGAGAGCTGAGCACAGCATACCACAGAACATTTCTCCTGGCAGACCCCGTCAGCCCAGCAGTGTGTAGCCTTGACTCCAGGCTGTTGCTTAGGCTGTCCTAAGTCCTGCACAGAATGTACCTGCACACAATGTTCCTCCTCTCCACGGTCTGTCCCAACCCTTTCCCAGGCCTCTAGCATGTGCTCTTCCCTGTCATAAAGCCTGTAGGGAACCTTGCGCAGCACGAGCATGCTAACACCCTGCCATCTCCTGGGGAAAGAGAAACAGGGCTGGCTCAAGATCTGGGGCTTCTGTCCCCAAGCCTACATCTCACCTATTAGCAAGATCATAGAGAGCTCTGGGTAGCCCCAGCAACCTGGATAGACAGAGGCAAGGACCCAACTCTGCACCACCCACCACACCCTTAGCTGCCCTGAGGGTCTCAGGAGCAAACAGGAGGTAGTGTAGCCAAGGGCAGCTCTTGCTTCATGGGAAATCTCTGGGCTGGCAGGACAGCAGTCTTGGGAAGAACCCGGAATCTCCTGCTGGGCACAGCCACATTCAAGTTACTAGGTTTCGGGTAGCTGAGGCAGAGCTCCTGCAGGGAAAGAACAGTCAGTTCTCCTTCCTCAGTCCCTGGACCCACATTTTGTTTCATGCTAGAGGTTTTTCAGTGAGGTGAGGCACTCAAGTAGGGGAACGGGGCTGATCTGCAGAGATGGTCCAACTGACACTAGGGGCCAGTGGCACCAGCAAGATCAGACACAGGGATCAAATGGGAGAGTCACCTCC
This sequence comes from Ateles fusciceps, assembly GCA_036589455.1. NCBI lineage: Eukaryota > Metazoa > Chordata > Mammalia > Primates > Atelidae > Ateles > Ateles fusciceps. The sequence continues at coordinate 22,479,762 of JAZHEH010003205.1, read as the reverse complement.
CAAGTCCAAGAAGCAACAGGATGTCTGCCCCCGGGTTCATCACCCCACTCCCTGCTCTGGGACAGGTGGCAGGGACACATTTAATTACTCTCATACTCTCAGGAACACCTTGTCCCTGCAGCTGGGAGAATGAAGGCATTTCTCACATCCTAGGAGGAAGTCAACTCGTTTGACATTCAGGGGGGTGCCAGGCAGGCGACAGTCTTGTGTGCCAAAGGGAGGGGCAGAACTGGTTACTGCTGCACCTAGGGCAAGTTCCAAGAAGCTCTCCTCCGACTGAATGGAGATCCACCTGGACAGCCCCTCACCAGGCTGTCCCCACCCCAGGCCCTAAAGCTCCATGGGACTGGCATGTCCCAGGAGACACAGGGCTTGCAAGGCAGCTTCCCTATGTTCCCTGGCCACAGCCCAGCCTGAGAATCAGACAACACAGCCTCACCCTGGGAGACAGGGGCCACACCGTCCCCTGTTTCTGCTCTGCACTTTGACCAAAGCAAGCTCTTTCTTCTCCAGGTTTGCAACCACAGTATAGAACCTGGAGGCTGGAGTGGATCTGGAGCTGTGAAATACAGCTTCTTTTCATTTTCCCAAAGATATGAGTTTGCCTGGGCATGAATAAAAGGTAAAGTGGTCTGGCCTGGCCAGGTGCCAGGTAGCCCAAGGAAAGCCAGTTATGACAATGAGCTATGCTCAAAAGCTGGCCCAAGGCTGGGCATGGTGGCTCACACCTATAATCCCAGCACTTTGGGAGGCCAAGGTGGGGGAATCACTTGAGCTCAGAGAGTTTGAGACCAGTCTGGGCAACACAGTGAGACCGTCTCCACAAAAAAAATAAACCAAAATGCGCCCACCGTGGGAGTGCGTGCCTATAGTCTTAGCTACCTGGGAGGCTAAGGTGGGAGGATGGCTTGAGTCCGGGAGGTTGAGGCTACAGTGAGCTGAGATCATGCCACTGAACTCCAGCTTGGGTGACAGAGAGAGAGACTGTCTCAAAAAAAAAAAAAATTTGGGCTGGTGGCCTGCACCACCGGAGCAACCTGTCAGCTCTTGATGTTGGGCTCCTGTTCTACATGCATAGCCGTCTTGAGAAAGGACACGAAGGAAAATTGGGCCTCACTCGGGTAGAGGTGAAGGGGATTTCTAGGGTTCCCTAGAGGTGGCTGTTCTTAGTGAGAATAAACAGGTCAGGCTGGATTCTGGCTAGAGCAATCTTGCCAGTTCCATGGTGCCTATAGCCAGCACAAAGGAGAGAAGTAGGAAATATTCATTTTGCTTTGACCTAGGCCCTGTGATTGGGCTCATGGGATCAAACCTCATCTGGAGCTGTGAGCTCATGCGCTGTCAGCATAAAGTCCCATTCCCTGTGGCTCATAGAAACTGGACAGAGGCTGGGTGTGGTGGCTTATGCCTGTAATCCCAGCACTGTGAGAGATCGAGGTAGGAAGATCACTTGAACCCAGAAGCTCAAGACCAGCCTGGGCAACAAAGAGATTCTGTCTCTACAAAAAATACAGAAATTAGCCAGGTGTAGTGGCACATGCCTGTGGTCCCAACTACTCAGAAGGCTGAGGCAAGAGGATCAAGTGTGAGCCCAGCAGGTAAAGACTGCAATGTTCGTGCCACTGTCCTCCAGCATAGGTGACAGAATGAGACCCTTTCAAGAAAGAAAGAGGAAAAAAGAAAGAAGGATGAAGGAAGGAAAGAGGGAGGGAGGGAGGGAGGCTGGTCCTATACAGCACCCCCAGGACCCCACCCACCCTGCCTTCCAGCCCTCCCCCTCAGCGCCCCTGCTCAAGGACCCAGTGGGACAGGTGCAGGGGTAGCAGTAACATGCCAGCCAGAGTGAGCCAGTGCTGTGGACCTGGGCTGGCCCCTGGGAGGGACATGGCCACCTGCTTGACCACACAGCCGAAACTAGGTACAAATGACGGAAGCCACCGGGGGAAGTGGGAGGCATGGAGCCTGGGCGGATACTGAAGGGTAACATTCCAGGACCCTGTGCTCCCCCAGGCCTTGTGATATAATACCTAGTTTGAAGCTTAAAGGGTTGGGGGTGGGAGGAAACAGGCAGAGCTGCAACCCATGACCTGGCAGCCTCAGGGCCCTGTGTGCTGCGTCATGGGTTGCAGCTCATCTGTATTCATCAGCTCCCAACCCTTCAAATTCCAAGCTAGATCGCATGTGGCAAGGCCTGAGGGAAAAGACAAGGGCCCCAGAAGCAGGGTTCCTTTCCCCTGACTACCCCTTCCTGAGTTGGGGGCCAGTTCACAGAGCTGTACTCCAGGCATCCTGGAATGAACAAATGAAAGAATAGATAAACAGAAAAAAATTCCAAGAACGCAGAGTGATTGGATATGAAATGCTAAGACAGGTGTCAGGAGACCATAATTAAGCCCTTGGGCCTCACCTTGGACCCAGCTTCCCAGATGAAGTAAGAAAGCTGGATAAGGGTACCTCCAGGAGCCTGTCCAGCTATGACACTGGGGGCCACTGAGGGCCACTCAGGGGCTCAGGATGAGACCAGTGGCCTGGATACCCATGGAACAGCCTTGGAAGAACTGATGGCAGGTGTAGGGGAGACCCGGGGTTGTGTAGACTCTGAATGGCCACCAGTACAGGGACAGGGGCAGGCAGTAAAGGCTGAGTTGCAGAGGACTCCTCAGCGGGGAAAGCCCCATCCACCAGCCAAGCATGAAAGCCTCTGTTGAGGTCAAGGCCTGAAAACCACTGCCTGAGCATCCAAGGGGGGAGCAAGGTCTGGGCAAGTGCCCAGGGCCAGGCCAGAGCTGGCAAGGAAAGCAATGTCCAGCACCAGTCAGGGCTGCTCCTCCACACACTCCTTTCCCCTGCCACCAATCTGCCTGGCGGTCCTCAGGACCACCCACATTCACACAGGGGCAGCCCCAGCCCTGCCCCCTGTGCCTACTCCTTGGTCCTTCGGAAGAGCTGCTAGGTATGGATACACAGAGCAGGCGCCCAGGCCACACAGCAGCAGCCTAGCCTACTAAGGCATCCTTCAGGACCTTGATTTTCCTGCCTCTGAAGAGAAGGAAGGCCAACATTCCAGTGCAGAATAGATTTTTTAAAACATCAGCCAGGGAGTAGGTGTTGGAAGAGGCAGAGGCCAGGGAGGCCAATGGAAAGTTCCCCAAATTGGGGTACAGAGTAGAAGACAGTTGTCAATCACCTAATGATAACCCATCGCCAGCCTGACTATGTGGACCCACAGTGCTTACCATGGTGTTCAGGTGCCTGGTTTGGCTGTCTCCCAGTCACCCTGCATACATGTACCTATACATACCACATACAGCCTACATGCCCCTAAGAGTGAGTGCTAAATGAGGTTGAGAGGAGAGGAAAATTCATCCTTTGTCCTGAAGACAAATTTTCCCTCTCCTGGAGGGGCCAGCGTGGCAGGACAAGAGTGGTGACCACCTAGGGAAGTGCGTGGTTCTAGGAGGCTGAGAAGTGTAGCTCTGACCCCTGGGCTGCCTCAAACTCCTACTTGGAGCTCCCAAGACCCCAAGGTTCATAGCACACTGTGCTGTACCTGCAGCTCCAACTCTGAGCTACTGGCATGATCCAGGTGAGGGCAGATGAGGATGGTGTGGTGGGCAAGGCTGAAGCAGCCTGTCCCAGGCACCAAGGCAGAGAGCATCAGGAAACTTCCCCTGGCCTTCTCCTTCCTGACCCAGGAAGATAGGGCACACGGAGGTGAGGGTGGGGAAGAGATACACAGACATAAGACACTAAGCTACAAGCCCTACCTAATCTGAGAAGGCCAACTGTGGCTTAAGTGAGGGAAGCAGGGTCCAGGGCAGAGTCCCAAGGGACAGTGCTGGTGGCAGTTGCCCCATGGAGAAGCAGAGGAGAGGCAGCTTGGCAGGCTCAAGGGTCCAGTCACACCTCCGTCCCCCAGGCTCCTTGACACTGGAGTGATCCTGGTGCACCCCCTTGTGGTGAAAGGGAGGATGGAATTATCCACAGCAAGGGGCCACTCCAGTTCCCCCTCAACGCATCCCTCAATTTAAACACTGCCTCAGACTCCCGGTCTGCATCTCCCAGCCATCAATCTCTGAGGAAGTGGGACTACAGGTACCCACAGAGCCATGCAGGAATGTGTCATAAAGAACAGGAGCTGGCCTGGCACAGTGGCTCATGCCTGTAATCCCAGCACTTTGGGAGGCCGAGGCTGTAGGATGACTTGAGCCCAGTTTTGAGATCAGCCTGGTCAACATAATGAGACCTTGTCTCTGCCAAAAAATAAACAAAATCAGCTGGGTATGGTGGTACGTGGATTGCTTGAGCCTAAGTGGTCAAGGCTACAGTGAGCTGTGACGGAGCGACTGCACTCCAGCCTAGGCAACAGAGTGAGACTGTCTCAAAAAAAAAAAAAAAAAAAAAAGAACAGGCCATGATAGTAGATGGATATGAGCCTGGAAAGCCAAAGTGGAGACCACATGGACCTGCGCTGGTCATGAGAAACTGCTCTGTCTTGCATGAGTGAAGACAGAGTCTTCAGAGGGACATGGCTAAAGAGGACATGGAGGGAAGTGTGGGCATTCTCAGCCCTCTACACTCTTGCTCTCTCAGTCAGCCCCTCCCAAGTCTCCAATTCCCTTTACCCAAGTCTCAACTCCTTTTGTCTCTACTGCCTAGTATGTGTCTAATAAAAGCAAGTGCTTAATAACTCAGAAGCAGGAAAATCTATGGCATGGTGCATCCCTGGGGTTCAGGGCGGGGACTCAGCTTTTTCTCCCCCCACACACCCAAAGCCTAGTACACAGTCAATGCCAATAAAGAGCTGGCACTAATCCAATCAGGCAAATATCTTTTTTTTTTTTGAGACAAAGTCTCACTCTATCACCCAGGCTAGGGTGCAGTGGCGGGATCTTGGCTCACTGTAGCCTCTGCCTCCTGGGTTTAACCAATTCTCCTGCCTCAGCCTCCTGAGTCGCTGGGATTACAGGCACCCACCACCACACCTGGCTAATTTTTGTATTTTTAGTAGAGACGGGGTTTCACCATGTTGGTCAGGCTGGTCTTGAACTCCTGATCTTGTGATCTGCCTGCCTCGGCCTCCCAAGGTGCTGGGATTACAGGTGTGAGCCAGCGCGCCCGGCCAAGCAAATATCTATTGAGCATCCACTCTGGCTAGGACTGTGCTGTTGAATCCTTACAATCTATGAGTAAGTGATTTCTGTTTCATTTTACACATGTGGGCAAACACATGCTCTGTATCACACAGCTGGCCAGAAAGGGAGCCTTGGTCTGCCTGATGCCTGGCTCCACACAGAACTCAAGAAAGGACTTGAGCAGGCGCAGATGACTTAGAGACGGTCATATCATGTCCTTGCACCTGTTCATTCTGGATGCAGATCCTCCTAACAAGTTGCAGTGTGTCTGATCACTGAGCCCAAAGCACAAGAGCAACTACAGGTTAGGAAGGGGACCCTGGTGCTATAGTGGGCATCCTGACCACAGCAGGAAGAGTGAATGGGTGGCCTGACTGAGGACCAGGGGGCAAAACTACTGCAGGCAGACCTGCGCCCTCAGGGAAAGTGGTTCTGTTCTATCTCATTGCAAGTCTAACAGCCGTTAATGTGGGAGAGACTCTGCTATGTTCAGTGTGTGTCACTTAAGAAAGCAGGGAGCCTGGGCAACATAGTGAGACCCCGTCTCCATAAAAAAACATAAAAATAAAAAATTAGCTAGGCATGGTGACACATGCCTATACTCCCAGCTACTTGGGAAAGCTGAGATAGGAGGATCACTTAAGTCCGGGAGGTCAAGGCTGCAGTAAGTCACGATCGTAACACTGCAATCCAACCTGGGCGACAGAGTAAAACCCTGTCTGAAGAACAGGAGCTGGGTGTGGTAGCTCATGCCTGTAATCCCAGTACTTTGGGAGGCCAAGGCAGGAGTATCACTTGAGCCAAGAGCTCAAGACCAGCCTGAGAAACATGGCAAACCCCTTCTCTACGAAAGATACAAAAACTACCTGGGTGTGTGGTGCGTGCCTGTAGAACTAGATACTCGGGGGAGCTGGGGTGGGAGGATTGCTTGGGCCTGGGAGGTCAAGGCTGCTGTGAACTGTGTTTGGGCCACTGCACTCCAGCCTGGGCAACAGAGGGAGACCTGGTCTCAAAAAGAAAAAGAAGGAAGGAAAGAAAGAACGGAAAGGAAGCAAGCAAGCAGGAAAGTGAGACTAATATATTCCAGAAGTGTTTTATGCTAAATGCTGCTTTTTTTTTTTTTTTTTTTGAGATGGAGCCTTGCTCTGTTGCCCAGGCTGGAGTGCAATGGTGCAATCTTGGCTCACTGCAACCTCCACCTACCAGGTTCAAGCGATTCTCCTACCTCAGCCTCCCAAGTAGCTGGGATTACAGGCATGTGTCACCACGTCTGGCTAATTCTGTATTTTTAGTAGAGACTGGGTTTCTCCATGTTGGTCGGGCTGGTCTCAAACTCCTGGCCTCAAGTGATCCACCTGCCTTGTCTTCCCAAAGTGCTGGGATAACAGGCATGAGCCACCCACGTCCAGCCTAATTTTTATATTTTTAGTAGAGACGGGTTTCACCATCTTGGCCAGCCTGGTCTTGAACTCCTGACCTCGTGATCCACCCGTCTCAGCCTCCCAAAGTGTTGCGATTACAGGCATGAGCCACCACGCCCAGCCGCTAAATGTTTAAAATAAGGTGTTAAAGCATTTCCCTCTCTACCATCAAGAAACCCTAGTCACCCAAAAAGGCTTATTTACCAAGGGTCCTGGATAGCTGACAACTTCCTACGCTGAGGCTACTTTAAAAGGCCTAGCAGGGGTTCAAGCACTGGCTCCACCTCAGAAACCAGGCCCAAGAAATCGCTGAGTAAATCCAAGAAAAAGTATACGTTATCACCCACCACAGCAAGTTCTGACAAGACATCCTGTGGCAGGGATTTGGAAACAGCAGTTATTGGCTCCTGTGGGGACTCTTACTGACTTGACCATAAATAGCTTCCCAGATAAAACTCGGCTAAAGTATGTATCAGTGCAAGATACAAACAACAAAGGGAATATAGGAGTGGTGGTGGGGAGGAAGAGACAAAGGACAGACAGAAAAATGACCTGCCCAGAGGGGCTCTACCTGGGGAGGGGCCGTACCTGGAGAGGGACCTTGTGGCTCTGGCCAGGTGATATGAGAAGAGTCCGGCTCTGGCTTGGGACCTTAAGCACCCCCCACTGGACTTGGAAATCTTCAGGTATAAAGAGAAGTGGCTTCATGGGGGTTCCCTAAGACTCAGACCAGCCCTACAATGCTGCAAACAAAAACCTGGACCACAAACCTCCCAGGCTCTCTGGCAGAGGCCTCAGCTTCGATGGCTGCTGAGTGTGGGTACTCTTCTCTTTGCTTACCTGTATGTTCTAATTTTCCTTATTTTAAATATCTTTATTGACTGTTTCAAATTATAAAGTGTGTTCACTGCAAAACATTTAAACAATAGAAGAGTACATAAATAGTAAACACTGAAATGTTCCCCCTCCCAGAGGTTGTCACTCAGGATAACTTGGTGTCTATGCTTCCAAAAAAATGTGTATGTCCATCTGGTATTCTACCAAGATGGGATTATATGTAACGCTCTGCGCCTAACAATAGATTTCTATATCAGCCCTCATGGAACTTCATGCTTTTGAGCACTCTCTTGTAGTATTCCACTGTAAGAATAGACCATGGTTTATTTAACCAGACCATAACCAAATCAGTGGATATTCCATTGGTTCTAATAGTTTGCTGTTACCAACAAGGCTGGTGTGAACACCACTGTACATGCTATCCCATGCTAATCTACTGGGATACAATCTTATAAAGTTGGGTTGCAGGGTCACATGGTATATACATGCAGTGTTTTGACAAAGGGCTGACAATGTATACCCCTTAGAGAGTCTACACCAAGTCATCCGTCTACCAACTTTTTAGAATTAAAAAGTTATATTTAGTCAAAAAGAAAATAAGAAAACAAAAAAACCACCATGCCCCAGTGTCTTGCAGGAAGAGACACGGCAGGGATCTGGAGGGAGAGCCCGGTTGTCCCTCTCTTTGCTCCGCTTGCCAAACTGGGCTCCATGCCAGGTGTCCTCATTAGGCCACACTTGTGTCCATTTGGCCCACAGTTAAGGCTGCTCTCTAGCCTCCTGGCAGGACTTGTGGGCAGGGATAGGCTTCCAAGGAAGCTTGCCCTGGCTATGAGCCAACAGATGGCCTGGCGCAGGCCTAACTGCCGCCAGCCAGTGTACTGGTGACTTCCAGGTTGGTACCTTTAGTGCTACTTCCCCACACCTGCCTGCCAGACTCCCTCAGACATCTGAGATAGAATATCTCCCCTCCCATCCACCTCCAATCTGCACCCCTAACCTTCCTACCTTTCCTCTGGTGGTCCCCATCTCAAAAAGAGCTCCAGCATCCACCTAGTCATTTATTAAGCCAGCAGCCTGACTTCTAACCTCCTTCACCCCATATCTAATAAAAACTGGCCCAATCTTGTGGGTTTCATCTCCCAAGATGATCTCTGACCCGGTACTTCATGCCCCCTCATTCCACTTAGTCCATGTTCTCCTACCGGGAGAGCTGCAAAAGCGGCTAGCAAGTGTCCCACTTCTGGCCTGCTCCCCCAAATCCATCCTCTAGAGCCTCAGAGCAAGTTTCTTTTTTGTTTATAATTGACATGTAATAATTGTACATATTTATGGGACATGATATTTTGACACATATATATACACTGTGTAATGATCAATTCAGGGTAATTAGTATATCCATCAACCAAAACATTTATTACTTCTTTCTCTTTTTTTTTTTTAATGAGACGGGGTTTCACCATATTGGTCAGACTGGTCTCGAACTCCTGACCTCAGGTGATCCACCCGCCTCAGCCTCCCAAAGTGCTGGGATTACAGGCATGAGCCACCACGCCCACTCACTTCTTTGTTTGTGAGACAGAGTCTGGCTTTGTTGCCCAGACTGGAGTACAGTGGGGCAATCCTGGCTCACTGCAACCTCTGCCTCCTGGGTTCGAGCGATTCTCCTGCCTCACCCTCCCAAGTAGCTAGGGATCACAGGCACACGCCACCACGCCAGGCTAATTTTTGTATTTATAGTAGATACAGGGGGTTTCACCATGTTGCCCAGGCTGGTCTCAAACTCTTGACCTCAAGCAAACCACCTGCCTCAGCCTCCCAAAGTGCTGGGATTACAGGCATGAGCCATCACACCCAGCCTATTATTTCTTTGGGTTGATAACATTCAAAACCCTCTCTTACAGCAGTTTGAAAATATATAATAAATTATTGTTAAATATAGTCACCCTATGGTATAGTACAACAGAATGTATTTCTCCTATCTAGCTGTAATTTTGTATAGATTAATCATCCTCTTCCTCATAGGAAGTTTTTTTTTAGACAGGGTCTCACTCTGTCACCCAGGCTGGATTGTAATGGTGTGGTCATGGCTCACTGCAGCTTCAACCTCCCAGACTCAAGCAACCTTCCCACCTCAGCCTCCCATATTATTTTTTTTTTTTTAGAGATCGGGCTGGCCTCAAACTCCTGGGCTCAAGTGATCCTCCCACCTCAGCCTCCTAAGGGGCTGGGATTACAAGCGTTAGCCACCATGCCAGGCCCAGAGTGAGTTTCTAACCATATCATACCACCAACCCTACCTCCTCCACAATCCTCACTTCTTCACCCACTAAAGGGTTAGGTTCCCACGCTGGCTCATGGCAGCAAGATGCCAAACCTCCCCCTGGCTAGCCCTAGCCTCCATTCCTGCTCTGGGGCCTCATCCTCAAAGGCGGCAACAGCAGCAAGCTGGAGCGGGGGGCAATGAGCGCAGCAGGCTGCCAGTCACCACCAACGACTGATGCCAGCTCATCTACCGCAGAGCACTGGGGTCTCCTTGTGCAGTAATGCCACCGTCCAGGGCAGTGGGGCCAACATGAGGGGAAAACTTCAGGCTTGTGTTGGGCCCAGGCTGTCACAATTCAACATGCTTATTCCCTTCCTTCCACAGAGTAAACTCTCCTTCTGTTATTGCCTTCTGCACACCCTTCTTCCAATGCCCTTCCCCAGCCCCCAGCTCCTCTCTTGCTTGTAGTCACTAGATTGTCAGTATCATGTCATCTCTTCCTTTGGATCACATCTGACTCAACTAAGCTTATCTTGCTATCCAAGTTGTGGTCATCTAATTTCACCAGTTCAATAGAGTTTCCTTTGACAAACAAAATGAAACACATAAAATATATACATTTTTTTAAGTTGAAGTTTCACTCTTGTTGCCCAGGCTGGAGTGCAATGGCACAATCTTGGCTCACCGAAACCTGCACCGCCCAGGTTCAAGTGATTCTCCTGCCTCAGCCTCCCGATAGCTGGGATTACAGGCATGTGCTACCATGCCAGGGTAATTTTGTATTTTTTTTAGTAGAGATGGGTTTTCACCATGTTGGTCAGGCTGGTCTCGAACTCCCCACCTCAGGTGATCTGCACACCTTGGCCTCCCAAAGTGCTGGGATTACAGGCGTGAGCCACTGTGCCCGGCCAAAAATCTCTTTTAAATTTTTTTTTTTTTAACCATAACTCTAATCCTTCCTGAACCATATGTCCTTCTAAGACACCCACAGTCTTTCAGAAACCAACCCAATCTATTCAGACCTCACTGCTGCAAACCCTCTACATACTACTCTCTCCTTTCACCTCACAAGGCTGCTCTCACACATGAGGCAGTTTCGTGTTTCTGAGACTACCAATGCCATTCCTTCTCCCTATGCTCTTCCCACCTCTTGGCCTGGCTAATTTTGGGGGGGGGGGCAACAGCTTTATTGAGATATAATTTATTTGCCATACAATCTGCCCAGTTAAAGTGTACAATTCATGGTTTTTAGTATATTCACAGAGTTGTGCAACCATCCCCCACAATCAGTTTTAGGACATTTTCATCACCCCAAAAAGAAAGCCCACACCCATCAACCATCACCCATCACATAACACATCCCCTCCCCAAAGTACCTGCACCTACTGTGCACTCAATGCTGTTTGATGGTCACCCAGTCTGTCTGTTAGGCACACTTGCACCAAATAAGGTTGGTGTGACATATTTATATTAGCCACTTAACGCCCAACATGGTACCTGTCTCCTAGGAGTGACAGCAGTGAATGACCACAGTGGAGCAGCTGGCCTCTCCAACTGTTCACTTGGTGCCAGGCCCTGTGCTTACACTTCACAAACATCTCAGAGACCCAAATATTATTCTCATTTTACAGCTGAGGATAAATGACTTGCCCAAGTCACAAAGCCAGTTAAGTGGCTGAGCTGGGATCAGTTCATCAGTAAGGGCTTCTCTAACTGTCTAGACATTGTATCTGCCTATTCACTGCTGTCACCTTCTAGCCTCACCTTCTCCTGTTCTCATTAAGGTCTCCTTGACCTCTGAATGGCAAAACCAAATGGAAGGCTGACTTTATTTCAGTCTCTTGGCCACATTTGGCACTCTGTACCCCATTCATTTTCAGGCTCTCCTTTGGAGCTACCCACATTTCAGGGAATGCCTTTGGCAGGACCATCATCCTCCCCCAAGTCCTCTGATCAACTGAGACACTTCCTGGGGGGAGAGTCCCCTCTACAGCCTCTACTCTTCCAATTCTATGCTATCTCTTGGGGACCTTGACCACACCTCTACCTCAATTCCCCCACACTCAGAATTGTCACACCTGAGCACCAAAAATAGCCTTTGCATCTCCACTCAGATGGCTCACAGATCCCTCAATTTCATCTTCTCACTCCTCCAACCTGTTCCTTCTCCTATATGCCACCGTCATTTCATTTTGCCACCTACACAGTTGCCTAAGCCAGAGATGAGGACATCAGCCTTAACTTAATCTTCCCCCAGCTTTCTTACCCAACCCTCAAGTCCTATCAATTCCCCTTCCTAAAATTCTCCTACGATACTCCCAGCCAATGCTTGAGGTCAGACTGCCATCACCCCCAGCCAGGATTACTATAAGAACCTGCAAACTGTTCTTCCCACCTTCAGGGTGGCCTCCACCTTCAAACTGCAGGTATCCTCTAAAGTACAAGTCTCATAGTTTTACTATCCCATCCCCTGCACTCAGGAAAAGTCCTTTCTATGGCTTTTACAATCCTTCAAGAGCTAATCTCTCCTTAACTTTCCAGCCACACTTCTAACCACCCCACAATCAGTCTGTGCTAAATGACTTGCCACACCATCAACATTTGCATCTGTGGTTTCACGTGACATTGTGACTGGCGATTGGCCAAGCCCAGCCTGGAGTCTCTCTTCTTCCTGCATGAGATTGTCTCTTGTGAAATAATGTTGAAAGGCACAAAGAGACGTAATGAACAGAAGACAAATGAATCAGGGTAGAGATGGATAAAAGTGTTATGGACAACAGTCAGCACATCACACATGGGCGCTTCAACCATGGCTTCCAAGGATCTAACTCTCTGGCTGAGAAGAACAATCTTCAGGACCACCAGCTTACACAGAAGTTGAGAAGGTCACAGGACTCCTCTTGAGTATTAATTACATTTCTTTACAACAGGAGGGAGATGTCCTGACTGGCCCAAGTATCGGGTAGAGCTCCCATTCCAAATTAGGAAACTGGCATTCTGGTACTTATCAGCTGAAGTGCTGCTACATAATCCAGCAAGCGATTTGCTTTTCTGTATTCTCCAAGTTTCTGAGCAAGAGGAGAGCTAAAGTATCCATGGAAAAAAACAAGAATGATGTCCAATACGGTATCAATGAGAACCCTGTATGACTCAGATTATGGTCTCTAAATACCATTTTTTAATAAGAAGAACCAAGTCTCCTACGAGAAATGAAGACTCTAGGTCTGGGTCAAGAAATGTTCAAGGTAAGATTAGAACATATGGGCATCCTAGGCTGGGCGCAGTGGCTCACACCTATAATCTCAGCACTTTTGGAGGCCAAGGTGGGTGGATCACCTGAGGTCAGGAGTTCAAGACCAGCCTGGCGAACATGGTGAAACCCCATCTCTGCTAAAAATACAAAAATTAGCCAGGCATGGTGGCACAGGCCTGTAGTTCCAGCTACTTGGGACTCTGAGCCAGGAGAATCGCTTGAACCCGGGAGGCAGAGGTTGCAGTGAGCTGGGAATGCACCATTGTACTCCAGCCTGGGGAAAAGAAACAAGATTCTGTTCCAAAAAATAATAATAATAATACAGGCATCTCAGATAGTACGGAAATTCTCAATGGCTACAGGGTTATATAAAAAAGACTTGGCAACAACTGAAAAAGTTTCTACCGGCCAAGAGACAATTTAGGCATTAACAAAGTTAATCAACTGAAACATAACAAATACATTAAAATCCTTTAGTGTGGCCGGGCACAGTGACTCACGCCTATAATCCCAGCACTTTGGGAGGCTGAGGCAGGCAGATCACAAGGTCAGGAGTTTGAGACCATCCTGGCCAACATGGTGAAACCCTGTCTCTACTAACAATACAAAAATTAGCCAGGCATGGTGGCACGCACCTGCAGTCCCAGCTACTTAGGAGGCTGAGGCAGGAGAATCACTTGAACCCAGGAGGTGGAGGATACAGTGAGCCAAGATCGCCCCATTGCACTCCAGCCTGGTGACAGATCAAGAATCCGTCTCAAAAAAAAAAAATCCATTAGTGTGTTAGGATACTAAACAAATCTTGGTTGGTGCAGTCACAAAACCTCATTAGTCATTTTTGGAGGATGTTGGTGAAACAACTCATTATTTTGAAAGCTGGTAACTATTGGAAAGAATCAAACATTTATTCTAACGTCTCCTATACAGATTGTATCTCAGGGTAACTAAGTAGTTGACTACTGGAAGTTTACAGGTATAGAAGTAGTCAAGCTGGCAACTGTAGAAGGAAATAGAATTAGAATAACACTATTCTGCAACTCCCAGTGAAATAATGGCTGTAGTCAATAAATGTCAATTACTCCTTACAACATAAAAAGAGAAACTAGGTATTTGTACTTCTCCCCAACAGAAGTACAAACATCGGCCAGGTGCAGTGGCTCATGCCTATAATCCCAATACTTTAAGAGGCCAAAGTGGGTGGATCACCTCAACATGGCAAAACCCTGTCTCTACTAAAAGTACAAAAAATTAGCCAGGTGTGGTGGGGAGTATGTGTAATCCTAACTACTTGAGAGGTTGAGGCAGAAGAATTGCTTGAACCCAGGAGGCAGAGGTTGCAGTGAGCCAAGATCATGCCATTGTACTCCAGCCTGGGTGACAGAGTGAGACTCTGTCTCAAAAAAAAAAAAAAAAAAGTACAAACATCACCTATTAAGTATTAAAAAAAAAAAAACAGAATTGAACCAAAATCTCAGCAAGCCTCTAGATCTACTACTAACTTAAAGTGGGAACAAGGGACAGAGGAACAAATTAAACTATATGTCAGAGATGGAATCAGTAAAATTGAGATGGATGGAAAATCTATAAATTAAGTGATCTAACTTCTTCAACAACTAAATTAGAAGGAAAATGGATAATCTACTTGAGACAGTATCAACTGAAATGTATGGATCATATATTGATCGCAACTGTAACAAATAAATCATATTTTTAAAATTTGAGACAATCAGGGAAATTTGAACACTAAATGGATATCTGATTACATTAACAAATTACTGTTGCATTTTTTTTTCTTTTTCTCCTTTTTATCTTTTTTACTCAGCTTTTAGAAGTAACAAATTACTGTTTTTAAGGAAGGAGGAATAATATTATTGTTTTTTTAAAAAAAATACTTGCCGGCCAGGCACGGTGGCTCATGCCTGTAATCCCAGCACTTTGGGAGGCCGAGGCAGGCAGATCATGAGGTCAGGAGATGGAGACCATCCTGGCCAACATACCCCATCTCTACTAAAAATACAAAAAAATTAGCTGGGCGTGGTGGCACGTGCCTACAGTCCCAGCTGCTCAGGAAACTGAGGCAGGGGAATTGCTTGAACCTGGGTGGCGGAGGATGCCATAAGCTGAGATCATGCCACTGACGGAGCAAGACTCCATCTCAAAAAAAAAAAAAAAAAACCTCATGACTTTTTTCAGAGATGCTGAAATATTTACAACTGAAATGGTATGTTGTCTGAGATTTACTTATGAATAATTTGGGTGTGGGGTATAAATGGAGCTACTACTGAAACAAGATGGATAATTGTTCTATCAGCAAGAATTGGTAATTGTTGTAGTTAGGTGATTATTACTTAGGGGCTCATTATATTATTGCTTCTAATTTGTATATGTTTGATGGTATCCATAATAAATAGTTTTAGGCCGGGCGCAGTGGCTCACGCCTGTAATCCCAGCACTTTGGGAGGCCAAGATGGGTGAATCACGAGGTCAGGAGTTCAAGACCAGCCTGGCCAACATGGTGAAACCCCATCTCTAAAAATAAATAAATAAATAAATAGTTTTAAAGATAAAAGAGGAAGGGGAAATTCTGGAGGGTACAGGTACAAACAATATTGAAAACAAGGGCTAACATTTACCTAGCGCTTACTCTGTCCTTGGTGCTGGGCCAAGTGTTTTACTGAAGTAGCTTGTTGACATTTCACAACCTGTATGAGATAGGTGCTGTTGATACACCAGTTGAAAAACCCAAGGCCCAGAGGTGTTAAATAGCTTGTCTAAGGTAGTCCAGTAATTGGCAGGATTGGGATTCAAACCCAGGTTTGCCTAGCTCCAAAATCCACCACACTGTACACCAAGTGCTGGAGGGATGGCTTGCGTGAGGGATAGAAATGTGTATAAATGGCCAGGCATGGTGGTTCATGCCTGTAATCCCAGCACTTTGGGCGCCAAGGTGGGTGGATCACTTGAGGTCAGGAGTTCGAGACCAGCCTAGCCAATATGGCAAAACCCCGTCTTGACTAAAAATACAAAAATTAGCCAGGCATGGTGGCACATGCCTGTAATTCCAGCTACTCGGGAGGTGGAGGCACAAGAATGACTTGAACTAGTGAGGTAGAGGTTGCAGTGGGCGGAGATCGCACCACTGCAGTCCAGCCTGGGTGACAAGGCCAGACTTTGTTTCAAAATAAAAAAAAAAAGTGTGTGTGAACGAGCAAGGGATCCCTGAATGCCACACTAAAGATCTGAACGGCGTTCAACAAGGTGGGGCAGGTCAGGGCCTATCTTGAGCAGTGTTATGGGAAGAATGTGTAGAAAGAATGGCCTAACATGTTTATGGGGGTGACAGAGGGTCCTCTGGGAAGATCGGAGAACCCTGTGCCCCCAGAAGCTCTACAGGGAAGCAGACAGCAGCAGGAGTGAGGAAAGTCAAGAAGAGAAACAACCAACCGAATGTCTGTCGATGATCAATGATGTTCACCTTAGATTTAGGCAAATAAAGACCTTTGACAAGTCCCAGTCAGTCCACAAAACTCACATTAAGCGTCAACTGTGTGCTAGGCTCTGACCCAGGCAGCCTCACTCTATTTCTCCTCTTTTTCTCACAGTAAGGTCAATCAGGTTGCTGGCAGACCCCTACAACCCAGCATCCTCCACTCACATCAGTAAGGTAAACAACTTTTCTTTCTTTCTTTTTTTTTTCAGATGCAGTCTTGCTCTGTCGTCCAGGCTGGAGTGCAGTGGCACCATCTGCAACCTCCACCTCCTGGGTTCAAGCATTCTCCAGCCTCAGCCTCCCAAGTAGCTGGGACTACAGGCGCACACCACCACGCCCTGCTAATTTTTATATTTTTAGTAGAGACGGGGTTTCACCATGTTGGCCAGGATAGTCTTGAACTCCTGACCTCGTGATCTGCCCACCTCGGCCTCCCAAAGTGCTGATATTACAGGTATGAGACATCGCACCTGGCCCAGTAAACAACTTTTCTTAAAGATTTACGTTAACATCATAACACCTACAATTATTGCACTGCAGATTTACATTAAAATAACACCTACAATTAGTGTATTTTAACAGTAAGTTTTCTATTTTTTTTTTAAGTTTTCTATTTTAAAGGTATTTCTTTTCACTTTACTGGTCTAGTTTGCAAGGTAAACAATAAATGACTTTTTTCTCTGGGCTCACTTTTAACCTCAAGAAGTTTCTGATGAGAAAATGCTCTCTAGTGGGTGAATCATCTGGCAATCCTCCTCCTTCAGCTATCAATCACGAGGCTATTGGCACCTCCGCTCAAGAGTACCACTTGGGAATCAGGGATGAAAACTCACATCCCAGCCACCCTGCCCTTCCCTACCACCTGGAGCGGGAGTGGTTGGCAAAGACTGGAATTAGGGACATCTCTAACTCAGTACATCTGTTGGAGCTGTGCCTCAGGAAGTCAACTCCACTCTGGAGCTGTGTGAAGAAAGGGGAACTCGGTTTCTCAACACTCTTGTGCTTGGAAACCCTGTCCCAACAGGCATCCCCCTCGCTAAGGGGATGGGATTAATTGGCCAAATACTTATATATGAACTATTCAGGCTTGCAGGGCCACCCTTGTTCTCCCAAACACTGCCTTCAGGAGACACTGCCCAGCCAGCGGTTCAGAGTTGGGAGAAAACCCTCATTAACTGGCTCAGCAATTCCCCAGGAAGGCTCATCCCGCAGGCCAACGCGAAGACACAATGATCCCAAAGACCTTGGTGTCTTGATGGCGGGAGGAAGAAGAGGTGGGGGACTTTTCCGCTTACCTTCCCTAAGCGTTGCCATGGGACAGCTCTCGGGCTACATCAAGGTAAAGAGCTTTGTACGGCCACACCTCGCACCGACTAGCCACTCCCGAAAGACCCCCTCCTTCCAAACTGCAGGGCAAGCACAGCGAAAAAAAAGGCAGCCCAAGCAGAGAACTGCGGTTCCTAAAACCTTGTTTGCGTTTGGGCCCGCGCCGAGCCGCAGGTAGAGGTAGACCCCGCTCCCGCGCGTCCGCCTTCAGCCCTGGGATGCCCAGAGAGGCCTCTCAGGCCCTTCAAGACCCCCGCTCCCGGCTTCACGGCCCACACCTCTGAACCCTCAGGCCCCAGTCGGCCTCTATCCCCGCCTTTCGTGCCCCTGGCTCACCCTCGAGCGTCTCGCACTGCACCAGGTTGAGGTAGTCGGCCTGGCTGAGCACTCCAGCCTTCAGGCCGCGCACCAGTCCTTCCAAGTAGCCATTGTCCACGTTGAAGTAAAGCTCCGGGAAGAACGACATGGCTGCTGCGGGAGCGGCAGCACTGGAGATCCCGGAACGACCGGCACGAATCACAATTCCCAAATCAGCTGACGCTGCGCCCTCCTTGGACTATCAAGAGCGTCAGGTGACGCGCAAGCGCCTCACGTGACCACAACGGGGCGGGGCTCTGAGCAGCCCGTGGCTTCCGGATGGCTGCGCGGAAGCGCTGCGCAGGCGTGGGCTGGGGACTGCCCTATGGCGCCTGTGCGCTAAGAGGAGGACGTTTGAGGCTGGCCGCATGGTGGCGACAGTGGCCGCCCAGATTTGACTGGGCCCTCTCTCTCTGGCTTTCCCGGCTTTGCTGCACCTGGCGCTGCAGGAGCGGGCGGGGTAAAGAAGTGAGTGAGCCCTTCTCAAGCTTGGAAAGTTTCCAGACTGCTGGTCCAGCCACCTCCGCAGAGGGAAACTAAGGTCTGATTGAGGTGGGAGAATAGGGTCTCCACGGGGGGGAACTTGAGGCCAAAACATGCTGAATTCTGAAGCCGAATCAAGGGAAAACATCAAGGTCTGGGGGCAGGGAACCCGAGGCCAATTAAGGTGAACTTGCTAAAGCTAAACCAAAAGAAAAACCCCATCTCCGCATGTCCGGAGAACAAAGCATCAAAGGCCACTGTCTCTACAACCCTCCCCCTTCCACCATGTCTTAGATGGAAAGGGAGAGTGCCTTGGATTGGCCGCGGGCCAAGCACGGGCCATCCCTTCATCTGCATAGGGCGCTAATTCACCTCAGCCCCATTTATGCCTAGTGTTCCATTATTGGAACATCCTAAGCATGTGGAAGTTATTTATGTCCTACTGCTCAAGATCATCGCCAAGGTCTGATTGCAAAAATAAAAAGTTGCAACCTCAGGCATAAATGAGTTAATTAGCCACGGACCAAACCCTTCATCCAGATCAGGGGTAGCCAATAGGGGCCGCAAAAGGAGTACTTAAAACCCAGAAAATTGGCCGGGCTTGGTGGTTCACGTCACACCCTAATCCCAGCACTTTGGGAGGCCGAGGCGGGCAGATCACGAGGTCAGGAGATCGAGACCATCCTTGCTAACACGGTGAAACCTCATCTCTACTAAAAATACAAAAAGCTGGGCTTGGTAGCACTCGCCTGTAGTCCCAGCTATTCAGGAGGCTGAGGCAGGAGAATCACTTGAACCCAGGAGGCAGAGGTTGCAGTGAGCCGAGATTGAGCCACTGCACTCTAGCCTGGGTGAGAACAGAGTGAAACTCCGTGAAAAAAGAAGGGAGGGAGGTAGGGAAGGAAAGAAGGAAAGAAAGAAAGAGAAACAGAGAGGAAAGAAAAGGAAAGGAAAGGAAGGAAGAAAAAACAGAAAACGTAATCAGGCCCCTTGAGCCTCTTGGTCAGGCCCACTCCCACCCTGCAGAGTGCTTTTTCGCTTTCACAGATCACTGCTTTCTGCTTCCTTCCTGTGTGTCATTTCTTTGTTACTTTCTGGGTTTTGTTCAATTCTTTGTTCAAAATGCTAAGGACCTGAACAACTCACAGTCCCGGCCTTCCCTCTGGAAGCAAGATGAGGGTCAGGCTTTGCGTGGAAGTAGCAACAAGCAGCCCTGGAGCCTAAGGCTTATTCACCAGCCCAGAGTGGTAGCCCCTGTGCCGCCCTGCATCCTGCTTTCCCTGCACTTGCTATACAAGATTCTCAAAAGCTGGAGTGCAGCTCTTACCTACTTTTCCCAGGGGCACCAGGATCCCTAAAAGCACCCATGTATGTGCCTCCTATGATGGGATAGCCCAGGCACTGGGATAAGAGTATGTGTGGTTTCTTGGCTTGGTGACACTCCCATCCCTTCCATGAACTCTCCCTTCTTCGACCGCCACGTTTGAAATAATCACAGCCTTAGGGTTGGTCCCATCCTTTATTCGCGTTTCCTTGCCCCTACCCTAGGTCCGACCCTGAAGTTGGCCAGCTAGGCGCGGCTGCAGGAGTTCGTGGCAGTAGCCAGTTTGCGACAGTAGCAGAAGGCGTTGAAGAAGCGGCAGTAGCACGTGGCACACGGGTCACAGCAAGGCACCTGCTGTCCCAGGCAGGACTCCTGCAGCTTTACGCAGCGGCGTGGGGAGCGGGGCTCACGGTCCTGCAGGTCTTGTACCTGCAGAGGTAGGGAACCAGGAATGTGAGCACAGGCCTCGGAAGACAGGTCCAGGAACCTTACCTGTCCCAACCTATGCAGGATGGCAGTGGAATGTGGGGAGAGGTGATCTGTAGTGTCACTGCTGGTGAGGGAACTTGGAGCTGGGGGAGAGGAGCTAATACGCAATGCCCCCTCCCAAGTACTGCCACCTCACCCTTTTCCCTGAGCAGTTACCTCTGCCAAGGCCTCAGCCTCCTGCAGCAGATCCTCTTCTGCCTGTTCTGCAGTTGTCTTCTTCAGTGGGCCCTGCAGGCCCAGGCCTGGGGCAGAGGATGTGAGGGCAGGAACCCCCATGCACAAAGCACCCACCTCCCAGGGGAAGGTTTGGGAAGGGAGAAAGAGGGCTTAGGCCAGGGGAGACAGTTTGTGTCCAGAGGGTATTCAGGCCCTGCCCAGTCCCACCCCTGCCCACACTGACCTGGGAGCTCTGGGAACAGGGCCTGGTCAGGCCTTCTGATGCCCTCCAGGGGGGCCAAGCCCATCTGGGCTCCCTGCATGGCAGGCAGTGCCAGCAGCAGAGCACAGCTCAGCATCGCTGCAGTCAGCATGACCTGGCTCAGCAGGAAGACGTATCACTTAGTCCCTCCTCATCCTTGGAATCCCCTCTAGGTGCCCAGATAGAGAGGAGGAGTCCCTGCCCAACCTGAGAACTCACCTCTGCCTCCTGGATTCTTCCCTAGAGAGTCCCCGGCCACCCCATGCCCTCGGCTTATATGGCAGGGCCTAATGAAGGGCCACACGTGACTGATCCCCCGCAGCCAGGCTGCAAAGGGCCCTTCCTGGAGGGTGGGGGCACAGTTCAGGCCCTTACTCCCCGGACCTGAGCCTTTTGTTCTACAAGAGGGGGTGCCCATCTCCAATTTGGGGTGAGGTTTCCAGGAGCCAATTAAAATTTCGGAGCAAGAGAGGGTGCCCAGGGCCCCCAAATTTCCACAGGACAGAGACCTAGGAGCTGAGCCAGGGTGAAGCCATTAGTAATAACAAGGCAGGCGGCCCTGAAAGCTTAATTTAATTTGTGGCCCCAGAGATGCTTACTCAGCCCCTACGTGGCATGTTGTTTCCTGTGCTTCCAAGAATTCGGGTCAAGGGCATGGGAGAGGGTGATGGGCCAGTGGCCACTGTTGTGCAGGGGTAGAGTGCAGAACCAGAACCTGGGTTTCTTTGGAGGGAATGGGGAGGGGAAAGCCCACCTAACCAATCCCAGGACCTCCCGAATGCATTTCTGGTCCTCCCCTCCCTTTCTCCCTCTAGGCTTCTCCAATAACCCCCACTCCTGCTCCTGTCCCCAAACCCCTTTCTGCCTAGGGTTCCTGGAAGCCAAGGAAACAGAACGAACTGTTCCCTGGGTGGGCGAGCCACTGCAGAGTAAAAAGCTTTCAGACCGCTTGCCTCATTAGCGCTAATGGCTGCTCCCTTCCGCCCTGTGTCGTCAGGACTGCCTACACCTGGTCTCATCAGCACAAAGCTGGGGTGAGGACTGCCCTTTGTGGAGGTGGCAGGACATACAGAACCCCGCTTCCCCTCCCTTCCCTCACCTCACTGCAGGGCTGTTTATCACACACGTGTCCATCTGGGAAAGGGATGCAGGCTGAATCAGCTTTGAGGCCCCAGTGCACAAACTGGGTTGGCACAAGGCGGTGGAAAAAAGATGAAGGGACTAGATAGGGTGGCTCACATCTGTAATCCCAGCATTTTGGGAGGCCAGGGGTTTAAGATTAGCCTGGGTATCATGGCGAGACCCTGCTGCTACAAAAAATAAAAAAAATAGGCTGGCGCAGTGGCTCACGCCTGTAATCTCAGCACTTTGGGAGGCTGAGGTGGGCAGATCACAAGATTGAGATCACCCTGGCCAACATGAAGAAATTCCATCTCTACTAAAAATACTAAAATTAGCCGGGCATGGTGGCACATTCCTGTAGACCCAGCTACTCGGGAGGCTGAGGCAGGAGAATTGCTTGAACCTGGGAGGCAGAGGTTGCAGTGAGCTGAGATGGCGCCACTGCACTCTAGGCTGGGCAACAAGAGTGAAATTCCATCTCAAAATCAATCACTCACTCACTCAATCAATCAATCAAATAGCTGGGTGTACTGGTGCATGCCTGTAATAGAGGCTGAGGTGGGAGGATGGCTTGAGCACAGTGGTTCAAGGTTGCAGTGAGCTATGATTGCATCACCGCACTCCAGCCTGGGCGACAGAGCAAGATCCTGTCTCAAAAAGAAGATAAAGGGTGGCTGGGCACAGTGGCTTATGCCTGTAATCCCAGCACTTTGGGAGGTCAAGGTGGGTGGATCACTGGAGGTCAGGAGTTGAAGACCAGCCTGGCCAATATGGTGAAACTCTAGCTCTACTAAAAATACAAAAATTAGCCAGGTGTGGTGTCACATGCCTGTAATCCCAGCTACATGGGGGGCTGAGGCATGAGAATCGCTTGTAACACGGGAGGCAGAGGCTGCAATGAGCAGAGATCACTCCAACATGAGTGACAGAGTGAGACTCCATCTCAAAAAAAAAAAAAAAAAAAGCTATTTAAAATGAAATGAAGCAATCCATACTAGGACATCCAAGAAATTAAAATTACACCTCATTATGTCTTTTTTTTTTTTTTTTTAAGACGGTGTCTCACTCTGTCACCCAGGCTGGGCCTGGTCAGCATCCATGCTAAGGACAGCTCTTCATGGTCTGGTATGGGCAGGGTGGTAGTGGGGGACCTCCTCCCACCCAGGTGCTCAGTGTCTTACCTCACCTACAAGCAGTGGCTATCTTCACCTGGGTGTGTGCACACAGGTGTATCAGCCCCATGGGCAATGATGAGGGAGGGCTGTGGCACTCACAAAGCAGCCCATGCCCTAGTCAGGTCCAGTGAGGGAGACATCAAGAAAACCCACCACCAAAACACAATGAGCTGTGATCACGCCACTGCACTCCACCCTGGGCAACAGAACAAGACACTGCCTCAAAAAACAAAAGCAAACAAACAAAAAAACCAAACAAAAAAATGGCCCATTGTAGTGACTCAGTTTCTTAAGCCCAGGAGTTCAGGACTGGCCTGGGCAACATAGTGAGACTCTGTATTTACAAAAAAATTTTAAGGCGGGGCGCCATGGCTTATGCCTGTAATCCCAGCACTTTGGGAGGCCGAGGCGGGTGGATCACCTGAGGTCGGGAGTTCAAGACTAGTCTGACCAACATGGAGAAACCCCACCTCTACTTTAAAAACAACAACAAAAATTAGCCGGGTATGGTGGTGCTTGCCTGTAATCCCAGGTACTCAGGAGGCTGAGGCGGGAGAATCACTTGAACCTGGGAGGCAGAGGTATGGTGAGCCGAGATCGCGCAATTGCACTTCAGCCCGGGCAACAAGAGCAAAACTCCGTCTCAAAAAAAAAAAAATTAAAATTAGCTGAATGTGGTGGTGCACACCTGTAGTTCCAGCTACTCAGGAGACAGGGAGGAGGATAGCTTCAGCCCAGGAGATTGAGGCTGCAGTGAGCCGTGGTAGTGGTGGCTCACACCTATAATACCAGCACTTTGGAAGTTGAGGCGGGCAGACCACCTAAGCCTAGGAGTTTGAGGCCAGCCTGGGCAACTTGGCGAAACCTGGTCTCTATTTTAAATATATATATAAGTGTGTGTGTGTGTGTGTGTGTGTGTGTATATATATATATTTTTTTTTTTTTTTTTTTTTTTTGAGATGGAATCTTGTTCTGTCACCCAGGCTGGAGTGCAGTGGTACAGTCTTGGCTTACTGCAACCTTTGCCTCCTGGGTTCAAGCAATTCTCTTGTTCTCCTGCCTCAGCCTCCTGAGTAGCTGGGATTACAGGCACATGCCACCATGCTTGGCTAATTTTTTGTATTTTTAGTAGAGACAGGATTTCACCATTCTGGCTAGGCTGGTCTCAAACTCTTGACCTCATAATCCGCCTGCCTCAGCCTCCCGAAGTGCTGAGATTACAGACTTGAGCCACTTTGCCCAGCCAAAAAAAAAAAAAAATGTTTTTGTTAATTAAAAAAAAGGTTTCACTATGTGGGTGATTTTACTGGTAAGAACCAGCCTGATAGCTCCAGGACAATGCTTGTTGGCAAAAGGACCTTCAGAAATATGTGGCATGTTCTGGGAGGAGGATTTGGGAGACCTGCGGGGAGGCAGAGCCTCCTCAGTGAGGCTGGGGACCTGAACATGGGGACTCTGTGCAGAAAAGAGAAAGGGGAGAGTATGCATGCGTGTGCCAGAGACCGCATGAGAACAGAGAGGGGCGCTCGAACCCTCTGCCTTCTCTTCTCTTTCCTCCTGCAGTGTATTCCTCTCCAAGCGCCTTTTTCCTAGTTTGTCTAAGGGAAGGGAGTGGGAGGCGCAGGGGGAAAAGAACTGCAAGCACCCATGGCTCTGTCAATCAGGGTTGATTTAGAAACCCCCACCCAGCCCATTGCCCCTACCCCAGAGAGCACAGCCATGAGTTTCCTGTGAATCATCTGTAGAATTTTCTAAGGCAGAGGTTGCCTGGAGAGGCACGGTCTCCTCAGTCATTCAGGGAGGGGAGAAGGATAGATGGGGGTTCTCTCAGGCTGGCATATTGAGCCCTGAGCTGGAGGGGATCTGTGATGGTTAATTTTATGTGTCAACTTGACTGGGCCAGGGATGCACAGATATCTGGTTAAATATTATTTCTAGGTGTGCTTGTGAGGTTGTTTCCGGAATCATCCAATCTTTTGAGGGTTAGAATAAAATTAAAAGATAGGCCAGGCGTGGTGGCTCATGCCTGTAATCCCAGCACTTTGGGAGGCCAAGGCAGGCAGATCATGAGGTCAGTAGTTCAAGACCAGCCTGACCAACATAGAGAAACTCCGTCTCTACTAAAAATACAAAAATTATCCGGGTGTGGTGGTGCCTGCCTGTAACCCCAGCTACTCGGGAGGCTGAGATAGGAGAATCACTTGAACCCGGGAGGAGGAGGTTGCGGTGAGCCAAGATCACGCCATTGCAATCCCAGCACTTTGGGAAGCTGAGGTGGGAGACACCCTTGAGCCCAAGAGTTTGAGACCAGCCTGGGTAACATAGGGAGACCCCCATCTCTACAAAAAATTTAAAAATAGCCAGGTGTGGTTGTGCATACCTGTGGTCCCAGCTACTCTAGAGGCTGAGGTGGGGAGGATTGCTTGAGCCCAGGAGGTTCCGGTCTGCACACAAGACCTCGTCTCAAAAACAAAACAAAACCAAAAAACCTAGAAACAATTCACATATGCATGAACAGGAAAATGGATAATAGCAGTATATTGATATAATTGGGCCAGGCACAGTGGCTCACACCTGTAATCCCGGCACTTTGGAAGGCAGAGGTGGGCGGATCACTTGAGCTCAGAGTTCAAGACCAACCTGAGCAACATGACAAAATCTCGTTTCTACAAAAAATACAAAAATTAGCCAGATGTGATGGCACAAGCCTGTAGTCCCAGCTTCTCGAGAGGCTGAGGTGGGAGGATCACTTGAACCCAGGAGGCAGAAGTTGTAGTTAGCCAAGATTGCACCACTGCACTCCAGCTTGGGTGACAGAATGAGACCCTATCTCAAAAAAAAAAAAAAAAAAAAAGTGCTGGGCACAGTGGCTCACGCCTGTAATCTCAGCACTTTGGGAGGCCAAGCCAGGTGGATCATGAGGTCAGGAGTTCGAGACCAGCCTGGCCAACATGATGAAACCCCATCTCTACTAAAAATACAAAAATTAGCTGGGCATGGTGGCACACACCTATAGTCCCAGCTATGCGGGAGGCTGAGGCAGGAGAACCGCTTGAACCTAGGAGGTGAAGGTTACAGTGAGCTGAGATCGCACCACTGGACTCCAGCCTGGGCAACAGCGTGATGTGAGACTCCGTCTCAAAAAAAAAACAAACGAATAAAACAGTGTATTTATATAATTGGCAACTACACAGCAGGGAAAAAGAATGAACTGCTGC
Organism: Ateles fusciceps; assembly: GCA_036589455.1. Lineage (NCBI taxonomy): Eukaryota > Metazoa > Chordata > Mammalia > Primates > Atelidae > Ateles > Ateles fusciceps. Next base: position 22,453,448 of record JAZHEH010003205.1, on the reverse strand, counting down.
TACACACTACAACATGAATGAATCACATAGACATGAGGTTGAATGAAAGAAGTATGCTGCTGAAGAGAGAGTAAGGATGGCATGATTCCAGCCCTATGACATTCAGACCCAAGCAAAATTATAATAAATGGTGATAAAACAACAGCAGTTAACTCTGGGAGGGTGGGAATTATTGACTGAGGGGGGGAAATTAGGAAAACTTATGAGGTTTGGAAAGGTTTCGTATCTTGATCTGAGTCGTGGTTACACAGGTATATACATATGTAAAATTTCATTAAACAGCACATTTAAGACTTGTGTATTTTGCCAGGTGGGGTGGCTCGCACCTGTAATCCCAGCACTTTGGGAGGCCAAAGTGGGAGGATCACCTGAGGTCAGGAGTTCGAGACCAGCCTGGCCAATATGGTGAAACCTCATCTCTACAAATATAAAAAAAATTACCCAGGCATGGTGGTGTATGCCTATAATCCCAGCTACTCAGGAGGCTGAGGCAAGAGAATCACTTGAACCCAGGAGGCGGAGGTTGCAGTGAGCTGAGATCACGCCATTGCACTCCAGCCTGGGTGACAGAGCGAGATTCCGTCAAATGCAAGGAAGGTAGGAAGGAAGGAGAGAGGGAGGGAGGGAAGGAAGGAAGGAAGGAAGGAAGGAAAACATAGCCAGATATGGTGATGCGTGCCTGTAGTCCGAGCTACTCAAGAGGCTGAGGCAGGAGAATCCCTTGAACCCGGGAGGCAGAGGTTGCAGTGAGCTGAGGTCATGCCATTGCACTCCAGCCTGGATGACAGAGCAAGACTCCATCTCAAAAAAAAAAAGTTTTGTATATTTTACTGGATGTTATGTCTTAATGAAAACATTTTTTTTCCTTTGTTAGTCGTTCAAAAAATAATGGAGTGTCTAACAATAAATGACCTCTCTGATTGTACTCTATGGGGTACATTAAAGCACTCCATCCCCAAAAGAGGGTGCTCCTTATTTTGTCCATTAGGGGCACTATGAGGCTATGCTGTTTCCTACCTATGAATTTAAAGAGAAGCCCCTCTGGAGCACTCAAAGATTGTGGTTAGTCCTGTATTCAAGGGAGAAAACTGTTGGGAAAACAGAGTGCCAGTGAGAGGACATCAGTTGCAATGAACTGAAACCATGATTCAAATTGTCTTAAACTATAAAAATCATTAGGCCAGGTGCGATGGCTCACACCTGGAATCCCAACACTTTGAGAGGGGTAGGTAAGCAGATTAACTGAGGTCAAGAGTTTGAGACCAGTCTGGCCAAAATGGTGAAACCCTTGCCTCTACTGAAAAACGCAAAATTAGGCGTGGTGGTGTGGGCCTGTGATCCCAGCTACTGAGGAGGCTGAGGCAGGAGAATCACTTGAACCCGGGAGGTAGAGGTTGCAGTCAGTCGAGATTGCACCACTGCACTCTAGCCTGAGCCACGAGAGCAAAATCCATCCTAAAAAATAATAGTAATAATAATTTATTGGCTCAGATAACTGAAAAGTCCAGAAGTCAGGCTGGTTTCAGAGGAGATCTGATCTAATATTTGAGTTTATAAGCACTTAGTAAGGCAGACACAGTTGGTTGCTTTTCCACTACCTCCAAATACTCATTTTTCCTTCCTCCAAAAATAAGCCTTCTTTTCTCTGGGGCAGAGCCTAAACATACTAACTTCCTCAAGTTCCCTAAAGTTTGGTATTCCTGGGGTACATCTGTGACTCATGAGACTTACACTGAGGCCTTTGGCAGAGGTGCCTCCTCTTTATGCTTCTTTCTCTTCTACTTCCTTTCTGGAATGTAAATATAATGTTTGGAGCTATGGCAGCCAACTTGTGACCATGAGGCTGCAACCATGAGAACAGACTAACTTGATAAGGATGGTGAACAAGAAAAGTAGACCATGCCTTGATGGCATTGTAATGAGGTTGTAATGTGCCAACCTTGGTCTGCCCACTTCCTGATATCTTGCTGCATAAGACAAATGCTTGTTTAAGTCACCATTGGGTTTTCTCATACTTGCAGCCAAACACATTCCCAAATGATATCCTCAGTTTCTTTACATCTCTTATCTATATTTTTTTGTAGTGAGTGCTTCTTTCTAAGATTTCTTTCCTTTATGGACCCAAGCTGAATTCTAGTAGTCTCTGAGGCCTCCTCCTTCCTCACTCATATTGAAACAGTCTAGGGTCATGAAGCAGTCTTGTTGTCTGAGGTGTTGTCTGAGCTCTTTGTCTCACAACCAAGAAAATTAAGGAGCGTGGACCCCAAGGGTGAGGTTGAAGCAAAAGTTTAACAAGCAACAGAAGAAGCTCTCTGCGGCAGAGAGTGGGCCTGAATTGGTTGCTGTTTTCTCAGTTAAATACAAAAGCTTTTTATTTTTATTTTATTATTTTTTCTTTCTTTCTTTTTTTTAATCATTTTTATTTTTTTTATTTTTATTTTTTTTTAAGACGGGGTTTCACCATGTTGGTCAGGCTGGTCTTGAACTCCTGACCTCAGGTGATCCGCCCGCCTTGGCCTCCCAAAGTGCTTGGATTACAGGCGTGAGCCACCATGCCCGGCCTATTTTTATTTTTTTGAAATAGGGACGGGGTTTCACCATGTCGGCCAGGATGGTCTTGATCTCTTGACCTTATGATCCACCTGCCTCGGCCTCCCAAAGTGCTGGGATTATAGGCGTGAGCCACTGCAGCCAGCCTTTTTTTTTTTTTTTTTTTTTTTGGGACGGAGTCTGACTCTGTTGCCAGGCTGGAGTGCAGTGGCACAATCCCGGCTCACTGTAACCTCTGCCTCCTGGTTTCAAGTGATTCTCCTGCCTCAGCTTCCAGAGTAATTGGGACCACAGGTGCGCGCCACCACGCCCAGCCAATTTTTGTATTTTTTTTTTTTTTAGTAGAGACGGGGTTTCACCATGTTGGCCAGGATGGTCTCGATCTCTTGACCTTGTGATCCGCCTGCCTTGGCCTACTAAAGTGCTGGGATTACAGGCGTGAGCCACCGCGCCCAGCCAGCTTTTTTTTTTTTTTTTTTTTTTGAGACTGAGTCTCACTCTGTTGCCCAGGGTGGAGTGCAGTGGAATGATCTTGGCTCACTGCAACCTCTGCCTCCCAGGTTCAAGCCGTTCTCCTGCCTCAGCCTCCCAAGTAGCTAGGACTACAGGCATATGCCACCATGCCCAGCTAATTGTTGTATTTTTAGTAGAGACAGGGTTTCATCATATTGGTCTTGAACTCCTGACCTTGTGATCCACCTGCCTCAGCCTCTTAGAAGCGTGAGCCACTGCGCCCAGCTTGTTCTTTGAGATAGAGTCTGACTGTTGTTTCCCAGGCTAGAGTGCAATGGCGTGATCTTGGCTCACTGAAACCTACACCTCCCGGGTTCCAGCAATCCTCCTGCCTCAGCCTCCCTAGTAGCTTAGATTACAGGCGCCTGCCACCATGCCTGGCTAATTGTGTGTGTGTGTGTGTGTGTGTGTGTGTGTGTGTGTGTGTGTGTTTTAGCAGGCTGCTCTCGAACTCCTGACCTCAGATGATCCACCTGCCTCGGCCTCCCAACATGCTGGGATTACAGGTGTGAGCCACTGCGTCCGACCGAATACAAAAGCTTTTATAAGAAATTTCCCAGCTGGGCATGGTGGCTCGGCCTAGCCAACATGGTGAAACCAGGTCTCTACTAAAAATACAAAAATTAGCTGGGCATGGTGGTGGGCGCCTGTAATCTCAGCTACTCGGGAGGCTGAGGCAGGAGAATCACTTGACTGGGCAACAGGAGCAAAACTCCATCTCCAAAAAAAAAAAAGAAAGAAACTTCCCCTCATCTTTGTAGCTGTTTGTGTAACTTCCCCTATCTGTGTAACTCACTTTAACTGTGCAGCTGTGGGCATGTTTTTAGGAAAGCACATGTAGCTTCTCTTGTCTCTGTAATTCCAAGTATGTTTTAGGTAAGTCCCCCCCCATCCCCCCTCCCTGTGCAAGTTCCCACAGAGCCCACCATTTACATGCCTGAAAAGGGGAGGAAACTGTTTTCCCAGGAGCCCGCTGATTACACAAAGACAAAGGCCTCTATGCTGGGCCTGGCTCCCTTATCTGTGCAACTGAAGCTTGATTTTTTTCCCCCAGGCTGCTCTATCTGTGCCTGCAGCTTTGATTTTTCAAAAGAATATTACCTAAGACTAGCCCTAGCTGTCTGCCCAACTGATTTTTTCCTTTTTCCTCCCTCAACATCCTGCAGTAGAGAGTTAACCTTTGTCCCCAGATTCCCTGGTCCTGTTTTTGAAAATCCTGCTGGCACCTACTGCTGAAGGCTGTGGCTGGAGAACTCATAGTGAGTTACTCTGATCTGGGTAGGGCCTGATGGTCTTCACTTAACCTTAGCTGAACTCTCCCAGGCCATGAGCATCCCAAGGTCGGCCTGTGACTCTCACGGAAGTCCTGGCTTCCAGTGCCTTCCCCCTGCTGTGGCCTTGTGGGTCACATGGTCCAGCACCACCTGCCAAAGTCAGAGCCAAAAACCTGCCCATGGGAGCCAGATTTGGCTTTTGGCTTGGGCAAGTATTGACTTTGGGCACATTTTCATCCCAGAAGGAATAATTTGGGGTATGGGATTTCATTTTGTCCTTAGCACAGCCATGAAAGCCACATGTGCAGGGTATTTTGTTGCTAAGATAGCAGTTGGGCTATATGTGAGCAGTCCAGAGAAGCTTATGTGCTATAGCTGGCCTAGAGTTAGAACCTGAACAACGCCATTTTATAAAGAACAAAGCTATGTTTTAAAATAAGTTGTAATGGCTGCCCCACTCTCCTCACAATAACTGCTGGCCTTTGGCTTCTGTACCTAAAACTGCTAGTTTGCTCTGCAAACTATCTACCTTTCTTATCAGTAACAGCCAGAATTGTCAGCCTTTGTGACTACAATAGCAGCCCAAGCTAATTCCATCCTGGTCCCTGTGCCCTGTAATAAATAACTAAGATCTGTTCTTTACAATACTGCCCAGAAGATGTGCAAACTAATGCTTATCTTAACTTCTGTAAGCCACTTAGGTAACAATCGAGGGGGCAAGATGTCCTCAAGCCCCTGGAATGTCCGGAGCCACGCTCACTCCCCTCTGTCCGGGAGATGATTTACGAAAACCCCTAAATGTCTGTGTCCCTTCACCCCCACCCCCACCTCTCGCCCTGACTCCCAAGGTAATTCTTACGGGTATAAAAGGTCTTAACCCCCTCCATTCGGGGCCACGGGTTGGAGAGACGCGAGTCCTCCGTGGTCGCCGGCTTAATAAACCCTGCTATTTGGCATACTTTTGTCTTGGTGCTGGTCCCTTAACCTCGCCTCAAATATAACACTTAAACTATAGAGGCTTCGATATTGTCACAGTCTTGTCTGAGGTCACAGCTTGCAGGTGGTAGAGCTGAGAGTCACACTGAGGAGTCTGATCCTGTAATGAGCCCCTGGTCACTATGCTTGGAAATAATGACACCTGGAATTCTATTTTTCAGCATAGATCCACTTTGTTTGAATAATAAATATGTAAGAGTATTTCTCCAATTACACACACACACACACACACACACACACACACAATTATGCCATTTCTCATCTTCCCTGAAGCACATGGACCCTTGGCCTCTCTTTTATTGTCATACTTTCCCTCCCTCCCTCCCTCCCTTCCTCCTTTCCTTCCTTCCCTTTTCTGAAGTCTGGCTCTGTCACCCAGATTGGTCTGTAATGGTGTGATCTCGGCTCACTGCAACCCCTCCTGGGTTCAAGCGATTCTCCTGCCTCAGCCCCCTAAGTAGCTGGGCTCACAGGCGTGCATCACCACACCCAGCTAATTATTGCATATTTAGTGGAGACGGGGTTTCACCATATTGGCCAGGCTGGTCTCAAACTCCTGACCTATACTTTTTTTCAGAAACAGAAGATTAGTTCTGTATTTCACCATTAGCAGTGACTGCACTCTGACTCAATATTGGGGAAGTTTTGAAACCAACCCAATAGTCCCATAGACAGCTTTTTTGGATAAACATAGAAATCAACGCTTCTAATCTTAAAACTTGAAACTTACATTTGTTTTTTCTGAGTTCCGCTCTCAGGAAAGACCCCCCAGACCTCTCAAAAAGTAGCAAGGAACTGAACCCACCAGATCATCCCATCCAGACAATAGACTCAAGGCCCCTCAGTCATCTGCTTGCTTCCTTACCTCTTGCATTCATTTTCCTACACGCAGTTACATTTCTTCCCTGCTGTATAAACACCTAACTTTAGTCCATCAGGGAGATGGATTTGAGACTAATCTCCTATCTCCTTGCCCACAGCACCCAATTAAAGCCTTCTTCCTTGGCAATAATTGTCTCAGTGATTGGCTTTCTGTATGGTGAGCAGCAGGACCTAGACCGAACCTGTGGTATTTTGTTAACAGTTTGAAGAGTGTGAGTTTGGTGTGAAGGGGGAACCATTGATGGCAGGCAGATGTAGGCCCAGGTTTGCCAGAGCTTCAGATTTTTTTTTAGTATATGTGCTGCCGAAGCGAGCACGAGCTTCAGATTTTTTTTAAAGAAAGAAAAAACAGAACTTTTTTTTTTTTTTTTGAGACGGAGTCTTGCTGTGTCACCCAGGCTAGAGTACAGTGGTGCAATCTCGGCTCACTGCAGCCTTCGCCTCCTGGGTTCAAGCAATTCTTCTGCCTCAGCCTCCTGAGTGGCTGGGACTACAGACATGTGCCACCACACCTGGCTAATTTTTGTATTTTTAGTAGAGACAGGGTTTCACCATGTTGGCCAGGCTGGTCTCCAACTCCTGATTTCAAGCCATCCTCCTGCCTCAGCCTCCCAAACTGCTGGGATTACAGGCGTGAGCCACTGCGCCCAGCCAAAACCAGAACTTTTAAATGATATTTACATGTCTAGCTCCAATAAATGCTATGCAGGTTTTCGGTTTCCTGCTTCCAGGGTAACTGGATAACATTTCTGCCTTCATGGTGGTTCCAGGCTGAAGTGCCATGAATCCGGAAGTGAAGAGTTCCTTCCTTCTGCAGTACTGCTAGGTAGAAGAGGAGAAAGATAGGGAGTAACTTCAGTGTTCCTTTTGCAAATTGTTCATGACAGGACTTCTATTGGGCCCTGCAGTTTCCAGCAGCATAGCCCCCAACCCCCACTGTCCCACACCCTTAGCTTCCTGTTCCAGTCTCAAGGGATTCCGCTCACTTCTGTCCTCGTTTTTTTTCTCCCTGGGAACCAAGTAACAGCTGAAGAAGTCCCAGGAGTCTTCCCATCTCCTCCCAGCAACCTGGGCTCGAGCCTACTCCTGGTGTTGGCAAAGGGAACCATCTTTGAAGGTGAGGCCTCTTACTGCTGTAATAAAGAGAACGGAGGGCCAGGCGCGGTGACTCATGCCTGTAAGCCCACACTTTGGGAGGCCAAGGCGGGTGGATGGCTTGAGGTTAAGAGTTTGAGACCAGTCGGGCCAACAGGGTGAAACCCTGTCTCTACTAAAAATACAAAATAATTAGCCAGCACAGTGGTGCAGCACCCCTGTAGTCCCAGCTACTTGGGAGGCTGAGGCAGGAGAATCACTTGAACCCAGGAGGCAGAGGTTGCGGTGAGCCAAGATTGCGCCACTGCACTCCAGCCTGGGCAACAGAGCAAGACACCATCTCAAAAAAAAAAAAAAGGCCAGGTGCTGTGGCTCACACCTGTAATCCCAGCACTTTGGAGGCCGAGGCGGGCGGATCACCTGAGGTCAGGAGTTTGAGACCAGCCTGACCAACATGGAGAAACCCCGTTTCTACTAAAAATACAAAATTAGCCAGACGTGGTGGCACATGCCTGTACTTGCAGCTACTCGGGAGGCTGAGGCAGGAGAATCACTTGAACCTGGGAGGCAGAGGTTGTGGTGAGCCAAGATTGCGCCATTGCACTCCAGCCTAAGCAACAAGAGTGAAACTCCATCTCAAAAAAAAAAAAAAAATGAGAGAAGAGAGGAGGCTCTGAAGACTTCCTTCTGGCTGAGTGTTATCTGCCTCAGGCTACCCTGACTTTTTCACAGTTTTTTACTTTTTTTTTTTTTTTTTTGAGATAATCTCACGGCATAGCCCAGCAGCCTTGAACTCCCTGGCTCAAGTAATCTTCCTGCCTCAGCCTCCTGAGTAGCTGAGACTACAGACATGCACTACCTCTCCCCGCTTGCTACTTTTCAGAAAGGGTAGACAAACTACAGCAGCTGCCTGTACACCATACTTGGAGGAGAAGGGGTAAGGAAGGCTGCACCCTGATTCTGTCTTCTTAACTATGTTATCTTCCAGTTTCAACATCGTAAATAACACGGCAGTCTTATATTATGGGCCTCCTGATGTGATGCAAAAATCACCAATGTAGTATTCTTGCCAAAAAATGTTGACTGTGAATCTAACCTTGAAGAAGCAAGCAGGTAAATCCAGAATATGATACTAAAAAACTGGCCTGGCCTGAACTCCTAAAATCAATGACATGAAAAAACAAACAGGCTAAGTGTGGGGCAGAGGATACTCTTCTATATTAAAAGACCCTAGAGGCTGGGCGTGCTGGCTCACGCCTGTAATCCCAGCACTTTGGGAGGCCAAGGTGGGTGGATCACCTGAGGTCAGGAGTTCGAGACCAGCCTGACCAGCATGGAGAAACTCAGTCTCTACTTAAAAAAAAAAAAATAGGCTGGGTGCCATGGCTCACGCCTGTAATCCCAGCACATTGGGAGGCCAAAGCGATTGGATCAAAAGGTCAGGGGATCAAGATCATCCTGGCCAACATGAAGAAACCCCATCTCTACTAAAAATACAAAAAAATTAGCTGGGTGTGGCGCCACACACCTGTAGTCCCAGCTACTCGGGAGGCTGAGGCAGGAGAATTGCTTGAACCCAGGAGGCAGAGATTGTAGTGAGCTGAGATCGCGCCACTGCACTACAGCCTGGGTGACAGTGCAAGTCTCTGCCTCAAAAAAAAAAAAAAAAAAAAAAAAAAAAAAATTAGCCCAGCGTGATGGCGCTTGCCTGTAATCCCAGCTACTTGTGAGGCTGAGGCCGGAGAATCGCTTGAAGCTGGGAGGCAGAGGTTGCAGTGAGCCACAATCACACCACTGCACTCTAGCCTGGGCAACAAGAGCAAAACTTCATCTCAAAAAACAAACAAACAAAACACAAAAACACTAGAGAGACATAACCAAATTCAATTTGTGAACCTTGCTTGCCTCCTGGACTAAAATAAAAATGCTAAAACGCCATTCTTGGAACAAGTCAGGATAATACTGCTGAATTACTGTTGGTGTGGTGATGGTGTTTTCATTGTGTAGAGCAAGGCTTCTCAACCTCTGCTGTTAACATTTTGGTCCAGAGAATTCCTTTATTTATTTATTTTTGTTTTTTTTGAGACAGGGTCTTGCTCTGTTGCCCATGCTGGAGTACAGTGGTGCAATCATGGCTCACTGCAACCTCCCCCTTCCCAGGCTCAAGCAATCCTCCCAGCTCAGCTTCCCAAGTAGCTGGGACCGCAGGCTCACATTGCCACGCCAGGCTAATTTTTTGTATTTTTTGAAAAGATGGAATCACACTTTGTTGCCCAGGCTGGTCTCGATCTCTTGGGCTCAATTGATCCTCCCACCTCTGCCTCCCAAAGTGTTGGGATTATCACCAACCCTGCTTGGGCCCAGTTAATTCTTTCTGGTGAGATGTTTAACAGCACTTCTGGTCTCTGCCCACTAGGTGTCAGTAGCACCATACCTCTTTAGTTGCAACAACTAAAAATGTCAAATGTTTTCTAATTAGGTAGTGGTAATGGTTGCATAACATCATGAATATACAAAAGCCAGTGGACTGTACCCTTTAAAATGGTTAAAATGGTGAATTTTGTGTTATGTAAGTTTTCCCAATAAAAAATGTAATGAGTCCGGGTGCAGTGCCTCACTCCTGTAATCCCAGCACTTTGGGAGGCCAAGGCTGGCAGATCACTCGAGATTAGGGGTTGGAGACCAGCCTGGCCAATGTTGTGAAACCCCCGTCTCTACTAAAAATACAAAAATTAGCCAGGTGTGGTGGTGGGCACCTATAATCACAGCTACTTGAAAGGCTGAGGCAGGAGAATCAGTTGAACCTGAGAGGCAGAGATTGTGGTGAACCGAGATCACACCATTGCACTCCAGCCTGGCTGACAAGAGCAAAACTCTGTCAAAAAAAAAAAAAAAAAGAAGTTTTCTCCTCCATAACTCCCAGAACCCCAGTGAGTCCCCTGCTCTGCAATGCTCATACTCATTGTGCTGTTACTGCAAGTCAATGAGAATGTTGGTGGATTTCTCTCCACTTCACCAGAAGAATGAATGGAGGCTCAGAAAAATGGCACAAACCTGTGGTTTCTCGCTGCAGTGGCTCATGCCCGTAATCCCACCACTTTGGGAGGCTGAGGTGGGCGGATCACTTGAGGTCAGGAGTTTGAGATCCGCCTGGCCAACATAGTGAAACCCTGTTTCTACTAAAAATACAAAAATTAGCCAGGCATTGTGGTATGCACCTGTAATCCCAGCTATTTGGGAGGCTGAGGCAGGAGAATCACTTGAACCTGAGAGGCAGAGGTTGCAGTGAGCCAAGATGGCACCACTGCACTCCAGCCTAGGCAACAGAGCGAGACTCTTGTCTCCAAAAAAAAAAATTAGGTGGGCATAGTGGCATGCACCTGTAGTCCCAGCTACTAGGGAGGCTGAAGTGGGAGGATTGCTTGAGCCCGGGAGGTCAAGGCTGCAGTAAGCTGTGAGCGTGCCACTACACTCAGTCTGAGCAACAGAGCAAGACCCTGCCTCAAAAATAAATAAGTAAATAAAAGAGGATACAAAGAACAAGGGTACAAAGATACAGGGGAGGGAAGACAGCCGGTACAAAGTGGGTCATAAGCAGGGTTCCACCGGGGGATGCCTGGTCCCCCAGGGGTGTGGGTGGGGAACTCTGGGCTGCAGTACAGAATGCACATCTCAGAGAAGTTCCACCCGAGGCAGGAGGAAGCAGAGTAGATATACAGCAACACCCTATCAGTCCCTTGGAGGGTTGCTGGGGAAGGGTTAATTCCTGGCACTTCTGACCAACTTGTAGAGTGAGCTCAGAAAGCCCCAGGCACATCAGAGGCAGATACCAGCAGTGGACACAAGAGGCTGTTTCAGGTGTGTCTAAGCGTGTTCATTCCCCAAAACGTGGCACCCACACCAACAGCATCAGCCTAACTTAGGAACTTGGGAGGATATAAGTCTGGCTCTGCCCAGACATAATGAATTAGAAACTCCTGGGGTAGGGCTCAGCTGCTAGAGGTTTAATAGACCCTTCAGGTGGCTCTGGTGGGACTAAGCTTAAGAATCTGCCCTAACCTACCGTTTCTAACTCCAAAGCCCAAGGCCTTTCTGGTACCAGATGATAGCTGAGGCCTGGAGCCAAGGAATGGGAAGGGCTGCTGGGGGCATTAGAGGCAGAGAGACAAGCAGCCTGACACTCAGCTCGACACTCAGCTCTGGGGACACCAAATAGGTGCTGGCCCTTAGAACCCAGTGAGGAGGCAGAGGTCATTCCTTTATCTTGAAATATGTCCTGATCACCTACTGCATGCCAGGGCCTGGTGCAGATGCTCAGGGCTTACTAGGAACCTGGGGTGGAGGGAGCAGGGTTTATGTGAAGGCTGGAGATTGAATACAAATAATTTGGGTCTTTGGGGCTCCTGTGGTCTGGTCCACTCCTTGGAGATACCCACCAGGAGATGACTGAGCCTTCCCAGTCCAGGAAGGCCCTCATCCCTTTTTCTGTGAGCCCAGTCATCACCTTATCACCTCCAGCATATCCTGAGTGGATTCTGTCACTGTTCTTGGGGCCTGCAAAGCACACAGCCCTCATGGTCCAGCTGAGACCACCTGGCCACAGGCCAGGCCACAGCCGTACTTGCAGGGTGACCCAAAGTCAGGGAGGAGTCCAGAGAAGCTGGGTCTGAATGCCACCCACCACTTGCCCATGTCAGGAGATGACACTTAATGTGGACACCCCAGGGATTCCTATGGATTCTTCCAACCCATCACCTCTTCTGAGCACCCCTCCCTCCTCCCTCCAGAGCCTCCCACCTCTCCAGCACTGTCTTCCCAAGTTCCACTCTCTGCAGCCTCCATCCATGGCCTGGACCCCAGGATCCAACCCCGCAAACTCCTTCTAGGCAACCATCTTGGGCAACTTCACCCAATGACAATCTGTGCTCCTCCTGTCATTGACAGCCCCAAGAAAATGGAGTTCAAAGTTATAGTCCCCATTAGACCTGATATCTTTACCAGGCTCCTGAGAACCCAACTGAGCAGACCTGTCCTCAGATTCCAGCTGGGACATAACATCGGGGGATCAGAAAACTGACTCCCAAGGTACAAACTGGAACAGCCAGGGTGGGTGCCAGCACACAGGATGGCTTCCTCCCCGTAGGCCAGGTCTGGCACTGGGTTAGCAACTTCAGAGGCCTACAAGAGGAATAAGCTAGAAAGAGCTGTGGCCAACCCGGGGGAGGCCCCAAATACACCAAGTCCCAAGTCCTCCTACTCTTGTCACCTTACTACAGTGATAAGACACATTTTATCTACAGTCCTAGCTCAGAACTTCTGTCATGGAGCCTGCAGTGTTGCAAAGGTTGAAGACAGTGGCTTACACCCAGCTCAGTTCTTTCTTTTTCTTTCTTTTCTTTCTCTCTCTCTCCTCCTTCACTCCCTCCCTCCCTCTCTCTTTCTTTCTTTTTTTTTTTTTTGAGACAGAGTTTCACTCTTGTTGCCCAGGCTGGGGTGCAATGGCACATTCTCGGCTCACTGCAATCTCTGCCTCTCAAGTTCAAGCAATTCTCCTGCCTCAGCCTCCCGAGTAGCTGGGATTACAGGCATGTACCACCATGTCCGGCTAATTTTGTATTTTTAATAGAGATGGAGTTTCACCATGTTGGTCAGGCCGGTCTCAAACTCCTGACCTCAGGTGATCCACCCACCTCAGCCTTTCAAAGTGCTGGGATTACATTTTTTTTTCTTTTTTTTTGTCATGTGTCTGTTGCCAAGGAAATAATGGGAGGGAGGATCGGGCAAGGGTCTGATTTATATATATAAATATATATGTTATAATTTATAATAAATAATATATATATATATATATATATTGCACGTGCTCCTACCCACTTTCATATATTTAAAAAATTTTTAAATTTAAGGACAGGGTCTTGCTATGTTGCCCCAGCCTCTTGAACTCCAGGGTTCAAGCAATCCTGCCTCAGCCTCTAAAGTGCTGTGATTATAGGCATAAGCCACCGTGGCTGGCCAAGCTCAGTTCTTTCTGGGGGTAGGTTTGTGAAGCCTTCCTCAGCAGTGATCCAAAGGCCTAGAACAGAGGAGAGGGGGTGCAGACAAGAAGGAACAAGGCCTCAGCCTCCCATTCTTGGCAAATCTAAACCTGGCAACCAGGCTGATGATATTCTCATTTCACAGAAAAGTCTACTTTTCTCAGCTAAGGAGCAGGTGTCAGGAGCACCGGAGCCAGCCTTCCTCCCCAACCAGGGCCTGTTCATTTCTCCCTCTTGCCTGAAAACTCTGGGGATGGAGGAAGAGCATCAGCCTAGGGGCAGGGTCTATTCTGGGCCAGCACGTGGAGCGAAGGCAGAGCTGACCTCAGGCCATCGCCTGTTCCTCCCTCCCCTTATTCCCTTGGCAGCAGACACATGACATAGAAATCACTGGTTCCACCAAATACTGCACAGCCCAGATGCTGCTGGCCTGATCGGGGCCAAGCTGAGTCACCACTTCAGGATATGATTCTGCTTTGTGGGCTATGAATGAACCCTCATCACCTCATGCTCAACCCCCAACTGAAGGCTGATGTTACAGCAGATCCGTGGATATCCCAGGGTGATGAGACACTAGGCCACCTGCTGTCTATTCCCTGGCACATTCTTCTGATAATAAAGTATGAGAGAGAGAGAGAAAAAAAAACAAAAAGTATGAGAGATAATGGGACATGAGGTGGACCCTGATTGGTGTCCAGGCATGTCATAGACAGGAGGGACACATATGGTCACTGGGCGTGGCACCCTAGATAATGACCCAGAGGGAGGTTGTAGGTCTGGGCCCTGGGATCCAGGCTGATGAGGAAAAGCAAGGAAAAAAGAAGGGACCCTGCACGGTGGCTCATGACTATAATCCCAGCACTTTGGGAGGCCAAGTTGGGCAGATCACTTGAGGTCAGGAGTTCGAGACCAGCCAGACCAACATGGTGGAACCCTGTCTCTACAAAAAAAATTTAAAAATTAGCCAGGTATGGTGGCACACGCCTGTAATCCCAGCTACTCAGGAGGCTGAGGCAGGAGAATCACTTGAACCCAGGAGGCAGAGGTTGCAGTTAGCTGAGATCGTGCCACGGCACTCCAGCCTGAGCGACAGAGCAAGACTCTGTCTCAAAAAAAAAAGGAAAAGAAAAAGAAAAGAAAGAAGGGAAAGCAGTAGAAATGGGGAAAGAGGGACAAGAAAAGGTAGATAGTCTTGAACAAATAGGGGGGCTGTAGGCTCCAGAACTGGCAGTTGTTGGGAAGAGTGGGATAAACCTTCTGCGTGGGGTTGCCTGAGTGAGCTGATTTCCTATAAGGTGCTCATTCCTGCTGCAACCAAGATAAAGTGATGAGTGGCATGGAGATTTCAGCTGTGTCCTTGGATGTCATATGCTCTACAGTCCTCACTGATGATGACAAGAGTCCATCCAGTCCATACTTCGGTTGCTGGCATGACTAAAGGAACAGAGATGTTATTGACTGGGAGCTTCCCCAAGGAGCTGACCAGACCTGGGAGCACATTTGACTAAGGCCCAACGAGCAGCCCAGTTAATCCTTTTCTGTTCCCCCATCCCATTCACTTGGACCCCTTTGCCACACTGACCCATCCTTGGAAAGTCAGGAAAGCCCTAAGATCTCTAGGCTCCAACATAAGGCAGGTGCCCAGTATAATGACCAACCTCTCCCTTTTTTTTTTTTTTTTGAGATGGAATTTTGCTCTTGTCACCCAGGCTAGAGTACAATGGCATGATCTCAGCTCACCACAATCTCTGCCTCTTGAGTTCAGACGATTCTCCCGCCTTAGCCTCCTGAATAGCTGGGATTACAGGTTCCCACCACCACGCCCAGCTAATTTTTTGTATTTTTAGTAGAGACGGGGTTTCACTATGTTGGCCAGGCTGGTCTTGAAATCCTGACCTCAGGTGATCCGTCCACCTCGGCCTCCCACAGTGTTGGGATCACAGGCGTGAGCCACCACGCCCTGCCTCCTTTCTTCTTTTCACATGATAGGTATGCATTGGTAATGGAACAAAATAGGCCAGGTGCAGTGGCTCACCCCTGTAATCTCAGCACTTTGAGAAGCCGAGGTGGGTGGATCACCTGAGGTCAGGAGTTCGAGACCAGCCTGTCCAACGTGGGGAAACCATGTCTCTACTAAAATTAACCGAACATGGTGGCACATGGCTGTAATCCCAGCTACTCAGAGACTGAGGCACAAAAATCCCTTGAACCCGGAAGGCAGAGGCTGCAATGAGCTGAGATTGCACCACTGCACTCCAGCCTGGGGGACAGAGTAAGACTCTGTCTCAAAAAACAATACAATAAAATAAGATAAAATAAAATAAAATAAATCGTCACTGTGTGATAATACAGCTGGCACTCAAAACTATCAAGTTGTGGCTGGGCTTGGTGGCTCACACCTATAATTAATCCCAGCATTTTGGGAGGCCGAAGCTGGTGGATCACCGGAGTTTGAGGCCAGCCTGGCCAACATAGTAAAACCCTGTCTCTACTAAAAATACAAAAATTAGCTGGGCGTACTGGCTTGCACCTGTAATCCCAACTACTTGGAAAGCTGAGGCAGGAGAATCGCTGGAGCACGGGAGGCGGAGGTTGCAGTAAACTAAGATCGAGCCACTGAACTCCAGCCTGGGCAACAGAACAAGACTCCATCTCACACAACAACAACAACAACAAAACCATCAAGTCATAACTGCAAAACTGCAAATTTTTTTTTTTTTTTTGAGATGGAGTTTCGCTCTTGTTGCCCGGGCTGGAGTGCAGTGGTACGGTCTCGGCTCACTGCAACCTCTGCCTCCTGGGTTCAAGTGATTCTCCTGCCTCAGCCTCCCAAGCAGCTGGAATTACAGGTGCCAACCACCACGCCCAGCTAATTTTTATATTTTTAGTAGAGATGGGGATTTCACCATGCTGGCCAGGCTGGTCTCAAACTTGTGACCTCAGGTGATCTGCCCCCTCGGCCTCCCAAAGTGCTGGGATTACAGGCGTGAGCCACCGCTCCTGGCCCAAAACTTCAATTCATAGTGCGCTGAGCAGCAGAGCAAAGTGACGAGAGCACCACTTACAATCTCTGTTCCAGCAACTCGACTCTGCTGATGGAACCCAAAAGCAGACACAGACACCATGTAACAGATGAACCTGGCTACGTTTCAATAAAATTCCATGTCTGCACACTGAAATTAGAATTTCAGATAACTTTAATGTGTTGCAAAATAGTCTCTATTTGATTTTTTTTCCATGGTGGTTCACGCCTGTAATCCTGGCCCTTCGGGAGGCCAAGGCAGGAAGATAGGAGTTAGAGATGCAGCCTGGGCAACATCAGGAGACCCTACCACTACAAAAAGTTTTAAAATTAGCTGGGCGTGGTGGTGCACACCTCTAGTCCCCACCTTTTGGGAGGCTGAGGCAGGAGGATTGTGTGAGCCCAGGAGGTTGCTGCACTCCAGCCTGAACAACAGAGGGAGATCATGTCTTGGAAAAAGAGAAAGAGAGAGTGAGAGACAGAGAATGAGAGACAGAGAAGGAGAGACAGAGAGGGAGTGACTGAGAGGGAGAGATGGAAAGGAAGAGGGAGAGGGAGGCAAAAACTTCAGTAAAAATTTCAGTGCTTCTTAGTTGGTTAAATAAAAATAAATAAATAAATAAAGGCCGGGCATGATGGCTCACATCTGTAATTCCAGCATTTTGGGAGGTCGAGGCTGGTGGATCATGAGGTTGGGAGTTTGAGATCAGCCTGACCAACATGGTGAAACCCCGTCTCTACTAAAAATACCAAAAAAATTAGCCGAGCTTGGTGGCAGGTGCCTGTAATCCCAGCTACTCAGGAGGCTGAGGTGGAGAATTGCTTGAACCTGGGAGGTGGAGGTTGCAGCGAGCCAAGATCGCGCCATTGCACTCCAGGGAAATGAACAGAGTGAGACTGGGCAACAGAGCGAGACTCCATCTGAAAAACAACAACTCCTCAGGAGGCTAAGGCAGGAGAATCGCTTGAACCCAGGAGGCAGGGGTTGCAGTGAGTCAAGATCATGCCACTGCACTCCAGCCTGGGCAACAGAGCAAGACTCCCATGGAAAGAAAGAAAGAGCGAGAGAGAAGAAAGAAAGAAAAGAGAGAGAGGAAGGAAAGAAGGAAGGAAGAAAAAAAAATTATTGACTCGTGGGTTATACAAAAACAGGCAGGGTTCCACTCTCCGCACTAGGTTTGTTCTTCTTTCCCTGTGTTCAGGGTTATGCCACACCAGGAGGGAAGGAGGGGAATTGGTCCACGGTTATGTTTCCTCACAGATGACCACTGAGAAGGCCACCATGCCTGGTCGTCACATCTCTAGGCCCAGCAACTTGCCGAAGCCTCTGCAGTGCTGGACCCAGGCATCTTTGTGAGGCTGTCCACATCCTATCTGCCTGTGGAGAGTGGGCCGTCCATCTGGGGCTCTGGCTGCCTCTCCTGCACGCTGCTGGGAGGCTGGGTCTGACTGGCATTGCTCTATGGCCACATCCTCAGCCACCCTCTTCTCTTTCTTCCTTCAGCCAGAGGGAGCCCTGAGTTCATGCGGAGGAGTTATTCTACCTTCCATCTGCTTCTGCATACCATCTTGTTTCTACTTACAAGTCCCTCCTTCCGGATTTATAGAACAGTATGCGTAATATGATCCCAACTGCATTCCAAAAAATAGATGTAGATGTAAGCTTAGAGATGCAAACAACTTTTTGAAAGAATTCACTATGTTTCTCTCCAGTGGTGACACAGTTCAGTGAGGTTCTACAGGGTGTAATGTTTACCTTTCTCTTTATCCCTCTGATCATTGAAACGATGCTTTGTGTGTGTGAACATGTATGACTTTTATAATTAAAATGGAAAAATTAGTTTCAATGGGACAAATGCTCAAAGTCAAAGTCACCTGTTATAACTGCTGTCACTAACAAGGCAGCTGTTTGAAAATGCTGCAGAAACATGGGAAATGTTCATGAAGTGACCCTGTAAAGGCTTCCGGTCACAGGATCATGTGAGCGCCATGATCACCCCAGGGGTGGAGCAGATGTTAAGTGTTCACCACACCCAATTCTCTTCCTGGACACACAGGAACATGACATTTCCCAGGCCCTTTGCAGTTAAACTGAGGTCTAGTGACAGAGGTCTGGCCAATAAATATGGGCAGCAGAGACACGCCCCACCTCTAGGCCCGATTCTTTTTTTTGTTGTTTTAAGGGTCTGAGTCTTGTTCTGCCACCCAGGCTGGGGTGCAGTGGTGTGATCATGACTCACTGCAGCCTCGACCTCCTGGGCTCAAACAGTCCTCCCACCTCAGCCTCCCGAATAGCTGAGATTATAGGCATGAGCCAATGTGCCTGGCTGAGGCCCTACCCTTAAAAGCATCCCACCTGATTCACTAGCTGTCTCCTCCTCTCTCTTAGTAAGCTTGGAAACTACACATTCCAGATGGTATAATTTATAACATGATGGAAAAGCCAGCCCTCCACGGGAAGCTGGCCAGTCTTCATTGGAGTACATTTTTACTGCATGAAGCCAATGATACTTGAACATTAGCAGAAGTGAATATTGTTTAACTCTGTGGTTTCCAAAGTGCAGTCCTTTTAAAGTATCCATAAAGTCTACACTAGCTTCACAGTAATATTAAGATGTTATTTGTCAGCCGGGGACAGTGGCTTACGCCTATAATCTCAGCACTTTGGGAGACCGAGGCGGGTGGATCATGAGGTCAGGAATTCGAGATCAGCCTGGCCAACATGGTGAAACCCAACCTCTACTAAAAATAAAAAAATTAGCTGGGTGTGGTGGCGCATGCCTATAATTCCAGCTACTCAGGAGGCTGAGGCAGAAGAATTGTTTGAACCTGGGAGGCAGAGTTTGCGGTGAGCTGAGATCTCGCCACTGCTCTCCAGCCTAGGCAATGGAGCAAGACTCCATCTCAAAAAAAAAAAAAGATGTTATTTTTGTCTTTCATGAGTGTACAGTGGGATTTTCCAGAGGCTATGTGTTGGAAATAGATGCTTGGTGCTGCAAAGAAAAATTATCACTGAGACAAAGTATCTTTTGGCAACACAATTTTTACTTTCTGGACTGTAGGAAGGGTACTGTCACTAGCAATCTTGCCACCAGAGTACAATGAACAAAGGAAAACAGACACATTTATCCCTTACACAGTTGGGGTAGTCCTTACTGCTGTGTCTGATCTCTGTTGGCTGAAGCCAGACCTCACAATCTAAACTAAAACCTGATTGGCTAACAACTTAAAACTTTTCTAAACAGGTAAAAGCAATGGAGGGCTGGTACATGCCTATGAGCACGTCCAGCACAAATATCTTGGTTAAAGTACAAGGACATAGAATGTATTACGTGCCTGCAAGCATGTCTAACAGCTACATAGGATAGGGCTTAACAAAGAGTTATCAGCACACTTATGATTTATTGTTTAACAAGAAAGGAATCTTTAAAAAGAAGCTTTTCTACTTCCCACACTATGTGACATGTGATTTTTTTATTTTGTTTTCTGTAGAGACTGTGGCGGGGATGTCTTGCTATGTTGCTCAGACTGGTCTTCCAGTTTTTGGCCTCAAGTGATCCTCTCAACCTGACATCGCAAAGTGCTGGGATTATAGGTGTGAGCCACTGCACCTGACCATTTCTGATGTGTGATGTTGAAACAGGTTGAGTGCAGAAGCAGATGTGGGAATTAAACCAGAATATTAAACCAAACATTGAAGAGATTTGCAAAACATACAAAACAATACCGCTCTTTTACCTTCTTTTTGGTTTGGAAAAATATAGTTCTTTCTCATAAAAAATACGTTGTGTTGGCTGAGCACAGTGGCTCACGCCTGTAATCCCAACACTTTGGGAGACTGAGGTGGGAGGATCACTTGAGGTCAGGAGTTTGAGACCATCCTGGCCAACATGGTGAAAACCCGCCTCTACTAAAAATACAAAAATTGAGAGACTGAAGCAGAATTGCTTGCACCTGGGAGGTGCAGGTTGCTTGAGCCAAGATCAGGCGACTGCACTGCAGCCTGGGCAACAGAGCAAGACACCATCTTAAAAAAAAATGTTGGGTTAACATGTAATGGTTTTATTATGTTATTTTAATTTCTTTTTTTTTTTTTTTTGAGACGGGGTTTTGCTCTTCTTGCCTAGAATGGAGTGCAATGGCACAATTTCAACTCACTGCAACCTCCACCTCCTGGGTTTAAGCAACTCTCCTGTCTCAGCCTCCCAAGTAGCTGGGATTACAGGCATGCGCCTCCACGCCCAGCTAATTTTGTATTTTTAGCAGAGAACTCCTGACCTCAGGTGATCCGCCTGCCTTGGCCTCCCAAAGTGCTGGGATTATAGGCATGAGCCACCACGCCCGGCATTATATTTTAAATAAATAAATAAACATGTAAACATTTTATCTGTTTTAATTTTTCACATGGTAAATATTGATGAATCCGCCTCCTGGGTTCAACCAAAAAGTGACTAAAGCATCTCAGTGGATTTAGAGGTTTATTTTGCGAAGGTTGAGGATAGCCCTGGGGCGGGGGAAGGAGAAACAAGTCACGGTATGATCTGTGTCCTGTGCTTTTTCCAAAGAGGAAAGGGGGGACACAAGTGGAGGGAAGAAAGGGGAAAAAAGGGGCTGGAGGGTAGGCAGAATGGCAAGTGGTAACGTTGTGAGGCTCTGATTAGCGGCTCTGTGACTCTACATTTTACATGTGAAAAGGTGTGGGGGGGGAGTCAATTATGCATTGTCTCAGGCTTAGTAGAGCTACATTTTCCGTAACTAAACCTGTGAAATTACGGCTGCTGCCCATTTGGGAAAGGAAGGCAGTTTTTGTGGTTCCCAAGCTTAACTTTCCCTTTGGCATGGTGAGTTTGCGGTCCCAAGATTGTATTTTCCTTTCACAATAGATATAACCAACATGAACAAAATTCTTTGGAATCCTCAATAATACTGAAGAGTGAAAAGAGGTCATGAGACCAAAAGGTTTGAGAGCCTTTGCTCTGTGACAGCTAGCCACCCTGGGGCAGGCCGTTCAATCTGGAAAACACACATACAGTACCTCAGTTACGGGAAATTCTCATTTTTTTTTCTTTTGAGACAGAGTCTCATTCTGTCTTTCACTGAGGCTGGAGTGCAGTGGTGTGATCTTGGCTCACTGCAACCTCCGCTTCCCGGGATCAAGCAGTTCTCCCACCTCAGCCTCCCAAGTAGCTGGGATTACAACTGTGGACCACCACATCTAGCTAATTTTTGTATTTTTAGTACCGACAGGTTTCACCATGTTGGTCAGGCTCGTCTCAAACTCCTGACCTCAAGTAATCCTCCTGCCTTGGCCTCCCAAAGTGCTGGGATTATAGTTGTGAGCATGACACCCGGTCCCTTTTGCTTTACACTTTCCATTGCTGTCATTTTGCTCTACTTCCTCGAGATTTCTTCAACTCTATTTCCAACCCTTATATTGAGTTTCTCACTTCTGCTATCATATGTTTCATTTTTCAAGAGCTTTAACATTGCTCTCTGGAATTTCTTTTTCTCCCCTTTTTTTCCCTGAGGCATGCTGTTCTTCTTTATGGATGTAATGTCTTCTCTAATATCGCTGAGAATATTAATGCAGAATGTACATTTCCTCTGATTTGTTTTGTTATTGTTGCTTTTATCTCTGCTTTCCACATTACCTTTATTTCTCTGATATCTGCTGATTATTGGTTGTCTGCTTATACAGAAGAGTCAGGCCGTAGAAAACTGGCAGTAGTGACATAGAGTGGGGCTTGTGCACAGTTTCAGTGTAGTATGATCTGAGTGGTCATTTCCTTTAGGACCTCCTTCACCACTCTGTTCAATGTCAAAGTCAATGTGTTTATTATTTTCTCTTGAGGTCTCTACCAATCTCCTGCCTGCAGATATCTCTGGCTGCCAGCATTCTAGATTCTTCCTAGAGAAGAGAAGTGCCTACATATTCAGTATATAAACTTCTCTGTAATCATTCTGCTTTTCGAATGATAATCTGACTCAACTGCCTGGTGTTCCCCATTGTAGAGCCACTCTCGTCTGTAGCATCTGCTGGTATGGGAGAGGGCAAGCACCATCTGGGTTGAGTTGAGGAAGGGATCTAGGGTTCAGCCGCTGCCTCTTTCTTTAAAGTAAGTTTTTTTTTTTTTTTGAAGGATTTTTAAAAATGTTTATTTTATGTTCAAAGAACTATCATGGTTTTACATGGTAGATGCCTTGGATAATCCTTTGAAGGAAGATCATTGAGTACAACTTAATGAAACCGATATACTTCGAGTACTGACGGAAACACTGGTGGCACATATTGAGGCCATATTTCTGGATCAGACCATGCCGGTTTGGACAGACGTGACAAGAGCAAGAACCCTGGCCGAATTTTCACGGTGGCTTCAGTACAGCTGCTGGTGACCCATCTCTACTCTCAGAAGGGAACGAGGTAAAAGTAAAGTAAGTTTTTTAAATTGTGGTTTTAAAAAACTACCAAGAACCAGTTCGGTCAGGAGACCCCTACCCAGGTGGGCTGAAGTTATTGAGAGGCAGACACCCAGATAACCAACAGAGTGGAGCTATTCTGGGACCAACAGCCTGAGAGTCTGCAGGGCTGACAGCTCTCCAGACTGAAGGCCCTGAGCAGAGATTCATCCACGTATTTATTTGCTCTTTGACAGGTGATTCTTGCTAATGCAAGGTGTTCAACATATACACATAACTCAGGAATATACCAGGTGGGAGAGGCAGGGTAAACTTAATGTTTCTCAACAAAAAAACATAACAAAACTTACCATTTAACCATTTTTAAGCGTATGTCAGTAGCATTAAGTACATTCATAATGTTGTATATACCCACTGCCACTATCTACTTACAGACCTTTTTTTTTTCTTTTTTTTTTTTTTGAGGCAGAGTCTGGCTCTGTCACCCAGGCTGGAGTGCAGTGGCACAATCTTGGCTCACTGCAATCTCTGCCTCCCAGGTTCAAGTGATTCTCCTGCCTCAGCCTCCCAAGTAGCTGGGACTACCGGCATGTGCCACCATGCCCGGCTAATTTTTTGTATTTTTATTAGAGACGGGGTTTCACCATGTTAGCCAGGATGGTCTTGATCTCCTGACCTCAAGTGATCTGCCCGCCTCAGCCTCCCAAAGTGCTAGGATTACAGGTGCGAGCCACTGCGCCTGGCCCAGACCTTTTTTTTTTTTTGAGATAGAGTCTCCTTCTGTTGCCCAGGCTGCAGTGGCACAATCTCGGCACACTGCAACCTCTGTCTCCCAGGTTCAAGCAATTCTCCTGCCTCAGCCTCCTGAGTAGCTGGGATTACAGGCATGCACCACCATGCCCAGCTAATTGTTACATTTTTAGTAGAGACAGGGTTTCACCCTGTTGGCCAGGCTGGTCTCCTGAGCTCAAGTGATCCACCCACCTCAGCCTCCCAAAGTGCTGGGATTACAGGTGTGAGCCACCATGCCCGGACTTTTTTTTTTTTTTTGGTGCCGAAACCTGGGATCAGCCCTTTTTTTTAAAGACAGGATCTTGCTCTGTCACCCTGGCTGGAGTGCAATGGCACTATCACAGCTCACTGCAGCTTTGACCTTCCAGGTTCGAGTGATTCTTCCACCTCAGCCTCCCAAGTAGCTGGAACCACAGGCTCACGCCACCATGCCTGGCTAATTTTTTTTTTTTTTTTTAGGAAATGGTGTCTCAATATGTTGCTCAGTCTGCTCTCAAACTGCAGACTGCCAAGCAATGCTCAGATGCTCCTGCCTTGGCCTCTCAAAGTGCTAGAATTATAGGCATGAGCCACCACGCCCAGCCAATCCTCAACCCTTTGACCAACTGTTCTCTCCAAAAGCATAGCAGACGTATGAGCATGGTGGCTCATGCCTGTAATCCCAGCACTTTGAGAGGCCAAGGTGAGAGGATCACTTGGGGTCAAGAGTTCAAGACCAGCCTGGCCAACATGGTGAAACTGTCTCAAAACAACGAGACACATTCTCAAGACAACAACAAAAGAGAAAAGTCTAGTAGTCTTAAATTATTTTAGTGGATTACTTTAAACTCCCTCCACCTTTTTTGTTTTTTTGAGACAGTGTCTCACTCTGTTGCTCAGGCTAGAGTGCAGTGGTGTGATCTCGGCTCACTGCAACCTCCGCCTCCCGGGTTCAAGCAATTCTCCTGCCTCAGCCTCTTGAGTAGCTGAGATCACAGGTGAGCGCCACCAGGCCTGGATAATTTTTTTGTATTTTTAGTAGAGATGCGATTTCCTCATGTTAGCCAGGCTGGTCTCAGGTGATTCGCCCACCTTGGCCTCCCAAAGTGCTGGGATTACAGGCGTGAGACCATGCCCAGCCCCAAAACAGTAATTTGTAAATTCACTTAGCAGCAGTGTGAAGTGATGAGAGCACTACTCACGATCTCTGTCCCAATTATTCAATTCTGCCTTTATAGCACCAAGGAAGACATAGAGGATACATAACGAGTGAGCCTGGCTCTGTTAAAATAATCTTTATTTCTGCACACTGAAACTTGAGTTTTAGATAATGATTACATATCACAAAATATTATTCTTCACATGATTTTTCCAAGCCATTAAAACAAAATTCTTGGCTGGGCACAGTGACTCATGCCTGTAATCCCAGCACTTTGGGAGGCCAAGGCGGGAGGATTCCTTGAGAGACCAGCCTGAGACCCTGTCTCTACAGAAAAACTTAAAAATTAGCCAGGTGTGGTGGTGCACACCTGTAGTCCCAGCTACTCGGGAGGCTGAGGTGGAAGGATCACCTGAGCGCAGGCAATTGAGTCTGCAGTGAGCCACGATCACACTACTTTCTAGCCTGGGTGACGGAGTGAGATCTTGTCTCAAAACAAAAACCAAAACCAACATTCTTAGCTCACAGGCTACACAAAAACTAGCAGGGGGCTAGATTTGGCCATGAGCCAAACCCTCTACTCTAGACTATTGGCAAAGATCAAGAAGTATGATAGCTGAGGAAAAACAGACACTTGAATTCCTCTTGGTGGGATGTCACTGGGACAACAAGGAGTGAGAGTGGACAGTGGGTGGCATAGCTCAACACAGTGGGAGCAGTGTCCACTCCCTCACCACATCCAGAACCGTGGCAAGACCTCAGTGGGAAGTGAGTACTAAGTGTACCCAGCGAGGCTGAACCCTAAGAATTAGGCACCAGTCTTGACTAAGGTCCTTGGGTCCTATCTGAGCTCTCCCTTCTAGGGCCTTGTGAATATGGACAGTGATAGTGGTGGCCAAAAGGGACACAAGGCCAAAGCTCTGCTCTAAGCAAGGTCTGGGTCATTTCTCAGCCCGGGCAGGGGAGGAGACCCCAACAGGATCATGTACCGTGTAACAACGATTTGATCAACAGTGGACCACATATATGACAGTGGTTCCATAAGATTATAATATTGTGTTTTACTGAACCTTCTCTATGTTTAGATATGCTGACATGCACAGATATTAGCTGTTGTGGTACAGTTGCCTACAGTATTCAGCACAGTAATATGCTGTGCAGGTTTGTAGCCTAGGCATGTAGCAGGCTATACCATCTGGGGTTGTATAAGTACATTCTATGATGTTCACACAATGATAAAATAGAACATATTTCTCAGAACGTATTGCCTTTGTTAAGTGCTGCATGACTGTAAGTACTTGGCAGAAGGGAATTCAGATTCAGATTGATGTTTCTTGCACAAATGTGATGTTTGGAGCAATTTTTTTTTTTTTTTTTTTTGAGATGGAGTCTCACTCTGTCTCCCAGATTGGAGTGCAGTGGCATGATCTTGGTTCACTGCAACCTCCACCTCTCAGGTTCAAGCGATTCTCCTGCCTCAGCCTCCCAAGTACCTGGGACTCCAGGTGTACACCACCACTCCCAGCTAATATTTTGTATTTTTAGTACAAATGGGGTTTCACCATGTTGGCCAGGCTGGTCTCGAACTCCTGACCTCAAATGATCCTCTTGCCTCAGCCTCCCAAAGTGCTGGGATTACAGGCATGAGCCATGTCCCCGAACTGTTTTTGTTTTCTGTTTGTTTTTGTTTTTTGAGACAGTGCAGGGTCTCGCTCTGTTGCCCAGGCTGGAGTGCAATGGTGCAATCTCGGCTCACTGAAGCCTCCGCCTCCCGGGTTCAAGCGGTTCCCATTCTTCAGCCACCCAAGTAGCTGGGATTACAGGTGCACAACACCATGCCTGGCTGATTTTTGTATTTTTAGTAGAGACAGGTTTTTGCCATGTTGGCCAGGCTAGTCTCAAACTCCTGGCCTCAAGTGATCCACCCGCCTTGGCCTCCCAAAGTTCTGGAACTACAGGTATGAGTAACTGTGCCTGGTCTGGAGCAGAAATTTATACCCACATTGCATGGGTTTTTTAAAAAATAACTATAGTTATGCTGACTTTTGGAACTAATCTGGAGGGGTACCACCTGCCCAGAGCTCTCCATCTCCCTTTCAGGCGATGGGGGAGGCAAGGTTAGGACCCTGCTGTAAGGGCGACAGTGTATGCAGCCCTAGGGCAGAGAGCTCTCTGGTGAAGCCTCAGTGATGGAATAGGAAGGTGGCTTTTGTAAATGTATCTTTGAAGTCATCCCATCATCATTTTGACAAGTAAAAAGAGGCAAGATGTTTTTCCAGAAGTGCAGGAACCTGAAGCTGGCCTGCTGTTGAACCTCTGTGCAGGAGGAAGTCAGGCAGATGACAGGAATGACAGGACAGGCTGGTGTCCAGCCGTGAACCTCAAGGAGGAGGAGGAAGGGAGATCAGTTGAGGCTGAGGCTCGATATGTTGCCCAGGCTAGTCTTGAACTCCTGGGCTCAAGCAATCCTTCTACCTCAGCATGCCTAAGTGCTGGGATTACAGGCGTGAGTCCCCCATACCCAGCCTATCACCTTTAAAATTGTTTGTTATGTTATGTTAGGCTATTTTATGTTACCCAGGCTGGGCAACATAGGAAATCCCATCTCTACAGAATATTTAAAAATTAGCCAGGCATGGTGGCTTGCACTTGTGGGCCCAGCTACTCGGGAGGCTGAGGTGTGAGGATCCCTTGAGCCCAGGAGTTCAAGGCTGCAGTGAACTATGATCATGCCACTGCACTTCAGCCTGGGCAACAGAGTAAGATGCTGTCACAAAAAAAAAAAAGTTTAAAAATAATTTAAAAGAAAAGACTCACCATTGACAGCTGACCAAGATGCAACCGCCTAGGGTTGCAGGGAAAATTAAACTATACCCAAATCTCCTGGATCACATAAGATCAATACATAAAAATCTGCTAAATTTCAACATACTAGAAATGAATGATCAGCAAGTGAAATGTAAAAGACAGTGGCTTAGGCCAGCTCACGCATGTAATCCCAGCACTTTGGAAGGTACAGGCGGGTGGATCACCTGAGGTCAGGAGTTCGAGACCAGCCTGACCAACATGGAGAAATCCTGTCTCTACTAAAAATACAAAATTAGCTGGGTGTGGTGGTACATGCCTGTAATCCCAGCTACTCAGGAGGCTGAGGCAGGAGAATTGCTTGAACCCAGGAGGTGGAGGTTATGGTGAGCCAAGATCGAACCATTGCACTCCAGCATGGGCAACAAGAGCAAAACTCTGTTTCAAAAAAAAAAAAGACAGTGGCTTATGGGCCAGGCGCAGTGGCTCACACCTGTAATGCCAACACTTTGGGAGGCCAAAGCAGGAGGATCATTTGAGGCCAGGAATTGGAGACCAGCCTGGATAATATGATGAGACTACAATCTCTACTTTAAAAAAAAGAAAAAATATTTTAAAAGACATAAATAAATGGAAAAACATCTGTGGTCATAAATTAGAAAACTTAATAGTGTTAAGATGATGATAACTATCCAATGTGATATACAGATTCAACGCAATCTTCCTTGTCAAACTCCCAATGCCTTTTTTTTTTTTTTTTTTTTTTTGAGATGGAGTCTTACTCTGTCACCCAGCGGGGAGTGCAATGGCGAGATCTGGGCTCACTGCAACCTCCACCTCCTGAGTTCAAGCAATCATCTCTCCTCAACCTCCCATGTTGCTGGGATTCCAAGCATTCACCACCACGCCTGGCTAATTTTTGTATTTTTAGTAGAGATGGGGTTTCACTGTGTTGGCCAGGTTGGTCTGGAATTTCTGACTTCAAAGAATCAGTCCGCCTCAGCCTCCCAAAGTGCTGGGATTGCAGGTGTGATCTACTGCATATGATCCCCAATGACATTTTTTCATAGAAATAGAAAAACCCATCCTAAAATTTTATATGGAGTCTTTTTTCTTTTTTTGTAGAAATAGGGTTTTGCTATGTTGCCCAGGCTGGTATCAGATTCCTTGCCTCAAGTGATCATTCTGCCTCAACCTCCCAAAGTGCTAGGATTACAGGTGTGAGCCACTGGGCCCAGCCAAATTTTATATGGATTGTTTTTTTTTTTTTTTTTTTGAGACAGAGTCTTGCTCATTGCCCAGGCTGGAGTCCAATATCACAATCTTGGCTCACTGCAACTTCCATCTCCTGGGTTCAAGTGATTCTCCTGCCTCAGCCTCCCAAGTAGCTGGGATTACAGGTGTCTGCCACCACAACAAGCTGATTTTTGTATTTTTAGTAGAAACAGGGTTTCACCATGTTGGTCAGGCTGGTCTCGAACTCTTGACCTCAGGTGATCCATCAGCCTCGGCCTCCTAAAGTGCTGGGATTACAGGTGTGAGCTCCCATGTGCGGCCTTATATGGAATTTTAAAGAACACCAAATAGCCAAAAATCTTGAAAAAAGCACAAGGAAGGCCAGGCACGGGGGCTCACACCTGTAATCCCAGCACTTTGGGAGCCCGAGGTGGGCAGATCACCTGAGATCAGGAGTTTAAGACTAGCCTGGCCAACATGGTGAAATCCTATCTCTACTAAAAATACAAAAATCAACTGGGCATGGTGGCACGCACCTGTAATCCCAGCTACTCAGGAGGCTGAGGCAGGAGAATCACTTGAACCCAGGGGACGGAGGTTTCAGTGAGCCGAGATTGCGCCACTGCGCTCCAACCTGGCGACAGAGCAAGACTCCGTCTCAAAAAAAATCAATAAAAATTAAAAATAAAATTAGCCAGGTGTGGTGGCAAGAGCCTGTGGTCCTAGCTACTTGGAAGGCTGTAGTGGGAGGATCGCTTGAGCTCAGGAGTTGGCGGTTACAGTGGGCTGTGATTGCACCATTGCATACCAGCCTGGGTGACAGACCAAGACACTGACTCAAAAAAAAAATTGTTTTTCATTGAAAGACAGTAAATGCACGCCCCCTTGTGGGTGCATGTTTAAGCTTCCTCTCCTTTTGGGACTTCCAGGGAACTTCTCACTTGGTCTTCTCTGTTGACAGGGGTTGTGGCCCTACAGCTCTGTTCTCGCTCAGATCTATTGATTAGCCTCCCAGAAAGCCCCAGCCCTGTGCTGAATTCCTCAAGCTGATGCATAGCTCTGCATCCCGGAGTCTGACTTGATTGCAATAAAAGGGATTTCTCCACAGGTGGTTGACATCATTCAGAAACATCCAGACACGCAACCCACAACATACACACACACACACACACACACACACACACACGCACGCACTGAGGATAGTCAGTCAACAGCAGTCCACAGCTGACTTCCAGGAGGGCAGATGGCACCCTGGGACAAGTATGTGGAATCTTTCCACTTAAGGTCATATTAGCCATCTGGGTATAATTCAGTGGTGAAAGTAGGGCCGGCTTCGTGGGCCTGAGATTTGTGTCGTCATGCAGCGATCCATGCTCAAAAGGGTTCCATGATTGCTTTTATTCTCTGCTGTCATCATCTTGAAATTCATAATAAGATTGAACAAGGCACGCTACATTTTCATTTTGCACTGAGTCCCCCAATGTATGTCCAGGGTAAAATGTTCTAAGACCAGGGCAAAGCAGAAGACCCTCAGGAGATGAGACAGCCTTGACTTGCATGAGCCATGATACTCAAGTTTGTGTGGAGGAGGGGGGTGACAGCTGTGTCTGACACATATTAAGCCCTTAGAAATGATGGCTATTCTCACGCCTATAATCCCAGCACTTTGGGAGGCCGAGGCGGGTGGATCATGAGGTCAAGAGATCGAGACCATCCTGGTCAACATGGTGAAACCTTGTCTCTACTAAAAATACAAAAAATTAGCTGGGCATGGTGGTGCACACCTGTAGTCCCAGCTACTCGGGAGGCTGAGGCAGGAGAATTGCTTGAACCCAGGAGGCGGAGGTTGCGGTGAGCCGAGAGCGCACCATTGCACTCCAGCCTAGGTAACAAGAGCGAAACTCTGTCTCAAAAAAAAAAAAAAAAAAAAAGAATGATGGCTATTATTACTGTGTGTCATTGATGATGATAAGTGTTGGCGAACTGCTCCAAAGCTGTTTTTCAAACTTCACTGCAGCCTGGTTAATTCAGGATTCACATGCCATCATTCTGCTTTGTTTCACTGGTGCATTTGCAAAGCATTTTTTATTCAAGCAGTCCCTTTGGCAACTCTTAGGAACTCAACACAAATGCACAGCCTTTCTTTCTTTTCTTTCTTTCTTTCTTCTTTCTTTCTTTCTTTTTCTTTCCTTTCTTTTTCTTTCTTTTCTTTCTTTCTCTCTCTCTCTCTTCTTTCTTTCTTTCCTTTTTTTGAGACGGAGTTTCACTCTTGTCACCCAGGCTGGAGTGCAATGGCATGATCTCAGCTCACTGCAACCTCTACCTCCTGGGTTCAAGTGATTCTTCACCCTCAGTCTCCCAAGAACCTGGGATTACAGGTGTCTGCCACCCTGCCGGCCTAATTTTTGTATTTTTAGTAGAGACAGGGTTTCACCATGTTGGCCAGGCTGGTCTCAAATTCCTGACCTCCGGTGATCTGCCTGGCTTGGCCCCACAAAGTGCTAGCATTACGGGTGTGAGCCACTACACCTAGCCCACACCCAGCCTTTCAAACACCCACAGAAACTGGGTGCGGTGGCTCGTGCCTATAGTCCCAGCTACTCAGGAGGCTGAGGTTGGAGAACCTCTTGAGCCCAAAAGTTTGGGGTTGCAGTGAGCTATGATAGTGCCACTGTACTCCAGCCTGGGTAACAGAGCAAGACCCTGTCTCAAACAAAACAAAACCTGCTGAGATGTTAAATACTGATATGGTTTGGCTCTGTGTCCTCACCCAAATCTCATCTTGAATTGTATTCCCATAATTCCCACATCTTGTCAGGGGGACCCAGTGGGAGATAATTTGAATCATGGGGGTGGAATCATAATTTGAATTTTCCATACTGTTCTCGTGGTAGTGAATAAGTCTCATGAGATCTGATGGTTTTATCAGGGGTTTCCACTTTTGCATCTTCTTCATTTTCTCTTGCTGCCACCATGTAAGAAGTGCCCTTTGCCTCCTGCCATGATTCTCAGTTTTCCCCAATCATGTGGAACTATAAGTGCAATTAACTCTTTTTCTTTGCAGTCTTGGGTATGTCTTTATTATCAGCATGAAAACGGACTAATACATATACCCTCATCCAAATATTATCCCCATTCTCCAGTTGCATCAACAGTTCCTAAAATTCTACCCCATCCTCCAACCAGCTGCCACAGATTCTTTTAAAGGTCACACAGACACACACACTCAGGTCATCTGGCTGAGTGTGGGCAACATCTGCATCATCCCCTCTGCGATATTGAAACCGGCCCAATTGTCCCCTAGAATTGACATTTGTGGTTTATTTGAACAAACATAGAAATTGATCCTCCCACTCTTAAAACTTGAGAAAATTACATTTGTCTTATCTCAGTTCCTTTCTCAGGAAACCAACCATCAGGCCTTCCAGATAGTATCAAGGAGCTGAAACTTACATATCACTGCATCTGTACAATATGATACCACGCCCCATCCCCCATCGTAACTGCCTAATCAGGCTGGGTGTGGTGGCTCAGGACTGTAATTCCAACACTTTGGGAGGCTGAGGCAGGCAGATCACTTGAGGTCAGGAGTTTGAGACCAGCCTGACCAACGCTGCAAAACCCTATCTCTACTAAAACTACAAAAATTAGCCAGGCATGGTGGCGCATGACTGTAAACCCAGCTACTTGAGAGGCTGGGGCACAAGAATCACTTGAACCCAAGAGGCAGAGGTTGCAGTGAGCCAAGATCTCACCACTGCACTCCAGCCTGGGCAACAGTGAGACTCTGTCTCTAAATAAAGAAATAAACATATAACTGCCTAACCAGCCACCTCCTTCCTATTGACCAACTCCTCTTCCTTGCCCCTTCCTAATTCCTGTTTTCCCACACAAGGTCACATTTTCCCCTGTTATATAAACCCCTAATTTTTTTTTTTTTTTTTTTTTTTTTTTCTGAGACGAAGTCTGGCTCTGTCACTTAGGCAGAAGTACAGTGGAACGACCTTGGCTCATTGAAACCTTCGCCTCCTAGTTCAACAATTCTCCTGCCTCAGCCTCCCAAGTAGCTGGGATTACCAGCACACCATCACATCTGGCTAATTTTTGTATTTTTAGTAGAGATGGAGTTTTGCTATGTTGGCCAGGCTGGTCTCAAATTCCTGACCTCATGATCTGCCCCCCCTCAGCCTCCCAAAGTACTGAGATTACAGGCATGAGCCACCACACCTGGCCTAAATCCCTAATTGTATTCAGTCAAAGAGATGGATTTGAGACTGATCTCTCATCTCAGCTGCAGTACATGAATAAAGCCTTCTTTCCTGGCAATACTCATTTGAGTGATTGGCTTTCTGTGTGGTGAGCAGCAGGACCTAGACCAAACCCCTAGGTCGTTTCAGGCACAGTATAAACACTGAGTATGTTCAGGCTGTGGGCTCTATAATCTTCATTTGAGCTTTTAGATTATTACAAATTAGAAATTGTACTTGTGTGTATGTGTGATTTCTGGGTAGCTAGAAAGGGTAAGAAGAGTTGGTATTTTGCAAGTACATTAGAAATATTTCTATGGCTTTGTAGATTTCCAGGGGAGAGCCAGAGGTTGTCATTATGTGGAAACTTAGCAAGGAAACACAGGTGATTTTGTTTCTTTGTGAGGTTTGGAGGTTGGGGCCCTTGGAAGTTCTACAAAGGTCCTGGGGTCAGCCCGTGGGGGTACATGGCCCTGGTGTAACGAGGGCTGCCTAAATCAAAGGAAAAACTAACAACTTCACTGCTTCTTATGACTCAACAAATCTGGAGTTTTAGATAAGAAAAGCCAGAGACGAGAGGGGGCAGGTGGAGTGAAAATGATGTCACCTGCCACTCTCAGGTTTCCTGCAAGAAATCCCAGTGGAGAAGTGAATCCTGGCTCCGTAAATGAGTCACTGGCTTTATAAGCCAAGAAAGATGAAAAGCAGATTCCAGGAACTAAGCAAAGAGGAATCTTGGGGAAAGTGTTTAGTTTTAGTGTGAAAGTGTCAAGCCGGTTTGCACTGGTGGAAACTCAGGGAGAAAAACAGTGAGAAAGACTAGCGAAATAGCAAGGAACCAGACACCTTGCCTGAGGGAGAGTCTGTGCCTCCAGGCAATTTATTAATAGAAAGATTGACTGAGATGGCACCCACTCAGCACAAAAGAAAAAAAACCTGGGCCAGGCATGGTGGCTCACACCTGTAACCCCAGTACTTTGGGAGGCCAAGGCAGGCGGATCATGAAGTCAAGAGATCGAGACCATCTTGGCCAACATGGTGAAACCCTGTCTCTACTGAAAATACAAAAATTTGCTGGGTCTAGGGGTGCATGCCTCTAGTCCCAGCTACTTGGGAGGCTGAGGCAGGAGAATCGCTTGATTCTACCCAGGAGGTAGAGGTTGCAGTGAGCCGAAATCATGCTACTGCACTCCAGCCTGGTGACAGAGCCAGTCTCCATTTCAAAGAAGAAAAAAAAAAACCTGGGCAGCTCCAGAGAGGAAGACAATATCCCAGTGCCCAAGGCCCCACAGAGCTCACAGCCATTGAGCAAGTCATCCCACTTGTGTTAAGTGAGAAAGAGGAAGGTTTGGGGATGGCGGGGCGGGGGAGAGGGGCCTGGAAGGCTTTTTCAACACCTAAGGGAGGATCATTCAGATATACAGGTCAGGCTGAGGCTGGGCACAGTGGCTTACATCTGTAATCCCAACACTTTGGGAGGCTGAGGTGGAAGGATTGCTTGAGTGCAGTAGTTCAAGACTAGCCTGGGCAAAATAGTGAGACCTTGTCTTTAAAAAAAATTTAAAAAGCCAGTCACAGTGGCTCACGCCTGTAATTCCAGCACTTTGGGAGGTTGAGGCGGGTGGATCACGTGGTCAAGAGTTCAAGACCAGCCTGCCCAAGATGGTAAAACACTGTCTCT
This sequence comes from Ateles fusciceps, assembly GCA_036589455.1. NCBI lineage: Eukaryota > Metazoa > Chordata > Mammalia > Primates > Atelidae > Ateles > Ateles fusciceps. The sequence goes on along the minus strand of JAZHEH010003205.1, from coordinate 22,418,765 downwards.
ACTATAAACTACAAAAAATTAGCCAGGCTCAGTAGCAGGCGCCTGTAATCCCAGCTACTCGGGAGGCTGAGGCAGGAGAATCGCTTGAACCCGGCAGCAGAGGTTGTAGTGAGCCGAAATTGCTTCACTGCACTCTAGCCTGGGCGACAGAATAAGACTCTGTCTCAAAAAAAAAAAAAATTTTTTTTTAAAGAAAAATAGTTGGGCATGCTGGCACATACCTGTAGTCCCAGCTACTCAGGAAGCTGAGACAGAATGATCACTTGAACCCAGGAGTTCAAAGTTGCAGTGAACCATGATCATGACACTATACTCCAGCCTGGGTGAAAGAGTGAGACCCCTACTCAAATAATAAGGCCGGGTGCAGTGGCTCGTGGCTATAATCCCAACACTGTGGGAGGCCGAGGCAGGTGCATTGCTTGAGCTCAGGAGTTTGAGATCAGTCTGAGCAACATGGCAAAACCTCGTCTGTGTATATACATCTCTTGGGTTCATGGGTTCAAGCGATTCTCCTGCCTCAGCCTCCCTAGTAGCTGGGATTACAGGCATGTGCCACCATTCCCAGCTAATTTTTGTATTTTCAGTAGAGATGGGGTTTCGCCATGTTGGCCAGGCTTGTTTCTCCGACCTCAAGTGATCTGCCCGCCTCGGACTTCCAAAGTGTTGAGGTTATAGGCTCGAGCCACCTCGCCCAGCCATCTGTATATTTTTTTTAATTTTTAAATTAATAATAATAATTAATTAAGGTCAGGCTGAATTTTCAGCAAAGGCCTGGGCTAGAGAGAACAGGGCTGCTCCGGAGACCTGAAAGCAGAAGCTGTTTGAGGAGCAGAGGTACAAGAAAAGCCTGGATGAGTTCTTTCCATTCTATTTTAGGTTATTTGTTGGATTAGCACATTTGGTGGGGCAGAGAGGGGTCATCTCCCGAGCAACAGGCCGCCTTGTTTGGCACTTTTTGTTTATTTACAATTCAATTCAAAGCAATTCAATTCCTTGGTGTTTAGGAGCTCCCTGAGAAAGGGCCGGGCCCATCTCTGAGACAGGCAGAGGGTACCGCAGCAGCAAAGGCCCAGAGGAGGGACCCTGCAGAGCAGCCTCCGGGAAGAGCCGGGGTCCCTAGGGCTGGGGAAGCGAGAGGGCACTGAGGCCTGAAGGAAGACCAGGCTGATCTTCAGACTTCAGTCTTGTCGGGGGGGGGCAGGGTAAGTCCTGGAGAGACAGTACCCCAGGAAGCCAAGGCAGGGTGGGGGGAGGCCACACCTCAGCACATTCTCTTCTGTGTGACGGTAGAGATCATTAACCTTGGGACCCTAACAGCTGCTGCCACCACCTTCAGGAATTCAGGCCCTCCCTGCCTGGCACATTGGTCAGCACTCCCACGCCCAGCCTGTTGGAGAAGGAGGCAGCTCATTAGATGTACTGACACCGGCCCTCTTGGCATCCTGGGCTCTCAAGGGCCTGGGCTGGTGGCTGCCATCCCCCTAAGATAGGAGCCTACCAATTCCCTTCTGGTTGGGGCCCCTTGGGCCCTCAGGGATCCCCAACTCTGCTCACGATGGCATCTGGGGAAGCACGGGAGCCCTGGAGGGGAAGGTAAGAGTCTTGGGCCCCAGCCCAGCCTGGCCACTGGTCCACTGTGGTGACCTTCAGGCATGGCCTTGCTCCCTCGAACTCAGTGACCTTTGAGATCTGGGACCTCTGAGACTGGGAATAGGGCACAGAGTCAGGACACTCAACCTGCACCTGGTCTTGGAGTGTGGAACCCTGAGCATAGCAGGTGGCCCTTTGGGAAGGGGAGGCAGACAAGGGCAGAGAATGGGGTTGCACAGGCCTTTGTAAGAGCGAAGGAGAGGTTCCAGACCCAGTCTGTGGTCCAGGAAGCTATCTCAAAGGAGGTGGTGTGTGGATTGAGACCTCAAGGGTGAGCAGGAGTTAGGCAGGTGAAGGAAAGAGGAAAAGGCATTCAATTGCACGGCCCAGGCCAGGGGCAGTGGCTCATGCCTGTAATCCCAGCATTTTGGGAGGCCAAGGTGGGTAGATCACCTGAGGTCAGGAGTTTGAGACCAGCCTGGCCAACATGGTGAAACCCTGTCTCTACTAAAAATGCAAAAATTGGCTGGGCGTGGTGGTGGGCACCTGTAATCCCAGCTACTCAGGAGGCTGAGGCAGGAGAATTGCTTGAACCAGGGAGGCGGAGGTTGCAGTGAGCCGAGACGGCACCATTACTCTAGCCTGGGTGACAAGAGTAAAACTCCATCTCAAAAAAAAAAGGTTCTGAGGGCTGAGCGCAATGGCTCATGCCTGTGATCCCAGCACTTTAGGAGGCCGAGGTGGGCAGATCACTTGAGCTTAGTTCAAGACCAGACTGGGCAACATGGTGAAAACCTGTCTCTACCAAAAATACAAAAAATTAGGCAGGCATGGTTGTGTGTGCCTGTAGTCCCAGCTAGCTACTCAGGAGGCGGAGACGAGAGGATCGCTTGAGCCTGGGAGGCGAAGGTTGCAGTGAGCTGAGATTGCGCCACTGCACTCCAACCTGGGTGACAGAGTGAGACCCCATCTGAAAAAAAAAGAAAAGAAAAGGAAAGAAAGAAAAGAGGCCCTGAAGTTGTCAGGGTGCCCGGAGAGGAGTATAAGAATGAGGGAAAGGCTCACACTTGTAATCCCAGTACTTTAGGAGGCTGAGGTGTGTGGATCACGAAGTCAGGAGTTCAAGACCTGGTGAAATCCCGTTTTACAAAATATGGTGAAACCCCGTATTTACTAAAAATACAAAAATTAGCCCTGCGTGGTGGCAGGCGCCTGCAGTCCCAGCTACTCAGGAGACTGAGGCAGAAGAATCACTTGAACCCGGGAGGCGGAGGTTGCAGTGAGCCAAGATTTTGCCACTGCACTCCAGCCTGGGCAACAGAGAGAGACTTCGTCAAAAAAAAAGAAAGAAAGGGAAGAGGGCTGAGCTCCTGGAGAAGCCCACTGAGAGGCATGAAGGCAGACAGCCAGAGGAGCAGCTAGAAATCCTTCTCTTGGATCACAGAAGCCAAGGATGCTTCAGAAGATGGGGAGGACCAGCTGTGCCCAACACACCTGGAAGGGTCAAAGGAGGAGAGGACTGAGAAGTGGAGGGACAGGGAGCATTTCTCCCTCTTGAAGAGGCTTTGGTGTGTGGAGGGGGTTTTAATGGTGGTGGTGTGGTTCCCAGTACCTGTGATCAGGTCTGAGTGTGAGCAGAGCTGTGACACGGAACTGAACCGGTTGTGCTCTGCACCCTACAGTGACTGTCAGTTCTTTTTTTTTTTTTTTTTATGAGACAGAGTCTTGCTCTGTTACTAGGCTCCAGGCTGGAGTGCAGTGGTGTGATCTCAGCTCACTGTAACCTCCGCCTCCTGGGTTCAGGCAGTTCTCCTGCCTCAGCCTCCCAAGTAGCTGGGACTACAGGCGTGCCACCACGCCCAGCTAATTTTTGTATTTCAGTAGACGGGGTTTCACCATGTTGGCCAGGATGGTCTCGATCTCTTGACCTTGTGATCCTCCCGCCTCGGCCTCCCAAAGTGCTGGGATTACAGGCATGAGCCATGGCGCCCGGCCGACTGTCAGTTCTTGAACCCAGGACTAGCCGCGAGCGAGGGGCACCCCCTCGAGCTGGCGGTATTTTGCCGAGTCCTTAACTGCAGTGTAGACACTTCCCATACGGTGGCGCCAAAGACTAACTTCTTGGGAGCATAGCAGGGCTCAGTTTGGGGATTCTCAGTCCCGGGTCGTCATCCGATGGGAGCCGGGGAGGAGGGGATTTCCAGATGCCCGGTGGCCGGGTCTCTCCCACACGACCTCCCCCTCCAGGTCTCTGTCAGAGCAATTCACCTAGCGTTAGGAACTTACAGAAATAAACTGTTCGGCCGGGCGCTGTGGCTCACGCCTGTAATCCCAGCACTTTGGGAGGCCGAGGCGGGCGGATCACGAGGTCAGGAGTTCCAGAACAGCCTGGCCAGCATGGTGGAACCCCATCTCTACTAAAAATACAAAAATTAGCTGGGCATGGTGGTGCGTGCCTGTAATCCCAGCTACTTGGAAGGCTGAAGCAGGAGAATCGCTTGAACCTGGGAGGGGTTGGTTGCAGTGAGCCAAGATCATGCCACTGACTCCAGCCTGGGCGAGAGACCGAGACTCCATCTCAAACAAAAAAAAGACAAGAAAAAATAAACTGTGCACCACACACTGGAGCCTTTGTCAGGGGAACTGGGCTGAAAGGGTCCCAGGGGGAGCAGCTCATCCCATGAGCTGGGAGAGGCGAAGACGTCCCTCGCACTTGTCCCTTAGGAGAAAGGAGTCAGGAAGGAAGGAAGGACGCCCAGCCCAGACCGCGAGACACAGTCACCCCACCCCTTGCCCACACCAGCAGAGCATGGCCCACTCACAGCTCCCCCTGGAGGCCGAGGCTGGACTAGCGGGGACAATGACAGCTACACTGGCCAGCCTCAGGCGTTGTCCCCAGGGAAGAGATTGCCAAGCCCAGAAACTTACACCTCCCCAGTGCAGAGGCCAGCCTGGAAATGCCCCAATAAGTAATGGCCATGTTGCTTTTGAAAACGATGCCATGTTCACTGCAAACCATTCTTTGTATGAATAAATACAAAGAAGAAAATAAACCAAGTGAAAATACAACCTCCAGATGATGGTCATGGTGGCCCTCAGGACCCGTAAATGCAGGCCTGAACTGAGATTCCTGCCATGCGGGTTGTTCTAGAACTTTCTCCCCCTCCACCATGCTTATTATATTGAGCACCTTTCCATGTTCAGATATAAAACCCTCACTCCCTACCCTGACCTCACCTCACTCACCTCTCAGACCTCACCTCCTGACCTCTCCTCTAGCCCACATGACTCAACCTCCACTAGCTCATTCTCACCTCCCAGCCCCTCCCTGCCCCAGCCCTTTGCTGTCTCCCTCTGCCCGGGACACTCTTCCTCTAGGTCATTAGGTGACTGTTCCTTTTCTTTCCTTTTTCTTTCTTTCTTTCCTTTTTTTTTTTTTTTTTTGAGACAGAGTTTTGCTCTTGTTGCCCAGACTGGAGTGCAATGGCATGATCTCAGCTCACCACAACCTCCACCTCCCGGGTTCAAGGATTCTCCTGCCTCAGCTTCTCAAGTAGCTGCAATTACAGGCATGCTCCACCACGCCCGACTATTGTTTTGTATTTTTAGTAGAGATGGGGTTTCTCCATGTTGGTTAGGCTGGTCTCTAACTTTCAAACTCAGGTGATCCGCCCGCCTCAGCCTTCCACAGTGCTGGGATTACAGGCGTGAGCCACCGCGCCCAGCCCAGTGACTGTTTCTTTCCTGTCATTCAGGTCTCAGCTCCAGTATCACTGCCTCAAAGAGGCCTACCCTGACCACCCTGACTAAAGCAGCTCCTCAGCCCCACCACTCCAAACCACGTCACCAGGTTTGGCTTCTTCACAGCTCTTCTCTCTCCCTCTCTCTGAAATCATCTTGCTTATATGTTTGTTTGTTTTTTGAGATGAAGTCTCTCTCTCTGTCACCAGGCTGGAGTGCAGTGCCACAATCTTGGCTCACTGCAACCTCTGCCTCCCAGGTTCAGGTGATTCTGTGATTCTCCTGCCTCAGCTTCCCAAGTAGCTGGGACTACTGGTGTGCACTAAAAATTTTTGTATTTTTAGTCTCTAGTGAAAATCTGCCCGCCTCGGCCTCTCAAAGTGCTGGGATTATAGGCGTGAGCCACCATGCCCAGCCATCTTGTTATAGGTTAATTCATTTATTGTCAGTCTCCTTTGGAAGAGTGCAAACTCCCTGAGATCAGGCATCTTGCTGATCTGGTCGGTCACTGTGTACCCAGCATCCAGAATGATGCCAGGCACATAGCACATGCTCAATTCATGCCTGACGTCCATTTGCAGTGGCTATGGAGTACCTCAGGCCCCCATGCACCTCCTTCAGCTCTCCATCTCCCACTGAAGGACTATGTTATCCCTCTGTCCCCCGATTAAGCAAGCCAGTACTTTAGGAGGCGGAGGCGGGCAGATCACCACCTGAGGTCAGGAGTTCGAGACCAGCCTGGCCAACATGGTGAAACCCCATCTCTACTAAAAATACAAAAATTAGCCAGGCATGGTGGTGCACACCTGTAATCCCAGCTACTGAGGAGGCTGAGGCACGAGAATTGCTTGAACCTGGGAGGCAGAGGTTGCAGTGAGCCAAGATTGAGCCACTGCACTCCAGCCTGGGTGAGAGTGAGACTCCGTCACATAACAAAAACAGAAACAACCCAGTAGTCAACATCTTTGGGCACAGATGTTTTCCTGCATGAACAGCTCCTTCCTTCCTTCCTTCCTTCCTTCCTTCCTTCCTTCCTTCCTTCCTTCCTTCTTTCCTTCTTCCTTTCTTAACGGAGTCTCCCTCTGTCACCCAGGCTAGAGTGCAGTGGTACGATCTTGGCTCACTGCAACCTCTGCCTCTCTGGTTAAAGCAATTCTCCTGCCTCAGCCTCCTGAGTAGCTGGGATTACAGGCGCACACCACTACACCCAGCTAATTTTTGTATTTTTAGTAGAGACGGGGTTTCACCATGTTGGTCAGGATGGTCTCGAACTCCTGACCGCAAGATTTGCCTGCCTCAGCCTCCCAAAGTGCTGGGGTTATAGGCATGAGCCACTGCATCCGGCCTTTTTTTTTTTTTTTTTTAGATGGAATCTCACTCTGTCCCCCCAGGCTGGAGTGCAATGGTGTGATCTTGGCTCACTGCAACTTTCGCCTCCTTGGGTTCTAGTGATTCTCCTGCCTCAGCCTCCTGAGTATCTGGGATTACAGGTGCCCACCACCACATCCAGCTAATTTTTGTATTTTTAGTAGAGACGGGGTTTCACCACGTTGGTCAGGCTGGTTTCAAACTCCTGACCTCAGGTGATCCACCCACTTTGGCCCCCTAAAGTGCTGGGATTACAGGCATGAGCCACCTCATCCTGCATGAACATCGTTTTTTTTTGGACAGAGTGTCGCTCTTGTTGCCCAGGCTGGAGTGCAGTGGCCCGAAGCGATTTCATCTTGGCTTACCACCACCTCCACCTCCCAGGTTCAAGCAATTCTCCTACCTCAGTCTCCCAAGTAGCTGGGATTACAGGCATGTGTCACCACACCCAGCTAATTGACAGCTATTTCATTGGCATAAATTTCCTGAAGTGGAATGGCAGGGTGAAAGGGAGGATTGCACTTGCCATTCTGATATATTCTGAAAAAAACTACTCTTAAACTTTTTTTTTTTTTTTTTAAGCCTGTTGCCCAGGCTGGAGTACAGTCGCACGACCACAGCTCACTGCAGCCTCAACCTCCCAGGCTCAAGCGATTCTCTCACCTCATCCTCTTGAGCTGAGTTTACAGGCATGTGCCACCACGGCATGTTCATTTTTGTGTTTTTTTTTTTAGTAGGGACTGGGTTTCACTATGTTGCCCAGGCTGGTCTCTAACCCCTGAACTGAAATGATCCTCCCACCTCTCCTCCCAAAGTGCTGAGATTACAGGTGTCAGCCACTATCATGCCCAGCCTACCCTCAAATATTTAAACCAATTTCTATTCTCTTGAGTGTCTACTCACACATCATGTTCATCACTGCCCATCTCAGAGGCAAACAAAAAAAATAGTGTTTCCTCTTGTTTGTGTTTGCATTGTGTTGATTATTAATGAGATTCAGCACTTCTTCAAATTGCAATTTTAACGATTGAATGGATGGGTGCACTTAAAGCATCAGAAAGCAGAAGTGGCTCCAGGAGGAGCCTGATGAGAGCGGTTAAGCCAGGACTTGAAGGTGGGGCAGCATCTTGGCCCTTGTCTTTTGACACACATGATGAAAAGTAGGGTCTAGGCTGGGGCTGAAGGGGTGTGGAGGCTGGCGGTGGGTCAGGTATACCTGCAAGCCTCACACTTACTTGCTCCAAGCCTGCCTTTGCCCCACCATGCACTGAAGTGCTTCAGCAGGCCATGGTGCTTTTGGCCTTTCCTCACTTGATCTCTGGTGACCCATTTGTCCACTGTCCCCCCTCAGAAGATGTCTCCAGCTCAGACCCCTCTCTCCTCTCTCTGTCCAGTTGGCTTCTGTACACTTCCTCCTGGATGGTCCCTAGATCCCTCAGATGCCACCTGCCCAAACTGACTATATCACCTTCCCCTTACAGATCCTCCAGGCCTCCCATCTCATGAAAAAACACCACTGCCAGGCAAGGTGGCTCACGCCTATAATCCCAGCACTTTGGGAGGCCGAGGCGGGCGGATCACGAGGTCAAGAGATTGAGACCATCCTGGCCATAGTGAAACCCCGTCTCTGTAAAAAATAAAAATAAATAAATAAATAAATGAAAATAGAAAAAGAAAAAACACCACTATCCCACCATCCACCCATCACCCAAGCCTAAAACCCCTGCCTCATCTGCGATGTCTCCCTCTCTCCACACTCCACATCCCATCAGTCACCAAGCCCTACATTTTGCCTCCTGAACATCTCTTAAATGTCTCCCTCTCTAACCATCCCGACTGCTCCCACCCTGGTCCAAGCCACCATCCACTCGGCTGGAAATGGCACCAGCCTCCTTGAGGCCACCTGGCTCCCCTCATACACACACACAGTGCCTGAGTGACATTTGCAAAGCGTAGATGTGACCACAAAATCCCCCCAGCCTAAAGCCCAGGCTCCCCATCACCCCAAGGGTAACATCCACGCTCCCCAGCCAGCCCCAAAGCCCCTCATGGCCAGCCCCTTCCCCAACACACACATGCAATTCTCCAGCTTTTACTCTGGTCCAGAAAAAGAGGCTGCTCCTTTCTCCTGTGCCTTAAACTCTGCTTCTCTCCCAGCCTCAGCTGCTCCCCCCAGGACCTGCCCACTGTCTGTTTAGGGAGCCCCAACAACTAGCCACACTAAGGGCCCCTTCTCTGCAAATCCCTTCCTAACCAGCACATGTGACCACAGACACAGTGCCACATATTCACATACACACACACCCTCAGCATTTGGGGGATGCAGGAGGTGCAGAGACTTGGACATACTTGTTCTCTTTGACTGTGAGCCCTGTGGGGAAGGGACTGGGGAGGTCTCACCTCTGGTATCTCCAGGGCGGCCCAGGCACAGCCAACATTCCACAAATGCTTGCTGTATATCTGGCAAATGAAAGAATGATGTGTCCCCAGGCACATTATGGGGCAAGCTTCTATTCTACTTGTTCATAGAAAGCTGGGGTGGGGAGCTGCATACCAGAGAGTTGTCATCCACGGGGGCTGTAGGGTGGGGTGAGGGAAGCCTCGGATATTCTGGGGTTTTGGACTTGAACTGCATTGCTTCCAAAAATGGAACTAGCAGCGCCATGTGTAAGGACTGGGGGTTCACTGCGGCTGTCACCACCCGCTGCTGTCTCTCTGAGGGATTTTTCTCAGGTCTGAGTCCAACCCCCTGAGAATGTGATCTCCCAGCGGTTTCAGCTGATAATTCCTTTCTACATACACCCCAGCTCCCAGCTGAACCCAGGCAGAGGACGGAGCTCAGGAAATGATGCCTGATTCAAACAGGACCGAACTGACTCTGACCCAGGGACCCTGATTCAAACAGGACCGAACTGACTGTGACCCAGGGACCCTGATTCAAACAGGACCGAACTGACTGTGACCCCAGGGACCCTGATTCAAACAGGACCGAACTGACTGTGACCCAGGGACCCTGATTCAAACAGGACCGAACTGACTGTGACCCAGGGACCCTGATTCAAACAGGACCGAACTGACTGTGACCCAGGGACCCTGATTCAAACAGGACCGAACTGACTGTGACCCAGCGACCCTGATGCAAACAGGACCGAACTGACTGTGACCCAGCGACCCTGATGCAAACAGGACCGAACTGACTGTGACCCAGCGACCCTGATTCAAACAGGGCCGAACTGACTGTGACCCAGCGACCCTGATGCAAACAGGACCGAACTGACTGTGACCCAGGGACCCTGATTCAAACAGGACCGAACTGACTGTGACCCAGCGACCCTGATTCAAACAGGGCTGAACTGACTGTGACCCAGCGACCCCTGATTCAAACAGGGCTGAACTGACTGTGACCCAGGGACCCTGATTCAAACAGGACCGAACTGACTGTGACCCAGGGAGCAAAGTTGGAGCTCAGCATCTGCCCTTTCCAACGATGTGACAGTTTCCATGGGAAGTTCTTGCCTTCCCTGAGCTTCAGGTGTCTCCTCTGTGAAGTGGGTTTCAAGTTGTGTCCTCTCCCGTGCTTAGCTCACCAATTGTTAGGGAGCGGCCTTGGAGGCCACCAGCACCTTGTGACCCTCAGAGGGATACTGCCCTTCCCTCAAGGCCCCTTGGATGTGGGGGGAAGAACCAGGTGAACTCCCAGATGTTCCATTTAATCACTGCAGCCCCATCTCTGTCTGGTCTGGTGGTCACAGGCCAGGCCATGGACAAAGACAATAGGCAATGATGGGTGCTCAGAGAACACAGGTTCCCTGGGGGAGAACACATCTGAGCTGTTTTCCAAGTAGATGAGGGGGAAGGACCATCCCAGGCATAAGGGAGGCTGGGAAAAAAGGCAGAGGCCAGAGGGTGGAGGTTGCATCCAGGGAGCCACAGGCTGAGAGTGTGGTGGAAGCCAGATAACAGGGGCCACAGAATAGGTGCAAGATAAGGAGGTGAGGTCATCTTGGGCCAGATCTCCTGGGCTTTGGAGGCCCAACCACAAAGTCTGGACTATCCACTGGAGTGGGCGGGCATGGTAGGGGGAGGAACTGAATGCAAAAGATGTTAAAGAGAAAGAAGCAAGAGGACTGGGCAGCTAAAGGAAGGTGAGGGCAGGAGAGGGGGATGCCAAGGGCTCATGCATTTGCATATTCAGTTACTTGCTCATTCGACAAATATTTCTTGAACTCCCACTATGAGCCAGGGACCGTAGTGACAAAGACTTCTGTGATTCCTGCCCCAACACTACTTAGAGACCCACAGTCAGGCAGGCTCCGGCCCATGAGCACACATGGCATGCATGCTGCTGCCTGGCCGTGTTGAGCGGTATGAAGGGAGTCAATAGGAGACTGGAACAGAGTGTCTGCAGAGAAGGTGCTCAGAGGATGCCTGGCTGAGGAGGTGACTTTAGGGGTGGGCAGGTGCCAGTTGGTGCCAGCTTTGAGAACTCCAGAGAACCAGACTCTGGCTCACGTGGATGCCTGGGTAGACAGTGGCACTTTGCAAGGATGGGGACAATCATGAGGGCTGGCAAGTCACCCAGAGAGCAGCCAGGGGCTCTGGAACAGGAGAGGGCTCTGGGCACAAAGGGAAGCCTGGGTCGGCCAGCAGTGAATGGATGGGAGCCCTGAGACCGGGTGATATTTTAGGGTAGGGGGAATAAAGAGAATAACTCAGCCCCTGGAGTCATACCCAGGTTTAAGGACTACAGAGAAAAGGGCATTGACTGGCGCAGTGGCTCATGCCTGTAATCCCAGCACTTTGGGACAGCCTGGCCAACATGGTGAAACCCCATCTCTACCAAAAATATAAAAATTAGCCGGGTACAGTGGTGCACACCTGTAAACCCAACTACTCAGGAGCCTGAGGCAGGAGAATCACTCAAACCTAGAAGGCAGAGGTTTCAGTTAGTCGAGATCATGCCACAGCCCTCCAGCCTGGGCAACAGAGCAAGACTCCATCCCTTTCTCCCCCAAAAATAAATAAATAAATAAAAAGGGCACTGCAAAGGAAGTCCAAGAAAAGGGGCTGGAGAGTGGAGAACTGCAAGGCTGAGGTGGCTCAAGCCTGTAATCCCAGCCCTTTGGGAGGCTGAAGTGGGAGGATCGCTTGAGCCCAATTAGAGACCAGTCTGAGCAACATGAAGAAACCCTGTCTCTAAAAAACCAACCAAACAAAACCAAGCAAACAAACAAACAAAAACCCACACAAACAGCCCTCAGGACTGGTGGAGGTGAGGTATAGATAATCGGGGACCTCTTACTGTCCCTGAAACTATTCCTGGGTAGGTCTGCTATACATGAGGAGCTGTGGTAATGCAAGGCCTGGAGAAGCCTGAGGCATGTCCAGGTTGGAAGGGGCCAGGGGTGTCTGATTGATGGGAGGGGCTGCGGAGTGGAACTGGCCCTTTGACCCCAGCATGGGGTAAACTCTCTGCCCCACCTTTACCCACTGTGTTGAGGGCTAGCATTCCAGAGGGGCTTTGGAAAGGACTGAGTTGGCCAACACATGCCCCTGTACCTCGACCCTGCCACCATCCCCACCCCAAGACTGCCCCGAAACCAGTACCCAACGAGTGGGGAATGCATGACCCAGCTATAAGCCTGGACTTAACAGCCAGACAGTGGCACAAAGGGCAGCCTGCCCCTACAGGGGAGAAACTGAGGCTGGCTGAAATGGCAGGTCTGAAGGGCAGCGTCTGGACCCAGAAGGTGTCAGGTGGCTTCTGGACTCCCCCAGACCTTCACCGAAACAGCCCTGGATCCTTTCTGCCAAACAGCCTAAGCCAGCAGTAGCAGCTCCAGGATCTGTTTCAGGTGGCCACAGATAGGGGGCCCGCAAGGTCTCCAGAACCCGAGGGATCTGGGTAGGGGGCAAGCAGGCGGGGCTCCCAGGCGCTCCCCGTTTTAGAGTCTGCGTCAGGTTCCCAGAAAGCCGCCCTCACATCCCCCCAGGGTCTCCCCCTCCCTGAAAGCTGGTGGGCTGCACTGGCCACCGGCCTGCCCAGTTACCGAGGGGGCGGAGCGAGCCGTGGGCGCCTCCAGGGGTGCGGGAGCCGCGGGAGCGCAGGGGGTGGGGCCGGGCGGGCCAGGGGAGGGGCGGCGGGGCGGCGGGGCGGCGGGAGGAGGGAGGGGCCGGCGGCGGCGGCGGCGGCGGCGGCGGCAGCGGCAGCGGCAGCTGAGGCGCGACCAGGCCGGGCACCTCCAAGCGCAAGGAGAGCGCGAAGTCCGCGCAGTCCAGCGCAGCCATGTGAGTGTCCGCGCTGTTTCCGGGGCTGCAGGCCGGGCGGGAGGCAGGCGTGGAGGTTCTGGTGCCTCCCCCGCCGGCGCAGGCCGGCGGGTCCGGAATCTGCGGCCCTGTCCCGCCTCACCCCTTCCCCCGGGACCCTGGCCGCGTAGTGTCTTTCCTCCCCCTCCCCCCAGGCGCAGAGAACGCAGCTTCTCCTACAAAAGCCGCCGCCTCCGGGCCTGCAGCGCGTGGCGCTGCCGCCTTTCTTCCCACGGCAAGGCCCTGGCGGCCGGTGCCCCGGGGCTCTAGGGGTGGGCCAGGCCGGAGGGCGGGCGCAAGGCGCCAGCCTGGGCCCTGGCACGCGCCCTCCCCGGGAGCCCTTGCTGCCCTCGCCTCAGGGGAGGCTGGGCTGGAAATTGGGAGGGGGGCGACGAAGGCTGCGGGCTGGCCTCCGAGCTGAGCTAATCCTCCTAGCTCCAGGGGCCGGCCTAAGCGGCTTTGTGGCCGACCCCGAGGTGACCGAGCCTGGGTTGGAGCCGGGCTCTCTGCCCAAACCTGGCGTATCCCAAGCCAGAGAGGACTGTCCTGGTCGGGGAACAGAGCTTGTCCCTGGAAATGGAGGCTGGCGCGAGGTCCCTGCAACAGCCGGGCCTGGGCACCCTGCAGAACGGGTTTGGGCAAGGGGCTGCTCACCAGGGCTTGAGGTCGGGTTCAGTCCATCTTTGGCACCCTTTGTCCTCCTCTCCAGGGTGAGGCCTGAGTCCGGCCTCCCCTACCGACCCTCCCCCAGCCAGTTCTAATGCGTGTTCAGGCGGTCGCGCGGCAAGCACCTACTGTGCGCAGCCTCGTGTAACAATCCCGGTGCCCTGGCTGCCATCTGCCGGGCCGCGCCCTGGGCCTGCCGCATTCGGCCAATGCACAGCATCTGAGGAGGGTTATCACCATCTGGCAGATGCAGAAACAGGTCCAGAGAGGTTAGTAGTATTCTCAAGGTCACACAGCTGGTCTGGGAGAAGGGGGAATTAAATCTGAGTCCTTGCCCCTGCGACATCCATCTCCGTCGTATTGGAGTGGGGAGAGGAATGAACTGGGGACTAAGGTACAGAATAGTCCAGCGGGACAAGGAGGACTGGCATAGCTCCTTGCACCCCCTTCCCCGGCCTGGGTCCTGTGGCTGCGGCGGGAGAGAGGAGCTAGGTGAACCGCTCCAGGGGTCTAGGTTTGGTTGCGGGTGAGGGGGAGGACTCAGGGCGCCGGGCTAGGTCCTGCAGGGGGAGAAGCGGGTGGGGAGGGTGCGAATGAGTCACAGCAGCCCCTCTGCGCCGCCGTTCCGACTCGGCCCTGGCCAGGCCCGGCTCGGGGGAGGCCGCCCAGCTCCCAGCGCGCGGTCAGGGAATGTGACCAGCTGACCAGGGAGGGGGCCGGCAGGAAGTGAGGCCACCCGACCGGCCTCCGCCCGGTTCCGGGGTGGGGGGTCCCAGGCCGCGCCGCTCCCCCTCCCTCCTACACGCTTGGGCAGCTGCGAGATGACGTCAGCCCCGGGTTTGGGGGCAGTTGCCATGGAGACAGGGGCAGGCTCAGGGGGGACCCCCTTCTCCCTTGCAGCCGCCCCTTGCCCGGGTTATTTTTAGCCTCTGTTTACCTCGGTCAGGGAAGGCCCTGGGGCGGGGCGGGGCTAGACCCGGGGGACTCCCCAGACAGGCGGCTGGCCTGGCACAGTGCTGAGCTGGGCAGCCCAGTTGGTGGGATATTCCACCGCACCCGGGTGTGCCAGTCTTGGTGTGTAGGAAGTATAGCGGAACTGCAGGATCTGGGGCCATGCAGGCGGACAGGTCAGGGCTCCACTTATGGCCATCCTGACCTGGCTGTGCTGCAAGCCCCATAACCTTTGGAAACTTGGATCTGGGTTCTTTCCCATGCGGGGGAACAGACTATAGGGCTGACGTGAGCCCAGAGAGATCCCTAGGCTCTTATCAGCCAGTCCCCCACCAGTTGAGGTGGCCCTCCTGCCTTAGCTCAAGGGGTTCAGCTCTTTTCCTACCTCTCCTCACCCAGCAATGGCAATCCTGGCCACCCATATCCTGAAGTGGTCACTCAGATGGACATTCTGATGGTCATTTGCACCAACAGACATCCTGGTTCCTGTGGGACTCTGGGGATGGTGGCAGCAGAGGGCCAACCAGAGAAAGAAAACTGATGGAACAGTCAGCTGTTTGAGTCCAGAATCCCAGGGGATCCTATACCATCAGCAAGTGGGAAGGGAGAGGGAGGATTTTATGTGGGGTAGGGGAGTTGGGGTGGACACAGATTTGAAATCTGTCCCGCCAACAAACAGCTCAGGACCTGCTGTTCCTGTGTCTAGGCAGCCCAGCTTCCCCACTGCTCCCCCTCCTTCATCTCCCAGGTGCTCTGGCGGGTGGAGGTCCCCCAGAGTGCTGTAGTGAACCAAGCAGATATGTCCCAGGCCTCACAAGATTCAGTCTGGTGGGAAAACAGGCCCTAAAGGAGAACTGACAACTGAGTTATGTGGTCTTGGGTTCAGAGAGAGGAAGCCAAAAAGGGGGAACCAACCCATGACCTGCTTCCTGGAGGAAGAAGTCATAGGGTAGACTTGAGGAAGGAGAGGGACTTGGTGCTGGGAAGTGGGAAGAAGGAATAGGAGCAATGAGGGCTATAGGTCAGATTCTGAAGAAGCTTGGAAGTATTGAGAGAGGGTCTCAGTTGCTGGAACAGGGAAAGCAGGGGACTGGGAGGGGAGGAGTGGTTGAAAGAATGTGGACAGGACAGATCCTGAAGGGCTTGGTGGGTCATGTTAGAGAGTCTGGGTTTTCTCCCTGGGGCAAGAGTGCCTGTGGCTATTTCACAACAGTCCGAATAGAGTGATATTAAAGATTTAGAGGCCAGGTGCAGTGGCTCACACCTGTGGTCCCAGCACTTTGGGAGGCTGAGGTGGGCGAATCATGAAGTCAGGAGATCGAGACCATCCTGGTCATGGTGAAACCCCATCTCTACTAAAATACAAAAAATTAGCTGGGTGTGGTGGCGAGCGCCTATAGTCCCAGCTACTCGGGAGGCTGAGGCAGGGGAATTGCTTGAACCCAGGAGACAGAGGTTGCAGTGAGCTGAGATCATGCCACTGCACTTCAGCCTGGTGACAGAGCAAGACTCCGTTAAAAAAAAAAAAAAAAAAAAAAGATTTAGAGTCCCAGGGTCAGACAGCCTGCGTTTGAATCATGGCCTTGCCACTAACCAGCTTTGTAATTGTTAATAATAACAGCAGTTAATATTTGTTGTGTGTTCACAGTGAGATGTTAGCTGGGCATGGTGCTGCATGCCTGTGGTTCCAGCTACTTGGGAGGCTCAGGCAGTAAGATTGCTTGAGCCCAGGCGTTCAAGGCTGTATTAAGCTATGAATGCACCACTGCACTCAGACCTGGGTGATAGAGTGAGACCTTGTCTCAAAAATAAAAATAAAAATTCGGTAGTGTATCCACTCCAACATCCCTATCCCACATACAGTTCTCCCTTCCCCAAACACTTCCTATAGAGGGATGTCCTCTTGAGAGATCTCAGTTCATCCTCCAACAGCCTTGGGAAATAGCTCTTGTTATTATTATTATTGTCCTCATTTTTACAGATGGGTGTCTGAAGCCCAAAAACTAATTAGTGTCTTGCCCAAGGTCATACAGCTAGTTAGCCTGAGGTTTCTCAGGTGCGAAGTGGGACTAATAGGACTTACCCCCATAAGGCTGTTGCCAGAATTAAATGAGATGATGTTTGCTAAGCTCAGTGCCTGGCATATAGAAAGCGCTCAATAAAGAACAGTTTTTGGCACTGTCAGGTGGCTGGAATTTTAAGGTTAGTATTGTTACTGAATAATGAATGGATGATTGCAGGTTAGAGTGGAGACAGGGATTCCCCCCAGGAAGGTTCTAGCTCATCAGGAGCCCAGATGTAAGGTTCGAGGGGAGAGTTGATGATGGCTTGGACCTGAATTCTGGCTATAAGGGTAGAGGTGAGGGGGCAGATTGCAGAGAGAGTTAAGAGCTAGACCTGGCAGGAAGGGGTGACTGAGTGGCCATGGGGCTAACTGAGACATCCAGGATGACTCCTAGTTTCTGTCTTGAACATCTGGGTGCATAGATGTTGGGGCTGTCATGGAGAAGTTGGGACTAGGGAGAGTCAGGCTGAAAGTGGTGAATTTGATTTGGGAACCTCAAACCCATGTGCACTGTGATGGTGCACTCAGCATCTGGAGAGGCAGCAAGCGGCAGTTGGATACAGAGGCCTGGTGCTCAGAAGAGTGGCTTGGGTGAAGGAGAGATAAGGAAGTTGGCAACATTTAGATGGCATTGAGCTGCAGGAGCTGTGCACAGCCCAACAGCAGGGAGGATAAGGCCCATTCAGGGATGGGGGAGAAAAGGGGCCTCTGTGGGAAAGTAAGATGTGCAGCCAGAAAAGTAGGTAGAAAATCAGCGTATTGCCTCTTGAAATTCAGGCGAAGGAAGGGCTTAAAGAAGAGGAGGGGAGCCACAAAGTCCAAAGCTTTACTGAGATCAAGCAGGATAAGGATGAAACATGGGCACTGGGTTTAGCAACAGGGAGGTCACTGTGACCTTGTCCAGACTAGCCAGGGGAGTGGTGGGTACAGAAGCTGGATCAGGATGGGAAGAGGAGTAGGTGGGTATGGTGAGAAAATGCAGGTAGACATCTCTTCAAGACACTTGGCTTTGAAAGGAGAGGAGAGAGAGATGGGGTAGCTGAAGAAAGACATGAGGCCAACAGGGTAGTCATGGAGTTTTGTTCTTGTTGCCCAGGCTGGAGTGCCATGGCATGGTCTCGCCTCACTACAACCTCCACCTCCTGGGTTCAAGCGATTCTCCTGCCTCAGTCTCCTGAGTAGTTGGGATTACAGCCATGTGCCTCCACTCCTGGCTAATGTTTTTTTTTTAGTAGAGACAGGATTTCACCAAGTTGATCTGACTGGTCTCAAACTCTTGACTGCAGGTGATCCACCAGCCTCAGCCTCCCAAAGTGCTAGGATTACAGCCATGAGCTGCTGCACCGGGCTGAGTCACTTCTTTTTTGTAACTTTTTTTTTTTTTTTTTTAGGAAGAATCTCGCTTTGTCACCCAGGATCCAGGCTGGAGTGCAGTGGTGAGATCTCGGCTCACTGCAGCCTCCGCCTCCTGGGTTCAGCAATTCTCATGCCTCAGCCTCCTGAGTAGCTGGGACTACAGGCCACGCCACCACGCCTGGCTAATTTTTGTATTTTTAATAGAGTCAGGGTTTCGCCATACTAGCCAGGCTAGTCTCAAACTCCTGGCCTCAAATGATCCACTCTCCTCAGCCTCCCAAAGTGCTGGGATTACAGGTGTGAGCCACTATGCCGGCCCAACATTTTGTAATTACTTATAACCAATTTTACATTGAAATATAATAGACAGACAAAAGGTGTGTATGTCCTAAGTGTACAACTCTATGCATTTTCATAAGAGAACACACCCATATATGATCAGGAAATTTAACCCAGAGCAGGAAATCAGACATTACCAGCACCCTGGAAGACCCCTTGTGGCCTCTTCAGTCACAACACCTGGAGGGAGACTCCCAGGCTGACTTCTATCACCATAGATTAGTTTTGCCTGCTTTTGGACTTCATTATCAAGGGGATCATACATTTGTCCTCTCTGGCTTGCTCTGAGATTCACCCATGTTGTTACATGTCGCTGTATATTTTTCATTCTTTTTGCTGTGTTATAATTCCATTATTCATTGACAAGCATCTGGACAGTTTCCAGGGTTGCTTTCATTTTTCATTTTTCATTTTTTTTTCTTTTTTTTGATACAGAGTCCTGCTCTGTCACCTAGACTGGAGTGCAGTGGCACGATATTGGCTCACTGCAGCCTCCGCCTCCTGGGTTCAAGCGATTCTCCTGCTTCAGCCTCCCAAGTAGCTGGGACTACAGGCGGGGTGCCACCACACCCAGCTAATGTTTGTTTGTTTGAGACAGAGTCTTGCTCTGTTGCCCAGGCTGGAGTGCAGTGGTACAATCTCCACTGACTGCAACCTCCACCTCCTGGGTTCA
This sequence comes from Ateles fusciceps, assembly GCA_036589455.1. NCBI lineage: Eukaryota > Metazoa > Chordata > Mammalia > Primates > Atelidae > Ateles > Ateles fusciceps. The sequence goes on along the minus strand of JAZHEH010003205.1, from coordinate 22,399,710 downwards.
AGCCATTTTTGTGCCTCAGCCTCCCTGATAGCTGAGGCTGCAGGTGCCTGCCACCACACCCAGCTAATTTTTGTTTTTTTGTTTTTTTGTTTTTGAGGTAGAGTTTCGCTTTTGTTGTCCAGGCTGGAGTGCAATGGCGAGATCTCAGCTCACCACAACCTCCGCCTCCTGGGTTCAAGCAATATTCCTGCCTCAGCCTCCGGAGTAGCTGGGGCTACAGGCCAGTGCCACCACGCCCAGCTAATTTTTATATTTTTAGTAGAGATGAGGTTTCACCATGTTGACCAGGATGGTCTCAATCTCTTGACCTCATGATCCGCCCGCCTTGGCCTCCCAAATTGCTGGGATTACAGGCGTGAGTCACTGCACCCAGTCAATTTTCGTATTTTTAGTAAAGACAGGGTTTCGCCATGTTGGTCAGGCTGGTTTCAAACTCCTGACCTCAGGTGATCCACCTGCCTCGGCCTCCCAAAGTGCTGGGATTACAGGCATGAACCACTGCACCTGGCCTAATGTCTGTATTTCTCGTAGAGACAGGGTTTCACCATGTTGGCCAGGCCAGTCTCAAACTCCTGACCACATGCCCGCCTCTGCCTCCCAAAGTGCTGGGATTACAGGCATGAGCCACTGTGCCCAGCCTGTTTTCATCTTTCATGTGTGGGTGACTTGAGCTTGTCTGAGACTTGTGGAGAAGACTGAAATACCCCGAAAGGAGAAAGATGACTAGGGTCACACTCGAGTATTTGCTGGGCAGGCAGTGAGGGACCTGGCCAAGGTTGAGGATTGCTCTGTGATTCCAGCCAGGCTGCTGTGCCAAGACCTATGGCAACCCCCACCAGTCTGTGTGCAGGTGTAGAGAAGACTGGGAGCTGGGTTCCCCAGGGCTGGTTTCTGCCAGATGGAGAGAGGTGTGCAGTGCTGAGGATACTCACAGCAGGCAAGTGATAGGATGGTGGCTGTCGATTCAGGCTGGGGAGGAGGCTATGCAGGGAAGGTAGGGAAGAGAAGGTAGAAGGGAGCTGGCAGAAAAAAAGAAAGCAGAGGCGGACTGTGAGCTCTGCACAGGGTGGTGTCTGTGAAATTCTGGGCTGTATCTCCAGTGACTGGCACATGCTTGGCACAGGGTTGTCACTCAGTGAATAGTTGAATAAATGAGCGAGGACTCAAGGGACCAGAGGTCTCAGGTAAAAGGCAGGTGAGGTGGGGGTGATGGAAAGCCTGAGGGTTGCATCAATGTGGTTGTGGTTTAGGAAAGGGGCATTACAAAGCCAGGTGATAAGGCTGGGGATGGCTGAAGGGAGCAGAGAGGTCAGTGTTAGACAGGCAATGGGAATGCACAGGTTACCAGTGTAGGGTGCAGGGTACCCAGGCTTCAAGGAGGAGGGAGAGTAACATTTCTCAACTGAGGTCCCTGGACCTCTTGCATCTGATCTGTCGGGGGAGGGGGAGCTTGTGGAAATGCAGACCCCTGGGCCCATCTCAGCCTCTTGGGAAGAAAGTAAGCACAGTATGGGAGAACTGAGCCTCAAGGAGTAAGAGTGTTTATGAGATGGCGGTGCATCCAGCCCCTACAGGGTCAGGAGAGGGATGGGCATGGTGGCATCTATCCAGGCTAGAGGTGGGCATTGGACATTCAAAGAAGAGGTAGGCCAGGCATGGTGGTTCATGCCTGTAATCCCATCACTTTGGGAGAATGTGGTGGGCGGATCACCTGAAGTCAGGAGTTTGAGACCAGCCGGGGCAACATGCTGAAACCCCGTCTCTACTAAAAAGACAAACATTAGCTGGGCATGGTGGCGGGTGCCTGTAATACCAGCTACTTAGGCGCCTGAGGCAGGAAAATTGCTTGAACCTGAGAGGCGGAGGTTGCAGTGAGCTGAGATCATGCCACTGCACTCCAGCCTGGGCAACAGACCAAGACTCTGTCTTAAAAAAAAAAAAAAAGAAAAAAGAGAGAGAGATAGAGAGAGATACTGGGGATGGTGATGGGGATAGGAACAAGTTGGTACCATGGAAATGCAGAACCTGAGAGGCCCATGTGAACTGGGGGCAGGAAGGATCGGGCATTAGTCTAAGATGCAACTTGGCTAGGGAGGAGGCCCCAGCTGGTAGCCAGACCCCATCCTTTCCCCTGGGTCCTGGGAGGAGGGTCGTGCCCAGACTGAGCACTCTGTAGTAGGAGTGGGTGGTGCATGGGGCTGTGGGACTCTGCACCTAGTTCCTTCTCTGCATCCCTCTTGGCGCAGCAGCACACACTATTATGAAGTGGATCTAGTCCCACATTTTCAGCCTCTCTTCTCAGCCCCGGAGTCCCCCTGGTGATCAGTGCCTAACTCTCTGCCCTCCATCTGCACAGCCCCTCCAAACAGCACCCTGAGCCCTATCCTTCCACTCTTCAGTCCCCTACTATCCACCATTGCACACTTAGAACCCCAGTTCTCAGCCCTCTGGCCTTAGCACTGCTCAACAGCCACTATTGTGTGTTGAGGAGGGGGGGCAGGCAGAGTATTGCTCTGTCTCCCAGGCTGGAATGCAGTGGAGCCGCCTCCCGGGTTCAAACGATTCTCCTGCCTCAGCCTCCTGAGTAGCTGGGATTACAGGCACGTGCCACCACCTGGCTAATTTTTGTATTTTTAGTAGAGACCAGGGTTTTACCCTGTTAGGCTGGTCTCAAACTCCTGACTTCGTGATCCGCCCCTGCTGGGCCTCCCAAAGTGCTGGGATTATAGGCGTGAGCCACCACGCCCGGCCTCAACAGCCACTCTTCAAGCCCCGTCCCTGATACATCCTCCACTCAGCGCGCTCATTCTATCTTTCCATATTCATCCCCACGCTCAAATCCCTTAATGCACATTACTCACCCCAGCCGAGAAGACCCTCATCCCCCGTCGGTCCCTCCCCCGAGGGGAACCCCAGCCACCCGTCCCGCCCCATCCAGGCGGGCTGAGTCAGGCGGCAGGAACTGGGCGGGGGCGGCGCCGGGAGGAGCCAAAGCCGAGCCAGAGCCGCTGGGAGCGAGGGGGAGCTCAGCCGGGCGGCTCCAAGTGGCCAGGGTCGGAGGTGCTGCGGGGGGCGAGCACGGGTCGGGCGCCGTCCCAGACCCACCATGAACACCAGAAGAGAGGTAATACCCGGCTTGGGGCTGCCAAAGCTCAGGGGCTGGCCCCAGGGGGTGCAGGCTGGGTTTGGGGGCCAGGAGTGCCTCTTTCGCCGAAGCGGGGTGGGGGTCTGCCGAGGAGCTCTCCCGCCTAGGCCATAGGTCGAGGCGCATGTCCGTGACTCAGTTTCCAGGTGGGAGCTGCAGGAAAGAGGAGGGGGCGGGGCCCTTCTCGGCATCGCGCCCCACTCTGGGCACCCCCCGGCCAGGAGGGCGCCGAGACGGCGGAGCCCTCTGTGGGGGCTGGGGGAGCAGGTCACGCTGGCGGGCGCAGGGCTGGCAACAAACCTGCGCCTGGCCGGGCCTGTCGGGCAGCTCCGTAGGGCTCCAAGCGCTCTCCCGCCCCGCCCCGTGACCTCCTCGGCCTCCCGGGGTGGGGCGCCAGACCTTCCTATGCCCTGAGGGGGGCGTCGGGGCAGGGCTGGGAGGCTGCCCCGCCCCCGGGTAAACAGGCGCTTCCGCACATTCTTCGCGCGCGCCGCCCCTTCCCTGCCCCTTCCCAGCCAGTGGAGGGTCCCCGAGAGACACCCCTCCTGCCCCGCGGCAGGCGGAGCCGGCACCCTCGGCAGGAAGTGGGGGCCGAGCCGAGGCCCACGCTGAGTCCGAGGCCGAGTCGCCTGCGCCTGGTCTGTCATTAGCGCCCAGACCCCGCAGGACTAGGAGGACCCGGCCGGAGCCCGCTGGGAAACTGTGCTGGTGGCAGGAAGGACCTGTGCCAGCCCTGGAATCGAGCCGCAGGGAGGTGGCTTCGGGGGTCCGACCGATACCTGGACACCTCCGCTTCACTCCCGCAGGGAGCCCCGCGCGACTCACTCCATGATGTCCCTGTCCGTGCGGCCGCAGCGTCGCCTGCTCAGCGCCCGGGTCAATAGGAGCCAGTCCTTCGCAGGCGTCCTCGGCAGCCACGAGCGAGGGCCCAGGTACGAGGCCGTGCGGGGTTGGTGGGGTCAAAGGGCGTTGGATGGGGCTGGGACTGGGCGCTAGTGAAGGTCTAGGGGTGCGTAGTGAGGGTCTGGGGCACTCCTGTTCTCCCCTGTCTGAGGACAGCCTCTCCTTAGGAGCTTCCCGGTCTTCAGCCCGCCGGGGCCCCCCCACCGAAGCCCCCCGCCCTCTCCCGAGTGTCCAGGATGTTTTCCGTGGCTCACCCAGCCCCCAAGGTGCCACAGCCCGAGCGGCTGGACCTGGTGTATACGGCGCTGAAGCGGGGTCTGACGTGAGCAGCTCCTCCCTCCCCAGCCCTGTCCCGGGATCCCCTCCCGAAGCCCGCATCCTGCTAGCAGGAAACTTCTCCAGCCCCATGCCCTCTCCCTGCTGCTTGCACCCCTGGCCAGGTTGAGGCTAAAGAGCTGAGTGCATTCTTCTGGTCGCCCCTTCGTCAGGGCCTACTTGGAAGTGCACCAGCAGGAGCAGGAGAAACTTCAGGGACAGATAAGGGAGTCCAAGAGGAATTCCCCGCCTGGTGAGTGGTGGGAAGTAGGGATGCTCTTTGCGTCTGTGGTGTGGAGGGCTGGGCTGGGCCAGCCCTGGGTGATATCTGGGCTACTTTCTGGGGTGACTTTGTTCAGGTGTGAGTAGAAAAGGGGATATCAGGAAAGGCTGAGGGGTTTCTCATCCCCAAACTTTTCTGTGTACACTTTCTGCTTGGGACTCAGTACCTGCCCCAGGAGCTTCCAGTGGGGGTAGGTGGGACACCCACAGACATGAATAGCAGGAGATTCTGCTGCAGTGGTACTGAGGAGAGCCATGGTACTTCTTGGAAGAGGTTAGGGCTTCCCAGAGGAGAGAACACTTCTGCCGGGTCTTGAGGCATGAATGGGAGTTCCCCCTGCAGAGGGAACCTTGCACAAAGAGGCACAGAGCTCTGCATGCAGCTGCCTGCCAGAAAAGGAATCCCAGGGAAGAAGTGGGGAGGGGGATATGGAGGGGGTTGAAGGGACCAGATCTGTGCTACCAGCATCTTCCAAGGGCTAGGCCAGCAGGAAGGGGGTCAGTTGCTATTGCAATGGGAGTGCTTGTGGACTGTGGTGTGAGAGAGGGGAGCTGTGATGAGTCTGAGTCTGCCTCTGCTGGAGTCTTCCTCATCCCTCCTAATGCCCTTTTCTCCTCACCCCCTGCAGGGCTTCCTGTATGATCTGGACAAGGTGAGTATGTATGGAATGGTACTGGAAGGGGTTGGCTCATGGGGAGGGTAAGGGCCCTGGGCCTCAGGCCCCTCCTGACCCACCTCTCCCTCAGCAAGTCAAGTCCATTGAACGCTTCCTCACGACGACTGGAGTTCCATGCCAGCAAGGTAGGAGTGCAGCATGTGTGTGGACTGGGATGGGGGGTTGGATATCATAGGGAGAAGAGGGGGCAGTGCCAGGCCCTGGGTGAGCAACCCCCCGAGGTGAGTCTCAGTCCCCCTACTGCCACCCCACTCCACCTTCCCAGATCGACGAGCTGTATGAGGCATACTGTGTCCAGCGGCGTCTGCGGGATGGTGCCTACAACATGGTCCGTGCCTATACCACTGGGTCCCCTGGGAGCCGAGAGGCCCGGGACAGCCTGGCAGAGGCCACTCGGGGGCATCGAGAGTACACGGAGGTGAGGGATAGGTGCCCATGAGGCAGAGGCACAGTGTGTGGCAGGGCTAGTGGCTGGCTCTTGACCCCCTCCTGTCCCTGCCTCTCCCCTCTCAGAGCATGTGTCTGCTGGAGAGCGAGCTGGAGGCACAGCTGGCGAGTTTCATCTCCGAATGAAAGGTACTGAGTTGTGGGGGCAGGTGGGGGGTCAGATGGAGTATGCTGAAGACCCCCAATATGGCTCACCGACTTCTCCCCCTTCTTCCCCCAACTCCCAGGGCTGGCTGGCTTCGCCAGGCTGTGTGTGGGTGATCAGTATGAGGTATGAGAATGTGCAGGGGGGCTGGGTCGGCAGCTTCCCCAACGCCTAGGGCTGGCTCATCCCGCCTGTTTCCCCAGATCTGCATGAAATATGGGCGTCAGCGCTGGAAACTACGGGGCCGAATTGAGGGCAGTGGAAAGCAGGTGTGGGACAGTGAAGAAACCATCTTTCTTCCTCTGCTCACGGAATTCCTGTCTATCAAGGTGATGTCTCTGTCCGGGAGTACAGGACACCATGGTCCTGTGAACCCCTTGTGACCTCTATTACCCTGAGTCTCTTACTCCTGTGACCCCCTCATGGCTCCATGGCCCTGTGAATATATGATCCCATGATCTTCATGACCCTTTGGTTTCCTTATAATCTTTGTGGCCTTGAGAGCAACAATCTTTGTGACTCTTAGGACATCATGGCCTCCTGACCCTGTGAATTCCTCATGATCTTCTGACCCTGTGGATATTTGACCCCCCCCCAAGCTCCCATGGGACTGTGACCCCCATGAACTCAGTGACCCTACCATGCAGACTTCAGTGATTCCCATGCTCCCAGGCTGCTTCAAGCATCCATGACCCCATGAACATTCATTCATTCATTCATTCATTCATTTATGAGACAGGAGTCTCACTCTGTCACCCAGGCTGGAGTGCAGCAGTGCAATTATAGCTCACTGCAGCCTCAAACTCCTGGGCTCAAACCATCCTCCCACCTCAGCCTCCCAGGTAGCTAGGACTACAGGTGTACCACAATGCCTGGCTAATATTTTTTTTTTTTGAGACAGAGTCTTGCTGTGTTGCCCAGGCTGGTCTTCAACTCCTGACCATGATCCTCCCGCCTCAGCCTCCCATGACCATTTTATAAGCTGTATGCAAATTCAGACCTCAGATTGCCCACAATCTCATGGCCCCTGCCCCCTTGTGACCCCCACTATCCACTCTTGGCTACAGGTAACAGAACTGAAGGGCCTGGCCAACCATGTGGTTGTTGGCAGTGTCTCCTGTGAGACCAAGGACCTGTTCGCTGCCCTGCCCCAGGTTGTGGCTGTGGATATCAATGACCTTGGCACCATCAAGCTCAGCCTGGAAGTCACATGGAGGTTGGTGGGGGCTGAGGGGCTTAGGGGGAGGGCCAGGAGGCCTGTGGCACCTTCCAACAGCCTCTTCCCCTTCCCAGCCCCTTCGACAAGGATGACCAGCCCTCAGCTGCTGCTTCTGTCAACAAGGCCTCCCACAGTCACCAAGCGCTTCTCCACCTATAGCCAGAGCCCACCAGACACGCCCTCGCTTCGGGAACAGGCCTTCTATGTGAGTCACAGCCCGGGTCCAGGCCTCACCGTCCTCCAGAGGCTCCCTGGGGGGTGGTTCTGAAATGCCCTCTCTTCTTAGAACATGCTGCGACGGCAGGAGGAGCTGGAGAATGGGACAGCATGGTCTCTGTCATCCGAATCTTCAGATGACTCCTCCAGCCCACAGCTCTCAGGCACTGCCCGCCACTCGTCAGCCCCTAGGCCCCTGGTGCAGCAGCCCGAGCCCCTTCCCATCCAGGTTGCCTTCTGTAGGCCTGAGACCCCTAGCTCTGGGTCCTTGGATGAGGAGGGGGCTGTGGCCCCAATCCTGGCAAATGGGCACATACCCTACAGTAGGACTCTGAGCCACATCAGTGAGGCCAGTGTAGATGCTGCCTTGGCTGAGGCTTCAGTGGAGGCTGTGGGCCCAGAAAGCCTAGCCCAGGGACCTAGCCCACCTATACACCCAGATCCCATCCATGGGGAGCACCCCAGTCCTGATCCTCCTGCCCTGGACCCTGGCCACTCTGCCACAAGCTCTACCGCTGGTACAACAGGCTCTGTCCCCCACATCTACAGACCCTGCCCCATCTGCACACCTAGACTCAGTTCATAAGGCCACAGACTCTGGCCCTTCAGAACTGCCAGGCCCCCACTCATACCACTACAGGCTCTACCTATAGTGCCATTACGCCAACCTACAGTGCTTCAAGTGCCCCTACTCACACTACTGCAGGCTCCACCCACAAGCCTATAATCTCTACCCTTACTGCTACAGGCCCTACCCTCAGTATCACAGGCCGAGTCCAGACTACCACAAGCCCCACCCACAGCACAGCAAGTCCCACTCATACTTCCACAAGCCCTACTCACACTTCCACAAGCCCCACCCATGCCATAAGTCCCACCCATACCACCACAAGTCCCACCCACACCACCACAAGTCCCACCCACAAAACCAGGAAGTCAACTCACACCACTACAAGTTGTACCCCCAGTGCTATCGGCCTAGTCCAGACTGCCACAGGCCCCACCCATCCCCACCACAAGCCCCACCCCTATAAATGTAAGCCCTTCCACTTCTCTAGAAACCTGCTACCCTCCCCAGCCCTTCCGTACACTCAGACCCCACCCTCCCAGGCACCAACTCCCTTCCCTGTAGCCTGCCAGCCTCCACTTCCTGCACTCAGGCAGACCCTATAGCCCCCAGCACCTCCCCACCCAAGTCCTGCCCATTCCAGTTGGAAACCCCTCACAAACCCTGTCCCAGATACCCTGGAGCCAATGGTTCAGAGCCTAAGCCCCACTCCCTCACCCCCAACCCCTGCACCCCAGCATTCAGAACTTAGCGTGGCCATGGTTGTCCAGACCCCAGTCCCAGGGGCAGCTGGAGGGACTGGGGGACAGGAGGCTGGAGGAGGCACTGGGGGCCCTAATGGCTGCCCTGGATGACTACCGTGGCCAGTTTCCTGAGCTGCAGGGCCTGGAGCAGGAGGTGACCCGACTAGAGAGTCTGCTCATGGTGAGGAGGGCTGGGCTGGGCTAGGGCAGCCAGGAAGGGCAGCCAGGGGGGTGGTAGCCACTCTGACACCCTTCACAACTTTAGCAGAGGCAAGGCCTGACTCGCAGCCGGGCCTCCAGTCTCAGCATCACTGTGGAGCATGCCTTGGAGAGCTTCAGCTTTCTCAATGAAGACGAAGATGAAGACAATGATGTTCCTGGGGGACAGGTGAGGGGGCTAGGCAAGATGGGCATAGGGCTAGGTGTGAGCGGGAAAAGGTGAAGCAGGACCAGGGGATGGTGGAACAGGTGAGTTGGGAGAAAGTCAAAGGGGAGAACAGGTGAGGCGGGGCCAGGTGGAGCACATGAGGACTGAGTTGCTGGCAGCTGCACCTGTGTCCACCCTTTCTGTGTCCTTCATGCCCATGTCTCCAACCCCACATGTGTCCCCAGTGCTTGTGACCACCCTCCTCATCTCTGCAATGTCACCTCCCCTTGCCGGTCCCCATCAGCTTGGGAGCCTCCAGCCCCTCCTTTTCCTCTTGGTCTCACCTTGAACCTGCCCTTTGAAGGAGCTCTCTCAGTGCCCCGCCATGCACCCTGGGTCCCCCAGCACTGCCCCACTCCTCCTCGACCCCCGACTCTCCCAGAGGCCCTGACCCCTCAACTGTCAGTTCTGGAGTGGCCTTTGCTGGTTCCTAGTTGAGAGTTGTGCCAGATCCCTCCTCCCTCAGCTGTTGCCCAGGCTATGGCCCCATGCCCTGCACTCTTTCCAGTCCACTTGTCACAAACCATCGCGCCTGCAGCCTACTCCCACCCATGCCAGCCCCAGTGGTCCCAGTTGGAGACAGCATGGGCAGACTGACTGCAGAGATCCCCACTACCACCTGCTCGTCCTATCCCCTTCCTCCTCCTGGAAATCCTCCATGAACTTACCCCACTGTCTGCTGTCCGTGCATCATCTATTCTTCCTTTCTGGGATGGGGAAGCTTAATAAAAATAAATGCTGGTGACCAGGTGGTGATGTGTGCTTCTGGGGTGATTGACCCCACTTTTCCCTCAGGCCCCCAAGCAGCCCGGAGGCTGGGGCTGAGGACAGCATAGATCCACCCAGTGCCCACCCCCCTCAGCACGGGGTGTCCAGCTCTGGACGCTGCCTTGGTCCAGCACCTGTACCACTGCAGTCGCCTCCTGCTGGTGAGGCCGGTGGTGTTCCCCCACCCTTCCCTTGTAACCCTTCACCCCAGGGAGTCCTGCCCTTCCATCCTGGTCCTCTATACCTCCTTTGAGTTCCACATCCCAGTGCCCTGGGGCCCTTGGCATTTGGCTCTTGCTGAATGGAGTATCTCCCACACTCTGCAATCCCCAACCTCCCCAATGCATGCTGGGACTTGTCCCTGAGCACCATCCTCCAAACCCTGCCCTGAGGCCTCAGCTCCTGTTCTCCAGAAACTGGGCACATTTGGGCCCCTGCGCTGCCAGGAGGCATGGGCCCTGGAGCGGCTGCTGCGGGAAGCCCGAGTGCTGGAGGCCATATGCGAGTTCAGCAGAAGGTGGGAGACCCTGGCCACCTCTGCCCAGGAAGGTAAAGGCTCCTACCTCAGCCTACCACCATCTGCATGCTCGCTACCCACCCACCTGCTCTATTGCTGATGGTTTCCCACACCCCCTCACAGTGGTGCAGTTCTCGGCCTCTCGGCCTGGCTTCCTGACCTTCTGGGACCAATGCACAGAGGGACTCAGTTGCTTCCTCTGCCCGGTGGAGCGGGTACTTCTCCACCTTCTGCAACCAGTATGGTGCCCCGCCTCTCCCTGCGCCAGCCAGGCTTGGCTGAGGCTGGTGAGTGGACTGCCTACCCGCCCCTCCTTCCACCCTTGCTCAGATTCCCAGTGACAGGAAGCCCAAGGAAGCCAGGACAGCCCACACAGATACACAAGCTGGGCGCTGAGGAGACCAGCAAAGGCTTGTGCCTTAGAGCAAAAGGACCCAGATGGGTGGGGTTTGAACAGGGGGCCCCTGGACCTGAACCTGGGGCGAGAGCATCTCTCCCCCTCTAAAAGCCTGTGTTCACCCAAATTCTGAGGCCAGTGTTACTGCCTCCTACAGTGTGTGTGAAGTTCCTGGAGGATGCCCTGGGGCAGAAGCTGCCCAGAAGGCCCCCGCCAGGACCTGGAGAGCAGCTCACAGTCTTCCAGTTCTGGAGTTACGTGGAAACCCTGGACAGCCCCTCCATGGAGGACTACGTGACCCAGACTGCCGAGGAGGGTGAGGCAGTAACCTGGTCACAAGTGGCCTGACTTTTTGGGTCTGAGGACAAGCCCTCCCTACCCTCGGGGGCTCCTCACCCTGCTACCTTGCCCACCCACCCTTTTTTCAGTGTTACTGGTGCGGAATCTGAACTCAGATGACCAGGCTGTTGTGCTGAAGGCCCTGAGATTGGCGCCTGAGGGGCGTCTGCGAAGGGACGGGCTGCGGGCCCTCAGCTCTCTCCTCCGTCCATGGCAACAACAAGGTCATGGCTGCTGTCAGCACCCAGCTCCGGAGCCTGTCACTGGGCCCTGCCTTCCGAGAGAGGGTGAGTCGGACAGGGCTCCCTTTGAGGGCAAGGGCTGGGTTCCCAGGCTCCTGGCGTCTGGCTAAGTCTTCCTCCCGCCCTTCCACAGGCCCTCCTGTGCTTCCTGGACCAGCTGGAGGATGAGGATGTGCAGACTCGAGTAGCTGGCTGCCTGGCCCTGGGCTGCATCAAGGTGACCCCTGCCAAGCCTCCCCACCCCTCCATCCCCTCCCAGCACCCCCACCCCTGAGCCCCTCCCATCTGCTTCCCCCGGGCCCACCTTAATGCTCCCCTCCCCTACAGGCTCCTGAGGGCATTGAGCCCCTGGTGTACCTCTGCCAGACGGACACAGAAGCTGTGAGGGGAAGCTGCCCCGGCAGAGCCTGCAGCAGTGTGGTGAGGCTGGGGGGATGGAGAGATGGGTGGAGTTCTGGGACATCTTGGCTGATGGGAGTAGGGGAGATGGTACCAGGTGTGGAGAACAGGATGGGGCTAGGACACCCCTGATGTCATCCTCACTCATTACAGGAGAAGAGGGACAGCTGCCCATCGACGGCTGGAGGAGTCCCTGGATGCCCTGCCCCGCATCTTTGGGCCTGGCAGCATGGCCAGCACAGCATTCTAAACTATTCACCCATGGGTTCCTGGTGCCCCTCCCCCCACTTTCAGGGCTCACCAGGCACTGGCAAGGAGGGTAAGGGCTGGCTCCTAGATACCCCTCCCCCCACAGATTCCTAGCAATGAAAATCTAATATATTCTTCTGTTGCCCCTGGGGTTGGAGAGTCGGTGCCTGCAGTCAAGTGCCTCCCAGCCTCGGCTCAGCACATCCCTTGCCACAAATCAGTGTCCGGGGCTTGGCCACCCTGCCTCTGCCCAGCCACATCCCTTGGTTTTGTATTTTATTTACAGAGTTTTACAGAAAATAAAAAAGCAAAATGCCTTTCCTACATGGCCTGGTACACTCCTGACCCTCTGCTCCAATACCCTCTGGCTGTGGCCCTTCCTGACACTGGTGTGTCTACACTGCAGCTGTGACAGTGGCATGTGCATTTTCCCCTAGAAATCCAAGTGGAAGAAAGCCCAGAGGCTAGAACTAGGCTTGGAGAAGGGAAAAGGCTCAGCCTGCAGATGGGGCCTACCCTGGGCCTGGGAACTACGGCCCAAGGTGGAGCTGAACTGTGGAGTTGGCCCAGAGAACGCCAAAGTGCCAATCCTGGGAAGGGCTGTGGCCTGGGGCAAAGGGGAAGCAGGAAGGAAAAGGAGGCACGGTGTGGCTGGAGCTTCTGGCCACCAGGGGGCAGCAGATCTGCATGAGCAGATGCCAGGCCTGGGTCTTCCGCAGCCTGGGCAGCTTTCTGCAGAGGGGACTGAAGAAGCTCCTTAAGGCTGGGTAGCAGGGGGAGAGGAGCTCCTTGTGGAGGGGGAAGAGCTGGGGCCTGGGAGGAGACTTCCGGATGGCTACTCTGACCAGGAGACCTCCGGATGGCTGCCCTGTGACCCAAGACAGCAAGTCCCTTCCCTCCCCCAGCCATCTCCCCCTCTGTAATAACTAACCTGCCTGAACTCTGTGAGCCTTAACAGCTGGCCAACCTGTGTTGCTTCAGGAAGCAGAGATCCTGGAGAGGGCTTGTCTTGTCTCCCTCGCCTCGTCCCATAGCTGCCTGGCTCATGAATGTGTTAACCCCAGAAGGCTGAGTCCTGCGTGAGGAACTAGAGAGTGGGGTGGGACTTTAGAATGGCAGTCCTGTTCTAAGGAGGGGCTGAGGAAGGCCCACACTTGTGGCTAGAGAAACAGGCTCTCTACCCTTCCCCCTCTCCCAGCACTTCCAGTATCCAGGGGCAAGGAGACGGTGCACAGGTAGTGCCTCCCAGACTCGAGGCCACTCTGATGTCCCAATGCCTGTGGCAGCAGCTCGGCCTGTGCAGGACGAGTCACGTTGGGGAGCCTGCCCTCAGGAAGAGCCAGTGAGGTGCCAACAGTCCCCTGGAGGATGACCCAGATCCCCAGGGAGCCCTGCCCCCCCAGTGTCTTAGAGCTAGGTATGAAGAGGTTTGGCTGGGGCCTTAACCACCTGCTGGGGGAAGCCAAGCTGAGCAGAAAAACGGCAACAGGAAGGAGCACAGGAAACACCTGTGTGTGGATGCAAGTGGCTCATTCCAGATGCTGGGGCGAGGATGGGCAGGGGCAGGCAGGCAGCTCTCTACACACTGGTATGGCTCTTTGCTCTCTTGCTAACAATGAAGGGTGGCACGGGATGGTGCAGCTCAGTCTTTTGGGTGGTCAGCTGGAGCAGCATGGGGCAGAGGAGGCAAACAAATGATGGAGACTAGCCACAGCTGGGGCCTCTAGCAGTCCCAGAACCACCCCTAGCAGCCCTCAGTCCTGAGGCCCCCATAAGAGGCCCACTGGTAGAGCTGGACTGTCCACCTGCATCAAAAGCATAGCCCGTGATGAGGGGAAAGAGGAAGTGAACGCTGGTTGACCAGGTCCTGGGAAAGTGCAGATGGGGCGACTGAGCCAGCATGAGCTCACAGCTCAGTACACAGGAGAGGGCAGGGCTTGAGAGAGAAATGGAAGATGGAAAAATGTCATCATCCCAGCCGGGGGGTCCACTGGGGTTGTCACTGAGAATCCCTGCTCTCCTGTGCTGGGAAGGGACAGACCCCTGACTCTGTGTTCTGCAGAGTCCTGAGGCCAGAGCCTAGTATTCAGCTCTAGCCAGGGGTGGGTGTGAGGATCAGAAGGGGACAGGTGGAATGAGGGCACTATGAGCACAGCCAGCTGAAGAGCAGCAAAGCCAGGAGAAAAGGCATAGATCTTCAGGCCTTTGCCCATCACGTCTATCTGGTTCAGAGCAGCATGGATCATCCCCAGGACAGCTACTTCACCCCTCTACATCAGTGGCTTGAAGGCAGGCTGGATGGCCTCCTACACCCAGGCCCGTGCCCAGGTCCCTGAGAACCCTTGTCCTCCCACCTCTATATCTCTCCCGATCCCTTCTGCCTCACAGGGGCCTCCCACAGGTTCCCCACCCCCTACCCTGCTGTCATGTGGGTCAGGGAGGCACGTGTTCCTGCTGTCGGAGACTGAGGACAATTGGGAGTCCCCTACCCCAGGTGATGAGCAGTTGATGATACCATCACGAATCAAAGTTATCAGTGCAGGGAAAGCCTGTGCCCAGCCTCTGAGGGGCAGATGGAAGGGGGCCTCCAAGGCCTGTGACACAGAGAAGTGCCCCATCAGCTAAGTCCATTGAGGCCACAGCCATGCCTTGGCCATGATTTCTGAGACTCTGCCCAGAGGAAACCCATCGGCACACTGCAAAACAGGGGCCAGGCTGAAGTAGTCCATGATACAATTTATTGTGTTGGCAATCGATGGAGTCTTTCCCCCTACTCCCCTCCTTTCCTCTTGCCCTCTCCCAACCTTACCTTTCTTCCTGTCTCCCACTCTTCTTCCCTCATGTATTCCAAGCTGCAGAGAACCAAAAAAGAAGAAAGAAAAAAGGCATGTTTGTGAAGGCAAAGTAGCAGATGGGTGGGCATGTGGGAAGAGGACTGCTGCTTTGTCCCGCCCACAGAGCGGGGGTGCCTTCCTTATATGTTTCTGTGCCTGGTATGTGGGTATAATTTGCTGAACCCCAGACATATGACATGACCCTTCTTTCCCCTCCATACCCCCCTCCCCACCCCAGACACTCCTGGAGTGTCCCCTTCAGGCCATCCATGTCCCATAAACAGAAGCTCTTGCCTTGGTTGCCAGGCCTGGCTTTTCTGGGCCTGGGTGATACAGGAGGGTGAGTTTGGGAAGGACTCCAGTGCCTCATGTAACTGCTGCTAATGAAGCACAATCTATCATTTAGAAAATAAGACTGACATTGGCCTGTGAGAAAGGGGTCTCTTGTTTCAGAAGCTTGCAGTCGGGGTAATGGCCACTGCTCTGAGTTTAATGTCAAGGGTCAAGACTCGCTTGCCTCCAGATACACACAGGACATATGGACACTCACTGAATGCTGACTGAGAGCAGCTGAATAAGCAGCTGAATTGCTATATGAGACACCTAGGTTTCTAGCTGTGTCCTCTTAATCTTAAAACCTTCGCCTCCTCCTCCTCAGGCATGTCTTAAACATCACCCCACAGGGTTCCATTCTAGGACCTTTCCTCCCCTCTCAAAACACACCCCTAGATGACCTCCCCATTCCACTGGCTTCCATCCACATGCTGAGGCTGCATGCCAATCCTTCATGTGGTTCTCACCTTGCTTCCAGACCCCTACATCCAACTGCTGACTGGACACTTCCTTTTGAACATCTGGGGCATTTCAAACTCGACAGGCTCAAAACCAGACTCAACATCTTCTCAAAACTTGTTTCTCCTTCAATAGCTCTTGAAGTTACCAACTACCCACATAACCAAGCCATACAACTAAGCCTCATCCTTATCTTTTCCTCTGTCCCCCACATCCCAGCCATCAGAATCCTCCCAATTAAATGCCCTAAATATCTCTTTTCTTTTTTTCTTTTGATACAGTGTCTTGTGCTGTTGCCCAGGCTGGAGTGCAGTGGCACAATCTTGGCTCACTGCAACTTCTGCTTCCTGGGTTCAAGCGATTCTTGTGCCTCAGCCTACAGAGTTGCTGGGATTATAGGCACCTGCCACCATGCCCAGCTGATTTTTTTTTTTTTTCTGAGATGGAGTCTCACTCTGTTGCCAGGCTGGAGTACAGTGCTGGAATCTCAGCTCACTGCAATCTCTGCCTCCTGGGTTCAAGAGATTCCCCTGCCTCAGCCTCCCAAGTAGCTGGGACTACTACAGATGCACACCACCACGCCTGGCTAATTTTTGTTTTTTCAGTAGAGATGGGGGTTTCACCATGTTGACCAGATGGTTTCGAACTCCTGACCTCATGATCTGCCAACCTCAGCCTCCCAAAGTGCTGGGATTACTGGCATGAGCCACCGCACCTGGCCTAATTTTTGTATTTTTAGTAGATGTGAGCCACCTTCCCAAGCCCATACATTTCTTTAGGGAGCTGCACATCCACCTGCTCTTGTCACAGGAGCCTGCTATTTCCCTTCTATAAGACTAATCACACCTCATTGCAACTGCTTATTTAGTTTGTACCCTCCGGAACACACATTCATAATATATGCAGACAATTTTACTGGGTAACGGGCACCACCCAGGTTTGAGGTGGGTGCCTTCCCTCTAGAACTTGGTCCAAATGTTTTGTTTTGGAGACAGGGTCTTGCTCTGTTGCCCTGGCTGGAGTGCAGTCGTACGATCACAGCTTACTGTGACCCTGAACTCCTGGGCTCAAGGGATCCTCCTGCCTCAGCCTACCAAGTAGCTGGGACTACAGGCACACACTATGCCCTGCTAAAGAGGTGGTCTCATATGTTGCCCAGGCTGGTCTCAAATTTCTGGCCTCAAGTGATACTTCTACCTTGGCCTTCTAAAGTGCTGGAATCACAGGTATGAGGCATCACAGCCAGTCTTTTTTTTTATAACAGCTCTTTTTGAGATTTAGTCCACATACCAGGCAATCCAACCATTTCAAGCGTACAATTCGGCCAGGAACAGTGGCTCATGCCTGTAATTCCAGCACTTTGGGAGGCCGAGGCAGGTGGATCATCAAGACCAGCGTGGTGAAACCCCATGTTGTCTCTACTAAAAAAATACAAAAATTAGCCAGGCATGGTGGCAGACACTTGTAATTCCAGCTACCTGGGAGGCTGAGGCAGGAGAATCTCTTGAACCCGGGAGGCAGAGGTTGCAGTGAGCCGAGATCATGCCATTGCACTCCAGCCTGGGCAACAGAGTGAGACTCCATCTAAAAAAAAATAAATAGGCCGGGTGTGCTGGCTCATGTCTGTCTGTAATCCCAATACTTTGGGAGGCTGAGGCAGGTGGATCATCTGAGGTTGGGAGTTCAAGACCAGCCTGACCAACATGGAGAAACCCCACCTCTACTAAAAATAAAAAAAATTAGCCAGGCATGGGGGCGCATGCCTGTAATCCCAGCTACTCAGGAGGCTGAGGCAGGAGAATTGCTTGAACTCAGGAGGCGGAAATCATGGTAAGCCGTTATCACGCCATTGCACTCCAGCCTGGGCAACAACAGCAAAACTCCAGCTCTAAAATAAATAAATAAATATTTAAAGTGTACAATTCAATGGCTTTTAGTATATTCAGAGTTGCACAGCCATCACCACAATTTTAGAACATTTTCATAAACCCAAAAAGAAACCCTGCACCCCTTAGCATCCTTAAGCTTCCATATTCTCCTCCCTACCCCCAGGCAACCACTAATCTACTTTCTGTCTCTACAGATTTGCCTACTCTGGATATGTCTTACAAATTAAATCAGGTTAGGGCTTTCCAACTTACCCAGTTCTAAGATTCACCTGAGAACTTCCTTAGAGATTCCGATTCAGCAGGTCTGGCGTGGGGCCAGGCAATTCTGTATTTGTTCAGGCTGCATCTGCCTTTGCTATCTATCCCTAGTACCCAAGGCCAGATATACAGTAAGTGGTCCAAAATTTCTTTTGATGAATACCTCTAAAACCTGTCCCTAGCTCTGGTCTCCCTTAATCCTCCTCCCCCAACTGATGGCCTTGTCTTATCTCAAAGCAACCTGAAAAGCACTTTGAGTGTGAAAGTACCACATGTTCAGTGTGGAAGAAGCCTGGAAACTCAAAAACACTCTCCCTAGCCCCCCCCCATGGGGCATAGCACTTTAGAATGCACTTTCACCACCAGGATCCCAATTAAGGAATGGAACAGCAGCCTAAGCAGGGGATAACAGAGGAAGGGAGGACTGAGGTCCGACTAGTGGAGGAAGCAAGCAAGGTAAATCCGCAGCAGCCAGAGGGGGCAGTTAGAGATGAGGCTGAGGAGGTTAGCAGGCTTGGTCATGGGGGACCTTGTGAAGTGACTGATGAGTTTGGAATTTATCCAAGGTACTGGGGAGACACCCATGGGCTTGAAGCAGGGGGATTTTGTGATCACACGTGTGCTTTGGAAAGGCCACTCTGGCAGCTGTGAGAGGGAGGAGGCAGGAAGCAGAGGGGAGTCTGCAGCTACCATTAGAAGCAGCAAGAGCCTGGGCGTGGTGGCTCATACTTGTAATCCTAGCGCTTTGGGAGGCTGAAGCAGGTGGATTGCTTGAGCTCAGGAGTTCGAGACCAGTTTGGGCAACATGGCAAAACACCATCTCTACACAAAATACAAAAATTAGCCAGGCATGGTGGCGTGTGCCTGTAGCATCAGAAAGTGAGGAGGCTGAGGCAGGAAGATAACCTGGGCACAGGAGGTCAGGGCTGTGTGAACCTTGACTGCACCACTGCACTATAGCCTGGGCAACAGAATAAGACCCAGTCTCAAAAAAAAAGCAAGAGTAGCCTGGGCCAGAGTGGGTGTAGGCTGGAAGCAGAGGCTTGAAAGTCATCCTTGCTTTAGCATGGAGTTTCACATTACCACTGTGATGTCCAGTGACCACTCCATTCCTCCCACACCTGTAGCCTATACCTTTACACTTGCCTGTTCATCTTTGACTTTTACCTACTAATACTCATGAGATTTAGTCTGAGATTTAGTTTGATATCTCCACACTAATGTAAAACAAAATAGAAGGCACTCGAGGGCTAGGTACATCTTCTATCTATCTCTGGTATCACCTAGCCTAGAGCATAGACCTGGGTCCTGAGGAGGACATACTTATAGATTAATAAGTCATCATCTAAATATATCTGCTGTCTGCCCGAGAGCCTGAAAGTTCCACAATTAAAGTCCTTCCTAACCTGGGCAACATAGTGAGACCTTGTCTCTATAAATAACAATTTTTAAAATTAGCCAGGCATGGTGGCATGTGCCTGTAGTCCTAGCTACTTAGGAGGCTTGAGCCGAGGAGTTAAGGCTGCAGTGAGCTATGATCACACCATTGAACTGCAGCCTGGGTGACAGAGTGAGATCCCATCTCTCTTTCCTTTTTACCCATTGGCTGCATAGAGTTTCTCACTCTGTCAGAGAACATGTCGATTTTTATAGGAATCTCTGGAGATGAGGCTGGAGTCACCAGGCTGGAGTGCGGTGGCATGATCTCAGCTTACTGCAACCTCTGCCTCCTGGGTTCAAGCGATTCTTGTGCCTCAGCCTCCCGAGTAGCTGGGATGACAGGCACTCACCACCACAACCAGCTAATTTTTGTATTTTAATAGAGATGGGGTTTCACCATGTTGGCCAGGATGGTTGTCCATTTCCTGACCTCGTGATCCACCTGCCTCGGCCTCCCAAAGTGCTGGGATTATAGGCATGAGCCACCGTGCCCAGCCCCTATCTCTTAAAAAAAAAAGCCCTTATTTTGGGTTAAGGCAGTACCATCCAACTTGTGTTGGGATAGAAATCTTTCTCCCCCCCGAAACAAATCACATAAAATTTGGAGAAGTGGCAGAGTCAAGGAGCAAGGAGGCCCAGAGACCCCTGAAAGACCTCCCTTGCCCTTCCAAGGTAGCCCCAGGGCTAAAGCATCATCTCCAGAGATTCCTATAAAAATAGACATGTTCTCTAACAGAGTGAGAAACTCTATGCAGACAATGTGTAAAAACGAAGGAGAGGGTGAGGCTGAAGACCTGGTATAGCAGTCCCCCATTTTTTTTTTTTTTTTGAGATGGAGTCTTGCTCTGTTGCCCAGGCTGGAGTGCAGTCGTACGATCTCAGCTCACTGAAACCTCCACCTCCTGGGTTTAAGCGATTCTCCTGCCTCAGTCTCCTGAGTAGCTGGAATTACAGGTGTGCGCCACCACGCCCCACTATTTTTTGTATTTTCAGTAGAGATGTGGTTTCACTATGTTGGTCAGGCTGGTCTCGAACTCCTGAACTCACGGTCTGCCTGCCTCAGCCTCCCAAAGTGCTGGAATTACAGGTGTGAGCCACCGCGCCGGGCCGCAGTCTCCCATTTTTTATGTTCCATGCCCTCTGGTAGATGTCTGAAATCAAGGATAGTCCCAAACCCTATATATAGTATGCTTTTTCAATCTGATAACCAAGATGGCTAGAGATGGCTACTAAGTGGCCAAGAGGTAGGTAGTGCATACAGCATGGGTATGCTGGACAATGCAGTGAGTCACATTCCAGGCAGTATGTAGCAGGACGTTGTGAGCTCTCATCACTCTACTCAGGATGGCGTGCAATTCAAAACTTATAAATCATTTATTTCTGGAATTTTCCATTTAGTATTTTCAGACTGCAGTTGACCACGGGGAACCAATAGCAGAAAACAGCAGGAAGTGAAGCTGCAAACAAGCGCAGGGGGGGGACTACTGTACTCATTCTGATTTTGCCAACAAGTTGCCAGACATCCTTGAGCAAGTCACTTCATTTCTGAATTTAGGAGAAAACTGCCTGCCCCATCAAATAGAGCTGTGAACATCACTTGAAAAGGAAGACATGAAGGTGTTTTGCAAAATGAAAAATAGAGATGGATTATAAAGAGTGATCCATGCATGTTCAGAAAATGCAGATAAGAACACAGAAAACAAAATTAATCGACTTCTAAAACGTGAGATGTAGGTCTACGAACAGGATGTAGGTCTAGTATACTTTAGAGAGCGGTCATTTGAGTTGAGAGGTAAAAAATAAATATGGCTGGCTGGGTGCAGTGGCTCACGCCTGTAATCCCAACACTTTGGGAGGCCAAGGTGGGCGGATCATGAGGTCAAGAGATGGAGACCATCCTAGCTAACACAGTGAAACTCCATCTCTACTAAAATCACAAAAAAATTAGCCGGGTGTGGTCACACCCTGCTGTAGTCCCAGCTACTCAGGATGCTGAGGCAGGAGAATTGCCTGAACCCAAGAAGCAGAGGTTGCAGTGAGCCAAGATCACACCACTGCACTCCAGCCTGAGCAACAGAGCAAGACTCTATCTCAAAATAAATAAATGAATAGGCCAGGTGCGGTGGCTCACACCTGTAATCCCAGCACTTTGAGAGGCCGAGATGGGTGGATCACCTAAGGTCAAGAGTTTGAGACCAGCCTGACCAACATGGAGAAACCCCGTATCTACTAAAAATACAAAATCCCAGCTACTTGGGAGGCTGAGGCAGGAGAATCGCTTGAACCCAGGAGACAGAGGTTACGGTGAGCTGAGATCACACAATTGCACTCCAGACTGGGCAACAAGAGAGAAATTCCATCTCATAAATAAATAAATAAGGCTTTCACAGGGGTCTGAAGAAAGCAGACAGTCATAAGGAAAAAAATTCCTACAATCTAGGCAGGAGACGATATGGAAGGATGAATCTTTAAAATGTTAGAAGAGGAACAGGCGCAGTGGCTCACGCCTGTAATCCGAGCACTTTGGGAGGCCAAGGCAGGTGGATCACCTGAGGTCAGAAGTTCGAGACCAGTCTGACCAACATGGAGACACCCCATCTCTACTAAGAATATAAAAAAATTAGCCAGGCATGGTGGCACATGCCTGTAGTCCCAGCTACTCAGGAGGCTGAGGCAAAAGAATCACTTGAACCCAGGAGGCAGAGGTTGCAGTGAGTCGAGATGGCGCCATTGCACTCCAGCCTGGGCAACAAGAGGGAAACTCTGTCTCAAAAAAAAAAAAAGAAGAGGCCAGGCTTGGTGGCTCATGCCTGCAATCCCAGCACGTTGGGAGGCCAAGGTGGTCAGATCACGAGGTCAGGAGTTCGAGACCAGCCTGGCCAACATGGTAAAAACCCATCTCTACTAAAAATACAAAAATTAGCCAGGAGTGGTGGTATGTGCCTCTAATCCCAGCTACTCAGGAGATTCAGGCAGAAGAATTGCTTGAACCTGGAAGGCAGAGGTTGCAGTGAGCCAAGATCGTGCTACTACACTCCAGCAAGGGTGACAGAGCAAGACTCTGTCTCAGGGAAAAATTAAAATAAAACGTTGGAAGAAAGCGGTTAGTCTTGTCGGTTGATATTGGCAGACAATGAAAGCTTTCCAAATGTCTTTAAAGGTTTAGTATCACTACTCTACATCCTCGTCCAATGGTGTAAGATGACTCACTGTCCCCCAAATACTCCTGTAGACTTTTATGCCTTTGACCATGGCTCTTCACTTTACATGCCTTCGTGTCACTTGTTAATGCTTTGTTAGTCCTTTAGACCCAGCTGAAATGAGATACTCCTGGAGTGATTTACTCCTTTAGCTGTGAGCTCATTTCTTTCCACTATAACAATTATTCCATTAGTTTTGTTTGTCTGTTTGTTTTTTGAGACGGAGTCTCACTCTGTTATCCAGGCTGGAGTGCAGTGGCAAATTCTCGGCTCACTGCAACCTCCGACTCCCTGGTTCAAGTGATTCTCCTGCCTCAGCCTCCCAAGTAGCTGGGATTACAGGCACATGCCACCATATCCAGCTAATTTTTGTATTTTCAGTAGAGATGGGGTTTCAATGGGGTTTACCATGTTGCCCAGGATGGTCTCAATCTCCTGACCTCGTAATCCACCCGCCTCAGCCTCCCAAAGTGCTGGGATTACAGGCGTGAGCCACCACGCCCAGCCTGTTTGTTTGTTTTAACCAGTTTTACTACTTAAATTTTGAGTCTAAGGGCAGGAAACACATTGTGAGTCATCTTTGAATCTCCAGTGCCTAGAACAGGAAGCTGCACACAAGCAGGTATTCAATAATTATTTGCTGAACTGAATCATGTCTCACACATGTTCTCAGTAGGTATAGAGAAAACAGGAGTGTTCACATGTAACTATAGGCCAGACCCCAAAGAGGGCAGGAAAATTCCTGCCCATTGTTTCTTAGAAAATCAACACATCACCCCTTCATTGGTTAATTATCTTGATTAAAGAGGTTTTTTTTAAAAAAAACATGTAAATGATCACAATTACGTCAAGCTTTACAGGGGGTAATAATGGAAATACAACTGTTCTCCTGAGAATCATAAGATAATAACATTGCTTGATTTAATTAACTGCTCATCAAATCTTCCTATTAATTTGGCTTCCTAGGATGCTCTCCTATAGGGGATCAATCTGCCTTCTGCCAGCATGATGACTCTGGTCCACTTGCCAGTTGGTAACAGCATTCTGCCTATCAAGCAAGCTCCTGTGTACCTGACAAGTCCCCAAGAAAGAAATCTGCTCCTAGGGTACAAACCACATTGGGTTTCTGGTCCTGCATGTGAGGGTCAGAGTTAGATCTTTTTTTTTTTTTTTTTGAGACAAGAGTCTTGCTCTGTCACCAGGCGCCAGGTTGGAGTACAGTGGCACAATCTCGGCTCACTGCAATCTCCGCCCCCTGGGTTCAAGCCATTCTCCTGCCTAAGCCTCCCTAGTAGCTGGGACTACAGGTGCATGCCACCAAGCCCAGCTAATTTTTGTATTTTTTAGTAGAGATGGGGTTTCACCATGTTGGCCAGGATGGTCTCCTTCTCTTGATCTTGTGATCCGCCCACACCTTGGCCTCCCAAAGTGCTGGGATTACAGGCGTGAGCCACCGCGCTTGGCTCAGATCTTTTTTTTTTGAGAGGGAGGAGACAGAGTCTCGCTCTGTCGCCCAGGCTGGAGTGCAGTGGTGTGATCTTGGCTCACTGCAACTTCCACCTCCTCAGGTTCCTGCCTCAGCCTCCCAAGTAGCTGGGACTATAGGCGTGCGCCACCACGCTCAGCTAATTTTTCTATTTTTAGTAGAGACAGGGTTTCACCCTGTTGGCCAGGATGGTCTTGATCTCTTGACCTCGTGATCCACCCGCCTCGGCCTCCCAAAGTGCTGGGATTACAGGCATGAGCCACTGCGCCCGGCCAGTTTACTCTTAAAGATAAAGAAGATAGGGCCAAATGTGGTGGCTTACACCCATAATCCCAGCACTTTGGATGGCCAAGACAGGAGAATTGCTTGAGCCCAGAAGTTTGCGACCAGCCTGGCCAACATAGTAAGACCTCATCTCCACAAAAAGAAAAAAAAAAGGAAGATAATTTGAGGTAAAATATTAAGATAAAGTGAACTAATTAGCTTATTAATGTTACTAGAAAGAAAAGCTAAAGTTTAAATGCAAGTCAGCTTTTAAATTTTTATTTATTTTTGAGACAATGCCTTGCTCTGTCACTCAGGCTGGAGTGTAGTGGTACAATCAGGGCTCACTGCAGCTTTAACCTCCTGGGCTCAAGTGATCCTCCTGCCTCAGCCTTCCAAAGTGCTGGGATTAATTACAGGTGTGAGCCACTGCACCTGGCCTATTTTTTATTTTTCGGAGATAGGTTCTTGCTTCATCACCCAGGCTGGAGTACAGTAGCACAAACATGGCTCCCTGTAGGCTCAACCTCCTGGGCTCAAACGATCCCCCACCTCAGCCTCCCAAGTAGCTGGGACCACAGTCATGCACCACCCACACTCAGCTAATTTTTAAATTTCTTGTAGAGACAGCATCTCCCTATGTGCATATCAGCTTTGTTGTTTCTAGTACATAAGTTCCCAAGTATAATAGGAGCTATTTGTGGTGAGGGGCTGAGGAGAATGCAAAGTACAAATATTCCAGAGGCATCTGTTTGGTAATTTTCCTCTAAGTTTGCCTTTTCTTTATGCTTGAGTCCTAATGTGCACATAAGAGGCAAATGGGATAACTTGGTTTATAGAAAAAGAAGGGTCACGTGTAAATTTTTCAAATACTTCACACATTTCTAGAATAGTATCTAATGGTATAAGTAACTGGGATTAGAAATGAGAAAACTTGGGTCCTGGTATTGAGAAGCTATACTATCCCTTTTCTTCATGTCTCTACACAAGTAGATGAATGTTGGAGAAAAACCAACACACTGGGCCACTGATTTACCTTTAAAGTTGTGATCACGAACCTCAGATAAGTACCCACTGCCACCAAGGCAGTACTATTAAGGACTTGCCTTCCCTCTGCCCTGCATTTGCATCTGTCTTCACCTTTGTTGCCCTTATCACGAGTGGAAGCATCCCTGTCCCTCTCCAAGGTCAACCCTCCCCGTTTCCTTACCATGGATTTCACTCCTATATGAGTTAAGCAAGCCTTCTCTCCCCTAGATCATCCATCTTTCTTCCCCACAGGTGTAAAAACATGCTCTGGGAATCCTACCATCATTTATTTATTTATTTATTTATGAGATGGAGTTGCTTGCTCTGTTGCCCAGGCTGGAGTGCAGTGGCATAATCTTGGCTCACTACAACCTCTGCCTCCCCGGTTCAAGTGATTCTCCTGCCTCAGCTCCCCAAGTAGCTGGGATCACAGGCATGCACCACCACACCCAGCTAATTTTTGTATTTTTACTACAGACAGGGCCAGGCATGGTGGTTAATGCCTATAATCCCAGCACTTTGGGAGGCCCAGGCAAATGGATCACGGAGTCAAGAGATCGAGACCATCCTGGTCAACTTGGTGAAACCCTGTCTCTACTAAAAATACAAAAATTAGCCGGGTGTGGTGGCACACACCTGTAGTCCCAACTACTCGGGAGGCTGAGGCAGGAGAATCGCTTGAACCTAGGAGGTGAGTGAGCCGAGATCACGCCACTGCACTCCAACCTGGCCACAGAGACTCTGTCTTAAAAAGAAAAAAAAAAAAAAAGCGACGGGGTTTCAACATACTGTCCAGGCTGGTCTTGAACTCCTGACCTCAGGTGATCCACCTGCCTCCACCTCCCTAAGTGTTGGGATTACAGGTGTGAGCCACCACACCCGGCCCCTGCCATCTTTTAAAACATATATTCTTTATGTTTTAAAAAGGAAGCTTCTATATTCCCAAACTTCTCTGGTCCCTTTACAGCAAAACCTCTCTCAAATTGCATACATGTGCTGTCTCCATTTCCTCACTTTCTTGGTCACTCTTCAACCCATTCCGGTCAGGTCCACCTCCCTGATTTGATTTACCCACATGAATCAAGCCAAGGCCATCAGTGAATTCTCCAGTGACCTGCAAGATGACCAATCCAATAGCCACATCTCTGGCCCAAGTTTACCAGGCCGCGCAGCTGATGCCTCCCAACTGAAACCTTCTCTTCCTGGGGATTCCAGAACTCAGCGCCAGATTTCATGACTTCTTAGATGCTCCCTTTCAGACTCCTTCTCCATTACCTTCCCAATATTGGAGTGCCCCAGGATTTGGCCATGGAATTTCTCTTTACTCTTTCCTCCAAGTCAAGCCAGGGGTCATAAACTGACAGCTCATCTGTGTGGTTTAATCAGCTCATGAAGTTTAAAAACATCTGATTTAGTTGCTAACATCTAAAAACTATGGAGATTTGACATTTTAAAAAATACAGATTTTTGATTCCTTTTAAGAAAAAACAAAACAAAACCAAAAAAATCCCTAGAATATCTGTTATTGGGCCAGCATTCTCACAACGGAACGGTCAGCTCAATGGAGCAGAAGCTGCTCCCTAGACGCTGAGTCCATTTGATACCTAAGGGAAGAGTCATATCCCCTATAAATACCAAAAGGCTCTCTTCCCAGAGCCGCCAGCACCTTGCAGTCAGTTCTTGGTCAACTTGACTGAAGGTTGGGAAAGGTCCGCAGGCGCCTCCTGGGGAGGGGTGGGACTGAAGGCCTCCGCCCACAGAGAACAGCTCTCCCGCAAAGACAAGAAATGCACGTTTCCCCAGAATTACACAGCGCTAAATACAGAATCCTTTTGGCAAAAGGTGACTGCTATGATCGTGTTAAAGCATCAAGTCTGGTCTTCCGCTGCCTCTCCGGGCTGAGGTGGCCTGGGGGACACCAATAGGAGGCCCTCCCCCTCTTCTCTCGCACCCGCTTTTAGGTGGCCCTCTTCTAGGGCGGAGAGATCACCAAAAGCCGCCGAGCAAGAACAGCCCTTCCAGTCGTCGCTCGCGGCGCGCGGAACTGAGAGCGCGCGGGAACCGACCCGGCCTTACTCGGTGGCGGGCAGCAGTGCGACGTTCAGAAGGCGGGTCGGGCCTGGCTGGGGCGGAGACTGGGCGGGGCCGGGCCGGGAAGCCTCTTCAGCCCCACAGACCGGCCCCCGCGAGCGCTTCCTTCAGCCACCCCCCACTTTTTCAACCCTCTGCGGGTTCAGGGGGCGGGAGACGGCAGCTGGGGAATCAGGTCAAGCGGGCTGGATCCGGCACCTCCCCAGGGGCGGCGGCCTCCACCAGGAAGCCCCACCCAGAGGGAGCCGGGTCGCCGCGGCGCCGGCAGAGCCCACGCGCGACCCAGCGAGGGCGCGGAAGGGCGCGTGCGGCGTGACGACGCGACTCGCGGCGCGTCCCGTGACGCCATCGCGCCCGCTTTTGAAAGTTGGCGCCCGGGGCCGCCTCCCATGCTGCCCTGCGCCAACCCCTCCCCCTCACCTACTCCTCCCCCCGCCCTCCACTCGCCGCCCTGCCGGCCCCCCCCACCCGTCCCTTCCCTTATCAGCACCCGCGGCCCCGGCAGCGCCGACGCAGGCGCACTGCACCGCGCCGCCGCCATTTTGTGTCCGAGCCTGTGGAGCGATTAAACCGTGCGCGGAGCTGCTTCTTTGGCGGCAGCGGCGGCGGCGGTAGCCGGTGCGGACACGCGGAGCTGGCCGGAGACGCCGGGTGGCCGGAGCCGTGGAGCGGCGGCGGAGCGGGCGTCGCGGGGGGTGTGGCGCGGAGGTAGGGGGCCCGGGGTGGAGGAGGTTTCGCGGGCCGCCTCTAGGTGTCACGATGGGGCCGCTCCGGTCGGCGCTGGCTGCAGCCCGGCGCCAGCGCCGCCGCCGGGGGGTGTTTGTCTCCCCTCTACCGTCCCTGCTGCGGCGCGGCCGCCGCCATTGCCCGTCGCCGCCGTGGCCCCGCCGTCCCCCCCACCCCCCACGCCCGCCCGCTAGGCCTCCCTCCTGGCAGCGCGCTAGGCCTCGGGTGACGGCGGCGGCAGAGGCCCGCGCGCTCCGCGACTCCATTTTCCTTCCTTTGTCTCTGCCCTCGAGGCCGGCTCTTGGCCGGCCGATTGCCCGGCCGCGGCCCGCCCTCTGTCCTGTGTCTTCCGCCCCCTCCCGCGGCGGGTGGCCCTGGCTGAGACGCTATCTCCGCGGCCGGGCTTCGGCGCCGGCCTAGCTCTAGCGTTCGGACCCACTGCTGCCGCGCGCGCAGCCAGGTCCCGGTGCCCCACTGGGTGCCGGGCCCTGGCCGTCGCGTCTCGGGTTGCCCCTCCTCCAGTCCACCCCGTCTCCGGAACCTACCCGTCCGCTCTGCGTGCCTTCCCAGCTGCTTGGCTGCTCGGCGGTCGCTCCCAGTCCGCGCGTCGCCGCCGCTGGTCTCCGTCTCCGCCGAGTGGCGCAGGCGGCGCTGCAGCGGCTGCGAGCAGAGGGACCCCAGAGCTGCCGAGAGCTCCCTCTGCAAGGCTGGCTGAGCTGCTCGCACCTCTACGCCGCCTGAGCGGGCGGGGGACGCGCGCTCGCCTCCCCCCGCTGGGCCCTGCTGCGCCCCCCAAACTTGTTCCCGGGCTACCGGGAGGACCCGACTGATGCGGGCTCTCCACGGTGGGCGGAAAAGATGCAAGTTCCGCACCAAGTAGTTTTTGTCCAGCCTGGCTCGGACTCCCCAGCCACTTGGAGTGATAGCAGCCTGACTTTGTGCGCTCAGAGATTTCAAAGGGACCGAAACTTAATTTCACTCTGATCTCAAGTGACGAGACAAATTTCTGAATTTGAGAGTAAGGGCTAAGTCGGTTCAGGCGACTCTTGAGTTTCCCTCCCGCTTTTAAAATGCCCTAATGTTAAGTTAGCACCTGATGCTCTAGGGCTAGGCAAAGACGGTTCTGCCCCAAGATTGTGCAACCCGATCTAAAGCGCCAGTAGGGCAGAATGAATTTATTGTTGATTCGACTGGTAATTTGCCCATACGATGAAATATGAGTGTTGATGTTGTAATTGAATCCTGGGTCACTCGCTGCAGATGGTTTATAAATATCTACGCCTAATGTAACTACTCTTTAGTAGGAGACTTCCTGTAGCCGCGAGTTCAGCATTCAGTAAACATTCGAATACGTAATCTTCGTACTTTGAGTTTGGATCAACTAGGAAAGTTAAAATTCCAGGTCTGCATAGGTGGGAAAGGAAGTTAAACAGGGCATGTATTTAAATTTACTCGTTCCTTAAGTGTTCTTTCTTTACTAAAAAAAGCTTGGCGTTGAATTGCGGGAGTCTTTTGTTTTTCCTTAAATATTCTAGTGCCTTTTATAGTTAAGTGCAGCAGTTGATACATCAGTTCGGGTTGTTTTGGAGAGAAGAAAGTCTTGGATTAACATTTTTTTAGTTACTTGATATATTCTCAGAAGTTTTTGGTAAAAGAAAAAAAAATAAATTTTTTTTTAGGAAGGAAGGTATGTTCAGTTGATGAGGAAATTAAACAGCCTGGTCCTAAGCAAAGTTGTCCAGTCCACTATGTAATCTTAGTCTGTAACTCCTCACTGCAGTCTTCGTAGGCACGCCTTCTACCTATCCTTTTGCAACCCTGCAAAATGTTCCTTCTACCCCTCTTCCACACTGACTAAATGCAGTAGCGTTGATTGAGAGTTAGGTTTGGGAATAGAATCACCTTTAATTATCTATTAGTCCAATTGTGTAATTTATTGCATTTTTTTGTGATTTTGTTTTCTTTTTGAAATTGTGGTTAAGTGGCATGTTTTATTTATTAAAATAAGCTCAACATGAGTTAAAAATTAAAATACAGCAGGTATGTAATGGAGCCAGGAGTAAAGCTTGTTTTCCCGGATTAGTACTGTATTCTATAGACCATAGTTTGCTTCTTGGTTTGGTTGTTTCATATGCAGTCATCGGCTTCTTGGGCTTATAAGTCATTTATGCTTTTTATTGGAATAGACCTTTTCTACACAGTTGCTATCCTTTGAGATTCCTATATGCCAGGAATCATAATTTGTTTTGTTTTTATTAGAAAACTGAATCTACAGAGAGAATAAATTGAGGATGAATTGATATATTAGGGTACCCCAAAGGACTTTTTTGGTTTTTTTTTTTTTTTTTTTTTTTTGAGACGGAGTGTTGCTCTGTCTCCCAGGCTGGAGTGTAATGGTGCGATCTCGGCTCACTGAAACCGCGGCTTCCGGGGCTCAAGTGATTCTCCTGTCTCCACCTCCCAAGTAGCAGGAATTACAGGCACGCACCACCACGCCTGGCTAATTTTTGTATTTTTAATAGACTGGGTTTCATGATGTTGGCTAGGCTGGTCTCGAACTCCTGAGGACTCAGGTGATTTCCCCACCACCTCCAAAGTGTTGGAATTACAGGCGTGAGCCACTGCACCTGGCCAGGACCTATTATTTCAATCAGTGATATGAGGATATTTAAAACAAGAATGTTTGCCTACATAAGAAAATAGTGCCTATTTGAGAGTAGTTGTAACGTTTACTTTAGCGGGATCCATTCAACCTATGTAAGAATTTAGGTGAAGTTGTCCTTAAGATGCGTTCAAATTCTAAAAGCTTTAGGAGTTTATTTTAAGATACACACACAAATGAGGGCACACCTGGGATTTCTAAGTGGCTTGGTGGGGAGGGGGGGTGTTCCTTGGTGGAAGCCACTTGTGGCTGACTTAAGGCCCTGGGGAGGGATCCTGGGCAGAGCCTTGCAGGCTGGTGCCTCCTGGCCAAAGTCACCTCTAGAGACTGCTTTTTTTTTTTTTTTTTTCGCTTTAGGGATGTGGCTGCCCTCACAAGGACTCCACATCGTCTACATTATAGACTCCACCTAATTTTTTTAAGCTAGACCATCTGTCTGCCTAATTTACCTGTTTTGGCTCTAGATGACTTCAGACTGTTTTGCCAAAAATTAGGTCCCTCTTCAAACAACTCAGATGCATTATGATTTAAAAAGTACAATAATGGCAAATAATGTATAACTTTTAAGACCATGATTCTCAACTGATGTGTAGATTTGTAGGCTGGGCATGGTAGCTCACACCTGTAATCCCAACACTTTGGGAGACTGAGGCGGGCGGATCACCTGAGGTCAGGAGTTTGAGACCAGCCTGGCCAACATGGTGAAACTCCATCTTTACTAAAAATATAAAAATTATCTGGGCATGTTGGTGCATGCCTGTAATCCCAGCTACTCCAGAGGCTGAGGCAGGAGAATTGCTTGAACCCAGGAGGTGGAGGTTGCAGTGAGCCAAAGTCATGCCACTGCACTCCAGCCTAGGTGACAGAGTGAAACTCTGTCTCAAAAAAAAAAAAAAAAAAAGATTTGTCATACCACATTTGTTTTATCGTTGAGGGGTTTTTTGGTTTGTTTTATTTTTTTAAGACAGGGTCTTGCTCTTTCACCGAGGCTGGAGTGCAGTGGTGTAATCACAGCTCACTGCAGCCTCTACCTCCTGGCTCTAATGATCCTGCCACCTCAGCCTCTTGGGTAGCTGGGACTAATTTTTTCTGGAGACAGGGTTTTCTCATGTTACATAGACTGGTCTCAAACTCGTGAGCTCAAGCAATCTGTCTGCCTTGGCCTCCTAAAGTGCTGGAATTAGGTGTGAGCCACGGTGCCCAGCCCATTTTTTTTTAAGCACCCGTAAACTTTCTGTAGTCTGTCCTCGTATCTTCCTGTTAGTATCTTTGTGCATTTTCTCAGTGATTTAATATTTGAATGCAAAGGTGTGGCATTGCATATAGACTGTTAACATACAGTCCAAAGGTCAGGGTCAGGACAGTATATTCTTTCACACTTGATCCTTGTTTTTGTTCACTCTTGGAATTTTCAGGGGCAGAAAATTTCATTCCCTTTGAGGTATGTTAGTGATAATAATGGATACCAATACAAAAGAATTGCTTGGACTGCATACGCTAATCACCTGTTTGTGTCACAAAAAATTGTTTCTTAATAGAGGAGACTTCAGCTTCATCTAAGAAAGTATTATATCAGTTAGTTTTGTGGGGTTTAGCTAATTGTGAGATGGATTTCCTCTTAGAAGATATACCTCATATGCAAAATTGTTTGGAAACTCTTATTTTTTTTTTTTTTTTTTTTTTTTTTTTTGAGACAGAGTCTCACTCCATCACCAGGCGCCAGGCTGGAGTGCAGTGGTGCGACCTCGACTCACTGCAACCTCCGCCGCCCGGGTTCAAGCAATTCTCCTGCCTCAGCCTCCTGAGTAGCTGGGACTACAGGCGCGCGCCACCACGCCCAGCTAATTTTTTTGTATTTTTAGTAAAGACGGGGTTTCACCATGTTGACCAGGATGGTCTCGATCTCTTGACCTCGTGATCCGCCCGCCTTGGCCTCCCAAAGTGCTGGGATTACAGGCGTGAGCCACCGCGCCCGGCTTGGAAACTCTTATTTAAAAAGTGTATTTTGGCTGGGCGTGGTGGCTTACGCCTGTAATCCTAGTACTTTGGGAGGCCAAGGCAGGCGGATCACCTGAGGTCGGGAGTTCAAGACCGCCCTGACCAACATGGAGAAACCCCATCTCTGCTAAAAATACAAACAATTAATTGGGTGTGGTGGCGCATGCCTGTAATCCCAGCCTCTCGGGAGGCTGAGGCAGGAGAATCGCTTCAACCTGGGAGACGGAGGTTACGGTGAGCTGAGATCATGCCATTGTACTTCAGCCTGGGCAACAAGAGTGAAACTCTGTCTCAGAAAAAAAAAAATGTATTTTAATTGAGGCAGAGTCTTACTCTGTTGTCCACATTGGAGTGCAGTGGCATGATCATAGCTCACTGCAGTCTTGAACTCTTGTGCTTAAGCAGTCTTCCTGCCACAGCCTCCCAAGTAGCGGGGACTACAGACGTATAGCACTACGCCCAGCTCATCATTTTTTGTAGAGATAGGATCCCTATATGTTGCTCAGGCTGGTCTTGAACTCCTGGGCTCAAGCAAGTTTCCTACCTCAGCCTCCCAAAGTGTTGACATTACAGATGTGAGCCACCACACCCGGCTTTTCTTTTTTTTTTTTTTTTTTTTTTTTTGAGACAGTGTCACTCTTGCCCAGGCTGCAGTGCAGTGGTACTATCATGGTTCACTGCAGCCTTGTACCCCACCTCCCCCAAGTGATCCTCCCACCTCAGCATTCCAAGTAGCTGGGACCACAGACACACAACACCATGCCCGACTAATTTTTTTTTTTTTTTTTTTTTTTTAATACAGAGATTCTATTGCCCAGGCTGGAGTGCAGTGGCATGTTCTGGGCTCACTGCAGCCTGGGCCTCCTGAGTTTAAGCGATTCTCCTGCTTCAGCCTCAAGTAGCTGGGATTACGGGTGCCCATCACCATGCCCAGCTAATTTTTGTATTTTTAGTAGAGATGGGGTTTCACCATGTTGGCAGGCTGGTCTGGAACTCCTGACCTCAGGTTATCCACCCATCTCAGCCTCCCAAAGTTCTGGGATTACAGACATGAGCCACCGTGCCTGGACTTTCTCCCCGAGCCCCTCCACAAAGTCTTACTCTGTCACCCAGGCTGGAGTGCAGTGGCACGGTCGTGGCTCCCTGCAAACTCCGTCTCTGGAGGGTTCAAACAATTCTCCTGCCTCAGCCTTTTGAGTAGCTGGGCCTGAGTAGCATGTGCCACCATGCCCAGCTAATTTTTGTAGTTTTAGTAGAGACAGGGTTTCACCATGTTGGCCAGGCTGGTCTCGAACTCCTGACCTCGTGATCTGCCCACCTTGGCCTTCCAAAGTGCTGGGATTACAGACGTGAGCCTAGTTTCTTCTTCAAGAGACAGTCTTGGGCCAGGCTGCCTGGCTAATTTTTATATATTTCGTAGAGACAGGGTTTTGCCATGTTGCCCAGGCTGGCTTCCATCTTCTGGGCTCAAGTATTCCTCTACCATGGCCTCCCAAAGTGCTGGGATTACTGGTGTGAGTCGTCAAACCTGGCCATGTTATTTTGAAACTCTTAATTCAAATTTAACTCTTTATTTCACTTGGAATTTTCTTTTTCTGTGTAGAAGTAGGTTCCACTCTACCTTTGCTTGAAGCTTGACAGTTTATTTTCTAATTTAGGGTGAAAAAATGCCATCTAACAAAGTATTCCATTATTTGGCTACAGTATTTCATTGCTATGCTTCCAGGATTTTCAAAGGTCAGTGAAAGCTCCTCCTGCCAGTTATCTTACTAAACTAGAAAGTATAGCCTTTACTTGTGGCGTAAACAGACTTAATCAGTAAGACCACCACTACTTGCTGAAGATAAGGAAATAAACTGTTAAGAGGGCCATTACTGCAGCCATAAGAATTAATTTTTTTGTAGTTTGAGTGTGCGCACCATTATTTGGTTACAGTGTTGCAATGGAGGTTTTTTGTTTTTGTTTTTGTTTTTGTTTTGAGACAGGATCTCACTCCATCAAGCAGGCTGGAGCCTCAGTACTCCTGGGCAAGTCTCCCACCCTAGCTTCCCAAAGTGTTAGGATTACTGGTGTGAGCCTGTAGTACTATATTGCTCCCTACAAATCTTCAGTGCTTTGTATATTTAGCAAATGTCTAAAAAAAGCGAATGTTTTGTTATTGGCTTGATGGACATTTATGGAATGGCTCAATTAGTGACATGATATTAACAGGTGTTTTGTTTCTTTCCCAATTTTTTATGTCTTTGGTTTTCCTTCATTTTACTTTTTTTTTTTGGTCTTGATCTGTTGACAGACTGGAGTGCAGTGGTGTGTTCTTGGCTCACTGTAACCTCCCAAATCCCTGGTGTAAGTAATTCTCCTGCCTCAGCCTCCCAAGTAGCTGGGATTACAGGAAAGTGCCACCATACCCAGCAAATTTTTGCATTTTTAGTAGAGATGGTGTTTCACCATGTTGGCCAGGATGGTCTCTATCTCCTGACCTTGTGATCCGCCTGCCTCGGCCTCCCAAAGTGCTGGGATTACAGGCATGAGCTACCTAGTGTGCCTGGCCTTACTTTTTTTTTTTTTTTTTTTTTTTTTTTTGGGTACAAAATTTTGCTCTTGTTACCCAGGCTGGAGTGCAATGGCATGATGTCGGCTCATGGCAGCCTTTGCCTCCCGGGTTCAAGTGGTTCTCCTGCCTCAGCCTCCTGAGTAGCTGAGATTACAGGCATGCGTCACCATGCCTGGCTAATTTTGTATTTTTAGTAGAGATGGGGTTTCTCCATGTTGGTCAGGCTGGTCTCAAACTCCTGACCTCAGGTGAGCCACCTGCCTTGGCCTCCCAAACTGCTGGGATTACAGGCACGAGCTATCACGTCTGGCCACTCTTTACTATATGTGTATTAGTATGAATTTTTAGTGTTTCATAAAATGATTTATGCTTCTCTTTTAGAATGATTATGGACTTGAAGCCAAAGAGCAAGATGCGCTAGTGGACTGATTGCTGACCAGGGGCTTGAGAGCTGGGTTCTGTTTTCCCTCCTCAAACTGACTTTGCAGCCACGGAGAGGTGAGTGCTATTTCCGTTTTTTCTGTCTTAAAAGTGGTAGTAATACCACCTTTCTGGAGTTGGAGGATTTGTTGGCTAGTTCTTGGGTATAGGGGATGCAGGATATCAGGTGATTGAGAGCATACAGGGTTTATAATCAGAGTCTTGGATTTGAAACTTGTTCCACGACATACTACCTGGGTGATAAGGAACAAATTACTTAACCTGTTTACTCCTTTAGTTGTCACTTGTGAGAGAATAATGCCACCAATCTCAAAGACTATTCTCAGAGTTAATGAGAATGTGTGTAAAATGTTAAGTACCATTCTGAACGTGTCCTTAGAAAGACTGCGGGAAATTATGGCTGCTGTTCTGCAGAAACCTTTGGAATGTATATTTTGACTATTGGCAGATTACCTGAAAAGAAAGTCCATGACCTGTGGCTACTTGTAATTTTGATGAGAAACACATGGAATCCTGTTCTTGGGGAGCCTGGTATCCTGGGTAAAAATTGTCTTAATTTGAGTTAGCCTAGCTGATTGCCCATTTTGCATCAGAGAGTGACAGTTATTATCAGTTTAGCCCATAATTTCTGCTATAAAATATAATGAACTTTTTTTTTTTTTTTTTTGAGACGGAGTCTTGCTAGGTCACCAGGCTAGAGTTGCAGTGGCAGAATCTCAGCTCACTGCAACCTCTCCCTCCAGGGTTCAAGTGATTCTTCCGCCTCAGCCTCCTGAGTAGCTGGGACCACAGGTGCATGCCACCATGCCCGGCTAATTTTTTTGTATTTTTAGTAGAGACGGAGTTTCACCGTGTTGGCCAGGTTGGTCTCGATCTCTTGACCTCGTGATCTGCGCACCTCAGGCTCCCAAAGTGCTGGGATTACAGACGTGAGCCTCCGCGCCTGGCCTATAATGGACATTATATGGAACTTGGAACAGGCCTCTTATAAATATTGGGATCTACTATACTTTGGAATCTTGTAAACAGCAAAGTGGGGTTCTGGTTGTAAAAATTACCTCTTCTCAGGGTACCAGAAAGCACATCTTTTTTATACTCTAGAAAAATTTGGAAATAATTTAACTGTACATGTGCAATGGCAAAAAGGAGTGAAGTGGAAATTACAAATGCCAGGATTAGATTAGCCTACATGAATGATTCATCAAATGACTTCTAAGATTTTTCTTACAAGCTCTGCCTGGAGCAAATAAAGAGAAGGAAAATAGGAATGAAAGTTCTGTTATTCTTCAAACCTTTATTTTCCAAATGGGCAACTTGTTATCCTGCTAGATGGGAAGGACAAGGTCTGTATGGTAGTATTCTGTCATTCCAGAAATAACTTGTGCCTTGCAAGTTCTTTTAGGAGTATTGACCCAGAGTGCATACTAATAAGTTGCTGAAAAATGAAACAACACTGGTTTAAGAAACTGTTGAGAAAGCTAACCTTTAAGAGTTTAGGGAATGGGTTTATAGGAGCACGTTCATCACTTTTAAGTGTTATGACTAGCTTAATTGCCCAGATCCCTGTTTCTCAAACTGGGATATGAATACCTTTAGGGTATCAGGTAGTATGATTCCTGGGTACTTGAAGTCACAAAATAAACATGACCCATCTTCTTGGAACTTCAATTATGCTCATTGAGGGGTTGGTGAATTAAGTAATTTAACTGGTAATTAAAGATTAAGTATTGGCTGGGTATGGTGGCTCACACCTGTAATCCCAGTACTTTGGGAGGCCAAGGTGGGTGATCATTTGAGGTCAGAAATTTGAGACCAACCTAGCCAACATGGTGAAACCTCATTGCTACTAAAAATACAAAAACTAGCCAGCTTGGTGGCGGTGCCTGTAATCCCAGCTACTTAGGAGACTGAGGCGGGAAAATCACTTGAACCTGGGAGGCAGAGGTTGCATTGAGCCAAGGTTGTGTCACTGCACTCCAGCTTGGGTGACAGAGCAAGACCCTGTCTCAAAAAATAATAATAATAAATATTAAATATTGTTATATTAAAAACAAATTCACATTTTTAGAGCAGAATGAAAACTGTATGACTAAGATAACACAGGTCTTCAACAAAATGAGGCATGAGTGCCTGAGGGTGGGGAAGTTCTCTTTGTATAGGTTCTATAGTAGATACATTTGAGAAGCAATACATTTGAGGTATATAGCAACTTTGCTATCCTGCTCCTTACTTTGTTTCTGTAGTATTTGTGTAGGGGAAAATCTCTTAAACCAGATTTTTTCTTTGCTTTCATACAACAACCACCATCAACACAAAAGAAAACTTAACGTTACCAGAGATGGAGTGGAGGGATTTTCCTCACACACCAAACAGTGGACACCCGCTAGGTGTCCTCCAATTCACTTCCAACACTATCTACCCAAGATGGTGTCAGATTCCACATATTTAGGGTTCAGTCCCATAAGACCATCCGTCCTTTCTACCAGTCGCAAATCTAGCCCTTCAGAGCTTCTAACCAACTGGCTTCAAGTTGAGGTTCCCACGACCTCTTTCTTGGGTTCCATTAATTTGCTAGAGCAGTTCACAGAAACACTTTTTTAGATCTGCCAGTTTGTTAAGAAGAATATTTTATTTATTTATTTTTGAAATACAATTGCACTGTTGCCCAGGCTGGAGTACAGTGGCTCTATCTTGGCTCACTGCAACCTCCACATCCGAGGTTCAAGAGATTCTCCTGCCTCAGCCTCTAGAGTAGCTGGGATTATAGTGCATACCACCATGCACAGCTAATTTTTGTTTTTTGAGATGAAGTCTTGCTCTGTCGCTCAGGCTGGAGTGATCTTAGCTCACTGCAAACTCCCCCACCTGGGTTAAAGCGATTCTCCTGCCTCAGCCTCCTAAGTAGCTGGGATTACAGGTACATGCCACCACACCCAGCTAATTTTTTGTATTTTTTTTTTTAGTAGAGACAGGGTTTCACCATGTTGGTCATGCTGGTCTAAAGCTCCTGACCTCATCTGACCTCCTCAGCCTCCCAAAGTGCTGAGATTACAGGTGTGAGCCACCGTGTCTGGCCAATTTTTGTATTTTTAGTAGAGACGGGGTTTCACCATGTTGGTTAGGCTGGTGTCAAACTCCTGACCTCGGCCAGGCGCTGTGGCTCACGTCTATAATCCTAGCACTTTCAGAGGCTGAGGTGGGCAGGTCACAAGGTCAGGAGTTCTAGACCAGGCTGGCCAACATGGTGAAGCCCTGTCTGTACTAAAAATGCAAAAATCAGCCAGGTGTGGTGGCAGGTGCCTGTAATCCCAGTTACTCGGGAGGCTGAGGTAGGAGAATTACTTGAACCTGGGAGATGGACGTTGCAGTGAGCTGAGATTGCGCAGCTGCACTCCAGCCTGGGCGACAGAGCGAGACTCTGTCTCAAAAAAAAAAACAACAAAAAACTCCTGACCTCAGATTATCTACCTTCTCAGCCTCCCAAAAGTGTTGGGATTTATAGGCGTGAGCCACCATGCCCAGCCACGAAGAATATTTTAAATGATCCAAATAGCCAGATGAAGAGATATGTAGGTTAAGGTCTGGGAGGGTGCAGAACCATCTGTCCCTGTGAGTTGGGGTGCACTACCTCCTGGCACATGGATACGCCACATACTTGGCTTTCCAGAAGCTCCTGAACCTAGCTCAGGTTTTTATGGAAGCTTCATCATGTCAGCATTCCTTCTCCCAGGGTATGGGATGGGACCCTTGAGGATCTTAAGACCCACAATCGGAAAGATGGGAGATTAGAGTGCTGCCTTAGGGCAGGTGATAAAAGGGCAGGAGAAAGTTGGAGAGATTCTTCTGTTTCCTGAGGCCTAACAATTTATGCCAATTTTGTTAATCCTCTCATTCCCCACCAGCTCTCTCTCAAAGTTTTAGGTTGTAATCAAAAGTCATGAAATGGTTAAATCCTAAGCTGGATCTTATGACTCCTCCAAGATAATTCTTTAAAAACATCTATTATTATTATTATTTTTTTTTTTTTTAGGACATTCTCAGCCTGTTGCCTAGGCTGGAGTGCAGTGGCGCATGATCTTGGCTCACTGCTACCTCCACCTCCTGGGTTCAAGCAATTCTGCCTCAGCCTCCCTGAGTAGCTGGGATTACAGGTGCCCACCACCACTCCTGGCTATTTTTTGTATTTTTAGTAGAGATGGGGTTTTGCCATGTTGGCCAGGCTGGTCTTGAACTCCTGACCTCGGGTGATCCACCCACATCGGCCTCCCAAAATGCTGGGATTACAGGCATGAGCCACTGTGCCTTGCCAAAAGCATCTATTCTTAACTGTGTTTTACAATTACTAAGTATTGTTATTAACGTATTGCTGTTAATGTAAGTGGCATCTAAGAATTACATTTTCTCCATATGTCCTTGTGGGTAGAGGAAAAAAAAAAATAATTACATTTTCTTTAGTGAGGCGTTGTGGTGCATGCTTGTAGTCCTAGCTATTCGGGAGGCTGAGACAGGAGGATCACCTGAGCTCAGGAGGTCGAGGTTGCAATGAACCATGGTCCCACCACTGCGTTGCAGCTTGGGTGACAGAGTAAGACCCTGTCTCAATAAACAAGTAATTAAGAATTATATTTTCTGAGGCTGGGCATGGTGGCTCATGCTTGTAATCCCAGCACTTTGGGAGGCCAAGGTAGGTAAATCACTTGAGGCCAGGAGTTCAAGACCTGCCTGGCTAACATGGCAAAACCCCATCTCTACTAAAAATATAAAAATTAACTGGTTATGGTGGCTCATGCCTGTGATCCCAGCTACTCAGGTGGCTGAGGCATGAGAATTGCTTGAATTGGGGAGGTGTAGGTTGCAGTGAGCCAAGATCACACTGCTTCATTCCAGCCTGGGTGACAGAGCAAAACTCTGTCTTTAAAAAAAAAAGAAAAGAAAAAATGCATTTTCTATATTGGTAGTGCCTGCTCTTTGGATACAGGTTTTGTTTTTGAAGTTAGTTGGTCCTGAATATACTGGTGTGACTTTCCTTTTTTTTTTTTTTTTTTAATTTTTTAAAAAAATTATTATTATTATTATTTTCTAAGATGGGGTTTCACCATGATGGCCAGGTTGGTCTTGAACTCCTGACCTCAGGTGATCCACCCACCTCGGCCTCCCAAAGTGCTAGGATTACAGGCGTGAGCCACCGCGCCCGGCCTGGTGTGACTTTCCATGAGATAATGTGAATTGGATCAACCCAGATGTGCCTGCAGTATTTATGAAACACTTGTGATGTGTTCATTCTATACTTGAACACATACCTTTCTACTCTGTGCCAGGTACTACACTAGGTACTAGGATTTCGAAGATGAATTAGAAAAGGAACCTTCTCCTGAGGTTCTTAGGTAGACTGTGGGGCAGGAGATCTGTACATAAGTGTCATTGGTGCTCTCATAAAAGTGTGTTGAGGGTGGGCTGGGCACAGTGGCTCATGCCTGTAATCCCAGCACTTTGGGAGGCCGAGGCAGCTGGATCACCTGAGGTTAGGATTTCGAGACCAGCCTGGCGAACATGGTGATACGCCATCTCTACTGAAAATACAAAAATTAGCTGGGTGTGGTGGTGGGCGCCTGTAATCCCAGCTACTCAGGAGGCTGAGGTGGGAGAATCACTTGAACCCGAGGGGGAGGTTCCAGTGTGCTAAAATTGTGCCATTGCACTCTAGCCTGAGGAAAAT
Organism: Ateles fusciceps; assembly: GCA_036589455.1. Lineage (NCBI taxonomy): Eukaryota > Metazoa > Chordata > Mammalia > Primates > Atelidae > Ateles > Ateles fusciceps. The sequence goes on along the minus strand of JAZHEH010003205.1, from coordinate 22,358,332 downwards.
TGCAAAACCCCTCCTAAAAAAAAAAAATGTGTTCAAGGTGTAGGGAGAGAGAGTTACAGGAGTTTGGGGAAAGATATTAGGAAAGGATTTCTGGAGAAGAGTCCCTGATCTGGGTATAAAAGGAAATGCAAAAGAGGCATAAATTTGATTTTAATCCCATTTGGGACACCAAGGCCTGGTCTTGCAGGTTAATAGCTATATGGCCTTGGGCACATCTATTGGGGTGACTTTCTTGGGCTTCCCTTTCCTCATTTGTAAAATGACATATCTACCTTGTTGGACTTAGGGAGGATGAATGAAGTATTGTTGGAGAGATGCTATGTATAACTGTAATGTAACTGTAATACAGAAAGGTAAAGCAGTAATTTTGGACTTCCACAGTAGTTGGTCATTGTATATGTTTTGCATTAAACTCAACTTCGATGACCACCAGATAATACAAAAGTTAATGAACTAAACTGAAGTACTGTAGCTGAGGAAAATGGGTTAGCTTTATCAGAAAATCTGTTGAGCAGTAGAGAAATGGGTAAGTCAACAGGGTCACATCCCATGTTGTAAGGAATATAAAACAACCCATTTAAAAAGATGAATGCAGCCTGGGCAACTTAGTGAGACCCTGTCTTTTAAATATATATATATATGTATATATATATGTGTGTATATATATATAGATATATGTATATATATATAAAATTTAGCCAGGCATGGTGGTGCACACCTGTAGTCTCAGCTACTTGGGAGGCTGAGATGGGAGGGTCACCTGAGCCCAGGAGGTTGAGGCTGTATGCATTCCAGCCTGGATGACAAGAGTGAGAGCCTATCTTAAAAAAAAAAAAAAAAAAAAGAAAGAAAGGCTGTTAACCAGCAAATGCTTATGAGAGAGGTGTTTTGTTTAGTTTTGCTTTTGAGACTGAGTCTTGCTCTGTTGCCAAGCTGGAGTGCAGTGGCGCAATCTCAGCTCACTGCAACCTTCACCTCCCAGGTTCAAGCGATTCTCCTGCCTCAGACTCCCAAGTAGCTGGGTCTACAGGCATGGGTTTCACCATATTAGCCAGGATGGTCTCGATCTCCTGACCTTGTGATCCACCCGCCTTGGCCTCCCAAAGTGCTGGGATTACAGGCGTGAGCCACTGTGCCTGACTACCCCCCCCCCCCCCCTCTTTTTTTTTTTGGAGATGGAGTCTTGCTCTGTCACCCAGGCTGGAGTGCAGTGGCACGATCTTGGCTCACTGCAACCTCAACCTCCCGGGTTCAAGTGATTCTCCTGTTTCAGCCTCCTGAGTAGCTGGGATTACATGCATGCACCACCAGGCCCAGCTAATTTTTGTATCTTTAGTAAAGACTCGGTTTCGCCATGTTGGTCAGGATGGTCTCGAACTCCTAACCTTGTGTTCTGCCTGCCTCGGCCTACCAAAGTGTGTTGCATAATTTTTAAGGGAAAAGGGAATTCAGTACAGTAGGAAGTAGCACTTAAGTTTTCTGATAAAAATAATGAAATGTTAAAAGGTGTTTTTGCCTAGTTTACTTGGCAGTAATGTCTAGACTTCTTGAGTAGAATCGAGAGGCCCGCTAGAACAGTTACAGAAGTGCAGCCAGGAGAGAGTAAGGCAGGAAGAAGCTGCTGCATCTGCTCAAGTGTTAGAGGGGATTGATGTTGCAGAGGCAATTCTTGTAGTGTTCCTCACTTAAATTTGGTCTTAAACTTTTTTTAAAAATATTACCCAAGTAAGGTTTAGTTTCGTTCTTTGGAAGAGTCTAATAAATTGTAGAATTACATTAGAACCTAAAGAATCCTTTAACTTTGTTTCCCTAGAGCTGAAGACTATTAATAGTCTGGTGCGCTTTGTGTTTTTATTAATAGGCATGTACATCTAACACAACTTTTTAAACAAAATATAAGTGTGCTGTGCAAATTTTCTGTAACTATCACATTTAATGTAAGCACATGAGGGGGGAAATACTGCAACAATATAAAATGTTAAAATGAAAATTAATTCTCAGTCCCGCCTCTGATCCCTCATTTTTCTTTCTCAGAGGCAATAAATACCAATTTTTCATATATTCATCCAGAGAAAATTCTGCATGTATAAATATATGAGTTTATTTATTTATTTTTGGAGATGGAGTCTTGCTCTGTCACCTAGGCTAGCATATAGTGGCACGATCTCAGCTCACTGCATCCTGCAACCTCTGCCTCCTGGGTTGAGCAATTCTCCTGTCTCGGCCTCCTGAGTAGCTGGGATTATAGGCACTTGCCACCATGTCTGGCTAATATTTGTATTTTCGGTAAAGACAGGGTTTTGCCATGTTGGCCAGGCTGGTCTTGAACTCCTGACCTCGTGATCTGCCCGCCTCAGCCTCCCAAAGTGCTGGGATTACAGGCGTGAGCCGCCGCACCTGGCCTTGATAGCCTTCTTACATACACATCTTTGGGCTCAGATAATAGTGTAAATATAGAATAAGTGCAGAGAAGTTGAATTGCTTGTATATTTCTGGAAGAGGGAATGGCATGTGTAAAAGCCCAGAGGCAGGAAAGGAAAGACCTAGAATGTTCTGGCTACTGAAGGCAGTTCGGTGTGATCAGAGGAGAATGTATCAGGCTGGATGCAGATCTGCGGATAGGGCCCTGAAGCACATGGTAGGCCATGTGAAAGAGTTTGGACTTTAAGAGTTTTCAGCATGGTGGTTTCAGAAGGGAAGTCTTCTTGTTGGTAATGGATTTATATTTTAGAAACCCGTGGCCGCTGTGTGAAAAATGGTGGATAATGGAGCAAGAGTTCCCCCAGGAAAACTGGTTAGAAGGCCATTCCGTTGGTCCAAGCAAGATGTAATGCTATCCTGACTTAAGGAGGGATAACTGGGATTGCTGTTTGTGTAGTTTGTTAAATTATAATTATTATTTTAAATTAATTAAGTTAAAGACAGGGTCTTGCTCTGTTGCCCAGGCTAGAGTGCTGTGGTGTGATCATAGGTAACTATAACCTTGAACTCCTGGGCTTAAGTGATCCTCCGGCACCATGCTTCTGAGTAGCTAGGACTGTAGGTGTATATCACTATGCCCAGCTAATTTTTGTGTAAAGACGGGGTCTTATTGTGTTGCCTAGGATGGCCTTGAACTCCTGGCCTCAAGCAGTCCCCACTCCCAGGCCATCCAAGGTGTTGGGATTACAGATGTGAGCCACCACACCCATCTTAGTTTTTTTATTATTTATGTTTAATTAAGTTGGAATCCTATTCTGCATCATCCTTTGTAACCTTTCTGTGTGCTATGAACATTTTTCCTGTTAGATATCTTTTGTTTGTTTGAGACAGTCTCGCTCTATCACTCATGCTAGAGTGGTGTTGTATCTAGATTCAGTGCTACCTCTGCCTCTTGGATTTAAGTGATTCTTGTGCTTTAGCCTCCTGAGTATCTGGGATTACAGATGTGCTCCACCACCGGGCGCAGCTAATTTTTTTTCTACACGTTTTTCACACACTGAACTTAAATCTCCTATTTCTTTTTCCTTTTTTTTTTTTTTTTTGAGACAAGAGTCTTGCTTTGTTGCCCTGTCGGGAGTACGGTGGCTCAATCTCGGCTCACTGCAACCTCCGCCTCCTGGGTTCCAGTGATTCCCCTGCCTCAGCCTCTGGATTACAGGCGCACACCACCATACCTGGCTAATTTTGTATTTTTAGTAGAGACGGGATTTCACCATGTTGGCCAGGCTGGTCTCAAACTCTTGACAGGTGACCCACCCACCTCGGCCTCCCAAAGTGCTGGGATTACAGATGTGAGCCACGGCACCTGGCACTAACTTGTGTATTTTTAGTAGAGACAGGGTTTTGCCATGTTTATCGGGCTGGTTTTGAACTCCTGACCTCGGTTCACCCGCCTGCCTCAGCTTCCCAAAGTGTTAGGGTTACAGGCATGAGGCAACACACCCAGCCTCTGTTATATACCTTATGTTACTTCAAATTAGTAGGAACTTTGTTGTTGGATGTTAAGTGCCATGTGTGCGTGCCTTAGTTTTCTGAACTGTTTCTTTGGGGGACAGCAGTCCCTTGTTTGCCCTAACCTTTTGCCTGTAATACGTTGTTTCTACTTATCCCTCATTAATTGAATTATTTCTAAAACATGAGCATTGGCCAGGCATGGTGGCTCATGCCTGTAATCACAGCACTTTTGGAAGACCAAGGCGAACAGATCGCTTCAATTCAGGAGTTAAAGACCAGCTTGGGCAACATGTTGAAACCCCGTCTCTACTAAAAATTACAAAAACTAGCTGGGTGTGGTGGTGGGTGCCTGTAATCCTAGCTACTTGGGAGGCTCAGGCACAAGAATCGGTTGAACCCGGGAGCCAGAGGTTGCAGTGAACTGAGATCGCACCACTACTCTGGCGTGGGCAACAGAGTGAAACTCTGTCTCAAAAAAATAAATAAAATATCAGCATTGACTGAGAGCCAAGTTTATTGTAAATTTGAGTGCATAGATTTTCAGATTTTTTTTTCTTAATATGCTCGGAAACTTTCTTTAGGCCTGTTCTTATTTTCTCAGTAGTAGATATTTGCTGGTTTAATGACTTAACGGATAGGAGTTACGTGGCAGTCTGTCTTAGCTAATGGCTATGTAGATTATCCTATCAAGTATATAACTATAAATGCTCTACACATTTTTCACACACTGAACTTAAATCTCCTATTTCTTTTTCCTTTTTTTTTTTTTTTTGAGACAAGAGTCTCACTCTGTTGCACAGGCTGGAGTGCAGTGGCGGGATCTCAGCTCATTGCAACCTCTGCCTCCCGGGTTCAAGCTGTTCTTCTGCCTCAGCCTCCCAAGTAGCTGGGGTTACAGGCACCCGCCACCACACCCAGCTAATTTTTTTGTATTTTTAGTAGAGACAGAGTTTCACCATGTTGGCCATGCTGGTCTCTAACTCCTGACCTCAAGTGATCCTCCCACCTTGGCCTTTCAGAGTGCTAGGATTACAGGCATGAGTCACTGCGTCCAGCCTATTTCTTATTTTGAAAGAAGTAGATGATACACATTATCTTCCCCAACAAGGAAGGAGGAAATAAGAGTCCTAAAATGTCTTAGGTTGGTGAGAGCTTTTGAAGAAAAGAGCATATATCTGGCTGGGGAGGGTGGCTTATGCCTGTAATCCCAACACTTTGGGAGGCCAAGGCAGGTGGATTACCCGAGGTCAGGAGTTTGAGACCAGCCTGGCTAACATGGTGAAACCCTGTCTTTACTGAAAATACAAAAATTAGCCAGGCGTGGTAGAGCATGCCTGTAATTCCAGCTACTTGGGAGGCTGAGACAGGAGAATTGCTTGAACCTGAGAGGTGGAAGTTGCAGTGAGCCAAAGAATGTGCCGCTGCACTCCAGCCTGGGCGACAGAGCGAGACTGTGTCTCCAAAAAAAAAAAAGTCTGCCTTTGGCCCGTCACAGTAGTTCATATCTATAATCCCAGCACTTTGGGAGGCGAAGTCTGGCAGATCACCTGAGGTCAGGAGTTTGAGACCAGCCTGACCAACATGGCGAAACCCCGTCTCTACTAAAAATAAAAAAATTAGCCGGGTGTGGTGGTAGGCACCTGTAATCCCAGCTACTTGGGAGGCTGAGGCAGGAGAATTGCTTGAACTAGGGAGGCAGAGGTTGCAGTGATCCAAGATCGTGCCATTGCACTCCAGCCTTGATGACAGGAGCAAAACGCCGTCTCAAAAAAAAAAAGAAGAAAAAAGTCTGCTTTTTTTTTTTTAACTGCAAAGTGGTGATACTGGTTCCTTTCTTACCTGTAAGGATTACTCAAATTGATAACCTACAAAAATGTAGGATGTTAAAGCCAAAAGAAAATTTAAGTCATCCATCAATCCCTTCATTTTACAGATAAGAAAACTAAGAAGAGGCAGAGTGATTCATCTAAGGTCATGAATGTAGGACAAGTGCTTTATGTCTTTTTGTTCTTCCTGCAGACTGGCTCTGAATAGTCTTTGGGTTTTTTAGAATTTCCTGCTTCATTTGGTTGTGTAGCTAATTATTTTACACATTCACTTTTTGAATGTCTTTTGACAGAAAAACATGCATCAGTGTGTATCTCTAGAAAATGTAGAGGCTGTATGTTACCGCTTTTGGTTGTAGTGTACATGTTTTCAGTCTGTATTTTTCAGACAACAAGAACAGTCATATTACTAACTTTAAAAAAGTTTGTCCATGTGTGCAAAAATGCATTACTAGGCTCTGGTGATAATATTAAAGCTAAGTATCTGATAAGATTTTGAGCTTGTCTGGGCATGGTGGCTCACGCCTGTAATCTCAGCACTTTGGGAGGCTGAAGCAGGATCACCTGATGTTGGGAATTCCAAGGCCAACCTGACCAACATGGAGAAACCCCATACTAAAAATACAAAAAAATTAGCTGGACATGGTGGCACATGCCTGTAGTCCCAGCTACTTGGGAGGCTGAGGCAGGAGAATTGCTTGAACCCGGGAGGCGGAGGTTGTGTTGAGCCAAGATAGCACCACTGTACTCCAGCCTGGGCAACAAGAACAAAACTCCATCTCAAAAAAAAAAAAAAAAAAAAAAATGGCGACTGCCTGGGAGGACCCTGTGCAGCTGCCTTGAAAAAAAAAAAGAAAATTTTGAGCTTATTCATCTTAACCCAGGACACTTCAGAATCCTTCAGTAATCTTTGTGTGATAAGACAGAACATCCTTAGAGGTGATATTGATTAGCACTTCTGTTTTTTTTTCTTTTTTGCGACGGAGTCTTGCTCTTCTACCTTGTTGGAGTGCAGTGGTGTGATCTCAACTCACTGCAACCTTGCCTCCTGGATTCAAGCGATTCTCCTGCCTCAGCCTCCTAAGTAGCTGAGACTACAGGCGCGTGCCACCACACCCAGCTAATTTTTTGTATTTTTAGTAGAGACAGGGTTTCACTCTGTTAGCCAGGATGGTCTCGATCTCCTGATCTTGTGATCCGCCTGCCTCGGCCTCCCAAGTGCTGGGATTACAGGCTTGAGCCACTGCATGTGGCCATTTCTTGTGTTTTATCTCTTATACCTTTCTTCTCCTATTTAAATATTTTTAAGTGTATGTTGAGAGTATTAAATAATAGTGACTCTTGGTTTGTAATTTTTTTTTTCTGTCCCCCTGTGTAACAACATATTTGCTTCTTCCTCTTTCCTTATTGTATCTTTTGGGTATATATGAATATATATACCCCATGCAATTTCTTGGTTATGGTATTGCCTGCATGTTTTTGTTTCCTATACATATTTGTTTCAGTGTTTCTAAGAAGTAACCAAGTTGACAAATTACTTATTTTAATAATTTTAGTTCAAAGTAGCATTTTGAGGCTGGGCAGGGTGGCTCATGCCTGTAATTCCAGCACTTTGGGAGGCCAGGCAGGTGGATCACTTGAGGCCAGGAGTTTGAGAACAGTCTGGCCAACATAGCAAAATCCCATCTCTACCAAAAATACAAAAACTTAGCTGGGCAAGGTGCCTGTAGTTCCTGCTCCTGGGGAGGCTGAGGCACAAGAATTACTTGAGGCCCTGGAAGGTGGAGTTTCCAGACTCTGTCTCAAAAAACAAACAAATGAGGCCGGGGACGGTGGCTCATGCCTGTAATTCCAGCACTTTGGGAGGCTGAGACAGGCAGAACATGAGGTCAGGAGATCAAGACCATCCTGGCTAACATGGTGAAACCCGTCTTTACTAAAAATGCAAAAAAGTAGTCAGGCTTGGTGGCACGTGCCTGTAGTCCCAGCCACTCGGAAGGCTGAGGCTGGAGAATTGCTTGAACCCCGGAGGCAGAGGTTGCAGTGAGCCAAGATCACGACACTGCACTCCAGCCTGGGCGGCAGAGTGAGACACTGTCTCAAAAAAAAAAAAAAAAAAAAGACCGGATGTAGCGGCTCACGCCTGTAATCCCAGCACTTTGGGAGGCCGAGGCAGGTGGATCACAAAGTCAGCAGATCGAGACTATCCTGGCTATGGTGAAACCCCATCTCTACTAAAATGCAAAAATATTAGCCAGGCATATTTATGTGTGCCTGTAGACCCAGCTACTCAGGAGGCTCAGGCAGGGGAATTGCTTGAACCTGGGAAACAGGTTGCAGTGAGCTGGGATTATGCCTCTGCACTCCAGCCTGGCAACAGAGCAAGATTCCATCTCAAGAAAAAAAGAAACAAAAAACAAAGTAACATTTTGTTTCTTTTGTTGTTTTAACTTCTACATGTGCTATGTCCTGTACATGTATATATCTTTTTTGTTTTTTCAGCCTCTTTTATTCGAAGTAGCTATTGAATAATGCTTTATTATACATATCTTATGCTGCTATACTCTTTTGTTGTTGTTTTGGGTTTGAGACAGGGTCTCACTCTCTGGTCCAGGCTGGAGTGCAGTAGCACAGTGTCAGCTCACTGCCAAGCAATCCTCCTGCCTCAGTCTCCTAAGTAGCTGGGACTACAGGCCTGCACCACCATCCTTGACTGATAGAGATGAGGTTTTGCCACATTGCTTAGGCTGGTCCTCATCTCTTGGGATTACAGGTGTGAGCCCCACTGTGCCTGGCTTTCTACTCACTAAGGATGTAATTTGGGGAAGGTAACTTTAAATTTTTTTTTTTTTTTTTGAGAAGGTAACTGTAAATTTTTTTTTTTTTTTTTTTTAAGCAGGGTCTCGCTCTCTTGCCCAGGCTGGCACAGTCACAGCTTGCTGCAGCCTCAAAATTCTGAGCACAAGCAATCCTCCTGCCTTGGCCTCCTGCAGTGCTGGGATGATAGGCATGAGTCACCCTGCCCAACCAATAATTTTCTTGGTTGTTGTTGAAGACATTCTGTTGCTATTTATTATTACCATGTTGCTATTTGGTACAAATGTGCATTGTTGTATTTAAACTGTTAGCTTCTGATTTAATGTTAACTTTATAGGAGAACCCTTTTACCAAATACAAATTGTCTTGGTTTTACTAAGTAGCCTTTGTGAGTGAGTCCTAGGTTATAGGCCAGTCCCCTAGTAGATTATGGGCCACGTGGCCACTGAGACACTGCAAAACCCTGACAGTTCAGGCGTAATGGTTCACACCCATAGTCCCAGCACTCTGGAAGTCGAGGCTGGAGGATCACTTGAGCCCAGGAGTTCCAGACAAGCTGGGCAACACAGTGAGACCCCCATCTCTACAGAGCAATTAAGATTTATTTTTAAAAAAATAATTTATAAAAGTAAAAACCATCACAGTTCACCCTGTCATGTATGCCCATTTCAGCAGGTTTTTTTCTTTTCTTTCCCTTCTTTCATGCCTAGTAGGAGCTTGTACTTACTACCTAGAGATTGTGTTAAATATTGGTTGTACCCACAATAGAAATGAAACTTTAAAACTTACTCTGCCAGGCACAGTGGCTCGTGCCTGTGATACCAGCACTTAGGGAGGCGGAGGCAGAGGCAGGAGGATAGCTTGAGCCCAGGAGTTCCAGACCTATCTGGGCAACATAGCAAGACCCCCGTTCTCCACAAAAAGGCGGGAAAAGACGAAACACTTACTCATTGAGTCATACATTCTATTATTGCTTACGTGATAATTACATTAGTAGTTTTGAAGTAGCCTTTGTAGATTTTTTTTTTTTTTTTTTAAGACGGAGTTTCACTCTTGTTGCCCAGGCTGGAGTGCAGTGGCACAATCTCAGGTCACTACAACCTCCACCTCCCAGGTTCAAGCAATTCCCCTGCCTCAGCCTCCCAAGTAGCTAGGATTACAGCTCGCCACCACACCCAGCTAATTTTTTACATTTTTAGTAGAGATGGTGTTTCCCCATGTTGGCCAGGCTGGTCTCAAACTCTTGACTTCAGGTGATCCACCTGCCTTGACCCCCCAAAAGTGCTGGCATCACAGTGCCCGGCCTGTAGATTTTTATCTAAGGAACAAACAAAAAATTATCACACTTGAAAACTATGGGTACTGAGTAGTTTGGATTTATGTAGACCTATATTTAGAGTAAATTACTGTTTGTCTGTAGGCATCACTTATAAACCATGGTCAACAGAGAATCTATATGAGAATCACCTGAGGACCTTTTGAAATAAGAATCTCTGGGATCAGTCTCTGTCTCATCTGTCCATCCATTCATCTATTTTTTTGAGGCAGAGTTTCACTCTGTTGCCCAAGCTAGAGTGCAGTGGTGCGATCACAGCTCACTGCAACCTCTGCCTCCTGGGCTCAAGCGATCCTCCCATCTCAAATCCCCAAGTAGCCGGGACTACTGGTGTATGCCACCACACCTAGCTAATTTTGTATTTTTGTGTAGAGATTGGGGTTTTGCCATGTTGTGGAGGCTGGTCTTGAACTCCTGGGCTCAAGTAATCCTCCCGCCGCCCCACCCTCCCAAAGTGCTGGGATTACAGACATGAGCCACTGTGCCCAACTGGGATCTTTTTTTTTTTTTTTAAGACCTAGTCTTGCTCCATCACCCAGGCTTGAGTGCAGTGGCATGGTCTCAGCTTACCGGCATCCTCTGCCTCCTGGGGTTCAAGCGATTCTCGTGCCTCAGCCTCCTGAGTATTTGGGATTTCAGGCGCCCACCACCCTGCCTGGGCAATTTTTTGCATTTTTAGTAGAGATGGGGTTTCACCATGTTGGCCAGGCTGGAGGTTCAGAAACCTTGTCTCTGCTAAAAATACAAAAAAATTAGCTGGGCATGGTGGCGTGTGCCTATAGTTCCAGCTACTCAGGAGGCAGAGGCAGGGGAGTCGCTTGAACTTGGGAGGCAGAGGTTGCAGTGAGCCGAGATCGCACCACTGCACTCCACCCTGGCAACAGAGCAAGACTCCAACAATTAATCAATCAATCAATAAAAAACATTAATTTGAGATGGCTTAGTACAGTTCTACTCAGTTACATTAAATTTCTTATGCACAAAATTGATCTAATTCCATACATAACTTTTTGTTATATACTGTTCACCTGTTCTGTATTTTGTCAGGCAAGGTTTATCTCATCCTTTAGTATCCAGCTTTAGCAATTCCTCTCCTTAAAGCCCTTCACCCACTGAAGTCATCCTTTATGCCAGGGTGGTAGGGAAGTATGTTAATCCTTGTTAAAGCACTCATCACACTATATAGCTCCCATTTGTTGTTCTTTTCCGTACCAGACAAGGAGCTCCCTAAGAACTGAACCCTGTGCAGAAGACAAAGCTTATCTGGGAGTCAACACTTTACCACAGTACTACTGATTGAAGGCTACCCCTAGTACTTGCACACAGTCTCCCCCCTCCCATCCCCCATCCCCCATCCCCCATCCCCCATCCCCCATCCCCCAGCCCCAAATGACACTTTGGCACCTAATACCCCATTTACGTCCATTAACTTGAAAAAGAGAGGGGTCACAGTGGCCCACACCTGTAATTCCAGCATTTCTGGAGGCTGAGGTGGGTGGATCACCTGCGGTCAGGAGTTCGAGACCAACGTGGCAAAACCCCATCTCTTCTGAAAATACAAAAATTAGCCTGGCATGATGGTGGGCGTCTGTAGTCCCAGCTACTGAGGAGGCTAAGGCAAGAGAATTGCTTGAACCTGGGAGGTGGACATTGCAGTTGACCCATGATAGCTCTGTTGCACTCCAGACTGAGCAACAAGAGTGAAACTCCCGTCTCAAAGAAAAAAAGGAAAAAAAACATTTAGAACTTTTTTTTAAGATAAGAGGAGTTCCTCTTTATAGTAGCATCAGCCACTTTTTGGTGAAAGAATTACTGTCTAGCCTTTGTTATTCTTTTTAGCAAAATAATTCCTTCCCCCTCCTCCCATACTAGTTTCACTGTTGCCATTGCAGATATTTTTTTATTATGTATTTCCTAGATTCAAAGCTTTAGTGGGTTTTCTTCAAGTAGCTGTTAGGATAATTGTTTTGTTTTGACCATACCGGTTAATGTTAACAAATGGGAGGGGGAGATTGTTAACAAAATACTGAAATGCTCATAGCTTTTTTTTTTTAAACGTATGAGAAACATTTTTATTTCTTTTTTAATTATTTACACACACACACACACACACACACACACACACACACGAGCGGCGTGGTGGTTCACGCCTGTAATCCCAGCTCTTTGGGAGGCTAAGGTGGGTTGATTACCTGAGGTCGGGAGTTCAAGCCCAGCCTGGCCAATATGGTGAAACCCTATCTCTACTAAAATTACAAATATTAGCTAGGTATGATGGTTGGTGCCTGTAACCCCAGCTGCTGGAGGCTGAGGCTGGAGAATTGCTTGGACCTAGGAGGTAGAGGTTGCAGAAAGATGAGATAATACCATTGCACTCCAGCCTGGGCAACAGAGCAAGACTCTGTCTCCAAAAAAAGCCTCAGTGGCTCACACCTGTAATCCCAGCACTTTGGGAGGCCAAGGCGGGTGGTGGATCATCTGAGTTTAGGAGTTCAAGACCAGCCTAGCCAACATGGTGAAACCCTCTCTCTACTAAAAGTACAAAAATCAGTTGGGTGTGGCGATGCACACCTGTGATCCCAGCCACTTGGGAGGCTGAGGCTGAGAATCACTTGAACCTGGAAGGCGGAGGTTGCAGTGAGCCAAGATTGGGCCACTGTGCTCCAGCCTGGGTGACAGAGTGAAACTCCCTGTCAAAAAATAAATTAAAAAAAATTAATGTCAGAGAAGAGAAGTGAGAGGTATACTTGTGATTAAATAGGTGAGTGCTGCATCATATAAAGGCTGCTTCCATTCCCAATCACTATGAAAGAAATGGTCACTATTATTTTTCTGCTTCTCAGCCAAGTTAACCACCCCATTCAGCCCCTCCCCTTTCTTCATTGTAGTCTCCAACTTTCCTGGTACTAGTTCACTGATACTTTGCTTTGATGTGTTTTAAGCTCTCAGATAAGATGATGGCGCATATGTTATCAAGAATAGCAGAGTAAAATGGTTAGTCTGTTTAACTTTTAAACCCAGCTTTTATTCTAAAACAGTTAATAACTTTTTTTTCTTTTTTCTTTTTTTTTTTAAATAAATTTATAAATAAAAAAAATTCTTTTTTTTTAAAGATGGGGTTTCACCCTGATGGCCAGGCTGGTCTTGAACTCCTGACCTCAGGTGATCCACCCACCTCAGCCTCCCAGAGTGCTAGGATTACAGGCGTGAGCCACTGCGCCCGGCTAGTTAATAACTTTTGTTCATTTGGCTGGTGTCCTGCATCTAGTAAAAGTTACTTAGCTTTTTCTTTCATTCTCAGGAAAAACTGATGACTTTTCTTTTCGAGACAGTCTTGCTCTGTAACCCAGACTGGAGTTCGGTGGTGTGATTATAGCTCACTGCAGCCTGGGCTCAGGCGATCCTCCCACCTCAGCTCCCCCAGCTGCAGCAGACGAAGGAGACCCAGGAGCCAGGTCAGGGACTGAGGGGACCGATGGTGGGGGACCCCAGGCCTGAGGATGATGTCGTGGTGGTTGTGATGGTTGTCCAGGTTACTGTCACTGGCATGGCAGTGGTCTTAGCAGAGGAACCCATGGAGAAAGATCTGGTGGTGGAGACAAGATCTCACTATGTTGTCCAGGCTGGTCTTGAACTCTTGGGCTCAAATGATTCTCTTGGCTCTGCTGCCCCAAGTGCTGGGATTATTGGTATAAGCCGGTGTGCCTGACCTGATTACTTATAATTGCTTTTTTCCCATTCCTTGTCCTAGTGTCGTTTAACATTCTCTATAGTCAGAATACCAGACTAAGCTTTTCAGTCAACATTTTTCTGATTTAAAGATGTATTGGCTGGACACAGTGGCCCACACCGTAATCCCAGGCCAAGGTGGGCAGATTACCTAAGTCAGGAGTTTGAGACCAGCCTGGCCAACATGGTGAAACTCTGTTTCTACTAAAATTACAAAAATTGACTGGGCGCAGTGGCTCATACCTGTAATTCCAGCACTTTGGGAGGCTGAGGCAGCAGATCACCTGAGGTCAGGAGTTCGAGACCAGCCTGGCAAACATGGCGATACCCCATTTCCACTAAAAATACAAAAAATTAGCCAGGTGTGGTGGTGGATGCCCGTAATCCCAGCTACTAAAGAGGCTGAGGCAGGAGAGTTGCTTGAACCTGGCAGGCAGAGGTTGCAGTGAGCTGAGATCGTGCCATTGCATTCCAGCTTGGGCAACAAGTGGAACTCCGTCTTAAAAAAAAAAAAAAATTTGAGCCGGGTGCGGTCACTCACGTCTGTGAGCCCAGCACTTTGGGAGGCTGAGGCGGGTGGATCACAGGGTCAAGAGATCGAGACCATCCTGGCCAACATGGTGAAACCCCGTCTCTACTAAAATACAAAAATGAGCTGGGCGTGGTGGTTTGTGCCTGTAGTCCCAGCTACTTGGGAGGTTGAGGCAGGATAATTGCTTGAACCTGGGAGGCAGAAGTTGCAGGGAACCGTGATCACACCACTGCACTCTAGCCTGGCGCCTAGCGACGGAGCAAGACTGTCTCAAAAAAAAAAAAAAAAAAAAAAATCAGCTGGTCATAATGGTGTATGCCGCAATCCTAGCTACTCAAGAGGCTGAGGCAGGAGAATTGCTTGACCCTGGGGGGCGGAGGTTGCAGTGGCCAGGATTGTGCCACTGCACTCCAGCCTGGGTGTCAGAGCGAGAGTCTGTCTAACAATAAATAAATAAATAAATAAATAAGTAAGTAAGTAAGTAAAGTAAGTAAGTAAGTAAAGTAAGTAAGTAAGTAAAGTAAGTAAGTAAGTAAGTATAAGGCCAGGTGGGATGGCTCATGTCCGTAATCTCAGCACTTTGGGAGGCTAAGCTGGTGGATTTCCAGAGGTCAGGAGTTCAAGACCAGCCTGGCCAACCTGGTGACACCCCGTTTCTACTAAAATACAAAAATTAGCTGGCATGGTGGCATGCGCCTGTAGTTTCACCTACTCAGGAGACTGAGACAGGAGAATTACCTGACCCAGGAGGCAAACGTTGTAGTGAGCCAAGATCACGCCACTGTACTCCAGCCTGGGTGACAGAGTGAGACTTATCTCAAAAACAACAACAAAAACAGATACATAGAGAGGCCGGTCATGGTGGGTCAACATTAGTAATCACAGCACTTTGGGAGGCTCAGGCGGGTGGATTACTTGAGCTCAGGAGTTTGAGACCACCCTGACCAATATGGTGAAACCCTGTCTCTACTAAAAATACAAAAATTAGCTGGGCATGGTGGTGCGCTTCTGTTGTCCCGGCTACTCGGGAGGCTAAGGCAGAAGAATCACTTGAACCCAGGAGGTGGAGGTTGCAGTGAGCCGAGATCTCACCACTGCATTTCAGCCTGGGTGACAAAGTGAAACTCCGTCTGGAGAAAAAAAATTATATAAGTGTATATATGTAAATATATATTATATATTTTATATAATATATATTATATATTTTATATATATAAAGAGAACTCTGCAAGGTATCTTTTCTCTTTTAAAATGTTTTATAATTTCAACTTTTAGATTTGGGGGGGTACATATGCAAATTTTTTGTGTGTACATGGGTATATTGTGTGATACTGCAGTTTGGGGGTACAGTTGTTCTCATCACCCAGATAAAGAGCATAGTACCCAGTAATTTGTTTTTCAGCCCTTACCCCGTTTTTCCCACCCCATCATAGTCTCCAAGGTCTATTGGTATGTTTATGTCCATGTGTACCCAATGTGTAGCTCCCACTTAATAAATTTATGAGAACATGCAGTAGTTGGTTTTCTGTTCCTTCCTTAAATCGCTTAGGATAATGACCTCCAGCTGCATCCATGTTGCTATAAAGGACATGATTTCATTCTTTTTTATGGCTGTGTGTTCCCTGCCTTCTTATGATGTCTGAGGGTTTGTATCGACCTCTGTTAGGCCATTTGTTAGGTGCCCTTTATGTTGACTTTCGGAATTGCTGTGGCTTATAAAAGTTCATGGGGTTTTAGAGCTGCTATTAATATTTCTCAGCAAGAGAATGCAGATAGACTTCTGATCTCCGTAGGAAATAAGCTGGGGTTTTTAGCAATTAGTTGCCCCTTGTAATGGAAAGTAAAGTAGTATATTAAACAGAAAGTTACTGGTTTAGTTATAAAATAGACTGCTAGAAATCGTTCTTTTCTACTGTCTTATTCTCAGTACACGTGGATTATTCTTAGTATAATAACCAGTCTTCTTAACTGACTCAACTCTGCAGTGGCAATTATAACAGGTTATTTTGGTTGTTTTCCTTTGAAAATTGTCTTGACGTATTTGCTATGTAATCATAATCATAGGTGATAAACTACTAAACCTTAATGTCTTCAAAAATTAATGTATTCACAGTTAGCTTCTATTTTTACATGGCAGGATTTTAAAAAACCTAACCTGTAATTGTGCCTTTGGGAATTTAAATTTTTCTCTATTTTCTTCATTATATTTATTATTCTCTGTTTTTCTCTATGGTGGTTCATGCCTGTAATCTCAGCACTTTGGGAGGCCAAGGTGGAAGGATCACTTGAGCTTAGGAGACCAGCCTAGGCAATATAATCAGATATCATCTCTGTAAAATAAAATTAGCCAAGTATGGTGGCACATGCCCGTAGTCTCAGCTACTTGGGAGGCTGAGGTGGGAGTATCACTTGAACCCAGGATGTCAAGGCTGCAGTGAGCCATGATTGTGCCACTGAACTCCAGTCTGAGTGACAGGGCAGACCTGTCTCAGAAAAAAAAAAAAAGTGTAGGAATTGACACAGGCTAGGTACAGTGGCTCATGCCTATATTCCCAGCACTTTGTGGGGGCTGAGGTGGGAGGATCTCTTGAGCCCGGGGGTTCAAGAAAAGCCTGGGCAACATAGTGAAACTTTGTCGTTACCCAAAAAAAAAAAAAAAAAAAAAGGTGATGCAAAGAACAATAAAGGTAAATTCATATAGTTAGGCTTTCACTTGGCATATAAGCAGTGTTTTGTTTTTCCATATTACTTTCCTGCTCTTGTCCTGTGCGGGAACTATTTATACCTGTTTCACCTGACAGTGACACTGATAATTCCCGTTTGTCTAACACTGTTTTGTATCCATTGCTATAGAGACTACAGAAATAAAAGGCATAGTTCCCGCCCTTGAAAAGCTAATATTGGGGGGGAAAAAACACATAGAACATTATGCTACAGTTAAAACTTTTGGTCAGTTTGCATTGGTCAAGGTTGAGATGGCTTTGATGTTGAAGGTGACCTGAGCTGGGAGGGGGACAAGACAGCAGATACTGGTATGGAAGATGCCTAGCAGAAAGTAGTCAAAGGTGAAGTTAGGTGGGTGGAAGGGAATGGGAACAAATTGTACAGAACTCTGGGAGCTAAGATGGAGAATTTGGACCTGATTCAGTAAGCATCAACAATCAGAATTTTTAGAATTTTTGAGCCTCATTTCTGGAAGGTTTTGTGTGGCATCAATATTCTAGACAGAACAAGACTGACCAGCCTGCAAAGCTGTTCTGTCTCTTCCTACCACCCTCCCCCATCCTTCCTTTGACTCACCCCAAACTCGTGGCTCGAAGCTGTTGTCCTACCTCAGCTTCCCAAGTAGCTGGAACTATAGGTACAAACCACCATGCCTGGCTTGTTCTGTTTCCTTTTTACTCTTTCTCCTTCATTCCTGGATTTAGTCAGTCACCACTTTCTGTCAGCTGATTGCTAACTTCATCCTATATTAATCTAATACTTTATCAGAGAAGTCATTTTTGTGGGGAAAATTTATCAAAGGTTTAGATAAGATTAGATTCTAGGAATCTAATTAGCAATCTAGGAAGCTGAAAAAGCATATATTGTTAACCTTGTTGAATGTCTTCTTGGCTGGCCTATAAGGATACAGCGGACTGCAGTTGGCTCATGCATATGTTGTTTGATTTGGTTTTTATGATAGCCTATGAAATGGGTACTGTTATTATCCTTATTTTATAGAAAAGAAAACTGTGAAGAGAAGGTAGTATATCTCGCCCCAGGTCACACTGCTAATTAGAAAAAACAGAATTGGGATGCACGTCTCTGACTCTTAACAGGGATTATATTCTGCCTCTCCTGCCTGTCCTCCCTTTTCAAATATAGAACAAACATTTTCTCCATATTAAGTATTATATTAAAGCACTATTTTTAATGTCTACATTATATTCCATTTTGTATATATATTGTCATTTACTTCCCCTGTGGTTGAAATTTTAGGTTGTTTATAATTATTCACTGTAATAATGTCTTTATAATCTGTGTTTGTATAATCTGGGCATAATGTGTAAAGTAGAATTACCAGATCACAATTTGAATATTTTTAAAGTTCTCAATTCACACTACCAATTACCTTCAGTAGAATTACACTAGTTTCACTGCACGAAGGCCAACATTGAGGAGTATTCTTTTTTTTGAGACAGAGTCTCGCACTGTCGCTTGGGTTGGAGTGCAGTGGCACAATCTCAGCTCACTGCAGCCTCCACCTCCTGGGTTCATGTGATTCTCCTACTTCAGCCTCCCAAGTAGCTGGGATTACAGGTGCACACCACCACACCTGGCTAATTTTTTGTATTTTTCGTAGAGACAAGGTTTCACTTTGTTGGCCAGGCTGATCTTGAACTCCTGACCTCATGATCTGCCCACCTCAGCCTCTCAAAGTGTTGGGATTACAGGCGTGAGCCACTGTGCCTGGCTTTTTTTTTTTTTTTTTTTTTTTTTTTTTTGAGACAGAGTCTCACTCTGTCTCCAGGCTGGAGTGCAGTGGCTTGATCTTGGCTTACTGCAACCTCCACCTCCCAGGTTCAAGGGATTCTCCTACCTCAGCCTCCCAAGTAGCTGGGATTACAGGCAACGGCACCATACCCAGCTAATTTTTATATTTTTAGTAAAGACGGGGTTTCAGCATATTGACCAGGCTGGTCATGAACTCCTGATCTCAAGTGATCCACTTCCTGGCTTCCCAGAGTGTTGGGATTACAGGTGTGAGCACTGTTCCTGGCCAATGCTTCTTTTTTTTTTTTTTTTTTTTTTTTCCGAGACAGTCTTGCTCTGTTGCCCAGGCTGGAGTGCAGTGGGAGTACAGTGGTGCAATCTTGGCTCACTGCAACCTCCACTTCCCAGGTTCAAGGAATTCTCTGCTTCAGCCTCCTGAGTAGCTGGGATTACAGGCCCCTGCCACCACACCTGGCTAATTTTTGTATTTTTAGTAGAGACAGGGTTTTACCATCTTGGTCAGGCTGGTCTTGAACTCCTGACCTCATGAGCCACCATGCCCATCCTGGCCAATGCTTGTTTATTTCATACAACATATATATTCCAAATGGATTAAAGATAACTCAGTTTTTTTCCAGATGGTTAACTGTTTTTCTGGTACCTTTTACTCAACAGTCTTCTTTTTCCTACTGATTTAAAAATACAACTTTTTATTTGCTAGAGTTTGTTTCTGGATTCTCTCTTCTGTTTAAATTGTCTGACTATGGTAGTAAGCAGTACCACATTATATGAATTACTGTGGCTTTATGGCTATAGATAATAGCATCCTTAGTGAGGTTTTTTAAAATGCCTCCTGGAGGAGTTTGGAGCTGGAGGGGAGGGGGTTGTTTTCTCTCCTCCTCTCCTCGCCTTTTTTTTTTTAAAGACCTTGTCTCACTTTATTGCCCAGGCCAGAGTGCAGAGGCCACTCACTGTAGCCTTAACCTCCTGGACTCAAGCGATCCTCTCACCTTAGTCTCCGAGGTAACTGGGACTACAGGCATCCACCACCACACCTGGCTAAATTTTAAAAGTTTTTGTGGAGGTGGTGTCCTACTGTGTTGCCCAGGCCTGGTCTCAGACTCCTGGGCTCAAGCAGTCCACCCTCCTCAGCCTTCCAAACTCCTGGCAATCAGGCACGCCACTGCACCTGGCCAGTGGAAGAGTTTTATAATCTTCAGATAGACCCTGTACATTTTCAGTTCATGTTACTCTTTTTCTGTGTTTTTTTATGTTTCTATATATTTTCCTATATTTCAGTAGTTTATTGAATAATGTATATACACTTTCAAGTTTGTAGCCCATCTTGGTCCAGAAAGAACTTGAAGAAATATTTAGAAAATACAGATAATAAATGATATAAATAAACTAGAAAATACAAATTATAATAGAACTGTATTACATGGTTTGAGAGGCAACAAATTAAGATGTGGCCAGCTTAAAAAAAAATAGCAGTATAATCCTGTTAACGTAGGCTTCACAATAAAAGAAAAAAAATCCCTTGAAGGAAAGCTTTTCCAAGTGTTTAACTCCCAATGCAATTTCTCCCACTTATCCTTTAGTGTAAGCTAAGGCATGATGCCAAAGTGAAACTCGGTAAAAGCAGTTTTGTAGGGGATCAGGCCATGTGGCCCAAGTATACCCAGCTTTCAGATGGTCTGGCACAATTCTGGGATAAAGCCTAGACTAGAATGCTGAATTCCACAGGGGACGTCAAGTCAGATAAGGACAGAAAGCCTCGGAGGATTTACCAGTTAAGGGCCATTGCTGGACTCAGAGCAGCTCCATAAAGTATTGGGGGAGCAGAAACCAAACTGGTGAGTGGAAGGTAAGAGACAGCAAGTGTGGAGTTGAGCATGGTAGGAAAAAGAGATGACAGGTACTAAATCGTGCAATAGGGTTGAGGGGGAGTTTTAAATGGGCAAGATTTAAGCAACATAGAGCTAGCTAAGAAGTGGCTGAAGCAAGAGAAGGAAGGGCTGATCGAGCATGCTCCCCAGAGATGCAGGCCCCTGGGGTCCCTGTGTTGCAGGCTAGGCCCTTGTCACACACTAACCAGTCAGCAAGGGCAGGGAAGCACTCAGATGCCAGTTTTCTTTCCTTTTAGCCCCTTATCCCTGATTGCCTGGATTGCTCTTCTTAGTCTGACGGAACCTCCTGTTCATCCTCTACAGAGAAGTTGACTGAATAACAAAATGTTGTTTATCTAAGCTTCACTTTTTCACCTAGATGGTAGAGAAACACAATAAGGACCTGGTCTTAGGAGCTCCGTTTTATGGTGATACCACAGTCCAGACAATTAACCCATCCACTTTACCAAGCTCATTTAGTTGGTTAGTGTGAATTGGGTATACTTGAGTTGAAGATGACAGCCAAACATTCATAGAGAGATCCTTTAGGCAGTGAAACTGAAATTGCACATATAGATTGGAAAGACCTTTGTGTACAAACAATGGAAGTTAAAAGGCTAGTGCAAGGGGTGGTGTGCTCAGGGAGGCTGATGAAAGAGTGCTCAGAGACGAAGGGAGCCAAGGGAGGAAAGAGGCTTATACAGGAAGAATATGAGTTCCATTTTGTCAGATGCCAGAGAAACTGAGATTGAGGATGAAGGAAAAGCCTTTGGGTTGGCTCTGGTGGTTCTTGATGGGGTGGTACCTGTGGGCCAAACAAAAGGACCACAGAGGGCTAAGGAGGGAGTTGAGTCCTTTTTAATAAGGACAGATAGGGCCGGGCACGGTGGATCACCAGATCAGGAGACCATCCTCACTAGCACAGTGAAACCCTGTCTTCACTAAAAATACAAAAAATTAGCTGGGCGTGATGGCACTCGCCTGTAGTCCCAGCTACTTGGAAGACTGAGGCAGGAGAATCGCTTGAAACTGGGAAGCAGAGGTTGCAGTGAGCCGAGATCGTGCCACTGCACTCCATCCTGGGCAACAGAGCGAGACTCCATCTCAAAATATATATATATATATGTGTATTTTAATTTATTTTATTTTTTGTGGACAGAGTCTCACTTACTCTGTTGCCCAGGCTGAGGAGTGCAATGGTGTGATCTCAGCTCACTGTAACCTCTGCATCCTGAGCTCAAATGATCCTCCTGCCCCATCCTCCCAAGTAGCTGGGACTACAGGCATGCACCACTATGCCTGTTTTTTGTAGAGATGGTATTTCACCATGTTGCCCAAGCTGGTCTCGAGCTCCTGCACTCAAGGAATCTGCCCACCTCAGTCTCCCAAAGTGCTGGGATTACAGGTGTGAGCCACCATCCCCAGCCTGGCTAATGTGTATGGTTTTAAAAATTTATTTGTAGAAATGTGGTCTCCCTATGTTGCCTGTGCTGGACTTGAACTCCCGGGCTCAGGTGGTTTACCTCAGCCTCTCAAAGTGCTGGGATTACAGGCATGAGCCATCACACCTAGTCGTAAGGACAGATTTTTAAGATAAGAGAGCAGGTCATGCGTGGTGGCTCATGCCTGTAGTCCCAGTACTTTGGGAGGACAAGGTGGGCAGATCACCTGAGGTCAGGAGTTTGAGACCAGCCTGGCTAACACAGTGAAACCCCGTCTCTACTAAAAATACAAAAATCAGCTGGATGTAGTGACGGGTGCCTGTAATCCCAGCCACTCAGGACCCTGAGGCAGGACAATCACTTGGACCCAGGAGGCAGAGGTTGCAGTGAGCCGAGATCGCACCATTGCATTCCAGCCTGGGCGACAGAGTAAGACACTGTCTCAAAAACAAATAAAAAAAGATAGGAGAGCAAAGCCATATATAGAAGTATATGTAAATTTCATGTATAATATGAGCACACACACACGCACACACACACATATATAATATATACCTTTAAATGAATAGCTGAGAAAACAGAATCAGAATGTTAGATAATTTTCTTAATCTGGTGGAAAAAACTGTGTCTTGGAAGTAAATGAAAACATCTTTGAGTGATATAAACTTATTTTTGATGGTATTGGTTCACAGAAAAAGATTTGACAAAACCTAGAAGGCATGGGCAACTCAAGCAAGGATAGAGCCAAAAAATATGTAGGAATTAGAGTGGGTTAGGTATGTTTTATGCTAAGAGGAACTGAGTATTTGAAAGCAGTAAAGAAAGGGAGGAGATAGATTGGAGCTGCTAGTGTTGCTAGTGTTGCCAGAGGCAGCTAGAAGCACAGTCCCCAGGGAGTGGGGAGAGTGACCTTGTGCAGCCTATTGGTTACTTATTGATTCAGAGGAGACTCCTCTGGAAGGTAAGTAAAGCAAGTTAAGTAAAAGGAGGGATCCACTGTTTGATGGGATGCACTGAGATTTTCAAGCAGTGTATTGAGAGGCTGATGGCTTGCTACTTTGTGTCTGATGTTTCTCTATAAAAATAGAAGCTATTGCTCTAAGACCAGAGTAGATAGATGCTGTTGTTTCATGGACCTTATGCCATGTGTGTATGTTTTGTTTTTTTTGTTTTTTTTTTTACAGTGAGACACTGCTCTTATCAGCTCAACCCCTTGGAAACACAATTGGTTTCAGTTTTTACTCTTTTGTGCCACTTCTTTTTCTACCTGGTTTATAATTCTGTGACCTCTTTTTGGTTGGACTTGGTTACTTGGAAGCAATTTTTAACATTTTAAGTTTTCAGATTCACACCAGAGACTAGATGGATTTTTTTTCCATCCTCTTCAGATTGTAGCATCAAATTATATGCTGCAAAATCTTGGAGACAACAAAAATTGTTTTCCCTCCGCCAGTTTTATTATTGAGGATATTTAAATAGTCTGGGATTACGTAGTGACTCTGGCAGGGTCACCACATTTGCATTCACAGCATGTGAATTTTTCGTTCTTTGATGCCTTTTTTGAGAATGTCATTCTGAAGCAAATTGGGATTTTTCTCTGTTCCCTAACTCCAGACATTTGGATTATCATTCCCTTTGCAGGGATACTAACTTTTGGGACTTTTTAGGGACTGAAAAACTTCTCTTAAAAATTTTTTTTAGTTGTGTAGTTTTGAGTGACTAAGAAAAAAAATTCTTAATGGGGAAACAGTAATAGTATAATGTTAAATTGCAAAATCTAATTCTGTGGGTCAAAGGTGGGACCTGACATTCTGTGTTTCTAAGAAGCTCCAAGGTTATGCCAGTGTTGCTGGTCCTCAGACCATACTTTGAGTAATAAAAGTACAAAACTCTGTTGGTCCAGTACAGAAGCCCCTGGCCACATGTTGCTGTTGAGAATTTAGAGTGTAACTCGTTCAAATTAAGCTATGCTGTAAATGTAAAATATTCCTGGGCACAATGACACATAACTGTAATCCCAGCACTTTGGGAGTCCACAATGGAACAGTTGCTTGAGGCTGGGAGTTCAAGACCAATCTGGGCAACATAGTGAGACCTCACCTCTGCAAAAAAAAATTACAAAATAAAAAAATTAAAGGTCAGGCACGGTGGCTCATGCCTGTAATCCCAGCACTTTGGGAGGCTGAGGCAGGCACATCACTTGAGCCCAAGAGTTCGAGACCAGTCTGGGCAACATGGTGAGACCCCACCTCTGATAAAAATCCAAAGAAAATTAACTTGTTGCTTTGGCATGAACCTGTAGTCCCAGCTACTCGGGAGGCTGAAGTGGGAAAATCACCTGAGCCCAGGAAGTCAAGGCTGCAATGAGCCATGACCATTCTACTGCACTCCAGCCTGGGCAACAAATGAAACCCCGCCCCCAAAAAATTAGTTGAGCATGGTAGCATGCACCTGTAGTCCTAGCTACTTGGGAAACTGAGGTGGAAGGATCACTGGAGCCCAGGAGTTAGAGGTTACAGTGAGCTGTGATCATGCCACTGCACTCCAATCTGGGCAACAGAGCAAGTCTGTATCTCAAATATAACAATAATTTTTTAAATTGATTAAACCTTGAAATGATATTTTGGACATACTGGGCTAAGTAAAATAAATTACTAAAATTCATTTCACCTGGTTTTGTTTTTTTTTTACTTTTTAATATGAAATTTTTTTACTTAAAATTGGTGGCTTGTTTGTGGCTTGCATTGTATTTCTATTGAACAGTGCCAGTATAGAGAATTTTTATCCTAAAAATAATCTGAACAGTACGAGTATATAAAATTAATTGTAGTTAGGAGATTATGCTTAGTCTTTCACAATCAGAAGTATCAATGAGATAATAAAAATGCTAGCACTTAGACATTTTTAATTTTTAGGCAAGTTATAAAGCATTCTACAGATGTTCTTTAATCCTCACATTCTGCAGTAACATTTTGTTACATTTGTCCCCATTGTCATGGAACAGCATAGTAAGAGGCCTTTGCATTGGATGTTGTAGTATTTTTCTCTTGGTTGTTAAGAACAAGGGACTAATGAAAGAAGGTAATGGCAGAATAAACCAAACTGGCAACCCAACAACCTCAGGAGTTTTCCATGAGCCTTGTTTTTGTTCCAGACAGATGGTGGGGTTTGCTGAATCAGTCCAGAAATGTACGTTGCTTCAAGCCTGGCTTTTGCCCTCAAAGAGCTTTCACACCCAACTGGGAAAATAGATCATTTTGAGTTTTTTTTTTTTTTTTGGAGATAGAGTCTTGCTCTGTCGCCCAGACTGGAGTGTAGTGGCACGACCTTGACTCACTGCGACCTCCACCTCCCCGGTTCAAGCAATTCTCCTGCCTCTGCCTCCCGAGTACCTGGGACTACAGGTGTGAGCCACTTGCCCAGCTAATTTTTGTATTTTTAGTAGAAACGGGGTTTCACCATGTTGGCCAGGATGGTCTCGAGCTCTTGACCTCGTGATCCGCCTGCCTCGGCCTCCCAAAGTGTTGGAATGACAGGCGTGAGCCACTGCACCCAGCCCATTTTGAGAAAATTCTAAGTGCTAAACTCCGTCCTTATTTTATCAGAAACACATTCGGAGCAAAGTAATGGCCACAAGAACCTCAGAAACCTTTGTTGTGCCAAGGATAACCTGGTGCTGAGAGGAGTGGATTAGACGTAAAGTACAGAGTAAAAACAGGGAGATGACGGTGGGACCTGTATCCAGATAAAAAGACAGACAAATTTACTGAAGGGGAAAGTGCTAGAGGGCAAGACATAAATCCGAATAGGTTATCATAGGGTCAGGTACCGAGGGGCCTTGTGAGCCAAAAGCGGGTGGTAAGTGCAGCATACATTTTTTGCAAAACACCCTTTTTGAGGAAATTAAGTCCTGTTCTTTGTGAAATGAGTGAATCTTTACTTCTCTGTCCAGAAAGCATAAGTGGTTTTCCATTGCCAGCATCTGAGGTATAGTCTTTGTATTTTATTCAAGACTGTCCAAACTGGGGGCAACCAGCACATCTTTTCTTGTTTTACTACACTCTCCTCTGTCCTGTGCTTTAAGCCAGTTCTTTTTCTTACTCATAATTAATTCCCACATGTATTTATTCTACCCAAAAATCCAAACCCTTTCCCTACAGAATATACCCCTCTGCCCCCATACTGCCAAACTCCGCCTTTAAATGTCCTGTTCATGTTTCAGGGTTCCATTCAAATTCCACATTTATGAAGCATTTTTCTATCACACCTGGTTATGTTATCCTTCTCCAAACCTACCTAATTTTACCTTCAACCATTGTACTGCCTGTTTGTCCTTTATGTTAGACGGTAACTCTTATAATGTAGGACCAGGCCTTGCCCATCTCTCTGTAGTTCTTATACTGCCTCTTAGGTGGTCCTGGCATAAGGAGTCTTCTCTGACTGCTAACATGAGTACAATGTTAAGATGTCTGGACAGAACTGGAGAAGAGTGTCTCTAATAGAAGTAGCAAAAGCTTTGTTTGAGCTGTATTCTTGGCCAAAAATACAAACCCCCCCCCTTTTTTTTTTTTTTGGAGACACAGTTTCACTCTGTCACCCAGGCTGCAGGCTGGAGTGCAGTGGCACTCCTGGCTCACCGTAATCTCTGACTCCCTGGTTCAAGCGAGTCTCATGCCTCAGCCTTCCAAGTAGCTGGGATTACAAGCACACTCCACCACACCCAGCTATAAATTTTATTATTATTATTATTATTATTATTATTTTTTGATACAGAGGCTTGCTCTGCTGCCCTGGTTGGAGGAAATATAGTGGCCTGATCTTGATTCACTGCAACTTCCACTTCCCAGGTTCAAGCAGTTCTTCTGCCTCAGCCTCCCGAGTAGCTAGGATTACAGGCATGTGCCACCACACCTGGCTAATTTTTGTATTTTTAGTAGAAACAGGGTTTTGCCATGTTAGCCAGGCTTGTCTTGCTCTCCTGATTTCAAGTGATTCCACCTGCCTCAGCCTCACAAAATGCTGAGATTATAGGTGTGAGCCACTGCACCTGGCCTAAATTTTAATTTTGAAGTGACCTAAGTTTGTATGCACTTGTGGGTTTTGTTAGATCAGTTTATTGCCTTGAAGTAGATGATTGTTCACAAATATTTTACTGTTTTTTTTTTTTTTTTTTAAAGATGAAGTCTTACTCTGTCACCCTGGCTGCAGTGCAGTGGCACGATCTTGGCTCACTGCAACCTCCACCTCCCCAGTTCAAGTAATTCTGCCTCAGCCTCCCAAGTAGCTGGGATTTACAGGCATGTGCTATCACACTGGCTAATTTTTGTATTTTTATCTTCATTTACTTACTTATTTAGAGATGAAGTCTTGCTCTGTAGCCCAGGCTGGGGTGCACTGGCTGGGATTACAGGCGACCGTCACCGTGCCGGGCTAACTTTCTGTTTTTTAGTAGAAATGGGGTTTCACCATGTTGGCCAGGCTGGTCTCGAACTTTTGACCTCAAGTGATCCACCATCATCAGCCTCCCAAAGTGCTGGGATTACAGGCATGAGCCACTACGCTGCCTGGCCTGACCTATTTTACTCTTTTTTTTTTTTTTCTTTTTTTTTTTTTTAAGAGGTGGGGTTTTACCATGTTGGCCAGGATGATCTCCAACTCCTGACCTCAGGTGATGCACTCACTTTGGCCTCCCAAAGTGCTGGGATTATGGGCGTGAGCAACCATGCCCGGCCCTTATTTTGCTCTTATTTAGGTAATGTCATTCGCAAGATTTTTGTTTGTTTTTGCTTTTTGGTGTTTGTTTTTGAGACAGAGTCTCACTCTGTTGCTCAGGCTGGAGTGCACAGGCATGTTCTCAGCTTACTATGACTTCTACCTCCAGGGTTCAAGTTATTCTCATGCTTCAGCCTCTGAAGTAGCTGGGATTACAGGTGTGTGCCACCATGCCTGGCTAATTTTTCTATTTTTAAGTAGAGATGGGGTTTCGCCATGTAAGCCAGGCTTGTCTTGAACTCCTGGCCTCAACTGATCCACCAGCCTTGGCCTCCCGAAGTGCTGGGATTACAGGCATGAGCTGCTGTGCCTGGCCCATTCACAAGATTTAAGAGCCAAAAACTATGAATTGGCTGATTTGTTTTCTGTTTTCTATTGTATATTCAAATTGGTTGGCGTTTATTGAGTACTTACCAACCTGGGCACGGTGCAAAAGAGTAAAAACCACTGGTTAGATGTGGTTCTTATCCTCAGGAAATTCATGATCTCATTGGGGGGCTGTGGGGGAGAGATACCAAGTTGATGCTATGACATGGGGCAGTTTTGTGTGGTGTCTACAGGCAGGGCCATTGCAGTCTAAATCTATTTGGCTTCAAAAAACTTTGACAGAGAGGGGAAAATGAGGAACTGCTACTCGGTGGGTATAAAGTTCCAGTTATGCAAGATGAGTAAGTTCTAGAGATCTGCTACACAACATAGTTCCTATATTAATCATATGGTATTGTGCACTTTGAATTATGTTGAGGATGGATCTCACGATAAATGTTCTTATCACCAAAAACAAAAATACAAGGAAATTTTGGAGGTATGTTTAGTACTTTGTCGTAATAGTATCACAGATACATGCGTATGTCCAAATTCATCAAAATGTATACATTAAATACATGTAAGCTTTTAGTATGTCAATTATACCTTAATAAAGCTTTTTTTTTTTTTTTTTTTTTTTGAGATGGAGTTTTGCTCTTGTTGCCCAGGCTGCAGTGCAATAGCTTGATCTCGGCTCACCACAACCTCCACCTCCTGGGTTCAAGCAATTCTTCTGCCTCAGCCTCCCAAGTAGCTGGGATTACAAGCATGCGCCACCATGCCTAGCTAATTTTGTATTTTTAGTAGAAAGGGGGTTTTCCATGTTGGTCAGGCTGGTCTCAAACTCCCGACCTTAGGTGATCCATCTGCCTCGGCCTCCCAAAGTGCTGGGATTACAGGCGTGAGCCACTGCCTGTCTGCCTTAATAAAGCTTTTATAAAACATTGGCAGAGCCAGGCACAGTGGCTCACACGTGTAATCCCAGCACTTTGGAAGGCCTAGGTGGAAGGATTGCTTGAGCCCAGGGGTTCAAGGCCTGCCTGGAAACATGGCAAGACCCCATCTTTGCAGAAAATTAAGCTAATTCACATGTGCATTATCTCACATCCTTGTCATTTTTTGTGATGAGAACACTTAAAAATAGACAGTTACCTTCAGGTATACATTATTATTAACTATAATAGTCATGTTATACAATAGATCTTTTCAACTTATGCCCACTAACCGAGATTTTATGTCATTTGACCAATGTCTTCCCCACTACATGTGTAAGATTTAAACTAGTTTTGTTAGTAATTCTTTAATATCATCAGATATCCAGAGTTGAAATTTCTAATTGTATTGTGTCACTTTTTTTTTTTTCACCATTTATTGGTTTGAATCAGGATCCAAAGAAGATTCCTGCATTGTGATTGATTACTGTCTCTTAAGACTCTTTTCTCTGTATCAGAGTTTCTCATCCTCAGTGCTCTTGACATCTTGAGCCTTACAGTTCTTTGTGGTGGAGGACTGACCTGTTCCTTGGAGGATGCTTAATAGCATCTCTAGCCTCCACCCACTAGATATCAGTAGCACATCCCAGCCCAGTAGGGACAACCAAAAATGTCTTAGTCAAATGTTCCTAGAGGCAAGTCACCCCAGGCTGAGAACCACTGATCTACTGGTTCTCCCTCCAATCTTCCCTTATATTCTTCTGGTTATTTATTTGCAGAAGAAACTGAGTATAATCTTGCAGTGTTTCCCTCAGTATGAATATCACTGACTTAATCCCTGTACTGTAATCTAACACCCTCAGTCACCAATTTTCTGTTAATTGGGGTTGGATCTAGAGACTTGATTGGTTTCACAGGTTTTGAGTTTGTTTGACAAGATTGCTTTATCGGTAGTGGTTTTTTCTTCCATCAAGAGGCACATAATGTCTGTTGTGTCTTTTTTAATATTAACCATTGATGCCTGATTCATTCACCATGGTCTTTTTGTTTTAAAATGTATGTTTTTATTTAGACATGCGTTGCTTTGCATAACAGCTTTACATAACAATCTGTGTTCTCCCTTAATAAAGGAAGGGGAAATGGAAGGTGAGGCGGTTGAAGCCATTGTGGAGGAGTCCGAAACTTTTATTAAAGGAAAGGAGAGAAAGACTTACCAGAGACGCCGGGAAGGGGGCCAGGAAGAAGATGCCTGCCACCTACCCCAGAACCAGACGGATGGGGGTGAGGTGGTCCAGGATGTCAACAGCAGTGTACAGATGGTAATGATGGAACAGCTGGACCCCACCCTTCTTCAGATGAAGACTGAAGTAATGGAGGGTACAGTGGCTCCAGAAACAGAAGCTGCTGTGGACGATACCCAGATTATAACTTTACAGGTTGTAAATATGGAGGAACAACCCATAAACATAGGAGAGCTTCAGCTTGTTCAAGTACCTGTTCCTGTGACTGTACCTGTTGCTACTACTTCAGTAGAAGAACTCCAGGGGGCTTATGAGAATGAAGTGTCTAAAGAGGGCCTTGCGGAAAGTGAACCCATGATATGCCACACCTTACCCTTGCCTGAAGGTTTTCAGGTGGTTAAAGTGGGCGCCAATGGAGAGGTGGAGACACTAGAACAAGGGGAACTTCCACCCCAGGAAGATCCTAGTTGGCAAAAAGACCCAGACTATCAGCCACCAGCCAAAAAAACAAAGAAAACCAAAAGAGCAAACTGCGTTACACAGAGGAGGGCAAAGATGTGGATGTGTCTGTCTATGATTTTGAAGAAGAACAGCAGGAGGGTCTGCTATCAGAGGTTAATGCAGAGAAAGTGGTTGGTAATATGAAGCCTCCAAAGCCAACAAAAATTAAAAAGAAAGGTAAAACAAGTTTATCATAGTGGTTTCATAAAACCATTTTGGGATAAGCACACAGCACAGTGCATATGCACATTGTTTTATATTAACCGTATTTGTAAAAGGTTATGTGGGTACCACTCTTTAAAACCAGTCTAAAAGAAGTTTTTTCCAGATTTAGTGCTCTTCTTTTAATCCTAAAGAAGAAGTAAATGTATTAGTAACATGAGAATTATGACTTAATATGACTTAAATTGGTTTTGTTATTAAAAGCTAATATATTTGTAGAAATTTAAGATAAGGATTAATCTTAACACTTTGAAACTCTGCAGCAAGTAAGTGTTTTATTTTGCATATAGGTGTAAAGAAGACATTCCAGTGTGAGCTTTGCAGTTACACGTGTCCACGGCGTTCAAATTTGGATCGTCACATGAAAAGCCACACTGATGAGAGACCACACAAGTGCCATCTCTGCGGCAGGGCATTCAGAACAGTCACCCTCCTGAGGAATCACCTTAACACACACACAGGTGCTGCTGGATGAGAATGTTGGGGACTATAATAGCAAATGTTCAGACTTGGCTTTTTAGTATCATTCAAGCTGACTCTAGTGAGAATTTAAAGGAAATTTTTATTATTTTTTATGATGTCCTTTTTGTAATCTTGATTTTATTATAAGCACTTGGACTTATTGTAGACAAATGTAAAGAAAATTTAATGAAAAGTAACAACACCCTATTTGTTAAAAAATGTCTCAAGCAATATGAGGAAGAATATTAGAAATAGAAGTGACAGCCTGGCGCAGTGGCTCACACCTGTAATCTCAGCACTTTGGGAGGCCGAGACAGGTGGATCACCTGAGGAGTTCAAGACCAGCCAGGTGAAACCCTGTCTTTTAAAAAAAAAAAAAAAATTAAAAAAGAAGTGACATCCTACCTTTATTTAAAAAAAAAAAAAAGGCTGGGTACAGTCGCTGATGCCTATAATCCCAGCACTTCGAGAGGCTAAGGCAGGCAGATCACTTGAGACCGGAAGTTGGAGACCAGCCTGTCCAACATGGCAAAACCCCATCTGTCTACTAGAAACATAAACATTAGCCAGGTGTGGTGGCGGGTGCCTGTAATCCCAGCTATTCAGGAGGCGAAGGCAGGAGAATCGGTTGAAACCCAGGAGACAGGTGTTGCAGTGAGCCAAGATTGCGCCACTACACTCCAGCCTGGGCGACAGAGTGAGACTCCATCTCAAAAACAAAATAAGACATTTTTTGTTTCTGGTTGTTTCACATCAAGGAAGTTATGTAATTTCAGAATGGAAAACTTAAGGCATTATTCTGACAATTCACACATTTGTTTGAGCACCTTACGTACTTCAGGGGTCAGGTATTCTGATACTAGCTTTGTGGTGGCTGTGGCCGGGTTCCAAGAGGTCTCTAAAGTGGAGGGACTCTGTGCACTAAACCTCTCTTTAAGCTCTTCTGGGCTGTTTATCTCACTGTAGGCACTTGGCTACAAGTCTTCTCACATGGTTTTTCATGCAGAATAACTTTCTTCTATCCATATTCTCTACTTCATTTTATATGACAACTCCTGTTTTTGTTTTTTAGGCTTTTAAAAATTTCTAATGATGCTGGGCACTGTGACACGTGTCTGTAGTCCCAGCTACTCGGGAGGCTGAGGTGGGAGGATCGCTTGAGCCCACAAGTTGTGGGCTGTAGTGCGCTATGCCGATCGGGTATCTGCACTAAGTTTGGCATCAATATGGTGACCTCCCAGGAGCGAGGGACCACCAGGTTGCCTAAGGAGTGGTGAACCGGCCCAGGTCGGAAAGGGAGCAGGTCAAAACTCCTGTGCTGATCAGCAGTGGGATCGCGCCTGTGAATAGCCACTGCACTCCAGCCTGGGCAACATAGCGAGACCCCGTCTCTTTAAAAAATAAAAAATTTAAAAAAAGAAAAAAAAATTCTAATGACAAGTTTTGTTTTAGATTTGTTGTGTTGGTTGTCAGATGACCGTGATCAAGTATGTGTTAATCACAAACAGTATGCTGTACATGAGTGCATTCTTCACTAGTGTGACTTAGTCACTTCTTAACTTCTCCCCAGTTTCTACTCAGACACTTGATAATATGCTTTATTTGGTACTTTGAAGACACTAGGATGGGGCATATGACTAAAATAAAAGTAACTAGGTAATCCCAACACTTTGGGAGGCCAGTGGGGGTATATCACTTGAGGACAGGAGTTTGAGACCAGCCTGGCCAGAATGGCAAAACCTCCTCTCTACTAACAGTACAAAAGTCAGCTGGGTGTGGTGGTGCACACCTGTAAACCCAGCTACTTGGGTGGCTAAGGCAGGAGAATCACTTGAATACAGGATGCAAAGGTTGCATTAAGCCAAGATCGTGCCACTGCACTCCAGCCTAGGTGACAGAGCAAGACTCTGCCTTACAAAATAAATAAATAAATACTGGCCCCATAATAGGACTTCCCAAGATGGGTGTGCCTTGATGTGGGTTTTCTCTGTCTAATCTCCAGCTTTGAAAATAAGAGGTGTAGTTTGTCTGGGTTACTCAGCGAATTTGGCAGGACTGATCCCTGCCAACAAAACACACAAGAGCAGGTGCATGATACACCTAGAGTATCATTTTATGGTGAGAAGTACACCTTTTTATGTTCCAGATGCAGTTGTATTGCATTCTAGGGGGCACCTTTGCCTCTGTTAGGATCCTGTATTGGCCGAACGTGGTCACTCTTGCCTGTAATCCCAGCACTTTGAGAGGCTGAGGCGGGTGGATCGCCTCAGGTCAGGAGTTCAAGACCAGCGTGGCCAATGTGGCGAAACCCAGTCTTTACTAAAAGTATAAGAAATTAGCCAGGCATGGTGGCACGTGCCTGTAGTCCCAGCTACTCGGGAGGCTGAAACGGGAATCACTTGAATCCAGGAGGCAGAAGTTGCAGTGAGTGGAGATCACACCACTGCACTCTAACCTGGGCGACAGAGCAAGACTCTTTCAAAAAAAAAAAAAAAAAATGCTGTAGCAATTGAAAGCTGACTTGGTAAAGATGGGCCTTGATGGCTGGGCATGGTGGCTCACAACTGTAATCTCCACACCTGGGGAGGCTGAGGTGGGCAGATCACTTGAGGTCAGGAGTTTGAGACCAGTCTGGCCAATATGGTGAAACCCCATCTCCACTAGAAATACAAAAATTAGCCAGGTGTGGTGGCATGCACCTGTAGTCCCAGCTACTTGGGAGGCTGAGGCAGGAGAATTGCTTCAACCTGAAAGGCAGAGATTGCAGTGAGCCAAAATCATGCCACTGCTCTACAGCCTGGGCGACAGAGCAAGAGACTTCGTTTCAAAAAAGGGAAAAAAAGAGGATAGCGCCTCGAGCGAAGGGATGTAGCTGGTCATGTAATACAGCCATGGAAATCCCTGCCCCACAGCAGTGACCACTTCTTTGCTGATTGCCATCCTTATGTCTGTCAGAGGCAGGCCTCTTTCTCCCCTAGATAGTACTAGGCAAACACCAGCATTTATTTAATTTTTCTTTCTTTATTTGTAAGAGGGGGAAGTTCTCACCATGTTGGCCAGGCTGGTGTCAAACTCCTGACCTCAGGTGATCCACTCGCCTCGGCCTCCCAAAGTGCTGGGATTACATGGCGTGAGCCACTGTGCCCAGCCTAATTGTTATTTTTTTTTTGAGACAGAGTCTCACTCTGTCTCCAGGCTGGAGTGCAGTGGCGCAATCTCGGCTCCCGGGTTCAAGTGATTCTCCTGCCTCAGCCTCCCGAGTAGCTGGAACTACAGGCACCCACCACCACACCCAGGTAATTTTTATATTTTTAGTAGAGATGGGGTTTCACCATGTTGGCCAGGATGGTGTCAATCTCTTGACCTCGTGATCCAACTGCCTTGGTTCACCAGGAATTACAGGTGTGAGCCACTGCGCCTGGCTGCTGGCATTTATTTTTTAGCTTACTTGGTTCTAAAAGAAGACCAGGCATGGTGGCTCACATCTGTAATCCCAGCACTTTGGGGGGCCGAGGCGGGAGGATTGCTTGAGCCCAGGAGTTTGAGACAAGACTGGGCAACATGGCAAGACCCATCTCTACAAAATATAAAAAAGGCAGGTGTGGTGTTACAAAACTGTAGTCTCAGCTACCGGAAAAGCTGAAGTAGAAGGATCACTTGAGTCTGGGAGATCAGCGCTGCAGTGTGCCTTGATCATACCACTGCACTGCAGCTGAGCAACAGAGGAAGACCCTGTCTCAAAAAGAAAAGAAAACTGGATCCTACTTTTTCTTCTCTTGTTAATTATTTTACTTATCTGTATTACCAGACTGTATACACTTTTCACAGGAAGAATTCTGTGCTTTACTGTGGATCCTTAGTGGTACTAAAGAAGCAAATTGAATGAACAAATGAACATTTATTGGAATTGCTTAGTTTTTATTGTACTCCAGTCATTCCTCCTCTCTCCCAGCATTTTCTTCATTCTCAAAGAAAATCAGTTCTGCAGATGGCTGGTTCCATTCATTACATTGTGGCTCTTCCTAATTATATTCTCAAAGGCACCCTTCCTTTGGTTTTAGCGTTTGGGACTACTTTGCTGTCACCCCTTACCTGCTGCCCACAATTACAGGTGGTCACTAGTCTGTGAAACGAGCACTGCATTGTGCTGTCAGTTTTGCCTCTAAGATTACTTCAGAGAAAGACAACAAGAAATGTAGAGAGTATGTTATTCATAAAAATGTTTAAATATTGGATGAATTGACATTCAGAATGATCACAGCATATTAGACATAGATATTTGAAAATGATTTGTTCAAATCATGTAAAAGGCAATACTATGTAAAGCCTGTGATAAGCCTCTGAAATCCCTTATCATGACAGATGTGTACAGAAAACAAGCTATATGCTTGTGTTTTATTTTAGAGATGGAGTTTCGCTTTTGTTGCCCAGGCTGGAGTGCAGTGGTGCTATCTCAGCTCACCACAACATGCGCCTCCTGGATTCAAGTGATTCTTCTGCCTCAGCCTCCTGAGTAGCTGGGATTACAGGCTTGTGTCACCACGCCCATCTCATTTTGTATTTTTAGTGGAGACAGTGTTTCTCTATGTTGGTCAGGCTGGTCTCCAACTCCCCACCTCAGATGGTCCATCTGCCTCGGCCTCCCAAAGTGCTGGCATTATTGGGATGAGCCACTGCACCCAGCCTGCTTGTGTTTTAAAAGAAAATTTCAGAATAAGGACAGCCCAGTGGCTCTATGTTTATGGTCATAAAACAGATCTGTTTTGCAAAAGGATCTCATGTCAAATACTCATTAATTCTCTA
Source organism: Ateles fusciceps (assembly GCA_036589455.1). Taxonomy (NCBI): domain Eukaryota; kingdom Metazoa; phylum Chordata; class Mammalia; order Primates; family Atelidae; genus Ateles; species Ateles fusciceps. Next base: position 22,322,110 of record JAZHEH010003205.1, on the reverse strand, counting down.
ACCTGTGCTTGAAGGGTTTTTTGTTGTTGTTGTTTTAAAAGACATGGGCTCTTGCTATGTTGCCCAGGCTGGTTTCAAACTCTTGGATTCCCAGAGTTCTGGGATTACAGGCATGAGCCACAAAACCTAGTCTCTGTTAACTTTTAATCCATAATGACCAGGATATTCACAAAATAGGAAGAAGAAGGTTTTTATATTCAAAGGCAGCAGATTCAGATGGGTAATTAAGAGAAACTAAATGTTTGGCATGTGTTCTCATATCCTGGAGTTAGTATTATAAATTCATCAAGGGCCTCCCACAGCTTTTGGAGCTACTTTCAACCCAGTGCAGTTGATGGGATGACTAGGGTCCAATCTCACAGCAATTCTGTGACACACATTGAACTCTGTCATTAACTGTTCCCTTGATCTTGCTCTTTGTGTTATTTCTCTAGGTACTCGTCCTCACAAGTGCCCAGACTGCGACATGGCCTTTGTGACCAGTGGAGAATTGGTTCGGCATCGTCGTTATAAACACACCCACGAGAAGCCATTCAAGTGTTCCATGTGTGATTACGCCAGTGTAGAAGTGAGTGTTCAGCTTTTTGTTGGTATCTCTCTTAGGCAGACCATGATTTATTTCAGTCCAAGGCTCTAACTACCCAAACTGACTTAAGATGAGGTCAAAAAATGTTAGTGAATTCTTGACAGTCCCACACAACACCCTCACCCAAAAAGCTTATGATGAGTAGGAAAGATTTACCTGATAAAAAGAGTACTAGACTGGGCACGGTGACTCACACCTGTAATCCCAGCACTTTGGGAGGCCGAGGCAGGTGGATCACAAAGTCAGGAGTTCAAGACCAACCTGGCCAAGATGGTGAAACCCTGTCTTTAATAAAAATACAAAAAAATTAGCCAGGCATGTTGGCAGGCACCTGTAATCCCAGCTACTCGGGAGGTTAGGGCAGAGAATTGCTTGAATCTGGGAAGTGGAGGTTGCAGTGAGCCAAGACCATGCCAGTGCACGCCAGCCTGGGCAGCAGAGCAAGGCTCCTTCTAAAACAAAAAAAAAGTACCAGTTTCTGGCGAGGTGTGGTGGCTCACACCTATAATCCCAGTACTTTGGGAGGCCAAGGTGGATAGATCACCTGAGTTTGGGAGTTCAAGACCAGCCTTACCAACATGGAGAAACCCTGTCTCTACTGAAAAATACAAAATTGGCCAGGCGTGGTGGCACATGCTTGTAATCCCAGCTACTCAGGAGGCTGAGGCAAGAGAATTGCTTGAACCTGGGAGATAGAGGTTGCAATGAAGCAAATCTTCGCCATTGCACTCCAGCCTGGGCAATAAGAGTGAAACTCCGTCTCAAAAAAAAAAAAAAAAAGTACCAGTTTCACATGTTAGTACAGGCAAATTCTACCAGACTTTGAAGAAACAACTGTATCCAGAGCATTTTTAAATGGTGGGTTTATCAATTTTATTATGTGAAACTACTCTGTTACCAAAACTGGGTAAGAAAACTACCAAAAAGAAAAGTTATTCTCAGAGAGAAGCAAAAATTCTAAATGAAATTATTAGCCAATGAGCCAACCTAATTTAGTAATATGTTCTAAAAAAAATAAGAGATATCGAATATATCTAAAACACAAGCATAGTTTATCATTAGGAAATTATCGATGTATATTACATTGAAAGTTTGAGGAAAAACCATACGATTATTTCTGTAGATGGGAGCTAAAATTCAATAATCATTAATTACTGTTTAATGTTCTAGCAAGTTAAGTGTAGGAGAAAACTTCTTTAATATGATGTGTATAGGTCGGGTGCAGTGGCTCACACCCGTAATCCTAGTACTTTAGGAGGCTGAGGTGGGCAAATCACCTGAAGTCAGGAGTTCGAGACCAGCCTGGCCAGCATGGTGAAACCCCATCTCTACTAAAAATACAAAAATTAGCTGCACATAGTGACGCGTGCCTGTAGTTTCAGCTACTCAGGAGGCTGAGGCAGTAGGATCACTTGAACCTGGGAGGTGTAGGTTGCATTGAGGCAAGAGCATGCCACTGCACTCCAGCCTGGGCAACCAGTGACACTCTGCCTCAAAAAAGAAAGATGCAGATATACCAGAAATGTATAATGAAGTCATCCTAATTAATTCTGAAACATTGAAAGTATTTCCATTAAAATCTGGACTATGACAAGATATTCATTCTTAATGTTACTGTTTTACTGTTTCAGCATTGTACTAGAAATCCTAGCTGATAGAATAAAGTAAGAAATGAATTATTAATGGAAAGATAAAACTGTCATTTCTTGCAGAAAGATTTGCTTACAGAGAAACTCTTAAGAGTATCAGAGCCAAAAAACTTAGAGCAATAAGAGTTCAGTTTGCTGGCCAGATACAAGATAAGCATACAGAAGTCACTAACTATAGCAGTGATAGGAAGGTATGAAATGGTTCAAATTCAGCTGGGTGCGGTGGCTCATGCCTGTAATCCCCACACTTTGGGAGGCTTAGGCATGTGGATCAAGAGGTCAGGAATTCGAGACCAGCCTGGCCAACATGGTGAAACATTGTGTCTACTAAAAATGCAAAAATTAGCCAGGCATGGTGGCAGGTGCCTGTAATCCCAGCTACTCAGGAGGCTGAGGCAGGAGAATCACTTGAACCTGGGAGGTTGAGGTTGCAGTGAGCTGAGATCTCACCATTGCACTCCAGCCTGGGTGTCAGAGTGAGAGTCTATATCAAAAAAGAAATGGTTCAAATTCTAATAGCAGTGAAACAACTTAAGGATAAACTGAACAACCAAAAACAGTATCTATGAAATCTACGTGAAGAAAACCTCAGAAACTTTTCCAAAGGACGTGAATAAATGAAGAAGCATTACAAGTTGATTCTGACTTTCAACTGGAAGAATAAATGTGAATGACTAAGAAAAATTTGAAAATAGATAGAATGAGGGGCTTATGCCATTGTATTTTGTAAAACTCTAGTAAATGAAGCCAGTGTGATATTGCAACAGGAATAGATAGATAGCTCATTGGAACAGAGTAAGTTCTGGTGCATATAGAGGTTAACAGGTTATACACAGGGAAATCTTGAAGGAAGAGAATTAGTAGTGCTGTTAGGATAATGACTTAAGTGTGTGAAAACTTGGTGTGTAAAACTTATGAGTGTGGCTGGGTGTGGGTGTGATGGCTCACGCCTGTCATCCCAGCACTTGGGGACACTGAAGCGGGTGGATCACCTGAGGTTAGGAGTTCGAGACCAGCCTGGCCAACTTGATGAAACCCCATCTCTACTAAAAACACAAAAATTAGCCATGGTGGCAGGCACATGTAGTCCTAGCTACCTGGGAGGCTGAGGCAGGAGAACTGCTTGAACCTGGGAGTCAGAGGTTGCAGTAAGCCAAGATCGTGCCACCATTGCACTCCAGCCTGGGCAACAGAGTGAGACTTCATCTCAAAAAACAAAACAAAACAAAAGGCCTGGTGCTGTGGCTCACACCTGTAATACCAGCGCTTCGGGAGGCTGAGGCAGGCAGATCACCTGAGGTCGGGAGTTCGAAACCAGCCTGACCAACATGGAGAAATCCTGTCTCTACTAAAAATACAAAGTTAGCTGGGCGTGGTGGCGCATGCCTGTAATCTCAGCTCCTCAGGAGGCTAAGGCAGGAGAATCGCTTGAACCCGGGAGGTGGAGATTTCGGTGAGCCAAGATCGTGCCACCATTGCATTCCAGCCTGGGCAACGAGAGCAGAACTCTCAAAAAAAAAAAAAAAAAAAGAACAAAAACCACTTATGAGTGCAGTTTTTTCCTTAAAATTGGAATACTTTTTAAATGTTTTGAAACAAACATAGAAACATTAGTGAATGTTCAAAGCACTTTTTGGGGTGGGAGTTGCATGGGGGACAAGGTCTCTCTGTCACCCAGGCTGGAGTGTAGTGGCGTGATCACGGCTCACTGTAGCCTTAATCTCCCGGGTTCGGGTGATCCTCCCACCTCAGCTGCCCCTCACATAGCAGGGACTTAGAAGCATGTGCCACCATGCCCATCTAATTTTTGTATTTTTTGTAGAGACAGTGTTTTGCCATGTTGCCCAGGCTGGTCTCGAACTCCTGACCTCAAGTGATCCACACGCCTTGGCCTGCCAAAGTGCTGGGATTACAGGTGCCCTCAAAGCACTTCGTAGAATCAAGTTTGAAAATCACTGTTTTAGTGTAAGGTATTTAGCAGGGGACTAAAAGCATGGATAATGGTGAGGATGATAGATGAGAGGCCGCTCCAGCCTGGCTTATCTAGGAAATGCTAATGATAGGAAAAGAGGATGAGTGGAGTTAAAACATGTACTCAATAACTCAGATTCAGAATTTGGAAAAAATTGATCTGTAAATAGGCATGGATTATTTTAAATCTATGGAAAATTTTAAACATGTAGTAGTGAAGAATGTAGTATGTTCTCGTGAGTCTACCACCCAGCTTAAACAGTTATTAGTAGTGACCAATCTTTTTTTTTTTTTTTTTTTTTTTTTGAGACAGAGTTTCCCTCTTGTTGCCCAGGCTGGAGTGCAATGGCACGATCTTGGCTCACTGCAACCTCCACCACTGGGTTCAAGCGATTCTCTGGCCTCAGCCTCCCAAGTAGCTGGGATTTTGCCACCATGCCTGGCTAATTTTTGTATTTTTAGTAGAGATAGGGGTTTCACCACATTCGCCAGGCTGGTCTTAGAACTCCTGACTTCAGATGATCTGCCCACCTTGGCCTTCCAAGTAATGACCAGTCTTGACTCATCTACACCCATATTCATTTCCACTTCTCTTAGATAATGATATGGATTCAAGAAGCAAAGTTTACAAATAATGAAGAGGGAAGAAGATTATTTTCTAGACTTCTGTATTCTGTACTTCAGTGCCCCAAAGCTAAGCTTTTGTGCCTAACCTACAGTGCTCATGTTACAGACTGTGTTAACAGAAGTGTAAAGTTTGATTGCTTTCGTATTTCAGGTCAGCAAATTAAAACGTCATATTCGCTCTCATACTGGAGAGCGTCCATTTCAGTGCAGTTTGTGCAGTTATGCCAGCAGGGACACATACAAGCTGAAAAGGCACATGAGAACCCATTCAGGTAGGACTTCTCCTCTCTGTATTGTATTAATGAGCCGCTTTTCAGTCAATCCCATGGGACCCTGTGGACCACTGTGTGCCCCCCATTGTTTAAGAGACTGGAAGACTGGCATGAAAATAGTGTGGAATTGATGAATGCTTCTCCGGCATATCCTGTAAATCCATTGTTCTGAAAATATGTTAGAGAATAGTACATTTTGTTTTGTTCAACCGGAATCTGCCTACAACATGAAAATAATACTTTTTAAGGGAGAAATGAAGTTAAAATGGACTTTAAAAGTCTAGATAGATTTTCTAACCCACCTTATTCAGTTTTCCTGAGTATTGTCTTTTCCTAAAAAGAAAAACTTGTGGGTTCTCCATTCAGTCTCCCCCAGAAGCATTGCTGTAATTTGGAGGATTCTGGAGCAGAGGTGGCCAGGGCATGCAGCAGTTCAGTACTTGACCATATCTGAAGATAGATGTGATCAGGGCACTGGGACTGAGCCTCAGCCTTCCTAAGACCTATAGATTCTCTGTGGTGTAGCATATCTGCTACCTGAGTTACCCTCCCATTACAGTATTTATTAATTTCATTTCATGTGTTCTGTATTGTCTTTAAAGGGGAAAAGCCTTATGAATGTTATATTTGTCATGCTCGATTTACCCAAAGTGGTACCATGAAGATGCACATTTTACAGAAGCACACAGAAAATGTGGCCAAATTTCACTGTCCCCACTGTGACACAGTCATAGCCCGAAAAAGTGATTTGGGTAAGTAGATTAACTAGTGACAAGTGAAAAAAAATGTTTTGAAGGATTTATATTTCAAAATATGGGGGATCATAAATAATTACCTTCTGACTCTCACAAATATTATATATAGGAGTGGCCTGTCAGTAAAGCCATTGCTTAGCTGCTTTTTTTTTTTCCCTCCTTCTTACCTGTTTTTCTTACTGCAGTCAGGCCACAAGATTCTGTCCTGAATAAAACTCATCTATAAATTAATGGGAGCTGTGATGGGAGGAATCACCTTTAATTAATAGCCCTCCTTCCCCACATAGGGAAGTAACATAGTGTAATTCAAACTTAGGTCAATCTATTTTATTTTATTTTTGAGAACATTTGTACTTTCTCTAAGTAATGAGTGTTTTATTGGTTTAGTGGTAACTGTATTTCTGTGCATAAACTAGAGTTTACATAGAGACAGTTTATTAATAACATTTAGTGTAACTCATACTGAAAGATAGTCACTTGGTTTGCCTGCTGTGTTTTTCTTATTCAAAACAGAAATAATATTGTCCATTGTACATTTATTAGTTACATTGTTGTAGTTTGCATGTTTTATTTTACTTCGTTTGCTCATTGATTTCACAACAACCATATGAAGTAATGAAGGCTTATCTTATTCTGATTTTATAGGTGATAAGCCTAAGGCTCAGAGAGCTGTCTTTACCCAAGCTTTGCAACACAGCTTCTGGGTGGCAAAACCAAGCTAAGTCCTCTCGAGTCCTCACTAGCTGCTTCTCACACTAGGGTGTATACAAGTTACCCAGGCCATAGCAGCAGGCTGCCCAGCCCCAACATAAACATGGCCTTTCTGCAGCATTGGTTTTACTCAAGAGTTTTGAGGAAACTTTATGAAATTTAGCTGCTTTTTTTTTTTTCTGAGACAGAGTCTCGCTCTGTGGCCAGGCTGGAGTGCAGTGGCGCAATCTTGGCTCACTGCAACCTCCACCTCCCGGGTTCAAGCGATTTTCCTGCCTCAGCCTCCTGAGTAACTGGGATTACAGGCTCGTGCCACCACGCCCAGTTAATTTTGTATTTTTAGTCGAGACGGGGTTTCACCATGTTGGCCAGGCTAGTCTCGAACTCCTGACTTCACGTGGCCCACCATGCCCGGCCAATGTCACATATATGTTGAAGAGGAAACCATGAGTTTGAAGTAAAGGACTTTGGGCTCCACATAAGACCCATGAGTCACACATTCGCTCTAGTCAGCTATTAGGAGCTTTGTATTAGAAATTACATATTTGCTGAGGCTCTGTCCTCAAAAAAAAAAAAAAAAAAAAAAAGAATTTTACATTTGTGTCACATAGAAACTAAAATCTAACCCAGTGATGCCTCCCATGTAGTGTGTGTGAACCATCAGGCCACTGTCTGAATTATCCCATTTTTAAAAATTACTGACTGTGACGCAGATAAAACCTTGGGTATTTTATATTCACATGATACTTCTTAGACCCTATGTAATGAGCTCTTTATGAGGCACATAATTGCGTACGAGCTATGAAATAATAGTTATTGGCCAGGTATGGTGGCTCGTGCCTGTAATCCCAGCATTTTGGGAGGCTAAGGTGGGTGGATCACTTGAGGCCAGGAGTTCGAGACTAGAATGGCCAACATGGTGAAACCAAGTCTCTTCTAAAAATACAAAGGTTAGCCAGGTGTGGTGGCACATGCCTTTAATCCCAGCTACTCAGGAGGCTGAGGCAGGAGAATCATTTGAACCCAGGAGGCATAGGTTGCAGTGTGCGCCAAGATTATGCCACTGTACTTTAGCCTGGGCAACAGAACAAGACTCCCATCTCAAAAAGAAAAAAAAAAGGCTGGGTGCAGTGGCTCACACCTGTAATTCCAGCACTTAAGGAGGCCGAGGTGGGTGGATCACTTGAGGTCAGGAGTTCAAGACCAGCCTGGCCAACATGGTGAAACCTCATCTTCTACTAAAGAAATGCAAAAATAAGTTGGGCATGGTGGCAAGTGCCTGTAATCCCAACCACTGTGGAGACCGAGGCAAAAGAATTGCTTGAAACTGGGAGGTGGAGGTTGCAGTGAGTGAGAGCATGCCACTACACTTCAGTCTAGGCAGTAGAGCAAGATTCTCAAACATTAGCCAGACGTGGTGGTACATGCCTGTAATCCCAGGAGAATCCCTTGAATCCTGGAGGCGGAGGTTGCAGTGAACTGAGATCTCGCCACTGCACTCCATCCTGGGTGACTGAACACGAGACTCTGTCTCAAAAAAAAAAGCTGGCCCGGCATAGTGGCTCATGTCTGTAATCCCAGCACTTTGGGAGGCAGAATCGGGTAGATCACCTCAGGTCAGGAGTTCAAGACCATCCTGGCCAACATGGTGAAACCCCATCTCTACTAAAAATAGAAAAATTAGCTGGGCGTGGTGGCTTGCGCCTTTAGTTCCAGCTACTCAGGAGTCTTAGGCAGGAGAATCCCTTGAACCTGGGGGAGGGCGGAGGTTGCAGTGAGCTGAGATCATGCCACTGCACTCCAGCCTGAGTGACAGAGTGAGACTCTGTCCCAAAAAAAAGAAAAAAGCCAATTCTAAAATAGTTTGTTTTTCCTCTTTTAAAGCAGGCCAGATTTCACACTAATAAACATGAGTAACAAATAAAAAATGAGAGCCATCCTCTCCCTTACCTCATATCTACTCCCAGTAATTGGCTCTCTTTAAGTTTGGTGGGGTATCGCCTCAGTTAATATAAGTTGTTGCATTGTAAATATATAAATTCATGATCCCAAATGTAGGGTCCTCACTGCTCCTGGCTATTCCAGCTGTTTGTTCTTGTCAGATGTGCTCCAGTTCTTCTTTATGAATGAGCGAGTTCATTCCACAATGTTCGGTGCTTCCTATATAGAGTTGAGCACCCTAGTCTCACTTTTTTTTTTTTTTTTTTTTTGAGACGGAGTTTCCCTCTTGTTGCCCAGGCTGGAGTGCTGTGGTGCAATCTTGGCTCACTGCAGCCTCTGTCTCCCGGGTTCAAGTGATTCTCCTACCTCAGCCTCCTGAGTAGCTGGAATTATAGGCGAACACTACCATGCCCGGCTAATTTTATTTTGTATTTTTTAGTAGAGATGGGGTTTCACCATGTTGGCCAGGCCAGTCTTGAACTTCAGACCTCAGATGATCCAACCACCTTGGCCTCCCAAAGTGTTAGGATTACAGGCATGAGCCACCTGGCCCTTACTTTTTTTTTTGAGACCAAGTTTTACGCTTATCACTCAGGCTGGAGTGCAGTGGTGCAATCTCAGGTCACTGCAACTCTTGCCTCCTGGGTTCAAGCTGTTCTCATGCCTCAGCCTCCTGAGTAGCTGAGACTACCGGTCTGTACGAAAAATGCAAAAGTTAAAATTATCCATCGTGGCTAATTTTTATATTTTTAGTAGAGATGGGGTTTCACCATGTTGGCCAGGCTGCTCTCGAATTCCTGACCTCAGGTGATCCACCATTGTTGGCCTCCCAAAGTGCTGGGATTACAGGTGTGAACCACCACACCAGGCTCCCTACTCTTATTTTCTCATAACCTCTAATTTTCCTTCCCTTTTCTCTCCCTCCTTTGTCTCAGTAAATGACTTATCTTCCTACTTAGAAAATAAAGGCAAAAGATTGATACTCCTGTTATAAACCTGGTAACCTGCTAGGATCCACATTTGTCTCTTTCCCTGTGTGCTCCTAGAGAGCTGATGGTACTCTCTTGTGTATGTTCTGTCCCTTCACCTCTGTCCTGAACCCCACTGTCCTGTCCTCCTGGCAGTCTTTACACCATCATTACTTTTCACCTTCATGGTCTCACTCCTTGGTGTTCCCTTTCAACTCTGAACATGTTTGTGCCTCTCCTATCTTTGGTGCAGTGGCTCACGCCTGTAATCCCAACACTTTGGGAGGCCGAGGCGGGTGGATTGTCTGAGGTCAGGAGTTTGAGACCATCTTGGCCAATATGGTGAAACCCCATCTCTACTAAAAATATAAAACACTAGCTGGGCGCAGTGGCATGCGCCTGTAGTCCCAGCTACTCAGGAGGCTAAGGCAGGAGAATTGGAATCACCTGAACCCTGGAGTGGGAGGTTGCAATGAGCCAAGATCATGCCACTGCATTCCAGCCTAGGTGACAGAGCAAGACTCCCATCTCAAATAACTAACTATAACTAAATAAATAAAAATATATAAAAGTGTTAGCCCTCTAGGTTTAACTCTTTTCTCTCCCTCCCAGCCAGCCTTCATGAAGAGTTACATCCCTCACAGTCTTCTCTTCCCCCATCTTTCCCTCTTGTCTGGCTTATTCCCCATCACTCTGGTGTAGTGACTCTTGCTTAAGGTCATGAATGACCCCACACTCTGAATGTAGTGAAGCCCCCTTTCCACTCTTCTTCCTAAGAGATGACTTGATCTCTAGCAGTGTTCCTCATAGTTGACAGCGCCATCTTCCTTTAAAACACTTTCTTCAGGCCAGGCGCAGTGGCTCATGCCTATGATCCCAGCACTTTGGGAGGCCAAGGCGGGCAGATCACTTGAGGTCAGGAGTTGGAGACCAGCCTGACCAACATAGAGAAATCCCATCTTTACTAAACACAAAAAAATTAGCTGGGCGTGGTGGCACGTGTCTGTAATCCCAGCTACTCAGGAGGCTGAGGCAGGAGAATCGCTTGAACCTGGGAATTGGAGGTTGCGGTGAGCCAAGATCGCACCATTGCATTCCATCCTGGGCAACAAGAGTGATACTCCATCTCAAAAAAAAGAAAAAAAAAACAAAAAAACTATTTTCTTCCCTTGGCCTCTGTGACACTAAATCCTCTTGGTTTTCTTCTTCTTTCCCTTATTCCTTTCAACCTTTTCGTGTTTTAACCTTTTTTTCTCTCACTGGCCTTAACTCTAAGGTTTTATTTTGCTTTTTTCTTCGAGACAGTGTCTTGCTCTGTTGCCCCAGGCTGGAGTTCAGTGGCACAATCTTGGCTTACTGCAACCTTGACTTCCCAGGCTCAAGCGATCCTCTCACTTCAGCCACTCTGGTAGCTGGGACCACAGGCACATGCCACGATGATCAGCTAATTTTTTTAAAAAAGCTTTTGGTAGAGACAGGGTTTCATCATGTTGCCCAAGCTAGTCTCATACTCCTGTACTCAAACAATTCCCCCACCTCAGCCTCCCAATGTGCTGGGATTACAGGTGTGAGCCACGACTCTTGGCCCAGCTCTTAGACTTTTGTGTTTGTGTGCGCGCATGTGTGTTTAGACTTCTGTGTGTGCATGTGCGTTTTGTGTGAGAAATGCGTTTTGCTCTGTCACCCAGGCTGGAGTAGAGTGGTGTGATCTCGGCTCACTGTAACCTCCACCTCCCTGGTTCAAATGATTTTCCTGCCTCAGTTTCCCAAGTAGCCGGGACTACAGGTGTATGCCACCACGCCCAGCTAATTTTTTATTTTTTAGTAGGGACAGGGTTTCACTATATGTTAGCCAGGCTAGTCTCAAAATTCCTGACCTCAGGCGATCCATCCACCTTGGCCTCCCAAAGTGCTGGGATTTTTTTTTTTTTGAGATGGAGTCTTTGTTGCCCAGGCTAGAGTGCAGTGCAATAGTCTGACCTTGGCTCACTGCAACCTCCACCTCCCTGGTTCAAGCCATTCTCTTGCCTCAGCCTTCTGAGTAGCTGAGATTACAGGTTTATAGGTGTACAACACCATGCCCGGCTAATTTTTGTATTTTTTAGTAGTGACGGTTTCACCATGTTGGCCGGGCTGGTCTTGAACTTCTTACCTCAGGTGATCTACCTGCCTCAGCATCCCAAAGTGTTGGGATTACAGGCGTGAGCCACCGAGCCTGACCAACTCTTAGACTTCTTAAAGCATGACCTGTACTTTTTTTTTTTCATTCTACTTTTTGCCTTAGTGATCTTATCAGCTCCCATGGTCTCAGTCAGGTTCTAACAACTCTTTGTGGCATTGGTGGTACAGTGATAAGTGTAGCCGCTTTCAAATCCTAACAACTTGTACGTTTATATTCCTACTCCAGCTCTTTCTTTCGAGTTACTTATGTAACCGTGTGTCCTTTGCCATCCCACCCCTGCTTTGCCTCTGGCATTTCAAATTCAGCATGTCTAAAACTGAAGTTGTCTAAAACTTCTCTATTCTCTGTACCCCTTGACCCCAAAAATAACACAAACAACTTGGTCTTTAGCCCTCTTCCACTATTGTTGTCTCAGTAAATGACCCCAACACCTACCTGGTTTTCCAGGCCTGACACCTACTTTCTGCTTCACTCTTTTAGTAGGGTGAAGTGACTAAGTCCTAAGTCACTAAGTCCTGTTGACTCAACTGCTTCCATCTCTCATCAGGTCTTCCCCTTCCATCCACACCCACTGCCATCACCCTTGTCCCAGCCGCCATCTTCTCTCACCTATCCTGTTTGAACAATCTTAATTCTTCCTGCACCTGTTACTCTGCCTTTCCATTCATTTTCTGTATAGCACTCAGAGTAATACTTAAGAATCAGAAGAAATGTATTAGTAACTTGTTTAAAATGCTTGTTTGTGTTTTCACATTACACTGGGCTTTTGTACTGTGCTTTCAGGTGTCCACTTGAGAAAGCAGCATTCCTATATTGAGCAAGGCAAGAAATGTCGTTACTGTGATGCTGTGTTTCATGAGCGCTACGCCCTGATCCAGCATCAGAAGTCACACAAGAATGAGAAGCGCTTTAAGTGCGACCAGTGTGATTATGCTTGTAGACAGGTAGGAACCTTCATTGAAAGTGGTTGGTGGCGGCCAGGCATGGTGGCTCACGCCTGTAATCCAAGCACTTTGGAGGCCAAGGTGGGTGGATCACCTGAGGTCGGGAGTTCAAGACCAGCCTGACCAACATGGTGAAACCCTGTCTTAAAAAAAAAAAAAAAAAGTGGTTGGTGGTTCCTTGGTGTCTGGTGTTATCAGAGGGCATTTACATACCTAGTACAGTGGCTATTTTTAAGTATAGTATTTTCAAACTGTGGATTATGAGGAATGTTACCAAAATCAAAGGTCATGTTCCTGGTCAGTTGTATCATCCCAGTGTCCAGCTGATGTGTTAAGTTACAGCTTGCCTCTTCCTTAAGCAGACTTATTTCTGAAAACTGTGGAAAATAAGTCCAGGACTTGAGAGGGGGACAAATCTCATCCAGGGACATGACTCTTGGGAAGAAGACAGAGAAAGAGCTCAGCAGGAGTAAGCAGCTTTATCTGTGCTAGAATTGTGGTAGCAGTTCTGCACCCCACTAAAAATACCTTTATCAGGCCGGGGGCAGAGGCTCACACCTGTAATCCTAGCACTTTGAGAGGCTGAGGGTAGGCAACAGAGAGACCTCATCTCTACAAAAATAAAAAATTAGCTGGAGTTGAGCGCAGTGGCTCACACCTGTAATCCCAGCACTTTGGGAAGCCAAGGGAGGCAGATCATTTGAGGCCAGGAGTTTGAGACCAGCTTGGACAACATGGTGAAACCCCATATCTACTAAAAAATACAAAAATTAGCTGGCTGTGGTGGCAATCGCCTGTAATCCCAGCCACTAGAGAGGCTGAGGCAGGAGAATTGCTTGAACCCGGGAGGCGGAGGTTTCAGTGAGCCAAGATCGTGCCACTGCACTCTAGAGCAAGACTCTATCTCAAAAAAAAAATATTAGCTGGGCATGGTGGCTGATACCTATGGTCCCAGTTCAAAGCTTCAGTAAGCTGTGATCACGCCACTGCTCTCCAGCCTGGGCAACAGAGTGAGACTCAGTCTCTAAATATATACCTTTATTATCTCAGCAAGCCGTGTTGAATCTAGACGTAGCTTGGGTGAGAAAGGCCTACTGGCCACATGGATGCAGATGGCAGCTAGGGCAGCAGCCCCATGAGCAGACTCTGAGGCTTTTCCCCCCCATGCCGTTTCAGGAGAGGCACATGATTATGCACAAGCGCACCCACACCGGGGAGAAGCCTTATGCCTGCAGCCACTGCGATAAGACCTTCCGCCAGAAGCAGCTTCTCGACATGCACTTCAAGCGCTATCACGACCCCAACTTTGTCCCTGCGGCCTTTGTGTGTTCTAAGTGTGGGAAAACATTTACACGTCGGGTAAGAGTCAAAACTTCACTTTTCCTATTATGATACTGGATATTGGATTCTTGGTCTTCCCCTGCAGAGCAAAGCAGTTTTGTTCACTGAGGTTATAAACAGAGATACTCCATTGTTTGGAAAGGGTTAGTCATCCCCATCTTGATGTTTCTGTCCATGTGTGAACCCTTCCACTGATGGGGAACACAGTATAGATTGATTGTATAAACAAATTTCCTGCCGGGCACGGTGTCTCACGCCTGTAATCCAAGCACTTTGGAGGCCAAGGCGGGCGGATCACCTGAGGTCAGGAGCTCAAGACCAGCCTGACCAACATGGTGAAACCCCGTCTTTAAAAAAAAAAAAAAAAAAAAAAGAAATTTCCTTAGGTGGATTGAAACCTGCACCCCACCCCACCCCTAGCTAGCTGTCGTCTGTCCTAGATCTTCTCTTGGGGATGTGTTAGATCTTGACAGAACCAGGAGCTGGTCTGATCCTCCCCCATCTCTGTGTGCAGGCTGCTGAGCCTCCCCTGAGAGAACCCAGCCTTACCCATTTCCCCTGAGCAGAGACAGCATGTTCAGGACGCACTTAGCAGATAGTAGAACTTCTAGGCTTAATATGGATTTTATTAAAGTAACTTCCAATCTGATCTTAGCTAATTTAGTGGTGTGAAAGAGGATTTTGTTCTTTTTGTTAGAATACCATGGCAAGACATGCTGATAATTGTGCTGGCCCAGATGGTGTAGAGGGAGAAAATGGAGGAGAAACGAAAAAGAGTAAACGTGGAAGAAAAAGAAAGATGCGCTCTAAGAAAGAAGATTCCTCTGACAGTGGTAAGTGACTTGTTTCTTTATTTGCTTACTGTGGCAGGCTTTGGAGCCCAGTTTCCAGTGTATGCATGGATGGATATGCTGGGATGGAGAGGTGGGCACACACTCTTCCTTCCTTTAAACTACTCGTCTCCTAACATCTATTTACAACAGCAGTTAGTGTTTTTCTGGGGCACATTTTCTTTTTTCCTCATGGCATTTCAGTGCTTATTAATGCCTTATATGTAATGTTCAGTTAAAGTCAAAGCAAAATTAATATTTTTATTCAGTTTATTCAAATTTATGATACTCTAAGGCCAGCAGAGTTTCTTTTTCTATGTTCTTAACTTTTACATTTAGGAAGCTGGTCTAGATTTGAGCAGTGAATCTAATGGACATGAAGAAGGTTGCTTAAGCATCTTCACTTATGGTTTGACTGCCTGTGTCAGCATAGCCTTGAGAGGTGCTGATCAAGTCAGTGAAGGTCAGCCTTTCTCTTCCTACCTTAATCTCTGCATTTATAGTTTATAATCTTGCCTGTTTTTCTACCACGGGTACTCTTTGGAGTGTTTTTTGCCTCTCTAGTCATGAAATCCAGGAAGGAGGTTATGCTTAAAAGTTCCAAGCCTCAGTTGGGTACGGTGGCTCACACCTGTAATCCCAGAACTTTGGGAGACCAAGATGGGCAGATCATTTGAGGTCAGGAGTTCAAGACCAGCCTGGGGAACATGGCAAACCTTGTATGGCAAACCTTGTCTCTACAAAATATGTGAAAATTAGCCAGGTGTGGTGACACATGCCCATAGTTCCAGCTACTTGAGAGGCTGAGATGGGAGAATCACCTGAGCCTGGGAAATTGAGACTGCAGTGAGCTGTGATTGTACCACTGCATTCTAGCCAGGGCATTGGACTGAGACCCTCTCTGCAAAAAAAAAAAAAAACAGTGCCAAACGTCACACAGAGGATGGGAGAACAAGAGTCTTGGTAATTTAGAGGCCACATTTTTTACACAAACACGTTCAGAGTGTTAGATTCTATAGTGTGGATACCTGGGCTCCTGGCATCCAGGTGGGAAGGCACCTCTATGACTGAAGACTTAAGGTTTTGATGGAAAAGGTGGTAGAGAGTTTGGTTTTAGGGAATGGATTTCCCAGAAGCATCATTAAACTAGAGAGATTATAGATGGTGCCTGATATTTCTCGAGATTCTTCATTTTGTCTTTTGCATTGGTTGTTAGTAGAAATAGTGGGGGAGGGGATGAGATTTTTGAAGAAAGAACATATTGGTGAACTTCAGTCACTTTATTGGGCTTTTTTGTGTTCTGTTTTGGTTTTGAGATGTAGTCTTTCTCTTGTTGCCCAGGCTGGAGTGCAGTGGCATGATCTCAGCTCACTACAATCTCCACCTCCTGGGTTCAAGTAGTTCTCCTGCCTCAGCCTCCCAAGTAGCTAGAATTACAGGCAGTACCCCACCATACCCGGCTAATTTTTATAATTTTAATAGAGATGGGGTTTCACCATGTTGGCTAGGCTGGTCCCGAACCCCTGACCTCAGGTGATCCACCTGCCTTGGCCTCCCAAAGTGCTGGGATTACAGGTGTGAGCCACTACGCCCAGCTGTTATTTTGAGACAGTGTTTCACTGTCACACAGGCTGGAGTACAGTGGTGCGATCTTGGCCCACTGCAACCTCCATCTCCCAGGTTCAAGCAATTCTCCTGCCTCAACCTCCTGAGTCGCTGGGATTGCAGGCGCTTGTCACCACGCCCAGCTAATTTTTGTATTTTTAGTAGAGATGGGGTTTCACCATGTTTTTCAGGTTGGTGTTGAACTCCTGACCTCATGATCCACCCACTACAGCCTCACAAAAGTGCTGGGATTACAGGCATGAGCCACAGTGTCCGGCGTTGTTTTTTTGGTTTTTAAACAGAGACGGGGTCCCACTGTGTGGCCCAGGCTGGTCTGTTAACTCCTGGGCGCAAGTGACCCTTCTGCCTCAGCCTCCCACTGTGTTGGGATTACAGGCATGAGCCACTGCACCCCTTCTTTATGGGTTTTATTGTAAAACTTACTCATGAAAGCACTAAGCTGTTTATATTTGAATTTGTAAATCTGTAACAAGGTCCCCCCTCTTTTCTTTTTTCCTTTTTTTAAAAGGAGTATCTGTTTTAAGTGGCATCTTCTTCAGTCACTGGGTGTTAAGTGTATGCCTTCTTTAAAATGTCAGTATGCAGCCAGTCATGGTGGCTCACACCTGTAACCCCAGCACTTTGGTAGGCCAAGGCAGGCAGATCACCTTCGCTCAAGAGTTCAAGACCAGCCTGAGCAACATAGCAAAACCCTGTATCTACAAAAAATACGAAAATTAGCAGGGGGTTGTAGCCTGCGCCTACGGTCCTAGCTACCTGGGAGGCTGAGGTGGGAGGATGGCTTGAGCCTAGGAGGTTGAGGCTTCAGTGAACTGAGATAGTGTCACTGCACTTCAGCCTGGGTGACAGAGAAAGACCCTGTCAAAAAAAAAAAAAAATGGAAAAAGTAAAAATTATTGCAGTGAACTTTCAGGGTTTCAAGTATGTTGGGAGACTCCAAGATATTACCAGTGATCAGATAATTTTGACCTTGGGGATCCCTATAGTTGGTTTTAGTTGTAAAGCCTCCTGCTCCCAGACTCTGTCCTGTGCCCTGCTTCCTCCTGATACTGCCTTGTTCATGTCTGTGGTTCATCTCCAGGAAGACCAGCTTCTTGCCCTAATTGTATGTAACCAGAAGCATCTTTAGTCTAAAGAGATTATTGGTAGCTTCTGATAGATTTCTACAATTCTTCCTTCTGTCTGCTGCTGGTTAGTAGAGCACGGTATTTGGTTCAAGGCCTGATACCTAGTGACTCTTTATCTCCCACAGAAAATGGACGTCAGCTTGGGCTCCATGCCACTGATTGCCATGCAGTCTTATTTGTCCTGTCCCAGTTCTGCCTGTTGACCATCTACAGAAATGGACCAGCAGAGTCTAGAGTCTGTTGCTGTTTTCAAGGTTTTTTGCCGAAATGCCTCCAAGCCAACAAGCCTTCGATCCTGTTAGCCTACTTTTGTGCGCTTTTTCCCCCAATTCTGACTGAATTTGTTTACTTTTCTAGGCATTGGGCCAACTTAGGCAATAGGGGGCTTGAAGAAGTTTAGGGAAGCATCTCTCGTTCTTGACACACTGCCACCTATCTGTACATTCCCTGTGTTTTCACTTATAAGGCATTTTATCCAGAAGATCAGGAGTTTACCCACAGATCTCTAAATTTAAACATTTTGTTCCAGAGAAAGAGTGTACACGTTAATAACCTGTGCTTTCTAGAGGAAGGCAGGCAGTGTACATTTTGTGCCACAGCCATGGGGGAGGGATAACAAAAGCTCTTTGGTTGCCTGCAGGTGTGGGCGCCAGAACAGCCCCAGACTGAGGGCAGAAGTTTGAATTCTACCTGCTATGACTTAGCTGTGCCATACAAATCACGTACTTTCTCACTCTTTCTGTACAATGAGGGTAACACCCTCATTCAGTGAAGTTCTGAAGCCTAAGTGGAATAATAGTAAATTTTTAAATAGTGATGTTTGCTATAAGTAAAAGCTGTGATTGTGGTATACTGTAGGTTATGGAGCAGGATTACATGAGTTCTCTCAGTCCTGTTGATCCCCAGTCCACTATTGAGTGAGAGTGCTACAGAAATTACTCAGGGAAACTGAGGATCAGCTGGTCAGATGTCCTAGGTTATATACCTAGTAAGAGATCTGAGACTCAGAGTCTTGTTACTTGGCTCCTCGTAGTATTCTTTATACAGTAGTTTCCAGAATTTTATGTACCACTTATTTTACCACAGATGGACAATTGTGACATTAGGAAGGCAACAGGGTTGGGAATAACACATTAGGTCTGGTATAGCTGGGAAATAAGTCCAAGAACTTGACCTTAAATGAGAATCAATAATAGTCTCAAAAGAACTTTTGGCTGGGTGCGGTGGCTTACACATATAATCCCAGCATTTTGGGAGGCCATGGTGGGCAGATCACCTGAGGTCAGGAGTCTGAGACCAGCCTGACCAACATGGAGAAACCCCATCTCTACTAAAAATACAACATTAACCAGGCGTGGTGGCGCGTGCCTGTAATCCCAGCTACTCGGGAGGCTGAGGCAGGAGAATCACTTGAACCCGGAAGGCAGAGGTTGCGGTGAGCCAAGATTGCCCGATTGCACTCCAGCCTGGGCAACAAGAGTGAAACTTGGTCTCAAAAAAAAAAAAAAAAAAAAAAACCCTTGCTACTTACCTTAGTAAATAGGACCTCACAATGTGTAAGATTTTCTGGTCAGGTATGATGAATCAAACCTGTAATCCTAACTCTTTGGGAGGTCAGGAGTTAAGCTACAGTGAGCTATGATCCCACCACTGCACTCCAGCCTGGGTGACAGAGCAAGACCCCATCTTAAAAAATAAAATTTCTGTCTTGTCCCCGACACACACACATTACACATACACACACATTCTTACCCCTTCTGCCCACTCAGAGATGAGCAGAACGACATCTCTAAGGGTCCGTTTCAGGCTTAGTGTCCTGCTTTATCCTGGAATAGTAGGTAGGGGGATCATTAGAATTTGAAATTCAGTACTCTATTGAGTCAAAAAAGGGTCTAAAACTAAAAGGAAAAAGTACTATCTAATCTCACATACAGTGTGAATAATACTCTTCAAGTTGATTTGTTCCATTCTACCGTAATACCTGTTTATTATATTAATCCTAATAGCAAACATTCCAGCAAAAGCATTTTTATTTGTTAGTTTTTGGAACCTCACACCCTGCTCCCCTAAAAGCATTTTTAAATAGTCTTTTTTTTTGTTTTTTAAGACAGGATCTCACTATATCACCCAGGCTGAGTACAGTGGTGGAATCACAGCTCACTGCAGCCTCCACCTCCTGGCTTAAGCCTGCCCTCTTGCCTCAGACTCCTGAGTAGTTGGGACTGCAGGCATGCACCACCATGTTCAGCTAGTATCTTTCTTTTTTTTTTTTTCTTTTTTCTTGAGACGGAGTCTTGCTCGGTTGCCTAAGCTGGAGTGCAGTGGCATGATCTCGGCTCACTGCAACCTCCGCCTTTCAGGATCAAGCAATTCTCCTGCCTTAGCCTCCCGAATAGCTGAGATTACAGGCACCCGCTACCCTACACCCAGCTAATTTTTGTATTTTTAGTAGAAACGGGGTTTACCATGTTGGCCAGGCTTGTCTCAAACTCTTGACCTCAGGCGATCCACACGCCTCAGCCTCCCAGAGTGCTGTGATTACAGGCGTGAGCCACTGCACCTGGCCAATAATTTCTTCTTCTTCTTTTTTTTTTTTTTTTTTTTTTAAGTAGAGATGGGGTTTCACTATATTTGCCAGGCTGGTCTAGAACTCCTGAGCTCAAGTGATCCCGCCCACCTCAGCCTCCCAGAGTGCTGGGATTATATAGGCATGAGCTACCACGCCCAACCAATTTCTTTTTTTTTTTTTTTTTTTTGAGGTGGTGTTTTGTTCTTGTTGCCTAGGCTGGAGAGCGATGACAGATCTTGGGTCACTGCAACCTCCACCTCCCCGGTTCAAGCAATTCTTCTGCCTCAGCCTCCTACGAGTAGCTGGGATTACAGGCATGCACCACCACGCCCAGCTTATTTTGTATTTTTAGTAGAGACAGGGTTTCTCCATGTTGGTCACGCTGGTCTCGAACTCCCTATCTCAGGTGATCTGCCCATCTGAGCCTCCCAAATTGCCAGGATTACAGGTGTGAACCACTGTGCCCAGCCTTAAATTGGTTTTTCTTAATAAAGAAAATAATTGGCCAGGCACAGTGGCTCACACCTGAAATCCCAGCGCTTTGGGAGGCTGAGGTGGGTTGATCACCTGAGGTCAGGAGTTTGAGACCAGCCCGGCCAACATGGTGAAACACCATCTCTGCTAAAAATAAAAAAATTACCTAGGCGTGGTGGTGGCCACCTGTAGTCCCAGCTACTCGAGAGGCTGAGGCAGGAAAATTTCTTGAACCTGGGAGGTGGAGGTTGCAGTGAGCCAAGATTGCCCCACTGCACTCCAGCTTGGGCAACAGAGTGAGACTGTCTCAAAAAAACAGAAAAAGAGAAATACATATATGTAACAAGACTTGAAAGGATATGTAATTATTTTCTTTCTTCTTCCACCATCCTTCTTGCCCCACCACTTGTGCTTCCTGATTTCATGAAAAGAAAATGCTGAACCAGACCTGGATGACAATGAGGATGAGGAGGAACCTGCAGTAGAAATTGAACCCGAGCCAGAGCCTCAGCCTGTGACCCCAGCCCCACCACCTGCCAAGAAGCGGAGAGGACGACCCCCTGGCAGAACCAACCAGCCCAAACAGAACCAGCGTAAGTTGTTCATCTCTGCTCTGCAGGCTGGCGTCTCCTAGCATGTGGGGGGAGCCAGATGGGTCCTTGTTCTTTGGGGAGGTGGGAACTAAGCCATGAGAACAAGTTAAGGGCATGTTGAGAACAAACTCTCAGGAAATGGTTTTTTAGGAGTTTTTACTGAGGAACATCTGAGGAAGTCTTTAGAGGCCTGTTACATTTCAAGGAGAAAAAGTCCAGATAGAAAGGTACTTGTGTTCTACAAGATGGGTACTGCTAATGTGGGCGGGTTTTGAAAAACGAGCAAAGTCACAGTCAGCTGGGAGAATGGATGCAGTAAAGAATACAGAAGAGCCAAATTGTAAATGGTGGAAAGGGAAAGCAGTTTCTGTGCTGAGATTGCCCCTTCTAAGAAATTCACAGCAGGGTACAGTGGCTCACACCTGTAATCCCAGCACTTTGTGGGGGCCAAGGTGGGAAGATCACCTGAGGTTAGGAGTTCCATACAAGCTTGGCCAACAAGGTGAAACCCCATCTCTGCTAAAAATACAAAAATTAGTCAGGTGTAGTGGTGGGCACCTGCAATCCTAGCTACTCGGGAGGTTGAGGCAAGAGAAATCGCTTGAATCCAGGAGGCGGAGGTTGTAGTGAGCTGAGATGGCACCACTGCACTCCAGCCTGGGCAACAGAGTGACTCCATCTCAAAAAAAAAAAAAAAAAAAGGTCCTTTGGAGTCAAGTGCTGGCCTCCTGGTTTATGAGAGGACAGAGGCGGCGATCCCTCCACCTCATACACAGCAGGCTCTGGAAACAGGTCTCTACTCCTCTACTTGTGTGTTTCTCTGCATCTCCTGAGAGCTGACAGTTTTTTTTTTTTTTTAAGGAAATGTAGGTTTAATCTATTTTTTAAGATATTCTCCCCTGAGCCCCATGTGTCAGTGCCTGGTCACAGAAAAGGAGGTTAACGGTAGATCCTGGAAACAAGCATCTCGTTTCACCTTTATACACTGGAGTGAACAAACTGGTGGAAGGGCCCTTGTGGAGAGCTGCCAGATAAAAATGTCACCTTGTGGCCAGGCAAGGTGGCTCACTCCTGTAATCTCAGCAGTTTGGGAGGCCAAGGCGGGCAGATCACGAGGTCAAGAGATGGAGACCATCCTGGCCAACATGGTGAAACCCTGTCTCTACTACAAATACAAAATTTAGCCAGGTGTGGTGGCATGGCGCCTGTAGTCTCAGCTACTTAGGAGGCTGAGTCAGGAGAATCGCTTGAACCCAGGAGGCAGAGGTTGCAGTGAGCCAAGATTACGCCACTGCACTACAGCCTGGGCAATAGACCAAGACTGTCTCAAAAAAAAAAAAAAGTCACTTTGCTGTAGGAGGGTCCTCCCACATTACACAGTCGAGTAGTCTTAGGTTCACCCTGCACTTTTTATTTGCCCCTCTCACTATTGTAAAGCCTGAATTTATGACTTAAAGGAATACTAAGTAAGGATTTTATCTTTTTATTTATTTCATTTTTTGTAGAGACCGGGTTTCGCCATGTTGGCCAGGGTGGTCTCAAACTCCTGACCTCAGGTGATCCACCCACCTCAGCCTCCCAAAATGCTGGGATTACAGGCATGAGCCAACACACCCTGCTCTGTAAGGATTTTAATGTGTGATTTGAGGGGCATATGAAGATAAAGGTCAGCATTTTGTTCCTTGATAGTTTCTAGAGTATTGGGGCTTTGTTTTATGTATGACCATGTTTGAGATCTTTAATGCTTTTTTTTTTTTTTTTTTTTTGAGAAGGAGTCTTGCTCTGTTGCCCAAGCTAGAGTGCAGTGGCACGATCTCAGCTCACTGCAACCTCCGCCTCCTGGGTTCAAGCTATTCTCCCGCCTCAGCCTCCCAAGAAGCTAGGATTACAGGTTCCTGCCACTACGCCCAGATAATTTTTGTATTTTTAGTAGAGACGGAGTCTCACCATGTTGGTCATGACCTCAGTTGATCTGCCTGCCTCAGTCTCCCAAAGTGCTGGGATTACAGGCATGAGCCACCACACCTAGCCCTTTAATTGGCTTTCTAGCTGCGCGCAGTGGCTCATGCCTGTAATCCCAGCACTTTCGGAGGCCGAGGCTGGTGGATCACAAGGTCAAGAGATTGAGACCATCCTGACCAACATGATGAAACCCTATCTCTACTAAAAACACAAAAATTAGCTGGGCGTGGTGGCGCACCCCTGTAGTCCCAGCTACTCGGGAGGCTGAGGCAGGAGAATCATTTGAACCCAGGAGGCGGAGGTTACAGTGAGCTGAGATTGTGCCACTGCATTCCAACCTGGTGACAGAATGAGACTCCATCTTAAAAAAAAACAAAAGGGGCTCAGGGCCAAGGCGGGCGGATCACCTGAGGTCGGGAGTTCAAGACCAGCCTGACCAACATGGTGAAACCCCATCTTTAAAAAAAGAAAAAAAAAGGCTCTTTAAATTGACTTTCTCTGGATTGCTAGCTAATAAGGCTTTCCTGCATTGCTGACATCTCGTTCACTGTCAATTTAAAGGACCCTTGTGATTCTTGGGGCTTTAATGCACCATTTGTTCTGTCTGCGCTCTTCTTTGCCAGCAACAGCCATCATTCAGGTTGAAGACCAGAATACAGGTGCAATTGAGAACATTATAGTTGAAGTAAAAAAGAGCCAGATGCTGAGCCTGCAGAGGAGGAGGAAGAGAGGCCCAGCCAGCTGCCACAGATGCCCCCAATGGAGACCTCACGCCCGAGATGATCCTCAGCATGATGGACCGGTGATGGCGGAGCCTTATATGTCACCAGGACTGCTCTGGGCTGTGTTTAAACGGCCTGCATCTTAATTTTTCTCCCTTCTTTCTTTTGGCTTTGGGAAAAGAAGCCCATTTTACCAAACATACCAAGAACGAAAACTTCAAGGCTGATGTTAGAAAAAATGTGATTTAACTAGAACTTGCTGTCTGATGTTAGCAAATCATGGAATGTTCTGAGTCCCTGAGGGTTTACTGTGAAGTGCTGAGGACAGTGTTGACGACTAACTCGTTTTCCTAGATGGAAACGGAGACATTGACCCCTCCCTCCATGTGGTAAACCACTCCAGAATGGCCACCAGGCTTCCCAGAGTTCTATGGTCTTCTTCCCAAGAGAGTTTTTAATTGTAAATGTACACTTGGGAAGGACTTAGACTTTTAAACTGTTTTTTGCTTTTGCTTTTCCCTGACTCCCTTTGCTTGGAGTCAGCTGCACACCAGTAGTATGGCATGCTACGATCAGGTTCTGTCCTGAAAGCTTTGCCTCTTTCTTGGCAAAGTTTCTGGTATGGTCAAGCTTGTAAATAACTTTTTTTACATTTTAATCTTTTCCATTAATTAAGAGGTTGAAAAGAAGTGCAGTGTAAGAAAACCCAGCATTTTAATTACTTGCAAATTAAGTTACCACAGACTCTGTAGTGTGTAAATGTTGACAAGGAATTGGATCACAATCATGTAGCAGAATGGCACTGCCCGCCAGTGACGGACACCCACGTGGCAGATCATGATTTCCAGCCCACGGAGCCAGCATTTGAACCTTACACAATTAAGTTCCAGTTATGATTTCCCATCGACATTTTCTTTGCCCTGTTTGTAGCTGAATGTTGTGTTTTATAAATCTTCTGTTAAAGCAGAAGGCTGATTATGAGTGGGTCACAGCAGCCCTTTTAAAGCTGGGCCAGAAAATTTCACTAGGTCAGTAATTTAAACTTTGGATCTTCAAAAAATAATGTGAAGCAAAACCAACTAAAAAGTGATTCTTGCACATGAACTGTCACGTTTAAAAATGTGTTTTTTAGAGAGCCTCAGTCTTACTGATTTCAAACACTTTCTTCTTCTGTGTATTGCTTTTAAGAGAGCCATCAGTTAGCTATCAGACTCTAGGTTGATGCATTTTGTACTTAGCTGTACTGTGTGATATTTTTCATTATTTTACGACGCCAACATGAGACCTGTAATAAAATATGTAATGGGGTTGAAAGCTGGGGAGGAGGATCTACTGCTGTACAGCTAATAAATCATAACGGATTAACAAGTGCTCCAAAGACTCCATCTTGCATGATTCCTGCCTGCTTGAGGGAGGTTGAGGGGCTGCTTACATGGTTTCTAGGCTGTGCAGGCTTCTGCCTTTCACAGGCAACCTCTGTTCCCTGGGATGGTACTTCCTCTAGCAGATGGGAAGAGATGATCTTGGCAGGTGACTGGATATTGAGTGCATCGTGCTACAACTTTTTACTCCCCCCAAAAGTGTGTGTGAGCAGAGAGGTGAGTAGATGGACAGCAGCCATAGCTTCCATGATCCACTTGAGTAGGTGGGCCATAGAGCTGCTTAGAGTGAAAGGGGCTGATGGAAAGTTCTGTACTCGGGGATCTCTGCTCAAAGAGGGCTGGGATCAGTACCTGGAGCTCTGCCAGGTGTGAGGGAACAGAGAGAAGCTAGGCCCAGCCTACCCTAGAGAAGTTCGTTTGAAAGGAGAGACAGATGCCCAACCACCGGGTAGTGAGGAGACCCTCCTAGATAGCAGAGCTGCCTGTTAGCAGCCCAGGAAGGTGGGTGGAAAGGGAGTTATGTCGTGTTTGGAATCTTGTTCATTGGTGGAAAATCATCTTGCTATGGTGTGATCTCGGCTCGCTTCAACCTCCACCTCCTGGGTTCAAGGGATTCTCCTGCCTCGGCCTCCCAAGAAGCTGGGATTATAGGCACTTGCCACCATGCCCAGCTAATTTTTGTATTTTTGGTAGAGACAGGGTTTCACCATGTTGGCCAAGCTGGTCTTGATCTCCTGACCTCAAGTGATCCGCCCACCTCGGCCTCACAAAGTTCTGGGATTACAGGCATGAGCCACCACACCTGGCCCCAACTTTTTTTTTAATTCCAAGGTTTTTTTGAGACAGGATCTCACTCTTGTCACCCAGGCTGAGTTATGGTGGCACAATTATAGCTCACTGTAACCTTGAACGAGGCTCAAGCAATCCTACCTTAGTCTCCTGGGACTACAGGCCATGCCATCACACCTGGCTCATTTTTGTTTTGGGGTTTAAGTTTTTTGTAGAGATGGGATCTTGCTGTGTTACCCAGGCTAGTCTCAAACTCTTGGACTGAAGTGATCCTCTTGCCTCAGCCTCCCAAAGTGCTGGAGGTGTGAACCACCATGCTCAGCCACCTAAGCACATATAACCTCTCTGCAGAACAAGGCTCAGTTTTTCTGTATCCAACATAGCCTGTCATTCCTGATTGTATATATTCTGTTTGAAAGGTTTTTTTGGGGGTTTTGTTTGTCTCTCTTGTTTGTTTTTTTTTAGAAGGCAAGTCTGGAGTGCAATGGTCATCTCAGCTCACTGCAACCTCCACCTCCCAGGTTCAAGCAATTCTGCCTCAGCCTCTCGAGTAGCTGGGACTACAGGTGTGCACTATCGTGCTCAGCCATTTTGTATTTTTAGTAGAGACCATGCCCAGCTAATCTTTTTGTATTATTAGTAAAGACAGGGTTTTGCCATGTTGGCCAGGCTAGTCTCAAACTCCTGACTTTAGGTGATCCACCTGCCTCAACCTCCCAAAGTGCCAGGATTATAGGCATGAGCCACCTTGCCTGGCCTGTTAGAAAATTTAAAAATGTATTTGTTTTTAGCTGGGGAAGGGGCAAGATAATTGACATTCTGATGGAGTTAAGGCTAAAAAGGAAGTCGCCTGCTGCATAGCCCAGGTGCATCCTATCTAACCGTTAATTATAAAACCTTCAGCAGGTTATCTTCCTCCCACAAGTCCCCCTCTCTCACTCAGGAGATAGCCGTTTGCCCCTTCTCTTTCTTTCTCTCTTTTGCCTATTAAACCTCCACTCCTAAACTCCAAACTTTCAGTAGCAGAAGCCAGTTCTCACTGTTACTCCGCCCCAAGAACTGTTGATGGGGAAGTTCCTGAACCTGTGTGCAGCTCCCTCAGCGTTAAGCCACAGAAGTAAAGAATCTATGCTCTTCCCACCCCCTGGGCTGGCATCACCCTGTTGCTCCCCAGCACAGCAAGTACCTGAGCCCTTCTCTGGCTTGTCAGGACCTGGTCTTTGAAAATCATTCGAGGTGAGTCTTGTGGCAGCACCAAAGGGGCGTAGCCCAGCCCACCTGGGAGACAAGTCCTGTCCTCAGTCTGTGCTACCCATGTTCTTGAAAGCTTTGGCATTTCCTGAATGCCCATGGAGTGGCAAGCCTTCCAGAACATAGACGGGCTTGAACAAGCTGATGGCCTCTCACTGAGTCACTGCCACTTGTAAGAACTGAGTCCCATGTGTTCACTTGGTCTCTGAGATCAGGTTTGCTCTGTTAACCACTGCCCTGACCGCCAGCAGCCACATGCCTAGCCCTGAAAGCCTGGCCTCAGTCATCCCTGCCTGCCCCTATGTGCTAACCCACACAGGGACTGGCCCCACCAGCGTCGCTGCAGTCTCCAGAGGCCCCCTACCTGGGCACGGCTCCAGCCCTTTTGGCAGTCACTGCTCTCATCTCTCCTCATCATTCTAAACAAAATCCCAGTGAGGTAGATTTTCTGTCATTCTGTTTTGGAATTCCTGGGTTGTCATGGTAGACTTGGCAAATGTGAGTGTTATCTGAGTGCCAGGCACTGTTGTGTGTGCTTCCCTTAATAAACATTGAATCCTTAAAGCAAGGCTTGAGGTAAGTTAATAGCTCCAGTTTACAGACAAAACTGGAAGACCAGAGAGGCTAAGTAACTTGTTCAGTGTCAAAATCTAGGCAGTGTGCCTGCAGAACCTACGTTTTTTTTGGTTTTTTTTTTTTTGAGATGGAGTCTTGCTCAGCCTCCCAGGCTGGAGTGCAGCGGCGAGATCTTGGCTCACTGCAATCTCTGCCTCCTGGGCTCAAGCAATTCTTGTGCCTCTGCCTCCTCAGTAGCTGGGACTACAGGTGCCCACCACCGTGCTCGGCTAATTTTTTGTATTTTAGTAGAGACAGGGTTTCACCACGTTGGCCAGATTAGTCTTGAACTTTTGAGCTCGGGTGATTGGCCCACCTCGGCCTCCCAAAGTGCTGAGATTACAGGCATGAACCACCTGTGCCTGGCCAGACCTGTGTTCTTGGTCCCTTGGCAGTACTGTGTGAGACCTACCGAATTGTCACCCTACAAGCAGTTTGAGGATTCTGGGTAGTCTTAGAGTCTTAGATCTTAATCCAAATTATGTCTCTTTGTGGCCAGGCATGATGGCTCACACCTGTAATCCCAGCACTTTGGGAGGTTGAAGCAGGTGGATCTCCTGAGGTCAGGAGTTGGAGACCAGGTTGACCAACATGGTGAGACCCCCGTCTCTACTAAAAATACAAAAATTAGCTGGATGTGGTGACACGTGCCTATAATCCCAGCTACTTGGGAGGCTGAGGCGGGAGAATTGCTTGAACCCGGGAGGTGGAGGTTGCAGTGAGCCAAGATCTCGCCACTGCACTCCAGCCCGGGCAACAAGAGCAAAACTCTGTCTAAAAAACAATAATAGGGCCAAGCGCAGTGGCTCACACCTATAATCCTAGCACTTTGGGAGGCCCAGGCAGGCGGAACACCTGAGGTCAAAAGTTTGAGACCAGCCTGACCAACATAGAGAAACCCCGTCTCTACTAAAAATACAAAATATTAGCTGGGTGTGGTGGTGCATGTCTGTAATCCCAGCTACTTGGGAGGCTGAGGCAGGAGAATCACTTGAACCTGGGAGGTGGAGGTTGCGGGTGAGCCAAGATCACACCATTGCACTCCAGCCTGGGCAAAAGAGTAAAACTCTGTCTCAAATAATGATAGTAATTCGACAGGTGTGGTGGTGGGTGCCTGCAATCCCAGCTACTTGAGAGGGTAAGGCAGAAAAATCACTGGAACCTGGGAGGTGCAGGCTGCAGTGAGCCGAAATTGTGCCACTGCATTCCAGCCTGGGCCACAAAGCAAGACTCTGTCTCAAAGTATGTCTCTTCAATCTGGGAGGCAGCAGGAACTCTCTGTGCAGCATCCTCTCCAGCTGACTCCTTCCCTCTCACCCTTAGCTGTCATTTCCTTGCCATTTCCACCTTGTTGAGCTATGAGCAGGGTAGACTGCTGCTCCTTATCACTTAAGTGAAGTTTAGATTGTAATAGAAGGAAAAAATGCAGTCTCTTCCTGTGAACCTTCTAGAATCTAGGTCCTAGTCTTTTAGAGGGCAACAGGTAGCAGGCCCCACCCCATTGCTTTCTGACCCCTCTCAGCCCTGGAGACGCTAGCTTAGCGCTCTCTCTGTCTGGCTCCCCCCTCCCAAACTCCCTGCAGTTTGGGGAGAAGGCAGACACAGGAAGACCCCCATGTACCTGGACAACTCACTCACGTGCTCCATGAAGTGCTTGGGGTTCAGAGCTCACCTTAGTCCCAGGCTGCCCCACTGAAGACCCGGAGCACACCCTCACCTTCGGCCCTGACCCCACCTCTGGCAAGGAAGGGCATCTGGACCCATCAGGTTTTTTTTTTTTTTTTTTGAGACGGGACTTGGCTTTGTTGTCCAGGCTGGAGTACAGTGGTGTGATCTCGGCTTACGGCAACCTCTGCCTCCCAAGCTTAAGTGATCCTCCCACCTCAGCCTCCTAAGTAGCTGGGATTACAGATGCACGCCATCACGCTGGCTAATTTTTTTGTAGAGACAGGGTCTCCCTATGTTGCCCAGCTTGGCCTCCAACTCCTCGCTCAAGTGATCCTCCCGCCTGGGCCTTCCAAAGTGCTGGGTTTACAGGGGTGAGCCACCGCACCCAGCCCCACCTGGCATTTTTTTCCCACCCACTCAAAATCTCTTTTATATTCCAGGTTCGGAGCAACAGGCAGGACCCCCGGTGTTGGCAGAGATCAGGCGCTCCTTGCTGAACAGTCTCCCTTCTGCCAGGCGCCTGGTCTACCTCCGCAGCCTGGGCTTTGGAGGGGGCCAGCCCGGGTGGGCCGCGGTGATCCCCGGGCAGGCAGCGTCCCCTGGTGTTAGCGGCAGGGACTGCGGGGAGGGGTGGAAGCAGGGAGCTAGGACCTGCTGGAGGCACACGACACGCGCGACCCTCCTGGCCACTCCACTCCCCACCCCGACGTCTACCCTGGCGGAGAAGCTCCTGGGCGACGAGGCAGGCAGGCAGCTGGGACTCGGCCCTCGTCCCACAACTCCGCTCCTGGGCGAGTTTTCGGGCAGCGAGGCCCAGGCGGGGAGGGGCCGGGCCGGGGGCGGCCTGGCAGGAAGCGGCGCGCACCTTCCGCCGCCGGGGGAGCAGGTGGCTGCCTTGCGGGTCCGGGCCCCAGGCTTCCTGTGTACGCGCCCGCCTGCTGCTGTTTCCCGCCGGAGCTCGTTGGGCCGCCCCGGCCCGCCCGGCCCATGGCTCAGACCCCCGACGGCATCTCCTGTGAGCTGCGAGGTAAAGCGCTGGCCCTTTCCGCCTTCTTGGGCGGGAGGAAGTAGTGCAGCCCCAGAATCAGAGGCCCACCCAGCACCCTGGAGGGCCAGGCCAGAGGTCCTCTCTGCTCCCCAGGAGGGCGGGCAACTCCAGATCCTCTCCCCTCCTTCCTCGATGGCCACAGATAAGCCCCAGGGCCCCAGCTTGGCACAGACTTAGGGCACCAGTGGCTTCTGTGCAGGGACGGAAGTCATCCAGCAGGCTGCCCTTCCACAGGCGAGATCACCAGGTTCCTGTGGCCCAAGGAGGTGGAGCTGCTGCTGAAAACCTGGCTACCTGGGGAGGGCGCTGTGCAAAACCATGTCCTGGTATGGGGCAGGGGCAGAACTGGGGAGGCAGCTGTGGCCCCGCAGAAAGAGCAGCTTGCTCTGCCCAGGGTATCAGACTGTCTTTCCCCAGGCGCTGCTACGATGGAGAGCCTACCTGCTGCATACCACCTGCCTCCCGCTGAGGGTGAGTCCCAGGGCTTGGCCACGCACACCCCTCCCCCAATCCCAGCAGCTACCCTGGCAAGGGGCTGCATCTGCAGAGTGCTCCTTCTTGGCCTTGTGGGCCCTGACTTTGCACCAGCCCTGGGCTCCTGGCAGCCAACAGGAGTGGAGTCCAGGCAGGTCTGGCTCTGTTCCAGGGTGCCCAAATAACTGGGCTTCCATGAGGGTGGGGCTCGGGGCTCGGTCCCAGCTGATCTAGGTGCTTCCTAGGTGGACTGCACATTCAGCTACCTGGAGGTCCAGGCCATGGCGCTGCAGGAGACACCCCCTCAGGTGAGACAACTAGTACCCCACCTGGGCCTGCAGCCTGGTCTTCATGCCCCCACCATCCCCTGTGCCCATGTGTGGAGCCGAGGCCCAGTAGTCCCCCTTCCCTAGGTCACCTTTGAGCTGGAGTCCCTGCGTGAGCTGGTCCTGGAGTTTCCTGGTGTGGCTGCCCTGGAACAGCTGGCCCAGCACGTGGCAGTGGCCATCAAGAAGGTCTTCCCTTGCTCGACCCTTGGGTGAGGCCTGGCAAATTCAAGGGGCTGGCAGGGGAGGAGGGAGTGCATGAGAAGGGCACACATGGGCTGCTTCCCATCCCAGAGGCTGGAAGCCCCTCGCCCCCTTCTCCTTAACCCCCTCCCAGGAAGCTATTCCGGAGGCCCACACCCGCCTCCATGCTGGCTCGGCTGGAGAGAAGCAGCCCCTCGGAGTCCACTGACCCCTGCAGCCCCTGTGGTAAGGGCCAAGGCAGGGCCACAGGCCTTCTGGCCTGCCCACCTCTGCCTCCCAGGCCCCCAAGCTGGAGGGCCCCTAAATGAACAGAGCTATTCAGGTCACAGCCACCACCTAGCCTGCGGGGCTGGTCTTCCTCCATTGCTGACCTTTTGTCTCTCTCCTTCCCTCCATCACACCGCTGTCCCCTCCCCCAGGTGGCTTCTTGGAGACATACGAGGCTCTGTGTGACTACAATGGCTTCCCTTTCCGAGAGGAGATTCAGTGGGTGAGAGTAGGACCCTTTTGGTGGGCTCTGGAGACATCTGGTCCCCTATGTGTGCTGAGTGCCTCCCTGCCCCTTGTGGCCCCAAGTGAATTGTAAGCATCTCCTTCTTGCCCAGGATGTGGACACCATCTACCATCGCCAGGGGTGCCGCCATTTCAGCCTGGGAGACTTCAGCCACCTCAGCAGTCGGTGTGTGGCCTGCCAGGATGGGAGAGGAGGAAGAGCCTGGGGCCCATATCCCTGGGCCTCAGCTTCTCCATGGAGGGGCTGCTGGGCCTGGGACCCGGCTGGAGGGCCCTGAACTCTGCCTCTCTTCCCCACCCTCCCACCAGGGACCTGGCCTTGAGTGTGGCTGCCCTGTCCTACAACCTGTGGTTCCGGTGCCTCTCCTGTGTGGACATGAAGCTGGTGCGGGGGTGGGGGGATAACAGCAGGGAGGGACCAAGGGGTATGGGCCAGGGTGCAGCCTGCTGAGCCGCCACCCTCTGGTTCTCAGAGCCTTGAGGTCTCCGAACAGATTCTGCACATGATGAGCCAGTCATCTCACCTGGAGGAGCTGGTGCTGGAGACCTGCAGCCTAAAGGGGTGAGGGGGCAGGGCAGGGCTTGGGGAGGAGAGTCTGGGGCTTGAGATTGGGGACTAGTGGCCTAGGGAGGGGTTGGCAAGCCAGGGGCAGAGTCTCATGCCTGGGGTCTGGTCCCCCAGAGACTTTGTCCGACGACTGGCCCAGGTGCTGGCGGGACACTCAAGCTCTGGGCTGCGGGAGCTCAGCCTGGCGGGGAACCTGCTGGATGACCGAGGTATGGCTGAGCCTGGGGACCGCAGGGGCAGGGGGCGGTAGGAGGTGAGACCCACGTGGCTGCTCCCCCACCCCGCAGGCATGGCTGCACTCAGCAGATACCTGGAGCGTTGTCCAGGAGCCCTGAGGAGACTCAGCCTCGCCCAGACAGGGTTGACACCAAGAGGTAGACTGGATGAGGGAGGGGGGTGAGGGGAAAGGGTGGGGTCTGCCTTCTGCCCGACTGCTGAGCCACCCCACCCCATCACCAGGAATGAGGGCTCTGGGCCAGGCACTGGCCACCAATGCTGCCTTCGACTCCATGCTGACCCACCTGGACCTTTCTGGGAACCCCGGGGCGCTAGGGCCCTCCGAGGACAGTGGGGTGAGTGGCTGTCTGGACGGTGGGAGCTTGAGATTGCTTGGAAGCCCTGGAAAGGCGATCACCGACGCCATCCCACCCCTGTCCTCCCACCAGGGCCTCTATACCTTCCTGAGCCGTCCTAACGTGCTGTCATTCCTGAACCTCGCAGGCACCGACACCGCTCTGGACATTGTGAGGGGTTGCTCCGTGGGGGGGATGGATGATCTGCAGGGTGGACTGGAGGGTGGGGCAGGACGGGGAGGGCTCGGTCCCCCCCACGGATGCAGCCAACGCCCTCCTCCCTCAGCTCTTCGCAGCGCTGTCCCGCGGCTGCTGCGCCAGCCTTACCCACCTCGATGCTTCGAGGAACGTCTTCTCCCGCACGTAAGGGGGACCTGTCGGGGCCGGGGGGAGGCTACTGGAAGCCGCCTCCTTGCCCCTAAGCCTACTCTCCCCGCTCCCCCACAGGAAGTCCCGCGCCGCTCCGGCCGCGCTGCAGCTCTTCCTCAGCCGCGCGGGGACGCTGCGGCACCTGGGCCTGGCGGGCTGCAAGCTGCCGTCCGACGCACTCAGGTCAGTGTCTGCCTCGGGCCACGCCGCCGCGGGAGCGCCCACCCCGCCTCGGCCTCCGTCCCGGCCTCCCCCCCGGCCTCCGCCCCTCCCCGGCCTCCGCCCCTCCCCGTTCCTGCTCCTGTCGCGCCTACAGCCTCCCCCAGATCCTGGCCCTGCCTCCATCGTTCTCACCCTGGAGCCCCCTGTCCCAGCTCCTGCCACCTGCTGTAACGTCCCCTTCCAGGGCCCTTTTGGATGGCCTCGCGCTCAACACGCACCTCCGCGACCTGCATCTGGACCTCAGCGCTTGCGAGGTGAGCGCCGGCCCCAGAAGGGACCACACATTGGGAATGGCGCTGGCAGGCGGGAGAGTGGGACCGTGGGCCGCCGCCAGCTCCTCCCTACCTGCAGCCTGAGTGGGTCCCGCCTCCCACTTCCCACCTCCAGCTGCGCTCGGCCGGCGCCCAGGTGATACAAGACTTAGTGTGTGACGCAGGCGCTGTGAGCTCCCTGGATCTGGCGGATAACGGTGAGGGCGCAAGGAAGCCCAACCTCGAGTCATCCGCTTGATTCCCAACCCCCACCCTACCCTTGCAACTTGCCTCGTGCGTGACCCGAGTCACCCCCAGGCTTCGGCTCGGACATGGTGACTCTGGTGCTGGCCATTGGGAGAAGCCGGTCCCTGAGACACGTGGCGCTTGGAAGGAACTTCAACGTCCGGTGCAAGTGAGCCCCCCCCTCTACTCCTGGGCCTCCCAGACAACACCCCACCATCCCTGTCCCCAACAACCGTGGTCCCTGCCCACAGGGAGACCCTGGACGACGTCCTGCACCGGATTGTCCAGCTCATGCAGGATGACGACTGTGTGAGTTCACCGGACCTTGCAGGGTCCTCGGGCAATTAGACCCCTTTGGTCCTCCCTTCTCTTGCTCCCTCAGACCCTGTGACCTGCCCTTACCGACCCCTGACTCCAGCCATCAATGGCTTTCTCTTAATCCCAGCCTCTTCAGTCTCTGTCAGTGGCTGAGTCTCGGCTGAAGCTGGGCGCCAGCGTCCTGCTCCGGGCCCTGGCCACCAATCCTAACCTGACCGCGCTGGATATCAGCGGCAACGCCGTGGGGGACGCGGGCGCCAAGTTGCTGGCCAAGGCGCTGCGGGGTCAACTCGAGGCTCCGGTGGGCGGGGTCAGAGGGGTGGGACCAGCGGGCAGGGGGCGTGGTGGAGAGGAGGGCATCGGGCTGAGGGGGCGGGACTGAATGAGGCGGAGCAAATGGAACTAGTGGAGGAGGCGAAAGGACGAGTCCGAGAGTTGGGTAGGGCGTTGTGGAACTGTGCTCCCGACTGAAGCCAGGCCCGGCCCAGGTCTGTGGTCTGGGACCGGAACCACACATCTGCTTTGGGCCTGCTGGACGTGGCGCAGGCGCTGGAGCAGAACCACACCCTGAAGGCCATGCCTCTGCCACTGAATGACGTGGCCCAGGCACAGCGCAGCCGCCCGGAATTGACAGCACGTGCAGTCCATCAGGTGGGCGTCGGGTCTCCTCCCTTGCCCTCTCTGCACCTGCACCATATCCCTCCCTTGGCATTTCTCAATACCCCTTGCCCCTAGATCCAAGCTTGTCTCCTGAGGAACAACCGTGCAGACCCTGCCTCTTCTGACCACACGACCCACCTTCAGCCACTCAGTCTGGTCTCAGACCCCTCAGAGCAGGTCAGTATCCTCTCCCCCAACCACGGGAGGTAGGGCATGAGGAGACCTGTGGCACCTGGGAGCCTCCGTGAGTCAGAGGGTCTGACTTTCTTGGGTTCAGGGTGCCTGAGCCCTGCTGTCCCAGACAAAGTCCCTCTCCTTGGTCTGGAGAGGCTAAACACTCCTAAAATTGCTCTCCATATAACACCCTTGGCTGCCTAACGTTAAGCATGTAAACAGACTGTCCTGTTAAAGAGGAATTTTTATGTTCTCCCCTCAATATCTCCCCAATTGTAGCCCCATTCCTGACTTCACATATACAGGGCTCCCTTCCCCCTCTCCATTGTGTACCCACACCCAGCCACTCCTTCTCTGGCTTCATCTCCCTCCACTACCTTATCTGCTGGAAATGTTTCCATCTCTCCATTTCCAAATACCTCCTCTTTCCTAAGCTGCAGAGCCCAAAGGTCTTGATCCAGACATCCTGCAGGGCTTCATGCTCTGCACTTCTTCGAGTGATATCGTTTTCTCCCACAAACCCTGTTCTCTACCCTGGAGCCCAATCCCACTGATGCCCACAGCCACCCAATGCTGTGGACAGAGGTTGGGGCATCCTTCCAGGTCTCTCCTGGTTACACTGGAGCCCTCATAGCTCTCCTTGGTTCTGCCTCTGGACCAACCTTCAAACATGCCACTCCTTACCCCCCACACCAATTATCCCTTGCTCCTCCTGGCCCCTCCTCCAGGGCCACTCACTCCCTTTCCACCCCTCTCCCAGCTATCCTCTGTGTGTGTGGACAGATTGAGCTTCTAAAACACAGATAGAATTTACAACTCCTTTCCTTCCTATTCTGGGCACTTAGGAAGTATATATAAAGTCCTTAAAATGAACCAAAGCAACAGATAGTTCCCTCCCTCCTTGAACAGATAGGGTTCTGAAGTGGCTGATCTAATAGTGCCAGCTTTAGGACCTCCCCTCACTCTGTTAAACAGCCTAGGAGGAAGGCAGGCAGGATCTGGGAGACTGGGAGGGGGCTAGGCTAAGACTGATTCCTATTCTCCCACAGGAAGTGAATGAACTGTGTCAGTCGGTGCAGGAGCATGTGGAGCTGCTGGGCTGTGGGGCTGGGCCCCAGGGTGAAGCTGCTGTGCGCCAGGCCGAGGATGCCATCCAAAATGCCAACTTCTCTCTCAGTGTGAGCACTACCCCCTCCTGCTACAAGGACCCAACCCTCTTAGTCAGGTGTCACCTTGCAACTGCTTTTCCTCTTGGCCCTCAGATTCTCCCCATTCTATATGAAGCTGGAAGCTCCCCAAGCTATCACTGGCAGCTTGGGCAGAAGCTGGAGGGCCTTCTGGGACATGTGGGTGAGGTCTGCCGCCAGGACATCCAGGTGAGATGGTACTCCTGCCCCAGCCCCACCACCATTTGCAGGTTTGACCCCCTTCCTGTAGTTTTAACTGTTATATCCCCTGACTCATATTCAGTTGGAGTTGGAGCCTGAAGCCAGCAGCCTGGTGTCTGGCAACATCCTCACCATGCTCTGATCTTTGTCCAGGACTTCACTCAGGCCACACTGGACACAGCAAGGAACCTCTGCCCACAGATGCTACAGGGATCCAGCTGGAGGGAGCAGCTAGAGGGGGTTCTGGCAGGCTCGAGGGGCCTCCCGGAGCTGCTCCCAGAGCAGCTGCTGCAAGATGCCTTCACTCGGCTCAGGTAGGGTGGATGGGGCTGGGCTGGGGAAGGCTGAGCAAAACAAGCCCATTAACCCCTGTCCTCTCCTGGCCTTAGGGACATGCGGCTGTCAATCACCGGGACCTTGGCAGAGAGCATTGTGGCTCAGGCTTTGGCAGGCCTGAGTGCAGCCCGGGATCGGCTGGTGAGGGGGGAGATGTGCACACACTTTCTTGCAAACACATACATGCAATAACTTGGCCATCTCCCTTGCAGTGGCTCTGTAATGACTTCTGGGTCGTGTAGCCCAGGGCTATTTCTAGGGTCCCCTTAGCACCGATGGGGTCATGGCTGAGGCCCTACCTGCCATCTTTGGCTGCTTGGTATTGCAGGTGGAGAGTCTGGCTCAGCAGGCAACAGTGACAATGCCCCCTTCCCTACCTGCTCTGAATAGAGGTCAACCCAGCCTCCTTGAGCCTGGGGAATTGGAAGGTCTTTTCTTCTCCAAGGAGGAGAAGGAAGAAGAGGAGGAAGAGAAGGTAAGTGGTTTTAGAACCTGAGGCATAGAACTCCCATTCTTCCCATCTTGGTCTGGAGTGTGGAAGGTGAAAGGCAGCTCTTCTAGGGTGATACTCTCCTACCCCAGGCTGAGTTTGTGCCCTCCCCACCAGGATGACAGTTCCGCACGGAAATGGCCGGAGCTCAGCCATGGTCTTCACCTGGTCCCCTTCATTCACAGTAAGTCAGGGTCTTGGGGGAGGGAGTTTACCTGAGTAGGCTGAAGCTCCATTAGACATGGGGACCCGGGGACCTGGACAAACTCATTCAGCCTTGTCTGGGTACACCCCAGCCCTTGACTGGTCCAGCCAGGCCAGGACCCCCATGCAACCTGCAAAGCTGGGGTCTGCTGTGGTCAGCCCGGGGCGAGACCTGGGCAAACCAGGGACAGGACACCAGCTCGGCTCTCTTCCTCCCGCCCCTTTCCCTACCCCCCAGGACGCGCATGCTTGGCGGTGGCGCGGAGCCGCGCGCACTCGGGGCCGCGCTCAGCACCACGGACAGCGGCGGGGAGGGGCAGAGGGGCGGGGACGGGCGCCATAGCCGGGTCCCTCCCCCACGCCCTGGGCGGGTCCCCCCGCCACCCTAGCGCCTCCGCCACCACCTCCCCCGGGCTCAGCGCTCGGTGCTTTTCTGGTGCTGTCCCCTCAGGTGCTGCTGAGGAAGCACAGCCCGGAGCCCGAGCTGGCGGCTCCGGGAGAAGATGCGGAGCCGCAGGCGGGGCCGTCCGCGCGCGGCTCTCCGAGCCCTGCCACTCCTGGGCCCGCGGCCGGCCCGCTGCCCCACATGGACCTGCCATCCACGGGGCAGCCCCTGCGCCATCCGACCCGGGCCCGGCCGCGGCCGCGCCGCCAGCACCACCACCGTCCACCGCCGGGGGCCCCCAGGTGAGCACCCTTCCCCCACTCCCGAGCGCGTGGATTTGGGGGTCGCGGGTGGCCCGGCCGCTCCTCATGGGTGGTGGCGGTCAAGTAGAAGGGGTGGTAGATGCCCAAGGCCACCTGGTCAGGCGGTCCTGGTCACATCCTGGCTTCTTCCTGGCCACCCCCCACCCCAAGCCATGCATGTGCGGTTCCGTTCGGGGTGTGCCTAGGTGTGGGACTCCACCTCGGGATGGCCCGCGGCCTCGGTGGCTGCGCCATAGAGGGTGTCCGTCCTCCCTCCCCGGGACTGCTGAGAGATGCCGGGCCGCGGGGCCAAGCCTGCGTCTGCTGCGTGTCCGGTGGCAGCACGTGTGGGGAGATGCCTGTGTGGGCTGCGAACCCGCGGGGGCAGTGGGCACTGGCGGAGAGTTGGGAGGAGCCGGCTTGAGGCCCCCCAGAGGGTCTGACGCAGCAGCTGGCGCCACTGAGCCGGCAGCAGGCCGAGTGGAGTGGGGGGTGGGGTGGGGGACACTGCAAGGAACTGTTCGGAGCACAGCGGGTGGCAAGTGGGAACAGATAACCCCAGGGGCAAGGGGGAGCTAGGCTTTCTGGTGACCAGGTGGCTAGGGCGTGTAGGATGCACTGTGGGACAAGGACGGGTGTGGGCTGGGTGTGTGAGGAGTGTGTGAAATCTGGTGTCTCTGTCCAGCAGCCAGACAATGGGAGGCTGGTATGAGCAGTCCCCTAGGGTCACCCTAGTCTGGGATCCTGGAGTTATTCAGGCCAGGCTGCCGGACAGGGAATGGGAGAAAAGCCAGAGTTGTACTCAGCCCTGACCCCTGACCCCATGATGCCCTCCAGGTGCCCCCAGCCTTGCCGCAGGAAGGGAATGGGCTCAGTGCCCGCGTGGACGAAGGCGTGGAGGAATTCTTCTCCAAAAGGCTGATTCAGCAGGATCGCCTGTGAGTGAGGGGCATCTTCAGGGGGGTGGGAGAGGGTGGGATGCCTGATGGGCTTTCTCACTGCTGAGTGTCCCCACAGCTGGGCCCCCGAGGAGGACCCGGCCACTGAGGGGGGGCACCACTCCTGTCCCCCGTACACTGCGAAGAAGCTGGGCACCCTCTTTGCCTTCAAGAAGCCTCGTTCAACACGGGGTCCACGGCCTGATCTAGAGACCAGCCCTGGGGCAGCTCCCCGAACCCGAAAAACTACATTTAGTGAACTGCTGCGGCCGCCAACGCGTCCCAGCCGTGGTGAGGAGCCTGGTGGGGCTGAGGGGGACACCAGCAGCCCTGACCCTGCCCGAAGGAGCCGACCTCGATACACAAGGGACAGCAAGGCCTACTCAATGATATTATTGCCTGCCGAGGAGGAGGCAATGCTGGGTGCCAGACCTGACAAGGTGAGGCTTGCTGATGGGAGGGTGAGGGCGCTTCTGGGACCCAGGGCATGAGCCGTCTCCAACTCGGGCATCTCTATCCCTAGCGGCGGCCCCTGGAGAGGGGGAGAAACAGAGTTGGCTCCATCCTTTGAACAGCGGGTACAAGTGATGCTGCAGAGGATAGGCGTCAGCCGAGGCAGCGGGGGTGCCGAAGGCAAGAGGGAAGCAAGTGAGTTTGGGGAACATGAGCGTGAAGTGAGAGGGCAGGTGGCATGCTGTGGGTGACATATGTGACCAAGATGGAGGAGACTCATGACAGGTCTAATTGGCAGTTCCACTCCCTCCTCCTCAAAATACAGATTCAGCCTTTCTTCCTTCTTGGCTTCTACCCAGGCACAGGCCACCGTTATCTCCTCTGGACCTGAGAAAGTCCTTTCTCTGCAGGTCTAACAGAAACCTGAGGCCCAGGCCAGGTGTGGTGGCTCATGCCTGTAATCCTTACACTTTGGGAGGTTGAGGCAGGTGGCTCACCTGAGGTCAGGAGTTAGAGAGCAGCCTGGCCAACACGGCGAAACCCCGTCTCTACTAAAAATACAAAAACTACCTGGGTGTGATGGTGCATGCCTATAGTCCCAGCTACTTGGGAGGCTGAGGCAGGAGAATCGCTTGAACCCAGGAGACAGAGGTTGCAGTGAGCCTAGATTGCACCACTGCACTCCAGCCTGGGTGACAAGAGTGAGCCGACTCCATCTCAAAAAAATAAAACGAAAAATCTGATCTTGTCACCTGTACTTGAAACAGCAAGTCTTCCACGGGCTTCCTGTCAAGACACTGTTCAGTCTTCACACTCAGCTCTGGGGCCCTGTGGGGTGTCTTGGCACTGACCACCTTAAAACCTCACTGCTCTCGGCCAGGCATGGTGGCTCATGGCTGTAATCCCAGCACTTTGGGAGGCCAAGGAGGGTGGATCATGAGGTCAGGAGTTCAAGACCAGCCTGGCCAAGATGGTGAAACTCCACCTCTACTTATAGAAAAAAAAAAGTACAAAAAAATTAGCTGGCGTGTGGTGGCAGGCACCTTTAATCCCAGTTACCCAGGAGGCTGAGGCGGAGATTGCAGTGAACTGAGATCATGCCACTGCACTCCAGCAGCCTGGGTGACAGAATGAGACAAACAAGAAACCTCACTGCTCTCCTCCCCTAGGTGCAAGTAAGAGCCTCCACACACGTCCCTGTATCTGGGTGTCCTCCCTACCTTGCTTCCAGTCTCCAATTGTGGGTTACACCAGGTCCCTCCTCAGCCATCCACACAGTGCCCATGGTCCTTCCCTGACTCTCCTCTGTGGCCACCCTGCTAATGTCACTCTCTTCACAGTCCTAAAGAACCCCAGCCCTCTGTGCCATCCATTCAGTTCCTTAAGAAAACAAACATATGAAGTTAGCCTGAATTTAGAAACATTCAAGTGTATGAATGAAGAGTTCTAAGACTGGATGGGTTTGCCATGTTCTTGTCCAGCCCATGATGGGCATTCAGGAGCTGGCTTATAAGAACAAGAATGAACAAAAGGCTAGGGTGTAGGGAGGGGGGAAGGGCTGGAATCTGACTGCCCTGTTTCCTACAGAGCAAAGATGGCGAGATCAAGAAAGCTGGCTCAGATGGTAAGTGGGACCCTGGGGTGCAGCAGTACATTTGCTAGGAGGTGTCCTTACAGACAGCCCCCAAGGCACTTGCTCTCCTGGGGGAGGAAGGGGAGAGGCCAGGTTTTTCTTCCCTTCATCTCCAAGGTCTGGTGCCCGAGTCCCCAACTCCACCTTGCAGGTGACATTATGGACAGTTCCACGGAGGCCCCTCCCATCTCAATGAAGTCCCGCACCCACTCTGTGTCTGCTGGTAAGTGAGGGCCACTGTGTGTGTTAGTGGGGGAAGCAGAGATGGACAGGAGCAGGGTCAGACGGTGGTTCAGACCTATCTCTAAGGCCTCTCCAGGTCTTGGCTGACACCCTTCTCCCCCACAGACCCCTCCTGCAGACCTGGCCCGGGAAGCCAAGGGCCCGAGTCTGTCACTTGGAAGACACTGGGGCAGCAGTTGAATGCAGAGCTCAGGAGCCGTGGTTGGGGCCAACAGGATGGTCCAGGCCCTCCCTCCCCCTGGTCAAAGCCCAAGTCCCTACAGAGCCAGCCCCTCCCCAGACAGCCTGGGTCTCCCAGAGGACCCCCTGCTTGGGCCCCAGGAATGAAGGTAGGCAGCCACCTCATTCCCCACCCCAATCCTGGGCTGGGGGCTGGAGGAGTTCCTGCTGGGAACTCAGCTCCTCTAAGGACCCTGAGGGTGGGAGGCAAGGGCTGGAGTCGGGGCAGCTGTTGGAACACCCCTGATTCCCTGGCCTCCCTCAGATGGCCAGCTGAGGCTGAGGCCTCTCTTGGCAGGGCGGCGAGCAGTGTCTGTGCATGAGGATCAGCTCCAGGCCCCTGCTGGTGAGGGGGAAACACCTCCATCTGTGCTCGAATGCAGGAGATGCAGGAGGGTGGGCTTCTGGGACTCCCTTCATGGCTTTGATCCTTGGAGGGAGGGCACCAGTGTGTGAGGACTCAAGAAATCAGGGAGCCAAAGGCCAGGTGCAAGGGTTTGACAACAAGCCCTTCCAACTAGTCCTGATTCCACTTCCCAAAAGCAGCCTCTGCTGGGGTGAGGATGCAGAGATGGGGGATGCACTGAAGGCAGCAGTGTGTGTGAGCACATGCTTGCGTGCACTGGAGGTGGGAGAGAGGGCAGGGGATGGACAGACCTCAAGCCCTTAGCAACCCACCTCAAGCCTTTCTATGTTCCTTAGAACGGCCCCT
Organism: Ateles fusciceps; assembly: GCA_036589455.1. NCBI lineage: Eukaryota > Metazoa > Chordata > Mammalia > Primates > Atelidae > Ateles > Ateles fusciceps. The sequence goes on along the minus strand of JAZHEH010003205.1, from coordinate 22,279,307 downwards.
GCGGCTGCAGCGCTCCCCCGTCCTCAAACGCAGGCCGAAGCTCGAGGCACCTCCATCCCCAAACCTAGGTAAGAGTGGGTCCAGGCCAGCTGGGAGGGTGGCAGGACTGCTTAGCCCAGCCCTGACCCTTCCTCTCTCCACCTCCCTCCCCTCACAGGATCTGGCCTTGGAACCGAGCCTCTGCCCCCACAGCCCACAGAGCCCTCCAGCCCTGAGCGGAACCCACCCTCCCCCAGCCACAGACCAAAGAGGCGGCGGTCCCAATCCCTGATCCTTTTCTCTCCTGCCGCATGAGATTATTTTATTAAAAACTCAAAGGAAGCAGAGTGTGGAGCAGTATTTGTCCTGTGTGTACACATCCTCCAGTATCCTGTGTGGCCTCTCACATCGGAGTTGCCTCAAACTCTGGCTCCATCAGAGAGTGCAAGGCCCAGGCCACGAGCTGGGGAGGAAGCCTGGGAAGGAATCACGGCTGCAGGTCAATGGAGCCTAGGACTGGTGACCAAGAGTGGGGGCAGACCCAGGCACGCACTCACCTGGCAGCTTGGACCTGAGCACAGAGGGATGTGCAGGGTGGCTCGTACTGATACTGGAAGGCAGAACCATCACGATGCCTCTTTGGGGGTTCCTGAAAGGGGTATGGTGTTTGGGGACAAGGACCCCAACCCCATCCAAAGCTACCCCTGCTCCCTCCCACCTCTACCTCAGGCCTTCCTCATTCTACCCTCCAACTGCAAAGGGGCTATGCTCACCCAGACAAGGCAGGACTCCTGGGCTCCCTTGGTAGTTCCGGTCCTGGGAAAAGCCCGCCGATTCTTGCAGGGCAACCCTAGCTCCTTTAACTCTAGGCTAGGTTTCTGGGACCCGGTCCCAAGAGCCTGGTGTGGACTGGGGACACAGCCACGGGGCGAGAGACTGGGGGTGCAGCTCTGGAGTGGGGAGCTGGGGGTCACAGGGGCAGGGGCTGAACAGATGGCTGGTTGGGGCTGGGAGCTGCTCCTCTGCCCTGGGTCTGGAGCAGCCAAGGACAGGGCAGGCAGAAGGCTGATGCTCACACCACTTTCCTGGGATGACATGTGGCCGGGTAAGGCTGGGGTTCCTGAGGAGGAGGGGACTCATTGTAGGCACAGCCCTCTCTGCTCAGAGCAGCTGAGTGGCCTGCGAGCTCAGACAGGACTGCAGGGACTGTGTTCATCCCCCACCCCCATGCACCTTTTCACAGCATCCTGCACAGCCTGGGAATCTGGCTGATAGACAGCAGTGAGTGCCTGTGACTTGTGCATCACCTCACCTGAGGAACTGGGTGAGGAAGGAGGAGAGGATATGAGGGTCAGGGATAGGTCCTGCAGAGCCGGGTCTGGTGGGGGCAGCTCGGGGCCTGGAGGGTTCAGGAAGGCTTATCAGCACTGTGGACCTGTGCCCCAGGGTATCCCCCAACCTCTCCAGTCTCCTTTACCCTGTGTCCTCTGACACGGTCCTAGAGAGCTCAAAATTAGCTGGTCATTCTCAGAGATGCGCAACAGTGAGCTTGGAACAGTGTACACAGCTTCTCCCTGTGGGACATGAACTCTCAGCATGACCCTTGCCCAATTCCTCACCCTGACATCTCCCAAGAAAAGCCCCAGACTGACCGTGGCCCTGCAGCGTGAGGCAGCCCAGTGGGTGAGAGGGGGTGCTGTGCAAGGGCCCTCCAGCTTTAGGCAGCTCTCAGCCAGGCACACGAGCGCCCCCTGATGCTCCTGGTCCTCCCGCATTTCATCCAGAAGCTGGGACAGTGACAGGCCTGGAGACAAGGGACCAGAAGATGAGTCAAGGCTTAAGAGGAGGATCCCGGAAAGAGGAAGAGAGAGGGGGAGGGGGAGGAGAGCTTACTGAGGAAGCAACAGGTTAAGGCAGGAGAGATCACTGCACAGGGTGTTAGGATTACTGGTCAAGCCCTACAGTACCTGCATTGGACGAGGTGGACTCCGAAAGGTGCTCCCTACAAAAAGAATGGCCAGGCCTCAGGAACCATGCTCAGGCCTGTCTATCCAGACACACCATCCCCTCACCAGACCACACGTGGTGCCCGAGGCCCACCCCAGACTCACTCAAGGTAGTCATAAAGCTTTTTCTGAACATCTAAGTCTTGGTTACTAAGAAAAAGAGAAGAATAGTTAATAGAGGCCCAAGCCCTCCTAACCCAAAAGCTTCTGCCAGCGCCGGCCAGGCTGGGGTAGGGAGAGCTGCTGGAGGGCGGAGGCGTCACTTACCAACCAGGCACCCGTAGCCGGGGCTGCTCCGTGGGCAGCAGGCTGAAGCGGTCCACCTGGAGATAGAACTCTGCGGTCTGGAGGAGTTCGAGGAGAAGGGGAGGTCTCAGGAGTTTGTCTCGAAGAGTCAAGCCCGATAACCCGCCCAAGACAGCCCCACGACTCACCGCGCTACCCTCAGCGACCTGGACACGGACCCCGCAGTCCTGCAGCAGTAGTAGCCGGCCCTCTGTCCCGCGGAAGCCGAACTCCTTCTCCTCCCTGCGGCGAGCAGGACCCTCACTGCCGGGCCCGCCCACCTCGCGCTCTCCCGCCGCAACACAAGGCCCGCCCACCTCGCGCTCTCCCCCGCGGCCTCCGAAGTCCGAAGACGGGCGGCGCCTCTCACCAGTCCGAGGTGTCCAGGGCCTCCCGCGTCACCAGGCATCGGACACTGTGGGTTCCGTCAGACACGAGCAGCGTGGCCCCGACGTCGGACGCATCAGGGGCGTGGGATGGGCCCGCGGCAGCTGCCTCCGCCTCCTGTAGTACCTGACGGCGGCGAGCTGCGTCAATCCCACCACCCGTGGTCTCCGCCTCGGTCTCCCGGCCTTGAGTGGGGGCTCACCTCGAGCAGCTGCCCGGCTCGCGGACTGGAGAGTGTCTCTGACCCTAGAATCAGCTTTCGAATCCAGGGCCGTAAGACCAGCCTCCCCGAACCTGCCATTCTCGCGGCTGCACCTAGCGGAGGCAGCTGGCCCGGGTTTTCCCGCGGACGCTCAGGCCCCGCCTCTCGTCGGAAGAGGAAGCGCCTGCGGCCGGGCGGGGCCTGAGGCGGGGGCCAAGCTCGCCTACATCCCGCGCCTGCGCACGAGGGCGTCCTGCTCCAGTCTGTCAGCAGACTCCCGCTGGTCCACGGGAAGCTGGCCCGTTTACTCATCCCGGCGTTTGGGCCGTTGGTCAGAACTCCCGAGCTACCGGGAGGGAACAGAACAAGGGTTGGTCCGGTCCCTGGAGAGAGGATTCCAAGGCCGGAGGTTGCGGCCGAGTGCCGTCCGAGCGAGTTGGCTCGAAACCATTTCAGCGTCGTGTGACCCCCCCAAGGGGTTCAGCACATATTTATTATGACTCAGTTTCCTCGTCTACACAATGCACGGCCTTGTAAGACCAGTGGAAATAAGAGTACACAACGCTCAATAAATGGCACTTCCTTCACCCTCCCCCTGATTGGCCAAGCCCTACTCCCCAGACTCCGGGGGCGCGCAGACCTCAGCGTGATGACGCAAGAGCGGAGGAAGGCTCTTCTCCACCCCCGGTTCCGTTTCCTAGGAAACGTGGACTCCGCGTTCCACTCTGCGTCGCTACCCCCTTGACGTCACGCTCTGGATGGGAGGGCGGGGCGTGTGCTACCGCCAGGGGCGGGGCGGCGCGGGCGGGCCGGCCGGGCTGTGCACCTGCGCCTCGGCGGGCCGTGTGGGGCACCGTCCCCGGCCCGCCCGGCCCCGCCATGGCCCGGCCGCAGAGGACTCCGGCGCGCAGTCCCGATAGCATCGTCGAGGTGAAGAGCAAAGTAAGGGCCCCTCCGGCCTCAGCCCTAGGCGCTCCCAATTCCCTCTTTCTCCCCTTCCCGGCTCCTTGGTCCCCGCCACCTCTTCCCTCTATCCTTCAAGTCTCATTCTGCTTTTCTTCTCGCCTTCCCACATCCATTTTCCTCCCTCCACTGCTGGCCTCCAGATCCCTCTGTGGCCTGAGTACCTGGAGGGTGGTAAGAAGACCTTGGACAGCGTCCCTGGTACTGAAGCTGAGGTCCGGGCTTAAGGCTGCCGCTTTTGCAGCAGCCGTTTCTTTCCCATCCCTGCCGGCCTCGGACCTGTGGTGAGAAAGGGGCGCAGGCTATTCTTACCCCTCCTCTTCCCCAACCCCGACTTCCAGTTTGACGCCGAGTTCCGACGCTTCGCGCTGCCCCGCGCTTCGGTGAGCGGCTTCCAGGAGTTCTCACGGTTGCTGCGTGCGGTGCACCAGATCCCGGGCCTGGACGTGCTACTTGGCTATACGGATGCTCACGGCGACCTGCTGCCCCTCACCAACGACGACAGCCTGCACCGGGCTCTGGCCAGCGGGCCCCCACCACTGCGCCTACTGGTGCAGAAACGGGGTGAGGAGGGGGTACAGTGGGCAGCCTCTGGGATAAGGTGTCTGTGGGGCAGGTCTACAAGGGTTAGTCCATGGCCAGGGCACCCAAGCGTCACCCTCTGCAGTCCCTGCCCTTGGCATGACCTCCAAGTGGTAGGAAATAGCTACAGTACCCCCTGCAAAGAAACCGAGTGGGGGAACAAGTCTCTGATCTCAGCAACTCCCCCTCTCCTACGGCAGACGCTGACTCCAGCAGCCTGGCTTTTGCCTCCAACTCTCTGCAGCGGCGCAAGAAAGGGCTCCTGCTTCGGCCAGTGGCACCCTTGCGCCCCCGACCACCCCTCCTAATCAGCCTGCCCCAAGATTTCCGCCAAGTTTCCTCAGTCATAGATGTGGACCTACTGCCTGAGACCCACCGACGGGTGCGGCTGCACAAGCATGGTTCAGACCGCCCCCTGGGCTTCTACATCCGAGATGGCATGAGTGTGCGTGTGGCTCCCCAGGGCTTGGAGCGGGTTCCAGGCATCTTCATCTCCCCGCCTGGTACGTGGGGGCCTGGCTGAGAGTACAGGGCTGCTGGCGGTCAGTGATGAGATCCTCGAGGTCAATGGCATTGAAGTAGCCGGGAAGACCTTGGACCAAGTGACGGACATGATGATCGCCAACAGCCATAACCTCATTGTCACTGTCAAGCCTGCCAACCAGCGAAATAATGTGGTGCGAGGGGCATCTGGGCGTTTGACAGGTCCTCCCTCTGCAGGGCCTGGGCCTGTTCAGCCTGATAGTGACGATGACAGCAGTGACCTGGTCACTGAGAACCGCCAGTCTTCCAGGTCCAATGGGCTATCTGAGGGGCCCCCGTGCTGGGACCTGCACCCTGGCTGCCAATATCCTGGTGCCCGCAGCTCTCTGCCCTCCCTGGATGACCAGGAGCAGGCCAGTTCTGGCTGGGGGAGTCACATGCGAGGAGATGGTAGTGGCTTCAGCCTCTGACAGGCGGGATGCAGCCCCGTGCCACTCCACACTGCTGGGCCATGGCAGGGACTTCACAGTGGGGCTTTTTAGCGGGCTCACAGGGCTCCCTCAGCCTGGGGAATATTAAAGGTTTTCTACAAATACAGTCATGGTCCTTCTGTGTCCCAGCCCCAGCCTCCTCCCTGGTCCCACCAGCTTGCCTTCTGCTCTGGACTAAGGCAGGAGTGACAATCAGGAGAACTTCCTGCAATTGTGCAACAGGAGGGCCACCAGAATTGGCATTTTTAGGGTAAGAAAAGCTCTTAAGGAAACAAATCGTGTGTACAAACGTTTTAATTTTGACAAAACAGTTAAAAGGCTAAGATGGCCCTTCTGTAGCCACTGGTGTCTGAGAAAACTGCTCTAGGGACACTGGCCACCCCCCTGCTCCTGTCTTCAGACCTCTGATCTGGGAATGGGCCTGACCCTGTCCTTTTCAGCCATGTGGCTGGTGATCCTCAGCATGTACCTCCCTGCTAACTGTCCCCCAGAGGGACTCAGGTGTCCATCTTCACGAAGACTTTGGGCCGGGAAAAAATCTTGATGGCCTCCTCTACCTGCACCAGCTTCTGGTCCAGTTCAGCACGGTGGCTCTGAGCTCTCAGTGAGTCTGCCCCAGCAGGCAGCAGTACCAGCTCACGCAGCAGCTGGCTCTGGCCTACAGAGGGTCCGGGAACAGTGAGTGCTGGGCAGGTGCCCGGTCCCCAGTGGGGTCCCCCCTCCAGCCTCCCTGCCCAGGTACTCACTCTGGAGCAGCTTGCTCAGTGTTTCTAGCCGTTGGTTCTCAGGCATGCGCGTGTGGCCTGGAGGCATGGCAGGGTCCGGCTGGCTCTGCTCACGGGCCTCGGCCTCCCGCCGCCACAGGTCCCTGCGCTCCAACAAGCTGTGGGTGCACAGGCTCAGGGTTGATGATCCCAGGGAAGAGATTGGTTCCCACCCTCCCCAGGTGCCCCTCGCCCTGTGTGTCGGGCACTGAGACCTACTAATGGGGCACGTGGCCCTTCTGCGTGGCATTGTAGTGCTCCTGGGCCTGCCGCTGCTGCTCTAGCACCTGTGCCAGGACCTGCAGCGAGCGGGAATGCCTCCGGGGGGCCCTCTTGGCAGCTTGGGCATTGTGACGAATGAAGTCCACCCCCAGGCCTGGCCCCTGCAAGACACAGCAAGCGTGGGTGGGGCAGAGAGCATTATGTGGTATCCCTGAACCCCCCAACACACACTGGGAGCCCTGCCCAACCACCATCCACTCACCTTAGCTTCGGAACCTGGTGGGGTTGGCTGGGGACTGGGGACACGGGGTGGTGGGAGGCCAGGGCCACAGTGGGAGTGCGCCCGCAGGAAGTGGGCAGACTCTGTCCGAAAGGCAGGGCCAGGCTCCTGGAGGGCAGGGCACAGCAGAGAGAGCAAGTAGGCTGAGGTCTGGGGCTGAAACCTCAGGACTCTGGCTCTCTTGGCCCTTCTGACTTCTGCATCCACGTCCCTCAGGGCCTCTTCCCCTCCTCAAGGGACACTTGTCCTCATCAGCACATAAACATGTGTGGGTATCAGATTTTTAAGAAAACAATAACCACCTCGCCTTCTACCTCAGTACTGGGCCAGCCACCACTCTCTCCCCCTCCTTCCTAGCCAAGCGTCCTGGCTCTAGTCCCCCAAAGTTCCTGATGGCTGGCCTCCAAGTCCTCAAATCCAGGCGGTCACTTCCTTGGTCTCGTCCTCAACCTGACTGTCAATAACTCCTAGGTCTTACTCCTCAGATCCAGGCCGTTATTTCCATCTGCTTCCTGGACACACTCCCACCCCCCTGGGAGCCCCACAGATGCTTCAGCCCTGACACATTCGTGTGACCTTGCCTTTCCTCTCACTCTTGCTCCTCCTGCTGAGTCCTTGGATGGAGGGGATGGTGCTGCTCTCTACTCAAGACAGAGCCCCCCCACCATACCTCTGCCCTTCCCACTGTCCTCAGAAATAAGGGCTGAAAGTGGCTAATGTGGCCCGTGATGTGGGTCCGGCTGACTTCTTGATCTAACCTCACGCCTTTCTTTCCTCACAGTGAACTGTACCTAGCATCTCCACTGCTACGTGTCCTGTGGTCTGTGAGGGTCCATCTTTTGGGAATGTTCTCTTCTACTGTCCCCTTGCCTAATTGCTGCTTGCACCTTAGGATTGGCACCCCCCCCATCACCACTTTGAGAAGGCTCCCCTCAGCCCTGCCCTGCAGCAGAGTCAGGGTCTCTTAGTCCTCTGTTACCTCTGTGACTTTCCTCCCTCCCCAGAACTCAGATCAGAATATAGTTAGTTGCCTGTTGGCCAAAAAAATGAATAATACTTCTGGCTCCCTCAGGCAGGTACCTGCAGCTGGGCCTTGACCCGGGACTCCACCTTGTCGTACTTGGGCGAGCGCCACAGAGCTTTCAGGGGCCTAGGCTGGTCCTGCTCCCCGGCTGCGCTCCCGTTCTCTGAAGCGCTTCTGAATCTCCCTGATCCGCCTCAAGTTCTCCTTCTCATGGTCTTTAGGGTCCTTCCCTAGAGAACAGATGCTGCCAGGCTCTGCCCTACATATGGCCCACACAATCCAATTTCCACCAGTTCACACACAGGCCTGCCCTCCGCCCCTTACAGAAAGAGATCCCTGACCTCTCGTCTACCTCATGACCATGTTCCCTTCCTCATGTAGTAAGTATCTCGTGCTGATTTTCTCCATTATTATTAATTGAGACAAGGTCTCACTCTGTCACCCAGGCTGGAGTACAGTGGCATGATCACAGCTCACTGCAGCATCAACCTCCCTGGCTCAAGTGATCCTCCCACTTCAGCCTGCTGAATAGCTGGGATTACAGACATACTCCACCATGCCGGGCTAATTTTTGTATTTTTTGCAGAGATGGGGTTTCACCATGTTGGCCAGGCTGGTCTCCAACTCCTGGGCTCAAGTGATCCGCCCGCCTGGGCCTCCCAAAATGCTGGGATTACAGGTGTAAGCCACTGCTCCCAGCTGATTTTCTCCATTATTACATTGAAGTATACTAGTAATTATCTCATATATGACATTCATCTCTTGTTCTTTGTCTCCCACCTTGACTCGATGGCTCATGCTTGTCTTCAACCCTGTGTTCTAGCACCTATATGGCCTGGCACCCAAGTCTGACGGGTAATAAATGCATGAAGCAGAGCTAGGGCTTCGTGGGAACTACCTCATTCAGTTCCCCTCCGAGAAGGCAGCACATTTCTCCCCCTTTTATAGCTGGGGAAACTGAGACTCGAGAGCAAAGCCTGGGCCCAGGTCAGGGCGGAAAGAGCAGCTGCTTTGATGTCTTTCCACCCCAAACTGTCTCTCTGCCCCTTCTTCCCTTCCTGGGACTTACTCTTGAGAGAGGCCCCAGGACCTAGGGAGATGCCCTCAAGTTGCAACAGCACGTCCCCGACGCCACGCCGGCTGCGCTCCAGGATCTCTCCGGCGCCGGGACCGATGCAGGGGCCACGGGGGAGCGGTGGCGTCCAGGGCCCGGTCCGAGGTCAGCAAGTTCAGCTTCAGCGCGTTTTCCTCTAGGCGCCCTTGAGCTGCGTGTGGGACGGAGCAGGGCGGAATGCGGGGCTCAGAGGTGTAGCCGAGGCCGACCCCCGAGCCTCTCGCCGCCGCCGCGCCCCCGTACTTACCCGAGGCCGGCCGCCGGTAGTAGTCAGGGCAAAGCGTCGGGTCTGGGGGGGATGGGCCCCGAGATGCGGGACGGGCCCTCGCACAAGCCGCCGGCGCCGCCCTGCAAAGGGGCCTCGAGGCCTGTTGGGCTGTGTACCCCCCTCCCTGGGCCCCCTTCCCCAACTCCAGGCGTCCTCCCTAGTCCAGGACTCTGACCCTGACCCGGACCCAGGAGGGCCACCACTTCCGGGACCCTTCCGGTCCCGCCCCGACCTCGGCCTCGTTTGTCGCCTCCACGACCTCTGCTCCCAGCCCACATCCCGGTCCCGCTCGCGCCCCACCCCCTGCGGCACTCGGGCAGGGGCTCACTCGAGCGGTTTTGCCGCCAGCTGCTGCCACTCGACGGGAGTTGTTGTTGCCGGGCAACCGTGGCTTCCGTCCCCGGGGTCAGGGCTCACTGACCCTGGCGCAAAGCCTCCTGGGGCTTGTAGTTTGGCCGAGGGTAGCCGGCGGTCTGTCTGCCCAGTTTTGTCCTCGCTTGCTGGCCTGTATCCGGGGTCCGCGAGGGGCCACCATCCAACCCCTCGGGCCCCGCCCCAGGCAGCTGTCGAGGATACACTGAACTCGCGCAGCCATGGCCTCGGCAGGGGCGGAGAGGCGGCCGGGGTTCCAGGAGGCGACGGTCATGGGGCAGGCACTGCTCGCGGAGCACCCTGGCCGCGCTCAGACCTCTGAGGTGACCATCAGGCTGTTTAGCATTCAAACACGGGGCCGCAGAGCTCTGAGAGGCGGAACTCTGAGCGCCCTGACCCCCTAACTGCCGGGCTGGGCTCTCCAGGAGGGGGAGAGGCACAGGCTGTTTCGGTATCTAATGTTAGGTGTTCAGTGACGGATCCCTGTATCTTTTGCCCGGCCATGGTGACCGATGGTCTGTGTGTCACCTCTAGTGTCCAGTGACGGGAGACCAGTTCCTGGTGCCAGCCCATGAGGCCGGCGGGACCCAGGGTGAAGACCAGCCCCCAGCCGGGGCCGCCTCAGAGCCGGAGCTCCAGGAGGAAGGACCCAAGCTGGGGGAAGAGAGGCCCAAGCCGGAGGCTGGGGCGCTAGAGGAGAGAGGCCCCAGGCCTGTGGTCTCTGTAAGGCCCGGTCATGGTCCAAAGAGGAAGCCTGTCAAGTGAGGGGGCTCTCGGAGGGAAGGACCTGCAGGCCCGGGGATGGGGCTCACACTCCAGTAGGATTCCTAAATCCTGCACTGCTGCAGGCGTGATTCTTGTGTCCACCACTACTAGCCTCACTCCCCCTCTCCTTCTGTTTCTGAAGACCCTTCCCCTAACCCCCCCCACCCCCATGTAGGGAGAGGCAGGAGAGAGGGGGCTTCAGGATTTGTAGGGGATTGGGCTCACCTGGCTCTAAGCCTCTCTTGGGCCTGGGGCCTTACTGACCAGGAACGGGGCAGGCATCGAGCCCTGGGGTGGTGGGCAGGCTGAGCTATTCCCTGGGCCAGGGCTGGAGCCTGGCTCCTCAAGTCTCTTGTCCCTGGCTCAGGTCCCTCAGCCTCCCGGGCCACCGTGCCCATCCGAGGGCTGAAGCTGAGCTGACACCCAGGCTGCTGCTGCAGGAGGAGGAGCCAGAGGGCAGCCAGAGTGAGGTCTCACCATCTGCCAAACAGCACAAAAAAGCCAAGAAGCGCAAGAGCCTCGGGGCTCCTGTGCTCCACGCTGCGGCCAGCACGGTGTCTGCACCCTTAGAGATGTTGGGGCTGGAGCGTGAGTGGTAGTCCCTGAGCTGTTCCTTCTCCCCCTGCCTGTGGGGCCCGACCTGGCACAACCTGGCGCTCCAGCTTCCACCCTGCCCTGGGTCTTTGCAGGAAAGGCCCAGCGCCTGCGGCCCCTGTACCAGTACATCAACTATTGCAACCCTGAGCTGAACCAGGTTGGGGGAGGGGGGGACAGGGAGGCCGAGGTGGATGCAGAGGCAGAGCTGGCCCTGGTTCCTGAGGAGGCAGGTGTGGAGCAATTGCAGGCCTTGCTGCCCTTGGCAGGTAAGCTGGGCCCAGGCCTCGCTTTGCCCTGTCCCAGTCCGTTAGTGCCCCCCACCCATGCTTTGGCTCCCCTTGGAGAGGAGGCTGCAGAAGAGCCCGGGGGTCTGCCCAGCTTGGGGGTGAGTGACCACCTCAAGGCCGAGGTGGAGAAATCAACCCAGGTGGACATTGACAAGATGCTGAGTGTCTGCACTGCTCCGCTTGTCCCCCACTCTCTCCTCAGTACAAGTGACTGTCCCCCCCCCCCCCACTGGTGGCTCCCCTCCTTCCAAGCCTGAACTTGGCTTCAGGCTTCCTGTGGACCTAGGCCCTCTGGTGGAGGGGGCAATTTGGCACTGCCCTCACTTGGGATTTTGGGCTTGCTGAAAATAAAGATTTTTCTTTTTCAAAGACTTTGTGATTCCCCCAGATAGGCTGCCTGAACTGGGAAAGAGGATGGAGGACTCGACAGTGCAGGTTTTGCATCTGCATCACCCGTGACCTTGACAATGACAGACTCCTTCGTGTCACCCCGTCCCTCCCTGAATTGGGATGGGCCTGGTGCTGTGCGTTTAGGTGAATCTGAGGGTCAGGCAGCTAACTGGGTGATGAAGAGGGAAGTGAGAAGGAGGAACTTGGGGGTAGAGAAAAGAAAGGGTCTGTCAGGTCATGAGAAGCAGGTGTTTGGCCCTGCTGTCTGTCTCCCGAGGAAGGACCTGCATTTGTCTCACCTTGAGGGGGATCAAAACTTGGGATCCCCTAGGAAGTGGCAAGAGTTCATTTGCCTGTCGCAAGAGTGACAGCTTTGGGATGTTTTCCACTCATTGCCAGACCATAGCTGGACCGGACCTTGTCCATGGAGTAGCTCCGGGTCACAGGTGATGGGGCATCGGTGATGTTGTCCCGGCAGGGTTGGGGTAGGAGGGCAGTAAATGCATCTGGGTCCTGAGACCAAGCCACTGGATGACAGCTGTGTCCAACCATCAGGGATCTCTGGGAAGAGCCAGCTTGTGCTGGCCATTTTGGAAACTGCACATCCTGCTGCCCCTGGGCCTCCTCTGTGTTCCTTAGACACTGCAAACAGACACAGGGAATTTCAAGTTCATGATAATTTCCCCTCCATCCAACTGCTTTTCCTCCTGTACCTCATCTGTGCAATTGTTTAAGCTAGAATCTTGGGTGTACCCCAGAACCCATCCTGTTCTTTGTTCCCTGATTCCTACAAGCTAAGCAGACATTGAGGCCAGTGGACATACGCTTTCAGGCTGAGAACCTCTCAAACCCCATAGTCAGCACTGTTGCCTGGGCCATGGTCATCTTCAGGTGACAGCCTCACTGGTCTCCCTGTGTGTCTTCCCTTGGCCCACAGATCCATCCAGTGGCCCTGCGACACACACCGGAGCCCCTGATGGTGTCACTCCCCCTTGGGATCCTCCTCTTGCCCCGGGCACCTTAGAACTCAGTGGCTTCCCGTAATTCTCTGAGCAGTTTCACCTTTTCTTTGCTTCACTCTCTGCATGTGGGGGCTTCCTCTGCCTAAAATGCCTTGATTCTCACCTCTCCCCCTGGCTACTGCATACACACCCTTGAAAACTTAGGGCCCTGCTTCCGGGAGAGCCATACTGCCCTGCATTGTAGCACCTATACACTACTATCGTGGGCTATAACTGTCTTCAGGACTAGACTGTGAACTCCCTCGGGCACATGTCATTGCATCACATCCACCTAACCAGAGGGCCCCCTAAAAGGCACCAACGTGAGGAGACTAAAGTGAGGAAGCTGCAGAGAGGGACAGGCCAGAATCTGAAAGGCTGAGGCCATCCCAAGTCACACTCATGTCTAGGTTCCCTGGAATATGGCCCAGCAAGGTCACTGGAGGGAGTGGGGTGGGCAGGCTCAGGTAGGAAAAGCAGGGGGTCTCTTTTCCTGGCTTTCCTGGCATCATCCCAGGCTGTTCCCTCCTTTGACAGGGTCACTTGGATGCTCACTGGCCCCATGGAGCTTTTTTTTCTTTTCTCTTTGAGACAGGGTCTCCCTCTGTCGCCCAGACTGGAGTGCAGTGGCACAATCTCGGCTCACTACAATCTCTACCTCCTGGACTCATGGGATCCTCCCACCTTAGCCTCCCAAGTAGCTGGGACTACAGGTGTGCGCCACCACCTCCAGCTAATTTCTGAATTTTTTAGTAGAGGTGGGGTTTTGCCAGGTTGCCCAGATTGGTCTGAACTCCCAGACTAAAGTGATCAGCGCAGCTTGGTCTCCCAAATGTCCCAAAGTGGACTTTTTTTTAAAGTTTTTGAGACAGAGTCTTACTCTGTTGTCCAGGCTGGAGTGCAGTGACACGATCAGCTCAGTCAGACTCTTACTCCTGGTCTCAAGCCATCCTCCTGCCTCAGCCTCTCAAGGTGCTGGAATTACAGGCATGAGCCATCGCACCCAGCCTGGGGCAAGACATTTATTTCTTTTTCTGCTATAGACTTCCCTGGGTAGTGATTTGATCACCCCAGGTGATACTGTCCACAAGGACTGTGCAGATCAAATGTTGTCTATAGGAATGAGCACAGATTCTTCAGGGTTTTTCAGAGGTTGAGGGCCCTTCAAGATAATTAAACTTTTTTTTTTTTTTTTTTAATTTAGACAAGATCTCACCGTCACTCAGGCTGGAGTGCAGTGGTATGATCATGGCTCGCTGTGGCTTTGACCTCTTCAGTTCAGAGACCCAAGTAGCTGGGACTATAGGTGTACATCATCATGCCTGGCTAACTAAAAAAAATTTTTTTTAATTTGAGATAGAGTCTCACTCTGTTGCCCAGGCTGGAGTGCAATGGGGTGATCTTAGCTCACTGCAACCTCCGCCTCCCGGGTTCAAGCCATTCTCCTGTGTCAGCCTCCCAAGTAGCTGGAATTATAGGCATGCATCACCATGCCTGGCTAAGTTTTGTATTTTTAGTAGAGACGGGGTTTTGTCATGTTGGCCAGGCTGGTCTTGAGCTCCTGACTTCAAGTGATCTGCCCACCTCAGCCTCCCAAAATCCTGGGATTACAAATGTGAGCCACTGTGTTCAACCAAAAAAATTTTTTGTGGAGGTAGGGTCTCTGTGTTGGTCAGGCTGGTCTCAAACTCCTGACCTCAAGCATTCTTCCCTCCTTGACCTCCCAAAGTGCTGGGATTACAGGCATGAGCCACCGTCCAAGTTTTGCAGGATCTGCACACCTGGGGACTCTGGCTAAGGCCTGACCCAAGAAGGCCTTCATATCTTTGTGTGGTCTCCAGGGCTAGAAGTGTGAGCAAGGCCAGCACTGACAAGGAAGAGCTGGTTGCGTCTTCTCACAGGTGAGGCAGGAAGTAGAAATTGCAGGAGAACTAGTCTACAATTCCTGAAGCCTATTACCCAATGGACTTGTCTAAGCAGGGTGAGTGATAGGAGCTGCAGAAAGGATCAAGTCACTACTGCTCCTAGAAGCTAACTCTAAAGGGGAAATGCTACATGATTTAAGGAGATATGTGTAGCTGGGCATGGTGGTCTGTGTCTGTCTGTAGTCCCAGATATTTGGGAGGCTGAGGCGGGAGGATCACTTGAGCCCGGGAGTTCAAGATCAGCCTGGGCAACACTTTTCCCTATCTCAAGAAGTAAAAATGACGGCTGGGTGCAGTGGCTCATGGCTGTAATCCCAGCACTTTGGGAGGGCAAGGCAGGCAGATCACAAGGTCAGGAGTTTGAGATCAGCCTGGCCAACATAGTGAAACCCTGTCTCTACTAAAAATACAAAAATTAGCCAGGTGTGGTGGCTTGCGCCTGTAGTCCCAGCTACTCGGGAGGCTGAGGCAGGAGAATCGCTTGAATCCAGGCAGCAGAGTTTGCAGTGAGGCAAGAACATGCCATTGCACTCCAGCCTGGGTGATAGAGTAAGACTCCATCTCATTAAAAAAAAAAAAAAAGTAAAAATGATGCAGCCATAAAAAAACCGAAATTGTCTCCTTTGTAGCAACATGGAAACAGCTGGAGACCATTATCCTAAGCAAATTAACACAGGAAAAGGAAAACAAATAGTACATGCTCTCACTTGTAAGTGGGAGCTACACATTGGGTACACATGGACACAAAGATGGGACCCACAGACATCGGACTATGAGAGGCGGCAGAGAGGGGGTGGGGTGAGGGTTGAAAAACTGCCTATTTAGTACTATGTTCACTACCTGGGCAATGAGACCAATTGTCCCCCAACCTCAGCGTTACGCAGTATACCCATGTAACAAACGTGCACATGTACCCCCCACACCGAATGCAAAGTAAAAGTTGAAATTATATATTCAAAGTAAGTGCCCAGCGTGGTAGTTCATGCCTATAATCCTAGCATCTTGGGAGGCCGAGGGTGGTGGATAACTTAGGCCAGAAGTTCAAGACCAGCCTGGACAATGTGGTGAAACCCCATCTCTACTAAAAATACAAAAATTAGGCCAGGCACAGTGGCTCACACCTGTAATCCCATCACTTTGGGAGGCCGAGGCGGGCAGATTGCCTGAGGTCACGAGTTTGAGACCAGTCTGGCCAACATAGTGAAACCCTATCTCTACTAAAAATACAAAAAAAATTAGCTGGGTGTGGTGGCATGCACCTGTAATCTCAGCTACTCGGGAGGCTGAGGCAGGGGAACTGCTTGAACCAGGGAGGCAGAGGTTGCAGTGAGCTGAGACTGCGCCACTGCACTCCAGCCTGGGCGACAGAGTGAGACTCCATCTAAAAAAACAAACCAAAACCAAAATTAGCCAGGTATGGTGGTGGATGCCTGTAGTCTCAGCTACTTGGGAAGCTGAGGCAAGAGAATCACTTGAACCCAGAAGGTGGAGGTGGCTGTGAGCTGAGGTGATGCCACTGCACTCCAGCCTAGGTAACAGAGTGAGACTCTGCCTAGAAATAAATGAATGAATGAATGAGACATGCAACCTCAGTGCAACTGAGGACCAAGGCTGTGGGACCACAGGTTGGGGGGTGGCTACTTTGCTAAGGGCAGAAGTGGTGACCAGGCAGCCCTCCAGCTAATGCCTAAGGGAGAGAGGTGGTGCCTTCCAGGCAGAGGACATGCCAGGGAGGAAGCCCTGCTAGTATGGAAGCTGCCAGGCTGCAGGAAGGCTGCTCAGTGTGACTGGAGTGGAGGGCATGGCCATATGGAAACCAGGCTGGGCAAGTCCGGGGGGTGAGGAGGTGGGGTGTGGACAGGGAAGGATCTTGGCGTGATGTTCCAGAAAGGCTGCTTGGACTGCAGGGTGAAGGGCAGAACAGGAAAGGAAGCAGCTGCCACCGTCTGGGTGAGAACAGGCTTGGATTTGGCTGGAGATTGAAGAATAAGTGACAGGTATTTTAGAAGTTCTCAAAAAAAAAGGCCGGGCGTGGTGGCTCAAGCCTGTAATCCCAGCACTTTGGAGGCCAAGGCGGGCGGATCACTTCAGGTCGGGAGTTCAAGACAAGCCTGACCAACATGGTGAAACCCCATCTTTAAAAAAAAAAAATAAGTTCTCTCTGGTTGCTCTATCTGACAAGCAAAGCTAACTGCATTTTTACTGGCCTGGAAAAACTTAATTTTAACCTGAGGAAGAGCTGGTAACATCCTGAGATTTGGAAACATGTCCTGGGAGTGCTACTCCCTTCTTCCAGGAGGGGGCACTGCTGGACAAGTCTGGAACCAGTTGTGGGTTCAGTCACCCGTGGAGACCAGAACCCTGTGGGCTCCCTTGACCATAGGCATCTGGGCACATCTTTCTCATCTCCAGTGTGGGACTCACCAGCTCTGATGCCCAGGAGATACTCGATGGTAAATACGTCAGAGCGAAGGGGCCATGCACCCCTCTGGCTGTGGATCTAGGCTCTGGGAATCCCCTCAGAGGAACTGGGGTCCTCATTATAGTAGCTCTGCATTAAGCCCACTGCACTCCGCCCCAGCACATTCTGGGAATCCCAGTGCCATTCTGGGTCGGTTCTTACGTGGTAGCATCTAAGTTGGGCTTATGCTTTCTTGGTCAATTCCGTTTTGGAGTGACCTCGACACCCTGGCCACACATGGGAGGACTGAGCTGAGCTAACTGTCCCAGGGACAAGGGAGCAGCCTCCCCTTTAACTATCGGTGTCCTGCCTGGTGGTGCGCGCTGTCTGCACTTCACCTCCTAGTTCAGGACAGGCCGAGGCTCCTGCCATAGGGAGGGGCAATGCCCGGCCCTCGGGTCTGAAGACTTCCCAAGTGCTGGGAGTAGGTGTGGTTCAAGATCAAACTCTGTGGTTACATGGTCCTGACCAGGGTCCCGGCTCCATTATGTACAACCTAGAGGAGGCAAGTAGTAGCTTTGCCCTCCGTGCCTCCGTCTTATGATCGGAATGATGGGAATATTTACTATAGTACTGTCAGAGTGGTTTGGAGATTAAATAATAACACGTTTGCCCTGAGGGTCAGCATGTAGTAGGCACACTCCAACCCTGCCCCTTGTTATTACATCTCACACGGACGTCTGAATCCAGGACATGACAGGAAAACAGGCCTGGTGACTTCTAGAAGGGGTGCCAAGAGGAAGAGGAAGCCCTCCCTGGGCTTTTCTGGCCAGGAGCCCAGGCCAGGGAAGAGGGTGGAAAGTTAGAGAAGGGAACAGAACTTGGTCCAGGCTGAACGTTCCTGGCAGGCTGGTCAAAGCAGCAAAGGGGGAGGGCATGTCCTTTCTCAACACCACCCCTTGGCCTCTGGCGGAATTGGGTAGAAGGCTACTCCTGTGCGGCGCAGGTCCAGCCACAGCTGCTCCATGGGGCATGCCTGGAGCTCTTCCTCCTCCTCCTCACCCCGTGCCACCTCCCTGAAACCACTCATCCGCCAATTCGAGGATGCTCCGGCAGCCAACACCATGGCATTAAGAACAGACCCCTCAGCCGGGCATGGTGGCTCACGTCTGTAATCCCAGTACTTTGGGAGGCCGAGGCGGGCAGATCACAAGGTCAGGAGATCAAGACCATCCTGGCCAACATTGTGAAACCCCATTTCTACTAAAAATACAAAAACATTAGCTGGGCATGGTGGCGTACGCCTGTAGTCCCAGCTACTCAGGAGGCTGAGGCAGGAGAACTGCTTGAACCCAGGAGGCAGAGATTGCAGTGAGCCAAGATCACGCCACTGCACTACAGCCTGAGTGACAGAGCAAGATTCCGTCTCAAAAAAAAAAACAACAAAAAAACCCAGATCTCTCCTGACCTCCAGCCCAGAGAGGCCCCAAATTCTCCCGCTATCTGCCGAGACACAGGCCCAGCAGCAGCCCATTAGGAAGTCCTGAGTCTTGTTCTCTGAGAAAATCTTTTCTTTGGAGGCTCTTGGGATTTGGCCATGAGGGAATAGGTGGGAGACGAGGGTTGGCAGGGGCACCACCCAGTCAGCGGTGATGACCCACAGCTGGCTCCGAGTTGCTGTGGAGGCATGAGGAAAGAGAAAAATCACCAAGCCTTTCAGTATTAAAGAAAGCCAACCTACCAAAAACCACACGCCATGTCCTATTTTCTGAATTATTTATTAACATTTCTCAGATGTTCTAAAGCCCTCCCTTGCCTTCTCTTTGCCAAATCAGGGCCTTCTGCCCTAGTTCAAAAGCCCGAGAGCTCACTTAATAAAGCAAGCCCTTGTCCCCACCTGGGAAGGGGCTGGTAACATGGGAGGGCAGGTAAGGGTCCCTGAGGGTCAGCTTGTTGCCCTCACCGTTCCTGAGATGCCCCAACCCACTAAGGACATGGAAACGAGACTTCTAGTCATTTCTCCTCGGGCCTCAGCCGAGCTGCCTGGCCCCTGTTGTGCATTCTCACCCTGTTAGGACTGTGGATCAGGCTGAAGGGCCCATAGGGTAAGCCTCTCCTGGTCCCACTCACTGGCATCACCATGAGGAGGCCTGGCGACAGCTCTACCCTGTGCACGCCATGCTAGCCTGGCAAGAGGAATGTCTGCCATCCTGCAAGTCTAAAGAGCAGGTGAGCTGCTGGGGTGGGTCGGGGGGCGAAGTCCCAGGACCACCTCTGGCTTCGCCCAGACTCATTAAATGAAAGACACTGTCTCTGCTAGGCCCAAGCCCTCATCATGTCTGGCTCCTGTTCCCCTCCCTGGTCCCTCTGTCCTATGGCAAGGAGCCCAGGTGCTGGCTCAAAGGTTGTTCCGCTGAAGTGCTTCACACAGGTTCTGGTTGGTGTCAGGCTCCTCCGTCAGCACCTCCACAGCCTCCCACTCCCCGGATCGGCTGGACCTCTTGATGGCATCCACCACGCTCTGCATGTACAGCCCATCCTCGAAGGAGGCGGCCATGGAGACAGGGGTACGGTCCCAGGTGCGGCGGTCGCCCTGCCCCTGGAAGGACTGGCGCAAGGCCTGCACCATGTACACCATTCCCTTTAGGTACAGCAGCGGGACGTCCTGGGGCCCCTGCTCAGGCAGCCCTGTGCCCACAGCCAGCGAGTCCCTCAACAGCAGCTCTTCTTGCATGGCAGAGTTCTTCTGCCCATAGAGGTCGGCTCCTCGGGCGACGAGGCGTCCTGCAGAGCCTACCACCATGACTTCATGCACAAAGGCGCCCGGCATGTTGAAGTTGAGTGTCACTGTGCTGCACACACCCCCACCCATGAGCATCTGGAAGAAACAGAAGTCATCGCTGGTGACGTGCCGGATGCCACGGATGGCAGCATTCTGCCTCACGAACGTCTTGAGCAGCCCATGTACCTTCTCTGCTCTCCGGCCGGTCAGGTGGGTCAGCAGGTCCACGATGTACGTCCCCATGGTGTGCAGGCCCCCGCCACCCATGAGCTCGTCACAGATCCAGCCATAGCTGGGGCTCAGCAGGCTGCCTGAGTAGATACGGGCATCACAGATCATCACTGCTCCCACGTAGTGCTCCGAAATCAGCTGCTTCATGCGCACGAAGGCAGGCAGGAAGCGCAGCACATTCCCCACCAGGCTCATCAGCTGCGGGTAGTATCTCGAGGCTGTCACCATCCGGAAGGCATCCACTGATGTTGCTGCCTTCTCGCAAACCACATTCTTCCCAATACCTAATCATAGGACACAACAAGAAATCTCAAAGTTCCAAGGGGGAATCTCCAGCATGTCCACCTGTCCTGAGGATTTTGGACTTTCTGCCTTACAACTGCATGAACTAATTTCTTTGTTGTAGAGGTGGGGTCTTGCTATGTTGCCCAGGCTAATCTCAAACTCCTGGCTTCAAGCGACCCTCCACCTTGGCCTCCTAACTGGGACCACAGGTGTGTACCACCACACCTGGCTAATTTTTATTTTTTGTAGAAATGGGGTCTCCCTCTGTTGCCTAGGCTGGTCTGAACTCCTGGGCCCAGGTGATCCTCCTGTCTTGGCCTCCCAAAGTTCTGAGATTACAGGTGTGAACCACCATGCCTGGCCCCAATTTCTTCAAATAAATCTCTCTGAAACACTCTATTGGTTCTGTTTCTCTGGAGAACCCTGAATAATTCAGGTGGGCACACTTCATGGATGTGTCTCTATGTTGTCATGCATTTACTAGGTCATCAGCTTGGGGCAAGGGAATCTAACCTATTTTCTAGGGGATGGGCTAGTCATAACTGCCACCCTTAGTCAAAACTCCAGAGAGGACCCTAAGATTCCCTTGCAGATTGTTCTCTGAAAACACTGGTCCAACAAGTTAAGAGTGGTCCAAAGCTAGAAAATGCTCGGCTCCAGTAGGAGGGGAAGGAAGTGAGAATCCCCTTTCTGCCCTCACACCCATTCTGGGTACGCTGCAGCTTGCACACACCCAGAGCTAAACGAAGTTGGACAAAGCCCTGAGGAGAGTGCCAGAGGATGAGCAGCTGGAAACTGAAGGGATGAATGCTGCTCCATGTTTCAAGATGAGAGCTCATGAGAGTACGAACAGCCACGAGACACTAACATCTGCAGTGTTCCTGCGAGCTTGATGTTTGAATTGGAGGAAATCCTGTGCTAATACCTTAGTAAGCCAGGAAGGGTAAGGACACCCAGGCGGAAACCCACAAAAAAAGCCCTCCAATGTCCAATTGCTTCTTGGAATAAAAGCCAAAGTCCTTACAAAGGCCTGCCCATAAGGTCTTGATACATGATCCATGTATGCTTCCAAAATTTTCCTTTTTTTTTTTTTTTTTTGAGACGGAGTCTCGCTCTGTCACCAGGCTGGAGTGCAGTGGCGCAATCTCGGCTCACTGCAGCCTCTGCCTCCAGGGTTCCAGTGATTCTCCTGCCTCAGCCTCCCAGTAGCTGGGACTACAGGGGCGTGCCATCACGCCCGGCTAATTTTTGTATTGTTAGTAGAGAACAGGTTTCACCATATTGGCCAGGATGATCTTGATCTCTGACCTTGTGATCTGCCTGCCTTGGCCTCCCAAAGTGCTGGGATTACAGGCACGAGCCACTGAACTGGGCTTCCTTTTTTTTTTCTTTTTTTTTTAAATTGAGATAGAGTCTCACCCTGTTGTCCAAGTGCAGTGTCATGATCTCTGCTCACTGCAACTCTGCCTCCCGGGTTCAAGCCATTCACCTGCTTCAGCCTTCTGAGTAGCTGGGATTACAGATGCCCACCACATGCCCAGCTAATTTTTGTATTTTTAGTAGAGATGGAGTTTCACTATGTTGGCCAGGCTGGTCTCAAACTCCTGACCTCAGGTGATGTGCCTGCCTTGGCCTCCCAAAGTGCTGGAATTACAGGCATGAGTCACCCAGCCCAGCCCAGCCCAACACAGATTGTATCTGATGGCTCACTGCAGGGTGCAGTTTACCCTGATGGACCAAGATGGATTCTGTTTACACAAGCTCAGGAGGGGAACTCATTTGGCCAGCTTCTAGCAGAAACAATGTTAACTACAATCAATAAATCTTGCAACCAATCAATAAGAAAACTTTACAGAAATGGCTGATGTCCCACATGATGGATGGCCCCAGGACAACTGACTACCAGGAAGAGTCAATTATTGGTGCTGGACTCAAGCTTTGGAGCCAGAAATTCCTGTGTGCAAATCTCACTTCATTGCTAGATGACCTGGGAAATTTCTAAACTTCTCTGGTTTTTTGTTTACTGCTATAAATGTAAAGCAGGATTTTACAGTTACAGGGGAAGAAAGGAGAACTAAGTCAACCAAAGCAGTATATATAAAGTACCTGGCTCAGCACAGCTCTGTCAACAGTACATTTTATTACCATCGCCAAGGGAGGGATTCAGCCAATGTCATAAATACAGACCAAAAAAAGCCCATTGTGACTTGGATTTTAAGACTTGGCTGGGCGTGGTGGCTCAAGCTTACATTCCCAGCACTTTGGGAGGCCAAGATGGGAAGATCACTTTAGTTCCGGAGTTTAAGATCAGCCTGGGGAACACAGCAAGACCTCGTCTCTATTAAAAAAAAAAAAAAAAAAAAAAAAAAAAAAAGCCAGGCATGGAGGCATATACCTGTAATCCTAGCTACTTGGAAGCTGAGGCAGGAGGATCCTTAAGCCCAGGAGATTGGGACTGTGGTGAGCTATGTTGAGCTACTGCACTCCAGCCTGGGCGACAGAATGAGATTTTGTCTCAATAAATAAATAAATAAATAAATAAAAAGACTCACACAGAAACTACATTTTCTAGGTAAATAATTTCTTTGCTCTGTATTTTGATTACAGGCATGAGCCACTCTGCCCAGCTGCAAACTTAATGTTTTTCTAATGAACCACAGAAGTGCCAAGAATTGGGCACAGAAGCCCACCTTTTGTGACAGATTTAAGAAAACATTCAACTGTGGCAAAGATGCTGGGCATCTTGCACTTAAAATACGTTTTCCTGAACTACTTCTGAACTGAAGAATAAAATACATCAGGGCCCTTCCCTCTCCCATTTAAGAAATTCATGGGAAAGTTTTAAGGATGAAATTAGAGGTAGAAGATGAAAGACACAGGTCAGACCAAAGCAGAAAACAAGATGCCTTAAAAAGAGCTGTGATATGAAAAGTATATCTCTGAAAGGGAAGTCCAATAATTAATTTTAGGAAAAATAAGAATAAGGGCAAGAAATGATCTTATGGCTTTAGAAATAAGGTAAAAATACAAAGCTTTAGCAAGGAGAGAAAAATCACAGCATGAAGACTTGGTGAAATGCAATCAAGCTGTCATTCCTAATGTTCCTGGGCCTCAGTTTAATTCAAATGAAGATGTTGGATTGGATCAGTGGCCCTCAATTCTTAAGGTGCACGAGAGTCACCTGCAAGGCCTGTTTAAACACAGATAGTTGAATCCCAGAGATTCAGCAGGTTTGGAGTGGGGCCTGAGAGTTTCGACTTCTTTGTTTTTGAGAGTCTTACTCTGTCACTCAAGCTGGAGCGCATAATCACTGCTCACAGCAGCCTCTATCTCCTGGGCTCAAGTGATCCTTCTGCCTCAGCTTCCTAAGTAGCTGGGACCACAGTCACATGCCACCATGCCTGGCTGATTTTTAAACTATTTTTGTAGAGACAGGATCCCACTATGTTGCCCAGCTGAGAATTCAGATTTCTAATAAGCTCCCAGGTGCTGCTGCTGCTGCTGCTGGTGGAGCATACCAAGAACCAGAAAAAAAGCAAGCTTGTTGCCACAGGACCCTGGGATTTTCTCTTTCCTCCTGCACAGCTTGGAAACAGTGTCTGTGGGGAGCCCTAAAGATTCAGGAAGAAGACTGAGAGCCTCCAGAGCTCTGCCTCTGGACACACCTCACCTTTCTGGTCTGCATTCAAGCCACAAGGGATGGCAAGGAGTCAAGTGACCACAGAGGCTTCGTTCCCCTTGAACCAACTTTCTGCTAAAGTGTTGACCTAGGTTTATATCTGAATTCAATCTGGGAGCCACTGTCTAACCTCCCAAGTATTTGGTGACCAATGAATGAATAGCTCCAATGTCACACATCATCAGAGAGAGCTCTCTGGAAGAAAAAACAATAAGGCCAAAACTTACTTACTCCAAATTGACAACCAGACCGACTGAATTTCTTTCTCACTTCAGTGAACGTTTATGTTTCCCCACCCACTGGCCAGACGTGACAGACATCTTCTTATGACATTTCTCAGAATGGGGGAGAGATAAGTAGCAGACCCTGGGGTTTTCCACCATGGCAGTGGTCAGGAAGAGTGGAGGACAGCCTCATGGCACCAGTTCCTGGACCTAGAGATCTTGACTGTATCAAAGAGACACTTGGCTCCTATCACCTCACATAAAACAATGACTCAGTCAAGTAACTATATGCTACTTGAATTGTGACTATGTCTTCTGTCATCTACCTCGTATGTAATATGTGTTATTTCTAGTTGCCTCAATTGGACTATGAAATCTGAAGGCATGGAGGAGTCCCATCTAATAAAGCTTTGAATGCCCAAAATGACAACAGGACAGTGACTGGCACACAGGAGGCATTAAAAAAAATCTTGGCCGGGCGCAGTGGCTCACGCCTGTAATCCCAGCACTTTGGGAGGCCGAGGCGGGCAGATCACGAGGTCAAGAGATCGAGACCATCCTGGCCAACATGGTGAAACCCCACCTCTACTAAAAATACAAAAAAAAAAAAAAAAAAAAAATTAGCTGGGCATGGTGGCACGCGCCTGTGGTCCCAGCTACTCGGGAGGCTGAGGCAGAAGAATCGCTTGAACCCAGGAGGCGGAGGTTGTGGTGAGCTGAGATTGCGCCACTGCACTCCAGCCTGGTGACCTAGCAAGATTCCGTCTCAAAAAAAAAAAAAAAACGAGGCCAGGTTTAGTGAATCATGCTTGTAACCTCAGCACTTTGGGTGGCCAAGGTGGGTGGATCACCTGAGGTCAGGAGTTCAAGACCAGCCTGGCCAACATGGCAAAACCCCATTTCTACTAAAAATACAAAACTTAGCCGGGCGTGGTGGCACACATCTGTAGTCCCTGCTACTTGGGAGGCCAGGCAGGAGAATCGCTTGAACCCGGGAGGTGGAGGTTGCAGTGAGCCGAGATTGTGCCACTGCACTCTGGCCTGGGTGACACAGTGAGGTTCTGTATTTAAAAAAAAAAAAGAAAGAAAGAAAAAGAAAAGCCAGGTACAGTGGCTCACGGCTGTAATCCCAGCACTTTAGGAGGCCGAGGTGGGTGAATCACCTGAGGTCAGGAGTTCAACACCAGCCTGGTAAACATGGTGAAACCCACCCCCCCCCCCCGTCTCTTCTAAAAATACAAAAATTAGCTGGGTGTGGTGGCAGCTGCCTGTAATCCCAGCTACTCGGGAGGTTGAGGCAGGAGAATCACTTGAACCCAGGAGGTGGAGGTTGCAGTGAGCCGGGATTGTGCCACTGCATTCTAGCTTGGGCGACAAGAGCAAAATGCCATCTCCAAAATAAGTAAATAAATAAATAAATAAAAATAGTAAATAAATAAATAAAAATTGCTGGCTGAATGTTAATTGGTTTGTTTACTTACTAAACTAGGTTCTGATTTCTATTAGATGAAGAGAAGAAGTTGACTACAGTTGACTGAAAAGAGAAGACCAACAGGAACTGCAGGAGAACAGCTGAGCAGGCCATGCCGAGCCAGAGGCAGGAGGTTACCAAGCCCAAAACTTCCCAAGGGAAAGAGATGTCATGTAAGCAGGCTGTCTTCGGATCCTGTCAGGGAAGCCCAATGCTGTCAGAGCCTTCCTGCCCTCTGGCAATACAAAACTGCAGTTTGGCAGGAAGGGTGTGTGCTCACTATAGTCAAGGGCTGACAAAACATGGGAAATGGTAGCCTTGCTACACAGCCTCTCCTTCCTGTGGTGCTGTGTGCCCCAGAAATGGAAGAACAAACACACCAGTCACAACCAATTCCCCCAGCGCCCAGGGCTCTGACCTCTAACTTCACAGAGGCAAACTTTACAGCCTGAGATGCAACCATCTCCAGCCCCTTGATGTTTGTCTCTTAGAGTATTTCCTTAATTTCTGTTCAGAAATTTATGAATGGGAGGGAGGGTTAGGCTATATCTTTTTTCTCCTATAAGAACCCCCAACATGCCCTCCCTAAGCAATAGCTTCAGGGTCAAGTGATGTCCCAGAGTTCTCCTCCCTGCAGATGCGAGCCTAGGAAGGGGTGCGCAGGCTCAGAGGAGGAGTGACCTTCAGGGGACTGCCCAGAGGGAGACATGATCTGCCCCCTGCTGCAGCCTGCTAGGCATACCTAGAGCCTTCACGGATATCTGCCGGGTGAGTGGAGGCGGGATGCTGATGCACACCAGATCCACATCTTGATGCAGCAAGACGTCATCGGTCCGGCTGGTGTAGAAGGCGATGTTCATCTCCTCAGCAAGCTGCTTCGCCTCCTCCTCGGTCTTCCCCCACAGGGCCTCAACAATGAACCCTTCAGCCCTCAGCAGCGGGACCAGAACTCGGGCGGAGCTACCAGTCCCAAACACACCCACTCCTGGCAGCATCTTCATCCCAGCCTCTCTCTTCATCCACTCATCTCCTCACAAGAGCCTCCAGCATGGATACGACCTTCCCAATGTCCTGGTCAAACATGGCTCCTAGAACAGCAAGCATTATACCGGTTATTACCGGAGAGGACACCCAGCTTAGGCTTCTTCTTCTTTTTTTTTTTTTTTTTTTTGAGATGGAGTCTCACTCTTGTCCCCCAGGCTGGAGTGCAGTGGCATGATCTCGGCTCACTACAATGTCTACCTTCTGGGTTCAAGTGATTCTCCTGCCTCAGCCTCCCAAGTAGCTGGGACTACAGGCATGTGCCACCACGCCCAGCTAACTTCTGTATTTTTAGTAGAGACAGGGTTTCACCATATTGGCCAGGATGGTCTTGATCTCTTGACCTTGTGATTTGCCCGCCTGGGCCTCCCAAAGTGCTGGGATTACAGGCGTGAGCCACCGTGCCCAGCCTGAGGCTACTTTCAAATAAGGAAGCAACAAGTCTCTTCCAGAAAAGCACAAATGAAATACTGCTCGAGGCCAGGCATGGTGGCTCATGCCTGCAACCCCAGCTCTTTGGGAGGCCGAGGTGGGAAGATCACTGGAGGCCAGGAGTTTGAGAGTAGCCTGGGGAACATGGTAAGATGCCATCTCTATACAAAAAAAAAAAATATTAAAAAATAGCCAGATGTGGTAGCCTGCACTTGTAGTCCTAGCTACCTGGGAGACTGAGGTGAAAGGATTACTTGAGCCCAGGAGTTCACAATTGTAGTGAGCTATGATTGCATTACTGCACTCCAACCTGGGCTACAGAGCAAGACCTTGTCTCAAAAGAAAAAAGAAATACTGTTCCAAGATTAAAAACTGCAGAATCTTCTTCCATGGAGACTGAAGGATAGGAGGAAAAACGAAAATGAATAAAGCTGGGTTTAAATCCCTGCTCTGCTACTTAATCTGCAACCCTGGTCAAACCACTCAACCTTCAGGGCCTTAATATAGCAAGGGGAGTGATTGATCTTTAGGGTTCCTTTTTGCTGTAAAACTTCATGATTCTATATATGACAAAGAAAAAGAAGAGTGAAGGCCTGGCATGGTGGCTCACGCCTGTAATCCCAGCACTTTGGGAGGCCGAGGCAGGTGGATTGCCTGAGGTCAGGAGTTCAAAATCAGCTGGCTAAACATGGTAAAACCCCATCTCTACTAAAAATACAAAAAAATTAGCCACGTTTGGTGGCAGATGCCTGTAATCCCAGCTACTTGGGAAGCTAAGGCAAGAGAATCGCTTGAACCTGGGAGGCTGAGATTGCAGTGAGCCAAGATTGCACCACTGCACTCCAGCCTGGGTGACAGAATGAAACTCTGTCTCAAAAATAAATAAATAAATAAATAAAAAGAAGAGTGGAAAACAAAAACCAGTTCAAGACAAAAGTGAAAGAACTAACTGCCTCTTGCACTCTCATTGGGGTTTTATCTTAACCATTTTTTTTTCTTTCTGATGGTAAACAGTGTCTGTGGCCACTCAGTCACCCTGCTTTCCTTTTCCACTTTCTCCATCTCCCTATTTTTTTTTTTTTTTTGAGATGGAGTTTCACTCTTGTCATACAGGCTGGAGTGCAATGGTGCGATCTCAGCTCACTGCAACCTCCACCTCCCAGGTTCAAGCGATTTTCCTGCCTCAGCCTCCTGAGTAGCTGGGACTACAGGCACCCACCACCATGCCCGGCTAACATTTGTATTTTTAGTAGGGACAGGGTTTCACTATATTGGCCAGGCTGGTCTCAAACTCCTGACCTTGTGATCCTCCTGCCTGGGCCTCCCAAAGTGCTGAGATTACAGGTGTGAGCCACTGTGTCTGGCCTAATTTTTGTATTTTTAGTAGAGGCAGGGTTTCACCATGTTGGCCAGGTTGGTCTTGAACTCCTGACCTCAAGTGATCCACCCACCTTGGCCTCCCCAAATGCTGGGGTTACAGATGTCAGACACCGCATCTGGCCACCATCTTCCTCTTTTCTCTTTGCTAATTCTGCTCTTATAGCCTTCTCTTCTAGTTTCCTTAGAAAACAGGTTAAGCACACAGTTATCTTCTACAATTTTCATGTCCTGGACTCCCTTCAGCTATTTTGGTCACTGTCTGCTTTTACAGGTGTTTTGGTTATTTAGAGGTTATGGCTATTCAAGGAGCTTGAAAGTGTCAAGTCTGCAGCATTAGGTAAGTAGTGAGATTCTACTTAAGGTTTTTTGTTTTCTTTTTTGAGATGGAGTCTTGTCTCTGTCATCCAGGCTGGGGTACAGTGGCATGATCTTGGCTCACTGCAACCTCAGAGTTCCAGGTTCAAGTGACTCTCCTGTCTCAGCCTCCCGAGTAGTTGGGACTACAAGCCATGTGCCGCCATGCCCGGCTAATTTTTGTATTTTTAGTAGAGACAGGGTTTCACCATGTTGGCCAAGCTGGTCTTGAACTCCTGATCTCAGGTGATCTGCCCACCTCAGCCTCCCAAAGTGCTGAGATTACAGGCGTGAGCCACCATGTCTGGCTAAGTTTTGTTGGCCATTAATTATCAGCTGTTACAGGGCCAAAAGAGTGAGACACAGTCCATGTCTTCTGTAAATTCATGCTCAGGGCACACTTCCCTCCACTCCCACACTGTGTTCCTTCTCACTCTAGTTGTATTTGAGTATATATAGGGAATATATATACCCACTACATAGGAAATGTTTTTTTTTTAAAAAAAGAAAAGATCTATGACCGATTTAGATGTCTCCTCTTTAAAAGCTGTGTAGGAATATGAGGATAATAATTTTGAGCTAATATTAAGTGAAAAAAACATATGAGTATCAGTGGCTTAAAACAACAGAATGGATTGGAAAAAATTTTAATAACCTGTTTTATTGCCACTGACTCAAAGGGAAGCTTCATCAACACCCATAAAGGGGTACTGGCTGGCCCCTCAGGAAGCCAGATGGCATGAAGTAAGGCAGGCTTGCTGACTAGGTATTTCCTGCCCAAGCAGGCAGAGCTGGTTTTCCCTGTTTATTTCAGTGGCTATCCTTTCTCACCCCTAAAATTTCCCCCACTCTTTGTCCTTAACATCCTTGCACATATCCTTCATATGCCTCCAAAGATCTCCACAAACTCAGTCCTGCCAGGGCCATATGCAATTCCGATCACCATAAGCTGGTCAGGAATGAAGGGTGCCTTGGCAGGACAGGCTATATACAATTTGACAAGGCCACAGGTTACAGGGAAGGCAGTACAGAGGTTAGAGACATGGCGTCCGCAGCTACCCTGCCTGGGTTCAAATCCTGGCTCTGTCACTTATCAGCTGGGTGACCTCAGGTAAGTCCCTTAGTCACTCTGTGCCTCCATTTCCTGATCTGTAAAATGGGGAAATTTTATCTACCTCACAGGGGATTTAAGGTTTGAGTTAATAATATTTTGTAAAATACTTGTAATTAGGCCTGGCCAATTAGATATGAGTCAGTATCCAGGGAATCTTTTGCTTAAAAAAAGATATCTATTAACCACCTATGACTGACTGAGATGTCTCTTCAAAAGCTGTGTAGAAATATGAGAGTCATAATTCTGAGCCAATACGGACTATAATAAGCCAGCCAGTGTTTAGTTTGTCCCTAGGTCCATGCAGCCCTGTTGTACAGATGAGAAAACATGCTCAAAAAGGCGAGGTAACTCTCCCAGGGTTCCATGTCTGGCTGTGTGAATGACCTGCTACAACCAGCATGAAACTTTGAGCAGGTCACCTTTGAGCAGGTTACTTCACTTCTCTAAGCTTCTATAAAAGCAAGCAAGAAAAAGTCATTTTGTAACATGTACATGTGTGGTGCAACCTTAGTGATGAATGTGAGCCAGGGAAGCTCCTTCTGTTATCCACCCTGGTGGTGACTGTTGGCCTCTGATCCACTGTTCAAAACCAATACTAATTCACTCATGTGTCTCACTTTTCCCGAGGAGCTAACAGGGACGCTGTGGGACATAAAAAGATGAAAAGTCCTAATTTCAGAGGTGACAAGTCAGAAAGGTGAGTAGGAGCCAGAGCTGGTGGAGAGAAGTGTTAATCTCAGGAGTTTAAACTTTGACAGGTGGGTGTGCTAGGTATTCTTGGTCTCCCCCTTCCTTCCCTAACTGATCCTCTGTACCCTGCTTTTTGTTTCCAGAGTCAGAAGGTCAGTCTCTAAAGCCTGGGCTCCAAGTCCTCTGGCTCTCTCTTTTTTTTTTTTAAGATTTATTTATTTATTTATTTTAAGATGGGGTTTCACCATGTTGGAGCAGGCTGGTCTTGAACTCCTGACCTCAGGTGATCCGCCCGGCTTGGCCTCCCAAAGTGTTGAGATTACAGGCGTGAGCCACTGCGCCCAGCCCTCTTTTTTTTAAAAAAAAAAAAAAGACAGGGTTTCACCATGTTGGCCAGGCTGGTCATGAACTCCTGACCTCAGGTGATCCATCTGCCTCGGCCTCCCAAAGTGCTTGGATTACAGGTGTGAGCCACTGCGCCCAGCCTCTAGCCTTCATCTGAGTCCAGCCATGGGAAAGCACCAGGAAGAAGAGATCGGCAAGCAGGAAGAAAGGTTAAGGTGTTTATTCTCTGCCTTCTTTCCCTGCCAGGATGTGGTTCTGGCAGGAGCTGCGCTCCTTAACAAATGTCACAGCTCCTTGGGAGGACCCCTCTCCCATGACCATTGCTTTTGCTGGGTTCCAGTGACACATCCTCACTCCCTCATTGCACCTGGGTGGTGACATTATCTTGCCAGTCCCTGGGTACTCCACCATCCCTTGTATGTTTCCTTTACTACTCACACTATTGTGAATAATCCCTTCATTAAAGGCTTTTTAATTAACCCTTTGAGTACACTGACAGTTTCCTGCCTGGACCTTGACTAATGTAGGTAACCAATAAGAACCACTGAATTTTTTTTTTTTTTTTTGAAATGGAGTCTTGCTCTGTTCACCCAGGCTGGAGTGCAATGGCATGATCTCGGCTCACTGCAACCTCTGCCTTCCAGGTTCAAGTGATTCTCCTGCCTCAGCCTCTCGAGTAGCTGAGAATATAGGTGCGCGCCACCATACCTGGTTAATTTTTGTATTTTTAGTAGAGATGGGTTTTACCATATTGGCCAGGCTGGTCTCGAACTCCTGACCTTGTGATCCACCTGCCTTGGCCTCCCAAAGTGTTGGGATTACAGGTGTGAGCCACCGCGTGCCAGCCTGAATTTATTTTTTTTAATTTAGCAGAAAGATGTAGGTAGGATAGAGTTTAGAAGACATTAGACACAGAGAACCAGTTAGGATATCAAGTAAGACATAAGGAGGGTCTAATGGAGGGAATGAAATGGACCACACAGTTACCACTAGAATTTGGGACTATCAGGGATGTGGGAGAGCCAAATTAAAAAAAAAAAAAACAAAAACTGAACTATAGACCAATACCTCTTATAAACTTAGGCACAGTTTAAAATCCTTAACAAAATATTATCAAATTAAATCTAGCAATGTGTTAAAAGACAATACACCAGTCGGGCGCAGTGGCTACCGCCTGTAATCCTAGCACTCTGGGAGGCTGAGGTGGGCAGATTACCTGAGATCAGGAGTTCGAGACCAGCCTGGCCAACATGGTGAAACCCTGTCTCTACTAAAAATACAAAAATTAGCTGGGCATGATGGTGTGTGCCTGTAATCCCAGCTACTCAGGAGGCTGAGGCAGGAGAATCACTAAAACCCAGGACACAGAGGCTGCAGCGAGCAGAGATCATGCCACTGGCACTCCAGCCTGGGCAACACAGCAAGACTCCATCACTTAAAAAATACATAAATAAATGACTAAAAATAAAACAAAACCAATACACCATGACCAAGAGGAGTTTAATTCCAAGAATGCAAGGCTGGCTTAACATTCTAAAATCAATTACTATTGGATAGGAGAATGTGGGTTTTTTTGTTTGTTTGTTTTGAGACAGAGTCTTGCTCTGTCACCCAGGCTGGAATGCAGTAGCACTATCTTGGCTCACTGCAACCTCCGCCTCCTGGGTTCAGGCAATTCTTGTGCCTCAGCCACCTGAGTAGTTGCAACCACAGGTATGTGCCACCAGGCCTGGCTAATTTTTGTTTATTTTATAGAGAAGGGGTTTCACCATGTTGGCCAGTCTGGTCTCCAACTCCTGGCCTCAAGTGATCCACGTGCTTCAGCTTCCCACAGTGTTGGGATAACAGGAGCAAGCCACCGCACCCAGCCTGGATAGCAGAATGTTTAACTAAAAAAAAGGGCCAGGTGCGGTGACTCACCTATAATCCCAGCATTTTGGGAGGCCAAGGCAGGTGGATTACTTGAGACCAGGAATTCAAGACCAGCCTACTGAACATGGTAAAACCCTGTCTCTACAAAAACAGACAAAAAAAGCCAGGTGCAGTGGCACACACCTGTGGTTCTGTTTACTCAGGAGGCTGAGGTGGGAGGAACACTTGAGCCAGGGAGGTGGAGGTTGCAGTGAGCTGTGATTGCACCACTATACTTCAGCCTGGGTGACAGGGGATGACTGTCTCAAAAAAATAAAAAATAAATTACTATAACTCAGCATATCAATAGTCCCTAGACTGCACTAATTAGAAATACAAATTAAGACCGGACACAGTGGCTCATGCCTCTAATCCCAGCACTTCGGGAGGCCAAGGAGGTCAGGAGTTCGAGACCAGCCTGGCTAACATGGTGAAACCCCATCTCTACTTAAAAAAAAAAAAAAACAAAAATTAGCCAGGCACGGTGGTGCATGCCTATAATCCCAACTACTCAGGAGGCTGAGGCAGAAGAATCGCTTGAACCCGAGAGGCGGAGATTGTAGTGAGCCGAGATTGCACCACTACACTCCAGCCTGGGCGACACAGCAAGACACTGTCTCAAAAAAAAAAGAAAGAAATACAAATTAAAACATTCAATACAACCACACACATTACAATGTCTGAAATTCAGAAAACCTGATATCAAATACTGGCAAGGGTAGGAAGCAAATATTCATTATTGGTGAAAATGTAAAATAACATAGCCACTTTGGAAAAGTCTGCCATCTTATCAAGTTAACCAGATACCTATCATACAACTTGGCAATCCTACTTCTAGATTTAGTACTTATCAAGAGAAATGAAAACTTACATTCACACAAAAACCTATATGTGAATGTCTATACATCGGCTTTATTCATAATTGCCACATCTTGTCATCAACCCAAATATCCATCAATTGGTGAACAGATAAATAGTATATCAATGCCAATGGTTCCAATGGATACTACTCAGCAATAAAAAGGAACATACTATGGACGTATGCCACAATGAACAAATCTCAAATGCATTCTACTGACTGAAAGATGCCCTATTCAAAGGCTCCATGCTGTGTGATTCCATTTAAATGCCATAATGGAAAAGCAAAACTATAGGGACAGAGAGTAGATGAGTGGTTGCAAAGAGTTGGAACTGGGACCATGGGTAGACAACAAAGGGGCACTGGGGAATTTTTGCAGGGTGATGAAACTGTTCTGTATCTTGTCTAGGGTGGCAGTTATATGACAGTATCTGTCAAAACTGATAGAAAAAGGGTAAACTTTACTGTTCTGTAAATTATACTTCAATAAATGTGACCCCCCCCCACACACACTAAAAAAAACAAAACAAAACAAAACAAAAAAATTCCTGACACTGAAGTTCTAAGCCTCAGTCACTGAGAAACTGCAGTGTCCTTAAGAGAAACATGGAACCCAAAAGGCCTGACTGCTGAGACTTTGGTGTGGAAGCTGAGCTTTGTGAATTGTTTTTTTCCCAGACTGGCTGAATCTCATCTTACCTTCTGTGTATCTAGTGTGTACATCCCAGCTTCTGCTAAACTAGAGGCAATGATCCACTGCCTATCATAGGGGTGGAAAAAATCCAATCTGATGACTGTTTTTGTAAATAGTTTTATAGGTATGACGGAACACAGTCATACCCATTTGTTTACCTACTCCTTTATTTACAGTTGCTTTTGTACCACAACAGCAGAGTAGGTACAACAGAAGCCCATACAGCTTAAAATATGTAAAATTTGGAGGACGGTGCGGTGGCTCACATCTGTAATCCCAGCACTTTGTAAGGCCGAGGCAAGCAGATTGCTTGACACCAGGAATTCAAGACCAACATGGTGAAACATTGGCTCTACTAAAAATACTCAAATTAGCCAAGCTTTGGGGTGTGTGCCTGTGATCGCAGCTACTCAGGAGGTGGAGGCATGAGAATCACTTGAACCTGAGAGGCAGAGGTTGCAGTGAGCAGAGATGATGTCACTGCACTCCAGCCTGAGCGACAGAGCGACTCTGTCTCAAACAAAAAAAAAAAAATTACAATTTGGCCCTTTAGAGAAAAGATTTGCTGACCCCTGATCTACACTCTTTTACAAGGCCCAGGAACTGCAAGTGACAGAGTATCATCATGAAAGTAGCTAGGATTTTTTTTTTCCTTGAGATGTAGTCTCACTCTGGCATCGAGTCTGGAGCACAGTGGCACGATCTCAGCTCACTACAACCTATGCCTCCTGAGTTCCAGCGATTCTCCTGCCTCAATCTCCCAAATAGATGGGATTATAGGCATGCACCACCATGCCTGGGTAATTTTTGTGTTTTTAGTAGAGATGGGGTTTCACCATGTTGGCCGGGCTAGTATTGAATTCCTGACCTTGGGTGATCCACCTGCCCTGGACCCTCAAAGTGCTGGGATTACAGGAGTGAGCCATTGTGCCCAGCCAGTAGCCAGAATTATAGTAAAAGAAGGATCACCCTACCTCACTCTGTGTGAGAAATCAGATCTTGGGAATTCTGGAGTCAGTGCATAACCTTAGAGGTCACTCACTCAGAAGGCAGTTTGTATAGGGGTCAGACCCTCGGCAGAAAGCGCCTAAGAAGCTTTCTTTCCTATCAACAGTCTTTATAATGTTGGGGTTGTAAAATGCAGAGTTAAAACCTGTATTTCCCAGCTGGATGCGGGTGACTCATACCTGTAATCCCAGCATTTTGGGAGGCTGAGGTGGGTGGGTCACCTGAGGTCAGGAATTCAAGACCAGCCTGACCAACATGGAGAAACCTCGTCTCTACTAAAAATACAAAATTAGCCAGGCATGGTGGCACATGCCTGTATCCCAGCTACTTGGGAGGCTGAGGCAGGAGAATCACTTGAACCCAGGAGGTGGAGGTTGCAGTGAGCCAAGATCATGCCATTGTACTCCAGCCTGGGCAACAAGAGTGAAACGGTCTCAAAAAAACAAAACAAAACAAAACAAAACAAAAACAAACCTGTATTTCCCAGCACTCCTTGCAAAGAGGTGTGTCAAATGAGATAAATATAGAAGGTATAGTTTGACAGAATGTCTGGAAATGTCCTTTAGAGGAGGAAATCTCAGCTGGCAGAACTGTCATCCCTGCCCCTTTCTGTCTGGGATTACCACCAGGGGGGTGACTTGAGGATAAAACACAATTTCTTGCAGATTTTGACACTGAAAAGATGAATTAAGCGTTATCTGTGCCCTCAAAGAACTCTATAGATCAGACAGGCACGAGCAAATCTGTCATATAGTATGACAGGCAGAGCAACAGAAACTTGTCTGTAGTGCAGAGAAGAGCACCATTAACTACAGGGGCTACAGGCAGTGTACAGACAGGAAAAGACTTCCTGGAGGAGATGACATAACTCCCCATTTCCCCCTCTGCCCAGTCCCTGGCAACCATCATTCTACTTCCTGTCTCTGAATCTGACTACTCTAGGTACCTCACATAAGTGGAATCATACAGTACTTGTCATTCTGTGTCTGGCTGATTTCACTCAGTGTAATGTCCTCAAGGTTCATCCATGTTGTAGCATGTGTCAGATTTTCCTTTCTTTTATAGCTGAATAATATTCCATTGTGTGTATATACATTTTGCTTATCCATTTATCTGTCAGTGAATGCTTGAGCTGCTTCTACATTTTACTATGTCAATAATGCTGTTATGAACTTGGGTGTACAAATTAGTTTTTTGACCCCCAAGTTCAGTACTTTAAACTGTCACTTTAATAAATTTCATTAAGTTTAATTTGGGTGACTGTTTACCAGTTGAGATCATTTTGGATATTTACTCACTGTCCCTACCAGCTCTGTGTCAGTTGAAAATCAGATCAGCATAACAACATCTCTTTTTGAGTAAACATTATGTGCCCCATGCTTTACAGGTATCATCTTATTTAACAATTATAACTTCCAAAAGCAAGTGTCATTTCATTATCTTCATTTCATAGATGAGGAAACTGAGGCTGCCATCGTTTTTGGATTAGTGATTTCAAGTATAGTAATTACAATTTCACAGAACTATACTAGCTCTCATTTCTCTTTTTGCCCAATGAGATGAGAGGCTACAAAAAAAACCCCACAGCCCACATCTAAATAAATTATATTTATATCTGGCACTTCCCTCAAGGTTACTAATAATCCAGCAAGCATACTAAAAAAAACAAATTGTGGCTGGGCACGGTGGCTCACGCCTGTAATCCCAGCACTTTGAGGCTGAGGTAGGCAGATCATGAGGTCAGGAGATCAAGACCATCCTGGCTAACATAGTGAAACCCTGTTTCTACTAAAAATACAAAAAATTAGCTGGGCATGGTGGCGTGCACCTGTATCCCAGCTACTCGGGAGGCTGAGGCAGGAGAATTGCTTGAACCCGGGAGGTGGAGGTTGCAGTGGGCGGAGATCGCACCACTGCACTCCAGCCTGGGTGACAGAGTGAGCAAGACTTTCAAAACACAAAGAACAACAAAAAAAACAAATTGTTACCAAGTGCACACACAGTCAGAACTGATCATGATTTCCGCAGGGCCAACAACCAGATGTGTATAGGCACCCGACAAAGAGTTAGACCTTAATAAATGTTAGATTATGATATCCTTTATAAACCCACACACCTTGCAGTATTCACCAGTTCTCTTTCCAGGTGCTCAGGGATCATTTGTTTGATGAGATGCTCTTGCACTGTTCTGAGGAATCACCAGCATCAGGCTCAAATATCGCTGATGTTGTGCATCTCCCATCATCTGGCATCTGACTCTACTCCAAAATGCCTCAACGCTTATTAACAGTAGTTTATGGGCCGGGCAAGGTGGCTCACGACCGTAATCCCAGCATTTTGGGAGGCTGAGGCAGGCGGATCACGAGGTCAAGAGATCAAGACTATCCTGGCCAACATGGTGAAACCCTGTCTCTACTAAGAATACAAAAAAATTAGCTGGGCGTGGTGGCGCGCGCCTGTACTCCCAGCTACTGGGGAGGCTGAGGCAGGAGAATTGCTTGAACCCAGGAGGCGGAAGTTGCAGTGAGCCGAGGTCGCACCATTGCACTCCAGCCTGGCGCCTGGTGACGGAGTTAGACTCTATCTCAAAAAAAAAAAAAAAAAAAAAAAAAAAAAAAAATTATGTAAAGTGAAAGATGGCAGGCCCACACACAAAAGACCCATACTGTAGGGGAGGGGAGAAGAGAGACAATTCCAAAGTTTGCAGAGGATATGTAGCAAATGGAACTCCCATACAATCTTGGTGGGAGTCTAAAACAGTATAACCACTTTGGAAAACTGACAGTTTCTTATAGTTAATCATATATCAACCCAATCACACAGCAACTCCACTTATAGATATTTATCTAAGAAAATAAAAATATAAGTCCACACAAAAAAATTACACAAATGTTCACAGCAGCCTTATTATAATGACCCCACACTGGAAACAAATGTTCACAGAACAGATAACTTATGATGTCACACAATGGAATATAGTAAAACAGTAAAAGAAATGAACTATTAATGAATTTTTTCTTTTTAAAAATTGTATTAATTTTTTTGTAGAGATAGGAGTCTCACTATGTTGCCCAGGCTGCTCTCGACCTGGTGGCCTCCTGCCTCAATCTTCCAAAGTGCTGGGATTATAATGAGCCACCTCTCCTGGCCTGTATGAATCTTTAATTTTTTTTATTTCTTTTTTTTAGGATGCTGTTTAAGCCTGTATGAATCTTAAAAACATTATGTAGAGTGAAAGATAGCAGGCCCACACACAAAAGACCCATACTGTAGAATTCCATTTATTTGAAATTCAGGAAGCCAGCCAGCCTTATTTATAGAGACACTAGTCAGAAGGTGGCAGTGGCGGTGGTGGCTGAGGTGGAGGGAATTGACCAGAAAGGGGCACAAGCCACATTTTAGAGTGATGGAAATGTTCTGTATCTTGTATGGTGCTTTGATTACATGGTAATACAATTGTCAAAACTCATCAAACTGAATATTTAAGATCTGTGTCTTGGCCGGGCACCGTGGCTCACACCTGTAATCTCAGCACTTTGGGAGGCTGAGGCGGGTGGATCACAAGGTCAAGAGTTTGAGACCATCC
Source organism: Ateles fusciceps (assembly GCA_036589455.1). Lineage (NCBI taxonomy): Eukaryota > Metazoa > Chordata > Mammalia > Primates > Atelidae > Ateles > Ateles fusciceps. The sequence continues at coordinate 22,240,433 of JAZHEH010003205.1, read as the reverse complement.
TGGCCAACATGGTGAAACCCCGTCTCTACGAAAAATACAAAAATTAGCCAGGCGTGGTGGTATGTGCCTGTAGTCCCAGCTACTTGGGAGACTGAGGCAGGAGAAGTGCTTGAACCTGGAAGGCAGAGGTTGCAGTGAGCCAAGATTGTGCCACTGCACTCCAGCGTGGTGACAGAGCAAGACTCCGTCTCACAAAAAAAATTTTAAAAATCTGTGTTTTTCATTGTATATAAATTATACCTTAATTTTTAATGACCTTAAGTAGTTGTGCCCAAGAACATAGAACAACCTGTTCACACCTTGCAAATTCAGGTCTGTAATCAAACTAAGTGGATATGTATGAATTAGAAATCTCCTTTAAAACAAACAAAAAAACCCTGTAAGCTCACTTTTGGGGACATCATCAGTATAGGCTGGGGCCAACAGAATAAGTTTTCTGAGACAGTAACTTCAAGCTAAGGCCCAGTAGGCTGGTCAGTCCCAGCACTTGCTGAGCGTATTTGAAGATGGCACTTTTCCCTGGGCAGTGTCACACTGGGTGAGTGGCTGAGCTGCAGATGTTAGGAAGTCCTCACCACTCATGAACAACTCAGACTGACGAAGGAGGGTTCAAAAAGGAGTTCTCCTGTATCACTTCCAGTAAGCAAATTTAACAATGGCTATACATAGAGCAATGGTGCATATCAGTTTGTAGTTGTTACTATACAGGCTGGGCAATAAGACTTGGCACCGAAAGAGTGACATGCCCTCACTTAGTGTCAGCCTCCACTGTGCCTCAAGGGCCACTCACCATGAGAGTAGCCCCAGAGCCAGTCCCACACCTTCCAGAGCACCGCATCCTCAGAGGCACCTCCACAGACTTGCTGCACACCTCTGTCCCCCTCAGACACATTCCAAAGGGCCAGTGTCAATACCCATACTGTAGAATTCCATTTACTTGAAATGAAATGCAATTAAGACTTATTTGAGAATTTGATTTTTCTGTGGGTGAATTCTTTTCAGTAATTTTATCCTAATATAACACATGCTAAAATAAAGCACTGGAGTCAGAGGTGAGGTCAGGGCCCTAGTTATGAAGTGAGACAGATCCTCAACCTAACTTAAAAACAAATTGTAGGCTGACAGCAGTGGCTCACACCTATAATCCCAGCACTTTGGGAGGCTGGGGCAAGTGGATCATTTGAGCCCAGGAGTTTGAGACTAGCCTGGGCAACGTGGCAAAACTCCTTCTCTACAAAAAATACAAAAATTAGCCAGGCATGGTGGTACACACCTGTAGTCCCAGCTACTCAGGAGAGGAGACTGAGGTGGGAGGATCTCTTGAGCCCAGGAGGTCAAGGCTGCAGTGGGCTGTGATTGCACCACTTCACTCCAGCCTGGGCAACAGAGCCTATCTCAAAAAAAAAAAAAAAAAAAAGATTGTGACATTAGCTAAGCTGATTAGGTGTTTTAGGTGCTTGTGTATAAAATAACACCTGTAATTTATGCAGGTTGATTAATAAATACTTATTAAGCATGGACTATAAGCCAGGCCTCAGCAAAGCACTGGATACTTCAGTAAGCCAAACAGATAGTTTCTGCTTGCACGGAGTGTACAGTCTAGGAGGAGAGATAAGACAATCAAAAAATCACATAAATATGTAATTACAATTTGAGATTAGATGCTATAAATGAGGCTGGGCGTGGTGGCTCACGCCTGTAATCCCAACACTTTGGGAGGCCGAGGTGGGCGGATCACCTGAGGTCAGGAGTTCAAGACCAGCCTGGCCAACATGGTGAAACCCCATCTCCAAAAAAATAAATAAAAGAAAATAAAGAAAAAAAATAACTATTATAAAGGAAAAGAATGGTGCTATGAGAGACTTAACAGGATATAAATTAGCCTTATTATGGGGTCTCACTCTGTCAACAGGCTGGAGTGCAGTGGCATGATCTCAGCTCACTGCAACCTCCACCTCCTGGGTTCAATCATTCCTCCCACCTCAGCCCCCAAGTAGCTGGGACCACAGGCACCTGCCACCACACCTGGCTACTTTTTGTATTTTTGGTAGAGACAGGGTTTCCCCATATTGCCCAGGCTAGTCTCAAGGTTGGTATTGAACTCCTGTCCTCAAGTGATCTGCCCGTCTCAGCCTCCCAAAGTGCTAGGATTACAGACTTGAGCCACCTCGCCCAGTCAAACTGGCCTTACGTTTATTTTTTTTAATTTTTATTTTTTTGAGACAGAGTCTTACTCTGTCACCCAGGCTGGAGTGTAGTAGCGCAATCTTGGCTCACCACAACCTCTGCTTCCTGGGTTCAAGTGATTCTCCTGCCTCAGCCTCCCGAGTACCTGGGATTACAGGCGTGCACCATGATGCCCGACTAATTTTTTTTCGTATTTTTATTTATTATTTGTAGAGACAGGGGCTTGCTCTGTTGCTCAGGCTGGAGTGCAGTGGGGCGATCATACCTTACTGTAACCTCAAACTCCTGGGCTCAAGTGATCCTCCCGTTTTGGCCTCCCAAAATGCTGGGATTATAGGCATGAGCCACTGCGTCAGGCCTGTATTTTTTTGAGACGGAGTCTTGTCAGGTCTGCATTTTTTTTTTTTTTTTTTTTTTTTTTTTGAGACGGAGTCTTGCTTTATTCTAGGCTGGAGTGTTGTGGTGCGATCCCAGCTCACTGCAGTTTCTCCTTTCTGGTTTCAAGCAATTCTCCCGCCTCAGCCTCCTGAGTAGCTGGGACTACAGGTAGACACCACCATGCCCGGCTAATTTTTTGTATTTTTAGTAGAGATGGGGTTTCACCATGTTGGTCAGGATGGTCTTGACCCTTGACCTTGTGATCCGCCCACCTTGGCCTCCCAAAGTGCTGGGATTACAGGTGTGAGCAACAGGGTCCTGCCAGGCCTATATTTTTAGTAGAGGTGGGGTTTCACCATGTTGGCTGGGCTGGTCTCAAACTCCTGATCTCACATGATCTCCCTGCCTTGGCCTTCCAAAGTTAGCCTTATTTTTAAAAGTGTTCAATGAAAGATTTATAATGCACTCTGAGTTTCATGTGAGAAAAGTTTCACACTCTGAGACTGAATTATGATAAAAACACTGACATTGTGAGTCAATTTCTATTCACTGACCCTTACCCTGCTCCTTGACTATCAATTCCCACTTCCTGTGTTGTATTCAGAGTTGAGCTCACTCTCTCTCCCCCAACTGCAAGACTCTTTGCAGAGGTACCTATATATTGCCATGGTCCTGAATAAAGTCATCATCACTGTGGGGGAAAAAATCCAAACAATGACACTGATAGTGTAGTAAACGCACGACAGCCCAATGTCATTAAAAACCCAATTTGTGATTAGTGACACTCCTCTTCCCCAGAGCAGTACCAGTCCCAAAAGCATTTCTTCAGTATGAAGAGTCCAAAAGAGGCAGGAGGGAAAAGTAAAATGTTCCGAACTTCAAACTGCAATCATGCAACTCTCTCATGATGCTCTGTGTTCAGGCATCGTGGCTAAAAACTTTATTGGTTGTTCTTTGGGAGGCCGAGGCGGGTGGATCACTTGGTCAAGAGATCAAGACCATCCTGGCCAACATGGTGAAACCCCGTCTCTACTAAAAATACAAAAAATTAGCTGGACGTGGTGGCACATGCCTGTAATCCCAGCTACTTGGGAGGCTGAGACAGGAGAATCGCTTGAACCCAGGAGGCGGAGGTTGCAGTGAGCCGAGAATGCGCCATTGCACTCCAGCCTGGGTAACAAAAGCAAAACTCCGTCTCAAAAAAAAAAAAAAAAAAACTTTATTGGTTGTAAATCACAGTACAAATAACCAAGCTTCAGCTATCTGATCTTTGTCAAATACAATTAAATCCAGTGGTCAATTCCTACTTTCTTCCCACTTTGACCTATCAACAGCATCTAACATGGCAGATTCCACCTTCCTTGAAACACTCTTCTTCACCTGACTTCCAGAACACAAATTTCTTCTGATTTTCCTCTTACCTCTCCGACCACTTCTGGGTTCCTTCTGCTCGTTTCTCCTGATGATGACTGTAGTAACCATGGCTCAGTCCCCCAGTCTATTTCTCTTTCTATCTATACTCACTCCCTTGGTGGTTTCATTCAGTGCCATGGCTTTTAAATGTTATCTATTCCTGATGACCCCAAAGTTATCAGCCAGGTCCTCTCCCTTGAGCTCCAGACAGGTACAAACAACCACCTATCTGACATCTGTACTTGGATTTTTTTGTTTTTTGTTTTTTAGACAGAGTCTCACTCTGTTGCCCAGGCTGGAATGCAGTGGCGCAATCTCGACTCACAGCAACCTCTACCTCCTGGTTTTCCAGCGATTCTTCTGCCTCAGCCTCCTGAGTAGCTGGGATTACAGGCGCCTACCACCACGCCCGGCTATTTCTTTGTATTTTTAAGTAGAGATGGGGTTTCACCATGTTAGCCAGGATGGTCTCTATCTCTTGACCTCGTGATCCGCCCGCCTTGGCCTCCAAAAGTGCTGGGATTACAGGTAAGAACCACTGCGCTGGGCCCTCTACTTGGATGTTTAATAGGCATCCCAAACTTAAAATGTCCAGGACTAAACTCCTGATGTTTCTCCCCCACCAAACATACTCTTCCCACAATGCCTTCATCTCAGAAACTGGTAACACAAATTTTTCAACTACTCAAGTTAAAACCTTGCAGTTATCCTTGATTCTTCTTTTTCTCTCACACTTCACATCTGATCCATTAACAAGGCTTGCTGAGTCTCTACCTTCAAACTATACCCTGCATCCAAGTACCTCCTACAACTGCTTTCACTACCACCTCCGTTCAATTAACCCTTACCTCTCTCCTATATTATTGCAACAGCCTAACTGGTCTCCCAGCTTCTACCCTACCTGGCCCCCTGCCCCTCATCTACTCTCAACATACCACTGAGAGTAACTCAATTAAATGTAGTCAGATCAATCCACTCCTCTGTCCAAACCCTCCAAAGGCTTCCCATCTCTCTTGGAGTCAAAGTTCTTTCATTGACCTATAAGGCCCTACATATCTCTGTCTGCACCCCCACTCCTCCTTTTACCTTACTGATCGTATATTCTACTCGATCTTCCTTCACTCACTCTGCTCTGGTTATGGTAGCTCTCTGGTATCCGCACCCCAAACAGATCAGGTACATCCTGCCTCAGGGTCTTTGGACGTACACTGTCCTATACTGTGCAGACATCCACTTGGCTTTCTCTCTCTTTCAGGTTTCTACTTCAATGCTGTCTTTTCAGAAACAGGTTTATTTGGCCAGGTGCGGTGGCTCACGCCTGTAATCCCAGCACTTTGGGAGGCCAAGGGAGGCAGATCACGAGGTCAAGAGATCAAGACCATCCTGGCCAACATGGTGACACCCCGTCCCTACTAAAAATATAAAAATTAGCTGGGTGTGGGGGCGAGTGCCTGTAGTCCCAGCAACTTGGGAGGCTGAGACAGGACAAACGCTTGAACCTGGGAGGTGAAGGTTGCAGTGAGCCGAGATCACACCACTGCACTCCAGCCTGGGTGACAGAGTGAGCCTCCATCTCAAAAAAAAAAAGAAACAGGTTTATTTTTCCATTGTTTATCTTTCCCCACCATCCCTCCTAGAATGTATGCTCCTTGAAGACAGAATTTTTTGTCTGTTTTGTTCACTGCTATATCCCCAGTGCCTAAAACAAGGTCTGATACATAGTTGGTGCTCAATAAATATTTGCTGAAAGAATGAAAGATTTCAGAGCTAGTTCCTGCAGAGTCAGTCAATAAACTAAAACATATATAGTGAGCTCATCAAAACCATACATACATAATTTAGTAGGCTCTTGGGATATGCTTAAAAATGTAATAAAGAGATTGCTTATGTCACTAGCCTAAGTAGTTTGGAGCAGAATCTGGTTTGAGGGTTCAGGAAAGGAAACAAGCATCATAATAGCTCTGCCTAATGCTTGGGGTTAGGAAGATGAGCTGCTGCTCTGTCTTCCACTACATCATGATCCGCCAAGAGGGTGCTCTCACATAGAACTGTCTCTCCAACCATCACGCCTCCTCCACATGGCATGACCCAGGCCTATCCATCACCTCAGTCCCCTTGTAGTCAAGTTTCCTCCCTCTTACCAGAGAAGTATATTGTGTTGAGCAAGCCTTGCAGGACCACAGTGACACAGAACTTAAAGGCCATATTGAGTAAAATGCCAACAGACAAATGTGAAGGGAAGGCAAGTGATAATGGACCCAAATAAATGAGAGTGACTCAAACCTGACCAGTTCATAAGGAACCACTATGGCTGCACTGAAGCCTCCTTGCGCCCAACAGTCCATCCCTCCATCCCATCAACGGGACATCCTGATGTCTCTCTCCTAGTCCTGACCATTTTCTCCCCCAACCCTTAAGAGCCTGTAGGATAAAGCCCAAATTCCTTGATGGGGCTCACAAAGCATCTCCCCCAGTGTGGGTGGGGCCCTTCTTTATCTTTCCCCTATGACTGCATTTGTCAGGCTAGACGCTACCATACCTGACCCTTTCAATTCTGCTCAGAAATTATGGTCCATGCTGTTTGCTCTGTCTGGGACAACCTTTTCTGACTCCCCTAGGTTAACTCCTTCTTAGGACATCTGTTAGGTCTCCACTTAAACATCATTTCTTCAGAGAAGCTGTGCCTCAGCTGGTTAAGTGATTTTCTATTCAAGATCCCCACAGCAACCTGAGCTTTGGCTTTCAAAGACTCAGTACACTTCACCGGCTCACCTATTTAGTGTCTGTCCTGATGGCAGGACCTTGCTTGCCCCACATGCTGCTGTTACCAGGACAGAACACAGTGCCTGACATCCCTGCACTTTGGGAGGCCAAGGCATGTGGATCACCTGAGGGCAGCAGTTTGAGACCAGCCTGGCCAACATGGAGAAACCCTATCTTTACTAAAAATACAATAATAATAATAATTGGCTGGGCATGGTGGGGCATGCCTATAATCCCAGCTACTCAGGACACAAGGCAGGAGAATCGCTTGAACCTGGGAGGTGGAGGTTTCTGTGAGCCAAGTTTGCGCCCCTGCACTCCAGCCTGGGCAACGTATAAGACTGTCTCAGAAAAAAAAAAAAGAAGGAAGGAAGGCAAAAGAAAGAAATGCTATCCCTCCAGCTCTACAAGTTGATATGGCAGTAAACTGCTAGGCAACTACCATGTCATCAGGAACAGTCCAAGCCCTGACCAGAGACGCCAGCTCCTCATCCTACCTTACTCCACACAGCGTCCCAGGAAGGACACTAATGACAGGTTAATGATCCATCCTATGAAGCATAACTATCCAATGTACAAAAGGGTCAGATAAATTGGACCATAAAGGAGAAGTAAATTTAATACCCACCGAAGTATCTGGATCACTATGAGGTTTTCAAAGCTTCAGCTAGTTTTTTTTTGGAGATGGAGTTTGTTCTTGTTGCCCAGGCTGGAGTGCAGTGGTGCAATTCGGCTCGCTGCAACCTCCACCTCCTGGGTTCAAGTGATTTTCCTGCCTCAGCCTCTCAAGTAGCTGGGATTACAGACATGCACCACCATGCCCAGCTAATTTTTGTACTTTCAGTAGAGATGGGGTTTCGCCATGCTGGCCAGAGTGGTCTCGAACTCCTGACCTCAGGTGATCTGCCCACCTCGGCCTCCCAAAGTACTGGGATTACAGGCGTGAGCCACTGTGCCCAGCCTCAGCTAGTTATTAACAGAGGCAAAGTACTTATCTACTGGCTATATTAGGTCTTTATTTATTTATTTTATTATTAGTTTTTTAGATGGAGTCTCACTCTGTCACCCAGGCTGGAGTACAGTGGCGCGATCTGGGCTCACTGCAACCTCTGCCTCCAGGGTTTAAGCAATTCTCATGCCTCAGCATCCCAAGTAACTGGGATTACAGGCACACACCACCACACCTGGCTAATTTTTGTAGTTTTAGTAGAGATGACGTTTCACCATGTTGGCCAGGGTAGTCTCAAACTCCTGACGTCAGGTGATCTGCCCACCTTGGCCTCCCAAAGTGCTGGGATTACAGGCGTGAACCACTGCGCCCGGCTAGGTCTTTACTGTTTTTGAAAATACAGCAATAACAACATTATTTTTTGTAATACTGCTTTAATGTAAGTCCCAGACTACCAACCTAAGAATTCCATCCTCAGCCCTACTTTCTCCCTAAACAATTTTAGCTAATTCTTCAACTTCACTATGACCTCCACTCAAACATTCCTAACTTCAGGTCTCCAGCCCCCACAGCTTGCTCTGGCTCTGGTTCTATTTTTTTTTTTTTTTTTTTTGAGGCAGAGTCTCACTCTGTCACCAGGCTGGAGTGCAGCGGTGTAATCTCGGCTCACTGCAACCTCTGACTCCTGGGTTCAAGTCGATTCTCCTGCCTCAGCCTCCCAAGTAGCTGGGACTGCAAGTGTGTGCCAACATGCCCAGCTAATTTTTGTATTTTTAGTAGAGACGGGGATTTCACCTTGTTGGCCAGGATGGTCTCGATCTCTTGACCTTGTGATCCATCCACCTTGGCCTCCCAAAGTGCTGGGATTACAGGCGTGAGCCACTGCACCCGGCTTCCTGGTTCTATACTTTTAAGTGTCTAATGGAAATCTCTAACAGAGTGACCTATCAGCATCTCCCAACGTGAATTTCTCTTTCTTCTCAAACAGGAACCTCCTCCTGCGCTCCCTGACTCCTTTTAATGGCACATTATCCAGTCACCAGAGTGCTTTCCTCATTCATTCCCTAATTTAGACAGAGTCTTGCTCTGTCGCCCAGGCTGGAGGGCAGTGGCACGGTCTTGGCTCACTATGTTCAAGCAATTCTCCTGTCTCAGCATCTCAAGTAGCTGGGATTACAGGCTCCTGGGTTCAGCCTCTCAAGTAGCTGGAATTACTACCACCTCCTGGGTTCAAGGGATTCTCCTGCCTCAGTATCTCAAGTAGCTGGGATTACAGGCACCCATCACCATGCCCGGCTAATTTTTGTATTTTTAGTAGAGACAGGGTTTCACCATGTTGGCCAGGCTGGTCTTGAACGTCTGATCTCAAGTGATCAACCTGCCCTGGTATCCCAAAGTACTGGGATTACAGGCATGAGCCACTGCACCCAGCTATTCCCTAATATTTTTAAATGCCACCTGAATCAAGCATTATGCCAGGAGTTGGTACACAAAAGCGTGATCCAAATAGTCCAGGTCCCTGGAGCTTACAGTTTCCATTTCTTGCTACCCTCAGCCAAATACAAAGGACTGATGTGATTGAAGAACATAATAGTGAGTGTTCAGAGACCTCTCCCTGTAGCAGGCATGTAAACCAAGACTCTGACTTTGCCTTTGAATCACTGAGGTAAAGCACACTTGTCCGTGATGCACATGAAATAGCCAACCTTAGAGAAGTATGTTACCTGTGGTCCCAAGAAGAGGGAATTTAATTATGCTAAATATTTTTCAATGTGCAATCTAATTGACTGAAGTTTTCTTATGTTTTCTACCTTCTTTTTTTTTAATATATATTTTTATTGCATTTTAGGTTTGGGGGTTCTACCTTCTATATAGATATGAGTGCTCTGTTCCTGAGAAAAGTACTTACGATTTTCAGTGGTAGCAAAAGATACTTTGGGTCACCCATCTGCCTTCCTTCTGGATTTCAGGGTACTCAAGAGCACAGTGACCCTGACAGGTGTTCTCTAACTCTATGTTACATGCCTCTGGTCACTGGGAGGTTAAGTAGTTCCCCCATGACAGGGAAGGTCCAGAGCCCTTCACAAGTACCATCTACTTGTATGCAGAAAACTGCTTACCAGCTGGGTCATGACCATGTTGAGTTTGTGAGTTAACAATCTTCCGGATAGCTGCTAAATGGGAGATGTAAAATAATCAACTCTAGGGCAGTCTTTGCCACAACACCCTCCTTTTCTTTTGTTAATATGTAATGAAGGGGAACAGATATAAAATATAGGGTATATATGGGATATGTCTATCTGAAAATAGCTATTCATTTTAGTATTTTCTGATTGTTATTGTCTAAATGATGTCTTGTCTCCCTATTGAGACTATAAGCTATTTCAGGACGGAAACTGGATTTTATATAGAGAGTCTCCAATCTAGGATGGTTTGAATTACGTTTTTCAACTTTATAATGATGCAAAAGCAATATGCATTCAGTAGAAACAGTAATTTGAATTTTGATCTTTTCCCAGGCTAGCCATAAGCAATACTAGGCAGCAGTGACTCCCAGTCAGCCAAGCAACCATGAGGGCAACAGCTGATATGATACTCTATAGTGTATTGCGTTGCCAGATGATTCTGCCCAACTATAGGCTAATGTAAGTATTCTGGTAAGATAAGCTAGGCTAAGCTATGATGTTTGCTGGTCTAGGTGTATTAAACGCATTTTCTACGTATGATATTTTCAACCGATCATGTGTTTATGGGCTTCATTGTAAGTAAAGGAGCATCTGTAGTATTAAACAGATAACAAGTCTCTGGAAATTCACACTGCAAGGTATTTTGGTAGCATTCCTGGATAATTTGAAAATTACCTAAATGTACCAAAAAATTTTTCTTTTTCTTTTCTTTTTTTTTTTTTTGAGACAGAGTCTCACTTTGTCGCCCAGGCTGGAGTGCAGTGGTGCGATCTCAGCTCACCGCAACCTCCGTCTACCAAGTTCAAGCAATTCTCATGCTTCAGCCTCCCGAGTAGCTGGGATTACAGGCATGCACCACCACACTTGGCTAATTTTTGTATTTTGGGTAGAGATGGGGTTTCACCGTGTTGCTCAGGCTGGTCTTAAACTCCTGAGCTCAGGCAGTATCTATCTGCCTTGGCCTCCCAAAGTGCTGGGATTACAGGTGTAAGCCACCGAGGCAGCCTAAATGTTCTTTGAAAAATGATTAGCCTACTCCTGACATGCCTTATGGTAAAATGGGGGAAAAAAAAATAAGGAAAAATAATTAGCCTATTAGGGGTATTAAACACTGAATGAAAGAGAAGCAAAGAAAATAATTTTAAAAGAAATACCAGGCCGGGCACGGTGGCTCACGCCTATAATCCCAGCACTTTGAGAGGCTGAGTGTTGTCTGTAGTCCTAACTACTCCGGTTGCTGAGGCATGAGAATCACTTGAACCCGGGATGTGGAGGTTGCAGTGAGCTGAGATCCCACCACTGCACTCCAGCCTGGGCAACAGAGCGAGACTGTCTCAAAAAACCACCATGAGGCCAGGAACAATGGCTCACATCTGTAATCCCAGCACTTTGGGAGGCTGAGGCAGGTGGATCACCTGGGATCAGGAGTTTGAGATCAGCCTGATCAATATGATGAAACCCTGTCTGTACTAAAAATACAAAAATTAGCTGGGCGTGGTGGCATGCGCCTGTAATCCCAGCTACTTGGGAGGCTGAGACAGGAGAATCACTTGAACCTGGAGGTGGAGGTTACAGTGAGCTGAGATTGCACCATTGCACTCTAGCCTGTGCAACAAGAGCAAAACTCCGTCTCAAAAAAAAAAAAAAAAGAAAAAGAAAAGAAAAAACAACTACCATGAATAGGAGCAAGCCCAGAGCTAAGAGAACTAAAACAGTCATTGAATTACAGTGATTTATTTTGAAAATAACATTAAATAAGTAATAATGTTAAATCATCTTCCCATTGCTCCAAAATACAAGCTGTGCTCCGTGAGCTTCTGAATGTGAGTTCAGGAATATAAATGCAAAAGGCTGAAAGCAACCGGAAGTATGACTGACCTCTCTTCCATCCCCCTTCTCCCTGACAATCAGAGGATGCCTGGCAGGACAATTATACAATCTCACGTGCTCCCAGAGTAACCCCTAGAAGGGCTTCTCAGAGAGAATCATTTCCTAAAGGAGCCACCCTGACAGAGAAACAACTAGCCACATGGAACATCCTACAATATACTTGCTGTCCATCAAGCACCACCAAAGAAACCCTACCCTAAGAATCAAAACTACCTGTCAACGAGAAATAGCCTTAGAAAGCAACATTTAAGACCTTTTTTTTTTAAGGTGGCGGGATGGGGGGGGACATTTAAGATCTTTATAGTCCCCCCCTTTTTTTTTTTTTTTGAGATGGAGTCTTGCTGTGTTGCCCAGGTTGCAGTGCAGTCCTCAGCCTCCCAAGAAGCTGGGATTACAGGCGCCTGCCACCACACCCGGCTAATTTTTGTGTTTTTAGTAGAGATGGGGTTTCACCATGTTGCCAGGCTCATCTCGAACTCCTGACCTCAAGAGATCCTCCCGCCTCAGCCTCCAAAAGTGCTGAGATTACAGGCATGAGCCACTGTGCCCACTGGTGTAAAATCTTTCAATCACACACATACACACACACACACACACACACGCGCGCTCTCACTCATTATCCAGGTAACCTCATTACTGTTTGGTTCACTAGTAGTCCCTGCCATCATTCTCCCCACTCACATATCAATTTTAATAGTGACAGAGGGTGAAGTCTCTCAGAAGATGAGTTTATATCCTCATTTATACCAGCAAAAAAATTTTAAGAAGGTTTACTTTTCAAAATATAGTCCCATCTCTATTAGGAGTACAAGTACTATAGTAAATGTAATACGAGCTACTTTAGTACTGTTTGTTTGAAATTTGTGTTGTTCATGTATTGTGATTAATTTATTGATGCATGTAAATTGGATGCATTTTGCTGCCACTGCATGTTTGTTTTTTTAGGAGTCTCACTGTGTTGCCCAGGCTGGAGTGCAGTGGCACAATCTCAGCTCACTGCAACCTCTGCCTCCTGGGTTCAAACGATTCTCCTGCCTTATCCTCCTGAGTAGCATGGTGGTGTGCACCTGTAGTCCCTGAGTTACAAACATAGGGAGAAAAGAAGGAGGAACCCTATGGTATTGCATTGCAACTGGAGGTATTGATGTGAACTCATTAGTCAATATGTACAGACAGAAAAACACAGACATAAATGTGTGTGTGTGTGTGTGTGTGTGTGTGTGTGTGTTCATGTATATAAATATATATATATATATATTCCCTAGCGTCTGTCCTCTGAAAGGTCCTAGGAGAAGCGGCACCCCAAAAGCAACCAGGACTTTTCAGAGAAACAGGTAGTATCAGGGCTGGGACAGGCAAAATACAAGATGAACCTGGAATGTCTTGTTTTGCTAAAGGTAAGAAAGTACTCAAAGAATTATGGGGGCATATCAAAAGGACACAAAAGACAGCATGGGTCAGGCGTGGTGGCTCATGCTTGTAATCCCAGCACTTTGGGCAGCTAAGGCAGGTGGATCACCGGAGGTCAGGAGTTCCAGAGCAGCCTGGCCAACATGACGAAATACTGTCTCTACTAAAAATACAAAAATTAGCCAGGTGTGGTGGCACGCGCCTGTAATCCTAGCTACTTGGGCACCTGAGGCAGGAGAATCACTTGAACCCAGGAGGAGGGGGTTGCAGTGAACCAAGATCACACCACTGCACTCCAGCCTGGGTGACAGAGCAAGACTCCATCTATCTTCAACAGATATCCATATCTATCTCAAATTGTGAAAGTGGCAAGACAAATGCAAATCGTTTTTCCTCTGCTTTCACACCACAACAATCGACATGGATGACCAAATGTGTGGCGTTTCTCCCCCACACACCAAGGAAGCAAGCAATTCTGCAGTCAATTCTGACACTGGAAGAATTGCCATCAGATCCCACAGGCAGAGGGCTCAGTCCCACACACTTCCCCTCCCCCACTTCCAATGACATCAAAAGCCCCAGGCTGTTTTACCTGTGCCTCTGCCTGATGGGCTACAGATTGGGGATCCTATGACTCCCTCCTTCAGTTCAACTAATTTGCTAGAGCAGCTCACAGAACTCTGGGAAACACTTCTACTTACCGGTTTATTATAAAGAATATTACAAAGGATAGAGATGAAGAAGGTACATAGGGCGAGGTATGGGGGGACGGGGCTTGGAGCTTTCATGCCCCTGCTGTGTTTCATGCCCCTTCATTAACTAGGCATGACTGATGACGCCATTGGCCACTGATGATCAACTTAACCTTCAGTCCAGCTCTCCTCCTCAAAGGTTGGGAAGTGGGGCTAAAAATCCCACCTCTAATCATGCTTTGATGTTTCCTGTGACTAGTCCCCATCCTGAAACTACCCAGGAGCTGCCAGCCACCAGTCAACTTATTACCATACAAAAAACCATCACTCAGGAGATTCCAGGGATTATGGTTGGTGTAAAAGTAATTGCCGTTTCACAAAGTAATGGCAAAAATCGCAATTGCTTTTGCACCAACCTATTGAAATTTCATGCCAGGAAACAGACACAAAAGACCAAATATATATTTCACAATATCATAGTCACTGACCATATGAACTAGCTTTTCATTCTCTACTGTTATACATTTATGACATTTTCATTTTGCTTCCTGTTATTAAGAAATTATTGTCCAGAGGCCAGGCAGGGTTGCTCCTGTCTGCAATTCCAGCAGTTTGGAAGGCCGAGGTGAGCAGATCACTTCAGGCCAGGAGTTCAAGACCAGCCTGGCCAACATGATGAAACCCCACATCTACTAAAAATATAAAAATTAGCCAGGCATGATGGCGCATGCCTGTAATCCCAGCTACTCGGGAGGCTGAGGCACGAGAATCGCTTGAACCTGGGAGGTGGACATTGCAGTAAGCTGGGATCATGCCACTACACTCCAGCCTGGGCGACACAGAGAAAGACTATCTCAAAAAAAAAATCATGATCCAGAAATTTCACGATTTGCCTAAGGTTATCATCCTAAGTAAAATAATAAAGATTTTGAGGTTATAAAGCGATACAGTAAAATCTCAAAGCCAAGTAGAAGTGTTTTGGGTTCTATTTTGGGTGATCTCTTCTCATGAGAAATTGAGAGCTGACAATTTGAGAACAGCACAGTTATCCCAGGCCAGAAAGGAAGAACACACTAAGTACTCAGTTCCCATTTCTCACTGCCTTCATTCCGAATCCTTGATTATAGAGGATTGATAGAAGCCTTTACAGAAGCTCTTGGGAATAACTTTGAGAGGTGGCAGAGAAAGAGTGAGCTACGTTCGCATCAATTTGAAGACTATCCAGGGTCCCAAAGAGTACATACATTTTATCACTGGCTACCTTGAGAAATGACAGTACCTATGACAAAAACACTACTTGCAACTCCTTTTTTTTTTTTTGAGACGGAGTCTCACTCCGTAGCCTAGGCTGGAGTGCAATGGCGTAATCTTGGTTCCTGTAACCTCCACCTCCCGGATTCAAGCGATTCTCCTGCCTCAGCCTCCCAAGTAGGGGGACTATAGGCGTGTGCCACCACAGTCCGCAAATTTTTTGTATTTTTAGTAGAGACGGGGTTTCACCACATTAGCCAGGCTGGTCTCAATCTCCTGACCTTGTGATCCTCTGGCCTCAGCCTCCCAAAGTGCTGGGATTAGCCCGGCTCTAATCCATATTTTCTTTCTTTTTTTTTTTTTAAAACGGGGTTTCACCATGTTGGTCAGGCTGGTCTTGAACTCCTGGCCTCAGGTGATCCACCCGCCTTGGCCTCCAAAGTGCTTGGATTACAGGCGTGAGCCACCAAGCCCGGCCTCTAATCCATATTTTCTAAATGTTTATTCATATCGCCATGAGAGAAAACTTTTCATTTCCTTTGTCTTTGAAGATAAGGTACTTTAGTGAGCTCATTCCTGACCCAATGTCTAATTTACAAGTGGATGTTAGAGTGTAGGGAAGTCTTACTGCTTTCATGTTTTTCTCAGTACCTCTTATCATTCTGACTTTCATGAGCCCAGGCTTTTCAAGTAGCTTTCATTCTCACTTTTTAAAAACACCTGCCATTTAAATTTTCAAGTAATAAGGACTTTTAGATCCAAATTTAAGTTTACTTTTAAGTTTGCTAATATTAATCTACTACTTTTGAATGTAAGAAAGATAAGTTCCATTATTATACTGTATATAAGTTCTTGAAAATAGCAAAATCTCCAATTCCATTTTTTCCTAGCTGTACTC
Source organism: Ateles fusciceps (assembly GCA_036589455.1). Taxonomy (NCBI): domain Eukaryota; kingdom Metazoa; phylum Chordata; class Mammalia; order Primates; family Atelidae; genus Ateles; species Ateles fusciceps. The sequence goes on along the minus strand of JAZHEH010003205.1, from coordinate 22,224,416 downwards.
TAATTCCAATTGTGGATTTGTTCTAGAATTGGACCCCCGTTATAGAGACCACCATCCCTACAAAAAAAAAATTTTTTTTTTAATTAGCTGGGTGTGGTGGCATACACCTGTGATTCCAGCTATTCAGGAGGCTGAGGTGGGAGGGTCACTTAAGCCTAGGAGTTAGAGGCTGCAGTGAGCTATGATCATGCCACTATACTCCAGCCTTGGTGAGAGAGCAAGACCTTGTCTCAAAAATGAATAAACATTTACAAATAAATATGCATGAATGACTTTTCAGGCATCAGAAAGGCACTTTTCCTGTTTCTAAGTTAGTGGTCTCTCTGATTCCTGTGTTCTCTGAACACCAACCTCTGCATTTCAACTTCTAACATGAGATGACACTGCATCCCCATTCCATTTCTCCTCTTATGGGAAAACTAGAAAATCAGTTCACTGAAAGTAGGTTCTGTTAGCATTGCTGGTTTATCTGGTAGGGTTTCCTCATGGTTGGCCTGTCAAACACTGTTGATTACTTTATTACAGGCCAGATATGATAACTGCCCTCAGCTGCTACAGAAAATGGCATAGAAGTAATTATTTGTCAAAGGTTTCACTGTCATAGCAACTAGGACTTTTGAGAGTCCTTTGTAAGTCTACCCTTCTCGGAAAACAAGTTTTTTTCTGATTGGAGCTCAGAAAACGCATACAAATCCACAGGACATACTGTAGTCGTATTTAAGCTGTACCCTCTCCAAAAGCTCACTCAAGAAAGTATTTGTGCCCATGTTCAAAACACCCTCGCCCACTCCATCCAGTTCCACAGATGGCGACTGCTCGCTTCTATTTTGTCTTGATTTTGGGCTACTTGTCTTACGTTCCTCTGGGTCAACCTGAAAGTAATGAAGGTTTCTGCACAGGGCACAGTGATTTTCATGAAGCCTTTCTGACAGAATTTGGTTAACAGTACTGATTTTCCCCCACAGGTTACATCTGCTTCTGATAATGCCCCCATTATATCTCCTGAAGTATTTATACAAAATAACCCCCAGGTGCAAGAAAAGTCAGTAAAAAGCACAGCCACAAGACCCATAGTTACGGTATGGCGTGAAATTTTTATGAACCCAAGACAAAGTTTTCTTTTTCTTTTTTTTTTTTTTGAAATGGAGTTTAGCTCTTGTCCAGGCTGGAGTGCAATGGTGCCATCTCGGCTCACAGCAACCTCTGCCTTCCAGGTTCAAGCGATTCTCCTGCCTCAGCCTCCCAAGTAGCTGGGATTACAGGCACCCACCACCATGCCCAGCTAATTTTGTATTTTTAGTAGAGACGGGTTTTCACTATGTTGGTGAGGCTGGTCTCAAACTCCTGACTTCAGGTGATCCACCCACCTTGGCCTCTCAAAAGTGCTATGATTACAAGGCATGAGTCACCGTGTCCGGCCCAAAGCTTTCTTCTTTATACTGATTTCACCTGTTAACATTATTATACTTCCACCCTATCTTCTTATCAGGGCAAGGGGAAAAACCTGCTGCAAAGTCAAATGTAAACAGAAAATTAGTTTTTATCAAGCTAGGGACTAACTGACTTTGATAATTAGAATCAGGGACCATCTTTTAAAAATCACATACTTCTAATTCTTAAGTTTTGGGTCAGGGGATGCTTTTAAAAAAATTGCTAGTTCTACTACCATTGGGTTCTAGTGTTACTATAGAAATCGAATATCGACTGCCCTAGCAAATAAAAATAATAACGAGGTCTGGGCATGGTGGCTCACACCTGTAATCCCAGCACTTTGGAAGGCCAAGGTAGGCAGGTCCCTGAAGTCTGAAGTCTGAGACCAACCTGGCCAACATGGTGAAACGCCTTCTCTACTAAACATGCAAAAATTAGCCAGGCATGGTGGTGCATGCCTGTAGTCCCAGCTACTCGGAAGGCTGAGTCTGGAGAATCGCTTGAACTTGGGAGGCAGAGGTTGCAGTGAGCTGAGATCCCACCACTGCACTCCAGCCTCAGTGACAGAATGAGACTCTGCCTCAAAAATAAAAATAAAGAATTAGACCCAAACCAATGATTATTCCATAGGAAAAGTAGGAAAACCAGGTAGTAAGAGAACACCCCTCACAACAGAATCTTTATCTGTGAAATAAGGATTTGACCCACAAAAGTGTTTGTTGAAAATTTTCCTCTCTTGGTCCAGGCAGGTCCTCTAAACTCCCAACCCCAAAGCAGTTAATTTTTTTCCTGTTTTCTGTAAAATGGACGGCCTTAAAACTCTTTTGTTCTCTGGTGTAGCTTTTCAAAAGGAAATAAGTTTCTTATCAAGAATGAATCTACCTTCCCCGATTCAAAGACAACCATCTTCTCTATATTACTCCATATCACAATAACTTTAAGTGTCTTCCTTTTCTAAATTAAATGCTGTTCCCTTCAACTTAAGGGCCAGACACTAAGGGCTATTCCTTTAGAGGTTTTTGGGCCTCCACAGATCACAAAGGTGGTGCCCTAACCCAGTTCTTTCTGGACATTTAAAAAGGCATCCACTTTCTTGCCCTCAGGATGACATTCTGGGAACAATGAACATAAATAAGACTGTTACAATAAGCTTCCTTGACGCCTATTCAATGCAGCTTTCAACTCTTCTGTCCTGCCTTGTTCTTTAGCTGGTGCTGTAGTCTGGAGGGTAAACTCTTCACACAACCATTCCCAAGCCCTCATGTCCCTGCCACTCTTCCTCCCTCACCTTTTAAGTGTGATAGGGCCTTGATGGGAATACTTCACTTCACCTTTTGTCTCAAGTCCATCTGCTTCCTTCCAGAGCTACAAAGGTAGGCCAGGGCCATTGAGACGTGGCCCTACGCCACTCGCACCTTCTGGGGTGTCCCTCTTCCACCTGTCAACCGAATACCCGTTTCTTAAAGATTTCTCCCTCAGAAATCCCGTCTCATTCTGAAAGGGGATGAACCAGCTACCCTAAGAGCCCTTTGTCTGAAGCTTCTACACTTCACACATTCTCATTCACAAAGCGTCCATCCACACATAGCAGGAGGTCGGCTCCGCACAGGGCGGGGGAAGACTAGGTTTCTGCATCTGGTAAAAGGATGGGTTACGTCTCAGGTTCTTCCACGATCCCAAATCCCATAATTCTACGACCAAACCTGTGGGTCCTATTTCAGAGGTGGAAAGGGCGAACCCCAAGGCGACCCTCCACTCCGCACGCCTGCAGGCAGTCGGAACTAGCCCCCTCCAGCCCCGGCTCTGAGGGTCCACGCCTCCGACCTCCGGCGCCGGGCCGCAGAGGAGGCCCGGCCGGCTCCCGCTCCCAGTCGCGCCATGCCCTCCTTCGCCCTCACCCGCTGCCGCCGGCCGCCTCTCACCTGGCACGCTGGCATCGCCCACCGTGCGCCGCACTGGAGACCATGGGTCCAAAGGGGTCTCGGCGGCCACGTATCTGCCTTGAGGGAGGCTGACGGGGATGCGCTGGCCCCAGAGTCCAGCACGCCGCCACCGGGAACGCGCCGCCTGGTTTCTAAGGAACGGTAGGCTCTGGAAAGGGAGAGGCGGGACGGCAGGAGGACTGCGCCTGCTCTGTAACGGGGATGGGCCTGCGCTGGGAGGGGCCGCGGCCGGGAACTGCGCATGGCGGCTCGTTGGGGGCGGGGCTTAGGTAGCCCGGTTGGGAGGTTTAGGGTGTTCATTTCCGGCGGCAAAGGCGGCGGAGCCCGCCGTTTCCCAAGCTTGGCTTCTCTCCGGTCCGCCGACCGGCGTCAAGAACCAGGTTTTAGGAGTTGTGGTTAGCCTTGGTTGTCCTGGACTGAAAGACGGTTTTTCGTGTTGGATAACGACATATCTGCAGAAGGCCAGTTCTCTTGAACTCGTCGGACATCCTAGCTCCCTGACTCCCAGTGACTCGTTTTTCAGGTTTCTCAGGTGCCTGTCTGGGCTCTTCTTCCTCTGGATGTTTTTTGGTTGTTCCTTAAATATCAGTGTTCTTCTTCAATACTGTGACCTCAGTCCCCTTGGCCTCTTTACTGAAACCTGTGCCCCCCCCCCACAAAGTGAACGGCAGACTGTCCGCTAGAGTAAGGAAATCGGTAGACCTTAGTATAAAACTGGCTGTGTAGGAAATGTGATTGGGGTTTGTATCTGCATGGGGAGCCCCCGTCCCTTCTTGTCTGACGCTCCTGCTGAACATCTGGATCCCCACTCAGCTGGCATTAGGATGGTCTCCCAGCCATTATTCCAGAGCAGCCTGTGATGACAGAATATGTCAGCTGACCTAACTAAGTATGAGGCAGTTCCTACTGAGATATGCTAACTAGCAGCAGAGCTATCCCTGCTTTGAGCGGAGGAGACAGGACTTCTACGACCTCTGTGAGCATGGAAGGCTCCCAGAGTCATGAGAAGTTGTAACCTCTAAAATCCACCCTTCGGGGGGTTTTTATCTCCTCCTTTCCTGGATCCTCAAGAGCCAGGCCGAAGGGAGGCAGAGTCGAACGGTGCCTGTGTTTGATCTGTTTCTTAGTCATTGTTCAGAGTTCCACTCTTATTGAATAGCATTTCTCAACAGTGGCACTATTGACATTTTGGACCTGATCATTTTTTGTTGGACAGGGGTGGGGGGGAGCAGTCTGCATTGTAGGATGTTTGGCAGCATCCCTGGCTCTACCCACTAGATGCCAGTAGCACCCCAAGCCCAGTTGTGGCTACCAAAAATATCTCCAGACATTGCCAAATGTCTCCCTGGGAGCAAAATCACTCTCAGTTGAGAACCACTAGTCTAGAGGAAAATGAGCCTACTCTGGCTTTATTTCTATAGAACCAGGACTTTAGTGCTTAATCTAAAACCCACATCTTTCCTTCTATGCTACCTCTTCTCTAAGAGCATTCTGTAGAGTAATAGTCTTGTAAGATTCTACTGAGTAACACAGTCTGTAGTAATGTTAAGTTTGGAAAGTGCAGGGTTAAGCAACACATTTCAACACAGGATTTTGAGCTTTTAATTAGCTGGTGGCGATCACTGTGAACATCCATAAAACAGTTTGCCTAACTTACTGGCCCAAAGAAGAACCCTTTTCCTTTGGCAAACCTCCCCAATTCCAGTGACTTTTAGCCACTGCCTTTCTCTTCTGTTCTGTGTTATTTTGTGGTACCATTATTCATCCTGTCAGTCCCAACCAAAGTCTACATTTGCCTTGTCTCTTGCTTCTATTTCCCTCACATTCAGTTACTCATCTTGTTGTACCTCCATTTCTCTCCTAAATATTTCTCAAACCTGCCCTCCTTGCAGTCTCCTACCTGGGTTCTTTTACTCCAGTCTGTCTCCCAGTACCACCTCCAGGTGGACACCAGCATGATCTACTGTATCCCTCCTCTGCATAAAACCCTGGTGCCTTGGGGGCAGGGGAGGCAGGAGTGGGCCAGTCACACCAGTGAGCATCCTTATGGAGAAAGGATGCACATGTGTACTGTGTGTGTCCCTGTGCGCCAAGCACTGCTGTATATCTGTTATAATCCCCTACCTCCACAGGGCAGAAGGATTTACCATGTTTTAAGGATGGGGAAACAGTCTTGGAGAGAGGTAGTAAACAGGGCTGTCTGCGAGGATTTTGAACACAAGCTCTTGTTCCTCACACAAGAGGCAGGAGGCTAATTTCAGTGCCTGTCAGGCTGAGCACCGTGGCTCATGCCTGTAATCCCAGTATTTTGGGAGGCCAAGGCAGGAGGATTGCTTGAGCCCAGGAATTTGGGACCAGCCTGGCCAACATGGTGAAAATTCTCTACAAAAATTAGCCAGGCATGGTGACACACACTTATAGTCTTAGCTACTCAGGAGACTGAGGTGGGAGGATCGCTTGAGCCTGGGAGGTTGAGGTAGCAGTGAGCCATAATCATGCCACCGCACTCCAGCCTGGGAGACAAAGCAAGACTTCGTCTCATAAAATACCCCAAAAACCAAAAACAAGCCCGCAAAAGAGGTACCTCCAGAAAACTTTGTGCAGTATTTAAGGTGAGCATATTTGGAATGTATTCTTTTTTTTTTTATATACAGGGCCTTGCTCTGTCACCCAGGCTGGAGTGCAGTGACATGATCATGGCTCACTGCAAACTGAAATCTCCCAGGCTCAAGCAATCCTCCAACCTCAGCCTCCTAAGTAGGTGGGGCCACAGGCACACACCAACATGCCCAGCTAAATTTTTTGACTTTTTTTTTTTTTTTGAGACAGAGTTTCGCTCTTGTTACCCAGGCTGGAGTGCAATGGCGCCATCTCAGCTCATCGCAACCTCCGCCTCCTGGGTTCAAGCAATTCTCCTGCCTCAGCCTCCCGAGTAGCTGAGACTATAGGCGTGCGCCACCATGCCCAGCTAATTTTTGTATTTTTAGTAGAGACGGGGTTTCACCATGTTGATCAGGATGGTCTCGATCTCTTGACCTCGTGATCCACCCGCCTCGGCCTCCCAAAGTGCTGGGATTATAGGCATGAGCCACTGTGCCTGGCCCAATTTTTTGACTTTTTGTAGAGACAGGTATAGGGGGAAGACCCCGTAAGCACCAAGGCAGGAACAAAAGGCCTCAGCCTATTTCCATATAAATAATGAAGATGAAAGTAACTAGGAATATAACTGTAGTAGTTATTATTCATATGTGATCTTGTGACATGGTAAAAGCCCCATAAACCTGCATACCTCAACCATACCTCGGCTTTCTGTTGAAACTGCTCTCTATAACCCAAATGTGAATAAGTAATTAAGGACTGTAATTGCCACCCTACCCAGACAATGTGTAAACAAATGCTAATCTTGACTTTTGTGAACCACTTAAGGAACAATCAGAATGTCAAAAAGTCCCCTGGCGGAGCCCCTCACCCTCATCTCCGCCCAGGAGGTGATTTACAGAATCTACTAGCCCTCGGAATGTCCGAAGCCCCTCACCCCCACCCCGCCCCCGCCCCTTGTCCTCACTCCCGAGGTGGTTGTAAGGGTATAAAGGTCTTGACACCCTCCTTTCGGGGCCACGGGTTGGAGAAACACGAGTCCTCCATGGCCGCCGGCAATAAAGACCCTGCAATTTGGCATACTTTTGTCTTGGTGTTGACTTTCTATGCTCGGGCTAGTACAACAATCTTAGTTATTCATAGGTGATCTTAATTCTTTTACTAATGCCTCTCAGGTCGGAAGTGTGAACCTGGGGCGACACTGTGAAATGAATGACACTAAGGCAAGATGCTTTAAGCCCTCTGTCACGCCCACACAAGGGCTGCTGGAGGGTGCCACGGCTGTGCAGCAGCACCAGCGCTGTGAAAGCGCCCCATTTAGCCAGTTAGAGAAGGAGATGTCCCAAATGGCCGAGACGTCTCCTTCCTGGGGAAGTTTGGAGAAAACTCTGCTTCTCCAAGCTCTTGTGGTAAGGCCCAAGCCCACAGACATCCGGGGGGTTAACTGTCTCTCTGTGATGCTGTGCTTCGGTGGTCACGTTCCATGTCTACTCTCATGTTCTGCTTCTGCACCTGGTTCCGTTTTTCTTAGAAAAGATAATCAGTAATAGTAATATAAATCTTAATGTTTTAGTTCTTTCTTGATAAGTATGGAAAAAGTGCTGATACATTATGCGCCTTACCTTACTTCGGGTGCCAGAAATTCCTGAGCCCCTGCCTGAGTGACACGTGATGTACTTGATCCCATCACTGCCACGCCCTATCCACCATGCCCCCCAGTCTCCGACCACCAAGACCACACCCTACCTACCCCTGTCCCCCAATTTGCAACTCAATAAAAGTGAGAGCTTGTCCCGGCATTCAGAGCCACTGCTGGTCTCCTCAATTTGGGTAGCAGTGGGCCGCTGGGCCCAAACTCTCTTTGTCTATCTCCATGTCTTGTGCCTTTTATTTCTACAATTTCTCGTCTCCGCACCAACTAGGAGGGACTCACAGAACCCTGCAGGGCTGGACCCTACAGACAGGGTCTCACTGTGTTGCCCAGATTGGTCTCAAATCCCTGGGTTCAAGCGAGCCTCCTGCTTTTGCCTCCCAAAGTGCTGGGATTACAGGCATGAGCCACTGCACCTGGCCCTGGAATGCATTTTTTTTTTTTTCGGTGGCGGGAGGGATGGAGTTTTGCTCTTGTCACCAGGGTGGAGTGCAATGGTGTGATCTTGGCTCACTGCAACCTCTGCCTCTGGGGTTCAAGCGATTCTCCTGCCTCAGCCTCCTGAGTAGCTGGGATTACAGGTGCCCAGCATAACACCTGGCTAATTTTTGTACTTTTAATAGAGATGGGGTTTCACGTTGGCCAGGCTGGTCTCGAACTCCTGACCTCAGGGGATCTGCCTGCTTCGACCTCTCAAAGTGCTGGGATTACAGGTGTGAGCCACTGGACCTGGTCCTGGAATGTATTCTTGGTACCTTATTTTTGTGGGGGAGAAGTCCTTGTGGCCCACCTTTCTTTAGCTGAATTTTTTTTTTATTTCTCTTTTTTGAGACAGGGTCTCACTCTGTTGCCCAGGCTGGAGTGCAGTGGCACAATCTTAGCTCACTGCAGCCTTGACCTCCTGGGCTCAAGTGATCCTCCCACCTCTGCCTCCTGAATAGTTGGGACCACAGGAATGTGCCACCATGCCCAGGTAAATTGTATTTTTTTGTAGAGACAGGTTTTCACCATGTTGCCCAGGCTGTTCTTGAACTCCTGAGTTCAAGGGATCCACCTCCCAAAGTGTTGAGATTATAGGCGTGAGCCACTGCGCCCAGGCTCTTTAGTTGAATTTACTACTTTTTCCTTGCCTAAGATGAAAAGTCATTTCAAGAGAGAATTGAGGTTTAAGTATCAGTCCTCTCTGGGGTCTTACAAATACACAGTTTCAAGGGTCCTTGAGGAGGCACCCAAGGGCCTGGGCACTTGAGAGGCTGGGAAGGGCCCAAATCATTCAGGACAGGATGTGTCACAGAAGGGGTGCCAACCTCAATAAGACTCAAAACAGAGACCAAACACACATGACTGCTCATGGATGTGTATTTTAATAAAAATAATTCTGTCAAAATACAACAGGAGTTTTTTTTTAATCTCAAGTACAATTTTAATAGGATGTTTTGTGTTAGAGTTCTCTCTCCACCCTCCCACACCCACAAGTTTCATGCTAATGCCAAGTATCAACTCTCAAGGACAAAGGCAGAACTAGTGTGCACAATGTGGAGAATGTCTGTTGCAGCTGTAGTTACTAACAGAGGAAAACCCGATGCAAAGAGGGAAATGCCTGAGGCAGCCAGAGGCCACAATCTGCCCACAGGTCTGGGTGCACGGGACTGGCGGTATAGTAGGCCTCCACTGCCTGGCTGCCACACGGCGTGCATACCTGAGTTGTGAGCAACCAAAGGAACTTTCAGCTCTGACAGTTCTCTGTCTCATCTTCTTTGTGCTTGCTTAAGGAGTGGGAAGGCGCTGGGTGGTCAGGCAGTCCCCACTTCTGTCTCATGGTGTCCCTGTTTCGATGGCCTGCAGCCACAGACCCATGTGGATGGGGACAGGGGTTCTGGCTTGCTATGAGTGCCCTGCCGGTTTTCGCTCTGGAATGAGTGACCATTTGGTGCCACAAGCAGAAAGTGAGTAGGGAAGGCTGCTCCCCAGGGCTGGACAACCAAAGCCAGGTCTTTCTCCTGCCCCTATGGGTCAGGTCCAGCCCTTTACCAGGGCTCTTCCCAGGTACCTTTCCCACTCTAGGCTCCTGGAAGCAGGCTGGTAGGACTGGGTGTGCATAAGGGCACCTCTGGCTGGCAGGCAGGCCTGGACTATCAGCAAGAGAGTGGGCTCAAGCAGCTTGGTTTTGGCCCTCTCCATGGCTTGTGGGGCAAAGGCTTATGTCCCAAAGGTGAGCTGTCCAACTGGGACCGAGAGCCCCTCTGGAGAGGAACAGAGTAAACAACTTGGACTCAGCTGAAACAGTGAGATAAGGCACAGAAAATAGGGAGGTGGCCATGGGTACTGAGTGCGAGCCAGGCAGACACCCAACCCCATGCAGCACACAGCTGTCCCGAGCCCTCCTGGGTCCTCTCTAGCCACTCCACAACCTAAGCCCAGGTACCCATCATCATCCCTGACACACCCCTGATGGTAGCAGCTGCTCAGATACTGCTGGAGGGCACGCACATCAGCCTAACCCATCATGGGGCTTATCTGCCATTCAGTTTCAGGACTAAATAAACAGTGTTGCCCAACCCACAGGGATAAGGGATAGTCCTGGCTCTGCTACTAATTTGCTGTGTGACTTTAGCCAAGTCACTTAATCTCTTGGGCCTGTTTCGTTATCTGTAGTAGGAGAGGAATAGGGGAGATGTTCATTGAACCCCATTCCAGTTGCAAAAGCCTGTGGTTTTAATTCCCAATCCTGCTAGACTGTGATGTTTCTAACCTCTGGGTTTGGGAGCTAGGTAGCCCCAGGCTGGCACAGGAGATCAATTTCCTTTACAGACAGGACAACGCCTCCTAACAGACCATGGTCTATGGGCTGCCACCCCCAACGACCAAGGAAAAGCAGCAGCTATAGGATCATCTCCCAAGGCAGAATTCTGAGAGCACAGGGCCAGGGCCAGGGCCCTGGCCCCATCACCAGCAGTTGGTCCAATTCAATCATTTTTCTTGTTGCCCAACTGTGGGCCTAGTGAGGCCTGGTGAGCAATGAGTATCTCAGGCCACACCAACCATTCCCATGTCCACCAATACGGAGCAGGAGCTTGCACAGCCCAGATTCAGGCAGGGACTGAAAGTTCAACTTCTGGCCTTGCCATGGCTGACCCTACTCTTTGCATGGGTGGCTTGTGCATTTCCCTCACTGTGAAGCACATATGGAAATTCCAGCCCATCCTGGTGCTCCTCTGCATAGGCTTCCTCCCTTTCCTCCTCCAGGGCAGCCAGTCCTCTCCACAGATGGGCCATCCAAGTCCTGGCAGCCATCTTAGCCCTTCCTTTCCTGATTCCCCAATGGTAGCGGGACCATTTTTACTCCACCAGCTGTGAGGATCTATTTGAAACAGCTGGCGGGACATCTGTAAAGCTGATGGAGTCCCATCTCTGGCCAGCAAATACTCCCAACAGTCTTCCCTAAGAGTGGCTGGGGCCCAGCTGCAGGGAGCTGTCTGGCACAGTGGCAGTGAAGTCTGGCCTAGGGGATCAAGGATTCTATTCACTCCGTGGAGTAGCAGCCCAAGAACCTGCCTTCACAAGGTACTAGTTTCTCAACAGAAAGCATTCATTCTTTCAGAGCTGTGCAGAGATGGTGAAGATCCAGGCAGGAAGAAAGCAGCCCTGGTACTCGAGGGTCTCTGTCCTGGGAATGGAGTCTTCTTCCGGCAGCCTGACACACAGAAGCTTTCGGGTTGAAGGCAGGTAGTTTCCAGGCAATCAATTTAGAGTAAATGTATTATTTGGCCATCTTAATGACAAGGGAAGGTAGAGTATTGAAAAGGGAGGAAGGGGGAGCAAGGCAGACAGTGGGAGGTGGGGGTAGAGTGGTAGACAGTGTGCTGGCCAAGGACCCTCTAGCTCTGCGGTGTGGCCCTGGGCCAAGTTATCACTTCTATGGACCCTTGGCCCTATAGTTCTCTGCTCTGTCCAGGTCTCAGGGGCCTAGGGACCCACAGCTCTTGGGGTACTATAAACCAACCTGACCATGCCCACTAAGTGGCCCACCAAACCCTATTTGGGTTCCCTAGGCTGTAGCTCGCCTGTAGCTCAAAAAGGGGGAGCAAAAAAAAATAAATCACTTGGCTGTGGTGACAGAGATGATTCTTTTTTAATGAGTTGGACTCAAAACATGGTGCCTGGACAGCCTCACCCAAGAGGTGCTGGACCACTAATGCTACGATAAATACTGTCTTTTTAATATATATATTTATATATATATATATATATATAATCTCATTTGTTTTTTACTTATGAAAATAATAAGCTATCACCACTTGGATAGGCTTCATCACTAAATTAGCAGAAACCAGCTCAGCACAAACTCTCCAGAGATAAATACTGGTGGCTCAGTCAGGAGAAAAAAATTTAAAAACCCCAACCCCTCCTCAAAACAAAACCCCCCTTTCAAAATAGAAGGCGCTACATGAGAGTAACCAGCCAATACTGTGTCACAGGCCGCTGCATGTGAAGGGGAGAGAGAGACTGAGGGGGGGTGGTGGGCAGAGAAAGGAAGGAAAGGAAGGAAGGAAGGAAAGGAAGGAAAGGAAAGAAAGGAAGGAAAGGAAGGAAAGGAAGGAAGGAAGGAAGGAAAGGGAGAGGGGGAAAGGCCAGGCAGGAGGAGTGGACTCTACCCATGGCTTCCGAGTCCCTCCACCAGGTGCCTATGGAGGGCAGGGCAGCTCCAGCCCTGGGGCCAGCGGAGGGCCAGCCAGCATGGTCAGCTAGTGCAAGTAGTCGTCGACTCTGGCAAAGGAGCAAGATCCCAGGCCTGCTCGGGCCATGAGCCGGAGACACTCAGATGCCTGGCCCAGGGCGAGCATCAGAGGAGGCTGCTTTGGCAGGTTCTGGGACTCTGTGGAGGAAAGACAAGGCCTGGTCACCACCCTGTCTAGGTCAAAGTTCCCTTGGGGGTGGAAGAGGGGGCAGTGGACAGATTCTCTTGGAACAGAGTGTTCAGTACCTCTATGTAAGTGTGGCCCAGCCACCAGGCTATGGCCCTGAAGTCATGCCAGGAATTTGAGGACCTTAGCTCTACACTGGCCTGGGCCCAGTCATGGCCTAGGACCCATCATGAACTCAGTTGCACAGAAGGTGGTCAGGGTTTAGGTTCAACCATGGAGCCCACGAGTCCTGTGAGTCACCAGAGAGGGCCTGTGCAGAGCTTGCTGCCCCAATATGGACAAACATCAGTTCTTTCTAGGGCCATTTGGGGCAGGGCCAGCTTCTGCTTTTGGTAGATCCACTCACCTAGGCCAGGCGTGGTGGCTCATGCCTGTAATCCCAATACTTTAGGAGGCTGAGGTGGGTGGATCACCTGAGGCCAGGAGTTTGAGACCAAACTGGCCAACATGGCAAAACCTCATCTCTACTAAAAATACAACAATTAGCCGGGCATGGTGGCGCACATCTTAGTCCCTGCTACTTGAGAGGCTGAGGCACGACAATCGCTTAAACCCGGGAGGAGGAGGTGGAGATTGTGGTGAGCCAAGATTGTGCCACTATACTCCAGCCTGGGCTACAGAGCAGACTCTGTCTCTAATAATAATAATAAAATAAATAGATTCGCTCACCTAAAATGGCGCTGTTGAGGGCAGCACACACAGGTTCCCTCTGGATGGGGTCAAGCTGCTGGCCAACTGGGCAGCTCCAGGGGTCTGAGTACGCCAGCAGGCTGAAGGCATCCTAAGGGACAGGGCATTCTTGAGAGGACTGTGGCACACACTATAGCCTGTCCTGCTCCCTGTGGCTCCAGAGGGAGACAGGGCCCTGCATGGTGCCCAGCCTGGAATGTAGGGTGTAGGGTTGGGCAGGCTGTACTCTCCCCAGAACCTGGGTATGGAGGGCGCATGTCCAGTGGGCCCAGATGCCCCACTTCCCTCTGCAGACCTGGTTGGAGCCCACTCTTTCCTGCTGCCCCCTTGACTCTCCCAGAGCCACCCTGCCCTACTACCAAATGGGGGAGCCTGTTCTGCATGAGGCCCAGTTCATCCTGTACCTGCAGCATCTCTGTATGGGCCAAATTCTTTCCATATTCCCGGCCCAACTGCTCACTCAATGCCTGCAACTCGCGGCCAACAGAATGATCCTTTCTGTGGCAGCCTGGTTGCCCCCGCAGAGCTGTCGCCGAGGATGCCCGTCATCTGCATCCAGAACCCAGTGAAGAACACGTTAGGAGGAGTGAGGAGGGAAGGGCAGGACTGGGGTGGGGCAGGAAGGACCCCGGGGTGGGCTGTAGCTTCTGCCAGAGGCAGGCAGGGCTGGGAGGAACAGGTGGGGCAGCTACAGTCAAGGTGTTCTTCTCTTAGTCCACTTGGCGCAGTCTACAGGTCAGGAATGACTTTGAAGCTGTCCCTCTTCCTCAAACATTGGTGTGGTCTTGGCACAGGCCATGGCCCTCTTACATTTGGAGCCACCTCAAGGACCCATCCACAATCAGCTAAGGAGGTAGTGGACCAGGTCTGGCTGGAGCTTCTCAAGATGCCAAAGCCTGCCTAGCCCAGCACCCTCTCAGGGGAAGAGGGCACCCAGACTGCACACTGACATCTCAGAGAGTATCACACCAGGCTCGGCACCCAGACTGCACACTGCCCTCTCAGAGAAGATCACACCAGGCTTGGCACCCAGACTGCACACTGCCCTCTCAGAGAAGATCACACCAGGCTCGGCACCCAGACTGCACACTGCCCTCTCAGAGAAGATCACACCAGGCTCGGCACCCAGACTGCACACTGCCCTCTCAGAGAAGATCACACCAGGCTCGGCACCCAGACTGCACACTGCCCTCAGAGATATCACACCAGATCGTGGCTCTCACCCATGCTGGACTCATCCGTCTGCAGGTCCTCATGCTTGTAGGCACCATTAACAATGCGCGTGGACATGCTTCCTAGCACACCGTTGGGGTAGTGCTCTGCCTCCATCTCCATCTCACTGTCGCTGTGGGGAAGGGTTGAGGTGGGAGTTGGCCCAGGGGGTGTGGTTGGAGCAGCCTGGTTGGGCCTCCTTTCAAGCTCTAGCCATGAGTTGCTGTGGGTAAACCAAGGACCCCCCAGGCACATGAAAGGACTGCTGAAGCTTCCAAGTCTTCAGCACTTGGTCCCTACTGTGACACCAGCTATCCTTGAAGGCCTGCCACCTGATTCCCACCCTTGTCCCAGTGCTGCCTCTGTGATTCTCGCCTCCCTGGCCCTCCTCTGAGTTCACATACCTCTTTTACATATCCCCCATCCTAATGACTGGGCCCCATGGCCCCCATGGGCATCTCTGTGACCTTGGTTAGGAGCCAAACCCAGGTCAGTCTTGAGGCATACCTGTGGATGCTGAGAGCCACTCAGAGCTCTAGCCTGCAGCTTAGCTTCCCCTGCTTGCCCAACCTGGCTGTCTACAGAGCCAGACCAGGGAAAGCTCCTTTATAATGGATCCTGAGGGTTCTCACAGGCCCAGCCTCTTTGGAGGAGACCACATCCATCCTCAGCCTGACATCATTGGAGCCTCTGGAGAAACCCAAGGCCAAGGAAAGTGCAGCTAAATCATGGGAGGGCCAGAAGCCAGAGCTGATGTCTGGCCTGGTGGGCCAGACCTGAGACGGAGGCCGAGGGTGAAGGGCAGAGCACTCAAAGGACAGACTGCAGTGGGCCCAGGTGGCATAGGGCAGAAGGCAGAGGAGGAAGCAGAGCAAGGCAGGCACCTGGTCTCCTGGTTACTGGTACTGCTGTGGGGCTGGGACTTGGTGGAGTCTGTTGAGTTGGACTCGGAGTAATTGACGGAGGATGGGGGAAGAGGAGGACGAGGAGGAGGAGGACGAGGATGAGGAGCTGGGTGCAGGATATTTACTGTGGTTCTGTTTGCTCTTGGTGGATGCGACGCCATTGCTACAGCTGGGACTGTCTGCTCCTGGAAGCCAGGGGGACAGTCAGAAGAGGAGGGGCAGCTTGCCATCAAGCGGAGCCCCAAGAATAACCACAGTGGTCCCATTTCCCTTCTCCCAAATCCAGCAGTGAGGCCTGAGCCCAGCCCAGGAAAGGGTATGTGGCATGGCCTCTCTCCACACCAGTTCTTCCCAGAGCCCGCTGAAGAGTGGCTGACCTGTGTTGTGCATGTGGGAACTACTGGGGCCATGTCGGGGGCTGAGGCTGGGGGAGCCAGGGTAGCTGTCCTGGGACTTGGGGCTTCGGGAGCTCAAGCTGCGGACCTCACTGTCCGTCCCATTCACCATCTCCACAAACTGCCGGCACCTGCGGAGGGAGCAGAGCAACAGTGCTCTGGTTGTGGTCCAGGCTGATGTTCCCACCACTAGTTGAGGCAGGCTGGACTCTGGGGGGGAGCTGGGGGTGCCCAAGACTCACTTGAGCATGAAGAGGAGGTTGGGGTTGTGCTCCAGCAGCCCTGGGTAGAAGCGCTGGGTGGTCTCAATGGCCTCGCCCACACGACCCTCCAGCACCAGCTTCTGGATTTCTGCAGGGAGCAAAAACACAGTAGTGAGTGAGGGCTACAGGCCTCCCCCATAGCCACACACCTGGGATGCTGCTAGCCTCAGAGCAGGGGGCAGGCCATGATTAGATAAGCTGGCTCAGAGTGCCTTGCCAGCCTGAGATGCTCAGAGGAGAGGAGGCTGGAGAAAGAACCTGGCTGCCTGGCCCAACAGATCCTAGTTTCTGCCAAGCATCAGATAGTCCTCAAGAATACAGGGAAGATGGAGGGGGAGACTCTCAGCCCAAAGGCAGGAGGGTGAATGTGGAGGCTTGTTCCTGCGGGGCACAGGGTACCACCAGGGACCTGGGAACAGGGTGGGGCCCCAGCTGCATGATCTGAGGATGGGCACCCAGGCAGCTTGGTGGCCTGAGGGGGCTCCTCTTCAGACAGACTCCTCTCTTCCAGGCCTCACAGGGGAATGGCAATGGAATCACACTGGTTTCTGATCAGGGCTGTGCCTGGTGGTCTTCAGGGGCTGCAGCATGCCCCTACTGGGAGAGGAGGCCATCCTCCTCATGTTGGCACCTTTGACACTGACACCTCTCAGGCCATCAGCATCTTGCTGCTGCCTTTTCGCTCTTGCCGTGGGGCCTGGTACATCTTGCTGGGAGCAACTTCAGGGTCTGAGGCTTTCATTCATAGATCCCAAGTCTGGGATCCCTTTCCGTCTGTCTGGCTGAGCATAGCTTCTCTGGGAGACAGACACATGCACATACACAAGAGACAACAGGCTCGGAGAGGCGCAGGTAGGCACTCACAGACACGTATATACACACGCACTCGCCCTTGCTCTCCTTTTCTCCTCCTATCTCCTCACTGGGCTTTCTTTCCTCTTTTCCAACACCCTTCCTTCCACGAAAGAGCCTCCAGACACACAGCATCCAGGCCAGCATCAACACTGGGAGAGCTCTGGCCAGGGGGAGGACTCTAGATTATCTGCAAAGGACAGGACCAGAGGTGGGGAGCAGAGAGAAGTGTTCCCACAGCAGCCACTGAGCACTGGCTTCACCCTGTCTGACCACTTCCATCCTTCTCTAGCTAGGAATAATCAGAACTACTAAGGCTGAGTAAATGGTGAGAAAAGCAGAGAGTTTGTCTGGTAAGAGGCAAATAGTCTTTCTGGAAGACCATGAATAGGAGGCTAAGAGGAATCCAGGATTCAGAGGGAAGGAAACAAGCAGAGAGGAAATGGAGGAATGGAACCAGCCACGCCAGGGCCTGGCCTGCACCCGGCCTTCAGAATATGCATTAGGGAGGCTGCCCTGAGACATTTCCATCCTGCCAACTGTCCATCTGAGCAGTGCCATCTTGAAGGTGGGACAGGAACATGGCCTGGGGCTGCAGACTGGCAGTGAGGACCAGAGATGAATGGACTCCTGACAGGTTAACCAGGGTTGGCATGAGCCAGAGAGTAGTGTTAGGGACAGGTGACGAAGGGAAAGGGGAAAGCAGAATAAACCTTACTTTGTCTGTTCTTTATGGATGCCTGTTCTTCCTGAATCGGGGTTTCAGTCATTCGAGCAAAAGCCGTGGCTGTGGCACAATACCCATGATGCACGAGGTAAGATGAGACCATGCTAGAAGAAAGGAAGAGCTCCAGGTGACACTCAAGAACTGCACTTCTCACTGACCACCCAATGGACACACTACCTCCCCCAGAGGTCTCCCTAAACACATCCTGGAGGTGTAACCTCCACAGAATGAGAATAAAAGGGCTGAAATAATATGAAAACTTCCCCCATAGGGCCCCATGCTCATCAAGTCAGGCTACGGAGGGGCTGGTCACCATGTCTGTGCCCACAGTTCAGAAGAGTGGCTGCAGTTTCTCTGACACATGCTGCTCACAGGTAAGCAAATACGATACAGAAGTACACACACGGGCACACTCCATCTCCTCGCAGGTGGCTGCCTCCTTGGGAACTGCAGCGAGCCTATGAGGCCAATGGTCTCACTGACAGCTTCCCAAAACTGCAGCCAGCCAGGTAATCTGGCAGCTTCCCAGACAGGATGCATGCGGCATACACACCTTCTACAGAGACAGGAGCCCCTCTGCAGGCTGCCCCATGCACTGGTGAAAATGTTTCAGCCCCCCAGGTGAACCTGCCCTCAGCAGTTCTAGCTCTAGTGAGTGAGTGATGGGAAGCTAACTCACAACCCAGAGTTACACCATGATACGCCACAAATCAGAGGCCCAAAAGCCAAGTGATCAGGCTGATTTTGCCAGGCAGAGACAGGCAGCAGCAGGGCCAACAGGAACACATGTCATTGGGAAATGGTCCGGAGAAATCTGACTCCCAGTAGCCATTTAACCCCAGCAGAAGCTGGCTGAACAGTAGTGCATATGTGTACATGTATACATACGTGTAGAGCAGAGGCTGAACTCTCAAATCTGATGTGTACAGGAGTGAATAACTTGGTGTGTGCATGTCTGATGTCATTACTATTAACTATAGACACAAATGTCTGAAGGGCTGTCGGGTGGAAGGCACAAAAGTTTGGGTGTGTGTTCCCTCAGGCTTTAAGGGGCAAATGAGATAATGTACATAAAGTGCTTGACAGGAAGAAGTCCATAAATAAAACTTATTATGAAATGACATATTACATAATATTGTAAGTAATAATTATCAGCTGGGCATGATGGCTCATGCCTGTCATCCCAGCACTTTGGGAGGACAAGGCGGGAGGATCACTTGAGGCCAGGAGTTTGAGACCACCCTGGCCAACATTGTAAGATCTCATCTCTACTTTAAAAATAATTATTGCCTGGGTGTGGTGGCTCACGTCTGTAATCTCAATACTTCGGGAGGCAGAGGCAGGCAAATCACTTGAGCCCAGGAGTTTGAGACCAGTCTGGGCAACATGGCGAAACCCTGTCCCTACAAAAAATACAAAAAATTAGCCAGGCATGGTGGTGCATGCCTACAGTCCCAGCTACTCGGGAGACTGCGGCAGGAGGACTGCTTGAGCCCAGAAGGCTGATGCAGCAGTGATCCATGACTGTGTCACTGCACTCCAGCCTGGGCAATAGAGTGAAATCCTGACTCAGAAAAAAAATAAAATAAATATAATTAGTATTACACCATATTATTATTATAAACACAAAGGTAAATATAAAATATTTTTTATCTATAAGAGGGTTACCTACACAAGTAAAAGAGGAAATTACCTGACCTTCCACTAGAGGAAGCCAGCCAAAAGGCTTGTGACAAATTTGTCTCTGAGATAACACAGCCATTATCAATATTTACTAAATGAAGTTATGTAAAACTATAGTACACAAATTATATCCAGGTCTTGGCAAATGCTACATATAAACACATACAAGCACATGGATACACACATGTAAACAAAAACACTCATGTGCTATGCCAGACATGGTAGCACATGCCTGTGATGCCAGCTACTCAGGAAGCTGAGGTGGGAGGATCACTTGAGCCCAGGAGTCCAACCTGGGCAACACAGTGCGACCCCAATCTCAATACTTTTTCAAAAACCCAAAAACAAAAACACATCCATGTGCTGAGCCTAGGCCCTGAAAACTGAGAGTATCAGTTCCCTCCCCTACACAGACTTGGCAGCTTCACTCCTCTCCTTGCCCATCCCAGCAAGCCTGCTATGGGAGTGGCGCTGTCCTGGCCATCCAAGGAAGTCCTTGTCATCTGCTCTGGAGGGCTGGGAACAAAGGGCAGCGATGCTGTTCTTCCTGGGGAAGGTCTGGCCACCTAGCCCCTGCCTCAGCCCACCCTTGGGGCCTGCCTCAAGAGACAAAGGCTGCACAAAGAACCCAGTGTGCCCCCCAACACCACCCAAGGGGACCCTAGCACCCTGGTGCCTTTGCAGGGCAATGACGAGAGGTAGCAGAAGCCCAGCCCTTCCCCATGCCCATCTGCCCATCTTTGGGAGCCAAGCTAACACCCACCTCCTAGCGGAGTGGGTATGGTCACTGCCTCACTCAGGCTTGCAGATGGCAAGTGGAAGAGAGACCCAAAGCTGGTCTCCCTTGGGAGTCTCAGCAACACTGGCTTGCAGGACAGTCTGGGAATTAATCAGCCAAGGAGCTAGCTCAGCTGGTCCCAGGGAGGACTCCCTTCCCTCCACCACTGCTATAGACGAATGAGACTCAGTTGGATGCTGGGCCCTGTGAGGTGGCCTCAGGCCAGAGTCACGGCATGATGGATACTCCCTATGGTAGAAAAGGGTCCACAGAGGAAGAGACCACAGGGCATCCTCTGCAAAATCCTCTGCAAAATGACCTGGGGGAAGGAAAACAGCCCTGCTGGTGATCTTATATACAGGAGCCTCCAATCTGGCTGAGGGGCAAAGGTTTAATTAGGAGCAGCCTGGAGAACTCGGCAGAAACTGCCCATCCAACAAGAGGGAAACGGGAGAGCCGCAGGTTGAATCGCCCTGGGAATGTTTCCCAGACAGGATCCACCAGCTGGAATTTCTAAGGACAGCTTGTAGCACTACAGGAGCCTAGAGTGGAGAGGGCTGGGGTGGGGTGGGAGTGGGTAAGGGTGGAGCAGGGCACTCACTTCTGCAGCACTGCCTGCCACTCGCCAAGCCGGGCACTGATGGGGAAGCAGTGGACCGTGCCCTGGACCTTGGCACGCCACTCCCGCATGTAGTCCTCAATGTCAAACAGGAAGGGCTGCTGCCCAAAGTTGGCGTCCACAATCTCCCCAGGTGTCTGCAGGCCTACGGTGGGGTAGAGGTTGGCCTGAGGAGGAGAATGAAATGTCAGTCAGGCCCTGAGGGCAGCGGGATGGCGAGGCCTCACCTCACCTCCATGGCTGCTGCTGGCCCATGCTCGGGCTGGGAGAGTTGCAGCAAGGCTGGAGGAGGCAGGGCGGAGCCACCTTCTGCCTACCTCCCTAGCAGACACACTATGCCCCAAAGCTTGAGGGGAGAAAGCAAAAGAAAAGCAAGCAAGGCACAACATGGAGAGTGTCCCGCCCTGCATCAGAGGCCATTGTGTCCTCAAGGCCCAAGAACCCCTTCTGGAACGCAGCCAAGGCATACAGAGATGGGCTGGGTGTCACAACCCTGCAGACATGCCCATGAAGGTCTGCTGCAATGGTGGATCATGGCTCCTCTTGGGAAGATCCAGGGCCGAGGATATCTCTGCCACAAAAAATAGATACATGAGGCTGGGCACGGTGGTTCATGCCTGTAATCTCAGAATATTGGGAGGCCAAGTTAAGAGGATCGCTTGAGTCCAGGATTTCGAGACCAGCCTGGGCAACAAAGTGAGACCCTGTCTCTACAAAAAACAAAAAAATAAAAATAGCCAGGTGTGGTGGTGTGCACTTCTGGTCCCAGCTACTCGGGAGGCTGAGGTGGGAAGATTGCTTGATCCCAGGAAATTGAGGCTGCAGTGAGTGAGCTGTGATTGTGCTACTGCAACCCAGCCTGGGTGACAAGAGTGAGTCCCTGTCTCAAAAAAAAAAAAAAAAAAAGATAAATGAGGGGGGTGGGCAGAGATGGGATGACACAGGAAAGGAGGGAGGAGGGGGAGCATGGCAAAAGGGAACTGGTGGTCTAGACCCCTGGCGCTGGCAAAGGGTGAAGAGAAGCTGCCTTTCCTGTTAGAGGCTCACTAAGAGAAGGATCTGGCCAGTAGGGTGTGGGGCTCCCTGCTTTCCACCTAGCCCCTGCCATGACTGGCTTTTGCCGGGTCCGTCCCTCACTCTGTGGTTCCTGTGGCTCCCTGCTGCTACTGTCCAGAGCCTCGCCAGCCTCTTCCCCACTGTCACTGCAGATGGCCTTCCCTGAGCCCCCCAGTCCACTCTACCTCCATGCTCAAGCCATGTTCTTTCTTGAGTACCATGAACTTTTTTTTTTTTTTTGAGATGGAATCTTGCTCTTGTTGTCCAGGTTGGAGTGCAATGGCGCAGTCTCCGCTTACTGTAACCTCTGCCTCCTGGGTTCAAGCGATTCTCCTGCCTCAGCCTCCCAAGTAGCTGGTATGAAAGGCATGCACCACCATGCCCGGCTAATTTTGTATTTTTAGTAGAGACGGGGTTTCTCCACGTTGGTCAGGCTGGTCTCAAACTCTCAACCTCAGATGATCCGCCTGCCTTGGACTCCCAAAGTGCTGGGATTACAGGCGTGAGCTACCGCATCCGGCCAACCATGCACTTTGTACCTGCACAAGGTGTGGGACCTTTTCCTGTATGCTGGCTTCAGCCTACCACCTGCTCTGCACGCAGAGGACCTCTCAGTTCCTTTCTTTCCTCTCCCATCCTCCACAACACAGGCAAAGTCCGCCTCCTCCAGCAAACTT
The DNA here is from genome assembly GCA_036589455.1 of Ateles fusciceps. Classification (NCBI taxonomy): domain Eukaryota; kingdom Metazoa; phylum Chordata; class Mammalia; order Primates; family Atelidae; genus Ateles; species Ateles fusciceps. The sequence goes on along the minus strand of JAZHEH010003205.1, from coordinate 22,202,011 downwards.
GCCTTGACTGTCACCGCCCGCAATGTCATCCCCCATACTTTCTTGCATGTGGCTGCATACTGGCCATGCTCACAACTGGCCATTTCATGTCATGTCCCCATAACTAGATTCTTCCCTAGCCAGGGATAGCATTCTCCTCCTGAATCTGTTCTCTTTGCCTAGAATCACAGCCCAGGTAGGAGAAAAGGATTGGGCTTCCAGGTAGGAGAAAAGGATTCTGAACCATGGACAGGAGGTTCTAAAACGTCCCTGGGTACTATGGTCTGGGCTTCAGAGGCCCATAAGATCACAAAGGCATTTCCTGGGGCATCACTGGGGTATTGAGGATCCCAAAGCAGCCACCAGATCAGCAAACCTTCCCTCCTTCCAGAACCCAAACAGAACACACAGAGCTAGGCCAGGCTCCCAGTATCCTGGGTGGAGGCCCTGCATATGATTAGGCCTGTGATGACTCAAAATAAAGAGGGACTGGGGTACAGGTGCAGGATGGCTGGAGGTGGAGGTGAGGATGTGCCCTGAACTAAGCAAGTAGAAAACCCCATCCTTTTCTAAGAAGAGAAGACCCCACAAAGTTCACCTCTCTGGCTTGCAGGTACTCTAGGGAGTAGCAGATGAGTTCCCCGAGGGCACTGGCTTTCCTCAGGGATCTCTGATGAGTATGTACAAGAACTGGAACAATTCTGTACACTCTGCACTCCAGTTGACACAGAGCTGGCTTAGACCAGCTGAGCCATGGAGCTATCTTCATTCCACCACCCTACCCCACCAGCCCCACAGCTGCCTTTGGAAGTGCCACAAATTACTGTCACCTGCTAAGAGTCGTAGGAAGACCAGACCTTGCTGCTGGAAAGAGAGGAAGGCCAGCAGGTGCCCTTCCTGGTACCCTCAAGCTGACAGCAAGGCACACATCCCTGGTTGGGAAAAGGACCAGACTCTACACGCTGCACTTGCAGGTACCACCATGCCCCATCCCAGTCAGCCCCCAGGAGCCCAGGAGGGGAAGACCCAATAGCAGTACTCACCGGGAGGTCTGTGAAGGCTATACCTGTGGGGGGGGGAAAGGAACAGTCATCAGGGCCAGGCCCTGGGGCTACTCTGCTTCTGCACCCCATGGTGGAGCCAGTGCTAGAGCCGGATAGTTGTTGTTTCTTTTTTTTTTTGAGACAGTCTCCCTCTGTTGCCCAGGCTGGAGTGCAGTGGTGCGATCTTGGCTCACTACAACCTCTGCCTTCCAGTTCAAGCGATTCTCCTGGCTCAGCCCCCCGAGTAGCTGAGATTACAGGTGGCCACCACCACACCTGGCTAATTTTTGTATTTTTAGTAGAGACAAGGTTTCACCATGTTGGCCAGGCTGATCTTGAACCCGTGACCTCAAGTGATTCACCCGCCTCAGCTTTCCAAAGTGCTAGGATTACAGACGTGAGCAACTGCACCTGACCAGGCAGTTTTAATTAGACCATGGCCTTCTCTTTGTGGGCGGCCTGGCTGGAAGTGAAATCAGATGCTTAGGTAGGTCCATAGCTCTTCCACCCTCAAGGAAAGCCTGCTAAGGAGAACTAAATTCAAAAGATCTATCCCCACAGCACCTTCAGGCCTGATCCTTCTCTTGATTTGACACATACTTACGGAAACCCATTGTGCATGCCAGATCCTTTTCCATTCTTGTTTGTTTTTTTTTTCTTTTGAGAGGATCTCACTCTGTTGCCCAGGCTGGAGTGCAGTGGCGCAATCTTGGCTCACTTCAACCTCTGCCTCCTGAGTTCAAGCAGTTCTCCTGCCTCAGCCTACCGAGCAGCTTGGACTACAGGCACACACCACCACGCCCGGCTAATATATATTTTTGATAGAGACAGGGTTTCTCCATGTTGGCCAGGCTGGTCTTGAACTCCTGACCTCAAGTGATCCACCCGCCTCAGCCTCCCAAAGTGCTGGGATTACAGGCATGAGCCACTGGGCATGGCCCCTTTTTCATCTATTACTTCATCTGATCCTCACACCAACTCTGGGGGACCAGGCTTTATTATCTCGTTTTACAAAGGAGAAAAATAAGCCTCAGAGCTTCAACAATTTGCCAATAATCATAAAGCTAACAAAAGTGGTGGGGCTGGATTCATTCCCAGTCTGATGCTTCAGTGTCATCTCGAAGCTGATGGAAAGGCAGAGACAGGGAAGGTGGCAGCTGCCTATCTGCAGACCATATGCAGTCAGAGTCCTCAGAGGTTCCAAGTTGGCAAAGCCCAGCTTAACAATGGCCTGTGTGGGAGGATCTCTTGAGACCAGGAGTTCAAGACCAGCATGGGCAATACATCAAGGCTCTGTCTCTACAAAATACATAAAATTAGCTATGGTTCCAGCTACTTGGGAGGCTGAGGTAGAAGGACCACTTGAGGCCTACAGGTGGAGGCTACGGTGAGCTATGACTGTGCTACTGAGTTCCAGCTTGGGTGACAGAGCAAGACCCTGTCCCCAAAACCAAAAAAGCCTGTCAAAAACCCTCCTGCCAAGAGAAGGGGCTGCATTTCTAGGAACCTCAGCTCTGAATTGGAAGTGAGGGTAGAGGGGAGTAGGACCCCAGCTACATAAGCAGGCCACCAGGGCACCCATGTTCTTCAGACTGAGAAATGGCTCACGGCCAGTGGAGGCTCTCCCAAGGACTCAAAGCCCTCTCATTTTTTAGATAAAGTCTTCTATCTCCCAGAAGCTCATGAGGTTTTGGCCTCAGAGGTTTTCAAACTGCTGATTCCTTAGAGGTCTCCAGTCTGCTATTCTAACCTCTGCCCAGAAAAGAAACTGAAGCCCTGCGGAATAGAACAAGGGAGTGTCTAACAACAGGTCTCCCAGAAAGCTGGCTGGAATCATGCCAGCCAGCTCATACCACATGCTTCCTCTCTTCTGGGCACTGGACTGAGTGTCTTGTAAGGCATCATTCAATCCTCAGAACAACCTTGGAAGATGTATACTGTCTCTGATACCAGTTCACATACGAAAAAACCAAGGTGCAGAGAGACGGTTTACATTCTTTGCTTGGCTATTTCGTTTGCTTCTCACTGAGGGATGCTCATAAGCCACATGGTCTGCCTGTCTGAGGCCACTTCTGGGCCCCACATGCACAGTTGGCATGACTCCGGCATGCTGGCAGGACTGAATCCAGAAATCTCTCTGTACCCAGGAGGAGACCTCAGTGTCCACCCAGCAGGTCTGCCCAGGAGCTGCCCTCATGGATCACAGCATGGCCAGGATATTGCTTACTCCAGGGATCACGGAGGAGTCCCCGAAAAGTCTGGAAAAAGGGAGTCCAAGTCCGTAAGTTATATGCAGTGTGACTTTTGGCAAGTAACCCAAACTCTCTGAGCTCATCTGTAAAGAGATAATATAGATCTCTTGATTTCAAGGAAAAAGGGAGAAAATGAGACATTCTCTGAAAGCTACTTCATGAACTCTGAAGTCTAGGTACAAGTCAGCTGCAGTAGTGCCACAGGGTAAGGCAACTGCCATACTTTTGGCCAGGGGATGACCTACCCAGGCTTGCCCAACTGCCTCACAATGGCACCCAGGAAGGACAAGGCCTTGAGGTGCTTCCAGGAGAATGAGGAAAGACGCTACTCCACTCACTACTCCACTGGACAGGAACAACACTGCTCCTCCAGCCTGCAATGTCTCTTTGATGGAAAGATCCAAGTTGGCCCATGGAAAGAAGCTGCAGTCAAAGATCCAGGATGCAAACAGGACAGCCAAACTTGCTGATAAGGAGTACCCTGAGCCAAACAGACATAGGTCAGGGACCACTGAGGCTGAGAACATAAAGACCTTGGGAGAGCTGTGTGGAAATGACTGTGAGTACGTGGACCACTTGCAAATGACACATCAGTCCGTGTCTCCGTTCACTCATTCCTTCATCCTTCTACCAAATATTTGTTGTCATAAGACTAGAGAAACAGCTGCAAGCCTGGTCCTCAGATTCCAGCAGGAGAGATGGCATATAACTAACAATTCTGCAGACAATTGACCAATGGCAAAAGGGGAAGGGCTGTGACAGAGGAAAAGAGCAGGGTGACCAGAGGCAGGAGATATCATTCCGCTGCTGTAAAGGAGCAGCATCTGCTGCTGTTCAATTCTAAAGCATATTATTGATAAGATGGCTTGGGAAAAGGAAACAGGGACATTAGAAGATTCACCATGCAGTCTGTCACTCCAACTTAATTGCCTTCCCATTAAATTTTGTGATCTAGAAAATGCAGGGGACAGGCCATATCCCGTTTTCAGTAAGGTCTCAATAATATCCATGTGGAGAAAATGGAAAAATATGAGCTTCAGGAGACTAAGTGATTCTTTTTTTTTTTTTTTTTTTTTTAATAGAGACAGGGTCTTGCCAGTTGCCCAGGCTCATCTCGAACTCCTGGGGTCAAGCGATCCACCCACCTCGGCCTCCCAAAGTGCGGGGAATATAGGCATGAGCCACCGAGCTCAGCCAACTTAGTGATTCTTAAATGACTGATGTCTTTCTGGACAAGCTCAACTATACACTGAAGGGCTCAAATCTTAACCTTCTCTCCTTCCTATATTTTTTATCAATATCTTTACGAAAACATAAACAAACACGTTTAACAAATTTTAGATTAATACAACAATGAAAAGACTATCAAATATTTCAGATAGAACAAGCAAAAACAGAAGGTGTTGACAGGCTGGGAAAAAAAAGCAACGTACTACTAGATGAAGTTTAATTACAACATGTGTGAGGTCTTGGATGGGGGTCTATAAAAAGCATCCACTAAGGAGCTAGGTTTCTAAAAACAGCCTAAGGGTTTGAGCTGACATTAAAGTGGCCATCTGCTCTCTATGGGATCTTGGGACTTGACTGATAAAGAGCTCATGGCTCTTTGGTGGTCCCAGTGCACATGAAGGACCCAGACTAGAGAGATGCAGGTGCAGAGGGAACAGCAGAGTATGCCCTCATCTGTGAGCAAAATGTTGGCAAGCTGCAGGGATATGAGGAAGGCAGCTATACAAAGGGGCACGTGAAGGGGGGCTTGGATACAGGGTGAGAGCCCACAACAGTGGCCCCTGGGACTTTGACAGCAGAAGCTGGAGCCAAGAAATAGCTGGAGTCAGAGTGCAGAGGGGGAGAGTGAAGAGCTGTCTTGAGGCCCTGGCCTGCCATCTACCCACTAGCTCCTCACCAGTTGGTCACTAGCAACTGCAGCCAGGTAGTCATCAATTTCAGAGGAGGGTTTCTCTGATGTACACCTAGGTCAGCTCCGCAGTGTCTGTGCCACGTTCTCATTCTCGGCTGCCTGGCTACCAAGGCTTTCCTGCCGGCTCTTGGCTGGGGCGCCTGGTTGCCCTGATGAGGAATGCTGGCTCCTAGGCATGCACTCCTAGCCATCAGCAACCCAATTCCCACTCAGGTCCCTTGATTCTAGCTGGGTCCACCTCCTGGACAAGTCATAGGAGGGGATGTGGAGAGTGGCAGCCACCTTTTTACTGACCCTCAAGCCAAGGGAAATGGGGCTTCTAGGAGTTGGCTTCCAAATAAAATGCCCAACTCCCTTTCCTGGCAGGGCTGGTGGCAGCCGGCCTGATAGAGTTCTGCCAGTCCTCTCCTCACTATACCATTCTGGGAGAACTAGGGTGTGGCTAGATCAGACACCTCTGCAAACCCAGGCAGACAGACCCAGCAGTCGGTCATCACCTCAGGGCCAATGTGGCCAAATACCAGTTAGCACCTAGTAAGCAAGGCATCAGAATAGCAAAATTCTCTTTCTCTCAAGTCCTAATCCTAAATATCTACACATGTACAGGAATGTTCCTCCCAGGGATCCCACAGGCCCCCATCCTCTTCCACTGCTTGCTATTTCTCCTGGGTTTTTCTCCTGGTTAACAGCACTACTAATCCAGTCATTTTCCCACCTTTCCTTCTTGCAAGTGCACCCCATCTGTCACCAAGCCCTGCCGGGCCACACCTGGGCCTTTTCCTGCACCCCAACCCCACTGCCTTACCTGAGGCCATCTGCCTCTTCCCCTGGTCTTTACTCTGGTCCATCCTTCATGGTTTCACCAGAGGCCTTTTTCAATGTAACTGCCCCAGCTGCTGCCTATTCACCAAGAACAGGCCAGAGGTCTGGCCCCATCTGACTCCAGCCTGTCTGTTTACCTCCTGGACTAAAGCCGCCCTCACTGCTGCTCCACAGCAACCAGCACCAAAGTCTGGGCCAGGTCACAGGCACGCAAACCACCACGATGTAATCTATGTGAGGGCTCCCCCAAACTTCTCATCCAATGCCAAACCTTGCTCCAACAAGTGCCACCAAGCCAAGATCATGACCAGGATACTGCTGCACTCTGAGCATCCTCCCCGGGCTGGATAAATGCTGCTGACTGGCTGGATGAACAACGGCATGCCCCTGCTACCCTCTATTCACCTAAAAGGGCTCCAATGCCTGGAAATGGTGCAGTACCCCAGAGCTCAGCAGAGGTGACACTGCCTTGAGCACTTGCCCCTGAGCCTCTCACCAACCAAAGTGGCTCCACAGAGTAGACCCTCCAAGGTTTCTTATGCACGCACCAAGACTATGGCCATTCTTGGTGTAGAAGCAGGTGCCATTGATGAGGTTGACGCAGCAGCCGATCACATCTCCTGTGGTGAATGTGGGACCATAGGGCTGGCCAGTCCCTGAGGAGCAGAAGGAATGCCCATCATCGCCATGGTAACCATAGGAATGTTGTCCCAACCTGTGGGGAAAGAGAGCAGACATAACTGAGTAGGTACTTGAGGGAGGAACAAGACATTCAAAGAAGCCCACCCAGGTCTCTCAGCCTCTCCTCAGCCTGCTCCACCTCTGTGAGCACTCTCGGCCTCTCACAGAGCCACCAACAGATAGTCTGGCTGTGAGTACAGCAGGTGGCCACCCACGCAGCTGATGCAGCCCCACAGAGGAATGATCCCACACTGCAGTTAACAGGAACACACAGAGGGAGGTGCAACAAGGAGGTGGTCAGGGGAAGCCTTGTGAAGGAGAGGGAGCTGGAAGTGACCTTGGAAGTGTATCTGTGGGTTGTTTAAAATGTATTTTAAATTGAGAATTGGTTTACATCAGATTCTCTCTTTTATTTTTATTTTTTTTGAGACAAAGTCACCCAGGCTGGAGTGCAGTGGTGCAATCTTGGCTCACTGCAACTCCGCTTCCCAGGTTCAAGTGATTCTCTTGACTCAGCCTCTGGAGTAGCTGTGGTTACAGGCACATGCCACCACGCCCAGCTAATTTTTGTATTTTTAGTAGAAATGGGGTTTCAACATGTTGACTAGGCTGGTCTCAAACTGCTGACCTCAGGTGATCCTCTGGCCTCGGCCTCCCAAAGTGCTGGGATTATAGGCGTGAGCCACCGTGCCCGGTTGATTCTTCCTTTTAAACTGTACAATTCAAATCAGTTTTACTAAATGTATACAGTTGCATTACTACCACTACCACAATCAAGACACAGAACATTTCCATCACTCTAAAAAAGTTCCCAGCTGAGTGGCTCATGCTTATAATCCTAACACTATGGGAGACTAAAGTGAGGTCAGGAGGTCAAGATCAGCCTGAGACAACATAGTGGGACCTCATCTCTATAAAAAACAAAAAAAAATTGGCAGGGTGCAGTGGCTCGCACCTGTAATTCCAGCACTTTGGGAGGCTGAGGTGGGCAGATCACCTGAGGTTGGGAGTTTGAGACCAGCCTGACCAACATGGAGAAAGAATACAAAGAATACTAAGAATACAAAATTAGCTGGGCGTTGTGGCACATGTCTATAATCCCAGCTACTCGGGAGGCTGAGGCAGGAGGGGCGCTTGAACCCAGGAGGCGGAGGCTGCAGTGAGCTTAGACTGTGCCATTGCACTACTGCACTACAGTCTGAGCAACAAGAGCTAAACTCTGTATCAAAAAAATTGCCAGATGTGGTGGCATCTGCCTGTAGTCCCAGCTACTCAGGAGGCTGAGGTGGGAGGATTACTTAAGCCCAGGAGTGCAAGGCTGCACTCCAGCCTGGACAACAAAGTGAGACCCTGTCTCCAAACAAAAAAAGTTTCCTCAGGTGTCTTGGCAGTCAATTTATGCCACCCATCCCCAGTCGCTGGCAACACTGATCTGATGTGTTCCTATGGTTTTGCCTTTTCCAGAATTTCCCATAAGTGGAATCATAGAACATATGGTGTCTTGCCTGGCCTCTTACACTTAGCACGATGCATCTGTGATTTACTCATACTGTTAGGAGTAGCAGTGTTCCGTTCCTTTTATTGCTGAGTAGTACTCCATGTTATGGATACACCCCAGCTTTTCTATCTGTTTATACACCAGTTGATGACATTTGAGTTATAATTTTCAGCTATTATGAATAAAGCCAACAAATGTTTGTTTTGAGGTATTTGCACAGACATATGTTTTCATTTCTCTTGGGTAAATACTTACAAGTGGTACTGCTGGGTCATAAGATAAGCATATGTTTAACTAGATAAGAAACTGTCAAACTATTTTCCAAAGTGGCTGTGCATTCCACCCAGCAATGTATAAGCTTCATATCTTCTTCAGTATTTTTATTCAGTTCATTTTTTTTTTTTTGGCCTTTTAGTGTATATATAGTGGTTTTAATACCATTGTGGTTTTAACATACATTTTCCCTATGACAAAACATACTGAGTATCTTTTCATGTACTCATTTGCAGTTCTATTTGTTGGAAAACTATTCAAATTTTTAACTCATTTTTTATTGGGTTGTTTATTGTATTGCACTTGTTTACTGTATTACAGTGTAAAGGTTCTTGACATGTATTAGATACAAATCCTTTTACGTTTTGTGAGTATTTCTTCCAGTCTGCAACTTGTCTTTTTTTTTTTTTTTTTTTTTTTTTTTTTGAGACAGGGTCTCACTCTCTTGCCCAGAGTAAGAATGCAGTGGCCCAATCTTGGCTCACCCCAAACTCTGCCTCCCAGGCTCAAGGGATCTTCCTGCCTCAGCCTCCCAAGTAGCTGGGATTACAGGCCCCAACTGCCATTACGCCACAACTGCCTGGCTAATTTTTGTATTTTTAGTAGAGACAGGGTTTCACCATGTTGGCCAGGTTGGTCTCGAACTCCTGACCTCCAATGATCCACCGGCTTTGACCTCCCAAAGTGTTGCGATTACAGGCATGAGCCACCGTGCCTGGCCTCATTTTTTTAACAATGCCTTTCAAAGGTGGGCTGCGATTGTGACTGGGACTGTGTTGACTCTCTAGGTCACTTAGGAGAGAATAGATAGCTTAACAATATTAATTATTCTGGCCAGGTGCAGTGGCTCACACCTATTAATCCCAGCACTTTGGGAGGCCGAGGCAGGAATATTGCTTGAGCCCAGGAGTTTGAGACCAGCCTGGGTAACATAATGAGACTTTGTCTCTACAAAAAAATCAAGAAATGAGGTAGAAGGATCACTTGAGCCCAGGAGATGGAGGCTGAAGTAACCCCTGAGTGCACCATTGTACTCCCACTTGGGTGACAGAGCAAGACCCTGCCTCAAAAAAAATATATTATTATTTTAATCTATGAACATGGCATATCTCTCCATTTACTTATAATCTTTAATGTATCTCAATAGTTTTGAAAAAATTCTCTCTTACATGTTTCATATCTATCCTATTATAAATGATATTTTAAAATTCCAGTTTCCAATTGTTTCTTGCGATTATTATTATTATTATTTTGAGACAGAGTCTCGTTCTGTCACCCAGGCTGGAGTGCAGTGGCATGATCCTGGCTTACTGCAACCTTCACCTCCTGAGTTCAAGTGATTCTCCTGCCTCAGCCTCCCGAGTAGCTGGGATTACAGGCATGTACCACCATGCCTAGCTAATTTTTGTATTTTTAATAGAGACAGGGTTTCGCCATGTTGGCCAGGCTGGTCTTGAACTCCTAACCTCAAGTGATTTGCCCACCTTAGCCTCCCAAAGTGCTGGGATTACAGGTGTGGGCCACCACGCCTGGTCTGCTTCTTGCTATTAAATTAAAATAGAATTAATTTTGGGCCAGACACGGTGGCTCATGCCTGTAATCCCAGCACTTTGGGAGGCTAAGGTGGGCAAATCACTTGAGATTAGGAGTTCACTGTCAAGGCCTTTCCTCAGGCATCAACTCGGGAGGCACTATGGCTCCTGATTGGCAGCGGCTGTTCCCCTGGTCTATAGCAGGCTATAGATGAGGGAGGCCAGCTGGACAGCAGTGAGGAGCAAAGTGACAATTATCCCTCCAGTCATGGCTCAGATTGCAGTGGCCACAAGCATGCCCACCAACTTGCCCTGACAGGATCCACAACCATGGGCCACACCAGCCACAGAAGCCCCTCCCCCTCTCCCTGCCCCTCATCCCTCAGACAGAGCACAAGGACTTCCCACTGCAAGGCAGTAACTGACAACAATGTGGCAACCTGTTAGAAGAGCACCCATAACCCTGTGTGTTTGGCACAACAGGTATTGCCAGAGATGTGGGATGCCAGAAGGTGGGGTGATGCTCTCCTCAATGCTCCCTGACCTGCACAGTCCCCTAGAGCCAAGTCCATTGCTTATGTGGCCATGGGAGCATACCATCCGGCAAAGCCACTGCCCATTCCACCCTCCCCAAATAGTCTTTCAGGAAGGCTGCTTGCTGCTCCTCTGGGTCCTCTCAGAACTATGCCCAAGAACTAGTGGTATCCACTCTGCCCTCCCCACTTGCCAGTGCATCATGATCCAGTTCAAATGCCTGCCTCCGGGAGTCTTCCATAGCATCCTTTGGTCCTCCCCCGCTTGCACACTGCCCATATCCCTGGTCCACTGTCTGGTGCCTACTGAACCTTTTTTTTTTTTTTTTTTTGAGACAGAGTCTTGCTCTGTCACCCAGACTGGAGTGCAGTGGCGCAATCTTGGCTCACTGCAACCTCTGCCTCCTGGGTTCAAGCAGTTCTCTTGCCTCAGCCTCCCAAGTAGCTGAGATTATAGGTGGCCACCACCACATCTGGCTAATTTTTGTATTTTTAGTAGAGACAGGGTTTCACCATGTTGCCCAGGCTGGTCATGAACTCCTGAGCTCAGGTTATCCGCCCACTTCGGCCTCCCAAAGTGCTAGGATTACAGGCATAAGCCACTGCACCCAGACTACTGAATCTTTTCAAACACCAGTCTCTGTTCCCAGGACCATCCATGCCACTTCCCACAATGAGCTCCTTGGTACAGGGGCCAAACGATCTCAGGACAGGTCCTCCAGTGCCCAGCAAGCATGTCAGGAGTCTGACAGGTGGTACAGGTGTGTGCATATGCACCTATGTGTGTTCATGTGCCACTAGTGACCAGCCCCCGCTGTCAGCCCACCTCTTTCTCACACAAGGATGATCCTGTAAGACAGATTTTTATGCAAATTTTACTGTCCAGGAGGTCCAAGACATAAGCTGGAAGGTTTCCTTTTTTCACTTTCTCAGGTTAGAACAGTAGATACTCTAGAAAACCTAACAACAATTTGGTCATTTGATTTATGAAAGCTCTGTGAAATCACCAGAAGAACCTACTTAGTCAGTGACTCAAGGATATTTGGGAGGTATTTTTGTCTTAGTGTATGGGAGTTCAATAACCACTATGAAAACAACAGATGCTTAAATTTTCAAAGACCTAAAATTAAAATAAGCATTTTAAAATCTTTTCTTCAAAAATAAACTATGTAACTATTTGACAAAACTAGCACAGAATTTTTAGATTTTGCCTGTAATCCCAGAGCTGTGGGAGGCCAACGCAGGCGGATCACTTGAGGCCAGGAAGTTTAAAACTAGCCTGGCCAACGTAGTGAAATCCCGTCTCTACTTAAAAATACAAAACTTGCTGGGCGTGGTGGCTCCTGCCGGTAATCCCAGCACTTTAGGAGGCTGAGGTGGGTGAATCACGAGGTCAGGGGTTCAAGACCAGCCTGACCAACATGGCGAAACCCTGTCTTTACTAAAAATGCAAAAATTAGCTGGGCGTGATGGTACGTGCTTATAATCCCAACAACTTGGGATGCTGAGGCAGGAGAATCACTTGAACCTGGGAGGCAGAGGCTGCAGTGAGCCAAGACGGCACCACTGCACTCCAGCCTGGGCGACAGAGCGAGATCCCATCTCAAAAAAAAAAAAAAAAAAAAAAAAAGGATTTTTAGATTTTTTAACTCTGGCTATAAATGTAGATTTTAAATTTAAAAAACCGAAGAGCTCAATTAAAAAAAAAAAATTAGAGTCAATTCAGGATTCACCATCACCTCAGTTTGGCCAGAAAGAGGTGAGTTTTCTGCTTTTCCGATGCCCAAATGATTTATCAATTTCTATAGATTTGCCCAGAGGGAAAAAATACACAGTACCTGTATAGGCTGGATGAGACCCCCAACCCAAAGATGTCCACGGTCTAATCCCCAGAACCTGTGACTGTGTCACCTTTCATGGTAAAAAGGATTTTGGAGAAGTGATTAAGTTAAAGCCCTTGAAGTAGGGATGACCCTGGATTATCCAGGTGAACCAATGCAATCACAGGGGTCTTTATGAAATGGAAGATGCCTCACTGCTGGCTCTGAAGATGGAGGAAGGGGCCATGAGTCAAGGAATGCAGGTGGCCCCTAGGAGCTAAAAAAGGGCAAGGAATGAATTCTCTCCTAGGGCCTCCAGAAATAATGCAGCCCTGCCAATACCTGGATTTTAGAATTTCTGTTCTCCAGAACTGTAAAATGATTATTTCAAGCCTCCATTGTTGTTACAATAGCAACAGGAAATCTGAAACTATTCTGGTCCAGGGGTCTGCCATTACAGAGTTGTAATGTATCTTCAATTGAAGCGATCATCTTATGGCCAATATTTTTTTTTACAAACACAATTAAGTGTCTGTGTGTATATAATGTATATACCTACACGTATGTATACAAGTATATGTGCAAAAGGCAGTTTGAGGTTAAAAACAGAATGTTGCACACCTTTTTATCACTGGCTATTGCAGCAGCATGGTTTATGGCCATTGTGTTGTATTCCCATCCTCTGCAAAGGACAAGCACCATCTGCTCTGCTCACCACCAAATAACTAATAATGGCCTGTTCCGGGGAGTTTACAAAGTGGGAGTGGGAAGTGTGAAAGAATAGAGAAGACAGAAAAAATGTAAGCAAACAAATAGGCAAACAAGAAACACGTGGCAGATCAAGTATACTCTGAAGAAAACAAGGCTGGGCTGGGTGCAGTGGCTCATGCCTATAATGCCAGCATTTTGGGAGGCCAAGGCAGGAGGATTGCTTCAGTCCAGGTGTTGCAGACCAGCCTGCGCAACATGGCAAGACCCCATATCTACCAAAAAAAAAAAAAAATACAAAAACTAGCTGGGTGTGGTGGTGTGTATCTGTGGTCCCAGCTACGCGGGAGGCTGAGGTGGGAAGACTGGATCATGCCACTGCACTCTAGTCTGGGCAACAGAGAGAAATCCCAACTCAAAAAAAAAAAAAAAAAAAAGGCCGTGTACAGTGGCTCATGCCTGTACCCAGTACTTTAGGAGGGCAAGGCAAGTGGGTCACTTGAGCCCAGGAGTTCGAGACCATCCTGGGCAACATGGTGACACCCCATCTCTACAAAAACTACAAAAAAATTAGCCAGGCACTGTGGTGCACAGCTGTAGTACTGCTGAGGAGAGAGGATCCCTTGAACCCACGATTTTGAGGTAGCAGTGAGCTATAATCGTGCCATTGCACTCCAGCCTGGGTAACCAAGACTCAATTTATAAAAGAAAAGAAAATGCAAAGCCAGATGATGGGCTAGCAATGGGAGAGGGGATGAGGATTGACTGGAATGGGGTAGTCAACTGAGTTTTTGTTGAGAGAGTGACTCCTGAGCAGAGGTCTGCTGGACAAAAGGAACAGAAGAAAAAATTTTCGGGGTAAAGGGTGTGAACTCAGCATGTCTGAGAAACAGAAAAGCATCCAGTGGGGCTGGAGCTGAGTGAAACTTAGGAAAGACTCAGAGCAGAGTGGGCAGGACTCACCAGGTGTGGGTGCAGATAATGTGAGAGGAAAAAAGGATGGCACCCAGGTTTCTGACCTGAGCAAATGAGTAGATGGTGGCACCACTTATCAAGAGACAAGGAAGCTGAGCAGAAGGAGCAGACCTTTTGGCAACGATAAGCTTGCAATGTCTTATAAGACATCCAAGTAGGCAGTGGCTGAACAAGGCAGGTAAGATGGTGGCAGGTCCAGGGACTTTGTGGCTCCTTCCTAGATGCAGTAAGGCTGTAATGGTGAACATTCATTAAACAAACAGTGGTGTGGACAGAAAACTTTGAGCAAAGTCACTAGAGGATTTTCCTCCTGTATTGTCCTGATATATACAATGATTTTCTGTTTTTCTTTTGGGAGAAAAATTCAGGCTAGCTAAGGGCTAGAAAGGACATCACAAACATGCAACGAAGGCACCAGAAGCCCAAAAGAGCTGAGGAGATGTTAAAGGGCACATCTGTTCCCCAGGCCTTGAGGGAACCTGCTCCCCAAGCCTTGAGAAGTCGTGCAGTGGAGAGGAACTGGCACTATACTGCTGTCTTGAGAAACTGGAAACCAGAAGGCCAGGGCTTAGCCCCAGCCCCCACATTTTGCAGTGAGTCAGGCTAGGATCCTCACACAGGCAGACTGGCCTCTGTTAGAAAGAGACTGTGGCCCTGCGTGCCAGGACAGCCAGAGGGGCTGAAGCCCTTCTCTTGTCTGGTTCCGGTCACAGCACTGTCCTTCCCGTGATAGGACCTGGCCAGTCACTCATCCTCAGACCCTGGTTCCCTTCTCTACAAAATGAGATGAGAGGGATTAGGTATAGTTGTCAAAGGGCCCTGGATGTCTACTTGTAAGAAACAATCTAAGACTCCAACCCACTGGCATGTATGGTAAATCCCAACAGAGGACAGAGGAAACTGAGGCACTAAGAGGCTGAGTGGAGGCCTGTGGTCATGTAGATAACACTTCTCCCCTCCTCTGAGGAACACCCAGGGGGAGCACCAAGCAGGTACTTGTGATGGTGAAACCACCTCCTCCTTCCTGACCCCACCACCCAGCACCATGCTCAGGGCACTGCCCTTCCTGTTAAGGGGGTCCAGCAGTTATGCCTGGGTGAGCAGCCCCTCCAGCCCCACCACCCTCTGCTTCAGAACCAGACACCCTTTTCCCACTCCTGCCTTGAAGCCAAAGTCATCAACTTTCTAAACACGCACCCCCTCCCTGGGTGGGTCTAGTGAAAGGCTGAAGATATGCCTGGAAGTGAGGGTTGTCACCCACACTGTGACGCCAGAGATGGCTGTCTCAGAGGGCACTGGGATGTCAGGACCCGAAAAGAACAAGTGGGCCGGGCACCGTGGTTCACGCCTGAAATCCCAACAATTTGAGAGGCCAAGGTTGGAGGATCACCTGAGGTCAGGAGTTCAAGACCAGCCTGGCCAATATGGCAAAACCTTCTCTACTAAAATTACAAAAGTTAGCCAGGCAATGTGATACATGCCTGTAATCCCAGCTGCTCAGAAGGCTGAGGCAGGAGAATTGCTTGAACCTGGGAGGCGGAGGTTGCAGTGAGCTAAGATTGCGCCTCTGCACTCCTGCCTGGGCGACAGAGCAAGACTCCATCTCAAAAAAAAAAGAACAAATGGACACGGCTGCCTGGGTCAGGCCCTGGAGGAGTCACATCTGGCTGGCTCTGGCTCTGGGTCAGAAGGATGGCTAGGGCCACATGATGGGGACAACACTCTGACAGAGAGGACCACCCAACTAACCATTCTTCCTTCTCCAAAGAGAATAAGCCTTGTTACTACCAGAGAAGTAATGGGCAGCCAGCCTGGTACCCATATACAAAAGTATATGCTCGGCCACGTCAGGTACCTGTGAGATGCCAGTGACGCAAGGAGAAACCAAGCCACGTTTGAACCAGGACACAGAAGGCCCCAGGTGGCCAGTGCAGATGCTCAGGCACCACCCACTTCCCCCTAAATCATCACTCAGACAGAAACTCACAGTCACAGAAATGCCAGGGTAGCTGCAGAAATGGTTCATCACCTTGGCACTCACAGGTACCACCCCTGGACAGTGTCCTAGAGATGGAAGACTCCTGTAGGGTGCCAGGGACTCCAGCATGACCGCTCCAGCAGCCCACCCATGCCACTCCCATCTGCCAGGGCACAACCAAGGCCTCAGTCCCAGGGCAGCGAGGAATGGAGAATGCTCCTACTGCTGAATGGAAAGATTTCCTTAGCAGCAGCATGTTAGTCCAAAACCCTGGAAGGGGATGGGGCTGTGCCTGCCCACCAGGTTCTGGTCCTGGCCCACAACTGACCAGCACACAGGGCCAGCCATGTCTCCCTCACAAAGCTAACCTGAGGCCAGGCGTGGTGGCTCATGCCTGTAATCCTGGTACTTCATGAGGCCAAGGCAGGTGGATTGCTTGAGGTCAGGAGTTCAAGACCAGCCTGGCCAAAATGGTGAAACCTCATCTCTACTAAAAATACAACAATTAACCAGGTATGCCTATAATCCAAGCTACTCAGGAGGCCGAGGCAGAAGAATCGGTTGAACCCAGGAGGCAGAGGTTGCAGTGAGCCAAAATTGTACCACTGTACTCCAGGCTGGAAGAAAGAGCGAGACTCTCTCAAAAAACAAAAAAAAAACCAAAAAGCTAGCCTGAGCACTAACCACCAAGCCAGTCTTCTCTTCCCAACAAATAGGTCCCAGTCATCACCAGACTGTGAATCAGAGAAACTCGGGCTAGAATCCCAATTCTGTCACTTCTTAGCACCCAAGATCCCTTGGCTAAACTTCTTTTTTGGGGATGGCAGGAAGATTAAAAGAGAATGTCCATGGGACACAGGAGAGACACTCACCAGGGAGATTCCCTTCCCTCACCATCTTTTTTTTTGAGACGAAATCTTGCTCTGTCACCCAGGCTAGAGGGCAGTGGCAAGAGGCGATTCTTCTGCCTCAGCCTCTGGAGTAGCTGGGATTACAGGTGCCTGCCACCGTGCCCAGCTAATTTTTTGTATTTTTAGTAGAGACGGGGTTTCATCATCTTGGCCAGGCTAGTCTCAAACTCCTAACCTCGTGATCCACCCGCCTTGGCCTCCCAAAGTGCTGGGATAACAGGAGTGAGCCACCGTGCCTGGCCCTCCTCACCATCTTAAACCCCAGCTCTGCGGTCAAGTCTGGGCATTTCATATGTTCTGCTCCCTCTGCCCCAAGGGAGCGGGTAGGATAGAGCTGGTCACTAGCCTCTCTTCTAATGAGTGGCCACTGACAGCAGCCCCAGACCTGCTCCACTCTTACTTGTTTCTGGCTTCCCAGGGGAGGCAATCTAACCCTTGTAGCACCTGGCAGGGTTCAACAGTCATGCCCAATGGCTCTCAGAATGTCACTTTTGAGGCTGGCTATGGAAGGATGAGTGCTGCGCTGGCTTGGCCAGAGTGCTTCCTGAGCATGGCGCCATGCCCAGGTATATCGGGGGACATCATGGCAGGGCTGCTCCACAAGGGTGGTCACTCACAAAGAGCCATCACTTCCCAGAAATCAAGCAGACAGATGCTGTCCCCATAACCTCAACTATCTTAAAAAATCTGGCAAGACCCAACAGCCTGGGGCAGCTTGACAATGGATAATGAGAAAGCAAAAGAGATTTTTTTCATTCAGCGAATGCTGTGGGGGTGGCATCAGAGAACACCCCCTGTCACAGCACTCCCATGGCTGTTACCCTGAGCTTTTAGAACTAAGAAACAGGACCAATGTAACCATAAGGCAATGCCTTTGGCACTGCAGGCAGGAGGGGCTAGCAGTATCCTGGGTGTGGGGTCTTTTCTTCATGGTAGCTCAGCATGAAAGCCACGGTAAAGGGGGCAGGAGAAAAAGGCTGCCTTTGCAGGTAGCTGATGATACCAGGGACTGACACCAAGTAGGGCATGCCTTCCCATGAGCACCTAGGTCCTCCACTGAGATAGGGCCCAGGTGTCAGCTTGAAGTCGTGGGCAGGGCAAGGAACAATACAGCTAGCACCTGCAGAAAAAGGGGCCTTGCACAGATCACACCCTCCACACCCAGAGAAATAGATTCCTGATGGCCAGGAGAGGCCAAGGGGTACCAGGCTGGATCTAGTTGGGTCTGGATAGGAGATGGCTCAGATGGCATCTGGTCCATCTGGCAGCACTACCCGCCAACACCTTCTCCCGACAGGACAAGCTGGCTCTGTAACCCATGCTGAACCAGGCTAAGGAAAGGTATTGCATTGTCCTGAAAACTGAGGTGCAACATCAGCTCACCAGGCTTGCTGCCTCTCTTCTAGGGCTGGGTTTGGCTTTTGCTTGTTTCCCTGAGCTCCTTTTGAGCCTCTTGGGAAAGTCACTGAATGGGTGACCTCTGGTAACATATGCCTGTGGCTCTGCGTACATCATTGGGTCCTGAGCGATGGCCAAACCCTTCCCAAAAGGAGCCCCTGGAGTGGCATCCTCATGTTCCTAGGGTCCCAGGATATAGATCCTCTGCCAGCACTATTTTCCCCACGGCCCTGGTCTGGAACAGCTGTTCCAGCTAATTCAGGCAGGGCTGCCTGAAGGCACCTTATAGGCTTGAACTACAGGGTGACAATCGGTCTCTTCCGCCTACCAGCCTCAGTCAGGCACAGAATGCCTAATCATGCCAGGGGAGCAGAGGGACATCCAGAAGCCCAGTGGGCCCGATGGCTCAACTCACCCAGCTGGGGGAGAAGCATGGTTGCCCCACAGCAAACCCCTGCGAAGTATGGTAGATCCCAAGGTGAAAGATGCTCCAGAGAGAGGTGGGGGTTAAAGGTGGACACTGCAGGGAGTGTCAGCTGTAACATGGGTCCCAAGCTATATGGAGCAGGAAAGAAGCAGTGTCTATTTGGCAGGTATAGACAAACAGCATTTCCGGATACTAGAAATCCACCTACATGCCAATAATTTCTAGACAGCCAGTGCATAAAGCCACCTGCTACTGGTATTTGCTCCAAGCAGAGATCTCTTTCACTGCATGTGCTGCACTCTTAGGAGGAAAGGGAGGAATGATATCAAACACCTTGTTATTTCTTTTCATTGCTTGCCACTCAGGCAGGGACTAGCCTCTGCCCTCGTGAACCTGGCACAGACCCCTGGTGTTCTGCCCTGATCTCTGCTATCAGCAGTTCCTCTTCCATGACACATGCAGATGTGAAATATCAACTGTTCCCAGAATGTGTCCTACCCAGCAGAAGCAGCTCCCTGTTGGGCCTATGCCTCTAACACCCCCACTCACAGCAAGCCTGGTAAGGTAAGCTCTAGGGGAGGGAAAGATGCTCACTTGCTCAGGACCATCCCATGGAAGAAAAGCAGACAGCCCCTACCCCTCCTCCCCCAAAGGCCAGGGCCTGGTTGCTGGGCACCACCTGTTTCAGGAGATATGTCCCCTACTCCCAGTCCCTGCTGTAGTTCTTCCAGCTATTCCTTTTCTAACAGTTATAGTCAAGGAAAGTATGCTTCAACGGGCCTGATGCTGCTTTAAGGCATTGTAGTAACTAAGGTAATACATGCCACACCGAGCGAACAGCTGCCTGTGCTACAGAATTGGCAAGGAGGAAATTATCAACTACCCAGCTCTGATGCAGCTGGGCCTCCTATCAACACAGCCTGAGTCTCCCTAGCTCTGGCTGTGGCACAAGACACAGAAGCAAGATTTGCCTTTCTCCCCACTCCCTTAAAGTACCCAAGCCTGAGAGACATGCAGACCTCACTCTCCATCAACAACCCTGACTTTGTCTTCCTGTTTCCTCAATCCAGTATCCTAGCCTCTGCCCTTCCCTGCCAGCTCACCAATGCCAGGGTGGGGCTGCAGGTAGGCTCACCTGCCCTGCTTCCGAGTCATTTAGTCAAGGGTTCTGACAGTCTTATTTTGGGGCCACACCTGTTCCTTGGTTTCACACTTAAGGAGGCCAAAAAACACCTTGCGAAAGATAAACATCAAAACTTCCACATCTTTCAACAGAAACCTCTGACCATGCAAGCTAAGACATGCCCATAGGCTCCCAGGAAAGTGTGAGCACCACAGCCTCACTGGAGAGGCACTTTCTGTTATCATCTGCCCCAGGTTCGAAGCAAGACTCCAGAGTGCCTGCCCTCTGCCTTTGACAGCCCTATAGGCAAAGATGTCCTTGCTGAGCCAGTGCAACCTAGAAGAAAACACTCAAAACATCAACATCCTGACTTTGATTGCTGTGCCATCTTTTTCCATAATTCAACTCCAGCTATCATACTAAACACGTCTATTCAAACACAGAAAACCAAGCACTTGAGAAAAAAGGCAGTTTCACTGATACCTAACTCCACTCTAATACATACCCATGTATTAATTCATTTATTTTTTTGAGACAGAGTCTCACTCTGTCACCCAGGCTGGAGTGCAGTGGCATGATCTTGGCTCACTGCAACCTCTGCCTCCCGGGTTCAAGTGATTCTCCTGCCTCAGTCTCTTGACTAGCTAGGACTACAGGCACGCACCACCATATCCAGCTAATTTTTTATATTTTTGGTAGAGACGAGGTTTCACCACGTTGGCCAGGCTGGTCTCGAACTCCTGACCTCAAGTGATACGCCCACCTCAGTCTCCCAAAGTGGTGGAATTATAGGTGTGAGCCACCATGTCCGGCCATACATAAACACTTATACAAGAACTTTAAATATATAGGTACTTCCTTCTTCAGGTAGAAAAAACACACCTTGTGCTTGCTTCAGCAGCACATACACTAAAATTGGAACGATACAGAGAAGATTAGCATGGCCCCCTGTGTAAGGATGACACACAAATTCGTGAAGCGTTCCATATTAAAAAAAAAAAAAACAAAAACCTTTTCTAAATAATAAGAACAGCTAATATAGCTGGGCACAGTGGCTCACACCTATAATTCCAACACTTTGGGAGGTCAAAGGAGGAGGGCTGCTTGAGGCCAGGAGTTCAAGATCAGCCTGGGCAAAATAGCAAGACCCCATCTCTAAAAAAAAAAAAAAAAATTAGCCAGATGTGGTAGTCACGCACCTGTAGTTCCAGCTACTCAGGAAGCTCAGGCAAGAAAATCCCTTGAACCCAGGAGTCTGAGGTTACAGGGAGCTATGATCATGCTATTGCACTCCAGCCTGGGCAACAGAGGGAGACCCCAATCTCTAAAAAGTAAAGAAAGAATAGCTAATATTTATGTAGCCCTTCTTTATGTCAGGCACTATCTAAGCATGTTATAGTAATTAACTCAATGCTCATAACTATCCTATATGTGAGTTAGATACTAGTATCACTTTCATTTACAGAGGGGGAAACTAAGGCAGAGCAGAAAGTAACTCGCTCCAGGTAACACAGCTACCAGGATGCAAATGCAGGCAGTATGGCTCCAGAATCCATGCTCTGCTCCACCAGCTGACCACAGCCCCTGATGTCTGTTTCACCACATGACCAAATGTGAGTCAGGAGTTGATTCAATGACACTGAGTCCTGACATACAGAAAAGGGAGCAGTCACTACTCCAGGTAGAAAGGTGGTAGCAGACCCCCTACACACAATCAGTGCCATAATGGTTAGAGCAGTGGGGTGAGGCTGAGCTCCCAAATGATGGCTTCAAGCTGTAGGAAGGCTGCAGGCTGATGGGGCCTGATGCAACTTACTGAAGCCCAACACACTGAGGCAAAGCACAGCAAAATTCAGAAACAACTCATCCCACAGCCCACGTGCATGATGCCAGGCATTGTGCTCACTCTGGGGGAGTCCCAGGGAGCTCACAACCCAGTGAGGACACTCTGGGTAAATGTGAAAGAGACACACCAGGCAGGGTGGCAAGTGTCATCAGAGACATGGTCAGGGCTGAAGGGGTCAGACAAGGTTGATGGGGGTCAAAAACAAGGGCACTCCCAGGGCAAGAAGAACATCTGCCAAGGGGCAGAGCAGGGAACGTCAGCAGCCTGTTTGGCATCCCACACAGCCATGCTGATGTGTGGCATGTGCAGGGGGCAGAGGTGTAGGAAGAAGATGAGCCTGAGCAGGAGACTGACCACTGGGCAGAGGAGTCAGAGGCCGAGAGCAGGCAAGGGGCACAGTGCACACAGAGAGGAAAGCAGAGGCCTGCGGTACAGATCACGGAAAGAGCCAATAGAGAGGCAATGGCAATATGGGCAGACAGGGAGCCAGATTAAAGAGATGTCTGTGAAGCAGCAGAACCACGGCTGAGGGAGAGGGAGGACATGAGACTACTCTGAGGAGTCCCACCTGGGGGCCAGGGTAGACAGTGGCTGTCAGCAGAGATGGGGAACACATGAGGATCAGGTTTTTGCAGAAAAACAACCCCAGTCTGGGGCGAGCAGGTTCACCTCTGCTGGACCTGGAGCAAAGAACTCAGGTTTCTGGAGGTGGGACCTGCTCCAGGGCAGGGCGCGATCAGTGGAGTGGCTTGAATATTCCTGCCAGGGCACTAGCTGCCCCTTCCCTGACTTCTCAGGGCCTGGCAAAGCACAGCCACCATTCATAGGCCTCACAAGTCTTCTGGGTCCCTCAAGGAAGGTGAGTACTGTCCCCACCAGCCCCACAACCACTTCACTAAGGTACTTGATTTTTTTTTTTTTTTTTTTTTTAAGACGAGTCTTGCTCTGTCGCCAGGCTGGAGTACAGCGGGAGACAGGGTTTTACCATGTTAACCAGGCTAGTCTCAGACTCCTGGCCTCAAATAATCTCCACCTTGGCCTTCCAAAGTACTGGGATTAGAGGCATGAGCCACTGTGCCTGACCAGGTACTGGAAATTTTAATCAGGAACTAGAACCAAAGGACCAGAGGAAAGAGCAGTCCAAGGTACAGGAGGAAATCAGGGAGATGGAGATCATCCTCTATACTCAAGAAACACTTACTTCAGAGGGAAAGAGGCAGAGGCTTTCTCAGGCCAGTCTCATCAGTTCTTGTTAGTTTCAATCAGATCAGGCTCCAGAAGAAAGGGGCTTAGTCCCACACCTGGGCCTCTCCTCCGGATCCCAAGCCTCTCTTCTGAGGGCTCATAAAAGGCAGGATTAAGAGCCAAAGACCAAGTACTTCTAGACAGCAGCAGCTGGGCAGGCCAAGAGTAGACTTTGTAAGTTAACCTCTTTTCTTGGGCTGACTCAGATAAGGGCTGCGTAACTCACATTCTGCCCACTTACTCCTAACAACACTGAGACTCAGCATCTAAAATGGCCATTGTACTGAGAAGCCAGAACAGAGAAAAAAAAATAGTAATAATAATAAATAAAATGGCCATTGCCAGGCCATTTTATTAATAAAAGCATTCTTGAAATAAATGATCAGGAACACCCTAGAGGCATACTACCCATAGCTTGCAGTCTAATCGCCTACTCTGAAGACACTGAGTCCAGCTAAATCACCTTCCATAGGGCTTGTCAATCCTGTCACAGTGAGCTATGATCATGCCACTGTACTCTAGCCTGGGGGACAGAGTGAGATCCTGTCTATAAATAATAAATAAAGCAACATAAAAATAAACAGCCATATGCCATTTCTGGTTCAGAAGACTAAATTTTCAGTAATATTGAGGTTTCCATACTAATCCATAGATTTTATGTAACACAATATCAATCTGAAATGCCAGTAGAACATTTTGGAACATTTAATGAAAGTCTGATTAATAGGGCCATTAAAGAAACAAGCATGTTGCTAATGAAATCCAAAAATGGTCTAGTCCAATAAAATGTAGGGCTATAAACTTGAATATCTTAACTATATTAAAACATTAACACCCTTCATAAATAGTACCAGAGGCAAAAACAAGCACTTTGCACAAAGATGTCTGTAAGTATCAGTCAAAACAGCAAACAGGTGGGTGTAGTGGCTCACGCCTGTAAACCCAATATTTTGGGAAGCTGAGGCAGCAGTTCAAGACCAGCCTGGGGAACACAGTGAAATCACACCTTTACCAAAAAAGTCTTTTTTAATTAGCCAGGTGTGGTGGTAAACACTTAAAGTCCCACCTACTTGGGAAGCTGAGGAAAGGGAATTGCTTGAGCCCAGGAGGTTGAGGCTGCAGTGAGCTGTGATCGTGCCCCTCCACTATAGCCTCAGTGACACAGTAAGACCCTTTCTCAAAAAAAAAAAAAAAAAAAAAAGGGAAACTTCTCCAGACAAATAAAAATATCCAATTAGGAAGGAGATTTGTTCAAACATGGTGCAAATATACAAAATGGCTCTACATGGACTGCTTACACAGGCAGCAAGAATGTATGCCAACTACACATACACATACTTTGTGAATGCTCACAAAGACCCTCGGGGCAAATGGGGATAAATGTAACACTGACCTGCAGACAACTGAAGTCCCGAGTGATGGCAAGCAAGCCTGAGCATACATCAACCCTCAAATATCTCATCTAAGGTTAACACCAGGCTAAGCACAGTGGCTCATGCCTGTTATCCCAGCACTTTGGGAGGCCAAGGTGGGTGGACTGCTTGAGTCCAGGAGTTTGAGACCAGCCTGGAGAAGACAGTGAGACCTCATATCAATTAAAAATTTTAAAACAGGCCGGGTGCAGTGGCTCACACCTATAATCCCAGAACTTTAAGAGGCTGAGGCAGGTGGATCATTTAAGGTCAGAAGTTCAAGACCAGCCAGGCCAACATGGTGAAATCTCGTCTCTACTAAAAATATAAAATAGCCAGGCATGGTAGCAGGCACCTATAATCCCAGCTACCTGGGAGGCTGAAGCAGGAGAATTGCTTGAACCCAGGAGGCGGAGGTTGCAGTGAGCCAAGATTGCGCCACTGCACTCCAGCCTGGGAGATAGAGCAAGACTCCATCTTAAAAAAAATTAATTAATTAGTCAGCCCAATTGTTGACTGCAAAAAAAAAAAAAAAAATTAATTAATTAAAAAATAAATTAGTTGGCCAGGCGCAGTGGCTCACGCCTGTAATCCCAGCACTTTGGGAGGCCACGGCGGGTGTATCACCTGAGGTCAGGAATTTGAGACCAGCTGGCCAACATGGTGAAACCCTGTCTAATAAAAATACAAAAATTAGCCAGACGTGGTGGCGGGTGCCTGTAATCCCAACTACTCAGGAGGCTGAGGCAGGAGAATTGCTTGAGCCTGGGAGGCAGAGGTTGCAGTCAGCCGAGACTGTTCCACTGTACTCCAGTCTGGGCAACAGAGCAAGACTCCGTATCAAAAAAAAAAAAAAAAAAAAAAATTAGCCAGGTGCAGTGGTTCACGCTTATAATCCCAGCACTTTGGGAGGCCAAGGCGGGCGGATCATCTGAGGTTGGGAGTTTGAGACCAACCTGACCAGCATAGAGAAACCTCGTCTCTACTAAAAATACAAAATTAGCTAGGTGTGCTGGTGCATGCCTGCAATCCCAGCTACTTGGGAGGCTGAGGCAGGAGAATCGCTTGAATCTGGGAGGCGGAGGTTGCAGTGAGCTGAGATGGCACCATTGCACTACAATCTGGGCAACAAGAGTGAAACTCCATTTTAATTAATTAATTAATTAATCAATCAGTCAGTCAGTCAGTCAGGCATGGTGGCACATGCCTGTAGTCCCAGCTACTTAGGAGGCTAAGGTAGAAGGAGCACTTGAGCCCAGAAGGTTAAGGCTGCTGTGACTGTGCCACTGCACTAGCCTGGGAGACAAAGTAAGACCTTGTCTTAAATAAACAAATAAATACATACATACATACATATATATATATACACCAAAGTCTTACAATCTGGGCCCAGCCTTAGCCACCACCACTACTGTGCTCCCCACCAACCACACATCCGAACCATCCAATAGACCTTCATCTCAACCAAGGGCACCTTGGAAATCAACAGCAGCTGGCAGAAAGGCTTTAGCTGCTATCATCTTCCATCCCACCTCCTCACCAAAATACGTGCCAGGAGCTTCAGGTCTGTTTATGAAAGAAGATGTTTTCAGTTTTGCAGAATGTATGCTCATCACCAGAAATAAAAGTGATCCCAGAAAGTGGAAAGCACCAAAAGGGATTCTGATCTTCAAAACCCAGTACTGCAATGAATAACGGCGAGCTAATATGCTTCGGATCTTTGTCCCCTCCAAACCTCCTGTTGAAATGTGATTCCCAATGTTGGAATGGGGCCTGGTGGGTGGGAGGTGTTTGGGTCACTGTGGCACCCCTCATGAATGGCTTGGGGCCCTCCCAGTGGTAATGAGTTCATGTGAGATCTGGTTGTTTGAAAAGAAGCCTGGTACCCTACCACCTTGCTCCCTCTAGCCACATGATATATCAGCTCCCTTTCCATCCCACCATGATTAAGCTTCCAGAGGCCCTCACCAGAAGCAGATGCTGAAACTAGACATGTGTACTCCGGAATCACGAGCCAAATAAAACTCTCTTCTTCATAAATTATCCAGCCTCAGGTATTCCTTGATAGGAACACAAACTAACACAAAAGCCCACCATCACTCCTGAGAGGGGTGCACTCTACTCCATTCTCACATCTGTCCTGTGCTAGATTTGTCTGGACATTCCGCTAGCCCAGTATTCTGGAAAAGCCAGGGGCATCCATCCTTCCCAGAGAGAAGTGCTGTCTAGATGCAACCTGATTCTTCCTTTCCACCTTAAGGATAATCAGGGAGATGATCAGATATGGCAGGAAGGAAAACCCTGAGGAGCTGGCAGGCAGAGTGAAACAAAGACAAGTGCAATATCCACTGAACACTTAGGCCCCTTTCTCTTGCCAAAGAGAAGTGCACCCATGAGGAAAATAGATTTTCCTACAACTTTATATTAGCAATGTCAAAGTACATGACTAGTAGCTGGCCTCAAACCAGCCCAGAGGGGTTAAAAGTTTCATATTGTAAAAAGGGAAACACACCAGGCTGGCTCCACGTGGCCCCATCTCAAAGAGACTCAGATCAGCCCAGCAGACTCTGAATACCTCTCACCTCGTCTACTCCACTCCATGGATCTCAATCTCAATGGGTGACACAAAAACAGTTTTTACTAGGCAGGCATGGTGGTATACACCTGTAGTCCCAGCTACTTGGGAGGCCAAGGCAGGAAGATCACTTGAACCTAGGAAGTCAGGGCTGCAGCGAGCCATGACTGCTCCACTGTACTCCAAGCTGGGTGACAGTGAGATCCTGTTTCAAAAAAAAAAAAAGGCCAGGCACAGTAACTCACATCTTTAATCCCAGTATTTTGGGAGGCCTAGATAATAGGATCGTGAATTAGAGAACAGCCTGGGTAATACAGGAAGACCCTGTCCCTACAAAAATTTTTAAAAATTAACCAGGCATGGTGATATGTACCTGTAGTACAGGCTACTCAGGAGACTGAGGTGGGAGGATCACTTAAGCCTGGGAGGTCAAAGTTGCTGTGAACCATATCATGTCACTGAGCCCCAGCCTGGGCAACAGAGCAAGACCTTGTCTCAAAAAAAAAAGGTTTTTACTAAAGAAAAAAGAACATACTACCAGGCATGATGGCTCCTATTTGTAATCCAGCACCTGGGAGGCTGACATGAGTGGATTGCTTGAGCTCAGGAGTTCAAGACCAGCCTGAGCAACATGGCAAAACCCTGTCTCTATAAAAAAATACAAAAACAGCCAGGCACAGTAGCTCACGCCTGTAATCTCAGCACTTTGGGAGGCTGAGGTGGGCAGACTGCCTGAGGTCCGGAGTTCGAGATCAGCCTCGGCTGGTGAAACCCCATCTCTACTAAAAATACAAAAAATTAGCCAGGTGTGGTGGCGTGGGCCTGTAATCCCAACTACTGGGGAGGCTGAGGCCCAAGAACTGCTTGAACCTGGGAGGTGAAGGTTGCAGTGAGCTGAGATTGTGCCACTTTACTCCAGCCTGGGTGACAGAGTGAGACTGTCTTAAAAAAAAAAAAAAAAAAAAAAAAAGGACAAAACCTAGCTGGGCATGG
Source organism: Ateles fusciceps (assembly GCA_036589455.1). Taxonomy (NCBI): domain Eukaryota; kingdom Metazoa; phylum Chordata; class Mammalia; order Primates; family Atelidae; genus Ateles; species Ateles fusciceps. The sequence goes on along the minus strand of JAZHEH010003205.1, from coordinate 22,174,066 downwards.
TGGCACATGCCAGTAGTCCCAGTTACTTGGGGGGCTGAGGCAGGAGAATCACTTGAGCCTGCGAGGTGGAAGCTGAAGTGAGCCATGTTTGCACCACTACACTCTAGCCTGGGCGACAAAGTGAGACCCTGTTTTAAAAAAAAAAAAAAAAATGAAACAAAGAATAATAAGTCCAACACATGGCATAACAGGCCTCATCCTAAGACCACCTAAAAGACAAACATGAGGGTCTCCTGATACAGGGACATTTGCTTTTGTTTATTTTGTTTTAATTTCATTTATATTTTTAAAACAGGTAATATATTCACAAGAAAGAAAAGTCAAAAGGCTTGAAAGCGAAAATTTTTCTTTCTCAGTCCTGTCTACTGCCACCCATCCTTCCCAAGGGACAGCCACTATTACAAGTTTTTCTGTAGCTTTCCAAAGATGGTCTATACATGTGCAAGTAAATACAGATATGTTTCTCTCCTTTCTTTTTTTTGCACATTTTTGTAGCACATTATATACTTCTATGCTCTGTATTTTTCATTTCCCAACATATCCTACAGATCATTCCAAATTGGTACCTAAAGAGTCCCTGGCCAGGAGCAGTGGCTCATGCCTGTAATCTCAGCACTTTGGGAGGCCAAGATGGATGGATTGCTTGAGCTCAGAAGTTCCAGACCAGCCTAAGCAACCTGGTGAAACCCTGTCTCTATTAAAAATACAAAAAACTAGCTTGGCATGGTGGCATGTACCAATAGTCCCAGTTACTCAGCAGGCTGAGGTGGAGAATCGCTTGAGCCCAGCAGGTTGAGACTGCAGTGAGCAGTGTTTGCACCACTGCACTCCAGCCTGGGAAACGCAGAGAGATCCTGTCTCAAAAGAAAAAAAAGAGAGTCCCCTACCAGGCACACTGGCTCATGTCTATAGTCCTAATACTTTGGGAGACTGAGGCAGAAGGATTGCTTGAACCTAGGAGTTTGAGACCAGCTGGGGCAACATAGTAAGACCCCGTCTCCACAAAAAATGAAAAATTAGACTCCTACCTACCCAATCATCCCTATCCCAACCCTTCTCTAAAAAAATAAAAATAATAAAAATAATTTTAAAAAATGAAAAATTAGCTGAGAATGTAGCTTGCACCTGTAGTCCCAGCTACAGGGGAGAATAAAGTGGGAGGATCACTTGAGCGTGGGAGGATCACTTGAGCCTGGGAGGTCAAGGCTGCAGTGAGCCATGATCATGCCACTGCACTCCAGTCTGGGCAGCAGAATGAGACACTGTCTCCAAAAACAACAAAAAAGCTCATAAAAGTCTCTTTTCTCCTCTACCAACTCAACGCAAAAGTTGAAAGAACACACCTACAGCAAACAAACAAAATTAAGAATCAGTGTGTGCTTGACAGGAAATTATTCTTCCTGTTCATTAAGAGGCAGAGATACAGATACTACAGATATATCTACTTAGCCAAGGCCAGACGCTCATATAAAAAAGAACACAGCCACACAGTATGCAAAGAAAACTGCCATACACATTCTGATTAATAATGGAAGACCAGTTTTCACTCAGATCAGTCGAAGTGGGGAAAAAAGTAAGATTCCTGACAATTAGTTGGATCCTAAGCATCCTAGATTGAAAGTATCTGAAATCAGTATACTAGAAAAAAGTCAGTGATTCACATTAAACGTTGATTAGGAAAGATATAAGGTCTAAGTGTTACTCCCTTCTTGGAGAAAGCCAGCTGCCTTCTCTGTGTCATAGGCACAAAGAGTAGGAGGCCAGGAAAAAAACACAAGGACTTTTCCTGACTCCGTGACGGTGTCAGGGAACGCTGACTATGTCACTTCTGCCACTCAAGGGACCAATGGGCTTAAGACCATTTTCTAGAACCCATCAGTTCATGGCAGAGGCTCTATCTCCCCATTTGTAGCCAGTACACATCTAAATATGAGCTGCTGGGCAGAAAATAGCTGAAAGAATGCTGGGATGGCAGAAGAGGGACATCTGTAGGGCCCAAGCCATTCCACTAATGGGAGACTGACATCAACCCAAGTCTCACGCGTATCATCCCATTTATTAAGAAGTCACTTCAGCCTAGGCATGGTGGCTCATGCCTGTAATCCCAGCATGTTGGGAGGCTGAAGTGGGCGGATTGTTTGAGCTCAGGAGTTCAAGACCAGCCTGGCAACATAGCAAAACCCGATCTTTTCAAAAAAATATAAAAATTAGCCAGGTGTGGTAGCACATGCCTATAATCCCAATCACTTGGGGGGCTGAGGTGGGAGGAGCGCTTGAACCCAGAAGGTTGAGGTTGCAGTGAGCCAAGATCGTGCCACTACACTCCAGCCTGGGTGAAAAAGTGAGACCCTGTCTCAAAAGAAAAATAATAAAATGACAAAAATAAGGCTGGGTACAGTGGCTCACACCCATCATCCCAACACTTTGGGAGGCCAAGTTGGGCTCATGGCTTGAGCCCAGGAGTTTAAGACCAGCCTGGGCAACATGGCAGAACTCTGTCTCCACAAAACAGACAAAAAATTAGCTGGGCATGGTGCTGAGCTCCTGTGGTCCCAGCTACTAGGAAGGCTGAGGCGGGAGGATCACCTGAGTCTGGGAGGTTGAGGCTGCAGTAAGCCGTGATTGAGCCACTGCACTCCAGCCTGAGTGATAGAGTGAGACCCTGTCTCAAAAAAACTATATATATATATATTAAAAATAAGAAATTGCTTCAATCACATTCCACGTGGGAGGTCACTTAAAAACTTTGATCTTCTTTTTTTTTTTGAGATGGAGTCTTACTCTGTTGCCCAGGCTGGAGTGCAGTGGCGCAATCTCAGCTCACTGCAACCTCTGCCTTCCAGGTTCAAGCAATTCTCCTGGCTCAGCCTCCCAAGTAGTTGGGACTACAGGTATGTGCCACCACACCCAGCTAATTTTTTATTTTTAGTAGAGATGGGGGTTTCACCATATTAGCCAGGCAGGTCTCAAACTCCTGACCTCAGGTGATCCACCTGCCTCAGCCTCCCAAAGTGCCAGGATTACAGGCATGAGCCACTGCGCCTGGCCAAAAACTCTGATCTTTAACACAATGAAGTAACAAAGGAGCCAGGGTTGGCAGCAGTCTTCCTCCCAGTACATGCCTGAGTCTGCTTAGCAAGGCCAATGGGAGAAAGGGCTGCTGAGGCGTATCCCCCACCTGGAGCAAGCTCAGGTCAGTTGACTTTGACTGCAAACAGTTCAAACTCCATTAAGGACAATCACTTGCCAATTAAATTTTGGAACAGAAATGCACACCATCTTGGCCCAGAGGCTATCTACCTTTCAGGATCCTCTACCCAATGGCATGGCTTGAGGCAGGCAGCCAGCAAACAAAGTCCTCCCCAGCCTCTCAACTACCACCATGACTCTCAACACCAATTGGATCAGGAGAGCAGAACAAATGTTCTATTAAACAGTGACTCACCAGGAAGTCTGTTCATGTTGACGCCTTGAGCCGAGAGTCCTATTCCCATGTACCTTCAAAAACACACACACACAAATTGGTTAGCAAATGATCATGCATCTTCCTTCTCAAATATTTCTTGATAAAAGGCAGAAAAATGAGAAAAGCAATGAATGTAGAGACTCTTATACTAACGGTTCTTGGACAAACCTGACATTTTGATTTACTAATGGAAAGCATCTTAATGCCTTAACCCAGCTAGAGAAACAGAAGGTTGTGTATGTGTGTGTGTCGCTATGAACCACTGGCTTCAGTTTCAGAGGAAAGTGTCATGAATTCACGGCTTCCAGTCCCTTGGTGTTCTGGCTGTAGCTAAGGCACAGAATCTATTCCTAAGATGTGCCTAAAGTAGCTCAATCCTAGGTAGTGCTTGACAGAGCAATGCACAGTTGTCCCACAGGGACAACCCAGTGTGGGACAACCCAGTCTGCACCAAAGACCAGGACATGAAAAAAGTACAGCCATGTTGGATCTATATAGGATCATCAATCAAGACTGCTCACACAGAGCTTGTTCTCTAGGTCTCAAAATTCATTACCTTCCCCCGCATACATTCGCATTGGTCTCCCAAACCACACAAAGCTAGAAGCAGTGACGTGTGAGGCCCTCAGACCCCCTCACTCCTCCCACTCCAGGTGCCTAAGGCAACTAAGCTGTCCACAGCAAGGTGGGCCCCAGGTTGCAGCAACTGTCAAAGATGTCTTAGTGGCACTATCAGAAAGCAAGACAGAAGCAGAAATGAACATTTTTTTAAGTCTAAATATTTGTAATGTACAAAGAAATAGGTATTTCCCCATAAACACAGAAATAAGAGAAACAAGTCATCACTTTCTAAGAGTAAAATAGTAGAAAGCATACATGATGCCTGATATTAACCACATATAAACACCAATAGGTAGCTGAGGTGCTCAGAATACTCAAGCCACCAACCAAGAAGGCTGAGATATAACCTTATACTTGCATAACAATGTGAATGCACTTAAGACCACTGAACTTAAAAATTATTAAAGTAACTTTTAGGCCGAGCGCGGTGGCTCATGCCTGTAATCCTAGCACTTTGGGAGGCCAAGGCGGGTGGATCACCTGAGGTCAGAAGTTCAAGACCAGCCTGGCCATCATGGTGAAACCCCATCTTTAAAAAAATAAATAAATAAACAAATAATAAATAAAGTAACTTTTATGTTATGTATATTCTACCACAGTAAAAAATTTAAAAAACAATTTTTGTTTTTGAGACAGTCTCACTCTGTCGCTCAGGCTGGAGTACAGTGGCACAATCTCAGCTCACTGGAACCTCCACCTCTCAATTCAAGTGATTCTCCCCCCTCAGCCTCCCAAGTAGCTGAGACTACAGGCGCGCACCACCACACCCAGCTAATTTTTATATTTTTAGTAGAGATGCGGTTTTACCATGTTGGCCAGGCTGTTCTCGAACTCCTGAGCAATAAGCAATCCCCCTGCCTCGGCCTCCCAAAGTGCTGGGATTATGGGCACGAGCCATCACACCTGGCCTAAAAAAAAAAAAAGACTTTTTTTTTTCCTTTTTTATTTTTTATCTTGAGTGTAACTGATTTGTTCTTGAAAGACTTTTTTTAAGACAGGGTCTCGCTCTGAGTCCTAGGCTGGAGTGCAGTGATACAATCACGACTTACTGCAGCCTTAATCTCCTGGGCTCAGGTGATCCTCCACCTCCGCCTCCCGAGTAGCTGGGACTACAGGCCCACACCACGCACGCCCAGCTAATTTTTTGTAGAGAAGAGGTTTCGCCATGTTGCCTAGGATGGTCTTGAACTCCTGGGCTCAAGCAATACACCAGCCTCAGCCTCCCAAAGTGATAGGATTACAGGCATGAGCCACTGTGCCGGCCAAATAGACTTTTTTAAAAAAGCAATTACATGGAGTTGCCTTAATTTGCCCGTTTCCAAGTGGCTGTACATTCACATTCTGATTGTCCCCAACTATAATTCTACAAAGAGTCTCTCCACATACATTTCCCCATTTTGGACTATTTCTTTCCTCCCTGGCATGTTCCATGCAACTATGCACCTGTTTCCTAACCCTCCTGGGGTCTCCATACCATGGGACATAATGTGATCTGGAAGTTTCTACCCTCCAAATCGGGAGGTGATTGAATCATGGCGGCAGATCCCTCATGAATGGCTTGCTGCTGTCCTCGAGGTAATGAGTAAGTTCTTGCTCTAAGTCAATGTGAGATCTGATGATGATGATGATGATGATGATGATGATGATAATGATGATGATTTTGAGACAGGATCTTGGTGTGTCACCCAGGCTGGAGTGCAGTTGCACGATCTCGGCTCACCGAAACCTCGATCTCCTGGGCTCACGCAATCCTCCTACCTCAACCTCCTGAGTAGCTAAGACTACTGGTACATGTTGTCCCACCTGGCTAATTTTTGTATTTTTGTAGTGACAGAGTATCACCATGTTGTCCAGGCTGGTCTTGAAATCCTGAGCTCAAGTGATCTTCCTGCCTTGGCTTCCCAGATTGCTGGGATTACAAGCATGAGCCACCACACCTGGCCTATTTTTTTTTTTTAATTTTTAACAGAAATGAAGTCTCACTATTTCCCTAGGTTGGTGTTTAACTCCTAAGCTCAAGCAATCCTCCTGCCTCGGCCTCCCAAAGTGCTGGGATTACAGGCATGAACCACCATGCCTGGTCCAAGATCTGGTTAAGAGTGTGCAGGTCGGTTGCAGTGGCTCATGCCTGTAACCCAGCACTTTGGGAGGCTGAGGCATGCAGATCACATGAGGTCAGGAGTTTGAGACCAGCCTGACCAACATGGAGAAACCCCGTCTCTACTAAAAATACAAAATTAGCCAGGTGTGGAGGCACATGTCTGTAATCTCAGCTACTTGGGAGGCTGAGGCAGGTGAATTACTTGAACCCAGGAGGCGGAGGTTACTGTGAGCCAAGATCATGTCACTGCACTCCAGCCTGGGCAACAAGAGCAAAACTCCGTCTCAAAAAAAAAAAAAAAGAGTGGGGCAACTTCCCCTACTCCGGCTCCCACTCTTGCCATGAAACATGCTGGCTCCCTGCTGTCTTCCACCGTGGTTATAAGTCTCCTGAGGGACCATACTTCATGTAAAGCCTGCAGAACCATGAGCCAATCAAACTTCTTTTCTTTATAAGTTACCCAGCCTCAGGCATTTCTCTTCTTTTTTTTTTTTTTTTTGAAACACGGTTTCACTCTTGTTGCCGGGGCTGGAGTGCAATGGCGCAATCTCAGCTCACTGCAACCTCTATCTCCTGGGTTTAATCGATTCTCCTGCCTCAGCCTCCAGAGTAGCTGGGATTACAGGAATGTGCCACCACACCTGACTAATTTTTGTATTTTTGGTAGAGACAGGATTTCACCATGTTGACCAGGCTGTGCTCGAACTTCTGACCTCAGGTGATCCACCACCTTGGAGTCCCAAAGTGCTGGGATTACAGGCGTGAGCCACTGCGCCCAGCCTAGACCGGCAGCTTCTAACAGCCTACTATCAGATATAGGAGCAAAAGTATGACTTGAAATTGGAACTTATATTTAAAAGGGAAGGAGTGACCAGCCTGGCCAACATGGGGAAATCCCATCTCTACTAAAAAATACAAAATTAGCTGGGCGTGGTGGCATGTTCCTGTCATCCCAGCTACTCAGGAGGCTGAGGCAAAAGAATCGCTTGAAACCAGGAGGTGGAGGTTGTAACGAGCCAAGATCACGCCACTGTACTCCAGCCTAGGCAACCACAGAGTAAGACTCCATCTCAAAAAAAAAAAAAGAGGGAAGGAGAGCATAAAAGTTTGAAAAATTTGCAGCCTGTCCTTGCAGTAGAGAAAGAATCCAAGCAGGCTGTGGAGCACCCAATTGCTAGAGAGAGTAGCATGACTGAAAGGGAGCCAAATGCTTCCAAGATAATGAGGAAAAGGCCTCAAAGGCATTTCAGAGATCTTCTAGGCAGCCCCTAACAGGTTCAGACGCCTATAAGAAGAAAGTGGTTTTGGTGACCAGGCCCAGGGCCTTGCTGCCCTGTACAGCCTTGGGACACTGCTCCCCATGTCCCAGCTGCTCCAGAAGTCGTGACTCAAAGGGCCCCAGGTACAGCTTGGGCCACCACTCCAGAGGGTATAAGCTGTAAGCCTTGCTAGCTTCCACATGACATTAAGTTGCAGGTGCACAGAATGTAACAGTGAAGGAGGCTTGGCAGTTCTCACCTAGATTCCAGAAGATGTATAGGGAAGGCTGGGTGCCCAGGCAGAAGCCTGCCACAGAGAAACTCTACTAGGGTAGTGCCGAAGGGAAATGTGAAGTTGGAGGCCCACACAGAGTCCCCACCATGGCACTGCCTAGTGGAGCTGTAGGAAGGGAGCTACTGCCCTCCAGAATTGAGAACGGTAGCACCGCCAGCAGCTTGTAACCTCAGCATGAAAAAGCTGCAAGCACTCAACTCCAACCCACGAGAGCAGCCATGGGGCCTGCACCCTGCAAAGCCACAGCGGAGGAGCTGTCCAAGACCTTGGGGGACCCACCCGTTGAACCAGGGAGCCTTGGATGCAGGACATGGAGTCAAGGATTATGCTGGAGTTTTCATTCCTGCCCTGACTTGCATGGGGTCTACTGCCCCTTTCTTTTGCCTGTTTCCTTTTGAAATGGAAATGTATATCCAATGCCTGTACCACCATTGAATCTTGGAAGTAAATAACTTGTTTTTGGCTGGATGCAATGGCTCATGCCTATAATCCCAGCAATTTGGGAAGCCGAGGTGGGCAGGTCACGAAGTCAGGAGTTCGAGACCAGCCAGGCCAACATGGGGAAACCCTGTCTCTACTAAAAATACAAAAATTAGCCAAGCGTGGTGACATGTGCCTGTAATCCCAGCTACTTAGGAGGCTGAGGCAGGAGAATTGCTTGAACCTGGTAGGCGGAGGTTGCAGTGAGCCAAGATCGTGCCACTGCACTCCAGCCTGGGATACAGAGCAAGACTCTGTCTCAAAAAACAAAAAAATTTGTTTTTGATTTCATAGGCTCATAAGTAGAAGGAACTCATCTCCAGATGAGACTCTGGACTTGGGACTTATTTTTTTATTTTTTTTATTTTTATTGGAACAGACAAGTGCTGCATTGCTGTTCCAGGACTTGGGACTTTTAAGTTAATGGTGGAATGAGTTAAGACTCTCGGGGACTATTGGGAAGGGATGATTGTGTTTTGCAATGTGAGAAGGACATGAAATTAGGGGGGCCAGGACAGAGTGATATGGTTTTGATGTTTGTCCTCTCCAAATCTCATGTAGACATGTAATCTCCAATGCTGGACGTGGAGCCTGGTGGCAGGTATTAAGATCATGGGGATAGATCCCTCATGAATGTCTTGGTGCAGTCCTCACAGTAATAAACGAGTTCTCACTCTATGTTCATGCGAGATCTGGTTATTTATTTATTTTATTTTTATTTTTATTTTTTTAAGACGGGGCTTCACCATGTTGGCCAGGGTGGTCTCAATCTCCTGACCTGGTGATACACCCGCCTTGGCCTCCCAAAGTGCTGGGATTACAGACGTGAACAACCGACCCCGGCCGATCTGGTTATTTAAAAGAGCATGGCACCTCCCCCCCAACTTGTTCCTGTCCTTGCCATGTGACATGCTGGTTCCCAGTCACCATCCACTATGACTATAAGCTTCCCAAGGCCTTTGCCAGCACCACGCTTCCTGTAAAGCCTGTAGAACTGTGAGCCAATTAAATCTCTTTTCTTTATAAATTATCCTGTATAGGTATTTCATTCTAGTAATGTAAAAAAGGCCTAATATTCTGCTTCTGCCAGCCCCTATTGGCAGTAAATGCCCTTTTGACTTTCTCTGGCTTGCTGCACCACTCTATTTGGGGAAGCAGCCTCTACTACCCAAATAAAAGATTGGGCAGAAAGGGAAGGCTCTGACCTACTCACCTTCCTCTGAAACCAGCTATCTCAATCATGCTGGGCAGGAACCAGGAAAAGATACAACCCAACATATGGCCCTGATAACTTGGCCCACATGGCTTAGGGAAAAAGGGAGACAAAGGAAAAGAGCAAAGCAAAAGAAAGGAATAGCACTTCAAAGAGAAATTTTCATGGCTCGAAGGGAAATTGTGTTCTGCTTTGTTTTAAGCAGCATTTGAGACAGAGTTGGATCCTTAAAGATCAAAGATGTGAACTAAAATATAGCTAGTAGCTGGACAGGATTGTTTAGTCCTTCCCAGAAACACACAAAGTGCCTGCCACCTCCTGCCAGAGGGGCTAGCTTCAAGGACCATCAGGAGCAGAAGCTGTCTTAGCCTGCTGGCAGAATTCCCATTAGATTAAAGCTTACACATTTTTTCAGAAAAACTGCAGCCCAAATAATCAGCTTCCTGACTTTACATAGCAGAGGCTGCCAAAAGCCAGTCTCCATTCCCTCAGTGCCTCAGCTAACCAAGCAACAAACGACCCAGCTGCCCTGCAGTCAGCAGTCAACAGCCACTTCACCATGCCCTGTTCAGAGGGACCAGGGCCTATGCCCAACACCACATGCCTTCCCATCCTTGGCACACAGGCTTCCTGACACTAGGTAAGGATTTATGTTTGGAGCACATGTGCAAATGGGAGAGGTCAAAGGTCACTCAAGAAGAGTTATGCTTGGTCACTGCAACAGGGCTCTGGTTCACCAACTATGGAGATGGGGAACCACTAAAGCACCTGTGCTTAAAACAGAAATTGCTTAGGTTTTCCCACAGGAGAAGCCCCTCCTTCTCCAGCGGCTAAGCCCTAAACACCTTCCTACAGACTCTGCTCCACAGGTAAGATGGTGTTCATCAGTGGATGGCCCAGGAGCCTCTGTACAAACTCTCGCCTCAACTTGAGAATCTGAGTGGACTGTCTAAGGGGAGAGCAGCCAGAAGCTGACACCCACATTTGGGCACCATTCCACCTCCAACTGTCAATGACACAGAGAGCAGCCCCCACAGGAGCCCAGGTTGCATACTCAAATGAGGTCACAGCTGAGTCAGGGTTCAATGAGAATAAGCCCCACTCTTCAAATACTGCATGACATTAAGTCTTTTCCAAAAGCATAGTGTTTTAAAGCTACCAAAAGGTGCACTCTTCTATCTTTCAGAAAGTCTTCAAACTTGAAGACTACCATCCAACCAATCTGAGAGAAACAAAGCAGACCCTGTAAATATACTAAAAAGAACTGAATTGTACTCTTTAAATGGGTGAATTGTACAGCATATTAAATTACAAGTTAATAACACTTAAGAAAGTGGGAATAAAAGGAAACTACCTTAACACAACAAAGGTCATATACGAAAACCCCCGCTAGGTGCATTGGCTTGCACCTGTAATCCCAGCACTGTGATTGCTATGTAACCAGAGTAACTGAAGCCAGATTCCCTGGGTTCCCATACCAGGAGTCAAACCCGGACCACCTGGGTGAAAACCAGGAGTCCTAACCGCTAGGCCACCACAGAAGCAGGATTCCCAGCACTTCAGGTGGATCACTTGAAGTCAGGAGTTTGAGACCAGCAAGGCCAACATGGTGAAACAACGTCTCTACTAAAAATACAAAAATTAGCCAGGTGTGGTGGCAGACACCTGAAATCCCAGCTACTTAGGAGGCTGAAGCAGGAACATCACTTGAACCCAGGAGAAGGCTGCAAGTGAGCCAGATTGCACCACTGCACTCCAGCCTGGGCTACAAAGCAAGACTCTGTCTCAAAAAGAAAAAAAGAAAAGAAAAAGAAAAACCCACAGCTAACATCATACTCAATGGTGAAAGACTGAAAGCCTTTCATCTAAGATGCCTGCTTTCACCACTTCTATTCAAGACAGGACTGAAAGTTCTAGATGAAACAATTAGACAAGAAAAAGCAATGAAAGGCGGCTAGGCGTGGTGGCTCACACCTGTAATCTCAGCATTTTGGGAGGCCAAGGTGGGCAGATCATGAGGTCAGGAGTTCGAGACCAGCCTGACCAACATGGTGAAACCGTCTCTACTAAAAATAGAAAAATTAGCTGGGCGTGGTGGCAGGTGCCTGTAATCCCAGCTACTGGGAGGCTGAGGAAGGGGGAATTGCTTGAACCAGGGAGGTGGAGGTTGCAGTGAGCAAGATCGCACCACTGCACTTCAGCCTGGGCGACAGAGTGAGACTCCATCTCAAAAAAAAAAAAAAAAAAGGAATGAAAGGCATCCAAACTGGAAAGGAAAACTATCTCTGTTCACAGATGACATGTTCCCATATGCAGAAAACCCTGCCAGGTGCGGTGGTTCATGCCTGTATTCCTAGAATTTTGGGAGTCCGAAGAGGGAGGACTGCTTGAGCCCAGGAGTTCGAGACCAGCCTGGGCAATACGGCAAAATCCCATCTCTACAAAATATTAGGCGGACATGGTGAAGTGCACCTGTAATCCCAGCTGCTTAGGAGACTGAGGTGGGAGGATCACCTGAGCCCAGGAATCATGACTGCGGTAAGCAAGATTGCACCACGGCACTCTAGCCTGGGTGACAGAATGAGACCCTGTCTCAGGTGCAGGGCTAGGCACGGTAGACTTACACCTGTAATCCCAGCACTTTGGAAGGCCAAAGTGGGCAGATCACCTGAGGTCAGGAAGTTCAAGACCAGCCTGACCAACATGGTGAAACCCTATCTCTACTAAAAATACAGAAAAATTAGCTGGGCATGGTGGCACACACCTGTAAATCCAGCTACATGGGAGGCTGAGGCAGGAAAATTGGGTAAACCTGGGAGGCAGAGGTTGCAGTTAGCCGAGATCAGGCCGCTGCACTCCAGCCTGGGCGACAGAGTGAGACTCTGTCTTGGCCAGGCACGGTGGCTCAAGCCTGTAATTCTAGCACTTTGGGAGGCCAACGTGGGCGAATCAGGGGTCAGAGATTGAGACCAGTCTGGTCAACATGGTGAAACCCTGTCTCTACCAAAAATACAAAAATTAGCTGGGAGTGGTGGTGCACGCCTATAGTCCCAGCTACTCGGGAGGCTGAAGCAGGAGAATCATTTGAACCCAGGACACGGAGGCTGAAGTGAGGCAAGATCGTGCCACTGTACTCCAGCCTGACGACAGAGCGAGACTCCGTCTCAAAAAAAAAAAAAAAAAAAAAAAAGAATTGGCCGGCCAGGTGAGGTGGCTAATGCCTGTAATCCCAGCACTTTGGGAGGCGAGACAGGCATTATCACCTGAGGTCAGAAGTTCAAGATCAGCCTGGCTAACATGGTGAAACTCCATCTCTATGAAAAATACAAAACTTAGCTGGGCATGCTGGTGGGTGCCTGTAATCCCAGCTACTCGGGCAGCTGAGGCCCCAGAATCACTTGAACCTGCAGGCAGAGTTTGCAATGAGCCAAGATTGAGTCACTGCACTCCAGCCTGGGTGACAGAGCAAGACCCTGTCTAAAAAAAAAAAAAAGAAAAAAATAAAAGAAAAAGTTACTCTATCACTTTTTCAGTTGTGTTTCTACACACTAACAATAAACAATCCAAAAAAGAAATTGAGAAAACAATTCCATTTCCAATAGCATCAAAAGAATAAAATACTGGCCAGGCGTGGTGGCTCACGCCTGTAATCCCAACACTTTGGGAGGCTGAGGCAGGCAGATCACGAGGTCAGGAGTTCAAGACCAGCCTGGTCAACACGGTGAAATCCTGTCTCTACCAAAAATACAAAAATTAGCTGGGCATGGTGGCATGTGCCTGTAATTCCAGCTACTCAGGAGGTTGAGGCAGGAGAATTTGCTTGAACCGGGACCTGGGAGGCGGAGGTTGCACTGAGCTGAGATTGCGCCACTGCACTCCAGCCTTGGCGACAGAGCGAGACTCCATCTCTCAAAAAAAAAAAATAATAAAATACTTAAGCTGGGTGTGGTGGCTCACACACCTGTAATCCTAGCACTTTGGGAGGCAGAGGCAGGCAGATTGCTTGAGGTCAGGAGTTCAAGACCAGCCTGACCAACATGGTGAAACCTCATTTCCACTAAAAATACAAAAATTAGTTGGACATGTGGTGTGTGCCTGTAATCCCAGCTATTCAGGAGGCTGAGGCAGGAGAATCACTAGACCCAGGAGGCAGGGGTTGCAGTGAGCCATATCACGCCATTTCACTCTAGCCTGGGGGACAAGAGCAAAACTCTGTCCCCCCTGCCACACACACACAAAAAGAATAAAAGTAAATAAGCTTAACCAAGGAGGCAAAAGACACTAAAAACTATAAAATGCTGATGATGGAAATTACAGACACAAATAAATGACAAGATATCCTCTGTTCATTGACTAGGAGACTTACTAATGTTAAGATGTCAATACTACCCAAAGTAATATACAGAATCAATGCCCTCCCTATCAAAATCCCAGTGATGTTTTTCACAGAAATAGAAAACTCCATTTGGAATCTCAAGGGACAGAAACAGTCAAAACAATCTTCAAAAAGAACAAAGTTGGAGGGCTTACACTTTCTGATTTCAAAACTTACAACAAAGCTACAATAATCAAATTAGTGTAAGACTGGCATAAAGACAGACATATAGACCAAGGAATAAATAGAGATCCCAGAAATGTGTATAGTCCTCATATGTATAGTCAACTCATTTCAACAAGGAAGCCAAGACCATTAGATGGGGAAATGACAGTTTTTTTCAACAAACAATGCTGGGAAATCTGGATAATCACAAACAAAAGAATAAAGTTTGGCCAGGCACGGTGGCTCACGCCTGTAATCCCAGCACTTTGGGAGGCGGAGGTGGGCAGATCACCTGAGGTCGGGAGTTTGAAACCAGCCTGATCAACACGGAGAAATTCCATCTCTACTAAAAATACAAAATTAGCCAGGCGTGGTGGCACACACCTGTAATCCCAGCTATTCGGGAGGCTGAGGCAGGAGAATTGCTTGAACCCAGGAGGCGGAGGTTGCGGTGAGCCAGGAATGTGCCACTGCACTCCAGCCTGGTGCCTGGCGACAATGTAAGACTCTATCTCAAAAAAAAGATCTTAATCATAAGAGCTAAAACTTCAAGAAAAAGACATGGGAAGAAAGCTTCATGACAATGGATTTGCCAGTAATTTCTTGGACATTACATCAAAAGCACAGGCAGCAAGATAAAGTAAACTTCATCAAACTTTAAACCTTTCAGCTGGGAATGGTGGTGTGCACCTGTAGTTCCAGCAATGTGGGGAGGCTGAGGCAGGAGGATCTCTCGAGCGTGAGTTTGGGACCAGCCTGGGCAGCAAAACCCCATCTCTAAAAATGAGGAGGACAAAGGCCTTGAGTAGATGTTTCTCTAAGAAGATACACGGCCAACAAGCACCTGAAAAGATGTTCACCATAACTATCATTACGGAAATGCAAATCAAAACTACAATGAGGCCGGGCACGGTGGCTTATGCCTGTAATAGCACTTTGGGAGGCCGAGGCAGCTGGATTGCTTGAGCTCAGGAGTTTAAGACCAGCCTGGGCAACATGGCCAAACCTCATCCCTACAAAAAATACAAAAATCAGCTGGGCGTGGTGGCACTTGTCTGTAGTCCTAGCTACTGGAGGGGCTAAGCGGGGAGGACAGCTTGAGGCCCAGAAGTCGAGGCTACAGTGCCTCACGCCACTGCACTCCAGCCTGGTGACAAAGTGAGCACTACCTCAAAAGAAAAATAATAAAATAAGGCCGGGCACAGTGGCTCACACCTGCAATCCCAGCATTTTGGGAGGCTAAGGAGGGCTGATGGTTTGAGACCAGGAATTCAAGACCAGCCTGAATAACATGGTGAAGCCCTGTCTCCACCAAAAATACAAAAATTAGTCGGGCATGGTGGTGCACACCTGTAGTCCTAGCTACTCAGGAGGCTGAGGTAGGAGGATGGCTTGAGCCTGCGGTGGGTGGAGGTTGCAGTGAGCCGAGATGGAACCACCGCATTCCAGCCTGGGTGACAGAGCCAGATCTTCTTTCAAAGAAAAAAAAAAACACAACAAGATACCACTTTATATGCTTTGGGCTGCCAAGACTGAGACAAAAAAATAAGAAAAGAGCATAACAAACACATTAAACTCGTTCTCCTGGACATATACTGCAATATCTTTGCATCTACGGAACAGGAAGAATGCCTGTAGGAGGCCACTGACACTACCTTTCCTCTGTTGATCTCTGGAGGCACTTGAATATGACTGAGTTATTAGGAGCTCTTGGGGCTTTGCTAAGACTAAGGTTAAGTAATTCAGTAAAAACTGGTGTGATAAATTTCTTTTCAGAGTCTCTTTCAGTCACTCATGACATCCACAAAAATCCCCTGTACCCAGTAAGGTGCTGGGGACATATGGGTGGGAGGCCTGGGCTCAATCCTTGCCCTGCAACAGTTGTAATGTCAAGCCAGAGTCAAGGTGTGCTGACTCGAGTTGGGAATTCCCTCAGGAAGTGAAGGCTGAGCCAAGGCCTGGTAAACAAGATGAGAAGAGAAAGAGGATCCTGGGTCCACACAGAAACAGCAGAATGTGAAAAGGCATAGAGACGCAAGAAAGCAGCCACAAGGTCAGGGAACTAAGAGAAGTTCAGTGTGACTGGGTTACAGTCTGGGCAGACCTAGAAAGACAGACAGCTGGATCAGGAAATGGGCTGTGCATGCCCAGCCTGCATGCTAGCTTAAGGAGTCTGAACTTCATGAGAGGTTAATGGGAAGCCACAGAAGGGGATTAGAAAGGGCACAGCTAAGCTGGGCATGGTTGCTCCAGCCTATAATCCCAGCTACTTGGGAGGTCAAGGTGGGAGGATCACTCGAAGCCAGGAGTGCAAGACCCAGCCTGGGAAATATAACAAGACCACCTCTGTCTCTAAAAAAAAAAAAGAAAGGGCATAGCTGTATATAATCAAACAACTAATGTTTGAAAAATGGATTGAAGAAGCAAAACTGGACACTTCCTTTTATTTATTTATAACACAATGCCTCCTATAATACACTTCCAAAGTCATTCCCATGGAAGATGACAAGGATGGGACAGGAGCAGTGGGATGATGTGGAGACAGGCTAGTGCTCTTTAGAACACAGTGAATTTACTGGGTGGGGGAGGGGCTAGAGAAGCCCAAGACACTGCCCAGCACAACCAGGCACCAAAGAAAGGTCAATTCTCTGAGACCCACTTGGAAATACTGCAGCCAAAGTGCTCAGCCAGAGTCAGCAGCAGCCTGGTCTAGAGAGCCTGTTGCCCAGGCTGGTCTTGCATTCTCCAGCTGTGCTCTCTAGCCCTGGTGTTTATGCCATGCACACACATCTGACAACACAGCTCCAGGGATTTCACAATCCCAGACTCCAATCTCACCTCCACCACTGAATTCACACGCCCACTGGCATGTCCCATGTGCTCACAGAGGCTGCTTCATCAACTATTACCGTGAGGCTGGAGAGCCCCCAGTGCACCCATTCAACAGGATCAGACAAAGGAGCACCTGGGCACAGTGTCAGGGGCTGAAGGTGGATGACCAGGCAACCCCACCTTGTCCATTCATTCATGCACTGGAGGATCTTCTAGCATCAGGATCTGGTAAAGGACAGGAGGCCATTCTGGAAGTCCTAGATCTCAGGACATCTAAAACAAATGCCTATTTACTTGAGATCACCAAGGAGAAAAAAGGTGAATATTTGCTTCTTTGTTGGTAATGGGCCAGGCTATGCTAGAAACACTCACAGATACAGCCTGCCTGGATCAGCCTGGGTGGGGAGGGTAGAAATAAGGGCTCTTACTCCCGGAGCAGGTGACTGGAATAGATAGAGCAGCTTAGCTCCCAACACTTCTCTACCAGGGCCTTTGACTCCAGGATATATTTAAAGAGCTTCGGAGAGGGAATTATTATTATTATTTTTTGAGATGGAGTTTCATTCTTGTTGCCCAGGCTGGAGTGCAATGGCACGATCTTGGCCCACCACAACTTCCGCCTCCTGGGTTCAAGCTGTTCTCCTGCCTCAGCCTCCCAAGTAGCTGGGACTACAGGTGTCCGCCATCACGCCTGGCTAATTTTTGTATTTTTAGTAGAGATGGGGTTTCACTATGTTGTCCAGGCTGGTCTTGAACTCCTGACTTTGTGATCCACCCACCTCGGCCTCCCAAAGTGCTGGGATTACAGGCATGAGCCACTGAGCCCAGCTGAGACGGAATTATTTACTCTACAACACAAGTGAAAGTAAGGTAAAGCCGTCTGATTGACTCCTTTCTTCTATATGGCAGCAAAGTGGAGAAGAAATATCATGCCAGAGAGATAAGACAGTAAGTAAGCACAGAGAGACAACAGACCAGCTCTTCATGGCAGTGAGGCCATGAGTGGGCCTGTAACTTCTCAGTTCCTAACCTTGCCTGCCAAAACCAAAAGGCAAGCGGGAGATACAAAACAGCCATTCTGCCCCCATCTAGCTCAAGAGAGAAGAGGGCAGCAAATAGGCACTGCTTGGGCCAAGCAGAGTCGAGACCCACCAGAACACAAGATGGAGGCGAAGCAACCGCACCTGGAAGCAGGCAGCCAAGGCCCACAGCTGTCCACACTCACGAGTCCACCCAGAAGCTCCCACCATCCACTGCAGTTGGCTGGGGGTCCATGCTGCCTTCCACCCAGCCTGCCACCCAAGCAAGTCTGCTGAAACCCTGTGGTCATGTGGAGAGCTGCAAGCACAGTCTAGTCTTCTTGGATTCATTTTTCGCTTTGATTTTCCAGATTTTCTACAATTAACACAAATGACTTTTTAAAAATTTTGAATTGTAATTTCTATTTTCATTTGAGGCAGGGTCTTACTCTGTCTCCCAAGCTGGAGTGTAGTGGTGTGATCTTGCTCATTGCAACCTCTGCCTCCCAGGCTCAAGCCATCCTCCAACTCAGCCTCCTGAGTAAGTGGGACCATAGGTGAGTGCCACCACACCTGGCTAATTTTTGTGTTTTTTGTAGAGATGGGGATTTGCCATGTTGCCTCGGCTGGTTTTGAACCCCTGAGCTGCCTGCCTTGGCCTCCCAAAATGCTGGGATTACAAGTGTGAGCCACCACACCCAGCCAGTTTTATTTTATTTTGTTTTTTTGAGAGATGAAGTCTTGCTCTGTCACCCAGGCTGGAGTGCAATGGCACAATCTTGTCTCACTACAACTTCCACTTCCCAGGTTCAAGTAATTCTCCTGTCTCAGCTTCCCAAGTAGCTGGGACTACAGGCATGCACCACCATGCCCAGCTAATTTTTGTATTTTTTAGTAGAGATGGGGTTTCACAGTATGTTGGCCAGGTTGGTCTCGAACTCCTGATGACCCTCACGTGATCCGCCTACCTCAACCTCCCAAAGTGCTGGGATTACAGGCATAAACCACCATGCTGGTCCAAAAACCACTTTTAAGAGCCATCTCTTAAAAGCCACTTTCAAGAGTAATGGCTACCTACTGCAGAGATGGTTGGCTCTCACCCATCAGACTCTCTGGATCACTCCAAGACAACATTTCAGTGATGGGGGACACATTAGGGAACTTGGCTTTCACAGTCAGCTCCTTGGTCCACCTAGCATCCTAAGTCTTGACAGGAAGGTACAGGCTGCATCACAACAGTACACCCTCAGAAACAGAAGAAACAGTCAAAATCCTTGCTGAGCAGAGACACTGGGGCTCCAGCTCAGATGGCACCTAGTATGTCCCAAGCTGGGCACAGAGCACACATGCAGGAGTCTCTGCTGCAGTGAGACGGACTCAGCACAGCTGCAACTGACTAGAGGGTTTCTTCTGCGACCCAGGCAGGCCTGGTGGTGGACAGAGGACAGAACCTTAGAAACGAGGGCCACCTGACTCTCACACCTTCCGGATATGTACAAGGCCACAGGAAGGAGACAACCCCTTTACTGTACTCTACCACCCTGTCCTGACAGCATGTTGGAGAGCCCTGCACAGAGAACCCCTTTAGCAACAAGTCTGACTTCCCTTCCTGACTGCCAAACAGAGGCATCTGAAGAGTTCTGAGATGACAGGAACACCTCACAGCAGGGCACCAAACACAGCACCCTAGACTCTGAAAGTCTGGTCTCAGACACTCCAGCCTAATTCAGGACTGTGGGTCTTAGATTTCAACCCACATCTCAGGTTCCTTATTAGAAGAGGAGAGGTTAAGCCAAAGGCTCCTAAGCTCCTTCCCAGCTCTGACCTAGAGACTTCAATTCTTCACAGAAAAATGTCTGTGCACACTGTAAATGTGCAGTGCCTGGATGCAAACCCAAGATGAGAAAGACCCTTGGAACAGCAATCAAAAAGTCACTAAGAAGACATCAGGCCGGGTGCAGTGACTCATGCCTATAATCCCAACACTTTGGGAGGCCGAGGTGGGTGGATCACCTGAGGTCAGAAGTTTGTGACCAGCCTGGCCAATATGGTGAAATCCCATCTCTACTAAAAATACAAAAATCAGCCAGATGCAGTGGTGTGTGCCTGTAGTCCCAGCTACTTGGAAGACTGAGGCTGGAGAATCGCTTTAACCCAGGAGACCAAGATTGCACCACTGCACTCCAGCCTGGGCGACAAAGCAAGACTCCGTCTCAAAACAACAACAACAACAACAACAACAACAAAAACACATAGCTGAAAGAAATTTAAGAAAAAGCAAAAAGCCAGAAGGACATCCTGTGTTCATGGATTGGAAGACAATATTATTAAAATGGCAATACTTTCCAAACTGAGCTACAGATTCAACACAATCCCTACCAAAATTCTAACAGCCTTTTTTTTGCAGAAACTGAAAAGCCAATCCTTAAAATCATTTGCAATGGGGTCTAAAACAACTTTGAAAAACAAGACTAAAGTTGGAAGAAATACTTTCCTGAATTCAAGAACTTACTAAAAAACTATAGTAATCAAAACAGTGTGGCATTAGCAAAAGATAGGCATAGAGACCAATGGAATAAAAAGCAAAGTCCAAATAATCCCGTGTATATATGGCCAAATTACTTTCAACAAGGGTGCTGAGTCCATTCAATGGAGAAAGAATAGTCTCTTCAACAAATGGTGCTGGAACAACTGGATTTCAACATGCAAAAGAATGAAGCTGAACCTCAATCTCACGTCATATATAAAAATTAATTCAGCCAGGTGTGATGGCTCACACCTTTAATCCCAGCACTTTGGGAGGCCAAGGCAGGCGGATCACAAGGTCAGGAGTTCAAGACCAGCCTGGCCAATATGGTGAAACCACATCCCTAGTAAAAACACAAAAATTAGTCAGGCACAGTGGCAGGCACCTGTAATCCCAGCTACTTGGGAGGCTGAGGCAGGAAAATTGCTTGAACCTGGGTGGCAGAGGTTACAGTGAGCCAAGATTGCACCACTGCACTCCAGCCTGGAAGACAGAGTGAGAAAAATAAATTAAAATTACAAAAATTAGGCTGGGCATGGTGGCTTACCCCTGTAATCCCAGCATTTTGGGAGGCCGAGGCAGGTGGATCATCTGAGGTCGGGAGTTCGAGACCAGAGTGACCAAAATGAAGAAACCCTGTCTCTATATAAAATAAAATAAAATACAAAAATTAGCCAGGCATGGTAACACGTGCCTATAGTCCCAGCTACTCAAAAGGCTGAGGAAGAAGAATCACTTGAACCCAGGAGGCAGAAGTTGCAGTGAGCAAAGATTGTGCCACTGCACTCCAGCCTGGGCAACACAGCAAGACTCTGTCTCAAAAAAAAAAAAATTAATTCAAAATGGATCAGTGATGTAAATACGGCTGGGCGTGGTGGCTCATACCTGTAATCCCAGCACTTTGGGAGGCCAAGGTGGGCAGATCTCATGAGGTCAGGAGTTCGAGACCAGCCGACCAACATGATGAAACCCTGTCTCTACCAGAAATACAAAATTAGCCGGGCATGGTGGCGCAAGCCTGTAATCCCAGCTACTCAAGAGGCTGAGGCAGGAGCATCGCTTGAACGTGGAGGCGGAGGTTGCAGTGAGCTGAGATCACGCCATTAAACTCCAGTCTGGGTGACAAGAGCGAAACTCCAGCCGAGTGTGGTGGCTCACGCCTGTAATCCCAGCACTTTGGGAGGCTGAGGTGGGTGGATCACTCGAGGTCAGAAGTTCAAGACCAGCCTGGCCAACATGGTGAAACCCTATCTTAAAAAAAGAAAAAAAAAAAAAGTGAAACTCCATCTCAAAAAAAAAAAAAAAAGATCTAAACATAAGCGGTAAGCGGTAAGACCCTGGGCCAAAAATCTGGCACTGGCCCAGTAGCACTAAAAAAATAAATAAAAAGGAAAGCACTAAAACCATAAAATTCTTACAAGAAAGCATAAGGGTAAATCTTCATGACCTTGGATTTGGCAATGGATTTGGAGATGATACAAAAAGCATGAACAAAAGAAACAAATACATGAGTTGGACTTTATTAATATTAAAACTTTTGTGAATCAAAAGACATCATCAGGGCTCATGCCTATAATTCCAGCACTTTGGGAGGCTGAGGCGGCTGGACCACCTGAGGTCAGGAGTTCGAGACCAGCTTAGTCAACATGGCAAAACCCTGTCTCAACTAAAAATATAAAAATTAGCCGGGTGTGGTTGTCCATGCCTGTAATCCCAGCTACTCAGGAGACTGAGGCGAGAGAATCACTTGAACCCGGGAGTCGGAGGTTGCAGTGAGCCAAGATCATACCACTGCACTCCAGCCTGGGGAAGAGAACGAGTGAGACTCCGTCTCAAAAAAAAAAAAAAAAAAAAGAATTCCTATAACTCAACAATAAAGACAAACCACCCCCCAAACAGGCAAATGACTTCAACAGACATTTCTCCAAGAAGATATACAAATAGCCACATACAATAAGCACATAACAAGATCCTCAACATCAATAGTCATTAGGAAATGCAAATCAAAACCACAGTGAGTTTCCACTTCATACCTAGAATAGCTATTATTTAAAAGTTCCATCCGCCGGGGGGTGGAGGGGGAGAGAGAAGGAAAAACTGAAATTAAAAAAATAATAATAATAAATAAATAAATAAATAAATAATAAAAGTTCCAGGCCAAGCGCACGGTGGTGGCTCATGCCTGAATTCCAGCACCTTGGGAGGCCGAAGCAGGCTGATCACTTGAGGTCAGGAGTTTGAGTACAGCCTGGCCAACCTGGTGAAACCCGTCTCTACTAAAAATACAAAAATCAGCCGGACACAGTGGCATGCACCTGTAATCCCAGCTACTTAGGAGGCTGAGACATGAGAATCATTTGAACCCGGGAGGTGGAGGTTGAAGTGAGCCAAGATTGAGCACTCCAGCTTGGGAGACAGAGCTAGATTCCATCTAGAGAAAAAAATGAATAGATAAGCCAGGCACGGTGGCTCATACCTGTAATCCCAGCACTTTGGGAAGCCAAGGCGGGAAGATCACTTGAGGTCAGGAGTTTGAGACCAGCCTGGCCAACATAGTGAAATCCTGTCTCTACTAAAAATACAAAAATTAGCCAGGCGTGGTGGCACATGCCTGTGATCCCAGCTACTCGGGAGGCTGAGGTGGGAGAATCACTTGAACCCAGGAGGCAGAGGCTGCAGTGAGCTGACGGAGCAAGACTCCATCTCAATAAATAAATAAATCACTTGAACCCAGGGGGCAGAGGTTGCAGTGAGCTGACAGAGAGAGGCAGAGAGAGACTCCATCTAAATAAATAAATAAACAAATAAATAGTTCCAGCTACTTGAGAGGCTGAAACAAGAGGACTGCCTGAGCTCAGGAGCTCAGGATCAGACTAGGCAAGACAGCAAGGCTTTAAAAAATAAAAAATGAAGAAAGAAAATAAATGCTGGCATTTTGGCAAAGAAGTTGAGAAATTAAAGCCTTCACACACTGCTGGTGGGGGATGTAAAATGGCGCAGCCACTATGGAAAAGTTCAGTAGCTCCCCCAAAAAAGTTAAACAAAAATTATCATATGACCCAGCTATTCCACTCTTAGGTGAATACCCAAAAGAACTAAAAATAGGAACTCAAACAGTATGTACACCAATGTTTACTGCAACATTATTCACAATAAACAAAAGGTGGAAGCAACCTAAGTGTCCATCAATAGATGAATGGATAAACAAAATGTGATGTATATATAAGTACAATAGAATATTATTCAGCCATAAAAAGGAATGAAGTTCTAGGCTGGATGTGGTGGTGCATGCCTATAATCCCAGCACTTTGGGAGGCTAAGGCAAGAGGATTACTTGAGGCCAGGAGTTCAAGACCAGCCTGGGGAACATAGCAAGATTCCATCTCTACAAAAAAAAAAAAAATTTAAATTAGATAGGCAGGCCGGGCACAGTGGCTCACGCCTATACTCCCAGCACTTTGGGAGGTCAAGGCAGGCAGATCACTTGAGGTCAGGAGTTCAAGACCATCCTGGCCAACATGGTAAAACTCCATCTCTACTAAAAATACAACAATTAGACAGGTGAGGTGGCACACACCTGTAGTCCCAGCTACTTGGGAGACTAAGGCAAGGGAATAGCTTGAACCCAGGAGACAGAAGGTGCAGTGAACAGAGATCGTGCCACTGCACTTCAGCCTGGGCACCAGAGTGAGACTCCACCTCAAAAAAAAAAAAAATCCAGTCATGGGGGCATATGCCTGCAGTCCTAGCTACTCAGGAGGCTAAGGCTAGAGAATTGCTTGAGCCTAGAAGTTCAAGGTTACAGTGAGCCATGATTGTGCCACCGCATTGCAGCCTGGGCAACAGAACAACACCATATCTCTTTTTTTTTTTTTTTTTTTGAGACGGAGTCTCACTCTGTTGCCCAGGCTGGAGTGCAATGGTGTGATCTCGGCTCACTGCAACCTCTGTCTCCCAGTTTCAAGTAGCTAGGATTACAGACACCCGCCACCATACCTGGCTAATTTTTTGTATTTTTAGTAGAGACAGGGTTTCACCATGTTGGTCATGCTGGTCTCGAACTCGTGACCTCATGTGAGCCACCCGCCTCTGCCTCCCAAAGTGCTGGAATTAGAGGCGTGAGCCACCACACCCAGCCAATTATATCTCTTAAAAGTAAATAAATAAGAAATGAAGTTATAAAACATGCCACAACCCAGATAAATCTTGAAAACATAATGCTGTGTGAAATGAGTCATATAAAAAAGGACCAAAACTGTAGGATTCTCCTTACCTGAACTATCAAGAATAAGCAAATTCATGGAAACAGAAAGTGGATCAGAGGTTAACAGGGACAAGGAGGAGGGAGAAATGGAGAGTTACTGCTTAATGGGTACAGTTTCTGTTTGGGGTGATGGAAAAGTTCTAGAAATAGTAATATTTTGGTGATGGTTGTACAACATTATGGATGCAATTAATACCACTGAATTATACACTTAATATGGATAAAATGGCATATTTTATGTTACATATATTTTACCACACACACACACACACACACACACCCCAAGACACCCCTACATCCCTGCAAACCAGCACGGACTGCATCTGGCTTTTCCTGATGAGATGAGGGGGGGCCCTGGCACAGAGCACAACGGATAGCATAAGAGTATTTTGGCCTCACGTTGGAGCCCGAATCCCACACTTAGCCCAGAGCAAATGACAAGAGTGAACAAAGACCCAACTGTTTTTACTTTTACCATTTTTTTTTTTTTTTTGAGATAGAGTCTCACTCTGTTGCCCAGGCTAGAGTGCAGTGGCATAGTCTTGGGTCATTGCAACCTCCACATCCCAGATTCAAGTGATTCTCTTACCTCAGTCTCCAGAGTAGCTGGGAACACAGGCGTACACCACCATGACTGGCTTTTTGTATTTTCGATTGATACGGGGTTTTGCCATGTTGGCCAGGCTGGTCTTGAACTCCTGATCTCAGGTGATCCACCCGCCTCGGCCTCCCAAAGTGCTAGGATTACAGGCGTGAGCCACTGCGCCCGGCCAGGAAGGTGTATTTCATGGGCTGGCAAGCCTATGGGCACTTTTAAGAACTACTGAATAAGATACAGGAACCAATGGGGCTCGAACATTTTTAATTTAAGCTCCATTAGCAGGATGTCCCCCACACCCACAGAGCTATGGTAGGAAGTGATGAAGAAGAAAGAAGAGACGAGGTCCTCAGCCTTGGGGCTGAGATGACTTGGGGGCTGCAGGAAGGTACCAGCTCTGCTGTCCATTCTCAGGTGAAAGGCTAGTCACCACTACCCCCAACCCCAGACCTCCCAGGGGCTCCTGGAATCTCACCTGACAGTTTCATCTTGACACCTAATACCTTAGCCACAGCTCAGCAGGCTGGCAATCTTACTGCTATCAGACTCTGTCCCAGATAAAGAAATCAACAGCCTCTACAACAAAGGGGAACTCTGGAACCTCAGTTACAAAATGATTCTTGGAAGATGGTTCAGGGAAAACACCAACTGACGTTTTGGTCTGAAATGAGGGCTAATATTCAGTGTTAGGAATTTTATTTCATAGTCCAATGTGCCCACTTAAGGCTACAGTCCATACCAGGTATGGTGGCTCACATCTATAATACCAGCCTTTGATAGGCCAAGGCAGGAGGATTGCTTGTGCCCAAGAGTTTGAGGCTGCAGTGAGTTATGATCACACCACTAAACTCCAGCCTAGGTGACAGAGCAAGCAAGACCTTGTCTCAAAAAGTAAATAAATAAATAGGCCAGGCACCGTGGCTTATGCCTGTAATCCCAGCACTTTGGGAGGCTGAGGTGGGCGGATCACCTGAAGTCGGGAGTTCAAGACCAGCCTGACCAACACGTAGAAACTCGGTCTCTATTGAAAATACAAAATTAGCTGGGTGTGATGGCACATGCCTGCAATCCCAGCTACTTGGGAGGCTGAGGCAGGAGAATTGCTTGAACCTGGGAGGTGGAGGTTGTGGTGAGCCGAGATCACACCACTGCACTCCAGCCTGGGCAACAAGAGTGAAACTCCGTGTCAAAAAAAATCAATAAATAAATACTAAATAAATAAAGTAAGCCACAGTCCATCATGACACTGGCTGCTAGCAAGCAACCATACCTGCCCCTGCCCCAGGAAGCCATGCAGTCACCCATTAAGCCCAATTCTGTGTAGGCTCCCTACTGAGAGGAAGGGCATTACAGAGATGAGTGGCCTGGGCCCCAGCACTATCCAATAAAGAATAGGCCAGAAAGCAAAGGGGCCTCAAGTTAGGATGTGCTCACATGGAGAAAGGTGGTTCTGGGTGTGGGTCAGAAGACCCTCACGTGCCCAATGTCGCCAGCACTATCAAAGCACCCGGAGAGATCATCAGACAAAGGGGCAGAACAGCCCCTATGGGTGGCCCTAGGCAGGTTACACACCCTTGGTTCTGAGCGCCTTCTCTAACGTACTGATAGAGTCTCAAGTACCAAGCCTTCACTTTCTAGCGCCTGCCACATTCAAAAACCCAAATGCACTGTCCTTAGCAAGAGGGTGTAGCCACTAATGCCCCAGCTTAATGTGAGAGAATTCCCATTAGACCCCACATCCGGTAGGCTTTGGGCCCTAACCTCCACCTCTCTGGCCCTGTGTAATTACAGAGCTGAAGCACACAAGCATAGCAGTGTACAGACATGACAAATGTCCTCAGGTATCCAGACACTACCCTTAACTCTCTAGTTACAGATGTTCATCCAGAAACTGGCCTTGAGTCGGCTGGCTTGTAATTTTTTTTTTTTTTGAGATGAAGTTTCACTCGTTTCCCCAGCTGGAGAAAAATAAAAAAGTGCTGGGATTACAGGCACGAGCTACCACACCTGGCCTGCTATGCATTTTCTAAATGTAGACTTTATCAGGTATTGAAAAATCCTACATATTTTTTTTATTATTTGAGACAGAGTCTCACTGTCGCCAGGTTTGAGTGCAGTGGCGCGATCTCAGCTCACTGCAACCTCTGCCTCCCAGGTTCAAGCAATTCTCCTGCCTCAGCCTCCCAAGTAGCTGGGACTACAGGTGTGCACCATCACGCCCAGCTAATTTTTGTATTTTTAGTAGAGACGGGGTTTCACCATGTTGGACAGGATAGTCTCAATCTCTTGACCTCGTGATCCACCCACCTTGGCGTCCCAAAGTGCTGAGATTACAGGCGTGAGCCACCACACCTGGGCAAAATCCTACATATTCTTTAACAGTTAAAAAAAATTTTCAAGGCTGGGCGCAGTGGCTCACACCTATAATCCCAGCACTTTGGGAGGCCGAGGCAGGTGGATCATGAGGTCAAGAGATAAAGACCATCCTGGTCAACATGGTGAAACCCCATCTCTACAAAAATTAGCTGGGCAGGGTGGTGCACGCCTATAGTCCCAGCTACTCGGGAGGCTGAGGCAGGAGAATTGCTTGAACCCAGGAGGTGGAGGTTGCGGTGAGCCAAGATCGTGCCATTGCACTCCAGCCTGGGTAACAAGAGTGAAACTCCATCTCAAAAAAAAAAAAAAAAAATTTCAGGCCATGATCTTGCCACTGCACTCCAGCCTAGGTGACAGAGTGAGACCCTGCCTCAATTTAAAAAAAAAAAAAAAAAAAAAAGGCCAAGTACAGTGGCTCACACCTGTAATCCCAGCACTTTGGGAGGCCAAGACAGGCAGATCACTTGAGCCCAGGGAGACCAGCCTGGGCAAGGTGGTGAAACCCCTTTTTTTTCCCCTACTGAAAAAAAAAATACAAAGATTAGCTGGGTATGGTGGCATATGCCTGTAGTCCCTGCTACTCAGGAGGCTGAGGTGGGAGAATCTTTAAGCATGGGAGGCAGAAGTTGCAGAGCTGTGATCGCACAGCTGCACTCCAGCCTGGGCAACAGAGTGAGACCCTGCCTCAAATAAATAAATTAATTAAATAATTAAAATAAATAAATGTTTTCTGTAGGTAAAATAAAAATATTTTGATTTTTTTTTTTTCAGACAAAGTCCCACTCTGTCGCCCAGGCTGAAGTGCAGTGACAGAATCTCAGCTCACTGCAACCTTCACCTCCCAGGTTCAAGCGATTCTCCTGCCTTAGCCTCCCGAGTAGCTGGGATTACAGGCATGTGCCACCGCACCTGGCTAACTTTTTGTACTTTTAGTAGAGACGGGGGTCTCACCAGATTGGCCAGCCTGGTCTCGAACTCCTGACTTCAGGTGATCTGCCCACCTCAGCCTCCCAAAATGTTGGGATTACAGGTGTGTGCCACTGTGCCTGGCCTGAGACAGTCTCGCTCTGTTGCCCAGGCTGGAGTGTAGTTGCTTGGTCTCAGCTCACTGCAACCTCCGCCTCCCGGGTTCAAGAGATTCTTCTGCCTCAGCCTCCCGAGTAGCTGGGATTACAGGTGCCTGCCACCACGTCTGGATAATTTTTTATATTTTTAGTAGAGACAGGGTTTCACCATGTTGGCTGGGCTGGTCTCAAACTCCTGACCTGGTGATCTGCTCGGCCTGGCCACCTAAAGCGCTGGGATTACAGGCATGAGCCACTGCACCCGGCCTATTTTGATTTTTAAAAAAGTAAATATAACTACTGATAAACTCCTTGTACAAGCTATTAAAACAGTGTGTTCTATTTTTTCCTAAAGTCCATGCCAATTTCAGATACATGGCTTTATAAACTGGGTTAGAACCAGTTATATTCAGCAAACCAACCCCTCTGCTTCTTTCCTCTTGGTTCAGCTCTGCCTTGGGACTCTCCTTTAGAAGAAATAAGCTGAGCCCTCAGACCATCTGGGCCTCTATCCACTTATCTTCCAACCACCTCCATCCTGAGGGCTGGTGGACTTCATCTCATGATGAAACTCGGACCAGTAAATTACAGCTGCCTGGTGTGCCATGCATTAAGAAAAATTCTGGGCTCTGTCTGGACAAGAACGAGTGCTACTGTCAATCAGTAGAAGCTGAGGGTATTGTGAGGGTATTGGAGCCTTCACACTTGCCATCCTGACCTAAACTAAACTCCCCTGAAACCCCAAGCCATCTCGAAGTCCAAGAGTTAAGAGAGAATAAATGGCATAAGAGGGGTGCCAAGGGCTTCCCCAGCTCTTCCCCAAATTCTCTACACAGTATAGAGCATCTTGTTCTGGCCCCTTCGTGACAGAAAGGCTGGGCTCTGTTCCACCACCAAGTCACAACGCCAACGATCCTAGAGTTACACAGACTTTTTGTGTGGATTTTGAACAGAATTTCTGCATTTAGACATAAGTATCCATTCCTCTCCCAGTGGTGAGTCCCTTCTTTCCAACTTGACCCCACCACACAGGCCCACTCTGGGGCCCTTTATTCCTTCCCAATGGCCCCATAACATGAATGGCACACAGTGCCTGCCACATGAGGCTGCTAGGTTCATCACCTGTGCTCTAGCCTGATGAGCTCCTGCTTCTTTTCTAACAAGGAATCTCCCTTATATGGTGACCCATACAGGGAAAAGCAAAAGTTCTGGAGAACGAAAACACCACTGGGGCAGAATGGTGAAGTGAATTCTAGGAATTTCTCTAAAAGCTAATCCTTGACCAAGGAATGCCCCAGCTATAAAGAAAGCAACCATGCTCCCCACTCTCAGCTCACAGTTAGAGCCTGGGTGGCAACATAAAGTGAAAGAGGCCCTACCAGAAAAGTGGCCACAGGCCAGGTGTTGTGGCTCATGCCTATAATCCCAATACTTTAGGAGGCTGAGGCAGGAGGATCGCTTGAGCCCAGGAGTTTCAGACCAGCCTAGGAAATATAGCAAGACCCTGTCTCTACAAAAATTTAAAAATTGGCTGGGCGTACATGGTGGCTCACACCTGTAATCCCAGCACTTTGGGAGGCTGAGGCGGGTGGATCAAGAGGTCAGGAGATAGAGACTATCCTGGATAACACGGTGAAACCCCCTCTCTACTAAAAATACAAAAAATTAGCTAGGCATGGTGGCACACACCTGTAGTCCCAGTTACTCAGGAGGCTGAGGCAGAAGAATTACTTGAACCTGGGAGGCAGAGGTTGCAGTGAGCCGAGATCACATCACTGCACTCCAGCCTAGGCAACAGAGTGAGACTCCGTCTCAAAAAAAAAAAAAAAAAGAAAAAAGAAAAAAAAAAGTGGACCATCTAGACTCCAGTTCTCTTACCCCATGGTTCCAGAACCCAAACATCTTGCCCAATATTCCAGTACCCAAACATTTCATGTTTCCACAAATAGCACAATGTGTTACCAGAAGTGCAGCCCAAAGCTCAGCATCTACCTGTAAGGCCATTAGCTCCAAGGGGGCAGTCAGGGAAAATGGGGCACAACCGTGGCCTGTACCTGCCTTGGACAAGCACAGCACCTACTTCTCAGGGCGGGCAGGACAAGGCCTTCCCCAGATGATATATGAGCACCAAACTTCTCAACAGCGCTGTACAATCCACGTAGACTGGAACTGGATGACGGGACCCAGGATGAGGAGCCAGGAACAGATGTCTATTGGCTGGAAGGGCCCAAGCTTAGATGGCCCTCCAGACCAGGAGTGGGGCAGGTGAGATCTTAATTAAGATCTCTTAATTAACAGTGGCTCTCTAGGTCTCCATAGAAAATCACTTTGGCTGATTCTGGCTCATGAGAGGTTGATGCCTGGGTATAAAACACGGGACATCACTGTCTTTCAGATGGGAGCTGGCAAAACCAAAATACCAGAACTCCAGCACAAGCAGAGTCCTCTCACCTCCAACAAGCCTCGTGGCTACCAGTCTTTCACAGCCCACCCCTGAGTCTCTCCATACAGAGGGGCCAGCCAAGAGAAAAAAGACAACCGCTGTGAGAAAACCGTCCTAGAGCTAAGGACCTAAAGTCACTGGCCCACCCTGGACAGGGCTCTTGGCCAGAGGAGCCTGGCTGAACCAGACTGGCAGAGTCTCGTCTTCTTCACTCTCAAAAGCATGGGTAGATCCAGAGGCCCCCACACTGCTACTGCCCTCAGGATAAAGCCCACACTCCCTGGCCACAGCACACAAGGTATTTTCTTTTTTTATTTTTCTGAGACAGAGTTTCGCTCTTGTTGCCCAGGCTGGGTGCAATGTCATGATCTCGGCTCACCACAACCCCCACTTCCCAGGTTCAAGAGATTCTCCTGCCTCAGCCTCCCAGGTAGCTGGGATCACAGGCACACACCACCACTATTAGTAGCGCCTGGCTAATTTTTGTATTTTTAGTAGAGATGAGGTTTTGCCATGTTGGTCAGGCTGGTCTTGAACTCCTGAACTCAAGTGATCCACCCGTCTCAGCCACCCAGAGTGCTGGGATTACAGGTGTGAGCCATCGCGCCTGGCCACACACAGGTATTTTCAGTCTGGCCCTGTAGACCTCATGCTCTGCACTCCACATCTTTTTATGCACTGTTTCTTCTGCCTGAAGCATCTGCTTCTCACTTTGTTCACCTGGAACACTCTAACTCCTCTTTCCAGAGCCCACATCATCACCTCTTCTATGATTCTATGAAGTTTTCCTCCAACTCTGAGGAACAGAAGGAAGCCCATCCTCTAGGCCACCCTTGGATATGGCACATTCTGTGGACTGACCCTTTGACACCATCTGTGGGGCCTCATGCCTGTGCTCCTGGGGCCCAGGCTGGGGCTGGGACAAAACAATGGGTACCACGCCCTGGTGTCTGAACGAATGGATGAGTGCACTGCTGCCTGGTCAAAGGAAGTCAGCTCCAGGAGCAAGGGAAGGCTGGCTGGCTGTGGTCAGAGACCCCTGCTCTGGGCCTGGACCCAGGCACTGGCTATAGAGGAGAATGCCCCCACCCCTCCCCATGCCATCCAGTGCTCTAGCCCAGGCCTACTGCTCTTGGGTAAAGCAACCATCACATGTCAGGAGGCCTCTGCCACTGGGATGATGTTACAGTCTATTTTGAGGGTCACGCTGGAGCATCTGTCAGCCTAGCCAGCCACACCCTCCATGTGTCATTGCTAAGAGCCAGGGACACCCACAGGTCCATGAACTCTGCCTGAGGATGCTGCTCCTCCCCAGGGACCCTCAGCTTCAGGCCCTCCTTTGCTTCCTAGAAAGGCAGACCTAGATGTCTCTTATCTCCTGGCACCACTGGCAGTGCTGTGATGTCTCCTCGCTCCACCATATCTGCTCCCCCAAGTTCACAGCTCTGATGACTTGGCAAAATGCAGCTGAAACCCATCAGTCTGTGCCAGTCTCTTAGCTCAAACACAGCCCCTCCTTCTCCACAGTGCTCTCTTATACTTGAGTGCCCAGAAAGCCTAGCACCCAGACGTCAAGCTAGTTACCCATCAGACTCATAGGTCTAACAGGTCTCACCTGCTAGGGAACTCCTACTCATCCCTCACAACTGTTCCCAGGCTCTGCCTCGTCTTGCAGAAAGACTTTCAGTCCACTCTCTACTGAATGGGCCACAGGCTCCCTGTGGACAAAGCTGATCTGTGCTGACTTTACCTCTGTTCTCCCTATATCTAATGTAGGGCCTGGCACATAGTAGGTATACATAAATATTCTGTGAAACCTTGACATGAAACCTTCCTTATTAGTCTAGCTTAGTGTGTTCTTCTACAGAAGATATCGTCAGAACAAAGGACACTCTAGAGAACAATGACACTAACAACTGGGTTTATAAATACCTTTTACAAAGGAGGTGTACTCAAATCTACAGAAAAGCAAGTTTACAGATTAAATGGAACAGTAAGTTGATCATGCCTGGCACAGAGCATGCCATAATTCTCTGGCCCCTCACAGCACCATGCACTTTTCAGCTCTGTCCCCTAACGTTGCAATCCAGTGGGAATCCAATAGAACATTCCTTCACTCTACCCAGGGAAGGAATGCAATAGCTACAATGGGGGAAAGGCAGCAGCAGCATGGACATGTGCGTCTAGAATCAGGCGAGGACATCTGATAAGTCAGGCTACTCCACTGCACACCCTAAGCCCTGC
Source organism: Ateles fusciceps (assembly GCA_036589455.1). Lineage (NCBI taxonomy): Eukaryota > Metazoa > Chordata > Mammalia > Primates > Atelidae > Ateles > Ateles fusciceps. The sequence goes on along the minus strand of JAZHEH010003205.1, from coordinate 22,140,724 downwards.
AGCCAGGGTAGGCCACCAAACATCCTAGGGACCCAGGGATCACTCACAAAATTGGTAGATACATTATCTGCTCTAGCCATTTGCCAGAGATGCTGTGAGCATCAAATTAGGTAAGACAGGAACGCTAAACAACCAGTTAATGGTTGGGTCATGGAGTAAACCAGGATCAAAAACATACCTCCAAAATCCATGGGAGGCTGGCCATGGTGGCTTATGCCTGTGATCCCAGCACTTTGGATCATCTGAGGCAAGAGGATCACCTGAGGCCAGGAGTTGGAGAACAGCCTGGGCAACACAGCAAGATCCCATCTCTACAAAATAGGTTTGTTTTTGTTTTTTTTTTTTTTAAATCAGCTGGGCATGGTGGCTCATGCCTGTAATCCCAGAACTTTGGGAAGCTGAGGTGGAAGACACACTTGAGCCCAGGAATTCAAGACCAGCCTAGGAAACATTGTGAGACCCCAACTCTACAAAAAATAAGCAAATGAGCCAAGCATGATGGCACACACCTATGGTCCCAGCTACTCAGGAAGCTGAGGTGGGAGGACTAACTGAGCCCAGGAAGTTGAGGTGGCGGTGAGCTGTGATCATGCCACTGCACTCCAGTCTGAGCAACAGAGCAAAACCCTATCTCAAAAAAAATAAATAAATAAACCACTACAAGAAAAGGGAAATAAGCCAGTTGATGTCTGCCTGCCCTGTGTAACCGCCTTTGGCCTCCTCAAAACCACACCTGGCCCATACTAACATCTGGCTGCATCCTAGCCATGAGAAGGCTTTCAGGGGTTCTGTAAAGAGACCATGAGGGGCTATTCATACTCTTGCCATCTAACAGTGGTCAACTGATGCAGGCTACCACAGGCATACATGACCTGAGACCTTTCTAAAACTGATGTTTCCTCGTCGGGCACTGTGGCTCATGCCTGTAATCCTAGCGCTTTGGGAGACTAAGGCAGGCAAATCACCTGAGGTCAGGAGTTCAAGACCAGCCTGGCCAACATGGTGAAACACCATCTCTACTAAAAATACAAAAATTTGCCAGGTGTGGTGGCATATGCCTGTAATTCCAGCTACTTGGGAGGCTGAGGCAAGAGAATCACTTGAACCCAGAAAGCGGAGGTTGCGTGAGCTGAGACTGTGCCACTGCTCTCCAGCCTGGGTAATATGGGAGACTCCATCTCAAATAAATAAATAAAATAAAATAAAACTGATGTTTCCGGATCAGCTCAACGGCTATGTTTACCACATGTAAAATGCTGGGAATAGATGCCCACCTTTCTTTTTTTTTTATTTATTTTTATGTTTTATTTTTTAAGAGACGGGGTCTCGCTATGTTGCCCAGGCTGGAGTGCAGTGGCTATTCACAGGCACGATCCCACTACTGATCAGCACAGGAGTTTTGACCTGCTCCGTTTCCGACCTGGGCAGGTTCACCCCCTCCTTAGGCAACCTGGTGGTCCCCCACTCCCGGGAGGTCACCATATTGATGCCAAACTTAGTGTGGACACCCGATCGGCATAGCGCACTACAGCCCAGAAGTCCTGGGCTCAAGTGATCCTCCCACCTCAGCCTCACGAGTAGCTGGGACTACAGGCACCCGTCACTGCGCCCATCAATGCCCACCTTTCTTTAGAATTTCAGTCAACACCTACAGTTCACCAATCTAACGTGACACAGGGCCTTTTCCAGCAAGATCCACTAAAACTGAAATGTTAAAAGCAAGTTGAAAGAATCCAGTTCTCCAACATAACCAGACCTCATCTCTCAAAAAATACAAAAAGAAAAAAAGAATCCAGGTCTCTAAGTGTAAACACTTGCTTCTGAAGTTGGTCTGTGTGCTCTAACTAGGTAACTAGCTCAGCTGTTATCTATGATAAAGACTAGGAGAAAACCATTTTCCTCCCTACAAGTTTAAAAAGTGAACCTCAGTTTCTCTGGCAATATGAGACTCCAGCGCTACCATTTTAGTCAACATTATTTTTGAGGTGCTTGTTTTAAGAGGTCATTCTCATTCACACTAGTTCATACGCTAAACATATATGTGCTTCTATCAGATGGTGGAAGGAAAAAATAGGAGCTTTGAAGCCCTCCCATAAATTTAACTTTCCTATCTGTAAATGCACTAGATGGGGGATAAAAATGAAAGACAGCCAGGTGTGGTGGCTCATGCCTTTAGTCCCAGCAGTTTGGGAGGCCAAGGTGGGAGGATCACTTGAGCCCAAGAGTTTGAAACCAGCCTGGGCAACATGGCAAGACCTCATCTCTCCAAATAATAAAAAATATTAGGCCGGGTATGGTGGCTCACACCTGTAATCCCAGCACTTTGGAAGGCCGAGGCAGGCGGATCACCTGAGGTCGGGAGTTCGAGACCAGCCTGACCGCCATGGAGAAACGCCATCTCTACTAAAAATACAAAATTAGCCAGGCATGGCGGAACATGCCTGTAATCCCAGCTACTTGGGAGGCTGAGACAGGAGAATCACTCAAACCCGGGAAGCAGAGGTTGCCGTGAGCCAAGATCGTACCATTGCAATCCAGCCTGGGCCAAAGAGCAAAACTTCATCTCAAAAAAAGAATTAGCCAGGTGTAGTGGCAGGCACCTGTATCTCAACTACTCAGGAGCCTGAGGTGGGAGGATAACTTGAGCCCAGAAGGTTGAGGCTACAGTGAGCTGTGATCTTGCCACTGCTCTCAAGCCTAGAAGACAGAGCAAGACCCCATCTCATTAAAAAAATTTAAAAATTAAAAAAGAGAGAGAGAGAAAGATGCAGTAGCTTCCTATGATGATAATTTCAGAGGCATAGAATTCTGGAGTTCAGGCAACTTAGATGCTGGCCTGGCTCCCAACAGTGCAGATCAGGGGGCTGAAGCCCCCAGATCTACCCAATACCACAGAGCCTCTTGGGCAGAGAAGTTACATCACTGAGGAAGTAGGCAAGGCTCTGATTCTGGCAGTCTTGCCCCCAGCCTAGTCCCTTGGCAGGCATTTTGCATGCATCACACAAGGGGACAGTCCCTAGGAGAAAGAAGTTCTGAATGTCCAAGAACACACAGTGTTGGCACAGTCACTAGGCCGGTTGGCAAATTTCCAGCATCAAAACTAAAGTCTGATGAGGAAAGCCTTTCTAAAGTAGCTGCAGTCATGTTATTTCATAACTTAAACACCTGCTTTGTCACAATCACTAGAAAAAAAGGGAGACTGGGAGAAGAAAGAAAAAGAAAAATTAAATATCTCCCCTATGATTTTCTGTGTCTGCTTGGATCACCCTAAAATAGGAAGTCTCCCTAATGCTCTTTTTTTTTGCGGGGGGACGGAGTTGTACTCTGTCGCCCAGGCTGGAGTGCAATGGCGTGATCTTAGCTCACTGCAACCTCTGCCACCCAGGTTCAAGCAATTCTCCTGCCTCAGCCTCCTGAGTAGCTGGGATTATAGGCGCCTACCACCATAACCAGCTAATTTTTGTATTTTAAGTAGAGACGGGGTTTCACTATGTTGGCCAGGCTGATCTCGAACTCCTGACCTCGTGATCTGCCCGCCTCGGCCTCCCAAAGTGCTGGGATTACAGGCATGCCGGCTAATTTTTTTTGTATTTTTAGTAGAGACAGGGTTTCACCATGTTTGCCAGGCTGGTCTCGAACTCCTGACCTCAGATGATCTGCCCGTCTTAGCTTCCCAAAGTGCTGGGACTATAGGCGTGAGCCACCGCACCTGGCTCCTAATGCTGACTTTAATGAGGATCTTCCTAAAGCTGGTCCAACTAGTAGTGTTCAAGTCCTTGGACTGAAAAACAAGTTTATGAGCAGCAAGGTCACCTGATTCTAACCATGTGCATGCTATTTACCCTGACATGACAGGCCAGTGGCCACAACAGCTTTCATGAATGCTGCAAAGACTCTACTATCCCTTTGAAGACTACCAGGGCCTCTACATGACTCAATGCCATAAAAAGAACCTCATGAGTACAACAAGAATGTGAAAGGAAGGAAGTCACAAAAATACCACATGCTCATGAGGGAAACTCCATTCTGGACACAGAATTTTTAAAGTAAACTTATTACTTGTTTGCCTAATCTTCTAGGATCAAATTATATCACCACTAAAAAGAATCCCCTGCTTTACCCCCAACACAACCACTTTCCATCAAGATCTGCTGCTTAGACTAGACCATGCCCACAGTCAGGAAACAGAGGCAGCCCAGACCCATGCAGCTCAGCAGCTCATATCAGCAACAAGTGCCAGCCAAGGGACCTGAACTCTGACCACAGGGATCAGTTCCATGTTAGGGGAAAGAGGGTGGTCATGAAGGGCTTACCCATCTCTTCCTTTGCTGACAATCTTCACTTCAAAGTAATAAATGCCACAGGCAGCAGGTATGGGGTGGGTGGCACGCACTGAGGCCGCATCTTTGTGATTTTTGCCATGACCTAACAGGAAAGGGCAAGGAAGAAATTTCAGCAGAAGGAAATGCAAATGGAAGCCTCATTCTTCTGCAGCTCCTCCATGGCAACTCCACTCCTCTGTGGCCAGAGAAAGCACTTACATAGTCCAAGGAATCATTAGACAACTGAGTAAATACATAAAGCTTCCACCTTTGCCTCATCTCCTCCTGAGAATAGCAGTACTGCCTAAGACACTGTCCATACAAACAAAACAAGGGTATAGGCAATGTGAGAGATACCCAAGTGCTGCTGGCAGCCTCTCTAGAATCCAGGAAGCCCACCTGGGAGACCAGAGGAGGGAGGAGGCCGACCTGGAAGACACCCCCCAAACCCTAGCACGGAACCCCAGACCCAGTCAGGGATGCCCGGCAGGTGGGCAAGCCCATGAGCCTCAGGCTAATGGCAGGGATGTGACCACCCCTTTCTTCTAAGCAGTGGCGAAGGGTCCCGCTGGAGTTGGAAACAGCCTAGGAAAAGCAAGGAAGCCCTGGAGTGGAAGGTCCGGCCCAGGACTGGGTTTGGACACCTGTTCCGGTTCTCTTGACAGCAGGTGTCTCAGGACAGAAAACAGGCAGTTAACCCTCGGCCTGGTCAGCCTCATCACCCTGGACATTCTGAAAGGGCCAAGGCCTAATCCTTCCCTAGGCAGGGAAAGGGAGGTAATGGGAAAGGGGCCTGGCAGCACAGACACCCCCACGGACGCTCTTCAGCCTTTTTCCTCCGCAGCCTGACGGGCCGATACCTTTGTAGTGGACGCGGAGGTTGCCCTGGGAGAGACCAATGTAGTTGTATTTGTCCTTGGGGCTCCAGGAGCGCGGCAGCGGCGTCTCCTGCTGGTTGACCGCGGGGTACAGGCGCTGCAAGCGCCGGCTCAGCTCCTGCTCCCCGGGGGACGGCAGCCTGCCCCCAGCGCCCCCGCCGGAGGAGTCCCCAGCCTGTGGGTTCCCCAGCTCCCGGGTCTGCTGTCGCCGCCGCCATCTTGGAGGGAGCTGCTATTGTGTCATGGGGGCGGGGAGGAGCGCGACCAGATCCGCCCCGCTCAGCCAATGGCCCGTGAGCCTCCCGGGGCCGCAGGGAAACCGAGTCCGAATCCAGCACCTCTCTTTGAACACTGCCATGCCTTGCCACATTTCGAACTCCATATCCCACAATCCAGAGCTCTTGAAAGGCGGAGCAAGTCGGGCCGGTAGAGAGTTCTGGGAGATGTAGTACAACCCTCCTCAACTATAAGCCTGTCCCATTGAGACGTCGGGACACCGAAAACTACAGTTACCGCCGGCAAAGCGGCTCCGGCCTCTAGGCACACTTCCCTCCGCCATGGACTCTGTTCATCCCCCAGCCTCAATTCTGGTACCTGGGGTCAAATCGGTTGTAGTTCTTGACTCTCAGGGCACCCGCTGTCGGGTCCCAGTCCACCTTTGCTACTTTATTCTCCTCCCAGCCCGCGGGCGCTGGGCTTGGGGGCGTGGCGCATTCCTGACTCCGCCCTCGCTGCGGGGCCGCTGGGACCTGGTCGCCATGGCGACGGGCTGTACACTACCACAGGTCCCAGGCCGCAGGTGCTGGTTGCCCGCCTGCGCGTGGTCATGGCCTCCCAGCAGTCGCAGTGCCACAGCTTCTCGTCCGCGTCGAGGTAGGCGCTGGCGGGGATGACGGCAGAGAGCAGGGTTTGAGTACTTTTAGAGAGGGAAATGGCACTTGATCCGGACCTCTGCACCTCCTGCTGGCCTCTGACCGTTGATCTAGGGCTCCAGCCCCACAGAGTCAATGATTGCAGGAACGGTTAGAATCCGGGCTGATTTAGCCCAGTGAAGACGTTACGTGCTAGCAAAAGGGCAGGCGCACTTTATTATTACTAGTAACAAACAGCTCGTATTGAATGTACTATATGCCAAATGCTTTATATACCACATTTTTAAATATTTTATTTTATTTTTGAGACAAGATCTCGCTCTGTCACCCAGGCTGGAGTGCAGTGGCACGGCTCACTGGAGCCTCGACCTCCCGGGTTCAAGCGATCCTCCAACTTAAGCCTCCCGAGTAGCTGGGACTACAGGCATGTGCCACCATGCTTGGCTAATTTTGAAGTGTTTCTTTGTTCGTTTGTTTGTTTTTTGTAGAGATGGGATTTCACCATGTTGCCCAGGCTGGTTTCGAACTCCTAGACTCAAGAGACCCTCCCACTTCAACCTCTCAAACTGGTGTTACAAGAGTGAGCCACCGCACCCGGCCTATGTACCATATTTAAACCTCACGATAACTGTATAAAGTAGTAATATTACCATTGTAAAAGTGAAGAAATACTTTAGAAGCCCGGAGAGATCATCCTTCGGGTAGCTCCTGCCTGTACTCAGGTGTATAGCCTCTGGGTACTGCAAAATATGACCAGCTCCATGAGCCTGGAAAGCCATATATATGCATTAACACAAAAATTTTGGCTAAATACTTTTCAGCTGGGCACGGTGGCTCACGCTTATAATCCCAGCACTTTGAGAGGCCCAGGTGGGCAGATCATGAGGTCAGCAGTTTGAGACAAGCCTGGCCAACATAGTGAAACCCCGTCCCTACTAAAAATACAAAAAAAAAAAAAAAAAGTCGGGTGTGGTGGCAGGCGCCTGTAGTCCCAGCTACTAGGGAAACTGAGGCAGGAGAATTGCTTGAACCCGGGAGGCAGAGGTTGCAGTGAGCTGAGACCCCACCATTGCACTCCAGCCTGGGTGACAGAGTGAGACTTCATCTCTCTCTCTTTTTTTTTTTTCGTAATTCAGTCCCTGTAGAGATTGCCAAAAATTGCCAGTGCCGACTGTATTTTAAGTTGTCATGGCAGGGTATTGGGAAAAGTTTTCAATTAGCAATAATCGCGCCTCAAATAAACCTCATTTGCTACAATACTGCCACTGAGCAAAGCTGAAACTCTGTCTCAAAAAAAAATTTTGGCTAAATACTTTTCTAGTTTTGGGACCTCAGAGAAGGCCCTTCAAGTTCCAGGCTTCAACTTTTATATCTCTCTTTTTCTTTTTTAATATATATAAAAAAATAATGATAAGATGGGGTTTCACCATATTGGTCAGGCTGGTCTTGAACTCCTGACCTCAGGTGATCCGCCCACCTCAGCCTCCCAAAGTGCTGGGATTACAGGTGTGAGCCACTGTGCTGGGCTCAACTTTTATATCTCAAACATGAGAATGATACAGCCCACCCCACAAACATGGTTGGGAATATTTAGGCAGAATATGTGAAGCTCTTACCACAGCTCTTGTATATAATAGGCACCCAGTAAGTCTTGAATGAATGTGGTGTCCCCCCTTCTACCCAGTGCAAAAAAAAACAAACACCCAATCCCCACCTAAACTCTCATCCTTCAGGGTCTGCTGCCTTGACAAGGAAAAGCCTACAAAAGTCCCTAGGAACAGGAAATGCCAATTTGATTATTTTTTCCAGAGTTAAAATGAGTCTACAAGAACCAAGCACCAGGCTTGAGAAAGAGAATTGTCAGCCAGCACAGAAATAATTTAGGAAACTGCCATTCTCTACGAAAGGGATATGAAAGAGAATCCCCATCCATTTTAAGAAAGAAGCACAGGGCTGGTCATGGTGGCTCATGCCTGTTATCCCAACACTTTGGGAGGCCAAGATGGGAGGATCCCTTGAGTTATGGAGTTCAAGAGCCGTCTAGGAAACATAGTAAGACCCTGTCCTTACAAAAAAAAAAAAAAAGTTTGTAATTAGCCGGGTGTGGTGATATATGCCTGTAGTTCCACCTACTCAGGAGGTGGAGGCAGGAGGATTGCTTGAACCCAGAAATTTGAGAAGGTGCAATGAGCTGTGATCACACACTGCCCTGCACCCTGTGCACAAAACAAGACCCTGTCTATTTAAAAAAAAAAAAAAAAAACGGCCAGGCACGGTGGCTCATGCCTATAATTCTAGCACTTTAGATGGATTGCCAGAGCTCAGGATTTCCAAGACCAGCCTGGGCAATATGGCAAAAACCCCATCTCTAATAAAAATATAAAAAATCAACCAGACATGGTGACGTGTGCCTGTAGTCCCAGCTATTCAGGAAGCTGAGGCATGAGAATCGCTTGAACCCAGAAGGTGGAGGTTGCAGTGAGCCAAGATCTTGCCACCGGTTTGCAGCTGCCTGGGAGACAGAGAGAGACTCTGTCTCAAAAAATAAAAAAGAAAAAGAAAAAAAAGGCTGGGCGCAGTGGCTCATGCATGTAATCCCAGCACTTTGGGAGGCTGAGGTGGGTGAATCATTTGAGGTCAGGAGTTCGAGACCGGCCTGACCAACATGGTGAAACCCTGTCTCTACTAAAAATACAAAAACTAGCCAGGTGGTAGTGGCATACGCCTCTAATCCCAGCTACTGAGGAGGCTGAGGCAGAATTGCGTGAACCTGGGAGGTTACGGTGAGCCAAGATTGGGCCACTGTACTCCAGTCTGGGCAAGAGAATGAGACCCTGTCTCTAAAAAATAAATAAATAAAATAAAATACAAAACATCATTAATCTACCATATTCCTTATTCACCAGTATTTAGTGATATATATTGGGCCAGACTCACTGTTTCTCTTAGAGACACTCTGGGTGTCCTCCTTTCCCCTTAAAGACGGGCAGGATGATAGATAGGCTAGACCTTAGGCAGAACATGTCATCAAGACCCTCTGCAAGGGACCTTCGAATTGTGCATTTTCCTGGGTAGGTTTCTCCTCCCTATTGGCTTTTCTCCTTTCACCCTCATACCCCTGGCACTTGGTGGATGGAACTCAGCAGCTTAGGTTCACTGAATACCAAGATACACCCCTGAAAAACCTACTGCCTACCATCACTTAAATAACTGAGTTGGTCCATCTTTGAGATAGAAATGTAAATGTTTCCCATTCGTCACTGAGGGTTAGTGTAAAATATTTAACATAATATTAAAGAAGCATCCTAATCTTTTTGGATAAGTGTACGGGCCCTGCCAGGTGTTTGGTTTGCTTTGTTTTCTTTTAAGTCTGTTTGATACTGTTATCTCCTTTGATATTCAAAACTAACAACGTGTTACCTACTGAACTTTTCCATTCAACAACTTCTCAGAATTTGTAGAATTCCCCAATTTACTTGCTTACCTTTCTTTTCCTAGTGGTTCCAGCATGAGCAAGAACAGAGTTTAGAGAATTGATTAGTATTTTTTTTTTTTTTTTAGACAGAGTCTCTCTGTGTCACCCAGGCTGGAGTGCAATGGTGCGATCTCAGCTCACTGCAATCTCCGACTCTTGAATTCAAGCAATTCTCCTGCCTCAACCTCCCAAGTAGCTGGGATTACAGGTACCTACCATCATGCCCAGCTAATTTTTGTATTTTTTTGGTAGAGACAGGGTTTCACTATATTGGCCAGGCTGGTCTTGAACTCCTGACCTTGTGATCCACCCACTTCAGCCTCCCAAAGTGCTGGGATTACAGACTTGAGCCACTGCACCTGGCCGAGCATTGATTAGTCTTGATAGGAGGATATTGATTTAGCCCAGTGAGCACATGGGGTTGATCTGTTGTATCTTGTTGGTCTCCAAGACTGTCTCACACCCACACTCATCTGGGCAGATGCTCTTCCTTCTCCACACTGACTGCTTCCTCCATGTCTTTTGCTCATACTTGTCCAATGTTGAGAGGCAACAGAGGACTAGGGTCTAGAATATTACTGCTCCATGGACTCCAGCTGAGGAGCACTACAGGGCAGGGTTTCCCAGTTGGGTTCACATTAGGGCTCTCAACTTCCTGGAGTTTGGGTAGTCCTAATCCTACTTTTATGGGCAAAGACACTGAGATTCAGAGATGTAAAGTGGCATGCCCAAAGTCACCAGCAAGCAAGAGGAGTGAACACAAGATCTATCTGGCAACATAAATCACACAATCCTACCCCACGGATTGTTGGAATTACTTCTTCCTTTTATTCCACCTGAGCCCACCTGCCCACAGTAGCCCTCCTTCTTGGTCCCCCAGATGCCTTCCTGGCTTGAGCAGGAAGGATGACTGTCCCAAGACGCTTTTCCCATTCTACTGTCATAATGAATATCTATGCAGCTCATTGCAGTTTACGTGGTATTTTGCATACATACCTCATTAATTTATTTATTAAAATTTTATTTATTTTAAATTTATTTTTAAAAATAGGCTGGGCACAGTGGCTCATGCCTGTAATCCCAGAGCTTTGGGAGGCCGAGGCAGGTGGATTACGAGGTCAGGAGATTGAGACCATCCTGGCCAACGTGGTGAAACCCCATCTCTACTAAGACTACAAAAGCAGCCCGGCGTGGTGGCGTGTGCCTGTAGTCTCAGCTACTCAGGAGGCTGAGGCATGAGAACTGCTTGAACCCAGGAGGCAGAGGCTGCAGTGAGCTGACATCGAGCCACTGTACTCCAGCCTGGGCAACAGAGCAAGACTCAGTCTCAAAAAAATAATAATAAATAGGGCCGGGTGCAGTGGCTCACACCTGTAATCCCAGCACTTTGGGAGGCCGAGGTGGGCGGATCACAAGGTCAAGAAATCGAGACCATCCTGGCCAACACGGTGAAACGCCGTCTCTACTAAAAAAAAATACAAAAATTAGCCGGGCGTGGTGGCACGCGCCTGTGGTCCCAGCTACTCAGGAGGCTGAGGCAGAAGAATCACTTGAACCCAGGAGGCGGAGGTTGCAGTGAGCCGAGATTGGGCCACTGCACTCCAGCCTGGCGACAGAGCAAGACTCTCTCTCAAAAAAAATTAAAAAAAAAAAAATAATAATAAATAGGCTGGGTGCAGAGGCTCATGTCTGTAATCCCAGCACTTTGGGAAGCCGAGGCAGGCGGATCACCTGAGGTAAGGAGTTTGAAACAACAAATGAATGAATGAATGAATGAATGAGGCAAAGTCTCACTATGTTGCTCAGGCTCATCTCAAACTCCTGGGCTCAAGTGATCTGCCTGCCTTGGCTTCCCAAAGTGCTGGGATTACAGGCATGAGCTACCTCGCCCAGCTGCAAATCTAATTTTTTTTTTCAGACAGAGTTTCACTCTATTACCCAGGCTGGAGTGCAGTGGTGCGATCTCAACTCACTACAGCCTCCACCTCCCAGATTCAAGTATTCTCATGCTTCAGCCTCCCAAGTAGCTGGAATTACAGGCACCCATCACCACACCCACCTAATTCTTATTTAAACTTCAGGTCAGGCGCAGTGGCTCATGCCTGTAATCCCAGCACTTTGGGAGGCAGAGATGGGAGGATCATTTGAGGTCAGGAGTTCAAGACCAGCCTGGCCAACATGGTGAAACCCTATCTCTACTAAAAATACAAAAATTAGGCCAGATATGGTGGCTCATGCCTGTAATCCCAGCACTTTGGGAGGCCAAGGTGGGCAGATCAACTCCTGGTCTTGATCAGGAGTTCAAGACCAGCCTGGCCAATATGGTGAAATCCCATCTCTACTACAGATACAAAAATTAGCTGGGCGTGGTGGTAGGTGCCTATAGTCCTAGCTACTTGGGAGGCTGAGGCAGGAGAATCACTTGAACCCGGGAGGCGGTGGTTGCAGTGAGCTGAGATCATGCCACTGCACTCCAGCCTGGGCGATAAAGCAAGACTCCGTCTCTAAATAAATAAATAAATAAAGGCCAGGTGCAGTGGCTCACGCCTGTAATCCCAGCACTTTGGGAGGCCGAGACAGGTGGATCACCTGAGGTCAGGAGTTCGAGACCAGCCTGGCCAACATGGTGAAACCCCGTCTCTAAAATAAATAAATTAATTAAATTAAATTAAATAAATAAATAAAACTTCACAACTCTGTAAGATAGACAAAGCAAGAGTTGTCTCCACTTCTTTGTGACAAAACCAGGCTGAGAGATTGCTCAAGGGTAGTCTTACTAGAACCCCAGATGTCAGCCCCTAGACCCTATCAGCTAGTAAGTGCAGGATCCGAACTCACACCCCAGATCCAGGACCCCAGACCTTGTGCTTCTTGTCCTATAGCACCTGCCCTTTCCATCACAGTCCAAAGGTGTGCCAGAGTTGTGTACATGAAACCATCATCACAGCCACAGCTGAACCCTGAATGGAAGTATAGGCCCATGGCGTTCTCTGGGCTCGTGGGGAGGATGTCTTGCTGCTGCAGTAGTTGGTGAGAATGTGATGATGAGAAGAATGTTTCTGGGAATGTAGGCAAATGGTTGGACCCAAGGCCAGGGACTTGCTTGGCAGTTTCTCTGGGAATCCAGAGGCAACACTGGGAAGACCCAGATCCTACCTCAGGGAGACCGCTATGCTTTGTGTTTCTAGGAAGGATGGGGGTTCTCTCCCCCACTCTGGACTCTGTCACCCATCACCAGCTTCCCCTTCTCCATGCAGATTACAGCCACAGCCTTCAGGAGTGACCATGGATGACTCCTTTCTCACAGAAGACAAAAGCATCCAGAAACACAAGCTTCCTCAGAAACGAAGGACACTGGTTAGTGACAGTGTTGTTTTGGAACTCCAAATGTCAGCCCCCAGGCCCTATCTGCCTCCCTTCCAACAACCCAAGAATACCACCCACCTGAAACCTTCCTATCAGAGCGGCTTCTTCCCAGTCAGGGAGTGTGACTCACAGAGGCCAGGTCCAGCAGGCTTTGGGGAGGAGGGTGTACCCTGGCTGCCTGCTCCTCATCTGAAAAGCCTTCCCAGACCTCCCCAGGCAGAGAGAGACTCGCCTCTGCCCACAGACATCCCTCCCCTGCAGCTCAGGATTCTGCAGTGGACCTCATCTCTCATCCCTTCCGCCAACATGCCAGGCACTGTGCTAGCTGCTGGGACGGTCACGCCAGATCTGCCAAGGTCCTTCAAGGCTGTGACTGCATCTTTCTGTCTTCATGGCCCTAGTATCTAACAGGGTACCTGAATGGCTGCCAACTGTTGACAGCTCCATAAATGCTGAGTAGGTGTGTGAAGGCAGGAGGAAAGAGATGCGTCTCCACCATGTTCACTGAGGATCCCTCCTCCAGTCCTCTTTTTAAAGTTTTTATATAAAAATGAATGCTGTACCAAAGCTATCAGAAGATAAATGAAATTTAAATTAAAAAGAAAAAAGAAAAAGCCGGGCATAGTGACTCATGCCTGTAATCCCAGCACTTTGGAAGGCCAAGGCAGGCAGATCACCTGACGTCAGGAGTTTGACCAGCCTGGCCAACATAGCGAAACCCCATCTCTACTAAAAATACAAAAATTAGCCAGGCATGGTGGTGCATGTGTAATCCCAGCTACTCAGGAGGCTGAGGCACGACAATTCCTTTAACCTGGGAGGCAGAGGTTGCAGTGAGCCAAGATCACACCACTGCACTCCAGCCAGGGAGACAGAGCAAGACCCCATTTAAAAAAAAAAAAAAAAGGAAAAAAATGAATGCCATCTTTTTTTTTTTTGAGACAGGCTTTTGCCTGTCAGGGTGTAGTGGTGCAATCATGGCTCACTGCAGTCTCAAATGCCTGGGCTCAAGTGATCCTCCCACTTCACCCTCCCAAGTAGCTGGGACTATAGGCACATGCCACCATATCCGGCTAATTTTTTTTTTTTTTGAGACAGGGTTTTGCTTTGTTGCTCCATGGCCCAAACACAGCTCACTGCAAACTCGACCTCTCACGCTCAAGCAATCCTCCCACTCAGCCTCCTGAGTAGCTGGGACTACAGGAGTGTGCCACCACACCTGGCTAACTATGTTGCCCAGGCTGGTCTTGAACTCCTGGGCTGAAACTATCCTCCTTCCTTGCTCTCCCATAGCACTGGGATTACAGGTGTCAGCCACTGCACCCAGCCCAATGCTGTCTTATTGAGTACTTTTGGGCTCTTGTTGATATAATCATAGGATTATCATTAATCAGCAAATAACCATTGTCCAAATCTCATAAGGGAAAAAACACATTTGAGTAAATTTACAACTCTGGCTCACAGTGGAACAGCCTGGGCTGTATGGTGGTTTTCCTTGTGTGACCATGACCCTCCTGGGGAATTTGGAAACATATGAGCCACACACTTTGTGGGGCTGGGGGACTCCCAACACTCCTGCAGGAGTGACTCCAGGGAGGAGAAAGTGGGGGCAGTATGAATTCTTCGCTGAGACGAACAGCAGAAAGACCTGATGACTAGGGGCGAGCTCTGACGCTCCTTGGCAGCCGCCGCATCTGCCACCTCCTCTGTGGGCCAGGCTTTTTAATTCCCACTTTCTTTTGCGCGACATCAACCACCAGGGGGCAGGGTCGTCCCGTCCCACCCACCCCCGCCATCTCTCGGGGCCGCCTTCCCGTTTTCCACCTACAGGGGGAAGCAGAGAGCTTGGGACGCCTGGGAGCACTGCATCCAGCCTCTGAGGCAAACATCCATCAGCTGTTAATAACCTCGTCAAGACGCGGCCCTGGCAGCTGGTTCTCCCAGCTTCCACTCGCCTCTGGAAGCAAAGGAGGGTGGCCATGTTTTCTCCTGGTAGAAACAGCAGACAGAACACGAGGTCTGGTATTTTAAGACTCTGAAAAAACGGCTGGGCGCAGTGGCTCAGGCCTGTAATCTCAGCACTTTGGGAGGCCGAAGTGGGTGGATCACCTGGGGTCAGCGGTTCGAGACCAGCCTGGGCAACATGGTGAAAACCTGTCTCTACTAAAAATTAGCTGAGCGTGATGGCGCATGCCTATAGTACCAGCTATTTGGGAGGCTGAGGCAGGGGAATCACTTGAACCTGGGAGGTAGAGGTTGCAGTGAGCCGAGATTATACCATCGCACTCCAACCTGGGCAACCAGAGGGAAACTCCATCTCAAAAAAAAAAAAAAAAAAAAAAAATTGGGCCGGGCATGCTGGCTCACGCCTGTAATCCAGCACTTTGGGAGGCTAAGGTAGGTGGATCACCTGAGATCAGGAGTTCGAGACCAGCCTGGCCAACATGGTGAAACCCCCATCTCTACTAAAATACAAAAATTAGCTGGGTGTGTTGCCAGGGGCCTGTAATCCCAGCTACTGGGGAGGCTAAGGAAGGGGAATTGTTTGAGCCTGGAAGGTGGAGGTTGCAGTGAGCCGAGATCCCACCACTGCACTATAGCTTGGACAACATATCAAGACTCCATCTCAAAAAAATAAGAAAGAAAGAAGAAATAGTTCTCTCAATACATAAAGAACAGCATAACTCCAGACATGATGGAGATGTATAAGAATGCTCATGCTGCTATACGAGAGAATCCAGTCTATGAAAAGAAGCCCAAGAAAGAAGTTAAAAAGAAGAGGTGGAACTGCCCCAAAATGTCCCTTCTCAGAAGAAGGATCAGGCAAGCTTCCTCAGAGCTCAGGAACAGGCTGCTGAGAGCTAAACCAAACAACTTTCTATACGGATTTTTCAGATAAAGACAATAAACTTGGCCGGGCATGGTGGCTCAGGCTTGTAATCCAAGCACTTTGGAGGCCAAGGCGGGCGGATCACCTAAGGTTGGGAGTTCAAAACCAGCCTGACCAACATGGTGAAACACTGTCTTTATAAAAAAAAAAAAAAAAAAAAGACAATAAACTTATGGACAGCAACTAAAAAAACAAAACAAACAAAAAACAAATACTTTTTTAAAAAAGTCTGAAAAAAAAGGCCAGGCTCATGCCTGTTCCTAACACTTTGGGAGGCCAAAGAGGGAAGACTGCTTGAGACCAGGAATTTGAGACCAGTCTGGCAACATAGGGAGATTTCGTCTCTACAAAAAATATTTTTTTTTATACTTTGAGAGTCTTGCTCTGTTATCTAGGCTGGAGTGCAGTGGCACGATCTGGGCTCACTGCAACCTCCGCCTCTTGGGTTCAAGCAATTCTTCTGCCTCACCCTCCCAAGCAGCTGGGACTACAGGCATGTGCCACCACATCCAGCTAATTTATTGTATTTTTAGTAGAGACGGGGTTTCACCGTGTTAGCCAGGATGGTCTCAGCTCCTGACCTCGTGATCCACCCGTCTCGGCCTCCCAAAGTGAGCTACTGCTCCCGGCCCCGAAAAAGATTTTTTTAATTAGCCGGGAGTGGTGGCGTGCCCCTGTAGTCCCAGCTACTTGGGAGACTGAGGTGGGAGGATCTCTTGAACTCGGGAGTTTAGAGTTACTGTGAGCTGTTATCAGGTCACTGCATTCCAGTCTGGGTGACAGAGTAAGAACCTGTCTCTAAAAAAATAAAAAACTCCCAGGTGTCTTCCAGGGTTGTTTTTGTGCTTTCATAAAAATTAGGCTGGATGCCGTGACTCAAGCCTGTAATCCTAGCACTTTGAGAGGACAAGGCAGGAGGAGCTCTTTTTTTATATATATAATTTTTTTTTTAAAGACAGGGTTTCACCCTGTTGGTCAGGCTGGTCTTGAACTCCCAACCTCAGGTGATCCACCCACTTTGGCCTCCAGAGTGCTTGGATTACACGCATGAGCCAACGTGCCCGGCCAGGAGGAGCTCTTGATCCCAGGAGTTGGAAACCAGCCTGGGCAACATAGTGAGACCCCCATCTCTCTCTCTCTCTCTTTTTTTTTTTTTTGATACAGAGTTGCTCTGTTGCCCCAGCTGGAGTGCAGTGGTGTGATCTCTACTCACTGCAGCTTCTACCTCCAGGGTTCAAGCAATTTTTCTGCCTCAGCCTCCTGAGTAGCTGGGATTACAGGCGTGCGCCACCAGGCCCAGCTAATTTTTGTATTTTTAGTAGAGATAGGGTTTCAACACGTTGGCCAGGCTGGTTTCATATTCCTGGCCTCAGGTTTATCCGCCTGCCTCGGCCTCCCAAAATGCTAGGATTACAGGCGTGAGCCAGGCACAATGGCTCACACCTGTAATCTCTACTTACTATACAAAAGAACCAGGTGTGTTGGCGTGCACTGATAATCCCAGCTACTTGAGAGTCTGAGGCAGGAGAATTGCTTGAACTTGGGAGGAGTAGGCTGTGGTGAGCAGAGATCACGCCACTGCATTCCAGCAGGAGCAACAGAGTGAGACTCGGTCTCAAATAAATACATACATACAGCTGGGCACGGTGGCTCACGCCTGTAATCCCAACACTTTGGGAGGCCAAGGTGGGCAGATCACGAGGTCTGGAGTTTGAGACAAGCCTGACCAACATAGTGAAATCCTGTCTCTGCTAAAAATACAAAAATTAGCCAGGCGTGATGGCGGACACCTGTAATCCCAGCTACTCAGAAGGCTGAGGCAGAAGAATCACTTGAACCTGGGAAGCAGGGGTTGCAGTGAGCAGAGATCGCGCTACTGCATTCCAGCCTGGGCAACACAGTGAGACTCCGTCTTGAAAAAATACATACATACATACATACATGCATGCATAATTTACATCCATTTTGATAGTCTTTTTCTTTTTTCTTTTTGAGACGGAGTTGGCTCTTGTCCCCTGCCCAGCTAGAGTGCAGTGGTGCGATCTCGGCTCACTGCAACCTCTGCCTCCCAGGTTCAAGTGATTCTCCTGCCTCAGCCTCCCAAGTAGCTGGGATTATAGGCATGCACCACCATGCCTGGTAACTTTTGTATTTTTAGTAGAAACAGGGTTTTACAATGTTGGCCAAGTTGGTAATTTGTATTTTTAGTAGAGATGGGCTTTCACCGTGTTGCCCAGGCTGGTCTCGAACTCCTGACTTCAAGTGATCCACCCACCTTGGCCTCCCAAAGTGCTGGGATTACAGGCGCAAACCACCGCACCCAGCCCTTGATAGTCTTTCAATAAAACTTTTTTTCCTCCCCTGGCTTGATTTTTATCAGTTTGACTCCTCTCATTTTTCCTGTTTGCCTATTTGATTTCCTGGTTATTATTACTATTTTGTTGATAGTTGTCTTGCTTTTCTTTCTTTCTTTTTTTTTTTTTTTTGAGATGGAGTCTGTCGCCCAGGCTGGAGTGCAGTGGCGCCATCTCGGCTCGCTGCAATCTCCACCTCCCGGGTTCAAGCGATTCTCCTGCCTCAGCTGAGTATCTGGGACTACAGGCACACCACCATGCCCAGCTAATTTTTGTAATTTTTTAAAGTAGAGACGGGGTTTCACCATATTGGTTAAGCTGGTCTCGAACTCCTCACCTCAGCTAATCCACCTACCTCGGCCTCCCAAAATCTGGGATTTAGGTGTGAACCACTGTGCCCAGGCCAGTTCTCTTGCTTTTCAAGCCACCAGAGGTGCCGTTCCTTAAGGCTTTCTTTCCTAATAACAAAAGTATTTTAAGAGCATGAAGCAAAAAATAAAAAATAAAAAAAAAAAAAGAGCATGAAGCACACAAAAGCAATTAGAATAAGTGCCTTGGCCAGAAGTGGTAGCTCACGCCTGTAATCCCAGCACTTTGGGAGGCCGAGGTGGGCAGATCACAAGGTCAAGAGATCAAGACCATCCTGGCCAACATGGTGAAACCCCCTCTACTAAAAATACAAAAATTGGTCAGGCATGGTGGCTCACGCCTGTAATCCAAGCACTTTGGAGGCCAAGGCGGGCGGATCACCTGAGGTCGGGAGTTCAAGACCAGCCTGACCATCATGGTGAAACCCCGTCTTATTATTAAAAAAAATAAAAATAAAAAATAAAAAAATAAAAATAAAAATAAAAATACAAAAATTAGCTGGGCATGGTGGTGCATGCCTGTAGTCCCAGCTACTTGGGAGGCTGAGGCAGGAGAATCACTTGAACCCAGGAGGTGGAGGTTGCAGTGAGCTGAGATCGCACCACTGCACTCCAGCCCGGGCGACAAAGCAAGAATCCATCTCAAAAAAAAAAGAGAAAAAAATAAACAAACCCCATTTCTACTAAAAATACAAAAAATTAGCCAGGCATGGTGGCACACGCCTGTAATCCCAGCTACTTAGGAGGCAGGAGGCAGAAGAATTGCTTGAACCCAGGAGGTAGAGATTGCAGTGAGCCAAGATCATGTCATTGACTCCAGCTTGGTCAATGAGAGCAAAACTCCAACTCAAAAATAAATAAATTAAATTAAATCCCTCAGGTGAGTGCAGTGATGCCCACCTGTCGTCCCAATTACTTGGGAGACTGAGGCTGGAGGATGCTTATGCCTATGAGTTTGAGGCTGTAGTCGGCTATGATCTTGCTTGTGTAAAGCTGCTGCACTCCAGGCTGGGCAACGTAGCAAGACCCATCTCTTAAAAACACACACACACACAATCAATGGCTGTGTTTCTACAGTGTTGGTGCCACCTAGGCAGTCTTTGTACCCCTGCCACACACGTGCGTGCGTGCGCGCGCACACACACACACACTCCTAGAGTGACTTCACCTCCTCCCATGCACTCATTTGAGCTTTATTGAACATCACTGACATTATCACTTCCTCCTCTGAGATGTCCAAGTGGCCCCCACCATGAGGCACCCACCCTCCTACAACCTGCATTGACTTCAGTCACTACCTGCTCTCTTGTAATCATCAGTTCACTTGTTACCACCTGCCCCACTCCATCATATTCTCAACTTCCCTCATGTTCCTAGAACTCAGTAGGACCTAGGATGTACTATGGGACAGAAATGTTTGGTAAGCAAACAAATGACTGAATGGATGAAACTCTAGCAGTGAGCTTGACTGGATTAGAGGGTCATAATTTTTCTCCACGCTATGAGTATTTCCTGAAAAGATTAAAAAACAGCCCATAGATACTACTGTTTTCTACACAAACCAGTGCTCAAGGTTCAAAAATAGAGCCCATTCCTAGGGAACCCTTACCTACTTCCCCCTCCCCAAGGGGTACAGCCCAGTCTCTTCCCAGGGTCCATAGCTTACCCTGCTCTCTCTCTTTCTTTCTTCCTTTTTTTAAGAGGCCGGTGGGGGGGGGGGGGGGTCTCACTATGTTGCCAGGGCTGGTCTCAAGCTCCTGGGCTCAAGAGATCTTCCCACCTCCACCTCCCAAAGTGCTGGGATTACAGGCATGAGCCACCACATCCGTGGCCTGCCCTGCTGTAGCTATAGTTCTGTTTGTCTGTCAGTCCGGCCTGGAAGCTGGGCCTACCCTCCTCTATCTCTGTCTCATTAGCTGGACTGTGCTATGGGAGCTGGTGTATGTGGGCCTTGGGGACAGCTGCCCACCCATGGACAACTCACCAGTTTCCAGGGAGAGACAGGGTGGGGTTACTATGGCAATATTGCTCCCCTTCCAAATATTCCTGGTATTCCATAAGGCTGCTTCCCCACCGGTACTTATATTGGTCTTGGTAGCACAAGTATTAGTACCCCGACATACCTTCGGAAGAGAATAGCTGATCTTTTTTTTTTTTTGGAGACGGAGTTTTGCTCTTGTCACCCAGGCTGGAATGCAGTGGCAGGATCTTGGCTCACTGCAACCTCTGCCTCCCAAGTAACTGGGATTACAGGCATGTGCGACCACACCTGGCTAATTTTTGTATTTTTAGTAGAGACGGGATTTCACCATGTTGGCCAGGCTGGTCTCAAACTCCTGACCTCAGGTGATCTGCCCGCCTTGAACTCCCAAAGTGCTGGGATTACAGGTGTGAACCACCTCGCCTGGCCAGAATGGCTGATTTTTACTGAATTCCTAGCAGGTGCCAGGGTCCATGTAAAGCACATGTTATGCTTTCTCATTTCATCCTCACATCAATACACTATGATGAAAACTACCATCATCCCTATTTTACAGACGTGAAGACTAAGGCTCAGAGAAGTTGTAACATAGCTAATGAGGGACATTTGAGAACCCAAGCCCCCTCTAACTCAAGAACCCACAGTCCTAATTATGATCTATTTTGAGACATATTTGTAGAAAATGTCAGGACTGGGGGAGGAGAGATGGAGAGGAATATTAGGAAGGGGGAGCAATTTTGCCATGGTAACCTCATCTGTCCCTCCCTGCAGACTGGTCAGTTCTCCTTGGGCGGGCACCTGTCCCCATGGCCCACATTCACCAGTGGCCAGACCATTTTGCAAAATCGACAACCTTGTTCAGATGACTACCGGATGCGAGCAGGGTAAGCCAAGGTCAGTCCCATGGTGGGTGGGCTGGCATGGGCCAGGCATTGAGCCAGGAGACAGGCCAGGGGCGTGTGTTGCCCCAGAGCAAGGGTGCAATGGCCCCCATGGGGGTGCTGGCCACATATCAGCCATCGTCCCCCTGCAGGAGCTGCCAGCAACACCCCTTTCGCACCGCCAAGCCCCGGTTCCTGCAGAAGCTGGAAAACTACCTACGCAAGGAGCTCCTCCTGCTGGACGTGGGCACAGATTCCACCGAGGAACTGAGGCTGCAGGTCAGAGCCACAGAAGAAATGTGGGGGAGGTCAGAGGAAGGGTGAAAAGAAGCCTAACCTACCAACTGGGCGCAGTGGCTCATGCCTGTAATCTCAGTACTTTGGGAGACCGAGGCAGGCGGATCACCTGAGGTTCAGGAGTTCGAGACCAGCCTGGCCAACATGGTGAAACCCTGTCTCTACTAACAGTACAAAAATTAGCTGGGCATGGTGGCAGGCACCTGTAATCCCGGCTACTCAGGAGGCTAAAGCAGGAGAATCGCTTGAACCCGGGAGGCGGAGAGTTGCAGTGAGCCAAGATTGAGCCACTGCACTCCAGCCTGGGCGACAAGAGCGAGACTTCGTCTCAAAAACAAAAACAAAAAAAGAAGTCTCACCTACCAGGACTGAGTACCTCAGATCTTCAAGGGAGACTCACTTCTCCCAGCTCCTGGGTCTCCTTCCCTGAAGAGAAGCAGGAAACATCCTATGAAAATGCCAGCGAGGGGTACAGTGTCTTACACCTGTAATCCCAGCACTTTGGGAGACCAAGGCAGGAGGATCGTTTGAGGTCAGGAGTTCAAGACCAGCCTGGCCAACATGGTAAAACCCCACCTCTACTAAAAATATAAAACTGGCCAGGCGCAGTGGCTCACACCTGTAATCCCAGCACTTTGGGAGGCTGAGGCAGGCAGATCACCTGAGGTCGGGAGTTCAAGACCAGCCTGACCAACAATGGAGAAACCCCATCTCTACTAAAAATACAAAAAATTAGCCAGGCGTTGTAGCACATGCCTGTAATCCCAGCTACTCAGGAGGCTGAGGCAGGAGAACTGCTTGAACCTGAGAGGCAGAGGTTCCAGTGAGCCAAGATTATGCCATTGCACTCTAGCATGGGCAACAAGAGGGGAAACTCCATCTCAAAGAAAAAAAAAAACCACCTGGAGTGGTGGCACACACCTGTAATCCCAGCTACTCAGGAGGCTGAGGCAGAATAACTTGAACCCAGGAGGGAGAAGTTGCAGTGAGGCAAGATCATGCCACTGCACTCCAGCCTGGGCAACAGAGCGAGACTGCCAAAAAAAAAAAAAAAGAAAACGCCAGTGAGCAGGCAAGGCTGCAATGTGGATCCAGAAGTCTCCTGAGGCTGGAGTTTCCTCACTGAGTCAGGTGGTCTGGATGCTGTGCCCAGTCCTTACAGCTGTGTGAGCCCCAGTGCCCAGGTTAGTCACTGGACGTCAGTGAACGGAGCCCCTGAATGCTGGCAGTTGGGCAAGCAGGGGTCACACCGTGTTCACCAGCCCAGTGGCAACAACCCCAAGCTTAAGGAACCAGCTCAGATGCATAAGAAGAGAGAGACAGACAGAGAGAAAGAGAGAGATCAGATCCAACCCAGATTTCAGTGTGTATTAGGGAGGGAATCACCAAATCTGCTCAAACAAGCATGATGACAGAGAATCCCTACCTTTTGACTTAGTCATTGACTGAAACATTTACTGAGAACTGGCTGTGTGCAAGTGCAAGGTCCTGGGCTGGAGCCTTACATCAATCTTCTGAGCAGATAAGGAAGAAAGCATACCACTGTGGTGTGGTGGGGGTGGGCTTCAAACTCAAGGCTGACTCTGGAGACTGTGTTCATTCCAGTGAGCAATGCTGCCTCCAGAAACCTCCCATGCATCCAAATGAGATGGGACCACACCCCTACTTGGATGTCAGTATGCAAGGGTACAACCTTCAATCTCCTGCCTCTACAAATCTCCTGCATCTACCAGGCTCTAAGATGGGAAGCAGTTACAAGTGAGAGGCCAATGATGCAGTGTCTAGAAGGCAAGAGGCTGGCTGCCTGGAGAGCCAGAGAGGGGCTCAGACACAGAGTGAAGGTCTGTCCATGGTCATGGGAGTCCACTAGGCCTCAGAGACAGCATCCGCTCAGAGACAGCATGGTCATGGGAGTCCACTAGGCCTCCAGAGAGCTGCCCCCAGGCTCCGTGGCACTGTGAGGTACGCAGGTGCTCAGGTGGTGTCTAGGACATTTACTTGAATATAAGTGACCTGGCAGCCTCATGCCAGAACACTTCTAAGCCCAGTAAAGAAAAACACAGGTCCCTGCTAAGGGTGGCAGCTATAGGCCAGGAGATGATGGGTTCCTTTTTCTTGCCAGCCTTACAGAGAGATCTTTGAGTTCTTCATAGAGGACTTCAAAACGTACAAGCCATTACTATCCTCCATCAAGAATGCCTATGAGAGGATGCTGGGTAAGAATGCACCACCCGCCAGACCCAGTGGATCACGCCTGTAATCCTAGCACTTTGGGAGGCCAAGGCAGGAGGATCACTTGAGGTCAGGACTTTGAGACCAGCCTGGCCAACGTGGCGAAATCCTGTCTCTATACTAAAAACACACAAAAAATTAGCCATGCGTGGTGGCACACACCTGTAATCCCAGCTACTTGGAAGGGTAAGGCAGGAGAATTGCTTGAACTGGGAGGTGGAAGTTGCAGTAAGTTGTGATCACGCCACTGCACTCCAGCCTGGGCGAAAGAGCAAGACTCCATCTCAAAAATAAAAAATAAAAAAGAATGAAGCTCCCCCTCCTGGGCCCAGCTGGAAGGGGTAGAGAAGATCCTATTTGACCTTCTGGGGCTCCACAGCAGGGCTGGGGCAGCTACCAACTGGGCTTTGAGGTCACCAAGCCCCCTCAGCCATTCTGCACAGACTGTTCTGTGATAGGGTGGCCCAGGCACCTGACCACCCCTGTCCTTGAAAAGCACAGTGGGGCAGTCCCTGTTGAAAATGGAGTGAAACCCAGGAGAGAGTGAGCACCCCTAGGAGTCAGCAGACTCCTCTGCCAGGCTCAGGAGGTGCAGGGCATGGTGCAGCTGCAGGACTTAAGGCTGTAGGGGAAAGCACATAGGAGAGACCCCGGTCCTCATCTGAACTTTGCCCTTGGTTTAAAATCAAGTGCAGGCCAGGCGTGGTGGCTCATGCCCATAATCCTAGCAATTTGTGAGGCCGAGGTGAGCGGATCACGAGGTCAAGAGATTGAGACCATCTTGGGCAACATGGTAAAACCCTGTCTCTACAAAAAATACAAAAATTAGCTGGGCATGGTGGCGTGCGCCTGTAGTCCCAGCTACTCAAGAGGCTGAGGCAGGAGAATCGCTTGAACCCAGTAGGCGGAGGTTGCAGTGAGCCGAGATCACGCCACTGCACTCCAGCCTGGTGACAGAATGAGACTCCATCTCAAAAAAAAAAAAAAAAAAAAAGAAAATAAAAAAAATGAAGTGCAGGAAGGCCCGAAGCTAGGACAAGGCTTTGAACAAGGCATGCCAAGATTCCTGGAGTTTGCAAGCGACATAGCCACTCACCCATGACCTTAGGGTCTGTGTCTTCTGGCTGTTTATTCTCCATGGACCCAAAGCAGCTCTCCCTTCTATCTCTGCTTAGCCCACCAAAGGGAGAAGATTCAGGCTCTGGAGCCCTTGAAGGCCAAGCTTGTCACTGTGAATGAGGAATGCAACGAGAGGATCCTGGCCATGAGGGCTGAGGAGAGACATGAAATCTCCCTGCTCAAGAAAGAGAAGATGAATTTGCTAAAACTCATTGACAGAAAGAATGAGGAGAAGATCTCATTGCAGAGTCAGGTGAATAGAAGTGGTATGATGACCAAGTCCCTGAATTCCTGCCAACCCCACTATGAGGGTGACCCCCTACCCTGCTCTGCCTTTCTACAGGGAGTGACACCTTCCCCCAGAGCCTTGCTAACTCCACCCTCTGCCCTACTGCTTGGCTCAGAACTTTCCCTGTAGGGGGAAGCATTGGCACCTTGCACAATTCTCAGAAATGGCCAATCTCCTTCTTCCTTCACCTTTCCTGTTCACAGGCCCTGATGGGGCCACCCAGCACCCAGCCTACTCCCTGGGGTGGCCAGCTGCATACAGGGGTCCAGGGGCAGCCCCTGACCACGTTAGCTACCTTCTCCACAGGTGACCAAACTGAGGAAGAACTTGGCTGAGGAGTACCTGCACTACCTCAGTGAGCGAGATGCCCGCAAGATCCTCATCGCAGACCTGAATGAGCTGCGGTACCAGCGGGAGGACATGTCATTAGCCCAGTCCCCAGGTAAGCATGAGTCAGGTTTCTCTCTTCCCTGAGATGCTGGAGGAGTCTGGTCTCACCCCTAAGCCCCATTCATTCAGCATTTCTAAGACCTGCTCATTCCATAACCATTCAGGGGGAGATGTCCCTGTCTCCCCTCAGGGCTGTGGATCTTGCTAACTAAACTGAGAATTATAGGAACATAGTTGGTAGCTGAGACAGCCTAGGCTTCTGGTAGGCTGGACAGGCCTGGTACTCCATTTCCTGGGTTTCTAGACTTTAGCCTGAAACCCTAGGCTGGTAGCGCTATAGGCAAGACCCAGTGAACCCCAAGCAGGGAGGGCAGAGGGCTTCAGGCAACCCCTGAGAGATACTATAACCCAGCCCCGGGCTACCAGCCCTAGAGCTAGGGTGACATGGGCTGTTGGACCTCCTCCCCTGGCAGGCATGTGGGGGGAGGATCCGGTGAAGTTAACCCTGGCTCTGAAGATGACTCGGCAAGACCTGACCCGCACACAGATGGAGCTCAACACCATGAAGGCCAACTTTGGAGACGTAGTGCCCAGGCGGGACTTTGAAATGCAGGAGAAGACCAATAAGGATCTTCAGGAGCAGGTGCTGGCGGGCAGGTGGGGGCCAGGAGGGTAGCACAGGGGCTCACAGGTGGGAGGCCAGGGCCAATGTCCTTGCCCACAGCTGGACAGCCTGAGAGCCAGCTACGAGGAGGTCCGCAAGGAGCACGAGATCCTGATGCAGCTGCACATGAGCACGCTGAAGGAGCGGGACCAGTTCTTCTCCGAGCTGCAGGAGATCCAGCGCACTTCCACGCCGCGGCCTGACTGGAGCAAGTGCGAAGGTAAGGGCAGCCGGCAGGGTCCTGGGTCCTGCTCACGTGTGGGCCTGGACTCTAGCCCCTCTTACCACCTGCAGATGTGGTGGCCGGGGGCTCAGAGCGCTGGAAGATGCTGGCCGAGGGCAAGAACAGCGACCAGCTGGTGGATGTGCTCCTGGAAGAGATTGGCTCGGGGCTGCTGCGGGAGAAAGACTTCTTCCCTGGTCTGGTAGGGGGAGGCCCCAGGAGCAGGGCTTGGGCCAGTCAGAACAGCCATGCCTTGCTGCTGAGATGAGCTTTTGGGCAACCATCTTGGACTCTTCCCTGTTTGGGGGTGGGACCACAGATGGGTCCAGAGATGAGCTGACACCCTCCCTCCTAGGGCTACGGGGAAGCCATTCCTGCTTTTCTTCGGTTTGATGGCCTCGTGGAGAACAAGAAGCCAAGCAAGAAGGATGTGATCAACCTCCTCAAGGATGCCTGGAAGGAACGTCTTGCAGAGGAGCAGGTCAGATCTCACTAGGCACTCTGTCCTAGCATGGTCTTCAGATCCAGGGTCCTCTGCAGGTCCAGAGGTGCCAGGGAGGAGGGCCAACCAACCCTAAGGCAGGCTGACCAAGCATTTCCCTGATCCCGCAGAAAGAGACATTCCCAGATTTCTTCTTCAATTTCCTGGAGCATCGCTTTGGGCCCAGTGATGCCATAGCCTGGGCTTACACTGTTTTTGAAAATATCAAGCTCTTCCATTCCAACGAGGTTATGAGTCAGTTTTATGCAGTCTTGATGGGAAAGGTGAGCTGGGGCCTATTCCCCTTGGGGAGATTGAGAGGGGTCTTTGTCTGCCCCCACCACTCCAGGGAACTTCGAGTGAGTAATGCTTCTCTCCTTACAGTGGAGTGAGAATGTATATATCACCCAGAAGGAGACAGTAGCCCAGCTGCTGAAGGAGATGACAAATGCTGACAGTCAGAATGAGGGGCTACTAACCATGAAGGAGTTCAGGTAAGAGGCTGGTCCAGGCCACCCCCAATTCCTACCCAACTATTCCTGCATCTGCAGGGAAAGGGGCACTGGTGGGAAGGGCTACATCCTCGGAACTCACTCTCTTTTGAGCACTAGGGAGAGGCATGGGCAGGCCTCAGCAGGTCCCTGTTGGCTGTCATGTCTCTCCCATAGCACTATCCTCAAGAGTATCTTCCCCCCTCAAGACAGAAGAGCAAATCCAGGAGCTGATGGAGGCAGGGGGCTGGCATCCCAGCAGCAGCAATGCAGACTTGCTCAACTACCGCTCACTGTTTATGGAGGTGGGTGTGTGGGTCCAGGAGACTGGTCTGGCCCCTGCCCTAGCCTTGGCTGGACCCACGCCAATGTGCCCTCCCTCTGACTTGTGGCCCCTCCCAGGACGAGGAGGGCCAGAGTGAGCCCTTTGTGCAAAAGCTCTGGGAACAATACATGAATGAGAAGGACGAGTATTTACAGCAGCTAAAGCAGGAGCTGTGCATAGAACTGTGAGTGACCCTCATTCATAGATGAGTCCCACAGGCTGGGCACCTCAAGCCCCTGGGTCTCCCTGTGCACTGTACACCATCCACTGCTCAAGCCCAGCAGAGAGGAGGGCACCTGGCCAGGTGTGGTGGCTCACGCCTGTAATGCCAGCACTCTGGGAGGCCAAGGTGGACGGATCACCTGAGGTCAGGAGTTCAAGACCACCCTGGCCAACATGGCAAAACCCCCTCTTTACTAAAAATACAAAAATTAGCTGGGTGTGGTGGCACACACCTATAATGCCAGCTACTCGGGAGGCTGAGGCAGGAGAACTGCTCCAACCCAGGAGGCAGAGCTTGCAGTAAGCCAAGATTGAGCCATTGCACTCCACCCTGGGCAACAGAGTGAGACTCCGTCTCAAAAAAAAAAAAAAAAAAAAGAGAGGAGGGCACCTGGGAGTCTGGGGCACAGAAAGGAAGGGTCAGAACCTCTCACTTTCTTTTCCTGTGGGGCAGCCATGAGGAGGTGACTCTGCCCAAGCTGCGAGGGGCCCTGATGAGCATTGACCCCAGCCTGGACAAGCAGACTGTGAACACTTACATAAGCCAGGCCTTCCAGCTCCCTGAGTCACAACTGCCAGAGGAGGGTGACGAGAAGGAAAAGGGCATTGTGGAAATCCTCCAGACTGCCCTGGAGCGGCTTCAGGTGATTGACATCAGGCGTGTGGGTCCTCGAGAGCCAGAGCCTGCAAGCTAGGACTCTGCAGGCAGCCTTTGTACTCCAGTCCTGCTAAGCCCGGGCGTTAGTATAAAAGTGTTTGTCTGAATCCATTGCATGCTACAGGCTGTGCTGGGGAGTTGTGGGGAGGGGGATGAGTCCCTGCCTTGCTGGCCCCCGGACATGCACCAAAATGCAGAATATTCTGTGTATGACACTTTATTGATGCTAGGGGGTAGGGAGGAGACCTGGAGAAATATGTGGGGCCAAGGGGCCCCAGGTGGGGACAGGAAAAGTGGAGAGGCCTGGCCACTACTGCGCAGGGAAGACAGAGTTGCCACTGGATGCACAGGGAATGAGGAGCTGCCGGTACTCCAGGGGCAGGTACCGCTCCACTAGCACATGCAGCGAGACTTGGTCGGTGACCAGGCCCTGCCTGCAGTGGAGGAGGAGAAAGCATGGACAGAATCAGCACCAGCACTCCCCCAGCCAACAACCCCCTGCACCCGCCTTCCGCCCTCTCACCGCCGCATCAGCAGCTCGACATCCTCTGACGTCACAGTCTTGCGGCCAGCATGAGCAGCAAATACCTCCAGGTCATCACAAAGATGCTGGAAATATTTATCTAGGCTGCCAAGAAGGTGAGGATAGAGCAGGCTGAACAGTCTGATCATGACCCAAGGGGTTCCTCTCCCTACACCACATCCCTAGGACTCACCACTTCTCCACCATCTCAAGAGCCTTCCTCTCCATGGGCATCTTGGCATAGAAGCTAAAGAGTTTGATGTAGTGGCTCAGTCCAGCCTTGTGGGGGATCTTGCTGGGGTCTGGGGCCGGTGGTCCCAGGCCTAGGGGGACGCCTGACCAACAGAGGCTCCGCAGGCTCTGAAGATAAGCTGAGGACAGAAGTAGACAGAGGGGCTGAACTAGTGCCTCAGGAAGCCCCTATTTAAGGGCAATTCTTGCTGGCTCCTGCTGAGGCTGGAGACCATGTGGCTCTTGGACAGACAGGACCAGCAGCCCTGACCCCCTGCTGAGGGGCAGTCAGGTCAGGGGGCCAGACAGAGGCCGGTCTTTGCCTGGGGCTTTGTTCCTCCACAGTCGACTCGACCTCCTAGCTCAGGCTTATTATCTATATTGGTACCTGCTTGGGACCATGACCCCAGACCTCAGAATGGACAGTCTCTCCCCTCTACGGCTGCCTGTCTTGATTCTGCTAATCCTCCTCCAGGAAGCCTTCTCTGACTACAAACCAACCACATACTTTCCCCCTCACCCAGTCTCCTCTAAGCCCTGGAGGCAGGCACCAGGATGGCAGAAGTGCTCTTGGTGAGCCCTCCCCAGCCCAGGTCAGGCTGCACTGCTGGGTAATCATCTACATACATGTGGGAAGGGGGGAGGACCCTGTGTACATGGTGGACCCAATGCCCCCTTCCCAAGAGGCCCAGGAGGAATGGGGTTGTGGGATCTTACACTGCATCACCAGGCGGTGGGGCTGGCTCAAGAAACTGATGATGTCGCCTAGCCTGGAGAGACTCAGGGGTGCTGGAGACCAACTCTGGACTTGCTGCAGAGGAAGAAGGGTGAGGTCACAGGGATCCCAGGCCGACCATCTTACCCAGGCTAGTACAGTCACAGTATTTCTGTCCTGTTTCTGGTGGGCCCCACCTAGCTCCAGCCAAGCAGGTGCCTCTCAGAGTCTCCCTGGCCCCCTACCACCACCAGTGTCTGGAAACACACCCCAGGCAACACTCTTCTGTGTGCTGGGGCCTGAACACAGCTGTCACCAGCCACCCCCTGCACTGGACCTCTTACCTGCCCTGTCAGAGGCATCCTCATCCCCTGAAGATGCTCCCGGTCCCTCGGCCTCAGCAGTCCCCTGGGATTCCTCTGCTTCTGTCACCTCTGTGTATCCCTCGGGCTTTTCTGCCCTGCTGGGTCCTTGTGCTCCTGTTGCCTCCACTTCACTCACACTCACACCTTCTTCTTCCATCCTTTTCTCTGCCTCTTCAACTCCATCCTGTAAGGGTTCTACTCCATCTTCTCCAGAGACACCACTGCTAGTGCTCAGGAAATCCAGAGCAAAGGCATCGACATCCTCTGCCTCTCCTGCCAGAAATTGGGCTGGTTTCTCAGGGCCTCAGTGAAGGGGGAGAGAATACAGGCTGGAGATGCAGTAGGCCAAGGCTACATAGCTCAGAGAAGGGTAAAGACGGACCAGCTGACCCAGCCCTGCCCACTGAAGAAAAACAAAGCCAGAGGCAGCAGCAGGACATGGATCTGGAGGCTCTGGCCCAACATGGACTCTGCTCTTGGATGGAGGAGGCAGCCACAGCCAGGGGGTTTCTAGGGGCATACAGGGGCTTGAGAATGGAAAACCACCATTGTCAACTCTCACCCAAGCTAAGCTTGGCTCCAGGCCACAGGTGCCACATACTCACTGTTGGTCTGCATTCCAGGCCCACTGCTCCGTGTTTTGCAACCGGCAGCCAGCTCAGCGTCTTTGGCCCCAGTGTAAGGCATGCAGGGCAGGGAGCGATACACGCTGGGGGAGCAGCCAACCGTGGGCTGAGAGAAGGGCTGGGTGTCCTCCAACACAATGTCTGTGGGCAGAGTAGTAACAGGTTCTGAGGCTGTCACCTGGAGATCAGGGGCCAGCTCGCTCTCAGTGTATTCCAGGCCCACCTGCTGCTACTCTGTGTTGCCAGGGCCTGGACACTGGGCCCCATGGGTCCACCCTGAGTGGCCTTCAGAAAAAGAAGACGACCTAGCACGCGAGGCCTTATCTCCCACAGCCCTCCTTGCTTACCTCCTGTTCCTCTGCCTGGCATTCCCAGGTCCCCGACAGCTGCCTGCCCACCAGCTGCCCCCTCAAAAAACCTCTTCGCTGCTCACTCTGCTCCTTCTGCCCAAACCCTCTTCTTACCCTGGTGAACTTGTTTTCTGCAATGAGGGTCCCAGGCTAGCTTGAATTGGCCAGCTGATCCTGAAACCCGGCCCCTTTCAACAAGTTTTGGCCACCATACCACACCCCTTTCCAACCTCCAGCTCTATAGCTTGAGGATATGGGTCCCTGGGAGATACTGAGGGACCAAGACTGGGCCCCACCAAGGCAAGCGGCCCCTTGTGGAAAGAAAGCAGAAATTCTTTCTAGACCCACTGACCAGACGCGCTCGCTGTCCTTGACTCCACCAAAAGGGGCACAGCCCTGATTCAGCAACACCTCCTATCTGTCATAGCAAGGGAGAGCTTTCCCCCAGATGCCGGCAGCGGAAAACCTCAACCTTACTTGGAGGAGCCAAGGAAGTATCTCGCAGATCCTGCAAAAAGGCACCCACATCTACAGCTCGACGGGCAGGAGGTCTGCGGGCCAAGCCAGGCCTCTGCACTGACTGTGGCTGAAGAGGTGTGGCAAAGGTCAGGTTCAGGGAGCTGGTAAGAGGGAGAAGGCACAAAGGAAAGTCAGGTACCTGAGACCCAGTTTGCCCAGAGATCCCCCATCTGCCCTGGGGTTCTCATCTCTTAGAACAGAGCCAACATGCTGTGTGGCTAAAAGTGGCAGAGAGTAGTGTGGCCAGATTCCCAGGCAGCACCTCCCTCCCCAAGCCTCTCCCCCAGAACAAGAAATACCCAGAACAGCACCTGGTGAGGGATGAGGCATCAGCATTCCTCCGAGGCTCTGTCGGTGACCCAGCAAGAGAATGTAAAAGAAGAAAACCATGATAAATGATCCAGGCCTGCGAGAGCCCTCTCTCAGGCCTCCTCAGCCTCTCCAGAAGACAAGAGGAAGAGGGTAGCAAAAGTGGTCCAGGCCTTACCTTGGGAGAGAGGCAGCCCCTGGTCCACTCCCTGCTGAAACATCGACAGTCTCAGCTTCTGTTTCCTCCTGCCAGGGGCCAGCAGACCTGGAGCCAGGGTCGTGGGGGGCTCAAGCTCAGGAATTTGCAGCTCCAGGCTGTAAGAATGGAGCTTACCTCAGGCAGGCCAGGAAGCCCAATTCTGCCTTTTGCAACCCCCAAGAAACTCCCGACTAAGCTGCCCATAACATAGTGCAAGGTGGGAGAGTTCTGTATACCTGCCAAGACTGCTCTCTCGTCTGGAAGGCTGGACCACCTGTGGTGCTGGCACTGGCTTCACTACCGACTTAGGCATCAGGATGGAAGATTCCGGGGCTGCAGAAACACCAAGGAGGGGGTGGGGCTGACAGAACAGGCCACCCTGAATGAAACATACCACAAGACTGGTGTTGGACTGGTGCCTAACTTTGACTGGCAGGCCAGCGCTCACTCACCAGTTAGTAGGATGTTCTTCAGCAGGGTCCGAGGCGTCTGTTCCTCCAGGTGCCCGCTGGCCTGAACATATGCCGATCTGCTAATAGTCTATCAGCAAAAGCACCAAGCAACCAGTCTGTCCATTTGCCTTGAGATTTCCTCAAGGTGGGCTCCAGAGCAGGGCTAGACCTCAAACCCCCTCCCTGAGGCAGCCAGGGCCCTTTGGGGTCAGTGGGCTGGGTACTCACCCTGGCTCCATGGGAATACCTTCTGGTTGTCATCTTTGTTTGGCTGCTCAACCTCCTGGAAGAAGCTGTTTCAAGCAGGGCTCTTCTCTGGGCACTGTGTAAAGACCAGCAGCACTGAGAATTACAGTAAGGAGGGATAGAGGATACAGAGACATGCCTTCATCAGGGGTCTTGGTCTGAAGCCTTTTTCCCTCAGGGCTAGGGACCCAGAAACCACTTGCCCCTACCATCACCCCTGTTCCCAGCCCTATGTTGACAGCAGGGTAAACGAAGACCCCTAGGGTATGGGAAGAGAGAGGGAATATGAATGAACAAGCCAGGAGGGGCTGGGAAAGGCTTCAGAACTTCAGCAGAATCACAGATAAGTAGGAGTTAGACACACAGACAAGAGGAGAAATTGGAAGAGCATTCATCCCAGACATGAAAATAACAACCCATGAAGGATAGTATTTTAAAATCTTTTAGCTGGGCATGGTGGCTCAGGCCTGTAATCCCAGCACTTTGGGAAGCTGAGGTGGGCGGATCACGAGGTCAGGGGTTCGAGACCAGCTTGACCAACATGGTGAAACCCCGTCTCTACTTAAAAATACAAAAATTAGGCTGGGCACGGTGGCTCACGCCTGCAATCCTAGCACTTTGGGAGGCCGAGGTGGGTGGATTACCTGAGGTCAGGAGTTCAAGACCAGCCTGGCC
Organism: Ateles fusciceps; assembly: GCA_036589455.1. Lineage (NCBI taxonomy): Eukaryota > Metazoa > Chordata > Mammalia > Primates > Atelidae > Ateles > Ateles fusciceps. Next base: position 22,106,736 of record JAZHEH010003205.1, on the reverse strand, counting down.
ATCATGGTGAAACCCCGTCTTAAAAAAAAAATAATAATAATACAAAAATTAGCCAGGCATTGTGACGCGCACCTGTAATCCCAGCTACTTGGGAGGCTGAGGCAGGAGAACTGCTTGAACCCAAGAGGCGGAGGTTGAGGTGAGCCGAGAGTGCACCACTGCACTCCAGCCTGGGCAACAGAGCGAGACTCCGTCTCAGAAAACAACAAAAAAGAAATCTTTTAATACCTTGGAGCCAGGTGCGGTGGCTCATGCCTGTAATCCCAGCACTTTGGGAGGCCGAGGCGGGTGGATCATGAGGTCAAGAGTTCAAGACCAGCCTGGCCAAGATAGTGAAACCCCGTCTCTACTAAAAATACAAAAATTAGCCAGGCATGGTGGCAGGTGCCTGTAATCCCAGCTACTTGGGAAGCTGAGGCAGAGAATTGCTTGAACCCAGGAGGCGGAGGGTGCAGTGAGCCAAGATTGGGCCACTGCACTCCAGCCTGGCAACAGAGCGAGACTCCGTCTCAAAAAAAAAAAAAAAAAGAAAAGAAAAAGAAAAAAAAAAACTGGTACCTCAGCTGCCTTAGTCTCTCCATTCCAGTCCCTCTCAGATTCCAGAGTCACATAAGTGTTCTCAGAGCACAGCTCCCACCTCGTGGGCGTAAAAACTATAATGAGCCGGGCGCGGTGGCTCACGCCTATAATCCCAGCACTTTGGGAGGCCGAGGTGGGCGGATCACGAGGTCAAGAGATGGAGACGATCCTGGCCAACATGGTGAAAAACCGTCTCTACTAAAAATACAAAAAAAATTAGCTGGACGTGGTGGCGCGCGCCTGTAGTCCCTCCCAGCTACTTGGGAGGCTGAGGCAAGAGAATTGCTTGAACCCGGGAGACGGAGGTTGTAGTGCGCCGAGGTCGCATCACTGCACTCCAGCCTGGCGCCTGGTGAGGGAGTGAGACTGTCTCAAAAAAAAAAAAAAAAAGAAAGAAAGAAAACACATACACACACACACACACACACACACAAACTATAATGAATGGCTTCCCATTCCCTATAAAGGAACTGCACTGTCCCAGTCTGGCAGATGTCAACATATGTATCCTCTGCACCATAAGCTCACCACAGCCCTCACCACCGCCACTCCCACTGAGTCAGGCCAAATTCCCTGCTCCTTAGCAAAGCATCTTCCATTAGCTGCCTCCCAACTTCTGCCTAGGCTGTCCTCTAGCTTCTTCCCATCTCCCAGCTGGGAGCTGCAGGGACAGTAGGACAATGCGCAGGAACAAGGGGAACCCTTGGGAGGCAGAAATTCAGGGCAAATGCACACGCTGGCTGGTTTGGGGAAAGTAGCCTAGAGACCAGAGCAGAAGGTCAGATTCTGAGCGCCTATCCATCTCCAGGGGCCGAGCCCCAAAGACTCGGGATCAGTCTGGCTCTGTGGTCCCGAGGTCTGGCTGCCTGGAGCCCTGAGGGCGAGGGCACAGCCGGCTAGAGCAATAGAGCCAGTTTTCAGAGTTCCGGGTCCTCCTCCTCTCTGAGACTCAGTTTCCCTCTTCGGATAGAGTCGGCGCTGGGTCCCACCCAGACTCCACTCCCCCAGTCCCTCTAGTTGCTGAAGTACTGGGCAGCCCACTCACATACCCAGCCCGAGCACTCCGGGGTCGTCGCGGGGGTGCGTGGGTCCGCTGTATCCAGCACGCGACGCAGCAGCGTACGCGGCGTAGAGTCGCTGTCAGGGTTGTGGTCAGCCATCGTCTGGCCCGGGACTCTCCTAACCGCCCAGTCAGCTGCTAGGGCCACCTTCCCGCCGCCACATTTAAGGTAACTATCGCGATGCTGCCGCACAGCCTCACGGGAATTGTAGTTCTCGCCCTATCTCAGCTCGCGGCGTGGACAGTGGTTGCAACTCGGGCTGCTTTGGAGGCAGCCTCTCTGGGGGTAAGCCTCGGTTTATGTAATGCAAGCAGCCCAAGTCTTGGCTTATTCATCTGTAAATTGAGGTTGATACCCACCTAATAAGGAGCTTGTAATGATTCAAGGAGTTAATGTTTAACTCAGAGTCTAACACACGATAACCCAGGGCATTGGTAACTAGCAATTGATATTATTAGAAGGCTATCTGATTTCCGTCTCTCTCTAAAGATGAAGAGAGATGCTTGGGCCAAAAAAAGAATTTTATCCTACATATGGCATGGTTAGATTTGCATTTGCAGGCTAAGCGGTGGCTCACGCCTGTAATTCCAATGCTTTAGGACACTGAGGTGGGAGGATCACTTGAGCTCAGGAGTCCCATAGCAGCCTGGGCAACATAGTGAGACACCCTCCGCCCCCCACGCCGTCTATACAAAAAATTAAATTAGACCGGCATGGTGGTGTGCACCTGTAGTCCCAGCTACTCGAGAGGCTGAGAGAGGAGGATCATTTGAGTCTAGGAGTTCAAGACTGCAGTGAGCCGTGATTGCACTCCAGCCTGGGCGACAGAGAGAGATCTTGTCTCAAAAAATAATAAAAGCTTTTTTTTTTTTTTTTTTTTTTGACACAGAGTCTGTTGCCCAGGCTGGAGTACAGTGGCGCGATCTGGGCTCACTGCAACCTTCCTCTCCTGGGTTCAAGTGATTCTCCTGCCTCATACTCCTGAGTAGTTGGGATTACAGGCCCGGGCCACCACGCCCAGCTAACTTTTTGTATTTTTAGTAGGAATGAGGTTTCACCATGTTGGTCAGCCTGGTCTAGAACTCCTGGCCTTGTGATCTGCCCGCCTCAGCCTCCCAAAGTGCTAGGATTACCCAGCCATGCAAATCTTTGAAAAATGCTTTTATTGCCAGGCGCGGTAGCTCACGCATGTAATCTCAGCAGTTTGGCAGGGTGAGGCGGGCAGGTCACTTGAAGTCAGGAGTTCAAGACCAGTCTGGCCAATATGGTAAAACCCGGTCTCTACCCAAAACGCAAAAATTAACTGGGTGTGGTGGCACACACCTGTAATGCCAGCTACTCTGGAAGCTGAAGCAGGAGAATCGCTTGAACCCTGGGAGGAAGAGGTTGAAGAGCTCAGATTGAACCACTGTACTCTAGCCTGGACAACAGAGCAAGACTCCATCTCAAAGAAAAATAAAATTAAAGAAAATATTAGATTCTTGCTGTTTAAAATAAAAGAGCTGTAGAAAAAAAGCATATAAATATTCCTTGTCATTTAGATCTGATGTCTGTGTTATCTGACTTAATTTGCTAGCCTTTTGCAGAAATATGTCCATGTTTACTACCTAAATGCAGTTTTAAATTAGTTATTCATTTACTAGTAAAACCTTAAACTATTGAATAATATAGAAAAAACCAAACATCTTTCTTTTTTTTTTCTTTTTTGAGACAGGATCTCGCCCTGTCACCCAGGCTGGAGTGCAATGGTGGGATCACAGCTCACTGCAGATCTCAACCTTCTGTACTCTAGCCATCCTCTCACCTCAGCCTCCTGAGTAGCTGGTACTATCGGAGTGAGCCACCATGCCTGGGTAATTTTTGTATTTTTTGTACAGACGGGGGATTTGCCATGTTGCCCAGGCTGGTCAAATATGTTTCAAAAAAGTTTCAAACATGAGCTTGAGTCTTTGTACAGTATTCTGTTTGTTCACATAATTAAATGTTATAATTACTTGTTTTTTAAAAAAATCCAGGGATGAAGTGAGGTAGGGAGGAGTGAAAGAGAATGGCAAGGGCTAGACTAATGTGGGGTTTTGCAGGCTCTAAGAAGGAGTCTGGACATTATTCTAAATGGAATAGGAAGCCACTGGAAGGATTTAAGCAGAGGTATGACATCATCAGATCTTCTTTGGCAGCCATGTGAAGAACAGATTGCAGGAGAGGCAAGATTGGAAGCAGGGAGACATGTGATAAGGTTCTTGCCTTCTCCAGGGGTGATTAAGACAGAGAGTGAGCTTGGCAGTGGAGGTGGGGGAGGAAGACATACATTCCAGATATGCTTTGAGTAAGATTAACTGTAGATGACAGGTGATTTTATGTACTGGAAATTAGAGTTTTATTGCATCATTTTCAATGTTCTGTGCATAAATTATATAAACATTGCACTGGTACATGAGTGAGAAAAAAAAGGAAAAAGAAAAAACTTGACTGCTCACCATTTTTTGAACAAGGTGAATCCTGAGACAGGTAGAGTTTGAACCGTAACAGTTACAATGATTTTCTGCTGAATTTTATCTCTACTGTACACATTCTATAAAAATTTAAACATGGCTGGGCAAAGTGGCTCATGCCTGTAATTCAAGCACTTTGGGAGGCTGAGGCAGGCAGATCACCTGAAGTTGGGAGTTCGAGACCAGCCTGACCAACATGGAGAAACCCTGTCGCTACTAAAAACACAAAAATTAGCCAGGCGTGGTGGCATATGGCTGTACTTGGGAGGCTGAGGCAGGAGAATTGCTTGAACCCGAGAGGTGGAGGTTGGGGTGAGCTGAGATTGCACCACTGCACTCCAGCCTAAGCAATAAGAGTGAAACTGTCTCAAAAAAAAAGAAAAAAAAATTTAAACATGCAATATGAGCCAGATGCAGTGGCTCACGCCTGTAATCCAGCACTTTGGGAGGCCGAGGTGGGTGAATCACCTGAGGTCAGGAGTTTCAGACCAGCCTGGCCAACATGGTGAAATCCCATCTCTACTAAAAATACAAAAGTTAACTGGATGTGATGGCGGGCACCTATAATTCCAGCTACTTGGGAGGCTGAGGCAGGAGAATCACTTGAACAATTCTTGTGTTGCAGTGAGAAGAGACTGCATCATTGCACTGCAGCCTGGGCAACAGAGCAAGACATCATCTCAAAAAAAAAAAAATGAATAGACTGAGGGTGGTAGCTTGCATCAGTAATCTCAGCACTTTGGGAGGCTGAGGCAGGCGGATCACAAGGTCAGGAGTTCGAAACCAGCCTGAGCAACATGGTGAAATGAAATCCCATCTCTACTAAAAATACAAAAATTAGCTGAGTGTGGTGCTGCCTGCCTGTAATCCCTGCTACTCAGGAGGTTGAGGCAGGAGAATCGCTTGAACTCAGGAATTGGAGGTTACAGTGAGCCGATATCGCACCACTGCACCCTGGCCTGGACAACAGAGCAAGACTCCATCTCAACAACAACAACAACAACAACAAAAATTAGCCGGGCATGGTGGCGGGTGCCTTAATCCCAGCTACTTGGGAGGCTGAGGCAGGAGAATCTCTTGAACCCAGGAGGTGGAGGCTACAGTGAGCCGAGATCGCACCACTGCACTACAGCCTGGGCAACAAGAGTGAAACTCTGTCTCAAAATAAATAAATAAATAAACAAATGTGTAATATGTGTGTTTATGTTTATACTGCTGTATAAATGATTCACCCAAATGAATGCATATCTTTTACTAGGGCTACGCACACTAGAGAATGCATTTTTTGATTTGAAGGGGTTCAAGCTGTGGACCTCAGCTTGAACTCCTTCAGCTGAGGAATGGGACTTTCTTCTGTTACAGGTCAGTGAAACCTACACAAATAACCAAGGATCACATTGGGTGGAAACTGAAATGCAATGGTGTTGTTTGGGTGCTGGAATTAAGAAAAGTTCTTTTTCTCTATTGTCTTATATTTCTCTCTTTTATTTACTCATTTGTTTATTTATTTTTAATTTATTTATTTTTGAGATAGTCTTTTACTCTGTCGCCCGGGCTGGAGTGAAGTGGCATGATCTCAGCTCACTGCATCTCTACCTCCCAGGTTCAAGTGATTCTCCTGCCTCATTTTAGGAGTAGCTGGGATTACAGGCATGGGCCACCACACACAGCTAATTTTTGTATTTTTAGTAGAGACAGGGTTTCACTCGAACTCCTAACCTCAAGTCATCTGCCCGCCTTGGCCTCCCAAAGTGCTGGGATTACAGGCCTGAGCCACTGTGCCTGCCCTATTTTTTTTTTTTTTTTTTTTTGAGACAGAGTCTTGCTTTGTCACCCAGGCTGGAGTGCAGTGGCATGATCCTGGCTCACTGCAACCTCTCCCTCCCAAGTTCAAGCGATTCTCCTCCCTCAGCCTCTAGAGTAGCTAGGACTACAGGGCACACACCACCATGCCCGGTTAATTTTGTATCTTTAGTAGAGACAGGGTTTTGCCATGTTGGCCAGGCTGGTCTGGAACTCCTGGCCTTAGGTGTTCTGCCCTCCTTCACCTCCTAAAGTGCTGGGATTATAGGTGTGAGCCACCATGTCTCTCTCTCTCTCTTTTTTTTTTTTTGAGACGAAGTCTCACTCTGTTGCCCAGGCTGGAGTGGAGTGGTGCGAACTCGGCTCATTGCAACCTCTGCCTCCTTGGTTCAAGTGATTCTCCTGCCTCAGCCTCCTGAGTAGCTGGGATTACAGGCGCGCACCACCATGGCCAGCTAATTTTTATATTTTTAGTAGAGACAGTGTTTCACTATGTTGGCCAGTCTGGTCTCGAACTCCTGACCTTGTGATCCACCCGCCTTGGTCGCCCAAAGTGCTGGGATTACAGGCGCCTGGCCACACCCTGTCTCTTAAAAAAAAAAAGAGACAGACTCTTGCTCTCTAGCCGAGGATGGAGTGCTGTGGCTCACTACAGGCTGGACCTCCTGGGCTCAAGCCATTCTCTCCTACCTCTGCCTCTCTAGTAACTGGAACTGAAGGTACATGCCACTATGCCTGGCTAATTTTTGTTGTCGTTGTTGAGGAAGGGTGTGTCTCACTATAGTGCCCAGGCTGGTCTTGAACTCCTGGGCTTAAATGATCCTCCTGCCTCAGCCTCCTAAAGTGCTGCGATTACAGGCATCACCCACCAAGTATAGTCTTTTTTAAATTTATTATTATTATTATTTATATTTTGAAACAGAGTCTCACTCTGTCACCCAGGCTAGAGTGCAGTGGCGCGATCTCAGCTCACTGCAACCTCTGCCTCCAGGATTCAAGTGATTCTCCTGCCACAGTCTCCCAAGTAGCTGGGATTACATGGTGGCACATGCCATAATGCCCAGCTAAGTTTTGTATTTTTAGTAGAGACAGGGTTTCATAGTGTCGGCCAGGTTGGTCTTGAACTCCTGACCTCAAGTAATCCGTCTGCCTTGGCCTCCCAAAGTGCTGGGATTACAGGCCTGAGCCACCAAGCACTGCCTATTTTGTTTTTATGTCAAATACTGTAATAGAAATAATGTGTATTAGGTTTCCATTTCCTGCCTGTGATCTGCTATCAGGGAGAGAAAAAATGAGGAGTGAGAGTTAGGTGATAAGGGTAAGGCAGGACAAGAAAAATTGGAAGAAGGAGACAAAGATCATGTCTTTTGCGGGAATATGGATGGGGCTGGAGGCCATTTTCCCCAACAAACTTATGCAGGAACAGAAAACCAAATACTGCATATTTTCACTTATAAGTGTGAGTTAAATGATGAGAACTCATAAACACAAAGAAGGGATCAACAGACAGTGTGGTCTACTGGAGGAAGCCGGTAGGAGGAGGGGAGAGAAGCAGAAAAGGTAACTATTGGGTACTGGATTTAATACCTGAGTGATGAAATAATCTGTACAACATATTGCGGTGACACGAGTACCCCCGTACCTAAAATAAAAGTTTAAAAAAAAAAAATTGGGAGAAGGGGGAACTCGGCAAAGGAGGGCTAGTTTGCAGGTAATTCCCCTGGAGAACTGCCTGGCCCCTCCCGGCTTTCCACAACCTTTCTTGTTCTTTACAACATTTTCCTCCAAAGAAGTTGAGGTAGGTGGGAGGTGTCTTGTTACAATGCAAACCCTTTCGCGTAAAATCCTTTAACGGCTCTCAGTGGCCTGCAGAATAAAACCCTAAATCCTTAACTTGTCCCAGTTTGGTATTTTCCTACGCTTGGTCTACCAGGGCCACCCGCTTCCAGGCTCTTTACGGGCGGAGCCTAGCTCTTTCTGCCATGTGGCCTTAGACTGGTTCCCGGGACAAGAACTGGCTACTTCTCTCTACCCCAAGCTTTCAGTCGTTTTTATTCCTGGCCCCCCCGCCCCTGTATCTCTCTGCTCTCCTGTTCATTCCTTTGGAGCGTTACTTTCTGTGATCCATTTGCGTGCATTCGCATCTGTTATACAAAAGACAGACCCTCATTCTTCTATGTAGTTGGGCGCCAAGAGAGGAGCCCAGTCAGTCTGGCTCCCGGAAACTCTCCGCACTGTGTCAACCACATAGTAGGCGTCTACTGGTGACTTTGTTTAGGTGAGTAAGTGAGTAAACGCAGGCAGAGGCTGAATCAGGAAGAGAGTCCCCAACGCAAAGAAAAGAGCTCCTGAGACCTTTCGGGGCGCCGAGGCCCAGGTTTCGTCTCCCTCTGCTGCAGTAATGCCGTCGACTCAAAAGGCGCTCGGGGCTGGGGGACTGCTTCTGGCAAACAGCACAACCTCGCCCGAATTCTGGTCCGCAGTAACTCGACCTTTCCCTTAGGCGGCGCTCCGGACCGCAGTTACCGAGTTCAGCGCGAGGCATCACGGGATTGGTAGTCTCCGTGGATATATACCCACGGCGCTTGCGCACTGTCGAGGCGCGTACCACCTCGCTCCACGCCCCTATCAGGATTCGGGTCCTTGTGAGGAGCAGTCCAGGGGACAGCGTTCCAACCTAATACGCTTCTCTCGCCCGCCGCCGCGGACAAGCCGAGTTGAGGAAAGAATCTGCTCTTCGGAGGCTATCGCAGTGTCCTGAAAGGCGGCCGGAATCCACATACACCCGCCCCGGAAGTGAGCGGCTCCTGGCGCGGTGCATTGTGGGGGGGCGTAGTCTCTTTCTCAGGCGGTTCTTCGCGGCGTCCCCCGGGGCCGACTCCCGAGCGCAGGCGAGCAGCCAGGCGGGCGGTGCGGCGCGGGCCGGCAGGAAGCGTATTCTGGGCACGGGGCGCCGGGCGGGCCGGCTGCGTCGAGCGGCAGTGGTGGAATACTACCCAAAGCCTCGCGCGGCGCCGCCCGTCGAGGGGCGGGCGGCGGCGGAGCCACTGGGCCGTCGAAGGGCGCAGGAGGCCGGTGGGCCGGGCCGGGCCTCGCGGCGCAGCCATGCCTGGCTTTACGTGCTGCGTGCCAGGCTGCTACAACAACTCGCACCGGGACAAGGCGCTGCACTTCTACACGTTTCCAAAGGACGCTGAGTTGCGGCGCCTTTGGCTCAAGAACGTGTCGCGTGCCGGCGTCAGTGGGTGCTTTTCCACCTTCCAGCCCACCACAGGCCACCGTCTCTGCAGCGTTCACTTCCAGGGCGGCCGCAAGACCTACACGGTACGCGTCCCCCACCATCTTCCCGCTGCGCGGCGTTAATGAGCGCAAAGTAGCGCGCAGACCCGCTGGGGCCGCGGCCGCCCGTCGCAGGCAGCAGCAACAGCAACAGCAACAGCAGCAGCAGCAGCAGCAGCAGCAGCAACAACAACAACAGCAGCAGCAGCAGCAGCAGTCGTCACCCTCTGCCTCCACTGCCCAGACTGCCCAGCTGCAGCCGAACCTGGTGTCTGCTTCCGCGGCCGTGCTTCTCACCCTCCAGGCCGCTGTAGACAGCAGTCAGGCTCCCGGATCCGTTCCGCCGGCGCCCATCACTCCCACTGGAGAAGACGTGAAGCCCATCGACCTTACAGTGCAAGTGGAGTTTGCAGCCGCAGAGGGCGCAGCCGCTGCGGCCGCCGCCTCGGAGCTACAGGCTGCTACTGCAGGGCTGGAGGCTGCCGAATGCCCTATAGGCCCCCAGTTGGTGGTGGTAGGGGAAGAGGGGCTTCCCTGATACTGGCTCCGACCATTCGTACTCCTTGTCGTCAGGCACCACGGAGGAGGAACTCCTGCGCAAGCTGAATGAACAGCGGGACATCTTGGCGCTGATGGAAGTGAAGATGAAAGAGATGAAAGGCAACATTCGCCACCTGCGTCTCACCGAGGCCAAGCTGCGCGAAGAACTGCGCGAGAAGGATCGGCTGCTTGCCATGGCTGTCATCCGCAAGAAGCACGGAATGTGAATTGGTGCCCTGGCGGCCTGCTGGACTCCCAGACTCCATCCAGCCCAGAGGACCGCAGGCCACTGTTGAACTCCTCTATACTCCTGGGGCACTGGTCAACAATACTGAGGCTTAAGGCAACTGGACTCTCTTGCTGGTGACCTGGCACCCTCAGTTGTTTTCCTCCTGAAGTGGAAGCTGGGGCCTTAGACTCTGACCTGGTGACACCAGCAATTATGACTTTGTCTACCCTTCCTCCCCAGTTATTGTTGCAGATTCTGGTTAAGCAGAGGCTTCAAAACCACTGAACTTGAAACTTACCCTTTAGGGATGCAGGTGGGATGTCCAGGGACTATGGGTTTGGGAAAACCATACTTTAAGGTTGGTCAGCCGTCAGACAACTCTAATGTGTGTAGTGATAAGAGATTCAAGTAACATCACTTCTCCTTTTCATGCTTTTCCTTCCCAGGTAGAGCCTGTGATTCTGATGGGGACTGGTAAATCTGTGCCTCTGCCTCCTAGGACTTCTTTCCCCAGGAGGCCATTTACAAGGGGATCTGGGTGACCTGCTGATGGAGGTCCAGCTTGCCAGGGACTTAGGTTTATCCTGTTTTGTTTGCTACTGGTTACAAATTCTATTTTCTGTACAATTAGTCAGACTAAAGTTTTCACTGTGTTTGTTTGGCAAAACAAATTAAACAAAAAGTAAGGTTTTTATTTGAGTCTCGCCATTTTATTTTTACAAAAACATAGCTAAATGTCCTTGAAACATGGAGAAATAGGCTTCAGCCTATTTGAAAGACGAGGCTGACCCTGAAAGTAGAGATGCTTCAGTGACCAGATTTTTCCAAAAATGGGCCCTAAGCACATGGATCCTGGCCTTATAAAATCCTCAAGAGTTCCTGGCTCAGCTCACCCTAAAGTGTTTGGAAACTGCACCAAATGGGCCCAGTTTGTCCATGGGTTCTCCCTGTGTCCTTTCAACAAGATGGAGCAACTGGTAACTAAGCTATATTGTGACTGTTCACCTCGGAGGGTTTTGAATTCTCAGCTGGGATTGAATTTTGCTCACCGTGACATACCTTAGGTTTAGCACAGCCTTTGGTACGCATGTGCATGCAGTTACTCTCTGAACCAGTGAGACCACAGCTGGAGCTAGCCAGGGCTGCTTCAGGCACAAGGAATCTTGTATAGATACCTTGGCCTTGGTACATCTTCAGTGTGACAGATCTGTATCCACAGATGGCATTAAGGAGTTCGGAGGTGCGATCCCTTGACTCATTTTCTTTTAGATTGGATATTGAAGGGGCAAGGATGACATTTTTTTTGTCTATAGCTCCAAGTAATTCAGCTCAAAGCCAATGTCTAAAAGTGAATGCCTTTAAATGTGGGTAGCAGGGCACAAATGGAGACTTCTGACCCCATACAGTAGGACTCCCTTCTCTTTGTTACTTAGGACAAAGTGATCTGCCTGGGGACTTGCCTGTGGGAATGTGCTGGGATGTTCCTAAAACTCAAGTCTCTGTTTTCCTTCTAGTCCCTTAGCACGAGTTGGGAAACAAGTCTGGTGGGGAAGAAGGGGTGAATCATAGGTTGTATGGGTGCCTGGTTAGGGGATGGACTGGATCTCTGCCTTCCTCGGTTTAGCTCTGGCTGCTAATCCGGTGGTGGAAGCACAACAGTGCCCTTTGTTGCCCCTATCGGGCCACTCTCACATCTTCCTGGTTTCCTTTCATGGACCGAGGCCTTTTCCAGGCTCCAGCCATGCTCTTCAGTGTATCCTTGAACTCCTGTTTATGGAAGGGACTTCTGGTCTTCTCCATTGGCTCTCTTGAGCCTCTCAGCATACTCCCTGGACCCTTCCTGGTGTCTGGAGGTTATGGGCAGTGTTTTGGCTTCTTAGGGAGAAGACAGTTCACAGAGCATGGGGGATCCCAGATGCAGATGTACAAGCGAGGCAATGCAGAGTTCTCACTAGCTGAGTAATAAGCATCTTGTCAGGCAAAGTGTAGTGTTGACAGACCTGAGATTTAAAAACAAGCGTGGTCCAGTCTTACCAGCCATCCCTTGGAGGGGTGGCCCGGAGGTGGGTAAAGATGCAAAACTCTTCTGGAAGAACAGGAGTACTGAGAGATCTCCAGCCAGGAGGGAAGGGTAGGAGTTGCCTGGAGAGGCCTTGTAGCCATTTCCGTTACCTGTGATACCCTAGCTTGGCTGCAGATCTCTGCCAAGCACAGGCCTGACCTAGAGACTGGCCTTACCTCAAATGTTTGTGTTACTAAGGAAACAATGAAATGGGCGTTGATAGGAAAGGGCAATGGGTAGGAAGAAAACTATTTACAATCTGGTCACTTAAATCACAGGGAAACTTCGGGTAAGTCAGTTATTTCTCTTTATTAATAAAAATGAAACAGCGCTCTGCCTGCTGCAAAAAAACCTTACAGAATGTTTTGGGGACCCCTGACTGTAGAAGTTTGAGAGTAACCTTTTCTCCAGCCAAGCACCACCTGAGGGACATCTGAGTCTTCGGTCCAAGAACAGCCTAGCCTGCTCGAAACCAGCTTTGGACCCGACTGGCGCAGGGGCACGCGCACGAATGTTGGGACTGCAGGAGCTATGGGTTTCGCCCGAGCTGGTTAAGGCCGCACAGCTACGAAGAGCAGAAGCGGCAGCCATAGCCCCAAAAGGAGGGGTTTTCGTGAGCGGAAACGGCCCAGGGGCCCAGGGGAGGGGGCAGCTGGGCCAGCTTGGGGCCGGGCCGGGCCGGGCTCCCACGGAGGCGGGGCCAACTCCACCCCGGTGCACAGCCTAGGCGGCGCTGAGCCAGCTGAGACCTGGCGACAACTTAGCCCTGACCCTAGCCTGGCGCCAACCTCCAGTGTTCCAGAGGCTTCCGCTAGACCACAATTCTCAGGGGCTTACCCCGGCAGCCTCCCTCCCTGGTTTAGCCTCACCTCCCGCGCTGCGGGCCGTGTCTGGGCCTTCGCGCATAGCACACCGGGAATTGTAGTTTTCTTTCGGCGCGCTCATGCCGGAAAGGGGGGGCGGTGGGACTGCGTCTCCCAGAGTGCAGCGGGGCGCGCGAGGGAAGGCAGGGGGGAAGGGACAGTCGGTCGCAGACCGCGCTGGGTTGCCGCCGCCGCCGCTGCCGCCATCGTGCCAGCCCCTCGGGTGAGTGTCGGGGCCAGCACGCCGGGGCGGGGGCTGGGCCGCAGGAGCCGCTCTCCGGGCTGCTGGGAGGCTCCGCTGAGAGTCCCCGGGCGGCCCCTCCTCTCCCCCCCCGGCGGCCCGAAGCCGCGCGGGGCCCGGGCCATGTGTCGCGCGCGGCTCCGCCTCCCGCCGGTCCTGTGAGGCGGCCGCCGGGGGGAACGCAGAGAGAGCCAGCCAGGCGTCTATCTGGGCGGTACCGTGCCGGTGGCTGGTGCACCGGCCTGCGCCAAGGCCGGGCCTTTTTCTCTATTCGGAACCATCCGGATGGGGCCTTAGGGCCCCGCCCTGTCTGGCCTGGCCCGGCCTGCGCGAGCCCCGCAAGCTCTGCAGGCTGGCTAGCGGGCAGGTCCCAGCCCCCACGTCTTGCTACCCACCTACGAAGGATCCGGGGGATGGGCAGCGCCACCCGGCCCGCTCCAGAGTCAGCATGGGTAAGGGCGCCCGCCTGCTGCAGCCGGGGCTTGGGACCCGACCATAGCCCGGCCGGGGTGTAGGTGAACGCCCCCTGCTTGTTTGCCCCTCGGGAGTGTACGAAACCTTACTGCTGCTTCTGTGGAGCCCACACTAGAGTTCTCGCAGGGAGGACAGGGTCAGGGAATATGAAGCGGGAGGGTATTCCACCTGAGACTTTACCCCTGGCTAGTCTTCTTGGAGGACGTGGGCCTGATGGGGTGAGGCGGCCCCTCGCGGGTAGGCCCAGCCGACGCCCTCCTCTATCAGTGACCAGGCCCAGCGGCAACATAGAATTGCCCCGCAGGAGAGGGTGACTTCATAAGAATGGGATGATAAGGTGGGACGTAATGCAGGGGGAGGTAGAATTCAGGGCTGAGGTTCTTGAGCCTAGTGCTAAACAAGAACCTGACCTGGAAGGGGCCTTGGGGGTGGGGCACGTAGATTTCAGACTTTGTGGGGCCCTTCCGAAGCCTGGGTGGCAGAACTAGGGCTGGAAGCTGCAGAAAGTCTGGCTTCCCCCTCACTTGCATGCTCACTTCCCAGAAGCTGGAGCTGCCTATAAACAGGCAGGAACCTGGTTGCTTTATGAAATTGCCCTTAATGATGCCGTCAGAGACCCTGCCGAGTTCTGAGAGAAGGGTAATCTTTGACCAGAGAGTACTATCCTGACAGCCTTTGTAAAAGCACTTCTGATTGAGAGATGATAAATTAAGGAACAGTCCAGAGAAGCCCTTGGACTTGGGGGAGAGATGGCATGTAAAGCCTAGATTCCTCTGAGCCGCAGTGTTTGTAGAGACTAAAGAAGCAGCTCAGGCCGGGCGCGGTGGCTCACGCCTGTAATCCCAGCACTTTGGGAGGTTGAGGTGGGCTAATCACCTGAGTTCAGGAGTTCGAGACCAGCCTGGCCAACATGGCAAAACCCCATCTCTACTAAAAATACAAAAAAAAGACAAGCTGGGCATGGTTGCGGGTGCCTATAATCCCAGCCACTTGGGAGGCTGAGGCAGGAGAATCACTTGAACCCGGAAGGTGGAGGTTGCAGTAAGCTGAGATCGCACCATTGCACTCCAGCCTGGACAACAGAACAAGATTCTTTCAAAAAAAGGAAAAAAAAAAAGGCAGCAGCTGCTCAGTCTCTGAAGCACTGGCCTCAGCAGCAAGCAGAATATCAGGGCTCTTAGAAGGGCTAATTGAGACCCAAGGTGAAGAAAGCTAATGCCCCTGCCTTTTTTTTCTTTCTCCTTCAGTATTTCCTCAGGTAATGTTTTTCCCCGTCACTTCTTCCAAGTACTCTTGACTTAGAAGTTTTCTTGTATATGAATTGTTCTGCCTAGTCATTCTCCCTGGTCAGGAAGAACAGGCAAGGATGCTGCTCAGATCTCACCAGGCCCTGTCTTCTCTCTGGATTTAACTTTCCTAGTCCATATCCTGGCCCATGAGAGCATGGAAGTCAGGTTCATCCAGGAGGCTCAGGAGAGGCCCACTTTGCCAGTGGAGCTGGGCAATAAGGAGGGACTACCCACAGGATAATGAGGTGAAATCTAGAACTAGAAGCAGTTATTTCAAAACTCTCTGTAGATTGTCTCAATTGCTACTTTCTAGGACACAGATTTCAGGTGAGCTGGCTTACAGCTGTGTCTTAGTTTGCGTATTTCGTGGCCCTGGGTGGCTTGATCATGAGAGTTGTTTTTTTTTTTTTTTTGCCTCCCACCCCTGACAGAGCCTCGCTTTGTCACCCAGGCTGGAGTGCCTATAGTGTGATCTTGGCTCACTGCAACCTCCACCTCCTGGGTTCACACAATTCTCCTACCTGAGCCTCCCCAGTGGCTGGGACTACAGGCGCACGCCACCACACCCTGCTAATTTTTGTATTTTCAGTAGAGATGGGCTTTCACTATATTGGTTAGGCTGATTGAACTCCTGACCTCAGGTGATCCACCCACCTCGGCTTTTCAAAGTGCTGGGATTACAGGCCATCATCTCTGGCCTCTTTGTGTTTTTGAGACTGGATACTGCTTTGTCCCCCCAGGCTGAAGTGCAGTGACTCAGCCATGGCCGACTATAGCCTTGACTTCCTTGGCTCAAGTAATCCTCCCACCTCAGTCTCCCAAGTAGCTGGGACTACAGATATTCCTATGCCCTGCTAATTTTTTTTTTTTTTTGTAGTGATAAGGACCTCCATATGTTGTCCAGGCTGGTCTCAAACTCCTGAGTTCAAGCGATACTCCCACCTCAGCCTTTCAAAGTGCTGGGATTACAGACGTGAACAATTGCCCAGTGATCACAACGGTTTTCTTCAGGGTCGAAAAGATACTGTTCCTTCTCCAAGGTTACTCAAGAGTAGGAGGAATTCAGGTCCCTCCCTCTCATTCCAACCTCTAGAAGTTCCCTGTAACTTCTTTGTCTGAGGTCAGCTAGCCATTGCTAGGCATCCTGATCCTGAGAATTCGTTAACCTTTCTGGAACTTGGCAGGCCATCTAGGTCTCAGATATAAGAGGAGTACTCTGAGGTTCTCCAGGATCTATCTACATCCTCTATTCATGTAGGGCTGACTTGGAGTGGGAGCTGGCATGCTGTGGTTGGGATATGGCTGCACAAGGATGAGGCAGGATATCAGGATGCCTTAGTTCTCAATTGGCTCAAAATTACGTCCCTTGATGTATAGGAACCTATCTGCCTATCACTTTTTTTTTTTTTTTTTGAGACAGAGTCTTGCTCTGTTTCCCAGGCTGGAGTGCGGTGGTGCCATCTCGGCTCGCTACAATCCCCACCTCCTGGGTTCAAGCGATTCTCCTGTCTTTGCCTCCCTAATAGCTGGGATTATAAGTGCCCACCACCACACTCGGCTAATTTTTGTATTTTTAGTAGAGATGGGGTTTCACTATATTGGCCAGGCTGGTCTTGAACTCCTCAAATGATCCACTCGCCTCAGCCTCCCAGAGTACTAGGATTACAGGCTTGAGCCACAGGTCCAGGCCGAGCCTATCTCTTCTCTCTGAGCCATGTTTTGCTTTATTCTGCTGTCTTTGCAGTTGGTGGATTGAGAGGAGAAGGATTACTTAAAAGAGACCCAGAACAGGCTGGGTGCTACTCAGGAGGCTGAGGCAGAAGAATTGCTTGAACCCAGGAGGCAGAGGTTGCAGTGAGTCCAGATCGCACCACTGCACTCCAGTGTGGTGACAGAGCGAGACTCCGTCTCAAAAAAAAAAAATACAGAATTTTCAAATTTCAGAACTAGAAGCCACCTTATATCAAAAATTTTAGAATATAGCAGCAGCTCCAAAGCTGGAGTTTCAACAGAGGCCAGGAGTTCAAAACCAGCCTTGTCAACGTAGCAAGACCCGTTTCTACAAAAGAAAAAGAAAAAAATAGCCAGTGTGGTTGTGGTGTCGTATACCTGTAGTCCTAGCTACTCAAGAGGCTGTAGGAGGTCAAGGTTTCCGTGAGCTGTGATCATACCACTGCACTCTAGCCTGGGGACACTTTAGTAAGACCCTGTCTCCAAAAAAAAGCTAGGATTCCTTTAATGAAACATTAGTATCTTTTTTTTTTGCCCAGGCTGGGGTAAAGTGGCACAATCTTGGCTCACCGCAACCTCCAACCCCAGGTTTAAGCAATTCTACATCAGCCTCCGGAGTGGCTGGGATTATAGGTGCTTGCCACAATATCCAGCTAATTTTGTATTTCTAGTAGAGATGGGGTTTTGCTATGTTGGCCAGGCTGGTCTAGAATTCCTGACCTCAGGTGATCCACCTGCCTCAACCTCCCAAAGTGCTGGAATTACAGGTGTGAGCCACCGCGCCCAGCTTTTTTTTTTTTTTTTTTTTTTGAGACAGTCTCACTCTGTTGCCAGGTGCCAGGCTGGAGTGCAGTGGCACAATCTCGGCTCACTGCAACCTCCGCCTCCCAGGTTCCAGGAATTCTGCCTCAGCCTCCTGAGTAGCTGAGACTACAGGCGCACGCCACCACTCCCAGCTAATTTTTGTATTTTTAGTAGAGACGGGATTTCACCATGTTGGCCAGGATGGTCTCGATCTCTTGACCTCGTGATCCGCCCTGCTCGGCCTCCCAAAGTGCTGGGATTACAGGCTTGAGCCATTGCACCCGGCCTTTTTTTTTTTTTTTAACCTAGGGAGCTTCTGAATGATAGAGCACCAAAGAGAAAAGGCTGTTAGTGGGCCCACCCTCCCCTCCAGTGCCTGGCAGGAACTGCAGAGGGAGGTATGCTCATGACTGTGGGCTCAGGAAGGTTTGGGGTCCTTTGAGCGAGGCTATCACCACTCCAAATTGCTGTAGTTGTTCAGTCTAACTGCTGGCTTCTAGAGCTTGCTCCCTTTGGGTCCCCCAGGGATCTGCTGGCTGTCTTTACAGTACCTGGGAATCTCACCAGCATTTTGTTGTCCCTGACCTTTTTTTTTTGAGACTGTCTTACTCTGTTGCCCAGGCTGGAATGCAGTGGTGGGATCTCACCTCACTGCAATCTCCACTTCTCACATTCAAGCAATTCTCATGCCTCAGCCTCCCAAGTAGCTGGTATTACAGGCACCTGCCACCACACCCAGCTAATTTTTGTATTTTCAGTAGAGATGGGGTTTCGCCGTGTCAGCCAGGCTGGTCTCGAGCTCCTGACCTCAGATGATCCACCCGCCTCGGCCTCCCAAAGTGCTGGGATTACAGGCATGAGCCACCACACCCAGCTAATTTTTATATTTTATTTTTTAGTTTTGTGGAGACAAAGTTTCACTATGTTGCCCAGGCTGGTCTTGAACTCCAGTCTCAAGCAACCTCTCACCTCAGCCTCCCAAAGTCCTGGGATTATAGATGTGAGCCACCGTGTTCGGCCAAGTTTTACAACTTTTTGTGGAGATGGGATCTCACTGTGTTGCCCAGGCTGGTCTCAGAACTCCTGGGTTCAGGTTATCCGCCTGCCTCGGTCTCCCAAGTGCTGGGATTCTAGGGAGCAGCCACCATGCCTGGCCTTCTAATCCCCTGCCTGGAGTATGAGTTTGTGGCTTCTGTCCCTTTCACTGAGACCCTCTTATGGTCACTTTTATTTAAGTGCCCCATAGTTGTTCCTGGAGTGGTACCCATCAGGGCATCTTCCCGGGTGCCAGACAGGAATTCTCCACAGAGGTGGAAGGTTCAGCAGACCTGGTCAGGGAGGCTCCTTGGATGTTCCTTCAACAGATGGCTCTTGCCTGGGGACTTACAAAGGGAAACTGGAGCCAGCAGGGACTTTGGAAATGCCGATAGTGTTTGTTTTAGAATCCAATTCAGCCCATTTTCCTCGAGACCTCCAGGATAGAGGAATAGTCCTTTTGTGGCAAGGGGAGTGAATCCAAAAAGTTTTCCACAGAATGAACATTGAAAGTTGGGGAGGATTTCTTGGCCAGGCATGGAGGCTTACGCCTGTAATACCAGCACTTTGGGAGGCCGAGGCGGGTGGATCACTGAGGTCAGGAGTTTGAGACCAACCTGGCCAATATGGCGAAACCCCCTCTACTAAGAGTACAAAAAATTACCCAGGCATGGTGGCAGGTACCTGTAATCCCAGCTACTCGGGAGGCTGAGGCAAGAGAGTTGCTTGAACCCGGGAAGTGGAGGTTACAGTGAGGGCTGGAGTGCAATGCCGTGATCTCTGCTCACTGCAACCTCTGCCTTCGTGGTTCAAGCAGTTACCCTGCCTCAACCTCCCAAGTAGCTGGGTTAACAGGTGCACGCCAACACTCCCAGCTAATTTTTTTGTATTTTTAGTAGAAACGGGGTTTCACCATGTTAGCTAGACTGGTCTCGAACTCCTGATCTCAGGCGATTCACCCACCTAGGCCTCCCAAAGTGCTGGAATTACAGGCATGAGTTACTGCGCCTAGCTGGGCAGGCAGGATTTCTTTCTTTTCTTTTTTTTTTTTTTTTTTTTTGGGACAGAGTCTCTTCTTGTTACCCAGGCTGGAGTGCAGTGGAATGATCTCCGCTCACTGCAACCTCCGCCTCCCGGGTTCAAGTAATTCTCTGTCTCAGTCTCCGAGTATCTGGGATTACAGGTGTCCACCACCACGCCCAGCTAATTTTTTTGTATTTTTACTAGAGACGGGGTTTCGCCATCTTGGCCAGGCTGGTCTTGAACTCCTGATCTCGTGATCCACCCCCGTCAGTCTCCCAAAGTGTTGGTATTACAGGCTTGAGCCACTGTGCTCAGCCAGGATTTCTTTAAGCTGAGGTTGAGCTGAACCTTGTGCTGGGTCCTGGGCTTTTCTTTTTTCTTTTTTCTTTTTTTTTAAGGCTAGTCAAGTGAAGCAGTGGGAGTGGAGAAGGACCAAATAAATTTGTAACTGGTTGTGATCAATTAATTGTAAACACCACTGCACTGGGACCAGCCTCTTTTTCTTTTTTTAATTGATGTTTTGATGAGGCATTTGAAAATGATGTTTATGTGTTTGGAGTTCAATTTGAGTTGGCTACCCCTTTCTTGGCTTTGAGGTTCTGTGATTCTCTCTTCCTTTCATCATATATGGCAGGAATTCTTGAGTCCCTCCCTCGGGGGAGCCAGCAGTGTATGGATTATCCCTGGAGTGACTTCTAGACCTAAGATATTATTCACCCTCTTTTCCTCGCCCTATCAGCTGGAGTGTGCCCTCCTGGGTAGAATGCTTTGCTTGGGTCTGGGTGTGGCTGGGGACATGTCTTAGTGGCCAAGGGAGAGGGACACAAGGCCTAGGGTAGCCTACCTACAGGCTCCAGGGCTCCTGCTGCCAGCTAACCAATGGCTGAGCACTTCTTTTCACTGTCTTGGGCGGTACTCATTTGTTGCTGTACCTGCTGTGTGCCAGCTCCCTAAAGCCCCGAGGCTGGAGACAGGGCCACTATAGGGATGGGGAACCCTCCTCATGAGAGAGGGGTTTCTGAAGGTTGTTTGCCCCAGTGTCGTCAGTAAACTGGGGGAATTCTGGAATGTTTGTTTCTTAAAGCCTTGGATGATTCCATCAGAGCCAGTGCGTCTCCCCCGTGGGAATTGGAAAGCTTGCTGCTCAGGAAGGAGCTCTGTGTGGAGATACTGGTTCCACTTGCAGGTGGTTTCAGGACTAGGAGAATGCAAATTCTCTGTTGCCCCTAAGGTGTAAAGCTGCTTTGATCTGCTGAGTAGGTGCTCAGGTTCTTCCATGGTGAGGCTCCTGGAGCTTGCTGATTTCAAAAGGGAAGACAAGGCCTGGCTCCATTCCTTGCCACCTGATTTTTTTGTGGGGGGGGCAGGGGATTGAGAAAATAATTTCATTTCATTGTGGGGAGCGGGCAGATGTCCAGCCTCAGAACTTATGGAACTGCTTCTTGGTACTGGAGGCCTTGGTGACCTTGAGCACCTTGAAGTTCACCGTCTTGCTCAGGGGTCGGCATTCATCACTGTGACGATGTCACCAATCTGGACATCCTTGAAGCAGGAGGACAGGTGTATGGACACATTCTTTTGCCACCTGATTTTGTGACTTAGGTGCTTTTTGCTACTCCACATTGGCTCTCAGCTGTTCTCCATCTCAGCCAGTTTTGTTTTTGTTTTTTGAGACGTAGTCTTGCTCTGTTGCCCAGGCTGGAGTGCAGTGGTACAATCTTGGCTCACTGCAACCTCCGCCTCCCCGGTTCAAGCAATTCTCTGCCTCAGCCTCCTGAGTAGCTGGGATTATGGGTGCCTGCCACCTCGCCTGGCTAATTTTTTTTTTTTGAGGTAGGGTCTTGCTCTATTGCCCAGGCTGGAGTGCAGTGGCGCGATCTCGGTTCAATGCAACCTCCACTTCCTGGGTTTAAGTGATTCTTCTGCCTCAGCCTCCTGAGTAGCTGGGACTACAGGCATTCAGCACCACGTCCGGCTAATTATTGTGTTTTTATTTTATTTATTTATTTATTTTATCATGGGAATCATCAAACCATAATAATTATTGTGTTTTTAATAGAGACAGGGTTTCACCATATTGGCCAGGCTGGTCTTGAACTCCTAACCTCATGATCCTCCCATCTTGGCCTCCCAAAGTGCTGGGATTACAGGTGTGAGCCACCGCACCTGGCCCAGTTTTTGTGTGTGTGTGTTGGAGTTTTGCTCTTGTTGTCCAGGCTGGAGTGCAGTGGCACAATCCTTGCTTACTGCAACCTCTGCCTCCCGGGTTCAAGCAATTCTCCTGCCTCAGCATCCCAAGCAGCTGGGATTACAGGTGCCTGCCATGCATGGCTAATTTTTTGTATTTTTAGTAGAGACGGGGTTTCATCATGTTGGCCAGGCTGGTCTTGAACTCCTAACCTAAGGTGATCCACACGCCTTGGCCTCCCAAAGTACTGGGATTACAGGCATGAGCCACTGTGCCTGGCCCCATCTTGGCCAGTTTTTGTGGATATTCTAATGCTGGCTATGCCAGTGGCTTTTTGTGGTCTTAAATTCTTTCTTTTTTCTTTTTTTGAGACGGAGCTTTACTCTTGTTGCCCAGGCTGGAGTGCAATGGCATGATCTCTGCTCACTGCAGCCTCTGCTTCCCGGGTTCAAGCGATTCCTGCCTCAGCCTCCTGAGTAGCTGGGATTATAGGCATGCGCCATCACGCCCAGCTATTTTTTGTATTTTTAGTAGAGACAGGGTTTCTTCATGTTGGTCAGGCTGGTCTCAAATTCCCGACCTTGAGTGATCCGCCCACCTCAGCCTCCCAAAGTGCTGGGATTATAGGCATGAGCCACTGCGCCCGGCCTTAAATTCTTTCTTAACCTTTTGGAGTCTTTGTTTCCTTGTCTATAAAGTGAAGATAATCATACCAGCTTCACAGGGCCTGTTGTGAGACTCAAGTGAGAGAACACAGAAGTGTTTGACTCACAGGAGGTGTTCCCTCCACCACCCTCTTGACTCTATGGTCATCCCTTTATTCCCTGCTCTTCTCAGTCTCAGTGTGTCACAACAGTGTTGGTCAGGCCACAGGAGCGGTCACTTGGCGTCTCAAGCCCCACTAGGAGATCCAAGTCCATGTTTACCTGACCAGCAAGTTCATGGCCTGAGGCTCAGTTCACGGATGGGAGCTGTGTAGAAGTACTGGGGCCCCAGAGGTCTTCTGAGTCACTGGGGCAAGGGAGGTTACATAGGCAGTAAGTGCAGAGCAGAGAGACTAGAATGCAGGTCTCAGGATTCAGCTGGGCCAGCCAGGGCAGTGCAGTGGCTCTAGAACTCTCCCTGCAGGCAGAGAGGAGGAAGGGGCCTTTAGGGTGCCCTGGGCACCTAGACCTAAGGTGACAGCCCTAGGAAAGGATTCTGTCTTGGCCAGCCATCTGGGCTGATTTTACTTCATCCTTCAGGCAGGGGAATGGTGGGTCAGGCAGGTTCCATTCCTGGTTCTAGGCTTGCTCCATGGTGTGGGTGGTACCCACCTTCTTCCTAACTGTTCACCTGGTATTCACCTAGGAACCCATACTAACTTCTTACACCTGGGTCTTCCTCTCATACTCTGTTTATTTCCTCCTAACACCCTACAATTACTGATGATAGGACAGAGTCAGAGGGTCACATAACAAGGGAGAGGTAGAGCAGGCTAGAGGCCAGGTCTTTGAAGGTGTGGCTGTGCCTGCTGTTCAGACACAGCTGTCCCTCAGGTCACTAGGACCTTGGGTATGAGAGAGTATTGGGGCCAAGCCCCACTTGCCACATGCTGTAGACAGCTGGGTGGACAACAAAGAATTGTTTCCTCACAGCTTGGACAGAAGATGTGGGTGGAGGGGAAGTGGGTCACTAGGCCACTTGAGTGGAGTTTGCCCAGAACTCATTCCTTCAGAGAAGAAGGGCTGGCCTCTCAGCCCAGGCTCTGACACACTCATGCACTTAGTCAACAAATAGTTATTGAGAGCTGGACCAGGTACCATGGCAACAGGGATAACTAGGGGTGC
Source organism: Ateles fusciceps (assembly GCA_036589455.1). Lineage (NCBI taxonomy): Eukaryota > Metazoa > Chordata > Mammalia > Primates > Atelidae > Ateles > Ateles fusciceps. Next base: position 22,083,214 of record JAZHEH010003205.1, on the reverse strand, counting down.
TTGGTCAGGGAGACAGACCATAAACAAATACAAAAATGTGAAAATGTTGTGCAATGGTAAGTGCTAAGAAAACAATACAGGAGGCAAAATGGGTAACTAGACAGCTACTTTATTTATTTATGTTTTAATTGAGACAGTCTCACTCGGTTGGCCAGGCTGGAGTGCAGTAGCATGATCTTGGCTCAGTACAATCTCTGCCTCCCAGGTTCAAGTGATTTTACCACCTCAGCCTCCCGAGGCGCTGGGATTATAGGCATGTGCCACCACTTCTGACTAATTTTTGTGTTTTTAGTAGAGACGGGGTTTTGCCATGTTGGCCAGGCTGGTCTCGAAGTCCTGACCTCAAGTGATCCTCCCGCTCAGCTTCCCAAAGTGCTGGGATTACAGGCATGAGCCACTGTACCCGGCCACTAGACAGCTACTTTAGACCGAGTAGTCAGGGGAGGTGTGGACGAGATGACATTCGAGCTGGCACATAATGTGACACACAAAGGTCTAGGGAGTAGAGTGGTCCAGATAGAAGGAGCAACAGTTTCAAAGCCCTGCGGTGAGAACAGACTCAGCATGTTCCAGATAGAGCAGAGTGCCTGGTGTGACTGCAGAGGAGGGGGAGGGAGTGGCAAGAGATGAGGTTGGACAGCTAGGAGGACCAGGTCACTGAGGGCCAGGTCACCTAGGGCCTTGAAGACAGGGTAAGTGGTTGAGACTTTGTTCCAGGTGCCATGGGAAGTCATTGAAGGGCAATGGGACAGAATACATAGCATCCCTCCTCAGACCATAAAATCAGTGGGGACAGTGTTTCCTGAAAGACTGGCACCTGGCAGTGTCTTTCTGTCTGGTTGCTTGCTGCTCTGCCCTCAGGACACTTTTTTTGTGTGCAAGGTCTCATCTCCCTGGCTCAAGCCATCTTCCCACCTCAGCCTCCTGAGTGGCTGGGGCTACAGGCACATGCCACTATGTCCAGCTTTTTTTTTTTTTTTCTTCTGTAGATAAGAGGTCTCACTGTGTTGCCCAGGCTGGTCTCCAACTCCTGGGCTTAAGCAGTTCTCCTGCCTTGGACTCCCAAACTGTCTGAGGGATTACAGTCATGATTATAGGCATGAGCCACCACACCCACAAGACACTTTTTATGCTCTGGCTCCAAGGGTTGTTTTCTTTACTTGTTTGTTTTTGTTTTGTTTTTATTTTTTTGAGACAGAGTCCCTGTAGCCCAGGCTGGAGTACAGTGGGATGTTCTTGGCTCACTGCAACCTCCGTCTCTTGGGTTCAAGCAGTTCTCCTGCCTCAGCCTCCCGAGTAGCCGGAATTACAGGCACATGGCACCACACCCAGCTGATTTTTGTATTTTTAGTAGAGATGGGGTTTCACCCTGTTGCCCAGGCTGGTCTCAAACTCCTGACCTCAGGTGATTCACCCACCTTGGCCTCCCAAATTGCTGGGATTATAGGCGTGAACCACTGCGCCTGGCTTTTTTTTTTTTTAAACAGAGTCTCACTCTGTTGCCCAGGCTGGAGTACAGTGGGGCGTCTTGGCTCACTGCAAGCTCCGTCTCTCGGGTTCAAGCAATTCTCCTGCCTCAGCCTCACGGGTAGCTAGGATTACAGGTGTACACCACCGAGGCCAGCTAATTTATTGTATTTTTAGTAGAGGCGGGGTTTCACCATGTTGGCCAGGCTGGTCTTGAACTCCTGACCTTAGGTGATCCACCTGCCTCGGCCTCCCAAAGTTCTGGGATTACAGGCATGAGCCACCATGCCTGTCCTGTTTGTTCTGAGGCAGAGTCTTGTCCTGTCACTCTTTTTTTTCAGCTTCTGATCTTTCTCTCTGTTTTTTGTTTTTGAAATGGAGTCTTGCTCTGTTGCCCAGGCTGGAGTGCAGTGGCGTGATCTCGGCTCACTGCAACCTCTGCCTCCCTGGTTCAAGCAGTTCTCCTGCCCAGCCTCCCGAGTAGCTGGGATTACAGGTACATGCTACCATGCCCCCTAATTTTTTATACTTTTAGTAGAGACGGGGTTTCACCATGCTGGCCAAGCTGGTCTTGAACTCCTGACCTCATGATCCGTCCGCCTCAGCCTCCCAAAGTGCTGGGATTACAGGCATGAGCCACTGTGCCCGACCAATGCCTGGCTAATTTTTTTTTTTTTTTTTTTTTTTTAAGATGGGGTTTCACCATGATGGCCAGGCTGGTCTTGAACTCCTGACCTCAGGTGATCCACCCACCTCGGCCTCCCAAAGTGCTAGGATTACAGGCATGAGCCACCGTGCCCGGCCTGCCTGGCTAATTTTTTAAATTTTTTTGTGGATATGGGACTTTGTTGCTGAGGCTGGTCTGGAACTCCTGGACTCAATTGATCCTTCTGTTTGGGCCTCCCAAAGTGCTGAGATTACAGATGTGAGCTACCATGCCTGAGGGGTTTGGTCCTGAGGGGTTTAATCGAGACTGGCTGTCAGTCTCCTGGTTGGAGGAGTCCTTTCCAGGCTGTGCTTCAGGACTGTGTTTTTGGCACTGCTTATAGCATGTGTGGAGATAGCCATGACTTGTACCAATTTCAGACCCCTCACTGCAGGCCATGCAAATCTGCTGGCATTCCCTGTGGGCCTCAGCAGTGAGCCTTCAGACATGTGAGAATCTTTCTGTGTACCTGTCTGGAAGGAGTGACATTGTCTTCCTGATCACTCTTCTCCCTCAAGTCTGGTTGGCTAGGATCTCTGTCTGCTTTGCTGAGATGGTAGAACAGGGTGGTGACTTTGAGGGTTTGAGAAAACTGACATCATCCTCCATGAAAACTCCTGTTGTTTGGACTCTGGATTTGATGTGGAACTCTTCTGCCTGAGGCCTTTGTTTGGAGGTGGAAGCCCTGGTTTAGGACTGGCTTGCCCTTCTCTAAGATAGCCAAGCTCAGAGCAGTGCTCTCACTGATGTGGTCTGTTTGTTTTTGTCTCCAGGCCCAAGGTGTCACTAGGAGTCCTGATTCTGGAGAGACCTCCAAATGTGGTCAGTTCAATTCCACTATCTATGAACTGCTGACCTAGAGCGAGTTGGAGTTGGCTCACCTCACTGAATCTCCTTTTGGTCATCTCTAACTTGGGGATTGACTCACAGAGTGTGATTACAAACAAGTACACATAAGCTCTTTGCACATTTCTTTTCTTTTTTTTTTTTGAGACGGAGTCTCGCTCTTGTCGCCAGGCTGGAGTGCAGTGGCACAATCCCAGTTCACTGCAACCTTCACCTCCTGGGTTCAAGTGATTCTCCTGTCTCAGCAGCTGGGACTACAGGTGCACACCACCACGGCCAGCTAATTTTTGTATTTTTAGTGGAGATGTGGTTTCACCATGTTGTCCAGGATGGTTTTGATCTCTTGACCTTGGGATCCACCCGCCTCAGCCTCCCAAAGTGCAGGGATTACAGGCGTGAGCCACCGTGCCTGGCCTCTTTGCACATTTCTATGCCTAATATGCATTAGTGAAAATGAAGTGGCTGGGCGCAGTGGCTCACGCCTGTAATGTAAGTGCTTTGGGAGGCCGAGGCGGGTGTATCACCTGAGGTCAGGAGTTCAAGACTAGCCTGGCCAACATGGTGAAACCCTGTCTCTACTAAAAATACAAAGTTAGCCGGGCATGGTGGCACATGCCTGTAATCCCAGCTACCCGGAGGCAGAGGTTGCAGTGAGCTGAGATCATGCCATTGCACTCCAGCCTGGGCGACCAGAGTGAAATTCTATCTCAAAAAAATTAAGGAAAAAAAAAAAAAGAAAATGAAGTGTCCACAGCCAGAAACTGTTATTTTGAATTTTGTTTTCGGAAACACTTAAAATTGGAGAATAAAATGGAGTTTTCCTGTTGTCTAACAGGATCTCCTGGGTTAGAAGTTTTAAGCTGGGATCTATGGCTGAACAACCGAAAATTATTCACAAGGCTGTGACATCTCTGTCTCTGTGCCAGTGTGTTGGGAGAGGGCCACAATTGCTGAGACATTCTTTTTTTTTTTTTTTAGAGATGGGGTTTCACCATCTTGGCCAGGCTGGTCTTGAACTCCTGACCTCGTGATCCACCCATCTCGGCCTCCCAAAGTGCTGGGATTACAGGCATGAGCCACCGTGCCCAGCCGCTGAGACATTCTTAGAGGGTCTTTATACTCACGGAGACCAAGGTGTCAGTGAAGGCTGGTGTTCAGTGGGTAAGAGATCATTAGAGTCTTTTCTGCTTTTCAAGGAGCCTGGCCTCAGTGAGCCTGTGGACTGTTGGGGTGAAGCAGGAGATGGGGTGGTCTGTGGCCCTCTCAGAGCTGTAGGAGAGCTGTAGGAGAAGCTGTCATGATGGTCAGTCCCGCATCTAATGTGAGGCTGCCTCTGAGCCCATGCTTTTTTGTTTCTTTCCAGCCTGTTACGTGCACAGTAAATGTTTAGACAGATCAGGACTTGCTGGCTATTCTGGGGAACATCCTCACAGTCTGTCCTGGACCCCTGTCCATGTTGCATGGAGATAGGAGAGGGGCTATGCACTCTTGCTTGTTTTTTTTTTTGGGGGGGGGGGGGGGGGGTACTCAAGAGTCCCATCCATGACTTGAAAGCTTTGTGGGAGGTTTGCAGTCAGAAACTGTAAGTTCTTGTTTGTTGTGCCATGTTCTGTGCTGGGAGACAGGATTTCGGTGGGTGGGGGTGTGTGTGTGACAAAAACCACACCAGAACCCTCACAGCCCAGAACCACAGTGCTCTAGGCAGAGGAGTAGGGCCTGGGTGTGTTGGTAGGAGTTTGCATGTGTGGGTGGGGGGGGGTCAAAATTTGAATCTGAGAAGGAGTCACCAATTAGGTGGAGTCTCAGTGGTGACTTGGATGAAGAGCAGAATTGACTGAGCAGATGTGGGAAGGGTGGAGATTGCAGGAGGGAACTTGCTGGTGCACAAAACACTGTGAGGGCTGGGCATGAGGGCCAGGCGTGGTGGCTCACACCTGTAATCCCAATACTTTGGGAGGCTGAGGCAGGTGGATCACCTGAGGTCAGAAGTTCGAGACCAGCCTTGTTAACATGGTGAAACCCCGTTTCTACTAAAAATAGAAAAAATTAGCCAGGCCTGGTGGTGTGCACCTATAATCCCAGCTACTCAGGAGGCTGATGCAGGAGAATTGGTTGAACCCGGGAGGTGGAGGTTGCAGTGAGCCGAGATCGTGCCATTGCACTCCAGCTTGGGCAACGAGAGGGGGAACTGTCTCAAAGGAAAAACAACAGCAACAAACAAACAAAAAAACATGGTGAGCAGGCTCTCAGCAGATTCTGGTATGTCTGTGTGTGTAGCTAGATCAAGGTAGGAGAATGACTAGGGAGATGGGGATGAGTGTGGATGGTCACCTGTGAAGCTTAGGGGTTTGACCTTTAAGCCAAAAGCAAGGGTGTTATATGGGAGGAGTATGGTCAGCTTTGTGGTTTTGAGCTCAGGGATGCAGAGTTAGCAGAAAGAGATGGGCCTTGACCAGAGGACCCAGTGTCAGCACTGATGTAACAGATGAACTTAGGGCAAGACCCATTGACATCACTGGATGACAGTGAGTCTGACCATGTGGCTGTTGTGATCACTACACGGAAATAAACACAAGATGGTGACGCAGGCCTCAATCCACTTAGTTTTGAAGGTTACTTCTCATTTTCTGGGAGCCCCTGATCTGTCCTATTCCTCAGAGAGATTACTCTTCCCCCACTCTGCCCTGCTCTACCAGGCCAAAGGGTCCTTTCCTTCCTTTATCCCTCCACCCCTTTTGCCTCTACCACTACTTCAGTCAAGGAGTTTTTGTATCAGCAAGTTATCACAGGCTGGGCGTGGTGGCGCATGCCTGTAATCCCAGCACTTTGGGAGGCCAAGCTGTGGGTCACTTGAGTTCAGGAGTTTAAGACCAGCCTGAGCAATGTGGCAAAGCCTGCTCTCTACAGAAAATACAAAAAGCAGCCAGGCGTGGTGGTGCTCGTCTGAATCCCAGCTCCTTGGGGAGGTTGAAGTGGGAGGATTGCTTGAGTCCTGGAGGTCCAGGCTACAGGAAGCTGAGATGGCACCACTGCACCCCCAACTTGGGGGACAAGAGACCCTTTTCATGCCCCGAAACATTTGCTGGTGCTGTTTCTTCTGGTTGGCATACGCTTTCTGAGGACTGCCCAACTTTGCTGTGGGCCAAGGGTAGAGGAGACATGGCCCTTACCCATTCCTCCAGCTTTTCCCCTACCCTCAGAGCTCTTAGGCACTGGGTATGGCATCTTGGAAGCTGCAGCAGGATCAGGGCACATTGAATGACTAAGCATCGCAAGTACCAGGGTGGAAGGGGCAGAAATGCCAGGGGCGGGAGCTGTGCTCTGCCTTAGGTACTCTTTAAATTTGTATGTGGGTACAGCCAGAGTCTGACCCTTTGGGAGTGTGACCAAGACCACAGCTAAGACTAGATGATGGTCCTGTGCTTCCCCACTTGTTGATTTGTTTCTTGGCAGAGTATGAACTGGGACACACCTTGTGTTCCTGTGTGGCAGGCGTGACTGGATCTAAGCTTTCTCTTCTGCTTGCTTTAGATTTTCCTGGACGTTTCTTAGTCATCCCAGAACTGAGCTTCTATTTTTAGTGCCACTACCTCCTAGGGGACCTAAAATAAAGCTGGCTTAGCTTCCTGGTCCCTCATTGGCTTGAGTGTTGGTCACAGGGTGGGAGATTGGCTGCTCTTGTCACTGTTCCCTACACAGTTCCTCCCCCACTGGCTCCTCTGGCTTTGGGTGAGGTCACAGGGACTGCAGTGAGCTAGCACTTAACCATGTTGAGCTGAGGGGCTTTACCACGTTCCCTTGGAGAAGCTTCTGGATCACCAGTGCTGTCAAGTTGCCATCCCCATCTTACAGTGGAGGTGGCTGAGGCCCTAAGAAGGGCGGTGACTTGCATCAGATCCTACTACTGCGAATGCTTGTCTGCTGGGGTAGAACCCACCTCCTCATTGCTTTGGTTCAGAGTCCTATTATCAGGACAGAGCGGGTGGGCTCCTCTACAGTTGGGGCCAGCCACAGAACAAGACGTGGCTCTGTAGTCAGGGGGATCCGCAGCAGCGAGATGTGGGCTTCCCCTACTTGGGAGGGGCCCAAGTGGCTCTCCCCCTCTGGGGCTTGGGTTTTCCATCCAGTATCCTTACAGCCATGGTCTCTAGTTGGGAGGGGATATCCCCTCCCTCTCAGAGACCCAAGAGAGAAAGCTCCTTGGGGTGAAAGCAATGCTGGGAGGAAGGGTGCGAAGAGATGACACGTTTCCCCCTTACAGCCTCCCATCTCCGCTTCGCACATCCCTCAGCTTTCCCTCTGATCCTTGAACTCACGTCCCCAGCTCTGAAGTGGGTAGAGAGTCACTCCCATAAACGAAGAAATATCCTAGAAAGGGCCAGGTCGGGTATCACCTGGCCTTTGGGCTGTAAACTGTTGCCATGAGACTAAGGGGGTCACTTGCTGTTTTTGTCAGAAGAGGGGCCTTGAGAATCTTCTCCCACCCCTCACTGGGTCTTCCTCCATCTGTCTGTCAGCATAGCCCTGGGACAGTGTTGGGGACCTGAGGGCTGTAATGCAAAACAGTACACACACACAGATAGCAGTTGTTCTGGGCTGTAAAGTGGGAAGAACAGCAATAACTCTCACCTTGCAGGTTGTTGAGAGGATTACATGGAAAGATATTGGAGGAGTTATCTCCTCCTGTAAAGTCTCTCCCCTGTATTGGGCTTTGAAGGGCCTGCTCTGTCCTTTCTTTGTTGTAGATCCACCCTCAGCACCCCTCCTGTATGCTCCACAACCCTGGCACCTATGTGTCTCATTAACCAAGAACTCAAAGGAAAGGCCGGATCTGGTCGACCTCTGGGCTCCCAGCACCGGTCTGGCTTGGGAGTGGTGTCCTACCAGTTCCCAAGGGCCTGTCCATGTTCTCTAAGGGAACAGATCTCAGCAAAGGACTCCAGGAAGGCCAGCGAGGGGTGGGGGTGAGTGGCTGGTCACCTCCTACTCTTGTGGTACCAATGCTTCCCTCCCTGTCTCATTGGTCTTGCAGGTCTCTGTGAGGCCGGGTGACGCTCCAGAATGGGAGACAAGCCAATTTGGGAGCAGATTGGATCCAGCTTCATTCAACATTATTACCAGTTATTTGATAATGATAGAACCCAACTAGGCGCAATTTACGTAAGTTTCCAGCACTAGGGCCAGAATAGGACCCCAAGGGATCAATTTGGATGTTGGGCCAGTGTGTCCAGTTCACAAATTCTGGCAGCCCTATTTGGACTGGCTACACCTCTCCATCTGAGCTTTTGTCCATGGGACAGGAGCCTGAGGACTGGCCCAACTAACTACCTGGTCTATGCTTTTCTTTCTTTCATCTGCCACAAGAGTGGGAATCCTGCTATTCTGGGCAGGGTGTTCTAGGGCTTGCCATTCCATGTGACTAGTGCTTGTCATGGCACATGGTTTTGGATTGGGCAGCAACAGGCAGAGGTTAGGGCTCATGGTGCCCTCTGGAGGCAGCAGCCTTGAGCATCTTCAGTGCAAAGCTGAGCTCTTTGGGAGGCCTGGGTCAAGCTTCCTTTTGGATCCAAAAGCTCCTCAATGCTCATGGGAAACAAATGGAGTTAGCCCAGGGAGGCTGATATGTCCTTTGACACACCTTTTATGCAGGCATTGTTTGCTGCTCTTTTAATGATGTTCATGTACACCAAGAACTAAATTGTACTTGACCTTACCAGAGATTCAGTCGCAAAAATGTGATTGATCAGGCAGGTGAGCCCAGGATGGGAGTGGTAGGAGTAATCCAGGCACAGTCTCAGAGCCTGATTGGGCTGAGTGTCCACAGTCTTCTGTGTCTGTCTCCAAAAAGTAAGGGTCCCTTCAGAAATTTTGGAAAAAATAAAGGAATCTTATTAGTGGAAGACCAATTCCAGCACAGATATTATTTGATTGTTGTCATCATAGTAGAGAATTTTTTTTATTTTTATTTTTGAGACAGAGTCTCATTCTGTTACCCAGGCTGGAGTGCAGTGGAGTGATCTTGGCTCACTGAAACCTCTGCCTCCTGGGTTCAAGTGATTCGTGTGCCTCAGCATCAGGAGTAGCTGAGGCTATAGGTGCTGCCATCATGCCTAACTAACTTTTTCTTTTTCTTTTTTTGAGACAGAGTCTCACTCTGTTGCCCAGGCTGGAGTGCAGCAGCACAAGCTTGACGGACTGCAACATCTGCCTCCTGGGTTGAAGCTATTCTCCTGTCTCAGCCTTCCAAGTATCTGGCACACACTACCACGCCTGGCTAATTTTTGTATTTTTTAGTAGAAACGGGGTTTCATCATGTTGGCCAGGCTGGTCTTGAACTCCTGACCTCAGGTGATTCGCCTGCCTCAACTTCCCAAAGTAGGATTACAAATCCCTCCAAAAGCTGGGATTACAGGCATGAGCCACCGCACCTGGCTACGCCTGACTAATTTTTGTATTTTTACTAGAGGTGACATTTCACCATGTTGGCCAGGCTGGTCTCCAACTCCTGACCTCAGGTGATCCGCCTGCCTTGGTCTCCCAAAGTGCTGGGATTAGAGGTGTGAGCCACCGCACCCAGCCTAGAGTTTATAAAAACTTGAAGTGATCTGAGCTGAGATCCTGGGACTTCTGCCTCATTCTCTCTCTTTTTTTTTTTGAGACAAAGTCTGTCTCTGTCACCCAGGCTAGAGTGCATTCTTGAGATTTTGGCTCACTGCAACCTCCACCTCCCAGGTTCAAGTGATTCTCATGCCTCAGCCTCCCAAGTACCTGGGGTTACAGTTGCGCACCACCACACCTGGCTAATTTTTGTATTTTTAGTAGAGCTGGGGTTTCACCATCTTGGTCAGGCTGATGTGGAACTCCTGACCTCAAGTGATCTGCCTGCCTCGGCCTCCCAAAGTGCTGCCATTACAGGCATGAGCCACCACACCTGGCCTCATTATCTCTTAAAGCAGGCCTGAGCCACAGAAGATAGTTAACAAGGTCCTAAAAGAACAATTTATATTTATTATTTCGTAATACTCAGCATACCCCTTTGAAAGTTAGGAAACTGAGAATCAGAGCAATAACTTAACTAATGTCACAGCTAGTAAGTAGTGGAGGCCCTTTTGAGTTCTGCCCTTGAAAGCTGTGGAAGGGAGATTTGAGGGGAACTAAGCTAGTGGGTTACATGTGAGATTTTGCTTCTTGATGGTAGGGAGGGTCCCAAACTAGGCCTTGGGAGGCCTTGTTAGCCTCCATCTCTCCCTGACCCCATGGGTATCCAGAAGGCTAGCTAGAAAGGCCACAGTGGAATTCAGCTTGGGCCTTGGAGGGTGATGAATGTGGAATTTTTGCAAGTTATTTCTGATTACTTTTATTTATTTATTTATTTTTGAGACAGAGCTCTGCTCTGTCACCCAGGCTGGAGTGCAGTGGCATGATCTTGGCTCACTGCAACTTCCACCTCCCAGGTTCAAGTGATTCTCCTGCCTCAGCCTGCTGAGTAGCTGGGATTACAGGCACATGCCACCATGCCCCAATAATTTTTTTTGTGTGTGTGTTTTAGCAGAGATGGGGTTTAGCATGTTGGTCGGGCTAGTCTTCAACTTCTGACCTCATGATCCGCCTGCCTCGGCCTCCCAAAGTGTTGAGATTACAGGTGTGAGCCTGCCAGTCTTTCTTATTTATTTATTTATTTATTTTTGAGACAGAGTCTTGCTCTGTCACCCAGGCTGGAGTGCATTGCCGCGATCTCAGCTCACTGCAACCTCCACCTCCTGGGTTCAAGTGATTCTCTTGCCTCAGCCTTCTGAGTAGCTGGGATTACAGGCATGCACTACCATGCCTGGCTAATTTTTGTATTTTTAGTAGAGACAAGGTTTCACCATGTTGGTCAGGCTGGTATGGAACTCCTGACCTCAGGTGATCCCCCAGCCTCGGCCTCCCAAAGTGCTGCGATTACAGGCATAAGCCACCATGCCCGGCCATATTTCTGATGACTTTTTAGGACCAACACTGACCACACGGCAGGATGGCTGAGACTCAGGCCACATATAGCCCACCTGGGGCATATGCATATGACTTTTTTTTTGAGACAGAGTCCTACTCTGTTGCCCAGGCTGGAGTGCAGTGGCGTGATCTTGGCTCACTGCAACCTCTGCCTCCCTGGTTCAAGCGATTCTCCTGCCTCGGCCTCCTAAGTAGCTGGGACTACAGGCTTGTGCCACAACACCTGGCTAATTTTTTTATTTTTAGTAGAGACAGGGTTTCACCAAGTTGGCCAGGATGGTTTCAATCTCCTGACCTGGCGATCCGCCCACCTCAGCCTCCTAAAGTGCTGGGATTACAGGCATGAGCCACCACACCCGGCTCCATATAACTTTTTAGATACAAATGGGAAGTAAATTTTATTAAATAGTCTTTCAGAGCCTAGACCTATGGGACAATGGGGTATAATTGAAGAGGTTGATAGTATACATTTGGCGGCTATACTCAGTTCCCCTCTTTACAGACAGGGAAACTGGAGTGTGGCCACATTTCTCCAAGCGAGGCCCTTTTCAGAGTCTTCCAGGGCCTTGGAGTTACTTGTGCTCTTAGGCCCCAACCCTGGGGTTTCCTGTGCGTTTTTCAGATTGACGCGTCATGCCTTACGTGGGAAGGACAACAGTTCCAGGGGAAAGCTGCCATTGTGGAGAAGTTGTCTGTAAGTAGGGGCGAAGCCAGGGTACAGGAGGCTCTTTTCCCATTCCTGGCCTTCGTTGTCCCACCTCTTACTCTCTGTCTTGCAGAGCCTTCCATTCCAGAAAATCCAGCACAGCATCACGGCGCAGGACCATCAGCCCACACCAGATAGCTGCATCATCAGCATGGTTGTGGGCCAGCTTAAGGTAATGGTGCTGCCACAGAGGTGGGGAGGGGTGGGCAGGCAGAGGGAGAGCCTTGTGTCCCTGCTTTCCCTGTGGATGTGACCTGTTTATCTAGGGACACCCAGACAAAATGACTGTCCAGAGCTGCGTAGTTCAATACGCTAGGCATTAGCCACATGTAGGTTGCAATTTTTAAGTTACATTAATCAAGGTTAAATAAAATTAAAACATACTTCTTCGGTTGTACTAGCCATATAGAACATTTTTGTGACTGGAGAATCCTATTGGCAGACACTGGTCTAGAGCCGTTATCTGGAAAAGGGAGAGGTATAGGAGCAGGATGGGACTGGGATACCAAGCCACTAGGCTCCTACTCTGCCCCAAGGTCAAAGTGGACAGGCTAGCCGGGTGCTGAGAGGCAGTCCCCCTACTGCAGCCCTTGCTGCCACTCCTCAGCCTGGCTGCTGGCTCCTCACCTGCTGAGCAAAGCAGATTCCTGGAACGCCTAGTTTTCTTTTTTTCTTTTGTTTTTGAAATGGAGTCTTGCTCTTGTTGCCCAGGCTAGAGTGCAATGGCACAATCTCGGCTCACCGAAACCTCCGCCTCCCAAGTTCATGTGATTCTCCTGCCTCAGCCTCCCGAGTAGATAGGGTTGCAGGTGCCTGCCACCACACCCAGCTAATTGTTTTTATTTTTAAAAAATCTTATTTGTTCTCTTTTTTATTAATTTTTTTATTTTTATTTTTTCCTTTTTCCCCCGCCCCCAATTTTTTGTATTTTTAGTAGAGGTGGTTTCACAGTGTTGGCCAGACTGGTCTTGAATTCCTGACCTCAGATGATCCACCTGCCTTGGCCTCCCAAAGTGCTGGGATTATAGGGGTGAGCCACCATGCCCGGTCTGGAACTTCTATTTCTCTTTGCATTTTCCTTTTCCCTTCTCAAATCCTGTTATTCTCGAAGACTTCCTGTGGTCCCTCAGATCCCCCAAGAACTTCTCCAAGCACCTGTTGTGTTTCAGCATATTAAAGCCAGATTCTGTTTCAAAAAGCTCCTTCTTCCCAAAAAAAAGCAGGACAAATTGGCTGCCCCTCGACCTGGACTTGTGTCTCATGATAACATGGTCACACGCTCACTCTCTCTAGGCTAGCTGGGGCAGGGCTTCCTGAGCCCAGCATGAGTGTGTAGGTGGTCCTATAGGCATCTGCAGTGGACGCAGAGACACGTGCCTTCTGGCCTGGACTTTCAGTTTCTCCTGCCTGTCCAAGATGTCCTGCTCAGAGCCTGTGCCTGAACAGGCACAGAATTCAGGCGGTCTCTGTAGGGAGCTCAGTGCCCACTTTCTCAGGCTGGGGTAGTAAGCATTGCTCCTTCCCACCTGGCTTCAGGTTCTTTCTGGTGATTCTCTCCAAATCGGAGCTCCGAAACAACTGATTTGTTTCCTTGCTGAGGATAACTCCCAGAAAGCAGGTGATATTAGAGTCAGTGCTGGTTAGCTAGGCTCCTGTTTCAGACTAGGCTTCATTCTGGATTTCTGCAGTTTAGATTCAGGTTTCTTGCCTTTTTTTTTTTTTAATCGAAAATACTGTTTATTACATGACAGGAAACATCATCGGATGGTGAACCTATGGTTCCAAGATTGTTTGCAGTTTTTTTATACTCTAAGTTATTTAGTAAATACTATGGGATTCGTTTCAGAATTCTGATCACTTGTGCCCAGAGATACGTGCTTGGAGGCATATGCATCCTCTGCTCTTGCTATAGCTAAGGGTGAATTATTGTGTAGTTTAAGCACACATAGCAGTAGGTGTGGCTGACTGTTGGCCTTCATGTGCCCAGGGCATTGCTTCGTACATTATATCAATTCACATTCACAAGTACCCCTTGGCTATACTGGGATTTGAGTTCAGGACAGTAGGGCCTAATCCCAAAGTCCACATTTTTTTTGCTCTGTTCCCCTACTACTGAACTCTCTTCCTGTTCCTTGATTCCCTTACTGAATCCTCTTCTCTTCTCTCTCCTCACAGGCGGATGAAGACCCCATCATGGGGTTCCACCAGATGTTCCTATTAAAGAACATCAATGATGCTTGGGTTTGCACCAATGACATGTTCAGGCTCGCCCTGCACAACTTCGGCTGACCTTCTCTCAGCCAGGCATTCACGCTGTTTCCTCCTCCCTCCTCTTCCCAATACTATTCCCACTCCTTCAGATGCTTCCAAATATCATGCACAAATGAGCAGGGCCGCGGCGGGAGTGGGCGCAGTGCGCTGCTGCCACCAAGGTGTTGTGCATGATGTTTGGACGCTAGACTAGTTGCATCTGATGGGAGAAGTTTGTGTTGTACCAGCGCATGCCTTGGAAAGACTTAAGTAATGCAAAAGGTTGTCCTTTTTTTTTTAATCTACTGACAAGTTGCTCTAGTAACCCAAAGACGTGAAGGAGAAAGCAGCTGCCTCACCGCCCAGACGTTGATTTGTTCAGATGTTTCAATGCCTCATGATACAATAAAACCACAAAAATTTTCTTAACAGTTTAAATTGTTTTAATTAGTTTACTAGTTGGCTGGGCATCGAAAGCCACGTTGACCCATTGTCTCTCTCATGTCTCACCCTCCCACTTCGGCCCCAACTCTGAATACCTGTTGCAGGGGAGAAAACTGCTGAAGCAGCACTCCCAGCTAGCCTCTCAGAAGCCCTGCAGGGCAGTTCCTCCCACCCCGCAGGGCAACTGGTCCTGGGAAAGCAGGCAGGGAGAGCTCAGGTCTGGCCTGAAGCTTCTTGCACTGAAGCCTGTGCTGTCAGTTCTGATACCTCCTGTGACTTCTGCTCTGAGTAGGTTCAGGGCTCTAGCAGCAGGAGAGGTGATCCTGTATCCTGTTGAAGCTGGAGAGGCCCTCCAGGCTGAGGTCTCAGCAATATGAAGGGAGAGGCCTGCTATATCCCCAGAATAATCAGGATCATATCCAGGTTGCCCCACATACACCAAGCCAGGCAGAGGGCAGCTCAGCTCCTGTCCTACCTGCTTTGGATATCATTACGCAAAGGCCAGTACCCAGCAGAGCCAGCCTCCACTGCCCACAGAGCCAGGCCCAGTTGGGTTGGAGTATAGGTCAGGAGCTGTGGAAGGAGACAGTCTGAGTGTGAGAGACTCATGCTTTAGGAGTCCTCAACCCTCAGACCTCTGCAGGACATTGCAGGCCTCTCTTACTTCCCTTCCTCAGCATACAGACTTCATGCTATCTTCAAATCCCAGGAAGTCTTAGCTATTAGGGCAGTTTCTGTTTCTCTGTTTTGGGGACAAAGGCCTTGCCCAGTATAAATCTAGCCCCTCAGCCCACAGACCTCAGGATGGTATAAACCTAATGGCAATGTAGCAACCATAGGCTAGAACCAAACCCAGGATTTGGGTCAGTGCCCTGTTAGGGGTTTTAGGATTGGTAAGAAGACCACAGCTAAATCTGATCTGTAAAAGGATACCCTTCCCCCTCTTCCACTATCGGTAGAGGCTAAGGACCTCCTCAGATCCCCAAAGGTTGCCTGGCAACACTGCGCACAGGGCTGGATGGTGTGCTGTTTGAGAGGACAGCATGCTCAGGAGATATCAGGGAATGATCTCTAGGCTGGTGTGTATTTGGGGAAGTCGGGGTGGAGAAGAGGTAGGTACCTGCTGCCTCAAACCACCCTGTATAAAAATCTGCAATACAGCTTCTTCCATGTACCTGTGCCTAAACTGTCTGCAATAAAGAGGAATTTGTAAACTGTGGTTTCTTTCTTCCAACGTGAGGGTGCCGGGTGGGACAAGGGGGTGCTGGAGGACAGTAGGGAACAATGACTGATTATTGTGGTGGGACCATCTCCCCTGCTCTTGCAATTCCTGGGTTTTATGGCCTCGAGGGTCGCCTCAGGCCTTTAATTATTACGACCCATTCCCCCAAAGGGAACTTGAGGCTCCTGCCAATTCAGCTTATTCTGGGAGTCTGAGGGACCTTAGCACGGGCGGCTCAGTTGACCCCATCCTAGGACCATCAGAGTCCACGCTCTGAGAGTGGGCAGGGACCGGGCGGCTTCTGAGTAGAGTAGGGCTCTGGGGTGGCCCAATGCGTGGACGCTTACCTCAGCCCTGTGAAACTTCCCTGACCCCTCGGGTACAGGGGCGGGGCCGCCGAAGGGGACGGGCCGCTGGAGGGTTTAGGCATCCGCCCCCCAGCCCGGAACCTTTCTTCTCTGGCCCTGGCAGGTTCCGGGAGCCTCGGCTTGTGGGGGGCCGGAAGTGGAGGCGGTCGGTGGGGTTGGCGGGTCTCAGGGACGCTGCGCGGGCGGCGGTTTGAGAACTGAGGGTGGATTGAGTGTAGCAACCGGCGTCCGGCTGTCTCGCCCTGTCGCAGCTGGGCGAGGGTGGGTGGTGCGCGGCGGCGGCGGAACGAACGCGGTGCGGGCGGGGCGCCCGCCGCTGGGCCCATGGCCTCCTGCGCGAGCATCGACATCGAGGACGCCACGCAGCACCTGCGGGACATCCTCAAGCTGGACCGGCCCGCGGGCGGTGAGCAAGGGTTGCGGGGGTGGGCCCCAGACGAGCTGACAAAAGGGCGGCGAGCGTCTGAACCGCCCTTGAAGCCCACAGCTCCCTTAGGACCAGCTCTGTATCCTCTCAGCGGGTAAGGGTGGACGGAGTTCGGAGTTCCTTCACTGCCCCCCCTCGAAGGGCGCAGACCCCTGGGTGTGACCCCTCCCTATCCTGTCCTCAGGCTGTTCTGCCTCGTCCTTCAGCATGTCAGTTGAAGGTGAGCCCCCTTCTCCGAATCCGCTGGGCGCCTCTGGTTTCCTGGCCCCGAGGTCTCTAGTGTTCTGGGACCGGCCTGGCGTCTCTTCCCTTTCGCCGTGGTTCGGAGGCCTTGTCTGGGCTCCGTATATGGAATTCTAGGCCTAGGATTAATCGCGGTGGTGAAAAGCCGCCAGCTCCCCTCTATAACTTGCCCTTTCCTCTGGAATAGACTCCAGGCCTCCCGTTCTGAAACTGATTTCCAGGAGGAAGGTGTCCAGCCTCAGTTCCATGTTCTTTCTGGGATGAAGGCAAATGACAGACCGCACCACCCTGACTGAATTAGGCTACAAATATCTGCAAGCCCTAACTGGTTTCCATTCATTCATGTTTCACTTTAGCTCTTAGTGATACCTAAGAACTAGTCTTGCTCCCAAAGATCCCCCAAGACACAGAGAGCTAACAGGGTTATAATATACTGTTGTCATTGAAAGAAAGGAGTGTCTTGATACTGTGATGGGCATGGGAAGGGTGGAGGCTGATGAATGCAAAGTGCAGGTCTGAGAGGGGGAGACTGGGCTAGGTCTTGTAATGTGAACAGGGGCTTGGGTGTCAGGAAAGGCACTCAAGGCACCTATGTAGAAGCCACCCATTACAAAGAGGAAATAGCACGTATGCAGGCACTAGTTTACTGACAGGTTTGGGAATCTCTGAAGTGGCTAGTGATGGTGGTGTGGGTGTGCAGTGGAGAATTGATGTTTCCTCAGATCTTGTTCTTACACCTGCTGGGAGGCCCAGACTGGCTGCTTCTGGAAGGCACTGGTGCTCACCAAGGGTGGATTCAACTAATGTCTACTCTCAGAAAATCCATCTGCTGCCTGAGACCACTGGGCCCTTGTCCCAGGCCTGGAGTGTGTGTGCCTTCTTTAATCATGAGTCGGGCGTGGATCTCTCCTGCTGCTCAGCAATTGCAGACTAGACTCTGCAGAGATTTGGTAGAGCCTAGCATGGCCAAACATGTACAGCCTGGGCCTTGTTTTTGGTTGTCCTCATGGTAGCCTTCATGGAAGGGAGAGTGGTCAGCTTGTCCCTGAGCAGCTAAAGTGGCTCTGATCCGAATGAAGTGGCCTGGACGCTTTCCTTATAACTCCTTTGTTTATTGATTGGCACTTGATTCCCTTATTTGCCAAGGAGCTCTTTCTTGTCTCCTCTCACTGGAGGACCAGGTCCGAACTCAGACTGTTGAGGGCCAGGCGCAGTGCCTCACGCCTATAATCCCAGCACTTTGGGAGGCTGACGTGGGTGGGTTGCTTGGGCCCAGGGATTCAAGACTAGCCTGGCCAACATGGTAAAACTTTGTCTCTACTACAAATATAAAAATTACGTGAGCTGTAATCCCAGCTACTCGGGAGGCTGATGCAGGAGAATTGCTTGAATCCAGGAGGTGGAGGTTACAGTGAGCCGAGATTGTGCCACTGCCCTCCAGCCTGGGTGACAAAGCAAGACTCCGTCTCGGGAAAAAAAAAAAAAAAAAAAGAAGAAGAGAAAAAAGAACTAAAAGACTGGAAACTTTCTGTGTTCCTGAATGTGGAGCCCTAGGCTCTTGCCACCTGGGGGTTTTGGAAATGGTGTCTAAGCCTATGAGCCTGTTTGAAACCCAGCCAGTTGCAAAGAACTGAAATGCTGTCTTTTCTGACGCCACACTCTGCCGTGTAGTTTCTCTCCTTTTGGTCTAGCTCCTTTATGTCCCTACCTCCTGAGTTTTCTTACCCAAAGTAGCTTCTTCTGAGCCATTCCGTATGGGGCAGCCCCTCACATGCCTTAGGAGTCCATCTTCTTTCCAAACCCTGACACCACTTTGGTCTAGGCCTTGATCTCTTTCACCCAGATTGTCAACCATTCTGCATGCTACCTTAGAATAATCATCCCACTGGCCAGAGCTGACCATATCACCTTCCCCTTTGAAACTCTTTGTGGTTCTCATGGCCCACAGGTGGAGTCTAAGTGCCACAGCATCATACCTGAGGCCTCTGCAGCTTTGTTTTCCTTCCATCCTTGCTGTGTTTGTGTGTTCTGGCCACACTGACTGCTCTGTAAAGTCTTTCCTGACCCTTGCTATGCCCTCACTCAGAGTCCACAGAGTTATTCTGTACTGACCCGGGCCTAAGTATGAACTGGCCTCAAAGGGTCTTTGATGGCTTGTACCCCTCCCCCAGATAGAATAGCCTCATGCTCATCCTTGGTCCCGCATACATCAGTGTTTATGGAATGAGAGATGGATACAGGGCCCCCCTCCTCATGGACATGCTTTGCTCAGTTGAGTGTTCCTAGAGCACCTCATAGTTCTGGAAGGAAACTGCAAGAGGACAGGTTTATGGGCAGGTCAAGCAACCTTAACAGAGTGACCTTCTCTATCCCCCAGGCCCCAGTGCAGAGAGCCCACGGCCATCCAGTGCCTACAATGGGGACCTCAATGGGCTTCTGGTCCCAGACCCCCTCTGCTCAGGTGATGGTACCTCAACAAACAAGACTGGTCTTCGGACCATGGCACCCATTAGCCTGCAAGAGAAGCAGGTCATGTGAGTATCTAGGAGACGACAGTGGTGGTGATGGTATTTTTCGGGTGTCTGCTAGCTAAAGGCATGAGATGGGTGAGTGGGGCCACCAGCCTCTGCTGCTCCCTCTCTAGATGACCTGGGGTGGAGCTTGAGCTTGCACTACGATGAGAGGCAAAGACAAGCTCAAGGGTTTGGCCTGGATATCTGGTTTAGAATGAAAGTAGGCTCATTCCCAAGGAAGGGGCTGAGCAAGGGGTTCTGTGGGTCTGGAGCCAGGGACCAGGCAAAGCTGAGCATTGGACTAGATACCTTCACCAGGCTGGCTATGTCTTTGCTTCCAACCCTGCCCATTGAGCCTTTGGGTGAACAAGAGACAAAGTTTTTGCACTCTTCCCCCACAGCTGTCTCTCAGGAGATGATAGCTCTACCTGCATTGGAATTTTGGCTAAGGAGGTGGAGATTGTGGCCAGCAGTGACTCTAGCATTTCAAGCAAGGCCCGGGGGAAGCAACAAGGTAGGTACTAGGATGCCGTGGCATGTATAATATATGGGGGCACACCCAGCCTCTCTGGTCTCCCTCATACTGCCAGTTCCTATGGGGACCACCTTGACAGTTTCCCAGTTTCAGGAAACCAGGGCTGGATGCCAAGCCTCTGTGGGAATCTGGCTCCAGGAAGTAACAGTGGGTAGCCGGACTTGCACCTATGTCCTCTCCCATCCCCCAGGGATGTTGGGGACCACCTAGGTTCTGGGGAAGTTACTCTAGCCCTCAACTTCCATGACTTTTCTCACCCTGGGTTCTCAGGTGAAAATTCAGCCTGTCGCCAAGTATGACTGGGAGCAGAAGTACTACTATGGCAACCTGATTGCTGTGTCTAACTCCTTCTTGGCCTATGCCATTCGGGGGTGAGTAAGGACAGTGGGGGAGGAGGGAATGTTCTGCTGGACGTCCCATAGAGCCAGCTCAAACATCAGGCCACTCAGGCCTTAGGGGTACAATGGAAGTTTTGTCCATGCTGCTTCTTGGGGAGCTGGGTGGGAAAACCAAGCTTGAGACTATGGTGGTGGCAGGGAGACAGGCAGGGGCAGGGTTTCTCTGCTGCTGCCTGAGCCTGGATATGCACTCATGGTCCACTGCTCTCCTGATTCTAGCTGCCAACAATGGCTCCGCCATGGTGCGGGTGATCAGTGTCAGCACTTCAGAGCGGATCTTGCTCAAGGGCTTCACAGGCAGTGTGGCTGATCTGGCTTTCGCGCACCTCAACTCTCCACAGCTGGCCTGCCTGGATGAGGCAGGCAACCTGTTCGTGTGGCGCTTGGCTCTGGTTAATGGCAAAATTCAGTATCCATTCCTTGGTGTGGGGTAGTGGGACTGAAGAAGGGTGGGCGGAGCTGGGGCTGTCATGCCTCTTCATTCACTTATCTAGCCCTTAACACCCTGCTCAGAGAAGAGATCTTGGTCCATATCCGGCAGCCAGAGGGCACGCCACTGAACCACTTCCGCAGGATCATCTGGTGCCCCTTCATCCCTGAGGAGAGCGAGGACTGCTGTGAAGAGAGCAGCCCGACCGTGGCCCTGCTGCATGAAGACCGGGTGAGGGGGCTGGCATGGTGAGGAGGCGCCAGAGAAGCCATAGTGTAGGCATGGGCTGCACATTAACCTCCCCTGTGCCTTCCAGGCTGAAGTGTGGGACTTGGACATGCTCCGCTCCAGCCACAGCACCTGGCCTGTGGATGTCAGCCAGATCAAGCAGGGCTTCATTGTGGTAAAAGGTCATAGCACGGTAAGCCTGTGACTGCCTGCCTCCCCTGCCCTCCCCCTCTTCCTCATATCCATCCTCTGTTCCCTATATCCACAGCTGCCCAGGCAGCTTTGCTGGCACTCTGCCCATGGGGACTCTGAGCTCAAAGTGGCTTTCGCCTGTGCAGCTTTCTCCATACCTAGCGGCACCCTGCAGGTCTGGCCTCTAGGGACCCTGTTCATTCAGTCAGTCACACAAGCATGCCAGTCCAACCATGAATCAGCCCAGCTCATTACCATCCTCACTTGAGAGGGGCTCGTTCTCACCTCTAGTCAGTAAAGCTTTTTGGGTTCTTCTAGTGCCTCAGTGAAGGAGCCCTCTCCCCTGATGGGACTGTGCTGGCTACTGCGAGCCATGATGGCTATGTCAAGTTCTGGCAGATCTACATTGAGGGACAAGATGAGCCAAGGTAAGGCAGGGCCTGAGGGACCAGGATCTCCCTCAGGTAGCAGACCAGACTGCTCACTTAAGCCCTTCATCTGCCTACCTACAGGTGTCTGCATGAGTGGAAGCCTCATGATGGGCGGCCCTCTCCTGCCTCCTGTTCTGTGACAACCATAAGAAACAAGACCCTGAGTGAGTGAGTGGGCAGCCAAGTGGGTGGTGGGCTGGTCCATGGCTCCCAGCAGGGGCCCAGCCAGCCACTCAGTGCCTTCTTGTCTTGCAGTGTCCCTTTCTGGAGGTTCCTTATTACTGGTGCTGACCAGAACCGGGAGCTAAAGATGTGGTGCACAGTGTCCTGGACCTGCCTGCAGACTATTCGGTTAGCAAGGGCTGGGAGGCTGGGAAACTGGGCAGCGGCAGCAGGATTGGGAATATGGGTTCCTGGAGTTGTTAGCCTCATTCACTCTGCTTTGTGGCTCCCTAGCTTCTCCCCAGATATCTTTAGCTCAGTGAGTGTGCCCCCTAGCCTCAAGGTTTGCTTGGATCTCTCAGCAGAGTATCTGATTCTCAGCGATGTGCAACGGAAGGTAGGCTACCGTGGGTACCCTGGGCAGAGCTGGGATTATAGGGGATGGCGGAGGGCAGGGAGTACATCTGCAGCCCTTAGCCTCTGAGCTCAGTTAGGAACGTGCTGCCTGTGCAGGTCCTCTATGTGATGGAGCTGCTACAGAACCAGGAAGAGGGCCGTGCCTACTTCAGCTCCATCTCGGAGTTCCTGCTTACCCACCCTGTGCTAAGCTTCGGTATCCAGGTTGTGAGTCGTTGCCGGCTGCGGCACACTGAGGTGCTGCCCGCTGAGGAGGAGAATGACAGCCTGGGTGCTGGTAAGCTGCCTCAGGGTCAGAGCTATGTGTCCACATCCTAGGGGGTTGTGGAGGCACAGAGAGGCCCAGGGGCTTAGTCATCCACACTGTTCTTTCAGATGGTACCCACGGAGCCGGTGCCATGGAGTCTGCGGCCGGTGTACTCATCAAGCTCTTTTGTGTGCATACTAAGTGAGTGAGTGGGGGAGGCCCACCAGTGCCTTGTCTGTGTCTGTCTCCACTCTACTGACCCTGGCCCTTGGAGCACTCTATTCTCCTTCTCTTCCTGCAGGGCACTGCAAGATGTGCAGATTCGCTTCCAGCCACAGCTGAACCCTGATGTAGTGGCCCCGCTCCCCACGCATACCCACGAGGACTTTAGTGAGTAGGGCGTGAGAGGGAGGTAGGGTAAGTTGGACTGACCAGGGTCTGAGATCTGACTCAAGTGGCAACTTGTCCTGCAGCGTTTGGAGAGTCTCGGCCTGAACTGGGCTCTGAGGGCCTGGGGTCAGCCGCTCACGGCTCCCAGCCTGACCTCCGACGAATCGTGGAGCTGCCTGCACCCGCCGACTTCCTTAGTTTGAGTAGTGAGACCAAGCCCAAGTTGATGACACCTGATGCCTTCATGACACCTAGCGCCTCTCTGCAGCAGGTACTCTCGCAGGGTAGGGGGACCTGGGAATGCCCTAGCCACAGGCCACAGCTCTCATTCCCTGCATCTCCCCAGATCACTGCCTCTTCCAGCAGCAGCGGTAGCAGCAGCAGCAGCAGCAGCAGTAGCAGCAGCTCCCTTACAGCTGTGTCTGCCATGAGCAGCACCTCAGCTGTGGACCCCTCCTTGGCCAGGTGAGGCAAGGGTCAGAGATAGAGGATGGCAGGGGCTGGTGCCAGGTGATGCCAAGCTCTGGCTGCTGACACCTCAGTCTTCCTCCACCAGGCCACCTGAGGAGCTGACCTTGAGCCCCAAGCTGCAGCTGGATGGCAGCCTGGCAATGAGCAGCAGTGGCAGCCTGCAGGCAAGCCCGCGTGGCCTCCTGCCCAGCCTGCTCCCAGCCCCAGCTGACAAACTGACTCCCAAGGGGCCGGGCCAGGTATGTGAATGGGTGTGTGTGAAGTGTGGGGAGCAGGTGGGTGGCAGCAGGAAAGGTGGGTGGTGGGCTTCTCCCAGCCCCCTGCTGCTTGTCCTGCTCTTGCCTACATAGTCCATGTTTCCCTGAGGTCATCTCACCCTCCTATGTTTGCTGGAAGGTGTCTCCTCAGCCTCCCTGTCCCCCACTTCCTCTTCTGGGCTATGACCCTGTTTTTGACCTGTATCCCCACTTCTCTGCTGCCCTGTCTCCCATTACTGCTAATACTAGTGCCTTGTCTCTGTGTCCCCCATCCCTGCCTCACCTGTCACTTAAGTCCCCATCTTTGGCCCACCTTAGGTGCCTACTGCTCCCTCTGCACTGTCCTTGGAGCTGCAGGAAGTGGAGCCCCTGGGGCTACCCCAAGCCTCCCCCCAGCCGTACCCCGCTCCCCTGATGTCATCTCCTCAGCTTCCACTGCCCTGTCCCAGGACATCCCTGAGATTGCGTCTGAGGCCCTGTCCCGTGGCTTTGGCTCCTCTGCACCAGAGGGCCTTGAGCCAGACAGTATGGCTTCAGCAGCCTCAGCATTGCACCTACTGTCCCCACGGCCCCGGCCAGGGCCCGAGCTCGGCCCCCAGCTTGGCCTTGATGGAAGCCCTGGGGACGGAGATCGGCATAATACCCCCTCCCTCCTGGAGGCAGCCTTGACCCAGGAGGCCTCAACCCCTGACGGTCAGGTTTGGCCCACGGCACCTGATATTACTCGTGAGACCTGCAGCACTCTTGCAGAAAGGTAAGGAGCTTGGGAGGAGAAAAGTGTGCTAACTAGGAGGAGGCTTTAGGAGGGGCTTCAGATAGAATCATCCACTGCTGAGTTGGCCTGTCCCCCCAGCCCCAGGAATGGCCTTCAGGAAAAGCACAAGAGCCTGGCCTTCCACCGACCACCATATCACCTGCTACAACAACGTGACAGCCAGGATGCCAGTGCTGAGCAAAGGTGGATGCCACCCTATGCCATTGCCCTCATGGGGGGGGTGGGCAGCAAGTGGGCAGGGGCTTACCCCCTCCTTCCCCTTCCCATAGTGACCACGATGATGAGGTGGCCAGCCTTGCCTCTGCTTCAGGAGGCTTTGGCACCAAAGTTCCTGCTCCACGGCTGCCTGCCAAGGACTGGAAGACCAAGGGATCCCCTCGAGCCTCACCCAAGCTCAAGAGGAAAAGCAAGAAGGATGATGGGTAGGGAGGAGTCCTAGGGAGGAGGGAGGGTGGTCTCCAGGCTGCCTGACATAGCCTAAGGTGCTTCTCGCCTATGGCAGGGATATGGCCATGGGATCCCGGCTCACAGAGCACCAGGTAAGTGAATAAGTACACTTTGTACTCATGGGAATTTCACCCTGTGAGGATGGGGAAGGGCTCTGGGCCATTCCCTGGTCTGGTTTGTGGGGATGGTTGGGGCAGGCATCATGTGACTCTCAGTGCTACTGGCAGGTGGCAGAGCCCCCTGAGGACTGGCCAGCGCTAATTTGGCAACAGCAGAGAGAGCTGGCAGAGCTGCAGCACAGCCAAGAGAGCTGCTACAGCGTCTGTGTACCCAACTCGAAGGTCTGCAGAACACTGTCACAGGCCATGTAGAACGTGCCCTTGAGACCCGGCACGAGCAGGAGCGTATCCTTGAGGCTGGTAGGACAACATGGCATAGGGATGGGGGCAGCATTCTTGGCCTGGGAAGGAGTATACAACCTGCTCCAGGCCTGTTCCTTAGCTATGGCGCAGAGCGGTGGCTGGAACGAGCACTGGCTGAGGGGCAGCAGCGGGGA
Source organism: Ateles fusciceps (assembly GCA_036589455.1). Lineage (NCBI taxonomy): Eukaryota > Metazoa > Chordata > Mammalia > Primates > Atelidae > Ateles > Ateles fusciceps. The sequence goes on along the minus strand of JAZHEH010003205.1, from coordinate 22,058,094 downwards.
GGGCAGCTGCAGGAGCAGCTGACACAACAGTTGTCCCAGGCGCTGTCTTCAGCTGTAGCTGGGCGGCTGGAGCGCAGCTTACGAGATGAGATCAAGAAGACAGTCCCTCCATGTGAGTTTTGCATACAGACTCCCTTTGGGTGGTTCAGGTGGGAGTGAGGGTACCTGTCAAGTTTCTCCTGGCTCCACCTTCTGTTCCCCTCTCCCAGGTGTCTCAAGGAGTCTGGAGCCTGTGGCTGGCCAACTGAGCAACTCAGTAGCCACCAAGCTGACAGCTGTGGAGGGCAGCATGAAAGAGAACATCTCTAAGCTGCTCAAGTCCAAGGTGCTATAGGGCCCAAGATGTGGGTGGAGGTGGTGGTTCTGGCCTAGTCAGGCCAGGCTGCGCTCAGGCTTTCAACTTGGCCCCTCCCTCTAATTCCAGAACTTGACTGATGCTATTGCCCGAGCAGCTGCAGACACATTACAGGGGCCGATGCAGGCTGCCTACCGAGAAGCCTTCCAGAGTGTGGTGCTGCCGGCCTTTGAGAAGAGCTGCCAGGCCATGTTCCAGCAAATCAATGATAGCTTCCGGGTGGGGACACAGGAATGTGAGTGGGGTCATACAGCCCAAGGTGGGAACGACTATCCTCCACTTTCCTACTGTTCCTCTTACACTCCCTGTGGTCACCCCTCAGACTTGCAGCAGCTAGAAAGCCACATGAAGAGCCGGAAGGCACGGGAACAGGAGGCCAGGGAGCCTGTGCTGGCCCAGCTGCGGGGCCTGGTCAGCACACTGCAGAGTGCCACCGAGCAGATGGCAGCCACTGTAGCCAGCAGTGTTCGGGCTGAGGTGCAGCACCAGCTGCACGTGGCTGTGGGCAGGTGTGTGGGCAGGGTGGTGGGTTTGAGGAAGGCCAGATTGGGCTCCCTGTCTGCTTCACCTCACTCACTTACCTTTGCAGCTTGCAGGAGTCCATTTTAGCACAGGTACAACGCATTGTTAAGGGTGAGGTGAGTGTGGCGCTCAAGGAGCAGCAGGCCGCTGTCACCTCCAGCATCATGCAGGCCATGCGTTGAGCTGCTGGCACACCTGTCCCCCTCTGCCCACCTTGACTGCCAGGCCCAGCAAGCCCATATCCTCCAGCTGCTGCAACAGGGCCACCTCAATCAGGCCTTCCAGCAGGTACGATAGGTGTTAGGCCCTGGTAAGGGTCATGTGTCTCTTGACAAGGCCCACACACCATACATTCCATTCCACCCACCAGGCTTTGTACCTTCTGGCCCCAGCAGAGTGTTCTTGGTTCCCTTTGGCCTCCAGGCCATTGTCCCTGCTGCTTCCTCTTCCTGGACCCCTTTCTTCCCACATAGCCCACCTTGCTTTACAACTACCCTTCTCAAGAACTATTTCTTGATCCCCTAGGGTAACTACATGGCCCTACAGGGCTCTCTCTGGGCCCCTCTGGAGCCCTTACTAGTCCACTCTGTGGTCATCTGCCCCCAGGCCACACAGTTCAGACAAGCAGACATTCCATCCTGATGTTCACTGTAAATGCTGCTGCTTTTTCTCCTCCAGGCCCTAACAGCTGCTGACCTGAGCCTAGTGCTGTATGTGTGTGAAACTGTGGACCCAGCCCAGGTTTTTGGGCAGCCACCCTGCCCGCTCTCCCAGCCTGTGCTCCTTTCCCTCATCCAGCAGCTGGCATCTGACCTTGGCACTCGAACTGACCTCAAGCTCAGGTAAGTGTGGGCAGTCAGGGACAGGGAGATGAGCTGTGGAGTGCGGTAGTGGGAGGGAGCAGTTTGAAGCTGACGCCCACTTCTGCCTGAATCTCCTCCCTAATTTTCTTCACCAATCCCCCTCTGCCCTCACCCCAAGGGTTCCCTCTGGGCATCGGTGCCACCAGGGGGCGCTCCCATCTGCTGGCACCCACCTATAGCCTGTTCTTTCCCGCTATCCCCAGCTACCTGGAAGAGGCCGTGATGCACCTGGACCACAGTGACCCCATCACTCGGGACCACATGGGCTCTGTTATGGCCCAGGTGCGCCAAAAGCTTTTTCAGTTCCTGCAGGCTGAGCCACACAACTCACTTGGCAAAGCAGCCCGGCGTCTCAGCCTCATGCTGCATGGCCTTGTGACCCCTAGCCTCCCTTAGCTGTTAAGCCTGCCTTGCCCAGGGGTGGGATGGCACTGAAGGCCAGCAAACAGGCCTAGGTTGAGGCAGAGTCATGGCTGGCTTTTACTTGCTCAGGCCCCCATCTCTGGGGTGTTTTGGGGTCGGGGAGCAGGGAGCACTGGCTGTGGTCTACAGGGTGTGGTAGTCAGCAGGTTTAGGCTGGGCCCAGGGCAGGTATTGAGCCTTCTTGGGTTCTGCCATGCCTGGAGCATTATTACCCTGAGATCGTGACACCACTTGAGTGGAATTTTCCATGTTCCTTTTTACCTCTGATTTGGATCTTTTTGTTTTTGAAAAACATTGAGAAATTCAATTAAATGCTTTTGGAATAAAATGAAGTATGTGTGTGCTTTTGGTTTGTCTTCGGTGTGACTCTCATAACTGCCCTCTCTTCCCTGCCCTTCTCTTCCTCATGGAGCTCTGTATATGCCAATCCAGCCAAAGGGCCAGGTTACCTACTCATCTACTCCAACTGTCTTCCCAGATTTACCTTCTCCTTCTATGGGGTGAGGGTCCAGGGACCTGCTCAGCACCATCCTGTGCCCCTGGGAATTTCTGCTCTCTGAGGTCCCTTCGCTCCTTTACCAATCTGGGTATTGGAGGCGGAGCCGCCGGCTGCCTTCGGAGCCCCACCCCCCGGCTCCCATCCAATCACCGTCCCTTCCTCCGGGGGCTGGGTGGACGGACTGTACTCCTAGCAGCTAGCTCCCACACTAGGCTCTCAGCCAGGGACGATGCGCCGCTGCCGCTGCCGGCAACCACCTCGTGCCCTGAGGCCGCTGCTGTTGCTGCCCCTCGGTGAGTGTGGGCGTCTGGGGCCCAGGCCACACCTCCTCTCGCCCAGCCAGGCCAGGCTGGGTATAGGGTGTGTGGGAACGCTGGGCGCCAGGGTGGAGAAGAGTTGCCAGGGCTCCAGGAAGGTGTGCTTGTGACTTCAGGACAGAAAGTCAGGCACAAACAGCTCCAGTTATGAGAGAAAGACTCCAAAATTTGCATCCCCTCTTCTGATAAAGGGAGCCATGCTAATGGCAGGACTTACAGACCAGTCCTAGGATCCCTAAGTCCTTTCTGAGGGTCTGGCCTGGATCCCAATACCTCTTCATCCTGCCCCTCTCTCCAAAAAATACCTATCTTTGGAGAGAGTTCGCAGGGCCAAGCAAAGCTTGTCTAAACTGCAGAGAGATGCACCTGTTCCTGGACCTGGTCCTCCGGATCCCCCTCCCCCTCCACCCTGTCCTAACTCCTTCACGTGGACCCTTCTCACCTCACCTGGGGCCCCAGAAGCTCAGAGGAAGAGCTGACTTGGGGGACACAACACTCTGTCCCCCTGTACAAATCCCAGTCCGGTTCCTAACCTTGAAGAGGGCCTGGGCAGGTAATCCCCAGACCTGCCCTTTAGTTCCCTGGGGCACCCTTTTCCCCGCTGAGTCACATCCCCAGAGTGCTCCCAGGTAAACAAGCCCCTGGGGGCTGGGGGGATGGGCCTGGCTCATCCTATCTACCGGTCTACCCCCTGACCCCACCCCTGCCCCACTTCTAGTCCTTGTACCTCCCCTGGCAGCAGCTGCAGCAGGCCCAAACCGCTGTGACACCATATACCAGGGCTTTGCCGAGTGTCTCATCCGCCTGGGGGACAGCATGGGCCACGGAGGCGAGCTGGAGACCATCTGCAGGTACTGGCGGGTGCGAGGCAGTGGCCCAACCTGGGCCACCATCGGGGACTGACCTTTTATTTCCCAAGCCAGAGCCTCCTTGCCTCACTTAATCCCCCCTAATCCCACTCCCTTAACAGGTCTTGGAATGACTTCCATGCCTGTGCCTCTCAGGTCCTGTCAGGCTGTCCGGAGGAGGCAGCTGCAGTGTGGGGAGTCACTACAGCAAGAAGCTCGACGGGCCCCCCACCCAAATAACTTGCACACGCTGTGCGGCGCCCCAGTGCGTGTTCAGGTGCGCGGCACAGGCTCCGAAACCAACCAGGAGACACTGAGGGCAACAGCACCTGCACTCCCCCATGGCCCCTGCACTCCTGCTGCTGGTGGCTGCTCTGGCCCTGGCCCACCTCCTGGGGCTTCTGTCCTAGCCTGTCAGGTCAGATGGCAGTGCCCAGGCCTCCAGCCCTGCTCTGGCGGTGGTTGTCCAGGCTCTGCAGAGCACAGCAGGGCTTTTCATTAAAGGTATTTATATTTGCACTAAGCTCCTTCCTTTCTCCCCAGCTGCGGCCTTGCTTGGCTGGGGCTGGAGACTCCCAGAAACTGATCCTCAGCTTGGATGGGATGGGCGGGGCTGAGGGCCACCACAGGGGACTCAGTCTTCTTACAAACACTCATTTCCCAGTGGCAGCCCAAAGCTTTTTATTTCGTGCAGGTCCCAAGAGCTCCTCCAGTGGAGACTGGAGATCTGCCAGAATGCATTGTCTTCCTCTACCTTCCTGTGCTGGCTGGGGTTGGGAGGGTGGGGTCTCAGTCCTGCACTCCTAGCACTGCCTACCCCCTTCTATCCTGGCCCCTGGGGGCCAGATCCAAGGGGTGGAGTACCCTTGATCCCAGCTCTACCCTCTCCCCCAGCCTCCTGCTCCTGACCATCTCATCTCCTCCTCTCTCTGCCTGTCACTTCAGCCTTCAAGGGACAGCACAGACTATGTGCTCAGTCCCTTCCTCTGGGTTTCTGGTCTATCTAAGGAGGCCTGTTCTAGAAGGTGGGGAGCCTCTGTTGAAGTCCACATTCAAGCCCTTGATGTGACCTGAGGTGGCAAAAACTGGAGTCACCATAAGGGTTCCTCTGGCCTCTGCTTTCCACAAGCTTGTTCCTTGAGAAGAGGTAGGCAGTGTGCAGTCAAAACAATTGCAGAAGGCTTTCTGGAAGCCATGTAATTAGAGAGTGTGGTGTGTGAGGAGCCCCTCTTCATACAGGTGGAAAGGAAGAGCAAGATCAGCATAGGCAGAATCCAAGGAAGGAGGAGGCCTTCTAGGGGTGGGGCCCTCTTCTGATCAGCCTTCTCCCACCACTGCCAGGATCCTATTCCAAGCCATCACCCACAGTTTCAGCGACACTGCCTTAGTCTCCTCATTGACTTCTATTATCGCTCCCTCCACTTTATTCTTTTTTTTTTTGAGATGGAGTCTCATTCTTGTCAGCCAGGCTGGAATGCAGTGGCGTGATCTTGGCTCACTGCAACCTCCACCTCCCAGGTTCAAGCGATTCTCCTGCCTCAGCCTCCCTAGTAGCTGGGATTACAGGTGCCTGCCATCACGCCTGGCTAATTTTGTATTTTTAGTAGAGACAGGTTTTGCCATATTGGCCAGGCTGGTCTCGAACTCCTGACCACAGGTGATCCAACCCCTTTGCCCTCCCAAAGTGATGGGATTGCAGGCATGAGCCACCATGTTTGACCTTATTCCTTACTTTCTAAATTGAAAAACTTAGCCAGGCACTGTGGCTCATGCTTGCAGTGTCACCTCCTCCAGGAACTATTCCTTAACCCTGACTACAAGCTGAATCAGAAGCCTCCTCTAGGTCTACACAGCTCCTGGATTCTCTTCTGCCTCAGTACTGATAACACTAGCTTGTTATTGTCTAGGTACAGGTCAGAATTCCCCACTGTGGACTTCCCAAGGGCAGGAAGTCCTTTTTGTCAGAATCCTCGTTGTGTCTCTAGCATCCAGCCTAGGGCTGGATATAAAGGATGCACTTGTGGGAGGGTGTGGAATGAAAGATAGAACTCTAAGTCCAGCACGGGTAGTGCTATCATCAGCAAGAGCTTGGACTGAGAATGACCCAGTGTGGAGGTATGTCATCTTTGGGTGGCACCTTCACCCTGGGCATACTGCTGGGAAGATGGTGCTGGGGCTGTATACCCCAGAAGTCTTCCAGAGCTGGTATTGGGTGGCCAGGAGCAAGGGCCTGGCTGTTCTGGCCAACCATCAGGGAGATTACCATCCTCCTGCTGTGACCTACTTTTCCCCCTGGTTTTTGCTCCCTAAGGCCCTACTCTTCTATGGAATGAGGGGGGGCTTAGGGAGGGGAAAAGAATCTGCTCTCTGGCCAGGGGCTTAAGGGCTTTGTGCGTTTTATCCTAGAGCTGGGGGAGAGGGGTGGGCTGATAGCCAAGCTAGCTGGGTGCTGGGCACAGCTGCCCAGGCCAGAGTATCATGGTGATGGTGTTTCTCACATTTGCAGCACTGTGGACAAGGAGTAGCTTATTGTTCTGAGAGAGCCTGGAGGATGGATGTCCTGGGCCCAGTCCCCTCTCCATTCATATATCTCTTTTTTTTTTTTTTTTTTTTTTTTGAGACAGAGTCTCACTCAGTCACCAGGCGCCAGGCTGGAGTGCAGTGGCACGACCTTGGCTCACTGCAACCTCCGCTGCCCGGGTTCAAGCATTCTCCTGCCTCAGCCTCCCGAGTAGCTGGGACTACAGGCGCGCGCCACCACGCCCAGCTAATTTTTTTCTATTTTTAGTAGAGACGGGGTTTCACCATGTTGACCAGGACGGTCTCGATCTCTTGACCTCGTGATCCGCCCGCCTCGGCCTCCCAAAGTGCTGGGATTACAGGCGTGAGCCACCGCGCCCGGCCCATATATCTCTTTACCTCAGGGCTTCCCTATTGCTCTTCTCCAGAGCCCAGACCAGCACCTGAACATAGTAAGGGTTCAATAAATATTTGTTAATTAGCTGAATGTCTGTAAAACAGGAATGTTGTGTGGATTTCTGAGTGCCGTCAACCCTGGAATTCACATTACTTTTAACCTTCACAACTCTATTTTTTTTTGAGATAGAGTCTCGCTCTGTTGCCAGGCGCCAGGCTGGAGTGCAGTGGCACAATCTTGGCTCACTGCAACCTCCGCCTCCTGGGTTCAAGTAATTCTCCTGCCTCAGCCTCCAGAGTAGCTGGGACTACAGGTGCACGCCACCATGCCCAGCTAATTTTTGTGTTTTTAGTAGAGACGGTGTTTCACCATGTTGGCCAGGATGGTCTTGATCTCTTGACCTCATGATCCACCCACCTTGGCCTCCCAAAGTGCTAGGATTATAGGCGTGAGCCACCACGCCCGGCAAACTTTCACAACTCTTTAAGGTCAGGATTATGACCCCCCCTTATATTTTATTTAATTTTTTGAGACAAAGTCTCATTCTGTCACTCAGGCTGGGGTGCAGCAACCCAATCCAGGTTCACTGCAGCCTTGACCTCCTGGGCTCAAGCGATTCTCTTAGCCTCAGCCCCTTGTGTAGCTAGGACTGTAGGTGTATGCCACCACACCCAGCTAATTTTATTTTATATTTTTGCAGAGACAGGGTCTCATTATGTCATCCAGGCTGATCTCGAACTCTTGGCCTCAAGCGATCCTCCTGCCTCAGCCTCCCAAAGTGTTGCGATTACAAGCACTGGGCCATCCTCATTATATAGCTAAGAAAAATGAGGCTTAGGGCCCCGTGCAGTGATCCATGCCCGTAATCCCAGCACCTTGGGGAGGCTAAGGTAGGAGGATCACTTGAGGCCCTGTCTAAATAAATAAACAGGCTGGGCACAGTGGCTCACACCTGTAATCCCAACACTTTGGGAGGCTGAGGTGGGCAGATTATCTGAGGTCAGGAGTTTGAGACCAGCCTGACCAACATGGAGAAACCCTGTCTCTACTAAAAATACAAAATTAGCCGGCATGGTGGTGCATACCTGTAATCCCAGCTACTCAGGAGGCTGAGGCCAGAGAATCACTTGAATCTGGGAGGTGGAGGTTGTGGGTGAGCTGAGATCGCACTATTGCACTCCAGCCTGGGCAAGAAGAGTAAAACTGTCTCAAAAAAATAAAAGTAGGGCCGCGCGGTGGCTCACGCCTGTAATCCCAGGGCTGTAGGAGGCCGAGGCAAGTGAATCACGAGGTCAGGAGATTGAGACCATCCTGGTCATGGTGAAACCCTGTCTCTATCAAAATACAGAAAATTAGCTGCGCATGGTGGCTCCTGCCTGTAGTCCCAGCTGCTCAGGAGGCTGAGGCAGGGGAATCACTTGAACCTGTGAGATGGAGGTTGCAGTAAGCCGAGATCGTGCCACTGCACTCTAGCCTGGTGACAAAGCAAGACTCTGTCTCAAAAATAAATAAATAAATAAAAATAAAAAAATAAATAAGTCAGGCATGGTTGTGTGTGCCTGTAGACTCAGCTGTTTGGGAGGCTGAGGCAGGAGGATCCCTTGAGCCTAGGAGTTTGAGGTTACAGTGAGCTTTGATCTCCAGCCTGGATGACAGAGCAAGACCCTGTCTCTCTAAAAAAAAAAAAAAAAAAAAAGGCCGGGCGCAGTGGCTCATGCCTGTAATCCCAGCACTTTGGGAGACTGAGGCCACCGGATCACCTGAGGTCAGGAGTTCAAGACCAACCTGGCAAAAAAAAAAAAAAAAAAAAGAGGCTGATGTCTTTCTTAAAGTCAAACAGCTGTGGAAGTGTCAGAACTGGGGTTTGATCTCGGGTATGTTTGGCCCCAAAGTCTATACCCTTAATTATCACACTAGACTTTTGGAAACAATTTTTTAACTTTTTTTTTTTTTTGAGACGGAGTCTTGCTCTATCGCCAGGCTGGAGTGCAGTGGCGCAATCTTGGCTCACTGCAACCTCTGCCTCCTGGGTTCAAGTGATTCTTCCGCCTCAGCCTCCTGAGTAGCTGGGACCACAGGCACGTGCCACCATGCCCAGCTAATTTTTGTATTTTTAGTAGAGACGGGGTTTCACCATGTTGGCCAGGATGGTCTCGATCTCTTGACCTTGTGATCCACCCGCCTCAGCCTCTCAAAGTGCTGGGATTACAGGCGTGAGCCACTGTGCCCGGCCTTTTAACTTTTTTTTTTTTTAACCACTAAGATCCTAGGAAACAATTTTTCTTTTTTAGGCTGAGTTTTGCTCTTGTTGTCCAGGCTGGAGTACAGGCGGCAATCTTGGCTCACTGCAACCTCTGCCTCCCCGGTTCAAGCTATTCTGGCTCAGCCTCCCAGAGTAGCTGGGACTACAGGCGCCTGCCACCATACCCGGCTAATTCTAAGTTTTGTATTTTTAGTAGAGACAGGGTTTCACCTTGTTGGTCAGGCTGCTCTTGAACTCCTGACCTCAGGTGATCCACCCACCTTGGCCTTCCAAAGTGCTGGGATTACAGGCATGAGCCACTGTGCTGGGCTGACGACAATGTTTTTATTGATGTTAATTTATTTTTATGTTTAAAGTATAACATTAGCTTATACAATCAATCAAAGACAGTTCCATATGCATTGTACATACTCAATAAAGATTTGAATACATGAGCCACTGAAATGGGGAAAATGGATGGAGGTTACAATACCCTTACCGTCTGCAGCACCTATTTTTCTTCCTCCAAGTTGGGTTGATTGTAAAGTGAACCAGTTCTCCTCCTATAGAGGTCATTGTGAATGGTGACAATTTTTAAAAAATTCGCTTGCTTTTCAGACTCAGGATATAAATTAAATTAAAAAACAACAAATAACCATGAGTCCAGAAGTTGGCCCAAGATTGGCTTCACCAATTCACAAGTTAACCATTTGCAACTCTTCTTTGATGGAGGCCAAATTCAACACATGGAGTGTCTAAAATTATTCTAATTGCAGTTTTAAAAAATAGATTTTGTTAATGAAATTTAAGACAATCCTTTGCGGAGTTCCGGAAGCACTTCCAGAAACCTCTGTTGGAAGGCATTGTTTACCCAACCTCGCACTACAATCCCTTTCATCCAATCAGAAACTTAAATCTTTCTCCCTACTTCTCTTGATTCCTCCTCTTCCTATCAGCGATAGGTCCCGCAGGCAGCGGTCAAGTTACTTTGAGCGACAAATAGACCCATCCCCTTAGGAGAGTGCTCGTCCCCGCCCCGAAGAGGTTGATTGGCAGACCACGCTCGGAGATCCGCCAACCGGCTAGCGCGGCTTCGGGAGAATCCGCCCCCGTCCCGCCCCGTAGGTTTGTTTTGGCGTCGGCCGCGCGCTGTGATGACGCCAAGACGCTAACGCCCGAGAATGGCGGCGGTGGCGGTGGCGGTGGCGGTGGCGGCGGCGGCGGTGGCCGCGGCCACTGCCCGGAGATGGCCCGCAGAGCCGCCAAGACGCCGAAGAGCCCGCCGCCCGCGCGAGGTGAGGCGGCCCGGCCCAGGGCGACGGCCCGACGGGCGGGAGGGGCAGCCGAACTGTGGCCGTGGTCGCTTTCTGGCGCACAGGGGCCTGCCCCTGATCAGCCCGTAGCCTCGGCACTTGCCCGGTGCGCCAGGGCCTCCAGGGTCGGAGAGCAGGCCGGGCGATGGCTGCTCGGGGTCCGCGGCGTCCGAGTCTGGACTAGCCTCGAAACGTGCTGTTGTGCTGGGTAGCCCGTCTCTAAGCCCGCGTGGGCCTGGTGGACGTGCTCGGCTGCCCTGCCTGGTTGCTGTGCAGCCGCCCCGCGTCCAGAGCGGGTCACGTTTATCCAACCCGCTTGTCCTTACCGTCTTCGGGCTTCTGGCTCCCACTCCACACCCCTCCTCTGCGTCTGCCAGGGGCCGGCGGGGCAGCTGATCGCTTCCTTGTGCAGGCTGGGAAAAAGCAGATCTGAATCCAGCTGGGTTGCCTGCTTGCCAAGCTTGTCATTCCTCTACCTGCAAGGGGAAGCGTAGACCCCCCACACTTAGTCCCCCTCCATAAAGCGGCTGAAGTGATAATTCCCACCTGAAAATCTGAAAGCTCTTTACTACCTGAAACTGGTTCCTTAGTGCCTTCAGGACAAAGGCCAGACTTTATTTTTTTGGAGACGGAGTCTTACGCTGTCGTCAGGGTGGAGTGCAGTGGCGCAATCTCGGTTCACTGCAATCTCCGCCTCCCGGGTTCAAGCGATTCTCCTGCCTCAGCTTCCCCAGTAGCTGGGACTGCAGGCGCGCGCCACCACACCCAGATAATTTTTGTATTTTTAGTAGAGATGGGGTTTCACCATGTTGGCCAGGGTTTTCTCATTTTCTTGACTTCGTGATCCACCCACCTCAGCCTCCCAAAGTGCTGGGATTACAGGCGTGATCCACCACGCCCGGCCCAAAGGCCACACTTCTTAGCAAGGCATTCGGGGCTCTTCATAATCTGGTGAAGGCCTATCCAGCCAATAAACACCAGAGCACTTCTGTGCTCCCTTTACATAGTTTATTGGTAAAGCGTGTGGCCCTCCTGTTAGCTCTGTGGTTTCCATACCTTCGTACTCTATTATTACTAATTTTGAGACAACGTCTTTTTTGTCCAAGCTGGAGTGCAATGGCTTATTCATACCTCACTGCAGTCTTGAACTCCTGGACTCAAGTGATCCTCCTGCCTCAACCTCCTGAGTAGCTGAGACAACAGGCATGTCCCATCACGTCTGGCTAAGTTTTTAAATTTTTTGTAGAGCCTGGGAGTCTTGCTTTGTTGCCAAGGCTGGCTTCAGACAACCTTCTTGCCTAGGCTCTCAAAGTATTGGGATTATTAATACAGGCGTGAGCCACTGTGGTTGGTCCCCTTGTGCTTTAGATACGCAGTTTTCTCAGTTTGCAATACCCTGCCTTCCACCCCCCCCACCCCCCACCCCTTACCAGTGTTGTAAACTTACATCTGTCCTATAAAATCCACCAGAGATGTCACTTCCTAGGAAAAAAATCTCCTTTACTTCACATGTAACCATTAACTCCTCTATATCCATGCTGTTGCTATTGAGTACATTCTGTTGTGTCACATGATGGTCTGTCTGCATATGTCTGGCTCTGTGCCTGGCGCATAAGTCAGTAGGTTGCTGACTTATGAATGGATACAGATTCAGCTGTATTATTGAGCACCTATCAGGGCTAGATCTGAGATTAGGATAGCAAATGCAAGGGTATGTGTGTGCTAGGTGGTACAACCTCTTAAATCTAGATGGTCCAAAATCTCTGGGGTAACTTTGGGATAGGAATTCAAGAGCCTCACTGTCTGAGATTTTTTTTTTTTTGAGACGGAGTTTTGCTATTTTTGCCGAGGCTGGAGTGCAGTGGCGCCATCTTGCAACCTCTGCCTCCCAGGTTCAAGTGATTCTCCTGCCTCAGTCTCCAGAGTAGCAGGGATTACAGGCAAGCGCCACCACACCTGGCTTATTTTTGGATTTTTAGTAGAGACGGGGTTTCACCGTGTTGACCAGGCTGGTCTCGAACTCTTGACCTCAAATGATCCACTGCCTCAGCTTCCCAAAGTGCTGGGATTACAGGTGTGAGCCACTGCACCTGGCCGAGATTTTTTTTTTTTTAAACAGAGACGGGGCCGGGCGTGATGGCTCACACCTGTAATCCAAGCACTTTGGAGGCCAAGGCGGGCGGATCACCTGAGGTCGGGAGTTCAAGACCAGCCTGACCAACATGGTGAAACCCCGTTTTTATTTATTTATTTATTTATTTATTTATTTATTTATTTTTAAAGACGGGGTTTCACCATGTTGGTCAGGCTGGTCTTGAACTCCCGACCTCAGGTGATCCGCCCGCCTTGGCCTCCAAAGTGCTTGGATTACAGGCGTGAGCCATCACGCCTGGCTGTCTTTTTTTTTTTTTTTTTTTTTTTTGATAAGAAAATAAACAGAGACGGGTCTCGCCATGTTGCCCAGGCTGGTGTCGAACTCCTGGGCCCAAGCAGTCCTCCCACCTTGGTCTCCCAAAGTTTTGGGGTTATAGGCATGAGCCACTGCACCTGGCCCACTCAGATTTTGATGAATATCTGGGGTAGCAATCTGTATTTTGTTATTATTTTTAGATAGAGTCTTTTTATTTTTATTTTTAAAAAATAAGATGGGGGTTTCACCATGGTGGCCAGCCTGGTCTTGAACTCCTGACCTCAGATGATCCACCCACCTCGGCCTCCCAAAGTGCTAGGATTACAGGCGTGAGCCACCACGCCCGGCCTAGATAGAGTCTTGCTCTGTTGCTCAGGCTGGAGTGCAGTGGCACAATCTCTGCTCACTGCAGCCTCCACCTCCCGGATTCAAGCCCTTATTCTGCCTCAACCTCCAGAGTAGCTAGGATTACAGGCATGTGCCACCATGCCTGGCTAATTTTTGTATTCTTAGAAGAGACAGGGTTTCATCATGTTGGCCAGGCTGATCTTGAACTTTTGACTTCGTGATCCACCCGCCTCGGCCTCCCAAAGTGCTGGGATTACAGGCATGAGCCACTGCACCCAGCCAGGAATCTGTATTTTGAAAAAAATTCCCAGGTAACTTTACTGTGCTTCCTCGTTGAAGATCTTTGTCATTGCCTAAGAAAACTGTTGTCTCCTTTGTCCAGTGAGAAGGGCTTGCCTTGTGGACTCCTCTTGTGGTCTCATTCCTAAAATCATGGGCTTTGGTGTCAGAAAGACTTGGATCAGTTTCTGGCTTTTCTGAAATCTTGAGGCTAAGTCCTAATTTCCTTATCCCAGAATAGGAATAATCATGCCTACTATATGTGCTTGTAGAGAGGGCTGAGATGGTACGTATAAGATGCTTAGCATAGTTGGCACTTGGTTAATGGAAGTCACTTTTACTACTAATGGCTCCTCTTTCCCAGAGTTTCTCTTGTCAAAAGAAGGCCTTGGTCTGTCGCCCAGGCTGGGGTCAGTGGTGTGAACTCGGCTCACTGCAACCTCCGCCTCCCGGGTTCAAGCAATTCTCTTGTCTCAGCCTCCGGAGTAGCTGGGGCTACAGATACCCGCCACCATACCTGGCTAATTTTTGTATTTTTAGTAGAGACGAGGTTTTATCGTACTGGTCAGGCTAGTCTCAAACTCTTAATCTCAGGTGATCCACTCACCTCAGCCTCCCAAAGTTCTGGGATTACAAGTGTGAGCCACCGTGCCTGCCAGAAGGGCTTGTCCTAATAAGCCTGTTTGTTCTTCAGGCTTAGTTGGGTGTAGGAAGCTGCTTTTTATTATATGATTTCCTCAAGGTCATTTCTGGTCATCGGGCAAAACTGACAATACTGTGTTTCTTGTTTGTTTGTTTGTTTTTGAGATGGAGTTTCGCTCTTGTTGCCCAGGCTGGAGTACAACGGTGCCATCTCGGCTCACTGCAACGTCTGCCTCCTGGGTTCAAGTGATTCTCCTGCCTCAGCCTCCTGCAATACTGTGCTTCTAATCAGGGTAGATTTGGTTGGCCATACCCCTGGAAGAGATTTGGAATGCTGACTCACTAAGGGGTAGGCTTGCTGAATAAGCACATTGTCTAGGTCTAATTGTAGTTTTGCACTTGTTAAGTTGTATAAATGAGCCGGAAAAAGTGCAGCCTTCAGGAAACCTGTTTGCATCTGACACTGAGCTGCAGTTGCACTTAACCTCAGACGTCTGCTTGGCATCTAGAACAGAATGCCCCTATAGATCCTAGTGTCTGTGGAATCTGAAGTAGGTGCTGGAGTTCTCTATCAATCGCAAGTTCATAGTAAAATGAGTGAGACTTTGGTTTGGCCTTCTGTTTTACTTGGGAAGTGTGTGTGTGTAATATGGGCAACTTAGATCCTCTTCACAGCTTCCCAGCTGTATGATGTGAATGGGCTATAGGTGTGTCCAAAGTATCCACCCTTAAGCTTCAGGATAGTTGAGAACAGCTGTCTCCATTGACTCCAGGTTGTTATACAATAGTATCATTCTGTCATTCTCTGTGTATATCTTGGGATGGGGAAAAATTTTTGAGAGAAAGAAGTACAGCCCTGGAAGAAGGGAAGCAGTTCTGCTTGTTGAGAGCTGGAGAGAGCCTTATTTATTTGAACTCCCTTTCTTTCCAGGAATCTTAGTGAGTATTAAGCTGGTTTGTGTTGGCTAGGTCATCACTGAGCTAATTCTTGGTACAGCCCTCTGTTGCCATGATGTCTGTTGTGATGCTAAGGTAGAAAAATGTGTTGTTTTCATTTGCTGGGAGAAATGGCCTCCTACGAAGTCATGGATCAAGGGACTCTTGGTGTGGAACCATCCGGGTTGTAAGTTCCTTGAGAGTAGAGACTATGGCTGCCTTCTTTTTGTTTGTCACAACCCCTGGCAGAGTTCCTGACCCACAGCAGGAATTCAGCAAGTATTTCTGAGTTGAGCATTGGGATTTTGGAAGGAGAACCCCAGGTGCATTGCCAGGATCTGTGTCTCACTCTGTCGCCCGGGCTGGAGTGCAGTGGCATAATCATAGCTCACTGCAACCTTGCCTTCCCTTGCTCAAGTGATTCTCCCACCTCAGCCTCCTGAGTAGCTGAGACTACGGGCACACAGCACCACACCCAGCTAATTTTTAAAAAATTTTTTGTAGAGAGGATGAGACAGACCATTTGAAACCAGCCTGGGCAACATGGTGAAACCCTGTCTTTAGTGAAAATGCAGAAATTAGCCAGGCATCCTAGGTACTTGGGAGACTGAGGCACAAGAATTGCTTGAACCTGGGAGGCAGAGGCTTCAGTGAGCCGAGATTGTGCCACTGCACTCCAGCCTGGGCGACAGTGAGACCCTGTCTCAAAAAAAACTTTTTTTTTTTTTTTGTAGAGACAGGGTCTTGTTATGTTGCCCAGTGTGGTATCAAACTCTTGGCCTCAAGTGATCCTCCTGCCCCAGCCCCCAAAGTGTTGGGATTATAGTCGTGAGGCACTGTGTCTAGCCTTATTTCTGGAATTATTGAGAAATTACTGCCTACTTCATTTTGGCAGACAGTTTTTCAAAACATGGCAGTAGAATATAGAGATCTTTGCAGGTAACAGGTTGTAAAGCTTTGCTTTGGAGAAAAAAGCATCATGTTGGTCAGGCTGGTCTCGGCCTCCCAAAGTGCTGGGATTACAGGCATGAGCCACTCCAACACATCACTGAGTTGTACTGGAGAGGCCAGGGTGCCTATGCGTCCTTGCCTGGGAGATATTCACAGACCCTGCCTCTCTGGCCAGGAAATTGTTTCAGGATCCATCCTTGCTCCCTGCCCCTGGGCCCCTGGCTTTCTCCACAAATGGGGCTAGGTTTGGCAGCTTGTGAACAAGCTTTGGAGTTCGATAAGAACTGTAAAATTCAGGCCTGGTGCGGTGGCTGATGCCTGTAATTCGAACACTTTGGGAGGCCAAGGCGGGCAGATCACGCGGTCAAGAGATTGAGACCATCCTGGCCAACATGTTGAAACCCCATCTCTACTAAAAATACAAAAGCTAGCGTGGTTCATGCACCTGTAGTCCCAGCTACTCTCCAGGCTGAGGCAGGAAAATCACTTGAACCCAGGAGGCAGAGATTGCACTCCAGCCTGGCGACAGAGTGAGACTGTCTCAAAAAAAAAAAAAAAAAAAGAATCTGTGAAAACTCAAACAGACTTCCTTCATTGTTGGGGACATTTACAGGGTGTCCAAAGAGTGTGGCTATGGTTTAGGCTGAACATTTCTAAGGTTCTAGAATTGTTGCTTGCAGCAAATAGAAATCCAAGAGCTAGATCACATTTCTTTTTTTTTTCTTTTTTGAGATAGAGTCTCCCTCTGTCGCCCAGGCTGGAGTGCAGTGGCGTGATCTTGGCTCACTACAACCTCTGCCTCCCAGGTTGAAGTGATTCTCCTGCCTCAGCCTCCCAGGTAGTTGGGATTACAGGTGTCCACCACACTTGGCTAATTCTTTTGTATTTTTAGTAGAGACGGGATTTCACCATGTTTGCCAGGCTGATTTTGAACTCCTGACCTCAAATGATCCCCCCTCCTTGGCCTCTCAAAGTGGTAGGATTACAGGCATGAGCCACTGCGCCTGGCCTGTTTTTCTTTTCTTTTGTTCTTTTGTTTCTTTTTTTTTTTTTTTTTTTTTTTTTTGAGATAGAGTCTTGCCCCATGTCTCCAGGCTGGAGTGCAAGTGGCATGATCTCAGCTCACTGCAACCTCCGCCTCCCAGGGTCAAATGATTCTCCTGCCTCAGCTTCCGAGTAGCTGGGATTACAGGCACCCACCACCATGCCTGATTAATTTTTTTGTATTTTTAATAGAGTCAGGTTTTACCATGTTGGCCAGACTTGTCTCGAACTCTTGACCTCAGGTGATCTGCCCGCTTTGGCCTTCCAAAGTGCTGGGTTACAGGCGTGAGCCACTGTGCCTGGCCAGACCACATTTCATTTGCTCTGAGTTTAGCACTTTGATAAGTACCAAGGGAGTTCTGGAAACCTAAGAATGGCCCCTTACCGCAAAGGCTGATAGCTGTAGTGTTCAAAGGCAGTCTGGAGTAGAGCAGTGAGCAGTGTGATGCAGACTGTAGTTGGAATGGAGGTTTCTAAAGCAGACCCTTCAGGAAAGATCCTCAGGAAAGGTTTGTGGGTTCACCAACTTAGTGGCATGGGGAAGGATTGAGGCCTTGATTGGATGAGGCCCAGCACTGCTGGAGTCTTTACCGAGTGATGGAAGGAGCTCCAGATGGTGATTTGGGTCCAAGAAGCTTGGTCACCATTGTCTGAGTGGCTTTGGATGAGTCTCTTTACCTCTCTTGGCCTGTCATTTCTGTAGAGTGTAGGTGAGGATGGTAGTGCTGAATGCTCACACCCGTTGCCACACTCAGTCCAATGTACATGTCTTCCTTGAAGAGTGCTTTGGATCAGGCTGGGAGTTAAGGTGTGGAGGCAGACTCTAGAGAGTTGGGTACTTGCTGCAAGATGGCATAGTGTGACCCTCCTGGGAGGTCTCTTCCTGAAGCCTCCTTACTCATCCTTGCCCATCCCCTATACCCACCATGGTCACTGGGCTAGTGGCACACACAGGAGATGGTGGGAACTGGAAAAGTCTCTGCTGTTCTTCCTAGGAGCTTTACCAGCCGCCTCCCATGTCTCTATATCTGCGTTTTCACCTGACCAGTATGGAGAGGGAGTTTAACATATGTGATCGGAGTGTAGAGCAGCTATGATCACCGGGGGGCTGTTGCCCGTGGTCCCCACCCCCTCAGCCAGCACCCTCTGTTCTTCACTTTCTTTTTTTCCCCTCTCTTGGCCAATTTAGTTTAATATCATCCCAATCTGTAGCTGGGATGGTGGAGTACCCGCATCAGCCCGTCTTTAAAGAGTTTCTGATTGGAATCAATGGGAGAGAAACTGTGTCCCAGGAAGAGAGAAGGAAGGTTAGAGGGAAAATCCTTGACTCTCTTATTGCCGACCAACCTAGTTTTGTTTTGATTGATTTATTTTTCTGTATTTTTAAAAATTTATTTATTTTTGGCCAGGCACAGTGGCTCACGCCTGTAATCCCAGCACTTTGGAAGGTCGAGGTGGGCGGATCACGAGGTCAAGAGATTGAGACCATCCTGGCCAATATGGTGAAATCCCGTCTCTACTAAAAAATACAAAAATTAGCTGGGCATGGTGGCATGCGCCTGTAGTCCCAGCTACTTGGGAGGCTGAGGCAGGAGCATTGCTTGAACTTGGGAGGCGGAGGTTGCAGTGAGCCGAGCTCGCGCCACTGCACTCTAGCTTGGCACCTGGCGACAGAGTGAGACTGTGTCTCAAAAAAAAAAAAAAAATTATTTATTTTTGAGACAGAGTCTCACTCTGTCACCCAGGCTGGAGTGTAATGGCGTGGCCTCTACCTCTTGGCTTCAAGCGATTCTCCTGCCTCAGCCTCCTCAGTAGCTGGTACTACATGTGCATGCCACCCCTGGCTAAATTTTATATTTTTAGTAGAGATGAGATTTCACTATGTTGGCCAGGCTGGTCTCGAATTCCTGACCTTATGATCTGCCCGCCTTGGCCTCTCAAAGTGCTGGGATTACAGGCGTGAGCCACCGTGCCTGGCCTATTTGTTTATTTTTTAAGAGACAGAGTTTCACTCTGTCACTCAGGCTGGAGTGCAGTGGCGAAATCTCGGCTCATGGCAACCTCCACCTCCCAGGTGCAAGCAATTCTCCTGCCTCAGCCTCTGAGTAGCCGTGACTACAGGTGCATGCCACCACGCCCAGCTAATTTTTTTTGTATGTTATTAGAGATGGGGTTTCACCATGTTGCCCAGGCTGATCTCGAATTCCTGAGCTTAGGCAGTCCACCTGCCTTGGCCTACCGAAGTGCTAGAATTACAGGTGTTAGCCACCGTACCTGACCTTTTTTTTTTTTTTTTGAGACAAGGTCTTGTTCTGTCGCCCAGACTGGAGTGCTGTGGCGCAAACAGCTCACTGCAGCCTCAACTTCCCTGGCTCAAGCAGTCTTCCCACCTCAGCCTTCTGAGTATCTGGGACTACAGGTGCATGCCACCACGCCTAATGTTTTGTAGAGACAGGGTCTCACTACATTGCCCAGGCTGGTCTCAGACTCCAGGGCTCAAGCAATCCTCCCACCTCGGCCTCCCAAAGTGCTGGGATTTACAGGAGTGAGCCACTGCACCCAGCCAATAAACCTCATTAAAAAAAAATTTTTTTTTTTAAAAAAGAGACAAGATTTCACCATGTTGGTCTGGTTGGTCTCAAATTTCTGACCTCAGGTGATCCACCCGCCTCAGCTTCCTGAAGTGCTGGGATTACAGGTATGAGCCACCATGCCCGGCCAATAAACCTCATTTTAAAAACAAAACAAAAACCTCATTTTTCTGAGAATTACTGACATACTGATTAAAACCTGAACCCTTAATCTGTGGTCCCCAAATTCCTCCTTTTTATATGATCAGTTTGTAATCAAGGTCTTGGGTATGTTTTAGGGTTGAGCTTATTCCTTGAAAGAGCTGGCCATATTGGTCAGTATTAGCCTCCCCACTTGAATTCAGGCCTTTGATTCACTGTAATCTGATGGTCTCTGTGGGTTCTCTGTGGCCCTCAAGATGCCACAGTAAAACCTGCCTGGGCTTCTCTCTGCTGCCTTTGATGGGATCTGCTGCAAGCTTCACAAGGATGGAGGAGGTGTCAGTGTTTCTCCCTGGCCCCAAGCACTACCTTTGGGCAGCCATGGAGTCCCTGACTCTGATCAGCTCTTTTCAGACATCAGATTCTGCATCCAGTAACCCACAGTAAATGTCACATGGATGTTCCACATTTACCTCACACATCCAAAACTGAACTCTTTCCACTGCTTCCCAAATCTGTCCCTCCTGCTGCACTCCTGTGCAAGGGGCTGGGTGCTGCCCTCATTCTTCCCTTCCACCTGACACGGAAGTTCTGCTGCTGATATCTCTCGATTCCACTCCACTGTTTGGGGCACTACACCTCTTTTTTTCTATTTTTCTTTTCTGAGACAGGGTCTTGCTGTGTCGCCCAGGCTGGAGTGCAGTGGTGTGATCATAGCTCACTGCAGCCTTGAACTCCTGGGCTCAAGCAATCCTGCCTTAGCCTCTGAAGTAACTGGGACTACAGGTTCATGCCATCATACCCAACTAATGTTTTAATCTTTTGTGGAGACAGGGTCTTACTGTGTTCTCCAGGCTAGTTTCAAACTCCTGCACTCAAGCTGTCCTCCCACCTCCACCTCCCAAAGTGCTGGGATTACCACACCTGGCCAAGGCGGCGCCACACTCTCACTGGCCCTTTTAATCCACTCTGAACCTCCTCCAGGTTAACATCATCCTTCTCTCTAAGCACAGATCTGATTGCCTCTTTCCTCGTAAACCCTTTCATAGCTCTCCTTCACTTCCCAGGAAGGTCCTGGTCCTTACTTGTGTTGCTCTCCATAACCAGCTTCTGCTGACTTTCTTATAACTTCATCTCAACATCCCTGACTTTGTACCACCAAACTGCCCATTCCCAGACACAGGAGGTTTCTCTGTGTTTCTGAGCCATTGCAGTGTGTTATTCTCTCCCTGAAACACCATTCCCACCTTTCTTCATCTGACTCTTTCTTGCTATAAGATTCAGCATGGAGGTCACCTCCATCAGGAGGCTATTCCTAACCCCAGCTTCACTACATTATCTGCTGTTGGTTCTTGAGCTTAACACCATGTCATATTGAAATTGTGTTTTTGGCTGGGTGCAGCGGCTCACACCTGTTATTCTAGCACTTTGGGAGGCTAAAGCCGGCAATCACTTGAGGTCAGGAGTTGGAGATCAGCCTGGCCAACATACCAAAACCCTTTTTCTACTAAAAATACAAAAATTAGCCGAGCATGGTGGTGGGCGCCTAGCTACTCAGGAGGCTGAGGCATGAGAATTGCTCGAACCTGGGAGGCAGAGGTTGTAGTTAGCTGACATCATGCCACTGTACTCCAGCTTGGGTAAAGTACAGGTCAGATGGTCTCTGTGGGTTCTCTGTGGTCCTCAAGATGCCACAGTAAAACTTGCCTGGGCCTCCTCCTGCTGCCTTTGATGGCAGCAAATGTCTCAAAAAAAAAGAAAAGAAAGTATCTGTTTTTATGCTTTTATCTTTATTTAGATTGTGAGTTAATTGACCATGTTCTACGTGTGTGTATGTGTGTGTTAAAATATAACTTACATTGGTACATTGGACCATGTTTTATTTATTCCTGTGCCCCTGGTATCTACTAGATATTTAATAAATGCCTTATCTTAATTGATCATTTCTCTTTCAGTTCTGTGTATCATATATTTTTTTTTTTTTTTGAGACAGATCTCGCTCTGTCACCCAGGCTGGAGTGCAGTGGTGCCATCTTGGCTCACTGCAACCTCGAACTCCTGGGTTCAAGCGATTCTTCTGCCTCAGCCTCCCAAGCAGCTGGGGTTACAGGTGTGCCCCACCATGCCTGGCTAATGGTTTTGTACTTTTAGTAGAGATGGCATTTCGCCATGTCGGCCAGGCTGGTCTTGAGCTCCTGACTTCAAGTGATCCGCCCACTTCGGCCTTTCAAAGTGTTGGGATTACAGGAGTGAGCCACTGAGCCCATCATGTATGTCATAATTAGGAAATCCTAGCTCTTTTCAACCCTTGGGGGCCTCAGGTAGACATGGAGAAGGGCCCTCTCAGTAGAAAGGTGGTGACCTCTGGGAAGCAGTAACTTCAGCACTGCACCTTGTCCAGGCCTCCCAAGCCTCAGTGTATTCATAGTTTGAACATCTCTGTCTGGGACTCAAACTGGAAGAACTGGCTCCTGGATCCTCATCATAAGGGAGCAGGATACCCCGATCTTTATTCTGAGTTAAATCTGGGTGAAACTGCGAGTGTTCTCTCTGAGCTCAAGCCTCTCACTCTTTTTTTTTTTTTGAGACGGAGTTTCGCTCTTTTACCCAGGCTGGAGTGTGGTGGCGCAGTGTCAGCTCACCGCAACTTCTGCCATCGGGGTTCAAGCGATTCTCCTGTCTCAGCCCCCAGGTAGCTAGGATTACAGGTGCCTATCACCACGCTTGGCTAATTTTTGTATTTTTAGTAGAGACGGGGTTTCACCATGTTGACCAGGCTGGTCTCGAACTCCTGACCTCAAGTGATCTGCCTGCCTCGGCCTTGCAAAGTGCTGGGATTACAGGCGTGAGCCACCACGCCTGGCCCCCCTCTGACTCTTGAATGAAGACCAGGAAGGTTTTGCAGTCACCCAGTGGCAGTGCGCTGAGGCTTGTGGTCCCAAGTTCACTGGGATTGATTCCAGCAGCTCTGGGCCTTGTGTGGGATTTCAGCCATCCATGTAGTGTGTTGGGGAAGTGAGAGACCATGGAACAGGGAGTTAAACTGCCAGGGTGGGTATGGTACATTAGCAAAGGAGTGGAAGCCTTCCAGGAGAATGAGGTTAGGGCAGAGCCCCAGGGAAGTGGTTCGTTGTTTGTTGCAGGGGGACCAACCCCTGTAGGAGGCCTAAAGGGCTGGGAAAGATATCCATGAAGGAGGCCTTGGAGAATCAGCTTTCTGAGCCCTGGTGGGTGATGGTGTTAGAGAGCAGGCCTCCAACACTTCACACCCCCATTTCAGAAAAGATGAGTCAGAGTAATAAGAGGAATGATTTAACGTTTTAGGAACATGGGACTTCGGCTAGGATAAGGGGCCCCGGCAGAGGAGTGAGGAGGGTAAGCGCCCTGATAGTTGAGGTTGTGCGTGTTCCTGCCGCCTCTCAGGGTTGAAGAGCAGCATGAGACTGAGGCCCAGGGAGATACGAGTCAAAACTGTGAAGCTCAGGCCATCCTTTCAGCTAGACCCTGTGTCGAGCCTGGACTCTTGAACAGCAAAGCTATACTCCCGACCCGGGAAATACATGAGAGCCAGCACTTCGGGTTTTCTTTTTTTTTTTGAGACAGAGTCTCATTCTGTTGCCCAGGCTGGAGTGCAATAGTACGATCTCAACTCACTGCAACCTCCGCCTCCTGGGTTCAATTGGTCTTGTGCCTCAGCCTCCCAAGTAGCTGGGATTACAGGTGTGTGCCACCATACCTGGCTAATTTTTGTATTTTTAGTAGAGACAGGATTTCACCATGTTGACCAGGCTGGTCTTGAACTCCTGACCTCAGGTAATCCACCTGCCTCAGCCTCCCAAAGTGTTGGGATTATAGGCATGAGCTACCACGCCCAGCCAGGACTTTGGTTTTAATGAGACTGGATTTCTGGAGAGGGAGGGCTGAGGAGGATGGCTGGTTTCCTTTGAGTTGTCCTGGCTGTGCTGACTTGTTCTCTCTTTGTGCATAGGTGTAGACCGGGCACTGCCTTCAGAGCAGGGCTGCCAACCTCGCTGGAGAGGATGCCCTCGTGTCCGTGATGGGCTGTGGGACAAGCAAGGTCCTTCCTGAGCCACCCAAGGATGTCCAGCTGGATCTGGTCAAGAAGGTGGAGCCCTTCAGTGGCACTAAGAGTGATGTTTACAAGCACTTCATCACAGAGGTGGACAGTGTTGGCCCTGTCAAAGCCAGGTTCCTGGCAGCAAGTCAATATGCACACCCCTGCCCCAGTCCCCCGACTGCTGGCCACACAGAGCCTCCCTCAGAACCACCACGCAGGGCCAGGGTAGCTAAGTACAGGGCCAAGTTTGACCCTCGTGTGACAGCTAAGTATGACATCAAGGCCCTAATTGGCCGAGGCAGCTTCAGCCGAGTGGTACGTGTGGAGCATCGGGCAACCCGGCAGCCATATGCCATCAAGATGATTGAGACCAAGTACCGAGAGGGGCGGGAGGTGTGCGAGTCGGAGCTGCGCGTGCTGCGTCGGGTGCGTCATGCCAACATCATCCAGCTGGTGGAGGTGTCCGAGACGCAGGAGCGGGTGTACATGGTGATGGAGCTGGCCACGGGTGGAGAGCTCTTCGACCGCATCATTGCCAAGGGATCCTTCACCGAGCGTGATGCCACGCGGGTGCTGCAGATGGTGCTAGATGGCGTCCGGTATCTGCACGCACTGGGCATCACACACCGAGACCTCAAGCCTGAGAATCTGCTCTATTACCATCCAGGCACTGACTCTAAGATCATCATCACCGACTTTGGCTTGGCCAGTGCCCGAAGAAGGGTGATGACTGCTTGATGAAGACCACCTGTGGCACGCCTGAATACATTGCCCCGGAAGTCCTGGTCCGTAAGCCCTACACCAACTCAGTGGACATGTGGGCGCTGGGCGTCATTGCCTACATCCTCCTCAGTGGCACCATGCCCTTTGAGGATGACAACCGCACCCGGCTATACCGGCAGATCCTCAGGGGCAAGTACAGTTATTCGGGGGGAGGTGAGTCTTCCCTGTCCCTGTCCTGGGATATTGGGGGAGGCACCTGCAGGGGTGGGTATATCCTGCCACTTTCAGCCAGTGGTACGTCCTCAGGGCTATGTTCATGAGGGCCAAGCAGGTCACATAAAAAGGACAAAGTGGGACTATCTGAATGTAGTTTGGGTTTCCTAAAGGTGAACTCTGAGGCAAGGACTTGGGAGCAGAGAGTTCATTTGGGATGTGACTGGAATAACTACAGGTGAAGGAGTGGAGAAAGTGAGGTGGGAAAGGGAGAAAGTCAGTAGAGTATATTGAGAAGTATATTGCCACTGTGGGCCACTGGGGACCTTGGTAATAACCATGTGGAATGGGCCTCATGTTGTACCACCGAAGGGCAGGAACCTGAGTTTCTTCTTTTTTTTTTTTTTAATTCACTGACTCCTGTACCTCATGGGTTGAGAATTTCTTTGAAGGCACTAAATCCCTGGCGCTTCTGGGCTGTCCTGTCCTGATGCCAACTCGTGCTGAAGAAAGTCTTCAGGCAGAGAAGCAGAGAGATGCAGGCACTGGCAGTGGGAAGCTGTCACCAGGCACAGAGCAGTGTGCCACAGCTGCAGATGGGCTCAGGGGTGGGCTGAGAGGATGTGGTCAGGGCCTTCCCAGCATCTGCTCCGTGGGGCGCCAGGTAAGCTAGACTGAACATGCCCATCTCAGAGAGTGGCTTCTTATCTCTGTCCAGTTTTGCCACACAATGAGGATCTCATATGTCCAGATCTGATTTTTTTTAGAAGAGAAGCTAGACAATCTGATCTTTTTTTTTTTTTGAGATGGAGTCTCGCTCTGTTGCCCAGGCTGGAGGCTGGAGTGTAGTGGCACAATCTCGGCTCACTGCAGTCTCTGCTTCCTGGGTTCAAGCGATTCTCCTGCCTCAGCCTCCCAAGTAGCTGGGATTACAGGCACGTGCCACCTCGCCTGGCTAATTTTTGTATTTTAGTAGAGACGAGGTTTCGTCATGGTGGCCAGGCTGGTCTTGAACTCCAGACCTTAGGTGATCTGCCTGCCTTGGTCTCCCAAAGGGCTGGGATTACAAGTGTGAGCCACTACTCCTGGCCAGAAAATCTAACCTTAAAATGTTAGAATATTCTGATTCACTGCTTGAACTCGGAAGGCGGAGGTTGCACTTAGCCGAGATCACGCCATTGCACTCCAGCCTGGGCGACAGAGCGACTCTGTCTCAAAAGACAACAACAAAAAGAATATTCTGATTCACATATTTAAGCAGCTTCTTGTGTGCCAACAAACACTAACCTGTGGGTCAGATTCAACAGGCATGCCATCAGTTTGTGTCTTTGAATCCAGTGATAGTCCAGATACCTCCCAAATGTGTGAGGTTTCAGCACTGTTGGGAGCCGAAGGAAGGTACAGAATAGTGAGAGCTGGTTGGTCCTTAGGAAGGATGCTGACTGAGTGGAAGACAAGACTGACTGCAGGAAGCAGCAAGCATGGCAGCTGGAGCCCAGTGGTGTGCTGGGAAGGCTGTGAAGAAGAGAGTGTGTGCTGGCTTTATGTGGGAGGGAGGTGGACTTTGCAGGGCAACAGGATTTTGCCAAGGCAGTGAGGGTCCCCCTCTTGTAGGGGTTCCTCATAGAGCCCCCTCAGGCATGGACCTGCCAAGGTGCTATCCATGCCTCTTGTACATCTGTGGAGGGGGAAAAAGCTCTGGAGTAGCTCTCTTCTGTGGCCCAGATTTCCTCCCATGGGTGTGGGCCAGGCCCTCTCTGGCTCCGGCCAGCATTTCCTTCAGTAGTCACCCAACAGCTGGCTGGCACAGTGGCTCATGCCTGTAATCTCAGCACTTAGGGAGACCGAGGTGGGTGGATTACTAGAGGTCAGGAGTTCGAGACCAGCCTGGCCAACATGGTGAAACCCCATCTCTACTAAAAATACAAAATTAGCTGGGTGTGGTGGCGTGCGCCTATAATCCCAGCTATTCGGGGGTGCTGAGGCAGGAGAATTGCTTGGACCCAGGAAGCACGGATTGCAGTGAATTGAGATTGTGCCATTGTACTCCAGCCTGGGCAAAAAGAGTGAAACTTCTTCTCAAAAAAAAGGTCATCCAACAGCCTCACACCACTTACTTTGCCGTCAGCGCTTGAGGTCTTATGCTGTATCACCTTCCCTGACAGCTTCCGGATGTGGCTATGGGGTCCATCAAGGACCTCCTTCTGCTGAGGAGGGGGGTAGCATTCTCTAGGGGCATCCCTATGTCATGTCTCTCAAAGGTGGCACAAGGAAGGGAGGGAAGCTTTCCTCTTCAGGATGACTCTTGTAGGCACAGAGGAGGGAATCTGTTTGTACCACTCTTAGGAGATGGTTGAGTAGGAGTCAAGCAGGTGGTGAAGATTTGCATTAGTAACTGGGACCGGTGGGCCTAGGGGTGAAGGGGCCGCTGTAGAACACCAGGTGCTCATTGCAGAGTGGTCAGCATTGTGGAGAATTCAGTCCTGGCCCACTGTCATTCTCAGATTTGTTTTTCCTCTCTCTCTTTTTTTTTTTTTAGAGATGGGGTTTCACCATATTGGTCAGGCTGGTCTCCAACTCCTGACCTCAGGTCCAAATCCACCCACCTTGGCCTCCCAAAGTGCTGGGATTACAGGCGTGAGCCACCACACCTGGCCCACTCTCAGATTTTAAGTGGAAAGGTGGGTTCTGCAGAAAATCTGGCTGTCAGGCCTGGTGTGGCTCACGCCTGTAATTCTAGCAGTTTGGGAGGCCAAGTTGGGTGGATTGCCTGAGCTCAGGAGTTCAAGACCAGCCTGGGGAACACGGTCAAACCCCATCTCTACTAAAAATATAAAAAATGAGCTGGGCATTGCGGTGTGTGCCTGTAATCCCAGCCACTCGGGAGGCTGAGGCAGGAAAATTGCTTGAACCTAGGAGGCGGAGGTTGCAGTGACCTGAGATCGTGCCATTGCACTTCAGCCTTGGTGACAAAATGAGACTCCATCTCAAAAAAAAAAAAAGAAAAAAAAATCTGGCTGTTACATGCTTATAGCACTGGACAGTAAATGGGACCATATTGGTACTGAATGAGAGCCTGGGAAGCCAGAGCATAGTCCTTAATACTCAATTACAGTCAGGAGTGGCCAACAGTGAATTAACTGTCTGACTCAGGACCATTCCAGTCTAATTAGATTTGATTCAAGGCTCAGATAAAGCTTTGGGTTTGGTTCCCAGTGTCATCATGGCAAGTGTGAGCTTTTGGGTCTATGGAAGGCACTGGGAAGAGTGAGAGGAGCAGGCATAGGTGGTGATAGACGGAGCAGTCTAAAGATAAGCCCCTTGATCCTGATGATCCTCCTCAATGACTTTGGGGCAGTGACCTTACGTTTACTTAGTTCTCAGATATGGATTGGCCATCAGGTTGGCACAATCTGTAGCTATAAACTGGTGATAAGAAATCCTTTCCATGGCTGGGAATGGTGGCTCATGCCTATAATCCTAGCACTTTGGGAGGCCAAGGCAGGTGGATCACCTAAGGTCAGAAGTTCAAGACCAGCCTGGCCAATGGTGAAACCCTCTCTCTACTAAAAATACAAATAAATAAATAAATAAATAAAATAAATTAGCCAGGCACAGTGGCA
This sequence comes from Ateles fusciceps, assembly GCA_036589455.1. Classification (NCBI taxonomy): domain Eukaryota; kingdom Metazoa; phylum Chordata; class Mammalia; order Primates; family Atelidae; genus Ateles; species Ateles fusciceps. Next base: position 22,029,816 of record JAZHEH010003205.1, on the reverse strand, counting down.
GGCACCTGTAATCCCAGCTCCTCGGGAGGCTGAGGCAGGAGAATCGCTTGAACCTGGGAGGTGGAGGATGCAGTGAGCCGAGGTTGCAGTGAGCTGAGATTGCGCCAATGCACTCCAGCCTGGCGACAGACTGAGACTCCATCTCAAAAAAAAAAAAGAAAATTCTTCTCCCAGGCTGGGCACAGTGGCTCACATCTATAATCTCAGCACAGTTTAGGAGGCTGAGGCAGGAGTATTGCCTGAAGCCAGGCGTTCAGACCAGCCCGGGCAACATAGTGAAACCCCATCTCTTAAAAAAAAAAAATTAGCTGGGTGTGGTGGCACACGCCTGTACTCTGGCAACTCAGGAGGCTGAGGTGGGAGGATGACTTGAACCCAGGAGTTCAAGGTTGCAGAGAGCTGTTTGTGTCACTGCACTCCAGCCTGTGTGATAGAGCAAGGATGGAGCAAGACACTGTCTTTTGTTTTTTTTTTTTTGAGACGAAGTTTCACTTGTTGCCCGGGCTGGAGTGCAATGGCGAGATCTCAGTTCACTGCAGCCTCCACCTCCGGGATTTAAGCAATTCTCCTGCCTCAGCCTCCCGAGTAGCTGGGACTACAGGTATGCACCACCATGCCTGGCTAATTTTGTATTTTTAGTAGAGATGGGGTTTCTCCATGTTGGTCAGGCTGGTCTCAACTCCTGACCTCAGATGATCTGCCTGCCTCGGCGTCCCAAAGTGCTGGGATTATAGGCGTGAGTCACTGTGTCTGGCCTGAATTTTTTTTTTTCCTTTTAGACGGAGTCTCGCTCTGTCTCCCAGGCTGGAGTACAATGGCATGACCTCAGCTTACTGCAGCCTCCATCTCCCAGGTTACACCGATTCTCCTGCCTTAACCTCCTGGGTAGCTGGGATTATAGGTGGGTGCCACCACGCCCTGCTAATTTTTGTATTTTCGGTAGAGACGGGGTTTCACCATATTGGCCAGGCTGGTCTCAAACTCCTGACCTCAGGTGATCCACCTGCCTCGGCCTCCCAAAATGGGTAGGATTATAGGCGTGAGCCACCGAGCCTGGTGAAACTGATCTGTAAATGTCTGAAGCTTGAGAGGCTGATTGTGTTGTGGGAGCTCTGCATGGTGCCAGGCTCTTGAGTCCAGGTGGCAGAGGGGACATTGAGCTTAGCTCGGGAGGCAGGGAGAGAGATTTCCCAAGATACACTGACAGAGGAAAGACTCTGCTACAAGCCTGTAGGTTTGCCGAGTTCCTGATTCTGGCAGTTATTGATCTGGCAGTTCATCTAATTGGGGCTTGTGCAGTCTTGCTAACTGGCTATTGATTACCTGAGGGTTGGAAAATGACGAAAGGAGTGGGGGAGTGGATTCCTGTCCGCTCCTACTGTAGACGAAAGACTGGGTCCTTAGATTCTGCTCACTACTCTGCTGGAATCACAGGGCAGCACTCGGGGGGGCTCACAGTGAGTGAGTGAATGTTGAGGAGGCGCTGTCCAGCCTTTTTCCTACTACCTTTTACCTGGATCTGAAAAGCATCAGTTCCCAGCTCCAGAGGCAAATCCCGGCAGGCTCTGGTGGCCCTTATCTGTGACCAGGAGCTTGGCTGACCCCCAAAATCAGATTCTACCACCCCTGTGGAGAGCTCCAGGTTGGGAGGTATCTGTCTGGGACATTTCCTGGGGGAGGGGGTCCTCATCATGAGATGAGGCTCTCTCAACTAGAGACCAGTCCAGCAGACCCTCAGGCCCCACCTAGACGTAGTAAATCAAAATCTGCATTTTAATGAGATTCCAGGAGATATGCATGAACATTAGGAGTCTGAGAAGTACCAGCCTCTTCTACTCCCTGGCAGGGCCCTGGTTTCTCTTTACTTTTTTGCATGGAGGTGAGGACAGACATCACTAGAATGGGCCCAGCAATCACCCCCTCCAGCCACTCACTTCACAGCCAGACAGTCTCCTGGTAAGCAGAGGCAGCACCTCCTTCAAGTTCCTGCCAGCAACCGGGCATGCTTTTATAGCTCTGTCCCAGAACACTAGGACAGGCTTTTTTGTTGTTGTTGTCCTGGCCACTGCCCACCCACAAGCACCTGTGCATACCTGGGAAAAATGCAAGAGACATGAAGGCCTGTCTTCCCATCCATGGTGGTTGAGATTGCCTGGGGAGAAGGAACTGGCATAGGGAATGGCCATAGGATGAACCTGCATTGGCAGGCACATGTGAAACAGGCCTTGGCATAGAGCCACTGGGCCTGGGCAGTCTGGAACATGGACTGTGATGTTCAGGTCAGGTGGTTGGGTCCTGACCCCACCCACTCCAGCCATCTGTCCTATATGTATGATAGGCGTTTGCCCTGATGAAGGCCTTCTAAGTGAGCAAGGCTCTGCCAGGAGAACCTCTGTGAGAGAGAGTGTGTGCCGTGGTGAGGGGGATGTTGCTGTGTGAATGGAGGACCTCCGACGCAGCAGGGTTTGGAGGTATGCATTCCTCACCAGCCAGTGTCTCATGGTGCTTGGTACCTTTCTAGGGGACCTCTCCTGTTCCCTGACCCCGTAGAGTGCTGTCTCCTGTACACCAGGCCCTGTCCAATGTGCTTGTTTCCTGAGGGCTCTGTCCATGCAGCCCCAGTCCTGTGTCAGGTTCAGTGGCTTCCATGGACTTGAATAGAAAGCTTCCTCCAGAAGATGGATTTTGAGAAGGAGGAGGCCCCAAGAAGCAGGCATTGCTGGGTGCTCCAGAATAAAAAGCAGATTAGGAGTGACAGAGCAGAGTTTGAAAAGGCCGGGGGCGGGCCTGGTGTTAGTTGTTGGGAGCCCTCTGCACTGTGGGAGGAGCCCTCTGGGTTCTGGGTAGTGGAGGAGGAAGGAATCAGGACGTAGGAAGGGAGGCTGGCAGAAGGAAGGCTAACTGGAGGCTATTGGGAGACTCCATCCTGGCCTCCTGGGGGATGTTTGGGGCAGATCAGGCATCCTGGGGGTGGGATCCACATGGTATGTGTAAGTCACAGTGTTGGAGGTGAGGGGAGTATCAGGCAGAGCCCCGCTCTGCAGGAGGGACGTCAGCTTGTATGGGCAGGCTTGCAGAGGATTCCTGGCTGCTTTCTGACCTGGAGAGCACGTGGGGTCCTACCTACCATCCTGGCACTCCAGATCCCCCCAGCCCCGAAGCCCAGGCCCTAGACCCCAGCCCACTCCATACACACCACAGGCCCGAGTCATTGCCTCCGTTCACTCTCCACCCCAAGCTTCTGTGTAAACTGTTTATGCTGCTCCCCCACATTGGTCTTAGTTGTTTCCTTTAAGAATAATGCTGCCTACTGCCATTGTGTGGTGCCTACTGAGTAGCAGGCCCAAGGCTGAGCGTTCTGCACCCCCTATCTCCAGTCACTGCCAAGTGGTACGTAATCTTCCCCTTACAGCTGAGGAAACTGAGGATGGTGAGGTTACGTAACTTGGCTGTGGTCTCCCAACCAGAGGGTGGCAGGTCTGGGATTTGATTCCAGGCTGCCTTGGCTTCAGAGTCTTGGCCTGTCCACTGCTACAGTATGCTCTCCCTGGTACATGTGCCTTAGCACGTTGCTGGTGTCTTGTTTCAGTGCTTTCTGGGCTGTGATCTCTGGACACATCTCTCCTCTTTAGCCTGTAGGGTCCTTGAGGATAGCATGTACATCAGTACATACACTCTCCACTGACATGTCCAGGCTTAGTGCACAGTGGTAACTATGCTGGGTTGAACTGGAGTATTTATAATTGATAACTGGTAGGGGAACTTTCTCTTAGCTTCTCCTGAGGGGAGCACCAGTGGCTATTGGTGATGCCCTGGGAAGGGTCCCAAATGTTACTGCTGGCAGGCACACAGCCTGTGCAGCCAGTGGAGTGCTCCTCTCAAGGGAGCAGACTCCACGAGGAAGCAGAGAGTCTGCTGGCGGTGCACTTAGGCTGCTGGCCATAGCTGCCTGTGGGCATGGGCTGGGGGAGGATTTGAAGGCCCAGGGCTGTTGTGTGCTCCTCAACTTTTAGGGCAAATACAAGACTCTTGAAGAGGAGCAGATGCTGAGGAAGAGATAACTGGAGAGGAGAAATCTGAATGTTTACCCAGCACCCAGAGGCACTGGAGTGGAGAGGGCACCCCGGAGTGGAGAGGGCATGCTGGAAGTGGTGGGGAGACACAGGTTGGGAGAGGTAGGGAAGGCCTGTGTGAATGTGAGAGCAGTCTGAGGACACAGAGTCACCTTGAGAGGTGGATTCCCATCACATGAGGCCCGGGAGGCCTAGAGGAGCTGTTTCTAAAGGATGGCACAGAAGGTGAGTCATCAGCTGGAGACTCATGCTAGAGGACTGTCAGGGTCCTCCAATGGGGAGAGTCTGTGATTCACTTGACATGAAATGTGACATCCTTGATGGCAGTGCTTTTGTCAAGAGTTCTATTCCTAGAGGCAGGACGGATGAAGGGGCTTTTGTAGGATTGATATTAGAGTGATGCCATTAGGAGCTTTTCCGTCTGCTGCCTTCAGTATCCTGAATTATCACCCTCCTCTGCTTGGGCAGTCTCTGAGCTGTGGGTGAGCCAGGTGACTGTACCAGGAACAGGTGGGCTTGGGTAGAAGTTCTCACAGAGCCTTGTGAGTGCTGCTTGGCAGGGGACAGAGTGCTGTTGGGAGGGGGAAGTCCACCTTCAGGGCCACTCTGTTGCTGCCTGGGTGACAAGAGCTGGTGGGAGGTAGCTTCCCAGGGGTGGGTGTCTGGGCTGCAGGTTGACCATACATTGATCTGGGACCAAATATACCTGAAGTGGCAGTGAGCTTGGCCAACTATAGTTTTTTTTTGTTTGTTTGTTTTTTGAGACAGAGTCTCACTCTGTCTCCCAGGCTGGAGTGCAGTGGCGTGATCTCAGCTCACTGAAGCCTCCACCTTTTGGGTTCAAGCAGTTTTCCCACCTCAGCCTCCTGAGTAGCTGGGATTACAGGCATGCACCATCACGCCTGGGTTTTTTGTATTTTCAGTAGAGACAGGGTTTCGCCATGTTGGCCAGGCTGGTCTCGAACCCCTGACCTCAAGTGATCCGCCCACCTCAGCCTTCCAAAGTGCTGGGATTACAAGCGTGAGCCACCATGCTGGCCCTGATCTCCCCCACTTTGTTTTTCCCCGAATTTTTTGTTTGTTTGTTTTTGAGAAGGAGTTTTGCTCTGTTGCACAGGCTGGAGTGCAGTGGTGCAATCTTGGCTCACTGCAACCTTCGCCTCCCAGGTTCAAATGATTCTCCTGCCTCAGCCTCCCAAGTAGGTGGGATTACAGGTGCCAGCCACCACGCCTGGCTAATTTTTGTATTTTTAGTAGAAAGAGAGTTTCACCATGTTGGCCAGGCTGGTCTTGAACTCCTAACGTCAGGTGATCCGCCCGCTTCTGTCTCCCAAAGTGCTGGGATTACAGGTGTGAGCCACCACGCCCAGCCTCCCCACTTCTTAAGTGACTCTAACATGCCTTGGGGATGTAGAAGATAAAATGAGGTGCAGAGAATGTGGCATGTCTCAATGCTCTCTAGGTGACGGGGCTTGGTTATGCAGCCTGGTTTCTATGCTCTTTTTTCTCCCCCTCGTTTCCCAGACTGGAGTGTAATGGCACAATCTTGGCTCACCGTAACCTCCGCCTCCTGGGTTCAGGTGATTCTCCTACCTCAGCTTCTTGAGTAGCTGAGATTACAGGCATGTGCCACCTCACCTGGCTAATTTTTTGTATTTTTAGTAGAGATGGGGTTTCTTCATGTTGATCAGGCTGGTCTCGAACTCCCGACCTCAGGTGATCTGCCCGCTCCTGCCTCCCAAAGTGCTGGGATTACATGCGTGAGCCACCGCACCTGGGCTATGCTCTTTCTGTCTCCCTCCCTGCTCCTCACCTCCCCTTATATGCCACAAGGAGCAGCCATGTGAGCACGGATAGGACCTCACCCCAGAGTCATGGGGGAGAGCTGTCTGGGTGTCTGGAGAGCAGGAGACCAAATGTTTATGCTGGTGGCAGAGTGGATGTGGGGGAGACAGGGAGCATGTTTCCTGGCTTATGCTAGGATTCTCCTGGATGCTTCAATTGCCTGACTTTTCTCACTTTCAATGTGGATGGGGACTGTGATGCACCCATCAGCTCACCTCTCTTCTCTTTTTTTCTTCTTCTTTTTGTTTATTTGTTGTCGTTTTTTTTAATATGGAATGCTTCACGTGTCATCCTTGCGCAGGGGCCATGCTAATCTCCTCGTATCGTTCCAATTTTAGTATATGTGCTGCTCAAGCGAGCACTCTTCTTTTTTTTTTTTTAACATACTGCATTACTCTCTTCTCACTGACCCCTGCTCCCAGAGTCAGGAGATGGCTTCCCACAACTGTCCCAATAACTGACAGCACGAGCAAAGCACCAGTCAGTTTAGAATCCTTCACTATGAGGCATCCATCCCTAAGCCCTTCTTTCCTGCCGGCCTGCTGGGGCTGCTGCATATCAAGTGCTGGATGCTGGTGCTGCGTGAGGATCCCATGAGGACAAGCAGATGCCTCCATACCTAGCCAGGAAGGGCCCTTTGGGGAAAGCCATCCCCACCTCACTGAAGCATGAGGTGTTCAACAGATTAAGTCCTTCTCCTTCACTGCAGGAGCAGATAGCCTCAGGCTGGATTCCTGACTGGTCACTGGAGGTGGCATGATTTGGGCCCTGGGTGGAGGCGGTGGACCCTCATTGGTCACTGTGGTTGAGGACCCGCCCTTGGTTGGAGACCTCTGGCAGGAAGACAGAGGCAGCTCCCCCTCCATGTGTGGCCAGAGACAGCTCTGAGTAGAGAAGAGCAGCAGCCCCCTCTTGTGCCACCTCTGTGTCACCACTGGGCTCCCTAGGGCCCTGTCCTCTAGGTGTCCCTTTGTTGCTGCTGCCCTGGTTGCACACACCCCAGAGAGCAGCAGCTTCCCTGTAATGGCAAGAGCAGACCCAGCCCCCATGCTGCTGCATTCAGCTGTTCCCCGCTGACCACCCATAGCATCACGTCAGCCTGGGTCACAGCTGCCTTTCATCACTTTTCCACCTCCAGCCCTTGAGGCCTGGCCAACAAAGAGTGGGGTGTGGTGGCTTGCGCTCAGAGCCATCCCTGGTGCGCTAGGCTGTCCCCTCCCTCCTGTCTTTTCATTGTCTGTCTCCACCTGGAGAGCACTGCCCTTCATAGGCTCTGTCGCTTCTGGGCCCTCGAGTCTCCTCTGGGAGATGCTGGGCTGTCATCTCTCCCACATTCTGACCTCTTTATTTGTATTTATTTATTTATTTTTTATGCTTATTTTTTTTTTTTTTGTCTTTTTGTTTTTTCCTTTTTGTGGAGAACGGGGTCTCGCTATATTGCCCAGGCAGGTCTCGAACTCCTGGGCTCAAGCTATCCTCCCGTCTCTGCCTCCCTAAGAGCTGGGATTACAGGCGTGAGCCACAGCGCCCGGCCTCTATTTATTTTTTAATAGAGACAATGTCTTGTTGTAGAGCCCAGGCTGGGGTGCAGTGACGTGATTATCATTGTAACCTTAACTCCTGGGTCCAAGCCATCCTCCTGCCTCCCACCTCCACCACACCCAGCTAATTTTTTTGATTTGTTGTAGAGATAGGGTCTTACTATGTTGCCTAACCTGGTCTTGAACTCCTGGCCTCAGGTGATCCTCCCGCCTCGGCCTCCCTAAGTCCTGGAATTAGAGGTGTGAGCCACTGTGCCCAACCCTGACCTCTTTAGATCCACTCATAGCCTCCCATGCTCATCCTCCTCCCACCCCTGCTGAGGTGGAGGTGGGCTGTCAGTTGCATGGCATATTTGATGGTAACCTGGTCCAGCCAGCCTCACTGACTGTGCTCCTCCAGGCTCACCTTCCCTGGTCAGTCCTCCAATCATACAAGGTTACTCTTCTCCATCATGCCTGATATGCCTTGGTAGACGTGTGGTGCCTAGAGAGCTCTGCTCCCATGTGGCCCAGCCAGCTTGGAGCAGAAGGCTCAGTCACATTCATTTCTTTATTCTTCCTGCCATCTCATGTTGACCTATTGCTGGCCCTGAGCCAAGTCCTGTGTGCAAGGGTTCCAGGGACAGAGAGTAAGTGTGGATGAGATGGTAACAGCCACTGAGCCTCCAAACTGCCTCAGAAATTAGGGTTGGAAGAAGTTAAAAAAAAAAAAGTCCAGGCACAGTAGCTCACGCCTGTAATCCCAGCACTTTGGGAGGCTGAGGTGGGTGAATCACGAGGACAGGAGTTCAAGACCAGCCTGGCCAACATGGTGAAACCCTGTCTCTACTAAAAATACAAAAATTAGCTGGGCATGGTGGCATGTGCCTGTAGTCCCGGCTCCTCAGGAGTTTGAGGCAGGAGAATTGCTTGAACCAGGACCCAGGAGGCGGAGGTTGCAGTGAGCCGAGATCGCGCCATTGGACTCCAGCCTGGGCTACAGAGCAAGACTCTGCCTCCAAAAAAAAAAAGGCCAGGTATGGTGGCTCACGCCTGTAATCTCAGCAGTTTTGGAAGGCCTGTGGATCACCTGAGGTCAGGGGTTCAAGACCAGCGTGACCAACATGATGAAACCTCAACATACAAAATTAGCTGAGTGTTGTGGTACATGACTGTAATCCCAGCTACTTGGGAGGCTGAGGCAGGAGAATTGCTTGAACCGAGGAGGTGGAGCTTGCAATGAGATTGTGCCACTGCATTCCAGCCTGGGCAACAAGAACAAAACTCCGTCTCAAAAAAAAAAAAAAAAATGCCATGTGTGGTGGCTCACGCCTGTAATCCCAGCACTTTGGAAGGCTAAGGTGGGCTGATCATGATGTTAGGAGATCAAGACCATCCTGGCTAACATGGTGAAACCCCATCTCTACTAAAAATACAAAAAATTAGCTGGGGGTGGTGGCATGCCCCTGTAGTCCCAGCTACTTGCAAGGTTGAGGCAGGAGAATCAGTTGAACCTGAGAGGTGGAGGTTACAGTGCGCCGAGATCACGGCACTGCACTCCACTCCGGGTGACAGAGGGAGACTCCATCTCAAAAAAAAAAAAAAGAGGCTAGACCCTGGGAATCACTTGGCCTCAGCAGAATCCTTGATGAGTGGAGATAAAAGAGACCATGTTGCAGCAGCCTTCTAAATCCGAAACTTCCAGGGCTACTGTAGGACAGAATGTTTTTCTTTTTAAGACAGAGCCTGTCACCAGGCTCTGTGCAATGGCACGATCTCAGCTCACTGCAACCTCCGCCTCCCAGGTTCAAGCGATTCTCCTGCCTCAGCCTCCTGAGTAGCTGGGTCTACAAGCACATGCCACCACGCCCAGCTAATTTTTGTATTTTTAGTAGAGATGGGGTTTCACCATGTTGGCCAGGATGGTCTCAATCTCTCGACCTTGTGATCTGCCCGCCTCAGCCTCCCAAGGTGCTAGGATTACAGGCGTGAGTCACCGTGCCTCGCCATCTAGGACATTCTTAAAAGCAGATATCACTAGGTTGCTGGTGCAGGCTGATTGCAAACAGCATCTTTCTTGATCTTTTTTTTTTTAAATTTTGTTTATTGATTTATTTTTTTATAAAGACAGGGTTTCACCATGTTAGGCTGGTCTTGAACTCCCGACCTCAGGTGATCCGTCCGCCTTGGCCTCCAAAGTGCTTGGATTACAGGTGTGAGCCACCACTCCCGGCCCCTTCTTGATCTTAAGTTGTGCCCTGTCTCCCTCCTCTCCTTCCCCCTCCACTCTGTGGCTCTGGGCAGGGACAGGTGGGGGCACACGATTTCATTTTGTTATCCATTTCAAGTTTCAGAACACAACCTTACTAACCTTTAAGTTGTCACACCTTTTCTTATTTTTATCTTTATTCTCTGCTTGTTTTTAAAACTCCATTCTCTTCCTTCTGTTTCTCTTCTCAGGCCCCCCCCCCCCCTACACCCTTCCCTTTTCTGTTGCTTGCCCCCTCACCCGCCCTCTGCCGGGTCCCAGGGTGGTAGATTCTGTCTGGTCTGAAAGCCCAGACACCAGAATGATGGGTTTTTGACCAGAGGAGGGGATGCTGGCTTTGCTGCTACACAGTGTCTAATTCTACTGAATTTGACAAAATGCTGGTTGTCGTTGTGGGCAGCATCACAGGGTGCTGTTCTTGTTGTCATGCTGCCCTCTCCTGAGTAAACCCAAGGCTCTGTTTCCCAGAATTTCCTCTGTGCCCTTTGGTCTGCTCTCATTCAGGCCCACGTAAGTACACAAAGGAGGCCTTTGAAGGTGGGAACACTGGGTCTGAAAATACATCTTGAGACAGAGCTGAGGGAAGAACTGAGTCATGGTAGCAAAGCTCAGGCTGTTTCCTCCCTTCCTTTACCTAGCAGCACTGTGGTGGGGCCACCTTCTCTGCCAGCCAGCCTGCCCCAGAATCATCATGGGTTAGATAAGGAACCCAGGGGTTAAGAGGTCAGCTTAGCCGGGTGCGGTGGCGCGTGCCTATAGTCCCAGCTAGTCCGGAGGCTGAGGTGGGAGGATCGCTTGAGCCCAGGAGTTCTGGGCTGTAGTGCGCTATGCCGATTGGGTGTCTGCACTAAGTTTGGCGTCAATATGGTGACCTCCCCAGGAGCGGGGGACCACCAGGTTGCCTAAGGAGGGGTGAACTGGTACAGGTTGGAAATGGAGCAGGTCAAAACTCCTGTGCTGCTCAGTAGTGGAATCGCACCTGTGAATAGCCACTGCAGTCTAGCCTGGGCAACATAGCAAGACCCCGTCTCTTAAAAAAAAAAAAAAAAGGTCGGCTTAAATCCTAGATGTTCTGCTCTGTGCTTCATATGTGGCCATGTGAGGGGAAAAGGTAGAGAAAAAGGAATCTAGGACTTTAGAAACTGGAAGGGACCTAGAGTTCATGACATTCCGTCCCTTCATGCTGAAAGTGATAGCGGTGTGATTTCTCTAAAGCCAGCAGAGAAGGTAGAACTCGAACTCAGGTTGCTGGGCTTGCAGTCTAACCCTTTAATCTATCCCACATACCACTCAGAAGAGACACCAATGGGCCTTTCTCTCCTAGCCTCACTTGCCAGTAGGCAGCCCTGCCTGCCAGAGGAAGTCTAGTGCCACCCTGTAAGCTGTGTTTGCTGCCAGAAGGAAGCAGCTTCCTCCTCTGTCTGCAGCCTATGCCAGAGAGCTGGCACTATTCTTTGTTTCCTTCGCCCTTGGGCTCAAGGTGAGACTGTTGGCAGTGGCTTCGGTAGTGTTCGTGCCAGGCCCTTGTGCCAGACATTAGAGCTAGAGCAAATGAAAAGGGTTGGTGCCGGGGGTCCTCTGGCAGGAGCGTAAAGCCCTTCCCCGCTCTGCTGCCTCTCCCCTCTCCAGGGGGAGTCAGACTCCACTGCCAAGGAGTGGCTTTGGCCCAGCATGGGTAGAGGAATGAGGAGGTCCAGCTGGTAAGGAGGTGCTCAAGGAAGAGGTCCCTCCCCCATACCCACTATTGGCATCTTTGTTTTCCAACATCAGGAGCAGGTACCCTAACTGCAAGGGGAAAAGGACTCTTTGAGGGCCACGGACTCAGGAGAAAGGCAGCCAGCTTGATGGTAGGAGTCAGAGTGGAGGTGATGCCCTCCTCCCGTAGCCCCTGCTTGTCCTCCTCTTGGAGCAGGGCCCGGCCCTCATTCACGCAGCAGCCTCCTGCAGTGCTGGGATTAGAGGCATGAGCCATTGACTTGTCCAGAGACTGTAGAAAGGAGAGTGGAGGCTGTGACCCCGGGTATGGAAGCTGTTCTCTGATCCCCAGAGCAGGGGGAAACCTGAGAGTCTGGGGCCAGAGCCAGTGACATCTTAGCGTTTCCCTCTGTGCCTCGTGCTCCACATCAGCCCAGAAGCAGGTGGAAGCCTCAGAGAAACTGCCCAGGTGGGTCTTGGCACCTGTGCTATCTGTCAGCCAACTGAGGCCATGTGTGTCCCTGGTGTGGCCTCAAATAAGTATACTGGGGCACAAGTTCTGTCCTTCACCAGAACAAACAGTTGTGGAGACTGAACACCATGACTGTTCATAATTTTCCCTTTTCTCCTGCTTAGAATGCTTCTCGGCCAGACAGTCCTTGGCTGACATACATACTTACATGGCTCCAGGGGGAAACAGGTGGGCTGCTGGTGTTGAGCGCTTTCTTAGGAGGTGCTGAGTTGATATGGGGCCTGAAGCATGGCTGTGGGTGAGTGTGGAAAGCCTTACTTTTCTGAGCCCTGTGGGAGGCCTCAGCAGGGCTCCCAGACTGAGGCCTGTTATTCTGCAGGTCACCCCAAGACCCTGCCTCACAGTGAGCTGGATGAAGACTACCTTCTTGTGTTCAGCCTGACTTTCTTCTGTAGGTTCCTCAGTGTACAAGGGTTAGGCTGGGGGCCATTTGCACAGCCTGGTTCTCAGGTCAGGGCGACTTGAGTCACATTAGCTTGGGGGACCCACCTGGCCCAGCTGCTCACCGCTCTTCAAAGATAGGGAGAGCTGGAACCTGCCAGAGAGGCCAGGCCAGCCCTCAGACAAATGAGTCCATCTGCATTCTGCACACAGCCACACATCCACAGTAATTGGTGAGGCGAGAATCTTGGGAAGCAGGGGGAGAGGGATCGATCTGGCTCACTTTGGCACTAATGGGCCGGCCGCTCCACGTGCGGCAGGGGTTGATGCCTGGTGTGAGCCTGTGCCACTCTGAAGATGAAGACACTTAAGCCCATAGGGCTGGTCTGGGGGAGAGGCCCCTCCAGGACTGCATTGGTGACTGGTTTGGAGTTTGGGGTCCACAGTTTGGCTAGGTGTGGATGTGAAGTGGGGAAGCCTCCCATTCTCTCCATGTTCAGGCTCCTAGCCTCTGTAGGGGAGCTGTCCCTCTTTTGTCTTGGCTGGACCAAGAGGCAGGGGCAGAATCCATGTCTCAGCCCTGTTGGGACAGCCTGGGCTGCCAGTCCTATCTTGGGGCTGTTCCATCAACAAGCAAGACTGAGCTGCAGCATGCTCCCTAGTGAGTTCTCCTTTTCCTGGAGACTGTAGAAAGCCAGCAGGCAGCACAGGTGTCCCCTGACCCACTCTGTTCAGCTGGGTATGTGCTGTCTCCATTTAAGCTGCTTTCTGTCTCTCCAGTGGGTGATGAGGGCTACAGTGAATGTCTGTGGTCTGGACTGGCTGCCCCCAGTAGTGGTTCCTCATGTTAGGGGGCAGCCATGGAGCTTTCTTTTTTTAAAAAAAAAATTTTTAGGCCGGGTGCGGTGGCTCACGCCTGTAATCCCAGCATTTTGGGAGGCCGAGATGGGTGGATCACCTGAGGTCAAGAGTTTGAGACCAGCCTGGCCAACATGGTGACACCCCATCTCTATATTAAAAAAAAAAACATTAAAAAAACATTTTTTTTAATGTTTTTTTTTTTTTCTTTGAGACAGAGTCTTACCATCTTGCCCAGGCTGATCTTGTACTCCTGAGCTCAAGCAGTCCTCCTGCCTCAGACTCCCAAAGTGTTGGGATTATAGGCAGAAGCTATTGCGCGTGGTTTGGGGGCTTTTTTGGGCTGTAATCCAAAAGCTGTTGTGGCAGCTGTCTAGTCCAGTGGCCCTGCATATTGGCCTCAATACCTCAGTGTAAATCTTAAACAACACAAGCCCACAGTGGACTTACCTGCCTGCGTGGGAGGGCTATTGCTCTCTGCACCCACACACAGCCCTTGGATAGTAAGGTATCTATGGGCCTCCATCGGCTGCATGCTACTGGGCTCTGACTTTCCTCCTCCCAAGGGCCAGCATCTTCCCAGGAGTCACTGGTTGCTGCTGGCCCACTGGTGAGGATGAGCCTGTTAGGTGTGTTTGGAAATGTGGTTCCCCTGTTGCTCCCACTTGAGCTCAGTAAAACTTGAAATAACCTTCCAAAGAGCAGGTGAGGACAGCAGCTGCAGATAGCCCCAGCCCTTCCTCAGAAGCGTGTGCTCTCTGCCTCACCCCTCTACCGACTCCCCCTGGGTAGGGGAAAAGTTGAAGGTCAAGAGAGCCAGACTAGGGGTAGCATTAGTCAGTGGGTGTGCGTGTCTGCTAGATGGCTGTGCACCTGCCCTGAAGGAGGACTCTCAGATCCTTCTAAGCCCCCTGGAGGGCATGTTTAGCAGTTCCTTAGGATGAAGGGTACCATGGGTGGAACAGACAGACCTCAGCTAGCAGGAAGGAAAGTGATGGTGTCCTTAGCATCCCTGTTGAGCCATCTGCAGCAGGCTCAGGAAGGTCCTAGCCGCCTACCCTTGGGGGGAGCATCAGAACCCATGCTAAAAGTGCTCCTAGGAGATGCAGGACGCAAGGACTCACCTGACTGAGCCCCATGGCCTGGAAGCAGCTCTAGGAAGTGGTACCCATCGGGCAGCAGCATCGTGGGTTGTTACTCACCTGTGCCTACTCAGCGCTTCCTATATGTGCAGCACCAGGCACTGGGGCTCATCCAGCTCAGCATGATCTCATGGGAATAATAAATGAACATGAAACTGCAGTCTTCAAGTTACAGCTGGAATAATTGCTAGAAGCACTGGGGGCTAAGAGGGAGTCTAAACAAGTGTCCTTTACCCCGAGAACCAGAGGATCCAGCCAGGTGAAAGCCATGAGCCTGAGGCCCGGAGACAGACAGCTGCTGGGTGCGGGGCTAAGACGAGGCAGCCCTAGGCCCATATGGCAGAGCAGGCTTTATGGAGTTCCTCCCCGGGAGACAGAATGTACTAAAATGAGACTGGCGCACAGCACTGCCAGCAGCCCTTGGTGGCTTAGAGAAGTCATGTGCACTGCAGGGTGCCATTGAGAAGGGTCCTGGTTCCTGCCTGGTCCCCCGGAAGCCCCTGCCCTCAGCAGACTGGGAAATCTAGTTGCCTTGAATTATTTCCTTTACTCCCCATGCTGGGAGGTGGAGTCAGGGAGCAGTGGTCTCCCACCACTGTAAGGACTAGGAAGTTCCCCTCTAAGTCGCCTGATCCTGGTCATCCAGGGATTGGAGCTTCAGTCTGACTTAGGATGTGGTGGGGAAAGTTTGAGTCATTCTCTTACATTCCCCTGAGTTACAGTTCTCCTGGAGTATGTTGGGGGGTCCTAGCAGAGGCCATCTCCCTGAGCCAGGCTTTGGCTCCAGTGCACCATAGAAGTTTGCTCCCGGGGTCGGGTGCCATGGCTCGCACCTGTAATGCCAGCACTTTGGGAGGCCAAGGCGGGTGGATCACCAGGTCCGGAGTTCAAGACCAGCCTGATCAACATGATGAAACCCCGTCTCTACTAAAAATACAAAAATTAGCCGGGCGTGGTGGCACGTGCTTTAATCCCAGCTACTCAGGAGACTGAGGCAGGAGAATCACTTGAACCTGAGAGGCAGAGGTTGCAGTGAGCCAAGATTGAGCCACTGCACTCCAACCTGGGTGACAGAGCAAGACTCCATCTCAAAAAAAAAAAAAGTTTGATCCCTGGGAGAGTGGACAGGTCCTTTCCTTCCTTGCCAGACTCCTCATTACCCCGAGAGCAGTCCCTGTTCAGCCTAAGCCAGCACTGGGCGGGGAGGCCCCAAGCGCTACATGAGAGGAGGGGCAGCGCCTCTCTTGGGAAAAGTACAGGGACGCTGGGTAGTGGCTCATCCAGATGGGGTGGGCAGTGTTGGGTGCTCTCGCTCTAATGCTTCTCCTTGGTCTCTAGCCCTGGCCTAGTGTGTCCAACCTGGCCAAGGACTTCATTGACCGCCTGCTGACAGTGGACCCTGGAGCCCCGTATGACTGCACTGCAGGCCCTGAGGCACCCGTGGGTGGTAAGCATGGCCGCTTCTTCATCCATGAAGAACCTGCACCGCTCCATATCCCAGAACCTCCTCAAACGTGCCTCCTCGCGCTGCCAGAGCACCAAATCTGCCCAGTCCACACGTTCCAGCCGCTCGACACGCTCCAACAAGTCACGCCGTGTGCGGGAGCGGGGAGCTGCGGGAGCTCAACCTGCGCTACCAACAGCAGTACAATGGTTGAGCCGCCTGGCTGTGCACACGTGCGGCACGGCCCAGCCTGGCCACACACTGTGGTGCCCTCTGGGTCCGATGCCCTCTCTGGAGATAGGCCTGTGTGACCCACAGTAGGTGAAGAATGTCTGGCGCCAGCCCCTTCTCTGTGCCTTCAGCAGCCCCCTGTCCTCACCATGGGCCTAGGCCAGGTGTGAGAGAGTGGAGGTAGCCCAGGGGGCTGTGACCCACCCTGAATTGGGAGCCTGGCCTGGCACTGATAACCCTCTTGGGCAGCTGCTCTGGAGTTTTGAAGGGACAGGACCTGGCCTTCACTGTCTTCTTTGCCCTTTGGCTCTTCCCCAAATCAAAGGGGCCTGCAGTGCAGGGTGGAGGGTGCTTCTGGGACCCCCTTCCTCCACAGAGCCCCTCTTCCCTGGCTCCACACATCTCCACACATCCTGATCCTTAAGATTATGCTCCAGTGGGAGATCCAGGTAGGCACAAAGCTTGTGCCCTGTTTGGGCCGGTAGCCCTTAGCTAGATTCAAATAGCCCTCCACCTCCCAGCCAAGATCTGTCTTCCTTCATGGTGCCCCCAGGGAGCCCTCCTGGTCCCAGGACCTGCCAGGACCTCTGGTAGTGGGGCCATGGAGTGGACCTTCACCCTTCTGGACTGTATGGCCATGCTGGTGGTTGGCTTGCCCAGGCTTCAGCCTCTCCAGACTCTGAGGGGGTCTCTGCCCACCAGCCCACTGCCCTTGGTGCCTTCTTTGTAGAGCCCACCACTACCTCCCTCTCCCCCTTGGATGACCATTCCATTCCCCCAGGTGCCTCCTTCCCAACTGGGGGGTGGTTAAAGGGAGCCCCACTGCTGCTACCTGGGGGGATGGGGCACCCTGGGGGCCAGGCAGAGTGCAGGGGGCTCCTTCACATTAGAGTCCAGTGTCAGCCCGGGTTCTATCTTTTGGTGCAGCCCATTGCCTCTTCCCGTCAGGCTCTGCTGCTCCCTCCTCTGCAGCTGCACGAAGGCGCCATCTGGTGTCTGCATGGGTATTGGCAGCCTGGGAGTGATCACTACACTCCCCATCATGCACACACGTAGTCGTCCGAGGACATGGGAAGGAAGGAGTTGCCGCACTGGGGGAGGGTCCCTGGGCTACTCACCTCTCCCCTTCTGCTGAGCTTCTGCGCACCCCTCCCTGGAACTTAGCAATACTGTGTGACCTGCCTCTGAACCCTGGGTGCCTGGGGCACTGCCTTCTCACAGCTGGCCTTGCCCCGTCCACCCTGTGCTGCTTCCCTTCACAGCATTAACCTTCTAGTCTGGGTCCTGCTGAGTCTCAGGCTGGAAAGAGCCCTGTGGGAGGTGGGGTAGGGTTGGGTGGCTGCTTTCCTAGAGGCCTGAGCCAGAACTGTCCCCATGGCTGTTGTGGTATCTCCCCCCTACCACAAACCAGGCTGGAACCCGAGCCCCTCCCTCCACAGCTGCCTTCAGTGGGTAGAATGGGGCCAGGGCCCAGCTTTGGCCTTAGCTTGACCGCAGGGCCCCTGCCAGTGGGGAAGGGTTTGGCTTTCACTCAGCTTCTACCAGTCAGCAGCCTGGGCCAGGCCCTCCTCTTCCTGCATGTGCCACCTCTAGTGGGAAACAAAACTAAACCGACCACTCTGTACCAAGTCCACTGTGCCTTAGACACCCCCTTCTGTCATCCCCCACTGCCCCCTAGACAGGAGGCAGTGGAAAGCCAAGCCCCATGGCCTCAGAACTCCCCCCCCAGTTCCCCCAAGTGTCTCTGGGGGCTTGAAGCCTTGGGGATTATGTTTTCTCTTGCCCAGGGTAGGCCTGGTCCTGAGGGCAGGATCAGGGGTTTGGAGATGTGGGCCTTTGACAGACCCACCTGGGCTTTTATGCCATGGACTGTGGATGGAGAATGTGCAGTTATTTATTACGTGTATTCAGTTTGTAAATGTATCCTCTGTATTCAGTAAACAGGCTGCCACTCCAGGGAGGCCTGCCATTCATTCCAACAGCTCTGGCTTCTTGCTGTAGAACCAAGGGGCTGCCCTGGAGGAGGGCATGGCTACTCTAGGAAGAACCACTACTACTCAAGGAGTCACTCAGCCCCTTCCATGCCAGAAGTCCAAGTAGGGAGTCGGACCCTCAACAGCCTCTCCTATATCCTGAGCCAAGAAGACAAACAAGAATGCATGATGGGACAGGGCCTCAGTCTTTAATGGGTTGAGCTGGGGGAGGGGCCCGTGGTGGGCTCAGTTGTAGGCTATGACCTGGCTGATCCAGGCGCTGAACTTGCTAACTCGGGTGTACATAGCAGGTGCACGCACATTGCAGTCTTTGGTGCCCCAGGAGACAATACCAATAAACACCCACGAGTTTCCCTTCTGGCAGACAAGAGGGCCTCCAGAGTCACCCTGAGAAGGAAGAGGGAGAGAGAAGTGAGTGTGGGGGAGTTGGAAGGTATGCCAGGGGATGGGGTGCCGCAGCTCACCTGGCACGAGGAGGCACCTGCGCCACCTGCGCAGATCATAGAGTCAGTGATACGTGAGCCCCAGTACTGCCGGCACTGATTCACAGTGACCAGGGGCAAAGCCACCTGCTGCAGTCGTGCTGGTGTCACATTGCCTGTGGGGCAGAAGGGGTGGTCAGGCTGGGCCCAGAACACCAGTCCTCACCTCAGTCCTCCCACCCTGAGCTTTGGCCTCAGTTCTACCCGCACCACTGAGGCGACCCCAGCTGGGGTGACACACGTGAGGCCTTCAGTCAGAGCCTCATTCAAGGATGCCAGGCAAACTGGTGAGATGCGTGTTGTGTTCTGGGCTGGTGTGGTGAGCTCCAGCAGTGTCACGTCATTGTTTATGGTAGTGGGGTTCCAGCTAGGGTGTGTAATGGCCTGTGGGGCCAGAAGCAGGCCATGTTGGGCTGGGGTAGGTCCTGGCAGCTGGGGCTGATGGGTGCTGAGTGGGGTAGGCCAGGGTGTGTCCTGAATTCCTTGTTCCCAGCACCCACCCACCTGCACTGCCCACTCTTCCTCCATGTCTGCAGCCCAGGCACTCACCCCGAGAGATGGACAGAACCTGCAGGGGCTCTGCGTTGGATGATCGGTCATACTCGCCCAAGACGACAAAGTGACGGCCAGGGCTGCAGGGAGGTGGGGTGAGGCAGCTGCAGGGAGGGCAGAACGAGAGGGGGACAGCCAGGGAAGGAGGCAGGAAGAGGTGAGGGGTGGGGCCAGGTGGAGTGAGGGCGCTCAGCTGACATTGCAGTGGGCAGCAGTGACCACCCAGGACTGGCTGATGAGAGAACCACCACAGAAGTGGAAGCCGCTGCTGTCCTGGGGTCAGGGCTCAGAGATCAGAGTGGGGGATGGGATGGGCTGCTCAGGCTGCCCCTAGGCATGACATACCCAGGACCCTGCCCACCCCTCCAGTGGTGTACCTGCAGGGACACTTGCCAGGGCCAGGAGCCCGGCACTGCATTCTCCCTGTTGACAATCCTCTGGCTGAAGCTTAGTGCCGGTTGGATGGCAGGAATGCCGCAGCCTGACCATTGGGCTGGTGAGGACCTGCTTCCCAGGCCTCAGCCTGCCTCTCCCACCTCCTTCTGGGTACCCCAGGCTGTGCACCCTGGAGAGGTCTGTAGAGAGGGTACAGCACTACCCCTTCCCCCAACAGGGTACATGCAAGTACCTTCGAGCCCCACAGCTATCGTGGTTTTCCCCATCCAACCAGTCCCCCAGTCCTGCTGTTCTCCCCTCCTCTTGCTCCAGCCTAGTCCCATTGTTCCGCGTCTCTACCCCTGGTCTCTTTGACCTCTCCAGACCTGAACAGTTCATACCATTCAGCCAGCCAGAGGGTTCTTTCTAAAAGAAATGGACAGGTCTTCCTGTCTCAGCTTCCTAAACCATGCCCCCACCCACCCCAGCCCCAGCTTCCAGGGCCTAGCTCAAGCTCTGGTCCTATTCGTGAGCCCCCCACCCCACTCTTGCCCCCTCCCATCCCTGCAGGCCTGTTCATGCTCTCCTGCCCTGGCACATCCTGTCCTTTGCCCACTCTGTTCACCGGCATCCTTTCCAGCCAGCCTGGCCCCTTCCCTGGGCTGGTGCTGGGAGCTGAGTTGCCCCCAGGGCTGAGTTAGGGCTGGTCCTGGCCCACTCACCCCAGGAGGAACTGAGGAGAACCAGACTTAAAGTCAGGCTGAGCAGCAACATCGTGGCAAATGTGAGGTTGGGAGCTGGGCCTGGCTTTATGGGTGTTATTGTCCTTGAGCTAAAACTCCAGGCCTGAGGCCAGGCCAGCTGTGTAGACTCAGTCCCCTCCCATGCTCCAGTCAAGACAGGCTCTTTAGGCCAAGGTGCCCTGACTCAGGCCTGGACTTATCAGACAAGAGCCCAGGTGTGAGGCTCTCACCTTTACCACCTCCCAATGCCTGGCCTCTAATTGGCTCCCTGAACCATCTCCCATTCTGATGTTGAGCCATGGATATCGAGGACAGATGGTTTAATTAGTTCTATAGTGACAACCTGGTGGCTGGGATTAGAGGAGTCTCCCAGGGCTATCAAAGGCACCAGGCTCTCAGAAAAGGCTGCTCAGCGTCCAGGATGTTCTGACTGGTGAGGGAATGCTTACTCTAGTGGACTTTGCTGGAGAGGACTAGTGAAGGCCAGGGCCGTGAGGTTCTGGCAGGTTGCAAGTCATAACACATCGTGGTTCCACATAACTCAGTGTTTCCACATCCATTTGGAACAGGATTCACAGGTCTGCTCAGAGATGGTGACTCTCTCACCAGCATTTGGTTGAGTTGGACACAAACCCACATTTGTCTGGTGCTGAAGCCCCCACTCTAAACAATGAGATGATGCTTGTGAGGGGCCTGGCACTTAGAAGGGCAAAGTGAGCTCTTGGTGCCTGGCAGACCCTGGACTGAGGCTGCAGGTGGAGAGTGACAGCCATCAAATCTCTGGCAGCCTCTCTAGGCCTTGGGGCTTCCATGGGCAAGCCCCTGGTGTCTGTAGTCTGTTTGTTACTGAGCTGCAGTTCAAGCTTGAAGAGAGAAGATACCCTGTGTACGAAGTTCCAACAGGTGTGTTGGCTGGCCTCCTGGGAGTGTGAGGGATTTTTTTTTTTTTTTTGAGACAGAGTCTCACTCTGTCACCCAGCCTGGAGTGCAGTATCACGATAACAGCTCGCTACAACCTGTGCCTCCCGGGTTCGTGATTCTCCTGCCTCAGCCTCCCAAGTAGCTGGGACTACAGGTGCGTGCCACCACGCCTGGCTAATTTTTGTATTTTTAGTAGAAACGAGGTTTCACCATACTGATAAGGCTGGTCTTGAACTCCTGACCTCATGATCCGCCCGCCTTGGCCTCCCAAAGTGCTGGGATTACAGGCATGACCTACCACGCCCAGCCAGCAAATTTAACAAAATACTAATTGTCAGGTCTATAGTGACCTGACAGTATATGGGTATTCAATATACAACTCTCTCAACTTTTCAGTTACATTTACAAATATACATAATAGAATGTTGGGGTGCAGGAAGCATAGTCAACGGCCCAGGGATGTCCAGCCTGGCATAGACCCTCCCTGGAGTCTGCGCACACTCTCCCTGACAGTTCTGAAGCTCCAGTGGAGTTAAGCCGTTCTCGCTGAGGGCAGGATGCTCTTGCTGGCACCCAGCAGCCAGGCCTGAGACTCAGCGGGGGCCCAGCAAAGGTTTGTTAGAGGAACGTGACATCTCTCCCCCATGTGAGTCCTGTGACCCCTATTGGCCTGGAAAACTCGGAGTCACAAGCTCAGCATGTGCAGACAGAAGCCAAGCTTCTGTGAGCAGTGCAGGCATGCTTCATCTTCTGAGCGGAGTCATGGCTAAGGAATGTTGCAAGGTTGAGGAGTGCTTGGTGAGACCTTGCGTTGCAGTCAGGGGAGCAGCTCCTCTGTCAGCACTTTAGCCCTCAGTGGGGCCTGTGGGGGCCTGACTGAAAGGTATGGACTTTGTCCGGGACCACTGAGGAGCCATGGAAAATCTTTAGGAGATGGTAGTACATGGGGTCTTTCAGGTTTTACAAGTTTCCAGTGGACCAGAGGGCAAGAGCAAGGCAGTGGAGTTGGCGGGGGAGCCAGAAGGAAGGTTCAGGTGGAGACAGGATGGGGGTGTTTCATCCAAGCCTGCAATGCTGGCAAGGGCTGGGGTTCTGGAGTAGTAGATGCCTGAGGTGATGGGTGAAGGGCGCCTCATAGGCCAGGCACTGGAGCTCTGGGAGGTAGTGGCCCAGGCAGGGACGCCTTAGCTACAGAGCCTTGCTGGCCGCCTGCCCACCCACTCCACTCAAGAATGACACAGTCATCTGTTTAGCTGTTTGTATTTTCTGGGTTTATTCCCCCTTGTTCCAAGCTCTAACCCTCAGCCTATTTTACTCCACCTCCATAGCCTGCACGGTTTCCTCCACTAGCTCCAGAGTTAGTGGCTTCACTGTCTGGGTCAGGACAGCTGTGGTTCCAGGCACAAAGTGGTAGTGACCAGACCTGGGAGGGAGGAGAGACAGCTTCTGAACATGAGCCTGTCATGTGGCCCATCCCCTTCTTGCAGCCCCCTATCTCTCCTGCTATGGCTCCACACATCCCCGTGGTCCCCATCTCCAGCTCTCACCTCTTCATGGGCTCTGTGGGCGAGCTCAGTGTCCTCAGTAGCTTGGCGCCTGACTTCATGATCACACATGCGTCCACACTGCCCCCGGAGCCCAGGTCACCCAAGATTCCTGTGGTGATGGCTTCCACCAGCAGCCCCTGAGCAGCCTCCAGCTGCGGTAGTGGGTGTGTGAGGCCTAATGGGCCCTCTGCTGTTAATTTAGGCTACAGCTTGGGGACTTGCCTGTCCACTCACCCAATCTGGTCTTGCCCCCCCAAACCCCCACTGTGTTTCTCCCTCGGAACCTTAGCCACCTTTGGGGGAGACATACATCACCTGATTCTATCCTAGCCCAAACAAAATTTAGGCTCCAGACATTGATATAGGTAGGACCCTACTGGTCCTTCCCTCCACCCTCGGTTCCAAAAGATTCTCTGTGAGCTTCGACTTCTCCCAGCCATCCAAGCTTTGGTATTGGACGGTGTGGTGTAGGGATCAAACTTTTCTGCTCTTACTCCACTCACCCTTCAGTGGTCACCTCCTCCGACGAGCCTTCCCCAACCTCCATACTGGGTCAGGGTCTTGTGCTCCCCCCCAGCTCCCAGGTGCACATCCCACCAGCGACCATTAGTGGGGAACAGAGGCTGCTCACCGTCATGTTCGGCTTGAACCGGTCTTCTCAGCACCGCCAGGGCCGCGTCCTGGCCAGAGCCTGAAGGCAGGAGAAGCATCTGAAGTCAACGGCTGCCACCCGGTTTGGAGTAGAAGCCTGAGGCCAAGGTCACAGGGGCAGGGTTCGAGGAGAAGGGACAGAAGCGCTCACCCAGGGCCGTGAAAAGCATACGGCTGTAGGAGCCATGGGGATGTACGTCGTAGAGCTGCGGTCCAGTCAGGTCTACGCCACCCACGATCAGCGATGCACCCACGTGGCCCTGGTACCTGCTCGTGGATGGGCGGAGTGGGCCACAAGCGGGGCCCAAGCCTCACCCCTCTATGCCCCACCCGTGGGTGTTATCCCCGCCCCTTCCTGTGGCCTGGAGCTCGATAGCTGGCATCGCCTCTTCCTGTAGCCCAGCTTCTCTTAGTCCGGCCTCTTCCGGTCACCTGGCCGGTCGCGGCCCCGCCCTCCTTTTGTTCCGCGTTTTATTGGCCGCGCCCCTGCAACGGCCCCTCCGGGGGTCCTGTTAGCCTCGCCCCCGCACCGGAAGAGCGTCTGGCGCAGGATGCGGGTGACCGTGGGCACGCGGGGCTCGCGGCTCGTGGATAGCGCGTGTAGCTCCATCTTGGATGCCACCATCCGTGTAATCATCTCGGCGTCTGCGGCTACTCCAGCCCCACAGCAGCTGAGGGGGAAAAGGGAGGATTGGCGTGGGCAGGGCTAGGACGTGTGGGGACCGGAGTGGGAACGAGGGGCGGTTCTTTTTTGCGTGCTGGAACTAGGCTGGGGGAGTCTCACTAGATTTTGGGGGCGATGAAGTGGATCTTCTCGCAGCTCTTGTCCGCCACTACAGAATCATTAGTGGCTCTCGTGTCGGCGCCCAGAATGACCCCGTCCTGAGGAGAGGGAGGGACCACAGCCTCAGTGCCTGCTCGATGATCCCGGCTCCCTTCCAGTTCCCCCGTCCCTCCCCGCGGCTTACTTGGAACACAAGGCCCGCGATGGTGGTCCCGGTCTTGCGTGCATGAGGGACCTTGAGTCCCGGTAGGACGCGTTCCAAGGATGCATTTCTGGAAACGGAGAAGGGCGCCCAGGTTTCAGCTCTACTTCCGAGACCCCTGTTGCTTCCCCTAACCCGGTCCCAGTCTCCCTCATCTTCCTGTGTAAGCCTGGAACCCGTCGCCGAACACACCCTCCCCCCACCCCCAACCAGGAAAAAAGGCCACGACCAAGCAGAGGCGGCTCAGGAGTGACCCTCCCGCTTCACCTTTGGCAGTTCTCGAAGGAGAAGCCCCCTCGGGTCTCCAGGGCTGGCTCCAGCATCTTGGGGCAGGCAGAGCGGATTAGGGGTCGCGGGCAGATGGGTGGGTCAGACAAGTGGGGCCAGTGAGGAGCTGAAAAGTCCTCTGCTAGGCTCCACGTCTGTCCTTTCTGCTTTCGCTTTCGTCTTTACCCTTCCTCAAAGTCCCTGGCGGTTTTCTGCATCTTCTCTTTCACTTTCGGCTTCACGTGTGGCTCTGAGCATTTTGGGTATGGGATGATGTCCCTTGCTGGACCCTCTGTGCTGCTCATTGGGTCTTCTGTTGAACAGAGAGACAAGTCTCTTACCTTCTGGACATTGTTAAGCTTCTCCTCCCCCCTCCATCTGAGCCCCCTGCTCTTACCACAGCCTCAACTCTGATTCCCAGTCCCAACACCCTAAGGCGGTCAGAGCCTTGGCCAGGTCTCTGCATTGTTGCTGGCTACCCAGTAGCATCAGGCATGGCTGACTTTTGTTCCTTGTCACCTTTCTTCCAACTCTCGCCTCTTTTGTTGCCTTTACTCCTCCGCGAAACCTCAAACAGAGGCTCAGTCAGCCGCAGGGATACTGGTCTTTCCATCTTCCCCTGTCTCAGGTGCCATCTTCCCTCTCTCAAAAGGGGCACCGTGACTGCTGGTTTCCACTCATGGCCAAGCCTTGTTATTTCACCTCCCAGTGACCTCTTGTTCGTACACATCTTTCTTCTGGCACTTCTCATCTCAGCTAGCATCTTCTCCCACACGGATATTGCACTGGCCTCCCTGGTTACTTCCCAATTCTTGCCCCTCATCTCAGGCTACACTTTACCCTGCAGACAGAGAGTCTTCTAAATTGGAAATCTGGTCACACTCTCTGGTTTAAACCCTTCAGCAGGCCGGGCCTGGTGGTTCACCACTGTAATCCCAGCACTTTGGAAGCCCAGGAGTTCGAGGCCACAGGGAGCCATGGATCACGCCATTGTACTCCAGCCTGGGCAACAGACCCTGTCTCAAAGGGGATAAAAAAAAAAAAAGATTTGGGTGCTCGCTTCAGCAGCACATATACTAAAATTGGAACGATACAGAGAAGATTAGCATGGCCCCTGGGCAAGGATGACACGCAAATTCCTTAAGCGTTCCATATGAAAAAAAAAAAGTACTAAAGTTTTAAAAAGAAGTTAAAAAAAAAGAAAGTTACTAAACTTTTAAAAAGAAGTTAAAAAAAAAAAAAAAAGATTTGGGTTTGAGCCTAAGAGCAGCATGCAGCTGCCGAAGTGTTTACTTTTTATTTTGAGGGAGTCTCACTCTATTGTCCAGGCTGGAGTACAGTGTTGTGATCTCGGTTCACTGCAACCTCGGCCTCCCAGGTGCAAGCAGTCTTCCACCTCAGCCTCTTGAGTAGCTGGGATCACAGGCACACACCACCATGGCTGGCTAATTGTGTGTGTGTGTGTGTGTGTGTGTGTGTGTATATATATATATATATATATATATTTTTTTTTTTTTTTTTTATAGAGGTGGGGTTTTACCATGTTACCCAGGCTGATCTTGAACTCCTAAGCCCAGGCGATCCACCCTCGTAGGATTATAAGCATGTACCACAGTGCTGGGCCTATTTTACTTTTTTAAATTTTTTTATTCTTTTTTTTTTTTTTTTTTTGGAGACAAGGTCTTGCTGTTGTGCAGTTTGGAGGGCAGTGATACCATCTCAGATCACTGCAACCTCTGCCTCCCAGGTTCAAGCAGTCCTCCCACCTCAGCCTCCCTAGCAGATTTGACTGCA
Organism: Ateles fusciceps; assembly: GCA_036589455.1. Lineage (NCBI taxonomy): Eukaryota > Metazoa > Chordata > Mammalia > Primates > Atelidae > Ateles > Ateles fusciceps. The sequence goes on along the minus strand of JAZHEH010003205.1, from coordinate 22,003,514 downwards.
GGTGTGTGCCACTACACCTGGCTAATTTTTAAATTTTTTGTAGAGATGGGGGTCTCACAATATTGCCTGAGCTGGTCTCGAACTCCTGGGCTCAGTCAAGTCAAGCTCATCTTTACAGTGGTCCATTACTCTTTCTCATCCCTGTGACCTCAGTGTAGGCACCGCCTCCTCTGGGAAGACTTTGCTGACCTGAAAGACTTAGCCTCTTTTGCTCCCTAAACTTTTCTTTTTTTTTTTTATTTTTACTTTTTCTGCTTCTTAAACTTTTCTCAGAGCACTTAGCTTCATACTAATTAAACTTTCATTAGTGAAATGATCTGATTAATGGTTGTCACTCTCAGATTCTAATTCTAAACTTTTTTTTTTGAGACCCAAAAAAAAAAAAAGATTCTTTCTTGAGACAGAGTCTTGCTCTGTCAAGCAGGCTGGAGTGTAATGACACGATCTTGGCTCATAGTAACCTCCGCCTCCCAGGTTCAAACGATTCTCGTGCCTCAACCTCTTGAGTAGCTGGGACTACAGGCGTGTCCCCACCACACCTGGCAAGTGTTTTGTATTTTAGTAGAGGTGGAGTTTCTACCATGTTGGCCAGGCTGGTCTCGAACTCCTGACTTCAGGTGATCTGCCTGCCTTGGCTTCCCAAAGTGCTGGGATTATAGGCGTGAACCACCACACCCGGCCTCTAAACTCTTGCGGCCCTGTCAGTCACCCAATACTCAAAAGGCCCTGTCTCACCTGCCCTTTTGGGAGCTTGGAGGACAGCTCAAGTCGCCCCCTCCCTGTACTCCTCTCACAGGACTGTGGGTGCAGCCAGCTCCAGTCCCCATGCCCAGCACAGAGGCAGGCATGGTGCATGCTGCCTCAAAAGCTCCACCAGGAGAGTGGACAGCTGTACATCTAGGGTGCCCAGCTCAGTCCCAGGCCTCAGCAGAGCCCATCTTGCCTCACTCCGCACTGACCTGTGGCTGGTGACGAGTGAAACCTGGTGTGGGACTCTAGTGCCTCCCTTCAACTCACAACATACACATCAGGGCTTAGAGGAGCAAAGGAAGGTCTTTATTCGGGGGGTAGGGGCTCTGGGCTGGCCATCGCCATCGGGGACGCAGGGGGGACCCTGGCGGTAGGCACCCAGCAGGATGGCATTGATGTGCTCCAGGGTCTGGTTGCTGAAGACCATGTTGAGGTGCTGTATCCCATGCAGGGGCAGCACGTGCACAGGCTGTGGCTGGCGGCCCCGCCAGAGGCCACAGAGCTCAGTGCTTCGCGTGGCCACCGTGTCATCACCATCCTCATAGAGCTCACCCACAGGGTCTGTGTAGGGGAAGCCGTGGTCGTAGATGTAGGTGCGGGGCGTGGGCAGGCCCACACCGTAAAGACAGTATACTTCCACGCCAGGTGCTGGGAGTCCTGCCAGGAGGTCACGTGACTGCAGCCACATGTACCAGCCTTCCTCAAAGTGGAGGTCTGAAAAGAAGCGCTGGAAGTCCCGGCCTGTGTAGTTGAAACTGGGTGTGGAAATGAACACATGGTCCTCAGGCCATGCCATGCGAGAGGGAAACATCCAGGGGGAGGTCGTCGTTATGCGCTGCTCCTCTTTCAGCTTGATGCTGGACATGATGGGGATACCCTGGTTGTCACCTGTGGATATGGAGCAAGGTGGGACAGGGAGCCACTCGTGGCCCACAACCTGCTGATTGTAGACTCAGCCAGATACTCCATCTTGTCCCTGCCCAATCTAGACACAGACTCTAAGCCACAGACTTGAGTAGGCCTGATATTTAGTGATGCTCCATGTGGGCTTATTCAATGAGAAGCCCTGATGGCACCTCTGTTGTGTGGAGCTGTAGGGCTTCAAAAGGAGGGCGGGGGCAGGTGCCAAGGCTCACCCCTCTAATCCCAACACTTAAGGAGGCTGAGGCAGGAGGACCACTTGAAGCCAGGAGTCCAAGACCAGTCTGGGCAACGTAGTGAGACCCTGTCTAGACAAAATTAAAAAAAAAAATCAGCTGGGCATAGTGGAGTGCACCTCTAGTCCTGGCTATGGAGGAGGCAAAGGCAGGATGATTGCTTGGGTCCAGGAATTTGAGGTTACAGTGAACTATAATCACGCCACTGCACTGTAGCCTGGGTGACAGGGCGAGACCCCAGCTTAAAAAATAAATAAATAGGGCTGGGCGCAGTGGCTCATTCCTATAATCCTAGCAGTTTGGGAGGCCGAGGCAGGCGGATGACTTGAGGTCAGAAGTTTGAGACTAGCCTGGCCAACATGGTGAAACCCTGTCTCTACTAAAAATACAAAAATTAACCAGGCATGGTGGTACATGCATGTGATCCCAGATACTCATGAGGCTGAGGCAGGAGAATCACTTTAACTCGGGAAGCAGAGGTTGCAGTGAGCTGAGATTGTGCCACTGCACTGCAGCCTGGGCAACAGAGCGAGATTCCATCTCAAAATAAATAAATAAACAAAAGTAAATTTTTTTTTTTTTTTTTTTTTTTTTTTTTTTGAGACAGAGTCTTACTCTGTCTCCAGGCACCAGCCTGGAGTGCAGTGGCACAATCTTGGCTCACTGCAACCTCCACCTCCCAGGTTCAAGCAGTTCTCCTGCCTCAGCCTCCCAAGTAGCTGGGACTACAGGCGCAGACCACCACGCCCAGCTAATTTTTGTATTTTTAATAGAGACGGGGTTTCACCATATTGGCCAGGATGGTCTCGATCTCTTGACCTTGTGATCCGCCTGCCTTGGCCTCCCAAAGTGCTGGGATTACAGGCTTTAGCCACCACGCCCGGCCGTAAATATTTTTTAAAAGGGCAAGAGCCCAGCATGGTGGCTCACACCTGTAATCCTGCACTTTGGGAGGCTAAGGCAGGAAGATCACAAGCTCAGGAGTTAGAACAGCCTGGGCAACATAGCAACACCTCATCTCTACTAAAAAATAAAAATAAATTAGGTGTGGTGGTGCATGCCTATAGTCTCAGCTACCCAGGAGGCTGAGGCAGGAGGATTGCTTGAGCTAGGGAGATTAAGGCTGCAGCTATGATTGTGCCACTGCACTCCAGCCTGAGTGACAGAGAGAGACCCTGTCTTGAGAAAAAAAAAAAAAAAAAGGGCAGGTGGGGCTTCCTGAGGACTGGGGTGTGGGGATGGTGGGGGGTGTGGCACGGTGTGGGGGGGGGTGGGGATGCTAGGGGATGTAGGGATGCTGGGGGAGTGTGGGGATGCTGGGGGTGTGGGGACGCTGGAGGGTGTGGGATGCTGTGGGTTGGGATGCTGGGGGGTGTGGGGGATGCTGGGGTGTGTGGGGACGCTGGGGGTGTGGGGACGCTGGGGGATGTGGGGACGCTGGGGGATGTAGGGACGCTGGTGGGTGTGGGGATGCTGGGGGTATGCTAGCTGTTCTCCCTTAGGCATGTGTCTCTCTGCTACTTGTGTGGCTTATGCTGCAATGGGGGTCACAGAGTTGTGGTCCAGGAAGGGGGAAACAAGATGGTGTCTGTTTGATGTTTATTGGTGGTGTCTGATGAGCGTTTCTCTCTCCAGACTGTGAGCCAGCTCCCAGGATACAGCGGGTGGGGAGTAGGTGGTAGCTGTGTCAGTGCTAGGCCCTGGTGCCACTCCCTAGGGAAGGGCAGGTGGGGCTCTGAGGGTCTGGCCCTAGCTCTGGCAGATCCATCCTCAGTAAAGCACATCCCTGGGCAAAGGCACTCCTGCAAGTGGAAGGCAGGCAAGGGCCAGGTAGGCAGATTCTGGGGCTACAAGGAACAAACTTGGGGGCAGAGAGCTGGGGTTTTCTTCCTTCCAGTGTTCACTGCCCCTTTGCTGTCACTGACACAGACTCTGGAAGGAGCCACCCTAATTGCTCAGGCCAGGGTCGCTGCTCTGGGGGCCGGTGACAGCAAGCTTGCCGGTCCAGGGGTAGTAGACAGCACCCCCAGAGGCCACTGTGAGCAGGAGCCGCAGTGAAGGCAGGCCCAGGATCAGCTTCGTCTCACCACCCTCCCCTCTTTAGGCCTAAGTGATCAAGGCCCTCTCACCTGAGGCCAAGACCAGCATGGGCTTGATGGAGCCACCCCAGGGAGCCCCAAGAGAGATGAAGCCGTCGATGAAGCGGTCCTTCCAGGCCTGGGGCTGGCGCAGCAGGAAATAGAGCAAGTGTAGGCAGCCGAGGCTGTGGCAAATGAGGAAGACAGGCTTCCCATAGGCAGCGTGCATCTCCTCCACCAGCCCCGAGAGCTTGTGGTAGTACTCCTCCTGCTGGCCTGAAGTGGGTGGAAGGGGTTAGGGGACGCTGATGCGGGGCCACCTGTCCCGCCCCAAGCCTGTCCTCGGCAGAGACTCACCAGGCTCCAGCCTCCAGTCATAGGGGCAGCGCGCACGGTCTCATCCCGCACGTAGCCGTTGTTGACCAGGTTCTGTACCAGCGTGTGCAGGTACCCTGCGGGGGAGGCAGCAGCACTGGGAGCTTGGGCCACGCCTGCTGCGGGCCAGCATCCTGGCCTGGAGCCCCGGCCCTGCCCTCTGACACACACCTGCCAGCTTGCTGCTGTCCAGATACTCCACAGAGTAGGTCTTGCCAAAGCCAGGGACACGGATCTGGACGCCAGGGGCGTTGGACACAAGCCCGGAGCTCCGGTTGTAGACAACCCTAGGGGCGGGGTGCCACTCAGCAGCCAGTAGCCAAGGGGCAGCGTGTGGGGGCTGGGGTGGAGCACGTGGCTGTACCTGGTGTTATCGATCCAGCAAGTCTACCCCGAGGGGGTAGGAACATGTTAAGATCCAGCCAGATGGTGAAGAAGTCCTCTGTCTTGCGGTAGCACATCCAGTTCACCACATCTGGTTTGTCCAGCTTGGCTTCTAGCTGATTCCCCAGGCAGCCGGGCACTGTGAGCAGCGGCCCTCACTCTGGACTCTGGATTCCCCCCGTGACCCTTACCCCGGTCACCCCAGATGCTGCAGTGACCAGACTTGCCCCCCACCTCCCACATCCTCAACCCCCAGGTACAAAGCACACTTACCCTCCGCTGCTCACATCCCCTCTCCCTGCTGTCCCCCCAGTAGCCAAAGCCCAGGATTTCCCAAGAAAGGGAAGGTGCTGGGGTCGAGGCTGCTGACCCCTGCCTCTACAGAGCAAACACCCATCCTGGCACTCCTTTATTGCCAAAGTCCAAGGTGGGAACAGATAGGTCTAGGGGCGTGGGGGCTGGGCCTAGCAGGGCCAGGCATGGATGGGCCTCTCCTGCTCGCTGGCCCTAGGCTGGGCATCTTGTCTTTGGTGGGTGGGGGCCAAGGAAGGAGTGGTGGGGCTTGGCCCAGAGTCTGGTGTGGCTGTGGCTGACCACAGCTTGTGATGCCCCAGCCAAGACCTCAGGCACACCCCATCCCCCACTCCGCCCCCTGGGGTAGGCAACTGAGAGACAAAGCACTGGGGGGAGAGGGAGGGTCATTCCTCTACTGGACAAGCTTTTGGCCCCTTCCCACACTGAGGCAAGTACTGGGGCTTAAGCAGGGCAGAAGGGCTTTGGCTGGGTCGGTTGCTGGCGCGGTGCATCAGGGGCCTGGCGGGGGCTTACCGAGGATGACAGGCCGTGTGTGGTTACTGAGCTCAGCCTTGGGCGTGGTGTGCGGGGGGGGAAGAGCACATTGAAGAGCCAGAAGGGGGCGGCAGGAGGGAGCAGCAGCCCCAGCAGCAGCGGCACCCACTGCCATGGGGAGCCCAGCGGCCCCATTCCAGCCCTGGTGCCTACTGCCAGAGGAAGCGGCACTGGGCTGGCCTTATCTGGTGTGGGGGTGGGGAGGGGCCCTAGGGCCAGTGGGAGGGACAGCCTGGCCAGTGGGGGTGGTGGCCAAGATTGCCGGAAAGGGGCACAGCCTCAGGGGCCGGCTCTGGGCCTGGAATCAGTTCCGCCTTCTTCTCTTGGCGCCAGGGGGAAACAGAGCAGGAGCAGCAGGAGGCCCAGAATACACAATGTTTTATTGAAAAAGTCAGGCCTCAGCTCGATGTTTCCATTCGGCTCAGCTTGGTAGGGGGGGCCCTGCCAGTAGTACACTGAGCCAGATCTTCCTGCAGGCGGGCTGGGCTGGACCCTCTCCCTGGCTACTCTTCCCTTGTCTCTGATGGTGACATCCAAACAATAAATATGCAATAAATAGTGCTCCTGGGCTGGGCTGGGCCAGCTACCTTCAAACCCCACTCGGCCCCCACCAGTCTTCTCTGGCCAGGACAGGCCTACTGGGGTGCTAGATGGTAAAGTCCCCCAAACCTCCCAGGGTCCCACAAGACCTCGGATCCATCTCCATTTAGAGGCCCAGACCTGGTTTCCAAAGAGACCTAGCAAAGCTGGGTCCAGGGCAGGGCCAGGCAAGCATAGCGCAGGTGGTTGCTGGGAGGAGGCTGTTACCCCAGACCACAACTTGTGATATCCCGGCCTCGACCTCCACTCCAGGCCACAAGACGACACTGGGCTCAGGAGTAGATGGTGATGACTTCACGGCCACCACCACGCACCAACAGCACCCGCTCAAGGCCCTCAGTCAGCACCTCGAGGAACTCCATGTCTACAGGGCCTCGGGTCAAGGAGGCAGCACCAAGAACAAGAGGCAACCAGGCCACCACACCCACCCAGGGGCGCCCGGTAGAGGAGCTGCCCGCCTCACCTCCCCACGCTCTCTACCTCCCCCACTGCCTGCCTCTCCACAAAGGGATACAGTTTTCGTCACCTTCACTGTTCTTGGGTGGGCCGGGCATGTTTAGGAGAACCAGGCGGGCATCGTGGGAGCGCGTGACAATGACTTCATTGAGCTTCACAGCAGTGTGCATGCGCCGTACATTGGATTGGTCCCTACATGTAGTGTAGCCAGTCACAGGTCACCATGAGCCGCCCTGGCCCACCTAACACAATTTGTCTGCCCCACCCCACCTCTGCCTCTAGATTCCAGGGCAGCGGGGTCTGTTTTTGCTGCACTTACGGCTTAATATGCACCAGCTCCCGGAAATTGTCAGGGGTGTGGCTGGGGTCCCAGGGCTCAGTCATGTACTTGTCCCTGGTCCATGTCATCTGGATCTTATCAGCCCCCACTGCAGACTCATCTTCCTCGTCCGAGTACAGGCCCTCCAGCCTCAGGGCCGAGTGCCGGTCCTTGACCAGCTGGGCCTGGTGACAATCAAAGGAGGTAGCCTTGGTGCCATAGGAAAAGGGGGGATGGCGGCATGACTGGCCCAATGTGACCACCCTGCCTCTGGGAAATGGGCACTGGCTTGGGTGGGGCTGTGCTGAGTCATTCTGATTCCTCTGGACCCACCAATAGGGTCTCCAAAGGCCTGACCCTGCCACCCACCCTGGCCTGAACCAAGAGGGCACTGACTTCTCGCTCTCGCTCGGTCTTTGTCAGTCTCATCTGTCGCAGCATCTGCGACCGCTGCTCCATCATCAGCGTCCGCTCGTAGGTGTATGCAGAGATGTCGCTGTTATGCTGGGGACAAGGTAGGCTGTGAAGACCCAGCTGCACGGGACATGGTATCCAGGGGGCCAGGGCAGGGCAGGGGGCTCACCATCTCCACCACCTCCACCTCGGCCTCAAGGCGCAGATGGTACAGGAAGACAGCCAGGTCCTTCTTCATCTGGATGCTGTTATCGTCCATCTGGGCCACCGTGAAGATGCGCATCCGGCACTTCCTCCAGACCTGAGGCCACGACCGGGTGGGCCGTTGGTCACAGCTTCTCCTCCGAGGGCCCAGCCCCTCTCACCCACCCCTATCCCCGGCCCACCTTATGCTGGCGCAGCAGGAAGGCAGAAGCATGAGCATGCCGCCGTCATGCACAATCCACCACACATCTATGTGACCCTCCAGGTAGCGCTCATGGTTGCTGGGGTAGAAAGCAATGTTCTTGGGCACCAGCAGGGCCAGGTGGGCGGCTGTGGTGCAGCGCACGGTGTCTGGGGAGGAGAGGCACAGTTGACCACCAGCCTGTGGCCCTCTGGCCACTGCCACCTCACTTCACCCCTGCCCACCAGTCCCAGCCCAGGCCTCAGGCCCTTACACACCAATGAAGGTCTTCCAGGCACGGGGGTCCTCGCTCTGTCGCCAGCCGTAGGGCCAGCCCAGCACCACGGAGTTATGCCGCATGCCGCCTAGCCCACAGGACTGGATGAGGTGGGCCAGCCCCTCCCCCGCACCTTGCTGGCCACCACCACCTGGCAGAAACCCTTCACCTTCTCAATCTCCATCATGTTCTTGATTGTCTGTGGGGGAACACACCCGGGGCCGAGGGGAGGCCATCAGCTTCCCTTCTGCTGGGCTCCCTCCTAAGGCCCTTCGGGAACAAAACGACTTTGGGGTGGAGGAGGGCCTGGGGGCAACAAGCTGTCCACCTGGAGGCCAAGTTTTCAAGATGGGACTGTCAGCTCCCCCTTGTGCCAGCTCTCAGGTGCAGCAGTGCTGGCTGCCCTGGGCAAGATTGGGCCCCTCCCCCTCCGTGCCAGGTGCAATCCAGACCCCTATAGTCCGGATCAGCTCTCACCCCCCAAAGCAGGCACCTGCTCAGCAGCCTGGGCCTCGCCATAGCTCTCCAAGAAGCTGCCCTGGATAACAGAGCCAACAATGGTCAGGCCCTTGCCGGCCTTGAGCTGGGAGGCGAAGGTGAGGAGCCGTGGGTACTTCACATGCAGGTCCTCGTCGAGCTTCAGCAGCACCAGCAGCTGCGGCCTGTGGTGGCCAGGTGCGGGGAGCCTGAGACCAGGGCCGGCCTTTCCAGGGAGCCCCCTCCTCTTCTTCCCTTCTCGGGTCATGGTCCATGTGGGTTTGGGTAGCATGGCCCAGGAGGGTGCCCCTGGCAGCCCAGGACAGGGAGCCCAGACTGGGAAGGGGAGCTGGTACCTCTCAACCCTCTGGCCCTGACAGTGCCCCCTAAGAACCTCTGTGCCCTGGCCAGGGTCTGGCGGGAACTCACCGCCAGTTCTTGGTGTGAGGAGGCCCCTCCTCAAGCCGTAGCAGCGCGTAGCGGGCAGCGCTCAGGGACAGGCCTCGGATCCCGTCACCCCACTCCTTCTCAGCCCTGCAGATTCCACAGCAGCTGGTGAGCCCCAGGTGCCGCCCAGGGGATTCTGTCTATGTCGATGTGAGGTGGAGGTGTTCTGCCCTCTAAGACCACCCAGGGGCCCTGAGTCATAGCCCTGAGTCCTGGCACCCACGGTGACCCAGCTCCCTACCCACTCCCACATCAGACCAGCTCGCCTGCTTGGCCGGGCCCCCTCAAGGCTGTGTAGGCTGCAGGCATAGGCCAGGTGGCAGTCGCTTACTCACCCTTGGTACTCGATGTACTTGTAGATCATGCCGGCGATGAGCATGGCCACCAGGGCATAGTACCAGGAGGAGACGAACATAAGGGCCAGGCAGAGGCTCATGCCCAGGAAGGACAGCGCCCTGGGCCGGAGGGGAGGGCAGAGTCAGGGCAGGACCAGGAGGGTCCCACGCAACAGCCTGGCCCATGTCCTGGCGGCTCTGTCACGTCCCAGGTCATACACTGGGTGGGAGACACAGGTCCAGCTCCCCCAGCCCCATAATCTCCCTTCCCACAGTATTTCATCAAGAGCTACCTGCCCAGGAAGCCCAAGCCTCATCCAGAATGAGGCTCCTGGCCTCCCCAGGGCCTCCCATGCCAGAGGCATGGCTCACCAGTGATAGTACTTGAACCGGGGCCGCCAGTTGGGGGTCCTCAAGAGCGTCTGCACCGCACAGGCCAGGTTCACGAACAGGTAGCACATCAGAAAGAACCTCCGGCACAGGGGGTGGTTGGCACAGAGAAGCCTCCTCGGCAGCCAGGGGTGTGGCCCACCCTGCCTGGCTCAGCCAGCTCTTCTCAACCTCCCCCCCACTTCCATGGCCTGAGGCAATGAGACTACATTGGTGTCCTTGGAGCCAGATCACTGAGGATGGGCAAGGGTTCGCTCACGGAGGAGGTGGGAAGGGGAGTAACGGGGCAGAGCTGAAGAGGGTGGTGCTGGGTGGTGGGAAGAGCTCAGTGCCTGGAGACTCTGGGCCACAGTCAGGACTCTGGCCTGGGCAACTAGCTAGATGAGGGGCTGCCAGGCATGAAGGGGAGGATGGAAGATGAAGCGGACCATTTAAATGCACCCAGTCAGACACTCAAGAGACGCTGCAGTGGGTATGGGAGTCTGAGGCGCGGGCAGGGCTGGCTGTGTGAGCCCTCTGGGAGGGCAGCTGAGGATGGGTGCACAGGAAGGCAGGAGAACCCACATGGGCCGTGTCAGGGGGCAGAGGCTCCCATGAGGGGGAGATGGTATGAGTCCCCTTCAGGCGCTGCCAGCAGGAGGCCCGAGATAAAGGCTGAGATGTAGCCTCTGGCTTGGGCACGAGGGGTCACCACCCAAGACGGCTATGGCCAAACAGTTTCAGCTGTGCACTTATGTGAGGGGCAGGGATAGGGTGGGGGAACGAGAGGGCGCTGGCTCCAGCAGGCCTGGCTGTAGCTGGGGCAGAGGCTGCTCAGGGAGACAGGGCCCTGTCAGGTCTGCAGGCTGAGGGGGCAGGGAAGGGGAGCCCTTTCATAACCACACAAGCAAGAAGGAGCATCGGTCACAGAGCAGGGTGGGCGAGGACCCCAGGCTGGGCAGGGGTGAACACTGCAACCAAACAAGCACTGCCTCGAGGACCCTGGAGTCTCCACGTGCTGGCCACTCCCTGCAGTGCACTGGCACGCAGAATTGCCTGGCTGATTCCGGAATGTTAAAAGCAAATGACTTGGAAATGGATGGGCTGGGCACGGTGGCTCATGTCGGTAATCCCAGCACTTTGGGAGAGCAAGTCCGGTGGATCACCTGACGTCAGGAGTTCGACACCAGCCTGGCCAAGATGATGAAACCACACCTCTACTAAAAATACAAAAAATTAGTTGGGCATGGTGGCAGGCACCTATAACCCCAGCCACTTGGGAGTCTGTAGGAGAGTTGCTTGAACCCTAGAGGCGGAGGTTGCAGTGAGCCAAGATTGCACTCCAGCTGGGGCAACAAGAGCAAAACTCCATCTCAAAAAAAAAAAAAAAAAACAGATGGAAGGGGCAGTAGTGGCTTCATGGAGTATGAGGGATGTGGTGCTCGCCCTGTCCAGGGGGGGAGGTCTGCTGGCCACCTGCTCTGGGGGCCCTCTCATGGACGTGGGAAACTGTTGGTCACTTTATAGCTTTGGCGTAGGTGCCAACCTGCTCCTAAATGCAGGGGTGAGCTGAGCCATGCCAGGCCACATCTCCCAGCTGCGCCCCAACACCAGACACAGCCACGGGGAGGTGCTGGGTTTCAGGGAGCCTTTCCAAGACCATCCCCCCTGCCCTGTCCAGCCCCAGCTCACATGGATAGGATGGGGGCCACCATGTCGAGGGAGGCAATGAGGATGCCCAGCTCGGCGATGAGTGCTGTCAGGAGGAGTGCCCATGTGGGTTCACCATTCACCTTCCCGTGGCCAAACACCTGCATGCATCAGGAAAGAAGCTGGTCCTCTCATCCCCCATTCCACACCTTGGGCCCCAGGACCCAGCCTGGCCTCCTTCACTCCCAGGGCTCTCCTCGGGGGCTCAGGCCACCCCTGTGTCTATGCACGCGAGTGTCACCAGTCACCCTGACTCCACCTTGCCAAGCCTCTCTCTTTTAGATGAGTCTTAAACAGGCCATGAAGATTCTGGGTCCAGATAACTCCAGGCCCAGGACAGTGCCAGGCCCAGGGCAGTTCTCAGTAGTTCCTCATGGACAGTGCCTGGCCCGGGGGTTATTGAAGGCAGGACGTGCTGCATCTGTTTCCTATCTCTCTCCCCCAGCTGGGCGAGGGCCCGGGAGCAGCCAGGCGGTCGGGGGAGTGCAGAGGGGCTCACCTGGAGGAAGGGGATGATGTTGTCCTTGGCAATGGCCTGCAACAGGCGTGGTGCCCCCGTGAGGCTCTGGAGGCCGGCGCCACAGGTTGAAAAGAAGGAGCCAATGACGATGACCCAGGGTGAAGGCCAGGCCAGTGTGCCCACCACCAAGTTCCTGCTGACACCATCCCCCGTACCTGCAGGGGCCACCAGAGTGAAGGATGTCAGGGGTCCAGAAGGACAGCACAGACCACCAAGGGCAGCCAGCAACCTAAGGACCACCCATGGGGTTGGGGGCTGGTGTGAGGGCAGGCCAAAGCCGAGCTGCTGCTACAGGGAGGGGCCCGGCTCACTCACTTGTCCCGGAGAACCACACCCTCGATGCAGGCGCCAAAGAGAACCACACTGCTGAAGTCTGCAGCGGCGTCAAGGAAAGCTCAGCCTCCGCCACCCCACTGTCCCCAAACAGGACCATGTGACTCCACCCCAGCCATAGACCACTGGGATACCTGCAGCTGGGGATCTCATGGTGTGTGTGTGTGTGTGTGTGTGTGTGCATGAGAAGGGGAGCTATATATGAGTGTGTGGGGTGTCTGTGCATGCCACCTGGTGACTTACACAGGCCAAGCGCCTTCTGTCCTCCACCCCACCTGCCCCAGGCCTGGGAAAGGATACACACGAGGGAAGTTGTAATGATGGCCAGAATGGTCCCCACCGGGATGGACTTCTGGGCATCACGGAGGTCCCCAGAGCGGTTTGAGCCAGCCATGATGCCTCCAAAAACAGATGAGACTCCCTCAGGGGATCGCTGGGATTGGGGACAGGGCTGGGTGGGTGGGCAGGGAGGGCTCACCTGTTACAGAAGGGAAGAAGATGCCGACCAGCACGGTGAAGGATGTGGCGATGTCGGCCACCACATACAAAGGCAAGCTCTCCTTCAGGCTCGGGGCATCTGCAGAGGGCAGCCCGTGCTTCTCCACGATGTCACCCTTTTCCAGGTAGGTGCTCCACAGGTTTTCTGCGGGGGGGGAACCGTGTCACCACCATAGCTGCCCCCCACTACCCCGGGCAGTTTGGGGCAGCCTAGCCAGAGGCTACAGATGCAGGGAAGCTTTAGGGACTCAGGGGACAGCTTCAGCCCAATGACCACAGCACCAGCCACAGGGCTTCCCTGACCACAGGGGAAGGAGCTGCCTGGCTAAAAGTCAACAGAAAAAGGTGGCTGAACCACCATCACCCAGAGCCCCCCACTGCCTGCCTCACAGACAGAGGCCCTTTATGGATCCTGTGGGAACATCCCCCAGGCAGGGTCAGGGGCTGGTGGCTGGGGGAAGACGGGCGGCTGCAGGCCTGGGACGCTGGCCAGACAGGCTCTGCTCACCCCCAAACTTGGCTGCCAGGAGCCAGGCTGAGAGGACACTGCTGGGCTTGGAAGGCAACCAGTCCTGCCCCCATTCCCAAGCTGGCCACACAAGGACAGCTCTGTGTTCTGCCCCTGCTCAGCCTGTGGGCTCAAGAGCAGGAGGACAGGAGAGTGGACCCACCCTGGAGCACACCAGCAGCTGCCCCGGGGATGCCAGGGATCTCGGTCACATTGTTAAGCAGGAAGTAGGGGTCGCAGGATTCGGTGGTAAGGTTGGGGCTGTGGCAGAAGAAACTCCATAGCCGGGTGGCCACTGTCTCGTTGTCCACCACAGCTGTCTTGGCACAGACATCAAACTGGTCCCGGGACAGGGTCCTGTTGCCCAGCATGCATACCCTGTGAGGGACAGAAGCATTGGCACCTCCTCAGCTCAAGGTCCCAGCCTGTGCCCACCCTGCAGTCTCTGCGATCTGGGCATCAAAGGCTGGTTACATGGAAGGGATGTCCATGCAATGCCCAGATAAATTCCTGGCTTACTTACGGAAACACGGGAGGGTCAAAAATAGACTTGATGCCCCCAGCATAGATGGAGAGGATGGAGATGATCACACAGGCCAGGAAGAGCGAGGGCAAATTTGTTCACATACTTGACCCCCACAAACACCACCAGGGTCATGAAGGTCAGGAAAATGGTCCCATACACACGCATATTGTTCAAAGTGGCACTCGACGTGTCATGAGCACCCGTTGGGTAAAAAATGGCAGCCGGCGGGGCAATGTAGGTCTGAAACAAGAAGATGGATAAGGAGGGTTTTCTCTTCTTATTTGGAAAGTGAAACTTGTCATTTTGGTTTTTTTTTAAGAGTACCTAAAAGAGACCAGGTGCAGTGGCTTACACCTGTAATCCCAGCAATTTGGGAGGATAAGGCGGGTGGATCACTTGAGGTAAGGAGTTCATGACCAGCCTGGCCAACATGGAGAAACGCCGTCTTTACTAAAAATACAAAAATTAGCTGGGCATGGTGGTGCATGCCTGTAATCCCAGCTACTTGGGAGATTGAGGCAGGAGAATTGCTTGAACCCAGGAAGCGGAGGTTGCAGTGAGCAGAGATCACACCACTGCACTCTAGCCTGGGTGCCAGAGGGAGATTCTGTCTCAAAAAAAATAAAAAATAGGCTGGGCGCAGTGGCTCACGCCTGTAATCCCAGCACTTTGGGAGGCCAAGGTGGTGGATCACTTGAGGTCAGGAGTTCAAGACCAGACTGGCCAACATGGTGAAACCTGTCTCTACTAAAAGTACAAAAATTAGGCTGGCAGTAGTGTTGCACACCTGTAATCCCAGATACGAGGGAAGCTGAGGCAGGAGAATCACTTCAGCCTCAGTGGCAGTGGTTGCGATGAGCACAGATCACACCACTGCACTCCAGTCTGGGCGACCTGAGTGAGACCCTGTCTCAAAAAATGAATAGGCTGGGTGCGGTGGCTCACACCTGTAATCGCAGCACTCTGGGAGGCTGAGGGAGGCAGACTGCCTGAGCTCAGGAGTTGAGACCACCCTGGGCAACATGGTGAAACCTTGTCTTTACTAAAATACAAAAACTTAGCTGGACATGGTGGCGTGCACCTATAATCCCAGCTACTTGGGAGAGTGAGGCAGGAGGATCGCTTGAACCCAGGAGGCGGAGGTTGCAGTGAGCTGTGATCACGCGACTGCACTCCAGCTTGGGCAACATAGTGAGACCCTGTCTCAAAAAAGAAAAGAAAGAAAGAAAGAAAAGAGTACCTAAAAGAAGCCAGTCACAAAAGGCCACATATTGTATCATTCTGTTTATATGAAATGTCCAGAATAGGCAAATCCCAAGGCAGAAAGCAGATTCGTGGTTGCCAGGGCTGGCGAGGAATGGAGAGTGACTGGTAATGGGGGGTTTTGGGGTGATGAAAATGTTCTGAAATTGACTGCACAACTGTGTGAATATGCTATAAAACACTGAATTGTACACTTTCAATGATATGTAAATTGGTATGGGAATTGCATGGTATGTAAATTGTATGTTAATAAAGCTGTTATTTGAAAACAAGCAAACAAAAGGGATCCAGACATAGATGCCAACCTGAATCGTTAAATAGCCAAAGTGGAACAGTTTGAGCAACAAAATAAATAATGATAGTATTGGTTTACAACCCAAGAATAAAGTAAATATCCAGAAGTCCATACAGATATAATGACGTGGCTGAATAAATAAATAGGAGAAAGGACAAATCCCAAATAACAGACGTAGAAGGAATATGAGAAATGAAAACAAATCAAAATCCCCCCCAAAATCAGAAGATCCAGGTACAGGATCTATGCTGCAGGTAGAGGACCTGGAGGCAAGAACAACCAGGCAGCCCCTCTAAGTATCTCCTACTCTCTGGATCCCCAGGGGCGGGCACCTATCACCCTTTGCCTCCCGCAGCTCCTCTACCTCTTCTCCCACTGCTGCGGCAGTTCAGTGGGGAATGAAGAAGCTGAGGCTGAGACAGCTCCCATGGGGCTCACGGAGGGGGCACTGACCTCCAGCAGGGTCCTGTGGCTGCTTACCCTGATTGAAGGATGAGAAGCTGGACCTGAAGTGCCCTGGCACAGATCCCTGGGGGACACAGAGCTCGCCAGAGCCCACACAAGCTCAGAAGGAAGTCTGCATCACCACCAAGATCTCTCACTGAGCCAAATGCAAGTTCATGGAACCCTTGCCATGGAGGCGATGGTAACCAAGTGGATGGAACATCCAGGGCCGAGGTGAAGGCAGCCAGGCCTCTTCCCTGCCTGGCCCAAACTGGCATGGAGGTGAAAGGAAGACTGCCCTGAGCAAAGGTCTTTGTCTCTCAAAGAGGCCTCCTACTTTATAACACCCAGACCTTGGCCAGAGGTGAGGGGGGGGAATAAACAGCCTGGGCCTCTGTTTGGAGTCCAAAGGGACTGTTTGGACATGACCAGAGTTAGCCAGGGCTCCGCCTGACTCACCAGCAAGATCTCGATGGCCCCCAGGATGTACATGGCTGCTGCAAATGTTGTTCCCAGGTAGAAGCACAGGCCCACAGCACCTCCAAATTCTGGCCCCAGTGAGCGGGAGATCATGAAATAGGAGCCCCCAGCTACAGCAGGGGAAAGGAAAGTATGCACAGGTCAAGGCTGGTTCTTCTTCAAGGGGTTTCCCCTGTGACAAGCCCTCACAACCGCCCAGAGGGACAGGGACTGCTTTTCCCGTTTATGGATGCGTAGAGGGGCTGGGAGACCTGCATGGTGGATAAGCAGCCAGGTTGGCATTTGATCCTAGCCCCATCTGACTCGAATGTCCAGCATGGCCCAGGGAAATGACTGCTTTGCTGGGGTAGTTCTAGTCTGCAGCAGTGGCTGAGTGGCCACCACCCTCAAACTCCCTGCATGCGACCCACAGCCTCCTCTGGCTGGGTGTGTCCCATCTCAGCCCACCTCACCCTTCTGAGGCCTGTGCCTTTGTTAGTCTGACCCCTCCAGACCACAGCAGGGACTGCGTCTCATCCAATCTTTTGCCCCTAAGGCCCAGCACAGGGCCTGCCATGAGGTGAGTGTCCATGGCTCCTGCCCAGAGTCTCTGCTTCTATCAAAGTCTAACACCCTTGCAAGACTCAGAGTCGTCACTTGTCCCGTGACAAGCACAGGGAGACAGGAGTCATCTCATGTTGCTGGTTGTATCTGCTGCTGAGACAATGTCTCTGGTGAAAATCTGGGAACAGGGATCAAGAAATTCTTATAAAGAGTCAGTCTTTTGTTTTGTGAGTTACCAGGAAAAAAAAAAAAGAGTCAGTTTTGGCCGGGCACGGTGGCTCATGCCTGTAATCCCAGCATTTTGGGAGGCTGGGGTAAGTGGATTGCTTGAGCTCAGGAGTTCCAGACCAGTCTGGGCAACAAGGTGAGACCCGTCTCTACTAAAATAAGGAAATTATACAAATATAAATTAAAAAAAAAAAAGGCTGGGCATGGTAGCTCACGCCTGTAATACAAGCACTTTGGGAGGCAGAGACAGGCAGATTGCCTGAGCTTAGGAGTTTGCGACCAACACAATGCAACCCCGTCTCTACTAAAATACAAAAAATTAGCTGGGCATGGTGGCATATGCCTGTAGTCCTAGCTACGTGGGAGGCTGAGGCAGGAGGAGAATGGCTTGAACCCAGGAGGTGGAGGTTGCAGTGAGCCAAGATCATGCCACTGCACTCTAGCTTGGTGAAAGAGAGAGACTCTGTCTCAAAAAAAAAGTCAGCTGGGCACAGTGGCTCACGCCTGTAATCTCAGCACTTTGGGAGGCCGAGGCAGGCAGGTCACTTGAGGTCAGGAGTTTGAGACCAGCCTGGCCAACATGGTGAAACCCTGTCTCTACTAAAAATACAAAACTTAGCTGAGCATGGTGGTGCATGGCTGTAATCCCAGCTACTCTGGAGGCTGAGACAGAAGATTCGATTGAACCCTGAGCTGAGATCGTGCCACTGCACTCCAGCCTGGGCAACAGAGACTCCGTTTCAAAATAAATAAAATAAATAAATAAATAAATAAAAAGTCTTTTTCATGCTGTAATCCATCCCCAGGACCCTCTCCTAAGGGAAGTGCTGGGGCATGAGACGAAGATTCATGTTCAAGGATGTTCATGACAACAATGTACACAATGGCGAAAAAGTGGGACCCACAGGCTGGAGAATAATCACACGAATTAGGTTACGGTGTACCACAGAGATCCTGTTTTCAAAAAACCATTTTTGGCAGGGTGCAGCGGTTCACATCTGTAATCCCAGCACTCTGAGAAGCAGAGGTGGGTGGATCACTTAAGGTCAGGAGTTGAAGACCATCCTGGCCAACATGGTGAAACCCTGTCTCTACTAAAAATACAAAAATGTGGTGGGCACCTGTAATCCCAGCTACTCTGGATGCTGAGGCATGAACATCCCTTAGAACTGCTTAAACCACTGACCGAGGTGGCTCACGCCTGTAATCCCATCACTTTGGGAGGCCAAGGCAGGCGGATCACCTGAGGTCAGGAGTTCGAGACCAGCCTGACCAACATGGAGAAACCCCATCTCTACTAAAAATACAAAATTAGCCAGGCGTAATGGCACATGCCTGTGATCCCAGCTACTTGGGAGGCTGAGGCAGGAGAATTGCTTGAACCTGGGAGGCGGAGGTTGCGGTGAGCCGAGATCAAGCCATTGCACTCCAGCCTGGGCAACAAGAGTGAAACTCCATCTCAAAAAAAGAAGAAAGTAAAAAAGAATTGTTTAAATCTGGGAAGCAGAGGTTGCAGTGAGCTGAGATCATGCCACTACAGTCCAGCCTGGGTGACAGAACAAGACTCTGTCTCAGAAAAAAAAAACAACAAAAAAAAAACAAAATCAAGAAGCCATTTTCAACACTTGGGAAACATACACACAGATGTATACACGTGAACATATACACATACATGCATATGTATATATACCACACATATACTTTTGGGAAATACAGATATATATATATATATATAATTTACATAAATTGAGTGTGCATGTGCAATATTTCATTAAGACCCTAAGACGTATATATACCAAAAGGCAAATAGTAATGATCTCAGGATTGTGGGATTACGGGTGTTCTTGATTTTCCATTCTACACTTTTCTGCACTTTCAAACCCTCTTATGGTAAACATACACTGCCCTTTCTTCTTGGTATTGCTTTTATACTAACAAAACCCACTGCAGCACTCTCCAACTCTGTCAAGCAGGGAAGCTCCTAAGTGGACACTGTCCTAGCATCAGGGACTAGGACCCCACTACAGAACTGCTTGGGGCAGGGTTGAGCTATGGGGGTTCCCAGGCAGGTCAAGGCAGAGTCTGGGCCCTTTTCTCCTCCACCAGGCCTTGGGTGGTGCTCACCGACCTGGAACCACACCGTTGGTGGCGATGGCGCTCATGGAGATGGCCGTCAGCAGGGTCTGTGGGAAGAAGGGCCGGGGTGAGCGGCTCAGCTGGGTGGGCTCTGTGGGGACAGCCGTGGCCCATGCCCAGCCCACCCCTGCCACGCCAGGACACTCACACAGCAGCAGCAGATGAGCACGATGAGGAGGGCCTGCAGCACACCGGCCGTGCCCACCATCCAGGTCAGCCGTAGGAAGAGGATAACCCCGAAGATATTCTGCAGGCAGGGCAGGTACACCCCCATGAGGGTGCCCATGCTGGGCGCCTGTGCAGACACGAAGGGAGGGGGTGAACAGAGCATCAGAGGGATGCACCATGGAGGGTCAGCCCTAGTCACTCAGCAGCCCCCTCCCCTAGTGGGGCTCCAGGGAAACACAGCGGTTAGGCGTGACAGACAGGATGTCGCTACTGACTTTCATGTAGGAAGACAGTTGGGTCTTGGAAGGTATAAAACCTGATTCTTTTCAAAACCCCACAGTGAGCTTTGGAACCTTAACTCTCTTTCAAGGTACTGCCTTCTTCCCTTCCTCTCTTCTGTTAAACTTTTAGAAGAGGGGTTTGTCTAGATCTCCACCTTTTCACCTAGCAGGCCCTAAGTCACATAAGCCAAAGTCCAAGAAGTCATCCCTGGCCCTCCCTCTCCTCAACCCAACTGCAGTCCCGGTAGACATCAACTCCTACCCAGTCTGCCTCCCTGCTGCCCTATCAGCCTGCCTTGTCCCAGCCTTAGTCCCTTGTACCTGGGGCACCTGAGTGGTGCCCTCCTGAGCCTGTCAACCTCTCCACACTCCAGCCCACTCTGCTGCTAGGGTAGGTCTCTGAAAGCAAGTCTAATCCCATCGCCCATGCTGAAAACCGTGTGTTGTCTTGTAATCCAGTGTACAGTCCAGACTCCTTGGCTTGGGCCACCAGATGTGTCCCATCACCTCTTTTATTAGCCCCAGTCCCTGACCACATGGGTCCCTCAGATTCTCTGAACCTGAGAATGTGCTGGACTCTGCCTGGGAGAGTCAGCCCTGCCTCACAGCCTGGCAAGTTCCTCTACAGTGAGACTTTCAGAAGGTCTAACTGTTGTTGTTGTTGTTGTTGGTTTGTTTTTTAAGCGGTGTTTCTTTTTTTTTTTTTTTAAGATGGGGTTTCACCATGTTGGTCAGGCTGGTCTTGAACTCCCGACCTCAGGTGATCCGCCTGCCTCGGCCTCCCTGGGATTACAGGCGTGAGCCACCACACCCGGCCAGCGGAGTTTCACTCTTGTTATCCAGGCTATAGTGCAATGGCATGATCTCGGCTCACCGCAACCTCCGCCTCCTGGGTTCAAGCAATTCTCCTGCCTCAGCCTCCTGAGTAGCTGGGATTACAGGCATGCACCACTACACCCAGCTAATTTTTGTATTTTTAGTAGAGACAAGGTTTCACCATGGTGGTCAGGCTGGTCTCGAACTCCTGACCTCATGATCCTCCTGCCTCGGCCTCCCAAAGTGCTGGGATTACAGGTGCGAGCCACTGCACCTACCCTTTTTTTTTTTTTTTTTTTGAGACAGAGTCTCACTCTGTTGCCAGGCTGGAGTGCAGTGATGTGATCTCAGCTCACTGCAACCTCCGCTTCCCAGGTTCCAGTGATCCTCCTGCTTCGGCCTCCCAAGTAGCTGGGACTACAGGCACACGCCACCATACCCAGCTAATTTTTTGTATTTTTAGTAGAGACGGGGTTTCACCATGTTGGCCAGGATGGTCTCAATCTCTTGACCTCGTGGATCCACCGACCTCAGCCTCCCAAAGTGCTGGGATTACAGGCATGAGCCACTGTGCCCGGCCTCAGGAGGTTTAACTGTTAACCTCTGCCAGGAAGATGTCCCCAGGTTGCCAGAGGTGGAGTCGGTCCTCCCTCCTACATTCTTTAGGCATCTGATATTCCCTACCACAGTGGTTACTATGGGTCATGGTAACAGACTGTACTTGTATGTTTCATGACCATATTAGGGCAGACTTGGCTTGTTTATCATCCTATTACCAGCAGGACCCGCAGGTACCCAAAAGGTGCTTCTGAACCCAGTGAGTGGTGCTTTGGAAGCGCCTGGGACATCCTGTTGGAAAAATCCTACAGAGAAAGTACTCAGGCTGTAGGGCAGGTGAGGAAGATTTAATGTGCAAATCCAGGCAGGTTTTCTTATCTCAGAGCAAAGTAGGGGCCAGCCAGGAGGCCAGGGCAGAGGCTGAGAGCACAAAGGCTGGCTGACATCTTCTTGAGGCGCTGAGCCCCCAAGAGCGCAGCGTTCACAGTGCGACCCTGACAGCTTCCACGGAGCCCCAGCAAAGCTTCCTCACTGAGCCAAAGGACTGGATTAGTGAAAATCATTCGGGGAGAGGGGACAGGGAAGCCCCCGAAGACAGTGCCAGTGCTGCCCCGAAGCTAGAGAGAAGAGAACTCCATGGTCATGATCCTGTCTAGCTGAGTCACCTTAGACAAGCTCCTTAATGCCCCTCCTGAAGGGTCCTGGCCTGGGGCAGGACCTGTGAGCAACCTAAAGGACTTCAGAAGAGCCTCAGCAAAAACAAATGGCTCCTCAACCATTTGTCTGAGGAGCAGTGCAGGGGACGGATCCCTCTCATCTGGGCTTTGTCTGAGCCCTTCTCAGAGGATGCCACCCACTGAATAGTGTCAGCAAGAGCTCCCAGTCCCACCCCCATCCCACGCTGAGTCACTCTGAGAAAGGGGCAGTGTGGGAAAGGGCAGGGCGGGCCGGAAATGCCTTCTGCATCCCCAAATAACCTCTGGCAGCCTCAGGAGGTCATCAGGCAGGAACTGGAGCTGCAGCAGCTACTGGGGAGAGGCTGCTTTGGGTCTTGGAGTGGTCTGGTCAGAGACCCACCCTTCCTGCTTCGAGCTTTCCTTTCCCAAGGCCCCTGCTCAGGGCTGCCCTGAGTGAGGACCACAGCTCAGCAGCCCCAGATCCCTAGCTTCCTACTGACTCCTTAAAGACTGGACCAGGCTCATCCTCTTCCATGGAAAAACCACTAGAGCTAGGACACCCAGCCACTGTCTCTCCTCCTTACCCTGAGGCCAGGTAAGCTGAATAAGCTAAGCATCCTCACGAGTTCCCCACTGGGCCAAGGGAGGATGGGCCTTCTCCGGCCCAGGCATCCCTCCCAAACTCCTGCTGAGATGTGCACCAGCCTTTCTTAGGGGCCTCTTCACTCCCAGCCACTAGCCCCCTGGCTTGGCCTGAAGGGACAGGGATGAGGCTGTGACCTAAGGATCCCATCACCCACGGTGGGCAGCACTCTCAGATGTTGAGACACCCCTACAGTGCTGGACAGAGATGGTCAGATGTAATTAGGGTTCTCTGCTATCTAGTCCAGAACATGCCAACAAAATCACACGTGGCTGGACAGGGTCAGGCTCAGGTCTGTGCCACCTCAAGGTATCAGCTGCCCTCTCTGAAGTGTGGGCTGTGGTTTGCCTCCCCCGAAGGGCAAGGTCAGACGCGTGCTTCAGCGGGATCTACCTTCTCTGCTGGCCCCACCCCAGCAAGCCCCAAATCTCTGGAGCAGGTGTGAGGCTGGAGGCCTGGCTTATCCCAGCCAGGAGCTCCTTCTGCTTGTGCCGACCTCCAAGAATACTACAGCCAGTGCCAGACCTCAGCTCCTCCCCCAAACACCACTGCTTTCCAAACCTCAGGGAGTTAGTACGTAGAGAGGGAGGGTCCCTTACCTCCAAACCAAAAATGTAAAAAAATCCCCCAGCCCTCAGCTATACTGAGTCCCATGACACAGAGGAGCCAGGCTAAGAGGTAACAGTCACCCTAAAGAGAGGAGTGCTGAAGGGCCAGAGAACTGGATTTGTGACCAAAAAGAAGGACAGGGAAGCCCACAAGGCAGCATCCGATTCCGATCACATATACTCATCCCCCCACCCTGGCACTCAAGGAACCCACGGGGTTGTTGGGAGGGTTCTGCCAATGGAGCCTCAGGCCAACACTGCGAGTGGCAGGAGGGTTTGTGACTTGCTCTAGATTGCATGGCCTCCGAGAGACAACCTGGTTCCTGGCTCCAAGGGTAACACGCTTAGCCACCCTCACACAATGTCATTGATCTGGCATTTTGCATAGTTACATATCCCACAAATCTGTCTCCCATAAAATCCACAAACCCATCTCCCAGCATTACACAGTGATCTTGTCTCACTGAGTCACCTTAGACAAGTTCCTTAATGTCCCTGACCCTGCCTCCTCATCTGAAAAACAAGGACGATAGTAGCACCAGGTCTTGGTTTTGTTGTGCGGATGACATGTGAGAACCCAGGCCCACTGCCTGCTGTGGCGCCTCACACACAGTAAGGCCTGAGTACAGGCGGCTGTGGCTCCCGCTGTCATTCCTGAGGGCCTCCCTGGCCCTCTGCCTCTGGGGGAGATTCTCGTTGGCTTGCTTCTTGAAGCCTCCTGAGCCAAGGCATTCAGTGCCCATCCTCCCTGCTCACCATGCTTCGCACCCACTTCCCAGGGGGGTGCTCACCACCGTGTGGGGGAAACAACTCATTCTATGGTGTTTTGTCTGTCTTCCCAGGTATGGCCCCTCTGCTGCCCCAACCAGCTCACCTCAGCTGCCCTCCGGCGGGTGCCCTCCCCACTCTCAGCCTCCTCATGCTCCTTGGCACCTTGGGTGAGGTTGGTGTAGCTGACAAGCTTGCCCAGAAGAGACGATACCTTTGGGCGGATATCCAGTTCTTCCTTAAACAGAGCCACAGGGCAAGATGGCATTAGGCCAAGCAGGTGCCAGTTGTGCGTAGTCAGCTGCCTGGTCCCTGGCCCTGTTCCAAGCCCTGAGGCAGGCCTGGGCCTGATCCCAGTTCTTCCCTGGGGAAGCCCAAGCCATCCAACTGGGCAGGTGTGGGCACCACACCCCAGCACGTGGCACTCAAAGGCCCAGCCCAGTGGCTACTTTTCTCTGCTTCACTTTGGCTGCAATCACTGCCAGCCCATTTGTGAAAACTACTGGCCTCAGGGGGAGAGAGGGCAGGGCAGAACACGACTGGCAGGCCGGCAGTGGCATACTTCATCCTGCCTGCTCTGCCTGGCGACCTCCCCAGCTATGGCTGCACCTCCAGGACTCACATCTACCCTGCCCACAAAAAAGTCACCCTAGTGACCTCAGGGACCCAAAGAGGGCAAAGAGCAATGTCTGGGACAAGTGAAGCCTCTCTTATCTACCCAAACTCTCATCTCCCTAGAGGGTCTTCTCCTGATCCCAGTCCTGCAAGTACCCACATCAATTGCAGAGATGGGATCCTGACCTTCCAGCCCATCCTCAGGCAGGGCTGGGCCAAGGCCTTCACTGCAGAACCTTGCTGCTTTCCCAGGTCAGGAGACCTCCCAGGGCTCAGCCTCCCCAGCCCCACCAGGGTCTAGGTGATGATCCCTGCTCCTGCAGCCTTCTCAGTGCTGTGCCTCCACCTTCCTCCTGCCCACATTTAGCCTTTCCCACTCTGTCAGCTCCCTTCTGACCTACCCATAGGGAATAGTTGCTTTGGCCTGAGAAGGACAGATGAGGGCCGTTGGGGGCATGTGGAAAATGAGGAGCCTCAGCTGGATGCTGTGTTCACAGTGGTAATTCCAGCACTTTGAAAGGCCGAGGGAAGAGGATCACTAGAGGTCAGGAGTTCAAGAACAGCCTGGCCAACATGGTGAAACCCCGTCTCTACTAAAAATACAAAAAGTAGCCAGGCGTGGTGGTGGGCACCTGTAATCCCAGCTACTTGGGAGGCTGAGACAGGAGAATCACTGAGCTTTGGAGGTGGAGGTTGCAATGAGCCGAGATTGTGTCACTGCACTCCAGCCCAGCCTGGGGGTAGAGAGCGAGACTGTCTCAAAACAAAAAAAAATAAAAAATAAAAAAAAATAAAAGAGAGAGAGTGAGATTGAGGAGTCTCCATTATTCAGCCATGCAGTGGCTGCATGTGTGGGTCAGAGTTTAAGAGCTTAAAGGAGCTCAAACTACATCTTAAATCCAGATCTCACTGCTCAGCATGAGTCCGAAAAGGTAACACTCAAGTACGGAGAAAAATATTTGAGAATCTTTCCAGAGGGGGGACCCCTAAAGCTGCAAATGTCGAAGTGGGAGCAGATCCAGCGGAAAGCACCAGGCCTCAGTGAACTAGAAGGGGACAGAGCTGGAAGAGCCAACCAAGAAAGACAAGGAAGAATCCATGGGAGAGCGAAGAACTACAGACTTGGAGAAGAGCCAGGAGTGGAGGGAAGAGGAGAAATCCCGAGCTGGGAAATCCTGAACTGGTGTTTCCTTGCTGAGGGGTTGTAAGGAAGTCAGAGGTGAACAGCCCTGGAGGTAGCAATGGGGGGTGGGGTGTCAGTGGCCTCTGGGAAGGCAGCTTCAGCTAAAAGGGCCAAGGGAACTACAGCCCGGCTGCCATGAGAACCAGGAAGACAAGAAGAGACAAGAGGAGGAGCGAGACAGAGAAGCCCAAGTGTCCAGCCTGCCTGCTAGCTAAAGGCCCTGTCTGCGAAACCTGTGGCCCAAAATGGCTCCTCAGCTACCTCAAATAGTGCCAGGTTCCTGTCATAGTAGTCACTTCCTCTGGAGCCTCCAAGGGAGAAAGAAAAGGGCTGCTCTCTCTGTGGTTGCCATGTCCTGTGAAGAGAGAGGAACAATCAGGGCTTGCTTCCTGAGTCCCCAGCCTGTGCCCCTTCCCAGAAGGCCAGTCCCCAAAACATCACCTCTGTAAAGTACTTTGGAGCTGCAGTGTTACCAGGTTGGAACTCAGTTTCCACATCGTACTCTGCCAGCGCCCTTGAAGGGCTAGAGATAGCCAGGGAGTGGCCAGTGACCAAAACCTGGGACATCATTCCCTCCAGTGAAGGCCATCCAGGTGAAGGCGCAGGCGCCCTAGCACAAGCACGTGTGGACACCAAGGGGCGGGGCCAGGCCTTGACCCGCCCCCAGATCCCCTCCACGCCCATCCCTTTTCTGGCCTTTCCCAGAGTACCTAATGTGCAGGATGCCAAGAATTCGGTGTCCTCGGCGACCGCCGGGGCAGTGCCCTCCAAATATATGAAGCTACACACCTTCCTCTGCCATGGCCTGAAGGTGGCCGGCTGGCTACCCAACCATGCACTGTGAGGGGGCATCCTACAGGGCAGCCCAGGGCATATTGGGAGGCGGGGCAAGCCCCAGGCCATGGAGGGCAGAAGTGGAGGCAAGGAGATTCTAAGGTTGCCTAAGAAAGTTGGGCTTGTGGGTGTCGGACTCAGCAGGGAGAATGGGAGCTGGGACTGCTGGCAGGGGCAGCACAATGGCCCCCTTGCCCCCAGATCCCACCACTTGGCCCAGACTAACCTCCGCCTACACCCTTAGGCTGGTGAGCCAGTGCCCCAGCTCTGAGGAAATCTCACCAAAAGGAGCAAAATACTCCCTTTTTATAAGCCTGCCTCAACTCCCCAAAGTTCGACTGTTTTTTCTGGCCTCCCATCATTCACACTCTTCCCTGTCTTCCAGCTCTTGTCCCTTGTGAGTACTGGTGGATGCCATTCCCAGCTTCCCACCAAGCAGGACACCAAGCACTCATTTTTTAGGTGCTGAGTCTTCCCTCTACCCCAGCTACCCTGGCAGCCCTGGCCCTGGCTCAAGGCCTCACAGCAAACGGAAAGCACACATCTTGGTGTTGGATGGCAGCAGTATGCAGTTTTGACATTAGTAGGACTGGCATGGTGTCCAGTGGTGGAGGTGGCAACAGAACTGTCACCGCCAGCCCAGGCTAGTGGTGTGATTGGGCTGCGCATCGGCCATGCCCATCAACCTTTTCTGTTTACATAGCCACAATTCATTTCTCTGGTCTGCAGCTGAGAATGCTGGTTGAGGCATCCTCCTACATCTGATAGATCTCTTGCTATCAGCATGAGGCTTCACTTGCCTTCTCTGAGCCAAGAACCACTCAGCAGGTGCTATGCTGTGGATTCTTTATCCCCCAAGGAAACTAACAGATAAAGTGTGCCATGACAATGTTTGGGTCAAAGTCAGTTCTCCCTTCCCACAGCCTGTGAATGTCGGGGGCATACCTGCTACCCTCAGCAATCTGGACTAGCTAAGTGAGCCAAGCAGCTCAGTCCCACATTCACAGAGATCAATGCCACTGGCACAGTGCACAAAGGCAGCCAGAGGTCAAGTCAGTCCACTGTGTAATATTAAAGCCAGGTGGGATTGTGTAGTTCCTTGGACACCCTATGATATCTGCTGTGCCCTCCATGCTTGTTCAGGATCAGAAGCAGTCCCAAGAAAAATCTGAAAACCCAGTAACACACTGCTCATTACATTAATGGCCCTTCAGTGAAAAGCCTTTGAAAATTACTCTTGGATTTTTGTGACAAAAAAGTGTCTCCCTTTGATAAATCAGATGCTTCATTTTGTCAGAAAATAGCAGCTATACAACTTGTCTTCTTTCTATTTTTTTCCCTGAGATGAAGTCTTGCTGTGTCGCCCAGGATGGAGTACAGTGGCATGTTCTCAGCTCTGCAACCTTCACCTCCCAGGTTCAAGTGCATCTCCTGCCTCAGCCTCCCGAGTAGCTGGGACTACAGGTGTGTGCCACCACACCCAGATAATTTTTTGTATTTTTGGTAGAGATAGGGTTTCAGCATGTTAGCCAGGATGGCCAGGATGGTCTTGATATGACCTCATGATCCGCCTGCCTCAGACTCCCAAAGTGCTGGGATTACAGGCATGAGCCACCATGCCCGACCACTTCTCTTTCTGCTTTGGCTGCCAGGAATCTCCAAGCTAAATTTACTCCTTAGATAAAGTCACCATCTGTCTCATCTCAGAGTCCTTGCCCCCTTCCTCTGCGTGGTTTTTGATCTTCCTGACAGCAACAATCACTTAGGGAGACACTTTTGTTGGCTATTTCTTCTGATTCTTTTGTGGGAGTAGGCTGGAAATCAATTATAATTTATTCTAAACTCAGGTACTGCAGCCTGCCCCATCACCATTGCCTAGTCTTTCTGGGGAGACTGTACTGCTATCCCAAAAACATACAGCTGAGCACACAGCAGCTCCCCCGCAAATGCCTGTAAATGGTCCTCTAAGACCTAGACCATCCCTTGTCCCTTTAGCCATCACTCTAGGATGGCTCAGCGCCCTTCACAAGTTGTCTCCAGTTCTCACAGCAACATTCCAGTAGAGAACATTTACTGCCTTATGGGGACAGGGAGAGTGAAGCTCAGAGATGTTCAGAGGCAAGGCTACCCATGAGGAAGGCCACATCTGGGTCCCAGGGTCCATCAGAGCAAGGTGGGGGTTGAGCTGCAGGTTCTGTTCCTACTACAGATTCCAGTCCATCTATGCAGCACAATCTTTAAACATAGACAAGAGTGCTACAATTTGGCCAGGGTAAGCATACCCAGGCCTCTGGGCGTTCAGATTGTAGCAACCTGGCTTGGATTCTGGGCCCTTCCTCCACGTGACCCAGGGAAACCTGCTTACTCCCTGTGCAGCCTTGGTTTCCTCTTCTATAAAGTGGAAATCATAACACTTGTTTTTCCAACTGCCCAGATGCACTAGAAAAGAGACAGTGCCAGGCAACCAGTGGGCACTCCTCGGAGTTCCCCCAAAGCTCCCGAGTTTGTGGGAATGTAAGGGTCTAAGCACTGCCTGGATGTCTGTACTGCCCTTGGCTTCAGACCTCCCCTTCTGGCCTCAGCCATTCCAAAAATTCCAGGGCAGGTCCAGGCATGCCTGCCAGGCCAAAGCTGCGCAGACACTATCTGAGCCCCCCCAATAAATCTGAGTATGGCCTAGGCCTAGGAACTGTCTGTGAGCTACACAACTGTGTTCCCACCAACAACTGTGACTGCACCAGTGACAGTTGGGCCCAGGTGACCCTCCTAATCCCTGCGCACACAGACATCTGCCTGAGGGGCCCCCTCCAGGACCTCCCTACCCCCTGTCCACAGGCCAAGGTGGGCTGGATGAGTAAGCTCATCTAGGCCCTCCAGAGCAGAGGTGTGGGCACTGAGCGGGGGAGGGGCAGGAGATGCATCTGAGGCTCACTGTGTTTGTGCCCTCTGACCCTTTGCAGTCCCCATCAAGGATCAAAATTACTCACCGGGGCTCAGGGTGTCCCCCATCCTGCAGACAGCCAAGGTCTGGCTAAAAAGGAGTAAGAGGAGGAGAAAGAAGAAAGGAGTATAGTGGGAGGAGCTGGCCTAGCCTGCAGGGATCTAGCAGGACTTAGCCAATGTAGCTCCAGGTCCCTCCAGTCACCCTGTAGGGGTCAAGGTGTGGCCAAGGCGGGGCCAGCAGCTAGGCTTAGCTCTGCCTACCCACTGGTCCAGGCTGATCCTGGGGGTACGGCCCAGTCTACCCTTTGGGGAGAGAGGTCCTCCCAGGGTTAGGGAAGCAGGGATGCTGGCTTTTGCTCTGATCACTTGAATCAAGCTAGGGGCAGACAAGGACATGGGGGCTGGGGCACTCACACAGCTGTCAAACCTGTAAAACCTCTGCAATGTCCAGCAGCCCATGCCACTGACCTGTGCTACCTCTGCACATGGCAATAAAGTGATACACACACATAGCCATCATTCACATCAGGCATAGATCACCTCAGTCGTGTCACCACCACAGACAGATCAGAGGTCCAGATCACGTCACCTGGCACATGTCAACCACACACTTCCTGCATATCTCCATCATGATCGGTCACAGATATCACAGGCATTTGTCATCAGCCAAATCACCATCCTCATCACTGTCAATCCTGCAGGAAACAGGGGCGGTGGAGAATGCCCTGCCCTGAACCAGCTTTCACTCTGTGATACAGCTACACACTTGCACAAGCACAATTAGACATGCATTGCCACTACACACACAGACCCATGTCCTCACCCGAGCTCACGCTCCAAGGGTGGGCCTTAAGAGGAACAGCCCCCTGGGGTAGGAGATGGAGAAAGGGGTGTGGGGAGAGGCAGGCACCTGGGGAGAAAGGAGTAGGGAGATGGGGCTTACCTCCAGGCCCTGACACCTTGGTTAAAGAGTTAAGGTGATGGAATCTTCTACCCACACCTGACTGCCTTGGACAAGTCACATAACCGCCACCCTTCCCTTCACTCCTTCCTAACAGGGAGTAACAGTACTTATCCCACCGGTGATGCTGGAGGATTAAGCGAGTTAACTCACTTCAAGTGCCTAGACACGTCCTGCTCCGTGTGAGTGCTTCACAGAGGCCCACTGTCCCTATAGATCTACACTGGCACGCTCACAGGCAGTCAGACCCCCAGTAGGCGCACTCTCTGGCCAGACTGCAGGTTGGTACAGAGAAGCACAGGGAGGGGTTTGGGCAGGGGGAAAGAGGGTCGTCTCAAAGGCAGAGACGCTGAATCCCAAGTGGGGGAACCAAGGAGAGAAGAGGATGTGGGATTCACGGAAGGTGAAGGGCCAGGAAGGGCCCGGTCCGCAAGCCCGGCAGCTCAGCCGGCTGCCTCCCTGGGCGGCCACGTCTGCAGCCCCCGCCCGCGGCCCACAAGGGAGGAGCAGGGGTGGGGAGGGCTGCTGGGCGCTGGCGCCCGGGGCCAAGGAAAATCGTGTCTGCAAGCGCGGGGCGGGGAGCCAGTGGCTGCGGCGCGGGCCAAAAAAGTTGAGTCCGCACCGACGTGTGCGCTCCAGGTCCCGGGGTAGGTGCGGGAACGGGCCCGGGATGGCGGCCCCGGGTGGCAGGCCCCGCTGCCCCGCCACGGCCCCTCCGAACGCGCCCTCACCGTCCGAGTCCTCCCGCTCGGCGCGCTCCCCGTAGTCCACCCAACTGAGCCCCTCGAGGTTGTCATAGTCGCCGCGCCGCGGCCCGTCCACTGGCACCACGGTGAAGTGAGGCATCGTGCACGCTCTGCCCCGCCGCACCCGCCGTCCCGGCAGCCCGCCGCAGTCCCCGCCGCCCCGGGCCGGCACGCCCCGCCCGCTCGCATTCCTCCCCGCTGCGCTCACTTCCTCCTCCCGCCCCCCGGGCCGCCCCCTCAGGGGCGGGAAGGGGAGGGGCTCGGGCGGCTCCTCCCTGAGGGGGGGGGCCCTAGTGGCTAGAAGACCCCTGGGGGGGTAGCGCTCCTAGTGGTTCCACCGCCTGGGGGCGGACCCGATTCATGTGTGACTTCGGGTGAGGGGCTGCCCTCTCTGAGCCCCAGATGCCGTATTTGTAAAATGGGGGAAACACACTTCCACCTTAGGTTATTTTAGGGCTCCATGAGATGGGGCGCGGAGTGTCCTGGCTCTGCGCCCTGGGCTTACGAGGCGCTCTGTTACTTAGGGACGGGGCAGGACAGGCCAGACTGGCCCGGGAACGCAGAAGCCACTCCAGTCCTGCCCAGGGCCTCCCGCCATCCCCCAATACCTCCTTTCGATTTCCAGCGTCTGCATCCCCACTGCTCCGCGACCCTGGAAACCCGACTCACACGAAGGTCCCGTTCCTGCCCTGCGCCCCCCTCGCTGCAGGGACGACACCCACACCCAGCCTCCCCCGCCCCGCTTGCCCCGCTTGCCCCGCTTGCCCCGCTTGCCCCGCTTGCCCCGCTTGCCTTTCTGGTACAGTGCACTGGGTCCTTTAGCCAAGTCCCTTCATTTTAACTTTCTCTGACTATCTCACCTCCTGGGCGTTCCTCTACCCAAGTCGTTTACTTACTTGCTCCCCAACGTTTCTTTCACCTTCTTCTCCACGGCTTCAGATTATTTATCTAGTTGGCTTTACTATTTTTTTCTCTATCAGAAAACCCCAGAGCCCATCTTACTTGTCTATCTGCTCTCTTCTCCCTCGCGTGGCTTGGGCGGCTTTCGGACATCATCTGCGTCCTCTGTCTACTGCCTTCTGCCAGCCTCCAGCTTGGGGTGGGGGTCGGAATCAGAGCGGCTGGGCCCCCGCAGGACGACCCTGGAGCTTAACACCCTCTGACACCTCCCTCAGAGACCCTGTGGGGGGCCCCGCCACCTGAACCCCCTGCCCCTCAAGTCACCTTCGGTAGCCCACAGTAGTGGCCTTCCTACTGGACTCTCTACCCTCGCCCCTGCTCACATAAAGCCGCCTCTTCCGAGAGAAAGCCCTAGCTCCTGGCCCATGAGGCCCTGCTCAATGAGGCCAGACCCCCGACCTCTGCAGGTCCATCCCTTGCCACCCATCTCACAGCCTCAGCCCTTCAAACCTCTCTCTCTCACGTGAGACCCATGGAGTTTCTGGGTCTCTTCACCCTGGGAGACATCTTCCTAGCCTCTGTCCCCACTGTCACTTATCAAACTCCTGATCCAGGCTCCGGGTGCAGTGGCTCACGCCAGTAATCCCAGCACTTTGGGAGGCTGAGGCCCGCAGGTTACCTGAGGTCAGGAGTTTGAGACCAGCCTGGTCAAATGGTGAAACCCCGTCTCTACTAAAAATACAAAAAAAATTAGCTGGGCGTGGTGGCATGTGCCTGTAATCCCAGCTACTTGGGAGGCTGAGGCAGGAGAATCACTTGAACCCGGGAGGCAGAGATTGCAGTGAGCCGAGACCATGCCATTGCACTCTAGCAAGAGTGAAACATCAACTTAAACAAAAACAAAAACAAACACCTCCTGAGGCCGGGCCTGGTGGCTTACGCCTGTAATCCCAGCATTTTGGGAGGCAGAGGTGGGCAGATCACCTGAGGTAGGGAGTTCAAGACCAGCCAGGCCAGCATAGTGAAACCCTGTCTCTACTAAAAATACAAAAATTAGCTGGGTGTGGTGGCAGGCGCTTGTAATCCCAGCTGAGGCAAGAGAATTGCTTGAACCTGGAAGACAGAGGCTGCAGTGAGCCAAGATCTCGCCATTGCACTCCAGCCTGGGCAACAGAGAGAGACTCTGTCTCAAAAAAACAAAACAGCAAACAAAAAACAAAGAAAAACCTCCTGATCCAGGAGTTCTTGGTGGGGGGCACCACCCCCCCCTAGATTTCTCAGACACATGCCCTGCCTCCCCCACCTGCCCCACACCGGGACTGGGTTGCCCTGGGCCTTTCCCTTCATACTTCCCATTGCAGGCCGGGTTGGTAATTAAGATTCTGTCTGCTGGGTGTGGTGGCTCACACCTGTAATCCCAGCACTTTGGGAGGCCAAGGCGGGTGGATCACCTGAAGTCAGGAGTTTGAGACCAGCCTGGCCAACATGGTGAAACTCCGTCTCTACTAAAAATAGAAAAATTAGCTGGGCATGGTGGTTCATGACTGTAATCCCAGCTACTAGGGAGGCTGAGGCAGGAGAATTGCTTGGACAGAAGAGGCGGAGGTTGCAGTGAACCCACATCTGGCCATTGCACTCCAGCCTGGGTGACAAGAGTGAAATCCTGTCTCAAAAAAAAAAAAAAAAAAAAAGATTCCATCTACACCTACACTGTTGACTTCGAAAGGGCAGGAGCCTGTGGGTCTTGTCACTCTGGTATCCTCAAAACCTGGCCGGCCCCAACACATTATTTTTTTTAGGATCTTAGAGGTGTTTGTTTGTTTTTTTTAATTTAGAGACAGAGTCTTACTCTGTCACTTCAGGCTGGAGTGCCGTGGTGCAATCATAGCTCATTGTAGCCTCAAACTCCTCAAATGATCCTCTCCCATCAGCCTCCCAAGTAGCTGAGATGCCACCATGCCCAGCTAATTTTATTTATTCATTTCTCATAAAGACAGGGACTCACTACGCTACACAGGCTGGTCTCAAACTCCTGGGCTCAAGTGATCCTCCCACCTTGACCTCTCCTAAAGCGCTAGGATTACAGTCGTGAGCCACTGCTCCTGGTCCCAAAACATTTTAAAAATAAATAATGAACAGTGCCTTCTTGGTCTACCTCTTTGCTCTACAAAGTTTCCCTATAGCTCCCACCCTGGCACTGCATACCCTGCAGCCTCAAGTGTAGGGTGGGGTGCCGTGCCAGAGAGATAGGCCACTACAGCCCAACCGACAACCATAGAGGGGATGATGGGGGAACCCCGAGGCCACACACAACTTCTTCCACACCACCGACTGACCAAGCAGCCCATTATATCAAAGCCCTCACAGTAAAAATAACCTCACAGGCCAAACTCAAAAGATATTTGAGGAGCACAGACATTTCCAAAAGAAAACATAAATCAGGAACATTGTTAGAACATCTAGATCAAAAATTCAAAATTCAGCCAGGTGCAGTGGCTCAAATCTGTAATCCCAGCCCTTTGGGAGGCTGAGGCAGGCAGATCACCTGAGGTCAGGAGTTCGAGACCAGCCTTGTCAATATGGTAAAACCCCATCTCTACTAAAAATACAAAAATTAGACAGCTGTAGTGGCAGGCACCTGTAATCCCAGCTACTTGGGACTGAGGTGGGAGAATCGCCTGAACATAGGAGGTGGAGGTTGCAGTGAGCCAAGATTGCGCCACTGCACTCCAGCCTGGGCAACAGAACACGACTCCATCTCAAAATAATAATAATAAATAATAATAAAATAAAATACTTAGCCGGGCCTGGTAGCACAGGCCTATAATCCCAACTACTAGGGAGGCTGAGGCAGGAGAATTTCTTGAACCCAGGGGCCAGAGGTTTCAGCGAGGTGAGATTGAGCCACTGCACTCCAGCCTGGGCGATGGAGTGAGACTGTCACACACACACAAAAGGGCTGAGCATGATGGCTCACACCTGTAACCCCAGCACTTTGGGAGGCTGAGGTGAGCAGATCATGAGGTCAGGAGTTCAAGACCAGCCTGGCCAACATGCTGAAACCCCATCTCTACTAAAAATTAAAAAAAAAATAAAAAAATCAGCCTGGAGTGGTGGCGCATGCCTGTAGTCCCAGCTACCTGGGAGGCTGAGTTAGGAGAATCGCTTGAACCCAGGAGACAGAGGTTGCAGTGAGCTGAGATCCAGCCACTGCACTCCAGCCTGGGCAATAGAGTGAGACTCCATCTGAAAAAAAAAAAAAAATTAGCCAGGTGTGGTGGCACATATCTGTAATCCTAGCTACTTGGGAGGCTGAGGCACGAGAATCGCTTAAACTTGGGAGGCAGAAGTTGTAGTGAGTTGAGATGGTGCCACTGCACTCCAGCCTGGGCAATGGAGCGGGACTCTGTCTCAGAAAAAACAGAAATAAATAAAGCATATGAGGGTTAACTGCTTAATGCGTATAGGGTAGGTATAGGGTTTCCTTTTAGGACAAAAATGTTTTGGAACTAGACAGAAGTAGTAGCTGTACAACATTGTGAATGTACTAAAGGCCACTGAGTTGCTCACTTTAAGATGGTTCATTTTATGGTATATGAATTACACGTCAATACAAATGAATTATTGGAATTATAAGGAGAAACTGATACTGAGAAGTACAGCATCAGATATGGAAGCTTTCTTTTCTTTTCTTTTCTTTTTTTGAGACAGGGTCTCACTCTGTTGCCCAGGCTGGAGTGTAGCAGCATGATCTCAGTTCACTACAACTTCTGCTTCCTAGGCTCAAGTGTCCTCCCACCTCAGTCTCCCAAGTAGCTGGGACCAAGACACAAGCCACCACATTTGGCTAATTAAAAAAAAATTTTTTTTTTTTCCAGGGATGGAGTCTCACTAAATTGCTTAGGTTGGTCTGGACATCCTGGGCTCAAGCAACCTCCCGCCTCAGCCTCCCAAAGTGCTGGGATTTCAGGCATCAGCCACTCTGAGCCCAACTCAAAACTTTTTTATTTATTTTATATTTTATTTTATTTAAGAGACACGGTTACACTCTGTTGCCCAGGCTGGAGTGCAGTAGCACAATCCCAGCAATTCTCGTGTCTCAACCTCCTGAGTAGTTGGGATTACCAGCATATGCTACCAGGCCCAGCTAATTTTTGTATTATTAGTGGAGACAGGGTTTTGCCATGTTGGCCAGGCTGGTCTCAAACTCCTGACCTGAAGTGATCTGCCTGCCTTGGCCACCCAAAGTGCTGGGATTATAGGCGTGAGCCACTGCACCCGGCCTCAAAACTTACCTTAAAAGTTGTCATAATTAAGACATTGTGGTATTGATATGATGATAAACACATGGTTCAAATAAATGGAACAGATCCAGACATATGTAGAGTCTTGCTTTATAACACAGGTGGCACTGGAGTCAGTCTTTCTCTCAATTCCAAGTTCCCATGGAATGAACTTAGATCTGGCTCTGGCCCAACTGGAGAGGAAAGCAGCCAAAGAAAGAGGCCACTCAAGTGAGCCATGCAGACAGCAAGAGTTTCCTTTTATTTCTTTTAAAGATTTGGTGATTCTGGCTGGGCGAGGTGGCTCACGCCTATAATCCCTGCACTTTGGGAGGCCGAGGTGGGCGGATCACGAGGTCAAGAGATCGAGACCATCCTGGCCAACATGGTGAAACCCCGTCTCTACTAAAAAAATGCAAAAATTAGCTGGGCATGGTGGCACGCGCCTGTAGTCCCAGTTACTCGGGAGGCTGAGGCAGAAGAATTGATTGAATCTGGGAGGCGGAGGTTGCAGTGAGCCGAGATCGCGCCACTGCACTCCAGCCTGGCACCTGGCGACAGAGCGAGACTCTGTCTCAAAAAATAAAAAATAAAAAAAAAAAGATTTGGTGATTCTGCACCCCCTCATTTAAAAAATTAGTTTTTTAAAAAAATCAGAGGACCTAATCTAGAAATCTTTCACAAAGGTACTCTCCAGATAATTCCAAACAAGTTATTCTTTATTCTATAAATAGTACCAGCTTTTTTATTTATTTATTTTTTGACGGAGTCTTGCTCTTTCACCAGGCTGGAGTGCAGTGGCACGATCTCAGCTCCCTGCAACTTCTGTCTCCCAGATTCAAGTGATACCCCTGCCTCAGCCTCCTGAGTAGCTGGGACTACAGGCGTAGTAGCCCGGCTAATTTTTTGTATTTTAGTAGAGACGGGGTTTCACCATGGCCAAGATGGTCTCGATATCCTGACCTCATGTTCTGCCCACCTCAGCCTCCCAAAGTGCTGGGATTACAGGCATGAGCCACTGTGCCAGGCCTAGTACTAGCTTTTAAAAAAACAAACAAACAAATTTGGCCAGACACGGTGGCTCACGCCTGTAATTCCAGCACTTTGGGAAGCCAAGGCGGGCAGATTGCCTAAGGTTGGGAGTTCAAGACCAATCTGACAAACAGGGAGAAACCCCATCTGTACTAAAAAGACAAAATTAGCCGGACGTGGTGGCACATGCCTGTAATCCCATCTACTCAGGAGGCTGAGGCAGGAGAATCGCTTGAAACTGGAGGCAGAAGTTACAGTGAGCCAAGATTTCACCATTGCACTCCAGCCTGGGCAACAGGAGAGAGACTCCATCTCAACAAAACAAAAAAAACAACAAAAAAACAAATTTAACCTTTCAGAGAGAAACTGGGGAAGAACCCCCACTCTCACACTCCACAAAGGGACTCAAACTGAACTCACTTCCTTTGTGTTCTTCTGTGGGCTCAAGCTTTTAGCTTAAGAATTTCATAAGTGGCCGGGCGTGGTGGCTCACGCCTGTAATCCAAGCACTTTGGAGGCCAAGGCGGGCGAATCACCTGAGGTCGGGAGTTCAAGACCAGCCTGACCAACATGGTGAAACCCCGTTTTAAAAAAATAATAATAATAATAAAAAAAAAAAAGAATTTCATAAGATGCCAGCCGGGTGTGGTGGCTCACACCAGTAATATCAGCACTTTGGGAGGCCGAGGTGGGCGGATCACGAGGTCAGAAGTTCGAGACCAGCCTGGCCAACATGGTGAAACCCCATCTCCACTAAAAATACAAAAAATTAGCCAGGTGTGGTGGCAGGCACCTGTTATCCCAGCCATTCTCCTACTCAGGAGGCTGAGGCAGGAGAATGGCTTGAACCCAGGAGGTGGAGGTTGCAGTGAGCCGAGATTGTGCCACTGCACTTCAGCCTGGGTGACAGAGCAAGACTCCATCTCAAAAAAAAAAAAAAAAAAAAAAAAAAAAAAATTTCATAAGATGCCTCTGGCCTTCCTGAGCAAGCCAAAGCTGGAGGTGAGTGGGACCCACCCACCTTGAGCAGCTGTGGCTAGACCACAAGACCCATTACTGACCAACAGCCCACCTGCCGCCACTCCCCGCTAGGGAGAAGGAGGACACTTGCACCTGGCTGCATGTGTAAAATGTTTATTCTCAGCATATGCTTGTGAATGAACTAGGAAGGGGGCACTTTGTAGATTTTGCCGCAGTGACCTCTGCGGGGATCGGCCATGTCAGCAGAGCCACTGGATGAAGGTTGGGAAGGTGGCAGCAGCCACAAGACCTGGAACAAGGTATGGGGAGGCTTTTGAGGACCTCCAGGGGACCCAATTGGTTGGCTGCTTGGTCACGTCCAGATGTGTAGCCTGGTGTCCATTCTGAGGCATGAGGTGGGAGTGGCAGGATGTGCTCTGTTGCCTGTATGGAAACTCAGCCTCCACAGGGCTCTGTGCCCTGCTCTCCTCTCTCACCTGGGGGTGGAAGTCCGCAATCGGAGGCTCCCACCACAATCTTTTCCCCTGCTCAAACCACTGAACCATCCTGTCTGCCAGACCAGCTTACCCTTTCCACCTGTCTGAAGACTCGAAGCAGGTTCCGCGAAGGACACCTTGAAGCTCTTCCTCACTCCAGCCACGACTCAGCAACTCCTCTATCAGAACTGGGTATGTGGACACGTCCTCCAGCCCCTGAGGGAAGCTGTGTGGCCACCCACCGGCCAGCTGTGGGACCTTAGCCCTGATCCTGGGTTAGGGCCCACTACCCCACAGGCCCTAGTCACACAGGGGAAACTGAAGGCCACGTTCTTCAGGCTAGTGAATGCAACCTTGGAGCCTCCTGGAGGACTGGGCTTCTGTAGCCTCGACCTGCTGAGCAGATGGTCAACCCACAGCAGATCTGCTGGGCTGGGATTGGTGCATATCTTGGGCAGATGAGCTCTGCCTGGGGAGGGGAGTATTTAGCAAGTATGACAACCTGGAGTGGGGCTGCTGGGCCACTAAAGGGACAGGGAGAACCTAGGAAACAGGCCCTGAGAATGGGGAGTGTCAGGTGGGCTAGAAGACCAGAGCCTCTGGCTCAGGCCTGGATGGGAGGATGTCAGGATGGGAATAAAGACTAAAGGACTACCTCCTGCACCCCAGCCCAAGAAAAACCCCAGAAAAGCACTCACCGGCCAGTCCCATCGTAACTTCCACCAATCCCAATGAACTCAGATCCAGTGACTGCTCTGATGTGGTCAAAGTGATCTAGGGTGGAGGTGAGTGTGGGCAGCACCAGGCTGGAGTTAGACCCTGGCACCAGCCTGTCCCCCAGCACTCCAGGCTGTGGCAGTTGGCTCCCAAGAGCAAGCTCATGGCCAGTCATGAGTCCTGAAATGGCTACAGGCTGGCCACTGGACCTAGAGTGGGCCTCGGAGCCACCCCTTTGGACCTTTTCCTGCCCAGAAGCCA
Organism: Ateles fusciceps; assembly: GCA_036589455.1. Taxonomy (NCBI): domain Eukaryota; kingdom Metazoa; phylum Chordata; class Mammalia; order Primates; family Atelidae; genus Ateles; species Ateles fusciceps. The sequence goes on along the minus strand of JAZHEH010003205.1, from coordinate 21,963,907 downwards.
CCCTGCCTCTGGGTTCCTTGAGAGTCTTGTAGGGGCTCAGCCTGTCCTGCCTAGAGATGTGCGGAGTGAGAGAAGTTCAAGGATTGGGAGCCAAACCAAGAGGCATCAAACCCATCAGCACTGACTCTGTGGCTCCAGACCAGGGTGGCCCCGGAGAGCTGTGTCTGCTGCCTCTGGGTCATTGGGAAACTCAGCCTCAGGACTGTGTATGTGGACACATCCTCCAGCCCCTGAGGGAACCTGTGTGGCTACCCACCAGCCAGCTGTGAGACCTTAGCCCTGATCCTGGGTTAGGGCCCGCTGCCCACCAGCCCTAGTCACACAGGCGAAACTGAAGGCCACATTCTTCAGGCTGGTGAAGTCTGTCCATTCCCAACAGGTGCACTAGACTGCTAGAGTTGTCCCAAGAGCCCCTGCAGCCATGGCCCAAGCCAGCGCTACACAAAGCTGAGGTGGGACTCACCTGCCACGGTGGACACATTAGCAAGCAGGTTGCACTGCAGCACCCCCATGGACAGTGTCACCATTACGATGCCACCAGTCTTCTTCTAGAAGGATAGAGAAAGGGACACTCGTCTCAGCCCTTCTGGCCTGAGAGCATGTCTCCTGTGCCATGGGGGCCCTGGTAGGACTGTGGTCTGTCCTGGCTTCAGGGGCTGGAAGAGGCTTCACCTCTCTGGGTTTGTGGGTCCCTGGGTGGAAATGACTTGGCCTTGAGTTTCAGGGATAGAGGAGGATTAACCTGCCTTTGTCCAAGGGTGTATGAAACCTGGGCTGGTGGTTTTCTCTGTTCAGGGTCAAGAACCTTTGGATAACACAAGCCTAGCCCTGGGTTTGAGAGCTGGGGTGGCCACTCACCAGAAGCTGCAGGATGTCATCGGGAACATTCAACAAATGGTCACATACAGCTCTGGCAGCTGAGTGGGAGAAGATCACAGGAGCCCGAGACACTTCCAGGACCCTTCTCATCAAGGTGTCCGATGCATAAGACAAATCTATCATCATGCCCAGGCGGTTCAATTCCTCTACCACTTTCTGCAGGGACAATTAGGGTTTTTCATGGGGGAGGGTGTTGGGGTGCAAAGGGGTGTACACATGTACATAGGAAGCAGGTGGGGGTGGGGTACATAACAGGAGTCTCACCTCACCAAAGCTTGTCAACCCGCTGACGTTGGTGTACATGTGGTGTCTGAACTTGGTGGAACTCTCTGCCCTGTGGGATGGCCATGGGAGAGCAATTTAGCTGATCACACTTTGGGCCATCAGAGCCTGGGGCCCCTGGGTCTATCCATCCATCCCACTTCCAGAACAGGTGCAGGACCAGCTGCTTTCTGGGATTGTGAGGGACCTGCTGGGTGTCCAGCCTCCCTCTGTGGACCCCATTCATCCTCAACAGCCTGGTCACACCCATGCCAGGAATAGGGCAGTTTCCCCACCACACCATCTAGCATCCTGGCCAGGTGCTGTGCTCACCACGGTGTATTGCAGGTGAAGGTGAGTGTCAGGTAGCGCACTCCCAGCACATAGAAACTGCGCAGCACAGAGAGGCTGCTGTCCAATGAGTGACCACCCTCCACGCCAATGAGGCAAGCCAGCTTTTGAGAGCTGTTCAGACCTAGAAGGAGGTAGAGAGTCAACTGGTCAGATCCCAGGAACAGAAACTTCCAGAGTGACATCCTGATTATCCTCTCATCTACTGGCCCACCTTCTGCTGAGGTCACAAGCTCGAGTTCAGAGTAGGAGGCGCACATGCGGCGAATGAGGTCAATCTGCTCCAGGGTGAGGCGCACAACAGCCTGGTCCTGGGTCTGGCATGAGACGGAGGCTCACCAGAACTGAGGGTAGGTCCAGAGGTCCAGAATGAGGCCAGGGTAGTCTTCAACCCCCAAGGCCTGCCCCTCCTGCCTCAGCCCCCATAACACCCATTTGGGTCAGTGGCCCCAAGTGAGGCATTACATGACTCCATGGTACCTTGATGACTTTTTTTTTTTTAATTTTGAGACAGAGTCTTGCTCTGCCACCCAGGCTAGAGTGCGGTGGTGCGATCATGGCTCCCTGCAGCCTTGACCCCCCGGGGCTCAAATGATCCTCCTGCCTCAGCTTCTCAAAGTGTTGGCATTACAGACTTGAACCACCAAGACTGGCTCCTTGATGACTGTTTGCTGCCAGCAGTCAAACGATGGACTCACAACACATCATAAATTGCTGTTATGGCCAGGCTCAGTGGCTTACACCTGTAATCCCAGCATTATGGGAGGCTGAGGTGGGAGGATCGCCTGAGGTCAGGAGTTCCAGACCAACCTGTCCAACATGGTGAAACCCTGCCTCTACTAAAACAATAAAAATTAGCCAGGCATGGTGGCGAGCATCTGTAATCCCACCTATTCAGGAGGCTGAGGCAGGGAGAATTGCTTGAACCCCGGAGGCAGAGGTTGCAGTGAGGCGAGAACGTCTCACTGCACTCCAGCCTGGGCGACAGAGCGAGACACCATCTCAAAAATACAAAGAAACAAAAAACTGCTGTTAGTCCATGTACTAGGTGAATGCCCCAAGGCCAATCCACTGTGTCCTGTGTGGTTACAGCAGCCCCCATACTCACCAGGGATTTTCTGGTCATTTTCTGTGTGTTTCCACAGAACCTGGGCATCCATGCAGCTAGCCTGTCTTGGCCTCCAAGGCCCTACTCTCCTTAGAAGTCACATTATGGCACACTCCATGCCCCATTGTATCTAGTCACCCAGAGGCTGGCCCACCCAGGTTTGTATAGTTCCAACATCCCCCAGCAGCCATGCTGTGACACCCTGTGTGTCCCTGTGGTACCTGGGCACCCACAAAGCCATCTCTAAGCCTGTCCAGGCTGGTCTGGCCGTGGCTGAAATTTCGCAGGTTAACATCCTGAAGCACATTCTTGTAACGCTGTCTCAGGACCTGGGGCAGGTCATTGTGGCTGGGGGTGGCAAGTCAAGGTCAGATGGAAACATGGCCTCCAGATCAGGCAGGATATATCAGGTGTTTGGGTCTACCCTCCTCCACCCCACTAGGCACCTCCTCAACACAGACCATATAGAGGCTGCCTAAGGTCGGGTTGGAGGGAGGGGGGTTAGGTTCCACCAGGAATGGGGTGATGGGGGGAGGGCACCCATGGGTGATGGAGGAGCGAGGGCATTCAAGGGTGGTGTGAGAGATCCTCCTTGATAGCCCTGCATGCTCAGAAACTCCTCTCCTGCCCCAGGGTGCCCTCACCCCACCATTGCCCCCCACATTGCACCTACATACCCATCCACCAGCGGGAAATCCCCGCATCAGGGCCTGTGCGCGACCCCGAAGGTCCAGGGTTTTGGGGGGTGCCTGGCGTAGTGCGGCCTGGCGTAGTGAGGGCGCTGGGGGTGTCCGTCGTGGTGAAGAGGCTGGAGGCCTCCGGCATGGAGAGGGCTCTGGGGGCGTCCGGCGTGGTCTCCGCGCGGGTTATGGACTGCCACAGCAGCAGCAGGAGCAGGAGCAGCAGACGCCGCAGACACCGCCGGCTGTGCGCGCGGGTACCCTCGCGGCCGGTGGGCTGCATATTGCGCAGGGGTCGGCCGCGGGAACCTGGGAGGGGCAGGCGACCTGCAGAGGCCGACAATGGGGTTCGGACCATGACGATCCAGCCGCGCGGCCTCGCGAAGAGAGGGTTGAAGTCACGCGGCTCTGCGACCGACGCGCCACGCAAGGGGGAGCCACGGCCCTTCCGCCCCCCAAGTAGGAGGGCGCCCCAGTGGGCCGGACCCGCCGCTGCAGCGTCAAAGACTCCTCGCCCTCCCACCCCCAGCGCTGGCTCCGTAGACCCGGAGACCGGCAGTGTGAGGGGAGGAGTGCAGGTGGGGGAACTAGTAGGGTCCAAGGGATCTCATGCCCTACCCAAGCCTACGTCCGGGGTTAGCTTCCGGCTTCTGCCCAGCTCCCAGACAGGTTAAATATTCTTTTTTTTTGAGATGGAGGTTTGCTCTTGTTGTCCAGACTGGAGTGCAATGACGCAATCTCACCGCAACCTTCGCCTTTTGGATTCAAGTGATTCTCCTGCCTCAGCCTCGCGAGTAGCTGGGACTACAGGCGCGCGCCACCACCTGGATAATTTTGTATATTTAGTAGAGGTAGGGTTTCTCCATGTTGGTCAGGCTGGTCTGGAACTCCCAACCTCGGGTGTTCTGCCTGCCTCGGTCTTCCAAAGTGCTGGGATTACAGGCGTGAGCTCCGCCCCTGGCCAGACAGGTTAAATATTCTAAGCTGTGACTCAGAAGAGTTAATTCCATCTGCATGTTTTGACCGACAGAAAAGGATTCCCTATAGGCTCTATTTTTTATTTTATTTTATTTTGTTTTATTTTGGGGGACAGAGTTTCTATCTTGTTGCCCAGGCTGGAGTGCAATGGCGAAGATTTGGCTAACTGCAAACTCCGCCTCCGAGGTTCGAGCCATTCTTCTGCCTCAGCCTCCCAAGTAGCTGGGATTACAGGTGCCTGCCACCACACCCGGCTTATTTTTGTTGTTGTTGTTGTTTTTGAGACAGAGTCTCACTCCGTCACCAGGCGCCAGGCTGCAGTGCAGTGGTGCGACCTCGGCTCACTGCAACCTTTGCCACCCAGGTCCAAGCAATTCTCCTGCCTCAGCCTCGCGAGTAGCTGGGACTACAGGCGCGCGCCACCACGCCCAGCTATTTTTTTTTGTATTTTTAGTAGAGACGGGGTTTCACCATGTTGGCTAGGATGGTCTCGATCTTGACCTCGTGATCCGCCCACCTCGGCCTCCCAAAGTGCTGGGATTACAGGAGTAAACCACTGCGCCTGGCCTATTTTTGTATTTTTAGTAGAGATGGGGTTTTGCCATGTTGGCCAGGCTGGTCTTGAACTCCTGACCTCAGGTGATCTGCCTGCCTTAGCCTCCCAAAGTGCTGGGATTACAGGCGTGAGCCACTGTGCCTGGCCCCAGAAATGAAATTTATTTCGTTTTTTTAAGTTTTTTTCCCCTTCTAAGAGATGGAATCTCTGTTGCCCAGGCTGGAGTTGCAGTGGCGTGATCATAGCTCACTCACTGCGGCCTTGAACTTCTGAGCTCAAGTGATCCTCCTCCTCCACCTCCCAAGTAGCTGAGACTATAGGTGCATTGACACTATGCATGGCTAATTGTTATTTTTTATATTAAAATTTTTTTTGAGGCAGGGTCTCACTTTGTCACCCAAACTAAAGTGCAGTGGTGCCATCTCGGCTCACTGTAGCCTTGACCTCCCAGGTAAAAATGATCCTTCTGCCTCAGCTCCCTAAGTAGCTGGGAGGGACTACAGGCGTGCACCACTATGCCCAGCTAATTTTTGTGTTTTTGCATTTTTTTAGAGACAGGGTTTTGCCATGTTGCCCAGGCTGGTCTTGAACTCCTGAACTCAAGCAATCTGCCCACCTCGGTCTCCCAAAGTGCTAGGATTACAGGCATGAGCCACCGTGTCCAGTCTTATTTCTTTTTTAGAGATGGGGTCTTGCTATGTTGTCCAGCTGGTTTTGAGCTTCTGGCCTCAACTGATCCTCCTGCCTTGGCCTCCTAAAGTGTTTTGATTGCAGGTGTGGGCCACTGCATCTGGCCCTATTTTAGCAGTTAGTATTGAGTATTTTTTCCAATGCATATGTTAATATACACACACACACACAAAACCCTAGAAGAGTCTACACATCAAATGTTTGTTAATAGTGGCCCTCTTGGGAAGACAGCTACCTACACCCTGATCACTTTGCATCCGTCTCATTTCTTTCCGTAGTACAGTGAAAACTGGCTAAGGGAAGTCATGGGTAGTGCTGGTGAGGGTTAATCAGGGTCATGGGGGGTTGGGGGAAGCACCAGAGCAGCAGCTGAACCTTGCTTGAAAGGAAGGGGTCTTGAACTCACAGGTTTGACTTGAAAAAAAAAAAAGAAGAAAGAAAGGAAGGGGTCTGGATCAGCCAGGAGGAGTGGAGAGGGGGATCCAGGGGTTGGCTCATAGCCCAGCAGAGGTCTAGTTAGAGCATTACAACTGTTGTGGAGGACGCACAGGTGGATCCTCTAAGGCATGAAGTGGTGGGACAAGGTCAGACTAGGGCTCTTGGTCCTGAGAGCATGAGGGGGCTTGGTCTGACACATTATTTCACCTGGGGCAGAAATCCTCCTTCAAGACAAGGCAGCTTCCAGCAACCCCCTCATCATTTCCTGCTGAAAAAGCCCTGATACAGGGGGAAATGGATCTCAAAACTGCATCTGGGGCTAGGTGCAGTGGCTCACACCTATAATCCCAGTACTTTGGGAGGCCAAGGCAGGCAGATTGCTTGAGTCTAGGAGTTTGAGACCAGCCTGGCCAACACAGTGAAACCCCGTCTCTACTACAAATACAAACATTAGCCGGGCACAGTGGCGCGTGCCTGTAATCCCAGCTACTCAAGAGGCTGAGGCAGGAGAATTGCTTGAACCTGGGAGGTGAAAATTGCAGTGAGCCAAGATCGAACCACTGCACTACAGCCTTGGCAACAGAGCGAGACTCCGTCTCAAAAACAAAAACAACAACCAAAAAAACACAACTGCATCTGAGCCAGTGCAGTGGCTCTTGTCTGTAATCCCAGCACTTTGAAAAGCCAAGGCAGGCAGATTGCTTGAGTCCAGGAGTTTGAGACCAGCCTGGGCAACACGGTGAAACCTTGTCTTTACTAAAAATACAAAATACTAGCCAGGCATGGTGGTGCACACCTGAGGTCCCAGCTACTCCAGAGGTTGAAGTGGGAGAATCACTTGAGGCCAGGAAGTTGAGGCTGCAGTAAGCTGCGATTGTGCCACTGCATTCCAGCCTGGGTAATGGAAGTGAGACGTTGTCTCAAAAAAAAAAAAAAAAAGCAACACACAAAACCTGAATCTGGTTAGCATCTGAACCTCTTGGGCCTGAACCAGGTGCTGCTGAGAAAGGCTAATGACAGAAACGGAATCTAAATTATCCTCCCTCACATCTGTTTCTGTGCCCTGTTCTCACACGTGAGCTCCCTGATAAGCAGGCATCCCCTTCTGAGCACCTCAAGAAGGGCCTTGGCCTCTGTGACCACTGCCCCTTGTTCGTTGCTGTCTGCCCCTTCTCATGCCTGGGGGTTAGTGACCAAGTGTGACCCAGCTGCTTCTAGCTTTGGTTCTCTCAGGAAACGCAGAGAAAGGTCATGTTTATTTTGGTCTCTCATAAGCCTCAGCTGGCCTGCCCTGAAAGTCTTTATTTAAGTGACTTGGAACAACATAAAGAATGGCAACTTTGCCAACAGTTTAAGAAAAGTGCAGAAGCATTGCACTATGTTTCCTATGTTATTATTATTTTAAATTGTTTAGGCTGGGCACAGTGGCCCATCCCTGTAATTCCAGCACTCTGGGAGGGCGAGGAGGGTGAATCACTTGAGTCTGGGAGTTTGAGACCAGTGCAGGCAACACGGTTTAACCTCGTATCTACAAAAAATACAAAAATTAGCTGGGCATGGTGCTGCGGACCTGTAGTCCCAGCTACTCAGGAGGCAGAGGTGGGAGGATCACTTGAGCCCAGGAGGCTGGGGCTGCAGTGAGCCATGATTGTGCAACTACACTCCAGCAGTGACAGAGTAAGACCCTGTCTCGGGACAAATTATATATATATATATATATATATATATATATAATTTTAATAGACAGCCCCCAGAACCAGAAGAGGTTCAGAGGACTCCGTTTCCTACATTAGACAGGTGAAAGGAGAGGGCATGATGTTACGATTAATTTTTTAAATGTTATCAAAATAACACATAAGCACAGTTTAAAATGGTGCCTACGATTGGCTAGGTAAATCAAAGTTACCCTACTTCAGCTGGGCACCGTGGCTCACTCCTATAATTCCAGCACTTTGGGAGGTCAAAGTGGGAGGATTGCTTGAGTCCAGGAGTTCGAGACCAGCCTGGACAACTTAGGGAACCCCCTCCCCCGCCCGTACACACACACACTCCATCTCTACAAAAAATAAAAAATCCTCCTTCTCAGTGAAATCATGGAGCAAAGAAAGCTGTCTGGGTGTGTTGGCTCATGCCTGTAATCCCTGCACTTTGGGAGGCTGAGGTGGGTGGATCACAAAGTCAGGAGTTCGAGACCAGCCTGGCCAATATGGTGAAAGGCTGTCTCTACTAAAAATACAAAAATTACCTGGGCCTGGTGGCATGTGCCTGTAGTCCCAGCTGCTCAGGAAGCTGAGGCAGGAGACTCACTTGAACCTGGGAGGCGGAGGTTACAGTGAGCTGAGATCGCACCATTGCACTCCAGCCTGGGCAACAGAGCAAGACTCTGTCTAAAAAAAAAAAAAAAAAAAAAAAAAAAAAGAAAGAAAAAAAGCCAGAAAGTAAAAGTAAAAATAAAAAAATAAATTAGCTGAGTGTGGTGGTGCACGCCTATAGTCCCAGCTACTTTAGAGGCTGAGGCAGGAGGATCACTTGAGCCCAGGGGTTAAAAGCTGCAGTGAGCTATGATTGCACCACTACACTCCAGCCTGGGCGACAGAGCAAGACTCCATCTCAACAACAACAAAATAATAAAAATAATAAAATAATAAATAATAAAATAATAAAATAAAATAAAGAAAAAGATGAGTTACTCAGAGGGAATATGGAATAGGGTCCACCCTCCTGCCACCAGATCCACCACTGTTTTCATCCAGTGCTGAGCTTAACCACCTGTCACCTCGGGCTCCTGCCAAGAGTCCTTCCTTGAACAACTGGTGGCTGAAATGCAGGGTCCCCTCAACCACCGGCATTGGGAGACTGTGCCACCAGACCCCACTGCAGAGAAGGAAACTGATGTCTGGTTCCGTGTCCAAAACATTTATTTTCAGGAAATGTTTGTGCCTGCACAACAGGGAAACTTTGTGGGGTGTCTGTGGCTTGCTACAGTGACATCTGGCAGGACTAACTGGGGCATCAGAGCCACAGAATAAGGACTGGGAAGGTGGTCACAACTGTGAGGACTGGGGCCATGTGTGGGGAGGACTTTGAGAGTGACCACTTGGGTGGTAACTTGGGTGTCCACCATGTGGGAATCTCAGTGAGTTTCTGGTCTGAAGTCAGACTCTGTCTCTGACGTAGATGTGAGAGGTCGGAGTGGCAGGAACTGCTCAGCTGCTCATCTGGGAAGGTATCCTCCAAGGGGCTTTGCCCTTTGTTTTCTTCCCGTACCTAGAGGTGGCAGTTGGTGCTCAGCTTCCACAGCTCTCCTCAACACACCTGCTCAGACCCCTGGGCTACTCTCTTGCCCAGCCTAGCATACCTGTTCTACTTGTCTGAAGACCCGCAGCAGGTTTCCTCGAAGGACACCCTGAAGCTCTTCCTCACTCCAGCCACGACTCAGCAACTCCTCTATCAGGACGGGGTATGTGGACACGTCCTCCAGCCCCTGAGGGAATCTGTGTAGCCACCAGCCAGTGGGTTTCAGACCTGATTCCCTGATCCTGACTCAGAACCACAGCCTAGGGTCCATGAAACCCCAGCCCTGATCAGGTATGGAAAGTGAAGGTGATCCTCCTCTGCTCTTCGTCCTTCAGAAGGAGGCCTCAAAACCTCCTCGAATATTTATCAAGACTCATTGAATCATACTATTAAGATCTATGCCTTTCACTGAAGGCAAATGATCCCCCCCCCCCCCACCCCACCAATCAGAGTTAAAAAGAAGAAAATGGCCAGGTGTGGTGGCTTACACCTGTAATCCTAGCACTTTGGGAGGCTGAGGTGGGAGTTCACTTGAGGTCAGGAGTTCAAGACCAGCCTGGCCAACATGGTGAAACAAACCCCATCTAAAAACAAAAAACATTAGCAGGGTGTCGTGGTGCATGCCTGTAATCCCAGCTACTTGGGAAGCTGAGGCAGGAGATTCTCTTGAATCCAGGAAGCAGAGGTTGCAGTGAGCTGAGACTGCACCACTGCACTCCAGGCTGGGCAACAGAGTGAGACTCCATCTCAAAAAAAAAAAGAAGAAAAGGTCCGGTGAGGTGGCTTAGGCCTGTAATCTCAGCACTTTAGGAGGCCAAGGCAGGAGGATCACTTGAGTTCAGGAGTTCAAGACCAGCCTGGGCAACATAGTGAGACCCCGTCTCTACAAAAAATAAAATTAGCTGGTCATGGTGGCACTTGCCTGTAGCCCCAGCTACTTGGGAGGCTGAGATGGCAGGATTGCTTGAGCCTGGAATGTCAAGGGTGCAGTGAGCCAAGATTGTACCACTGCATCCCAGCCTGGCCAACAGAGCGAGACCCTGAGAAGAAGAAAAGGAGAAGAACAAGAAGGAGAAGAAGAACAAAGGGAAGAAAGAAGAAGAAGGAGAAGGAGAAGAAGAAAGAAGGAGGAGGAAGACACGAAGAAGGAGGAGGAGGAGGAGAGGAAGACCTTCTTCAGAAAACAGTGCGTGCAAACACAGCCACTGTGCACAGGGCGGAGAAGATGGTCAGCGTACACCAAACCTTGCTGACAGTCTGCTTCAGAGGGAGTGGGTCTACTGGGGCTGAGGGTACATGCAGCGCTGGGCAGATGAGCTCCGTTTGGTGGTTTCACCAAATATAATGTCCTAGAGTGGGGTCACTGGGATGAAGACAAACAGGAGAGCCCAGGGAACTGATCCGGGGAGTGGGGGAGATGCCAGGTGGTCAAGGCCTAAAAGACATGGTGGCTATGGTGATCGTGGAAGGCCCCACTGCTATGCAGCTAGCCTCAGACAAGCCACAGGGAAGCACTCACTTGCCAGCCCCATCATAATCTCCGCCAATCCCGATGAACTTGGATCCGATGACTGCCTTGATGTGGTCGAAGTGATCTGGAGAGAGGGCAGGTGGAGAGTTGGCTGCACAGGGCTTCCAGAACAGGTGTGCTACTGTGGCTGGACTGTGCTGAGTCTCCTTCTTGCAGCCTGTAGGCCAGGCAGGCTAATTCCTTCGCTGCCTGGGACCTAGCTTGGCAACCTGAGAACCCTGAGATTTGACCTGAATGGATTCTGGCCTGGATTTCAGGTTTGGAGTGGATCCCCAGAGCCACCTGTCTGGGTTATTTCCCACCTAGGATTCAACCTGCCTCTAGTCTCCTTGAGAACCTGGTAGGGGCTCCTTTCTATGGTTGTGGGAGATGACAGAGGGAAAAGAGTGTAACTGACAAAGACCCAGAGACCTAAGAGGCCTTCCAGTCTCTTAGCCAGAGGCTGGGGCAGGGTGCTTTGGTGACCCCTTACAGAGGCGCAGATACTTAGCACTCAGGTTCTATATCTGGCTCTTCCCTTACGCCCATCAAGACTGCAGCTTTGACTCTGTGGCTGCAGCTCCATGTGACCAAGGTGCTGTGTCCAGTCCATCATTGCATTTTTTCAGTGAAACCACTGGGACAGTCCTGAGGCCTTCCCAAGTCTTCAGGTGCAAATCAGAACTGCTCAGAGAGCCCGGGGAGGGGGGCTTACCTGCCACCGTGGACACATTGGCTGATGGGTTGCACTGTATCACTCCCATGGACAAGGACACCATCACGATGCCACCGTTCTTCTTCTGCAGGGGCAGGCAAGTGGACACTCAGCCCGGCCCCTAAGCAAACTGCGTACCTGCCCTGCCACCCTCCGGATCCCTGGAGGGGGTGTTGAGCCCTGGCTCCAGGAGTCAGAGGAATCTTCACCTCTCTGGGTTTGTGTGAATGGAGGAGTCTAGGCCCTGGTCTAGTACAGGTGTCTTGGCACTTGCTTTGAGGAGTAGAGGAATATACGTATTAACCATCTGGAACCCCCCACTCCTGGATGTGGACTGTGGGGTTGTGGGGCAAAAGGTTTCAGCCTGAAGTTTGAGGAGGTAGAGGGAGCAGGGCCTCAGGTTCAAGGGCTCGTTTTTTTGTTTTTGTTGGCAGGGTCTCACTCTGTCGTTGAGGCTGGAGTGCTGTGGTGCAATCTTGGCCCACTGCAACCTCTGCTTCCCAGATTCCAGCAATTCTCCTGCCTCAGCCTCCTGAGCAGCTGGGATTACAGGTGCCCACCACCATGCCAGGCTAATTTTTGTATTTTTAGTCGAGACGGGGTTTCCCCATGTTGGCCAGGCTGGTCTCCAATTCCTGACCTCAAGTGATCTGCCTACCTCGGCCTCCCAAGGTGCTGGGATTATAGGCGTGAGCCACTGTACCCCGCCAAAGGGTTCCTGGCTTGAACCTCTTGCTTTAGGTTTCTGGGCTGGGCAGTTTCTCACCAGAAGCTGCAGGATGTCATCAGGAACATTCCGAGCACTGTTGCACACACCCTGGGCAGCCGAGTGGGAAAAGATCACAGGTGCCTGTGACACTTCCAGGGCCCGCCGTGCCACAGTGTCTGAGACATGGGACAAGTCTACCATCATACCCAGGCGGTTCATTTCTGCCACCACTTTCTGTGGGGACACGTTGGGAGAAGAGTCTAGGGGTGCACGTGTGCATATTTATCTGTAAGAAACAGCTGGGGTGTGCACATTTGTGTGGGGTGGAGTGTGAACCAGGGTCCTCACCTCACCAAAGCCGGTGAGCCCGCTGATGTTGTTGTAGAAGGAGTGGACACCCTTAGCTGAGCTCTCTGCCCTGCAGGGTGGCCAGGAAGCATTCTGACTGGTAGCCATTCCTTGGCTATAAGAGCCGAGAAGCCCTACACACCCTCTATCCCTGCAACCCCTGGGAACAAAAGCAGGGGATCCAACATGGGCTGTGCAAATGGGCCGTGCCTGGCAGCAGGAGGGCCCTGTTGGGGGCTAGTCTTTTTTTTTAGATGGAGTCCCGCTCTGTCACCCAGGCTGGCGTGCAGTGATGCGATCTCGGCTCACTGAAACCTGTACCTCCTGGGTTCAAGAGATTCTTGTGCCTCAGCCTCCCAAGAATCTGGGATAACAGGCACGTACCACTACGCCTGGCTAATTTTATATTTTTCATCAAGATGGGGTTTCACCATCTTGGCCAGGCTGGTCTCGAACTCCTGGCCTTAGGTGATCTGTCTGCCTCAGTCTCCCAAATTGTTAGGATTACAGGCGTGAACCACCACATCTGGCCAGGAGTCCAGTCTTATTCTGAAAACTCCAGAATCCCAGCTCCCCTCCCCACTCCAGAGTCACCGCCAGATCCCAGCGGTAAAGCTTGCTCTGGGCCCACAGTGAACTCAGGCAGATCTCTGCCCCTGCCTCAGTGGTCCCACACCATCTGCACTAGGCTCACCAGGGCGTGTTGCAGGTGTGGGTGAGCGTCAGGTAGCGCACTCCCAGCACGTAGAAGGTACGTAAGATGGAGAGGCTATTGTCCAGTGAGTGGCCACCCTCCACACCGATGAGGCAGGCCAATTTCTGGCTGTTGTTCAGAGCTGGGGGCAAGTAGGTCAGGTGATTACTTTTAGGGGCTGGAGTAGCTCAATCAAGTTCCTAACAATTCCCATCAATGCACCTACCTTTAGCCGAGGTCACAAGCTCCAGCTCCGAATAGGAGGCACACATGCGGTGAATGAGGTCAATCTGCTCCAGGGTGAGGCGCAGGGCATCCCGGTCCTGGGTCTGGCACGGCACGTAGGCCGACCAGAACTGGGGGAGAAGGTCAGGGTTTGGCTTGGGTGGGCGCTGCTTTGGAGTACCCTGGGCTGCTCACAGCCTCCACAGCTGACACAGCACCCAGTGGGCCAGGAGGCCACAGGTAATGTACTGCTTCTTCCTTGGGGTCTTCCTGTCCGCCAAGCTGGCTCACTGTAGCCCCTGCACCCCCCAGCACCCATATCATGACACTTTTTGGTTCACTATGGTAACTGAGTTCTCATGTGACTAACTTGTGATCTCTCGGGTCCTCACTCTCCCCCAACATCCCCCAGCAGCCATGCTGTGGCACCTCATGTGTCCCTGTGGTACCTGGGCGCCCACGAGGCCATCTCTAAGCCTGTCCAGGCTGGTCTGGCCATAGCTGAAATTGCGCAGGTTAATATCCTGGAGCCCTTTCTGGTAAACCTGCCTCAGGATCAGGGGCAGGTCGTTGTGGCTGGAAGGATGTCAAGGCAGGATCAGGCGAAGGACAGACAGATGGGCCTCTAGGCCTCCAGTTCAAGCAGGACACATCTGGGGGATCCTCAGCTCCACACTGTCACACGACTATATTGAGACCCCCTGAGGTCTGGGCTAGGGGTCCCCACCAGAGAGGGGGTGACAGAGGGGAAAGGGTACCCATGCATGACAGAAGAGAGGGCATCCAGGGGTGTGGTTTGAGGGGAGACTCCTCCACAGCCCTGCATACTCTGGGATCCTCCCCTGCCCAGGAGTGCACTCAGTTCCCATCCCCCATGCAGCAATTACGTACCCGTCCACGAGTGGGAAGTTCCGCATCAGGGCCCGTGCCTGCTCTCTCAGGCCCTGGGTGCTGGGACTACCCAGTGCAGTCGAGGGAGCGTAGGTGCCTAGTGTGGTGTGAGCTCTGGGGGTGCCCAGCATATTGAGGGCTCTGTGGGCACCTGGCGTGGTGTGGGCGCAGGTTACAATCTGGAGCAGCAGCAGCAGGAACAGGACCAGCGGACTCAGCAGAGGCCACCGATCAAAGGTGCCAGGACCCTCGAGGCCCGCGGGCTGCATGTTGCACAGGGCTGGGCAGGGGTGACGGTCAGAGAGCCTGAGAAGGGGTGGGTGAGGGGGCAGAGCGTGACGATGAGTCCCAACCCTCGATTCAGGCCACCAGTTGTCGTGACCTCACTGGGAGGCTGTGGAAGTCACTGGGCCCTGAGACGGATGTGCGGAGAGCGGCTGTGTCGAGCAGCGCAGCCACCAAGGGCGCCCGGCCCTCCCGCTGTTATCCCCAAGGGCGCTCCCGCCGGCCAGGCGGACCCCTGTCCTGGGCACTCGAGGCCTGTCTCAGGCCCCTCCACCCTCCTCTTTACCCCTCCCACTGTCCCCAGGGGGCCAACGCAGGTGTCTCCTCTGCTACTCCTAGGCTTCCTCACTAAGAGAGAGGGCCTGGGGTGCTTCTCCCCAAACAGTGACTCTCCACCCTGCCCTGGGAGATCTGCGGACCACATCATGTCCCCAGCCGCCTGCAACCTGTCCCCCCGCCATGGAGGGCCACATGTGTTCCTGTGACCATAGTGCTCTGGGCTCTGGATTTCCTAGTGCTGGGCTGTGGGTGGGTGTTGGGGGAGGAGATAGGCTCTGGAAATGATGGGTTAACTCTGTGGACTGGATTCAGGTGGGGGGCCTCCTGGCCCTGGCCTTCTTTCTCCTACAACTTAGGCCCCCAAGCCTATACCCTGGGGAATCTCCCAACAACTGGGACCTGTCAGGAGCACTCCGCTGCCCCCTTCCGCCCCTGTCCCCCCTCCTCCCCCACCCCCCCCCCCTGCTCCTCCCCGTGCCCCCCAACTGTCCCCCCTCCATCAGCCTCAGTAAAGAGCTCCTTCCTAAGAAGCTGCCACACTTCCCCAGGACCCCAGTGGAGAGACATTTGGGATGAGAGTGGAGCAAGCATCTGGCCACTGCCAGGGAACATTCACTCAACAGAGCAGGAACCCACACAACGATCTGCATGGAAGGAAATGAAGTAATTTCTAGGGCAGCGGAGCCCCCAAACTACAGCTTCCTCCCAGAGCTTCTGGCTGACCTGCCGACCAGGATACTTCCTACCTTCGTGTGGAAGCCGCGGCCTCATCCAGGTCAGGAGTAAGGGGCCTGAGGAAAGGCCTGGAACCTGGGTTCTGCAGCCACACTCCCCTTATCTCGTGGCTCCTGTGGCTTGAGCTCTCACAGAAGCCTCCAGGGCTGAGTTCCCTTCCTTGACGACAGGCCCCACCCTATTGCCAGCCTGGGGCCCTCACCCTAGCTGCCTCCTCCAGGAAGGACCCTCAACCACACAGGCACACAAGCACAGATGCGCAGGGGATGTGCCTGCTCACAGGAGCCTTACCACCTGAGAGCTTCAGGGACTGTGACCAAACCCGTTTGTCCTCAGAGACCTTTGCCTCCTCCTGCCTGAACCTTGGCACCCCCTGGAGCTGCTCCATCTTTGGAGCCTCCCCCAGGTGGCAGGGCTGATCAGTACATGGGTAGTATGACCTAGGCCTGATGACTAGAGATGCAAGAAGGCCTCCTAAAAAGACACTGATCTGGCTGGGCAATGGTGGCTCACGCCTGTAATCCCAGCACTTTGGGAGGCCAAGGCGGGTGGATCACTTGAGGTCAGGAGTTTGAGACCAGCCTGGCCAACATGGTGAAACCTGTCTCTGCTAAAAATACAAAAATTAGCCAGGCATGGTGGTGCATGCCTGTAGTCCCAGCTACTCAGGAGCCTGAGGCAGGAGAATTGCTTGAACCCAGGAGGTGGAGGTTGCAGTGAGCCAAGATTATGCCATTGTACTCCAGCCTGGGCGACAGAGTGAGACTCTGTTTCAAAAAAAAAGAAAGAAGAAGAGAGAAAGAGAGAGTGAGAGAGAGAAAGAAAGAAAAGAAAGAAGTGATCCCAGTTTTGATGTATTTTAGGGACTGCACTCTTGATGTTGTCCAGTGTCTGCTATCCAGGAGGAAGGCAAATAGATGGCCAAGTGCTCAAGGTGGGTTAACTCCCATGTTTACTGCTGGCGAAGGGGCCTTTTGTTTGTTTGTTTGCTTGTTTGTTTTGAGACAGAGTCTCACTTTGTTGCCCAGGCTAGAGTATAGTGGCACAATCTCGGCTCACAGCAATCTCCAGCTCCTGGGTTCAAGTGATTCTTGTGCCTTAACCTCCTGAGTAGCTGGGATATGTACCACTATGACCGGCTAAATTTTGTATGTTTAGTAGAGATGGGGTTTTGCCATTTTGCCCAGGCTGGTCTTGAACTCCTGGCCTCAAGCAATCCGCTCACCTCCCACGTACCAAAATGCTGGGATTACTGGGGTGAGCTATCGCACCTGGCCTTTTTATTTTATTTTATTTAAAGATGGGGTTTCACCATTTGGTCAGGCTGGTCTTGAACTCCCGACCTCAGGTGATCCACCCGTCTTGGCCTCCAAAGTGCTTGGATTACAGGCGTGAGCCACCACGTCTGGCCTTTTTTTTTTTTTTTTTTTTTTTTTTTTAATTTAAGACAATGTCTTGTTTTGTTGCCCAGGCTGGTCTCAAACTTCTGGCTTCAAGTGATCCTCTCACTTTGGCCTCCCAAAGTACTGGGAGTATAGGTGTGAGCCACTGTGCCCAGCCCTGCTGGAGGATTCTATAGGGAGACCCACTGCAGAGGGTGAGTCCTCTTGGGCTCTGCTTCAGAGAACAGTAGGGTGTGGTTTTGGGTACCTCAACTCAGACTGGCTTCCTTCCTCCCTCCACACCCACTTGATTAGTGAGAGGGAGGAGAAGCTCTTGGATTTGCTGGTCTCCAGGTCAAAGATATGGGTTTGGGGGATAAACAGTTTATTCCACTCCTGAGAGCCCCAGGAAGTAAGGGGCATAAAGAATGAGGAACTGAATCTGAACATTATACGTTATATGTATCTAAACGTTACTATGGGCGGGGCGAAGTGGTTCACGCCTGTAATCCCAGCACTTCAGGAGGCCAAGGTGGGCAGATCACCTGAGGTCAAGAGTGTGAGACCAGCCTGGCCAACATGGTGAAACCATGTCTCTACTAAAAATACAAAAATTAGCCAGGCTTGGTGGCTTGTGCCTGTAATCCCAGCTACCTGGGAGGCTGAGGTGGGAGAATCGTTTGAACACCCGAGGTGGAGATGGCAGTGAGCTGAGATTGGGCCACTGCACTCCAGCCTGGGCGACAGAGTGAGACCCCATTTCCCTCCCCCCACCTCCAAAGAAAACCAAAAAACAGCAACAAAAAGTCACTATGTACTTCATGAATATGGGCAAATTATTATTATTAATATGTTTTTGAGATAGGGTCTTGCTCTGTCAGGCCGGGAGTGAAGTAGTGCAGTCTTCTCTCACTGCAGCCTTAACCTCTTAGGTTCTATCAGTCCTCCCACCTCATCCTCCCGAGTCTGGGACCACAGGTACTTGCCACCACACTCGGCTAATTTTTTTTTTTTTTTTTTTAAATAAAGACGGAGTTTCACCATGTTGGTCAGGCTGGTCTTGAACTCCTGACCTCAGGTGATCTGCCTGCCTTGGCCTCCGAAGTGCTTGGATTACAGGCATGAGCCACCACGCCCGGCCTCAGTTAATTTTCAGTTTTTTGTTTTTTTTTTTTGAGACAGAGTCTCACTATATTGCCCAGGCTGGTCAATTATTATTTGTCAATTTAAAAAGATTTAAAAATAGGGAAGGGGTAGGTAGGAATAAATAAATAGCAACTGACAGAGGAGTAGGTGGGGAGAATTTTTTTTTTTTTTTTTTTTGAAACGGAGTGAGCCAGGCGTGGTGGCTCACGCCTGTAATCCAAGCATTTTGGAGGCCAAGGCGGGCGGGTCACCTGAGGTCGGGAGTTCAAGACCAGCCTGACCAACATGGTGAAACCCCGTCTTTTTTATAAAAAAAAAAAAAAGACAAAACAAAAAAACAGAGTTTCGCTCTGTTGCTCAGACTAGAGTGCAGTGGTGTGATCTCAGCTGACTGCAACCTCCCTCTCCCAGGTTTAAGCAGTTCTCTGCCTCAGCCTCCAAGTAGCTGGAATTACAGGCACATGCCACCACGCCTTGCTAAGTTTTTGTATTTTTTAGTAGAGATGGGGTTCACCATCTTGGCCAATCTGGTCTTGAACTCCTGACTTCGTGATCCACCCACCTCAGCCTCCCAAAATGCTGGGATTACAGGCATGAGCCACCACGCCTGGCCAGGTGGGTATAATTTAACTTTTTGAATTTTATTTAAGCTTCTCTCCAGAGGCTGAATCTCTGACCTCTCAAGATTGAGGTACCTGCTAGCTCAGCAGAAGTAGGCTGTGTTGAGACAGTAAAGGTGAGCACTGTCTCTGTAGGAAATAAGCCAGACAACACAATTTTCCATAATATGCAGCTTTAGTCCTCAAACTTGGCCTTGAGGGGACCATACAAAGTGAATCACAGAAACACAAACACACCCAGACCTTTAATTGCAGTGAGCGCTGTGATGACACCATAGCACTCCAGCCTGAGTGACAGAGCAAGACCCTGTCTGTAAAAAATAAATAAATAAATAAATAAATAAACAAATATATCTAAATAGATAATTATATATATATAAATAGATAATTATATTTTATATATATAAATAGATAATTATATATATATATATATATATATTTTTTTTTTTTTTTTTTCCCGAGACAGAGCTTCACTCTTGTTGCCCAGGCTGGAGTGCAATGGTGCGATCTCGGCTCACTGCAACCTCCGCTTCCCAGGCTCAGGTGGTTCTCCTGCCACAGCCTCCTGAGTAGCTGGGATTACAGGCCCGTGCCACCATGCCCAGCTAATTTTTTTTTTGTTTTTGTTTTTTTTTTTGGAGCCAGAATCTCACTCTGTCGCCTAGGCTGGAATGTAGTGGCATGATCTCTGCTCACGGCAACCTCCGCCTCCTAGGTTCAAGCAATTCTCCTCCTCAGCCTCCCCAAGTAGCTGCGACTACAGGCACATGCCACCACACCCAGCTATTTTTTTTTTTTTTTTTTTTTTTTTGTATTTTAGTAGAGATGGGGTTTCACCTTGTTGCCTAGGCTGGTCTTGAACTCCTGAGCTCAGGCAATCCACCCACCTCAGCCTCCCAAAGTGCTGGGATTACAGGCGTGAGCCACTGTGTTTTTTTGTATTTTTAATAGAGATGGGATTTCACCCTCTTGGCCAGACTGGTCTCAAACTCCTGACCTCAGGTGATCTGCCTGCCTCAGCCTCCCAAAGTGCTGGGATT
This sequence comes from Ateles fusciceps, assembly GCA_036589455.1. Lineage (NCBI taxonomy): Eukaryota > Metazoa > Chordata > Mammalia > Primates > Atelidae > Ateles > Ateles fusciceps. Next base: position 21,944,090 of record JAZHEH010003205.1, on the reverse strand, counting down.
ACAGGCGTAAGCCACTGTTCCCAGCCAAAATTTTTAAAATGAAAGAAACAGATATGGCTTCTCTGTAGGGAATGGGCTGGAGGCCAGGAGATCAGGAGGGGATAAGGAATGAAGGGTCCTGTACTGGGGAAGAAGCAGTGGGAACAGGAAGGAGATATACCTGGAGATGTTTGGAGGCTGAACCTGCAGGATTTGGAGAAGCTTTGAAGCAGGGTTGGTGGCAGACAGTAAAGAGGTATAAGTGGTGACACAGGGTCGGCTCTGGAGTCAGGCCCTGAGCTTCTGTGCCTCTGCCTCTTTCCACTCTGCCCACTGCCAGCATCTGGCTAACTTAGATCGTGGCCTCTGACCCCAAATAATCCCTGTGCTCAGGTCTGTGTCACTGATATTGGTGGCTCCCAAGACTTCACTAGTGTGTGCTGTTGCCCCTGCAAGGGGAAGGGCACAGAGATGGCTTTGGATGAGGTTACGGGAAGGAGAGGCCACCTCGTTGGCTGGAACTTGTTTACCTCTGGGATATGAATGTTCATGTGAGCCATGATGCCTGGCTTGTTCCTCTTTTAACAAAATCTGGTAGGGCACAGTGGCCATGCCTGTAATCCCAGCAATTTGGGAGGCCAAGGCGAGAGGATCTCTTGAGGCTGGAGTTTGAGAGCAGTCTAGGCAACATAGTAAGAACTCTCTCAACAACAACAAAAAAAAACTAGTACATCCCTGTGGTCCCAGGTACTTAGGAGGCTGAGGTGGGAGGTTTGCCTAAGCCCAGGAGTTTAAGGTTGCAATGAGCTATGATTGCACGACTGCACCCTAGCCTGGGCAACACAGCAAGACCCCATCTCTAACAAAACAAAAAACAAAATCCAATGCATCCTCCTGGCTAAAGTTCTTCTGTGGCTTGTCATTGCTCTTAGGATCTACCAAATTTCCTTCTTTGCTTTTTTTGTTTTTTTTTTGAGATGGAGTCTCTCTCTGTTGCCCAGGCTGGAGCGTAGTGGTGCAATCTCGGCTCATTGCAACCTCCATCTCCCGGGTTCAAGTGATTCTCCTGCCTCAGCTTCCTAGAAGCTGGGACGACAGGCACCCGCCATCACCCGCAGTTAATTTTTTGTATTTTTAGTAGAGACGGGGTTTCACCATGTTAGCCAGGATGGTCTCGATCTCCTGACCTTGTGATCCGCCTGCCTCAGCCTCCCAAAGTGCTGAGATTACAGGTGTGAGCCCAAATTTCCTTCTTTGACTTTCAACTCCTGGAGAGTCTGCTCCCACCAGTCTGCCCACATCAGAGTTGCTATGTCTACCACAGGGTCTTGGCACAACCTCAGCTTCCAACTGGTAGGGCAGTTGAGGCAAGGCCAGGATAGGAAATCTTGCTACCAGGAAGGAGTAGGTGGGTGAGCAGCTTTTCCCTCTACTTCCTCTTCTATGCAGTGTTTGCATAAATCAAGATCTGCAGAGGAGGTAGCAGTAGAAACAGTTTGCTCCAAGGACCAAGCTTATTCTGGTGTGCAGCTCACCCGCCCCTACTCATCTACAGTATATTTCAAGAGTAGGCAGGGAAGGAAAAAGTCAGGCTGAGTTATAGCTGCACAGGCTGCCTTCCATGCTCAGAGTGCGGGGGTGGGGTGCAGTGGGGCTTACTCAGTTTCCAGCAGCGCCCAGATGATGATCCTCTGCATTCAAGTCCCCCCGGTCCTGGAGACTCATGCTTCCCCTGGATGTCACCTTGGATCTGCTCCAATGATGTCTGATACAGACAATTCCCAAGAAACAATAGTCTTCCAAGCCAGAAAACAGCCTGGCCACTGTATAAAAACATCCTCCAATCACCAAGCTGAAGCCACCCTTCCTGAAATGCAAATAGCTAACATAACATTTTTCTTCCTCAAAAGGCAGTCAGTGTTTATCTTTCTAGGAGAAGTGCAATGACCCAAATGCATCTTCATCTGAATGCATCTCGAACTTTCTCTCCAACCCCTAACCTGCCAGCCTCTCTGTCCAACATTCCTGGGGTGCTTTTTTTTTTTTTAAGATGGAGTTTTGCTTTTGTTGCCCAGTCTGGAATGCAATGGCGCAATCTTGGATCACTACAACCTCTGCCTTCCAGGTTCCAGCGATTCTCCTGCCTCAGCCTCCCTAGTAACTGGGACTACAGGCACGAGCCACCACACTCAGCTAATTTTTGTATTTTTAGTACAGACGGGATTTCACCACATTGGCCTTGAACTCCTGACCTCAGGTGATCTACCCAGCCTCCCATAGTGCTGGGATTATAGTGGTGAGCCACCACGCCCGGCTCTGGGTTGCTTTTTGATGAAGACGATTGATGACTTGGGTCCCATGTGCACCACCGAGTTCCTCTTGCAGCTGGGCTCATGCAGTACAGAGGATATGGGACACAAGGTCCCTAGAGCAAAGTCACACATGCTTGTCCGATGGGCTTGAAGTGTCTGACTCTGACTAGGCTGCTCATGGAAACCAGATGTTCTAGTAACTCTGGTGTGAAGCCCAAAGGCTTTGGAGCCTTTGTCCTGAGATTGGCTTGCCTGCCAATCTCAGGCAACTAACTCAGGTCCTTGAGTTAGTGCCATCAGCCGAGGATGGGGAGGAGGCTGGAGGGCCCTGGGGTGCAGGAGCTGGACCCAGAAAGGCCTTTAAAAGTGTCTCAGGGGACAGGAGGTGGTGACTCATGCTTGTAATCCTAGTACTTTGGGAGGCCAAGGTATGATGATCGCTTGAGGCCAGGAGTTCAAGACCAGCCTGGGAAACATGGTGAGACCCCTTCTCTACAAAAAATAATAATAACAGAAAAGTAGCTGGGCATGGTGGCACATGCCTGTAGTCCCAGCTACTCAGGAGGCTGAGGTGAGAGAATTGCTTGAGCCCAGGAATTAGAGGCTACAGTGAGCTATGGTCACTCTACTGCATTCCAGCCTCTGGGACAGAGTGAGACCCTGTCTAAAAATAAAATACCTTTTCTGAAACATTTTTCATAACATAAAAAAAAGAGAAAGAAGAAAAAGAGGCTGGGTGTGGTGGCTCATGCCTGTAATCCCAGCACTTTGGGATGCTGAGGACGGCGGATCATGAGGTCAGGAAATCAAAACCATCTTTGCTAACATGGTGAAACCCCATCTCTACTAAAAATACAAAAAATTAGCAGGGGCGTGGTGACAGCCACCTGTAGTCTCAGCTATGTGGGAGGCTGGGGCAGGAGAATCATTTGAACTAGGGAGGTAGAGGTTACAGTGAGTCGAGATCGTGCCACTGCATTCCAGCCTAGGTTACAGAGTGAGACTCCATCTCAAAAAAAGAAGGAAAGAAAGGAAAGAAAGAGAGAAAAGAGGAAGGAAGGAGGGAGGGAGGAAGGAAGGAAGGAAAGAAAGAAGGAAGGAAGGAAGGAAGGAAGGAAAATTTTAAAAGACTTGGCATGGTGGCTCACACCTGTAATCCCAGCACTTTGGGAGGCCAAGGCAGATGAATTGCTTGAGCTCAGGAGTTCAAGAGAAGCCTGGGTAACATGATGAAGCCCTGTCTTTACAAAAAACACAAAAATTAGCCAGGTGTGGCGGTGTGCGCCCATAATCTCAACTACTTGGGAGGCTGAGGCAGGCAAATCACTTGAACCTGAGAGAAGAAGGTTGCAGTGAGCTGAGATCATGCCACTGAACTCCAGCCTGGGTGACAGAGAAAGATCCTGTCTGAAAATAAGTAAATAAATAGGCTAGCGTGGTGGCTCATGCCTGTAATCCCAGCACTCTGGGGGGCCAAGGCGGGTGGATCACCTGAGATCAGGAGTTTGAGACCAATCTGGCCAACATGGTGAAACCCCATTTCTACTATATAAAAATTGGGCTGGGCGTGGTGGCTCACACCTGTAATCCAAGCACTTTGGAGGCCAAGGCGGACAGATCACCTGAGGTTGGGAGTTCAAGACCAGCCTGGCCAACATGGTGAAACCTCATCTTAAAAAAAAAAAAAAAAATTGCCAGGCATGGTGGCATGTGTCTGTAATCCCAGCTACTCAGGAGGCTGAGACAGGAGAATTGCTTGAACCTGGGAGGCATAGGTTGCAGTGAGCCAGGATCGTGCCACTGCACTCCAGCCTGGGTGACAAAGCAAGACTTCATCTCAAAACAAAAAAATTAGCCGGGCATGGTGGAAGGGGCCTGTAATCACAGTTATCTGGCAGGCTGAGATAGGAGAATCTCCTTTTTTTTTTTTTTTTTAGAGAAAGGGTCTCGCTATGTTGCCTAGACTGGAGTGCAGTGGCTATTCACAGGTGTGATCCCACTACTGATCAGCACGGGAGTTTTGACCTGCTCCGTTTCCGACCTGGGCCGGTTCACCCCCTCCTAAGGTAACCTGGTGGTCCGCCGCTCCCGGGAGTTCACCATATTGATGCCAAACTTAGTGCGGACACCCAATCGGCATAGCGCCCTACAGCCCAGAACTCCTGGGCTCAAGTGATCCTCCCACCTCAGCCTCCTGAGTAGCTGGGACTACAGGCATGCACCACCACACCCGGCAGGAGAATCTCTTGAACCTGGGAGGTGGAGGTTGTAATGAGCTGAGATTGCACCAGTGCAGTTGTGCCAGATTGCACTCCAGCCTGGACAACAAGAGCAAAATTCCATCTCAAAAAAAAATTTTTTGTTTTTAGAGATAGGGTCTCACTCTGTTGCTCACTGAAACTTCAAAATCCTGGGCTCAGGCAATCCTCCTACCTCAGCCTCCTGATTTGCTGGTAGAATCTGTAAGAAACATGGTGACTCAGTCAATACCCATGCCTCAGGCAGCTGTGGGGGACAGCCCATATTCCATGGGTGTACAGAAGTTTTTATCTATGAACATGGCCTCATCATCACCTGCGGCCTTGGCCTTGGCCTGTTCTTCAAAAAGCTGCCACTGACGCACAGGATCATTTAAATCAGTGTAAGCATTGCCTATCTCTTTCTTTATGACAAATAGCTCAAAGCGCTGGGTCAGACCCTCTTTAGAGTGGTGCCTTTTAGTCAAGGGCTCATTATCCGTGGATGATCACAGATGAATGTAGAATTGATGCAAGTCACTTCCAGGAACTCCCCCCACAAGCTTGTCAAGGAGCCTGGCTGTGGTCCTAGGTGGAGGGCACTCAGTAGTGTTTGCACACAGATATCATCAAGAATTTTGCCAGTTTTGGCCGGGCGTGGTGGCTCATGCCTGTAATCCAAGCACTTTGGAAGCCAAGGTGGGTGGATCACCTGAGGTCGGGAGTTCAAGACCAGCCTGACCAACATGGTGAAACCCCATCTTTATTTAAAAAAAAAAAAATATTTTTTTTTAAAGAATTTTGCCAGTTTCTTCAGTTTCAAAGAGGTTACTTTCTAGCAGCTTCACCCCCAGGGCTTTCTCAAGCTCTTTTACCATGCCGATTCTCCTGAAGGGTAGGGCGAAGTCAGTATTGCAGGCTTATCCCTCTGGGACATCTGGGTGGTAGGTGACCTTGTAACTACCTGTAATATGTTTCACCATCCCTGGAAACATCTTCTCCATCATTTCCATGAGATTGTGATAGTCTGCATAGGCCATGTACAACTCAGGGGTGCTGATCTCAGGATTGTACGTCAAACCAATCCCTTCATTCCAGAACTGGCATCCAATTTCATAAACCTGGCCACTGGCATCTTATGGTAGTTCATGTCTAGCTTGTTGTGATAAGTGATGAAAGGCTTGGTCACAACTGCCCCTGGGATTATGTTCATCCTGGGAGTTTCAATCTCTAGATCTCTGGGAATCCCAGCTCATCCATGAAACTTTTATTTTTTTTTGAGATGGAGTTTTGCTCTTATTGCCCAGGCTGGAGTAGAGTGGCGTAATCTCAGTTCACTGCAATCTCCACCTCCCGGGTTCAAGTAATTCTCCTACTTCAGCTTCCCAAGTAGCTGGCATTACAGATGCACCGCCACCACGCCCAGCTAATTTTAGTATTTTTATTTTATTTTATTTTTTGTAGAGACGGGGTTTCTCTGTGTTGGTCAGGCTGGTCTCAAACTCCTGGCCTCAGGTAATCCACCTGCCTCAGCCTCCCAAAGTGCTGGGATTACAGGCATGAGCCACTGCACCTGGCCTAAGAAACTTCCTACACATGTGATGATCTTACAGTGGATGATAAATTTCTGCTTCACAAAGTCATTCAGGATCAAGTCCAAGTATCTCTGACCATACCTTGTTTCCTTGTCTTTGAGGCCAAAGTGAAGATGAGGTAACATATGCAAGCAAGGCCACAGCAGTGTGATCTCACAGGGAATGAAGTTCAGCTCACCCTTCTTGGTTTTTCCCAGGATTCCCCTGAATTCCAATTACATTTCCCCAATGCAGTTTGTTATTAATATGAATAAATTCTTCCCATTTATAATTCCTGAAATTGACCATGACTTGCAACTTGAACCCCTCTGCTCAAAAATCACAGAAGTTCATCTTTCCCCCAGAAGCTTTTTTGGTATGGATCCTACCTGCCACCTTTAAGGTGATATCAGTCAGGAAATCCCCAGCGTGCAGGTGACTGTATTCTTGGATGAAGTCAGAGAGTGAGATGTCTACATGAAACTTGTTGGGGTATAGGTCCTCCCCATTCACTTACTTGACTGCAAATCTTTTTTTTTTTTTTTTTTTTTTTGAGACAAAGTCTCTCTCTGTTGCCCAGGCTGGAGTGCAGTGGCGTAACTTGGCTCACTGCAACCTCCACCTCCCGGGGTCAAGCGATTCTCTTGCCTCAGCCTCCCAAGTAGCTGGAATTACAGGCATGTACCACCATGCCCAGCTAATTTTTGTGTTTTTAGTAGAGACAGGGTTTCACCATGTTGGCCAGACTGGTCTCAAACCCCTGACTTCAAGTGATCCGCCCACCTCAGCCTCCCAAAGTGCTGGGATTACAGGCGTGAACCACTGCATCCAGGCTTGGCTGTAGATCTTGTAGTACTGATTTGGGTCCAGGCTCTCCTCCTCAGGACCCACACCATTGTCAGTGGTGTGGTTGGTGGCAGCGGCAGTGTCCTGGGCTTAGCTGTTTCTCACTGACCTCTCACTGCTTAGCCTCCTCCTCTGCCACTTTATTCTCAGTTTTCAGGCATCTCTTCAGCTTGTTCTTGCTCAGTTTTGGCTCATCACCATCCACTTTAACTCTGGCCCCTTGTACTGCAGCCATCTTCCCAGAGGACCTGATCCCAAAGTCTGTTTTTTCTTTTTTTCTCTTTCTTTCTTTCTTTTTCCTTCCTTCCTTCCTTCCTTCCTTCCCTCCCTCCTTCCCTCCTTCCTTCCCTCCTTCCTTCCCTCCTTCCTTCCTTCCTTCCTTCCCTCCCTCCTTCCCCTCCTTCCTTCCTTCCTTCTCTTTCTTTCTTTCTTTTTTGTCTCACTGTTTCTCAGGCTGGAGTGCAGTGGTGCAATTTGGTTCACTACAACTTCTGCCTCCTAGGTTCAAGCGATTCTTGTACCTCATCCTCTGGAATAACTGGGACTATAGGCACCCACCACCACTCCCGGGTAATATTTGCATTTTTAGTAGAGACGGGGTTTTGCCACATTGACCAGGCTGGTCTTGAACTCTGGGCCTCAAGTGATCCTCCCACAACAGCCTCCAAAAGTGCTGAGATTATAGGCATGAGGCATTGCGCCTGACCCTGCTTTTTTTTTTTTTTTTTTTTTTCATGTGGCCATGTACTTAAGGAACCAGCCTTATTGTGTAGGTGAGAAAATTGAGCAGCTGGTCAGATGAGGGGTTCCTTCAGTCCCTCCACTTCCAGCTGCTGCCTCTCACCAGGAAAGGCCTCAAATTCCTTTCATCATTTTTTTTTTCTTTTTTGAGATAGAGTCTCGCTCTGTCACCCAGGGTGGAATGGCACAATCTCAACTCACTGCAACCCCCACCTCCTGGGTTCAAGCGATTCTCCTGTCTCAGCCTCCTAAGTATCTGGGATTATAGGTGCATGCCACCATGCCTGGCTAATTTTTGTATTTTTAGTAGAGATGGGGGTTTCTCCATGTTGGCCAGACTGGTCTTAAACTCCTGACCTCAAATGATCCACCTACCTCGGCCTCCCAAAGTGCTAGGATTACAGGTGTGAGCCACTGTGCCCAGCCCCAAATTCCTTACATCTATCAGTTTTTCTGGGCATCCTTTCCTGATCACCCACTGGTGCTGGCCATTTGCTGGGGTGTGCAGTGAGGTGGCTGGATAAGCATCACATGTGTTGGCATAAGCGCATGGGGGTAGAAGGTGGGCTCTGCAGGGGCCCCAGGATCGAGGAACCAGTGCTGACCAAATGTCTACTAGACAGCATGTGTGATTTCACATTTAATCTCAAATTCAGACTTGCTGTCCATTTTGCTCAACCTCGGTCTTGTCATCCCAGATGCCTATCAGACCTGTTTCTGCAAAAACGCAGTGCAGTCACAGCACACCCTGCCCTGGAGCTCTCTAAGCTTCCTGTTTTTATGCAGAAAGCCAGTGAAGCTGAACAAGTGAGATCTCCCTGACATCAAATCTGGTTAAACCTGAGAAGCTTAGTTAAAAACAACACAAAACTTTTTTTTTTTTTTTTTTTTGAAACAGGATCTTACTCTGTGACCCAGGCTGGAGTGCAGTCTTGCTGACCTGGCTCATTGCAGCCTCAAATTTCGGGGCTCAGGTGATCCTCCCACCTCAGCCTCCAGAGTAGCAGGGACTACAGGCTGGTGCCACTATATCCAGCTAATTTTTATGTTTGTTTTGTTTTGTTTTGTTTTTGGTAGAGATGGGATTTCACCATGTTGCCCAGGCTGGTCTCAAACTCCTGATATCAACTGATCCTCCCACCTTAGCCTCCCACAGTGTTGGGATTACAGGCATGAGCCACTGTGCCCAGCCTAAAAAAATTTTTATTAGGGAAAATTGCAAATATATCAGAAAGGAGAGAGAAGAGCAGGCAGATCATGAGGTCAAGAGATTGAGACCATCCTGTTGTCCAGGCTGATCTTGAACTCCTGGGCTCACGTGATCCATCTGCCTCAGCCTCCCTAATAAATAAAAAAAGAAACACAGAGCCTGGTTGGATACAGTGGCTCATGCCTGTAATCCCAATGCTTTGGGAGGCCAAGGTGGGAGGACTGCTTGAAGCCAGGCATTTGAGATGAGCTTGGGCAACTAATGAGATCCTGTCTCTACAAAAATTAAAATAATTAGCTGGGCATGGTGGCATTACCTGTAGTCCTAGCCACTTGGGGGCTGCGGCATGAGGATTGCTTAAAGCCAGGAGTTGAAGGCAGCAGTAAGCTATGATCACACCACTGCATTTCAGCAGCCTGGGTGACTGGGTGACACAAGACCTAGTCTCAAAAAATAAAATAGAAAAAGAAATGTAGAGCCCAGTCCAGTGAGTGTTTCCGTGTGTGTGTGTGTGTGTGTGTGTGTGTGTGTGTGTGTGTGTGTGTCTGTTTGCGAGAGTGTTAGGAGAGGAAGGAAATGACTAAGAAGATGCTGTTCCATCTATCAATTTACCCATCCATCCATTCATTTATTCAACAAGTATTTATTGAGCACCTCTTTTTTTTTTTTTTTTTTTTTTTTGAAACAGATTGTTGCTCTGTCGCCTGGACTGGAGCGCAGTGACTGGATCTCTGCAACCTCCACCTCCGATGTTCAAGCAATTCTCCTGCCTCAGCCTCCCGAGTAGCTGGGACTACAGGCGCATGCTACCATACCACTGCACTCCAGCCTGGATAACAAGTGAGACTCTGTCAGAAAAGAAAAGAGAAAGAAAAGGGAGGGGAGGGGGTGAAGAGGGGAGGGGGTGGAGAGGGGTGCAGTGGGGGAGGGGTGAAGTGGGGAGGGGAGGGGCAAGCAAGTAAGCATGGGCCAGACCATACCAGGCCTTGCCAGCCATGGTAAGGACAGTGGATCTTGTTTGAAGTGTAATGGGAAGTCACGGAGGAATCTGAGTAAGGTAGGGAAGTAATCTGATGTAGATGCTTAAAAGATCCCTCAGACTGCTGTGTGCCATGGTAGTGAGCTGCTGGCTGTTACCAGGGGACTGTCTCTCTCCGCAGTTGGGACAGCTGGTGCTGGGGAGTGGGAGTGGAGGAACAGTCAGCAGAGAAGAAACACCATGATGTTTGTCCCAAGCCTGCCTGTATCAGTGGCCCAGAAAAAGTTAGAATTGTCAGCAACTCACTTGTCCTTATGGGGCGCAGCAGCAAGACAGTTGCTCCTCCCCCCCCCCCAACATCTATACTGTGGAGACCAGGAAAGGTCCTGATAAGTTTTCCTAACTTGGGTTAGAGGAAGGAGGCACAAACAGATCCTGGGCTCCCAAAAAGTCCCCAGTGAGAGTCTCCATTAACCCCTCAGAGTCTCTTATCCGTAGTGTGATTGAAGCAGATTTGTGGTTCCTGGCTGGATCGGATAGGTTGGCAATTCCCAAACCTGAAACCAATAGACTCATCTGGGGCCCTTAAAAAAGAGTGATCCCCAGCACCCACACCAGTCTAAAGTTTTAGGGTGGGGCCCTGGAAATCCACAGTATTAAAAGCTTCCCCTCAGATGGGCGTGGTGGTTTATGCCTGTAATCCCAGCACGTTGGGAGGCCAAGGTGGGAGGATTGCTTGAGCCCAAGAGTTCGAGACCAACCTGGACAACACAGCAGCACTCCATCTCTACAAAAAATATTAAAAATAATTAGAAAAAAATTTTAAATAAATAAATAAAAGCTTGCCTTAACTATCAGTTTATAGAAAACACAGGGACGTGGGAACATGTTAAATGACACCATGAAATGCAGTCAGAAAACTCTAAAACATGAAAAACTCTAACGGACAAGGACACGATTTTTTCAACAAAGAAATTGCAAGGAAGAAAAAAGAGGGAAGAGGAACCTGCAGATTGAGCCATAACAACCATTTGCAATGTGGGTGGTCTTAGCTCCAATTACAGTTCTTTTTTTTTTTTTTTTATAGATGGGGTTTCACCATGTTGGCCAGTCTGGTCTTGAACTCCAGACCTCGTGATCCACCTGTCTCGGCCTCCCAAAGTGCTGGGATTACAGGCGTGTGCCACCACGCCCGGCCCCCAATTACAGTTCAAACCAATGAATTATTTCAAAATTGGACAATCGGGCCAGGTGCAGTGGCCCCCAGCACTTTGGGAGGCCAAGGCAGGCGGATCAGGAGGTCAGGAGAGTTCAAGACCAGACTGGCCAACATGGTAAAATCCGTCTCTACTAAAAAAAATTTAAAAATTAGCTGGGGATGGTGGCTCATGCCTATAATCCCAGCTACTTGGGAGACTGAGGTAGGAGAATTACTTGAACCGAGACCCGGGACTAGGAGGTTTCAGTGAGCTGAGATCGTGCCACTGGACTCCAGCCTGGGCTACAGATTGAGACTCCATCTCTAAATAAATAAATAAATAATTAGACAATCAGAGAAATTTGAACATGATAGATAATTTATGATACTAAATACGTGGGCTGGATGCAGTGGCTCATGCCTATAATCCCAGCACTTTGGGAGGCAAAGGTGTGCGGATGACATGAGGTCAGGAGTTTGAGACCAGCCTGGCCAACATGGTGAAACCCCATTTCTACTAAAAATACAAAAAAATTAGCCAGGTGTGGTAGTGCGTGCCTGTGATCCCAGCTACTTGGGAGGCTGAGGCAGCAGAATGGCTTGAACCTGGGAGGCGGAGGTTGCAGTGAGCCGAGACCACGCCATTGCACTCCAACCTGGGCAACAAGACAAAACTCCATCTCAAAAAAAAAAAAAAAAAGAAGAAGTGGCTGGGTGTGGTGGCTCATGCCTGTAATCCCAAGGCTTTAAGAGGCCAAATAGGGTCTGGGCTTCGTGGCTCACGCCTATAATCCCAGTGCTTTGGGAGCACTCAGATTCCTCCGTGACTTCCCATTACACTTCAAACAAGATCCACTGTCCTTACCATGGCTGGCAAGGCCTGGTATGGTCTGGCCCATGCTTACTTGCTTGCTCCTCCCCTCCCCCACTTCACCCCTCCCCCCACTGCACCCCTCTCCATCCCTCCCCTCTTCACCCCTCCCCCTCCCTTTTCTTTCTCTTTTCTTTTCTGACAGAGTCTCACTTGTTATCCAGGCTGGAGTGCAGTGGCAGGATAATGGTTCATTGCAGCCTGCACCTCCTGGGCTCAAGCAATAATTCTGCCTCAGTCAGCTTCCTGAGTAGTTGGGGACCACAGCCATGCACCACCACACCCAGCTAATTTTTTAATTTTTTGTAGAAAGGGCATCTCCCTATGGTCTCAAACTCCTAGGCTCAAGCGATCCTCTCTCCTTGGCCTCCCAGCAACTACATCTTTCAGTCTCCTCCATCTTTCCTCCCTGGCCACACTGGCCTTTCTGTGGCTCTCAAATTGGTCAGTCTTGTAGGCAGAGTGTATTGGCTCACACCTGTAATCCTAGTACTCTGGGAGGCCAAGGCGGGTGGATCACCTGAGGTCTGGCGTTCATAGTGAAACCCCATCTTTACTAAACCCCATCTGGCCAACATAGTGAAACCCCATCTTTACTAAAAATACAAAAATTACCTGGGTATGGTAGCATGCGCCTGTAGTCCCAGCTACTCGGGAGGTTGAGGCAGGAGAATTGCTTGAACATCGGAGGTGGAGGTTGCAGAGATCCAGTCACTGCACTCCAGTCCAGGCGACAGAGCAACAGTCTGTCTCAAAAAAAAAAAAAAAAAGAGGTGCTCAATAAATACTTGTTGAATAAATGAATGGATGGATGGGTGAATTGATAGATGGAACAGCATCTTCTTAGTCATTTCCTTCCTCTCCTAACACTCTCGCAAACAGACACACACACACACACACACACACACACACACACACGGAAACACTCACTGGACTGGGCTCTACATTTCTTTTTCTATTTTATTTTTTGAGACAAGGTCTTGTTGTGTCACCCAGTCACCCAGGCTGCTGAAATGCAGTGGTGTGATCATAGCTTACTGCTGCCTTCAACTCCTGGCTTTAAGCAATCCACACGCCGCAGCCCCCAAGTGGCTAGGACTACAGGTAATGCCACCATGCCCAGCTAATTATTTTAATTTTTGTAGAGACAGGATCTCATTAGTTGCCCAAGCTCATCTCAAATGCCTGGCTTCAAGCAGTCCTCCCACCTTGGCCTCCCAAAGCATTGGGATTACAGGCGTGAGCCACTGTATCCAACCAGGCTCTGTGTTTCTTTTTTTAATTTTTATTTATTAGGGAGGCTGAGGCAGATGGATCACGTGAGCCCAGGAGTTCAAGATCAGCCTGGACAACACAATGAGACTCCATTTTTTTTTTTTTTTAGAGGCCAAGTCTTGCTCTGCCGCCCAGGCTGGAGTGCAGTGGGGCAATCTTGGCTCACTGCAACCTCCGCCTCACAGGTTCTAGCAATTCTCCAGCCTCAGCCTCCCAAGTAGCTGGGACTACAGGTGTATGCCGCCACGCCCAGCTAATTTTTTGTAATTTAATAGAGATGGAGTTTCACCATGTTGCCCAGGCTGGTCTCGAACTCCTGAGCTCAGGCAATCCACCTGCCTCAGCCTCCCAAAGTGCTAGGATTACAGGTGTGAGCCACCTCAAGCCTGGTTTTTTTTTTTTTTTTTTTTTAGAGACGGTGTTTCACCATATTGGTCAGGCTGGTCTCGAACTCCTGACCTCAGGTGATCCACGCCTTAGCCTCCCAAAGTGCTGGGACTACAGATGTGAGCCACTGCACCCAGCCACGGCATTTTTTTTTTTTTTAGACAGAGTTGCACTCTTTTTGCCCAGGCTAGAGTACAGTGGTGCAATCTTGGCTCACTGCAACCTCTGCTTCCTGGGTTCAAGCAATTCTCCTGCCTCAGGCTTCTGAGTAGCTGAGATTATAAGCACCCACCACTATGCCCAACTAATTTTTTGTATTTTTAGTAAACATAGGGTTTCACTGTGTTGGCCAGGCTGGTCTTGAACTCCTGACCTTAGGTGACCCACCCACCTCAGCCTCCCAAAGTGCAGGGATTACAGAAGTGAGCCATCATGCCCAGTTGAGACCCCATCTTAAAAATAAATAAATAATTTAAAAAGATCAAGTCAAACACTGCTATGGAAAAATCTTTTTCTTAATCATTTTTTTAAAAATTTGAGCAATAGGGACATCACTGGGGCCATAAAGGGCAGGAAATAAAGGAACTTGTGAGCTTCAGGGGGATGTTGCTCAACTTTCTCCAGATTGTTCTTGCTGTAGGTGGCAGGTCTCCCTAGGTCTCTTTGTTCTGCTTCCTGAGATGCCAGACAGGAGGCTTTCTCCTGCTGTGAGTAGCCGTGGGGTGCTTCTTCCAGTTTCAGCAAGTCCTGGCCTTCCTGGTTTGTGCTGGTGGTTGCTGGCAGTGACTCAAAGCAAAAGCCCATGTGGTAGAGCAGGCCCCTGCTAGGCTATGCTGCACCCGCTCTCTGCACTTGACATCTCGGCTAGCAGAGTGCAGACATTACTTTCTTCTGCCCAGAAAGGGACTCTGGAGAGTTGAGTAGAGGAACATCAGGTTTTCTTCCAGGCCAGCTTCAGCCTTGGGATGTTCAAAGCAGCCTCTCGTAAACCACAGTTTCTGAGGCTTCTTGCTCATGGCTAGTTAGTATGGAAGGGGGCTTCTGGATCAGGAAGACTTAGGTAGAAAAATGACACAGGTTCTATCTGCAATGGTGGGCAGGGGGAGGTCACTGCAGAAGAGTTTTTGTCCTTTCTCCCAAATGGCTCAGCCAGCAAGCTTCTGTGAGGTCAGTCTCCTGCTACTAGGCTGTAAGCGCCGAATTTTGGGGCTAGAGCAACCCAGGTCTTTATCTGACTCTGTTGTAGCTCGACGTCTCTTGGGAGCCCGACTGGGGGCTGGCTTCTCTGCTTCAGCCTTTGCTGGGGTGGCCAAGGAGCATCCCCATAGCTCCGGTAGCTGCCAACCAGGCAGTATGTCTCCCCATGCCAGCCTACCTGAGTTTCTCCACACCCTCGGTAGAGGACATGGTAGTGTCCAGGTGTGGGAGGAGAAGTGGCAGGCACTGCAGCTGGAAAGAAAAGCAGAATTAGTCACTTTTAGCTTCTACACTGTGCTGCCCTGGCCTCCCTTCTCTCATGTCTCTCCCTAAGAAGCCCTTTCATCTTCTTGGCATCCCAGACACAGCCTTGACCTATCACCTCTATGTGTTCCCTAAGACAGGATGCTGGCTGCAAAAGCAGTTCTGTGGAGCCTGTGGCAGCAGCAGGAGATCTGAGATCCTCCTCATTCGCAGAGAGAACAGTAGAACCTTCCAGTAACTGCAATTGGATCCTCCTCACCCCCTGCCGCTTTCTCTCCCTTCCATGACCAAAAAATACATTTCTTAAGGGCTGTCACTTCTGAGGCTTTAATGGAAATTATTTTCAAGTTTTGTAAAAAATGATCTACTATAGGCCAGATGCAGTGGCTCACGCCTGTAATCCCAGCACTTTAGGGGCCGAGGCGGGCAGATCATGAGGTCAGGAGATCAAGACCATCCTGGCCAACATGGTGAAACCCTGTCTCTAGTAAAATACAAAAAATTAGCCAGGCGTGGTTGCATGCGCCTGTAGTCCCAGCTACTCAGGAGGCTGAGGCAGGGGAATTGCTTGAACCTGGGAGACAGAGGCTGCAGTGAGTTGAGATCATGCCACTGCACTCCAGTCTGGTGACAGAGCAAGACTCCATCTCAAAAAAAAAAAAAAAAAAAAAAAAAAAAGAGTTACTATTGGCCAGGCATGGTGGCTCATGCCTGTAATCTCAGTACTTTGGGAGGCTGAGGAGGGTGGATCACTTGAGTCCAGGAGTACCAGCCTGGCCAACATGATGAAACCCCGTCTCTGCTAAAAATACAAAAAATTAGCCAGGCATGGTGGCATGCATCTGTAGTCCCAGCTGCTTGGGATGCTGAGGCAGGAGAATCACTTGAACCTGGGAGATGGAGGTTGCAGTGAGCCAAGATCTCACCACTGCATTCCAGCCTGGGCGGCAGAGCGAGACATTGTCTCAGAAAAAAAAAAAAAAAAAAAAGGATCTAAAATTGCGCCACTGCACTCCAACCTGGGTGACAGAACCAGACTAAAATAAAAAAGATCTAATAGAAATTGATGGGCCAGGCACAATGCCTCACATCTGTAATCCTAGTACTTTGGGAGTCTGAGGTAGGTGGATCGCTTGAGCTCAGGAGTTCAAGACCAGCCAAGGCCCTGTCAGTACTAAAAATAGAAATAAATTAGCTGGTGTGGTGGCGCATGTCTGTAGTCCCAGCTACTAGGGAGACTGAGTTGGGAGAATCCCCTGAGCCCAGGAAGTTGAGGTTTTCACTGTGATTATGCCAGTGCACTCCAACCTGGATGAGAGAGACCCTGTCTCCAAAAAAAAAAAAAAATTCAAGACCAGCCCCAGCAATATAGCAAGACCCCATCTCAATTAAAAAAAAAAAATTAGAGCCTTTCTGAACACCTACTCAGATGACATTCCACTTGCCCTCAGCAGTGAGCAGGAACACTGTGGGTCCCTGAGTGGCCACGCCCTCAATATTACTTATGGCTGGGAAAGCTCTGAGGTGTGGTGTGCCAGCCCAAAAGGAACATGTGCCACCCAGTGAAGCTGTAGGTACAGCCACGTCTCCTGTATAGATGCCCACTGTAGGCCTACCTGCTGCGCTGCCCTCCCAGGGGACAGAGGACATATTAGAGAGAATATAGAGGATCCGGTCAGACATTCTCTCTCAGCCAACCAAACAGATTGCTATCTCGTAGAGAAATGGTAGGGAGGTTTCCCCCAGGACAGAGGTGTGTAGTCATGCTGCCATGGAAACTGTGGAAGCCTGTGAGGTCATCACTACCCAGTGAGGTCACATAAGGAATCTGTGACCTAAGGGGCAGGCTTCAGGCCTTCAGGGTTGTTTGGAGGAGAGCAGGGCAGAGCTAGAGAGGAATCCTGCCTGGACCCTCCCATTCGGCCCTCCCTACCTGTGCCTAGCAGCTACTGGGTGGAGCACATCTGTGGGCTGGCACAAGCCCCAGTGACCACAGGAGGGCAAGAGAAACCTAAATTCTGAGATGAGCTGGAGAGGCAAGATTAATCCAAGACATAGATAGGTAGCCACGCACTGGTCTAAGGAATCCACAGAAGGAGAGGCAGAGATTGGGATGGACAAAGGGATCACAGAAAGACCTGAAGGACAAGTGAGATCTGGACATGCGCAAAGTGTAACTGCCCAAGGGGTTCCCCTTACCCATGGCTTAGACAAAGCTGATTTATCAAGACAGGGAAATTGCAATAAAGAGTAATTCACAGGGCTGGGCACGGTGGCTCATGCCTGTAATCCCAGCAACTTTGGGAGGCCAAGGCGGGCGGATCACAAGGTTTGCAGTTCAAGACCAGCCTGACCAACATGGTGAAACACTGTCTCTAAAAAAAAAATGAAAATATTTTTGAAAAAAGAAAAAAAAAAGAGTAATTCACACAGAGCTAGCTGTGCGAGAGACCAGAGTCGTATTATTATTCAAATCAGGGAGAATTCAGGGATCAGAGTTTTAAAAAATTTGGTGGGTTGTGGGCAGTGAGTCCGAAAAGCTGATTGATTGGATCAGAGATTAAATCATCAGGAGTCGGCTTGGGTGTGGCAGCTCACACTTGTAATCCCAGCACTTTGGGAGGCCAAGGCAGCAGATCACTTGAGGTCAAGTGTTCAAGACCAGCCTGGCCAACATGTCGAAACCCCGTCTCTACTAAAAAAACACAAAAATTAGCCGGGCATGGTGGTGCATGTCTGTAATCACAGCTACCCGGGAGGCTGAAGCACAAGAATCACTGAAACCCAGGAGGCAGAGGTTGCAGTGAGCCAAGATTGTGTCATTGCACTCCAGCCTAGGCGACAGAGCGATACTTCACCTCAAAGAAAAATAAAAGAAAGTAAATCATAGGTAGTCAAAGATATCCTCTTACCTTTAGTCAGTTCCTTGGGTGGTGTCAGCTGATCCATTAAGTACAGGGTCTTTGTTATTTTATTTATTTATATTTTTTGAGACAGAGTCTCACTCTGTTGTCCAAGCTGGAGTGCAGTGGTGCAATGATCTTGACTCACTGCAACCTCCCCCTCAAGGGAGAAGCTGGGACTACAGGCACCCGCCACCACGCCCTGCTAATTTTTGTACTTGTAGTAGAGATGGGGTTTTGCCATGTTGGCCAGTCTGGTCTCAAACTCCCACCCTCGAGTGATCTGCCTGCCTTGGCCTAATCCCAAAGTGCTGGGATTACAGGTGTGAGCCACTGCGCCCAGCCAATCAAGTGCAGGGTCTGCAAAATATCTTAAGCACTGATATTATGTCATATATGTATTAAATATAACATGTATATAAAACATATATATACACATTTTTTTTTTTTTGAGACGAAGTCTAACTCTTGTCACCCACGCTGGAGTTTAGTGGCATGATGTGGGCTCACTGCAACCTCCGCCTCCCAGATTCAAGTGATTCTCCTGCCTCAACCTCCTGAGTAGCCGGGATTACAGGTGCCCTCCATCATGCCTGGCTAATTTTTGTATTTTTAGCAGAGATGGGGTTTCAGTCAGGCTGGTCTTGAACTCCTGACCTCAAGTGATCCACCAGCCTCAGCCTCCCAAAGTGCTGGGATTACAGGCGTGAGCCACCGCACCTGGCCTATATATATAATTTTAAAAAATTAAAAGATTAACAAATATGGAACCCTTCATGGATTTGCGTGTCATCCCTGCACAAGGGGCCATGCTAATGTTCTCTGTATAGTTCCAATTTTAGTAGTGTTGTTGAAGCGAGCATGATCTTAGGTTTTGTTTTTGTTTGTTTGTTTTTTCTGTTGTTGTTGGGTTTTTTTGAGATGGAGTCTTACTCTGTTGCCCAGGCTGGAGTGCAGTGGTGCCATCTTGGCTCACTGCAACTTCCACCTCCCAGGTTCAAATATTCTCCTACCTCAGCCTCCTGAGTAGCTGGGATTACAGGTGTGTGCCAGCACGCCAGGCTAATTTTTGTATTTTTAGTAGAGATGGGGCTTCACCATGTTGGTCAGGCAGGTCTTGAACTCCTGACCTTGTGATTGGCCCGCCTTGGCCTCCCAAAATGCTGGGATTACAGGCGTGAGCCACCATGCCCTGCCAATTTTAGGTTTTATATAGTGATGTTATCCCCAAGAGCAATTTGGGGAATGGTCAGAATCTTGTAGCCTCTGCCAAGTGCAGTGACTGTTGCACTATTGCACTCCAGCCTGGGCAACAACAGTGAAATTCTGTCAAAAAAAAAAAAAAAAATCATGTATCCTCCAGTTGCATGACTCCTAAACCATAATTTCTAATCTTTTGGCTGATTTTGTTAGTCCTACAAAGGCACTCTAGTCCCCCAGGCAAGAAGGGGTTTATTTTGGGAAAGGGCTGTTATCATTTTTGTTTTAAACTGTAAACTAAGTTCCTCCCAAAGTTAGTTCAGCCTATGGCCAGGAATAAACAAGGACATCCTGGAGGTTAGAAGCAAGTTGGTTAGGTCAGATCTCTTTCACCGTCTCAGTTATAATTTTGCAATGGCGGTTTCAATAGGAGAGGGAATACATTCCAATTAAGAAGAATAACAGCATACAGGCTCTTCTTGACTTTGTTCTGCCCCAAATGTAAATTCATAGCACCCTCATATTTTTACAACCTAAGACTCAAAAACCCCAAGAGGTTAGGAGTCTGTCCAAGGTCACACAGGTAGCAGAGAGGCATTCTGATCAGCAGGGCTTCATTTGGGAGCTCCAGTTTTTTAGCTGTTAAGAATGTGAGGACAAGTTCATTACATTGAAACGTGATGTACACTGGGAGGGATGTTAATTGTGCTCCAAGGTAAAATGAGGCTCCCAAATGACTGTATGAAGTATGAATAATGGTTTTATTTTTTTAATTTTTTCTTTTTTCAGAGACAGGGTCTTACTTTGTCATTCAGGCTGGAGTACAGTGGCACCATCATAGCTCACTGTAACCTGGAACTTCTGGCCTCAAGTGATCCTCCTGCCTTGGCCTCCCAAAGTGCTGGGATTATAGGTATGAGATACCGCGTCCACAGATGAACCTATTTTAACATGAAATTCAAACAAATTCATCTGGGCATGGTGGCTCATCCCTGTAATCCCAGCACTTTGGGAGGTCAAGGCGGGTGGATCATGAGGTCAAATCGCTTGAACCTGGAAGGCAGAGGTTACAGTGAGCCAAGACTACACCCCTGCACTCCAGCCTGGGCAACAAAGTGAGACCCTTTCTCAAAAAAAAAAAAAAAAAAAAAAGAAAGAAAAAAAAAGAAATTCAAACAAATTCATGACAAGGTAACAATACAAAATGATTGGCCGGGCACCTTGGCTCATGCCTGTAATCCCAGCACTTTGGGAGGCTGAGGCGAGTGGATCACTTGAGGCCAGGAGTTCACGATCGGCTAGGCCAACATGGCAAAACCTCATCTATACTAAAAATATAAAAACTACCTGGGCCTGGTGGCGTACCTGTAATCCCAGCTACTCAGGAGGCTGAGGCAAAGAATCGCTTGAACCTGGGAGGCAGAGGTTGCAGTGAGCTGATTGTGCCACTGCACTCCAGCCTGGGTGACAGAGTAAGACTGTCTCAAAAAAAAATAAAATACAAAATCATAACTTTATCATTACCCTCGCCTCTCTTTAAATAGGCAAACAATGACAATCTCATCACTATGAAAGGAGGATAAGATTTGGCCTCCAGCAGCAGTCCAGGTCAACATTGCGAAGAGGTCAAAAGGTCATTTGGGCCAGGCGTAGCAGCTCATGCCTGTAATCCTAGTACTTTGGGAGGTGGAGGCAGGAGTATCTCTTGAGCCCAGGAGTTTGAGACTAGCCTGGGCAACATAGCTATACCTTGTGTCTATATTTTTTATATTAAAAAAGGGCAATTTGGTCCTACTCAAAGGAAATAGGCAACTCTGCCCTTAGCCAGATCAGGACTACACTAGGACCAGCCTTTGGTTCAGTGTGGCCAAGAACTTCCTACCAAAGAGAGATGACCTTTAGGAGAGGTCTCCCTATTACTGGCCTTGAAAAAACAAACATGGGACATTTATTTAGTGGGGTTATTGCAGAGGGCATGTGCCCAGGAGGTAGAGACAGCCTGATCTCTGGAGACTGGGTCAACCTGGTTGAGAATTATGGCACCTTCTCTCATAAGTTACTTTAGTGTGGTGCATGTTAGGACAGAAGTCAGGCCTAATTACAGCAGACTGCAGGGAGTGGTAGGAGGTAAAATATCACAGGGACAGTTCCTGGGAAGTTTGTTCTGGCTGGAAGGCTAGCATGAGATCACTCAGATTCTCCAAGGCTCTGGAGAGAGTACTTGTCCAGAAGCATCCCTCTGGTCTTGTGAGGGTACTAAGCCTTACAGGACTTTGCTGGGACTCTGGGAAAGGCAGTACAGAATAGACAAATGGTTTATCAATTTAGGAGGGTGCAAGTATTACCCTGGGAAGTTTACAAAGGCAATATTCTCAGATCAAACTTTAGAGAGTTTAATCACATCTGGAGTGGGGCTCAGGATTCTGCTTTTTTTTTTTTTTTTTTGAGAGAGAGTATTGGCTCTGTCACCCAGGCTGGAGTGCAGAGGCACAATCTCTGCTCACTGAAACCTCCACCTCCTGGGTTCAAGCCATTCTTGTTCCTCAGCTTCCCAAGTAGTTTCGATTACAGGCATGCACCACTACACCCAGTTAATTTTTTTGTATTTTTAGTAGAGATGGGATTTCACCATATTGGCCAGGCTGGTCTCAAACTCCTGACCTCAGCCTCCCAAAGTGCTGGGTTTATAGGCATGAGCCACCGTGCTCGGCTCTTTTTTTTTTTTTTTTTGAGACAGAGTCTCGCTCTGTTGCCCAGACTGGAGTGCAGTGGTATGATCTTAGCTCACTGCAACCTCCACCTCCCAGGTTCAAGTGATTCTCCTGCTTTAACCTCCCGAGTAGTTGGGACTACAGGCGTGCACAACACCCTGTTAATTTTTGTATTTTTAGTACAGACAGGATGTTACCATGTTGTCCAGGTTAGTCTTGAACTCACCTCAGGTGACCTGCTTGCCTTGGCCTCCCAAAGTGCTGGGATTATAGGAAAGAGCCACACACTTGGCCTGGATTCTGCATTTCTTTTTTGAGAGAGTCCTGCTCTGCCACCTGGAGTGCAGTGGCACAATCTCTGCTCACTGCAACCTCTGCCTCCTAGGTTAAAGTGATTGCTCTGTCTCAGCCTCCCGAGTAGCCAGGACTACAGGTGTGCACCACCACACCCGGCTAATTTTTTGTATTTTAGGAGTTTCACCATGTTGGCCAGGATGGTCTCGATCTCCTGACCTCATGATCCGCCTGCCTTGGCCTCCCAAAGTGCTGGGATTACTGGTGTGAGCCACCGCGCTGGGCCTTTTTTTTTTTTTTTTTTGAGATGGGAGTCTGGTTCTGTTGCCCAGGCTGGAGTGCAGTGGCACGATCTCAGCTCACTGCAACCTCTGCCTCCCGGGTTCAAGTGATTCTCATCTCAGCCTCCTGAGTAGCTGGGATAACAGGCGTCTGCTACCATGCCTGGCTAATTTTTATATTTTTAGTACAGGCGAGGTTTCACCATCTCAGGCTGGTGTTGAACTCCTGACCTCGTGACCCATCTTGCCTTAGCCTCCCAAGGTGCTAGGATTACAGGTATGAGCCACCTCACCCAGCCAGTGCTAATTATTCTTAGGGGAGGCACGTAAAAACATCCTTTATTGTTAGAAATCATGACATGATACAAAGTCAAAATCCACTTTTATTTTTCATGTCTTGTGAAGACTACAGAGAGCCATGCTCAGCAGCTTCTTCTCCAGTGCTGGCCAGCAGCTTACCTTTCTAAGTCATACAGTAGCTCATACGGCCCTCAAGGGGCTGAAGGGCAGCCCAGAGCCTCCCACTGACAGGTACGCTAACCCACCCAAGACACTGGGAAAGATCCCTGTTCTAGCATCACATTTTACTCAGGTTTGTCAAAATCAGGTTGCTGTGGCAAAGGCTCTTCGCTGAGGATGGCAGTCCTGGAAGACTTCTCCTTCGGCGAGCCGCCAGCTCAATCTTCTGAACCAGGCTCACATCCCAGGGATGGGTCACAAAACTGATGACGGTGCCTGGAACCTCACTCCCCACACGGCCCACTCTCCCTGCTCTATGGATGTAATCTTGCAGTGTGGGGGGGGGGAAATCATAATTGACAACCAGCTCCACACCAGTGCTGTCCAGGCCCCGAGAGGCTATGTCTGTGCAGAGAAGTATGTCTTGGGACCCCTTCTGGAAGGACTGGAAGATACCTGCCCTCATCAAGGCTGGCATTTGCCCCTGCAACCTTAGGTGTTGGATTTTGTGGTCATCCAGAATATATCCCAGCCAGTTCACAGTGCTGGAGCTATTACAGAACACCAGAACAGTTCCTGAGGGGCCAGTCTTTTCTGCTCTGTCATGATGCTTGAGGATGTGCACCAGCTCGGTCACCTTATCTGCTCCCTTCAGTCTCAGAAATGTCTGTTTCACATGAGGCATGATACAGTGGAGCTTGGAGCTGGTGATGGTGGTGACAGAATCTGCACTGGCGACTTTATTCAGCAACTGGCCTACACCTTCAGGAAACGTGGCTCCTACCAGCACTAACTGAGCTTTGGGATTGAAAGGGTCTTCCAAGTCAGCTGGGCCTTCTGCGATGTTGCTATTCTCCAAGATGTAGTACACAAGTTCCAGGAAGCTTTCATCCAGCAGTGTGTCTGCCTCATCCAACACCAAGAAGGAGAGTTGCTCCAGGCTGATAAGTCGACTTCTCAGGGCCCTTCCACAGTGCCCCTGGAGTGGCCACTAGCACATGGGCTGAAGGTTGTTTGGACAGTTGTAACCTGATCCTACGCATGCCACGGCCTCCCTCTAGGTCCTGACCAGCAGGCCCAAGGAGCGGCCCAAGGGTTGGGCCACGGCCCGCACCTGTTGTGCCAATTCTCGGGAAGGCACAAGGACCAGCCCTCGGGGCATGGGGGATACGAAGGGAGTCCAGGCTTGGCCGGCCCATGAGCCGTTGAAGTAGCGGCAGGAGGTAGCTGAGAGTCTTGCCACTGCCGGTTTCTGCGGCGCAAAGGATGTGGCGGCCGCGAAGTAGTGGGGGGATGGTGTTAGATTGCACGGTTGTGGGCTTAACGACTAAAGGCGCAGCCTCCTGTAGTGCGTGCAGTACACGGGGGCTCCAAGCCAAGGTCAGCAAAACTGTCCTCGGACGAGGGCTTCTGCACCGCTGGCGCCTCCTGTTGCGCGCGCTCGATGGAGAAGTGGTCCCGACGCGCGCGGTCGACTCTTCCAGCCTCGAGAGGCTAGCGGCGCGATTTCCCAGCGGCCCAGAGTGAGGCGAGCTGGCTGGTTTAACTCTGGCCGCCGCGCCGAGACCAGCAGCGGTCCAGGTCGCACCGGCACCGGCCCCCGGAGGCTCCGCCGTCTGCTCTGCCGCTGTTCCAACTTCCGCTGTAGAGCCACTGGCATGCGCACTACCGGCAGAGGTTCGTCTGGACTGCGGGCCGTCAGGCCCCGTCGGGGACCTAGGAGCAAACTAGCCACTAGAGAAAAGAGCCGCACCGGCCGCGCTATAGCCATGTTTCCCCTGGTGCCGGAGAAGCGCACATCAATGACGTCACGGACGCGCGGCGGCCTCGCATACGGTGGCTGGCGAGGCTCAGTACGGTTTGCGGAGCTGGAGCCCCGTGAGGAAGAGAGGGAGGTTCTCTTAAAGAGTTCAGCTGCGAGGTCTGTAGCTCCGAATCGGGGATGGCGACATACAGACTCTGCCAGCCTTTGGGAAGGGCGCGTCGTGGAGGCAGGACTGGAGGCTGGCGTTACGAGGCGGCTGTGGGACCTTGGCCCACTGGACCATGAGGGCGGAGGGCTTCTCGCGATTGGGTACCTGGTTCCTGGGATTCTCTTTAGTTGTTCCTCATTGCCCCGATATATCTTGCAACCCCCTAGGTTGCAGCTGTTTTCCCAGATGTGTCCCTGCGCATGGTCTGGTAATCCGTGTTTATTGAGAGTCTGAATGAATGGTCAGGCCTAGGGGCAGAGACAGGGGTCTGAAGTCATAGATCTGGGCTCAACTCCTCACCCCCTCCTACTGAGAGCCCAGAGTGCAAGCTTATGGCTTTCAGCTTCTTCTCTCTCAAGTGGGAGGTAAGGCCTTCAGGCTTTATTTCAAGCTGGGTCATCTCTTCACACTTACTTTCCTTCTTTTCAGCCAAGGTTCACTCTCTACTCCCTCGTCACCCCTCCCAACTTCTCATCTTGAACCCACCCCTCTTGCATCCCGCTCAGCTCCTCTGGCTTCCCCGTCAGAAACCTAAATTGCTTGAATAGTAATAAGGAGGGTGCTGCGACCCTACGAAGGGATCAGGCACGTGGCTTATCATGTAGCCCTGGTCAGGTGAAATATTTTACCTGAATTCAGATATTTGGGTTGTAAAAACAAGAACTTACACGAGTCACACTTTTTTTTTTTTTTTTTTTTTTTTGAGACAATCTCACTCTGTCATCTAGGCTGGAGTGCAGTGGCGCGATCTTGGCTCATTGCAACCTCCGCCTCCCAGGTTCAAGCAATTCTCCTGCCTCTGCCTCCCGAGTAGCTGGGACTAAAGGTGCGCACCACCACACCCAGATAAGTTTTTGTATTTTTAGTAAAGACGGTGTTTCACCATGTTGGCCCGACTGGTCTCAAACTCCTGGCCTCAAGCGATCTACCCACCTCAGCCTCCCAAAGTGATGGGATTACAGGCGTGAGCCACCATGCCCAACAGATACTTCTTGAACAGATCTGGAAAATGGGTGTCAGATCTTTTCTGTAGTCTGCAGTGCCTGGGGTGGGAGATAAGGTAAATACTTCTGGATTAACACTCTGGGAGGTTCATAACATCTGGAGAAAACGTTTTAATGTCTCCAAATATCATTGACAAGATAAAAATTTTGTTTTTTTGGAATAGTATGAGGAAAAACTGTCACAGTTTTAAATAGACTGTACCCTTGTGCTACATAATTAGACTTTCTGGAGAGTTACCAGATAAACTAGAGGAAGAGAGAGGCCTTTTCCCCACAAGAAAACATCTGCAAGTACTAAGAGAACATTTGGAGTAGTGATGGGTGAATGAATAGTCATTGGATAAAGTAGTGGTTTTTTTTTTTTTTTTTTGGAGGTGAAGTCTCACTTGTTGCCCAGGCTGTAGTGTAGTGGCATGATCTTGGCTCACTGCAACCTTCGCCTCCCAGGTTCAGGCAATTCTCCTGCCTCAGCCTCCTGAGTAGCTGGGATTACAGGCATGTTCCACCACGCCCAGCTAATTTTTGTATTTTTAGTAGAGACGGGGTTTCATCATGTTGGTCAGGCTGGTCTCCAACTCCTGACCTTGTGATCCACCTACCTTGGCCTCCCAAAGTGCTGGGATTACAGATGTGAGCCACCCCACCTGGCAGGGTAGTGGTTCTAAAACAAGGGTGATTTTGCCCTTTCCCTGCCACCACATTTGACAATGGCTGGAGACTTTTCTTTTTTTTTCTTTTTTTTGGAAACAGTCTCACTCTGTCAGCCAGGCTGGAGTACAGTGGTGCAATCTTGGCTCACTGCAGCCTCTGCCTTCATGATTCATGGGATTCTCCTGCCTCAGCCATCTGAGTAGCTGGGATTACAGGCATACGCTACCATGCCTGGCTAATTTTTGTATTCTTAGTAGATATGGGGTTTCATCATGTTGGCCAGGCTGGTCTCGCACTCCTGACCTCGTGATCCGCACGCCTTGGTTTCCCAAAGTGCTGGGATTACAAGCATGAGCTGCCTTGCCCGGCCCGATTCCATGTTACTTTTATGATGCTTTCCATAAACTCAGGGCTCCTCCTTATCTAAATAGTTCATTGGGGCTAGGGTCATGCCTGTAATCCCAGCTACTAGGAAGGCTGAGGTAGGAGAATCTTGAAACTGGGAGGCAGAGGTTAGTTACACTGAGCCGAGATCGTGCCATTGCACTCCAGCCTGGGCGACAGGGTGAGACAACGTCTCAAAAAAAAAAAAAGTTCCTTGGATGTTTGTCCCAACAGGTTTCATCCATTTCCATGTGTCACTGTTTTTGAGATATAAAACAAAGAATCCTTTGTACAAAGCCAGAACGAATATATCAGTAATCCTGAAGTATCAGAAAAAAAATAATAGGTATGTATGTGCATTTGGGTTTTTGGGTTCTGTTCAAATATCCAGAGTAGGGTAGCTGGTTAATATATAGTTGTTTTCTCATTATTTTGGAGCCCTTGCAATATGATTACCAAAAAATCTCACAGGGGCTAGAGCTTGCCTGAGCCCGTCTGTGCCCATGGCCCCTAATTTATTCTTGTGACATTGCTAGTCACTGCCTACCTTTTTCCCCCTCACTCACAGTAGACAATGAGTAACTTCTAATTGGTTTCTTGAGATGCTTTTTTATAAGCAGTGCTTTAGAAATAGGAAATGTATACTTATTGTGAAAAAATCTAAGCTCCTGGGAGCAGGAGCTTGATGTGTTCCTTGGATCTCAGTTAATAATGGTATAGTCATTCATTCATTCATTCAACAAATACTTCCTGAGTACCATGCATGTGCCAGGCACTGACAGTGAGCAAAACAGACAAAATCCCTGCCCTTGTGGAGTTTACATTCTGATTTAATTGATTTGGGGTAAAGCCTAGACAGGGTATTGCTGTGTCACCCAGGCTAGATTGCAGTGGTGCAATCGACTCACTGCAACCTCTGCCTCCCAGGTTCAAGTGATTCTCCTGCCTCAGCCTCCCCAGTAATTGGGATTACAGGTGCATGCTACCACATCTGGCTAACTTATATATTTTTAGTAGCGATGGGGTTTTGCCATGTTAGCCAGGCTGGTCTAGAGACTCCTGTCCTCAGTTGATCCGCCTGCCTTGGCCTTCCAAAGTGCTGGGATTACAGACGTGAGCCACTGCGCCCAGCCTAGAAACTGGAATTTTTAAAAACCTCTCCAGATGTAACCAGGCTTGAGAATCACAGTTATAAATGAAGCACTTTGGGAATTGCAAGGCATTACAAAAATAAAAAATGCTGTTAGGCCAGGCGCCGTGGCTCACGCCTGTAATCCCAGCACTTTGGGAGGCTGAGGTGGGTGGATCACCTGAAGTCAGGAGTTCAAGACCAGCCTGGCCATCATGGTGAAACCCCATCTTAAAAAAAAAAAGTGCTGTTAATATTCCTTCATTGTTTCTCCATTTTCCCACCTGTAGCAAGACTGTTGCGCAGGTAATTGTATTTTCAGTCATTGTCACTGTAGTATGCCTGGACCCTTTTACCTTTCTTCTAATCCAGCTCCCTACCTCCTCTTTGTCTTCTACCCTCTGGTACACCTTCCATTTCCCGAGTGCTATTATTAAGCACAGCTATGGCTATGTTACCCTTTGACTTAAAAGCCACTCACGAATCCCTATTGCCTACAAATTATCTCCTAATCAGTATCCAGAATTGGGCTCAACTTCCTCTCCTGTTGCTTCCTTATCTGAATCTTGTTCACTCAAGTGGTAGCTCCCATGCAAGTTGGCTACAGGGCTTCTAGTCCCTTACTGGATAAGCCAGAGAATGGAGGTCTCCTCCAAAACCAAACTTGAGTGATAACAAAGCACTTTAAATGCACTTTGGCTGGGATAGAGCTCTTCTG
Organism: Ateles fusciceps; assembly: GCA_036589455.1. NCBI lineage: Eukaryota > Metazoa > Chordata > Mammalia > Primates > Atelidae > Ateles > Ateles fusciceps. The sequence goes on along the minus strand of JAZHEH010003205.1, from coordinate 21,915,313 downwards.
TGGCTGAAGCATGAACTGAATCATAGCTCTTGTTGCACTTGGTCCATTAACTTATATATATATATTTTTTTTTTTTGAGATGGAGTTTCGCTGTTGTTGCCCAGGCTAGCGTGCAATGGTGCGATCTTGGCTCACTGCAACCTCTGCCTTATGGGTTCAAGCAAGTCTCCTGCCTCAGCCTCTCGAGTAGCTGGGATTACAGGCATGTGCCACCACGCCCAGCTAATTTTGTATTTTTAGTAGAGACGGGGTTTCTCCATGTTGGTCAGGCTGGTCTTGAACTCCTGACCTCAAGTGATCCGCCCACCTCAGCCTCCCAAAGTGCTGGGATTACAGGCATGAGCCACTGCACCCAGCCGCCATTAACTTCTTTTTACAGCAAACACTAACATCTACCATATGCCATATTGTGTGCTCTCTGATGAGGATCTGGTGATGAACAAGCCACAGTGCTTACTTTCACCTTATGATGAAGAAAGCATATTGACAGATAGCTGCTCTTCTTTTAATAGTTGCCAGGAGGCCAGGCATGGTGGCTCATGCCTGTAATTCCAGCACCTCAGCCTCCCAAAGTACTGGGATTACAGGTGTGAGCCACCCTGCCTGACCATGGTTATTGTCTAAGAAATTGTGAGTAATAGAGGAGACCAGCCCTTGAAAGGAATGGTAGAAGAGATTGGAAATGAGTGACTAAGGTGGTGATGTGGGTGTGACCTCGGGGTAGGGTGAGTGGTTGTGGCAGTAACTGGGAAAGGCATTCAGGCTGCCTAGTTTTTCCCCAGAAGAGCCTTCTCAGAGGCAGGGTATGTCAGGTGCCTCTGACAGTGTGCCAGAGGAAATTCCCAGACCAACCACCCTATGAGAGGCTGTCCTCTTGGCCACCACAGTGGTGGGTGTTGAGTCGCACCTTATGAAGCAGTCACTAAAGGCTAGGTTCCCCGGCTCAGTGCTAGAAACCTGGCAGTGAACTAAGCAGCCACACTCCTGTTCTTGCAGAGCTTGTTGTCTTGGTGGTCTCCTGGAGGAGCTGGGAATTGAATAAGAAACTATGGCAGTCAGTGTGGACATATGGAGTATAACTGAGCTGCAGAGAAATGTAGGGTGTTGGGAGAGCATGGGACCAGGGACGTGAATTTGATTTTCTGTAGGGACACATCTCCACAAAGGGGATATTCAAGGATAAGGGGACCTTAGCATGGGCATGCGTGACCAAGTTGGGGAGAATATTCCAGACAGAAGTGCAAGTGGGCAGGCCCCAGGGCAGCAGACAGCTTGGTGTGGGGAGACTTTAATGGAAGGCCAGGGTGACCAGGCCCAGTGGCTCATACCTGTAATCCCAGTTTTTTTGGGAGCCCAAGCTGGTTGGATCACCTGAGGTCAGGAGTTAGCTGGGCGTGGTGATGGGTGCCTGTAGTCGCAGCTACTCAGGAGGCTGAGGCAGGAGAATTGTTTGAACCCGGAAGGCAGGAGTTGCAGTGAGCTGTGATTGCACCACTGCACTCCAGCCTGGGCAACAGAGTGACACTCCATCTCAAAGAAAAAAAAAAAAAGGAAGGCTAGGGTGGCCAGGGCAGAAAGCGAGGGCGAGAGAGACACCAGGTGAGGCTAGAGAGGTGGGTAGGGACTGATCATGCAGGGCCTTGGTGAGGTTGGAGAGGTGGGTACAGACTGATCACACAGGGCCTTGTGGGCCATTAGAAGTCTTTAGGATTTTTCCTAAAGTCAGCGGGAAGCCATTGAAAGGTATAAATAAGGGAGTTGCCTTTTTAGGATGCCATGCTAGCTATTGTAAAAGAGAATGAATAGGAAGGGGCAAGAGTAGATTTGGGGAGATTCATTAGGAGGCTGTGCTGAGGTCCTGGCAAGAGATGAGCAGAGGGTTTTTGGTGCATAGTGGTGGCCATTGGGATGTAGTAAAGCATGTGGGTTAGAATTATGTTTTGAAGGTTTTTTTTTTTTTTTTTAAAGACAGGGTTTCACCATGTTGGCCAGGCTGGTCTTGAACTCCTGACCTCAGGTGATTTGACCACCTCGGCCTCCCAAAGTGCTGAGATTACAGGCATGAGCCACCATGCCCAGCCTTGAAGGTTTTTTTTTTTTTTATTTATTTTTATTTTTTTTGAGACAGTTTCATTCTTGTTGCCCGGGCTGGAGTGCAATGGCGAGATCTTGACTCACTGTAACCTCTGCCTCCCAGGTTCAAGTGATTCTCCTGCCTCAGCCTCTCAAGTAGCTGAGATTACAGGCGTGTGCCACCATGCCTGACTAATTTTGTATTTTTAGTAGAGACGGGGTTTCACCATGTTGGTCAGGCTGGTCTCGAACTCCTGACCTCAAATGATCTGCCCACCTTGACCTCCCACCCTGCACGGCTGAAGGTTATCTTTTCTTTCTTTCTTTTTTTTTTTTTTTTTTGAGGTGGAGTCTTGCTCTGTTGCCCAGGCTGGAGTGCAATGGCGTGATCTCGGCTCACTGCAACCTCGACCTCCCGGGTTCAAGCAATTCTGTGGCCTCAGCCTCCCAAGTAGCTGGGACTATAGGCGCATGCCACCACGCCCAGCTAGTTTTTTGTGATTTTAGTAGAGACAGGGCTTCACTGTGTTAGCCAGGATGGTCTCCATCTCCTGACCTCGTGATCTGCCCGCCTGTACTCCCAAAGTGTTGGGATTACAGGCGTGAGCCACTGCGCCCGGCCTTTGAAGTTTATTTCAACAGGTGTTAGTGATGGATTGAATGTGGGGAATGTGGGTTAAGGATGAATAATTGGGAGACTGGAGGTGCTATTAATGAAATGGGAAAGATTTTTTTTTTTTTTTTTTTGAGACAGATTCTTGCTCTGTCACCTAGGCTGGAGTGCAGTGGCGGGATCTCGGCTCACTGCAACCTCTGCCTACTGGGTTCAAGTGATTCTCTTGCCTCAGCCTCCTGACTAGCTGGGATTACAGGCATGTGCCACCACACCGGGATGAGTTTTGTATTTCTAGTAGAGATAGGGGTTTCACCATGTTGGCCACTCCTGACCTCGGGTGATCCGCCCTCCTCTGTCTACCAGAGTGCTGGGATTACAGGCGTGAGCCACTGTGCCCAGCCGGGAAAGATTTTCTCTCCACTTATTGGACTGGTTAATACTTTCTCTTCCTTTAGACCTTGGATCAGAGATTATTTTTTAAAATTGTTTTTACTTAAAATTAAAAAAAATTTTTTTGAGACAGGATCTTGCTTTGTCACCAAGGCTGGAGTGTAGTGGCATGATCATGGCTCACCGAAGCCTCAACCTCCCAAGACCAAGCGATCTTCCCACTTCATCCTCCCAAGTAGCTGGGACTACAGGTACACACCACTATTCCTGGCTAATTTTTGTATTTGTTTATTTATTTTTAGATAGAATCTTGCTCTGTTGCCCAGGCTGGAGTACAGTGGCGTGATCTTGGCTAACTGCAACCTCTGTCTCCTGGGTTCAAGTGATTCTCTTGCCTCAGCCTCCTGAGTAGCCAGGATTATAAGTATGTGCCACCACGTCTGGCTAATTTTTATATTTTTAGTAGAGATGGGGTTTCACCATATTGGCCAAGTTGGTTGAACTCCTGACCTCAGGTGATACACCTACCTCGGTCTCCCAGAATGCTGGGATTATAGGCGTGAGCCACTGTGCCTGGCCCAATTTTTGTGTTTTTTGTAGAGATTGGGTTTCACCATGTTGCCCAGGCTGGTCTCAAACTGCTGAGCTCAAGGAATCTGCCCACCTTAGCCTCCCAAAGTGCTGGGATTACAGGTGTGAGGCACCACGCCTGGCCTATTTTTATTTTTATTTTCATTTTCAGACAGGGTCTCACTCTGTCATCCAGGCTGGCGTTCAGTGGCACGATCTCAGCTCTGCAGCCTCAGCCTCCCAGGCTCAGGTGATCTCACCTCAGCCTCCCAAGTAGCTGGGACTGCAGGTACACACTACTACTCCTGGCTAATTTTTATGTTTCTGTGGAGATGAGGTTTTGCCATGTTACCCAGGCTGATCTCCAACTCCAAGGTGATCTCCATCTCCAACTCAAGCGATCTGCCCACCATGGCTTCCTTAGTGCTGAGATTATAGGCATGAGCCATTGCACCTGGCTTTTTATTGTTTTTATTTTTTGTAGAGATGGCATTTTGCTATGTTGGTCAGGCTGGTCTCAAACTCATGGCCTCAAGCAATCTGCCCACTTCAGCCTCCCAAGTAGCTGGGACTATAGATATATAGTCCACCACCCGTGGCTAGTTTTTTTTTTGTATTTTTTTTTTAGGGTAGATACGGAGGGTTTTGCCGTGTTGCCCAGGCTTGTCTCGAACTCCTGAGCTCAAGCGATCCATCTATCTCATCCTCTGAAAGCGCTGGAATTATAGCATGAGCTATAATTCATGCATGTGCCTGGCCTCTTTGTGACTGTTTAGAGTAGACCACATTTGGTTAGAATAAATAATATTATTACTATTTTTTCTTTTCTTTTTTTTTTCATACTAGCTCATTAGTAGTAGATCCAAAAGAATAAATAATATTATACCTGCCATGGTGGCTTACGCCTGTAATCCCAGCATTTTGGGAGGCCGAGGTACGCGGATCATGAGGTCAAGAGTTTGAGACCAGCCTGGCCAAAATGGTGAAACCTCATCTCTACTAAAAATACAAAAATCAGGCATGGTGGTGCGTGCCTGTACTCTCAGCTACTCGGGAGGCTGAGGCCAAAGAATCACTTGAACCTCTGCCTTGGGGAAAAAAAAAAATTCCTTCAGCACTGCCTTGGGAAAAAAAAAAAGGATCACTTGAACCCAGGAGATAGAGGGTGCAGTGAGCTGAGATCGCACTGCTGCACTCCAGCCTGGGTGACAGAGCAAGACTCCGTCTAAAAAAATAATAATAAATAATATTAGCAGTAGTTATCTTTAGGACATGAGATTCTGATTTTCTTCTTTTTCTTCCTATTGGCTCTCCCTTCAGAGTATTTGTAGAATATGACCACTTCTCACTGCCTTCACTACCAATTCCTTGGTCTGATGGAGCCACCATCATTTTTCACATTGATTACGGAATCACCTTCTCCCTTGTGTTCCCGCATCTATCCCCCGGATAGTCTGCTCTTAGTACAGCAGTCATTATGATCATGTAAAAATATGAGACAGTTCATGCAGAGCTAACGAAGTTCTCAGAGTGTCCTACAAGGCCCTACATGATCTGACTATTGTATCCTGTTTTTCTTACTACTGTTAACATTGTGTATCTGACTCTTTCTTTTCCTTCTTTTTTTCTTTTTCCTCGCTTTGTTTCCTAGGCTGGAGTGTAGTGGTATTATCATATCTCATTGTAACCTAAAACTCCTTGGCTCATGTAATCCTTCTGCCTCAGCCTTCCAAATTGCTGGGACTATAGGCACATGCCACCATGCCTGGATAATTAAAAAAAAATTTTTTTTTTCGGTTGTGCATGGTCACTCATGCCTATAATCCCAGCACTTTGAGAGGCCAAGGCAGGCAGATCACTTGAGGTCAGGAGTTCGAGACCAGCCTGGCCAACATGGTGAAACCCCGTCTCTACTAAAAATATAAAAATTAGCTGGGCATGGCAGTGCATGCCTGTAGTCCCAGCTACTCGGGAGGCTGAGGCAGGAGACTCACTTAAACCCAGGAGGTGGAGGCTATAGTGGGCTGAGATTGTACCACTGTGCTCCAGCCTGTGTGACAGAGTGAGACTTCATCTCAAAAAAAACAACAAATTTTTTTTTTTTTTTGTAGAGACTGGGTGTCTCTATGTTGCCCAGGCTGGTCTGCAAACTCCTGGCCCTCCTGCCTTGGCCTCCCAAAGTGCTGGGATTATAAACATGCTCCAGTGTGCCTGGTCTCTCTTCTTCTCATTCTATACTTTTTTTTTTTTTTTGAGATATTCTTGCTCTGTTGCCCAGCTCACTGCAACCTGTGCCTCCTGGGTTCAAGCGATTATCGTGCCACAGCTTCCTGAATAGCTGGGATTACTGGCGTGTACCACCACACCCAGCTAATTTATTGATATGCATATTTATTTATTTTTTTGAATACAGAGTCTTGCTCTGTCGCTCAGGCTGCAGTGCAATGGTGCAATCTTGGCTCACTGCAACCTCTGCCTCCTGGGTTCAAGCAATTCTCTGGCCTCAACCTCCCTAGTAGCTGGGATTACAGGCGTGCACCACCACGCCCGGCTAATTTTTGTATTTTTAGGGGAGACAGGGTTTCACCATGTTGTCCAGGCTGGTCTCGAACTCTTGACCTTGTGATCCACCTGCCTCGGCCTCCCAAAGTGCTGGGATTACAGGCATGAGCCACCTTGCCTGGACTCATTTTTTTATGTTTTAAGTAGGGATGGGATTACAGGCGTGAGCCACTGCACCCGGCCTAATTTTTTATGTTTTAAGTAGAGATGGGGTTTTGCTATGTTGGCCAGGCTGGTCTTGAACTGACTTCAAGTGATCCACCTACCTTGGCCTCCCAAAGTACTGGGATTATAGGTGTGAGCCACTGCGCCTGGCCACATTATATGCTTTAATCACATTGGCTTTCTTGCTGTTCTTCTAACACAGTAGGTAAACTCCTGCCTCAGGACCTTTGCATTGGCTGTTTCCTCTGCTGTGCATTCTTTTTGAGTAACTCAAATCTTTGCTCAGTTTTTTTTTTTCTTCTCAGGGGTCTTCATTGATCAAATCTTATATTCTCATTAAAGGCTGCATTGACTTCTCTATTTCAAATTGCAACCCATTCCCAGCACTTTCAGTCTCCCTTCTCCTGCTCTAGCATTACCAGTTTCCCAACAAACTATATAGTTTATTTATTTGTTATGCTTTTTGGGCTTTTTTTTTTTTTTTGCCTATACTCCTGGCTAGAATGAAAACTCTGCCTCAGATACTCCACTGTAGAGTTTTAAAAAAAATGAATGAAAACTGCCAGAGCAGGGATTTTTGTCTGTTTTTTTCTCTTATGTAGCCCAGGAGACTGGGACAGTGACGGGCACAGACTAAGCACTTAATAAATATTTATTAGATGAATGAATGTGCATCTATACTTTCTATGTTCAGGGAAGAGAAAAACAGGCCAGGTGCAGTGGCTCACGCTTGCAATCCCAGCACTTTGGGAGGCCAAGGTGGGCGGATCACCTGAAGTCTGGAGTTCAAGACCAGCCTGGCCAACATGGTGAAACTCCACGTTTTTTTTTTTTTTTTTTTTTTGAGACAGAGTCTTGCTCTTGTTGCCCAGGCTGGGGTACAACGGTACCATCTTGCCTCACTGCAACCCCCACCTCCTGGGTTCAAATGATTCTCCTGCCTCAGCCTCCTGAGTAGCTGGGATTACAGGTGCCTGCTATCACACCTGGCTAATTTTTGTATTTTTTAGTAGAGATGGGATTTCACCATGTTGGCCAGGCTGATCTCAAACTCCTGACTTCAGGTGATCCACCCACCTTGGCCTCCCAAAGTGCTGGGATTACAGGTGTGAGCCATCACGCCCAGCCGTGAAACCCCATCTTTACTGAAAATACAAAAATTAGCCAGGCGTTGTGGCAGGCACCTATAATCCCAATTACTCAGGAGGCTGAAGCAGGAGAATCGCTTGCATCCAGGAGTCAGAGGTTGCAGTGAGCACTGCACTGCACTCCAGCCTGGGTGACAAAACGAGACTGTCTCAAACAAACCAAACCAATAACCAAAAGAAAAGGAAAACCAACTGCTGTGTGCTAGAAGGAAGAAGGGAAGCCTGTTCTTGATAACAGGAGAGATTTTCTCCATTGGAATTTCTGACTCTTGTTTTCTGTTTTTTTTCAGGCTGTAGCAGAGGAGGAATGATTGTGAATAGCCTCTCTCTGTGCTACCATAACAAGCTAATTCTGGCCCCAATGGTTCGGGTAGGGACTCTTCCAATGCGGCTGCTCGCCCTGGATTATGGAGCGGACATTGTTTACTGTGAGGTAAGGGGCTCCTGATTTTTCTGGGTGGGCTTCTCCACAAGTGCAGACTCCTCTCCATTTGTGTGTGGGAGTGGTCGGGAGTTAGGGGAGACAGATGGGAATTGACTTTACAGGTGCTCACTAAAGGCTGGAGGAGACGAACATATGGGATACTCATGAGTCTTGTGAACCCTGCTAAGGCCCAGGAGCCTGTAGCACAGAGGCATTCTGGAATACTCTGGGATAGTTGGATAGATGAGTCTCATGTCATGTCTGGGCAACCTAGTGAGACCTCATCTCTATTTTAAAAAATAAAAAGAGGCTGGGTATAGTGGCTCACGCCTGTAATCCCAGCACTTTGGGAGGCTGAGGCATGCAGATCACCTGAGGTCATGGCTTTGAGACCAGTCTGGCTAACATGATGAAGCCTTGTCTCTACTAAAAATACAAAAATTAGCTGGGCATGGTGGCGCGTGCCTCTAGTCCCAGCTACTCAGGAGACTGAGGTAGGAGAATTGCTTGAACCTGGGAAGTGGAGGTTGCAGTGAGCCCAGATCACGCCACTGTACTCCAGCCCAGGTGACAGAGCAAGACTCCATCTCAAAAAATAATAATAATAATAAAAAATAAAAAGAGGCTGAGCATGGTAGCTCATGCCTGTAATACTAGCACTTTAGGAGGCCAAGGCAGGAGGATCACTTGAGCCTAGAAGTTTGAGACCAACCTGGGCTATATAGTGATACCCCATCTCTTTTTTTTTTAAAAAAATTTGTATGTTAAAAAAAAAAAAAAGCCTGGTATGGTGGCTCACACCTGTAATCCCAGCACTTTGGGAGGCTGAGGCAGGAGGATTACTTGAACCCAGGAGTTCAAGACCAGCCTGGGTAACATAGTGAGACCCTGTCTCTACCAAAAAATAAAAAATATACAAAAGAAAAAAGAAAAAACCACTATGTAGAGGAAATGGAGGAATTAAGAGGAGATTGGGGGAAAACATACCTTTATGAACTGGGTATATGTGTTGGGGCATAGATATCAATGACAGAATAGGTAAAAGAATGAGAAAAAATAGGCAAGTCACATTTTATGTGGAGGGTGGCAGGCAAAGAGAGGAGTGCTTGTGCAGGGAAACTCCCGTTTTTATAACCATCAGATCTTGTGAGACTTTTTCACTATCAAGAGAACAGGGAGCAAGTGATGGAAGGAGGGAAGCCAAGAGGTTTCATGCCTGAGAGACTTGTTTCATGAGGTGTCCAGACTTCTGCTGGAAATGAGGCTGACAGGAGTGGGGTGGGGACTTGATGAAGGTGAGGAAGGTTTGGTCCTGTTCCCGTGGAGACTGGGAAGTTTGCCTGGCGGCCAGGTATGCATGGTAATGCTGGTTTGCAGTGTTTGGGGAAGGAGAGCTGAGAGGCCTCAGTGGCATGTCCATGGATGGGGATTGGCATGTTGGTGCCTGCCGTCAGTCTCTAGGGTGCTGACAAGGCAAAGAGGGGAGGGAGAGAGAGGGAGGAAAGGGGATGTGTTGTCCAAATGTATGAGGTGGAAGGCAGATTCCAGGGTTCCCCCACAGAGGCCGGAGCCCTGACTCCAAGACAGTTTGTGCGAGGATTGTGAGACTGGGTGTTAGTGAGCCTCCATAAGGCTTCCAGGCTGCTAGACCTGCCTAGGGCAGGGAGGAACTGTTCCCAGGATCAGGGGCTGGGACATGCGTGGTCATGCTGAGCATTATTCATCTGGTCACTTGTCCCTTGAGCCGGCACTCAGGCCCCTGGGTGCTCAGCCATGGGTTGGGTGTAGCTGTTCCTGGCCAGCACCCTCCTTATCCCTCAGAAAAGTATCTTGAATTTGGAAGAGGAATGGGATGAGGGGAACTTTGAAGAATCGTCTCAGAGCCTGAGGACTGGTGACCAAAAAGACCAAATCCGAATTCACTCCCCTCCTCTTATAGGACAATAACAAAGAGGGACATGTTAGCTGCTCATCCATTAGTCCATGTATATATGTATTTATGTATATATATATATTTTTTTGAGATGGAGTCTCACTCTGTCACCTAGGCTGGAGTGTAGTGGTGCAATCTCGGCTCACTGCAACCTCTGCCTCCCAGGTTCAAGTGATTCTCCTGCCTCAGCCTCCTGAGTAGCTGGGACTACAGGTGCGCGCTGCCATGCCCAGCTAATTTTTGTATTTTTAGTAGAGATGGGGTTTCGCTATGTTGGCCAGCCTGGTCTCAAACTCCTGTCCTCAAGTGATTCCCCTGCCTCGGCTTTGCAGCATGTTGGGATTAGGAGAGTGAGCCACTGTGTCCACCCTTCTGGAATTCTTACGGTTGTTTTCTTTCTTTCTTTCTTTTTTTTTTTTTTGTTGAGACAGAGTCTCACTCTATCACCCAGGCTGGAGTGCAGTGGTACGATCTTGGCTTACTGCAACCTCCGCCTCTCAGGTTGAAGCAATTCTCCCACCTCAGCCTCCCGAGTAGCTGGGATTACAAGTGTCTGCCATCACACCCAGCTAATTTTTGTATTTTTAGTTGAGATGAGTTTTTGCCATGTTGACCAGGCTGGTCTTGAACCCCAGACCTTAGGTGATCTGCCTGCCTTGGCTTTCCAAAGTGCTGGGATTACTGGTATGAGGCACCGCACCTGGCCTTAGGGTTGTTTTCAAGCCCTTTGGAAGTTTAAGGCCCAGGATTTATGTGATTACTTTAGTATGTGACCCTCCTAATTGGGAAAAGCTTGGTTTTCGTAGTAAATGTGCCCATTCCTTTATTCCAGGGTCTTGCTCCTATATGGATCAGAGGAAATATGAATTAAAATGTGTTAGTATTGTTTGGTGTGCTCTTCCCTGAGAGAGTCAGTATAGCTTATGAATGAACAAAGGGGTCTCTGCTTAAGCAGAGACCTCGGCCTTCCACCCAGACCTGTCCCCTATGAAGAGCAAACAGGTTGGCAGGTCAACCCTGGCCTGGCTTGTGCAGGTGGCTGGTTACTGGGCCTCTGGGCATGGCTGTTTGTGGTGTCAGGCGCCCCCCTGGTGGATCTATGGTTGTTCTGCCGGCAAGCTTTGGAGTACCTGTTGCCTGGATGTTCTCAATGGGGGAGTTCATGTGAGGTGGACCATCTGTGGGATTAGATAGTCAAACGACCCTACCTAGCTCATGGGACCTCACGCATATCAGGCATGTAGGCACCTCCTTAAAAACCCCACAAAGTCGCCAGGCGCAGTGGCTCATGCCTGTAATCCCAGCCCTTTGGGAGGCCGAGGCGGGCGGATCACCTAAGGTCTGGAGTTTGAGACCAATCTTGCCAACATGGTGAAACCCCATTTTTTAAAATATATTTTTTAAAATATAAAAAATTAGCCGGGCATGGTGGTGCACACATATAGTCCCAGCTACTTGGGAGGCTGAGGCAGGAGAATTGCTTGAACCTGGGAGGCAGAGGTTGCAGTAAGCCGAGATCAAGCCACTGCACTCCCGGCTGGGCATCAGAGCGAGACTCTGTAAAAAAAAAAAAAAACAAAAAAAAAACCCCACAAAGTTCTCAGCACCTGGAGGAGGGGCCAGTCTATAAAAGTCAAGGGAGCAGCAGTAGTCTTTCCCCATCAGGGTCTGCCAGGAATTTTTGAGGAGTGATGACAGTTTTTGAGACGTGCTGCAGAGGTTATGTTTCTGTTTCTTTTTATAAGAATGGTGGGATTCTGGTGTTCCAGTCTGTGAAGAGACACTGACCTGTTAAACTTCTTAATAAGTAGCATCAAGGGACATGGAAGTGTTCTTAAGAAGCCCCGAGTACCACAAATGATTTATTTAGTCCCGGTTCAGTGGCTGACGTCTGTAATATCAGCACTTTGGGAGGCCGAGGTGAGCGGATTACCCAAGGTCAGGAGTTTGAGACTGTCCCGGCCAGCATGGTGAAAACCCCTCTGTACTAAAAATACAAAATCAGCTAAGCGTGGTGACACACACCTATATTCTCAGCTACTTGGGAGGCTGAGGCAGGAGAATCACTTGAACCTGGGAGGCAGAGGTTGCAATGTGCTGAGATTGCACCATTGCTTTCCAGCCTGGGCAACAAGAGCAAAACTGTCTCAAAAAAAAAAAAAAAAAAAAAAGAGAGAAATGAGTGATTTAAAAAAAGTTTTTCTTTCTTATTGTGACAAAAAATATATAGATTTACTGTCTTAACCCTTTGTAACTATACAGGTTAGTAGTGTTATGTATATTCACATTGCTGTGAAACAGATCTCTGGAATTTTTTTATCTGGTAAAATGGCAACAGCAATTTCCCATTTCCCCTTCTCCCAGCCACGGGTAACTACAATTCTTTCTGTTTCTGTGAATTTGACTACTTCAGATACCTTATATAAGTGGAATCATGCAGTATTTATTGTTTGTGACTGGCTTATTTCCCTTAGCATAATGTTGTCAAGGTTTACCTGTTATAGAATGTGACAAGATTTCCTTCCTTTTTAATACTCCCTTGTATGTATATATCACATTTTGTTTATCCATTCATCCATTAATGGCCATTGGGTTGCTTCTGTGAATAATGCTGCTGTGAATATGGGTGTGCAAATAATCTCTTTGAGACCCTGCTTTTAATTCTTTTAATGATATATCCAGAAGTGGGATTGCTAGATTATATGGTAGTTCTAGTTTTAAGTTTTGAGGACTCTCTATACTGTTTCCCATAACCGTAATGGCTGCATCATTTTACAATCCCAGTAACAGCACACAAAGCTTCCGGTTTCACTACATCCTCAGAAATGCTTGTCTGTTTGTTTTTTTGTTTTGAGACAGAGTCTTATCCTGTAGCCCAGGCTGGAGTGCAGTGACATGATCATAGCTCATTGCAGCCTGGTACTCCTGGGCTCAAGAGATTCTCCTGCTTCAGCCTCCTGCGTAGCTGGGACTACAGGCTTATGCCACCACATCTGGCTAACTTTATTTTATTTATTTATTTATTTAAATTAATTTTTTTTTTTAAGACAGAGTGTCTCTTTATCGCCCCGGCTGGAGTGCCATGGGGTGATTTCAGCTCACTGCCACCTCTGCTTTTTGGGTTCAAGTGATTCTTGTGCCTCAGCCTCCTGAGCAGCTGGCATTACAGGTGTGCACCACCATGCCCGGCTAACTTCTGTATTTTTGGTAGAGACAAGGTTTTGCCATGTTGGCCAGTCTGGTCTCAAAGTCCTGGCCTCAGATGATCTGCCCCCCTTCAGCCTCCCAAAGTGCTGGGATTACAGGCATGAGCCACCATACCCAGCCACATCTGGTTAATTTTAAAATCTTTTGTAGAGACAGGATTTTGCTATGTTGCCCAGGCTGGTCCCAAACACGTGGCCTCAAGTGATTTTCTCACCTGGGCTTCTCAGAGTGCTGGGATTGGCTGGGCAAGGTGGCTCACGCCTGTAATCCCAGCAGTTTGGGAGGCAGAGGCTGGTGGATCACGAGGTCAGGTGTTCAAGACCAGCCTGGCCAACGTGGTGAAACTCCATCTCTACTAAAAATTCAAAAATTAGCTGGGTGTGGTGGCATGTGCCTGTAATCCCAGCTTCTCCGGAGGCTGAGGCAGGAGAATTGCTTGAACCCGGGAGGTGGAGGTTGCAGTGAGCCGAGATTGTGCCATTGCACTCCAGCTCTGGGTGACAGAGCAAGACTCCATCCCAGGGGTGCAGGGGATGGCGGGGAAGAAAGTGGTGGGATTGTAGGTGTGAGCCACCATGCCTGGCCCACTTACTGTTTTTTTGATGGTAGCCATCCTAACGGGTATGAGGTGATATCTCATTGTGGTTTGTTTATCTGATTAGTGACGGTGAGTATCTTTTTATATGTTTTTGGCCATTTGTATGTCATATTCACAAAGAATAGGTAATTTTTTAAAAACATAAAAAATTAAAAATTATTTAATTTTTTTTTTTTTTTTTTTTTTTGACATAGAGTCTTGCTTTGTCACCTAGGCTGGAGTACAGTGGTGCCATCTTGGCTCTCTGCAACCTCTGCCTCCTGGGTTCAAGCGATTCTCCTGCTTCAGCCTCCCAAGGAGCTGGGACTACAGGTGTGTGCTGCCACATCTTCTTAATTTAGGTATTTTTGGTAGAGACAGGGTTTTGGCATGCTGGCCAGGCTTGTCTCGAACTTCTGGCCACAAGTGATCCTCCCTCCTTGGCCTCCCAAAGTGCTGGGATTATAGGCATGAGCCACTGCACCAGGCCTGTGCTCTTGTCAAAAATTAATTAATCATAGGTATTTTTATTTATATCTGGACTCTCATTTCTGTTACACTGGCCTGTATGTCTACCTGTATGCCAGTACCACAGCTTTGTTTTTTCTTTCTTCTTACTGGTGAACTGAGGTCACAACACAGTCTTGATTACTGTAGCTTGGTAGGTTTTAAGATTGGGAAATATAAATTCTCCAACTTTGTTCTTCTCTTTCAAGATTGTTTTGTCTAATCTGGGTTCTTTGCATTACTATATGAATTTTAGGATCAGCTTGTCAATTTTTGCCAGAAAGGCAGCTGGGATTTTGATAGAGTTTGCACTGAATCTGTAGATTAGTTTGGGGATTATTGCTGTCATAACAATATTTAGTCTTCCAATCCATGAACATGTCTTTATTTAGGTCTTCTTTAATTTCTTTCTTTTTTTTTTTTTTTTGAGATGAGGTCTCACTCTGTTACCCAGGCTGAAGTACAGTGGCATGATCTTGGTTGACTGCAACCTCTGCCTCCTGGGCTTAAGCAATCCTCCCACCTCAGCCTCCTGAGTAGCTGGGACTACAGCTGTGCACGACCCCACCTGGCTAATTTTTGTATTTTTTGTAGAGATGGGGTTTCACCATGTTGCCCAGGCTGGTCTGGAACTCCTTACCTCAAATGATCCACCCGCTTCAGCCTCCCAAAGTGCTGGGATTAAAAGCATGAGCCATTGGGCCAGATCCCGTCTTCTTTAATTTCTTTCAACAGTGTTTTATAGTTTTCAGTATATGAGTCTCATAGCTCTTTTTGAATTTTTCCTATGTGTTTTAGTCCTTTAGATGTTATTACAAATGGAATTTCTTAATTTCATTTTTGGATTGTTCATTACTAGTGTATAAAATATAATTGATTTCTGTGTATTGATCTTGTGTCCTTGACCTTGCTTAACTTGTTTATTAGCATGTATGTTCTCTTCTGTCTCTCTCTGCCTCTAGTGTGTGGGTGGGGTAAATGTCCTTAGGCTTTTTTTTTTTTTTGAGATGGAGACTCACTTTGTGGCCCAGGCTGGAGTGAAATGGCACGATTTTGCCTCACTGCAACCTCTGCCTCCCAGGTTCAAGCAATTCTCCTGCCTCGGACTCCCAAGTAGCTGGGACTAGAGGTACATGCCAACACACCCAGCTAATTTTTGTATTTTTAGTATAAACGGGGTTTCATCATGTTGACCAGGCTGGTCTTGAACTCCTGACCTCAGGTGATCCACCCGCCTTGGCCTCCCAAAGGGCTGGGATTATAGGTATGAGCCACTACGTCCAGCCTCCTTAGGTTTTCTTTCTTTTTATTTATTTATTTATTTATTTATTTATATTTTTTTGAGATGGAGTCTCCCTCTGTTGCCCAGGCTGGAGTACAGTGGCATGATCTCAGCTCACCACAACCTCCGCCTCCCGGGTTCAAGCGATTCTCCTGCTTCAGCCTCCCAAGTAGCTGGGACTACAGGCGCATGCTACAACGCCCGGCTAATATTTTTGTATTTTTAGTAGAGATGGGGTTTCACTGTGCATGATGGTCTCAATCTCCTGACCTCATGATCCACCTGCCTTAGCCTCCCAAAGTGCTGGGATTATAGGCGTGAGCCACCGCGCCCAGCCAGGCTTTCTAGATCTTGTATATAGATCTTTCTATATACAAGATCACATCGGCCGGGCACGGTGGCTCATACCTGTAATCCCAGCACTTTGGGAGTCCGAGGCAGGTGGATTGCCCCAGGTCAGGAGTTCAAGACCAGCCTGGCCAACATGAGGAAACTCCGTCTCTACTAAAATATATATAAACATTAGCTGAGCGTGGTGGCAGGCGCCTGTATTCCCAGCAACTCAGAAGGCTGAGGCAGGAGAATCGCTTCAATCTGGGAGGTGGAGGTTGCAGTGAGCCGAGATCACCATTGCACTCCAGCCTGGACAACCAGAGCGACACTTTGTCACAAAAAAAAAAAAAAAAAAGATCCGCCCACCTCAGCCTCCCAAAGTGCTGAGTTTACAGGTGTGAGCCACTGCGCCCAGCCTTGTTGAGTGTTTTTATCCTGGCAGGGTGTTGGATTTCGTCAGAAAATCTTTGAGTTTATTGAGAAGATCATGTAGTTATTGGTTTTTATTCTATTTGATGTGGTGCATTATATCAGTTGATTATTGGGTGTTATACCAAGCAGGGATGAATCCTACTTGGTCATGGTATAGAATCTTTTTATGTGTTGCTGGACTTGGCTTGCTAGTATTTTGTTGAGGATTTTTTTTTTTTTTTTTGCATGTTGAGAAATATTGGTTATTATCTTTCTTTTCTTGTGATGCCTTTGGTTTTGGTACTAGGGAAATATTGACCTCAATGAATGAGTTTGAAAGTGTCAGCTGGGCACGGTGGCTCACACCTGTAATTCCAGCACTTTGAGAGGCCGAGGTGGGAGGATCACGAGGTCAGGAGTTTGAGACCAGCCTGGCCAACGTGGTGAAACCCCGTCTCTACTAAAAATACAAAAAAAATTAGCTGGGCTTGGTGGTGTGCACCTATAATCCCAGATACTTGGGAGTCTGATGCAGGAGAATCGCTTGATCCCAGGAGGCAGAGATTGCAGTGAGCCAGGATCGAGCCACTGCACTCCAGCCTGGGTGACAGAGCAAGACTCTGTCTCAAGAAAGAAAGAAAGAAAGTATTCTCTCCTTTTCTGTTATTTAGAAGATTTTGGGAAGGATTATTTGGAAGAATTTGGGAAGGATTGATCATTTAAATATTTGGTAGAATTTACCGGTAAGGCATTTGGTCCTGAGCTTTTCTTTTTGGGAAACTTTATTTATTTTTATTTATTTTTATTTATTTACTTATTTATGAGACGGAGTTTCGCTCTTGTTGCCTAGGCTCGAGTACAATGGCGTGATCTTGGCTCACCGCAACCGCCATCTCCCAGGTTCAAGGAATTCTCCTACCTCAGCCTCCCAAGTAGCTGGGATTACAGGCATGTGCCACGACGCCCTGCTAATTTTTTCTATTTTTAGTAGAGATGAGGTTTCTCCATGTTGGTCAGGCTGTCTTGAACTCCCAACCTCATGTGATCTGCCCACCTTGGCCTCCCAAAGTGCTGGAATTACAGGCGTGAGCCACCACGCCCAGCCTATTTTTTTATTTTTATTTTTGAGATGGAGTCTCACTCTGTTGCCCAGTGCGCTGGAGTGCAATGGTGCAATCTCGGTTCACTGCAACCTCCGCCTCCCGAATTCAAGCAATTCTCCTGCCTCAGCCTTCTAAGTAGCTGGGATTACAGGTGCCTACCACCATGCCCAGCTAATTTTTGTATTTTTAATAGCAACAGTGTTTTGCGAAGTTGGCCAGGCTGGTCTCGAACTCCTGACCTCAGGTGATCCGCCATCCTTGGCCTCCCAAAGTGCTGGGATTACAGGCATGAGCTGCCATGCTCAGGCTGGGAAACGTTTTTAATTTTAAAATTTATTCTTGTTTTTAAATTTTTAGATTCAGGGGTACATATGCGGATTTGTTACAAGGGTACAATGTGCGATACTGAGGGTTTGAGCTTCTATTGATCCTGTCACCCAGATAGTGAACTTAATACCCAATAGGAAGTTTTTCAGCCTTTGCCCCCTCTCTGCTTCCTGCCTTTGGAAGTCTCCAGTGTCTGTTGTTCCCATCTTTATGTTCGTGTGTACTCAATGCTTAACTCCCACTTATAATTGAGAACATACGTTATTTGGGTTTGTTTCTGTGTTAATTTGCTTAGGATAACGGCTGCTGGCTGCATCCATGTCACTGTAAAGTATATGATTTCATTAAATTTTTTTTTAAACGGAGTCTCCCTCTGTTGCCCAGGCTGGAGTGCAGTGGCACAATCTCAGCTCACTGTAGCCTCTTCTTCCCAGGTTCAAGCAATTCTCCTGCCTCAGCCTCCCCAGTAGCTGGGATTACAGGCATGTGCCACCATGCTCAGTTAAGTTTTATTGGCATAAGCCAACTGTGCTGGCCTTAATTTCTTGTTATAGGTCTATTCCCATTTTTTATTTCTTGAGTCAGATTCAGTAGTGTGTGTTCATCTCATGTTGGTTATCTAATTTTTTTGTATAAAATGTTTTATATTATTTCCTTGTAATCCTTTTTATTTCTTTAAGGTCAGTAGTAATGTTTTCTCTTTCATTCTGATTTTAATAATTTGAGTCTTCTCTGTTTTTTTCCACTGATAGTCTAGCTAAAAGTTTGTTAATTTTGTTGATATTTTCAAATAACAGTTTTTTGTTTTTTTTTTTTTTTGAGACAGAGTCTTGCTCTGTTGCTCAGGCTGGAGTGCAGTGGTGCAGTCTCGGCTCACTGCAACCTCTGCCTCCCAAGTTCAAGCAATTGTCCTGCTTTAGCCTCCTAGGTAGCTGGGATTACAGGTGCGTACCACCATGGCCAGCTAATTTTTGTATTTTAGTCGAGATGGGGTTTCACCATGTTGGCCAGGATGGTCTTGAACTCCTTACCTCAAGTTATCCAGCCACCTTGGCTTCCCAGAGTGCTGGCATTACAGGCGTGAGCCACCATGCCTGACGTGCTTTCTTTTTTTTTTTGAGACAGAGTTTCACTCTGTTGCCCAGGCTGGCATGCAGTGGCAAAATCATATCTTACTGCAACCTCGACCACCTGGTCTCAAGCGATTCTCCTGCCTTAGTGTCCCATGTAGCTGGGACCACAGGCACACACCACCACACCCGGCTAAGTTTAAAAAATCTTTTGTAGAGACAAGGTCTCACTTTGTTGCCCAGGCTGGTCTTGAACTCCTAAGCTCAAGCAATCCTCCCTCTTCGGTTTTCTAAAGTGCTGGGGTTACAGATGTGACCCATCACGTTGCCAGGGTTTGTTGTTGTTTGTTTGCTTAGTGACTATTCTGAACTAATGTTGTAAGGCTTATGTTCCTTGCCATGTGTGGCCAGTGAAGTTCTCCTGGGTTAGCTTAATTGTTAGCTAATGTTTGGACAGATTTCTGTAAATACTTGGAACGAATAAACGTCCCAATCTTTGATGTGGGACATGTCTTGCTTTTTCCTGTTCTAGTCCCTACCAAAGCTCAGTTTGTTATACCCAAGCGAGTTAGATGGAACAGCACCATGCTCTGAGTTTGAAATTAAGAGTCCTTTATTAATTAGCTGGCGACCGAGAGACAGCTAACACTCAAAATTCTCTTGGCCCTGAGGAAGGGGCTGGATTCCTTTTTATACCTTGCTTAAGGTAGGGGGAGGGGGGAGCCTAGCTGGAGCAGAATTTACAGAAGCAGAACAAGCATGTTAGATAAGGAGGCTGGTAACTAGGAGGCAGGAGAGTTCTCATGATCGTTGATTTTCAAGGAGGGTATATACAAGTGGTTCCCATGATTGCTGATTACCAAGGGGGGTATTCAGTACTTGTCATATAATCAATCAAGGGGGCCATTCACAATGGCAAGTGGGCTTGCCAAGCAGGATATAGTTACAAAGGTTATATGTTTCTATAGTTCTAAGTACAGCATGACCCAGCACAGTAGCAAGACCTAGGTAGGCACTTAAGGGAGAAGTGGCAGGAGGGGGTGAGGTGGAGGTTAAGGTGGAGTCTGTCTGGCTCTCAGCAAAATGGAATCTGTCTGGCTAACACAGGTAGGTTAGCACAAATTTGGCTTCTGAATTTCTTTTTATAAACACAGGCCATTCAGTGCTTCCTACTTGTCCACTTGCCTTGTTGCTTGCCTTTGCAACTAGGATCACTGGCTACCAGGACTCTGAGTTGGGCTCTGCCCATCCCTTGGGATGCCACACTGATTCTTGGGGCTTGGATGTCAACCATGTCCAAACTGCTTGGTTGTGGTGCTTTGTTCGTTCAGGCCTAGTGGGCATCAGTTATTTGATGATCTGAATACTGCATGGAGATAATGGCCACACAAATACCTAGAACATTTACTAACCTGATGGTGGATATGCTGGGGGAAGTCCTATGGATACCATGGGAATTCTTTGGCCGTTGTTCCTAGGTACTCCCATGAGGGAGTAGGAGATCACTGTGTCCACCTGGCTGGAGTTGTGACTTGGTGGGGCTCCTAGGGAGTGAATATGGGGGTTAGTACCAGGGGTGAGTGCCTCTTCTTTTCTGGACCCCCCAGAATCCATGGGCATGCGCTTCTGGGCTGTGTGACAGGTGTCTGCTGAGATTAGGATGGAACAAAGCAAAACAGTCTTGTCTCCAACTAAGAATTAGAGAATCTCAGTCCTCCAGGAGATAGGGAGGTTTTCCTCCATTTTTATAATGTGATTTTGAAGAAACCCCCTTTTTCTTTCTTTCCTGAGTCTATTTTGAGTATCTCCAGAGTTGGGGACCTTACCCTTTTCATTTCCACACAGTGTGACCCATGTTGGATAGGGGTTTTAGACTTTTCTTTCTTGTGTTCATCTCAGATCTTTCTCCTTTTGCTTCTATTCACTGGTTCCAGTGTTATTCTTGGATGTTTCTTGGGAGTCTTTCACTGCCTGCCCTTTGCTTAGGGATAGGTGGGATATTCTTTGATGGGGTAGGCTTCTGCTGAGACCAGTAAGTGAGGAAAATTTCCAGGTGGTCACATCCTGGATGATTATCTTCTTTCTGGCTAAGCGGTTCATTCATTCTAGGCCCCAAACATCTCCAAGTTCCCTGAGAAGTGCAGCTAATTGAGGGTAGCTCACTCTGGCTCCTGTTTGCCATACTTGGGTGGGGAGGATAGCACTATATGTCCCAAAAGCCATGGTTTGTTGTTGGTGGTAGGGTGACCGGCTAAGCAGTTCTTATTAGGTATGTGATGAAAATCCTCCTTCATTCCCAGAGCCTACATATTCAGGACTGACGAGTGTCCTCTTATTCCTCTGCAGGAGCTGATTGACCTCAAGATGATTCAGTGCAAGAGAGTTGTCAATGGTGAGTACAGATCTGGCTCCAGAATTATGCATGTGCCCTGCTGGGCTCAAGCAGCACTACCACTGCCCTTGCCTGGGGTGACAGTATCTTGCCTGGCTTCATTGAGTAATTTTGTAGATCACATGCTCCCTTGACAGCAGTCACTGCTCTCCAGAGGCCATGACAAAAAGCCAGATGTGAAACAGGCTAAGAGTGCCTTTCATTCCCAGGCATGCTGGGATAGAAATCACCATGTATCATAGCACAGGAGGGACTCTAGGAGCCTTGCAGTCAGGATGGCTTTAGCATTGGCCCTGGCTTGGGCACTTGCTAGGTGTATAACCTTGGGCAAGCCATATGACATCTGTCTGCCTCAGTTCCTTTAACTGTACAATGAAATCATAGTCATTGCTTTACTTAAATCATAGGGTTGGAGTGAGGACCAAATAAGTACTGTGCACACCCTATGCTCTGTGCAAATGTGATTGTGACAAGTTGTAATTTTGCTGATACTTTATTGATGAGGCTGATTCTGCTTTGATTAGAGTTGTAGTATATTCCTTGAGGTTTTTGATATATATGTATATGCTTGTAAAATATATATATATATATGTTTTGAGATGGAGTCTTCCTCTGTTGCCCAGGCTGGAGTTAGTGGGGTAATCTCAGTTCACTGCAACCTCCATCTCCTGGGTTAAAGCGATTCTCATGCCTCAGCCTCCCGTGTAGCTGGGAACCACAGGTGCCTGCCATCACAACTAATTTTTGTATTTTTAGTAGAGATGGGGTTTCACCATGTTGGCCAGGCTGGTTTTGAACTCCTGACCTCAGGTGATCTGCCCACCTCAGCCTCCCAAAGTGCTGGGATTACAGACCTGAGCCACTGCGCCTGGCCTGCTTGTGAAATCTTTTCTTTTGAGACGAAGTCTCACTCTGTCACCCAGGCTGGAGTGTACTGGCACGATCTTGGCTCACTGCAACCTCTGTCTCCTGGGTTCAAGCAATTCTTCTGCCTCAGCCTCCTGAGTAGCTGCGACTACAGGTGTGTGCCACCATGCCCAGCTAATTTTTGTATTTTTAGTAGAGACGGGATGTCACCATGTTGGCCAGGCTGGTCTTGAACTCCTGACCTTGTGATCTACCTTCTTCGGCCTCCCAAAGTGCTGGCGTTACAGACGTGAACCACCGTGCCTGGCCAAAATCTTAATGGTAGTTTCACTAGAAGTTATGACACAATTTTGTCGATTTTTTTTTTTTTTTTTTTTGGAGACAGAGTCTCACTTTCTTGTCCAGGCTGGAGTGCAATGGCATGGTCCTGGGTCACTGCAACCTCCGTCTCCCAGGTTCAAGCAATTCTCCTGCTTCGGCCTCCCGAGTAGCTGGGACTATAGGTACTCAACACCACACCCGGCTAATTTTTGTATTTTTAGTAGAGACAGGGTTTCATCCTGTTGGCCAGGCTGGTCTTGAATGATCCACCCACCTCAGCCTCCCAAAGTGCTAGGATTATAGGCGTGAGCCACCACACCCAGCCAAATTACTTTAAATGTATATATTTTTTCTGTGTGATAAAAAAGTCAATATTATAGATCTGTGTAACCTAGAAAATAAAAATCCTCCGTAATCCTACACCTAAAGAGGTAATCAGAAAGAGGAATAATGTGTGTTTTTCTATACATCTAGTAAGTAATGTGTATGTACAAAATATGACATGTTTATGTATATCCCTCTTCTAGATCGAGGTAGTGTTTGGATAAGGAGAAAAAAATGTGTGTGTGTGTGTATATATATATGTCTTCCCACCCCCTGAGATCATATAACACATGTTGTTTTGCCATTTATTTTTCTATTAGGATATTTGCCCATGTCAGCATAGGCGACTATGTCAGAATTGATTTTACCAGAGCCTTAACAGGGGTTCCCGGTATTTTGCTGTTATAAACAGAGTTGCATTATAAACACACAAAGATTTCGTGGTTACTTCTTATTGCCAGTCATGAGCTGTCTCTGTCAGTGATCACTTTGCTTACCTCTCTCAACATGTCATCGCCTTTACCCCACCCTTGTAAACTTTCTTATCTGTTTAATGCTGGGATGATAATAACAGTTTCCATGTATGGAAATGCTTTAAGTGCATCAAAGATCTCATTTATTTCTCAAGACAGCCTTTGAGGGAGGCATATTCTCCCTTCTGCCATGTTCAGTCTCTTTCATGTATAGTCATCTTTAAAAGCTAATAATGGTAGTATCTATTGTGGAGCTTCTTTGGGAAGCTGACAGATAAAATACAGTCACTTCTTGTTATGTGCAGTTGTTATTTCTATAAAGGTGCTATAAACATTGAATGAGTGGATACTGAACCAGTGACCCTGGGGGAAATATATGGTTAGGTTTGTGCAAGCCTCTGGTCATATTTTCATCAACTCATCAGTCCATAACCTTGTTTTATGTGTGTTTTTTTGCTTTTGTTTGGTTTCTTTTTTGCGACCAGGTCTCACTCTGTTGCCCAGGCTGGAGTGTAGCGGTGTGACCATAGCTCACTGCAGCCTCAAACTCCTGGGCTCAAATGATCCTCCTGCCTCAGCCTCCCAAGTAACTGGGACTTTAGGTGCACACCTTCATGCCTGGCCAATTTTTTTTTTTTTTGTAGACAGAGTCTCGCTCTGTTGCCCAGGCTGGAGTGCAGTGGTGCCATCTCAGCTCACTGCAACCTCTGCCTCCCGGGTTCAAGCAATTCTCCTGCCTCAGCCTCCTGAGTAGCTGGGATTATAGGCACGTGCCACCATGCCCGGCTAATTTTTTGTATTTTTAGTAGAGGATATTACCATGGTTTCACTGTGTCAGCCAGGATGGTCTCCATCTCCTGACCTCGTAATCCTCCCACCTCAGCCTCCCAAAGGGCTGGGATTATAGGCGTGAGCCACTGTGCCTGGCCCACCTGGCCAATTTTTAAATTTTTTGTAGAGATGGGGGTCTTACTATGTTCCCCAGCTGGTCTCAAACTCCCGGCTGTGTGTTTCTGTTTAAAGGCATATTATTTAATATATACCATTGATTAACACTGAACCCACTAACATGGGTAATAGTGCTGTAATTTCATGCCTAAACAAATCCTATTCAACATGTATATTTTCTCCATAAGGTCCATGAGCCTTCTTGTGCTGAGGAACATTAGACAACATTTCAGCAGTATGCTTGGGACCATTTTATTTTATTTTTTTTGAGACAGAATCTCACTCTGTAGCCCAAGCTGGAGTGCAGTGGTGTGATCTCAGCTCGTTGCAACCTCCGCCTGTCTGGCTCAAGTGATTCTTGTGCCTCAGCCTTCCAAGCAGCTTGGACTACAGGCATGTACCACCATGCCCAGCTAATTTTTTTTTTTTTTTTAATTTTAGTAGAGACTGAGTTTCATCATGTTGCCCAGGGTGGTCTCGAATTCCCTGACCTCAGGTGATCCACCCATCTCAGCCTCCCAAAGTGCTGGGATTATAGGTGTTAGCCACCGTACCCAGCCACTTGGGACCATTTTAAACAGTGAGATCACCAACAAAAAGCATAAATATGCAGAAGTGTGGCATGAAATACACCACAAAAAGGACACTTGTTGACAGTATGAGAGCTGAAGGGAGAAGGCTGAGCATCACCTTGTTTGACCTCAGCTGGGAGTATGCACATCAGGCAACTCAAAACTTTCACCACTCTGTGCCTGTCCTTGGATGACCATGAAAACATCTCAAGTATTGGCTGGGCATGGTGGCTCACGCCTGTAATCCAAGCACTTTGGAGGCCAAGGCAGGCGGATCACCTGAGGTCGGGAGTTCAAGACCAGCCTGACCAACATGGTGAAACCCTATCTTAAAAAAAAGAGAAAACATTTCAAGTATTGATTTTGGGGTCACAAATAAATGTTAGCAAAGAGGCACATTCACAAATATGGAACTATGAATAGCAATGGAGATGACTGTAATATAGTAACCTTCCAGTCACAGGACCTGTCTTACTGTAAGTAAACAGTAAATTTGCCTGAACGTCAGAGTGACGTTTTCTGGGAAAATTTGGGCCAAATCTGAAACATAGACAAACTTCCATGTATGTACATTTAAAAAAATTTTTTTTAGACGGAGCCTCCCTCTCTTGCCCAGGCTGGAGTGCAGTGGCGTGGTCTCGGCTCACTGCAACCTCTGCCTCCCAGGTTCAAGCGATTCTCCTGTCTCAGCCTCTTCAGTAGCTAGGATTGCAGGCACCCTCCACCACGCCCAGCCAATTTTTGTGTTTTTAATAGAGATGGGGTTTTGCCATGTTGGCTAGGCTGGTTTCGAACTCCTAACCTCAAGTGATCCATTCATCTTGGCCTACTGAAGTGCTGGGATTGTAGGCGTGAGCCACTGTGCCCAGCTATGTATGTACATTTTGTTTCAAAAAAAAAATTTTTTTTCCTGAGACGGAGTCTTGCTCTGTTGCCTAGCAAGACGGAGTCTTGCTCTGTTGCCCAACCTCTGCCTCCCAGGTTCAAGTGATTCTCCTGCCTCAGCCTCCCGAGTAAGTGGGATTACAGGCATGCCCTACCACGCCTGGCTAATTTTTGTATTCTTAGTAGAGACGAGGTTTTACCATGTTGGCCAGGCTGATCTTGAACTCTTGACCTCGTGATCCACCTGCCTCGGCCTCCCAAAGTACTGGGATTACAGGTGTGAGCCACCGCACCTGGCCCTGTTTCAACATTTTAAACATTGCAAAATGTTAACCACCATTCAGAAAAAGTGCATTAAACACAAACATGCAGTTTAACAAATAATTGCAAAATGAACAACCATCACCCAGGTCAGGAAACAGACCATCCTTATCATCACAGAAGCCTCCCACTTGTATAGTATTTTTGGTAAGAATGGTATACATTTAGGATCTCTTTCCCCTCCAAGCTCACATTCTGGCTGTGTTTTCTTCCAGCGCTTAGGCTAGGGTTGAACTTTCACCTTCATTGAGTGGCCCTGTGTGTTGTGTTTCTTGCAGAGGTGCTCAACACAGTGGACTTTGTTGCCCCTGATGATCGAGTTGTCTTCCGCACCTGTGAAAGAGAGCAGAACAGGGTTGTCTTCCAAATGGTGAGAGACCCCATTGCTGCATGTCCTCCTGAGGCTCACCATCCCCTGGGATTTCCCAACTCATCCACTGTGCCAGGCCAGTGTTGAATGGCTGGGTTACATTGCACAACCGTGGCTTCCTGAAGACTCCACTTTAATGTTTGCCAAAGGGCCAGTCATGAGTGATTACACTATTGGAGACAGTTTAAGGAAATCAAACTATCACAGTCTTATATGCCTCTAGCCTCAAATCTAATTTACTTGTAGGAATTGTCTGTTTGGCCTGATTTCTCTATTTTTTTAATCCCTAGCATTGATTACTCAGATCATAGTCTTTGTTTTTATGTATTGTATGTGTATTTCTCATAGAAAGAAATTAGGATTCCTCAAGAGTAGTTAAGATTTGTGTTTGAGTTGTAATGTCTCTATAGGGCTCTTCTCTCACTTTGGGCATTTCTTCGTGCTTTTTCAGAAACATCCTGAATGATGTTTAGGTTTCTAAAAAATTGATAACAGCCAAGCGCAGTGGCTCGTGCCTGTAGTCCCAGCTACTCGGGAGGCTGAGATGGGAGGATTGTTTGAGCCCAGGAGTTCTGGGCTGTAGTGCGCTATGCCAATCGGGTGTCTGCACTAAGTTTGGCATCAATATGGTGACCTCTCAGGAGTGGGGACCACCAGGTTGCCTAAGGAGGGGTGAACTGGCCCAGATCAACGGAGCAGGTCAAAACTCCTGTGCTGATTAGTAGTGGGATCGTGCCTGTGAATAGCCACTGCACTCCAGCCTGGGCAATATAGCGAGACCCCATCTCTAGAAAAGAAAAAGGAAAATTATTAAAAAAAGAAAAGAAAAAGAATTGATAATGGGTAAACATGTGATGAAGCAAATCTAGCAAAATGTTAATTGTAGCATCTAAGTGGTGGGTATTTGAATGGTCACTATCAAATGTTTTAAAGTTTTTGATATGTTTGAAAGTAATCATAGTATTGATAACATTTTCTAGACCCTCAAAGTTTACCGTTTTCTTCTGGCAGTGAGCTAGTCTAGTGGGCTGCCCGTTTAAGAGAAAGCCAGCCTGACTCTTGTGTTCGGGTGTGTGTGTGTGTGTGTGTGTGTGTGTGTGTGTATGTGCACTGCATGAGTGTGTTTGTCAGTGTATGTGTACCTGTGTCAGGACAGTGGTTGATGCAGCTTTTTGTATTCCCAGGGGACTTCAGACGCAGAGCGAGCCCTTGCTGTGGCCAGGCTTGTGTAAGTTCCTCCTCCACCTTTTTTTTTTTTTTTTTTTTTTGAGATGGAGTCTTGCTCTGTAGCCTAGGCTGGAGTGCAGTGGCACAATTTCAGCTCACTGCAACCTCCGCCTCCAGGGTCCCAGTTCAAGCAATTCTCCTACCTCAGCCTCCCAAATAGCTGGGATTACAGGCATGAGCCACCATGCCCAGATAATTTTTATATTTTTTAGTAGAGACGGGATTTCACCATGTTTGCCAGTCTGGTCTTGAACTCCTGACCTCGTGATCCGCCCGCCTCGGCCTCCCACAGTGCTGGGATTACAGGCATGAGCCACCATGTCCAGCCCCTTCTCCATCTTTAACACTGCCTTTGTCTCTCCTTTGAACTGTGAGGCTTTAATGTCTTGGTGACTTTGGAGGTGTCTGGTTTCCCACTGTTTGTGGCATCCAAGGGCTGGCCTGGGACTCACATGTACCCACAGTGCCTAGATCCCAGAGACCTTCTGTGCATATTGGGGGGGAGCTGTTTTTTTATATTTATTTGTGAAACTCCCTTTCCAGGGATTCCCATGACTATGAGTTCTGAAGCTTTAAGTATCAAAGTACAGGTAGAACATATTGCTTCCTGAATTAACAAAGACAGGAAGCCTGGGCAACATAGGCAGACCTCATTTCTACAAAAATGGTGGTGCATGCCAGTGGTCCCAGCTACTTGGAAGTCTGACGTGGAAGGATCACTTGGGCCCAGGATGTCGAGGCTGCAGTGAACCCTCATTGCACCCCTGCACTCCAGCCTAGGGAACAGAGTGAGACCTTTCGAAAACAAAAACAAAGACAGGAGAGTGCTATAGTTAATGTGATAGGTTTTGAAATTAAGACAGACCAGGTTTGGAATTTTGGTTTTGCTACTTGTTAACTGTGTGACCTGAGGTAAGTTACTTAATCTCACCGAGAATTTTCTATAAAATAGTGCTACCAACCTCTGGCATAGGGGAAAGGTAAATGAAATAATGCATATAAATGTGTTTGTAGCGTGTGGCACATAGTGAGATCTTAGTAAGTGTTAGCTGCAGTTACAATTACAAAGAGAGTAAGAGGGAACTCAGGCAGTTATTGCTGCTGATCACAGACTATTAACTAGGTATTAATATTTAGGTTAATATTAGGTATTAATATTTTTGCCATTGAAAGTAATGGCAAAAAGCTCAATTACTTTTGCACCAACCAAATGCATACCAGAGGATGGAGTGAGGATTCTTTTTATATCTGAGAATTGTTTGGATTAAACTATCTGTGCAGCCCAGCCAACAAAGGCAGTGCTATAACTTCCACTAGAAGCTGTAGTCTGAGAAAGGCTCTTAGGCTCATGTCACTTTTCTGCATTGACAAATGGCTTTTACTATCTCAGCCAAGTTCAGTGTGCCCGTCTGAGTTATCCGATACGACTCCAAAGTGGCAAAGTCCTCTCTGTATCTAGCCTTTTATAGATGTGTGCATACATTATATCGTTTCTCTGGTTCTCTGCTCAGATGAGACAGTTGCACATTTTAGGGACGGGTTTCTTTCCCATTTTTCAGCTTCTGTCGTTGGGGCTTCATATATTTCTTTTTTTTTTTTTTTTTTTTTTGAGACGGAGTCTCAATTTGTCGTCCTGGCTGGAGTGCAATAGCGTGATCTCGGCTCACCGCAACCTCCGCCTCCCAGATTCAAGCAATTCTCCTGCCTCAGCTTCCCAAGTAGCTGGGATTACAGGCATGCACCACTATGCCTGACTAACATTTTGTATTTTTAGTAAAGATGGGGTTTCACCATGTTGGTCAGGCTGGTCTCAAACTCCTGACCTTGTGATCTGTTGCCGCGGCCTCCCAAAGTGCTGGGATTACAGGCGTGAGCCACCGCGCACGACCTTGGGGGGGTTGGTGTGTTTTATAGGGTCAGGGACAGGGTGAGAGGTTCATGAGCACAGACCCTTTGCCTTTAATTCCACATCTATGCCTTTAATTCCACCTTCTTTCCTCTAATTCAATATTTATTACCTTTACTCCTTCATCTTTTCCAGAGAAAATGATGTGGCTGGTATTGATGTCAACATGGGCTGTCCAAAAGAATATTCCACCAAGGTAAACTGATTTCTTTATACTCCTCATAAATGTAGGATGCAGATGAAGAGGCTAACAAGATATAATAACTAAGTATAATACCTAACTCTGGACTGGATTCTGTACTAGATGGGGAAAATGCCCAAAAAGTTTGGATTATTAGATGAACTGGCAAAATTAGAATAGGGAACCATAGTATATTAGCTGAATATACTGTATCAGTGTAACCTTATGAAGATAACTCTTCTGTGGTTATGTAACAGAATATCTTTGTTCTTAGAGAATACACACTGAGGTAGGGCGCAGAGGCTCATGCCTGTAATCCCAGCACTTTGGGAGGCTGAGGCAGGCGGATCACGAGATCAGGAGTTTGAGACCAGCCTGGCCAACATGATGAAACCCCGTCTCTATTAAAGATACAAAAAATTAGCTGGGTGTGGTGGTGGACGCCTGTAATCCCAGCTACTCGGGAGGCTGAGGCAGGAGAATCACTTGAACCCAGAAGGCGGAGGTTGCAGTGAGCTGAGATCACACCATCGCACTACAGCCTGGGCAATGGCAAGACTCCATCTAAAAAAAAAAAAAAATACACAAGAATACACAGTGAAATATTTAGAAGTAAAGGGATATGGTATATATAACTTACCCTCAAGTGGTTTATACATATACACACACTCATATATCACAAACATACAAATATGCATATGTTCATACATAGCTTATATTTTTTATTATATCTTATATAAATAATATATATCATACATAATATATAAGTGTATTATTACGATATATAATATAATAATATATAATATATAATTACATATATTACATATTATATATTATATAAATATATTATTTATATAATTGTATATATTTGTGTGTGTGTGTATGTATGTGTGTGTGTGCGTGTGTGTGTGTGTGTGTGTGTATATATATATATATATATATATATTAGAGAGAGAGAGAGAGAGGAGAGAGAGAGAGAGAGAGAGACTCATGCCCAAGTAGTAAAACAATACAAAAGTACAGAGAAAAATAGAGTGGACAGGGCTCTGTCTTTTTCATGCATAAAACTGAGATACATATCCCAGAAAGCCCAGAGGAGGATTAAAAAAAAAAGGAAAACATCTGAGACATACATTAAAACAAAAGAGAGGATGCTGGGTGCAGTGGCTCACACATGTAATCCTAGCACTTTGGGATGCTCATGTAGGAGGATCACTTAAGCCCAGGAGTTTGAGACCAGCCTGGACAACAAAGTGAGACCTTGTTTGTACAAATTTTTAAAAGTTAAAAGAAACAAAAAAGGCCAGGCATGGGGCTCATGCCTGTAATCCCAGCACTTTGGGATGCTGAGGTGGGCAGATCATTTGAGGTCAGGAGTTTGAGACCAGCCTGGCCAACATAGTGAAACCCTGTCTCTACTAAAAATACAAAAAATTAGCTGGGTATAGTGGTGTGTACCCGTAATCCCAACTACTTGGGAGGCTGAAGCCGGAGAATTGCTTGAACCTGGGAGGTGGAGGTTGCAGTGAACCAAGATCATGCCACTGCCCTCCAGCCTGGGTGACAAGAATGAAACACTGTCTCAAAAAAAAAAAAAAAAAAAGTGAATGCAATGCAAATGTTCCCATTGTCATATCAGAAGAGATCAGACTATGGTAGCCCAGAGAAGGAAGAGGAAAGGTAGCCCTTAAACTTGGAATATTTTTTTTTTTGAGGCGGAGTTCCACTCTTGTTGCCCAGGTTGGAGTGCAATGGCATGATCTCAGCTCACCGCAACCTGTGCCTCCTGGGTTCAAGCGATTCTCCTGTCTCAGCCTCCCGAGTAGCCGGCATTACAGGCATGTGCCACCACACGCAGCTAGTTTTGTACTTTTAGTAGAGATGGGATTTCTCCATGTTGATCAGGCTGGCCTTGAACTCCTGACCTCAGGTGATTCACCCTTCTTGGCCTCCCAAAGTGCTGGGATTACAGGTATGAGCCACTGTACCCAGCCGAAATTTGGAATTTTATAGGGAAATGTGGTCCTTGGACTGAGATTTGGGACCCTGTAATCAGAGGGTGTGGCATAAGCAGGGCCCTGGGAATGAATATGAGGTAGACACATGGAGACGTGAGTACCTTGATTTGACCAGAGGTTTGTCTAGTGGGAGTTGATGAAGAAGCAGAGGAGTGCAGGATTGAAACCTTGGTGGGCAACAATCATCTGGACTTGTACTTTAGGTATCGTTGGTCTTTTTTTTTTGAGACAGAATCTTGCTCTTTTTGCCCAGGTTGGAGTGCAGTGGTGAGATCTTGGCTCACTGCAACCTCCGTCTTCTGGATTCAAGTGATTCTCCTGCCTCAGCCTTCTGAGTAGCTGGGACTACAGGCAACTGCCACCACGCCCGGCTAATTTTTTTGTATTTTTAGTAGAGACAGAGTTTCGCCATGTTGGCCAGGCTGGTCTCTCACGTCCGACCTCAATTGTGATCCGCCCACCTTGGCCTCCCAAAGTGCTGGGATTACAGACGTGAGTCACTGCGCCTGGCCTGTTTTGCTCTTTTCTGATTACTTCTTTGTGTTCCTAAATTATGTGAGGAGCAGAGTTAAATTGATTTGGAGGCAGGGCGTGGTAGCTTGCACCTATAATCCCAGCACTTTGGAGGGCCGAAGCGGGTGGATCACTTGAGTTCAGGAGTTTGAGACCAGCCTGACTAACAGGTGAAACCCTGTCCCTACTAAAAATACAGAAATTAGCTGGGCATGGTGGTGCATCCCTGTAATCCCAGGTACTTGGGAGGCTGAGGTAGTAGAATCACTTGAACCCAGGAAACAGAGGTTGCAGTGAACCGAGGTTGCGCCATTGCACTCCAGCCTGGGCGACCAAGCGAGACTTTGAAAAAAAAAAAAAAAGATTCGGAATGATCTCCCTGATATATTGTAGAGTGAAAAAAGCTAGGAGCAGAATTATATACTACCTTGTCTAAATGGTACTATACCATTTATATAAGGAGGATGGGGAATGAATATATATATTTATTTGTTTATTCAGGGAAGATTTTTGGAGAGACACACAAGAAACTAGTAACATTGGTTTCCTCTGGGGGAAGAAACGTACGTTTTTATTTGGTTATGCATAGGTAGTAAATTCCCATTACAGGTGTACTACTGAAAACAATTAACTGGCACAGCACTGGCACTGATCAGTCAGAAGAGATACCAACCAGTATGCCACGCATGTATATACTAGCTGAATATCTGCTGTGTTCTCATGGTTCAAGAATAGAAGCCAGATAAAAAGTATGGATTGAGGTTGGGTGTGGTGGCTCATGCCTGTAATTCCCGCACTTTGGGAGGCTGAGGAGCGTGAATCCTGAGGTCAGGAGTTCAAGACCAGCCTGGCCAAAAGGATGAAACCCTGTATCTACCAAAAAATATAAAAATTAGCCAGGTGTGGCGGCATGCACCTGTAGTCCCAGCTACTTGGGAGGCTGAAACAGGAGAATTGCATGAACCTGGGAGGTTGCAGTGAGCCAAGATCACACAACTGCATTCAAGCCGGGGGCCACAGAGTAAGAATCTGTCTCACACACACAAAGAAAGTATAGATTGAAAAGTCTCCCATTCCTTAGGGTGGGAGACTTCTTATTCATTACCCATTTGAATTAAATTTTGAATGTTTTACTTATTCAAAAAAGCAAGCAAGTTAAATAGGAAGGAAGGAAGGAAATTTCATTGCTGAGAAAGTCATTATTGTGGAAGGGGCAGTGAAACTGAATTTTAGATCCTGTGATTCTATAAGGAAGGGCTGGATATGTGTGAGTAGAAGGACAGATGGAGCCAGAGGGAGTGTCAGGGCTTCCTCAAGGCCTTCAAGATTTCTTTTATGACCATTGTAATCCAGGGTTGGTGGATTTTCCAGTCTACCCATTCTTATTTAAAATCCAGGCTCAGCTTAGCTGAGTCTGTGGTGGTTTAATGTCCTCTCTGATTCCAATTTGTCATCCTTAAACATGAACTTAAAGTGTAATAACTGAACTTAAAACTTCTGAGCACATTCTGTGAGCATTTGTTAGTATGTAATCTTTATACTGGCAGCATATATTTATTGGAATTGGTTTTTTTTTGCCTTCATCTCACTCCTAATGGATTCAGATTTTTAAAGATCCCCCCCCCCCCAATATAAAAGTAATTAATACCATTGTCCAGAACTTGGAAAATATAGACAAGTACAGGAAAGAGTAGGAAAATCACCAGTAACTCACCATAAAGAGCAACCACCATTGCTATTTTCAAGATTCTAGTGGTTGCGTGGGTTGGTGGTTTCCATTTCCTGGGCTTTTGTTAGAGTTGGGCATGGGTCTGGGCTGGGACGTTGTTGCTGGCAGAAGAGAAAGGCCTAGATAAAGTTTGTAAGTTGTGTGCATCTTAGTGGCTTTGCTGGTGGTGGTGATGCCTATGCAAGCAGTGGGTATGACAGGAAGAAGGCGCATTTGACCTTATTTCAAAGGAAGGGTGATTCGTTGTTTTTTTAAGGGCTTGGGAGATGGTGGGATTTAGTGTATTAAGACATGGAGGCCTGGGTTAGGGAGTGGGCAGTCTTGAAAAATAAGTTTTATATAGCCCACTTCTAGATAGATCTGTGGGTTTTACCAAGGGGATCAGAATTATGACTTTTTTTTGTTTGAGATGGAGTCTCGCTCTGTCACGCAGGCTGGGGTACAGTGGCATAATCTCATCTCGCTGCAGCCTCTGCCTCCTGGGTTCAAGCAATTCTTTTGCCTCAACCTTCTGAATAGCTGGGACTACAGGAGCACAGCACCACACTCCAGTAATGTTTGTATTTTCAGTAGAGACAGGGTTTTACCATATTGGCCTGGCTGGTCTCGAACTCCTGACCTCAGGTGATGGGCCTGACTCAGCCTCCCAAAGTGCTGGAATTACAGGTGTGAGCCACCATGCCCAGCTTATAAATTTTAAAAGTCATCACTCTTGGCCATTCAGCCTGGCCAACATGGTGAAACCCCATCTCTACTAAAAATAAAAAAAATAAAATAAATAAAAATTAGCCAGGAGTGGTGGTGCATGCCTGTAGTCCTAGCTATTTGGGAGGCTGAGGCAGGAGAATCACTTGAACCTGGGAGGTAGAGGTTGCAGTGAGCCGAGATTGCACCACTGCACTCCAGCCTGGATGACAGAGTGAGACTCTGTCTCAAAAAAAAAAAAAAAAAAAAAAAAAAAAAAATTGTCACACTTCAGTCCCAGATGTTATGGGCACAGATACTGCTGCCTTCCTACTTGTTTAAAGAAGTGCCAGTTGCCAGTGGGCCTTGGTGCCTTGGAGGTGAGTGCCTCAGTAGTGCCCAGTTGCCACACCCCATCCCATGGCGAGGGCCATGCTGTCTCCCAGCTGTAAAAGACCTTTTGTGTTTCTCCTTAGGGAGGAATGGGAGCTGCTCTGCTGTCAGACCCTGACAAGATTGAGAAGGTAAGTCCTACATGGGTGAAAGCAGGGATCCTCAAACACAGCTCCAAACTACAGTTGTCTACAACACCTCCTTCCACCAATACCAGATTTACTGATGTCCACCCAGTTTCTCTACCTGTGGCCTAGTGATTTCCAAAAAATCTTCCCAGTGATTTTGACATGCAGCCAAGTTTGAGAACCCCTGAGTCAGCCCACAGCAAGCTTGAAGTTCCTAAAAGGCCCAGAGCTAGGGACATGTCAACGAAGAGCCAGGGGTCTGGAGGACTCAGAACCTCCTCCGTATTGCCTGTCTCCCTTCTGTGAAGGTCTTGAGAGCAGAGACCAGGCTCAGTGGCCCTGTGTGTTTGTATGTCTGTGGGTGGATTGGCCTCTCCCGGGGGGGCTTGATGAGAACAGGAGTGGGTCTCCTGTGTCCTGACAGAGTCTACCCCAGCCCTTGGAGAGCAGGCCAGACCAGCGTCAGATGAGGCAAGCTGAAGTTAATCTCTCTGTTCCCCTTTCTTTGTTGATTCTGTAGGCTAGCTTAATGAGGCCCTGGGGACCAGTTGGCATTTACTACCTGGCATTGTGAGCTGTCAGGGCATGTGGCGGTGACATTCTCTGCCATGCCATCCATATCCTTTGTGTTCCTCTCCCAGTCTGCCAACTCTTTCCTTTTAGCTTCTTTGTTTTCCTTTTCATTCTCTATTGCTACTTCCCTGTCTGGGCTTTAAGCCTCATCCTGCTTCCCAGGCTACAGTGACTTGAGACAGGCACCCCCAATGAGAGCTGGCATCGTTTGTGCTGGGTGCTGTGTCAGCAGCTCAACCCTGCATGTTCCTCCAGCCCTGTGGGCTCTGGGGCATAGGAAGACCACTATGCTTGCTGGCTTGGTGCCTTCTCATTTTTCCCATGTGTAGCCAGAGATACTATATCTGTAGTGTACCTGCATAATGTGCCTTTCTTTTTTTTGAGACAGAGTCTTGCTCTGTTGCCCAGGCCGGAGTGCAGTGGCATGATCTCAGCTCACTGCAACCTCTGCCTTCAGGGTTCAAGTGATTCTGCTGTGTCAGCCTCCTGAGTAGCTGGGTTTAGAGGCACCCACCATGACTCCTGGCTAATTTTTGTATTTTTAGTAGAGACAGGGTTTCGCCACGTTGGCCAGGCTGGTCTTGAACTGCTGACCTCAGGTGATCCCGCCCACCTCAGCCTCCCAAAGTGCTGGGATTACAGCTGTGAGCCACTGAACCTGGCCATAATGTGCCTTTCATTTGATCTTGAAACCCCTTGAAGTAAACAGGATTGGCATTTATCTCCATTTGATCAAGAACAATAAAGCACAGAGAGAGAAAATAATTTAAGATCATACAGTAAATAATTGTCAGGCATAGCCACCTTGTGAGCCATAGTCTTTTCTGACTTCTAGTGTCAGCACCCTCTTCAGTAGCATTTCAGGTTAAAAGTACCTGGGTATAGTTCATAAGCGTCAGGTCAATGGGCACCTCAACTTGGACATCTCCTGTTAGACACTTCTGTGCAGGGTGGAGTGGAAGTAGACATCGTGGATGTCAAATTGGTTTCCACAGTTAGGAGAGGGGGCCCCAGCAGGGAGGATGTGGTTCACAACATGAGCACACAGGCATTTTTGTTGTCCTCTAGTCTCCTCTCTTCTCAGACCCAGGCTGTTGGCTCTGTCCTCTCTACTGCCTCTCTTTGAATGAGGCACATTTCATCCATGAGGCAGCAGAGCTACACTCAACCTCAGAAGCTTAGGTTATTCTACTACTCTGGTTGGGTATTTAGATGGTCCAGGTTGGACTGATAGATGGGGTTTGCCCCATGGTGGGGAGGTTGCATGCTTCCACAACAGAGCCAGATGTGGCTTAGGTGTAGGGGCTGGATTCAGTTCAGGTCTAGACTGTGCTGGCAAACTGGGTGACCTGGGTGAGAGCTTGGTGGGTCCTTCCAGGCTTGGTGTTTTAGGCCCATGGTTCCATCTATGGGAGTATCTCAGGACCACCTCTAGAAATTTTCTCAAAGATGCTTGTTTGGAGTTATGAAAAACCTTAGAAATGGCTGGGCGCGGTGGCTCATGCCTGTAATCCCAGCACTTTGGGAGGCCAAGGTGGGCGGATCACAAGGTCAAGAGATTGAGACCATTCTGGTCAACATGGTGAAACCCCGTCTCTACTAAAAATACAAAAATTAGCTGGGTGTGGTGGCGCATGCCTGTAGTCCCAGCTACTCGGGAGGCTGAGGCAGGAGAATTGCTTGAACCCAGGAGGCGGAGGTTGCAGTGAGCCGAGATCGTGCCACTGCACTCCAGTCTGGAGCCTAGCGACTGAGCGAGACTCTGTCTCAAAAAAAAAAAAAAAAAAAAATCTTAGAAATACATAACGTTGGCGGTTGTACAACATTGTGAATGTAATTAATGCCTAAACTATATACTTAAAAGTGTTTAAGGTGGCAAATTTCGTGCTGTTAATTTTACCCCAGTTATAAATAAAGGATGCTATCTGTTGAGAATTCTGCAGACTCTTGGGGTGAATAGGGGTGGAGAGCAGGATATCAATCTCTTTGAGAAAGCTTCTACCAGGTAACTCTGGTGTACGCTCCCTGGATTAAGAATCTCCATTTTATGTTTATTATTTGAGAGGGAGTCTCACTCTGCCGCCTAGGCTGGAGTGCAGTCATGCAATCTCAGCTCACTGAAACCTCCACCTCCTAGGTTCAAGTGATTCTTTTACCTCAGCCTCCAAGTAGCTGGGATTACAGGCATGCACCACAATGCCCAGCTAATTTTTGTATTTTTAGTAGATACAGGGTTTCACCATGTTGTTCAGACTGGCCTCGAACTCCTGCCCTCAGATGATCCTCCTGCCTTGGCCAAAGTGCTGGGATTACAGATGTGCTCAGGGCATCACCCTTGTGTACACTGGGCCATGCCTGATAATTGGCAGGACCAGGACTTGAACTTAGGTCTCACTGCTTTCCAGGCCTATACTTTCTCATCTGCTGCCTCCCAGAAACCAGGGGAGCGAAGGAATCTGCTTTTCTTCAGTTGGCCAGTGGGTCTATTGAAGCAAGCCTGCTTGTAGGTAGATGTGCTGTTCCTCTGCTCATATGTGGACTTATCTCTCATTCTTTCTCCCCCAAAGACTTGGATCTGGAGAGCTGGTATTCAGGAGAGTTTTCATGCTAGAGCCTGGCCAGTAGACAGTCTCTAGTTGCCATTTCCCCTCAGTGTGACCCTTGCAAGTGGCTAGGGTTTTGGTTACCTAATTTCCTTCCTAGTCCTTAACACACACATGAAACCCACAGAAATACTGAAGAGAGTACTTAGAACTGCTTGGATAAAATACAGCAAAAGGAAGTTCTACAAGATAGAGAATTGGATCAGACCAGCTGATGTTGCTTAAATTACCAAATGTCAGAGGATTCTAAGTGAGCATTTGTAAAGGAACCTTTCAGAGATGTTGCTTAGAGCACGAAGGATGGGACTAGAATGAGAATTTTTATTGTATTTCTTGATGAACCTGGCAGTCCCCCCCTTAAAAAGTAAGTGCCTCTTTAAGGCCTGCCAGGGTGACCCTAAGACCTCAGGCCCAGTCTGCCTCCTGGGGCAGCACCTGGGGACTGTTCCTTCCTGGTAGTCCCTGGCAGTGGGGCCAGCAGGTCCTGTCTTGCTCCCGAGCTGTCCATCTGTCTGTCAGCCCAGCCTCTTGGTCTGATGTCTTCTGGCATGGCCTGCCTCAGCCTGTCCCTGAAAGGCCTCCATTACTGGTTTTTGCAACCCGACTCTCTGCTGCCC
Source organism: Ateles fusciceps (assembly GCA_036589455.1). Classification (NCBI taxonomy): domain Eukaryota; kingdom Metazoa; phylum Chordata; class Mammalia; order Primates; family Atelidae; genus Ateles; species Ateles fusciceps. The sequence continues at coordinate 21,876,570 of JAZHEH010003205.1, read as the reverse complement.
CCACCTGTCTAGAATTAAAACTGGCAGCAGCCACTTAGATACCCCCTGCTCTGCTAGACAGAGATCCAGTTCTTGGAAGAGGGTTCTTGGGATCATCTTCTTCCAGCTTGCCTGGCCTGAAATTTTTGATGAGGAAAGAAGATAGCAATGCCACAGCCATGCAGTGTCATCTACACCTCTCTATCTCTGATTCTTGTATGGTCTGGTCTTGGTACCTCCCTGTTACTTTCCTGCATGACTTCTTGATCTTTCTTTGAAATCTTTTGCAATTGCTATGTGATAAGCACTTTTAAGTATGTTGAGTACATTGTCTTTTCCTTTGCCAATTTCATTCATGTATATCTGACTCCCCTAAAGGGGAATGCAGGCCCTTAAGAGCCTTCCTGTCCCCTCACCCTGTAAGTCCTGGAACAACACTCAGGGAACATTTCTTTTCACCCAGGAAAGAAGCTGTTTGCCATTTCCTTCTTTCTTTCTTTTTGTTTTTTTAATAGAAACAGGGATGGACTAGGTACAGAGGCTCATGCCTGTAATCCCAGGACTTTGGGAGGCTGAAGCAGGTGGATCACTTGAGCTCAGGAGTTCGAGACCAGCCTGACCAACATGGTCGTCCCAGCTACTCTGGAGGCTGAGGTGGGAGGATGGCGTGAGCCTGGGAGGCAGAGGTTACAGTGAGCCAAGATTGCGCCACTGTACTCCAGCCTGGGCAACAGAGCCAGACCCTGTATCAAAACAGAGCAAATAAACAAACAAACAAAAAGGGAACAGGGTCTTGCTGTGTTGCCCAGGCTGGTCTCAAACTTCTGACTTCAAGCAGTCTTCCCACCTTAGCCTCTCAAAGTGTTGGGATTACAGGTGTGAACCACCCCACCCAGTCAGCTATGTGTTCTTTTTTTCGTTCTTTTTTTCATTTTCAGCCATGTGTTCTTAACCAAGACTAGGTCAGAATGATACTGAGGACCGGATGGAGTGTGTTGGGCAGAGCCTTTTGAAAACACACATTCCTAAGCCCTGCCCCTAGAGACTGATTCAGGAAATAACAGTGTGGAATTCAAGAGTTTATATTTCTTCAGCTCTCCATATAATTCTGGTATTTGTCCAGGCAAAGGCTCACTGAACTGCACACAGGTGTGCACGCATACCCATTCACTCATTCATTCAGTATATTTGACAAATATATATACACCACTAGGTGCCAGGCAGGTACTGGGGCTCCAGTGTAGAACAAAGACAGGCCCTTTGCCTCATGGAGCTTATGTGTGTATGTGTGTAACAAACACACACATGCATTCACACATACACAAACTGTTCATGCACCAGAATGCACAGTCTGTAGCAGAGTTAATTAGTACAGTCACTGTAATTGTTTGTTCCAGAAGACTTAGGTGGTCTTGTGTTTTCCTCTCTGCAGATCCTCAGCACTCTTGTTAAAGGGACACGCAGACCTGTGACCTGCAAGATTCGCATCCTGTCATCGGTAAGGATGGTGTGTTACATTTGAAGGTCCATTCTCTCTGGTGATGTTGGATTTGGGTTTGTGAATGATTCTTGAGGTGTTAAATTAGCCTTGGAGGAGAGAATGGAGTTGAGCCTACTTTAGAAGCCAGCAGCTGCTCCTTCTAGGAGCTTCAGTAACCATCCTGTGTGATCCTTCTCCTCAGCTAGAAGATACCCTGAGCCTTGTGAAGCGGATAGAGAGGACTGGCATTGCTGCCATCGCGGTTCATGGGAGGTGAGTGGTCATCTTTCTAGTGACTGACTGCCAGGGAAGTCCTCGCCCATCTTAGCGATCCTTCCTTAATTAATCTGTCACCCCAAGTGACAGCCAATTTCTCTTTTGCATATTCAGCCTACCTTTGCCTAGCTCTTTGACATCCTATGAGTCTTGAAGGCAGGCAGACCCTGAATGGGCTTGCATTTGCCTTTGTTTCATTCATGGAGTGCCTGTTGTGGGTAGGTACTGAGCTTTAGAGATGCAGTGAGAGTAAGAAAGGAGAAACATCTCTACATCAGGATGTGTAAATGCTAGAGATTGAGTGATTTGCTCAAAATCATACCATGTAGCCAGTACATGGCGGAATTCTGACCTTCATGAGAAAACCAACCTCCCTCCCTCCCTCTCTTTCTCCTTCCTTCCCTCCCTCTCTCCCTCCCTTATGTCCATCCTTTTTCTTCTTTCCTCTCTCTCTCTCTTTCTGTCTCAATGGAGTCTCACTCTGTCGCCCAGGCTAGAGTGCAGTGGCGCAGTCTTGGCTCACTGTAATCTCTATCTCCTGGGTTCAAGCGATTTTCCTGCCTCAGCCTCCCGAATAGCTGAGATTACAGGTGTGCTCCACCATGCCCAGCTAATTTTTGTATTTTTAGTAGAGACCAGGTCTCACCACGTTGGCCAGGCTGGTCTCGAACTCCTGATCTCAGGTGATCCACTCACCTCGGCTTTCCAAAATGCTGGGATTACAGGAATGAGCCACTAGGCCCAGCCTCAATTTCTTTCTGTTATATTGAACAATGACTTCTCCCTTGAATAATCACAGACAGATTACTATGTTTATTTGTTTTTCATTGTTGTTTTTCGAGACAGTCTTGCTCTGTTACCCAGGCTGGAGTGAAGTGGCACAATCATAGCTCACTGCAGCCTCAAATTCCTGGGCTCAAGCAGTCCTCCTGCCTCATCCTCCCGAGTAGCTGAAACTACAGTGCATGCCACCATGCCTGGCTAATTGTTAATTTTTTTTGTAGTGACGGGATCTCCCTATGTTCCCTAGGCTGGTCTCAAACTCCTGGGTTCAAGTAATTCTCCTGCCTTAGCCCCCCATAGTGCTGGGATTACAGGCGTGAGTCACTGCACCTGACCTATTCTTTTAAAGGCTCTGCCTGTTTTTTTTTTTTTTTTGAGACAGAGTTTTGCTCTTGTTACCCAGGCTGGAGTGCAATGGTGTGATCTCAGCTCACTGCAACCTCCGCCTCCTGGATTCAAGCAATTCTCCTGCCTCAGCCTCCCGAGTAGCTGGGACTACAGGCGTGCGCCACCATGCCCAGCTAATTTTTGTATTTTTAGAGACGGGGTTTCACCCTGTTGACCAGGATGGTCTTGATCTCTTGACCTCGTGATCCACCTGCCTCGGCCTCCCAAAGTGCTGGGATTATAGGCGTGAGCCACTACGCCCGGCCTAAAGGCTCTGCCTCTCTTGTCTGCATTTGTTGGACTGCCAGATATCACAATGACTAAAGAATCCTTCTAGCTGTAGCTAATGTACTCTTTGCTGAGAGCTGAGGTTTTGAAGGCCACCCTTGCCTTATCAGTTGTACTTGTTCCCTGTGTCCAGGATGTACTTTTACAGAATCTCAGATCAGGAGACCTGGGCCAGAGTGACCTCTCTTCTCTGAGTGATGTTCCTTTGGGCTTAGGGGTCTTACTGGAAAAGCCCAGGTTGTTGATTGTGCTCTTACATCATTTTTAGAGAAGGGAACCCAGAACTCCCATCTTACGAAGCAGAGCAAAGCAGAGCTGCTTAGGTTGAAGCCAGGAGGGAGGAGTACACACATGTACACAAATGCTTCTTCTCACTGGGCACGGTGGCTCACGCCTGTAATCCCAGCACTTTGGGAGGCTGACGTGGGCAGATCACAAAGTTAGGAAATCGAGACCATCCCGGTTAACATGGTGAAACCCCTTCTCTACTAAAAATACAAAAAATTAGCTGGGTGTGGTGGCAGGTGCCTATAGTCCCAGCTACTCAGGAGGCTGAGATAGGAGAATCACTTGAACCTAAGAGGCGGAGGTTACAGTGAGCCGAGATAGCGCCACTGCACTCTAGCCTGGGTGACAGAGCAAGAATGTATCTCAAAAAAAAAAAAATAAATAAATAAAAATACTTCTTCCCAAGGCAGGAGGCTTTGGATTCAGACTCCCTGGTTCGAGATCCCAGCTCTGCTGCTTCTTAGCTGTATATCCTTGGGAAATCACTTAACCTTTCTGAGCATAACATTCCTTATTTGGAAATTAAGGTAATTTCTACTTTATAGGGTTGTCCCAAGGCTTTTATGAGATTGTGAATATAAATCCTTGGCACAGTGCCTGGCATGTAGTATTCTCTCTCTCTCTCTCTCTCTCTTTTTTTTTTTTTTTTTTGAGATGGAGTCTCGCTCTGTCACCTGGGCTGGAGTGCAGTGGTGCGATCTCGACTCACTGCAACCTTTGCCTCCTGGGTTCAAGCGATTCTCCTGCCTCAGCCTCCTGAGTAGCTAGGATTACAGGCTCATGCCACTATGCCCAACTAATTTTGGTATTTTTTTTAGTAGAGACGGGGTTTCACCATGTTGGCCAGGCTGGTCTCAAACTCCTGACCTCAAGTGATCCACCCACCTCAGCCTCCCAAAGTGCAGGGATTACAGGTGTGAGCCACCCTGCCCAGGCAGTATTTTCTTTTCTTTTTTTTTTTTTAAACCTGGTTATCTAGTTTCTGTGGAAGCCAGTATGTTCTTAGTAAAGGAAGCTATTATTATTATTATTATTTTTATTTATTTATTTATTTTTTTTTTTAAGATGGGGTTTCACCATGATGGCCAGGCTGGTCTTGAACTCCTGATCTCAGGTGATCCACCCACCTCGGCCTCCCAACGTGCTAGGATTACAGGCGTGAGCCACTGCGCCCGGCCAGGAAGCTATTATTTTTTACCAGTAGTTGGGAACACTGGAAAGACAGATTTGGGTGAGTTTGAGGAAGCCCTTTCTGACTATCAAAGCTGTTAGGATGGGCTAAATCCGACCACTGGGGATGTAAGGAGACAGAGGTAGAGGCTAGGTTGACAGGGCCCTCTGAGGCCCTGTGGCTCTTGACCCTTTTGTTGAAAAGTATAGCAGAGGGGTCATACTCAGACAAGAGCTGGACAAGGCTATCTGGTCAACTGTCTTGCCTGCTTTGCCTCTGAGCACAGCTCAGGTCAGGCCTCACATCAGCAGCCCTAAAACTCACTCATGCATAAGAACTTGCAGTTGGGCCGGGCGCGGTGGCTCACGCTTGTAATCCTAGCACTTTGGGAGGCCGAGGTGGGTGGATCACCTGAGGTCAGGAGTTCAAGACCAGCCTGGCCATCACGGTGAAACCCCATCTTAAAAAAAAAAAAAAAAAAAGAACTTGCAGTTGACCTTGGAAGGAGGGGCCCCAGTTTGTGGTCCTGCTTCCCTTGTGTCTTGGTGTGATAGCCATGGTCCGTGGCCTGCCCTGGGTGCGGGGCCTACCCTGTGCCTCTCCCTAGGATCAGTTGTGCATCTTGGCTTTGGCATTGGCAGCTGTGTGGGAGTGGCCAGTCTGAGCAGCAGCAGCTGTTCCCAGTCCCTTGGAGAGGGCAGGACTGGAACAGTAGGGACAGCCCTGTCCCTCTTCTCTGGCAGAGGCAAGGGGAAGGCAGCAGGGCAAAGCAACACGACCTTGGGAGCTAGGCCACCCACCTCACCCCCCATGCAGCCAGGCCTCACCTGCAGGCCTCCGAGAGCTGGACTTACCATCTCAGCATCGAGCTGTGCTGCTCCTGCCCCTCACAGTTCTTCTCCAGAGGTCAGGGAGAGCCATCCCCTGCCACCTGTCTTTGATGGCCACATGGCCACCTGGCCTTCCTAAGGTTCAGTGGGGGAGGACAGTAAGGTTTGGCTGAGGTAACCATGTGTGAGTGGTGACATGGCTTTTGGTGCTCAGCCCTCAGCCCTCAGCCCCATCTCTCTATCTCCAAGGAAGCGGGAGGAGCGACCTCAGCATCCTGTCAGCTGTGAAGTCATCAAAGCCATTGCTGATACCCTCTCCATTCCTGTCATAGCCAAGTAAGCCCCCTTTCTTCATCATGTACTCTGTGTCCCACAGAGCTAAGGGCCTGGTGATAGCCAGGCCCAGCCTTCCCTAGAGTGAAAAGTTTTGGGGTGGTTTGAAAAGGGCACGGCTTCCCACAAGACCCCAGACCCTGTTGCTTCAGCTGCCACCTAAGACCCTCCCCTCTGCATGCCTGTCTCTGGACTGAGGCTGCCACCTGACTCCTGATGAAATGTATGGAGACAGAGCAGGGGGTTCTTGGAGCAGCAGGCTGCGGGGAGGACAAAGTATGACCTAACTGGGCCTCCTTCTCTCGTGATCACCAAGATGTCTGTTCCCCTCGCCAGGGTTTTGACTTAGCCCTCAGAGAACATATAAGTGGCCCATTCAGCTTGAGGGTTTTCCTGTAGCCCCAATGGCCCAGTAGTAGACCCATGTCTCCAGATGTGGGCTGGCTGTAGCCACTGTTTTAGATGAGGGGCAAGGAAAGTAAATTTCCTGGATTACCTGTTAAGTGCCTGGCACTTTACATATATTATCTCAGTTAGTGCTCCTAACTTCATAATGGGATATGGATTCTTTTTTTTGCCCCCCCCCCCCTTTTTTGTCCCCTCGTCCCGGGATATGGATTCTAATCTCCACTTTACTGAAGCTCTGATAGCTGAAGGGACTTGGCCAAATTCACATTGTTAATCAGTGACAGATCTGAGAGTTGCCTCTTCTGAAAATGCTGATAGGTTCCATGACCGGGACACCCCTAACCCTCCTGTTGCCTTTCAGTGGAGGATCTCATGACCACATCCAACGGTATTCGGACATAGAGGACTTTCGACAAGCCACGGCAGCCTCTTCGGTGATGGTGGCTCGAGCGGCCATGTGGAACCCATCTATCTTTCTCAAGGAGGGTCTGCGGCCCCTGGAGGAGGTCATGCAGAAATACATCAGATATGTGCGTCTCTGTACTTTTTCAAAACAAGCATTTCTCACTGTCTACCACATTGCTGCAGAGAGCACTTTGTGTGAGCCCCCAGCGCTTGCTGTTCCTCTCCTTTTCTTTTTAGCTCATGTAGTGTAGCTGTACTAGCTCACTGCTGTATTGGGTCTCCCCAGCTGTGGTGCTAAGAGAGGATGCTGGGGGGCATGCCCCTACCATTTCCTAAAGCTTCCAGAAGTTTGCAGGTCATAGCAAGGACCTTCTAGATCCAGGATGCTGTTGGAGCCCCAAACACATGAGATATATCTTTCTTTTCTCACACGCTGCACATACAAAGGCACATTCACTTGGACTGTGGGTTCTGCATCACTGAAGGCATGTGTGCCTATAGGTTGGCTCAGGAGCAGCCACAGCCAGGAGGAGCCATTGAGAAATTTCTCACCTGATTTGATTCATCTGTCAAAATCACTACTAAAATTTTTTTTTTCTTCTTTTTAAAAAAATTTTTTTTTTCTTTTTTTTTAGAGACGGGATTTCACCATGTTGGCCAGGATAGTCTCGACCTCTTAACCTTGTGATCTGCCTGCCTCAGCCTCCCGAAGTGCTGGGATTACAGGCGTGAGCCACCGCGCCCGGCCAGTACTAAAATTTTTCTATTGCTGATTCCCCGAATGCTTTAACCATAACCCTCTACTTAGGGAACAGCTTTTTTTTTTTTTTGAGATGGAGTCTTGCTCTGTTGCCCAGGCATGAGCATAGTGGCGTAATCATGACTCACTGCAGTCTTGACCTCCTGGACTCAAGTGATCCTCCTGCCTCAGCCTTCCAAGTAGCTGGGACTACAGGCATGTGCCCGCACACTCAGCTAATTTTTTATTTCTATTTTTTTATAGTAATGAGGTCTTTCTATGTTGCCCAGGCTAGGATTGGCCTTTTCTAAACCACTTTCTTCTCATTGAGAGGTCGACGGTAGTGCCAATGGCATTTCCCTATGAAAGAAAATGAAGAGTTCACTTGCTTTGTCTCTTTGGCACAACTCTGGAACTCTTTGGGAATATGATCAGCTGCACATGTCTACAGGGAGAGGCAGTGAGTGGTCCTGAAATTCTTCAGTGAATTGGGTCGAGCAGAGGGTACAGCCATTGCCCAGAGCAGAGTTCCACCCCTTCTGCAGTCCTAGGGTCCATTCCTGCCTGGGAGTGCCTGTGGCTGACATGGTGTGTGAGTGTTCCCATGGCTGTGCAAGCTGGGATGGTAAGATGCTCTGAGGTCTGTGTCCAGAGCTGGGCAGCCTTTGTCCTATCTCCTGTTTAATGCTGCAGCCCTCACCCTTGGTTCTGGTGTCCTGCTGGGCAAGTTGGTGACCACCAGCTCTCCAATGGTCTGGGATAGCTCCATGGCAAGGGAGGGCTTGCCCCAGCCCAGGTCAGCTGTCCAGCTTTTTGGCCAGCTGGCAAGTCTGTGGCCAAGAAAGATGTGCTGAGCAGTGCTGAGCTTGCTCACTGGGTGAAAGGTGATGTTATCATTCCTGCTGAGCCGTCCCTTGGCAGCTCCTCAAGAGGGTGTGTTATCACAGAGAAAGGGAGCGGCTTTCAAGCATAGGCAGGGCTGTTTCTGGTCCAGCCAGGTGCCTTCTTCCCAAACAAGCTGAATCAAGGACTTGACGCCCCCAGCCAGGGCTGCCCCACTTACTTCCCAGTTTGTCCCGGGCATGCCGTGGCACCTTTCCAGGCACCGAAGTCATAGGCCCAGGTGGAGTTACTAGAGCAGATAGGGGGTGGGGGATGGGAGGGTGTCCTGGAGGGCTGGGGAAGGCCACCTTCACCCACTACTGCTCTCCTGCCCTGCCCCCAGCCAGCCGGCTTCCACTGGGTGTCCCTGGCAGTCATCTTGCCTCACTGAGCCTTCGTTTCGTAGTCTGTAGAGTGATGGTGACAGTTACACCTCACACTTGTATAGATAAATGTAGTAATGAGTAACACATGTGAACTAAATGGTGCTGTGCTTTACCTATGTAGAGGGAAGTTAGAGGCTATTCAAGATGTGGGAAGGGAAGGTGCCCTTTCTGGTGAGAAGGAATAGAAGAATCTCACCCCTGTCCTGGCACTGGACCTGCCGTGCCAGAATTTGGTGTGTTTCCCCTCCCTACCCTGGAAGATACTTGGCAGTAGGTCCTCTGTGGTGGCCGAAGTAGGAGAGGGCTTCGGCATTTTGGGACCCCAGTCAGGCTGTCCAGGAAAGTGTGCTCCTGACCGTGGGCCTTGACTGTGATCCTCAAGCTTTGTACCACTATCTGGAGAAGTAGATGGCCAAGGTTGGGGTGACTCTATTTTTTTTTTTTTTAAAGATGGGGTTTCACCATGATGGCCAGGCTGGTCTTGAGCTCCTGACTTCAGGTGATCCACCCACCTCAGCCTCCCAAAGTGCTAGGATTACAGGCATGAGCCACCGCGCCCGGCCTTTTTTGTTTGTTTGTTTGTTTAGAGACAGGGTCTCACTCTGCTGCCCAGGCTGGAGTGCAGTGGCATGATCATAGCTCACTGTAGCCACAAACTCGTGGGTGCAAGCAACTCTCTTGCCTTAGCCTCCCTAGTAGCTATGATGACAGGTGTGTGCCAACATGCCTGGCTAATTTTGTTTTTAATTTTTGTAGAGTTGAGTCTTATGTTGCCCAGGCTGCTCTTGAACTCCTAGCCTCAAGCACTCTTCCTGCATTGTTCTCTCAGAGTGCTGGTATTACAGATGTGAGCCACTGCTCCTGGCCAGTGGTTCTTCTTATGGGGGTCCCATTGCCTTGGCTGCACACACAACTCTGATGCCTTCTTGGAACCCCTTTCCCTGCCATCAGAGCATAGCTCAGGCCTTAGAGCCTGCCTGGGCATCAGGTGCGTCATTTCTTCTCTCAGGCGGTGCAGTATGACAACCACTATACCAACACTAAGTACTGCTTGTGCCAGATGCTACGAGAACAGCTGGAGTCTCCCCCAGGGAAGGTTGCTCCATGCTGCCCAGTCTTCCCGGGAAATTTGGTAAGAGGCACAATGAGATGTCCATCTGTCCTTGTGTACATTGCCCAGGTTTGACTTTGAGCCCTAAGCTGACTCCACTAGGGGATCAGGGACACAGCTTCTGAAGTGGATGTAGAGGAGTGGAGTGATGGTACAGCTTTGCCTCCCAGAAGAGGATTCTTTGAAAGCTTTGAAATGTCCCATCCCTGGACGGATCAGCAGAGTTCTGGGAACTAGGGTGCTAGGAGGATAGAAGAATGCAAAGGAAGGGGCTTTTCCATAAATGGTATGGTCACAGGCCAGGCCACCGGGAACCAGTGGTCAGAAGAATTGGGCTCTAGAATGGAACCTCTGGCTTGAGCCTGCAGTCACACCCATAACCCTATAGTTTGAAAGGCCACCCCTTGATCCTCTAGATCAGGTGCAGCTCTAGCTCAGATGGTTGACACTTAAGGCCCTTCACAAGCTGGCCTAGCCACTGCTCCCACAGCTCCCTGTCTACCTGTCTGCTTCCAGACCTCCACACCTGTGTTTGTAATGGGTCCTCTGCCTGAAAGGCTCTCTCCCTCTCACATGAGTGATCTATAGCCTCCCTCTTTCATAGATGCCTTTCTGAACCACTTTTGCCATCAGGGATCCATCTTCGCTTGAGTCTTCCAGCCCTCAAGACGTTTCCTAGAAGGAAAAAACCCTTGCTAGAGCCTCCTTCCACCCTTGGCTTATGGCATTGTTTCAATCCCTACCCCACATAGCTTAATCAGTTCGACCCAGGTGCCTTGAGAGAAAGAGTATAACTCTAGCTCTGGGTGGTACCTCAGTGTCAGCTGAAAACCATGTATAACTGCTCGTGGCTGGGCAGGAAGTGGGGAACCACTCAGTGGTCAGGCCTCTGTCTCTTCCTCCCATGGGCCTATGTGCTTGATCAGCATTGGTCAACTCAGTCATGGCTGGCTGGGGACACCATCTGTGTGCCCTTCCTCAGGAGAGAGACTGCAGGTGGTGGGGGTGACCTTTACAACCTTTGCTACCCAGCCCAGCTTCCCTCCAGTGTCCATGCTTGGGTTCACATTCACTTTCCGTCTTCTAGTCCAGGGTGATCCCAGGGCTGGGTAGGAGGCATATTCTGATGGCCAGGCCCGGGTGGTCGTGTGGTGTATATGGTAGAGGAGTTGCTCAGTGGTGGGGCCCTGGGTTTCTGCAGTAGCTTGGATGCTGGCTCCACTAAAGTGTTTGCCCTGATCTGCTTCTTCCTCCTTAGTGAGGCCTTTGGCCTTGGTGCCTTCTATGAGGAGACCACACAGGAGCTGGATGCCCAGCGGGCCAAGCTCTCAGCCAGGACTTCAGAGGAGACCGGGGAGCCAGCTGAAGATATCTCTGGTGTCATTAAGATGGCTGTCAAGTTTGATCGGTAGGTCTCCAGCTTGGCCTCAGCTTGGGCTGGGGCCAGCACCCTTGGGGTTCCACTGGGCCAGCAAACTGTCTGCTATATGTGCTTAATGTCAAACATAGGGACCACAGGTCTTCTTGGTTTGGAAACTTGTTCTCAATTTGCAGCATCCCATAGAAGGTGCTTGCAGGGAAGATAGTTCCTGAAAGCCTGTCCCAAGATCAGTGACTGAATTCTACTTTTTCCCTAACTCACCCCCTCCCACAACTTGTCTCCTGTTCCTGAAAGTCTGTGCTTTTCCAGGGCCCTGAGGAGCTGGCTGCTGCATGGAGCTCCTCAACAGCAGGACCCTAGCCCTCATTTGGCTCTGCAGCCCCTGCCCACACCCAGTGCCACTCACCAGCCCTGTGGTGCCCTTTCAAGCTGCTTATGCCTCAGATTGTGACCCAGCTTTGAATGGTGCCCTCTTCTGGGATCTGAGGCTTTCTCCAGTCCCCCAGGACCAGACAGGAGCCAGTCTTGTCTGGCAGGGATGTAGGGGGTTGAGGCGGTAGGGGTAGCTGTTGGGCAGTCAGATGGCAGGGGAGAGTTCCAGCTGGGAAGTTGTAATATGGCCCCTCCTACCGTGTCACTGTGTTACCTTGTCACAGACCGACTCTGAAACCAGATTCCATGTGTCCGTGGCCTCAGCAGATGATCCTGACCCTTGGCAGGCATAATCAGGGTGGGCGCTGAGCAAGATCCCTGAGACCATTGTCTGGTCACCTCCATTGTCCACCTCCACCCACTCCCTACTGATCTTGTCTTGAGTGTCAAGCTTCCTTCTTGGATGTCGAAGATTATTTTTCCAGGCTGGACCTCAGAGTATTGGGAGTTCATTCCCCCTTTCCCCACAATTTCCCAAACATGCCAAAATTTATCTTCCCTTTAAATAAAACCGAGGTCCAAGCTGCTGGTGGGACAGGAATGGGAGCCTATGGGAGTAGGTACAGAAGCCTTAAGGCAGCAGCTTGGTATCTCAGTTCCTCTAGTTTCTGCTGCTCCTATCAGGGGCTGAGTAGTGCGCTGACTGAGGGAGGGAGTGGTGATGGTGGGTGAGCCCCCAACTGCTTCCCTTCCTTTCCCCAGGAGAGCGTACTCAGCCCAGATCACCCCCAAGATGTGCCTGCTAGAGTGGTGCCGGAGGGAGAAGTTGCCACAGCCCATGTATGAAACGGTGAGTCCCTGCCTATGTGCTGCCCTGCAGCCAGCTACGGCACTCCCCACAGCTTATGCCCTCAACTTGCCAGGCTAGAGCCTGGCCTTGCCCTTTGTAGGCATGGAGAAACTGCTGGTGGCCAGTTCAGTTGTTTATAGCCCCCACCCTCTTATAGTGGTCTGTTGTCCAATTCAGCCAGACATGTCTTTTTTTTTAATAAGAGTCTAATTAGTATTTTTTTTTTTTAGAAATGGGGTCTTGCTTTGTTGCCCAGGCTGGTCTCAAACTCCTGTGTTCAAGTGGTCCTCCCTTCTCAGCCTCCCAAATTGCTGGGATTATAAGGCATGAGCCAGCCAATATTAATTTTTTTTTAATTTTATTTAATTAATTTTTTTTTTTTTGAGACAGAGTCTTACTCTGATGCCTAGGCTGAAGTGCATTAGTGTGATCTCAGCTCACTGCAACCTCCACCTCCCAGTTCAAGCAGTTCTCCTGCCTTAGCCTGCCAAGTAGCTGGGATTACAGGCACACACCACCATGCCTGGCTTATTTTTAGTGTTTTTAGAACAGACAGGGTTTCACCATGTTGGCCAGGCTGGTCTCAAACTCCTGACCTCAGGTGATCCACCTGCCTCGGCCTCCCAAAGTGCTAGGATTATAGGCACGAGCCACTGTGCCCGGCCCAGACATGTCTTTGGATCAGGCATCAGCCAGCGGAGCACAAAATTGGGCCCCAGATGTGGTGCCCCTGGGGTGGAAACCGTGAGATAGTCTTGCTTCACTTCCTTTGGTCTTCATGGCCATGCCTTCCTTAGGCTGCTCTGCCTCATCTGGAATCATCTTCTGGCCTCGAGGCTTATACCTTCTGGGAGTTGTGTCTGTCCCCCTGCCATAGTGACTTTTCCAAAACAAATCTTACCTCTGTTTCCTCAAGTCAGCAGCTCCCCAGCGTGTCTGTAGAATCAAGCCAGCACCTCAGCATAGAGCCTGAGACCCTCCTATGTGCCTCTCTCCTTCCAGTTTCATGCCTGCAGCCCTTTGCCCCAGCCATGTCACCTGGTCCCTCTGCCAGGTGTGCCTTCTCTGCTCTTAGCTTGTTCCTTCTCACCCTTTTGGCATCTGGTGACTCCTTGTTTTAGGGACCTGGCCTATCCAGCTGTCAGCAGGAGGCTCTGTAGTCATGTGCAGCTAAAGGCTCTGCTGGCCTTTGCTCAGGTCCATGACAGCTCCAGACGCTTGAGGTCGTTGTCTATTTGTACATCTGCCTTTCTGCACTGGGCACTTTTGCTTGGGAGGAGCATGTGATATAGGCACCTTCATTTGACTTAGGTTGGAAATACTTCCTTTTATATGCCTTTAATTTGACCCCAGCAGGTTGGCTTCCAGGGCTCATTTCTCTGGCCATGTGTTTCCTTTAATCTTTGTACCAGGTTCAACGCCCTGTAGACCACCTGTTCTCTTCTATTGTCACTGTTGCTGAACAAAAGTATCAGTCTACCTTGTGGTAAGTTTCCTCATCATAGGGAAGGAGGCTTGGGGTGGGGGAGGAGAGTGGGCATTCTGCCCATCACCCAGCATTGTCCTAGGAGGGTTGGGCAGATGGTATATGTGGGCAGTGGCATCCCTGGATGGTGACCCCTTACTCAGTTTTGTCAGAATCTGCCAAGAGTGTGTAGAGTCAGGCCTCACAGCCCTGCACCCTGCCTATCTGCCTTATTGCCCTCTACCTCATCTGCCCAGGGACAAGTCCAAGAAACTGGCGGAGCAGGCTGCGGCCATCGTCTGTCTGCGGAGCCAGGGCCTCCCTGAGGGTCGGCTGGGTGAGGAGAACCCTTCCTTACACAAGCGAAAGAGGGAGGCTCCTGACCAAGACTGTGGGGTCTCCAGAGCTCAGGAGCTAGCACAACCTGGGAAGCTGTGCAAGAAGCCCTTTGTGGCCTTGGGAAGTGGTGAAGAGAGCCCCCTGGAAGGCCGATGACTACTCTTCCTGCCCTAGTCACCCCCTCCATGATCTCGTGCTAAGGTGGCTGTGGATACCACAGCATGAACCAGATGCTGTTGAACAATTTGCTGGTCTTGCCTGGCAGGAGTTAGATGTCCCAGCAGGGGCCATCAGCCTGGAGCATGGACCAGGGGCCAGCCCAAGGGTGGATCCTGGCTCCTTTGGTGGATCTGTGACAGAGTCAAGTTCCCTTTGAAAACAGGAGCTTTTCAGGTGGCACCTCCCCAACCTGACATTGGTACTGTGCAATAAAGACACCCCCTACCCTCACTCATGGCTGGCTGCTTTAGCCTTGGGCATCTTCATCAATAGGCTTGTGTCCTGGCATGATTATTCTACTCCTACACTCTGTGCAGAGTGAAAGCTTCCAAGCCTATCTCCTGCCCATCTCTTTGGGTCTGGTGGAGGTGGGAAATGGGGTATCACTGGACTGGAGCCAAGCCAGGAAGACCCAAGAAACTCATTCTACTGACTGTACACCTAAGGCACTGGGCATCAATTGTCTGTCCTGATGAGAGGTGATATGGGATCTGGAGGAAGGACCAGGGCAACTGGTGCCCCAGTAAGGGACTAGTCCAGTGGGGTGGGAAGTGTTGGTCTGATCCCCAGAGTCTCCTTCAAGCCTGACAGCTGCCTGGAGCTCAGACCTGGTGAGGTGCCTGCCCTGGGCAGTGGGGCACTGGAGGCTGCTGATGACAGCAATTTGGGGCCCTTATGTTTGGCAGATCACACCACACAGTCCCTCCCATCCCCCGCCTTCCTCATCCCACTTGGGGCGGAAGGAAGTGGCAGATTCTCTTTAATTTCCTCCTGGCAGTGAGAAGCAAACAAACGGCTACCGCATCTCATGGGGCCTCCCCCGCTTACTGGGAGGGGCGTTCTGACCAAAGGTCCCTGCCCTGTCCTGCCCCCGCTTCCTCAGCTGTAAACATGCTGCTTCTCATCCCTTTTTCCAGGTTCTATTGGTGTGGTGGGGAGGGGAGGATTCCCCTCTGGGTCAAGGCTGTATCTCCCACATCTCCCCTGTGTCAGAGCCTCACTGTTTTATGGCAACTTAACACGGGATCACGCACCTGTGCCAGCCAGCAGCCCCTGCCCTGCTGGCCTCTGAGTCTAGGGTTTGGTGGGTGAGGCCTCTGTCTCAGTCCCAGCACTGCCCCCCTCCCCCCTGCCACCCACGCTTGCCTTTCTGTGTGCAGATAAGGATACCACACTACCCGCTGCCTCCCAGAGCCATTGCTGTTCGACCTTGGGCAACTCACTTCTAGTCCTCTCTGTCCTGAGGGCCCTCCTCTGAGAAGGGATGAGCTGTCCTCTGCCTGTGTGAGGCTGACTGGAGGACAATAGGCTGGCCCTTTGATAGGACATTGCATGGTTAATGGGGTCACTCTATGCCAGGGTGCCCTAACTGACTTCCCAGACCAGTGTTCCCAGAGAAAGGGCTCTACCCAGGAGAAAGACAAGCCTAAAGCTTGGTCCAGTC
Source organism: Ateles fusciceps (assembly GCA_036589455.1). Taxonomy (NCBI): domain Eukaryota; kingdom Metazoa; phylum Chordata; class Mammalia; order Primates; family Atelidae; genus Ateles; species Ateles fusciceps. The sequence continues at coordinate 21,860,754 of JAZHEH010003205.1, read as the reverse complement.
TCAGTCACCAAGCTTTAGGCACAATTTTTTTTTTTTTTATAGAGATGGGGTCTCACTATGTTGGCCAGGTTGATCTTGAACCCTTGTCCTCAAGCAATCCTCCCACCTCGCCCTCCCAAAGTGCTGGGATTACAGGCATGAGCTACTGCACCTGGCCTATTTCTGATTTTTCATACTAAAAACAATCTCAGTCAAAATGCCTCCTTTGGCTGGGCATGGTGGCTCATAGCTGTAATCCCAGCACTTTGGGAGGCTGAGGTGGGCAGATCACTTGAGCTCAAGAGTTCAAGACTAGCCTGCTGGGCAACATGCCAAAACCCCGTCTTTACAAAAAATATAAAAATTAGCTGGGTGTGGTGGCAGGTGCCTATAGTCCTAGCTACTCAGGAGGCTGAGGTGGGTGGATCACTTGAGCTCAGGAGGTTGAAGCTGCAGTGAGCTGTGATGCCAGCACTGCATTTCAGCCTGGGCGAGAGAGTGAGACCCTGTCTCAAAAAAATACAAATAAAAAACAAAACACAATGCCCCCTTTGCCTTTTCTTATACTCCAACTGGAACTGGTCAGACAGAAGCTGCGGTGGCCCCTCCCAAGTCACTGAGTCCTAAGATCTACCTCCCCTGTGGAACTGGGCTTTGATCTCAGGCCACTTCTCCCACCAGTATGGTTTCCCTGGGAAAGCCCCTCCTCTGGCAGGGTCAGGTTCATTTCTGGGCTCTGGGGAAGGAGGAGGCAGGGATATAGGTATGCTATTAAGATAGAGGCTGGAATGTGGGGGCTTTGAGGGCCCTGGGAAGCACTAGGGAGAGAATCCTTCACAGAAGAGGAAGGTGGGGCAGGTCTAGTATATATTCTGTGACTGAGGATGTCTGGCAGAGATCCTGGTTGAATATGTTGGTCCTCAAATAATCTCACTTTAGCACACCTCAGTGTTGTCTTTACTGGTCTCAAAGTGACCTGCCAAAGGATGGGACTGACTGGGGGGGGAGGGACAGTCAGGCCTGAAAGCCTTGTCCATTGTTCTCACCGTGTCCACCTTAAATTAGGCCACTTAGACTCCCAAACCTCTCCCTGGGCTAGTAGCCACAACACTTACTCATCCATTCCAGCTAGTTTGAGTGAGGATTTCCCCTTAGCTCATCATGTTTGGGGGACAAATGGTTTTGATATGAGCATGAGAGGGAGGGATGAGTAAGGGTGGAGAGGGTGGCAGGTCTCTCAAAGGCCACAGCAAAAAGACTGGGCTGTGTGCAAAGAATCTCTTCCACCTAGAGTCCTGAACCCTTGGGTCCTTCCAGGTGTTATTCTGCTCAGAACTCTTTTGTGGTTCTCTGAGACTGCTCTCTGGACCAAGTCCAAACTCCTCAGCCTGGTATTTGAGGACAAAGTGCTGACCATGTCTTCTCAGCACCCTGTGCTGACTTCAGCAACTAACTTTCTGTGATTGTAATTGGCTGGTCTTATCCTCTCCTCCCAGATTGGGAGCTGCTCAAAGGCAGTCCTGTGTCCCCTATGGCCACCTTGGCATGGGGCTGGGAGCAGACACAGAAGAATCCAACAAGAGCTTGGGGCAAGGGGGGATGTTTGGCATGGAGAGGAAGAAGTTTTTTAAACTCTGAATTTCTTCAAAGGCTCCTGTTTTGCCTAATGTGGAACAAGGGACTGGGGTAGGCTAAACTGTACCTTCCCATGGCTCAGAGGGCACTGAAGAACTACAGCAATGGGTGCTTAGGGTCAGTCCTGTGACAGCTGATGATAAAGATGGCTTTCCCTAATTCCCAGGCTTGGCTAGCATTCACACAGGGAGAGTGGTTTTACGGTGACTCACATAGCCCTTGTCCATCCTGGGGTTCTACCTACTGCGGTGGTCCTGTGGGCCTCCTGGTTTGACAGGGCTCTCAGAGGGCTGGAGGTGGGCCCAGCTGACCTGCAGGAGCTTTGGAAATGCTTGAGGAAGAGCTCATGGGGGGACGTCCTGGTCTTAGCTGGGGCAAAGGGCTGAAAGAGTATGTATATATCGGTGTGTGTGTGTGGGCAGGCCCCTTCACAGCCTGCAGAGCTCCCAGCCATTGCTGACTTTCTTACACACATGGTGACTCTTCCTGCAGTTGGTGCCAATCCCTGTTCCAGCCCTCACCATTCCTTGGTAGCTTCTCAGTTTACCCCAGGCCAGAAACCGTCCCTACAATGTAACCTCTTCTAAGTGTTCTCCGGTGCTCAGTGGCTGGGAACACAGATGCATAGCTGAGCATTTGATGAGTGGGTGAATTTTTCAAGCCATCTACACCTTCTCTGTGGTCCCTTCTTAGTGGAGGGGCTGACCGGCACAGGGTCTCCCTCCTGCCTGCCGTCTGGTCTGATTATGGCTAATCCCATGGTTTAGGTGAAGTCATGTCTGCAGGGACTTCAGATGAGCTGGCCAACCCTCTGGGACCTTTTACTCTGTCAGGATCCTGTTACATGTGGTACAAATAGGTGGGCCAGCAACCTGCCTGAGGCAGAGGGCTCCAGAGCTGATGTGGCATTTGGGCCCCAAGTTCCACACTCAGACCCTCAAGGTTGTAGATTTGCAGGCAGGACAGGTTATTGGGAAGGATGTTCCACTCACCTAATACTCGTTGTTCCCTCTCCTTCACCACTATTATCTTCTCCCTCTAACTTCATTCACCCTTGCCCCAGTCAAATCCAGTGATCCACCCAGAATTCTGGCCATGTAAATCCCCTGCTCTAAATCCTTCCACGGCTTCCTACTGCCGTCAGCATAAAGTTCAGACACTTTGCAGTGGCCTGCAGCGTTCTGCCCACTCATCCGGCCCCACCTTTGGCTTCTGCTCACTGCAGGTACTTTCTGGTCTCCAAGTCTTTGGAAATCTGTTCTCTGCCTGGAATGAAACTTGCTCCCTTCTTACCTGTCTCCAGTTCCTACTCACCCCTGTCAAGGCCCTGCAGCCAGCGGGCTTATGAACTGTCTCTGTGTTCCTGGCACAACCCTCATTTCTTTGCACAGTAATTATAGATTTGCTGGTCCCCCACTCCCTTACCCCTGAAGGGAGACTTAATTTATTAATTGATCTCTGAATCCCCAGGAACAGCACAGGTAGTGATACAGAACACTGGGCGGAAATGAACCAATCCAAGATGAACGTCTTGGATACTCTGGACATTCCCTGTCTTATAACCTAGTCTAGTTTGGCTCCCTCTAGGGCTCCCTGGTAGCTCAAGTGTCAGTCCAGACATTGAGACCTCTGCAAGAGGCTTCCCTTTACCCTCTCTGCCCACTGGCTTTTGTGGGTGGTGTGGAAATGTGCTGTAGGCCTTGAGAGTGGCATTTTTTTTTCTTCTCTCTTTAACAACCTATTGTATACTGAGAGGGCAGTATTTCTTGGGCGCACCTGCACCCAAGCCTCTGACAGCTCCCTGGGTTCCTCCAGCAACACGCCTCTAGCTATGCCCTGTGGGCCTTGTCCCCGGGGCACGGGGCTAGGGGAGGCGGTCACCCTGCCTCTCGTACCTCCCCCGTCCACCTTGTGCCTCAGTGGAGCCTTAGGTAAACAAGCCAGGCTCCCAGTCCCCAAGGACGTCCTCCACCCCAGACCCCAGGAGGAGGCAGCTTGGGCCATTTTGGGAAGGCAAGTTTGCTCGGGAGGGGCAGATCACGAAAACGGTTCTTTAGGTAGTGTCACTTCCTCTTCACTGCCAGCCACCCAATTTGGGCGACTCCATCCTTCCCTCTTTCATGGATATTCACCAGGATGCAGAGATCACAGAGCCGTGATTGGGTGAGCTCACAACGGGCTTTCCCGCTCAATCTCAACTTTCAGCAAGGGACAGGCCCTGCCCATCGGGCTTCGCCCAGGCCTCAAACGCGCACGCTGTCAAGGAATCAGCTGCGGGGGCTCGCTAGTGGGGACAAAGGCCCAGCCGCCTAGGCCCAGGCTCCGCCCCGCAGTGGGTGGGCCTGCGGCGACCGCGAGCTCAGACTCTGGACCCATCGCGCAACCTAGCTTCTTCGGTTCCGCCCCAACCTAGCTGGACTCTCGGTCTGGTCCCCGCCCTCTGGAGAGTCAGACATTAAAGTTGAGGTGAGGGGGATGAGGATGTGGGCGGCGTCCAGGTAAACCAGCCGGGCCCTGATGCCTTCCCTAAAGCCAGCCATCAGGAGTAACATGAGGCGGCTCCACATCACCGAACCCAGAACCTCAGTGCTTTGGCACCCCTTCCTCGTCATGAGCTCCGCCCAATGAGGAAAGGGGTCTTCTCCATTGGCCAGTGATGGTCCCCTATCCAAGTAGAGCAATCGGCCTTATACCCACCCCATAGTTTAGAAGGAATCGCCGAGGGAATACAGGGCAAACTACAACTCCCGAGAGGTAGCTGGGCTCTTCGGGGTCGGGGTGGGGGGGGGGCGGCTGCGTGTTCATGTGACTTCCTTCTCCCGGAGACCGAGTTACGCGATAGGTTTGTGAGGGGGCGGGGCCCGGCCCCCTGTTCGCCGCGCTAGTGGCCAATAGGCAGCCGGGCCGGATGGGCGCGCGTAGGGGGCGGGGCCGGGCGCGCGGCAGGGTGCGGGAGCGCGCCGGCGGCGGCGGCGGCGGCGACTGTGGCGGGAGGGGGCGGGGAACGCTGGCTAAGGCGACAGTGGCGGCTCAGGCACCGGCGGCGGACGGCTGCGGCTCCTGGTGCTGCTCGGCGCGCGGCCGAGTCTCTCAGTTCGGAACGGAACGCTCGGCGTCGAGGGCCCCGTCCGGAAAGTTTGCTGTGGAGTCGCGACCTATTGGCCCGCGCGGCCCGGCATGAAGCGGCGCTGAGGAGCTGCTGCCGCTGCCGCCGCCGCAAGCTGCCGCCGCCGCCGCCGCCTGAGGAGGAGCAGCAGCACCCTGGGCCACGCCGATGACTACTGCAAACTGTGGCGCCCACGACGAGCTCGACTTCAAACTCGTCTTTGGCGAGGACGGGGCGTCGGCGCCGCCGCCCCCGGGCTCTCGGCCTGCAGGTGGGTGCCGGGCCAGGCGGGACAGAAGAGCGACCCCTCTTCTCGCTCGCAGGATCTCTGCCCCCCTCCCTGTTCCCTTGGATGACCGGTGACCGATAACCCCGAGTGTGTGCGCGTGCGTGTGTGTGTGTGTGTGTGTGTGTGCGTACGCGCGCGCGCCTGTGTGTGGTGAGTTAAAACGGATTTAAATCTCTGAGGAGGCGTGTGGGTCGCTGCGACGTGGAAGTGGTGGCGGGCTTGGCTGGAAGCAAACTAGTGGGGAACTCGACTCCGGGACGCTCGGGGTTTGGAGGCCCAGGGTCCGGGCTGCTGCCCAAGTGGCGTCTGCTTGTCTCTGCTTTGCCAGTGTGTTGCAAGGAAAATGTCCCTGTAAAGTGCAAGCGCACTGGGTTTTTCATCTATTCTAGGTTGTTTCTTGAAATTTTCGTTTGAAAGATGCTTGTTTTTCAACGGTAGGACCCCTCTAAAAATCACGAACATATTTAAGTCTGCTTTGCTAGGAGAGTAATGCTTTCGAGTTAACGTCCACTTGTGCAAGTTTATGGCCCACAATTAATTCGAAGTGTAAGTGTAACGGGATCTTTCTGGAAACTGAATTTCCTTACTTGAATAAAGATTTTTAAAAAATGGTTGCTTTTTTCATGATTTTCCTAGAAATTCTAGAAGTTGATTTTTGTTTAAAGAAAAACTTCTTGGAAGATATTTTAAAGGAAATCTTGAATTGGGAAAGCTGGGCACCATAATGCTTGCACGTCAGACCAATCAGGAAATAGAAACAGGATGACTGGGAGTTAGAGCTCTTTTGTGACCTGGTTTGGAATACTGTGGTTCATTAAGTTCAGTGTCCCTATTACATATGCATGCGAACTTCAAAAAGGAAACGGATGAGAGCAATCCCTATTTTTTCTTGCCTGGTGTGAGGTGAATTCCTTAATGTTCATGTTGATGTTCAATAGATTGTTCTGGAGAGTTGCATTGTAAGACATACCTGAGTCCCGGAGTTCCCCCGCTGGTTTGCTTCCAGCCAAGCCCGCCACCACTTCCACGTCGCAGGGACCCACGTGCCTCCTCAGCGATTTAAGTCCATTTTTAACATACCTCAAAGTGAGGCATAAGGATCCTCTAATTGGTACTTGTTTTATCGGTCCTTTTAGTCTTCACAGGCTAGATGTCCTTTTCAGTGTAATACATAATTCATAATAGTTATGTGTTGGCTGCGTTTATTTTCAACTCCATTAACATAATTTGAGCGCCTATTGCATTGAACCACTGTTACTGATCTTGTAGTGTTATGATGATGCAGAGGACTGAGGCTCCTCAAAGAGTTTGGGAAATAGTTGGAGGAGACACATAGTCCAAGTAATAACTGTGCTACTAGGAAGTCTGTGAATGGTGATGCATTTTATAGTAGATGAAGAAACAGGAAAAGTGGCATCTGTGGAGAGTGTAGCATTGAATTGTACCTAGATTATCGGGACTTGAAAGAAAAACAGCTTGTTTGAATATTTTTATTGTAAAAAAGATAAATAGTTGAATGTCAGCAAACTTTTATTGGGCACAAATTGATTAGAACACATATACCAAATATATGATGGGTAAGGGTGTTAACCAAACATATGAATAATAAAGGAATTGAGTGTAAGTAGTAATTGTATATACAACCAAAATATTGAATAACATTTAAAAGCTATGAAAATGCTTTTTAAATGGTCTTTACTATACACAAAGTATAGTATTGATATTAAAATAGGTCTATTTTAATTGATATTAACTATTGATATTAAAATAGGTCTAAAAGGAGTTAAAATCTGTATAACTTGATTATAACTGAAATTTCCAAAGGTAAACAACAGCAGTTTTATTTGTGACAAAAAGTCCACTTTAAAATATTCAAGCTGGTAACTTTTTTTACAAATTTTTTTCCAATATTAAGGCAAAATACATATGAAAAACAAACCGTCTTAAAGTGAACAATTTAGTGCATTCGATGTTGTGCAGCTACTGCTTCTGTCTAGTTCTGAAACATTTTCATCCAAAGGAAAACTCAGCACCCATTAAACAGTTGCTCCCCATTTTCTCTTCCCTCCCCCACAACCCCTAGCAGCCACCAGTCTGGGATCTGTCTCTGTGGTACCTATTCTGGATAGTTTATGTAAATAGGATAATATAATATGTGAACATTTGTGTCTGACAACGTCATTCCTTTCTGTGGCTGAGTAATATTCCATCGTCTGTGTGTGTGTGTGTGTGTGTATGTATATAAAGGAACACAATTTGTTTACCAGTTGATGGACATTTGGGCTTTTTCTGCCTTTTGGCTATTGTGAATAGTGCTGCTATGAACACATAGCAGTTAATTTTGAAATTCTATTGAGGAGGATGTGATATATTCACAGCTAAGTTTTCAAAATTAATTGTTCACAAAATTAGTTTTCATTTTACTAAGCATTATGATTATGTAGTTTGAAGGAACAAAGTAGAACACTGAAATGATTTTAGGATAATATATGCAGTAAAGTGGAAAATAAGAATAGAATCGTTGGTAGAATTCAGATCATTGCTTGGTTGTATCAGTGTGTTTGCCGAACTCATTTTTGGATTCTCTTCCTCACTGGAATGTCTGTAATCCTTTTCAGTTATGTTGTCAGTGCCTAGTACAGTGCCTTTACACAGTAGGCACTGTATACGTATATATACATATATACACATATATATATACTTTTTGTTTTTTGAGGCAGGATCTCGCCCTGTCACTCAGGCTGGAGTGCAGTGGCGTGATTTCAGCTTGCTGCAGCCTCGATCTCTGGGGTTCAAATCATTTGTCTCTGCCTCCCGAGTAGCAGGGACTACAGGCGTGTGCCTTGAAGCCTGGCTACTTTTTGTGTTTTTAGTAGAAATGGGGTTTCACCATGTTGACCAGGCCGGTCTCGAACTCCTGACCTCAAATGATACGGATGCCTCCCAAAGTTGTGGGATTACAGGTGTGGACCACTGCACCTGGCCCAATATATATATATTTTTAAGTAGAGATGGAGGTCTCACTGTGTTGCCCAAGCTAGTCTGGAACTCCTGGGCTCTCCTGCGTTGGTCTCCCAAAATGCTCGGATTACAGGTGTGAGCCACTGCACACAACCCCAATATTTTGTTAAATAAATGAGTAAATAATGCCTAGGTTTTGAGTCAGTGCTCACTGCTTTTTTGTGGTAGAGGAAATTGATGAGAGTTGTTTCAGTTCTTTGGCTATCTTGGTAATTTGGGGCTGCAGTGATTTTACATCCCTAAAGGTTTGGGAGTACTTGTATCACAACTAAATTTCCATACGTTGAGAAGATTTTTGAAAAATAGTGAGGTGAGTGGATAGAGAGTGAGGACAAGCCAAGAGCTGAATTTAGTGAATGTCCTAAGCAAGCTTGTTAACGTGCAAATTAGATGATGTGAGATGCCCTTAATAACACTTGATAATGTTGTATACATTTGTGACTGACAACTGACTTAAGACTATTGTTTGCAGCAGTATTTTGAGATTTTTTTCCACTAAAGAAAATTTAAGACCCTAGAGTCTTTAGCTTTTTTTTTTTTTTTTTAAAGACAGTCACATTTAGCGGGGGCGGGGGTGGGGGGTTGTCTACTAACTTTAGTGACACTAACGTTAATACATTCTAATGACCCACTACCATTGGACCAGCCTACCTTGTTTTTTTTTTTTTAAATAATAAGATGACAGTGCTCTGTCATCTTATTAAAAATGAACAGTTAAAAATGAACCATTTTGTTAAACATTCTTTTACTTAATATCTAGCTCCAAATAGATGATATACCTTAGTAGTAAATAGGGAATTTGAAATAGGTGTTTAATGTATTCCATTAACTTTATTTGCCATTATAAATGTTTGATGTTATGACAAATAATCTGTACTTTACAAATTCAGAGTTTCATTTTCAGGGTTCATTACTAAATATTGACTTTCTAGTCCTGAATGAGAGTTACTGGGAAGAATGTGCTATATACTGTGTGTAGTATCTCATCTACTGCTGTTTTTTCAAGGGGCAGAAATATCTTAGATACAATACGTATTTTTGTAAGAAGTTTACTTGATTATAAGATATGTGTAATTTTTTTTCAGTTATTCCTTTAATACACAACTTTTTCATATGTCAAGTTGAGGAACTTTTCCTAGAAGTTGTGTTAGAATTTAATCTACAATGTTTTTACTTTGTTTACTGCTTGGAGAGCTGATCCAATTTACTGTCTCTTTAGGTAATTTTATTTTCTCACTTTTCAATTTTTATTGATCATTTTTAGTCAAGATTTTTGTTTTATCTTGTATAAATGAGATAATGTATTTAAAACACTTAGCACAGTCCTTGTTTAAGTGGTAGTAACTAAAATTTCTTTAAAAACGCACACACACCCCTAACATTTCTTTAAACACACGCGCGTGCGCACACGAATATAGGCTAGTTTTGACTTCCTTCTCTTCCTAGACCCTTCTCCATATACTAAATTAAGACAATGAGAGACAGTAGGGCATTTTCAAACAGTAGCAGTTTAAATAGAAGAAAAAAGAGATTAGGCCAGATGAGAGAGTCAGCAATTTAAACCTTACATGAGTTAGAATATTTGATCTTAAGACATTTTTATTTTACCTGTTTAAATTTCAGTCTTTTAAATGTTACCTCTTATATTTTATCAAATACTGAAAGTAATATACTTTTAATTATATTTTTCCACTTTCTTGAATGAAATTCTTACTCAGTATGATGTGAAAGATGGTCGATTTGCTAAACATTTAAGTATATAATTGGATATTTAAATCAGTATGAAAAGGGGGAAGTTGCTTAGTTTATTGTAGAAATTTAATTGTGTGTTTGTACAACCCATTAGGTACTGTAAAGGAGGTTTTGGATGCTGCTTAGTAGTAGCCTTATTTTCGTACCTTAGGTCGGCATTTTCTGTAGAGTTGAATGTAGTGAGAATATGTATTAGATGACTGAGACGATGATAAATATTTTAACATTTCATTTGGAAGAATAATACTCTGTTTCTTTGACACATTTCCTGATGTTGAAGGATGCTTCTAGGGGTACTGGCAGAATTTTCTGGTCGAGATTAGTGAATAAATGTGTTTCAGCAAGTATGGGTAAAAATTGAGGAAAAAATTTCAACATCATATTTTTGTTAAAAACATTCATCTTTGTAAGAGCTATTCCTGTACTTTCTTAGGTGTTCCCATTTGCCAATACAGAAAGGATATTTTGGCATATATTTTGAACTATAGTAGAAGTAGTACTGTAGAAGTTTCATTAGGTGTTATAAAAGTTAAAACTTGGGTATTATGTACATAGCCAAGAAGTTGTGGGGGTTAAGTAAGGCCTGTATTTTAAGCATTCAAGATAATAATTTAGAGTAAGTTGTAGAATCAACTTATAATAAGGACTTGCCTTTTTTGGCAGCCAGTAAACTTTGCCCAAAATTGTATTTATTCTTATTGAAGGCATAGTCCAAATTCTGCTTTTGAGGTTTGCTGTATATTTATTTTTTAAATGAAGTGGAATCATAAGGACATTTTTGGTGAGAAAATGTAGTATTAGTTTTTCTTCAGAGAAAGTCATAAATAGTGATATATAAAATGGAGACCTTTTAAGAGAAGATAATGAGTTGTATCACTGATTTCCTTCTCATTATTGCTAGTTGAGTAGTAGATGATTCAGTGTGGTAATGTTTTGTTTTAAATAAGAGGTGGGGTTGAAGAAGCCATAATATAGTGAAGGCAGTCACATTACTCTTAAAAGATAGGAAACCTGAGGAGGTTGAGCCTCATTTGATAGTAAGCAGTAGTTTGCTTACAGCAGTAACATAAATACGGAAGGTGTTTGTCTAAAGCTGGCCTGGTGGGTCAGGGGAGTAGACACAGCAGACTTGGCAGTAGGCCTGGCTTCTAAAACAGAATCCAAGTCATCAAATTTGCCCAGGCATGCCATATGAGGTTCAAGTAACAGTGGAATTTAAGAGGAGTGAGTTTGTTCAGGGAGGCTTAGAGTCACAAGCAGGAGCAAGCTTTTTTAAGAACCATCATTTAAACTCAAATGTAATGTGGGTCTGCATATATTTCAGCATTTCTAGTATTGCTTATGTAATTATATTGTATGACTTTCACCTGTTGGCAACTGTCGCTATAAGATTTAAGTACTGTAGCCTAACTGATAGTTTACCAACAGCTGAAATTTAATCTTTGGGACTGTTCTAGTTAATATTAGTTAATATTCATGTGTGAGGCTGGGCGCAGTGGCTCACACCTGTAATCCCAGCACTTTTGGGAGGCTGAGGCCGGTGGATCACCTGAGGTCAGGAGTTGGAGACCAGCCTGGCCAAGATGGCAAAACCCTGTGTCTACTAAATATACAAAAAATTAGCTGGGTGTGGTAGTGGGTGCCTGTAATCCCAGCTACTTGGGAGGCTGAGGCAGGAGGATTGCTTGAACTCGGGAGGTGGAGGTTGCAGTGAGCCAACATTGTATTACTGCACTCCAGCCTGGAGGACAGAGTAAAACTCTGTCTCAAAAAAGAAAAGACTGGGCGTGGTGTCTCACACCTGTGATCCCAGCACTTTGGGAGGCCGAGGCAGGCGGATCACCTGAGATCAGCAGTTTGAGATCAGCATGACCAACATGGAGAAGCCCCATCTCTACTAAAAATATAAAATTAGCTGCACGTGGTGGTGCATGCCTGTAATTTCAGCTACTCAGGAGGCTGAGGCAGGAGAATCGCTTGAACCCGGGAGGCAGAGGTTGCAGTGAGCCATGATCGTGCCATTGCACTCCAGCCTTGGCAACAAGAGTGAAACTCTATCTCAAAAAAAAAAAAAATGTATGTGTAAAAAGGAACTACAACTCTATGAAAGCCTGAACATCCCAGCTATACCAGAGAAGTAACTTGAAGCTTAATTTTCCCTACATAATGTACAGTTTTAGAATGTCTTATGTTACAGCAGCATGTGAGAGTTTTACACTTTAAAATATGTTTTTCAATGTCTTAAAATTTTGTATTTATTAATTTTCATCAGCTTTACTGTTTAATTAGAAAATAGGATTATGTGAACACTGAAATTGGATTACATTCAGATTAATTATTTTCTCTTAAACTTTTTCAGTAAGTAGATTTGTATTAAATGTAAAAATGTTCTAAAAGCATTTTTTCTCATCAAGGTAATCACTGACTAGAATACTTTAATGGACTGTGAGTTTAATGACTAGAATACTTTAATGGACTTAAATGTAAATATTTTTCAATATTACTTTAAACAATCTTTCAGTAAAGATTGTTAAATAAAAATGGCATTTAGAAAAAAATGAAATTCAGAAATTGTTGAAGCTAGTTGATGGGTATGTGAGGGTTCACAATAATATTCTCTGTTCTTTATATATGTTCTTAAATTTCCTTAATAAAAAGTTTAAAAAATGGCACTTGAAAGCCCTTCAGATTCTTTAGGGTGCTAGATTAGGATAGGAGAAATATTCTCTTTTAAAAATAGCATTGTGAAGTTAATAGAATTTGTTGTGTGTAGTTAAAACTAGCTTAACAAATTAACAGGAAATACAAAATATTGTGATATGTCTGATTTACAAAACTCATTTCTCCCTTTGATTGTGTAGTGTTAACAGTGAGATGGTGGGGTGAGTCAGTGGTGTACATAAATAGGAAGTAAACTGATCTTATGCTTTTGAGTATGTGCTTTTCTGTTTTTAAAATATTTTCTAATTAACTGTATTATACTAGAAAAATCCAGTTATCTAGTAATTTAAGAGCTTGAAATTGTTTTAAAAATTTTAATGTTCGATCATGTTGCTTGTGTCTGTCAGTCTCATGTTAAGTGCTTGTCATTTCTCTTGAATTTTTCAGTTTATTCATGATGAAAGGAAGCTAGATAACTTGTTCATGATTTTAAGACTACATTTTTAATCATTTTTAATTTTTAATCTATATTTTTAATAATTGGTAGAAATTAACTCAAAAATAAGACATATAAGTTCTTTTTGTGAACATTTTAGAACAAAGTCTGAAATTTGTATCTCACATCTTGTCATTTGTGAGATCATATTGAATACTAAAGTTTGTTTTTGTTTTTGTTTTTTGAGACAGAGTTTTGCTCTTGCTGCCCAGGCTGGAGTGCAATGCCACGATCTCTGCTCACTGCAACCTCTGTCTCCTGAGTTCAAGCAATTCTCCTGCCTCAGCTTCCAGCGTAGCTGGGGTTACAGGCATGCGCCACCATGCCTGGCTAATTTTGTATTTTTAGTAGAGATGGGGTTTCTCCATGTTGGTCAGGCTGGTCTCGAACTCCCTACCTCAGGTGATCCGCCCACCTTGGCCTCCCAAAGTGATGGGATTACAGTCATGAGCCACCGCATCTAGTCGAATACTAAAGTTTTAACCTTGTCCTTTATGTAAAAGATATCTTTGGGAAAAATATAAAAAGTTTAATCTAAATTTTACTTATTTTTTATTGCACATGAAAGGTTTAAGGAAACTTAATAGCCCCTCTGCTATCAGTACTTCTTTATAATTTTCACTTTCTTTCAGTAAAGGTTGTTCAAATAACACTCAAAAAACATGATCAGAAATTGTTGAGGCAAGATGGTAGGCATATGGGGACTCTCTACTTTAGGTATATTTGAAAACTTCCATTATACAAAGTTTTGAGGACTTTTTTTTTTTTTTTTTTTGAGACAGGGTCTTTCTCTGTCACCCAGGCTGGAGAGCACTGTTGTGATCACAGCTTACTGCGGCCTCAACCTCCTGGGCTCAGCTGATCCACCCACCTCAGCCTCTTGAGTAGCTGGGACTACAGGTGTGCCACCACACCAGGCTAATTTTTAAATTTTTTTGTAGAGATGAGGTCTCACTGTGTTGCCCAGGCTGGTTTCGAACTCCTGGATTCAAGTGATCCTCCAGCCTTGCTCTCCCGAAGTAATGGGATTAATAGGGGTGAGCTACCATTCTTGGCCTTTGAGACCTCTTAACCATGAGCCCGAGCAAGAAATACATTTTGTTTCAACCCACCACACACATATATGTTTATATACACAAACTGAGATAGATGTTTCATGTAAAACAGTGATGCTTTATTGCTTGGCATTACTCTGATATTTTCATTACATTAAAAATTTGCTACAGCTCACTGATAGATTGCTTATTACCTTCAGTTTGAAAAACAGAGCTCTAGCAGATGATTTCATGGTTCTGATTAAAACTGTTAGTACGTCAAAGCTGGGTACCATGACCTGCACCTGGAGTCCCTGCTACTTGGAAGTATCTCTTGAGCCTAGGGATTCTAGACCAGCCTGGACAACGTAAGGAGACCTTGTTTCTTAAAAACAAAAACAAACAATTAGTGCATCGAGTTGTTCTCTTATTCAAACCGTATTTCCCATGTCTGTAGTTCTTTTATACGTTAAACATTGAAAATTGATTTAGCTTATTGCTATCCTTTTATTGGGTAAATTGGCTGGTAAATTTTGGCCGCTTCCTGAAAATGACTTTTATTTCTCCCTTTCTGTCTGCGCTGTGGCCAGAGTCAAAGTCTTGATCTAGATTCATTTCTGTTGCTAATTGTGTGATATTGCTGAAAAGCACAGAATAGTTTCAAGCTAATTCAGTCCTTCCATTTTACAGGAAAGGAGATTGAGGCTCAAACTGATTTGCCCAAGGTCATTTAACTGGTTAGTATCAAAACAGACTCAGTAAATTGCTCTTTTCCAGTAAATTGTTTAATTTTTGCTTGAAAATCCTACAGTTCCTTCTTGTGGATTAAAAACAGCAACAAAGAAAATCCTACAGTTGTTATTTTTGCACAACCTGTAATTCTGATCATTTTGTAACTTTTTTTTTTTTTTTTTTTTTTTTTGAGATGGAGTCTCACTTTCTTTGTCCAGGCTGGAGTGCAGTGGCGCAATCTCTCTCACTGCAACCTCTGCCTCCTGGGTTCCAGCAATTCTCCTGCCTCAGCCTCCCAAGTAGCTGGGATTACAGGCACGTGCCAGCCTGTAAAAATAGCTCAGCTAATTTTTATATGTTTAGTAGATATGGGTCTCACCATGTTGGCTAGGCTGGTCTCAATCTCCTGATCTCAAATGATTTACCAGCTTCAGCCTCCCAAAGTACTGGGATTACAGGTGTGAGCTACAGTGCCTGGCCCATTTTGTGACTTGTTGTTTGTGATACATTAGATAAATATTTAATCCAGTGTTACTGAGTACCTATTAGGTGCAAGGTATTTTTATGTGCATTATCTTATGATAACCTAGAGAGAGGTATTATTTCCATTTAATACATGAGAAAACAGAAATGTAGACGGATTTGACCATTTAGAAAGTGGAATTCAGTGGGATTTGAACCTTGGTTTTCTGACTTCAAGTTTTGCGCTATGCCTACTTCTTGCCTTGCTGTTCTCAGAAGGAGTTTAAGTACAGAAACATTCAGTTTTTCCTATGGTAAAAGCAAAGCTTATGTTGGGCACATGGAATCAAACATATCTGAGTCATGGCTTACAAATTACGTGTGTTCCTGTGACTAGATTTTCTGCTTTGGGCTCAAAATAGCTACTTGAGGGATGCTACTTACTCCTGCCTGCTCTAGAAAATTTTAAAAGGTAGCAGTGACACAGTTAGACCAATAGAGGGTACTGCACCGCTAACTGTGCTAGGCCCAAATTTAGCTCTTTTGGGCCTTTTCTCTTTGCTGCTTTGTGGATCTAGAGGTCAAGAGGTGATATCGTTTTAGGTTTCAAAGCAGTTTATTCTAAGGAGGATTTGGCCTTTGTCTTTCGCAGCCCCCCTCTACCCCACCACGTTGTCTTGATTAGGGTCTGAATTGTCATCTTACATGCTGCTTTGCTTTTAAAGTTTAAAGCATTTAGATTTGTCATCAAAATTGCCCTAAACCTAAACGAGGAAAAATTCAAAATTTAAAAAATGCTCAGTTGTTAAGGTAGTTTTATTTTTCAAGGTTAACATTTTGCTTTCACATGTTCCCAAAAAAATGAATACTATTTATTTAGTTTAATTTAGGATGCAAGGAAAACTGTTCTACCTTCTATAGCCAGTAGGACTGATACGCAATTTTTTTCCTTGATATTTTGACCGATTTGCCATCTGCCATTTATTCTTATCTCCCAAGATTAGTACTTGTTTGGATTTTCTGTCTAATACCTCTCCCTTTTATACATACCCTTGAATTTTTTTATACATAGTCTCTTGAGTTTTACCAGAACTCTCCCTTTTGGAACAAAGGCAAGAAAGAAAGGTCTTTTGTCATACATGTTACCTAGCAAATGTTGACTGATCATGGTTTTAGAACATCTCTTTACTTTTTAATCATCTGATTATTATTTGAAAGAATTAGTAAAATACTCTTAATTTTCTATTTTAAACATATGTAAATAGTTATATTTGGATTGTTATTTGCTGAGGGGGAAGGAAAGAGATACAGATGCTGGCTTCACACAGCTCTTTTCTTTTTAAGAGTGACGAAGGACTTTTCTGGAAGCCTTCAGCAAACTTAACCTTGCATTTCATTGACCAAAATTGGGTTACATTCCCTTTCCTAAATTAGTTATTGGTAAAGAAGAGTGGAATTATTCTTAGCCAACCAGACCTGTGCCTTGGCCTGAGGATGTGGTTGGCTTCCCTGAACACATGGCTGCGTGGGAGAGGAGTGGATACAATTTAGAAAATCTGTTAAGGGGGAAGGAAAATAAAATGGATGCTGGGAGGGGGTCAACCAAAAGAATCATCTGCATATACTCTCCACAGTATTCTTGAGGGACCTTTTTTTTAAAAAAAAAAAAAATATATTTTTTTAGAGAGAATCTCACTCTCTTGCCCAGGCTGGAATGCAACCTCTGCCTCCTAGGTTCAGGTGATTCTCATGCCTCAGCCTCCCAGGTAGCTGGGATTACAGGCATGCACCACATGCCCAAGTAATTTTTTTTTTTTTTTTTTTTTTGGGACAGAGTCTTGCTCTGTCTCCCAGGCTGGAGCGCAGTGGCACCATCTCTACTCATTGCAACTTCTGCCACCTGGGTTCAAGTGATTCTCCTGCCTCAGTCTGCTGAGTAGCTGGGATTACAGATGTGTGCCACCATGCCCGGCTGTTTTTGTATTTTTAGTAGAGATGGGGTTTCACCATGTTGGCTAGGCTGGTCTTGAACTCCCTACATCAGGTGATCCACCCACCTCAGTCTCCCAAAGTGCTGGGATTACAGGTGTGAGCCACCGTGCCCAGCCATACTTTTTGTGTTTTTAATGGAGACGGGGTTTTGCCACGTTGCCTAGGCTGGTCTCAAACTTCTGGCCTCAAGTGATCCGCCTACCTCAGCCTCCCAAAGTGCTGGGATTATAGTCCTGAGCCACTGTTCCCAGCCAGTTGAGGGACTTTAAAATATAAACCTTACTTTTGCTATGCAGTTACTTTTTCTGGCACTTGCTTTTTCTCTTGCTTTGTCAGAGTCCTTGGAGATTGGCATGGGAGTTAATAGAGGTGCCAAGAAAGAGAAGGAAGCATGGCTGTTGATCCTGGATTAATAACAGTGGGCTTGGTGTCTGATGGTGGGAGATCGGGGACACAAAATTCATTTTTATTGTGTGGTTCAGGTGGAATCTAATGATTATGCAGAGTTACAGAAGTATAAAGACAGTGTCATCTAGTTAAGTGAATCCTGATTTGTCAGAATAGAGATAGTAAAGTGTTCTTTAAATGCTTATTTTTTAAAAAATTTATTTTGAAACAGGGTCTCACTCTGTTGCCCAGGCTGGAGTTCAGTGGCTCAGTCACACCTCACTGCAGCCTCAACTCAGCTTCCCAAGTAGCTTGAGCCACAGGTGCTTGCTACCACATCCAGCTAATTTTTAAAAATGTTTTTGGTAGAGACAGAGTCATTTTGTGTTTCCCAGGCCAGTCTCAAACTTCTGGGCTCGAGCGATCCTCCTGCCTCTGCCTCCCGAGGTACTGGGATTACAGGTGTGAGCCACCATGCCTAGCCTAAAAATACTTTTTAAAGTGTTCTGTTTCACTCTTTTTAAGTCTAATCTGAAAGAAACTAGTTATTGTTAAAGGATAAAATAGAAGAATATGTAGAAGAAGAGAAAGTAGTAACCAGAGGGGAACATTGTATGAGATCTTGGAATAACTGAACTGGAAGGCACCTCAAGAAAGTCCCCTTCCATTAGGTGGGTAAATATACTAAACCATTTAATCTTTTAATTAAGTTTTGTTAATTGTCAATATTATTATGTGCCAAATACTGGTAATACAAATTAAATGTAATTCAGTCTATTGGAGTAGAGATATAAATGACTACAACAATATTAATATAATAGAGGTACAGAGAAGGCTCTCTGAGCATATAATGACACAGAAATTATCTCTGGATAGAGAGGTCAGAGAAAAGAGTACAACTGAGCTGAATCCAGTGGGATGAGCTCACCAGATGGATAAGGGAGGACATAACATTTCAGGCCAGTTGATTATCGTACCTAAAGACAGGTTAAAGAGCATGGTCTTTTAATTTATAAAGGTGGAAGATCAGGGTTCTGTCATGTCCAGATGTGACTGGAGAGAGAGAGAGACTATTATACTTTATTGAGGAGTTTGGATTTTAGTTTGAAGACAGCAGGGAGTCATTGAAGGATTTCAGATTGGGCAAAAATGTCAGATTTGTAGCTCCATCACTCTGCTATACTGTGGATAATAGATTGGGGAAAACAGGAATGGAAGCGGGGAACACATGTATCTGAGAAATGATAAGGGCAGAGCAGTAGAGACGGCAAAGTGGGAATGGTACTGAAATAGATTTATAGGAAAGAAATCAGTAGGACCTGGTATCAGTTGAGTAAGGAAAGGGAAGGAGACAGGATTATTTCTGTTTTTCTAGTTTGGGTCAATTGTTTAATAAAATGTGCTATTATGAAAGATCTGTGGAGATAGTTGTGAACAAGACATGATCCTTACTCATGAAGTGCATGAGTAATAGTGTAGTAATTATTAATGTAACTAATGTCATAAAAATGAAAGTATAAAGTGCTATGACAGTATATATAGTAAAAAGATAAGGAGTTCGGTTTTGTGTATATCTAGTTTGAAGCATCTGTAGTTTTGTTAGGCAATTGGAAATACAAGTATAGAGCTCAAAAGAGAAACTTGCACAAAAGAACTTTGAAAGTTATTGGTCTATAGATATAGATGATAGTTGAAGTCATGGGCATGGATGAAGTCACTGCAAGAGAGTGTAGATTAGAACGAGAAAGGCGGCTGAGAACAGAACTCTGGAAACAACAGTATTGCAAGGATGGCAAGGAGAGGAGAATCACCTGAGAAGATGCTGTCAGAGAGTTAAGTTAGACAGTAAACAGAATGGTATAGGGAAAGCCAAGGTAGAAGAGGATTTTATCTATTTAGTTTTAAACAGCTTTATTGAGGTAAAATTGACATTTAATAAACAACATATTTAAAGTATACAATTTAAGTTTTGGCACATGTAGAGACCCATTAAACTTTTACCAGATTTAATATAGTGAACATATCCACCACATCCAAAAGAAGTTTCCTTTTTTTTTCTTGCTCCGTTGCCCAGGCTGGAGTGCAATGGTGCAATCTCAGCTCGGGGTTTCACCAGGTTGGCCAGGCTGGTCTGGAACTCCTGACCTCAGGTGATCTACCTGCCTCAGCCTCCCAAAGTGTTGGGATTACAGGCATGAGCCACTGCACCCAGCCAGAAGTTTCTTTGTGCCCCTTGGTAATCACTCCCTCCCATACAACTTTCTACCTTTCCCAGGTATTGCTGAACTCACTAGAACATTTATAAGTGGAATTGTAAAGTATATACTCTTGTTTTTTATTTTTATTTTTATTTTTGATCTGGCTTCTTGTCATTTTTTTTTTTTAATTGCATTTTAGGTTTTGGGGTACATGTGAAGAATATGCAAGATTGTTGCATAGGTACACACATGGCAGTGTGATTTCCTGCCTTCCTCCCCCATCACCTATAGCTGGCATTTCTCCTCATGCTCTCTCTCCCCAACTCCCCCACCCCACACTGTCCCTCCCCCTATTTCCCCCTGACAGACCCCAGTGTGTGATGCTCCCCTCCCTGTGTCCATGTGTTCTCGTTGTTCAACACCCACTTATGAGTGAGAACATGCAGTGTTTGATTTTCTGTTCTTGGGTCAGTTTGCTGAGAATGATGGTTTCCAGGTTCATCCATGTCCCTACAAAGGACACGAACTCATCGTTTTTGATGGCTGCATAGTATTCCATGGTGTATATGTGCCACATTTTCCCTGTCCAGTCTATCATCGATGGGCGTTTGGGTTGGTTCCAGGTCTTTGCTATTGTAAACAGTGCTGCAGTGAACATTCGTGTGCATGTGTCCTTATAGTAGAATGATTTATACTCCTTTGGATATATACCCAGTAATGGAATTGCTGGGTCAAATGGAATTTCTATTTCTAGGTCCTTGAGGAATCGCCACACTGTCTTCCACAATGGTTGAACTAATTTACACTCCCACCAACAGTTAAAAGTGTTCCTATTTCTCCACATCCTCTCCAGCATCTGTTGTCTCCAGATTTTTTAATGATCGCCATTCTAACTGGTGTGAGATGGTATCTCAATGTGGTTTTGATTTGCATTTCTCTAATGACCAGTGATGGTGAGCATTTTTTCGTATGTTTGTTGGCCTCATGTATGTCTTCTTTTGTAAAATGTCTGTTCATATTCTTCTCCCACTTTTGAATGGGCTTGTTTTTCTCTTGTAAATCTGTTTTAGTTCTTTGTAGATTCTGGATATTAGCTCTTTGTCAGATGGGTAGATTGCAAAAATTTTTTCCCATTCTGTTGGTTGCTGATTCACTCTAACGACTGTTTCTTTTGCTGTGCAGAAGCTGTGGAGTTTGATTAGGTCCCATTTTGTCTATTTTGGCTTTTGTTGCCAGTGCTTTTGGTGTTTTAGTCATGAAGTCCTTGCCTATGCCTATGTCTTGAATGGTTTTGCCTAGATTTTCTTCTAGGGTTTTTATGGGGTTAGGTCTTATGTTTAAGTCTTTAATCCATCTGGAGTTAATTTTAGTGTAAGGTGTCAGGAAGGGGTCCAGTTTCTGCTTTCTGCACATGGCTAGCCAGTTTTCCCAACACCATTTATTAAACAGGGAATCCTTTCCCCATTGCTTGTTTTTGTGAGGTTTGTCAAAGATCAGATGGTTGTAGATGTGTGGCGTTGCCTCCGAGACCTCTGTTCTGTTCCATTGGTCTGTATCTCTGTTTTGGTACCAGTACCATGCTGTTTTGATTACTGTAGCCTTGTAGTATAGTTTGAAGTCAGGTAGTGTGATGCCTCCAGCTTTGTTCTTTTTGCTTAGAATTGACTTGGCTATGTGGGCTCTCTTTGGTTCCATATGAAGTTTAAGGTGGTTTTTTCCAGGTGGTGAAGAAAGTCATTGGTAGCTTGATGGGTATAGTGTTGAATCTGTAAATTACTTTGGGCAGTATGGCCATTTTCACAATATTGATTCTTCCTAACCATGAACATGGAATGTTTCCCTATCTGTTTGTGTCCTCTCTTATTTCACTGAGCAGTGATTTGTAGTTCACCTTGAAGAGGTCGTTTATGTTCTTTGTTAGTTGTATTTCTAGGTATTTTATTTTCTTTGTAGCAATTGTGAATGGCAGTTTGTTCTTGATTTGGCTCTCTTTAAGTCTGTTATTGGTGTATAGGAATGCTTGTGATTTTTGCACATTGATTTTGTATCCTGAGATTTTGCTGAAGTTGCTTATCAGTTTCAGGAGATTTTGGACTGAGATGATGGGGTCTTCTAAATATACAATCATGTCGCCTGCAAATAGAGACAATTTGACTTCCTCCCTTCCTAGTTGAATACCCTTTATTTCTTTTTCTTGCCTGATTGCTCTGGCTAGAACTTCCAGTACTGTATTGAATAGGAGTGGTGAGAGAGGGCATCCTTGTCTAGTGCCAGATTTCAAAGGGAATGCTTCCAGTTTTTGCCCATTCGGTATGATATTGGCTGTTGGTTTGTTGTAAATAGCTTTTATTATTTTGAGATACGTTCCATCAATACCTAGTTTATTGAGGGTTTTTAGCATAAAGGGCTGTTGAATTTTGTCAAAGGCCTTCTCTGCATCAATTGTGATAATCATGTGGTTTTTGTCTTTGGTTCTGTTTATGTGGTGAATTACGTTTATAGACTTGCATATGTTGAACCAGCTTTGCATCCCCGGGATGAAGCCTACTTGATCATGGTGGATAAGCTTTTTGATGTGCTGTTGCAGTCTGTTTGCCAGTATTTTATTGAAGATTTTTGCATCTATGTTCATCATGGATATTGGCCTGAAGTTTTCTTTTCTTGCTGAGTCTCTGCTGGGTTTTGGTATCAGGATGATGTTGGTCTCATAAAATGATTTAGGAAGGATTCCCTCTTTTTGGATTGTTTGGAATAGTTTCAGAAGGAATGGAACCAGCTCCTCTTTGTATGTCTGGTAGAATTCGGCTGTGAACCCATCTGACCTGGGATTTTTTTGGGTGGTAGGCTCTTAATTGCTGCCTCAACTTTTGCCCTTGTTATTGGTCTATTCAGGGTTTCGACTTCTTCCTGGTTTAGGGTTGGGAGGGTGCAAGTGTCCAGGAATTTATCCATTTCTTCCAGGTTTACTAGTTTATGTGCATAGAGTTGTTTGTAATAATCTCTGATGATGGTTTGTATTTCTGTGGAATCTGTGGTGATATCCCCTTTATCGTTTTTTATTGCATCTATTTGATTATTCTCTCTTTCTTTTTATTAATCTGGCTAGTGGTCTATTTTGTTGATCTTTTCAAAAAACCTCCTGGATTTATTGATTTTTTGAAGGGTTTTTTGTGTCTCTGTCTCCTTCAGTTCTGCTCTGATCTTAGTTATTTCTTGTCTTCTGCTAGGTTTTGAGTTTTTTTCATCTTGCTCCTCTAGCTCTTTCCATTTTGACGATAGGGTGTCGATTTTAGATCTTTCCTTGCTTTCTTGTCGTTGTTATTTTCGGATCTATCTATGTTATTGAGTGTATCAATAGGTCACTAATTTTTATTGGGAAGTAGTTTCCATTATGTATATGTAATACAATTTGTTTTATCCACTCACCTATTGAATGGATGGACTTTTGAATTGTTTCCTTGTTTTGGCTGTTACAAATAAAGCAGCAATGAATATTCATGTATTGTTTTTGTATGGACACATCTTTTCCTTTGATGAATACCTAGGAATGTAATGGTTAGGTCATTTGGTAGGTGTACATTTAACTTTTTAAGAAACTGCCAAGCTGTTTTCCAAACGTGGTTTTATTATTTTAAATTCCCACTTGCAGTGGAAATACATATTTTGACATCCTTACCAACATTTGATTTAGATAGTCTTTTTAATGTTAGCCATTCTAACAGTTGTGTAGGGACACAAAGAAACTTCTGGCTGGGCGCAGATACCAATTGTAGTGGTATCTTCTGTGGTTTAGCTTATTATTTTAGTTATATTTCCCTAATAACTAATGCTCTTTAACATCTTTTTTATGTACTTATTTGACATCTGCTTGTCTTTTTGGGTGAAGTGTCTATTTAAGCTTTTTACCCGTTCAAAAAAGCTTTTTATTTTGAGATAATAAATCCACAGGAAGTTGTAAACAAAATGTAAAGAGGTTCTGGGTACCCTTCACTTAGTTTCTCCCAACAATAACATCTTGCATAACTATAGTACAATATTGAGACCAGGAAAATGACATTGGTACAATCCACTGATTGAGTACTTGTCTGAAATTCCACATTTATTCTACCACAGTGCTGCTCAATATGTTATTGAGTGAAGTGAATTTCTGTTGCTTAATGAGTTTAAGGTATAAATTAGTTTACTTTCTCCCTTTTTTTGAAACAGGGTCTTACTCTGTCACCCAGGGAGTACAGTGGGAGCTATCTGGGCTCAGTATAACCTCTGCTCCCTAGGATCAAGTGATCCTCCTACCTCTGGAACCACAGGCGTGCACCACCATGCCCGGCTATTTTTTTTGTATTTTTGGTAGAGTCGGGGTCTCGCCATGTTGCCCAGGCTGGTGTCCAACTCCTAAGCTCAAGTGATTTACCTACGTTGGCCTTTCAAAGTGCTGAGATTATAGGCATGAGCCGCTGGCCCAGCCGCTCTTGTTTCTTTGTTTCATTATTAGCTTTTTTGTACCCTCTAGCTGTGCTAATAATCAGATTATTAGATTATGCTGATGATCTCATTTTCAACAAATTTTTTTTGTAATGTTTTCATTTTCCTTTCTAATTTTCTGAAGAATTTTGGGTTTAGTAAATTGATAGCTTGTTAACTCATTTTTCTTACAAAAGTACTATATTTTAGTTATCGTATTATCAAAGTTATACATGTACTTTGCTTAAAGAATCAAATAGATCAATAAAACTTATTCTGAAAAAAGTAGTCCTGTGACTCCAACTCTGTCTTACCTTCCTTTCTCTGCTGCCTAGAGGTAGCTGCTTTCAAATTCTTTTAGCAGTTTCTTTTGGTATTTGCCTTCATCCCTAGATAACATGTTAATACTGCTGTAGCTGTTATTTATTGAGTTGTCATTATGAAAAATGACGTTTAGCAGACTTTAACTCCTAACTCTATACAGGCACCATTCTCATTCCCCAATATGGTTATATCATAATAGATTTAATGTCAATTTGTTTATATTATTATGATTGCATATTGTGCTATTCATAGCTCAGCCACATAGTATACTATGCTATTTTTCCTTCCTTGTACAATTTAATATTGTTTTAAGAATGAATGTTGTTATTTTTTGTCTTTATGAGAATTCATTCTAAAGTATCTTTTAGGTGCCTGAATCTCAGCTTTTTTGACACGTCAATTCGTCTGTCAGCTTTATTTTCTTGGAGACTTCCTTTCTCTCAGAGCCTTCTAAACTAATCTGGATTAGTGGATACCTAGGGTCTTGTACATCGGTCATTGTGAGACCTCACTTTTCTGTCATCTTGAGTCCCTTTGCCTTTCTGTTATTGTGTTGAGTCATCTGTTTCTTTACAGCTCATTTTGGTGGAGTACGCCCTTCAGTAGCTTACTGATGGTAATAGGAGGTAAATTTTTTGTGACCTTATATATTTAAAATTTGTCATTCTCCCCTCACACTTAATTATGGCTGGTTGTAGAATTCTAAGTTAGTTACCATTTTCTCTCATAAGTTTGAAGACATTGCTTTCCATTTTCTCCACTTTCTTCCATTGTTGTTGAAAAGTCTGATGCCATTCTGATTCTTGATTCTTCATGTGTAACCTGTTATCCTCCTCTGAGTCTTTTAGGTTCTTCTTTTTGTCCTTTGTGTTCTAATTTTTTTCAGTTCCATTGTAATCTCAAGGGACAATTTTCACATAGTGGTCTGTTGTTGACCAAAACATCATCAAGCAGTACCTGACTACCTACAAATGGAATTGCTTGTAATACGGTAATTCTATATTTAACTTTTTGAGGCACTGTCAAACTATCTTGTACAGCAATTCAGCTGTATCACTTTACATTGCCATTAGTAATATATGAGAGTTCTTATTTATCTGTATCCACACTAACGCTTGTTACTTTCTCTTTGTTTTTTTAAATTAAAACCATCCTAGGGGATGTGAAATGTTATCTCTCTGTAGTTTTGATTTGCATTTCCTAATGACCAGTGATATTGGACATCTTTTCATGTGCATGTTAGTCATTTGTATATCTTCTTTGTAGAAATGTCTATTCATGTGCTTTGCCCGTTTTTTAATTGAACTGTTTGACTTTTTGCTGTTCAGTTACTCTTTATATATTCTGGATACTAAAGCCTTATCAAATATAAGATTTACAAATATTTTTTCCCATTCTTCTTCCTCCTCCTCCTCTTCTCCTCTTCTTCCTCCCCCCTCCTCTTCTCCTCTTCTTCCTCCCCTTCCTCTTCCTCCTCCTCCTCTTCTTCCTCCTCCTCTTTTCCTCCTCCCCCTTCTTCCTTTTCCTCCTCCTCCTCCTCCTTCCTTTTTTCTTTCTTTTTGAAACAAGATCTCACTCTGTTGCGGAGGCTGGAATGCTATGGTGTGATGTCAGCTAATGGCAACCTTGACCTCCTGGGCTCAAGTTAGCCTCCCACTTCAGCCTTCCAAGTAGCTGGGACTACGGGTGCATGCCACCATGCCCAGTTAAGTTTTGTATTATTTTGTGGAGATGAGATTTCACCATGTTGCCCCGGTTGGTATCAAACTCCTGGGCTCAAGTGATCTGCCCGCTTCAGCCTCCCAAAGGGTTGGGATTACACCCATGAGCCACTGTGCTTGGCCTCATTTTCTTGGTGGTGCCCTTTGGTGCACGAAAGTTTTTAATTTTGACCAAGTTGTATTGATTGAGTTCTTTTGTTGCTTGTGCTTTTACTATTAAGAATCTATTGCCAAATCTGAAGTCGTGACAATGCACTCCTGTTTTGACTTCTAAGCATTTTATGCTTTTAGCTCTTATATTTAGGTTGTTGATCCTTTTTGAGTTAATTTCTGTGTATGATACGAAGAAGGGGTTTAGCTTCATTCTTTTGCATGTGATAATCCAGTTGTCCCAGTACCATTTGTTGAAGGAACCATTCTTTTTTAATTTAAAGTCTTAGTACCCTTGTAAAAAAATCAATTGGCCATAGATATTTGGGTTTATTTCTGAACTCTCAGTTCTGTTCCATTGATCAGTACATCTCTTCTTATGCTAGCACTACACTGTTTTGGTTACTGTTCCTTTGTAGTAAGTTTTAGAGTGTGAATCCTGCTTTGTTTTCTTTTCAGTGTTATTTTGGCTATTCAGAGAATATTCTGGGCCCCTTGCATTTCTGTATAAATTTGAGGATTGGCTTTTCCATTTCTGCAGAAAAGGCCATTGAAATTTTGGTAGGGGTTAGGTTGTACATTACTTTGGAGAGTACTGCATGTTAACATTATTGTTTTTCAATCCATGAACACAGGAAGTCTTACCACTTATTCAGGTCTTCTTCAATTTCTTTCAGCAATGCTATGTAGTTTTTAGTGTACAAGTCTTTCACTTCCTTGGTTAAATTTATTCCTGAGTATTTTATTCCTTTGGAGGTTATTGTAAATGGAATTTTCTTAATTTCCTTTTTAGATTGTTTATTGCTTGCGTGTAGAAACACAACAGAATTTTATGTGTTGATGTTTTACCCTGCACCTTTAATGAATTCATTTATTAGCCAAGGTTTTTTTGTACATCTTATGGGTTTTATTATATATAGAATCATGTCTTCTGCAAGTAGAAATAGTTTTACTTCTTCCTTTCCAATTTGGATGTCTTTTAATTTCTTGATTGCCCTGGGTAGGACTCCTGGTATAGTGTTGAAAAGTAGTGGTGAAAGTACGCATCCTTATCTTGTTCCTCATCTTAGGGGGAAGGCTTTGTTTTACACCACTATGATGTTAGCTGTGGGCTTTTCGTAAACGCCCTTGGTAATGTTAAGGAAGTTTCCTTCTGTTCCTAGTTTGCTGAGGTTTGTGTTTGTTTCAGTCTTAAAAAGATGTTGATTCTGTCAAATGCTTTTTCTGTCTGTTGAGGTAATTGTGTGGGTTTTTGTTTTGTTTTTTTGAGATGGAGTCTCCCTCTTGTTGCCCAGGCTGGAGTGCAGTGGCTCACTGCAACCTCCGACTCCCAGGTTCAAGTGATTCTCCTGCCTCAGCCTCCCAAGTAGCTGGGATTACAGGCATGTGCCACCATGCCCAGCCAATTTTTGTATTTTTAGTAGAGACGGGGTTTCTCCATGTTGGTCAGGTTGGTCTCGAACTCTTGACCTCAGGTGATCTGCCCGCCTTGGCCTCCCAAAGTGCTGGGATTACAGGTGTCAGCCAGCTCGCCTGACTTTTTTTTTTTTTTTTTTGAGACAGAGTCTCACTCTGTCGTTTAGGCTGAGGTGCAGTGGTGTGGCTCACTGCAACCTTCGCCTACCTGGGTAAAGTGATTCTCCTGCCTTAGCCTCCTGAGTTGCTGGGATTAGAGACGCCTGCCAACACGCCTGGCTAATTTTTGTATTTTTAGTAGAGACAGGGTTTCACCATTGGCCAGGCTGGTCTCAAACTCCTGACCTTAAGTGATCCACCTGCCTCGGCCTCTCAAAGTGCTGGGATTACAGGCATGAACGACTGCGCCCAACCCCTGATTGTGTGGGATTTTTTTCTTCACTCTATTAGTGTGGTATATTATATTATATAGTTGATTTTCATATGTTGAGCCACCCTTGCATTTCTGGGATAAATCACATTTGGTCTTTTTAATGTGGTCTTGGATTCAGTTTGCTGGTATGTATTTTGTTGAGGATTTTTGTGTTTATATTCATACGGGATATTGATCTGGAGTGCCTTGCTTTGGTATCAGGAAAATACTGGCCTCATAGAATGTGTTAGGAAGCATTCCCTCTATTTTTTGGAAGAGTTTAAGGAGTGCTATTAATTCTTGTCTAACTGTTAGAACTGACCAGTGAAGCCATCTGTTCGTGGGAGAATTTTGTATATGATTCAATCTCTTTACTTATTAGAGGTCTGTTGTGATTTTCTTTTTCTTCTGAGTCAATTTTGGTAATCCCTGTGTTTCTAGGAGTTTGCTCATTCTTTCTAGATTTTTAGTTTGTGGTATACGGTTGTTCATAGTATTCTTCTTCTTTTTTTTTTTTTTTTGAGATGGGATCTCACTCTGTTGCCCAGGCTAGAATGCAGTGGGGCCGTCTTGGCTCACTGCAACCTCCACCTCCTGGGGTCAAGCGATTCTTCTGCCTCAACCTCCCAAGTAGCTGGTACTACAGGAATGCACTACCACGCCAGGCTAATTTTTGTGTATTTTAGTAGAAATGGGGTTTCACCATGTTGGCCTGGCTGATCTTGAACTCCTGACCTCAAGTGATTGTCCTGCTTCAGCCTTCTAAAGTGTTGGGATTACAGGCATGAGCCACCATGTCCAACCCTGTTCATAGTATTCTTTTTATCATAGTATTTTCATACATATTTTTGCCAACACCAGTTGTAATACATTCTAACAAAAGCCACTTACATTGTTTTTAAGTAGTTTTTTTTTTTTTGAGGTGGAGTTTCACTCTTGTTGTTCAGCCAGGAGTGCAGTGGTGTGATCTCCTCTCACTGCACCCTCCACCTCCTGGGTTCAAGCAATTCTTCTGCCTCAGCCTCCTGACTAGCTGAGATTACAGGCGCCTCCCACCATGCCCAGCTAATTTTTTTTTGTATTTTTAGTAGAGATGGGATTTCACCATGTTGACCAGGCTTGTCTCGAACTCCTGATCTCAGGTGATCCTCCTGCCTCAGCCTCCCAAAGTGCTGAGATTACAGACATGAGCCACCGTGCCTGGCCTTCTTCTTCTTTTTTTTTTAATTTAATTTAAAGTTCTTGGGTACATGTGCAGGACATGGAGCACATAGGAACATGTGTGCCATGGTGGTTTGACGCACCTATCAAGCCATCACCTAATTGTTAATTAAGCCCAGTATGCATTCGCTATTTTTCCAGATGCTCTCCCTCCACCACCACCCCAACCCTCAGACAGGCCCCAGTGTGTAGTGTTCCCCTCCCTGTGTCCATGTGTTCTCATTGTTCAGCTCCTACTTATAAGTGAGAACATGTGGTGTTTGATTTTCTGTTCCTGCATCAGTTTGCTGAGGATAATGACTTCCAGCTCCATCTATGTTCCTGCAAAGGACATGATCTCATTTTTTTTATGGCTGCACAGTATTCCATGGTGTGTATATACTAAATTTTCTTTATACAGTCTGTCATTGATGGGCATTTGGGTTGATTCTGTGTCTTCGCTATTGTGAATAGTGCTGCAGTAAACATACGCATGCATGTACCTTTATAATAGAATGATTTATATTCCTTTGAGTAATGGGATTGCTCAGGCAAATGGTATTTCTGGTTCTAGGTCTTTGGGGAATTGCCACACTGTCTTCCACAATGGTTGAACTAATTTACATTCCTACCAACAGTGTAAAAGTGTTTCTGTCTCAACCTCACCAATATCTGTTTTTTCTTGATTTTTAAATAACTGCCATTCTTGGCCAGGTGTGGGGGCTTACGCCTGTAATCCTAGCACTTTGGGAGGCTAAGGTGGGCGGATCACCTGAGGTCAAGGGTTCGAGGCCAACCTGGCCAGCATGACGAAACCCAATCTCTACCAAAAATATAACAATTAGCTGGGTGTTGTGGTGCGTGCCTGTAATCCCAGCTACTTGGGAGGCTGAGGCAGGAGAATCACTTGAACCCAGGAAATCAGAGGTTCTAGTGAGCTGAGATCATGCCACCAGAGGTTGCAGTGAGCTGAGATCATGCCACTGCAGTCTAGCCTGGGTGACAGTGAGACTCCATCTCAAATAATAATAATAATAATAATTGCCATTCTGACTGGTTTGAGATGGTATCTCATTGTGGTTTTGATTTGCATTTCTCTGATGATCAGTGATGTTGAGATTTTTTTTTTGTTTCTTGGGCTGCATAAATGTCTTCTTTTTAGAATTTTCTCCCAGTCTATAGGCTGCCTGTTAGCTTTGATGATAGTTTATTTTGCTTTGCAGAAGCTCTTTAGTCTAATTAGATCCCATTTGTCAATTTTTGCTTTTGTTGCAGTTGCTCTTGCCATTTTCATCTAGAAATCTTTGCCCATGCCTATGTCCTGAATGGTATTGCCTAGATTTTCTTTTAGTGTTTTTATAGTTTGGGGTTTTACATTTAAATCTTTAATCCATCTTGAGTTAATTTTTGTGTAAGGTGTAAGGAAGGGATCCAGTTTCAGTTTTCTGCATATGGTTAGCCAGTTCTCCTAGCACTACTTATTAAAAAGAGAATCCTTGGAGCTCGAGCGCGGAGATGAGGAGAAGAAGGAGGAAATGGTGGCTGAGAACAGGCGGCGGAAAACCGCGGACGTAATACCGGTCGAGAATGGCAACATACTTGTTTAACATTGAAGTCTGTGCAAGAAAGAAAAAATTTAATATATTCCTTGCCAACAAGTGGTGGGAAAACCCTCGTGGCTGAGATTTTAATGCTACAAGAACTGCTTTGCTCTCGGAAAGATGTTTTAATGATTCTTCCATATGTGGCAATTGTCCAAGAAAAGGTTTGTCAAGTTTTGGTATAGACTCGGTTTCTTTGTTGAAGAATATGCTGGAAGCAAAGGAAGATTTCCTCCAACTAAAAGAAGGGAAAAGAAATCTCTATATATTGCCACTATTGAAAAAGGACATAGCTTGGTGAACTCCCTGATTGAAACTGGAAGAATTGACAGTCTGGGTCTGGTTGTTGTAGATGAGTTGCACATGATTGGTGAAGGAAACCGTGGAGCTATACTGGAAATGACCCTAGCAAAAATCCTCTACACTAGCAAAACAACTCAAATTATTGGTATGAGTGCAACATTAAACAATGTTGAAGACCTACAAAAGTTTCTTCAAGCAGAATATTATACCAGTCAATTTAGACCAGTTGAATTAAAAGAATATCTGAAAGTAAATGATACAATATATGAAATTGACAGCAAAGCTGAGAATGACATGACTTTTTCACGTTTCCTTAATTATAAGTATTCTGATACCCTAAAAAAGATGGATCCCGATCACTTGGTAGCATTGGTGACAGAAGTCATTGCCAATTATTCCTGCTTAGTGTTTTGTCCTAGTAAGAAGAACTGTGAAAATGTAGCAGAAATGATATGCAAATTTTTAAGCAAGGAATATCTGAAACACAAGGAGAAAGAAAAATGTGAGGTGATTAAGAACCTGAAGAATATTGGCAATGGCAACCTGTGTCCTGTCTTAAAGCGCACGATCCCATTTGGAGTTGCCTATCACCATAGTGGCTTAACAAGTGATGAAAGGAAACTGTTAGAGGAGGCCTACTCCACAGGAGTGCTCTGTCTTTTTACCTGCACATCTACCCTAGCGGCAGGTGTCAACCTACCAGCTCGAAGAGTTATTTTACGAGCTCCCTATGTTGCTATGGAATTTTTAAAGAGGAATCAATATAAACAGATGATTGGCAGAGCTGGTCGTGCTGGAATAGATACTATTGGGGGAGAGTATCCTCATATTGCAAGAAAAAGACAAACAACAGGTACTGGAGTTAATAACTAGACCTTTGGAAAACTGTTACAGCCATCTTGTTCAGGAGTTCACCAAGGGAATCCAAACATTATTTCTCTCTTTGATTGGTTTGAAGATTGCAACAACTCTTGATGATATCTATCACTTCATGAATGGTACATTTTTTGGTGTTCAGCAGAAGATTTTATTGAAAGAAAAAAGTCTCTGGGAAAAAACTGTTGAATCACTTCGATACCTGTCAGAAAAAGGACTCCTACAAAAAGACACTATTTATAAGTCTGAAGAAGAGGTCCAATATAATTTTCATATTACAAAGTTGGGACGAGCTTCATTTAAGGGAACTATTGATTTAGCTTATTGTGACATTCTCTACAGAGACTTGAAGAAAGGTCTTGAAGGACTTGTGCTGGAAAGGCTTCTTCATCTAATCTACCTAACAACCCCCTATGATCTGGTTTCACAATGTAACCCTGATTGGATGATATACTTCAGGCAGTTTAGCCAACTCAGTCCAGCAGAACAAAATGTAGCTGCCATTCTTGGAGTCTCTGAAAGCTTTATTGGGAGGAAAGCATCAGGTCAAGCCATCAGAAAGAAGGTGGACAAGGACGTTGTCAACAGGCTATATCTGTCTTTTGTTCTTTATTCCTTGCTCAAAGAGACCAACATTTGAACTGTATCAGAAAAATTTAATATGCCTCGAGGATATGTACAAAATCTTCTCACTGGAGCTGCCTCATTCTCATCTTGTGTGTTACATTTCTGTGAGGAGCTTGAGGAGTTTTGGGTGTACAGAGCCCTTTGGTAGAACTCACCAAGAAGCTGACTTACTGTGTAAAGGCGGAACTAATCCCACTGATGGAAGTGACTGGAGTTTTAGAGGGTCGAGCAAAACAATTATACAGTGCAGGTTACAAAGTCTAATGCACTTAGCTAATGCAAATCCTGAAGTACTCATAAGGACAATTGATCATTTATCAAGACGCCAAGCCAAGCAAATTGTTTCATCAGCAAAGATGCTGTTGCATGAAAAAGCAGAGGCCCTGCAAGAAGAGGTAGAAGAGCTGCTAAGATTGCCGTCTGATTTCCCTGGTGCGGTGGCCTCTTCCACGGACAAAGCATGAAGCTATCGAATGAGCATTTTCACATATGAGTTATTTATTGTATATGATTGTTTTATTAAAGATTTCTTACACTTTTCAAAAAAAAAAAAAAAAGAGAATCCTTTCTCGATTGCTTGTTTTTGTCAGGTTTGTCAAAGATCAGATGGTTGTAGATGTGTGGTATTATTTCTGAGTTGCCTATTCTGTTTCATTTGTCGACGTGTCTGTTTTTATACCAGTACCATGCTGTTTTGGTTACTGTAGTCTTGTAGTATAGTTTGTAGTTGGGTAGAGTGATGCCTCCAGCTTTGTTCTTTTTGCTTAGGATTGTCTTGGCTATATGGGCTCTCTTTTGGTTCTATCTGAATTTTAAAATAGTTTTTTCTAATTCTATGAAGAATGTCAAGACCAGTTTAATGGGAATAGCATTGAATCTGTAAATTGCTTTGGGCAGTATGACTGTTTTCACAATATTGATTCTTCCTATCCATGAGCATGGAATGTTTTTCCAGGTTTGTGTCCTCTCTGATTTCCTTGAGCAGTGGTTTGTAGTTCTCCTTGAAGAGGTCCTTCACTTTCCTTGTTAGCTGTGTTCTTAGGTATTTTATTCCCTTTGCAGCAATTGTGAATGGGAGTTCATTCATGATTTGGCTCTCTGCTTGTCTGTTGTTGGCGTAAAGGAATGCTTGTGACTTTTGCACATTGATTTTGTATCCTGAGACTGCTGAAGTTGCTTATTAGCTTAAGCTTTTAGGCTGAGACTGTGGGGTTTTCTAGATAGAGGATCATGTCTTCTGCAAAAAAAGACAATTTGACTTCCTCTCTTCCTGTTTGAATACCCTTTATTTCTTTCTCTTCCCTCATTGCCCTGGCCAGAACTTCCATTACTGTGTTGAATAGGAGTGGTGAGAGAGGGGCATCCTTGTCTTGTGCCGATTTTCAAGGGGAACACTTCCAGCTTTTGCCTATCCAGTATGACATTGGATGTGGGTTTGTCATAAATGGCTCCTAATATTTTGAGGTATGTTCTTCCAATAACTAGTTTATTGAGAATTTTTAACATGAAGCGATACTGAATTTTGTCGAACGCCTTCTCTGCCTCTATTGAGATATTCATGTGATTTTTTGTCTTTAGTTCTGTTTATGGGATTAATGATTTGCGTATATTGAACCAGCCTTGCATTCCGGGAATGAAGCTGACTTGATTGTGGTGGGTAAGCTTTTTGATGTGCTGCTGGATTTGGTTTACCAGCATTTAATTGACAATTTTTGCATCAATGTTCATCAGGGATACTGGTTTGTAGTTTTCTTTTTTTGTTACATCTCTTCAGGTTTTGATATCGGGATTATGCTGGCCTCATAAAATGAATTAGGGAAGAGTCCTTTCTTTTCAGTTGTTTGGAATTGTTTCAGAAGAAATGGTACCAGCTTCTCTTTGTATCTCTGGTAGAATTCAGCTGTATATCTGGTCCTGGGCTTATTTTGGTTGGTTGGCTCTTTGTTACTGCCTCAATTTCAGAACTCATTATTGGTCTATTCAGGTATTCAGCTTCTTTCTGGTTCATGTGGCACTGAGAAGAATGTATATTCTGCCATTTTTGGGTGCAGAATTCTGTAGATATCTATCCAGTCTACTTGATCCAGAGCTGAGTTCAAGTCCTGAATATCTTTGTTATTTTTTTTGTGTTGATCTAATTTGACAGTGGCGTGTTAAAGTCTTCCACTATTGTTTCGTTTTGTTCTGGAAATGGAGTCTTGCTCTGTCGCCCAGGCTAGAGTGCAGTGGCACGATCTTGGCTCACTGCAACCTCCACCTCCAGGGATCAAGAAGTTCGTCTGCCCTCAGCCTCCAGAGTAGCTGGGATTACACATGCCTGCCACTGTGCCTGGCTAATTTTTGTATTTTTTAGTAGAGACAGAGTTTCACCATCGTGGCCAGACTGGTCTCGAACTCCTGAATTTGTGATCCACCCTCCTCGGCCTCCCAAAGTGCTGGGATTACAGGCGTGAGCCACCATGCCCAGTCTAAAGTCTCCTATTATTGTTGTGTTGGAGTCTAAGTCTCTTTGTAGATCTCTAAGAACTTGTTTTGTGAAACTGAGTGCTCCTGTATTGGGTGCATATATATTTATGATAGTTAGCTTTTCTTGTTGAATTGAACCCTTTACTATGGTGTATGCCCTTCTTTGTTTGTTTGTTTGTTTTTCTTGAGATGGAGTTTTGCTCTTGTTACCCAGACTGGAGTGCAATGGCACGATCTCCGCTCACCGCAACCTCCGCCTCCTGAGTTCAAGCGATTCTCCTGCCTCAGCCTCCTGAGTAGCTGGGACTACAGGCTGCGCCACCATGCCCAGCTAATTTTGTATTTTTAGTAGAGATGGGGTTTCACCATGTTGACCAGGATGGTCTCGATCTCTTGACCTCTTCTTTGTCTTTTTTTTTTATCTTTGTTGGTTTAAAATCAGTTTTGTCAGAAACTAGGATTGCAACCCTTGCTTTTTTGCTGCTTTCTATTTGCTTTGCATATTTTCTTCCATCTCTTTATTTTGAACCTATGTGTGTCTTTGCATGTTAGCTGGGTCTCTTGAATACAGCACACTGACGGGTCTTGTCTTTTTAGCCAGCTTGCTGTTTTGTGTCTTTTAATTGGGGTATTTAGCCCATTTACGTTTAAGGTTAATGTTGTTATGTGTGAATTTGGTCCTGTCATCATGATGCTGGCTGGTTATTTTGCAGACTTGTTAATGTAGTTGCTTCGTAGTGTCATTGGTCTGTGTACTTGAGTATGTTTTTGTAGTGGCTGGTAATGGTTTTTCCTTTCCATATTTAGTGCTTCCTTCAGGAGGTCTTGTAAAGCAGACCTGGTGGTGCTGAATTCTCTTAGCATTTGCTTTTCGGAAAAAGGACTTTATTTCTCTTTTGCTTATAAAGCTTAATTTGGCCAGATAAGACATTTTTGTTGGAAATTCTTTTTTTTTCTTTTCTTTTCTTTTTTTTTTTTTTAAAGACAGGGTTTCACCATGTTGGTCAGGCTGGTCTTGAACTCCTGACCTCAAGTGATCCGTCTGCCTTGGCCTCCCAGAGTGCTGGGATTACAGGCATGAACTACCATGCCTGGTGGAAATTCTTTTATTTCTTTTCTTTTTTCTTTCTTTCTTTCTTTCTTTTTTTTTTTTTTTTGGAGACAGTCTCACTGTATCGCCCAGGCTGGAGTGCAGTGGTATGATCTCAGTTCACTGCAACCTCTGCCACGCGGGTTCAAGCAATTCTCCTGCCTCAGCCTCCTGTGTAGCTTGGGATTACAGGTGCCTGCCACTGTGCCCAGCTAATTTTTGTAGAGACAGGGTTTCACCATCTTGGCCAGGCTGGTCTGGAACTTCTGACCTCATGATCCACCTGCCTCGGCCTCCCGAAGTGCTGGGATTACAGGCGTGAGCCACTGCACCCGGCCAGAAATTATTTTCTAACAATGTTGAATATTGACCTCCAGTCTCTTCTGGCTTGTAGGGTTTCTGCTGAGAGGTCCACTGTTAGTTTGATGGGCTTGGTAGTGATCTGTCCTCTCCCTCTTCCTGCCCTTAACATTTTTCTCTTCATTTCAACCTTGGAGAATCTAATGATTATGTATTTTGGGGTTGATCTTCTCATGGAATATCTTACTGGATTTCCTAAATTTTAACGTTGGCCTGTCTTGCAAGGTTGGGTAAGTTCTCATGGATGATACCATGAAGTATGTTTTCCAACTTGGTTCCATTCTCCCCATCTCTTTCAGGTACCCCAATCAGTTGTAGGTTCGGTCTTTTTACATAATCCCATAGTTCTCAGAGGTTTTGTTAATTTCTTTTCTTTCTTTTTTTCTGTAACCTTGTTTGTCTGTCTTATTTCAGCAAGATAGTCTTCAAGCTCTGATATCGTTTCCTCCGCATGGTCTGTTCAGCTATTGATACTTGTGGTTACATTGTGAAGCTCTGTTGTTGTGTTTTTCAGTTCAATCAGGTCATTTATGTTCCTCTCTAGACTGGCTATTCTGGTTAACAGCTCCTGTAATGTTTTATCATAGCTTTTAGCTTCTTTGCATTGAGTTAGAGCATACTCCTTTAGTTCAGCAAAGTTTGTTATTACCTACCTTTTGAAGCCTACTTCTGTCAATTCATTCATCTCAGTCTCAGCCCAGTTCTCTGCCCTTGTTGGAGAGGTGTTGTGATCATTTAGAGAAGAGGCACTCTGGCTTTTTGAGATTTCAGCATTCTTGCGTTGATTCTTTCTCTTCTTTGTGGATTTATCTGCCTTCAATCTTTGAGGCTGCTGACCTTTGGATGGGTTTTGTGTGGGATCTTTTTTGTTGATGTTGTTGTTGCTTTCTGTTTGTTTTTGTTTTAACAGTAAGGCCCCTCTTCTACAGGGTAGGGCTGCTGCAGTTTACTAAGGGGACCACTCCAGACCTAATTCATCTGGCCTCTCCTGTACCAGGAGATAT
Source organism: Ateles fusciceps (assembly GCA_036589455.1). NCBI lineage: Eukaryota > Metazoa > Chordata > Mammalia > Primates > Atelidae > Ateles > Ateles fusciceps. The sequence continues at coordinate 21,822,999 of JAZHEH010003205.1, read as the reverse complement.
CACCAGTTGTGCAGAACAGCAAAGATAGGTGCCTACTCCTTCCTCTGGGAGCTTCATCCCAGAGGGGCACCAAGCTGATGCTGGCTGGAATGCTCCCGTATGAGGTGTCTGGCGACTGCTGTTGGGAGGTCTCACCCAGTCAGGAGGCACGGTATCAGGGACCTGCCTAAAGAAGTAGTCTAGCTGCTCCTTGGCTGAGCAGGTTTGGCTGTACTGGGGAGAATTTCCCCTCGTCTGGACTTCCAGCAGGCAGGAAAGACTAGGTCAGCTGAACCATGAGACCATGGCCACCCCTACCCACAGAGGCTCCTTCCCAGGGATATCAGAGTCTGTCCGTAAACTCCTGGCTGGAGTTACTGCAGGGAGGTTCTGCCTGGTGAGGAGGGATGGATCTGGGTCCCACCTAAAGAAACAATCTGGCCATGATCTGCCACAGCCACTGTGTTGTGCTGTGGGAATTCCTCTTGGTTCAAACTGCCCAGTCTCCCCAACACCAGCAGGGGAAAGTAGCAGACTAGAGCCTCAGTGATGGCGACTGCCCCTTCCCCCAGGAACTTAATAGTCTTAGACGGTGTACAGCCTGCTGTTGCTGGCTGCAACCTGAGCAAGTTGCAGAGCTCTGTGCTTGGGACCCAAGGCCCTGGTGGCGTGGGCTCATGAGGGGATCTCCTGATCTGTGGGATACACAGTTCTGTGGAAAAAATCTGATTTCCCATGCAGAGTAGCACAGTCACCAACTCCCTTGGTTGGGTGTGGGAGTTCGCCTTGGTGGCTACGGGGTTGGGTTATTGCTCTACCCTGCTTTTCTTTGCTCTGTGTGGGTCACACCAATCACCTAGTTAGTCCCAGTGAGAGAACCTGGATACCTCAGTTGATAGAGCGGGATTCACTGGCCATTTTTGTTCTCTGTGGGTGCTGAAGACTGGAGTCGCTTCTAATTGGCCATCTTGGCTCCTCTTACCTAAACTAGTGTTTTCTTAACTTCCTTGAAAATGTTTTTTCCTGGTTGGGCGCTATGGCTTATGCCTATAATTCAAGCACTTTGGGAGGCTGAGGCGGGTCATGACATCAAGAGATTGAGACCATCCTAGCCAACATGGTGAAACCCCATCTCTACTAAAAATACAAAAATTAGCTGGGTGTGGCAGCACACGCCTGTAGTCCCAGCTACTTGGGAGGCTGAGGCAGGAGAAGGTAGAGGTTGCAGTGAGTGGAGATTGCACTACTGCACTCCAGGCTGGCAACAGAGGGAGACTCCGTCTCAAAAAGAAGAAAAAAAAAGAAAAGAAAAGAAAATATTTTTTTTTGAAGTTGTTTCTTTCACAATATTCATGGAGGCTAATTCTTTAGTCACTTTAAACTCTGCATTGACAATTCAAATAAATAACTGAGCAGAATTGGTGACATCTGGCAGCACATCAAGAGCCAAGAAAAACTACCTTTTTTTTTTTTGTTGTTTTGAGATGGAGTCTTGCTCTGTTGCCCAGGCTGGAGTGCAGTGGTGTAATCTTGGCTCACTGCATCCTCCACCTCCCAGGTTCAAGCGATTCTCCTGCCTCAGCCTCCTGAGTAGCTGGGATTACAGGTGTGCGCTACCACACCTGGCTCCTTTTTGTATTTTTAGTAGAGACAGGGTTTCACCATGTTGGTCAGGCTGGTCTCGAACTCCTGACCTTGTGATCTACCCACCTCGGCCTCCCAAAGTGCTGGGATTACAGGTATGAGACACCTGCGTCCAGCTGGAAAACCACTTTTTATTTTATCTTTTGAGTTGGAGTCTCGCTCTAACACCAGGCAGGAGTGCAGTGGCGCAATCTTGGCTCACTGCAACCTCCGCCTCCGGGTTCAAGTGATTCTTCTGCCTCAGCCTCACAAGTAGCTGGGACTACAGGTGCTCGCCACCACGCCTGGGTAATTTTTTTTTTTTTAATTTTTTTTTTTTTTTTTAGTAGAGACGGGGTTTCACCATGTCAGTCAGGATGGTCTCAATCTCTTGACCTTGTGATCCGCCTGCCTCAGCCTCCCAAAGTGCTGGGATTACAGGTGTGAGCCACCTTGCCCAGCCTGGAAAATCACTTTTTAAGGAAATAATATGTCTTATTTTGTAATTACCTATTGATGTTGCTACCAGTGTCGTCAGTTTTTCTACCAGTTGTTCTTGCTGAAAGGCTAATAGTCTTGAATAAGTTTTTCTCTGAACATATTTCTTTGGTTGCTCCAATCAAACACAATTTAACTAACTCACCATCAGTAAATGACTTTTTTTTTTTTTAGACGGATTATCACTCTGTTGCCCAGGCAGGAGTGCAGTGGTGCGATCTGGGCTCACAGCAACCTTCGCCTCCCTGGTTCAAGCAGTTCTCCTGCCTCAGCTTCCCGAGTAGCTGGAACTACAAAGGCACGTGGCCCCACACCCAGCTAATTTTGTGTATTTTTAGTAGAGATGGGGTTTCATTGTGTTAGCGAGGATGGTCTCGATTTCCTGACCTCATGATCCACCCTCCTCAGCCTTCTTTGGTGCTGGGATTACAGGTGTGAGCTACCACAACCGGCCCAACTTTCTTTACTGAGATAACAAATGAGCCATTTTATTTTCTCTTTTTTTTTTTTTTTTTTTGAGTTGGAGTCTTGTAGGCTGTCTTTCTATAGCATACAAACTAGTGGTTTTAAATGGTTTCAAATTTGGCCTGCCATTTGGTGGTAGGCCAGATTTGGCACATGGACTGTATTTTGCCAACCTCTGCTTCATACTGTACATAAAAACATTCATAAAACAACTTGGGTTGTCCAGATTACTGTATGCTTGCATGGGGCCCTCTGGTGGTTAAAGGAACATACATAGAACAAGTAAATCTTGAGATGGTGAAATTTCTGAAGCACCTTGAATTTGAAAATTCTGCGCTTGGAAATCTGGACCTGGGACTGTTTGTCATAGCTAGATTGTAGTAGCAGCTTGTATCATTTCCAGAGCTTGGACACTTGGGAAAAGGATACAGCAGCATTTCCACAAATTTTGTGTTCAGGTCTCTGCAATACTTTAAGACATCATTCTAACATAGAATATGTTTGCTTCATCTACAGTTTATTTGGGAGAAGGGTATGGATTTCAGCATTAGTCATCCACTGAAATGGCTGGTACAGTAATTACATTTGAATAAATTGTAAAGTCTTCCATGGGTGAATTTCTGTTCTTTTTTCTGAAAGGGCTGGGATTTAATTAATTTTTGCTGTTTAATCAAGTACATTATTAAGTAAAGGAAAAAGGCAGTTTGAAAATAAGCAATACGATTAGATGACATTGGTAAAGAACAAGTTGTTCTGGATGACTTCAAGGTGCTTTTGAACTGTTTACTTGTTTTTCCTGCCTCTTTCCTTTTCTTTGCAGCCATCTTCTCTCATTTTAGATTTCCTGCTTCTAATCTGTGGACTAGATGAGCATATAATATTATGGGATCTAAAATAGAGTAGAGGCTGGGCGCGATGGCTCACGCCTGTAATTTCAGCACTTTGGGAGGCCGAGGTGGGTGGATCACAAGATCAGGAGTTTCAAGACCAGCCTGGCCAACATGGTGAAACCCTACCTCTACTTAAAAATGCAAAAATTAGCTGGGCATGGTGGTGGGCACCTGGAATCTCAGCTACTCGGAAGGCTGAGGCAGGAGAATTGCTTGAACCAGGGAGGTGGAGGTTGCAGTGAGCCAAGATCACGCCACTGCAGTCTAGTCTGGGCGACAAAGGAAGACTCCGTCTCCCCACCCCCCCCAAAAAAAAATAGAGTAGAGGATCTGAACAAGGGGACAAGGAAAATTTCTATGTGTTAAACACAAGAGCTTTTATGCTGTATATTTTGAGTGTTTAGAGGCTTGTTTTACTTCTCTCTGCTTGAGCTCCTTTTAAATAGGTGACATTGGTAGGGTGTGGTGGCTCATGCCTATAATCTCAGCACTTTGGGAGGCCAAGGTGGGTAGATTACGAGGTCAGGAGTTCCAGACCAGCCTGGCCAAGATGATGAAACTCCGTCTCTACTAAAAATACAAAAAAATTAGTCGGGCATGGTGGCGGGTGCCTGTAATCCCAGCTACTTGGGAGGCTGAGGCAGGAGAAGTGCTTGAACCCAGGAGGCGGAGGTTGCAGTGAGCTGAGATTGTGCCACTGCACTGCAGCCTGAGCGACAGAGTGATACTCTGTCTCAAAAAAAAAAAAAAAACAGAAGTGACATGGTGAGCTAAATTTAGAAAATTTTAGCTATCATCATAACTCAACAGGTTGGCAACATTGCCAAGAAACATGGTTCAAAAATTCCTAATTGAGGATTTTGCTGATATAACTTAGGGAGTAACATAGATTCTCTTAAGGGAAGCGATTCCAACAACTTTATCTATCTATCTATCTTATTTATTTATTTATTTATGATGGAGTCTCGCTCTGTTGCCAGGCTGGAGTGCAATGCTGCGATCTTGGCTCACTGCAACCTCTGACACCCTGGTTCAAACGATTCTCCTGCCTCAGCCTCCCGAGTAGCTGTGATTACAGGCACATGCCACCATGCCCAGCTAATTTTTGTATTTTTAGTAGAGACAGGGTTTCATCATGTTGGCTAGGATAGTCTTGATCTCCTGACCTCGTTATCCACCCGCCTCTGCCTCCCAAAGTGCTGGGCTTATAGGCGTGAGCCACTGCACCCGGCTTATTTATCTATTTGTTTATTGAGATGGGTCTTGCTGTGTCACTGAGGCTGGAGTGCAATGGTGCTATCTTGGCTTAAGGCAGCCTCCGAATCTCAGGATCAAACAACCCTCCTGCCTCAGCCTCTAACATAGCTGGGACTGCAGGCATGTGCTGCCATGCCTGGCTAATTTTTTTTTCTTTGTAGAGATGGGTTTTTGCCACGTTGTCCAGGCTGGTCTTGAAGTCCTGAACTCAAGCCATTTGCCTGCTTCGGCCTCCAAAGTGCTGGGATTGCAGGTGTGAGCTACCACACCTGTCCCCAACAACTTGAACAATGATTTATGATAGGCCTAATAAATGTCAGGGAGTTACATGGTAGGTACTGGAGATACATCAGTTGAGGTTGTTCTCAAATATAATATAAATCATGTCATTCCCCTTTTTAAAACTCTTACATGGTTTCCATTATTTTTTGAATAAAATCCAAACTCCTTACTACGATTCTTCTGGGTCTTGCTTCTTCTAGCTCTACCCTTTTAGTTGTTAACTCTAGCTACATTGTATGTTACAATTCCTCCAAGAAACCAAGGTGTTACTTGACTCAGACTGTTTACTTAAGCCTGTTCTCCTGTGTCAGAATCATCACCTTCTTTCCCCTCCCCCACTGACTCCCTTTATTTGCTTGCAGGTTCCTATTTATCTTTCAGGTTTAGCTTACATGCTGCCTTCTCAAAAAGGCAGTCTCTGTAAAATAAGTTCCTTCTGCAAGTCTCTTTTTTACGCTTAGTAGCACTTAACTTTTTTTTTATTATTATTATTACTATTTTTTTTTGAGATGGCGTTTCGCTCTTGTTTGCCAGGTTGGAGTGCAATGGCACGATCTCGGCTCACCACAACCTCCGCCTCCTGGGCTCAAGAGATTCTCCTGCCTCAGCCTCCCGAGGAGCTGGGAGTACATGTGCATGCCACCATGCCTGGCTAATTTTTTTATTTTTTGTAGAGACGAGGTTTCACCCTGTTAGCCAGGATGGTCTCGATCTCCTGACCTCTTGATCCACCTGCCTCGGCCTCCCAAAGTGCTGGGATTACAGGCATGAGCCACCACATCTGGCCTTATTTTTAATTTGTGTTTTTGTCAGTCTCTCCTGAGACTGAGACTATGCTTAATGAGGGCAGTGACCATATGTATCTTATTTACTACTTATGTACCAATCATCTAGAACAGTTTCTATAAAATATTAATCACATTATTAATAGCTGATGAATGAATGAGCACCTTTTTCACTTGGCTTCTGCGATGCTGCATTCTTTTGGTTCTTCTTCCATTTCACTGATGTCTCTTCTAACCTCTTAACTCATTCTTCTTTTTCTCCCTGATCCTAAACTTTGAAGTTCCGTGTGCCTCAGTTGCCTGCTTTCTTCTCTCTACTTCTACTTGTTCTAATTTCTTAGCAATCTTTTGGTCTTATGGCTTTAAATGTCATGTGTACGTTAATGACTCCCAGATTTACATGGCTTGCTTGTGCTCTTATGTACAAATATCTACTTGGTATTTCTACTTGGAAAACTTACTGGAATATCTTATTTAATATATACAAAGTAGAAGTTTTGATTTCTTATCTCTATCAAGTCTTTATTTCAGTAATTGCTGTTCTTTCAGAAATTTCAGAAATTCAGAAAATTTCAGAAATACTGTGTTTCTAATAATAGTTCAGGCTTTAAACCTTGGTGTCATCCTTGACTTTTTTTTTTTTTTTTTTTTTGAGAGTTTTGCTGGAGTGCAATGGCACGATCTCAGCTCACTGCAACCTCTGCCTTCTAGGCTCAAGTGATTGTCCTGCCTCAGCCTCCTGAGTAGCTGGGATTACAGGCATGCACCACCACACTTGGCTAATTTTGTATTTTTAGTTAAGGCGGGTTTCACTATGTTAGTCAGGCTGGTCTCAAACTCTTGATCTCAGGTGATCCACCTGCTTTGGCTTCCCAAAGTGCAGGTATTACAGGCATGAGCCACCGTGCCCAGCCACCCTTGACTTCTTTCACATCCAGTCATCAGGTTCTGTCAGCACCACCTGAATCCCAAATCTGACTTCTTAATGCTACTTCTACTTTTACAGCCTACTACCGATTAGGTCTTGTATTCCATCATTTCTCACCTGGATGATTACAGTAGCCTCCTAAATTTATATCAGATCATACATATCAAATGATGATACTTGTCTGTTTAGAACGCTCCAGTGGTTTCCCATCTCAAAAGGCCTTACTTGACTAGCCTCTCCCTGACCACCCCCAGCCCTCATCATTCTGTCCCTTACTCAGTTCAGGTCCCACTGGCCTTGCTTTTTCTCATACAGTACACTTCAACAGTGTTCCACCTCAGGTCTTCCCACTTACTATTATTCTCTGCCTGCATTATACCCCTGAATTTCTTTATAGCTCAGTTACATTAATATTCTTCTGCTGTATTTCCTCAAATATTAGAGAAGCCTTTCCAGACTTTCCTATTAAATTAACATCTTCACCTCCTCTATATTTTTTTACCCTGTTTTATTTTCTCTTATAGCAAATATCACTACCTGACATATTTTAGTAGAATGTAAGCTTCATGAAGCAAAGACTTTGTTTTGTTTATCATGGTGTTTTCAGTATCCAGAGCATATCTGTTTATATAGTAGTTGCTAAAAAACAAACAAAAAAACCACCTTTGTTAAATGAATAAATTGAATCATGTTGTTTCCAGTGTAGACAGAATAGGTATATGTGGTTTAAAAATGAACAGCATAAAATTAGCACCCCAAAAATGGCAAAGTGGAATAAAGAAACATTTCTGAAAGACATTGTAGAACTGTAATCCCAGCACTTTGGGAGGCTGGGACAGGTGGATCGCTTGAGCCCAGGAGTTCAGAATTAGCCTGGGCAACAAGATGAGACCCTGTCTCTATAAAAAAAAAAAAAAAAAAAAAATTAACTGGGAGTGGTGGCATGCACGTGTGGTCTCAGCTACTCGAAAGGTTGGGGTGGGAGGATCTTTTGACCCAGGAGTTTGAGGCAGCAGTGAGCTATGAGTGTACCACTGTGCTCCAGCCTGCGTGACAGCGAGACCTGGTCTCAAAAAAAAAAAAAGTCCAGGCATGGTGGCTCACGCCTGTAATCCCAGCACTTTGGGAGGCTGAGGCAGGTAGATCACTTGAGGTCAGGAGATCAAGACCAGTCTGGCCAACATGGTGAAATCTGTTTCTACTAAAAATACAAAAATTAGCAGGCTGGGCACAGTGGCTCGCATCTGTAATCCCAGCACTTTGGGAGGCCAAGGCGGGTAGATTGCTTGAGGTTAGGAGTTTGAGACCAGCTTGGACAACATGGCAAAACCCTGTCTTACTAAAAATACAAAAATTAGCTGGGCATGGTGTCAGGTGCCTGTAATCTCAGCTACTTAGGAGGCTGAGGCTCGAGAATCGTCTGAACTTGGGAGGCGGAGGTTGCAATGAGCCAAGATCGCACCACTGCATTCCAGCCTGGGCGACAGAGTGAGACTCTGTCCCAGAAAAAAAAAAAATTAGCTGGGCATGGTGGCGGGCGCCTGTAGACTTAGCTACTCAGGAGGCTGAGGCAGGAAACAGGACCACAGGTGCCAGCCATGACGCCTGGACGCTAATTTTTGAATTTTTAGTAGAGACCGAATTTGATCTTGTCGGCCAGGCTGGTCTCAAACTCCGGATCTCAAATGGTCCACCCACCTTGGCCTCCCAAAGTGCTGGGATTACAGGCATGAGCCACTGTGCCCGGCAACATGTACTCTGCCAATTCCAACTCTTTTTTACTTTTTTTGGAGATTGAGTCTCGCTCTGTTGCCCAGACTGAAGTGCAATGGCGGAGATCTCAGCTCACTGCAACCTCTGCCTCCTGGGTTCCAGTGATACTCGTGCCTCAGTCTCGTGAGTAGCTGAGATTACAGGTACCCACCACCATACCCGGCTACTTTTTATATTTTTTTGGAGAGACGAGTTTTCACCATGTTGGCCATGTGGGTTTCAAACTCTTGATCCCAGGTGATTTACTTGCCTTGGCCTCCCAAAGTGCTGGGATTACAGGTGTGAGCCATCACACCTGGCTGCCTCATTTCTTACACAATTATTTTACTCCTAAATTATACTTTTTTTTTTGGAAATGGGGTATTGCTCTGTCACCCAGTCTGGAGTATAGTGGTACAGACAAGACTCACTGCAACCTCAACCTCCTAAGCTCAAGTGATCCTCCTGCCTCAGCCTCTCAAATAGCTGGGACCACAGGTGTGCACCACCATACCCTGCTAATTAAAAAAAATTATTTTTTAGAGACAAGAGTCTCACCAGGTTGCCTAGGCTGGTCTTGAATTCCTGGGCTCAAGCAATCCACCCACTCTGGCCTCCTAAAGTACTTTAGTAGAGACGGGGTTTCACCATGTTGGCCAGGCTGGTCTTGAACTCCTGATCTCAGGTGATCCACCCACCTTGGCCTCCCAGAGTGTTGGGATTACAGGTGTGAGCCACCGTGCCCTGCCTAAATTTTTATTTATTTATTTTTGAGACAGGGTTTTATTTCTGTTGCCCAGAAATATTTATTGCAGTGGCCCAGTCTTGGCTCAACGCTCAAGCAGTTCTTCTGCCTCAGCCTCCTGAGTAACTGGCACTGCATGAGTGTACTACCGTGCCTGGCTAATTTTTGTATTGTTTCTGTAGAGACAGTTTCACCATGTAGTCCAGGCTGGTCTTCAGCTCCTGAACTCAAAGTGATCTGCCTTCCTTGTCCTCCCAAAGTGCTGGGATTACAGGTGTGAGCCACCACGCCTGGTCTTCAATGATAGTAAATTTTAAAATAACATCTTGCTTGAAGAGACTGCAGTGAAACTGATACTCATGTCCCTCCAGTGTTACACATTGGATCAAGTCTTTTGGAACAAATGCCCTTACATAGTAGGAGTGATAAATACATATGTGCCCTGTGATCTAGTAACCCTACTCTGGGAATGTTTGTTTTTTTTTTTTTTTTGAGAGGGTATTGTTCTGTCCTCCAGGCTGGAATGCAGAAGCGTGATTATAGGTCACTGCAGCCTCAAACTCCTGGGCCCAAAGTGAGCCTCCTGCCTTAGGCTCCCAAGTAGCAGGGACAACTGGTATGCACTACCATGCGCAGCTAATTTCACAAAAAAAAATTTTAGAAATGGAGTCTCACTGTGCTTCCCAGGTTGGTCTCAAACTCCTGGCCTCAGGAAATTCTCTCACCTCAGCCTCCCAAGTAGCTGGGATTATAGGTGCAAGCCACCCTGCCTGGCTCCATATACTCTTTGACCCAGCAAATATCAGCTCAGGATCAATCCAGTCGTCTATCTTCTCTGTTATTACACATAATGTTTCTGGGATGGGGAACAACAATAATCCAGATTGATAGAGATACAAGTATTGAAACTCTGCTTTCAGTTCTTTTGGGTATATACCTAGAAGTAGAATTGTTAGATCATATGGTAATTGTCTTTTTAGTTTTTCAAGGAACTTCCATACTGTTTTCCATAGCAGCGGCACCATTTTACAGTCTCACCAACAGTGTACAAGGATTCCAATTTCTTCATTTCTCCACATACTCACCAACCCTTATTTTTTGTTTTTGTTTTTAACAGTAGCCATCCTAATGGGTGTGAGGCAGTATCTCATTGTGGTTTTAATTTGCATTTCCCTAATAGTTGATAATGAGTATTTTTTCATATAGTTTTTGTCCATTTGTATATCTTTTTTGGAGGAATGTCTATTCAAACCCTTTGCCCATTTTAAATTTACTATTTCTTTCTTTCTTTATTAGATTGAGGGTCTTGCCCAGGCTGGTGTGGAGTGGTGCAAAAAATAATTCACCGCAGCCTCAAACTCCTAGGCTCAAGCAATTCTTCTGCCTCAGCCTCCCAAGTAGTTGGGACTACAGACTTGTGTCACCATGCCTGGCTACCTTTGCCCAGTTTATTTTACTTTTAAGTTCTGGGATACATGTGCAGAATGTGCAGGTTTGTTACATAGGCATACATGTGCCACGGTGGTTTGCTGTACCTATCAACCTGTCACCTAGGTTTTAAACCCCAAATGCATTAGCTGTTTGTCCTGATCGTCTCCCTCCCCTCCCCCCCTCAACCCCCTACAGGCCCCAGTGTGTATTGTTCCCCTCTGTGTCCAGCCCAGTTTTTAAATTGGGTTGTTTGCTTTTTTGTTGTTGAGTTGTAAGAATTCTTTATAGATTCTGAGTTTTAACCCCTAATGAAATACATGATTTTCTGCCATTCATAGGTTATCTTTTTACAGCGTCAGTAGCATTCTTTGATGCACAGAGGTTTTACATTTGATATAGGTCAGTTTACCTATTTATAGTTTTTTTGCTTGTGCTTTTGGTGTTATATCCAAGAAATCATTGTCACATCCACTGCCATGCAGTTTTCTCCTAAGAGTTTTATATAATAGTTATAGCTCTTATTTAAAAAGCTTTTTTTTTTTTTGGCAAAAGTGCCAAGAGATAATTTAATCTGAAAAGTACAGTCTTTGCAACAATTGGCACTGTAACAATTTGAATATCCATATGTAAAAATAAAAATAAAACCCTGAACCCTTATCTCATTACATATACAAAAGTTAATTCTAAATGAATCATAGTCCTAAATACAAGAGCTAAAATTTTAAAACCTCTAAACAAAAACATTGAAAATTTGTAAATTTATTTTCAAAATTTGACTCGCCTTGGGTTTGAAGGAAATACTTTGTCACTGGTAATGCCGTAGGTAGAAGATGAGGCACAGGGAGTAGTAGTATTGTGTAAGTGGGTCCACACTTACCCACTAGGTATCCAACAATTAAGTTAAATTTCTGATGTTACTCCTGGAGTCAGACCCCACATGTTAAAGGTTCAGTCCCATAAGACCGCCCTTGCTTCCGATATTAGCCGACTACAAACTTGCATTTCCCGTTGACTTCCTTCTCTTGTTCAGTAATTTACTAGAACAACTTACAGAAATCAGGAAGACAATTACTTTTACTGGTTGTTTACAAAGGATGCAACTCAGGAACAGCCAAATGGAAGAGATGCATAGGGCAAGGTTTGGGAAGGGGTGTGTGCATGCTTTGATGCCCTCTCTGAGCATACCACATCCTAGCACTTTATGTATTCACCAACCTAGAAGCTCTTCAAAACCCTACTGTTCAAGGAGTTTTAATGGAGGTTTAATTACATAGACAAAATCAATTAAATCATTGGCCATTGGTGGCTATCTAGGGGCCAAAATAGTCACTTCTTTAGCATAAACTCAGGTATATTTGAAGGAGACTTTTATGAATAACAAAGATGCTATCATTTAGAGTATTCCAAGGGTTTTAGAAACTCTGTACCAAGGACTGGGACAAAGAACAATGTGTATTTTCTGTTATGCCACAATGAAGGATGGTACAGGAGTTGTTGCCTAGAAGTTTTAAGCGGAATAATCATTTGTACAAATAATCATTTGGAAAAGGATGTGCATAATGAAATTGTATGATTTCACTGTTTCACATAGATTAGTGTTTGCCAGGAGCTGAAGGGAGAGTAGAGAGTGACTGCTAATGGGTATGCAATTTCTTTTGTGGTGATGAAAATTGGAATTAGATAATGGTGATGGTTGTACAACTTTGTGAATATACTAAAAACAACTATCCTTTTATTCGAGATACCACCTTTATCAGTATATGAAATTTCTCTGTCCTTGGTCTGTTTCTGAACTTTCTGTTATTCCACTGGTCAGATTATCTATACTAGTAACACTTCTATCTGGAGGCTTCAGAGTATGTATTCATGCTTGGTGGGGCTAGTTGTCCCTATGTTCATGGCTATTCTTGCATGTTTTTTATTTTCCATATGAACTTTAATATTTGTCTAACTTCAGAAAATAGCTTGTTGGTATTTTTGCTGGGATTATATTGAATTTATAAATCAATTTAGGGAGAACTGTCATCTTTATAATGTTAAGGTCTTAAGAACAACAAATATTCGGATTTTAGGAACTTCAATTTAAAAAAAAGAAATCAGATCTCAGGAACTTCAGTTTAAAAAAAAGAATAACCAATATCTTTGTGTTTGTTCAAGTTGACTTTTGTGTCTCTCAATAGTGTTTTAACATTTTCCTGCTATTGGTTTTTTATGTTTCTTAGTACCATTATTTAATCTTTCTTATTATCGTCGATGGCGTTTTCTCTCCCATTAGCTTTTCTGTTTATTATATGTTTTTTTTTTTTTTAATTTAATTTTTTTTTTTTTTAAAGACGGGGTTTCACCATGTTAGTCAGGCTGGTCTTGAACTCCTGACCTCAGGTGATCCGCCCGCCTTGGCCTCCAAAGTGCTTGGATTACAGGCATGAGCCACCACGCCCGGCTATTATATGTTTTTATGACAGCTTTATTAAGATATAATTCATATAACATACTTCACTTATTTAAGATGTACAGTTCAGTGATTTTTTAGTATATTTACAGAATTGTGCAGACATCACTGTAGTGAATTTTAGAACATTGAATATGTTCTAAAATCAATCATTAACACCCAAAGAAACTCAATACCCACTAGCAGTCACTCTCCTTCCCCCCATAAATTCTTTATTATTTTTGTTGTTGTTGACTTTAATGGTTTTTTGTTGTTGTTACATAAAAGCTGTTTGTTTGCATCACTTTCTTCAGAGTAACAAAACCCCCTTCAGAGGGCCCTCCTGCCGGGATATCCTGCCTTTGCTCTGAGCTAGGATGCTGTCATGTTTGTGATGTTGGAATCCAGAGCCCTGGACTTAAGTGTTTTTTTTTTTCCAGCTTTTTGTCTCACTCACATATAGATTTTCTTCTTTGGAGCTCTCACTTCCTACTTCTCCTGATTCAGTAAGTGGAGGCGTGAGAGAGTAAGTTGTGTACTTAAACAGATGTTTCAATTTATTAGGAAGTATTTCAGAGTTTAAAGTATAATATAATATGCCCATCTCAAATTTTAAAAGGGAGAAGAAAAGAGAATTTACATGTATTGCATTCTTGCTAAATGTTAGTCATTGTGTTAAGTTGCTTGTCTTAAAATGGTCTCGTGTGTTTTGGATGATACCTTACTCAATTCCTGCCAGTTTTATGACCAGGAAACTGAAGTTCAATCAGGTTAAATAACTTGTCCAAATTCATACACCTATGAAATGGTAGAGCCAAGGTTTAAATCTAGAGGGTTTTATTTTGTTGTTTTGATACATGTATAAAAACTCTTTAGTGAAAATGTTTACTTACTGTAGACTATCTTAAAAGTTCCAAAATCATCTGGGCACGGTGGCTCACACCTGTAATCCCAACACTTTGGGAGGCCGAGGCAGGCGGATCACAAGGTCAGGAGATCAAGACCAACCTGGCCAACATGGTGAAACCCTGTCTCTACTAAAGATACAAAAAAATTAGATGGGTATGGTGGCATGTGCCTGTAGTCCCAGCTACTTGGGAGGCTGAGGCAAGAGAATTGCTTGAACCCAAGAGGTGGAGATTGCAGTGAGCCGAGATCACACCACTGCACTATAGCCTGGGCGACAGTGTGAGACTCTGTCTCAAAAAAAAAACTTCCAAAACCTAGGACTTACAGATATACTTTAATTAAAGGTTGCTGCCTATGACAGCAACATCAGGAGCCTAAAGAGGTGTACGTTATTTTCCAGGGGTACTAATGTAATGAAACAAATACGGTCTTCTTGAGTACTTTTGAGAAGAGGATAAAGTACTTCTGTCTGTTTTATCTATGAAGAGTTTTATCTTTGGTCTTCCAGTCTCTTTGGAAAAAGTAAAGGTGTTTAGACAGCCCCGTGTATGAAGGCTTTGTACTTGTGCCTTTTTGGAAATGAATAATCACTCCTTCCTAAAATTGTTTTCTTTTTTAAAAAATTTAATCTAATTTTTCGTTTGTTTGTTCGCTTATTTTTTCCTTTCTAAAATTGAAGTTGCAAAATACTCTTACTGCTGCAAACATTCTCAGTAGATAATCTGGCAAGGTTTGTTTAGTGTTAGATATTCCTGCAAAGGGATGAATTGTAAAAGTTCTGTCCTTATGAGGATTATTTTAATGGCTGATCATAAATTAAAAGCCCTCATGTATTATTTTCTAGTGATGTAAAGGGTCTAGTGGTGTCATGTGGATGTTGTAACCTAGTCTGCTGTCAGTTAAGATAGTTCTTGATGGTATGAATGTCAAGAAAAGAGTTTTCACTGTTAATCATAAAAAATTCCTTAAAGAAAAGAGAAATCTCAAATTTTACTGCAAGGAAAATGAGGCCTAGAGAGGGTGAGTGATGTGATAAAGAGCTCACAATTAATGGCAGAGGTATACTACATTCTAGGTCTCCTGTTTCTATAATCCTTTTTGCTAGTAAACCTAGTATGTATAGATGCAACTAAAATAGTCTTTCAAGGACTGATTTTTCCTTTACTCCATTTTAACCTACAAATCCCAAATGAAACCCAATTTATATGATTATATCATTTTGTTATTCTATGAATATTTTTTAGAATTATGGATGTGATTTTTATTTTTGTTTTTAATAAACGCATTTATTGGGCTTGGCACAGAGGCTCTCACGCCTATAATCCCAGCACTTTGGGAGGCTAAGGTGGGAGGATAACTTGAGCCCAGCCTGGGCAACAAAGCAACGCCCTGTCTCTACCAAAAATGACAATAAAAAGTAACCAGGAGTGTGGCATGCACCTGTGTTCCAGCTACTCTGGAGACCAAAGAGAGGATCACTTGAGCCTGGGAGGTTGAGGCTGCAGTGAGCTGTGATCACATCATTACACTCCAGTCTAGGTGACAGAGTGAGACCCTGTCTCAAAAAAAAAAAGTTTTTCAGAGTATAATGTTTCCTGATTATCTTTTTAGAAAATGTGGAACTAAAAAGGAAAAATTACATATACAGTTGTATATGTAATAATTACACATATCTGCAGAAATAATCAGATGCATCGAAAAAACACCTACATGCCACCTGTTTTGTGGAGCTAATGACGTACATTTTATATCCCACTTTTCTCTCAAGATTGTTGTTAACTTTCTTATTTAGTAGTTTATACATCTGAGTTTTCTAATTTCTTGTTTTGTTGGTTTTTTTTTTTTTTGCCTTCTTCCTCATAGATCTTGAGCCAGATGATTGTGCATCCATTTACATCTTTAATGTAGATCCACCTCCATCTACTCTAAACACACCACTTTGCTTACCACATCATGGATTACCATCTCACTCTTCTGTTTTGTCACCATCGTTTCAGCTCCAAAGTCACAAAAACTATGAAGGAACTTGTGAGATTCCTGAATCTAAATATATCCCATTAAGTGGCCCAAAACCCTTTGAGTGCCCAAGTATTCAAATTACATCTATCTCCCCTAACTGTCATCAAGAAATAGATGCACATGAAGATGACCTACAGATAAATGACCCAGAAAGGGAATTTTTGGAAAGGCCTTCTAGAGATCATCTCTATCTTCCTCTTGAGCCATCCTACCGGGAGTCTTCTCTTAGTCCTAGTCCTGCCAGCAGCATCTCTTCTAGGAGCTGGTTCTCTGATGCATCTTCTTGTGAATCACTTTCACATATTTATGATGATGTGGACTCAGAGTTGAATGAAGCTGCTGCCCGGTTTACCCTTGGATCCCCTCTGACTTCTCCTGGTGGCTCTCCAGGGGGGCTGCCCTGGAGAAGAAACTTGGCATCAACAGTATGGACTTGGACACTCATTATCACCTAGGCAATCTCCTTGCCACTCTCCTAGATCCAGTATCACTGATGAGAATTGGCTGAGCCCCAGGCCAGCCTCAGGACCCTCATCGAGGCCCACTTCCCCCTGTGGGAAACGGAGGCACTCCAGTGCTGAAGTTTGTTATGGTGGGTCCCTTTCACCCCATCACTCACCTGTTCCTTCTCCTGGTCACTCCCCCAGGGGAAGTGTGACAGAAGATACCTGGCTCAGTGCTTCTGTCCATGGTGGGTCAGGCCTTGGCCCTGCAGTTTTTCCATTTCAGTACTGTGTAGAGACTGACATCCCTCTGAAAACAAGGAAGACTTCTGAAGATCAAGCTGCCATACTACCAGGAAAATTAGAGCTCTGTTCAGATGACCAAGGGAGTTTATCACCATCCCGGGAGACTTCAGTAGATGATGGCCTTGGATCTCAGTATCCTTTAAAGAAAGATTCATCTGGTGATCAGTTTCTTTCAGTTCCTTCACCCTTTACCTGGAGCAAACCAAAGCCTGGCCACACCCCTATATTTCGGTGAGTTGATGGAAATGACTGTTGGTCATTTTTCATGTTTATGGGTCATTGGTGGCATATCAATATGTATGACATTATAACTATGTAATGGTTTGACCATTTCTCCTCTTCCTATTCAAAATTTCTACCAAATAACGTCATGTTAATTTTTATTTGCATCTTAAAAGTATTTTTAGATAGGTTAAATATAATTTTAAAAACGTATAGCTAATGAATTGTTAGTGATAATAAATTACATTTAAAAATCCTGGCTGGGTTTGGAGGCCTATCCTTTGTAGTCCCAGCACTTGGGAGGTTGAGGCAGGAGGATTGCTTGAGCCCAGGAGTTTAAATTCACCCTGGGCAACGTAGCAAGACTGTCTCTACAAAAAAAAAAAAAAAAAAAAAAAAAAAAATTGACCAGGTATATTGGTGTGTGCCTGTAGTCCTAGCTGCTTGGGAGGCTGAGGTGGAGGATTGCTGGAGCACAGGACTTCCAAGGATGCAGTGTACCATGATCATGCCATTGTACTTCATCCTATCTCTACCAAAAAAGAAAAAACTTTATTGCAAAAGTTGGATTATAATATTAATTTAATGACTAAGAAAACTATTTGGGAGCCAGGCGTGGTGTCTCATGCCTGTAATCCTAGCACTTTGGGAGGCCCTGCCAGGTGAATCACTTGAACCCAGGAGTTCGAGACCAGCGTGGGTGACATGGCAAAACCCTGTCTCTACAAAAAACATAAAAATTAACCAGGGATAGTGGCACACACCTATAGTCCCAGGTACTAGGGAGGCTGAGGCAGGAGCATTACTTGAGATAGGAGATGGAGGCTACAGTGAGCCAAGATCGTGCCACTGCACTCCAGCCTGGGTGAAAGGGAGACCCTGTCTGCACCACCCACCACCAAAAAACAAGAAAAAAATCAACCTATTAATTACATTTACATTAATTACATTTACAGAATCAATCTAGTCTATAATTGATTAGAAAAGACAAATTTCATGTATTGAATTCCCACATAGAGTTGTGCCTGTTAGGATTTTTGTTTTGTTTTTCAAGACAGTGTCTTTCTCTGCTGCCCAGGCTGGAGTACAGTGGTGCAATCATAGCTCACTGTAGGCTCAACCTCCCAGACTCAAGCAATCTTTATACCTCAGTCTTCCGAGTATCTGGGACTATAGACGTGCACCACCACACTCAAATTATTTAAAAAAATTTTTTAATTTATTTTTTGGTAGAGATAAGGTCTTGCTTTGTTGCTCAGGCTGATCTTAAACTCTTGGCCTCAAGCGATCCTCCTTCTCAGCTCACAAAGTGCCAGGATTACAGGCAGGAGCCACTGTGCCTAGCCAGGAGTCGGTCTGTCCTTCCATCCTTCCATCCTTCCTTCCTTCCTCCCTCCCCTCCCTCCCTTCCTCCCTCCCTCCCTCCCTCCTTCCCTCCCTCCCCTCCCTCCCTCCTTCCCTCCTTCCTTCCTTCCTTCCTTCCTTTCCTTTCTTTCTTTCTCTTTCTTTCTTTCTTGACAAGAGTTTCACTCTGGAGTGTAATAGCACAATCTCAGCTCACTGCACGCTCCACCTTCCCGGTTCAAGAGGTTCTCCTGCCTCAGTCTCCAGAGTAGCTGGGATTAGAGGTGCCCAGCTAATTTTTGTATAAGTAGAGAGGGGGTTTTGCCATGTTGGCCAGGCTGGTCTCGAACTCCTGACCTCAGGTGATCTGCCCGCCTTGGCCTCCCAAAGTGCTGGGGTTACAGGCATGAGCCACCACACCCGGCCAATGCTTTTTCATTAGTATGAATCTTTATTTCTCAATCCTGATCTTTAGAAAAATAGAATTATGGTAATGAAGGCACCTTTGAACCCATCGCTTTGCTTCTGAAATTTATCTTAATTTTTCTAGTGTTTTGCTTAAGCCTGCAAAACAAATACAGAAGTAACTGAGAGTTGAAGTTGGATTTTGCAGACTAATAAAAATTAATATCTTTGAATTTCACAGGAGTTGGACTTAAAGCTAGGCTGAGGACATGGAAGGAATCAATGAAATAATTTAGAAATTTTATTTGACCTGTAGACATATAAAGTTTTTCTTTTATAATCCATATTTTTAATGTTAATATATCAAAATGAACTTTTGGGCCTTTAAGCAATTTAAATTGTCTTATTGATAAAGTTAAAAAAAGTAACATTTAGAGATGCTGGAGTGACAGGCTGTTTTCCAACCAAACATGTACTGAAATTAAATTTTTCTTGAAATTTTGCAGTATATTGCTGAACAGAAGCAATATTTCAGAGAGACAGGGAAAGGCGCAATAGGGAGGAAGTAGGGGAAGGAGGGAAGGAGCAATAGGGAGGAAGTGTGTGAAGTGATAAGTTCAACAGGTTGGCATCCACAGATGTGTACCAGGGAGGGAGAGACATCCTGACAGAGAGAGAGAGATATTTGGATATGTAGAGAGATACTGATACAGATAAACAGAAGTGTGCCTCTTAGTTTTAAAAAATTGAATTATTTTTTTATTATTTTTGTTAATTACATACACATAGTTGAGAAACATTTATAGTTTTACAAATTATTAGAATTTGTCTTTTTTTAAAAAAAAGGGAACTCAAAATGAAGATAAGATAGATTTTTAAATTTTCTTTTTTTTTCCTTTTTTTTTTTTTTATTTTTAAGACAGGGTCTTGCACTGTTGGCCAGGCTGGAGTGCAGTGGCATGATCTTGGCTCATTGCAACCTCCGTCTCGCAGGCTCGAGCAATTCTCCTGCCTCAGCCTCCCAAGTAGCTGGGATTACAGGCGTGTGCCACCACACTGGCTAATTTTTGTATTTATAGTAGAGACGGGGGTTTCAACATGCTGGCCAGGCTGGTCTCAAACTCCTGACCTCAGGTAATTTGTCCGTCTTGGCCTCCCAAAGTGCTGGGATTACAAGTGTGAGCCACCGCGCCTGGCGTTTATTTTTATTTTCTAAAGTTTATTTATCTTTAAGCACATACCACCTTTGGGAAATGAAATAGATTTCTCCTAAAGATGAAATAATTATTTATTAAGAACTCACCATAACCAGAATTATAACTTACTAAATGAGGTTTTATTTTGTAATACATTGTTTCAAAGATCACAGAAAGAAATGTTGGTGCTGGTAAAGAAGCGGTTTGAATCATTGCTTGGCAAATAATAGCATGGTGACATGCATCTTTGTGTGTTTTGTTTGTAGCACATCTTCATTACCTCCACTAGACTGGCCTTTACCAGCTCATTTTGGACAATGTGAACTGAAAATAGAAGTACAGCCTAAAACTCATCATCGAGCCCATTATGAAACAGAAGGTAGTCGAGGGGGCAGTAAAAGCATCCACTGGGGGACATCCTGTCGTGAAGGTATGAGACTTTGGGGCTTGTGTTGCAGATACCATACACCTAGTGATGATAAGACAAGTCTATTCAGTTAGGTACTAGAGAGCACAAAGAACAAAAACTCAAAACTAGAGAGCCTCTGTAGTTTTGGGGGCTGTTTGATGTGACTACACTTCTGCACTAAGTTATATTTGCTAGGCTAAAAGGTGTTCTTTCCTGGACCGCTGACTTTCCTTCTGGGGAGACTCAGGAAAGATTACGGTGGCCAAATAGCTGTTTTTCTGACTTAAAAAAGATGGCCGTATTATGTTTATGAATAAAATATATGCTCATTTAAAATTTAATACAGAAAAATGAAAGAATAAAGCAACAAATTACCCAAAATCTAACCCTCTCAGAAATAGGCAGTGTTATTGTTTGATTAACAGTCCAGATGATTCTCCGTGTGTATATTTAGCAGAAGACTGGATTGATAGCTAGAAAAATAAATAGATTTTTTTTAAGGAAAGAATTTTTTTTTAAATTTCTTTTTTTTTCCTTTTTTCTGCTTTATCTTCAAGAATTTTTTTTTTTTTTTTTTTTTTTTTTTTTTAGACAGAGTTTTACTCTTGTTTGCCCAGGCTGGAGTGCAGTGGCATGGATCTCGGCTCACCACAGCCTCTGCCTTCCAGGTTCAAGTGATTCTCCTGCCTCAGCCTCCTGAGTAGCTGGGATTACAGGCATGTGCTACCACACTTGGCTAATTTTTTGTATTTTTAGAGATGAGATTTCTTCATGTTGGTCAGGCTGGTCTCTTCCCAGCCTCAGGTGATCTGCCTGACTTGGCCTCCCAAAGTGCTGGAATTACAGGCATGAGCCACTGCGCCCGGCCAAGGAAAGAATATTTTAAGGAAAGAGATTACACTGGTAGTCCCAGCAATTTGTGAGGCTTGTGGATTGCTTGAGGCCAGCCTGGACAACATAGTGAGACCCTGTCTCTTAAAAATATACAAAAATTAATTGGGCATGGTGGTGTGTGCCTGTAGTTCCAGCAATTCAGGAGGCTCAGATGGGACTCTCACTTGAACCTGGGAGGTTGAGGCTGTCTGTAGTGAGCCACGATCATGCCATTGCACTCCATCCAGCCTGGGCAACAGACCAAGCTCTTGTCTCAAAAAAAAAAAAAAAAAATTCATAAAAGAAAAGAGATTGAATACATTATTGAGAGGTTGAAGTCATTGTTTCAGATTTAAATGGCATGGATTCACTTCTACTCTGAAAAGTAAGGTAATTGTCTCTCTTAAACTTCTTCCCCCTTTTCTACTCTACCTTTAATTTTCTTGCTTATACTATTTTTCCTTTCAAATTTACATCCTCCCTAACTTCTCCCCCAATTATTTAGCCTTAGTTCTATTTCTAGTTAGAGTTAATGCTCAACTACTACTTTTTTATTTATTTCATTATTAAATTTTTTTGTTTTTATGTGTGGATGGCTTTGGGTTCTATGTTCCATGGGTTCTTTCATGTTTGAAAATGTGTTTTTTTGCCTTTGTATACTCAAATATAGAAATGACTGTTGATAACAATCTCTTAGAACTGTATAGACATTTTTCCCTCTTGTCTTAATGGTATTTATTGAATACTGTAGTGGAAAAACTAATTACACAGAAGTGACTTTTAACAAATCAAATTTATGAACTATCATCTCTTTTATGAGCTATGCTTTATGATTATTATCTGAGCATATTTTATAGTTCTTTACAAATAAAGATTTATATTTTAGATGGGTTTTTTTTTTATTGATTTGTATTAAGAAATGCCAGGGAAACAAAACAAGAATTTTGCCATTTTATTCATAAGAGTCATATTTTGTTGTTAAATGAGTTTATTTCATTTTGATAAAGGAAGCAGATTTGTTGCTTAGTTTTCTATATCTTTTAGTTTTCACAGCAATGAACAAATTATTTACAAGTGTATAAATGAACAGGTCTTTTGGGAGGGTACATGATTTGTTTCAACAGTTTTCCTTTAATGAAAAAAACAATGCATGTGCTGTGGTCAAACAACGTTAAAAAATAGAATTTTTAAAAAGAATTTAAAAAGATTAAAAAACAACAACAACAACAACTGAGCCAGGAACAATGGTGTGGGCTTATAGTCCCAGCTACTGGGGAGGCCGAGGCTTAAGGATCGCTTGAGGAGTTCAGGGCTGTAGTGTATGTTGATTGTGCCTTTAAACAGCCACTGTACTCCAGCCTGGGCAGCTTGTCTCTTTAAAAAACAAAAGCAGAACTGGTGCTATGGCTCATGCCTGTAATCCAGATGACTTGGCTAGCTGAGATGCCGAGGTGAGAGGATTGCTTGAGGCCAGGAGTTTGAGACCACACTGGCCAACAAATAAAATTAGCTGGGCATTGTGGCACACACTTGTAGTCCCAGCTACTACAGAGGCTGAGGCAATAGGATTGCTGGAGCCGGGAGTTTGAGGCTGCTGTGAGCTATGATTGTGCCACTGCATTCCAGTCTGGGCCGCAGAGAGCTACCCTGTTTCTACAAAAAATTTGAAAAATAGCCAAGTGCGGTAGCATGCGCCTGTAGTCCCAGCTCTTTCAGAGACTGAGGTGGAAGGATCATTTGAGCCCAGGAATTTGAGGCTGCAGTGAGCTGTGATCACACCACTGCACTCCAGACTGGGTGACAGAGCAAGGTACTCTTTTCAAAAACAAAGAGAAAACAGCTGAGTCTCTGCTTAAGGGAAGACTAAAACTTTTGGTACCAGCAGTTTTTATTTTCTTTTTGTTAAATGACTTTTTGTTTTCTAACTTACTGCTTGAAGAATTATTTCATTACACTTGAAATGATTGCCTTAACCAGAGTATGTCTGGATGTTGGTATTCTTTATCAGTCTTTGCCAGTACTTTTGATGCTCCCTTTCTGAGATTCTTGCTTCATGCCAGAAAAATATATATATTTCCTTTTCCATTTATTTTGTTGTTTACTTAAGTGACTCTAATTGTTATTCAAATGTTGGCTTACCTTAGGTCTTGCTATGTTGCCCACGCTGTTCTTGAACCCTTGGCCTCAAGTGATCCTTCCACCTTGGCCCTCCCTGACTTCTTTTTTTAAGAGATAGGGTCTTGCTCTGTTACTTAGGCTGGAGTTCAGTGGCATGATCATACCTAACTGCAGCCTCAAACTCCTGGGCTCAGGCTATCCTCCTGCCTTAGCCTCCCGAGTAGCTGAGACTGCAGGTGTATGCCACTGCATCTGGCTAATTTTTAAATTTTCTTGTGGAGACAGAGTCTTGATTTGTTGTCCAAGCTGGTCTTGAAACTCCTGGCTTCAAGTAATCCTCCTGGCTTGGCCTCCCAAAGTGTGAGCTGCCAGGCCTGGCTGATTTCTCTTTTCTTGTGGTGGAATAGTATTACATTGTGTATATATATCACATTTTAGAAATCCATTCACTTATTGACGAACACTTAATTTGGTTCCATATCTTGACTGTTATGAATAATGCTGCAAGAAACGTAGGAGTATAAATATCTTTTTAACCTACTGATTTCATTTCTTTTGTATATATACCCATTGCTGGATCATATGGTAGTTCTATTTTTAATTTTTTGAGTAAGCTTTATACTGTTTTCTGTAATGGCTATACTCATTTACATTCCCATAACAGTGTACCAGTATTACATTTTCTCCTCATTCCCACCAGAATTTTCCTTTTTTCGCATTTGATAAATAGCCATTCTAACTGGAGTGAAATTATATCTCATTGTG
Source organism: Ateles fusciceps (assembly GCA_036589455.1). NCBI lineage: Eukaryota > Metazoa > Chordata > Mammalia > Primates > Atelidae > Ateles > Ateles fusciceps. The sequence continues at coordinate 21,798,924 of JAZHEH010003205.1, read as the reverse complement.
GTTTTGATTTGCATTTCCCTGATGATTAGTAATGTTGAGCATTTTTTCATATACCTGTTTGCCATTTATATGTCTTCTTTTGAGAAATGTCTTTTCAGATCCTTTGTCCACTTTGAAATTTGATTATTTGGGGTTCTTTGACTGTTGAGTTGTTTGAGTACCTTGTACATTCTTAATATTAGACCTTTGTTGGATGAATAGTCTGCAGATATTTCTCCCATTCTACAGGTTGTCTCCTCATTCTGTTGATTATTTCCTTTGCTGTAGAGTAGCTTTTTAGTTGATAGAGTTCTATTTCTCTATTTTTGTTGGCTGTGATTTTGTAGCATTACTCATAAAATCTTTGCTTAGATTAATGTTATGGAGCTTTTCCCAAATGTTTTCTTCTAGTAGTTTCATAGTTTTGGATCTTAAATTTAAGTCTTTAATCCATTTTGAGTTGATTTTTTTGTATATGATGAGAGATGGGTGTCTAATTTCATTCTTCTGGATGTGGATATCCAGTGTTCCCAGCATATTTATCAAAGAGGGTATCCTTTCCCCAATGTATGTTCTTATTAGCACCTTTATTGAAAATGAGTTAGCTGTAACTACATGAATTTATTTCTGTGCTCTCTATTCTGTCCCATGGATCTGTGTGTCTGTTTTTATATCAATACTGTGTTGTTCTGGTTACTGTCATTTTGTGATATATTTTAGTCAAGTAGTGTACTGCCTCCAGTTTTTTTTTTTTTTTTTTTGTTCAGTTAAGCTTTGGCTCTTAGGGGTCTTTGGTGGTTCAATTCAAATTTTAGTATTGTTTTTTTCTATTTCTGTGAAGAATGCCATTGGTATTTTGATAGAGATTGCATTGAATTTGTAGATTGTCTTTGGTGGTATTTATTGATACATTCTTATACAACAACAAAACTTTTTCTTTTGTTTTTGTTTTTGTTTTTTGAGACAGAGTCTCACTCTGTTACCCTGGCTGGAGTGCAGTGGTCTGATCTTGGCTCACTGCAACCTCTGCCTCCTGGGTTCAAGTCATTCTCCTGCCTCAGCCTCCTGAGTAGCTAGGACTGCAGGCACACACCACCACACTTGGCTAATTTTTTGTATTTTAGTAGAGACAGGGTTTTACCATGTTTTCTAGGCCCGTCTCAAACTCCTGACCTCAAGTGATCCACCCACCTCGGCCTTCCAAAATGCTGGGATTACAGGCATGAGCCACCCTGTAATCCCAGCATTAAACTTCTAAAAGCCAAAACAAATTTTTAAAAGAAACAAGCTAGCACATACTGAGCACAATCAAGGTACTTTTTTTTTTTTTAAAGAAAAAACAGGGTCTTACTGTGTTGCCCAGTTTGGTCTTGAACTCCTGGGGTCAAGCAGTCCTCTTGTCTTAGTCTCCGTATGTGCTGGGATTACAGGTGTGAGCCACCCCGCCCGACCTAAACATACCATGTTTACGTGTGAGGCTCAGACCAGTCTGGAATAACTGATGCCTTTTTCTCTCTCTTTCTGATAATTAAAAATCCTCAGAGTAGTAGAGAAATCTACCACCTCTGTTATTGGGAAAAAATGTGGTCTCAGAACTGGGCATATACTGTATAGTGTTCCATACATTGCACAGCTCTGCAAATATGATGGAGTATATAGAATCAGATGTCAGTTCCATTTTCTCTTTTAAATGACCTGCTCTCGTGTGGACTGCTTATTTTTTTCTTGATGTTAGAAAAATAACTTTTAGATAGACAGTAAAATGAAGTAGTATCGCAATCTTCCCCCAATCACTAACAAAATAAACAAAATGTAGGTGTATGTAGGATGTGAGGAAACAGCCAAAAATCTGGTAACACCCAAACAAGCAAAGAAGAACACAGTTAACTTCAAAGAGTGGTGGTAGAGGATGGAGGATGGGATTGGGTGAGGAATGTGAAGTAGAAGAGATTCTGGTGTAGTATATAGCAGATTTGCTAACCCACACATACTTTCATCCTTCAGGAAGAGTAATAAGTCAGGGAAAAACTCTCAAGAATAAAAAGATCCTTTACACTGCTAGTGGGAATGTAAATTAGTATGGCCATGATGGAAAACAGTCTAAAGGTTGCTCAAAAATTCGAAAATAGAACTACCATATGATCCAGCAATTCTGCTGTTGGGAATTCATCCACAGGGAAGGAAATCAGTATATTGAAGAGATCAACTGGGTGCGGTGGCTTATGCCTGTAATTCCAGGACTTTGGGAGGCTGAGGTGGGTGGATCACAAGGTCAGGAGTTCAAGACCAGCCTGGCTAAGATGATGAAACCCCATCTCTACTAAAAATGCAAAAATTAGCTGGGCGTGGTGGCAAGCACCTGTAATCCCAGCTTCTTGGGAGGCTAAGGCAGAGAATTGCTTGAACCTGGGAGGTGGAGGTTTCAGTGAGCCAAGATTGTGCCACTGCACTCCAGCCTGGGTGACAGAACAAGACTCTGTCTCAAAAAAAAAAAAAAAAAGAAATGAAGAGATCACAGTAGCCAAGATATGGAATCAGCCTAAATGTCCATCAACTGATGAATAAATAAAGAAAATGTGACATATATACACATGCAATACTATTCAAGTATAAAAAAAGAATGAAATCCTGTCATTTGTGGCAACATGGATGAACCTGGAGGACATTATATTAAATGAAATAAGTCAGGCACAGAAAGATAAATAACGCATGTTCTCACTTATATGAAGGGGCTAAAAAATTTGAGCTCACAGAAACAATTTTGGTTATCAGAGGCTGAGAAAGGGTTGCTGGAGGTAAGGATGGGGAAAAGCTTGGTCAATGGATACAAAATTATAGCTAGAGAGGAAGAATAAGTCTTGTGTGGCACTGTAGGGTGAATATAGTTAACAAAAATTTATTGTGGCAGGATGCAGTGGGAGGCCGAGGCAGGTGGATCACTTGAGTCCAGGAGTTTGAGACCAGCCTGGCCAACAGGGTAAAACCGCGTCTCTACTAAAAATAAAAAAATTAGCTGGGCATGGTGGCACGTGCCTGTAATCTCAGCTCTTCGGGGGGTGAGGCAGAATAATTGCTTTATAAGTTGTGAATTTTTAAAAAATCTTTTGTCTTTTGTAATAACGCTTAGCTTAAAATACAGACATATTGTACGGCTGTACAAAGGTATTTTATTTCTTTATATCCTTATTCCATAAACTTTTTTCTATGTTCAAAAATTTTTGATTTTTTTTACTTTCAAAACTTTTTTGTTTAAAATTCTGACACAAACACACACATTAGCCTAGGCCTTCACAGGGTCAGGAACATCAAGATGTCACTAGGCAATAGGAATTTTTCAGCTCCGTTGTTACCTATGAGACCACTATTTATTTGTTTTTTCTTTTCTCTCTTTTTTTTTTTTTTTTGTACTATTCTGCACTTACTGGTAAGGTATTTGGGACCACTATTATATATGGTCTGTCACTGTATGTAGCTCATGACTGTACATTTTACAGGTCACCTGAGGTTATGTATATTATAATTGGCAGAGAGATCTTAAGCCCAGGTCTTTTGACTCTGCTGTTTGTCTTCCTGTCGTACCATATTTTTTCTTACACTGTAGTTATCTCATAATTTCTTAGTATGTTTCATTTTCTAAAGCACTTTCATGTTATCTCATTTAATTCTCCAGATAAACTCTTTTAGAAAGCCTGGTCTTGACTCAAAAGTCAGATACTCTTTCTACTACCTTTATAGCCCCTGTTGAAAATCTTTTTCTTTTTCCTTTGAGACGAAGCCTCGCTCTTGTTGCCCAGGCTAACGTGCAGTAGTGCAATCTTAGTTCACTGCAACCCCTACCTCCTGGGTTTAAGTGATTCTCCTGCCTCGACCTCCCAAGTAGCTGGTATTATAGGTACCTGCCAACACACCCAGCTAATTTTTATATTTTTAGTAGAGATGGGGTTTCATCGTGTTGGCCAGGCTAGTCTCGAACTCCTGACCTCAAGTGATGCACTCCCACCTTAGCTTCCCAAATTGCTGAGATTATAAGTGTAAGCCACCGTATCTGGCCCCTGATAAAACTCTAAATGCTTGTTTACTATTATTACAGTTCAAGCTCTCATTCTTTGGATTAATCATGGTAGCCTAACTACTGTAACTAATTTAATCCCCAAAACTCTGTGGTTTAGGATCCCACCCCCCAAAAAAAGTTTATTTTGCATTTTCTTTCAAATTGTTATTCAGGAATCCAAGATATGTTCATCTTTTGATGCTGTCTTTGATGCACAGCTTCTACTGTCCCTGGGAAAGAAGAAGGTATAAGGAAAGTACTCAAGATACTTAGCTACTCTAACCTGGAAATTACTATCAATTATCACCACTTACAGTTTTTTGGCCAGAAGTAGTCACATGGCCCAACTTATATGCAGAAGTACTGGGAAAAGTAGTCCCTGGGGTGGGCAGCCTTTCCTCAGGAAAACTGTATTCTCTAGTATAATGTAGAACTCTATACTTAAATCTTTGGTGGTTAGCTTGCCTTCTCTGCCACATGCTCCACACAGGAATAAATCATGGCTAAGTCACTAATATGGGCTCTAGACCCAGACTGTTTAGGTTGAATCCTGGGTTTTACTGTATTCTTGGCCAAGTAAGTTAACCTGTCTTTCTAGACCTTTTATTTAATTGTTCATTGCTTAATGTATTCATCTGTCTATCCATTTAGTCATTCAATATATATTTTTTGATTGCTCATTTTTGATTGCTCAGTACGTTATAGACAATATTGGAGGTGTTAGGGATGCAGAGATGAACCAGACAGACAAAACCCCGGCCCTTAAGGGCCTTTCTCACTTGATAGAGACAATGAGTAAATAAAACAATAAAACATTAGAATATAATAAGTGCTATATTGGAAATTAGTACGTGATGCAATAGAAGTTAATTATGAAGAGAACTTTACCTTGGGATTTTTTTCTCTATAAAATGAGGATAATATAATATCATCTACCTAAGAGCTGTTGTGAGGAGTAAATGAAACATTGTAAGGAACATGGGGTGGTACCTTGCACATTGTAAATGCTCAGTAAAAGTTAGCTAGTATTATTACTTAGGTTTCTTTGAACAGTTTGACCAACACTTCAACCCTGATGAAGAGTATGTGGCAGAGTAAGATACCTACATTGGCATCCTAGAATTCAGCTAGGTTTGTTACTGATATTTTAAGGAGTTGTGAATTAATGGGCTGGTGATACGTGGAAAATGGAACTCAGAAGGGTATTTAAACATCAGTTATAATGATCTTCCTGTTATTTTGCAAAGGACAATTTCAAGAGAGCTAAGAAATTTCTGAAATACTTATTTTCTGAAATTATGAAGGAATCCAAGCTGTGGTGCTGTTGGAAAATACCACCTACCTGTAGCCAACTGACAAGTTAACTCTTTCTTTTCTTCAAAATAAGTTATCTGATTCATTAATATGGTCACCAAATACTTAATACATTCAAAGCAGTTTGCTAGTGTAGCTGGGAATCCACTGAGGGAAATCAGACATGTTGCCTACTCCCATGAATTTTATTGTCCATTGAGACTTGCAAATAAGATAGTACCAATAAAGTATGATAAAGGTTTAGTGGAAGAAATTCAGATCTTTATGAGAGCAGATAGAGACCTGAAATTTGATGGAGTTGGATCAGGTACTTATTTTTTATTTCCTCAAGAAAGGGACTTTTATTTTTTAATTATTATTATTATTTTTTGAGACAGAATCTCACTTTGTCACTCAGGCTGAGGTTGCAGTGAGCAATTTTGGCTCACTGCAACCTCTGCCTCCCAGGTTCAAGCGATTCTTTGCCTCCTCAGGAGTTGGGACTTCAAGGTGCATGCCACCATGCCTGACTAGTCTTTTTGTATTTTTAGTAGAGACTGGGATTTACCCTGTTGGCCCAGCTGGTCTCGGAGCTCCTGGCCTCAGGTGATCTGCCCGCCTTGGCCTCCCAAGGTGCTGGGATTACTGGCATGAGCCACCGCGCCTGGCCAGAAAAGGGACTTCTTATTTGAAGATAGCCTCTAACCAATTAATAAGCAGACATTCTAGGGAAAAGGTAGATACTAAGGAGGGAAAAGTATTAAGTAGAGGGAAGGGTTTAGAGCTGCACTGTCCAAAAGTGGAATCCAGAAGCCACTAGCTACATGTAACTATGTCAATTTAAATTAACTGAAATTAAAAATTTAGTTCAATTGCATTGACAACATTCCAAGGCTTAGTAGCCACATGTGAATACTGTTTTCATTTTCTTTTCAACAGAGGATGCCAGAGCAACTGGATATCCATAGGCAAGAAAATAAGCCTTGACTCAAACCTTATATCTTATAAAAATTAATACAAAATGGATCAGGGTTTTTTTTAAAAAAAATCAGATATAGAGTATTTTACCCAAAAGCTTATTGAAATAAAAAAAAAAAAAGTATTTCGTCACTGCAGAAAGTCTCTTGGGCAGTGCTGGTTTAGAAGTCCATAAGACATTGTACAAATGTCCAATGTAATAAAAAAAAAAAAAGAAGTCCATTTAAGACAGAGAGACTAGAGTATATTAATGAATTATTTATACATTTTATTTCAGTAGCTTTTGGGGGTACAAGTGTTTTTTTGTTACTTGGATGAATTGTATAGTGGTGAAGTCTGAGATTTCAGTGCACTTCTCATCTAAGTAGTGTATGTTGTACCCAATATGTAGTTTTCTGTCCTTCACCCCATCTTATCCTCCCCTCTTCTGCGTCTATAATTTCCATTATACCACTCTGTATGCCTTTGTATACCCATAGCTTAGCTCCCACTTAAAAATGAAAGTGTATTGAATCTCCAATGCTATTTGGTTTTCCATTCCTGAGTTACTTCACTTTGAATAACGGCCTTCAGCACCATCCAAATTGCTGCAGAAGACATTATTTCATTCTTTTTTATGGCTGAGTAGTATTCCATGTTGTAGGTATACCACATTTTCTTCATCTACTCAGTGGTTGATGGGCGTTTAGGGTTGGTTCCATGTCTTTGCAGTTGTGAATTGTGCTGTGATAAATGTATGTGTGCAGGAGTCTTTTTGATATAATGACTTCTTTTCCTTTGGGTGGATACCCAGTAGTGGGATTGCCAGATTGAATCTACTTTTAGTTCTTTGAGAAATCTCTATACTGTTTTCTGTAATGGTTGTATTAATTTACATTCTTACCAGCCGTGTACACGTGTGCCCTTTTCACCATATCAATGCCAACATCTGTTGTTTTTCTTGACTTTTTAATAATGGCCTTCTAGCTGAAGGAAGGTGGTATCTCATTATGCTTTTAATTTGCATTTCCCCTGATGATTAGTGATGTTGAGCTTTTTTTTCATGTGTTTGTGGTTCATTTGTATTTCTTCTTTTGAGAAGTGTCTGTTCAAGTCATTTTCCTATTTTTTTTTTTTTTTTTTTGAGACCGAGTCTCACACTGTCACCCAGGCTGTAGTGCAGTGGTGCAGTCTTGGCTCACTGCAATCTCTGCCTACTGGGTTCAAGCAATTCTTCTACCTCAGCCTCCTGAGTAGCTGGGACTACAGGCGTTTGCCACCACACCCAGCTAATTTTTTTTTTGGTATTTTTAGTAGAGATGGGGTTTCACCATGTTGGCCAGGATCATCTTAATCTCCTGACCTCATGATCTGTCCACCTCAGCCTCCCAAAGTGCTGGGATTACAGGCGTGAGCCACCGCGCCTGGCCTTGCCTACTTTTTGATGGGATTATTTGTTTTTTTCTTGCTGATTGTTTGAGTTCCTTGTAGATTGTGGATATTAGTCCTTTGTTGAATATATAGTTTGCAAATATTTTCTCCCATTCTATGGGCTGTTTGTTTACTGCAATGATTATTTCTTTTGCAGTACAGAAGCCTTTTAGTTTAATTAGACCCCATTTATTTTTTGTTTTGTTGCATTTGCTTTTGGGGTCTTAATCATTAATTATTTGCCTGGGATAATGTCCAGAAGTGTTTCCTAGGTTTTCCTCTAGAATTTTTATGGTTTCGGGTCTTAGATTTAAGTCTTTAATCCATCTTAAGTTGGTTTTTATATATGGTAAGAGATAGGAATCCAGTTTCATTCTTCTACGTGTGGCTGTCCTATTTTCCCAGAAACCGTTTATTGAATAGGGAATCCTTTTTTCAGTTTATGTTTTTGTATGCTTTGTCGAAGATCAGTTGGTTTTAAGTAGTTGGCTTTATTCCTAGGTTCTCTATTCTGTTCTGTTAATCTACATATCTGCTTTTGTACCAGTACTATACTGTTTTGGTTACTATAGCATTGCAGTGTAATTTGAAGTCAGGTAATGTGATGCTGCCGGATTTGTTCTTTTTGCTTAGAACTGCTTTGGCTATGCAGACCCATTTTTGGTTCATACAAATTTTAGGATTTTTTTTTCTAATTCTGTGAAAGGTGATGCTGGTATTTTTGATAGGAATTGCGGTGAATCTGTAGATTGCCTTGGGTAGTGTGGTCATTTTCACGATATTGAGTCTTCCAGTCTATGGGATGTGTTTCCATTTGTTTGTGTCACCTGTGATTTTTTTCAGCAGTGTTTTGCAGCTGTTCTTGTAGAGATCTTCCCCTCCTTGTATAAGTATACTCCTAGGTATTTTATTATTTTTGTTGTAGCTATTGTAAAAGGGATTGAGTTCTTGATTTGATTGTTAGCTTGGTTGTTGTTGGTGGTGTATAGCAATGGTACCGATTTGTGTACATTGCTTTTGTAACCTGAGGCTACTGAATTCATTTATCAAATCTAGGAGTCGGCTGGGCGCAGGGGCTCATGCCTGTAATCCCAACACTGGGAGGCTGAGATGGGTGAATCACTTGAGACCAGGAGGAGTTAGAGAGCAGCCTGGCTAACATGGTGAAATTCTGTCTACCAAAAATAAAAAAATTAGCTGAGCATGGTGGCAGGTGCCTGTAATCCCAACTACTCTGGAGGCTGAGGTAGGAGAAGTGCTTGAACCTGGGAGGCAGAGGTTGCAGTGAGCCTAGATTGTGCCACTGCACTCCATCCTGGGCAATAGAGTGAGACTCCATCTCAAAAAATGAAATAACATAAAAAATAAAGCATAAAACTATAAAACTTTTAGAAGGAAACAGGAGAAAATCTTTTAAGACCTCAGGTCAAACACAGATCTCTAGATATAATACCAAAAGCACCATACCTAAAAGACAAAAAAAATTGATAAATTGGATTTCATCAAAATTAAAAACTTTAGCTCTGTGAAAGATGCTATTTAAAAGGATGAAAAGACAAGCTACAGACAGGGAGAAAACAAACCACATATCTGTCAAAGATCTTGTATCTAGAATGTATAAACAACTCTGAAAACTCAACAATAAACACAATTCAGTTAGAAAATATGCCAAGGACATGAACAAACATTTCACCAAAGAGGAGATAAGATAGCAAATAGGCATGTGAAAAGATGTCCCATATCACCAGCCATTAGGGAAATGTAAATTCAAACCACAATGCAGCTAAAATAAAAAATGGAATACTTTTTTCTTTTTTGTGTGTGTGTTTTTTTTTCTTTTTTTGTTTTGTTTTAAAAATAGAATACTAAATGCTGACAAGGATGTACAGAAACTGGATGCTTCATAAACTGCTAGTGGGAGTTAAAATGATACAGCCACTCTGGAATATAGTTTGTTAGGTTCTTAAAAACCAAACTTCCCATATGCCCACCAATCTCATTCTTAGGCATTTATAACAGAAAAATAATTAATGTTTACACAATAGCAGGTATACTAATATAATTATATTCATAACAACTATGTATTATCATCATTATTTTTTGTGTGTGTGCAGAGACAGTGTTTCACCACGTTACTCAGGCTGATCTTGAACTCCTAAGCTCAAGTAACCCACCCACCTTGGCCTCCCAAAGTGTTGGGATTACAGGCGTGAGCCACTGTACCTAGCCTCAACTTCATTTTTAAAAATTGTTTTGTAGAAACAGCAGTCTCACTATGTTGCCCAGGCTGGTCTGCAACTCCTAACCTCAAGTGATCTTCCCACCTTGGCCTCCCTAAGCCCTGGGATCACAAGCTTGAACCACTATGCCTGGCCTAACAACTTTTCTTTTTTCTGTCTTTTTTTTGGGTGGGGAGGGTGACAGGGTCTGGATCTGCAGATCGTAGATCACCCAGGCTGGAGTGCAGTGGTACGATCTCATCTCACTGCAACCTCAGACTCCCGGGCCCAAGCGATCCTCCCATCTCAGTCTTCCCAGTAGCTGGGACTACAGGTGTGAACCACCAGGCGCAGCTATTTTTACGGATTTTTGTAGAGATGGGGTTTCACCATCTTGCCCAGGCAGGCTGGTTTTGAACTCCTGAGCTCAAGCGATTCATCCACTTCAGCCTCCCAAAGTGGTGAGATTACAGGTGTGAGTTTCCATGCCCTGCCACACTTTATTTTTAGTAGCCCAAGATTAGAAACAAACTAAATACATGAATAAACTCTGGTGTATCCATACAAATGTACTAACACTCAGCAATACTGTCAATACATGCAACAACTTGGACAGTTATCCATGGAATTATGCTGAGTGGAAAAAAGTCAATATACTTGTATGATTCCATTTATATAATATTTTTCAAAATGACAGAACTGTGGAGATGGAGAATAGATTGGTGCCAGGAAACAGGATCAGATTGAGGGGGTGCAAATATGAAGGGGTGGCCCAAGAGAATTTCTTCATATCTTGACTGTGGTAGTAGTTACTTGAATCTATATATGGGATAAAATTGCATAAAACTATACACACACGCCTTCGGCCGGAACCACCATCTTCCAGTAATTCGCCAAAATGACGAACACAAAGGGAAAGAGGAGAGGCACTCGATATATGTTCTCTAGGCCTTTTAGAAAACATGGAGTTGTTCCTTGGCCACGTATATGCGAATCTATAAGAAAGATGATATTGTAGACATCAAGGGAATGGGTACTGTTCAAAAGGAATGCCCCACAAATGTTATCATGGCAAAACTGGAAGAGTCTCACAATGTTACCCAGCATGCTGTTGGCATTGTTGTAAACAAACAAGTTAAGGGCAGGATTCTTGCCAAGAGAATTAATGTGCGTATTAAGCACATCAAGCACTCTAAGAGCCGAGATAGCTTCCTAAAACGTGTGAAGGAAAATGATCAGAAAAAGAAAGAAGCCAAAGAGAAAGGTACCTGGGTTCAACTGAGCGCCAGCCTGCTCCACCCAGAGAAGCACACTTTGTGAGAGCCGATGGGAAGGAGCCTGAGCTGCTGGAACCTATCCCCTATGAATTCATGGCATAATAGGTGTTAAAAAAATAAAAGACCTCTGAACTGTAAAAAAAAAAACAAAAAACTATACACACATACAAATGGATGCATGTAGAACAATGGTAACTGAATAAGATCTGTAGTCTAGTTAGCAGTATTATACCAATGTCAGTGTCCTGGTTTTGATATTGTACTAACTACAGTTCAGTATTGTGGGTATATTACTGTAGGTGCAGGATACGTGGGACTATAGTATGCCTTGTCTGCTTGGGACCAGAAGTCAGAAGTGTCTTGGATTTTGGATTTTTTCAGATTTTGGAATATTTCCAGAATACATACTGGTTGGGCATCCCCTGATTCAAAAATTTGAATTCCAAAATGTTCCAGTGAGCATTTACTTTGAGTGTCATATTAGTGCTCAGAAAGTTTCCAATTTTGGAGCATTTTGGATTTTCAGATTAGGGATATTCAACCTGTAATATATATACATACTATTTTTGTAACTTCCTATGAGTCTAATTATTTAAGAATAAAAGTTTAAGCCAGGTGTAGTGGTGTGATTCTGTAATCCCAGTTACTTGGGAAACTGAGGCAAGAGGCTCACTACTTGAGCCCAGGAGTTCAAGGCAAGCCTGGGCAACATAGCAAGACCTTGTCTCCCAAAAGAAAAAAAAAGAATAGAGGAGTTTTTTTTAAAAAGCTTATATATTATACAGTGGTAAGTTTTATTAAGGCATACATATTTTGAATCTTCCCCCGAAAGTTACTGAAATTTGAAAAACGAAATTTGTATTATTTTTTCATTTTTAATCATTCTTTTTGTTTTAAGCAATTTATATTATAGAAATTTAATTTTGTATTTTTAGTATTTCTACAGTGTGTTGTCATGGGTCTAGTATATTTAGATCCCATCCCCCCAACTAATTAGCTGCTAATAGAACTGCTCTTATTGAAGTTGCTGTTGTCTGTCCTATAGTGACTGTCAGGCTTTAACCCTCCAGCTTTAGTTAAATTAAGCAGGCACAGACCTTTGCTATGGAAACGATGCAGAAACATAACAAACAACTTAGCTTACTTTCTTCTGTGAAGCAGAGGGTGGACTGAAGAGAATTATACTGATATTAGTGAAAGTTTATAGAGACTAGTGTTAACAGTAGTAGTAATTTACTTATTGCCTACAACATAAATGCTTCTCTGGAAATCAGATGGGATAATAGTCTAATTAGTTCATTTGATCTTCTTTTAAAAATCTCTCAGAAAGGCATAGCCCTATTTTTCTAATGTTATGGTATTATATATGCATCTAGAGCAAATGTTGGCCAAAATATGTGTCATGAAATATATTCCCTTTAAAAACTTCTATGTATGATTACCTTCTCCCAACATCACTTTATTTTATCAAAGTATTAGCCACATTTTGGGAGGTCAAGGCAGGAGGATTGCTTGAAGCCAGGAGTTAAAGACCAGCCAGGGCGACTTAGCAAGACTTCGTATCTATAAAAAAAAAAAATTAGCGAGCTTTGGAGGCACACTCCTGAAGTCCTGGCTACTCTGGAGACCGAAGTGAAAGGATCCTTTGAGCCCAGAAGCTCAGGGTTGTGGTGATCTATGATTGTGCCATTGTACTCCAGCTTAGATGACATAGTGAGACCCTGAATTTAAAAAAAAAAAAAAAAGTGATATAATTGACTACATGTATAATTTTAAGTATATCAATTATAATGCAATACTATTAAGAGGAAATAAATATATAAACTAAATTATAGTTGATCTGGTTTGGCTATGTCTCCACCTAAAAATCGCATCTTGAATTGTAATCCTCATGATTCCCACGTGTCAAGGGAAAGACCAGGTGGGGCTACTTGAATCATGGGGGCAGTTTCACTGTGCTGTTCTCTTGATAGTGAGTGAGTTCTCATGAGATCTGATGGCTTTATAAGTGTTTACTAGTTCTTCCTGCATTCATTCTCCCTCCTGCCACCTTGTAAACAAGGTGACTTGGTTCTCCTTCACCTTCCACCATGACTGTAAGTTTCCTGAGGCCTCCCCAGCCATGTGGAACTGTGAGTCAATTAAAGCCCTTTCCTTTATAAATTACCCAGTCTTGGGCAGTTTCTTACAGCAGTGTGAGAATAGACTTATGTATTAGTTTAAAAGTATGGCTGAGTATTGTGGCTCACACCTGTAATCACAGCTACTTGGGTGGCTAAGGCAGGAGGATGTTTGAGGCCAGGAGCAAAATAGTGGGACTCTATCTAAAAAAAAAATGTTTCAAAGTGAAAAGGCTCGATAATGACTATAGAAGACAGTGAAGTAGTTGGACACTTATACCTGCAGTATCAGTGTGAGCATTGCCAGGTACAAAGGCAGATGTGTTGATCATCACCCTAAATTCCTTTAGTGGCATTACTGACAATGACATGATTTTCTGAAATGAGGAACTCTTTACATGGTAAGTTGTACTCATGAAAAATTCATGTATGTTAAAACTGCATTTTGGGGTGTTATTTATATATACTAAGGAGTTCTAAGTTCATAAACATTTTTCTTATACATGAATGTCTGATGGGATATTCTCAAGTTGTGAGATGTAGACTATTTCTTCACTTTGAAGAACTATAGTTATCCCATGTATTGAGAGGAATCTGAATCTCTCGCCCTTTCTTCTTAAGTACCCATAGTGCACCCCACTTACCATGTTGGCAACTAAGTGTGTCTTCACAAAATTTCAAAAATGCCTCTGCCCCGCCACCACCTTCCCCTGCAGAGGGTGATACTGCCCAAGTTAAGAGGTACCATTCTAGGCTGGGCACGGTAGCTCATGCCTGTAATCCCAGCACTTGGGAGGCCAAGGCGTGTGGATCACTTGAGGCCAGGAGTTCAGTACCAGCCTGGCCAACATGGTGAAACCCCATCTCTGCTGAAAATACAAAAATTAGCTGTGTGTGGTGGCGCATGCCTGTAATCCTAGCTACGCAGGAGGCTGAGGCAAGAGAATCACTTGAACCTGGGAGGCGGAGGTTGCAGTGAGCCTGGATCATACCACTGCACTCTAGCCTGAATAGTAGAGTGAGTGAGACTCTGTCTCAAAAAAAAAAAAAAAAAAAAAAAAAAAAGGCCAGGCACAGTGGCTCACGCCGGTAATCTCAACACTTTGGGAGGCCAAGGCAGGTGTATCACTTGAGGTCAGGAGTTCAAGACCAGCCTGGCCAACATGGTGAAATGTTGTCTCTACTAAAAATACAACAGCAAAAAAAATTAGCTGGGCATGGTGGCATGTGCCTGTAGTCCCAGCTACTAGGGAGGCTGAGGCAGGAGAATCGCTTGAACTGGGAAGGAGAATATTGCAGTGAGCTGAGATCACACCACTGCAGTCCAGCCTGGACCACAGAGCAAGACTCTGTCTCAAAAAAAAAGTACCATTCTGTTGGATATTAAGCATTTGTTCGGATAAAAAAGAAAGACATACCATTCTAGACTAGGAATTATCAAACTATGGCTTTTATAAGCCAAAACAGGCCCTACACCTGGTGTTTTGTTTTTAAGGAGAAACAGCCTTGCTCTGTCACCAAGACTGGAGTGTAGTGGTGCAATCACAGCTCACTGCACCCTTGAACTGGCCTTAGAGGCAGGAATGATCCTCCTGCCTCAGTCTTTCAGGTAGCTGGGACTATAGGTGCATACCTTCATGTCTGGTTCTACTTGTTTTTGTACAGCTTGTGAACTAGGAGTGGTTTTTACATGATTGGAGAAAAAAATTAAAAGAATACTATTTTGTGATGTGAAAATTATGTGGAATTCCAAACTAAGCATCCATAATGACTGGTTTTTATTTTTGCATTGACTTTGGCTACTTTTATGTTACAGTGACAGAGTTTAGTAAGGCAGAGAATATAGTGGCTCTCTCATCACTTCACACTGCTGCTCAGGGCAGTATAAATCACAGTGATGCAGTTAAAACTCAATAGTGTTTCAAGTGCCACAAGTATTACTGTATTGGGACTTTAGAAAAATAATAATAATAATCACTACATACTTACCATGTCAAAACAAGAAAAAGAAAGCAGATTATTAAATGTCATTCTTTTGAGGCACAGTGGACTGTGTGTTATCTTGTTACAAAATTAGATAGCAGGCTGGGTGCAGTGGCTCATGCCTATAATCCCAGCACTTTGGGAGACTGAGGCAGATGGATTACCTGAGGCCAGGAGTTCAAGACCAGCATGGCCAACATGGTGAAAACCCATCTCTACTAAAAATACAGAAATTAGCTGGGCATGGTGGCGTACACCTGTAGTCCCAGCTACTTGGGAAGCTGAGTCAGGAGAATCATTTGAACCTAGGAGGTGGGCTTTGCAGTGACCTGGGATCGTGACGTTGCACTCCATTCTGGGTGACAGAGTGAGATTCCATCTCAAAAAAAGAAAAAAAATTAGATAGCAAAGCATTGAGTTTATTGTGCCATAACATTATGGCTGTGCTAAAAGCATATACATCTTATATAGCTTCACATTTCAGTATAGATATATCACTGTTACCTTGTCTACAGTGTGACCAGCATTGACAACATTAATCTTTTTCCAAAATCAGTGAATTCCTCACTTTACTTTTTTTAAGAGACAAGGTCTCACACTCTGTCACCCAGGTTGGAGTTTAGTGGCATAATCATAGCTCACTGTAACCTTGAATTCCTGGGATTCAAGGAGTTCAAGGTTACAGTGAACTCCTTGAGTTCCCAGTGGCTAGGATTACAGGAACATACTACCATGCTCAGCTAGTGTGTGTGTGTGTGTGTGTGTGTGTGTGTGTGTGTGTGTGTGTGTGTATGTAGAGTTGGGATCTCATTGTGTTACTGGTCTTGAACTCCCACCCTGAATCAGTCCTCCTCCCTCAGCCTCCCAAAGTGTTGAGATTACTGGTGTGAGCCATGATGTCCAGCCCTATACTTTATTTGCTAGTGATACCACCATTCTCCTGGGTACTGAAGCTCAGAACATCTGACTTATTTGATCCATTATTCTATGTGTAGTAGTTACAAAAATCTCTTTAGGGCCTTCCAGGAAAGATTTATTACATTCAGCCCTTTCCATTTCTATTTTCTATTTATGATCCTGCCTTCATCCTAGTTTAGACTGTCAGCATACATGATTTTAGTGCTTCAGCCCTCTTCCTTGTTTCCATGATTTTATCCTTCCTCTTTCATAGAGCCTTAATTGATTTTTATTATATGCTTGCCTGAAGCTCCTGAAAGGGCAGGAATTTATTCTTTTTTTTTTTGAGAGAGTCTAGCTCTGTCGCCCAGGCTGGAGTGCAGTGGCACAATCTTGGTTCACTGCAAACTCTGCCTCCTGGGTTCAAGTGATTATCCTGCCTCAGCCTCCCAAGTAGCAGGGATTATAGGCATGCACCACCACGCCTGGCTAATTTTGTATTTTTAGTAGAGAGAGGGTTTCTCAATGTTGGTCAGTCTGGTCTTGAACTCCCGATATCAGGTTATCCACCTGCCTCAGCCTCCCAAAGTGCTGGGATTACAGGCATGAGCCACTGCGCCTGGCCAGGAATTTATGCTTACTATAGGATGTAGGCAAGCACAGGATAAGGAGACAGATACGATATTTTAAATATTGTAGTCTTCTCAGAGGGGAACTGACCTTTACATATCTGAATCAAGTGAAGTAACATGAAGATCATAGGGAATGATGTTGCAGAGGGATAAAATATTAAGTGTGAAAGGCCTGACATTAGAAATGAGCTTGAGTGGTTCATGCAATAAGGCCAGCAAGTCTAGAGCAGACTGTGGAAGGGAGAGAGCAGGCAAGGTAAGGCTAACAATTTAGCCAGAGCCCTGATCACCGTACACTGTGTAAACTATCATAGGGAATTTGAATTAGTTCTAAATGTTGAGGGACATCATTAGGGAGTTCTGAGAAGGGGAGTAAAAGTTATCCAATTCATGTTACAAGTTTGTTCTGGCTCTTGGAGAGAGAGAATGGGCTATAGGGCAACAAGAGTGAAGACAGAGAGCAATTATAAGGCTATTGCAATAATCCAGGCTTTAATTGCTTTTTTATAAATGTTACAGGACCGAAAACTATCCTGGGTAAAATTATATTATCTAATAATAGGCAAAAGTCTTAATGTCTTCTTCTGGGTACAGGAGGATAACCAATAAATTATGAAGTTGCCTGGTTACAGATTCCACTGTAAAGCCAAGTCTGGGCAAGTAGAGGGGAATAAAACTCACCTGTAAGACTCCACCAAATGCAAGGAAGCTACCATCCCAAGGAAGAGGAGGCATGGCAGGAGAACTGAGACCCCCTCACTTCATAGCTTTACCTGCTAAAGGCAGAAACCCTTAGGCATTCTAGGTTCTCATTTACAAAGACTAGAGTATTAATTATCAGGAGAGCTGAAAGAAATCTCTCTCCAGCCAGGTCTTAAAAGACCTAAGATCTAGTAACATAGCTGAAGAGATACCCTGAGGCTCAAAAATGAAGAGCAAGACTGAAGAGCATAGAGAACTCCTCAGAGATTAAAAATCAGCAACTAGGTGGTAAATCAGAGGAAGATCTTCCAACAGTTTGAAGGGCTGGAGACTTGGTTTTAAAGCATAGGTAGATCTCTGGAATCTGGCCAGCACTCAGATTCCTCACCAGGCAGAAGAGAGAGACATTCCACCTGCCAGGCCTTTGAAGCCAGTGCTATACTGAATCAGACTATAGCTTCAGTTAAAGTCCAGACAGTTTAAGAACTGTGACCTTACAAAAGAAATAACATGACCCTTTCTGGAGGTAAATATTTTCTGCCTGAGTCTCTAGACTTTTTTTATGTTCAATATCCATTAAAACAATAAACAACCATACACACATACAAACACACACATGAGAAATTGTAGCCCTCATTAAAGAGAGAAAACAGTCAATGGCAGCAGACTGAGAGAAGGCTTAGATTAGATATTGGAAAGAGACTTTAGAATTACCATAATAAAGATCCTACGTTACCGTGAGGAAAAGGTGGTCTCCATATACATGAAGCGATGGAATAATTTCAGTGGGGCAGTGACAGTTTTTTTTTTTTAAGTCAAATGGATAATGGTGGGGACAAAGATACAAGAGACAAAAACTGCAAACCAGTATCCTTCACGAATGTACACGCAACAGGCTGAAACAAAATGCTCAGCAGCCAAATTCAGCAGCACACTAAAAGGATTATACACCATGATCAAGTGGGATCTATCCCAGGAAGGCAAGAGTGGTTCAACATATGAAAATTAATGTATGTAATATACCACATTACTAGAATGAAGAGAAAAACCACGTGATCATCTCAGTTGATGGAGAAGAAACATTTGACAGAATTCAACAGCCTCAAATTCAGCAGCCTTTCATGATTTAAAAAAAGCAAAAGAAAACAACAAACTAGGAATAGAGAGGAACTTTGCATGATCAAGGGCATTCCTGAAAAGTCCACAGCTGACATCATACTTAATGGTGAAAGACTGAAAGCTTTCCCTCTAATGTCAGAAAGAAGACAAGGATGCCTGCCTTCACTACTGCGATTCAGCCTTATGCTAGAAATCCTAGCCAGAGCAATTAGGCAATAAAAAGAAACAAAGGCATCAAAAACAAAAGGCACAGACACACACACTCTCTCTCTCTCTGTCTCTCTCTCTTCACCCCCCCTCCTTCCTTTCTCAGTCACTCACTCTCCCTCCCTCCCTTCTCCTGAAGATTGTTGAAATTGTTTGTTTAAGTAGGCATTTAACTTGGTTGGAGTCAGTCTGGGAAACTTGTCTCCCTGGGTTGGTGGCAGCTCAAAATCTCATTTCAGTTTTTTTAGCCTTGGGGTCTGTCCTGTTTGAACATGGTTAGAGGTCAACCAAAGAAAGTTTTGGGCAGAGTTTATATGTATAGTTTGGAGCTCCCTGCCTCTCTCTCCTTTCTGGGGTTTCCTTACCACTTTTCAGAGGCTGTGGTTGTCCCAGATTTTGTTCTTGGTTCTTTGAAGCCCTGAATTTGGGCTGTAGGTTTTTTTATGGGAGTTTTAGCTGGTCTGTAAGGCATGCACTGTGGCTTTTTCTTAGGTTAAAAGCCATAAAAACAGGAAACATGCCCTTTGTAATAACACATATGTTAAAATGTATATGTTTCAACTTGCCTCCAGTATCTGCTTGTTTTTGGTTGCTCTCCATCCGGCCATTCTTTTTTTTTTTTGGAGATGGAGTCTCGCTCTGTCGCCCGGGCTGGAGTGCAGTGGTGCATTCTGGGCTCACTGCAACCTCCGTCTCTCAAGTTCAAGCGATTCTCCTGCCTCAGCCTCCTGAGTAGCTGGGACTGCAGGTGCGTGCCACCATGCCTGGATAACCAGCTAATTTTTTATATTTTTAGTAGAGACAAGGTTTCACCATGTTAACCAGGATGGTCTCCATCTCCTGACCTCGTGATCCACCCACCTCGGCCTCCCAAAGTACTGGGATTACAGGTGTGAGCCACCGTGCTGGGCAGGTCATTCTTTATATTTGTTCCAGTTTATAGTTGTTATCTGCAAGAAGATGGGTCAAGTCAGTGCTACGCAGCCATCCATGTCTCCTTAAGTGTTATTTGTATACATCTTCAGGTTCTATTTCTTTTAATTGCCTCCTTTCTTGTGATCACTGTTTTTACTTCCAGCAGCTCTCCCATGTCAGTCTAATATAGTTAACCTTAGCAGTAATGAAGGGATACTAAGGAAAGTGAAGTAGCCCAGGCCTGTTAAGTCAGTTGAAATTCTAAGTTTATAATATATGGAATAGGGGTTTTCAGACTCAGAAAACAAAGTGCCTCTGATTTAATAGTCTGTTAGAGGACCTTCCCATATACCCAAATCTGAATGATTAATGATCTGATCTGAATGGGTAATGTTGCCCAGAGTACAGAATCAGTATTTTTGGTGTGTTTTCTACAGTAGAGTCAGAAAGCTTTGTACAATTTTGGTCGATCTAGATATTTATCTTTAAAAAAAAAATTCCTTTATGTAACATATTCCAGTGTTTCATCTCTTAAACTGATTTGGAAATTTGTAGGGCTGCTCACTGGTTACTTTTGATTGTATTTTTTGAAATAACATTTTGTGTATCAATAGTATATAATAGAGATATAGATTTACTATTGTTGGCTTATTGTAAAATGCATGGATAATGAATTGTGCTTTTCTGTGTTTCTTCTTCCTGATCAGCTCCTGGGCTATAACGAAAAGCCGATAAATCTACAAATGTTTATTGGGACAGCAGATGATCGATATTTACGACCTCATGCATTTTACCAGGTGCATCGAATCACTGGGAAGACAGTTGCTACTGCAAGCCAAGAGATAATAATTGCCAGTACAAAAGTTCTGGAAATTCCGCTCTTCCTGAAAATAATATGTCAGCCAGGTATTTTGAAATACACCTAAAATGGGCAGTTCTTTTTTTCTCTATAACTATGTACAGGAAAAAAGTAAATATATTTTTGAATATAAATATAAAATGTTGTTCTAAATGACATTATGTAAATACTGTGTGCATTTAGTACATTTGCTAAGAGTGGTAGCATATTTCCAGAAGGAAATTCAATTCGGTAAATGTTATTGTACCATATACTACCAGCCAAGCCGTTATCCTAGGTGATAGGGATATAAATACTGTATCTGGACTTTCATCAAATGGCTCATAGTCTAATAGAGTAGACAATAAATAAACAATTATGATACAGTTATGATTGTTTCATTTCCTTAAGGAAAACTTTTGACTTTACCTCCAGGCATCCCATTTGACCCATTTCCAAATAAGATGAGGTGGCAAACTTCTGAATGAGAATGCAATAGAGTTTGGTACAAAAGGATTAGTTAGCATTATATATAGTTGTCTGTAATAGAAACCTGATATGCAGTAGCTTAAACAGTTAGAGGTTTAGTGTTTTATCACATGAAATAAATATACAGATGTTGTAGGGCTAGCACAGTAGCGCATAAGTTATTAGGACCCCAAGCAAGTTTTTTCTTCTCTGCCATCTTTAGTATGTGGTTTCCATCCTAAAGATTACCTTACGATCTAAAGTGGCTGCTGGAGCTCTAGCTATGACATCCATATTTCCAGAAGGGTGGAGGAAGGTTAAAAGGGAAATTCCATTAGTGTTGAATCCTCTTTTAAGAGCCTTTCCCTAAAATCTACTTAACAACTCTACATGTCATTGATCATGCTCATATTAAGGAGCACATGGTTATGTTTACCAGAACACGTTGTCACTTCAAACAATGTAGGGAGGCTGAGCACGGTGGCTCATGCCTGTAATCCCAGCACTTTGGGAGGCCGAGGCAGGCGGATCACCTGAGCTCAGGAGTTCGAGACCAGCCTGGGCAACATGACGAAACCCTGTCTATACTAAAAATGCAAAAATTAGCCTGGAGTGGTGGTGCCTGCTGGTAGTTCTAGTTACTTGGGAGACCAAGGTGCGAGGATCACTTGAGCCTGGGAGGCGGAGGTTGCAGTTAGTCGAGAGTGCCACTACACTCCAACATGGGCAAGAGAGTGAGATCCTGTCTTTAAAAACAACAAACAAAAACACAAACAATGTAGGGGCATATTACTAAGGAAGAAGAAAAGAAAGGATATCGAATAGGCGCCTATTAATAAGTAGTAGGCACAACCAGACATGGGAAACTTAGATTGAGTTTTATTACAGAAGTTGTTTCAAACTACACTACAGACCTTTCTTAAGGCAGGAATAACATCCATCCAAGGCTGTTGCAAAAACAGTTCTATAAAAAAATCAGATTTCAAAAAAAAAAAAAAAAAAAAAATCAGATTTCAGCCAGGCACAGTGGCTCACACCTGTAACCCCAGCACTTTGGGAGGCCAAGTGGGGTGGACTACTTGAGGCCAGGAGTTTGAGACCAGCCTGGCCAAGATGGTGAAACTCCATCTCTGCTAAAAATACAAAAAATTAGCCAGCCATGGTGGTGGGCGCCTGTAATCCCAGCTGTTCTGGAGGCTGAGGCAGGAGAATTGCTTGAACCCAGGAGGCAGAGGCTGCAGTGAGCTGAGATCGTGCCATTGCACTCCAGCCTGGTCAACAAGAGCGAAATTCTGACTCAGAAAAAAAAACAGAGATTTCAGTCTTGAACTCTCTTCATTTAAATTTATATTTAAATAAACTTTTTAGATGAGCTGAATATACCCCCTGAAGATATAGAAAGTGATATGCTTCTATTAGATAAAATAAGAGTTGCCTCAATAAATAACTTATTCTGGAGGGATCACTTGAAGTCAGGAGTTTGAGACCAGCCTGGCCAATATTGTGAAACCTTGACTCTACTAAAAATAGAAAAATTAGCTGGGCATAGTGGTCCACATGTAGTCCCAGCTACTCCAGAGGCTGAGGCTTGAGAATCACTTGAATTCAGGAGGCAGAGCATGCGGTGACCCGAGATTGCGCCACTGCACTCCAGGCTGGGCAACAGAATGAAACTTAGTCTCAAAACAACAACAACAAAAAAAAAACAAAAAAAAAAACAAAAAAAACCTTATTCTGTTACTTACTACCAGAAAAGAAAAGTTAATACAAATTTAAATAACATCTTATTTTTGTCTTTGATTCAAATGGCTGGTACTCAAGAATCCAATCCAGGAAATCATTGCATAGGGGCTACGACAGAGTTTTTTTCATGGCAAAGGCAGACAGCTAGCTGATAATCTCTACTTTTAAACTTTTTTTTTTTTTTTTTTTTGAGATAGTCTCACTGTTGCCCAGGCCAGAGTGCAGTGGCACGATCTCAGTTCACTACAACCTCTGCCTCCCAGGCTCAAGTGCTTCTCATCCCTCAGGCACCCAAGTAGCTGAGATTACACATGTGCACCACCACTCCTGGCTAATTTTTATATTTTTAGTAGAGACAGAGTTTTGCCATGTACCAGGCTGGTCTCAAGCTCCTGGCCTCAAGCAAGCCACCTGCCTTAGCCTCCTAAACTGCTGGGATTACAGACGTGAGCCTGTGCACCTGGACTTAAAAATTTGTGTTCTATAATGAAGAAAGAACTTTGGAATCTCAGCCTGTACTTGATACTCAAGCAAAACTCTTTTCTTGAGAAAAATATTGACACCAGGCATTCTATTGGACACATTTTCAAATAAGGTAAGATGGTCAACCTCTGAATGAGAATGTAAGTAGGCTTCTTCCCTTTTGTTCTGGTATCTTACTTTTTTATATAGCATCAGAAGCATGTGATATGTGACTAGCTAGCTGTAGAGGGAAATTTAAAAATCATCTTTGAACTGTCTTTTTCCAAAAACTCAGGAAATTGATCCCTAGATGATAGTTTTCAGTTCATGTTTGCATTCATTCCTCTGGATCTTCAAAGCACGATATTTAAGTCAAGTTAAATAGAAAAATCACAAGTTTATTCTGTTTCTTAACTTGGCTTGAGGGACAGTATGAGAAATAGCCATAACCGTACTTCACAATCTGAAAAACCGCTATTAAAGACCCTTTCTCTTATGTTGATCATTATTGCATGCGTGTGTGTATGTACACACAAACACAGTCCTTTCAACTTAAAGGAAAAAAGTTAATGTTTCCTAATGGCATGGTAGATTTTGCTTTAGCAGACAACAAGCGGCCTGTAACAACTTTATCACATTTACTTTTTGTCTTCGCTTCCAGGAACTTCGTAGTCAAGCTCATTTATAGTAATTATAGTAATTTGTACAACCCTAGACTTGGAGTTTACTTCCTGTGTTTTAAAATTTATTTCTTTTTTCTTGGCTTTATTTATATTTAATTGTAAAATGCCTCATCGTTTCTGAAAATAATATATAAACCAGTAAATAAAAAGAAAAGAGTACATTAATTTCTGTGAAAAATTCTTGAGAAATTGAGAAAGGCTCACATCCCAAATAATATGAAAGAATTGGAGCAGTAGGATCTGAATTTACCTGTCTCCTCCATCATCTCCCATTTACTAGCACATGGAGCAAGGGTAATAGTAATAATTTATGTCCCCTCCTCAACCAGATCTGGCATATACTGTCTGTGTGGATTAGACCAGAAAGGGCAAAGCTGCAGAAATACCACTATGGCTAGTAACATGCAGCTAGTCCTCCGCTGCAACCCTGCCACACACATACCTGAAGCTTCTTGGCCATTCTGTCTGTTTTGTGCTGGTAGATAGTGGAACAGGAGTTCTGTAGGACCCAAGGGTTATATATATTGGAGAAAGGATTAAGTAAGGGGCAACTAGGATGTTATTAAACCTAAGAAACCTTTTTCAGGTACTGTAGATAACCGGATAGCTAATGATGAACAAGCCTGTTTACTCAGCAGCTAATTGCTAGAATTAACTAGTATCCTAGTAGCTTGTTGAATGCAACTGTATTATTCAGTACAATGGTTGAATATTATATAGTTTCAGATAATGGTAGGTATAAAATTTCCAGATGATAGATAAGACAGACCATGGTTCAAAATAATTTATGCATAAGTGAGCCTTAAGTATGTATTAAGTGTTTTTATTGTTCTCCTAAGGCAATAAGGTGTGGAAAGATTGGTAGATATTCTCTTGGTTTTGCCTGCTAAACCACAGGCTTAGTCATGTCAAGCCTAATCTCTCTTGGATATGTAAGACTCTCCTTTTTTTTTTGAGACAATTATACTAATTCACAAGCCACAGAGCTACCCTACAAGATGCTTTAAATATAGGATGCCAATACTTATTACCTTAGCTATTTGCTCCTCTGTTTTTTAACACTGGATTAATATGGATGTAGCAGTGCTACACCTTGATTTAAAATGTAGTTTTGGCCGGGCGCGGTGGCTCACGTCTGTAATCCCAGCACTTTGGGAGGCCGAGGCGGGCGGATCACGAGGTCAAGAGATCGAGACCGTCCTGGTCAACATGGTGAAACCCCGTCTCTACTAAAAATACAAAAAAATTAGCTGGGCGTGGTGGCGCGCGCCTGTAGTCCCAGCTACTCGGGAGGCTGAGGCAGGAGAATGCTTGAACCCGGGCAGCGGAGGTTGCAGTGAGCCAAGGTCGCGCCACTGCACTCCAGCCTGGCGCCTGGTGACTGAGTGAGACTCTGTCTCAAAAAAAAAAAAAAAAAAAAAAATGTAGTTTTAAAGGTAATTTAATACTTATTTTCATTACTACATAAGAGTTTTTTTCTTTTTTGTTTTTTTATATTTAAGAGTTTTCAGTCCTGGCACGGTGGCTCACGCCTATAATCCCAGCACTTTGGGAGGCCGAGGCGGGCAGATCACGAGGTCAGGAGTTCAAGACAAGCCTAGCCAACATGGTGAAACCTCGTCTCTACTTAAAATACAAAAATTAACCAGATGTGGTGGTGTACACCTGTAATCCTAGCTACTCAGGAGGCTGAGGCAGGAGAATTGCTTTAACCTGGGAAGCAGAGGTTGCAGTGAGCTGAAATTGCGCCACTGTACCCCAGCCTATGGGACTCCATCTCAGAGCAAGACTGTGTCTTAGAAAAAAAAAAGAGTTTTCAGATATACTTTCTGGACTGTTATTTCACTTCTGTTAGAAACTTAGCTTGCTGCTAGAATGCCTTTGCCCATTATTAATGACACAGATCATCTCTGCTGTTTCCCCTGAAGACCCTTGTCGGCATGTTAGCATAATAATCACTAATTTGATACAACTTGATCAATACTGCTTTGAGCTAAAGTGCAGTTGTTCAATATCAGTTATATCATTTGTTATCTCTAAATGGCAAATGCTTTTTTAATTTTCAGAATCATTCCATTTTTAAAAAATTTCTTTTCCTGTGTCTTTCTGAAGATGAAAAATTTCGAGTGGCTTAATTCCTTTTGGGATTCTTTCTTCTGCTTTACTGGTTCTTGTCTTTTTTTTTTTTTTTTTTTTTTTTTGTGGAGACAGTCTCACTCTGTTGCCCAGGCTGTAGTACAGTGGCACAATCTCGGCTCACTGCAGCCTCTGCCTCCTGGGCTCAAGCAGTTCTCCTGCCTTAGCCCCCTGAGTAGCTGGGACTACAGGCGCCTGCCACTATGTCCAGCTAATTTTTCTGTTTTAGTATAGACGGGGTTTCACTATGTTGCCCAGGCTGATCTTGAACTCCTGATCTCAGCTGATCTGCCCATCTTGGCCTCCCAAAGTGCTGGGATTACAGGCGTGAGCCACCTTGCCTGGCCAGTTCCTGTCTTGATATTCTAGTTCTGTAATATATTGTCCTTCAAAGTGACTTCTGCAGCCTGTGTGCAGTAAGTATTCGGGTTGGAACTGTTGGTAGATCCAGTAGAAGGACCAATAACAAGGAATGCCTTGTTAACAAGATTAACTAGTATATTTGATCATAGTTAGTTATCCATTTGCTTTATGAGGTGGAGTATCTATGAGTTAGTTATCCATTTGCTTTATTCTTCCAATATGTGAGTAACAAAGATATTTTGTAACTTCTGTTGTTTCCTGCCACAGTAGTGTGTCATACTTAGTAATAAAGTTAGCAGATGATGAAACATTATACCTTAAATGCAGAACCTTAATCTTATGTGTGCATTCCTTAGAAATTCAAGAATTTTAGCCTGATGGATTGTTTTTATTAATAAATACATCACTATAAAAGTTTAAATATGCTATTGATGAATTATTTGTTGTTTTGACCTAGTTACATGTATAGAGTTAGTCTTTTTTTCTTTATTTCAGCTGTCTAGTTCTGACACTCCAAAACTTTAATGGCTTATAGTAATAACTCTTTATTATTTTGTGTGATTCTTTGGGTTGACTGAGCTCAGCTGGTTCATTCACATGGTGCCAGCTGGGGTCACTCAAGTACCTGGATTTAGTGGGAGCTCAGCTGGGGTTGAACATCCAAAATGTCTAGGGTGGCTGGAGTGGTTAGGGATTGTCTCGGCCTTTCTCTCCACCATGCTAGTTGGACTCCTTACTCAGGACTCCAAGACAGCAAAAGTGGAAGTTACCAGCCTTCTTCAGTACTAGGCTGATAACTTGCATACTGTCATTTGGCCACACTTCATTTGTCAAAGCAAGTCATAGGCAAACTCTCAAGGAGAGCAGAGAGTAGGCATAGTTACTCTACCTCTTGATGGCAGGAGGAGAGGCATGCAAGTACAGGAATGAAGAGGAATTGTTAACTTTGCAGACAATCTACTATACTTAATTTTGCACGTTTATCATATAAAAATATTTTTAATACCTAAACTTCAGTTTAGCAAAGAATAGCCATCATACATATCTTTCTTTTTTGACTTTATTTTGGGTAGTTTTTTTCTGACAAATTAACAATTTCTATGTAGTTGAGTTGTTTAGAACCATGATTATCAATAAACAAATTAAATTTTTATATTTTTCTCTTTAGTATTGACTGTGCAGGTATTTTGAAACTCCGAAATTCAGATATAGAACTTCGAAAAGGAGAAACTGATATTGGCAGAAAGAATACTAGAGTACGACTTGTGTTTCGTGTACACATCCCACAGCCCAATGGAAAAGTTCTTTCTCTGCAGATAGCTTCTATACCTGTTGAGTGCTGTAAGTGAGCTTGTGATGATGTTTTAAGATCTTGTTTATAATTTATTTTCTGTTTTTGCTTATAATGTAATATATGCATCTGAAATGTAAACTGGGTTATACGGTCTGGGTTGCTGGTTTGATTTTCTCATTTGGAAATGAGCTAACAGGTTTGGGTAGAAGAGTACCGATCTTGGAATTAGAAACTGGTTTCTTATGATAGTTTTACTAGGTAGCTCTGTGAACTATAGACACACTATCTTGACCAGAGTTTTCGTATATGTAAATGAGAATGGGGAGTTGATGCCATCTGAGGACCAAATCATGAAGCTATGATTTAAGTATCACTTGGTAGTCTTTGTTTCATTAAAATGTCAGCCTTCATGCTAGAAGGTGCTTATCTCTGCAAGCTGACACTTTAGCTAAATAAGACTTAACAGAGCTTTTGTTCAGATTATTCGAAACGTCTGATTGAGAAAGTGAATGTTTTTTCCTAACATATACAAAGGTGAGATACAAGAAAAGATCCTGGAACCTGACATCTACTCAGTCTTGGGGAACTGTGGATCTTGGGCAGGTTAGCTAGTATGACCTGAAATACTGAGACTAGTACTTAGATCTTTAGGATATAATTTAGAATATTCTGATTCCATGTTTTATTTGCATAGGAGGAAACTGAGGTATGAGTATCTCTAGTACTCATTCAAGGTTATTTGCTTTTTGGTGATAGAGCTGTACTGCCTAGAAGACAGGTTTCCTTAGTACTCTTTTGATTATATTATTTTATTTCTGTTAACCATATGTATTCTTTTTTTGGGGTGAGGGGATTGGGTTTTTTTTCGAGATGGAATCTCAACTCTGTTGCCTAGGCTGGAGTGCGATGGTGCAATCTTGGCTCACTGCAACCTCCACCTCCACGGTTCAAGCGATTCTCTGCCTCAGCCTCCCAAGTAGCTGGGACTACAGGAGCATGCCACCACACCTGGCTAATTTTTATATTTTTAGTAGAGACTGGGTTTCACCGTGTTGGCCACACTGGTCTCGAATTTCTGACCTGAAGTGATCTGCCTACCTCAGCCTCCCAAAGTTCTGGGTTCTGGGATTGGGATTACAGGTGTGAGCCGTCGCACCCAGTTTATATTCTTTTTTTGTTGTTGTTGAGACGGAGCCTCACTCTGTCACCCAGGCTGGAGTTCAATGGCACTATCTTAGCTCACAGCAACCTCCACCTCCTGGGTCAAACAATTCTTCTGCCTCATCTTTCTGAGTAGCTGGGATTACAGGTGCGTGCTACCATACCCAGCTAATTTTTGTATTTTTAGTAGAGAAGGGATTTCACCATGTTGGCCAGGCTGGTCTCAATCTCCTGACCTCATGATCTGCCCACCTTGGCCTTCCAAAGTGCTGAGATTACAGGCCGGAGCCACCGCACCTGGCCCTGTATTCTTAATTTGAGGCCACATCTGCTGTACAAACTTTCATGCTTTCTTTTGCTGTTTGCTGAATTGGAGTGATACTTTATCATTTGCCAGTTGACTGTGGGAATCACTGAGTAAATCTGTGGTGAATTAACTGTAGAACTAACTTTTGTATTAATTTTTAAAATTAAAAAAAGTATTCTTTGTAGAGATAGGGTCTCACCGTGTTTCTCAAGCTGGTCTCAAACTCCTGGGCACAAATGATCCTCCCATCTCGGCCTCCCAAAGTGCTGAGATTATAGGCATGAGCTACCACATTCACCCTATATTAATTTTTTAATGGGCAAAATAGATATATGCTACAAAGTTCAAAAAGAATATAGAGTACAAGGTAAATTTCCAAGTCAACCAGTTCTTTTTCTTAGAAACGGCTACCAGTGCCATCTTCTTAGTTATCCTGCCAGAGGGTTCTGTGCCCATATAAGCATAGATAACTCTATTTTTTTTTCTTTTTAGACAAAGTTTTGCTGGTCGCCCAGACTGGAGTGCAATGGCGTAATCTTGGCTCACCACAACCTCTGCCTTCCAGGTTCAAGTGATTCTCTTGCCTCAGCCTCCTGAGTAGCTGGGATTACAGGCATGTGCCACCGTGCCTGGCGAGCTTTTTGTATTTTTAGTAGAGATGGGGTTTCTCCATGTTAGTCAGCCTCGTCTCTAATTCCCGACCTCAGGTGATCTGCCCTCCTCGGCCTCCCAAAGTGCTGGTATTACAGGGGTGAGCCAGCGTGCCCAACAGATAACTCTATTTTTAAAGCAAAGTTATTCATTCATTCGTTCATTTATTTGAGATAGGGTCTCACTCTGTCTCCCAGGCTGGAGTGCAGTGGCATGATTTCAGTTCACTGCAACCTCCACCTCCCAGGCTTTAGCAATCCTCCCACCTCAGCCTTCCAAGTAGCTGGGACTACAGGCACAAGCAACCACAACTGGCTAATTTTTGCATTTTTCCCCATGTTGCCCAGGTTGATCTTGAACTCCTGGACTCAAGTGATGTGCCCATCTTTGCCTCCCAAAGTTCTGGGATTACAGGCGTGAGCCACCATGCTCGACTGGCAAAGTAATGTAAATAAGTTCATAGAGTAGTTTGAGTTTTTGAGATGGTTATGCTAAAATGATTCTTAATTTTTTTCTTCTTTAGAAAATAAAATTGGCCAGGTGCCATGGCTTAAGCCTATAATCCCAGCACTTTGGGAGGCCTAGGTGGGTGGATCACCTGAGGTAAGGATCACCTGATCCACCTGACCTCAGGTGATCCATTGCACTTCTGTCTGGGCATCAGAGTGAGACTTTGTCTCAACAATTAATAAACAATTTAATGTGTGATTATTGAGGATGTAGAAAACGCAAAATGGTACTAAGAATAGTATAATATTAAATTATTTTGTAATGTTACTATTCATAGATAGTTACTGTTCACCTTTTCTGGCTCTTTTTTTTTGTGGGGGAGGGACGGAGTCTCACTATGTCAACCAGGCTGGAGTGCAGTGGCACATTCTCGGCTTACTGGAACCTCTGCCTCCCAGGTTCAAGCAATTCTTGTCCCTCAGCCTCCCAAGTAGCTGGAATTACAGGTGCCCACCACTATGCCCAGCTGATTTTTGTATTTTTAGTAGAGATGGGGTTTCATCATGTTGGTCATACTGGTCTTGAACTCCTGATCTCAAGTATCTTCCCACCTCAGACTCCTGAAATGGTAGGATTACAGGTGTGAGCCTTGTATGTTTTTTTGTAAACAGCCACATACACAGCGTTTTTTAATTGGGCTTATTTGATACAGTTTTATATCTTGTTTTGCAGTTTTCACTTATGCTATCACAGGCATTTTCTTCTGTTAGAAAATATTCTTCAAAAATATTATTTTTACCACAGGAGTAGTTTTTTGACATGTTTATGCCATCTGTTAAACACTTTTTTTTTTTTTTGAGATGGAGTCTCACTCTGACACCAGGCTGGAGTGCAGTGGCACGATCTTAGCTTACTGCAACCTCTGCCTCCTGGGTTTGAACAATTCTCCCTGCCTCAGCCTATTGAGTAGCTGGGATTACAGGCACCCACCACACCCAGCTAATTTTTGTATTTTTCAGTAGAGATGGGGTTTCACCGTGTTGGCCAGGCTGGTCTTGAACTTCTGACCTCAGGTGAGCCACCACGCCCAGTGTGAACACACTTTTGCTGTTACTTAGAAAGTACCTGTAATCGGTGTTTGTTTTCAGGCCCCTTCTTTGTGACCTATTTAGAACAGTAGAGACGTGTATTTTCTGAGATTTAGGTTGGTGCTTGGTACATCCCAAGTAATAGTTGATCCTAAATCATATACCTATCTTTTTTTTTTTTTTTTTTTTTTTTTTGAGACAAAGTCTCATTCTACTGACCAGGCCAGAGTACATTGGTGTGATCTTGGTTTACTGCAACCTCCACCTCCTGGGTTCAAGCGATTCTCCTGCCTCAGCCTCTCAAGTAGCTGGGATTACAGACATGCGCCACCACATCCAACTAATTTTTGTATTTTTAGTAAAGATGGGATTTTACCATGTTGGTTAGGCTGGTCTTGAACTCCTGACCTTAGGTGATCCACCTGCCTCTGCCTCCCAAAGTGCTGAGATTACAGGTGTGAGCCACTGCGCCTGGCCGTATGTGCATCATCATTTGTGTTTTTTTTTTTTTTTTTTTGAGACAGAGTCGCGCCCTGTCACCCAGACTAGAGTGCAGTGGTGCGATCTCAGCTCACTGCATCTCCGCCTCCCAGGTTCAAAGTATTCTTCTGCCTCAGCCTCCTAAGTAGCTGGGATTACAGGCACACGCCACCATGCCCAGATAATTTTTGTATTTTTAGTAGAGACGGGGTTTCACCATGTTGATCAGGCTGGTCTAGAACTGACCTCATGATCCGCCCGCCTCTGCCTCCACAAAGTGCTGGGATTACAGGTGTGAGCCACCACGTCCAACCCACATACGCATCTTCTATGAGAGTATTGATGATAATACTCTCTTTGAATGAGGCCAGGGTCCCAATTTATGTACTTTTGTGATTAGGTATTAAATAGTTGATAATTTTTGTGAACTGGGAATGCATGCTTTCCTAACAGCAATGAATTTTAAATTTCCTTAAAATGCTCTGCTAGCCAAACAAAACACAGCTGATTCTCAAGCCCACCAGTTTTCTCACCTACACACTTGGAATAAAAGTGGACCTGTTTTCCAAATAAAAGTGTTGAAGAGATACAACCAACACTTTTAAATTTTGTTTTAATTCAGAGAAACCTAGGTATCTAGGTATTTGGCAAGAAAAATTTATTAGAGGCCAGGCATGACTCACACCTGTAATCTCAGCTCTTTGGGAGGCCTAGCCAGGAGTATTGCTTATGTCCAGGAGGACTGCTTTAGACCAGGAGTTCGAGACCAGCCTGGGCAACATAGTAAGACCCTATCTCTACAAAAAAAAAAAAAAAAACAATTGTTAAGTTGGTTATGGTGACGCATTTCTATAGTCTCAGCTGCTAGGGAGGGTGAGATCTGAGAAATGACTTGAGCTCAGAAGATTGAGACTACAGAGCTGTGATCACGCCACTGTTCTCCAGCCTGGGTGACAGCACATGACCCTTTCTGAAAACAAACAAAAACAGCCATTAGAGAACCTATATAATAAAAAAATATATAATTTACAGTTTGAAACTCAAGCAATTAAAAGAAAGAAAAGCCAGAAATAGGATTTCCAGAAAATGTAGCAACTTGGAACTGGTCATTATCAGAGAAAGGTGGCACCATAAACACTGATTATAAAAGTTGATAATGTAAATAGCAGGGCGCAGTGGCTCACACCTATAATCCCAGCACTTTAGGAGGCCAAGGCAGGAGGATCACTTGAGCCCAGGAGTTGGAGAACAGCCTGGGCAACAAAGTGAGACCCTGTCTCTACAAAAATAAAATTTTAAAAATTGGGCATAGTGGCAGATGGCCTGTGGTCCCAGTTACTTGGGAGACTGAGGTGGGAGGATTGCTGAGCCCAGGAGTTTGATGCTGCAGTGAGCTGTGCTCATGCCACTGGGCAGTAACCTGGGCAACAGAGCAAGACTCTGTCGCTAAAAAAATAAAAATACAGGCCAAGCATGGTGGCTTACACCTGTAATCCCAGCACTTTGGGAGGGAGGCAGATCACGAGGTCAGGAGTTTGAGACCAGCCTGGCCAACGTAGTGAAACCCTGTCTCTACTAAAAATACAAAACATTAGCCAGGCGTGGTGGCAGCTACTGGCAGTAATCCCAGCTACTCAGGAGGCTGAGGCAGGAAGATCGCTTGTATCCAGGAGGTGGAGGTTGCACTGAGCCGAAATCACACCATTGCACTCCAGCCTGGGTGACAGAGCGAGACTCCATCTCAAAAATAAATAAATAAATAAATAAATAATACAAATGAATTTAAAAAGAAAGGCTTACTTGGTGTTTGTCTAGGAGTAGTTCTTTTAGAACTTGTCTTCTCTCCTTTGCACACAATATAATTATATATCGTAGGAGTTACATGCTTTTTGTAATTATACTAGATTTACAGATTTTAACAGATAGTTGCATGGAAGAAATATATTAAGCATTTAAGCAAAAAAGAGAAAAACAGATGAGGTAAATGTGTTGTAGTCAGCATGAAGTCGAAGATATTAATTTTTATTAGTTTCTTTATAGTTGTAATCTAAGAAAATGATTGGCTGGGTGTGGTGGCTCACGCCTGTAATCCCAGCACTTTGGGAGGTCAAGACAGGAGGATTGGTTGAGGCCAGGAGTTTGAGACCAGGCTTGGCAACAAAGTGAGACTATGTTGCTATTTAAAAAAAAAAATTAGCTGGGCATGGTGGCATGCACCTGTAGTCCCAGCTACTTGGGAGGCTGAGGTGGGAGCATCACTTGAGCCCAGGAATTGGAGGCTGCAGGGTGCGATGATCGTGCCACTGTGTTCCAGTTTGGGCAACAGTGTGAGACCCTGTCTCAAATAAATAAATAAAATTAGAAATTACTTAAATCTAATATATCTATTTGGTTTTATAAACAACTTAGTTCTTTTAGTGAGTTTTGTTACCATTGTCTTGAATTTTAAAAGCCTAAGTGAATTAATCCCAAAATTTGCTTCTCTTTATTTTCTTTTTGTAGCTTGAGTTTATTTATGTATAAAAGATTTTTAATTAATATTTTGTTTTTTCTCAATTCTTAAAAAAATTTCAAAACAGCCCAGCGATCTGCTCAAGAACTTCCTCATATTGAGAAGTACAGTATCAACAGTTGTTCTGTAAATGGAGGTCATGAAATGATTGTGACTGGATCTAATTTTCTTCCAGAATCCAGAATCATTTTTCTGGAAAAAGGACAAGGTAAATAATATATGAGTTGATTGACTTCAAACTAAGGGGCAAAGGGTTAAATAAATTATTTAGATTTTTCAGTAGCAAAAATTACAAAGTAGTTTTAATAAAGCTACAGGTATCATTTTGCACCAGATTTTATTTTAAACCAAACATTTATTAAATTTTCATATAAATGTTAAATTATCTTTAAGGAACTGGGCATGGTGGCACATGCCTGTAGTTCCAGCTACTCAGGAGGCTGAGGCAGGAGGATCACTTGAGCCCAGAAATTCTGGGTTACAGTGAGCTCTGATTGTGCCACTCCACACTTCAGCCTGGGGAACAGAGTGAGATCTTGTTTCTAAATAATAATATAATAATAATAATAATTTAAGATGTCTTAAAAGTAGAGATCCTCCAGCAACTCTACTGCTAGGTATATACTTGAAAGAGTTAGAAATACATGTCCATACATAAACTTAAGAGATAGATATTTATAGCAACTTTATTTACAATTGCCAAAAAATGGAAACAACCTAAAAATGCTCACCAAATGATGAATGGATAAACAAAATGTGATATATCCATACGCTGGAATATTATTTGGTCATAAAAATTAATGAAGGCCGGGCACAGTGGCTCACGCCTGTAATCCCAGCACTTTGGGAGGCTGAGGTGGGTGGATCACCTGAGGTGTGGAGTTTGAGACCAGCCTGACCAACATGGAGAAACCCCGTCTCTAGTAAAAAAATACAAAATTAGCCCAGTGTGGTGGTGGATGCTTGTAATCCCAGCTACTCAGGAGGCTGAAACAGGAGAATCGCTTGAACCCAGGAAGCGGAGGTTGCGGTGAACCAAGATGGTGTCATTGCACTCCAGCCTGGGCAACAAGAGCGAAACTCCGTCTCCAAAAAAAAAAAGAAAAAAATATTAATGAAGTACTCCTACATGCTACACATGGATAAACCTTGAAAATAGGCTAAGTGAAGGAAGCCAGCACAAAAGGACACATAGTGTGTGATTCCATTTACATAAAATGTCCACTATAAGCAATCCAGAGACAAAAAGTAAATTAGTGGTTGGTTGGAGGAAGGTGTCAATGGTGAGCAACTGTTGATGGGAGCTGGGTTTCCTTTTAGGGTGATGGAAATGTTCTGGAATTAGATTGTGGTGATGGTTGTACTACTCTGTGAATATCCCCAAAACCTCTGAGTTTTATACTTTAAAAGGATGGATTTTATAGTATGTGAATTATACCAAAATTATTTTTAAAGTAGAAGAATTTAGTGTTTATGAGGGTGTTTGATTTTATCCCTTGTGCATATTTAAAACACTTTTCCATCATTTCCTCTCAGTTTTAAAAACATTTAAAACTTACAAAATACTTTTTTTTTTTTTTAGAGAGTCTTGCTCTGTTGTCTTGGCTGGAGTGCAGTGACACAATCTTGGCTCACTGCAACATCTACCTCCCAGGTTAAAGCGACTCTCCTGCCTCAGCCTCCCAAGTAGTTGGTATTACAGGCACGCGCCACCACACCTGGCTAATTTTTGTATTTTTGGTAGAGATGGGGTTTCGCCATGTTGGCTAGGCTGGTGTTGAACTCCTGACCACAAGTGATCTGCCCACCTCAGCCTCCCAGAGTGCTAGGATCTACATGCTGGCCATAAAACACTTTTTTTTTTTTTTTTGAGACAGTCTCTCGCTCTGTTGCCAGACTGGAGTGCAGTGGCTAGATCTCAGCTCACTGCAACCTCCGCCTCCGGGTTCAAGTAATTCTCTGCCTCAGGCTCCCACCACCACGCCCCACTAATTTTTGTGTTTTTAGTAGAGACGGGATTTCATAATGTTGACCAGGCTGGTCTCGAACTCCTGACCTTGTGATCCACCCACCTCGGCCTCCCAAAGTTCTGGGATTACAGATGTGAGCCACCGGTGCCCACCAAAACACTATTTTTATAAGAATAATATAATATAACAAATACTTACACCTACTACCAAGTTTAAGAAATATATTTACCTTTGAAGGCCTCTGGGTCCCCCTTCCCAAATGGAACCCTCACTCGAATTAACCTTTGCTTTTCAACCATATAAAACTATTTATAATTGCCAGAAAATGGAAACAACCTAAATATTCAATATCTTTTTTTTTTTTGTACGATATTGCCTGTATTCTTTGAAAAATTTTATTTTCAGAGGTCTTAATGTTTTAAGACTGATCCATGTAACTGAAGACCTTTTGCTTTCACTACTATAAAGTTTTTCATTGTATGAATGTGCCACAATTTATTATCCTTTCTCTTACTGGATATTTGGATGTTGTCCAGTTTTTGGTATTGCTATATCTGGTAGACATAGGCAAGAATATTAAAATTCTTAAATTTTGTTAATCCAGTAGGAGTGAAATGGTATCTTGAACTTCAGATTTGAATTTCCGTGTTAGCTATTGAGGTTGTTATGGACCATTCGCATTTCGTTTGCTGTGCAGTAACTATTTGTGTCTTTGCCTATTTTCTCCATTGGATCATTTTTAATTTTTTTAATGACTTGTAGGAATTCTTTATTTTTCTGGATATTAGAGTGAATTGGGGAAAGTGCCTCATCTTTTTTTCATTCTTTAACAGTGTCTGTGTTGGGTACTTTCATGTTCCCTTGTGCATGTGACAGAGCTTACCTCTAGAACCTTCTGGAGAGGGGACTGTTTTTGTGGGGAGCCATTAACTTACTTGTGATATATTTCTATTTGTGGTGGTAGGACTAGTCAATATGTTTCTTCTTGAGTTTGATCATATATATTTGTCTTTTTTTTTTTTTTTTTTTTGAGACAGAGTTTTGCTTTTGTTGCCCAGGCTGGAGTGCAATGGTGCAATCTTTGCTTACTGCAACCTCTGCCTCCCGGGTTCAAACGATTCCCCTGCCTCAGTCTCCCAAGTAGCTGGAATTACATGTGCCTGACACCACGCCTGGCTAATTTTTGTATTTTTTTTTTTTTTTTTTAGCAGAGACAGGGTTTTACCATATTGGCCAGGCAGGTCTCAAGCTCCTGATCTCCGGTGATCCACCTGTGTCGGCCTTCGAAAGAGCTTGGATTATAGGCGTGAGCCACTGCGCCTGACTTGGTCATATATATTTTTCTAGGACTTTATTCCTTTCCCCTACATTTTCAAATTTGCGGACATTAATGAGCTCACAGTATTCTCTTTTGCATCTGGAGTTATATCCCCCACTTTTTTTATTCCTGCTATTTATTTGTGCCATTTCTGGATTTTTAACCAGTCTTTCCATAGTTCTTGGCTTTATCAAACCTTTTAGTGTGCCTTTCTGTTTCACTGATTTCTATATTTAACTTTTCACTTTCTTTGGTTTATTATGTTTTTTCTTTGGTTTATTATGTTTTTTCTTTTTTCTTTTCGAGACAAAGTCTCACTCTGTCACCCAGGTTGGAGTGCAGTGGTGCAGTCTTGGCTCACTGCAGCCTCTGCCTCTCGGGTTCTTGCAATTCTCCTGCCTCAGCCTCCCAAGTAGTTGGGACTATAGGCACATGCCACCACGCCAGGCTAATTTTTTTTTGTATTTTAGTAGAGATGGGGTTTCACCGTGTTGCCCAGGCTGGGCTCGAACTCCTGAGCTCAGGCAGTTCGCCTGCCTCGGCCTCCCAAAGTGTTGAGATTATAGGCATGAGCCATCAGGCCTATGTTTTTTCTTAATTAAAATTTTAATCTGTTTTCACTGTTTTATCTTTTTAAAACTTAAGTCTTAAAGGCTATACAGTGCCTTCATCACCTCTCTTTTATAATTTCTCTTTTTCTACTGGATTCTCCTTCTTGGAGTTTAATTATGTTTATGTCTTCTCATCCTAAACGTTCCCTTTCTCTTAACTCTGTCATCCTCTTTAGCTTAATTTCATTTCTCTACCGTTTAGCATCCACCCTCTCAAAAAAAAAAGTAGTGTCATTTGCTTTAATTTCCTTACCTGCTACTCTTTAATCTTTTGTCTTTCACTTCATTGAAGTCATAACCACCTAAAAATTTTACAGCTAGCTACTTACTCTCCTTCTTAACACTTTTCCCCCTTCGCTTTGTGTAATTGTTCTTACCTGGTTCTCACACATCTTTATTACTGTTTGTCTTTTTATGTGAGTTTTTCTGGCTCTTAAATATAGATGTTTTCTAAGGTTTTATAGTCATTTTTCTTCTCATTATCTTCCTCCTTTTTGAGAAATTTTATTAGCTCCCAAATACCTCTCTGCAGCAACATGTTTCTCTTAAACTTTAACCTGAACGTTAAAGTACCCACTGGATATTGCTTTATAAATGTCTCACTGATACTTAAAATATGAAAACATATCTGACTTCACAAACTAGTTTATCTCTCTGAATTTCTTAACTTGATTAATAATACATGAGCGTTGGGTACAGTGGCTCACACCTTTAATCCCAGCACTTTGGAAGGTTTAGGCAGGTGGATCATCTGAGGTCAGGAGTTCAAGACCAGCCTGGCCAACATGATAAAACCCCATCACTACTAAAAATACAAAAACTTAGCTGGGTGTGGTGGCAGGTGCCTGTAATCCCAGCTACTCGGGAGGCTTAGGCAGGAGGTTGCTTGAACCCAGGAGGCGGAGGTTGCAGTGAGTTGAAATTGCACCACTGCACTCTAGCCTGGGAAATGAGCGAAACTCCATCTCAAAATAATAATAATAATATCAGCATCTTCTCTTTGAGCTGGAAACTATGTGGCTGTCTGTCTTCTTCTCCTTTAAAATTCATTTACCTTCAACCCTGACCCATACCCTGTCTTCAAAAAACATCAGTTCTGTTTCGTAATTTATTAATTAATCAATTATTTATGCAGCAGTGCTATGTGATATAGACACTAGTCTAGGCATTAGAGATATAATGTTGAATACAACCTTCAGGTTGCCTGCTCTGGTTGAGCTTACATTCTGGTAGGGAAGCACCTATAAACAAATAAATGAACAAGATTATTCCAGATAAAACTGCTATGAAGTAATAGAAACTGAATTGTGAACTGTTTATATCAAGTCATCAAGGAATGTCTTTCTGTAGGTGTCACGTTTCAGGTGAATAAGGAGCATGAGGAAGAGATGGTATCTCAGAGCTGTCCCTTCCTTTCCACTGTAAAAATTCATCTGTGCCTGAGTACAATTAATAGGTATTATTGAATTCGTTTATTTGACCCGGAGCTTCACATTTAAGAGCTTTTGATTGAAATCGAATCATGTTAAATGGTGATAGTTACTGGCTTTAGAGGAGATCGCAGTTGTAAACATGTAACTCCCATTTAAAAAACACCTTCAGTGATCCCTTTCATTTTCTAGGCTCCTTATTATGGCATTCAGGCCATAATCTGCTGCCAGTCTTTCCAACCCTCTTTCTTACCGCTCCCTGCTTTGTACTTTATACAATACCATAGCTGCTTATAGATCTCTATATCTTAGGGGTTCTTGTCATCTTGCCTTTGCTCATGCTGTCTCTTCTGCCTATAATTACCCTTTCCCCACATTATGAGTTCTATCTCATGTTAAGTCTCAGTTCAGGAGCTCTTCCAGGATGCCTTCCTTGTCTCACTACCCTCCCCAAGATTAGGTTATAGACCCTGCTCCTGTGTTCTTGGTTTATCCAGAGTGCACCTTTATTAATTATTGTACCCACCACGTTTTATTATAATGAACTGTTTGCATTTGCCTTTCATTCACAGGCTGAAGGCAGGGCACCCGGTCTCAGTTATCTCGGTAACACAAAGTATCTGGCACATAAGGATCCAGCACATGATTGCTAAACTGAGCTATAATTCTGAGTAGGTGTAGCACTTGTCTGTAGTATCTCTTGTGCACCAGAAGTAGCCATTGTCTAGTTGCTGGACTGGAAAATGATGATTACAACCTGAAAAGTGTTTGATGAAATCTCTCTTGATAACTTCACAGACCAGATGAAGAAGTGATGCAAGCAATGTGTGGCTTAGTCACTGGGTGAATGCCTGTGATACAAAAAGAATGCTTTGGAATAATTGTATATCAGTCAGAGAGTTTAGTAGCAGACAAGGCTGTCTCCAAGTGAGTAGTTCACTTGGGATAAAGAGACAGAAAATGTGTTGGCCAAATCTTCAGGTGACAAAAATCTGGAAAGCTTAGGAAACATTTTTTAGGACCATTAATATCTAAAAAATATTTTGACAAGTCAAGTGATCCAACAAAATGAAATCTCCCTGCTGGTAGTAAGTAATGTTCCAAAGGGGTGGGAGAAAAAAAACAACTCAGCTGCATAAGTGCACAGTGTGGGAACATGGCAGTAGGAAATGTATAGACAGTTGGTCACATACTTAGTGTGAGAGTCAGCATATGGTACTCCCAAGAAAGCTTCCCCCTGCACCCCCAAGAAAGCTTTCATTAACAGACACAGCAATTCCATGTATGGTGGTGACAGCCTCAGTCATTCTGTACCATGCTTCGTCATTTCTCACATAGGCTGTTAAGTCCTGGGCCTGGTGAATTTGAAGGAGCATGTTTAAACAGAGACCATGAAGTCTAAAATATTGTGTAAGGGATAGGTGCAGAACTGGGGATGCTAGCCAGTGGGAGAGAGACACAAGCAGACATAACTGCTTTTCAACATCTGACATATAATCTTACAGA
Source organism: Ateles fusciceps (assembly GCA_036589455.1). Taxonomy (NCBI): domain Eukaryota; kingdom Metazoa; phylum Chordata; class Mammalia; order Primates; family Atelidae; genus Ateles; species Ateles fusciceps. The sequence goes on along the minus strand of JAZHEH010003205.1, from coordinate 21,757,671 downwards.
GAAGCAATCAAGATTTTATTTTGTGACTGCAAGGAATAGTGTTTAGACCGGTTGTTGGATACGTAAAGAGACGTTTCATTTAGCATGAGGAGCTTCCTAGCAGCAATTATTATCCAAGGTGGAGTGAGTTACCTGGTGAGGAAGTGAGTTTCCTATCATTTTAGATACACAAGCAAAAGTTGGCCATCACTTGATGGGGGTGCTCTCAGAGGGCTTTTAAACATCACTTGGGTAGATGGTTAGAATGAACTTTGTGGGATCTGCTAACCTAGGCAGCCCAAGATCTTTCCCCTTATTTTTCCCTTGTTTGTACACATTTCACATTTTATTTTCATAATGGAAGTCAGTGAAAAAAAGATCCCCTTTGCTAATAAATTTGTGACACTACATGCGTTAGATTTTGTCTGTATGCTTTCTGATATAAATTGCTTTTAACTGTAAACTCTTTCTTTCAATAGATGGTCGACCTCAGTGGGAGGTAGAGAGGGAAAATAATCAGGGAAAAATGTCAAGGGGTAAGAAATTTACTTTAATTTTTAAGAAATATTTAAGACACTGAATAGAAAATTGAATAATGTTGCTTTATGGTATGGATGAGTCTTTTGTATATTGATGAATAAAAAAGTAAAATTAGCCTGGGCACAGGGGCTCATGCCTATAATCCCATCACTTTGGGAGGCTGAGGCAGGAGGATCATTAGAGCCCAGGAGTTCAAGACAAGCCTGAACAATATGGTAAAACTCCGTCTCTCCAAAAAATACAAAAAAATTAGCCATGCGTAGTGACGTGTGCCTGTAGTCCCAGCTACTTGGAAGGCTGAGGTGGGAGGATCACCTGAGCCTGGGAGGTAGGGCTGCAATGAGCCATGATCATACCACTACACTCCAGCCTGGGTGACAGAGTGAGACCTTGTCTAAAAAAGTAAAATTTCTGGAGGTTTGGAAGTAAGATACTTACGTAGTATTAAAGTAAATTAAATTAAAGTTTAGAAAAGATAACCAGTTAGTGTCTTTTTTCTCCTTATTGTGTATAGGGAAGGAGAAACTAGAAAGAAGATCATCAGAAGGTTCTTATTGAAATTATCATAACTTCTCTGAACTCAGCAATAAAAACAGATTAAATAAAGAACATATGTATAGGCCTTCACAGAGAAATAAAAAAGAGAAAGAACATATGTACTGGACAAAAGATAGGAGCAAGACAAGTCCTCAGAGAATTGTGTACTTAACACAATATTTCTTACTCCTCAGCTACTTAGTTAAGACTTCTAGGATTCTACATTGAAAGCTTTGGACTTGTTTGGAATAGAGACAGAGTATTTCTGGGATAGGGAATACTACTTTCCACAATGCTTTCGAAAGATCTGGAGCAATTAGGTTGAGAATTGCATTTGGTTTGGGGCTAACATTTTCACCTTAGTTTTGTAAAATTATTTTTTATATAGATACAAATTTTGTTTAATACCAGTTTAAAACATTTTGGGTTGTTTTGTTTGTTTAATTAATTAATTAATTAATTAATTAATTTTTTTGAGACAGTCTCGTTCCGTCACCAGGTGCCAGGCTGGAGTGCAGTGGCGCAATCTCGGCTCACTGCAACCTCCACCTCCTGGGTTCAAGCAATTCCCCTGCCTCAGCTTCCCAAATAGCAGGGACTACAGGCATGCGCCACCATGCCCAGCTAATTTTTGTATTTTTAGTAGACACGGGGTTTCACCATGTTGGTCAGGATGCTCTCAATCTCTTGACCTCGTGATCCACCCGCTTCGGCCTCCCAAAGTGCTGGGATTACAGGCATGAGCCACCATGCCCGGCCTAATTTTTTTTTTCTTAATATAGAGACAGGGTTTCACCATGTTGGCCAGGATGGTCTCGATCTCCTGACCTCGTGATCCACCCTCCTCGACCTCCCAAAGTGCTGAGATTATAGACGTGAGCCACCGCGCCTAGCCATTTATTTTTTTTTTAGATGGAGCCTAGCTCTGTTGCTTAGGCTAAAGTTTAGTGATGCAATCTTGTTGGCTCACTGCAGCCTCCGCCTCCCGGGTTCAAGTGATTCTCCTGCCTCAGACTCCTGAGTAGCTGGGATTACAGGCATGTGACCATGCCTGGCTAATTTTTGTATTTTTAGTTCGGATGGGGTTTCAACATGTTGGCCAGGCTGGTCTCAAACTCCTGACCTTAAGTGATCTGCCCGGCCTCAGCCTCCCGAAGTGCTGGGATTACAGGTGTGAGCTACTGCACCTGGCTCTAGTTTAGAACATTTTGAATGTAAAATTTAAGAGATCTAAACTATAATGCCACTTGGGAATCATTAAACCTAATTAAAAACCAGAATGAATTTACTGTTAAGATACATGGTAACATGTAATATTCGGTAGAGCAAAATATCTCTCGACATAGTATGTAAGACTTTTTACTTCTGTTACAGGCAGAAACCCAATTGGGTGAGTAAAAAGCAATTTCTCTTTTATTAATTAAAGGACTTATCTCTTTCAAGACTGAAGTGTCCCTATAGTAAATCTCCAGATGACTTATATGACTAGCTGATGTGCATAATTATCTATTATGGGAGAGCCTTGTAGTTAAGACTCATGAGTTGTGATGTGTTTAGCAGGTGCATTTCATTTTTAGTTCTGAGTGTAACACAATCTTGCTTTCCATCCTTAGGCTCACATTGTCCTTGAAGTTCCTCCATATCATAACCCAGCAGTTACAGCTGCAGTGCAGGTGCACTTTTATCTTTGCAATGGCAAGAGGAAAAAAAGCCAGTCTCAACGTTTTACTTACACACCAGGTACGAGGAGTCGTGATGGTTTACTATAGAGCTTTCTTTCATGATGAATAAAAAGCTGTTCAATGAATCCTGTATTAGAATGTTTAAGGTAGAGTGCGTATAAACAATGAAAACACCAACAGATGCCCAATTTAAAGTTTATGTTAACTTTACATATTAGGTATGCTCTCAGTTGTTATTTTGTAATGATTTATTATGGGGAAATTAGAAGATGGACTGTAGGTTTAAAGTCTTTTTTTCAGAAGAATTTTTATCAAAAATTCCCAGCATTACAGAGGGGCAGGTGTTTGTGAGTATGTGTGTGCTCCTGAGTCATGAACTCTCCTTGTACTCTTAGCACCGTAAAAAGGCAGTGTGCCCAGTTCATAGTGTCTTCATCTCACCCATTCCCAATCACATGAAGAAATCCCTTGTTAGATTTTCTTTTTAAAATTTTTAATATATTTTTAATATTTTTCTTTTCTTTTTTTTTAATTTATTTTACTTTTGGTGCATACTATATCTGGCATTTCTCCCCATGTTATCCCTCCCCACCCCCGTTATCTCTCCCCTACCCCCCAACTGTCCCCTGTGTGTCATGCTCCTCTCCCCTGAGTCCACGTGTTCTCGTTGTTCAACACCCACCTATGAGTGAGAATATACGGTGCTTGGCTTTCTGTTCTTGGGTCAGTTTGCTGAGAATGATGATTTCCAGATTCATCCAAGTCCCTACAAAGGACACGAAGTCATCGTTTTTATGGCTGCGTAGTATTCCATGGTGTATGTGTACTACATTTTCTTTGTCCAGTCTATCATTGATGGGCATCTGGGTTGGTTCCAGGTCTTTGCTATTGTACACAGGGCTGCAATGAACATACGTGTGCATGTGTCTTTATAGTAGAACGATTTATAGTTCTTTGGGTATGTACCCAATAGTGGGATTGCTGGGTCAAATGGAATTTCTATTTCTAGATCCTTGAGAAATCACCACACTGTCTTCCACAATGGTTGAACTAATTTACACTCCCACCAACTGTGTAAGAGTGTTCCTATTTCTCCACATCCTCTCCAGCATCTGTTGTCTCCAGATTTTTTAATGATTGCCATTCTAACTGGCATGAGGTGATATCTCAGTGTGGTTTTGATTTGCATTTCTCTAATGACCAGTGATGATGAGCATTTTTTCATATGTTTGTTGGCCTCATATATGTCCTCTTTTGAAAACTGTCTGTTCATATCCTTCGCCCACTTTTGAATGGGGTTGTTTTTTTTCTTGTAAATCTGTTTTAGTTCTTTGTAGATTCTGGATATTAGCTCTTTGTCAGATGGGTAGATTGCAAATATTTTTTCCCATTCTGTTGGTTGCCGATTCACTCTAATGATGGTTTCTTTTGCTGTACAGAAGCTCTGGAGTTTAACTAGATCCCATTTGTCTATCCTGGCTTTTATTGCCATTGCTTTTGGTGTTTTAGTCATGAAGTCCTTGCCTATGCCTATGTCCTGGATGGTTTTGCCTACGTTTTCTTCTAGTGTTTTTATGGTGTTAGGTTTTATGTTTAAATCTTTGATCCATCTGGAGTTAATTTTAGTGTAAGGTGACAGGTAGGGGTCCAGTTTCTGCTTTCTGCACATTGCTAGCCAGTTTTCCCAACACCATTTATTAAACATGGAGTCCTTTCCCCCATTGCTTATTTTTGCTGGGTTTGTCAAAGATCAGATGGTTGGAGAGGTGTGGTGTTTCTTCTGAGGGTCTCTGTTCTGTTCCATTGGTCTATGTCTCTGTTTTGGTACCAGTACCATGCTGTTTTGATTACTGTAGCCTTGTAGTATAGTTTGAAGTCTGGCAGTGTAATGCCTCTGGCTTTGTTCCTTTTGCTTAGGATTGTCTTGGCTATACAGGGTCTTTTGTGATTCCATATGAAGTTTAAAGTGGTTTTTTCCAGTTCTGTGAAGAAGGTCATTGGTAGCTTGATGGGGATAGCATTGAATCTGTAGATTACTTTGGGCAGTAGGGCGATTTTCACAGTATTGATTCTTCCTAACCATGAGCGTGGAATGTTTCTCCATCTGTTTGTGTCCTCTCTTATTTCGTTGAGCAGTGGTTTGTAGTTCTCCTTGAACAGGTCCTTTACATCCTTTGTTAGTTGTATTCCTAGGCATTTTATTCTCTTTGTAGCAATTGTGAATGGGAGTTTGCTCTTGATTTGGCTCTCTGTCTGTCTGTTGTTGGTATATAGGAATGCTTGTGATTTTTGCACATTGATTTTGTATCCTGAGACTTTGCTGAAGTTGCTTATCAGTTTGAGAAGATTTTGGGCTGAGACGATGGAGTCTTCTAGATATACAATCATGTCATCTGCAAATAGAGACAGTTTGACTTCCTCCTTTCCTAATCGAATACCCTTTATTTCTTTTTCTTGCCTGATTGCTCTGGCTAGAACTTCCAATACTATGTTGAATAGGAGTGGTGAGAGAGGGCATCCTTGTCTAGTGCCAGATTTCAAAGGGAATTCTTCCATCTTTTGCCCGTTCAGTATGATATTGGCTGTAGGTTTGTCATATGTAGCTTTTATCATTTTATGATACGTTCCATCAATACCTAGTTTATTGAGAGTTTTTAGCATGAAGGGCTGTTGAATTTTATCAAAGGCCTTCTCTGCATCTATTGAGATAATCATGTGGTTTTTGTCTTTGGTTCTGTTTATATGATGGATTACATTTATGGATTTGCGTATGTTGAACCACCCTTGCATCCCCGGGATGAAGCCTACTTGGTCGTGATGGATAAGCTTCTTGATGTGCTGTTGCAATCTGTTTGCCAGTATTTTATTGAAGATTTTTGCGTTGATGTTCATCATGGATATTGGCCTGAAGTTTTCTTTTTTAGTTGAGTCTCTGCCTAGTTTTGGTATCACGATGATGTTGGTCTCATAAAATGAGTTAGGGAGGATTCCCTCCTTTTGTAGTATTTGATATAGTTTCAGAAGGAATGGAACCAGCTCCTCTTTGTACGTCTGGTAGAATTCGGCTGTGAACCCATCTGGACCTGGACTTTTTTTGGTTGGTAGGCTTTTGATTGCTGCCTCTACTTCAGCCCTTGTTATTGGTCTATTCAGGGTTTCAGCTTCCTCCTGGTTTAGTTTTGGTAGAGTACAAGTGTCTAGGAATTTATCCATTTCTTCCTGGTTTACTGGTTTATGTGAGTAGAGCTGTTTGTAGTAATCTCTGCTAGTAGTTTGTATTTCTGTGGGATCAGTGGTGATATCGCCTTTATCGTTTTTTATTGCATCTATTTGATTCTTCTCCCTTTTCTTTTTTATTAATCTGGCTAGCAGTCTATTTTGTTGATCTTTTCAAAAAACCAGCTCCTGGATTTATTGATTTTTTGAAGGGTTTTTTGTGTCTCTATCTCCTTCAGTTCTGCTCTGATCTATTATCTCTTGTCTTCTGCTAGCTTTTGAGTTTTTTTTTTGGTTTTGCTCCTCTAGTTCTTTCAATTTTGATGAAAGGGTGTCGATTTTAGATCTTTCCTCTCTTCTCTGGTGGGCATTTATTGCTGTAAATTTCCCTCACAATACTGCTTTAAAGATGTGTCCCAGAGATTCTGGTAAGCTGTGTCTTCATTCTGGTTGGTTTTGAAGAACATCTTTATTTCTGCCTTCACTTCATTGTTTATCCAGTCAACATTCAGAAGCAAGTTGTTCAGTTTCCAAGTGGCGGGTTTGAGTGTGTTTCTTGATCCTGAGTTCTAGTCTGATTGCGCTGTGGTCTGATAGACTGTTTGTTATGATTTCTGTTCTTTTGCATTTGCTGAGGAGTGATTTGTTTCCAATGATGTGGTCAATTTTAGAGTAAGTGCAATGTGGTGCTGAGAAAAATGTATATTCTGTGGATTTGGGGTGGAGCGTTCTGTATATGTCTATTAGATCTGCTTGGTCCAGCTCTGCATTCAAGTCCTGGATATCTTTGTTAATTTTCTGTCTTGTTGGTCTGTCTAATATTGACAGTGGAGTATTGAAATCTCCCACTATTATTGTGGGAGTCTAAATCTCGTTTTAGGTCGTTAAGAACTTGCTTTATGTATCTGGGTGCTCCCGTGTTGGGTGCGTATATATTTAGGATAGTTAGCTCTTCCTGTTGGATCGATCCTTTTACCATTATGTAATGTCCTTCTTTGTCTCTTTTGATCTTTGTTGGTTTGAAGTCCATTTTATCAGAGACTAGGATTGCAACCCCTGCTTTTTTTCTTCTCCATTTGCTTGGTAAATCTTCTTCCATCCCTTTATTTTGAGTCTAAGTGTGTCTTTGTATGTGAGATGGGTTTCTTGAATACAACACACCAATGGGTTCTGACTTTTTATCCAGTTTGCCAGTCTGTGTCTTTTGATTGGGGCATTTAGGCCATTTACATTCAATGTTAATATTGTTAGGTGTGAATTTGATCCTGCCATTTTGTTACTGACTGGTTTTCTTTCTCATTAGTTGGCTCATTTTCTTCATTGCATTTTTGGTCTTTGCCAACTGGGTTGCTTTTGCAGTGGCTGGTACTTGTTCCTTTCCATGCTTAGTGTTTCTTTCAGGAGCTCTTGTAGGGCAGGTCTGGTGGTGACAAAATCTCTCAATAATTGCTTGTCCATAAAGGCTTTTATTTCTCCTTCACTTATGAAGCTTAGTTTGGCTGGATATGAGATTCTGGGTTGAAAGTTCTTTTCTTTAAGGATGTGAATATTAGCCCCCACTCTCTTCTGGCTTGTAGGATTTCTCCCAAGAGATCTGCTGTGAGTCTGATTGGCTTCCCTCTGTGGGTGACCTGATCTTCTCTCTGGCTGCCCTTAGCATTTTTTCCTTCATTTCAACCCTGGTGAATCTGACGATTATGTGCCTTGGGGTTGCTCTTCTTGACGAATATCTTTGTGGAGTTCTCTGTATTTCTTGAATTTGAAATTTGGACTGCCTTGCTAGGCTTGGGAAGTTCTCCTGGATAATATCCTGGAGTGTGTCTTCCAGCTTGGATTCATTCTCCCTGTCATATTCAGGTACACCGATCAAGCGTAGATTAGGTTTTTTCACATAATCTCATATTTCTTGGAGGCTTTGTTCATTTCTTTTCTCTCTTTTTCTCTGTATTACCTTCTCTTTTTTATTTCATTGAGTTGATCTTCAATCTCTGATATCCTTTCTTCTGCTTGATCGATTCAGCTATTAAAACTTGTGTTTGCTTCACGTAGTTCTCGTGCTGTGTTTTTCAGCTCCATCAAGTTGTTTATGTTCTTCTCTAAGCTGGTTATTCTAGTTAGCATTTCGTCTAACCTTTTTCAAAGTTTTTGGTTTCTTTGTATTAAGTTAGAACGTGTTCCTTTAGCTCTGGAACGTTTGTTATTATCCACCTTCTGAATCCTGTTTCCGTCAATTCTTCGCACTCCTTCTCGGTCAAGTTGTGATCCTGTGTTGTTGAGGAGTTGCGATCCCTTGAAGGAGAAGAGGTGTTCTGGTCTTTGATGGTTTCACCTTTTTTGCGCTGGTTTTTCCCCATCTTTGTGGATTTACCTGGCTGTGGTGTCAGAGAGCTGCTTGATGAGGTCACTTGTCTGCCTGTGGGGGCGCTTCTGGGTTTCTAGGGACTCCTTCAGGTTACTAGGGAAGCTTCCTGTGTCTTATTTGTTTATGCTGGGAGACTAGGCCCACCTCTTCGCTGACCTGTAGGCGCTGCTGGGTTGTCGAGAATGCCATCCTCGGTTGGAGCTAGGAGATCTCTGGGTTTCTGCGTCTCTCTCTCGCTGGGTGTTGTGTGCTGGAGTTGTGTCTAATCCGCCATCTTGGTTCCTCCCCCTCTATTTTATTCTTGATCATTCAACTTGATTTTGTTAGATTTTCATTTGGCACATGGCAACTGCACTGTACTGTGGGCCATAGGGGGTATAAACTTGATGCCAGAGTTCCTGATTTTGTAGATACAGCCTAACACAGGAGGCTTCCATGCCTCTTTTTGCAGCTATTCAAGTGCTATAACTTTCCAGTTCTTGATTGTGACACATAAATATTATGTGGTGTTTCATGCTGATGGTGACATACTTAGAGAATAAATATGTATAGAGGCCTTCTCTGTTCTAGGCACTGTGCTAGTCACCAGGGTATGTAATAATAAAAAATTATAGTGTACCTGCCGGGCACGGTGGCTCACACCTGTAATCCCAGCACTTTGGGAGGCTGAGGCAGGCGGATCACAAGGTCAAGAGATCGAGACCATCCTGGCCAACATGGTAAAACCCCGTCTCTACTAAAAATACAAAAAAATTAGCTGGGTGTGGTGACGTGCGCTTGTAGTCCCAGCTACTCGGGAGGCTGAGGCAGGAGAATTGCTTGAACCCAGGAGGCGGAGCTTGCAGTGAGCTGAGGTTGTGCCACTGCACTCCAGCCTGGCGCCTGGTGACAGAGTGAGACTCTGTCTCAAAGAAAAAAAAAAAATTATAGTGTACCTTACTCTTTAAAATTTACTCTTGCAAAAGCTTTAAAATGATTTATAGAAAATGTAAAGAATAGGCTGGGCACAGTGGCTCATGTCTGTAATCCCAGCACTTTGGGAGGCTGAGGCAGGTGGATCACGAGATCAGGAGTTTGAGACCAGCCTGACCAACATGGTGAAACCCCATCTCTAAAAATACAAAAATTAGCCAAGTGTGGTGCCGTACGCCTGTAATCCCAGCTACTCAGGAGGCTGAGGCAGAAGGATTGCTTGAACCCGGGAAGCGGAGGTTGCGGTGAGCCGAGAGTGTGCCATTACACTCCTACCTGGATGACAATGTGAGACTCCATCTCAAAAAAAAACAAACTATTTTTTGTATTTTTAGTAGAGATGGGGTGTTGCTGTGTTGGCCACGCTGGTCTTGAAATCCTGACCTCAAGTGATCTGCTCACCTTAGCCTCACAATGTGCTGAGATTACAGTCATGAGTCACCACTTCCAGCGTTGTACCCTTTAAAGCCTGGCTTTATTTTTACTTAGAGTCTCTAAAGGCCACTTATGTTCCAAAGGCTGAAAATCATGCCTGGCCCCAATTTTTTTTAGAAATTAGCCTGGTGTGGTGGCGCGTGCCTGCATCCCAGCTGCTTGGGAGGTTGAGGTGGTCAGATTTCTTGAGCCTGGGAAGTTGAGGCTGCAGTGAACCAGGATGATACCACTGCACTCCAGCCTGGGCACCAGAATATGACCCTGTCAAAAAAAAAAAAAAAGTTCTCTCTCTCTCTCTCTCTCTCATGATATATATATGCTGGGCACAGTGGCTCACACCTGTAATCCCAGCATTTTGGCAGGTCGAGGCGGGCAGATTACTTGAGGTCAGGAGTTCGAGACCAGCCTTGCCAATATGGTGAAAACCCATCTCTACAAAAATACAAAAATTAGCTGGGCATGATGGCGCCCATCTGTAATCCCAGCTGCTCAGGAGGCTGAGGCAGGAGAATCACCTGAACCCAGGAAGCAGAGGTTGCAGTGAGCCAGGATCACACCATTGCACTCCAGCCTGTGCGACAGAATGAGACAATGTCTCAAAAAAACAAAACAAAAAAAACAAAAAAAAACGCCTATAATCCCAGCACTTTGGGAGGCAGAGGTGGGCAGATCACTTGAGGTCAGAAGTTCAAGACTAGCCTGGCTGGCCAGGCACAGTGGCTCACACCTGTAATCACAGCCCTTTGGGAGGCTGAAATGGGTGGTTCATTTGAGGTTAGGAGTTCAAGACCAGCCTGGCCCACATGGTGAAACTCTGCCTCTACTAAAAATACAAAAATTAGCCAGACATGGTGGCACACGCCTATAGTCTCAGCTGCTCAGGAGACTGAGGTAGGAGAATCGCTTGAACCCAGGAGGTAAAGGTTGCAGCGAGCCAAGATCGTGCCACTGCACATCAGCCTGGGCAACAGAGTAAGACTCCATCTGAAAAAAAAAAAGACCAGCTTGGCCAACATGATGAAACCCTGTCTCTACAAAAATACAAAAATTTAGCCGAGTATGGTGGCGGGAACCAGTAGTCCCAGCTACTCGGGAGGCTGAGGCAGGAGTATCATTGGAACCTCGGAGGCGGAGGTTGCAGTGAACTGAGATGGTGCCACTGCTCTCCAGCCTGGGTGACAGAGCAAGACTGTATCTCAAAGAAGAAAAAAAGATACTAAATAAATAAATTACTTAAAAGTTGGTAATTAGAAACTGAGGTAAAGGCTGAAGCAAAGGGACACAGTGCTGTGGGTGCAAATAACGGACCATTGCATAGGCTAACAGGTTTAGAAAAGGCTTCCATGAAGAAGTGATACTTGAGTTGATAACTGGAAAGTAGTAGTTATTTGTTAGCATTTACTGTATTCGTAGTGATGTTCTTAGCCCTTCCTGTATTAACTCATAATCCTCATAATTGACCTATGATGTAGGCTTTGTTATTCTATTTTCAAATAAGAAAAATGAGTGGTTAAGTATCATGTTTAAGGTCTCATAGTGTCCAGCATAAATCTTAGAGCCAAACTTTATGCACAAGCAATCTGGCTCTAGAATCTGGGCTTTTGTTATGATAGAGTACACAGAGGTTTATTTATTTACTTAGCAAACGTTTAGAGCTTTTAGTGTGTGCCAGGTGCTCTTCTAAGCATTTTACACGTAACAACTCATTTATCTTCCCATAACCCTGTAAGGTAAACACTGTTGTTATCCTCATTTTACAAATGAATCAACTGAAGTCACACAGGTAGTAAGTGTTAGAAAAGGGATTTGAACCTAGGCGTCTGGCTGGGGAGTCTATACTATTAATTACTGTGTTAGATAAAGTGAAGAAGAACATTGCAAGTCAAAGACAGCATGTGCAAAGGCCTTGTTGGTGGGATCATAGAGTATTCAAACAGCTGTAAGAAGTGAGCTTTAGGTCGGGTGCGGTGGCTCACGCCTGTAATCTCAGCACTATGGGAGACAAGGCGGGCCGATCACCTGAGGTCAGGAGTTCGAGACCAGCCTGACCAACGTGGAGAAACTCCATCTCTAGTAAAAATACAAAATTAGCCAGATGTGGTGGCGCATTCTTGTAATTTCAGCTACTCAGGAGGCTAAGGCAGGAGAATCACTTGAACCCAGGAGGTAGAGGTTGCGGCTAGCTGAGATCATGCCATTGCACCCTAGCCTGGGCAACAAGAGTGAAACTCTGTCTCCAAAAAAAAAAAAAAAAAAAAAAAGTGAGCTTTAACAGAGAGGTAACATGATCAGACTTGTGTTTCACAAATCATTTTCCCCGTATTTCTCTTTATAAAGTATCAAGAACTAATTTAATCTTTTCTGAAATTAGTGACTGTAGAGAGCAAGATTTACATGAGATAAGCCTAAGAAGGTGATTGAAACACCAAGAGTGTTTTGAATATACAAATAACATCAGTGATGATAAAGAATAATCAGGTTTTTGGGAAAGGTGAGAGGGGAAAGGATTTAAAATGGGCCTTAGATGGGAGAAGGGAAGGGAAGATGAAGATGGATTAAGATGGATGTAGATGAAAAAAGTTTGTAGATTTAGTAATTGAGACTTTAAGGAGCTTCCGTATGATAGCTTTAGTTTTTTCCTGCAAAAAATGACATGTTCTGTGTGAGCAGTGGGAAATTTGGGTGATTTCACAGTTGGACAATCATGGAGAATGTTTGAAATCAGTTTTGTAAAGAAAGGGAAAGTTCTCTACAAAAACCTAGTAGGATTCTAGACCTGATTGAAGGGCACCATTGATGTTGATCATCAATTTACAGATACAGTTATAATTAATCCTAAAATTAGGGGTTTAATTTTTTTTTTTTTTTTAGATGGATTTGTACTGTGTCACACAGACTTAAGTGCAGCAGTTTGATCTTGGCTCACTGCAGCCTCCACCTCCCAGGTTCAAGTGCTTCTCCTGCCTTATCCTCCTGGGAGCTGGGATTACAGGCACCTGCCATCGCACCTGGCTAATTTTTATATTTTCAGTAGAGATGGGGTTTCACCATGTTGGCCAGGCTGGTCTCCAACGCCTGACCTCAAGTGATCCACTTACCTTGGCCTCCCAAAGTGTTGGGATTACAGGTGTGAGCCATCGTGCTTGGCCAAGGGATTTAATTTTCTTTTTCCCTCCTTTTGTTTTTCTTTTCTTTTCTTTTCTTTTTTTTTTTTTTTTGAGACGGAGTCTCGCTCTGTAACCCAGGCTAGAGTGTAGTGGCGTGACCTTGGCTCACTGAAACCTCCACCTCCTGGGTCTTGGTTCAAGCAGTTCTCCTGCCTCAGCCTCCCGAGTAGCTGGGATTATAGGTATGCGCCACCATGGCCAGCTAATTTTTGTATTTTTACGGGGTTTCACCATGTTGGCCAGGCTGGTCTTGAACTCTTGACCTCATGATCTGCCCATCGGCCTCCCAAAGTGAGCCACCACGCCCGGCCCCTTTTGTTTTTTATACCACTTGGTAACAAGTTGACCCCGCTGTTTACCTTTCTTAAGCAGCACTCAAATTCTTCAGGTCAGGTGGTAGAGTATGCATCTCCTCCAGAGTGGGGTATAGCAAACATCTTGTCCAAAGAGGTTATCAAATACTGTTGAGATGAGGGACTGTAGACTCTAACTTGAATGAGAAAGGAGAGGGCTTCCCAGACTGCAATAAGAAAAGCAAAATCAGTCAAGCAGATTAGGGGTTTTGATTACTACCTTATAATGGTAGTAATTGAAAGGCAAACCAGGAGAGTTTGCTGCCTTTTCAGCCCATGAATTGGGAGGACAATAAAAAGGCAGAATCCTAGAGGATATTACATTTGGGAAGGAAACCTGTAGAGCTCTGGAATGGAAAGAGAACACTGGATTGCACTGTAACTCATCACTGGTCTTAGGGTTGATAGATTACAGATCAAGTGGCATACACTAATATAAGGAAGAATAGGCATACAGGAGTGTTTGGATAGTACTTGTTCTGGTTGGCTACTATCTTTCTGTGTAGCATTTAGCTTTTTTCATTTTTTTCTAAAACAAAATTTTGAATAAAATGTTTACAAAAGCTAGTACATTACTGTAAATTTTTTCAAAAAGACAAATGGAAGGACTATATTAAAACATTCAAATTCTTTTCTATTCTGAGACAATCTTCTGTTCTTCCAGATTCTTTGATCCACATATAAACAACTTTTTTTTTTTTTTTTGAGACAGAGTTTCGTTCTTGTTGCACAGGCTGGAGTGCAATGGCGTCGTCTCGGCTCACTGCAACCTCCACCTCCTGAGTTCAAGCAATTCTCCTGCCTCAGTCTCCCAAGTAGCTGGAATGACAGGCAATGCCACCATACCTGGCTAATTTTTTTTTTATTTTTAGTAGAGATGGGGTTTCTCCATGTTAGTCAGGCTGGTCTTGAACTCCCAGTCTCAGGTGATCCACCCGCCTCGGCCTCCCAAAGTGCTGGGATTACAGGCATGAGCCACAGCGCCTGGCCACAAAATTTTTAAAAAACGGAAATGGATGGGACTAGTCCATACATCGTTTTGTAACTGAACATTTTAATTTTTTTTTTTTTTTTAAAGATGGAGTTTCACCATATTGGTCAGGCTGGTCTCAAACTCCTGACCCCAGGTGATCCGCCCACCTCAGCCTCCCAAAGTGCTGGGATTACAGGCGTGAGCCACCGCACCTGGCTGAACATTTTAATTTTTCTTCATCAAAAGAATTTTACAGAATTGTAATAACTTCTTAGTATTCTTTTGTATTACCTGGTCTCTGTTATGTTAGTATTACTTTGTTTATCTCCTTAATTTGTATGAATTCTTTATATTAGAGATTTTAACCTTTTGTTTGTTTATGGCAAATAATTCCTTTTAAAATTTTACTTATACAATTTTTAGGTAATCATATTGTTACGGGATCCTTGAGGTGTCTCTTTGCCAGCTGGAAACTCCTGTGGCTAGTGGCACCTTTGCCCACAGCCCATTGGGCCCACTTGGCCTGGCAAGCTGCACTCGCCTCGTGCTGCCAGCCTGGATCCTATGCCTGCCAGGGGTGAGCTGAGCGGGAAGGGGTATGTGAGTGAGTGAGCATGGTGGTCCGGCCGCTGTATAGCCAGGCACACTGGCTGTGGCAAGGCGGGGCAGCTTCTAGGTGCCAGCATGGGTGCTCACTCCCTGGGAGGCTGCGGCTAGACCAGGGATGCCGCAGACACCTCCCACGGCTGGCACTGGGGAACATGGTGGCTCCCAGAAACTTGGAGATGCCAGGAATCTCAGAGCCCCAAAGATGGTGTCACAGCCCTGGCTTAGGGAGCTCCTAGGCTAGGCTCCCGAAAGCCACAGCTCTTCTCTCCTTGTTACTAGCAACATGGCGAGCAAGGGGCCTGTTTCATCCCTGTTTGTGTTACAGCTCTTTCAGCCCCACTGAGTTCTTGTCATGTGCCCAGGAAGAATGAGGTGCGTGGACAAGTGGAGGGTGAACAGGATGAAGAGGAGCTTTTTTGAGCTATAGAACAGCTCAGAGAAGACCCACAGTGGGCAGCTCCTCTCTGCAACCAGGATGTCCCAAGTGTTCAGTGCTTAACAGAGAGGAACACCCTAGGATGGGTAACTCCTCTCTGCAGGCAGGTTGTCCTGTCATCTTCTCAGCTCTCATCAGAGAGGAGACCTGGGGGTGGGTAGCTCCTCTCCACAGTTGGTCGTCCCATTGTCTCTTTTTTTGAGTATAGCTGAGTCCAGATTTTATATGGGCTTCAGAAGAGAGGAAGTGCATGCTGACTGCTCCATGAGTGGCCATTGGTGGGCCCGGAAAAGGCACCATAAGTTTCCACTCTGGTCCACGGGAATGGCAGCCCAGCCTCCAGACTTCAGGTCTTCTCCAGCTTGATGGTGGGGCTTCACCAATGACCCTCCTCTTTCCGCCCAGGAACCTGCCTGCCTCCTGTCACTGTTCATGGCGCCCAGGTTGCTCATGTCAAGGGGCACCTGCAAACCTGTGCAGCTGCTCTCAGCCCTGCCTCAACCTCCCTTCTGTGCTTATTGGTGCCCAAAGTCTGAAGGGGGCCAAAGTGGTAGGGGCTGGTGTGTCAGCACTGCCCCAAGCATGCACACACCTGACCGGGTTGCAACATCGTCTGGGTTCAGCCTCAACTTCTCTCCAAGTTTGAAATGGGCACCAGAAGCGGGGAGAGGCCAGGCACTAGGAGCAGGCACCTCTGAGTCTGTGGGTTGAGGTGGGGCTTCCTGGGTCCCTGAGACTGCAGAGATACCTAGATCAGCAGCCATGGTTTGGGTGGCTGCAGCTGTGCCCAGGAGGATGGGGCTTCTGCCTGGCCTCCCCGCCTTCCCCAAGAGCACAGGGATGCCCGCATCAGCAGCTGCGGCTGGGTGGCCACAACTGCACCCAGGAAGTGCAGGGCTCCCACCCTGCCAACTCAGAAAGTAGCGGGGCTTCCACCTGTTTCCAGCTCCCATCAGCTCTGTGGAGCACGCCGCCCTGGCCACACCTCACCCACTGCAGCCAGTGTCATTGCAGCAGCCACTCCAAATGGGCAACCACCGCCATCAGTATTTTGCTTGTTTTTTATTAAAGTATTTCTGAATTTATTACCTTTTTGGCAATCCCCTTGCAATAGGGATCCAACCAATATCAATATCCATTGGAGGGAATGATTATTAATTGCAAATGGCTGATTCTTTTAGGGTGGGTTTATTTATTTATTTATTTACTTGCTTATTTATTTG
The DNA here is from genome assembly GCA_036589455.1 of Ateles fusciceps. Lineage (NCBI taxonomy): Eukaryota > Metazoa > Chordata > Mammalia > Primates > Atelidae > Ateles > Ateles fusciceps. The sequence continues at coordinate 21,741,187 of JAZHEH010003205.1, read as the reverse complement.
TTATGGAATTTTGCTCTTGTTGCCCAGGCTGGATTGCAATGGCATTGTCTCGGTTCACTCCAACCTCCGCCTCCTGCATTCAAGCAATTCTCCTGCCTTAGCCTCCCGAGTAGCTGGGATTATGGGCATGCACCGCCACGCCTGGCTAATTTTGTATTTTCAGTAGAGACAGGGCTTCACCATGTTGGTCAGGCTGTTCTTGAACTCCTGATCTCAGGTAATTAGGCCGTCTTGGCCTCCCAAATTTCTGGGATTACAGGCATGAGCCACCGCACCCGGCCTTATTTTTTATTTTTTAAACAGAGACAGGTTCTCTCTCTGTTGTCCAGGCTGGTCTTGAATTCCTGGCCTCAAGTGATCCTTCTAACTTGGCCTCCCAAAGTTCTGTGATTATAGGCATGAGCCGCTATGCCCAGCCAAGGTTTTTTAGTAGATATTACATTTAGTAGTATTTGTCTAGCATTTATCTTCTTTATAAAATGAAGACTGTTTCTCATACATGTATATGACTTAGAAATTTCCTGAACTGTAGATGTAGTAGAACACAGAACCCTTCCCTAGAGGTGTTACCTGAACTTTTGCCATGCCATGGACCTCAGAGATTCTGATGTGGGAACCGCCACTCCACCTGAGCATCCCTAAAGTGATTGAAGCCAACAGTTGTTTGCACTTTGAGGTACCATCTGAGGCCAACAATTATTTGTACTTTGAGGTACCATCTGAGCTGTAGTTTTGGAATAATGGGTCTTTTAGGGACGGCATTAGAGCCAAACTCTCATGTGTAACATCGTGCCTGTGGGAAAGTATATTCTATCTTCAAACTAGTTGACTGGACAACTGACTTTTGGATTGGAATGGTTCTGACTTGGGGATAGAGACTGCTTTAGTCAGGAGATTGGTCTCAGCCTTACCACAGATAATACCCACTGAAAGTTTAAGACTAAATTGATGGTTTGTAGATTGTTTCATTCTCCATGTAAAACCTTATACAAGGCCGGGCATGGTGGCTCACACCTGTAATCCCAGCACTTTGGGAGGCTGAGGCAGGCAGATCACGAAGTCAGGAGATTGAGACCATCCTGGCTAACATGGTGAAACCCCATCTCTATTAAAAATTTAAAAAGTTAGCTGGGCATGGTGGCACACACCTGTAGTCCCAGCTACTCCAGAGGGTGAGGCAGTAGAATTGTTTAAACCCAGGAGACAGAGGATGCAGTGAGCCAAGATTGCAGCACTGCCCTCCAGCCAGGACAACAAAGTGAGACTCCATCTTAAAAAAACAAAAAAACCTTATACAAAAGCCAATATATAAAAAATAATGAAAGATGGCCAAGCTTTTCTGTTTGCACTTGTATTAGTCTGCTCTCACACTGCTATAAAGAACTATTCAAGACTGGGTAATTTATGAAGAAAAGAGGACTTACAGTTTTGCAGGCTGTACAGGAAACATGGCTGGGAGGCCTCAGGAAACTTACAATAATGGTGGAAGGGCAAAGGGGAAGCAAGTACCTTCTTCACATGGCAGTGGGAGAAAGAGTGCAAAGAGGGGAAGCACTACACACTTTAAAACAACCATATCTATCTCATGAAAACTCTATTACAAAAATAGCAAAGGGGAATTCCACCACCATGATTTAATCACCTCCCACCAGGCCACTCCCCCAACATGTAGGGATTACAATTTGACATGAAATTTGGGTGGGGACACAGAACCAAACCATATCAGCACTGGAAGAGGAAATCCAGAGCTTTTGTTCTCTGGATCATACTCTTCACACCTGCTATTCCTTGAAGGGGAGGGGAGTGTCAAGCTGTCCGTGGTTTGAAAACCACTAGACCAGTTGATTTTTTTTCTGCATCCCTTCATGTGCCAACATTCTAAATTTGAGAATGGGCATATATAATACAAAAGATAGAGTTCACATGTTTCTTTTCTTTTCTCTTTTTTATCTTTTCTTTCCTCTCCTCTGCCCTCCCCTTCACTCCCCCTCTACTCCGCCCCACTCCCCCTCCTCCTCTCAGCCCAGGCTAGAGTGCAGTGGTATAGTCAGAGCTGTTACCTCAAACTCCTGGGCTCAAGAGATCCCTCTGCATCTGCTTCTGTCTCCCTAGTAGCTAGGATTACAGGTGTGCATCACCACATCTGGCAGATTTCTTTTTTTTAATTTCTGTAGAGATGGGGGGTATTTTGCTGTGTAGCCCAGGCTTGTTTTGAACCCTTGGGCTCAAGTGATCTCCCTACCTTGGCCTCCCAAAACTCTGGGTTTACAGGTGGGAGCCACATTGCCTGGCCAAGTTCATGTGTTTCTAAAACTCAGCTCATTCTAAATATTGTAAGATCTCTTTATTTCTATCCAAACAAGAGTAAATTACTTTGGATGGACCAGCAGTGAGGGTGTCCATGATTTGGTCATGTTGGAATCTGAAACTCTTATGGGCAAAAGGGCAATACTTGATTTGGCAGAGTGGAAGTAACTCTCAGTTTAGCAGAGCAGAACTCTCAGTTTAGCTATCCAGATGTGAGTCAGATACATAGTAGTAAGTATTGGATAGTGCAAAAAAGAGGAATGTTATTCTGTAGTTTTCAGTCCCTCTGTCTCCTTTATAGTGCATGGTAACCAACTAGTTACGTAACCAAGGGTCCTTTTTCCTTCATCAGGATTAATCAAGGGAATAATAGTAGGCTTTCTTGGATAGTCTCCCTCCTTTATTGTAGAAATGTGAATATAGGATTCACTGTGGCTTCTCTGAGACCAGAGTTCAAGCTGAAGTAGAAGGGAAAAAAATAATCTAGTGGTCCAAGGAAACAGTTCTGGTTCTGAAATAAAGTAAGTACATGAAGACATTAGAGAGGTCAGGAATTAATAGACACAGTGAACTATACTTGCAATACTTGAGCAAGAGTCAGAAACTGGATAGAGGCCTGGGTCAGGAACATAAGAGCATTGCTACAGAAGTAACAGGAAGATGGGTGATGACCTTTCTCTCTGTCCTTGGGGTTGTCATCTCATTGTTTGGAGAGCATTCACCAATTGCCAGGTTTAGAGGCTAAAACAGGTAAATCAGGAGCCCTTTTTCTTCAGTAAAGCTCAGAGTAAAATGCAGAATTCAAATGCACCTCTAAGTGTTTATGGCCGGGCACAGTGGCTCACGCCTGTAATCCCAGCCCTTTGGGAGGCCGAGGCGAGGGGGATTGCCTGAGCTCAGGAATTCAGGACCAGCCTGGGCAACACAGTGAAACCGTGTCTCTACTAAAAAAAATACAAAAATTAAGGCGGGTCCATTGGTGGCGTGCACCTGTAGTCCCAGCTACTTAGGAAGCTGAGGCAAGAGAATTGCTTGAACCCGGGAGGCAGAGGTTGCAGTGAGCCGAGATTGCACCACTGCACTCCAGCCTGGGCAGCAGAGCGAGACTCCGTCTCTTAAAAAAAAGAAAGTATTTAATTACTTCTTTTATAGTAAGATACACTGTCAGGACTATCTTAACTTTTAGCCTGAACAAAAGACTCGAAATCAGACACTGAACCCTTGAATTAACCATGTGAACTTCAGTAAGATACTTAACCTTTCAGAACGTTGGTATCTTCAGATTGAGACCATGTTTATTTGAAGAGACTTGTAGTTTGTGAGTTTGGTAAATAGATGAGATTTAACTTTGCTTTAGGTCTCATTGATGTCTTCTTTTGACATAAAATGAAGTACTTATATTTTGTAAAGATTGTGAAGATTTTAATTACAGTAATTAATATTACAACCTGAAAGAACAATGAAGTGTGAGCTCAGAAAATTTTTTAAAATGAGTTATGGCACTTCAATAGGAGGCTAAGTAGATAATTTTTAGGAAAGTATACTAGAACTCTTTGCCTAGGGGAACAATGAAATGAATTGTATTGATACTTAATAAATTAACTGACGGCTTTCTCTTTTGAAATGCACATTAAGTAAAACAAGCAAGATGAATTGATTCCTACTTTGAGCAGTCCTTGTTTTAGGTAGATTCATCCTAAATTATGGATTTACTACTTTTTCTTATGTGATAAAGGATAATGGTTGATATTTGTAGCCTCTGCTTGCATGATGGAATTGTCAAGTGGAATCTTCCTTTGCAATACAATATACTTCAGTGATTAAAAGGCCTGGGTTCAGGTTTTTTGTTTTATGTTTTTGAGACAGAGTCTTGATCTGTCACCTATGCTGGAGTGCAGTGGCACAATCTAGGCTCACTGCAACCTCCGTCTCCTGGGTTCAAGCGATTCTCCTGTCTCAGCCTCTCATGTAGCTGGGATTACAGACACCCACCACCACACCCAGCTGATTTTTGTATTTTTAGTAGAGATGGGGTTTCACCGTGTTGGTGAGGCTGATCTCAAACTGCTGACATCAGCCACCTGCCTGGGCCTCCCAAAATGCTGGGATTATAGGCGTGAGCCACCGTGCCCGGCCAAGGTTTTTGTTTTTATTTTTTTAAATGAAACAGACTCACCATATTGCCCAGGCTAGTCTCAAAGTCCTGGGTTCAAGCAGTCCTCCCCTCTTCCCCATCAGCCCTAAGCCTCCCTAGTGGCTGGGACTACAGGTGTGTGCCACCACACCCAGCTACTTTTTGTATTTTTTGTAGAGATGGGGTTTTGCCGTTTTGCCCAGGATTCAAACCCTGGATTCAAGGAGTCTTCTCACCTCAAGCTCCCGAAGTACTGAGATTACTGGTGTGAGCCACCATGCCCTGTTGGGTCTTGCTATATTGCTCAGGCTTATATCAAACTCCTGGCCTCAAGCAATCTTCCCACCTCTGCTTCAAGACCTTTTGATGCCACTTTACTGTTGTGAAATCTTAGTAATCTTTAATTTTCTCTTCAGTATGCTCATCTATAAAACAGTGAAAATTACCTCATAAAGATTGTCTTGGCAGGGCTAGGTGGCTCACGTCTGTAATCCCATCACTTTGGGAGGCTTAGGTGGGCGGATCATGAGTTCAGGAGATCAAAACCATCCTGCCCAACATGGTGAAACCCCGTCTCTACTAAAAAATACAAAAAATTAGCCAGGTGTGGTGGCACATGCCTGTAGTCCCAGCCACTCAGGAGGCTGAGACAGGGGAATTGCTTGAACCCGGGTGGCAGAGGTTGCAGTGAGCCGAGATCGCACCACTGCACTCCAGCTGGGCTGACAGAGCAAGACTCCATCTCAGAACAAACAAACAAAAAGATTGTCTTGAAGTACATTAGGGTCTTTCAGTTGCAAATGACAGAAATCCAGTTCAGACTAGCTTAAACAATAAAAGGGAAGGCTGGCCTCTGACGTGGTTTAGCTCAAACAGTGTTATCTTGGGCTTTCTCTTAAACCACTGCTTTTCTTTTGTTGGCTTTACTTTCAGATAGACTGTCACCAGATGGCATCTCTAGGTTTATTTATTTAATTTATTTTTTGGTGACAGAGTCTTGCTTTGTTGCCCAGGCTGGAGTACAATAGCATAATCACAGCTCACTGCAGCCTCTGCCTTCTGAGCTCAAGTGATCCTCCCACCTCAGCCTCCCAGGTAGCTGGGATTACAGACGCATGCCACCACGTCCTGCTAATTTTTGTATTTTTGGTAGAGATTTTTGGTTTTCACCATGTTGCCCAGGCTGGTCTCGAACTCCTGACCTCAAGTGATCTGCTTGCCTTGGCCTCCCAAAGTGCTGGGATTACAGGCATGAACCACCACGCTCAGTCTCTAGGTTTATTCTTTTTTTTTTTTTTTTTTTGTTAAGATGAGGTTTCACCATGTTGGTCAGGCTGGTTTTGAACTCCCGACCTCAGGTGATCCGCCCGCCTTGGCCTCCAAAGTGCTTGGATTACAGGCGTGAGCCACCGCGCCTGGCCAGGTTTATTCTTTGTAATTAGCAATCTTAGAGAAAATTGCTGAGAGGCGCGTGCACACACACACACCCTTCATATAGGTCACACACACACACACACACACACACACACACACACACCCCCGTTTCATATAGGGCAACCCCAGGGTTACATTCAAATCTCTAGTCTTGTTACGTAATAGGAATTATTTGTATATTCTGGATATTAAACCCTTTTCAGGTATATTATTTGCAAATTTTTTTTCATTCTGAGTTGTCATTGTATTCTCTTGATAGTGTAAGTTTTAGCTTTTAAATGTAGGTCATTGATTCATTTTGAATTAATTTTTGTACATTATTTAAGGTAGGGTTCCAACTTCATTTTTTTTTTTTTTTCTGAGACAAAGTCTGGCTCTTTTTTGCCCAGGCTGGAGTGCCGTGGCATGATCTCAGCTCACTGCAGCCTCCACGTCCTGGGTTCAAGCGATTCTCCTGCTCAGCCTCCCAAGTAGCTGGGATTACAGGTGTGTGCCACCACGCCTGGCTAATTTTATATTTTTAGTAGAGACAGTGTTTTTTCAAATCAACAGGAATTTAGAAAAAAAAATAAAAGAACAAAAGAGACAGGGTTTCATCTTGTTTGCCAGGCTGGTCTCAAGTTCCTGACTTCAGCTGATCTGCCTGCCTAAACCTCCTAAAGTGCTGGGATTACAGGTGTGAGCCACTGTTCCCGGCCCCAACTTCATTCTTTTACATGTTGATACCTAATTTTCTCAGAATCATTTGTTGAAAAGACTGTTATTTTCCTATTGAATGGTTTTGGCACTCTTGTTTTTGAAGATAGTTGACCAAATATGTGAGGATTTATTTCTGGACTCTATACCATTGATCATGTCTATCCTTATGTTAGTATCATACTGTTTTTTGTTTTGTTTTGTTTTTCGAGACAGAGTCTCACTCTGTCGCCCAGGCTGGAGTGCAGTGGTGCGATCTTGGCTCACTGCAACCTCCACCTCCTGGGTTCAAGCAATTCTCCTGCCTCAGCCTCCTGAGTAGCTGGGATTACAGGTGCATGCCACCACACCCAGCTAATTTTTTTGTGTTTTTAGTAGAGACAGGGTTTCACCATGTTGGCTAGGATGGTCTCGAATGTCTGATCTCGTGATCCACCTGCCTCGGCCTCCTAAAGTGCTGGGATTACAAGCGTGAGCCACCATGCTTGGCACACACTGTTTTAATTATTGTAACTTTGTAGTATTTAAATCAGAAAGTCCTGATTTTTTTCCAGCTCTGTTCTTCTTTTTCAAGATGATGTTGGTTGTCCTTGACTTGGGTAAAGTGACGTCTGGTTGGTGCTGCCCATCTCATAAAAACCAGGGAAAAATCAATGCCTTATTTATTTCAGCTTGGCTTTTGGTCATGCCCATTCCTGGTTTATGCCTTGGACACACGGGAAAAAAGATTGTGTTGGCTATTTGGGATCTTTTAAGATTCCATGTGTATTTTAGAGTGATTTTTTCTATTTCTGCAAAAACTCTCACTGAGACTTTGATAGGGATTACATTGAATCTGAAGATCACTTTATATGACTCAAGGACATCTTTTTTTTTTTTAAAAAAGATCACTTTGGAGAGTATTGTCGTCTTAGCAATATTAAGTCTTCAATCCATGAACCTGCTAGACGGGTCTTTCCATTTATTTAGGGCTTTAATTTCTTCCAGCAGTGTTTTGTAGTTTTCAGTTATGAGTCTTGCCGTCCATGGTTAAATTCATTTCTTAGTATTTTATTCTTTTTTGATATTATTATAAATGAAATTGTTAGCTATGCACAGTGGTTTATGCCTGTAATCTTAGCACTTTGGGAGGCTGAGGTGGGAGGATTGCTTGAGCATGAGAGTTCGAGACCAGCCTAGGCAACATAGTAAGACTTCGTCTCTACGAAAAATGAACATGATCATGGTGGCTCACACCTGTATTCCAGCTACTTAGGAGGCTGAGGTGGGAAGATTACTTGCTGCAGTGAGCCGAGATTGCACCACTGCACTCCAGCCTGGGTGACAGAGTGAGACCCTGTCTCCAGAAAAAAAAAGAAATTATTTCCTGAATTTTCTTTTTGGATTGTTTATTACTAGTTTAAGAATAAGTTGTATAACTTACTATTTTTGCATGTTGGTTTTATATCTCTCAACTTTTCAGAATTTGTTATTTTGTGGATTTTAGTACTTTTTTTGATCCCCCACATGATGGCAGAGGATCAAATGAGATGCATGTGAGAACTGTTGTAAAGCAGAAGTTCTGTGAATGTCAGAGTCATGATTTCTGGTACATGATGCAACATGTAAAACCAGGTGACTGGTAGGTTTGAGATCAGGGATCCCAAATTCAATACTTTATTAGGCCATTGGGCTTTGTTTTTTGTTTTAGTTACTTACTTTTGAATAGGTAATAAATACACAGTGAAAAATATTCAAAAGCCATAAAAAAGTATATAGTAAAAAGTAAACCTCTGAATTCTGTCCCTTAGTCACCAAGTTTCCCCTCCCAACAGTGACTCTAGCATAGTTTCTTATGCATCTTCCCAGAGATATTCATGTTATACGCAAGCAAAACATGTATATCTATACATACATATATATGTCTACACAGACACACAGACATACACATATGATACTTTACATGAACTGCCGTCATTAAAGGCATTTGAGTTTGCTCCTCAGCTTATGCTATAGTTGTGTAACCTGGTGTGAAGGCCTGTCATAATTATTTTATGTATTATATATTAATATTTGCTTTAATCATTTTCTTTTCAGTTTTGATGAAGCAAGAGCACAGAGAAGAGATTGATTTGTCTTCAGTTCCATCTTTGCCTGTGCCTCATCCTGCTCAGACCCAGAGGCCTTCTTCTGATTCAGAGCGCCCACATGACAGTGTACTGTCAACACAGAGAAGTTTGGTTTGTTCCATCCCACAAACATATGCATCCATGGTGACCTCATCCCATCTGCCACAGTTGCAGTGTAGAGATGAGAGTGCTAGTAAAGAACAGCATATGATTCCTTCTCCAGTTGTACACCAGCCTTTTCAAGTCACACCAACACCTCCTGTGGGATCTTCCTATCAGCCTATGCAAACTAACATTGTGTACAGTGGACCAACTTGTCTTCCTATTAATGCTGCCTCTAGTCAAGAATTTGATTCAGTTTTGTTTCAGCAGGATGCAGCTCTTCCTAGTTTAGTGAATCTTGGCTGTCAACCACTGTCATCCATACCATTTCATTCTTCAAATTCAGGCTCAACAGGACATCTCTTAGCACATACACCTCATTCTGTGCATACCTTGCCTCATCTGCAATCAGTGGGATATCATTCTTCAAATACAAGACAAAGATCTCTTTCTTCTCCAGTGGCTGACCAGATCACAGGTCAGCCTTCTTCTCAGTTGCAACCTGTTACATATGGTCCTTCACATTCAGGTTCTGCTGCAACAGCTTCCCCAGCATCTTCTCATCCCTTGGCTAGTTCACCACTTTCTGGGCCACCATCTCCTCAGCTTCAGCCCATGCCTTACCAGTCTCCTAGCTCAGGAACTGCCTCATCACCGTCTCCAGCCACCAGAATGCATTCTGGACAGCGCTCAACTCAAGCACAAAATACAGGCCAGGGGGGTCTTTCTGCACCTTCATCCTTAATATGTCACAGTTTGTGTGATCCAGCTTCATTTCCACCTGACGGGGCAACTGTGAGCATTAAACCTGAACCAGAAGATCAGGAGCCTAACTTTGCAACCATTGGTCTGCAGGACATCACTTTAGATGATGGTAAGTTCATCTATGGTATGTTCTTGAAGTAGTGAAGATTCAGGAACTTTATTCTCCCAAGAGTCATAAAAAAGTTATGGATTGCTTATTGGCATATGTTTGGGCCTTTAAATAAGTTGTTATTAGAAATATATGTTAATATATAACTTTAAGGATAGCTATGAAAATCCATGCCTTAGCATCCGTTTTACCACTAATATCTGTTGCTGAATAGGGCATCTTTTCTTCCAGAATATATAGTGAGATCACAGTGTCTAGACAATGGAATTCAAGGCCATTAATTCCATAAACATTGCTGAATGCTGTCCTTTTGCAAGATGGAACTAGATGCTGGGAATATGAAGCCTGTATTAAGACAGAGTCTTGGCCGGGCATGGTGGCCCATGCCTCAAATCCCAGCACTTTGGGAGGCCAAGGCGGTGGATCACTTGAGGTCAGGAGTTCGAGACCAGCCTGGCCAACATGGTGAAACCCCATCTCCACTAAAAATTAAAAAAAAAAAAATTAGGCATGGTGGCGCATGCCTGTAATCCCAGCTACTCAGGAGGCTGAGGCAGGAGAATTGCTTGAACCTGGGAGGCGGAGGTTGCAGTGAGCCGGGATTGTGCCACTGCACTACAGCCTGGGTGACAGAGCAAGACTCCATCTCAAAAAAAAAAAAAAAAGAGTTCTTGTCCTTGAGGAGACTTACACAAGTTAAGAACCTGTACCCTGACAGCTTGCTAAGTCAGTCAGTGGTATTGGTACAAGATGCGACTAGTTTACTACTGCTACTGCTGTAGTTGTTGGCACAGGATAAAAAGAAGCTATTTATATAAACATAGCAAGTTGGTATGGAAATTTCTGCTTTTGTGAAATCAGTAAATTAGAGAATCATGAATATTTAGTCAATAATTTAAAATTGTCCAAGACAGGATTTTAAGGTAACAGTTTTAGAATTTATTCTTGGCTTTATCATGTATATGATAGTGAAATTAAGTCTAAATAGGAATTCAGTGAAAGCTACCTAGAGCTGTTGTCCAATGTAAAAATTGTAGGGCCAAGCACAGTGACTCACACCCGTAATCCCAACACTTTGGGAGGCCAGGGCAGTTGGATCACCTGAGATCAGGAATTCAAGACCAGCCTGGCCAACATGGTGAAACCCCATCTCTACTAAAGATAAAAAAATTAGCTGGTCATGGTGGTAGGCGCCTGTAATCCTAGTTACTAGGGAGGTGGAGGCAGGAAAATCGCATGAATCCAGGAGGTGGAAGTTGCAGTGAGCCAAGATCACGCCTTTGGACTCCAGTTTGGATGACAAGAGCGAAACTCCGTCTCTCAAAAAAAAAAAAAAAAAAAAAAAAAATTGTAAAGATTCTGAAACATGGATATAGAATTTTAGCTTTCTCTCTGATTCTGTATTAATTCACTCTAGGAAAATAATTGTAGATTAACCATCTCCTTTACAGATCTGGAGAGACTGAGTTTACTACTTAGTTGCAAAGCTGGTATTCCAACTCCCAAGCACAAGGGGCAAGGAAGGTAAATGAGATTTAGCATTCCATCATGCTAAGAAGTGCTGGGGTTAAAAAAAAAAGAGAGAGAGATTTAACATCCCATCTTCTGGGACTTTCCAGTCAGACTAGTATATAACTGGTTACTTACACAGTGTAGTGGGTCTAAGTCTCTATAACCAAGGTATAAAAGAAACACATTAAGAGATTAACAGACAAGAGGCTGGGCACAGTGGCTTATGCCTGTAATCCCAACACTTTGGGAGGCTGAGGCATGCAGATCACCTGAGGTCAGGAGTTTGAGACCAGCCTGGCCAACATGGTGAAACCCAGTCTCTACTAAAAATATAAAAATTAGCCAGTCGTGGTAGTATGCACCTGTAATCCCAGCTACTCGGGAGGCTGAGGCAGGAGAATCATTTGAACCCAGGAGGTAGAGGTTGCAGTGAGCCAGGATGGCATCATTGCACTTTACCATGGGTGACAAGAGCAAAGATCCATCTCAAAAAAAAAAAAAAAAAAAAACAGACCAGGAGCTGTAATGCATGTAGTGCATGCCTGTAATCCCAGCACTTTCAAAAGCTGAGGTGGGTGGATCACTTGAGCCCAGAAGTTGAAGACCAGCCTGGGCGACGTGGCAGAACCTCGTGTCTACAAAACAAAATACCAAAAATTAGCCAGACGTAGTGGTGCGGGCCTGCAGTCCTAGCTATTCTGGAGGCTGATGTGGGAGGATCACCTGAGCCGGAGAGGTTGAGGCTGCAGTGAGCTGTGATCATGCCACTGCACTCCAGCTTGGGTGACAGAGTGAGATCCTGCCTCAAATAACAAAAAAGATCAGCAGAGATATGTAACAGATTTCACAGGAAGGATTCAGTGCAACTTCTGTGAGTGGGTGACATTTGAGCCAAGTTTTGGAGGATGTATACAGTTGGCTGTCTGTATGCATGGGTTCCACACCTTGGATTCAACCACCTATGGATTGAAAATATTTGGGGGGAAGAAAATGGATGGTTGCATCTGTACTGAACATGTACATACAGACTTTTTTTCTTTATTCCCTAAACAGTATAATATTACAACTGTTGCCATAGCATTTACATTGTACTTGGTATTATAAATAATCTAGATAGGATTTAAAGGGAGGATGTGCGTAGATTATTTGCAAATACTACACCATTTTATATAAGGGATTTGCACATTCATGGATTTTGGTATGGGGGAGTTATAAAACCAGTCCGCATGGACATAGTCATTTCTCAGGACTGCCTGTGTACAATCAAATCATGCATGCTCAAGTTCCATGGTCATCCTGTGGAACTAACATGTAAGAAAAGCAGCTGTGGTCTCAGCACTTTTGGAGGCCAAGGCAGAAGGATTACTTGAGGCTAGCAGTTTGAGACCAGCCTGGGCAACATAGCAAGACCTCATCTCTGCCAAAAATCACCACAAAAATTAGCTGGGTGTGGTGTTATGTGCCTGTAGTCCTAGCTACTAGGAAGACTAAAGTGGGAGGATCACTTGAGCCCAGGAGTTCAAGGCTGCAGTGAGCTGATCACATGCTATTGTACTCCAGCCTGGGTAGCAAAGTGAGACCCTGTCTCTAAAAAAATTAAAAAGTCAGCCCTTCACATATGCAGATTTCACATTCAAGAATATTGTTTTTATATCCATGTTTGATTGAAACATGGATCTAAAAATGTGAAATCTGTATATGTGGAGGGCTGTAAAATCTGTGTGTAAGTGGACCCAGGCAGCTCAAAGCTATGTGATTCAAGGGTTACCTGAGTATGTTTTTAGTAAACGAAGATTGGGCACATCAGATAATATAGCAGAAATAGAGAAGGATATGTTTGTTAGGGAAGTATATGTCTGTGATGGGGTAGTATGGCACAGGGATGGGGGTTGGGGGTGATTGGTATAGTACGGTACAGGATGGTTTTAAAGCCCTGAGGGCACATGTCAGGTCATTTGTGTGTAAACAGAAGGTGTAAGTGTAAACTAGAGCAACACCAAAAATTTGCACAGCATTTTTCTATATATTATGTAATCCTTACCTTTCCTGAAACTCTGAGGTAGATAGTGACATTTATGGAGTTGGACTTTTGAAAGATCACACAAGTAGTAAGCAGCAGAGCTGAGACTGGATCAGTCCAATCTTTTTCTTGTGGCACTATAGCTGCCTCCCAGAAACAGCAGGCCATGGTGGTTAGAATAGAACTCTGTACCAAACGTAATCCCTCAAGGCTTTTCTAATTCCTGGAAAATATTCTCCAGAAATGCATGTGCAGAATTTCACTGCATTAACCCATGTTCACAACTACATCTGACCTGTCACACTGTGTTGGGAGTACTTGAGGATTCTGGTATTTAAGCATTTTGCCTGTGCACTGCTGGCATAAGTGTCACTCCCTACTTAATGATGAAGCCAAGAGGTAGAGAGCAGGCTGCTACATTTATGTAAAACAGATTTAAAATAAAGGCTTCTGCAAATATTGGCTTTTAAAATGTTACTTGTTTCTTCTTTTAGCAGTTTTAAACTAACTCTTCACATTGCTTTTCACCCTGAAACAAAGACTGAGATCTTGTGTCACTCATTTGTGATATAACTGAAGATAGGAGATTTATTGAGTAGATCTTTAAGGGCATTTCAGCTCATTTTCTTTACCAATGAAGATATTTTTTCCTTCTAAAAAGAGCCCAAAGCTAGAATCTACTCTTTCTAGTTTACCACAGGTTGAGAGATTTAGGGGTGGAGGGTAGGATAGACAACAAATGAGAATTTCTAGAAAAATTTTGTGATAATTTACTTCATTGTTTGATTATATGGAGATTTGTTGCAAAAACAGAAGATCTAGAAAAGTGAGGTCTATGAGGGCAGCTGTAAAAGCAATTATTTTTTCTCCGTTTATTATGTAGGGCATACAAGCAAGAAAGGGGCTGGGTATGGTGGCTCACACCTGTAATCCCAGCACTTTGGGAGGCTGAGGTAGGTGAATCACCTGAGGGCAGGAGTTCGAGACCAGCCTGGTCAGCATGGTGATACCCTGTCTCTACTAAAAATACCAAAAAAAAAAAAAAAAAATTAGCCAGGGATGGTGGTGGGCACCTGTAGTCCCAGCTACTTGGGAGGCTGAGGCAGGAGAATTGCTTGAACCTGGGAGGCAGAGGTTGCACTGAGCTGAGATCGTGCCATTGCACTCAACAACACTCCGTCTCAAAAAAAAAAAAGAAAAGAGAAGAAAAGAAAAAGGTTCCCCGATTGTAGGACAGGAACTAGCTATCAGATTCGCTCATTGCCCCTCTTCAGGGGACTTAATAGAAGCTCTGTGCTGCTAAGCAGTAATTACAGAGGGGGAAGAGCAGAACACAATGATGTGCACCTGTAATCCTGGCCACTTGGAAATGCGAGATCAGAGGATCACTTGGGCCCAGGAGTTTGAGTCCAGTCTTGCCAATATAAGGAGACCCTGTCTCTAAAATTAAAAAAAAAAAAAGAAAGAGGAGGGAAAAAACTGAAATGCACTTCTTTTTATTTTTTTGTGATGAGGGTCTTACCCTGTCACCCAGACTGAAGTGCAATGGTGTAATCTTGGCTCACTGCAGCCTTGATTTCCTGGGCTAAGGGATCAATCTTCCCACTTCAGCCTCCTGAGTAGCTGGGACTACAGGCATGCACCACAACACTGACCAATTATTGTTAAAATGCACTTCTGGGCCGGGCGTGGTGGCTCACGCCTGTAATCCAAGCACTTTGGAGGCCAAGGCGGGCAGATCACCTGAGGAGGGAGTTCAAGACCAGCCTGACCAACATGGTGAAACCCCGTCTTATAAAAAAAAAAAAAAATGCACTTCTGAACACCTTAGATTATTGGCTGTGTAATTTTTGCAAATTGAATTTTTGATGCTTGATGCTTAATTTGAGCTCCAAAATGATTTTTTTTTTTTTTTTTTTTTTTTTTTGAGACAGAGTCTCTATCGCCTAGGCTGGAGTGCAGTAGCACAATCTTGGCTCACTGTAACCTCCACTTCCTGGGTTCAAGGCCTCAGCCCTCCGAGTAGCTGGGACTACAGGCATGCACTACCACTCCCAGCTAGTTTTTTTTTTTTTTTTTTTTTTGAGATGGAGTTTTGCTCTTGTCTCCCAGGCTAGAGTGCAATGGGGTGATCTCAACTCACTGCAACCTCCGCCTTCCAGGTTCAAGCAATTCTGCTGCCTCAGCCTCCCAAGTAGCTGGAATTACAGGTGCCTGCCACCACACCCGGCTAATTTTTCTATTTTTAGTAGAGACAGGGTTTCGCCATGTTGGCCAGGCTGGTCTCAAACTCCTGACCTCAGGTGATTTGGGGGGAAGTCTCCCAAAATGCTGGGGTTACAGGTATGAGCCACCACGCCCAGCCAATTTTTGTATTTTTTAGTAGGGACGGAGTTTTGCCATGTTGGCCAGGCTGGTCTCTGACCTCAGGTGATCTGCCTGTCTGGGCCTCCCAAAGTGCTGGGATTACAGTCATGAGCCACCAAGCCCAGCCTAAAATGAGTTTTTTATATTTTTCAGTTGACTAATTTATTATGATATTTGGATTTGCCTTAGAAGGTAAAATTTCTAGATGCTTAGAAAATCCTAAAGTTCTGCAAACTTTTAATGTAAATTCAAATTAACCAGGCCTAGTGGCGGGCTCTTGTAATCCCAGCTCCTCTGGAGGCTGAGGCAGGAAGAGTTGCTTGAACCCAGGAGGTGGAGGTTGCAGTGAGCCGAGATCGTACCACTGCTGGAGTGCGGTGGTACGATCTGGGTGACAGAGCAAGAGACTTAGTCTCAAAAAAAAAAAAATAAAAAGGAAAAAACCTTTAATGTAAATTCATAAAGTAAAAATTTAAAAATCCATATATCTCATAGACCTTGAACTCCATAGCACTGGAATATCTCTTTTCTTTTTTAAATTTATTTTTTGTAGAGATGAAGTCTTGCTGTACTACCCAGGCTGGTGTAGAACTCGTAGCCTCAAGTAATTCTCCCACCTAGGTCTCAAAGTGCTGGGAGCCATCATACCTGGCCATGTGTCCCCTTTCTGGTTAGCTTTATTTTATTTTATTTTATTTCATTTCATTTTATTATTCTTGAAGATGGTGTCTCACTTTGTTACCCAGGCTGGAGTGTAGTGAGTGTAGTGCCATGAACACGCCTCACTGCATTTTCAACCTCCTGGGCTGAAACAGTCCTCCTGCTTCTGCCTCCTGAGTAACTGGTACCACAGGCATGTGCCATCATACCCTGCTAATAGTTAACTCTAGAAGTCTTAGAGCAAGGCATGGTAATATCTGCCTGTAATCCCACTACTGAGGAATCCTAAGGCAGAAAGATCACTTGAGCCCAGTTTGAGGCTAGTCTGAACAATATAGCAAGACCCTATCTAAATATTTTTTTTAAGTGAGTCATAGGACATATCAGAAAGGATTGAAAATGATTAAAGTGAACTTTGTAGTTAGTCCAAGTTCAAAATTTTTTTTTACTTTTTTATATTATGTTAACTATTAAGTCCAAAGTAATTTCTACTCTACAACCAGAGGACACAGTAATTTAAAATTTTTTTTTGCTATACTACTTAAAGATACTTATCCTAATAACTTGTTAATTCTGTTTTATATTAAAATTTATATGTCCTCTTTTAACCAAATCAAAGATTAAAACACACTTTCTTTAATTTTATTAATTTTCTTTAATATAGAATTTCTTTTTTTTTTTTTTTTTTTTTTTGAGAGGTAGTCTTGCTCTGTCGCCCAGGCTGGAGTGCAGTGGCATGATCTCGGCTCACTGCAACCTCCACCTCCCAGGTTCAAGCAATTCTCCAGCCTCAGCCTCCTGAGTAGCTGGGACTACAGGCATGCGCCACCACACCCAGCTAATTTTTTGTATTTTTAGTAGAGACGGTGTTTCACTGTGTTAGCCAGGATGGTCTTGATCTCCTGACCTCGTGATCCACTCGCCCAAGCCTCCCAAAGTGCTAGGGTTACAGGCATGAGTCACTGCGCCCGGCCTTAATATGGAATTCCTTAGGAATCATTCATGTGTTAGTTGACTGTTGCTTTTAGAAATGTAGACATTAACATCATTTATTTTATTACAAATTCAGTGACACTTACTAGAGAAGGTATTAGTGTAAATCAGCTTAGAAACTCAAGAGTTGTAGACTGAGCATGGTGGCTCACGCTTATAGTCCCACCACTTTGGGAGGCCCAGGCAGGCAGATCACTGGAGCCCAAGAGTTTGAGCCCAGCCCAGACAACATGGCAGAACCCTGTCTGGAAAAATTACAAAAGTTAGCTGGGCATGTTGGCATGTGCCTCTAGTCCCAGCTACTTGGGAGGCTAAAGTGGGAAGACTGCTTGAGCCCAGGAGTTCAAGGCTTCAATGAGCAGTGGTCATGCTACTACAGTCCAGCCCAGGTGACAGAATGAGACCCTGTCTCAAAAATTAAATAAAATAGTTGTAGAGCTGGAAAATATCCTCATATAGCTCTCATTTTATGGATAAAGCATCTGACTTTTTTTTTTTTTTTTTGAAATGGAGTCCTGCTGTGTTGCCAGGCTGGAGTGCAGTAGTGTGATCTTGGCTCACTGCAACCTTTGCCTCCTGGGTTCAAGTGATTCTTACTCAGCCTCCTGAGTAGCTGGGACTGCAGAAGTGTGCCTCCACGCCTGGCTAATTTTTGTAATTTTAGTAGAGACAGAGTTTCACCATATTGGCCAGGGGCCTTAATCTCTTGACCTCATGATCTGCCTGCCTTGGCCTTCCAAAGTGCTGGGATTACAGGCATGAGCCACTACGCCCAGCCTGAATTTTACACAGAGCCTAAGGTACTCATCCAGGTTAACACACTTGAATTAATGGCAGAATAAAGACTAAGACCTGTTTCCTGACTCTAGGAGTTTTTCCAATATCTGCAATCAAGTTTCTAGTCCGTGTGTTGAGGTTTTAGAGTGGGTATCAAAGAATACATGAAAGAAAATGCTATTTTCTCCATAGAGTCTTGATTGTGAGAGAGACCAGGGTATTCTTAAGATTATAGATTCTGGCAGGGTGCAGTGGCTTATGCCTTGTAATCCCTGTACTTTGTGAGGCCAGGGTGGGAGGATCATTTAAGCCCAGGAGTTCTAGACCAGCCTGGGGAATATAAGGATACCTTGTCTCTACTAAAAATTTAAAAAATTAGCTGAGCAGGCCAGGTGCGGTGGCTCACGCCTGTAATCCCAGCACTTTGGGAGGCCGAGGCGGGCGGATCACTTGAGCTGGGGAGTTCGAGACCAGCCCGACCAACATGGAGAATACAAAATTAGCCAGGTGTGGTGGCGCATGCCTATAATCCCAGCTACTCGGGAGGCCGAGGCAGAATAATTGCTTGAACCTGGGAGGCGGAGGTTGCAGTGAGCCGAGATCACACCATTGCACTCCATCCTGGACAACAAAAGCAAAACTCTGTCTAAAAAAAAAAAAAAAAAAAAAAAATTAGCCAGGGTTGGTGGTGTGTGCCTGTAGTCCCAGCTACTTGGGAGGCTGAAGTGGGAGGAATGCTTGAACCCAAGAGGTAGAGTTCACAGTGAGCCGAGATTGTGCCACTGCACTCCGGCCTGGGCAACAGAGTAAAACCCTGTTTCTTTTTTTTTTTTTTTTTTTAACAAAGACGGGGTTTTACCATGTTGGTCAGGCTGAACCCTGTTTAAAAAAAAAAAAAAAGTGTTACGGATTCTCAGTGTTAGGTGACATTTTAAAGGCTCTCCATTCTCTTTCTCACTGGAGTTCACACTTTGGTATTTTTTTTTTTTTTTGAGAGGGAGTCTCACTCTGACGCCCAGGCTGGAGTGCAGTGGCACAACCTCAGCTCACTGCAACCTCTGCCTCCTGGGTTCAAGCGATTCTCCTGCCTCAGCCTCCCTAGTAGCTGGGATTACAGGCGTCTGCCACCACTTACATTTGTAGTAGAGGTGGGGTTTCACCATGTTGGTCAGGCTGGTCTCAAACTCTTGACCTCAGGTGATCCACGGGCGTCGGCCTCCCAAAGTGCTGGGATTACAGGCATGAGCCACCTCACCTGACCACATTTTGGTATTCTTAATGATAATTATATTCCTCTTTGTCTCTTCTCTAGCTTCTTTGGAACATCTCAGGGCCTTCTGAGTTCCAGCTAATCTTGTTTTTTTGTTTTTTTGTTTTTAATGCCTCGAGTGAGGAATACTCTTCTTGTTTTATGTGGGCTCTAATACCTCTGGAATAATTCAGAACATACTTAATCCTTCTATAATAGCCCTTCCTATGTGTGAAACCTTGATCTCTTTCCCAGTCTTAAAACTCTGCAGCAACTTCATTCTTTCCTCACCAACATGCAGATTTCCCTCTGCTTGAACCCTGATGTTTAAGTTCCCTTTCATAGTGTAGTATTCAGAAGGGAATACACTCCAGCCAGCTTGGTATAGGTTAAGACTATCACTTTCCCTGTTCAAAAGCCTTTATCAGTATGGCCTGAGGTCAGGGGATCTTCTTAGCTCTGAGGTACTATTGACTTAGTGAGTCATAATTATGCAAAGTTGCATCCTTTATCTACATAGGTTTTTGCATATATATGGAGGGGAGGAATCGGAAGACTAAACTTTATAATTATCTTTGTTCAGTTTCATTGAGATAATTTTGGTGCCCCATAACAACTTTTCAGACTCAGAAGAATCCCAGAAGCATTTCTCAGTCTCAGGCTTCCTGGGGCAAGGCAGGTATTCCTTGGGGGTTACAAGAGCAGCACAGTACTGATGTTTCACCAAGTGGTGTTCTCTTTCAAGTAGCCCCCCCTGGAAGGCTGTATATAATATATACTTACTCAACCAATTAAGGCATAGTTCATGATGTGCCTTTATGTGTTCTTCACTACTTCCATATATCATTGCTCGTGCCTTGTTGTGTTCATGCCTTTTTTCTTTTTTGATTCATGCCTTTATGTATTCTTCACTACCTTCATATATCATTGCTCCTTCTTGAAAAGCATGTTCTGCGGCTGTCCAATTATCACTGAGTTTTTGCTCATGTTAACAATTTGTATGCCTGGAAATGTAATTTTCCGTAAACATTTATGTTCATTATGGTGTTTATGCCCCAGTTTTTGGACCGGACAATAAATGTTAAAACAGTTGATTTTATAACAAATATGGAAACTGTCAAGCTGTTTATTTATTTATTTACTTTTTTTTTTTTTGAGATGGAGTTTCCCTTGTCACCCAGGCTGGAGTGCTATGGCATGATACCAGCTCATTGCAACCTCTGCCTCCTGGGTTCAAGCAATTCTCATGCCTCAGCCTCCCAAGTAGCTGGGATTACAGGCACTCACTACCATGCCCAGCTAATTTTTTTATTTTTAGTAGAGACGGGGTTTAATCATGTTGGCCAGGCGTAAGCCACTGTGCCCATTTGTCAAGCTGTTTTAAACATTTTAATTCAGATTTAATTTAGGCTGGGCACGGTGGCTCATGCCTGTAATCCCAGCACTCTGGGAGGCTGAGGCTGGTGGATCACCTGAGGTCAGGAGTTCGAGACCAGCCTGGCCAACCTGGTGACACCCTGTCTCTACTAAAAATACAAAAATTAGCTGGGCGTGGTGGCGGGCACCTGTAATCCCAGCTACTCAGGAGGCTGAGGCAGGATAATCTCTTGAACCTGGGAGGCAGAGGTTGCAGTGAGCCGAGATCATGCCGTTATACTCCAGCCTGGGCTACAGAGCGAGACTCTGTCTCAAAAAAAAAAAAAAAGATTTGATTCAGTGTGGTAGTTGATACTAGTGTGTGTGTGTTTAAAAAAAAAAAAAAAGATTATAGTGGCCAGACACAGTGGCTCATGTCTGTAATCCCAGCATTTTGGGAGGCTGAGGTGGGAGGATCACCTGAGGTCAGGAGTTCAAGTCCAGCCTGTCCAACATGGTGAAACCCCATATATACCAAAAATACAAAAAAAAAAAATTAGCAGGGTGTGATGATGCATGTCTGTAGTTTTAGCTACTTGGGAGACTGAGACAAGAGATTTGCTTGAACCCAGGAGGCAGAGGTTGCAGTGAGCTGAGACGGCACCACTGCACTCCAGCCTGGGCAACAGAGCAAGACTCCATCTCAAAAAAAAAAATTGTAGTATTGTGAAACTAGACTTAGACCTTTAAATACAGGCCCACTTAATTTATGATTGAGCTAACTGAATGCTGTTACAACTTTCCATTAAAGTCCTTAAGTTCCCACTTGTCCTCCTTGTTCACAGACTAACAGAGCCACAGCTGCAGCTTTTCAGCAGAGAAGAGGATGCATGTTAAATATAGCCTGACCTGCTGCTGTGGTGAAAACTGACACTGCCACTTGCAGGCTTTGTGCAGTAACATGCTGATCCTGAATGTAGGGCATTTGGTAATTCAGCAGTAAACAAGGACTCTAGTCATGACCTCAGCTGCTTCAGTCCTGTATGTAAATGACAAGCAAAAGTACCTGCTTTCAAAAAGCAGGTGCTTTTTAAAATCAAGGCAATGATAAACACAACATTCAGGTGGTTACTTGGTTGTGGGAAGCAGGAAACTGATACGGAAGAGCAATAGAGAGGTTAATATTGTCAGTGTTCTCTTGCACCTGTTGGTTAGTGGTTTCACTGGTGTTTGTTTTATTAAAATAAATAAATAAAACAAGGCTGGGCACAGTGGTTCATGCCTGTAATCCTAGATCATGAAGTCAGGAGTTCGGGACCAGCCTGGCCAATATGGTGAAACCCCGTCTCTACTAAAAATACAAAAATTAGCCAGGTGTGGTGGCACACGCCTGTAGTCCCAACTACTCGGGAGGCTGAGGCAGAAGCATTGCTTGAACCTGGGAGGTGGAGGTTGCAGTGAGCCAGGATCACGCCACTGCACTCCAGCCTGGGTGACAGAGTGAGACTCTGTCTCAAAAAAATAATAAATAAAAGAAAGCCATGCATAGACAGTGGTGAAAGTGTGTCATCTATATGGTATAATCACTTATGGGCACTGGGGTGGCGGGAGGTAGATAACACTGAACTTTGTCTTTTAACTGGGACACTGGGTAACTCACGAATCCTCTTTTGGGAAGCATACATGTACTATATAGACTCAAACATATTTAGGATGAATGATTCCAGAGGCCGAAAGGTCTTGTAAATAATGCACATGTAGGCTTTAAATCATGGCTTATGCAGGATGGACCACAATAGGGATTCAAGACCTTAGACATAAGCATCCTGGGACATATAATAAGAAAAATTGAGTTTTAGGCCTAAGGAAGAAAGCAACAAGCATTTGAGAAGATCTTTTATTTTTTATATCAAATATATCTGTGTATCTCCATGGACATAAATAAGTTGTACCTTTTTTTATGAATGTATTGTTTCTACCGTTTGAACAAAAATTTTATTTTAATCAGCCTACAGTAAGATTTATATATGGCCAGGCACTATGGCTCATGCCTGTAATCCCAGCACTTTGGGAGGCCAAGGCAGATAGATTGCTTGAGCTCAGGAGTTTGAGACCAGCCTAGGCAACATGGTGAAACCCTGTCTCTATAAAAAAAAAATACAAAAATTAGGCCAGGTGTGGTGGCGCATGCCAATAGTCCCAGCTACTCGGGAGGCTGAGGTGGGAGGATCGCTGGAGCCTGGAAGGCAGAGGTTGAAATTAGCAGAGATCATGCCACTGTACTCCAGCCTGGGAGACAGAGTGAGACCCTGTCTCAAAATAAGTAAAATGCAATAAAATAATAGAACTTATGTATAAGCTAGGAAAAGTCCAAGAGAGGCTACCCTAAAGCAGCATATCAGAAGTCTTCAAAATAAGTTCCCCTCAAAATGTATATTTAAAAATAGTTAATGGCCAGGCATGGTGGTTTATGCCTGTAATCCCAGCACTTTGGGAGGCTAAGACGGGAGGATCATTTGAGATCAGGAGTTCGAGACCAGCCTGGCTAACATGGTGAAAACTCGTCTCTACTAGAAATAGTAAAAATTGGGCCAGGTGCAGTGGCTCACACCTGCAATCCCAGCACTTTAGGAATCCGAGGCAGGCGGATCACATGAGGCCAGGAGTTCGAGACCAGCCTGGCCAACATGGTGAAACCCCATCTCTACTAAAAATACAAAAATTAGCTGGGTGTAGTCGCACACCCCTGTAATCTCAGTTACTTGGGAGGCTGAGACAGGAGAATCACTTGAATGTGGTAGGCAGAGGCTGCAGTGAGCCAAGGTGGTGCCACTGCACTCCAGCCTGGGTGACAGCAAGACTCTGTCTCAAAAAAAAAAAAAAAAAAAAAGTAAAAATTAGCCAGGTATGGTGGCAAATGCCTGTAACAGCTACTCAGGAGGCTGAAGCAGGAGAATCACTTGAACCTGGGAGGCAGAGGTTGCAGTGAGCTAAGATCACACCACTGCACTCCAGCCTGGGCAACAGAGTGTGAGACTGTCTTAAAAATACAAAAAAGGTTAGTGAATTGTTACTTTACCTCCCTCCCTTCCTTCCTTCCTTCCTTCCTTCCTTCCCTCTTTCTCTTCCTTCCTTCTTTCTCTTTCTTTCTTTCCTTTCCTTTCTTCCTTCTTTCTTTCATTTATTTCTTTCTCTTTCTTCTTTCTTTCTTTCTTCTTTCTCTTTCTTTCTTTCCCTTTCTTTCTTTCTTTTCTTTATTCTTTCCTTTTTTCCTTCTTTTTTGAGACCTGACCTTGTGATCTACCTGCCTCAGCCTCCCAAAGTGTTGGGATTACAGGCTTGAGCCACCATGCCCAGCCGGTTATTGTTTCTTGATAAACTCAAATTTTTTTGAACACTGTGCTAGGCACTTTGCTAGTAGCTCATTAATTCTTCCCAACAATCTGTGAAACGTGAACTATTAGTCTTAACTTTTTGTATAGATGTGACTCAGAGACCTTAAGCATATCCCAGTTTTGTATGGCCACAAATATTGGGCAGACATTTGAATCCAGGTCTGTCTGAAATGTAGATTTTCTCACATGTGTTTTTTTTAGTGTCTTCTAAAATAGCTATAATTAATTACTTATATAATCTTGCCTCTATAAAGACAATAGCATTGTAACTTTCTAATGTAGCAAAGCCTGTCTTAAAGATGTATTCTATTTTAAAATTCATATGATTTTTTCAAGTTCCTTCCAAGATGGAAAAAAAATGTTTAATGAGAGATAAATTGTTTAATTTTAGGTTCAGCAGTTAACCAAGCTTTTGTGGTTTGGTGCAGCTTTCTGCCTTGGCATTACAAGGTTACTTCTTGCCAACAATCATAGCTTTTGATGGACTTAGATAAATGTACTCAAACAGCTTTTCTCTGAAGATACCTGGTTTTTTGTTCTTTTTTTTTTTTTAAAGATGTTTCTAAAGCCTGCATTTAGCCTGTCTATCTGGGCAGGAGACAAAGTGTGAAAGTCTGATTTACGCTGGAAGGTAGTATAGGGTTGAGAGTGATGGTTCCAAGCATTTTAACTTTACGTCTACAAGAATGTGATACAGAAAAAAAAAAAGAATGTGGTACAGATTAAGTCCCTGATAATCATGTATATTTAAAAACATCTATAGATGATTTTATGTAGAATGGAAATTTTAACATTTTATTTGTGTTTATTTCTTGTTAGGGGTGCACAGAGACAGGATTTTGCTCTGTTCATCAGGCTGGAGTGCAGTGGCATCATCATGGCTTACTGCAGCCTCGACCTCCCAGGCTCCAGAGATTCTCCCACTTCAGCCTCTCAAGTAGCGGGTACTACAGGTGTCTGCCGCCATGTCCAGCTAATTTTTAATTTTTTTTATAAAGGCAGGGTGTCACTACATTGCCCAGGTTGGTCTCAGCCTCCCAAAGTGCTAGGATTACACGTGTGAGTCACCATGCCTGGCCTGTGTTTCTTAATACAATCATGTTTTGAATAGGTAACACATTTACATGGTTCAAAATGTTAAAGTTCCAACATTATACATAGTTAAAAATCTATCTTCTAGGTAGATACTTCGTTGTCCTCTGTAGGAAGAATTGAAGTTACCAGTTTCTTGGCTGTCACTCCAGAGCTATTGCATGCATTTATAAACAGTTGCATGTATTTTTTCCTTATTTTTACTAGCATATTATGTATACTAGTTTACACTTTGCATTTCCCATGATATAGAATCTTGAGAGATTATTCTATACTGTAACATAAAAGATATTCCTTTTTTTTTTTTTTTTTTTTGAGATGGAGTGTTGCTCTGTCGCCCAGGCTGGAGTGCAGTGCCCTGATCTCGGCACACTGCAACCTCCACCTCAGGTTCAAGCAATTCTTCTGCCTCATCCTCCCAAGTAGCTGGGATTGCAGGCACACACCACCACTCCTGGCTAATTTTTGTATTTTTAGTAGAGGCAGCGTTTCACAATGTTGGCCAGGCTGGTCTCGAACTCCTGACCTCGAGTGATCTGCCTGCCTCGGCCTCCCAAAGTTCTGGAATTACAGGCGTGAGCCACTGCACCGGGCAGAAAGATAATCTTAAAATAAAATATTCTATGAAATACTTATCTGAATATTCATACCACTATCTTTTTTTTTTTTTTCTCTGCCACCCAGGCTGGAGTACAGTGGCACCATCTCAGCTCACTTCAACCTCTGCCTCCCAAATCTATGATCTCTGTTCATTTTTTTTGTTTTTGAGATGGAGTTTCGCTCTTGTTGCCCAGGCTGGAGTGCAATGGCACAATCTTGGCTCACCGCAACCTTCACCTCCCGGGTTCAAGCAATTCTCCTGCCTTAGCCTCCCAAGTAGCTGGGATTACAGGCATGCACCACCACGCCCAGGTAATTTTGTATTTTTAGTAGAGACGGGGTTTCTCCATGTTGGTCAGGCTGGTCTTGAACTCCTGACCTCAGGTGATCCACCCAGCTTGGCCCCTCAAAGTGCTGGGATTACAGGCGTGAGCCACCACGCCTGGCCTGCTCCTTCTTTTACTGATTTATAGAAGCCCTTTGTTAGGTTCATTAGCTCACTGAGGTATGAGTTAAATGTACTCAGATTTATAAATTTTAAAAGAGGGATTTATGAAAGTCCTCCAGATCTTGCTTTGAGTTAATGGTTAGAGCTGTGAAAACCTAATTCAGTCATTTAACACAGTGTTCTCCCATGAGAAAATCCAAAGGTTGTTTAAAAATGTAAAATTTACCACTTTAATCATTTTGAGTTTATATTAAGTGGCATTAAATACATTCACAATATTGTATAACCACCATCACTATCTATTTCCAGAACTTTTTTATCACCCAAACATTATAACTCTATAACCATTAAGTAATAACTACTCGTTTCCTTCCTAACCTCCCAGGCCCTGGTAACTGCTACTCTGCTTTTTGTCTCCGTGAATTTCCCGACTCTAGATACCTCATATAAGTGGGATTATGCAATATTTTTCCTTTTTTGTCTGGCTTATTTCACTTAGCATAATGTTTTCAAGGTTCATCCATATTGTAAGCATATGGAGAAATGATCTATTGAAATATTTTTATGTGGAATATTATTATATATTACATTGCATATAGAGGAATCATATTCAATTGTGTATATACATCACATTTTGTTTATGCATTCATCTGTCAAAAAATAATTTGGGGCTGGACACAGTGGCTCACGTCTCTAATCTCAGCAAGTTGGGAAGCCGAGGTAGGTGGATTGCCTGAGTCCAGGAGTTTAGGACCAGCCTGGGCAACAAGGTGAGACCCATATCTATTAAAAAATTTAAAAATTAGCTGGTTGTGATGGTGTGTGCCTATAATCCCAGCTACTCAGGAGGCTGAGATGAGAGGATCACTTGAACCTGGGGGATGGAGGTTCCAATAAGCTGAGATTGCACCATGTACTCCAACCTGGGCGACAGAGTGAGACCCTGCCTCAAAAAAATAGTCCATGAACACATACATATTTAAAAAGAAAAAAAAAAACCTTCCAGTTAACAGTAAAAATCTAGACTAGCAAAAAAAAAAAAGATGGGCCAGCCTTGGTGGCTCATACCTGTAATCCCAGTACTTTGGGAGGCCAAGGCGGTTGGATCACCTGAGGTCAGGAGTTAAAGACCAGCCTCACCAACATGGTGAAACCCCGTCTCTATAAGAAATACTAAAATTAGCTGGGCGTGGTGACAGGACCTTGTAATCTCAACTACTCAGGAGGCTGAGGCGGGAGAATTGCTTGAACCTGGGAGGCAGAGGTTGCAGTGAACTGAGATTGTGCCACTGCACTCCAGCCTGGCAGTAAAGCAAGACTCCATGAGCCATTACTCCCAGCCCTATTTTCTTGTCTATCCAAATCCTTTATTCATATATATTTTTTGAAACAGAGTCTTGTTCTGTCACCCAAGCTGGAGTGTAGTGGCATGATCTCGGCTCACTGCAGCCTCCACCTCCTGAGTTCAAGTGATTCTCCTGCCTCAGCGTCCCAAGTAGCTAGGATTACAGGTGCACACCACCACACCTGGCTAATTCTTTGTATTTTATTAGAGCTGGGTTTCGTCATGTTGACCAGGCTGGTCTTGAGCTCCTGACCTCAGATGATCCACCTGCCTTGGCCTCCCAAATTGCTGAGATTACAGGCATGAGCCACCACACTGGCCTAGTTTTAAACGTAGAAATCTTAAGCCTTTTTGGTTAATTCCTAAGTATTTTATTCTTTTTGATGCTACTTTGAATAGAATTGTTTTCTTTTCTTTTTTGGAGACATGGTCTTGCTCTGTTGCCCAGGCTGGAGTGCCCACTGTGCCGGACAAAACTGTTTTGTTTTGTTTTTTTAATATATATTTTTTAATATTATAAAAATATGGAACGCTTCACGAATTTGTGTGTCATCCTTGCGCAGGGGCCATGCTAATCTTCTCTGTATCATTCCAATTTTAGTATATGTGCTGCCGAAGGGAGCACCACAATTGTTTTCTTAAGGTCAGGTGTGGTGGCTCACACTTGTGTAATCCCAGCACTTTGGGAGGCTGAGGCAGGCAGATCACCTGAGATCAGGAGTTCAAGACCAGTCTGGCCAACATGGGCCAGCCTAGCCACCATGGGGGAAACCTTGTCTTTACTAAAAATTCAAAAATTAGCTGTGTGTGGTGGCATATTCCTGTAATCCCAGCTATTCGGGGGGGCTGAGGCAGGAGAATCACTTGAACCTGGGAGGCGGAGGTTGTTATGAACGAGATCACGCCACTGCACTTCAGCCTGAGACTTTGTCTCAAAAACAAATGAACCAGAAAAAACCCACAAAAAAATGAGAATTGTTTTCTTAAGGGTTTTTTGGACCATTCATTCCAAGTATATAGAAGTACAAATGAATATTGTGTGTTGATTCTGTATTCTGCAACTTTGATGACTTTTTCAGTGCTTTTTTGTTTGTGTGGATTCTTTAGAGTTTCATATTTATAGGATCATGCCATTCCTGAACGGAGATAATTTTATGTCTTCCTTTTTAGTTTGGATGGCCTTAGTTTTTTTGTTTTTTTTTTCTTTTCTAACCTAATTGCTCTGGCTAGAACTTGTAGTAGTAGGCTGGTAGAAGTGGTCAAAGTATGGGCATCTTTGCTTTGTTCCTGATCTTAGAGGAAAAGCTTTTAGTTTTTTATTGATAATGATATGAGCTTAGGGTTTTTCATATGTGCCCTTTTTTATATTGAGGAAATTCCTTCTAAGTGAATGTTGTCATCTTGAAAGAGCATTGAATTTTGATAAATTGATTGGGTGCACTGGCTCATGCCTGTATTACCGCACTTTGGGAGGTTGAGGCGGGCACAGGAGGTGCTAGAACCCAGGAGGTGGAGGCTGCAGTGAGCTGTGATTGGGGTGCCACTGCACTTCAGCCTGGGCAACAGAGTGAGACTCTGTCTCAAAGAAAAAGAGTTCTTTCCCTGCCACTGTTGAGTTGAGTGGAGGCGGAGGCTTGGGTGCATTCAAGATGCGGCTTCACCCCGTAAACCACCACCATGGCCAAGGAAGGCATTGCTGCTGGAAGTGTAGTGGACATTAATACTGCTTTACAAGAGGTGCTGAAGACTGCCCTCACCCATTATGGCCTAGCATGTGGAATTCGCAAAGCTGCCAAAGCACCAAGCCCATCTTTGTGTGTTTGCATCCAACTGTGATAAGCCTATGTCAAGTTGGTAGAGGTTCTTTCTGCTGAACACCAAATCAACCTAATTAAGATTGATAACAACAAGAAATTAGGGGTAATGGTTAGGTCTCTATAAAATTGACAAAGAGGGGAAACCCCGTAAAGTGGTTGGTTGTAGTTGTGTGGTAGTTGAAGAGTACTTCAAATGCAATAAATGAAAAAAACTCTGGCTCACCCCCCTCCCCCAACACACACACACACACACACACACACACACACACACACGCACTCACTCACTCACTCACTCACTCACTCTGGGCACAATGACTCATTCCTGTAGTCCCAGCACTTTAGGAGGTCGAGGTGGACAGATGAGTTGAGCGCAAGAGTTCAAGACCAGCCTGGGCAACATGATGAAATCCCCATCTCTACTAAAAATACAAAAATTAGCCAGGTGCTGTGGTTCCAGATACTTGGGAAGCTGAGGTGGGAGGATTGCTTGATCCTTGGACATGGAGGCTGCAGTGAGCCATTATTGTGCCACTGCATGCCAGCCTTGGTGACAGAGTGAGTTGTCTCAAAAAAAAAAAAGAATTTTGATAAATGCTTTTCTGCATCTGTCAAGATGATTATGTGGTTTTTACATTTTTTAAAATTTTTGTAGAGGCAGGGTCTTACCATGTTGCCCAAGCTGGTCAGAAATATGTTTTTTAAATTTTCTTTTGTTTAATTAGTTTGGTATATTACATTAATTGACTTTCATTTGTTAGATCATCCTTGCATTCTGGGAATAAAACTCACTTTGTCTTTATGTATGATCCTTTTAATATGCTGCTGAATTCAGTTAGTGTTTTGTTGATTTTTACATATTCATAAATAATATTCTGTAGTTTTCTTTTTTTGAGACGGAGTCTTGCTCTGTCTCCCAGGCTGGAGTGCAGCAGTGCAATCTCGGCTCACTGCAAGTTCTACCTCACCGGTTCAAGCAATTATTCTGCCTCAGCCTCCCAAATAACTGGGACTACAGGCACACGCCACCATGCCTGGCTAATTTTTTTTGTATTTTCAGTAGAGACAGGGTTTCACCATCTTGGCCAGGTTGGCCTCGAACTCCTGACCCTGTGATCCTCCCACCTTGGCCTCCCAAATTGCTGGGATTACAGATGTGAGCCACCGCACCTGGCCTTTTGTTTTCTTACAGTATCTTTTTCTGGCTTCGGTGTCAGAGTAAATTCTGGCCTTATAATGAGTTAGGAAGCGTTTCCTCTTCTTTAATCTTTTGTAAGAAACTCTTTTTTTTTTTTTTTTTTTTTTGAGACAGAGTCTCGCTCTGTTGCCAGGCTGGAATGTAGTGGCGAGATCTTGGCTCACTGCAACCTCCGCTTCCTGGGTTCAAGTGATTGTCCTGTCTCAGCCTCACAAGTAGCTGGGATTACAAGCGTGTGCCACCACACTCACCTAGTTTTTGTATTTTTGGTAGAGATGGAGTTTCACCATCTTGGCCAAGATGGTCTCAATCTCTTGACCTCGTGATCCACCCACCTTAGCCTCCCGAAGTGCTGGGATTACAGGGGTGAGCTACCATGCCCGGCTGAAACTCTTCTTCTGTAAATGTTTGGTCAAAGTTTTTGTGATCAGGAGAGGTGAATAAGGTATATTTTGGAGCTAACAAAAGTGCTTCAAGGAACTAGAAGGATTTCTGGAGCACTGCAAGTTTCTGTAAAGCACAATCTGAAAGTACCACTGAGTCTGTCAACTCACAAAAGCTCTCATAGTGTTTATTGGCCTCTTGCTTTGTTCTGGGCTGCCTTCTTATTATTTTTATGCTGCTCTACCTGGAATCACATATTCTATACCTTCAAGTCTGTTTTGGAGGATTCAATTGTGGAGATTGGGAAACCTCAAAAAGAATATTTTGATATTATATTTTCAGTCTTTAAAATACTTTGTACACACTGTAATTTTTAAATCACCTCTGAAAACTAGGTGAGTGATCTCAAATTAATAAGCTTAAGGCAGAAAAATTTTGCTTAAGCAAATGATTTCTGGATTTTGTTTTGTTTTGACCCTTTTAGTGAGGGTGCATTTTGTACAGATTGGCTCTTCCTTTTTCTTCTTTTATCTGCCTACAAGGAGAATATTAGTTTGTGTTCACAGAGACTACATACAGATTTTTCCCTTCTAAGAAGGTTAGACCCTTTTGCTTGAAGTTGTACAACAAAGGCCAAAAATAATTCCTTCTAGGCAAAAAGATGAGAGTTTGCCTATTCCATTACTGCGTTTTAGACTCTTGGGACATCTGAATGCTTTAGCCAGTACCGCAAAATTGACCATTGGTGACTCTTTTGTGCAGTGACTTTCAAACATTTTTGACAGCTTCCTAGAATAAAAAATAAGGTTGATATTGTGACTCCATACACAAAAAATATATACATATACAACTAATGTTAAAGTCTCATAAACCAATTTTTAACCTTTATTAAAGGGAATGCAGCCTGCTATCTTCTGTTCTGTTTCTTTCTCTTTTTTTAAAATACTGGTTTCAACTTGCTGAATTTATTTCATAAATTTCTAATGGATGTGAACTTTAGTTTAAAAAATACTCCTCCTTTCAGAGACATGGCATTTCCCATTTGGGTCAAAAAAAAAATAAATAAATAAATAAAAAATACTCCTCCTTTATTATGCAATCAGCAGAAAAATACTAAAAATTAAAAAAAATACTCCAGCCGGGTGTGGTGGTGCACTCCTGTAATCCTAACACTCTGGGAGTCTGAGGTGGGCATATCACCTGAGGCCAGGAGTTAAAGACCACTCTGGCCAACATGGTGAAACCTTGTTTCTACTAAAAATAAAAAAACTAGCCAGGTGCTGTGGCAGGCGCCTGTAGTCCCAGTTACTAGGGAGACTGATGCAGGAGAATCACTTGAACCTGGGAGATGGAGGTTGCAGTGAGCGGAGATGGTGCCACCTTACTCCAGCCGGGATGACAGAGTGAGACTCCGTCTCAAAAAAAAAAAAAATACTCCTCCATGACTCCCCAAATTTAGCTGTACGTATAGTTTTCTGGGATGCTACTCTTAGAGAGTTTGATTCTGTGGTTTTAGTTTATATTTTTATAAAGCATTCAGGGATTTATATTTTTATCAGTTACCCAGATAATTCTGATGTAGCCTTAGCCAAGTATTTGGGAACTATTAATAGATCTAATGTTATAAAAACTAGTTTATTTAAAGCTGAATTTATCCATTAAAACTGCTGAAAACTATAATTGTAACTCTTAAAGTTATTGCCCTTCGAGTTTTTTTTTTCTAGAGAGAGAGAGAAACACGAGAAGGAGAGAGAAAGAAACAGCTAACTCTCATGCTGAGTGAGAGAAACCAGAAAGATGGAATCCAGGAGAGAAAAGCAGCTTCCACACTGAATGGAAGGAAATTGAGAGAGAGAGTGGAATTTAGGAGGGGAAGACAGGCTTCCATGAGACCTTGTGGAAGGGGACCCCAGAGGGGAAATCCAGGAGGGGAAAGAGAGCTCCCACTATGTGGGAGGGGATTCCAGAGAGCTGGAAATACCTGCCCTTCGAGTTTTTAAAAAATCATCTAGTACCTAAGCTGTCTGAACGCCAATATTTATATTATCTAATAAAATGTGGAGAGCCATTTTATGCAGTGATTGACAAGTAAAAGACAATTAAATTCCTTTTGATTGTAGAAAAAAAAAAAACCAGGCTGGGCACTGTAGTAGATTAAGTTCACCCTCTGGTTGGTTCCATTCAGTAGTGATGTTGTCTTCTTTGACACAGACCAGTTTATATCTGACTTGGAACAGCAGCCATCAGGTTCAGCAGAGAAATGGCCTAACCACAGTGTGCTCTCGTGTCCAGCTCCTTTCTGGAGAATCTAGA
This sequence comes from Ateles fusciceps, assembly GCA_036589455.1. NCBI lineage: Eukaryota > Metazoa > Chordata > Mammalia > Primates > Atelidae > Ateles > Ateles fusciceps. The sequence goes on along the minus strand of JAZHEH010003205.1, from coordinate 21,708,009 downwards.
GGGTGAGTGTTGATTGAAATGTGTCATTGTTTTTGTGCCCAAGTCTGGTATTTGCATGCAGTGGCTGGATTTGCATGTGCTACAGAGAGGGGGTATGCACGGGCACTTTCTGGTAGGCCACTCATTATCTTTAGAACTACACTTTGACTAAAAGACTCTGCTTTTTAAATTTAACCACATTCAGGCTCTTACACTTGTGCTTATGATTTTATTCTTGAATGAAAGGCAAGTGTTTACTTAGATTTATTAGACCAAAGCAGAAAGAGGTTCCATATCTATGAATTCTATGGTTTGGGTGCTGATCAGGTATGTAAGGTATGATCAGGCATGACTCATTCCTGGTCAAGTACTCTTAAGTTTTAATGTGAATGAAATCAGGAAATTTTGTCCATTTTTCAGAGGCAACCCAGAATATTTATCCCTAGCCTGGCCTGTAGGCCCATGTTTGCACTTCTAGTAGTTCCTGTGGGGCTCTACTTAGAAGAAAGCTGTAGGCTGGGCACAGTGGCTCACGCCTGTAATCCCAGCACTTCGGGAAGCTGTAGGTGAGTGGATCATGAGGTCGGGAGTTTCAGACCAGCCTGATCAATATGGTGAAACCCTGTCTCTACTAAAAATACAATTAGCTGGGTGTGGTGATGCGCACCTGTAGTCCCAGCTACTCAGGAGCCTGAGGCAGGAGAATCACTTGAACCCTGGAAGCAGAGATTGCAGTGAACCGAGATTGCTTTACTGCACTCCAGCCTGGGCGACAGAGCGAGACCCCATCTCAAAAAAAAAAGAGAAGAAGAAGAATGCTGTAGTACTAGAGCCAGTGTCTGTGTGTAGGCTTAGGCTTTTAAACTTAGCAGCCAACGAGGAATGAAGCTTTTCCTTGCTATCATGTTGGCTCCTTTCTTCAAATACTCTCAAAGCCACTTAAGCAAATATGTGATACCAGGTCAGGAATTTGAGACCAGCCTGGCCAAGATGATGAAACCCCATCTGTACTAAAAATACAAAATTAGCTGGGCACAGTGGTGCACGCCTGTAATCCCAGCTACTCGGGAGGCTGAGGCCAGAGAATTGCTTGAATCCAGGAAGTGGAGGTTGCAGTGAGCTGAGATTGTGCACTGTACTCTAGCCTGGGTGACAGAGCAAGACTCTGTCTCAAAAAGATATATATGTGACAGAAATTATAAATATTACCGATTATAATTTCCTAAATGTCATTTGAATTTTATTTTAAAATTCATTTGCATTTGGAAGGGGCCTTGGAAATTATGTCTCTACTCAAACATTTATATTTAGGATTCTGCAGCCTTCTGATGACCTATCAGACAAGATATCAAAACCCTGGCTTCTCCCAGAAGCTGGGCCTACCCTGGTCTCACATCATTCTTGTCCAGCCATGAGAGGAGTGATGACTTAATTCCTTCATTGAATGTATATAAAATTCTCAAGAGAGTTATAACCAGAGGATTTAAAATAAATTTCCTCATATTAAGGGTGAGAAAATCAATTGCAGAAAGATTTAAAGCTGAATTTATCCCTTAAAACCACTGAGTTAAGTCACCCAAGTCACATTACAGCCAAAACAAGACTACGGCGTACTTATTCCAGTGTTTAGCCCAGTGTGCTTCCCATGTGTGAAGCAGCAAGTTGGTCACTAATAGTCTTGGTAAGAAGGAAGTATTTCTGTGGAGTGAAGGGATCAATGGATGACTGAGTGGATAAGAGCTGAGAACATAGAAACAGCAATGTAGACAACTTCTTTATGATGTTAAGCCATGAAAGAAAGAATTAGATGTAGAGGGGAATGGGGGGTCCGATGTTTTTATTTGCTTGCTTGCTTGCTTGCTTGCTTTTTTGAGATAGAGAGATTTACATATGTTAAATGCTAATGAGAAGGATTTGGGGAAATGAGTTGGTAGAGACAAAGAAGTGAAAAAATTGATTCAGCAAGCTGTTGAAGAGGATCCAGAGCACAGGTAGTGGAATGGATCCTATGGATTTTTGGCTCTGGAGCTCAAGTTTGGCCCTTATAGATAGTAGATTTGGGAGTCAACAGTGGACAAGATTATTCAGAGGAAAATGTACAAAATGAGAAAGCAAAATAGGGAAGAGGGATTCTTCTGATAATTTTGAAATGCTTCTGAGTCCCCCCATCTTAAGTCAAATTGAGAGAAGTATTTGTTTTTTCACATTTCAGCTTTTGGTGATAGAAAAGAGTACATGCTGATACTTGAATATACTGTCAAGTACTTGTGAACTGTGTACTTAGCTGGAGATTTAATGTTTGTCTTTGTAGAATGTTTTCAGTTAAAAACATTAGAGGAAAGATTGTTATGACACTGATTATAGCATCACACATAGAAGAGGTTTCCTTTTTTTTTTTCTTTGAGTCGGAGTCTTGCTCTGTCACCCAGGCTGGAGTGCATTGACATGATCTTGGCCCACTGCAACCTCTGCCTCCCAGGTTCAAGCAGTTCTTCTGCCTCAGCCTCCCAAGTAGCTGGGATTACAGGCGCCGGCCACTGTGCCCGGCTAATTTGTGTTTTTAGTAGAGACGGGGTTTTACCATGTTGGCCAGGCTGGTTTTGAACTCGTGACCACAAGTGATTCACCTGCCTCGCCTCCCAAAGTGCTAGGATTACAGGCATGAGCCACTGGGAGCCAAGAAGAGGTTTCTTAAAAAAGAAGGAGTCTTAAAAGGACTGATTTTTCCCCCTGAATCCATTGGGTGGGGAAAAAAGGTATAATAAATTTCCTTTACTAGTAACTAGAGCTAATGTTAAAAGTGAATCTCTGATCTGTTGCTGGTGAAATTACTTATATTAAAAAAAAGTGAAGGATGTCTTCAAATCATTGTGCACATATTTTCTGTCTGTCCAATGGTAGGAAGCTATCTAGAGTTCGGGGTGAAATTTAGGATAACTTAGTTAAAAATCTATCAGTCTATCCCATGGTATGAGGTAAAAAGAAGAAAAAATAATAATTAGGCTGAGATGCAGTAGCTCATGCCTGTAATCCCAGCGATTTGGGTGGCTGAGGCAGGCAGATTGCTTGAACCCAGGAGTTCGAGACCAGCCAGGGCAACATGGTGAAACCCCATTTTGACAAAAAATACAAAACTTAACTGAGCATGGTGGCTCACACCTGTAGTTCCAGCTACGCAGGAGGTTGAAGCAAGAGGATCTCTTGAGCATGTTAGGTAGGTTGCAGTGAGCCAAGATCATGTCACTGCACTCCAGCCCCGGCAACAGAGCAAGACTCTGTCTAAAAAAAAATTAAAAATTAAAAACAAAATAAAAATCTGGCATAAAAGAGCTCGAGGTGGTTTTCTTGCTTACAATACTGAAATATTCTGTGTTATAATTACAGTGGTAAGTTTTATTTTTGTTAATAGTATTAGCTAAGTTAGTATAATGGAGATCCCAAAGAAATTTCCACATAGGAAATTTCTCTCACACCTCATGATAACTCAGAGATCAAGATTCCTTTCATTTTGTTCTTCCTCTTTCTCCTTAGGTTTTGTCAAAGCTAGAAACCACTTAGTCATGACTGAGTCTTAGCCCGAGGAAGGAATGGGAAAAGGGGAGGAAGAAGAAGCCAAGCAAGTGATGAGGAAGACACATACATCACTTTTGCCCACATTTCATTGAAAAGAATGAATTACGTGGGCCATACCTAGGTACAATGGGGAAGCCAGGAAATAGCTGGGTGTCAGTGTGACTGACTACACCTCAATTACTGCAGAAAAATGAATTAAGATAATTAGAAGCCTACCATAGATACCTTCTAAATTTTCAGGGTCTTATTTCTGTCTTTAGCTTGAAAAGGCAAATTAATGTGTCTTGGTTTTTCTCTTTTTTTGGTTTTATTTGGAGACAGGGTCTTGTACTGTTGCCTAGGCTCGAGTGTAGTGGTGTGCGATCATAGCTCACTGCAGCCTGGAACTCCTGGGCTCAAGTGATCCTCCTGCTTCAACCTCCCAAAGTGCTGGGATTACAGGTGTGAGCCCCCACACCTGGCCAAATTAATCAGATTTTGATAAGTCCAAATTAATTCCTCAACTCATGCCATATATAGGTGCATTCAGGCCAGGCATAGTGGCTCATGCCTGTAATCCCAGTAATTTGGAAGGCTGAGGTAGACAGATCACTTGAGTTCAGGAGTTTGAGACCAGCTTGAGCAACATAGCAAAACCCTGTCTATACAAAAACTTTAAGAAAAAATTAGCCAGGTGTGGTGCCGCTCAGGTTGTATGTTGCAGTGAGCTGAGATTGTGCACTGCACTCCAGCCTGGGCGACAGAACAAGACCCTGTCAAAAAAAAAAAAAAGTTGAATTCAGTATTTCCCATATTTAGTTTAGATGATGCTTTTGTAACAATTGCACACATGTAAGCTTCATTTTTTAAAAATAAGATTTTGCTTTTATTTTATAAAAACATCTTAGCTGGGCACGGTGACTCATGCCTGTAAAGCCAGAACTTTAGGAGGCCAAGGTGGGAGGATCAGTTGAGGCCAGAAGTTTGAGACCAGCCTGGGCAACATTATAAAACCCTGTCTCTATCCTCCCAAAAAATAAATTAGTTGGGCATGGTGGCACATGCCTGTAGTCCCAGCTACTTGGGGCAGGGTGATGAAGCGGGAAGATCACTTGAGCCCAGGAGTTCAAGGCTGTAGTGAGCTGTGATCACACCACTGCACTCCAGCCAGGATGGCAGACTAAGATGCTCTCTACTAAAATAATAATAAAATAACACCTTCATAAAATAATTTAACCAGAGAAGGAATACCTTTAATCTTCAGGTTCAGGAAAAGAAAGAAAAGATGAATGTGACCAAACTTTGGTGAATGGGCGAATGTTCATTGCAGCTTCAAGAGGAAATAACATGTAAATGGAGTCTAATACCCAAAAATCCTTTACAAAATTGCAAATTAGAAAGGCCTGTTGGGCTTTTGTATATGTGGCAATGTGTGTCTACTTCCTTCAAAGAGGCAGCGCCTTGGACTACCCTGCCCCTCTCTACCTGGTTGTGGGGTTCCATACTATATACTTGTCAGTTCTAACTTTAAATTCTTAAGCAGAGGAAATAGCTCTGAATAAGAGGCCTGTTGGTACTCAAGCACCTCATTCTTATGTGTATAAATAGTATGCCAGTGGACTGCCAATTTGAACAGTTCTTGAATAGGAATGTTTTTTCTTACAGCAAACATTATTGATAGCTGTGACTCTTACTTTTGTTGTGGTGGCACAGGCAAATTCAGGTGTTGGGGTAGTGGAAGTCACAGATGGTGGCAGCCAAAAGTGTGCCAGATCCTGTGACCTACATAACCTGTTAGCACCCGTATTGAGAACTGTTTACTCTTGTCCTAGGCTTTTAATTCACTTTGCTCTTTAATGGGAGGAAAATGAGGGCCAGGTGCGGTGGCTCACCCCTGTAATCCCAGCACTTTGAGAGGCCGAGGTGGGCGGATCACTTGAGGTCAGGTGTTTGAGACCAGCCTGACCAACATGGTGAAACCGCGTCTCTACTGAAAATGCAAAAATTAGCTGGGTAGGCAGCAGAGGTTGCAGTGAACCAAGATCATACCACTGCACTGTAGCCTGGGCAACAGTGGGACTCCATCTCAAAAAAAAAAAAAAAAGGAGGTAGGGAGGAAAATGGTAAAATTATACAATAGGGGCATAAACAATTCATTATACTCTTATTTTAAATTGGTGAAAAAACAGGAAGCCACCTCACATACTTAGTGGACTGGGGTTTATTTTTACTTTTTTTTTTTTAAGAGACAAAGTGTCACTTTGTTTGTTGGCCAGGCTAGTCTTGAACTCCTGGCCTGAAACAATCTTCCTGCCTTGGCTTCCCATAGTGTTGGGATTACACACATGAGCCATGGCACCTGGCCTGGATTACAGTTTAAATAAATCAAAAAATTCATGCATATATCCATGCAAAATGAAGTGAAAAATTAAATTGCAAGCATTAGTTTTAACAACTTAAAAATTGTGCTTATCAAGATTGCTAATGACTTACATTTACATTACATCATAGATTTGTTTACCAGTAATAATTTTGACTTGCTTCAGTTGAGACCTATGTTTTGTCCAGTCCCAGCAGGAAGATATCTCTGAGGAATCTAGAGGTGAGAGCCTAAACCCAGAGCCCCCAGCCCAAGGGAGAAGTGAGGTGAGAAGGAAAGCAGAGGAATTGCATAGTTAACACTCAGCTCAAGTTATGGCTAAAGGTCTGTAAAAGTACTTTGTTGCAATTCTGACTCCGTATCCTAAAATTCATTATTCAGTGCTCACCTGTAGCGATTACTTGAGCATGATTTTTGTTGTCATTGTTCCAAGTCCCTAAATTGTATTAAAGATTCAGTTGGCAAGTACTTTTATTTAGTACTCAGTATATGTAAGCACTAGGGATTCAGGGGAAAACAAGATAGAGAAAGCCTGCCCCACTGGAACTTAAATTCCTGACTGCTGGTGAATTTATAAATAAATGAATCCTGTAGTACAATGTATAGTTGAGTATAGTCAGCTTGAGTGCTACTTTGTGGAAAATCCTCTTGACTTTATCATAGTCTTAAAATACTGAACTTTCAGGAACTTTCCAGGTTCCTTCAACTAAGTAAGTTGAGGCACACCAGGCAAAGGAACAGCAGAGCTTTGATAAGGAGGAGGAGAAATAACACAGCATTGGGCAGGCTTCCATTATAAACAGTTCTACATGCCTACTTTAGAAAATGATGGTTTTGGCTGGGCACAGTGGCTCACACCTGTAATCCCAGCACTTTGGGAGGCCTAGACAGGCAGATCACGTGAGGTTAGGCATTCAAGACGAGCCTGGCCAACATGGTGAAACCCTGTCTCTACTAAAAATACAAAAATTAGCTGGGCATGGTAGTGGGTGCCTGTAATCTTAGCTGCTTGGGAAGCTGAGGCAGGAGAATCACTTGAACCTGGGAGGTGGAGGTTGCAGTGAGCTGAGATCGTGCCATTCATTGCACTCCAGCCTGGGCAACAAGAGCAAGACTCCATGTCAAAAAAACAAACAACAACAACCACAAATAATGGTTTCATCCTTATATAAATTTACTTGGTAAGTGGATGGACAGTGCTAGATATGAACCCTCATCATCAGGAAAATATAAGCATTGAGTTCTTATAAGACATAGAAGAACAACACCTCGGCTGAGTGCAGTGGCTCACACCTCTAAACCTAGTACTTCAGGAGGCTGAGGTGGGAGGATCACTTGAGCCCAGGAGTTTGAGACCAGCTTGGACAACATGGCAAGACCTCGTCTCTGCAGCAAAATAAATACGAAAATTAGCCAGGTGTGGGTGTCGTAGCATATGCCGGTAGGCCCAGCTACTCAGGAGGCTAAGATGGGAGGATCACCTGAGCCCAGGAATTCAAGGCTGCACTGAGCCAGGATTGTGCGCCCTGCACTCCAGCCTGGGTGACAGAGTGACACCCATCGCCCCTCGCCCCCCCCAAAAAGAGAGCACATCATGGGGTTTTTTAATAATAAAGCACCATTTTAAATCAGTTTGCAGTTTCAAAACTTGAACAGTAAAATATACACTGTAAAAGGTATGTTTCATAGCAGCCTGGAACATCTCTGAAATTATACCCTTTGGAAGTGATAAGTGGTAGAAAAAGATGATTTGATTGTGAGCCAGGTGCTTGCTTATATATTTGGCTTTTTGCCACTGCTGTAACGCCTGCCTAAAATAGACACTGAAAATCAGATGACATGCATTAGTCTTAACATTCTCTGGTTCCCTTCCTACCTACCACCTAATGAACTTTCACTGTACTAGTTCCCAGTAGCTTCCAAATGATTGTATTGAATTAGGGTCCATTTATTCAGTCATCAGGAATGGATGTTTCCTCAGTAGCAAGGTCCTTGCTTTCTGGGAGCTCATAGCCTGTTTGGGAGACAGATAATGTTGATGCCTAGTGATAATCTGATGAGAAAGAATGTTAGAATTCTGTCATGCACAGAGATTTGTGGGCCATCCTTGTGCTCCCTCTTAGCACAAGACTAGCCTGTAGAACCCCCAGGATCTACACGGGAAACACTGTTCCTTGTATTTTCTGTGGCTTGAAATAACAGGTGCCAAGGCCTGCCTTGCCTATGCCTCCTTTATATTCCCTCTCTATATGTACTATATAAGAAGTATTTTTCTTCTCCATTATACTGATGAGGAAACTGAAGAGAAAAATATATTCTTATGCAAAGCATCCTCACGACTTTTCATTTACAAAGAAACTATTCCAGTGAGTTATTTTTAGAGTCGGGATTTAGTTTATATTCCATTATTCTTTGCAACATCCATTATGAATGGTCAATAAATCTTAGCCTGGCAAATTTACTTAAATATAATCAGGTCAGGCACAATGGCTCATGCCTGTAATCCCAGCACTGTGGGAGGATTGCTTGAGGCGAGGAGTTAGAGATCAGCTTCGGCAAGATAGCAAGACCCTATCTCTACCAAAAAAATTAAAAATCAGCCAGGTGTGGTGGTATGTGCTTGTAGTCCCAGCTGCTTAGGTTGGTGCAGAAGTAATCATGGTTCTTTACATTAGAAGTAATACCAAAACCACAATTACTTTTGCACCAACCGAATACTTGGGAGGCTGAGGTGGGAGGATGGCTTGAGCCCAGGAGTTTGAGTTTGAGCTGTGATTGCACCACTGAACTCCAGTATGGGTAACAGAGTGAGACCCTGTCTCAAAAAAAAAAATAAAATAAAAGCCCGGGCATGGTGGCTCCCGCCTGTAATCCCAGCACTTTGGGAGGCCGAGGTGGGTGGATCACAAGGTCAGGAGTTTGAGGCCAGCCTGGCAAAGATGATGAAACTCTGTCTCTACTAAAATTACAAAAATTAGCTGGGCACGGTGGCAGGGGCCTGTAATCCCAGCAACTCGGGAGGCTGAAGCAGGAGAATCACTTGAACATGGGAGGTGGAGGTTGCAGTGAGCTGAGGTTGTACCACTGCACTCTAGCCTGGATGACAGAGCAAGACTTCATCTCAGAAAAAAACCAAAAACCATCTGACAAAGTACTTTATTAATCTGTACCTTAAAAAGTTGCTTATCACTTAGTGATTATTAGCTTGCCAGCATTGATTAATCAATCTTCACTGTTTTGTAGAGTCCTTTGGCTTCTAGTCCCCCACTTATTATTCTGCGTTCAGTACTAACCAGTGCCAAGCTAAATCTTCATCCTTTATTTCTTTGTATACCTTTGAGTACTGCCACTTGGAAATTGTCTGCTGACATAAAACCATAGACTAGTACAGCTAAAAGACATCATACTAATCCAACACTGTCATAGTATAAAGGGAATTTTAGATATATGAAATACTTTGTCCAATGACACAACATGAAGTTAGTGGCAGAGCCTGAATTCCAACCAAACCTAATTTTTAGGCCACTGTTCTACTCACATATTTGCCTTCCCAGGTCCTATCTTCTCATCAGAGCACAATGCTACTCCCACTTACTATTTTCAGCCTCTACTCTTCAGTGGAATAACTTCTTCTGTGCAAAACTTCCCCCATGCTTCCAGGTCTCTAGTGAGTATGAATATGCCTAAATATCTTCTTGTTCTGAACATTTATTGTAGCCCCACCATGCCCACTGATTTTTCTGTTTGGGGTTTCTGATTTCCAATTCCAGACCGAACCTACCACCTTCTTCTGAACTTCTTTCCTGTTGTGACTACATCATTGTTTTCTCTCCTAGTCTCAAAACCTTGGTGGTGGTAAATCACCACTTCTTTTCTCTCTCCTCCTTACCATGACACTTGCTCTCCCTCCCACTAGTATCACCACATTTTGCCCAGCTTCTTTGCATTTTCTTTATCTCAGTCATTTCCTTGCATCTCTACATTTTGGCTTCTAAGAACGTGACTAGTATTTTGAGGCTGATTCCACTATTTACTAAGCATGTAACCTTCAGACAAATTATGTGACCTATCAGAGGCTCAGTTAATTCATCTGTAAAGTAAAATAATATTTAAAGTATTGTGAAGATTAATTGAAATAAGATTTCAGTTGTAAAACCTACACTATAAATGCTCAGTAAATATTTGTGAAATTAGTAATATATATACATGTGTGTGTTTGTGTGTATTTGGCTTCTAGTCCCTACTTCTTTACTATTCTACATTCAGTAATATGATCAGTACTCATATAAATATACATATATATATATATATTTTTTTGAGATGGAACCTCCCTCTGTTGCCCACGTTCAGGTTGGAGTGCAGTGGTGCGATCTTGGCTTACTGCAACCTCTACCTCCTGGGTTCAAGCAACTAATTTAGTAAATATTAATACCCTTCTCCTTATAGCCATATGAATTTGAAAACTTCTTTTTCTTAACCATGTAAACTAGAAAAAGATTAGATGTTAATACTTGGAAGATTTTTTTAATGTTTGTGTTTCTTTGCTCTATGATCACATCAAATTCTAAGTATAAAAAACTGTTTTGGCCGGGCGCGGTGGCTCACGCCTGTAATCCCAGCACTTTGGGAGGCCAAGGTGGGCGGATCACGAGGTCAAGAGATCGAGACCATCCTGGCCAACATGGTGAAACCCCGTCTCTACTAAAAATACAAAAAAATTAGCTGGGCGTGGTGGCGTGCGCCTGTAGTCCCAGCTACTCGGGAGGCTGAGGCAGGAGAATTGCTTGAACCTGGGAGACGGAGGTTGCAGTGAGCCGAGGTCGCGCCACTACACTCCAGGCTGGCGCCTGGTGACAAAAAAAACAAACAAACAAAAAAAACTGTTTTGGTCTATTTTTGCTTCTAACAGCTATAATGAGACGTAATTCACATACCATAAAATTTATCCTTAAAAGTATACAACTCCGTTGTTTTTAGTATAGTCAGAATTGTGCAACTATCACTAATATCTAATTTTTCTTTTCCTTTTTTTTTTTTTGAGATGTCATTTTGCTCTTGTTGCCCAGGCTCGGCAATGGCGTGATCTTGGCTCACTGCAACCTCCGCCTCCCGGGTTCAGGCGATTCTTCTGCCTCAGCCTCCCAAGTAGCTGGGATTACAGGCATGCGCCACCACGCCCAGCTAATTTTGTATTTTTAGTAGAGACAGGGTTTCTTCATGTTGGTCAAGCTGATTTTGAACTCCTGACCTCAAGTGATCTGCCCACCTCGGCCTCCCAAAGTGCTAGGATGACAGGTGTGAGCCACTGTACACGGCTATTAGTATCTAATTTTAGAACTCCATTTTCATTATTCTGAAAATAAACTCCATATCCATTAGTAATCACTCCCTGTTTCTCCCTCTCTACAACCTGTAATCTATTTCTATCTCTGTGAATTGGCCTGTTCTGGACATTTCATATAAATGGAATCATATAGGACCTTTTGTGTGTGGCCTCTTTCACTTAGCAGATTGTTTTCACAGCTCATCCATGTTGTAGCACATATCAGAATTTCATTACATTTCAAGGCTGAATATTCCATTTTATGGATAAAGACAACTTACCATTTATCTATTCATCACTTGGTAGACATTTGGGTTGCTTCCACTTTTTGGCTATTATTAATAATGCTGCTGTGAACATTTTAAAGTTTTTAATGTGGACATAATGTTTTCACTTCTCTTGTATATATGCCTAGGAGAGGAATTAGTGTAGACCCTTTAGTTGATAAGGCAAGGAATGAAATTATGTGAGAACTAAAGATTCTTATTTGGGGAACTTGGGATGTTTCCTTCTATGTTAGTTCTGTAAGATGGAAATTCTTTGCTCTGGACCTCACAGAATACTGTGCCTTCCTGAGGTGCTTGGCACATCAGAGAAATTAACAGAAAAGCAAGAGCCTGAAATCAGAAAAGATCACAAACAATAGAAATGTCCCCCACATAATAAAGAGTGGTTGTATTAGGACAGAGTAGCAAAATCGCCCCCACATCACAGTGGTTTATTCTAACCAAAGCATTTATTTTCATTCAGTTTACATAGGAGGTGGCATTGCAGAAAATAAAACTTTCCCAAAGAGATACCAATTAAAGTTAGAGTAAGGTGAGTACTTATTTAAAAGTACCTTTAGAGTGAAAGTAAGCCCCCTTCCTAACCCAAAATGAACTGAATGAGAGGGAGAGAAAAAGAGGTCCGGAGCAACTTGTGATGTTTCCATCTCTAATGCCACTCAGCTCAGGAGCAGGCTTCAGAAACTACCTTTATCTTTACAGAAAGCCAGGGGAAGGGAAATATCCGAGGCAGAGCTCAGCATCATATGGCTAGTCACTCATAGGTCACTAATCACTCTTCCTTTTCTTGTTTTTCAGTGAACGAGATAATTGGGAGAGATATGTCCCAGATTTCTGTTTCCCAAGGAGCAGGAGTGAGCAGGCAGGCTCCCCTCCCGAGTCCTGAGTCCCTGGATTTAGGAAGATCCGACGGGCTCTAACAGTGCTCACTGCAGCCTTGTGTCCACCACCAACTTCTCAGCATGTTTCTCTCCTTGGACCTTGGGTTTCCAACTCTGCAGCCTTCAGGTCTGGCACCAGGAGTGGGACTCACCATTTGTGGGGAAGCAGCGTTCCTCCACGTCAGGCCTTGGGTAGATTTTGTAAAAGAACAGGAGCAGTATAGGCTGTTTGAGCTTTGGGGAAATGAGCTTTGCTTTTTATATTTAACCAGGATACTTTTATATGATGGGTGCTTTGAGTGTGAATGCAGCAGGCTCTTTATTTCCGAGGTGCTGCTTTTGCAGGTGACCTGGTTACTTAGCTAGGATTGGTGATTTGTACCACTTTATGGTCATTTGAAGGGCCCTTTAGTTTTCATGATAATTTTTAAAATAGGAACTTTTGATAAGACCTTCCAGAAGCAGAAAAAAAAAGAAAACATTATCCCAAGCCCACACCTATGCCTCAGAAAGTCAGCATGTGTCCTAAAGACTTTGATAGATTTATAGGAAACAAAGCCAAATATAGCTCATACCTCTTTATAAAACTAAACTGTTGTTAGATAAAATGAGAAGAGACCATTCCATCATTGAAGTGTTGGAATATAAAAAGACATTCCAGAGCATAGCCTTTTGGTAACTTTCTAGGTAATATTATTGCAGTCTCTCCATACTGGCTCCATGTTGATACTGCTTTTTCCCTCAGGACCCTTGGTAAGATGGCTACATGTAAGGTGACTCTGAACGGTGGGGTTTTAGCTTGGTCACTTTCATTTCTTGCCATCCTAAAAACTACTAGGCTGTGGAGTGCTCTTCCTATTTGTGTCCTCTGGTCCTAGAACCTTTTCCAAACAGGAGCCTTTGGCTGTTCTGTAACCTTTGAAGCCAGTCTCCCAGTGGTTTAGGCAGCTTTGCATTTCTAACTCTTCTCTAGAGGTCAGATTGTGTGCAGAGCTAAAGCACAAATAAGCTGTACATCAGCATGGGCAGAGAAAATGCAGGACTCCAGATGGGAAGGTTTTAAGAGTCACACTGGTATGGAAGGCTTATCTGCCATTCTGTTTATAGCCTGAAATGATTCTTACCTATCCTGTCCCGTCTGTATGATCTTAAAACCAACCTTTTCCTCAGAAGGCTCTGAGCACATCCAAAAGTGATAACCTGACCCTCCACACCAAAGACACCCTGGTGCTGCTGCTGCTGGTGAGACTGGTGTCCAAGGCAGGGCCCAGCAGAAACTCCAGCCTGCTGTCTACCAAAGGAGGTGCCCAAGTTGGGTACTTAAAAAAAAAAACCTGCCATTACCCCTCTCCCCAGTGGGATCTTTTATCAGTTTCTAGGCCCATTACAGAGCTCTGAAGTTTGCAGTATGTTTTCAAGTGAAATTATATGCTTCCATTGATTCAGGAAGCAGATTTTTTTTTTTTTTGAAACAGTCTCACTGTGTTGCCCAGGCTGGAGTACAGTGGTACAATCTCAGTTCACTGCAACCTCTGCTCCCAGGCTCAAGCAATTCTTCTGCCTCAGGCTTTTGAGTAGCTGGGCCTACAAGGGCATGCCACCATGCCTGGCTAATTTTGTATTTTTAGTAGGGATGGGGTTTCACCATATTGGTCAGGCTGGTCTCGAACACCTGACCTCAGGTGATCCACCCGCCTTGGTCTCCCAAAGTGCTGGGATTACAGGTGTGAGCCACTGCACCTGGCCTAGGAAGATTTTTTGAGTGCCTATATGTGAGACAGTATGCTGGTTGAAGGCTTGATGCTGTTATTCCAGGAGACTGCAGGCCCTTGATGCCAGGACTCTCTACTGAGGCCAATTCAGGCCTGGGAAAGGGAGGTGGCCTATTGCCCACCACCGGTTGTCAGTAGGGTAGGAGCTGGTGACTCAGGATGAGGAAGTATGGTCTTTTAAAAAACAAAAGATATTTTAGATTCCCCCCTAAAACTAGTTAGAGAAAAAGGTCTGTTCTTCAGCGGATCACTGTGGCCCCTCTTGGAGCTGGGTATTTTCAAATTTTCTTGAAAAGTGAGTTGTGTCACAGAATGTCACTAGTGAGATTTACTTCTGGGTCTGTGGTTGGAAGCCCACAGCTTCCTTTGGAGGGGCAGGAAGTTGGCCCCTTGGGTGACGTTCCACAGAAATGGCCAGACTTGCCCCTACCCTTTTGCCCCTGGTGTAGCTGCCTCACATGGGGTTATTGCAAGAGCTTCCCTTGCAATACCCTTTGGGGTAGCTTTGCTGCCCTCAAGAATTAAAAGCCTCTATGATCCAGAGTTGCTATGCACCAAATTTTGATGCCTTCTAAATACCTTGATGCCTGTAGCACTAGAAATGCTTTCCTATTAAAATAAACGTTAAATTTTAAAATAGAGCTTTGTATACTATGTAAGCAGTTTTATATCAGCTTTGTAAAAGCTTTGGTGTAAGAGTCAGTATTTTTTGGCTTTGTAGATAAAGACTTAAATTTTTGTGCAACATAGTGGTTTTAAAGCCCACATCCATTGGACTATGCAAATCAATTTCTAATAGCAGCACTGAGCAACTGGGCACGTGCTAGCACACACCCTTTCCTACTCTAATCTGTGCTAGCTCTCGGGTTGAGGAATGGAATGAGTAGCCTTCTGCTTACTGGAGATGCACAGAGAAACATGGCTGAAAACAGCTTTAAAAGGAACATGTCTTTGGGTTTATGTGTGGTGCTGCTGCCTGGGTGTAAACTACCCCCACCCAGGGCCAGCTGTTAGCAACAGACCTCTTTTGAAACTGGCTGTGAAGCTCTGTTTTTGGTATTTAGAATGGATCTTTAAGGCTCAGATTGGCTCAGTTTGAAACCTTGTATTTTATAAAATGGATGTTTAGTAAAGGAACTGGTTCTCAGTTATGTTTACAGCACTTGGAATTGTGTGTTCTTGTACATTTTGTATTTTAAAATCTTTTATAGGAGTACAGTGCTCCTTACACAAATACAAAGGGAAGAAGAGCCAGCAGTTCAGGCTCCTCAGTTTTAGTGCTGAAATAATAAATGGTGACAGGCCAACAGTCTTCTTAAATCTGTCTGAGTGTTCCTCCGCCTGGGGCTGGTGTGGAGCCCCTCACTCTGGGGGGCAATGTGAAGGGTCCTGTGGCTTTTAAAAAGTCCATTTGATCAGTAACTTTTCATTTTATGGAGGAGAAGACAGAGTTCCAAATTGCTTCTGAGGCTTTAGTTCTATACCACTTAATGCATGCAAAGGACATTCCACCGTGTCTGCTGGGTTCAGGGCAACTGGCTTTCCCAAAGGGTACAAGAAAAGTTGGCAGAAAGTCCCCTTTAAAAAAAATCAAGCCTGAGTTTTTGTGTGGAGGCCTCCTGCCCCCTAATGTCTTCTGGGGATACTACAGCACAGTCCATCAAAATAGTTTGTGGTTTTGCCATCTGTTACTGCTTATGCTCACCCGGAGAGGGGCTAGCATCTTTAGGTGGGACCACCGCTGGCACAACATGGTCTCTGAGGTCCAGATATCCCGAGGGTAGGGGCTGGCTCTCTCTGCCTCCCTATCCCCCATGAGAGGGACAGGGGGAGTTAGAACATTGGGACCTTTACTTAGAGGCTCAGATGGACCCTTCATTCTCCCAAGAGTCATATGTTGAAGGTACCAGAGCTTCCATTTTAAAAAAGAAAGCAAGCCTGCCATGGACCTGTCAGCCCCACGATATCTGACGGTATGGGCCACAGCCAGGACAGACCAAAGGGCACTCCAGGTGCCAGTCAAGACGCCTGGCTCAGGTCATCAGGAGCTGGTTACCCCATTCCACCCCCAGTCCTGCATGCACAGTCCAGCCATTGTCTTTGGGGTAAACAGGCAGAAGAATAAGTGGAGGACGGAGCTGGGGCTTGGGCTCCTCTAGGTACCTTCTGAGAGCTTTGACAAGCCAGAAAGAACGGGTTGAGGGTGCTGGTCTTCTGGACGCAGGAGAGACATGTTTGCTGAGGATATCAGCTGGCTTTTACCTCCTGGCTTCCTCTTCTACAAACACACCCATTCCTTGGGGGCTTGTAACACAGTGTGAGGTGGGTCACCAACAGGCATCAGACTGGTGTAGTCATCGGGGGCTAGCTACAGAAGGGACACAGATTTAGGGCAGAGAGCTCAGCTAGACCCGCCAGGCCCTGCAGCCACACAGTCTCACCTGGTAGGCCTGGAAGACACTGAGCAGATCCTTCATACCAGCTGTGTATGGGACACCCGGCATGCGGACCAAGGCTCCTGGCTGGGATAACACTGAGGTGGGAGCAGAGGCCAGGGCAGCAGTGGGTGTGGTGAGGTAGCCCACAGTGGTGGGGGAGACTGGAGGACTAGGGTGAGAGAGTCAAGGTTTAGTCATGCATGCCATCTGTGGGCTAGACTGAGACCTCTTCCCTCCTCCCTTGCTTCTGCCTTGTGCTTAGTTCAGTTCCTCCTCCCTGAAGCCCCAGGAGCTGGCTGATGCCATCTACAAAACAGATCAAAGAGTCATCTTTGATCTATTTTATAGATGGCATCAGCCAGCTCCTACCTTACTCTTATGATCTCAAGTTATCTGACCCAGAAAGGGGGTTGTGACCCTTCCCCAGATTGGGACAGGGAGCGGGACTGTGGCATTCTCTTAGCTGTAGGGTACCTTGGGTAGTAGGCTGTGTAGTTCAGGTAGAGTTGAGTGGCTGGCCCTGTGTAGTAGGCAACAGGGGTGGGGGCAGCAGGCACCCTGGCAGCCGGGAGCAGTGCTGAAGACGGGTATAAAGCTGCTGTCTCCGTGGGAATGAGGGTTGAGGTGGCTTGGAAGGTGGCGTAGGTAGGCGGTGAGAGGCCTAGAGACAGAAGTAGAAAGTGCATGTGCACGGAGCCCAGCAGTACCCTGGGGCTGGCTCTCTCTGCCTCTCTATTCCCCATGAGAGGGACAGGGGGGAGGTAGAACATTAGATCTTTACTCAGAGGCTCAGATGGACCCTTCATTCTCCCAGGAGTCATACATTGAAGGTACCAGAGCTTCCATTTTAAAAAAGAAAGCAAGCCTGCCGTGGACCTATCAGCCCCACAATATCTGGGGCAGCTAAAAAGGAGTCCCCGCTAAAGAAGGTAGGGGCCTACAACAGCCTGGATCCCACAGGCCTCCTTCCCCAGCCCCTGGGGCACTCACAGGGCAGCTTGCAGGGCGGAGGGGGACATGCCACTGCGGCCCAAGGTGCCCCCCATCAGCACACGGCTCATCTCCTCTGTGGAACAGGGGACCACCTCCACGTAGCGCTCCTTCATCACCTTCTTATGGCAACACTGAGCAGCAGCTAGGGCTCGCTCTGCTGATGTCATCTGGATGAAGGCATCACCCGACGGCCGGCCCTGTGCACACCATTTTGTGAGCAGTTTGTCGGTGTAACAGTGCCTTACCCCTAACACACACATTTCTTCCTATTTATATGTTTCCCCCACCAAGCAGTGGCCTACCTGCTGGTTGAGCACCATGTGCACACCATGGGGCCGGATGTCAGCTGCTGCCTCCCCAAGAAACTCAGGATGTCTTCAATAGTGGCTGTGTAGGGCAGGCCTCGGAGGCGTACACAATCCCTCCCGGTCCCAGCTGCCAGTGGGAAGGGGATGGGCAGCAGTGGGGCAGTCAGTGTGGGAAGGAGTGGGCTAGATGCGTAGCGGTTCAGGACCTAGTAAGGAAAGCAGCAACAGGCTGGTCATGCCAAGTAGGGCAGGGGCACAGAGGGCTGCCCTGGAGTAACAGTACATCTGGGTGGGGGAGCCCTGGGTGCTCACCTGCTGCACCTCCGCTGCAGTGCTCCGGAAGAGTTCAATGTATCGCTTCCCCAGCATGCCCTTGTGCCTGCGCAGTGCAGCCTGTGCCAGCTCCTCACAAGCAAAGAGGGCAAAGGCATCACCAGTCGGCCGGCCGTCAGGGTGGCGCACAAAGAGCAGCCCTTCGGCACCCCCAGTCACTGGGCACTCTGGCCCCAGGAAGCCTAGCACGTCCGTTGGCCCAGCTGAGAAGGGCAGTCCCCCGCAGCCGCAGGATCACTTGGTCTTCCCGTGACAAGAAACGAGCCACCTCTAGTGATGTGCCTGTGTGGGGGACATGGGAGTCACCTGCTGACTTCACCCATGCTCCTCCAGATACTCACCCATGCAGGGGAGCAGGCAGGCAAGGGGTTGTGGGGGAAGTGGGATATGGGTCAAGAACCAGGGGGAGCCAGGCCCTGTTTGGGGTACACTCACCCCCTGCGATCTTTACGAACTCCTCCCCTGTCGCTTTATACACCTGTGGGTACATAGAGAGCAGCCCATTGGTCTCTGGCCTGGCTCAGATTGGCCCTGCTCCACTCCCAGCCCAAAGCCCCACCTCAATATAGCGGACGCCCATGTGGTGCTTGTGTCTCTGCAGCGCTAGGTCCCGCTGCTCGCTGTCCACAAAGCGGATGAGGGCCTCGCCATTTCTGCGGCCCTGGGCGTTGAGGCAGAGCGCTACACCACCCCTGTGGAGCCAGTGCTGTTAGTGCCTCCTGGGTAGGCCTGTCCAATTGGGCCCACCCACCCAGTCACACCCACCTGGCCACGTTGAGCCCTTTGAAGAAGCGAGCCACGTCCTGGTCTGATGACTGCCAGGGCAACCCACGAGCCCGTACCACAGTCTCACTGTCCACCACATCAGCCTTGCTGCTGTAGAGGCAGGACACAGCGTCAGAGCTATCCAGCTGTTGTCACCCCTCGCCCCTGCTCCCCACACTCACCAAGGCCCCGTTTCATATTTCCGCTTTATCACCTCAGGCTTCGAAAACAATTGACCTGAGAAAAGATGGGTGTGGGGGTCAGCAGGGTCTGGTGGAGCAGGGGGTTCTCCCCACCAGGCTCTGCAAAAAGAGGACAGTTGAGGGAGATGAATGATAGGCCAGGCGCAGTAGCCTATAATCCCAGCACTTTGGGAGGCCAAGGTGGGTGGATCATTTGAGGTCAGGAGTTCGAGACCAGCCTGGCCAATATGGTGAAACCCTGCCTCTACTAAAAACACAAAAATTAGCTGGGCGTGGTGGCAGGTGCTTGTAATCCCAGCTACTCCGGGGGCTGAGGCAGGAGAATCACTTGAACTGGGGAAGTGGAGGTTGCAGTGAGCTGAGATTGTACCACTGTACTCCAGCCTAGGCTATAGAGAGAGACTCCATCTCAAAACAAAAAAAAAAAAAATGACAGAGGCTTCCCTCTGTGGTCTCTTAGAGAAGGTTACAGTGGGGAGGAGTGATAGGCAGGCATTCACCATCCCTGAGAACAGGTGACAGGTAGTGAGGGAAACCTTACTGCTGGGCTCTTTGAGTAGATGGAGGATAACAGCTACCATTGTCTTCACTTCCCAGACCCCAAAGTCATCCTCTGTGGCATCTGTCTCCAGTCCTAAATCTATGGGCAGAAAAGTGACAGCGAAGACATCTTAGCATAAGCACTAATCCTGTTCACCCCAGGGCCCAAATCCCCTCCATAGACACATGCTAGAGACCAGCATATGCATTTGGCCCAGTTCATGTGTGCACTTATAGGTCCCCAGCTCAGACATAGATAAGACACATACCACATTCCAAATTCATTCTAGCACAGACACAAAGACACAGGTACACTCAGGGACTTAGTAGATAATGCAGACTTGCATGTGTCCATATAACCCACCCACCAGCATGGGCATTCTCAGACACATTTACCCACAGTGGCTCCTCCACCCTAACCCTGCTGGGTCACAGATACCCTGCGCCATGGTGGCCACAGTGAGGTCCCTGGCAGGGCAGGTGCTTGGGTGCTGCATATGGAACTCTCTTCGGAGGTTGTAGAAGGAGAAGAAGGTGTCGGGGGAGCACCAGGTTCTGGGGGCACATAGGAATGAGGATGAGTGCCCTGCCCACCCTCAGGACAACAGGAGTCCTGGGAGCCTTACTGCCCCCGCCCCAGCCCAGTTTTCCCTCAAGGGCATACCTTCCTGGAGGCCTCTGGGGTGCAGGACCTGTCGCAATAGCTGCTGCCCATCAGTGCAGAGCACGTAGGGACCCCCGCCCAGCAGAGCCACATCCCCCGTTCACCAGCTGTGAGAACTGGGGATAGGGAGTGGGGGAGAGAGAAACACAGACTCACAGCTGGGCAGGCAGGAAGTGAAGGTAGGAGGAGGAAGGAGGCAGGCTGCAAAGCTGGTTCAGCCAGATGTTCAGCCCTATCCTGCCTGGGAAGAGAGGCCACGCCTGTTGAGCCTAGCCCTATGTCCCTTCCCCCCACCCCCCAATCCTGTTCCAGTCCACTGTCACCTCCTCCAGGCCAAATGAGGGCAATCACACATAACCCAAGTCCCCAACACACACACTCCTGGAGTTTGGAGTGGGGCCAGAGCAAACACCTGGAGTGGGACAAGCAGGTGGGAAGGGGCGGGGCAAAGCAGGTTAAACCTGTCTCTGGCCAGGCACCACCCTCAGACAGGTGGGGGGAGGCCCAGGCCTGCCTGAGACCCAGAAGGCTCATGGTCAATGGCAGCCCCGCCTCCAGGTCTGACCAACCCAGGGGGCAGAGAAACTCCAGGGACAGAGCTCTACACTTGGACATCAGGGGCAGCATGAGCTTTGACCCACACCCTATCGACCAGCTGGCGCTGAGCTGTTTGCACATAGAGGGGGTGGCACTCCTGAGGCTGTCCAGCCATCCCCCAGCCTCCATCCCCGCTGGAGAAGCATAAGCACTAATTACAGACCCACCAACTCTCCCTGCCAATTCTGTGACACTTTACAACCTGAGATAGCAAGGCAACCCAGCTATCCTCCAGCAAACTCCCCAAGTGAAAGGCCAGGAGCCCTTCTGGAACAGACTGGGAATCATCATTGTGCCTCCTCATCAGGAACCAGCAGAGTTGTTGGAAGATGAAAGAATGTGTGCATATAAAAGGACTTACACTAATTACAATCAAGTCAGACACAGAGTGAGCGCTGTAGTGAAGATAAGGAAAAGAAAACAGCAATGGAAACCACCTCCCACTTCAGCCAGGGCAGGAGGCACCCCAGGCCTTTGCACTCAGCAGGCAGACAGTCCCCTAGGCCAGGCCGGGACAGCTCCCCACGTCTGGCCAGCCGGCCGGGACAGGCCTGGACGAGCAGTTTACACCTGGCGGCGGCGTCTACCTCTAGGGCCGACACCGCCCTACGCCTCCGCTCCTGCGGCTCCCAGGCGGGCCGAAGACGCGGGCCGCAAGGGCCGATCATCTATAGCCAACTTTGGACCCCTTTCGCTTCTGGCTGCTGGGAGACCTGACCCAGCAGGTCTCCCAGAGGCGTCTCGGCCTCGCTCCTCGGGCGAGAACTCGGGATGGATCCCAAAGCCTGTGTCCCGATCGGTAGGAGTAGGTCCCTACAATGGTTAAAAAGTAAGGAGCCCAGGGGAATGGCCGGCACGCGCGGATGAAAGGGACACGCACACGCGAGAATCGCTCAGAGTTTCAAGCAAGCCTCCCTCCTCACGCCCAGGCCGGTTGGTTGCCGCACGCCAGGCCTAGCCTCCGGCCGCCTCTCCCGCCCAGAAGTGTCCTCACGGCCAGACCGTGCAGCCACCCACCCCGGCGCTCACCTGCTGCAGCACCTTGTCCAGCGGCTCTGCCCGCGTCAGGCTGTCGGCGCTCAGGCCGCTAGCCTCCCGGCACTGCGGACTCAGTGCGGCCGCCTCGGCGCGAACCAGAGATTTGTGCAGCGTCCCCACCTGTGAACGGCGGGGGAAACCGATCAGCCGCGCTCCTCGACCCCGGAAGCTCCCTGGTGACCCTCAACGCCTCCTTTCCACCCTACCTGGCGGCTCCGCGGCTCAACCACTTGCCAGACTAGGAGGATTAAGTCGGTCTCATCGGAGCCCAGGTCCCGCCCCGGCGCACCCGCCGTAGCCCCAAACAGGACGACCAGTGACCCAGGTCCGGGGCAGGGGTCCACAGCGGAGTCGGCAGCGGGGTCGGGGCCTGGGGGCGGGGGCGGCGGAGGAGTCATGGCCGCAGAGAAAGGGGGTTCTCGGCCAGACACACGCGGACCGACGAGGCGCACGCACGCACCAACCGACGGCAGACGCGGATCAGCTTGGGCGGGACATCGTGTGTCGGGGGCGGCACCTGCGGCCCGGCTGGCTCAGTGGGCTCTGCCGAGACCCGCCCGTGGCGCCCGCGGGGCGGGGCGGCTACCGGCCCACGCCCTCTCCAGGCGAGTTACCTGCCGGCCCCGCCGGCCACGTGAGCAGGGGCGGCACCGGGAACCTTGTGGGAGGGCCGCCAGAACCCTGCCCAGGACGCGAGAACTCACACTCCCGGCCTGGGCGGACGTTCAGGATCCGTATTTCTACTTCAGGGCTGGTCCTGCCTGATTCTTCGGGTTAATCCATTCTTCCGCTCTCCCCCGACTCTTCCCCCAGGGGTCGTCAGGCCTCCGCAAAGGAGCATGCAAGACTAGAGGCCTTCTCCAGTCCAAGAGGTCACACAGGACCTATGGAAGTTCACCAGGAGGCAGTCTAGGGGCTGTGAGGGTCACCGCGGCAGGTCTGGGGTTGATGGAAGTCAAAGGGTCAAGGGGGCAGTGAGAGTTGCCGGGTATCATCCTGTCGGGGGATCGCCAGAAGTCAGCTGGGAAAGGGGAGAGCTGCGGATCATCAGGGTTGTTAGAGATGTGGGGTAGTCACCAGGGATCACAGGGGAAGGGCTTGCCCACGCAGATGCTACGGCCGAACGGTAGCCTGGCACCGAGAAATGCCAGAGAGCGGTCGTTGTGGGCTGGAAGTGCGCAGGCCTCAATGCTGGAGAAAGGAACCCCCCCCCTAATCCCAGAGAGCTGCACCCTAGACGAGGCTGAGAGGGATGGAACGGGACTGGAGCCTCACTCCTACCCCACGTGGGGGCGCCTGCCTGGTTTCGTCCCTTTCTCGACGACGGATCAGCTGCCTGGAGATTGCGAGCGCGCTGGCCGGTGGCGGGCTATCGTTGAGAGTGTGTGCGCGCGTGCGGGCGGCAGATCCTTCTTTCTCCATCTCGGACCTATAACCCAATTCAAACAGTCCCGCGTTAGGGGTTCCCAGAGCCTCCTTCGCCCAGTGGAGCTTGGTGAGGCTCCTTTATGGCTTGTTCTCGGCTGTCCCTTACGTTCCCAAACTCTCCCAGGTAGGTGACTGAGAAACTGAATAATCCAGCAGGAAGGAGGGGCTTCAGCCTGGCGGGAACTGAGTCACGCGGTTGCCTAGCCTAACTCGAGACTGAGACGGGAGCCGCACCACGCGCTTTCGGACAAGCGCGGCGCTGCGTCCCGTCCGTGGACAATGGAGAGAGCGGGGCACCCAGGCGCATCCTTAAAGCTCATGCCCGGGAAAGGGGCGAGGCCCAGGGCGAGAGAGCTCAGCGTCGCTCCACTTGGCAGCTGAAGAAACAGGCGCCCAGGTCGGAAAGAACACGTGCCCGGACACGGCGACAGGGAGAGAATGGAAAGTGCATCCTTCGCCCGGCGGGTTCGAGCGATTAGCACTTTACTTTCCCTAGAGGTGGAGGCGGGCGTCGGTGAGCAGCTGCCCATCTTCGGACCGCCCAACCGGACACTGCCCACGTGCTCCTCCCCCGGAAGCGGTAAGGGAATCAGGCGCCCGGGGGAGGGACAACGTTGCCCCTCGGGCCCCGCCTCCCGATAAGCCTGGAATGTCAAATATTTGTTCGTGGGGCGGGGCGCGGCCGTGAGTAAGGCCCCTCCCCTTCCCGTCCGGGAGCGCGCCTGCGCCTGGCGGAGAAGGCCCTTCCTCCTGCCACGCCCCTAACCGGCGGCCGTAACCGCCGCATTCCTGAAGCTATCTAGAAGCCCATTGCTTCTTCCTGGTCTCCTGTCTGTGTTCCACTCCTACAGTACAGGGTCCCAGAGTCCCCGCCCGGAGGTCCGGGCGGTACTCGCTCTCCTTCTTGTCCCTCCTGGCGACCTCATTTGTGCAGCCTCTAGGCCCTTTTTCCTCTTTAGCGTGGGTCTCGACGGCTGCCCTTCCCTGTAGCCTCCCTCTCGAGGTGACCGCACCATTCTGGCATCTCTGGCCGTCCTGAGCGCATTGCCACGGAAGACGCGCTTATGCGTGTCCAGGTCGCCGCTGGGTGGTGAACCTGAGGCACGTGCACGGTAGCACAGTGCGGCTCGTCTAAACCCCCGGACGCTCATCCGGCCACCCCCATAGCAAGACGATTCCTGTCTCTTGGATTATTTTTAATTTTTATTTTTAAAATTTTTTATTTCTTTGAGACGGAGTTTTGCTCTTGTTGCCCAGGCTACAGTACAATGGCGCGATCTCGGCTCACTGCAGATTCTCCTCCGCTTCCCAGATTCAAGTGATTCTCCTGCCTCATCCTCCCAAGTAGCTGGGATTACAGGTGTGTACCACCACGCCCGGCTAATTTTGTATTTTTTTTAGTAGAGACGGAGTTTCACCATGTTGGTCAGGCTGGTCTCGAACTCCTGACCTCAGGTGATCCACCCGCCTCAGCCTCCCAATTGCTGGGATTACAGGTGTGAGTCACCGCGCCTGGCGGATTCATTCATTCATTTATTATTTTTGAGATAGGGTCTCACTCTGTCGCTCAGGCTGGAGTGCAACGGCGCAATCTCTGCTCACTGCAGCCTCGACATCCCCGGGGCTCAAGCGATCCTCCCACCTCAGCCTTCCAAGCAGCTGGGACCACAGGCGTGCGCCGCCACCACGCCCAGCTAATTTTTGTATTTTTTGCAGAGACGAGGTTTCATCGTGTTGACCAGGCTGGTCTTGAACTCGGCCCACCTCAGCCTCCCGAGGGCTAGAATTACAGGCGGGAGCCACGGCGCCCAGCTCCAACCCTTGGATTCTTCTTTAACAACCAAATTCGTTTGGCGCGGAGGCGGGGGAAGGATGGGAAGCCTGCTTCGCTGAGATCCCTTACTCATCTTCAGGCGGGTCCTCCCAGATCACCCCATTATTACTAAACAAACCGCACTCCTGTCCCCCCAACCGTCCCTCATTGCTTCTTTCTGACCCCCAACCCTCCCAACTTAACCAACCTACAACACGATTTATTAATCGCGTATTGTCTCCCCCGCTCCATCATCCGATCCTCGAATGTCACTGAATGAATGAACTGTTGTCTAAGGCTAGCTGCTTCTGCCATAGGATATTTCAGCAATGGTAAGCCTCCCCCTCGGGCCACAGGCCTTTGCAGTAGTGCCCTTTTCTCCCCTCCAGTCCTTCCCCTTCTCTAGTTAACCCCTGCTCTTCCTCCAGATTTTCTACCTTCCGCAGCAGGGTGCCCTCTGTAGTTTGAGATTTCTGTTCTCTGAAAAATGTCCCCCACCACACTCCTCGCTCCCCTGGGGTTCATGAATTAATGAATAGGAGATTGGTACAGCAGAGAGGTAGGGAAGGCCCCGAAGGCCCAGGCCGCCAGAGGCCAGACGCCTTTCTCAAAACCGCGTGCCAGGTATTTGGAAGAAAGGACTGGATCCGGTGAGTCCCATACTCGCGAAATTCCTCCCTCACCTTGGCTCTCAGGCCTGCCTGGGCTGGACCCCTAAAGGCAGCCTGTTGCCACGGGGAAATGAAAGCCCGGGCAGTACAGGGTGGGGGCTCTCGCAAGGGACGGGGAGTGTGGCAGGTCTTTTGGAACCTCCAGGGCGTCGAGGAGTGGTGCAAAAACGCCCTCCCTCCTTCCCTTCCCAGCCAGGAAGGATCTCGCAGTGGAAGAGGATTCGACGCTGCGGAGCACCGCGGAGATCCACACTCGACTGTCCAGACCCGTCCCCGCTCTCAGCGTCCCTCCTTATCTCCGGGGCTACTCCTCAGCCAGAGCCTTGGGCTCCACCTCACTGGTTGGGATCCCGCGCCTGTGCAGAGTCGCTGCCGAGCATCCGCCAGAGGGCGCGCTGACTCCGTTGCCAGAACCAGAGGGGGCGGGGCTTGCGCCCAAGGGCGAGCAAAGCACCAGGACAGTGTGAAAAGGTGGTGCCCTCGATGCCCCTGTCAGGCCGATACCCTCTAGCGATCGATCGATCGATCGATTGATTGATTGAGACGGAGTTTTGCTCCTCTCGCCCAGACTGGAGTGCAGTGAGGCGATCTTGGCTCACTGCAACCTCCGCCTCCTGGGTTCAAGCCATTCTCCTACCTCACTCTCCTGAGTAGCTGGGATTACAGGCACCTGCCACCACACCAGGCTAATTTTTGTATTTATTATTATTATCATTATTATTTTGAGACAGAGTTTCACTCTTGTTGCCCAGGCTGGAGTGCAATGGCGCCATCTCAGCTCAAGGCAACCTCCAGCTCCCAGATTCAAGCGATTCTCCTGCCTCAGCCTTCCGAGTAGCTAGGATTACAGGCATACTCCACCACACCTGACTAATTTTGTATTTTTAGTATACAAAATTATATGGTCAGGCTGGTCTCCAACTCCTGACCTCAGATGATCCTCCCTCCTCAGCCTCCCAAAGTACTAGGATTACAGGCATGAGCCGTCACACCTGGCCTATTTTATTTTTATTTTTATTTTGAGACGGAGTCTCGTCGCCCAGGCTGGAGTGCAATGGTGCGATCTTGGCTGACTGGAACCTCCACCTCCCAGGTTCAAGCGACTCTTGTGCCTCTAGCCTCCAGAGTGGCTGAGATTACGGGCGTGCACCACTACCCCCTGCTAATGTTTTGTATTTTTAGTAGAGATGGCTGTTGAGAAATGTTAAGTTTATGAATGCTGAGTGTATGTTAGAATATATTGTTTGCTAGGAAGAACAATGGGGCAAGGAAAACCTATCCACCCTCCCCCCTCAGTAGAAAACGACTTGGGGCATTCCAAAGTGGCAGGACAATATATAAATATCCTACACCTGTTAAATCCATTCTTTAAGATATCTGCCCCTGCCCCTGTGGCTCCCTTGTGGAGAATACTTTTTAGTTTGTGATCAGCAGTAAGCAGGCACCAGCTGCTTACTTGGCATATTTTGTTATGAGAAAACACAGAACATCTGTTAGTTAATAATAATCACCTGTTCAGAGAGACTAAATAACTGGGTCAGAGTCTACTTGGGGCCTTCAGCCTGGAATGCTATCAGCCCCTGAGGCTTTCAGCTCGGAAGGCTGCTGGCCCCCCCGGATAGACCCACTTTGCTCTTCTATCTCGGTCTCTGCCTCTCATTTCCTTCAGTGACGCCTGGGTGGGGGTCTCTACAGCTGAGCTGGTACTCGGTAGACGGGGTTTTGTCATGTTGCCCAGGCTAACCTTGAACTCCTGAGCTCAGGCAATCCGCTGGCCTCAGCCTCCCAAAGTGCTAGGATTACAGGTGTGAGCCACTGCGCCCGGCCTTTTTGATTTTATTGAGACAGAGTTTTGCTCTGTTGCCCAGGCTGGAGTGCAGTGGCATGATCTCTGTTCTGGGCCCTTTGCCTGCAGGTTTCTGTTGTGGCTGGATCAGTGTTAGGCCTCCTGTGACTGCAGGGAGAGTGGTGGCAGAGGAATGGGGGCCTGCTGAGCCGTGAGCTTTAAGGAGATTCCACCTGTCTGAATGGACTCAGCTCTGACCACCAAATCAGCCCGGAAAGCCCTGGTCTTAGTTTGGTTGCCTCAAGTCCTGGTCCAGGTAGGGTTGCTTGGAGCTTAGCTCAGCGAGAGGGAGTGCAAAGGGCCTGGTAGCAGGAGGGATGAAGGCTGTTGGCTATATGCTGTCCCAAGGAAGATACCATAACTGGCGTGGCTCCTCAGTCTCTGGATTTATTCTGTCAATGAAAAGAATCAAATTCTGTAAAATATCTGGACACTATTTTTTTTTTTTAGGTGGAGTCTTGCTCTGTCTCCCAGGCTGGAGTGCAGTGACGCGATCTTACTCAGTGCAATCTCTGCCTCCCAGGTTCAAGTGATTCTCCTGCCTCAGCCTCCTGAGTAGCTGAGACTACAGGTGCCTGCCAGCATGCCTGGCTAATTTTTCTATTTTTGTAGATACGGGTTTTGCCATGTTGAACTGGCTGTTCTTCAACTCCTGACATCAGGTGATCCACCCTCCTTGGCCTCCCAAAGTGCCGGGATTACAGGGGTGTCTCTAAGCTGCCCCTTAGATACAATAAATGACAAATATTTCCTATTCAGACCTTTAAAAGATGCTAGACTTTTAATCGCTTCAGGACTGGGAGGACCTGGAAGAAAAAGATCTAGCTATGTTAATAGAGATTCTTTACAGATACAAAATTTCCCCCGCAAAGGACAGTTTTGTGTGTTTTTTTGTCTTGTTTTTTTCTTTTGTTTTGTTTTGAGACAGAGTCTTGCTCTGTCACCCAGGCTGGAGTGCAGTGGCGTAATCTCCGCTCACCACAACCTCTGCCTCCTGGGTTTGAGCGATTCTCCTGCCTCAGCATCCAGAGTAGCTGGTATTACAGGTGTTCAACACCATGCCTGGCTAATTTTTTGTATTTTTAGTCGAGATGGGGTTCCACCATGTTGGCCAGACTGGTCTCTGACTCCTAACTTCATGATCCATCTGCTTCGGCCTCCCAAAGTGCTGGGATTACAGGCGTGAGTCACTGAGCCCGGCCCACAAAGGACAGTTTTGCAGGGCCATTTCAAAATATGGCAAAGAAACATTGTTTTGGGATATTTTGACTTTCTTCTTTGTCACCTAATGGTATGCCAGAGTCAGACTCCAAAGTCAGTCACGATATATAGGGTTAAATAAAACCCATCTAATGAGAATTTATGGTTTGTAGGGCATGACTCCCCAGACCCCTGAAAGTAATTTGGCAAGATGAAAAAAAATCAGGGCTGGGCACAGTGGCTTACGCCTGTAATCCCAGCTTTTGAGAGACAGAGGCAGGCCAATCACCTGAGGTCAGGAGTTCAAGACCAGCCTGGCTAACATGGAGAAATCCATCTCTACTAAAAAATACAAAAATTAGCTGGGCATGGTGGCAGATGTCTGTAATCCCAGCTACTCAGGAGGCTGAGGCAGAAGAATCGCCTGAACCTGGGAGGTGGAGGTTGCAGTGAGCCGAGATCGTGCCACTGCACCTCCCACCTGGGCAACAGAGCAAGACTCCATCTCAAAAAAAAAAAAAAATGGTGTTAGCCTGTCATGTGGAGAACAACCCACAGGAACGTGGACGTGCATTGGGACATCAGTGACGAGGCTGTTGTGGAAATAGGGTAGTGTGGTTTGGGGAGGGTAGAGCCGGCAAGCCCTTATGACCACCTGAGTTGTGGTTCTGAGAAGCGTGGAGGCATCCAGAGCTCAGGATGATGCCAGGTCTGCAGACTGGGGGATCAGGTGGATGGCAGAGTCACTATGAAAAGGGAGGACCCTCACCTTCTGACCATTCTCCACAGTGCTAGCATGGGTCATTGCTGACTGGGCCTTGCCATTGTGCCTCTAATGGCTATGGTTGCTAACACGTGTAAGGCCTGTGGGAGTGAAGCGCCAGGCAACCCCTCTTGAGGACAGGGCTACCCTTCCAGGGGCCCATGTTCACCTGATGCTGCTGGGCTGGCAAGATGTTTAGACTGTGGCCAGGGTCCAGGGTGGCCCTGGTCCTCTTGATCACTCCCTTCCCCCACTTAACCTTTGACTGGATTCCTGCCTGTCCCTAGGCCTGCAGAAGCGTCTCTATGGTCTCCCTCACTGGGTTTTCACCAGACGTGTCTTCAGTGAGTGACCTTCTGTTAGGCCACGGGCGAAGGTGGGGGAAGTAGGGGCTTTCGGAGTGGGAGTCCTGAGCCAGGGCCTTAGGGGCAGATGGCTGGACCTTAAGAGAGGGTGGGGCTGCGCATAGTGGTACACACCTGTAATCTCAGCACTTTGGGAGGCTGAGGCAGGTGAATCACTTAAGGCCAGGAGTTCAAGACTGGCCTGGACAACATAGTGAGACGCCAACTCTACAAAAAATTTAAAAACCTAGCTGAGCGTGGGGGTGTACACCTGTAGTCCCAGCTACTCAGGAGGCTCGGGTGGGAAGGATCACTTGAGCCCAAAAGGTCAAGGCTGCAATAAGCCGTGATCGCGCCACTGCACTTCATGCTTGGGTGACAGAGAGACCCTGTCTCAAAAAAAAAGGAAAGAAAAGGAAAAAGGGAGTGGTGGTAGGTAGCCCAGTCACCAACATGTTTCACTATAAGAACTCGAGAAGGGCAGGGCAAGATAGTGGCTTCATAGCCAGGTCAGCTGCTTACCAAGAAGGGGCAGGAGGACAAAGGTCTTGGGGCAGGTGGGATGACCAGGGTGCAGCTGCCCCTTCGAAGGGGGTGTGTGTGGAGGATCAAGATCTCTATTTCTCAAGCACTCTGGTCCCTCTATTCCACGGTGACCTACGGTGCTGGCAGATAACCGGCTCTCAGGTCTTTGCCCACTCTGTTCGCCCCCTGCTTCCTGGCGCAGGGAGTCCATGTCCTCTCTGGTTCCTCAGGTTTGCGTGAGCGGAGAGGAGCACGAACTCCCGATGACTCTTCTGCTCTACAGGGGGAACTTGCAGATGGCCCATGGCGCAGGGTTGAGGCTCAAGCCCACTCCCACCCCCGCGCCCGCCCCCGACTAGCGGGGTGACGCTGCACTCTGCGCCCCTAAAACGAACAGTTTAACCCCCTTCTTGGGAACTGAACGTGCTGACCTGGTCTCTCCTGGTTGCCCCGCATCTGTACCCCGGGCAGTCAGTTACAAGGGCTGACTGGCCGAACCCAGGTGCCCTCGGGGCAGGGTGTGCTAAGAATTGGTGTAGGGGTTGCACAAAGGTCCTGGTCAGCTCCTGGTCACATGAGGCGCAAGAACTGTCCGGGTCTCACTTCCCCCCTTCTTGCTTTGACCCAGGTGGCTCAGCAACGGCGGGCGCTGCACCCTTTATCCTCTCTCGGTCTTGTCTGTTTCAGATCTTCCAGGTCAGGGAAGCGCCAGGTGAGGGCTGCGCAGCGTGGATTTCGGGTACCCAGGGCTGGGTGGGGTACACAGCAGCGGCGACCTGAGTGCCCGGGTGGGCGGCTGAGAGCCCGGAGCTTGGCAGTACCTCGATCCATCGATGCGCTCGGCGCGCAGCATGGTCCGGGGAGTAGGGGGTTGAGCAAGGGCTGGGCGGCGAGCTCCGACTGGGAGGGACATATATGCCGGCGAGTCCCTATTGGCCGGCCATTTGCGGGAGGCGGGCCCTGATTGGCCCGGAGGATGAGGGGGGATGCGGGCGGCGGGGTTAAGCGCGTCGCCGCCGCCCCCGCCCTAGCGAGAGCCCAGAGCGCTGAACCTGCACCCTGGACCTGCGGCGACCATCGCACACCATGGGCCTCCACCTCCGCCCCTACCGTGTGGGGCTGCTCCCGGATGGCCTCCTGTTCCTCTTGCTGCTGCTAATGCTGCTCGCAGACCCCACGCTCCCGGCCGGACGTCACCCTTCGGTGGTGCTGGGTGAGGCACGGGTCTGGTGGTGGGTCGGGCTGGACGGGCTGCGGGCGGGGCTGCCTTCCTGGTCTGCATCTGTTCCAGTCACAGGATGGGGTAGCGTATTTGATGTCTGTCTTGTCACAGGTGATCTAGATCTGCCGGCCCACCTTCCGCCTTGCTGGGCGTGGGTGTGGTCAGCCCCCCACCTCCTGCCCTGGTAGAAAATGGGGGTGAGTGGGAAAGTTACCATCTGGTTATTCATATTTCCACCTGTCCACATCATTCCCAAGCCTTGCCTCCACTTATCCCATGTTTTTAGCTGGAAAGACAGATGGTTGGGCCCCACTCCTGAGGGGTGGTGGGGATGTGTAGAGTGGCCGCTGAGTTGACCTCTGCATGACCTGGTCCTGGCTAGGAGGCTGCCACCCTCGACCCCTCCAGCCACATATTCCAGAAAGCATTACTGAAAGGAACCTCCTTAGGGAAAGGATTGTTCTCCTAGGGGGCCACCAACTTCCACAACTTATCAGATATGTGCCATTGCCTGAGGGAAACTGAAGGGAAAGGGTTGGGACAATGGCCATGAGCCTGTGTTAGGCAACCTGCTCCTACTCCTACCCTGCCACACATGCTTGGACTAGGCTAGACTCTGTTGGGGCTGGGTGACCTCCCCTGCCCACCCCACTCCTTGATCACAACCCTGGCAATTCTATATTGGCCACAGTATTTCCTTGTGGGGATGGGCAGGGATGAGACCTCTGTCTAGGAGGCCTTGAGTGCCTTATTCAGGCTGTCACTCCCATCCAGAGCTGGCGTGTCCAGGATTCCTGAAGGCAGAGGCATCCGAGGCATGAGTTACACAGGGAGTCTAGTGCAGTGTGATCTCCATGCTCTTTCTGCTGAGAGTACTTTAAATGAGGACGATGCAAATCACAGAAGGGTAAAGTTGGCAGGGTGGTGCCAGAAAGGCCCCACCAGGAGTTCCTGGCCAGGAAATGCTCCAGGGGGGATACCTGGCCCAAGTTCACCATGGGATTTGGGCAGACTTGGTCCCACCTTCCCCAAGCTTGCAAGATGGAAATAACAATGATCCCCAGAGAGGAAGTCTGTGTTTGGCAAGCACAGAGAATCCAGAAACCCAGCCCTGATGGGTGGGTGTCAAGTAAGGGTTCCTGGAGTATATAGGTGGAGCTAAGGACAGGAGAGAGTACTGGGTAGCGGGAGAGAGATGAGCATCCCAGGCCTCCTGGGATCGAATCAGGGGAGGAGTGGACTGCACAGGCCTTGTGACTGGTTGGGTCATCTGCACTTTATCTTGAGGCCCTCAGGGAGTCCTAGGTGGGTCTGCAGAGTTCTAAGTCTGAGGGGTGTGGCATTGGGAAGCATGTGGTCTGTGGCTGGCACACAGCCATTTTGCCTGGATTAATGCTAACCACACTCATCAATTCGTCAGTCTGTTTATCCTAGGTCACAGCAGAAGAGCCTCAGGCCCCACCCAGAATCACAGAGCAGCAGGAGTTCTAACCTGCCCAGCTTCTCAGGGAGTGAGGCTGCTGGCCTTAGCCCTGGGAGACCTCACGGTGGGCAGTGGACAAGCAGCTCCTGGGCACAGAGCAGGGATCTGACCTTGGCCATCAGAGGATCGGAATCCTCTAGGGGTGGGTCCTGAAATGGTGGAGGAAACAGAGACCAGAGATGTGATACAGAAGACCCTCAGCAAGGGGAAGGGAGCATAGGCAAGGCCATTTCTACCTCTTACAGCCTCAGTCTCTTCATCTGTTAAGTGGAAATAATAAGGCTGTCCCCCTCCCAGTGTTACTTGAAGTGAAAGGCATGCGGATGGCTCTTGTCCTAGTTCCAGGCGCAGAGGGGTTCAGGAAGTGGCCACTGCTATTCTTAGAGACCACACAGCCTGACCAGGGCAAGGAGCATCTGAGTAAAGCATATCTGATGACTTCCTCTTTCAGCCACTTCCCCTTTGGTAGAGACAGTGATCAGGGTCTCTGCCCACTCCTTGCCCAGTCCACAGGCATATCATCCAGAGGCTGTTGTGATGGGGACTCCCTGCCTTTGTACCCACACTATGAAGGGAGGTGAAGGCAGATGCCACCCCTGACTCCCATCGTACCCTGAAGACACAGGGATGGTGCTCAGGGAGGGCACACCCTATGGAAGACTGGATTTGTAGTCAGTGCCCAGTGAATGTCCAGGAGAGCCAAGCGCTGGTTTTTTACTCGATGATCATGGATCCCAAACGGGGATGTGTTTGGGAAGTGGCGAGAGCGGGGCATGCAGGGGCAGGTGAGGCCCGAAAGGTCACTGGGAGTAATAAGACTGTGAAGGGCTTTGAAGCAGTGAGGAGGGACTTGGGTGTCACCAGGGCCCCAGAGTTCTGAGTGGACTGAACAGGCTGGCTGGGCTGGAGAGAAGTCACCCTAGGGCCTGGACTGTGGTGAGAATGGTGCTGGTTCAGGGTGGCTGTCTCCAACACGGGCTCTCAGCCATGCCAGGGCCCTCCAGATGATCTGCTCTCTGGAACCTTACTGGACTCTGGCCTTTAGTAAGGCTTGATTCCTTGGTAGGTCGGCAGTGCCAATGTAAGCTTCTCTCAGCTGTGTTTCTGTTCATTTCCCTCCTACAAGCCTGTCCTGGATACTTTTCTCCTATTGAATTTTGGCTAAGTGACCCAGGGGTCAGTTCTGTTTCCTTCTCCCTCTCTCAGGGAGAATGGGGCCCTGTCTTCTCTGTAGCCTGGGATAGCTATGGGTGGAAGACTTTTGGGTTCAAGCCTCCAGGATATATATCTTTTTTTTTCTTCTTTGAGACCGGGTTTTGTCCTGTCATCCAGGCTAGAGTGCCATGGCACAATCTTGGCTCACTGCAACCTCCACCTCCAGGGTTGAAGCAATTCTTCTGTCTCAGGCCTCCCGAGTAGTAGCTGGGATTACGGGCGTGTGCCACCATGCCCAGGTAACTTTTTGTATGTTTAGTAGAGATGGGGTTTTACCATGTTGGCCAGGCTGGTCTTGAACTACTGACCTCAAGTGATCCACCCACCTCGGTCTCCCAAAGTGCTGGGATTACAGGCATGAGCCACCACACCTGGCCTCGAGGGTATATATCTAATGACAGGGCCTTGGCCAAACTTTGGAAGTTCTGGAATGCAAAGGGGTCTGCAAGCCCCTCCTCCCAGGCAGAACTTCCATCTGGGTCCATTAACCATAGTAACCATGTGTAGAGGCGTGTCTATGTTTGTTGGGGGTGATTCAGACCAACATCTCATTTAACAGATATGGAAACTGAGGCCTGTCATGGGGCGTGACTTCACCCTGAACCCACTTCCAATAATCTGAATGGTCCAGGAGGATGTTCCAGTGAACCTACCTACTTACTTTCTCTGGAGATAAAAAGACTTACTTTATCTAGAGTTGGAGACAATGTTAGGGCCTTTCCTCAAACACATCTGGCCTCTCCCTAGCCCCCCACAGGCATCTCTGCACCACACTGCAGTAGCAGCTTTTCTGCACAAAGATGGTTCCCTGGTTTTTGAGTCAAGGTGCCTGTTCTCTGAATTTCCTGTCCCCCGCACTGTGCTTTAATTTGAGTTGTGGAACTGCAGAGGTCTGCCATAGGATCCGTGGCTCTTCAGGGGTCCTGCTGCAGACATCAAAGTTCTTGGGAGTCTCAAACCTGCCAGACCGAGGGCTCACTCATGTCCTGTGCCCCCTGCAGTCCCTGGTGATTTGGGCAACCAACTGGAAGCCAAGTTGGACAAGCCAACAGTGGTGCACTACCTCTGTTCCAAGAAGACCGAAAGCTACTTCACAATCTGGCTGAA
Organism: Ateles fusciceps; assembly: GCA_036589455.1. Classification (NCBI taxonomy): domain Eukaryota; kingdom Metazoa; phylum Chordata; class Mammalia; order Primates; family Atelidae; genus Ateles; species Ateles fusciceps. Next base: position 21,672,339 of record JAZHEH010003205.1, on the reverse strand, counting down.
CCTGGAACTGCTGCTGCCTGTCATCATTGACTGCTGGATTGACAATATCAGGTGGGGGCTGGGCACACAGAGGGGGTGCTTCTCACCAACAGTGCCTGAGAGGCCTCCAGAGCCTGTGTCTTCTAGCCGCATCTCAAGAGGCCATTGACCTCTCTCCTTCCTCGGTCTGATCTGGTCTGGTCTGGTCTGGTCGGTACCACCTCTGCACTCCAGGCAGAACTAACTTTCCCTTTCTGCCGCCCTTGTTCCTCTACTCTTCAGCCCTGGCCTCTCATGCTTACACACAATTTTTTTCTTTTTTTTTTTTGAGATGGAGTCTCACTGTCACTAGGCTGGCGCCATCTCAGCTCACTGCAACTTCTGCCTTCCAAGTTTAAGACTCTTGAGTAGCTGGGACTATAGGTACCCACCACCATGCCTGGCTAATTTTTTAAATTTTTAGTGGAGATGGTGTTTCACCATGTTAGCCATGCTGGTCTTGAACTCTTGAGCTCAAGTAGTCTGCCCACCTCAGCCTCCCAAAGTGCTGGAATTATAGGCGTGAGCCACCGTGCCTGCCTACACACAATTTCTGTGCCCCAGCCTCTATTCAGAGCCTCGGCATGGCCCCCACCCCTTTCCTTGCCTGTGACTTGGCCTCCCCTGCCTCTCCAGCTGCGTGTTGTTCTTGGGACATGCCATGGCTTTGCACCTGCTGTTCTTTTGGCCTGGAATCTATTTCTACACGCTTTGCCCCGATAAATGTGCTTCCATTCACCCTTTAAAACATGACCCTAAGCCAGGCACAGTGGCTTAGGGTCATGTTTTAAAGGGTGAATGGAAGCACATTTATAGCACTTCCTGAAGTGCTATAATCCCAGCACTTCAGGAAGTTGAGGCAGGCAGATTGCCTGGGCTCAGGAGTTCAAGACGAGCCTGGGCAACATGGTGAAACCCCATTTCTACCAAAAAAAACAAAAAAAATTAGACAGGCATGGTGGCATTCGCCTGTAGTCCCAGCTGCTTGGGAGGCTAAGGCAGGAGAATCGGTTGAGCCAGCGAGGCAGAGGTTGCAGTAAGCAGAGATTGCACCACTGTACTCCAGCCCGGGCAGCAGAGCAAGACCCTGTCTCAAAACAACAACAACAAATCAAAAACCTGGTCCTTCTGTGACATCTCCCTTTTTTTTTTTTGAGATGGAGTTTTGTTCTTGTTGCCCAGGCTGGAGTGCAATGGTATAATCTCGGCTCATCACAACCTCCACCTCCCGGGTTCAAGTGACTCTCCTGCCTCAGCCTCCTGAGTAGCTGGGATTGCAGGCACATGCGCCACCACACCCAGCTAATTTTGCATTTTTTTTGTTTTTAGTAGAGACAGGGTTTCTCCATGTTGGTCAGGCTGGTCTTGAACCCCCGACTTCATGTGATCCGCCCGCCTCAGCCTCCCAAAGTCCTGGGATTACAGGCATGAGCCACTGTACCCAGCTGACATCTCCCTTTTGACTCCCCAGAGCGGTTCGCCTCTCCTTCTACCAGGCACCATGCTTGTTTCCTCTAAACCTCATCACCTGCCCAAATTTCTCTCTAGGGATGTTTCCCCAAATTGCACAGGCACTGTACATTTTATATGCTTTCTTTCACCAGTCTTACAGCAACCCCATTATGAAATAGGTGCTGTTTTATTTCCTTTTTTTTTTTTCCCACCAGTGTTACTTGCCAACAGGTGGTTTTTAAACCTCCTTTACAGCTGGGAAATCTGGAAACTCAACAAGGTTACAAAATTGCCTGTGCTCACTCAGCTAATAAATGTTAGAATCAGAATTCAAACCCAGATGTGTGGCTCTGAACTGAGGTTCCCTCCCAGGTTGAGCTCTGTGTAGGGAGGGAATGTATCTCTGTTTTATCTTTATAGCAGTAGGACCAGAAACATAGTTGGTGCCCGATAAATGTCTAAGTTGAATGGAGTCTCCCATATTAAAAGTTTTTCCCAGATGGTTGTGGGGGCTCATGCCTGTAATCCCAGGACTTCGGGAGGCCAAGGTGGGCAGATCACTTGAGGTCAGGAGTTCAAGACCAGCCTAGCCAACACGGTGAAACTCTGTCTCTACTGAAAATACAAAAATTAAGGCCGGGCACAGTGGCTCACACCTGTAGTCCCAGCACTTTGGGAGGCTGAGGCAGGTGGATCACGAGGTCAGGTGTTTGAAACCAGCCTGGCCAACATAGCAAAACCCCATCTCTATTAAAAATACAAAAAATTAGCCGGGCATGGTGGAGGGTGCCTGTAATCCCAGCTACTCAGGAGGCTGAGGCAAGAGAATCCTTGAACCCAGGAGGTGGAGGTTGCAGTGAGCCGAGATTGAGCCATTGCACTTCTGCCCTGGTGACAGTGGGAGACTCTGTCTCAAAAAAAAAAAAAAAAAAAAAAAGCCGGGCATGGTGGCACACACCTGTAATCCCAACTACTTGGAAGGCTGAGACAGGAGAATCACTTGAACCTGGGAGGCAGAGGTTGCAGTGAGCAGAGATCGAGCCACTGCACTTTAGCCTGGGCAACAGAGCAAGACTCTGTCTCAAAAAAAAAAAAAAGTTTTTCCCAGAGACTAGCTAGCTGCTCCTCCAGCCGCCCTGGCCTGCCAGCTGTTTTGATGCCCGTTTTGCTGACTCCTTCCTCCTCTGTGTGTTGTGTGATCGGGGTTATTTCTGGGCTGTTGATGTGCATTTCTATTTTTATACTGGAGACACGGCCTCAGGTGCTGCCAGTTGGAGCTGCCAGCTGATGGCAAGAGGGGCCTGTCTGCCTTCACTGCTTCTCTGACCCGTTTAGATTTTCACCCAATATAGAACAGCTTTGACTTTCCAGAACAGTTTTCTGCATTTTGCTGTGTGGCCGTTGGGATAATCTACAAATTGCCCTGGAGAGAATGGGCTCTCAGGAGCTGTTATTTGGGTCATTTGTGGGGGATCCTGTCAGCTTTCTGTGGCTGATATCTAAGGGGGCAAGTGGGACTTGGGACCACCGGAGCTCCAGGTTCCTGTGTTTTGGGGGGCACATTTGCTTCTTGGTATGAGGGAGGCCAGAGCAAGTTTCCTGGCCTGGCACAAAGGCGCAAGGCTTTTCTTTGGTATAAGGTGTCTCCCCCGGCCCTCGCTCTGTTCCCATCATTTCTTCAAGCCTTGACAACTCTCTTCCCACAGGAGATGGTACAGCAGCTATGTACTGAGCCCTGAGGTGGGGTCTGTCTTGTCTGGTTCTGTTTGGCACTGCAGCTACAGAAACTATGAGATAACATGTGTGGTGTTACAAGCTGCTGAGTCTGTGGTACTGTATTACGCAGTTCTAGAAAACTAATAGCCTGGGTGCTGTGGCTCACACCTGTAATCCCAGCACTTTGGGAGGCTGAGGAGGAGGATCACTTGAGCCCAGGAGTTTGAGACCAGTGTGAGACAATATAGTGTGACCCTGTCCCTACAAAATAAATAAACAAACAAATAAATAAATTAGCCAGGTGTGGTGGTGCCTGCCTAGCTATTCAGGAGGCTGAGGTAAGAGGATCACTTGCACCCAGGAGGTTATGTCTACAGTGAGCAGTGATTCCCCCACTGCATTGCAGCCTAGGCAACAGAGTGAGACCCTGTCTCAAAAAAAAAAAAAAGAAGAAAGAAACTAAGAAAGGGCTGTTAGGGATCTCAAGTAAGTAGCTGGGGTCCATGTCCTATGTCATGGCACTTAGGAATTTGCTGGGTAAACCCTGGGCCTGGTGGTTGCAGTCTGGCAGGTGACACAGCCCTGGGGTACTGGGCAGCTCATAGGAGCATGGTTCATTCCCTTCCTCCATGGAGGATGCATTTGGAGGTTGGCTGGCTGCTGTGTCCAATGCCCAGAGGAAGTGGGACCCAACTCTGCCTACCTGGGGCCACACAAAGCCTTCCTCCTGTCTCTCCCCACCAGCTCCCACCATTTCTCTGGGCCTTGACCCCTCTCCTACCTGCCCATCCACCCATACAGCAGCCCTGGGGTGTATTTTTTTTTGAGACAGAGTTTCGCTATTGTTGCCCAGGGTGGAGTGCAGTGGCGCGATCTTGGCTCACTGCAACCTCCGCCTCCCAGGCTCAAGCAATTCTCCTGCCTCAGCCTCCCAAGTAGCTGGGATTACAGGTGCCCCCTACCACGCCTGGCTAATTTCTGTGTTTTTAGTAGAGACAGGGTTTCACCTGTCTCTACTAATCAGCCCTGTAGCATTCCTCCAGGGACCACTCCTGATCTCAGATAATCCGCCTGCCTCAGCCTCCCAAAGTGCTGACATTATAGGCATGAGCCACTGTGCCTGGCCTAGTGGTTTTTTGTTTTTTTGAGATGGAGTCTTGCTTTGCTGCCCAGGCTAGCATGCAGTAGCATGATCACAGCTCACTGTGGCCTCAACCTCCCAGGTACAAGTCATCCTCCTGCCTCAGCCTTCCAAGTAGCTGGGACCACAGGCCTGCACCACCATGCCCAGAAACTTTTTGATGTTTAGTAGCAACAAAGCTTCACTGTATTGCCCAGGCTGTCCTTGAACTCCTAGCCTCAAGCATTCCTCCCACCTTGGCCTTGCAGTGTTGGAACTACGGGTGTCAGCCACTGCGCCCGGCCCATTTCTGGTTCTGTTGTGTGCTGCACTCACCATTTCCTTTGCTTGGAATACGCTGGGTAGCAGGAGCTGGATCCAAGGAGATGGAGCGATGGGAACCTGAAAGAGGGTAGACTGCCTCTTGGGGTCCAGTGTGAAATTCACAGCAGAACCAGGTCTGGCACTTCCTTTTCCCAATCAGGTCCAAGACCCTCATTCTAGGGTAGGGTCACAGGGTAGAAGGGAGTGTTGCTTTGACAAGGGTCCTGGGGTCAGTCTTTAGAGTAACTATGCCTTGGTAGGGTCCTCATTTGGACGTAATTACTCTGATCTGTGCTTTTTTTTTTTTTTTTTTGAGACAGAGTTTTGCTCTTGTTGCCTACAGTGGAATGCAATGGCACGATCTGAGCTCACTGCAACCTCTGCCTCCCAGATTCAAGCGATTCTCCTGCCTCAGTCTCCCATGTAGCTGGGATTACAGGCATGCGCCGCCACACCTGGCTAATTTTTTTTTTTTTTTTTGAGCTAGAGTCTCACTCTGTCACCCAGGCTGGAGTGCAGTGGCGCAATCTCGGCTCACTGCAACCTCCACCTCCTGGGTTTAAGCAGATCTCTGCCTCAGCCTCCTGGGTAGCTGGGATTACAACCACCTGCCCCCACACCCAGCTATTTTTAAATATTTTTAGTAGAGACAGGGTTTTACCATCTTGGCCAGGCTGGTCTTGAACTCCTGACCTTGTTATACACCCGCCTCAGCCTCCCAAAGTGCTGGGATTACAGGTATGAGCCACTGCACCTGGCCCTCGCACCTGGCTAATTTTGTATTTTTAGTTGAGATGGGGTTTCATCATGTTGATGAGGCTTGTCTCAAACTCCTGACCTCAGGTGATCTGCCTGCCTCAGTCTCCCAAAGTGCTGGGATTATAGGCGTGAGCCACCGAGCTCGGGCAATTGTTGTATTTTTAGTAGAGACAGGGTTTCACCACGTTGGCCAGGCTGGTCTCAAACTCCTGACCTCAGGTGATCCGCCTGCCTTGGCCTCCCAAAGTGCTGGGATTACAGGTGATCTGTGCTTTATAAACCTGCTTTGTTACTTTCTGGTCTCTCCTATCCATCTGACCAAACCTGGGCATGGGAAGGGAGTATGACTTAGGACACAATGCAGTGTCAGGACACACCAACTCAGTCTCACCTCTGGGTCATTGGCTCAATATCCTCTCCTACAGGCTGGTTTACAACAAAACATCCAGGGCCACCCAGTTTCCTGATGGTGTGGATGTACGTGTTCCTGGCTTTGGGAAGACCTTCTCATTGGAGTTCCTGGACCCCAGCAAAAGCAGTGTGGGTATGTGGGCCTTACTCACGGCCTCCGGGAGCTGGGGTGGTGATTCTGCTGGAATGGAACTGGAGCTGGAGCTGGAAGAACTCTTCTGTTTGTAGGGACAGCCTATGAGCTGTCTCTGATCAGTGTGGGCATAGATCCCTGTATTATTCCTCCAGGGACCCACTAGCTGTCACAGTCTCTGTGCTGCGCGTAGTGAGGTGGCTGGCACTAGCTGTATCTTTTTTTATCCTCTATATTTCTGTCTGCAGGTTCCTATTTCCACACCATGGTGGAGAGCCTTGTGGGCTGGGGCTACACACGGGGGTGAGGATGTCCGAGGAGCCCCCTATGACTGGCGCCGAGCCCCAAGTAAGCAGGCACTCTCGTTCTCTCCCTGAAGTCTCGGGAGGTAGGGGCGAGGTGATCTTGGCCACCACAGGCCTTGGGCTCTCCCCTTGTCCTTGTCTGTCCCCTGTCCCTGGGCCTCTGGCATCCAGTCCAATGGTCACAGCCAACACCCTTGGTCAGTCTTGTCCTGTCCTCCATTTCCCACCCCACGACCTCTGGACCTCTGAGCCCTGGGGAGAAATATAAGGCTTCCTCCCTTCATGGAAGGCAAGGGGACCCAGATCACTCTGTTTGAATGTGAGCACCCTCCCCTCCCTTCTAGTCTTGGGTCTGGCCTGAGAAAAGGTCAGTGGTTTGGGCTCCAGGACCCTACCCACCTGACCCCTGCCTGGCTCTGGCCTGCAGATGAAAACGGGCCCTACTTCCTGGCCCTCCGCGAGATGATCGAGGAGATGTACCAGCTGTATGGGGGCCCCGTGGTGCTGGTTGCCCACAGTATGGGCAACATGTACACGCTCTACTTTCTGCAGCGGCAGCCGCAGGCCTGGAAGGACAAGTATATCCGGGCCTTTGTGGCACTGGGTGCACCCTGGGGGGGGTGTGGCCAAGACCCTGCGCGTCCTGGCTTCAGGTAAGACCCTACCTGGCCCATTGTGGGGGGGCTGGTACCAGGAATTCTGCCCTTTCTTCCAAGTTATCCTCCTGGGCCAGCATGCCTCATGTCTGTCCCACGGTGTGTGGGGTCTATGCAAATCTACCCCTAAAGGTTGGAGGAAGAAAGGCTGGACGTGGTGGCTCACGCCTGTAATCCTAGCACTTTGGGAGGCTGAGGCAGGCAGATGATGAAGTCAGGATATCAAGACCATCCTAGCTAACACTGTGAAACCCGTCTCTACTAAAAATACAAAAAACTAGCTGGGCATGGTGGCATACGCCTGTAGTCCCAGCTTCTTGGGAGGCTGAGGCAGAAGAATCTCCTGAACCTGGGAGGCGGAGTTTGCAGTGAGCCAAGATTACACCACTGCACTCCGGCCTGGGTGACAGAGTAAGACTCTGTCTCCAAAAAAAAAAAAAAAAAAAAAAAAAAAGTTCAAGAAAGAGGCTGACAAACCTAGTTTCTCAGAGAAAAACAAATATTTAATAGGACATATGAGTAGAAGCCACATTTGTGTCTCAGGTGGTGGCAAGATAAGGTGGTGGATCCCCACACCATTAGCCCCCAGACCTAGGACTTATATTCTGTAGGGAAACGGTGACTCTGGTGGGATGTGTTGGACATTGAAGGATGATAACACAGAGGCTGTTTTCATTTATGGTAAGGTAAGTACGTGCCTTTACACAAGGAACAGCAGATAAAGTGGAAATCTTAGTGGCCTTCCTGGATCTGGGGTTAATCAGAAGCCAACATGATGGATTAGTATCCAAGATGGAGTTGCTTTGGTCTCCACAATGTCTCTCCTCTTGGGTCAGCACTCTTTTTTTCTTCAGGGTGGCATTCTTCTTCTGTTTTTTTTTTTTTGATAGAGGGTCTCACTCTCCACCCAGGCTGAAGTACAATACAGTGGTGCTATCTTGGCTGATTGCAACCTCGCCTGCTGGGTTCACGTGATCCTCTGGCCTCAGCCTTCTGAATAGCTGGGACCATAGGCAGGCACATCTGGCTAAGTTTTGTATTTTGTATAGTGAAGAGGTTTTACCATGTTTCCCAGGCTGATCTCGAATTCCTGAGCTCAAGGAATCTGCCCACCTCAGCCTCCTAAAGTGCTGAGATTACAGGCGTGAGCCACCTTACCCTGTCCTGTTCTTTTTTGAATATCTTTTTTTCCAGAAGAGAATCTTCTGGGGGACTAGGTATGAAGAGAGAGAGAGAGAATCTAACACTACTCCTAATTTCACCCATCTAGTTGATAGCCCTTGTAATCTATGTACCTATCTCTCTCTCTCCCCCCCCCACCCCCCCCCTCCCCTTCTCTTTCTTTGAGTCTTGCTCTGTTGCCCAGGCTGGAGTGCAGTGGTGAGATCTTGGCTCACTGCAACCTCCGCCTCCTAGGTTCAGGCGATTCTCCTGCCTCAGTCTCCCAAGTAGCTGGTATTACAAGTGCCTGCCACTGTGCCCGGATAATTTTTATATTTTTAGTAGAGATGGGGTTTCACCGTCTTGGCCAGGCTGGTCTTGAACTCCTGACCTCATGATCTACCTGCCTCAGACTCCCGAAGTGCTGGGATTACAGGCGTGAGCCATCACACCCGGCCATCGGTGTAGGTTTCTTACAGCATGTATACAGAGTGCCATAAATGTTGGTCACACAGGTACTCGTTTGTGCGTGCACACACACACACACACACACACACACACACACAATGCAAACATATATACACATAGTGCTCAGGCGTGGTTGGCCAAAGAACTTTGGGTTAAAGCTTGTCCCCTCCCTCTTTTTTTTTTTTTTTGGAGACAAGGTCTTGCTTTGTCGCCCAGGCTGGAGTGCAGTAGCATGATCTCAGCTCACTGCAACCTCTGCCTTCGGAGTTCAAGTGATTCTCCTGCCTCAGCCTCCTGAGTAGCTGGGATTACAGGTGCTTGCCACCACACCCAGCTAATTTTTGTATTTTTAGTAGAGATGGGGTTTTGCCATGTTGGCCAGGCTGTTCTTGAACTCCTCACCTCAGGTGATCCACTCACCTTGGTTTCCCAAAGTGCTGGGATTACAGGTGTGAGCCACTGCACCTGGCCATCCCTCCCTCTTACTCCCATCCTTACTTCTTCATCCCCCACCTTCACCCCAGAGGAAGAAGGCTAGACCAGTTTTTTTGTTTTGTTTTGTTTTTTTGAGACAGGGTCTCACTCTGCCACCCAGGCTAGAGTGCAGTGACGTGATCTCGAATTACTGCAACCTCTACTTCCCAGGTTCAAGTGATTCTCCTGCCTCAGCCTCCCAGGTAGCTGGGACTACAGGCACGTATCACCATACCCAGCTAATTTTTATAGTTTTAGTAGAGACCAGGTTTCACTATGTTGACCAGGCTGGTCTTGAACTCCTGACCTCAAGTGATCTGCCTGCCTCAGCCTCCCAAAGTGCTGGGATTACAAGTGTGAGCCACTGCACATGGCCGGATTTTTCTGTATTTTTAGTAGAGATGTGGTTTCACCATGCTGGTCAGGCTGGTCTTGAACTCCTGACCACAAATGATCACCCATCTTGGCCTCCAAAGTGCTGGGATTACAGGTGTGAGCCACAGCACCTGGCCCCTAGACTTGTTTTTTATTTATGAGTTGCACCTCCATCTGTGGGTAGCAAGGAGCCTCTGTGGGCAACATAGGGAGGAAACAGGTGTAGATCTGGCCGGGCCTGCTTGCCTGGCAGTTGGGAAAGCCACCCCCTTTCTGGCTTCTGCCCCATCTTTGCATGACTGTTGCAGCTCGCCAGCCGCAGCTATAGAGTAGAGCTTCCTGCTCTAGGAGGGAGCTTTCCTCCCTCTGCTAGGATTAGGGGGAGGCTTATGGACCCTTACTTTGGGGAGCTATGAGCTAGAGCTATGCCAAGCATCTTGTGAGCTCAAGTCCCTGGCACTGTGTGACCTGCTGGGTCAACTGGAATTGTGATTGGGTCAGGTCCAGTGACTCTGAATTGGCTGGAAGACACTCAGATTTAGTGAGGACTCATTATAGCCACCCATTCTGTCTAGCCTGGGCTTGGAGGGACAGATGTGGGTATACCCTGAGTTTAGACAGGTAGCCACAGTGGCATTTGGGCCCCAGCCCCTTTCACAGTTTCTCTGTGAATTCCCTTAGAGCTTTACTTTAGAGGCTGGGAAGCTGTTCTGTCTGGCCTTGGCAATCCAGGACTGGGGGTGTGGTGTGGGGAGGTGGGTCCATGCACCCCTAGGGGCTTTCCTTGCCTCAGGGGTCCTACAGCCAGGCCACAGCAGGCAGAGCTGAGGCCCTATAGTCAGTCCGAGGGGCCTCCCCCACTTTCAGAAACAGGGTGGGATGATGGGCGACCATGGTCCTGAACAGGCCAAAGACCCCTGTTCCCAAGTTACAGCTCACCTCCCGGAGCCTCCTTGGCTGGCGGGTGTTTGTGTTGTTCACATTCCTGTGTACAGGGACTCCAACTACATCTGCAACCTCCCCCTCCTCCCCTGTCTCTAGCACGCCTGGCTGCCCAGGTCAGTGCACAGGCAAGTGGGAGGGATGAGACCACGGCTGGCTGAACACTGGTCTGAGCTTAGGAAAAGAAAAACTGGTACATAGTTTATTGTCATGAAAGAAAAAGCAGAACATGTCATCACCTCTGGGCTGCCAGCCTGCTGACTCACTTTAGACTAGGTCCCTGCCCACGGGCCTGACCAGCACTTGGAGGAGGGTACAGTTTACAGACAAGGAAGCGTCGTAAATCACCCTGTGAGTATGTGCTGCCTCACTCCCTGGTGAGGAAAGCAAAAGAAACAAAACATATCTGGATGTGTACTGCCCAGATGTACCAAAAATAAAGGGAAACAAGGAAAGCCAAGGCAAGCAGCTTAGGCAACACAGCAAGACCCCCATCTGTATAAAAGTAGAAACATGTAGCATGGTGGCATATGCCTATAGTTCCAGCTATTCAGGAGGTTGAGGTAGGAGGTTTGCTTGAACCCAGGAGACGTAGGTTGCAGTGAGCCAAGATTGTACCACTGCACTCCAGCCTGGGTGACAGAGCGAGACCCTGCCTCTTTTCTTTTCTTTTTATTTTTATTTTTGTCCCAGTAACGGCTATAAGCAATTTTTTTTCTTTTTTTTCATTTTGACCCTGCCTCAAAATTAAAAAAAGGAAAAATAAAATTTGCCAGGCATGAGGCATGGTGGCACACACCTGTAGTCCCAGCTACTTGGAAGGCTGAGGCGGGAGGATTGCTTGAGCCTGGGAGGTGGACGCTACAGTGAGCCTTGATGATGCCTGGGCAACAGAGTGAGACCCTGTCTCAAAAAGAAGAAAAAAGCCAAGGCAGGGATGAGAGTTACAGTTACTACAATGATGATAACAGGGTAGAGATGCGGGGCTGAGGACTGGGCCCCTAGCTGGGGTCTGGCAGGGGCCTGGTGGTGAACATGCTGCCCAACCAGCTGGCGTTCCTAAGCACAGGCTGACTGGAGCCTTCTCCCTGCAGGAGACAACAACCGGATCCCAGTCATTGGGCCCCTGAAGATCCGGGAGCAGCAGCGGTCTGCTGTCTCCACCAGCTGGTTACTGCCCTACAACTACACCTGGTCACCTGAAAAGGTTTTCGTGCAGACACCCACCATCAACTACACGCTGCGGGACTACCGAAAGTTCTTCCAGGACATCGGCTTTGAAGATGGCTGGTTCATGCGGCAGGACACAGAGGGGCTGGTGGAAGCCTCAATGCCACCTGGTGTGCAGCTGCACTGCCTCTATGGCACTGGTGTCCCCACACCAGACTCCTTCTACTATGAGAGCTTCCCTGACCGTGACCCTAAGATTTGCTTTGGTGACGGCGATGGTACTGTGAACTTGCAGAGTGCCCTGCAGTGCCAGGCCTGGCAGAGCCACCAGGAGCACCAGGTGTTGCTGCAGGAGCTACCAGGCAGTGAGCACATCGAGATGCTGGCCAACGCCACCACTCTGGCCTATCTGAAACGTGTGCTCCTCGGGCCCTGACTCCTGTGCCAGGCAGGGCTGGATGGCTCGGCCATGGACCTACCCTTGGCCTCTGGGGCTGTCATGGCCCATGAGTTTCACAGAGTTTGTAACTGACCATTCAAGGCCCTGAGTCTTGAGCTGTGAAGCGTCTGCTGTGGGGAAGTGCCGTTTGTTATCCTTTGTCTGTGGCAGTGAAGAAGGAAGAAATGAGAGTCTGGACTCAAGGGACACTGGACGGAAAGAATGCTGCTGATGGTAGAATTGCTGTGACCTCAGGACTGGCTCCACAGGGTGGACTGGCTGGGCCCTGGTCCCAATCCCTATCTGGGGCCATGTGTTCCCCCTACCCCTATGGGCTTTTCATACTTGCCCACTGGGCCCTGGCCCCACAGCCTTCCTCTGAGGGATGTTACTGTGCTGTGGTCCTGTACCCAAAGGTCCCAGGGATGGGCTCCTGGCCCATCAGGTGACCCTTCCCCCACACTGGCCACAGGTGGGTCTGCCATTGGCCATGGATAGTAGAGCTGCTGGCTTCCCTGTGGCTCAGCTGGTAGCCAGCTTGACTGAGGCTTCCTGGGGTGAGCCCAGTAGCCCCTGCAGGCGGGGGCAGTTTGTTGTGTTCTTCATGGTTCCCAGACCCTGGGACATTTTACTTCACTCCTACCTCCCTTACCGCCAGGAGCAGTCAAGCTCTGGATTGGGCAGCAGATGCGCCCCCCAGTCTTGCAGGCTGTGTCCCAGGAGCCCTGATTCCCTCAGATGTGCTGTTGGCCCTAAGACTGAAGCTGCCCCCCTTCATCCTGGGCCTGTTGTTGCAAGGATGACAGCAGGGGTGGGAGCCATGGCCTTCAAGGCACCTGTGGAGAAAGGGAATCCAAGGAAGCAGCCAAGGCTGCTCGCAGCTTCCCTGAGCTGCACCTCTTGCTAACCCCGCCACCACACTGCCACCCTGCCCTGGGGACTCACTAGTACCCAAGCAGGTTGGCACAGGGCTGAGAAGTGGTGGGATCTCCTGTCACCCTGCCCAGGAACTACTCCCCACCAGGCAGCTGACTGGTATTTAGTCTGCCAGGACTAGCCCAGAAACTTGAATGGGACCCTGAGAGAGCCAGGGGTCCCCTGGGGCCCCCCTAGGAGCTTTCTTCTGCCCCAGGGTGCTGCATGGGTTTCCCTGTGGCAGTAGCCATGGAGAGTCAGGGCCTGCCTTCATGGCAGTAGGCTCTAAGTGGGTGACTGGCTACAGGCCAAGAGAAGGGTCCAACCTCTAGGTCGGGTTTGCAAAGCCACCTTCAGGCTGGTCTGAGCTGCTCTCCCACAAGGTTTCTGTGGAGCTGGATTTTCTCTGTTGCATACATGCCTGGCATCTGTCTCTCCCTTTGTTCCTGAGTGGTGGGCCCCGCATGGGGCTCTGAACAGGCTCTATCTGGATTCCGGCAATAAAAGTACTCTGGATGCTGTAAGGTGCCTTGGCCTATCCTCTGCTCTAAGCATAAGGGGAGAGGGAGGTGATGGAGGTATCAGGTTGCTAGAGAGGCAGGAAATTAGGGGCTGGGCCTTTACAGGAGCCTTGATGGGTTCTCTCAGCACCAAAGCATGGTTCCTGTGCCCTTCTGTGGACTTCATCCTCCTGCCCTCTCTCCTGGAATCAAGTTCCCCCTCCTGGGACTAAGAACCAGAATCTGAAACATTCCTGTGGCAATAGGTCCTGTCCTTCCCCTGCTCCTGCCTGGTCAGCAGGCCCCACATGCCACCCAGGAGCTGGGGGCAAGGACAATCCTGCAGGTCACCCTGGCAAGACCCTCCTTCCCAGCCTCTGTCCCCCCTCAACTTACAAGTCTCAGCATCCTTTGAACCTAGAGTTCTTTTAGGATGCCACGCTTCTTTGCATCTTCAGCTCATCAGCCTGCTATCTGTACCCCTGGGGGAGGTACAGATGAGAGAGCTCAAGGGAGGAAAGAGACTACTAGGCTGAGACTGGTATGGACAGAGACCAAGACAGACAGAGACAGGGAAATGGATAGGGATAGGGTCTCGGTCTGAATTTTGTAGTCTAGAGCCTAGCCAGTACCCGGTTCTGTCTTCACTGAGCCCCAGCAACCAGGGTGCCAGGCTTTGATATACCAGAGACCACAAGAGGGCGCTCTGAACCCTCTCACCACCACCTGTTAGCCAAACCTGGAAGGACGGGGTGACCCAGAGTGGGGTAAAAATATCTGGGGTAAAAAATACTCTGGTCCAGCTGCAGCTCTGGCCTCAGTAAAAGTATGACAACATGAAAGGGAGCTTCACCCCAGGCCCTGCCCAACCTGACTCCCTGCTTGGCCCTGACACCCACCTACTCATGGCACCGCATTCACCCCTGACCCATTTTAACTTCACTGTCACCCTCAGTTTCATAGCTGCAGAGAGAGGGCACGGAGTCAGAGGAGGCTTTAGTACCAGCACACCGAGGTTCAAATCTCAGCTCTACTAGCTCCAGGCAAGTTGTCTGGGGAGCCTCCTGACCCTCAAGTTTCCTCATCCAAAGAAAGGAGACATCTGGGTGCACTGACTTACGCTTATAGTTCCACCTACTCAGGAGGCTAAGGTGGGAGAATTGCTTGAGTCCAGAAGTTCAAGACCTGCCTGGGTAGGACTGATCTCAAACTTTAAAGATGAAATAGGCTGGGTGCCGTGGTTCACGCCTGTAATCCCAACACTTTGTGAGGACCAGGTGGGCGGATCACCTGGGGTCAGGAGTTCAAGACCGGCCTGGCCAACATGGTGAAACCCCATCTTTACTGAAAATACAAAATTAGCCAGGTGTGGTGGCACATGCCTGTGGTCCTAGCTACTCAGGGGGCTGAGGCAGGAAAATCACTGGAACCCTGGAGGTGGAGGCTGCAGCGAGCCCAGATGGTGCCACTGCACTCCACCCTAGGCCAGACAGAGCAAGACTCTCATAAACCTGTAGTACCAAGTGGGAAGCTGAGCTGAGGCAGGAGGATCGCTTGAGACCAGGAGTTTGAGGCTGCAGTGAGCTATGATCACACCTGTGAATAGCCATTGCACTCCAGTCTGAGCCATAGTGGGATCCTATCTCTAAAAGCAGAAGAAAAGAATGGTTGCTGGGTGCGGTGGCTCATGCCACTTTGGGAGGCTGAGGCAGGTGGATCACTGAGGAGTTCGAGACCAGCCTGGCCAATATGGTGAAACCCCATCTCTACTAAAAATACAAAAACTAGCTGAGTGTGGTGGCAGGCATGTGCAATCCCAGCTAATGGGAGGCTGAGGCAGGAGAATCTCTTGAACATGGGAGGCAGAGGTTGCAGTGAGCTGAGATTGCATCACTGCCCTCCAGCCTGGGCAACAGAGCGAGAGTCCATCTCAAAAAAAAAAAAAAAAAAAGAATGGTTACAAATAAATGTACTCTGCAGGGTAGTCCTGAGGAACACTGAAGGTGTTGGAGAACATCTGATTCGGGGTGTGGGGTACATGGGGCTTTCAGCTGATGGGCTGCTGTAACTAGCTGTGAGACTGCAAAGCCACAGGCACAGGAGCCAGCAGATCTTATATGCAGCTGTTGCAAGGACAAGTGGGCCAGCTGCCAACACAAGTGTCCAGAGCCGTCCCTCTGCCCAGCCAGCGAGGTGGGAGGCAAAGGGTGCGACTCGATTGATCCAAGTATGTATGTCCACTCACTGACACTTAGCAGAGGTGTTCCAAGCAGAGGGCAGGCAGGAGGGCAGCACCAGCAAGGGCTCCTCAAGCATTGTCATCCCAGGCCTGCAGGGAGGAGAATGGAAGCGCTTTTAGGCAGGGGAGATACAAAGTCACCACAGTCTGTATTTTAGGAGCATCCCCTACTCTGCGGAGATGGGTTAAGGGGGAGCAGGATTGGGATTGGGAAGTCATTGTGGCTGGGGAGAAGACAGGGTGTAGGCCCTAGGGGGAGAGGGAGGAAGGGTCTGGGGTGCTGCCCATTTCTGACTGGGTCACTGGGTAGCAGGGAGCAGGGTCTTGGGTGTCGTCTGGAACCAGAGGATGTGCACTTGTGGTCATATGGCTGGGGGAAAAACACTCCAGGGCCCTGGACAAAGTCAGTGCTTGAGGTGTGGACAGGAAATTTTGGTGGAGGGCTCAGGGGCCCATGAGGTCAGGAGGCTCTAGCAGAGCCCCTGAGCCACCAGACGAAGAGGAAGATGGAGGAGCAAACAGAAGGAGGGGGAAGGGGGCAGGAGGTACAGCTCCCCCAAGAGAGGTGGCAGCAGGGACAGGGAAGATGAGGACAGAGCTCCAGGGAGGCCTGGGGTTGGCCGAAGGAGCCTGCAGTGTCTGTGTGTGAGGGGTTCCTAGGCGGGGGATGGGAGGGTGGAGGGGTGGGAGGATGATGGCCCGGCGGAGGCCGTTTGGATCTCTGTGTGAGCTGCAGGGGACCCCCTGGGCGCCGGGCCCAGACCAAGGGCAAGATAGGAACCGGGTGCGGGGCTGATGTGAGCTCCCCGCGGGAATGTCCCGGTGTGGACGGCCTTGGAGTCCCCGTGTGACTCCAGGGCGGCGAGGGTGGCCGGGACCCGGCGAGGTCGCTGGGGCCTGTGGGGCGTCCACGCAAACGGACTGGGCCTGCAGACCCCGTACCGGCCAGGCCGTGGCGGCCACAGGGGCCCGGAAACGCCGCTACCAGCGGGCCCCTAGCGGAACCTTATCCCGACGCGGCGCGCGCTGTCGCGATCCGGAGGCGGATGACGTGGCGGGGCGGGGCCTGAGCGGCCGTGGCGGCGGCGGCGCGACCGAGCATCCTGGCGGCGTCGGGCCACGGAGAGGTAACGGGCCGGGCCGTGGGCGGGCGCGCAGGGAGCAGGGCCAGGGCCGGGCCGCGTTCTGCGGGAGCCGAACCCTCTGGGTCTTCGCCGCCGCCACTCGGAGCTGGATGCGGCCCGGAAACGGCGCAGGGCTGGCCGGCTGGGGCCGCACGAGAGGCGCCGCGGGTGAGGGGTGGCACCGCGAGGGGAGAGGGACCTCCAGCCTGAGGACCGAGTGTGGGTGAAACCCTGTGTGAGTACGAGCCCCGGAGGCTGATGGTGACCGTGAGGGAGCCAGCCGCGGAGTGTGCCGGCGACGCGGCGAGTGAGAGGAAGACCGGGGTGTGTGTAGAGAGGGGGAACCCCAGGTGCGAGGGTGACTGGGACGCTGAGTGTGCGGGCCACGCCGCGAGGGTGAGACGGTGCGAAGGTGGCTCTGAGAGGGACTGTGACTGCGCCTCTGACTTCAGGACGGAGAACCTGTGCTGTGTGGCGGCCGCGGCGGGGCGGAGAAAGACGCGGGCTCAGGACCACAGGAGCCCGGCTTCTTGGAACTGTCGCAAGAATGACGATTATCATTTTAAAATCAGTCCATTGACTTTAAAGAATGCCGCAAGGTTTTGTGGCGTGCTGGGGCCTGGAGCGTTGGGCTGCTGGCGCTGGGGAACCCTCGTGCCCCCGGTGATTATGGCTCTTTTGAGCGTCTCCATAGCCTGTCATCTTGTGTGACTATCTCTTGTCCTGAATGTGGGGGAGACAGACGTGAAACATTCTGAAAATCCTTCACTGGGCTCTAAGCAAACATGTTGTGTAATGGTCAATATAAATAGGAGTCAGGGTGTCGGCGAATACGTTTTTGAGTACCTCTTGTGTGCCCTGAGCTTTGTGACACAGTTAAAAAGAATTCAGTCTCTGCCCTTGATGGGGGAAAAAGCCAGGGCCAGCTCAGCTTGCAGGGCGGCAGTTCAGTGCCCAGCGATTCGGAGCTTATCTCTCAAAGCTGCTCCCAGATTTCAGATCCCGGAGCAGCAGACTTGAAAGGCTATGACTGCTTCCTGACATCAGTTCCACCTCTATTTGGTGGCCGTGAGGCCCTTTGGGGACCTGCCCAGGCTGCCTGCATTACTCAGGTCCCACGTGTGCTGCACCGGTGACTTTTGCTTCCCAACTTTGATCTCAGAACGTTATTCAAGTCGTTACACTGGGATTTCTTTTCCTGGCAAGTGTGTGGAAAACCACCAGCCTGATTTTCTACTCTCTTCCTCCCCTTGTCCTCCTTCCCTATCTGGCCGTGGATATATTTTTATTGCTTATACCAGTTTTATGATCTCCATCTCCCTGGAATTTCTTTCTTTCTTTTTTTTTTTTTGAAACGAAGTCTTACTCTTGTCCCCCAGACTGGAGTGCAGTGGTGCAATCTCAGCTCACTGCAACCTCCGCATCCCAGGTTCAAGGGATTCTCCTGCCTCAGCCTCCCCAGTGGCTGGGATTACAGGCACCTGCCACCACGCCCGGCTAATTTTTGTATTTTTGGTAGAGATGGGGTTTCACCATGTTGGCCAGGCTGGTCTCGAACTCCTGACCTCAAGAGATCCGCCAGCCTCGGCCTCCCAAAGTGCTGGGATTAGATTACAGGCGTAAGCCACCCGCGCCCGGCCTCCCTGGAATTTCTTAGTAGAAGAAATGTCCTGACCTTTGTGCTGGCTGCTGTAGTCTCTAGGATGTAGATTCTTTCCTAAAAGAGTTATGCAAACGGTGCCCACAGGACCTGGGGCCCCAGAGCTGCCTAGACATGCATGATTTAATGTGACAAGGCCAGTTCTCTGACAGGTTTGGGCTGGCTGCTTCAGTCATACCCACCCTGTGGGTGTCATGGGACCTCTCAGTAATTAGGACTGCCCCTGCCGGGCATGTAAAATTTAGATTTTGCAAGGAAATATCATTCTGCTGCTTTCTTGGTTCATTTAAAAAAATTATATATATATGTATGTGTACATATACACATATATGTAGATATTTTAAAATCAGTTTTCTCAGGTTAAAAGGGTTCATTTTTTAAGCAGTTCCCCTCCCACTCTTTGTTGCAGAGATTACGTGGCCAAGGCAGACAAGTGGAATTAGGCCTTGCTGCCGGGGACTTCATTTCCTTCTCATTACTGGACCCATTTATGAGGAGGTAGCTTGTGAAAGGGTGATGTTCATGTATTTCTTGACAGGTAAATATTGTTGACTGTCTTCTGTTCGTTTTCTTTGTGTGATTTACAAAGAGTTTTAGGCCAGGCACAGTGGCTCATGCCTGTAACCCCAGTACTTTGGGAGGCTGAGATGGGCGGATCACCTGAGGTCGAGAGTTCAAGACCAACCTGACCAACATGGGGGAACCTCGTCTCTACTAAAAATACAAAAATTGGCCGGGCATGGTGGCGCTTACCTGTAATCCCAGCTACTCAGGAGGCTAAGGCAGAAGGATCGCTTGGACCCGAGAGGCGGAGGTTGCAGTGAGCCAAGATCGCGCCATTGCACTCCTGCTGGGCAGCAAGAGGAAGACTCCATCTCAAAAAAAAAAAAAAAAAGAGTTGGTCGGGCGTTGTGGCTCACGCCTGTAATCCAAGCACTTTGGAGGCCAAGGCGGGCGGATCACCTGAGGTCGGGAGTTCAAGACCAGCCTGACCAACATGGTGAAACCCCATCTTTAAAAAAAAAAAAAAAGTTTTTACTTATTTGTATACGGTGTGAACACAGTATTAGTAAAGAGAATGGCTTACACATAATTAAGAACTCTTTTTAGTATTACATGTTAAATAACACTATTATAAAAATAAATTGTATATTTATATTACATCTTTTTCTTTTTCTTTTTTTGAGACGGAGTCTTGCTCTGTTGCCAGGCTGGAGTATAGTGGCACAATCTTGGCTCACTGCAACCTCTGCCTCCTGGGTTCAAGTGATTCTTATGCCTCCGCCTCCCAGGTAGCTGGGACCACAGGTGCGTGCCACCACGCCCAGCTAATTTTTGTATTTTTAGTAGAGATGGGGTTTCACCATGTTGGCCAGGATGGTCTAGATCTCTTGACCTCGTGATCCGCCTGCCTCGGCCTCCCAAAGTGTTGGGATTACAGGTGTGAGCCACTGCGCCCAGCCGTATTACATGTTTTTCTAAGGAATAATTGTGATGTTTTTGTTTTTTTTTTTTTAAGATGTAGTTTCACTCTTGTTGCCTAGGCTGAGGCTGTAGTGCAATGGTGCCATCTCAGCTCACTGCAACCTCTGCCTCCCATGGTTCAAGTGATTCTCCTGCCTCAGCCTCCCAAGTAGCTGGGATTACAGGCATGCACCACCATGCCCGGCTAATTTTGTATTTTTAGTAGAGATGAGGTTTCTCTATGTCCGTAGGCTGATCTCGAATTCCTGACCTCAGGTGATCCATCTGCCTAGGCCTCCCAGAGTGCTGGGATTAGAGGCAGGAGCCACAGCGCCCTGGCCTGTGGTGGATTTTAATTAAGGATACTTAACAATGAGGTTGTTAAAAATATAGAAAACGGAAGCCATGAAAGTGAGGCTGTCTTATCTACTGTGATTGGGAGCTGAAATATCTTGAGTCTCCTGGTTTCCTAAGAATAAAGGGTCACATAATTTTAATTATTTGATTTCATTATTTGATTAAGAAAAAAGTACAATAAATGTATTTTTTTCCCTAAGTTTAAGCATTTAAAAAAACTAATGCAGGCCTGGCATGGTGGGTCACACCTGTAATCCTAGCACTTTGAGAGGCCGAGATGGGAGGATTGCTTGAGACCAGCTTGGTCGACATAGTGAGACCTTCTGCCCGTCTCTTTTTTTCTTTTTTTTTGTGAGATGGAGTGTTGCTCTGTCACCCAGGCTGGAGTGCAGTGGCACAGTCTAGGCTCACTGCAACCTCTGCCTCAGCTTCCCGAGTAGCTGGGATTACAGGCGCCCACTACCACGCCTGGCTAATTTTTTTACATTTTTAGTAGAGACAGGGTTTTACCATCTTGGCCAGGCTGGTCTTAAACTCCTGACCTCGTGATCCACCTGCCTCGGCCTCCCAAAGTTTTGGGATTACAGGTGTGAGCCACCGTACCCGGCCTTATTTTTTGGAAAACAAAACAAAACAATAGAACATACTAATTCATATAATTGTGGACAATATATAACTCAGAGAAGTGTAAATAAGAAAAAGTCTTGTGTTTTCACCATAGTTAAGATTTTGATTCAAAAAGAAGGAATTAAAACAAAAAGCTAAAAAAAAAAAAAAGATTTTGATTCATCCAGAGGGGGGAAATAAAAAGATTTTGATGTATTTCTCTGTGATATAGCAAAATATGTTTTGATCTTCAGCTCCATTTCCTAGCATACAACTCCTAAAATACTTAGACCAAAGTAATATCTTTTTGCATGCTGATAAGTTGACTGGTGGCTGGCAGCCCCCAGAGGGCTTCAGGATGGGGGCTGCTCACTGGAAAGACCAAGTCAGGATTAGAGGGTTGGGACTTTGAGCCCCACCCCCAACCTCCGGGGGAGGGGAGAAGGGGGAGGGTGAGGTTAAGCTGATCACCAATGGCCAGTGGCTTAATCACTTGTGCCTATGTAATGAAGCCTTCATAAAACCCTAAGAGGCTGGGGTTTAGGGAGCTTTCGGATAGCTGGACATGTGGAGGTTACTGGAGGGTACTTCCCCTCTGGGAGGACAAGGAATGCCTGTGATCCTTACCCCATGCCTGGCTCTGCACACCTCTTCAGCTGTATCCTTTTAATACCTTTTCTAATACATCAGTAAAGGTAAGTAAGTGTTTCCCCTGAGTTCTGTGAGCTGCTCTAGCAAATTAATTGGACTCAAAGAGGGTCTTGGGAGCCCCAACTTTAAACAGTTTGGTCTTGACAGCCCCCGTTTCCTAGCATACAAAGCCTAAAATACGTAGAATACTGTAATCCCAGCTACTCAGGAGGCTGAGACAGGAGAATTGCTTGAACCCAGGAGGTCTGGATTTGTGCCCGGTGTCCTGTGGGGGAGGGGCGGTCTTGTGGGACCGAGCCTTCCCCATGTGGGATCTGATGCTGTCTCCAGGTAGACAGTGTTAGAATTGAACTGCAGGACACTCGGTTGGTCTCTGCTTGTTAGTGGGGGAACCCCCCCCACCCCCGCATTTGGTCACAGAACTCGTCTATGTTGATTGTTACCGTGTGAGAGTACACAGTAAAAATGGTTTTGAGTTTTTCTAAACAGTCTCAATAGCATTTTTTCCTCTAGTCATTACAGAATTTTTGGTTTTAAATCTAGTTTGTAAAACTTCCTTTGTAATTGAACTTTTTCTTCCATTCGTCTCATTGTTTTCTGATGTAATTGAATTGTGATAAATTCATTTATTCCAAAATTTCTTGTGGCAGTTTCCTGGTTAAATTTTCATAGGGAAATTTTAGTGGTCTGTTCAATTCCTTTATTATCTGGTGCTGGAGACTGCAGGAATTTTTTTTTTTTTTTTGAGACAAAGTCTTGCTCTTGTCCCCCAGGCTGGAGTGCAATGGTGTGACCTTGGCTCACTGCAACTTCCGCCTCCGGGATTCAAGCGATTCTCTTGCCTCAGCCTTCCAAGTAGCTGGGATTACAAGTGCCTGCCACCATGCCTGGCTAATTTTTGTATTTTTAGTAGAGATGGGGTTTCACCATGTTGGTTAGGCTGGCCTCGAATTCCTGACCTCAGGTGATCTGCCTGCCTCTGCCTCCCAAAGTGCTGGGATTACAGGCATGAGCCACTGTGCCTGGCTGGAATTTTTTTAAATTAAAAAAAAAAATTTTGTTTTTGCCATGTTGCCCAGGTTGGTCTCAAACTCCTGGCCTCAAGCCATCCTCTTATGTTGGCCTTCCAAAGTGCTGGATTACAGGCTTGACCCACTTCACCCAGCCTATATTTTGTGTTTTTCTATAGAGACTGGGTTTTGGCATGTTACCCAGGCTGAGAGAGATTGATATTGGGTGTGATCCTCACATACCAATTTCTCTCTGTCTTGTTTTTTCATTGCATCTGTAACTAATTGGAAGTACCAGTTTCTTTTATCAATTGGATAAAAATTGAGGGACAAGGATAGCCAATTCAAAAGGGTGATCTGGTAAAATTTTGATGATCCTTTCATAATGCTTAGCTGGAGGTAATGTCTTAATTATTGGCTTCTTGAGTCAGCGATTTTCATTCCATTGTTGCAGAGGGTCTGCAGATCTATTCTGAGGACAGCATAGACGTGTCTCACACAGGTATGAACTGCTGTTTTTGGAATGTATGTAGCTACTGTTGTGATTAATAATGCAAATTCTTTCAAAACCAAGTCTTAGCAGCTTTTTGCCATTATTTGTTCTCCTTTATCAATTGTTACCTGAAGAATAAGTACTGTGACAGAAAATGTCTGATGTTAATACAGCCAGTTCTCTCCCCTTCCCACCCTCCCACGCTCCCATCCATCCATCCATCCATCCATCCTTCTTTTCTTCCTTTTGTAGAGACAGAAAAGTTGCCCAGGCTGGTCTTGAACTCCTGGCCTCAAGTGATCCTCTCTCCCATCTTGGCCTCCCACTGCGACTGGCCAGATGCTTTACTTGTATTTTTGGTGACCAAGTCTCACTCAAGTGCCCAGGCTGGAGTGCAGTGGTGCAATTTCAGCTCACTGCAACCCCTGCCTGTTGGGTTCAAGGGATCATCCTGCCTTAGCCTCCTGAGTAGCTGGGACTACAGGTGCTCTTCACCATGCCTAATTTTTGTATTTTTTGTAGAGACAGGCTCTCGTCATGTTGCCCAGGCTGGTCTCATGGGCTCAAGTGATTCTCCTGCCTCAGCCTCCGAAAGTGCTGGGATTGTAGGTGTGAGCCACTGTGTCTGGCTTGACATTTTTACTTTTAAATATTCTATAATCCCATCATATATTGCTACTATTTTTCCTTTGGGTAGTCAGTTATATTCTAAAAATATATTAAAAGAGAGCAAAAATGTATTTAAAATATATTGACCCTAGGCTATTTGTTATTGCCCCACAGCTGTTCAATGTTTTGTTCTATTTTTTCACTTTTTCCATTTTGAGCCTTTTGGTTTTCATCTCACTGCTGAAGTTCCACATTTGTTTCCACATGCTGTTCAACTTTTTCATTAGAGCCTTTAATGTATCAAACACAATGATTTGGCCCGGCACGGTGGCTTATGCCTGTAATCCCAGCACTTTGGGAGGCCAAGGTGTGCAGATCACGAGATCGGGAGATCGAGACCATCCTATCTAACATGGTGAAACCCCATCTCTTAAAAAAAAAAAAAATTCCTTGTTTGATGTTTCCATTATCTGGGTCATCTCTAAGTGTGGTCCTGTTGATTACTTTGTCTCTTGATAGTGTGTTGTTTTTCTTGCTTTTTTAATGTTGTTTGTGTCTTGTTACTGACTGCCGATACGGTAAGTGGAGCAGTAGAAACTGAGGCGTATAGTATTTATTTTGGGAAGAAGTCACAGCTCTTCTTTTGCTAGACTGTTTGTATGCGAGTTTGAACTCCTAGTCAGGAGACAGTTGTGTTTGGGTTTTATTGTTGCTATGGTTACATTAGGTGCACCAGTGGCTTAAAATTCCTCTTGTGTTTTCTTGCCAGATTACAGTTGGTTTGCTGGAGGGAGGCTTTTTCTCAGTGGTTATCCTTCATCCTTACCCTCAGCTTTATTTGTTTGTTTGTTTATTTATTTTTCTTTTTTCCCCTCCCCCCCATCTATTAATTTTTTTAGAGAAAAGGTCTCACTTGGGGCCAGATGAGGTGGCTCACTTCTGTAATCTCAGCACTTTGGAAGGCCGAGGTGGGTGGATCACCTGAGGCCAGGAGTTGGAGACCAGCCATGGTGAAACCCTATCTCTACTAAAAATACAAAAGAATTACCCAGACGTAGTAGTGCACCCCTGTAGTCCCGGTTATTCGGGAGGCTGAGGCAGGAGAATCGCTCAAACCCTGGAGGCAGAGGTTACAGTGAGCCGAGATCGCACCGCTGCACTCCAGCCTGGGTGATAAAGCAAGACTCCGTCTCAAAAAAAAAAACAAAAACAAAAACAAAAAGGATCTCACTGGCTCATCTCGCTCTATCACCCAAGCTGGAGTGCCAGTGGTGCCATCATGGTTGACTGCAGCCTCCAACTCCTGAGCTCAAACTTCCCCCTCAGCCTTCTGAGTAAATAGCTGGGGCCGCAAGTGTGTGCCATCATGTCTGGCTACTTTTTAATTTTTTTCTGTAGAGATAGGGTCTTGCTATGTTGCCCAGGCTGGTCTCAAACTCTTGGCCTCAAGTGATACTCCAGCCTTAGCCTCCAGAGTAGCTGAGAGTACAGGTGTGAGCCACTGCATCCAGCCACTCTCACTCAGCTTTAGGATTTGTCTGTGCACCTCTGCCTCAGTCACAGTCTCAATGGTGGACTGCTGTTGTTTGTCCCTGGGTGCTTGCTAACCTGGTGGTAGGGAGCAGAGGTTTCTCTGTTGTCCTGGTTCACCCTGTCATAGGCAGGCCCTGTCTGTTTCCTTGGGTCTTGGGAGTGGATCTTTCTGGGTCTTTTCCCAGAAGTAAGACCCCTTTAGTGGTCTTGTCCAGAATTTCCTACTCCTCCTCCAGGCATAGAGGTTTTTTTTTTTCCTTTTATCCTGCCCCAGCTGCCTTAGGAGTGACAGAGTTTGCTGCCCTTTCCCAGGGGTTTATGACTTTTATTCTTTAGAGGAGAAGGGTGTAGGTTGGCCTTGGTGTTTTTCCTCCCATAAGCCAGCGCTACCAAGTGAAGTTTTCTCAGGTTACCTGCCCAGTATTTCTTTCGAGTACCCATTGAGGTCTGTAGAAAAAACCTGAGTGTATGTGGCTCTTACTAACCCACACTTGACATTTGGTAATTTGTTAAAAAATTTACCTGAATTCTTCTGATTCACCTAAATGGTGGTCTCATCTCTCTCACTACCACAGGTGAGCCACACCTTATATCTCTCTTTCTCCTTGGAGATGGCTGTCTTTCCATCAGTTTCAGTCTAGTTGGTTACCCTATAAGCTCAGCTTTCTGATGCCTCAAAGAAAAATTGTTGTTTGTCACTGGAGTGGGAATGATGCTGTCCATCCTGAGTGGAAGCTAGAAGTTGAGGACTTGGCTATTTTTTTTTTTTTTTTTTTTTTTTTTTGAGATGGAGTCTTGCTCTGTCTCCCGGACTGGAATGCAGTGGCGTGATCTTGACTCACTGCAACCTCTATCTCTCAGGTTCAAGTGATTCTCCTGCCTCAGCCTCCCAAGTAGCTGGGATTACAGGCGCATGCCACCACGCCCAGCTAATTTTTATTTTTAGTAGAGATGGGGTTTCATCATGTTGGCCAAGCTGGTCTTGAACTCCTGACCTCAGGTGATCCACCCGCCTTGGCCGCCCAAAGTGCTAGGATTACAGGCGTGAGCCACCATGTCCAAATGGACTTACCATTTCATACTAGATTTTTTTTGTGTGGGGGAGACAGAGTCTTGCTCTGTTGCCCAGGCTGGAATGCAGTGGCATGATAATCGCTCACTACAGCCCTGACCTCCTTGGCTCAAGAGATGCTCCCACCTTGGCCTCCCAAATAGCTGGCATGTGCCACCACACCTGGCTAATTTTTATATTTTTTGTAGAGATGGGGTCTTGCTGTGTTGTCCAGGCTGGTCTTGACCTCTTGGGCTCAAGCAATCCTCTTGCCTTGGCCTCTCAAAGTGCTGGTTTACAGGTATGGACCACTGTGCCTGGCCTAATTTTTTCTTATTTCATTTTTTGTAGAGACAGAGTCTCCCTATGTTGCCCAGACTACTCTTGAACTCCTTCCTGGCTTCAAGCGGTCTTCCTGCCTTGGTCTCCCAAAGTACTAGGATTATAGGTGTGAGCCATCATGCCTGGCCCCATTTTATTTGTATTTTTTGTTGTTTGTTTTTTGAGACAGGGTCCCTTTCTGTCACCCAGGCTGGAGTGCAGTGGTGGGATCATGGCTCACTGCAGCCTCAACCTTCTTGAGCTCAGGTGATCCTTCCACTTCAGCCTCCCGAGTAACTAAGACTACAAGTGTGTGCCACCATGCCCAGCTAACTTTTATAGTTTGTTGGTGTAGATAGGGTGCCCACGCTGATCTCCTGGGCTCAAGTGATCCACCTGCCTTGGCCTCCTAAAGTGCTGGGATTACAGGTGTACACCACTGTGCCCAGCCAAGGTGAAGTTTAGATATGGAGAGGAGGTAAAGGATGGCCCTGGGGTTGTAGGTGTGTCCAAGCCAGCCTGAGGCTTAGTCATGTGCCTTCGGGAGCTGCTAGGGTTACATCACAGTTTTGCTTTTGGGTGTTTGGCAAAGAGGTAGGAACTTTAATTACTTTAGCCAAGGACAGGCTCTTGATAAGAATTGCATTTTTTTTTAAACAGAGTCTTGCTCTGTCACCCAGGCTGGAGTACCGTGGCACAATCTCAGCTCACTGCAACTTCCGCCTCCTGGTTTCAAGCGATTCTCCTGCCTCAGAATCCCAAGTAGCTGGGATTACAGGCGCCTGCCAACATGCCCAGCTAATTTTTGTATTTTTAGTAGAGACGGGGTTTCGCCATGTTGGCCGAGCTGGTCTTGAACTCTTGACCTCAGGTGACCCGCCCGCCTCTGCCTCCCAAAGTGCTGGGATTACCAGCGTGAGCCATCGCGCGGGCCCTTTTTCTTTTTTTTGAAATGGAGTCTCGCTCTGTCACCAGGCTGGAGTGCAGTGGTGTGATCTCAGCTCACTGCAACCTCCACCTCCTGTGTTCAAACTATTCTCATGCCTCAGCCTCCTGAGTAGCTGGAACTACAGGCGTGTGCCACAGTGCCCAGCTATTTTTTTGTATTTTTAGTACAGATGGGGTTTCACCATGTTGGCCAGGATGGTCTCTACCTCTTGACCTCATGATCTGCCCTCCTTGGTATCCCAAAGTGCTGGGATTACAGGCATGAGCCACTGCGCCTGGCAGGAGGATCAGTTGAGGTTAAGAGTTCAAAACCGGCCTGGGCAACATTGTGAAACACTGTCTCTACAAACAGATATAAAAAAATAGTTGAGTATGGTGGTGAGCACCTGTAGTCCTAGCTACTCAGGAGGCTGAGGTAGGAGGACTATTTGAGCCTAGGAGTTGGAGGCTGCAGTGAGCTATGATTGCACCATTGGACTCCAACCTTGGTGACAAAGTGAGAGCCTGTCTCTTGAATAAAAGAGAGAGAGAGATTGAGAGAGAAAGAAGACTTATCTGCCTTCAGTTGTTTGTGAGTCTGCTACTCTCCTTGGCTGAAGGAGTCCTTAACCTTCCAGGAGGAGCCTTGTCTTTCATTCAGTTGCTGCGACTGAGATCCTAGGCATGAGGTCTTGTGGGGCTATGATTGCCCCATCTCTCCAAATAAGGCCACTGGGTAGTTTCACCAGTGTATCAGACAAACCTAATAAAGCCATATCAGCGACACCAGTGCCAGGTTTTATGAATACGAAAGGAATACCTGATAACCCCAACCCCTCCTCCGAGCTAGAGTGTGATGGAATGGGGGAAGCTGGATTGGTCACTAGGGTCAGATTTCTCTGCTTGTCTCCGTGTTGAGTTGGGTAGAAAAGCCATCCTAGGTCTTTGCACCTGACTCTTATGTGAGACGATTGGCTCGCCAGCTGTACTGCTTTTGTACTAGTGGATGCCTGGGCTCACCTACAGGCACATGAAAACAAATACGTTTCCACATGCCTGTGCAGGGAAACCTGCATGGCTTGGTGCCAGAGTGAGAACAAAAGTGGTGCTACCTTAAACCTCAGCCTCATCGAAGCAGAGGTAGGCTGCCTCCACTTCTGGGACTGAGGGAAGGCTTGACTAGTGCCTGGGAGGAGCTTTTTCACTTGGGCTCAGGTCTAGACTTGAAGGGGTTTGGATAGGGAAAGCAGGAGTTTTGGGTGGGGCCTGTGGAGATCAGCATTTTCCCTAAGAACTACTCATTCTTGACTGGCTGTGTTTCCTTCTCTGAGCTACATGAGGCCAGGTTTGGGCACATACAAATTTGTTGAATAGGTAAGAGGCCTCTGGAATGATGATGTGCTTGCTGATAATTGGAAGTTATCTCTGTGATCTTAAAGAACTGACTCCTGGGTGGGAATCAGATGGCCCACCAGATTTCTTCAGATGAGATGGGATCAAGGGATCTGAAGCGTGACTGTCACGGGAGTTGAGGGAGGAGAAGGTCACGCTGGGTGCAGGGTCAGGAAGGTGCTTATTTTCCTTTGATAGATTATGGGTCCTTCATAGGTAGGTTAATGTGGAATCCAACATGAGGGGCATGCTGGGGAAGAAAGCAAATATGCCAGTGGCAAATTAGCCCTGGGTTAGGATGCCCCTGGATGTCCTTTCTCCACCTTGTCTTATCATGTAACCCCTCTCTTCTGGGCACTTTGGGAAAAGAAAGATGTTGAATGGGCAAGCAGCAATGTGGGAGAGTAAGGCAGGCATTGCAGACACAACAATACACAGGCCTGTATTTTTTTTTTTTTTTTGAGACAGAGTCTCTGTTGCAGGCTGGAGTGCAGTGGCACGATCTCGGCTCACTGCAACCTTCACCTCCTGGGTTCAAGCGATTCTCCTGCTTCAGCCTCTTGAGTAGCTGGGATTACAGGTGCCTACTACCATGCCCAGCTAATTTTTATATTTTTAGTAGAGATGGGGTTTCACCATGTTTGTCAGTATAGTCTCCATCTCCTGACCTCGTGATCCACCCACCTCAGCCTCCCAAAGTGCTGGGATTACAGGTGTGAGCCACCATGCCCAGCCAGGTGTGTATTTTCATGAGGGACCTCCCCCGGTCTAGTCACTGCAGTGGTGATATGCCCTTGTCTTGGCATCTTCCTCGCCCTTCCCCACCACCTGCTCACATTCTTTACTGGCCTGAGAGTAGCTACAGACATCTTCATGTCTCACTGGACATTGCAGAAGTTCCAGTTTTTGTTTGGATAGAGGTGAGTGGGCAGGATTACCTGGGTATGGACAGTGAGAGGCCTTTCAGTCTGGTGAGGACTGTGTGCCAGGTGCAGGGACTCTGGTCTTTGCAGGGAAGGTTTGTGGGTTTTTATTATTATTATTATTTATTTATTTATTTTTATTTTAATTTTTCCCCCTCCCCCCCTGTCCCGGTTTGTGGTTTTAAGCTGGTGAGAACAGAGCAAAAGTCTACAACTCAGGGAGAATCCAGGTGATGGACAAATTTAATACCAGCCTACTCTGAGCTGCAAGACAGGTATTTGTCATTGGAAGTTATCATCACATCATGTGTGAGCTCTCATGGTGTCTTTCTTGGGAACAGTGAAGGTCTACCCAGCTCTATTTCCCTGTGTCCTATGGTGGGAACTGAGAAAGCCTATTGTAGTTAGGGCTGTGTGCATGGCATGCTGTCCCTAAACAGGAAGTGGGCAGGGAAATCTGGTCTAAACCAGCTCCTGCCCTAGACTGACATACTTGTATTCTTTGCCAGGCTACAGTAAATACAGGTGTGCAGGAACCATTTGTCATGGAAGCCAGGGAGTCTGGGAGGCCCACACCCACCTACCATCTTGTCCCTAACACCAGCCAATCCCAGGTGGAAGAAGATGTCAGCTTGCCACCTCAAAGGTCCTCGGAAACTATGCAGCTGAAGAAGGAGATCTCCCTGCTGAATGGGGTCAGCCTGGTGGTGGGCAACATGATCGGCTCAGGGATCTTTGTCTCACCCAAGGGTGTGCTGGTATACAGTGCCTCCTATGGGATGTCGCTGATTGTGTGGACCATTGGTGGGCTCTTCTCTGTTGTGGGTGCCCTTTGTTATGCAGAGCTGGGGACCACCATCACCAAGTCGGGAGCCAGCTACGCTTATATTCTAGAGGCCTTTGGGGGCTTCATTGCCTTCATCCGACTGTGGGTCTCACTGCTAGTTGTTGAGCCCACCGCTCAGGCCATCATTGCCATCACCTTCGCCAACTACATCATCCAGCCATCCTTCCCCCACCTGTGATCCCCCATACCTGGCCTGCCGTCTCCTTGCTGCTGCTTGCATATGTAAGTGGGGGTTGAGATTGGGAGGATGCTGGGGGTGGGAGGTACCACTAATAATGATACTTTATATTTCAATAGCATATTTTGCATTTTGGAGGGGAGGGAGGCTTCTTACGTTTTGAGGAAGTAATTTTACCAGTCATTTGGTCCTGAGAGATAGTAAGTATAAAGGATGGGGGATAGGAGAAGTTTCAGTCTGTTCTTGACTTTTGGTGCCTCATGTTCCTCCTCTCTTGGCTGCCCTTGTTCTGTTTTTTTGGTCTATGTGACAGGTTGGGGCATGTCTTTTGTTTGTCTTGACAACTGTTTTGATTCAAGTCAACATCGCTAGATATAAGTTAGCCCAGAAAAACCCAACCAGTGTTGAAGCCTTTATTCTGTTCCTAAAGGAAAAAAAAGAAAAAGGAAAAAAAAGAGTTATTTTATTTCCCAGATTTTTATCTTAAACTAGTTAAAAGCATCAGTGAGAAAATAGGCTTCTCTAGACTGTGGGAGTCCTACGGTGTTAAACCTCAGGCCCACAGGACCCTTTCCTGTCTGCCGCTACCGCTCTTTGTGGCTTGTTCTGAGCAGCAGGTGTGACACTTTTCCTCCTAGTGTATCAGCCTTCTTTACACTGACTGTGTAAACAAGCTCTGCCTGCGGCCACATATGAGTTTCTGCAGACAGAACCTGAGAGATCCCAGTCAATCCCTCTTTGTTTTCCTTTTTCTCTTACTGGGCAGTAAGGAGAAAAGATTGCTGTGAATTTACCCAGCCTTGCAGAACGAGTGTTTTAAAGAGAAAGGCCCAGAATTCAGAATTCTATGTTCCTTAGCACTGTATTGCCAGAGGCACTTAATAATATTCTGTTCTTTCCACATCTCTGCTTGCAAAAGCTTTGGCAGTATATGTAGCTTATACAGTGTTAAAAATAGCCTCAGAGTACTTGGAGTTAGCAATAACAGACTGTAGGATACCCATGCCTCTTGACTTTACGGAATTTGTTAAAGACAAATTAAAGGGAAAACCCCCCATTATTCGTTGGGATAGTGAGGGGAAACAGATACCCTTGGGGTGAGGGAAGGAGGGTACTTAGCTATATGTCTGATAGGCTTTGGCTAGGCAGACTGGTCTGACTGAGCTTTCTAAAAAAGGTAATAATTTTCTCATTATAAAATATGTCTATTAGGCCAGGCATGGTGGCTCATGCCTGTAATACCAGCACTTTGGGAGGCTTAGGTGGGAGGATTGCTTGAGATCAGGAATTCAAGACCAATCTGGACAACATGGTGAGACCCTGTCTCTACAAAACAAGTTAGTCAGGCATGTTGGTGTGTGCCTGTGGTCCCAGCTACTCAGGAGGCTGAGATGGGAGGATCTCTTGAGCCTGGGAGGTTGAGGCTGCCGTGAGCTGTGTTCATGCCACTGGACTCCAGCCTGGGTAACAGAGTAAGACCCTATCTCCAAACAAAACAAAACAACCCACAAAGCATGTTTATTGAGAAAATTAAATTACTCTTAAGTCATCCAAAATCTACCACCAAGAGAGGAGTACTTTTAATAGTTTGATCGTGTCTTTCTTTCTTTTGTAGACTTGGCACCATACTCTGCTTATAATTTTGTATTCTGCCTTTTTTTTTTTTTTGGGATAGATTCTCTCTCTGTTGCCCAGGCTGGGGTGCGGTGGTGTGATCTCAGCTTATTACAACCTCCACCCCTGAGATGGAACAATTCTCCTGCCTCAGCCTCCCTCAGCTGGGATTACAGGCACACGCCACCATGTCTTGCTAAATTTTTGTATTTTTAGTAGAACTGGGGTTTCACCATGTTACCCAGGCTAGTCTTGAACTCCTGACCTCAGATGATCTGCCTGCCTCTGCCTCCCAAAGTGTTGGGATTACAGGCATGAGCCACTGCACCTGGCCTAAATTTTTTTTTTTTTTTTTTTTTTTTTTTTTGAGACAAGAGTTTTGCTCTTGTTGCCCAGGCTGGAGCACAATGGCGCAGCCTTGGCTCACTGCAACGTCAGCCTTCTGGGTTCAGGGGATTCTCCTGCCTCAGCCTCCCCAAGTAGCTGGGATTATAGGCGCCTGCCACCACGCCCAGCTAATTTTTTGTATTTTTAGGAGAGATGGGGTTTCACCATTTTGGTCAGGCTCGTCTTGAACTCTTTACCTCAGGTGATCCACCCGCCTCAGCCTTCCAAAGTGCTGAGTTTACAGGTGTGAGCCACCACGCCCAGCCTAGTGTTTTTTAAATAAAGGATAACACTGGATTTTACAGATAATTTTAAAAATACAGAAAGATAGAAAAAAGAAAATTTAAAATCACCCATGATTTTACCTCGTACAGTACTATTGTTACTATTTGGGTGAAATACTTTCTAGTATTTTTTGTGTACACATCTATTATTTTTAATAAGTACCTTTTGAGGTCATCTTATTTTGTGGGCTGTATACCACTTTTTAAAATTAAAAAATATTAATATTGGCTGTCCATGGTAGCTCATGCCTTGTAATTCTAGCACTTTGGGAGGCTGAGGGAGGATCCCTTGAGCACAGGAGTTTGAGACTAGCTTGGGCAACAAAGCAAGACCCCACCTCTAAAAAAAACAATAATTAGCCAGGCCTGGTGACAGTGGCAGTGGTGTGCATCTGTAATCCCAGCTACTCAGGAGGCTGAGGAGGTAGGATCCCTTGAGGCCAGAAATTCAAGGTTGCAGTGAGTTATGTTTATGCCACTGCACTACAGCCTGGGTGACAGAATGAGACCTTGTCTCGAAAAAAATTTAATATTTAATCTTTCATCAAATACTGTTAGAAAACATGGTTTGAAGATATATAAGTAATTTCGAGGCAGTATAGTATAGTGGTTAGGATTGTAGGCGCCCATGCCAGACTGGATTTAATTTTCTTTTTTTTTTGGGGAGGATGGAGTCTCGCTCTGTTACCCAGACTGGAGTGCAGTGGCATGATCTTGGCTCACTGCAATGTCCGCCTCCTGGGTTCAAGCGATTCTTCTGCCTCAGCCTCCCAAGTAGCTGGGATTAAAGGTGCGAGATACCATGCCCGGCTAATTTTTGTGTGTTTAGTAGAGATGAGGTTTCACCATGTTGGCCACACTGGTCTCAAACTCCTGAGCTCAAGTGATCTGCCCACCTCGGCCTCCCAAAGTGCTGGAATTATATGTGTGAACCATCATGCTTGGCCAGTCTCTTTCATTCAACATGTACTTTGACCCAGATTCCTGGGGATCTGAATTCTTGAAGGCTTTCTATCCCAGAAACACTGGCTTTTCCAGAATCCAGGCCTGAGGGCAAGAACTTGCTTGTCATAGTTATGGCCAAGTCATGAAACCATATTCTCTTCCGACTAGGGTAGGCTTTAGGGTTCAGCTTACTTCCCTTCTTGGAACTTGGGTTGCAGTATCAGGCTTTCAGCAGAGCTAGGATATGCTGAGAGTCTCCTTGAGTAGAGGTGGCAGTGGGAGCAACGTGGTTTCAGGAGACATAAATTGCAAGAAACCAAATAGGTCATTTAGGGGGAAAAAATCAAAGGTCTGCACTGAATCTAGGGTAAGACTTTGGTAGGATAGGAGAATTTAGTCAGTCTTGAAATTGAGGCATGAGAGGGTCCAGCTTGTTGGTTGGGAGACTGCCCAAACAAGTTATAGCCATTCTAGACAATTAAAGTTCCATCCTAGAAGGGAGGGCCCAGGAAGTCTCTATATAACCAACTCTAGGGCAGAGTCTGGAAGCTGGTAGCCCGTGAGCCAGACTTGGCCCACAGATAGGTTTGTTTGGTTCGTGGTGGTGTAAATAATTTTGAATTAGATGCCAACATTTCAAAATCAGGACTTGCCTTTTCTCTCGAAAAATCTAAAGTTCTGGTATTGTTGGACTCAAATTCTTGCCTGATACAATGAGCTGGATTTGAGTAGTCGTAGCTTCTTTTCACATTTATTTTTTTATTTAAAAAGAGTCTCCCTATGTTGCCTAGGCTGGTCTCAAACTCCTGGCTCAAGTGATCCTCCTCCCTCAGCCTCCCCATGTGTTGCAATTACAGGCGTGAGCCACTGTGACGGGCTGTAGCTCCTTTTAAATGGAGTATAGACTCCCCAGTCCACTACAATCCTCCACTTCTTGTTTTATACCCCAGACTTATCTTGCCTTTGCTCACTCATATTACTTTCCTGGCCCCTGAAGGCACTGCTCTTTCAGATCTTGGCTTTCTGGCTGTACCCCATCCCATTCTCAGGGTATAGCGGCAAGGAGATCCAAGCAGCTTTTTGGAGATTTCAGGCTATTTTACCTACAAATTATCCTAGAACAGTGGTTCTCAGCCAGAGGGGTGTTTGTCTTCCAGGAAATATTTAGCAGTATCTGGAGACACTTTTGGTTGTCACAACTGGAAAGGGGTGCTTTTTGTTTTTAATGGGTAGAGGTCAGGGGTGCTGGTGAACATACCACCATGCACAGAACAGCTCCTCACAATAAAGACTTATCTGGCCTAAAATGTCAATAGCGCTGAGGTTGAGAAACTCTGTCCTAAGAGTGCACTCTGTTCATATGTGTTCTGGGGTTTGGGAATCTTACATGGTGAGGCAGGACCTCAGGCTGCTGACTGAACTCAGTAAATTTAGGGGCTCATACTCACTTGTGGGACTAATGGGGAGAAATGTTGGTTCTTGAGGTAGGTGCATAGGGTCTTCTCTTTGCCTATGTGACCAGCAGGATTCACAGTCACCCAGGTGCCCTTGGGTGCCCTGATTTGACTGCAGAAGGGTGATGGTTCTGGCTTGGGTGTTGTCAGCTCATTTATCTTTGTGGGCTTTGACCTCGGGATCCTGCCTCTTGTGTAGGCTCACACACATCATTGGAAAGTATTTGCTTTGAAGATTTCACTGTGGAAGGAGTTCATTACTGACACAGCAGCATCAAAGCCCAGTGCCTGCTCACAGCTGAGACTTGATTCCCCTGCGTTTGTTTGGCAAGGCTGACAATGAGCAGGAGGAGGAGAAGGAGGGAGACTGGGAAGGGTGAGACTGGAGGGAAGAAGAAACTGTATAATTCCCCAGTATCCATTGTTTCCATGGTTTCTTGCTGTCTTGGACGCAGGCCTGGTCAGAGTTCTCAGTAGAAAGGATATTCTCCTTATTTTGGATAGTTGCTATGGACAGACAGCTTTCATGTTCTGAGAGTGATACAGGCATAAGGAAGACTGGGTCTTGATCATAGTTGCTTAAAGACTCCAACCCTATATATAATTTGAATGTTTTCTTTTCTTTTCTTTTTTTTGAAATGGAGTTTTGCTCTTGTTGCCCGTGCTGGAGTACAATGGTGTGACCTCAGCTCACTGCAACCTCCACTTCCCCAGGTTTAAGCGATTCTCTTGCCTTAGCCTCCTGAGTAGTTGAGATTACAGGCGTTGGCCACCATGCCCAGCTAATTTTTTTGTATTATTAGTAGAGACGGGGTTTCACCATGTTGGCCAGGCTAGTCTCGAACTCCTGACCTGAGGTAGGTGGAACACCTACCTCAGGTGATCCACCTGCCTTGGCCTCCCAAAATGCTGGGATTATAGGCGTAAACCACTGTGCCTGGCCAGTTTGAATGCTTTCATAATGGGACTAAATGTATTTGTATAATTGAAAACAAAGACACTGGCTAGGCTCAGTGGTTCTTGCCTGTAATCTCAGCAGTTTGGGAGACCAAGGCAGGAGGATCACTTGAGCCCAGGAGTTCATGACCAGCATGGGCAACATGAACTTGTCTCTTAGAAAACAAAAAAATACACACAAAAAGGATACTTTTAAAAAAGACATGGTAGCTACTGATTCTGGGATCTCCATTTGGAAGGGTTTACCTCCCCTTGAGTGTTAGCATTTCACTCCTGAATGTCTTGTAGTTGTCCCCTTCCACCTGCCTTTTTTCTTCCACAATTTTTTTTTTTTTGAGACAGAATCTCACTCTGTCTCCAAGGCTGGAGTGCAGTGGTGTGATCTCAGTTCACTGCAACCTCCTCCTCCCGGGGTTCAAGCGATTCTTCTGCCTCAGATTCCTGAGTAACTGGGACTACAGGCACGCACCACCATGCCTGGCTAATTTTTTTGTATTTTTAGTAGAGACGGGGTTTCACCATATTGGCCAGACTGGTCTCGAGCTTCTGACCTCGTGATCTGTCCACGTTAGCCTCCCAAATTGCTGGGATTACAGGAGTGAGCCACTGTGCCCGGCCTTTCTTCTACATTTTTGTTGTTCTTTTTCTTTAGGGTTGCACTACTTTGTCCTTGAATGCCCCTTTGTAACCCTCAGCCTGTCTGTGGGAGGAATTGGAAGGTTTCCCTCCACTCTCTGTTGCCTGTGGAGAGAGTTGTGACTACTGTCACCGTAAGTGGGAGTACAACTTTAGGTTGCCAGGCCATCTCCTCATCAGAAAGAGAGTATGAAAGTCACAGTTCTGTCAGAGGGTGCATATGTTATTCAGTATTAACTTGGGTTTCAGACAACAGAAAACCTTTAGCAGCATGGCTCAAACATGTTGATGTTTGTTTCTCTCACATGTTAAAAAGAAGACATGTGGGTTGGATGACTTTAATCCTTCAGGGAACCAGGTTCATTCCTTCTGTCTTCCTGCTCTGCCATCCTCAGCATATGACTTCTAGCTGGTGGTCCAGGATGGCTACTGAAGTTCTAGCTGTCATGTCTGCATTGTAGCTGACAGGAAGGACAAAGACACACCCTCCCCATTTAAACATACTTCCTGAGGTCTTTTTTTTTTTTTTTTTTTTTTTTGAGACAGAATCTCACTCCATTGCCCAGGCTGGAGTGCAGTGGCGTGATCTCAGCTCACTGCAACTTCCGCCTCCCAGGTTCAAGTGATTCTTCTGCCTCAGCCTCCTGAGTAGCTGGGACTACAGGCATGCACCACCATGCCCAGCTAATTTTTTTATTTTTAGTAGAGATGGGAATTTACCATGTTGGCCAGGATGGTCTTAATCTCTTGACCTTGTGATTGATCCGCCCACCTTGGCCTCCCAAAGTGCAGGGATTACAGGCATGAGCCACCGTGTCCAGTCTCCTGAGGTCTTATATGAAATATTTGCATACATCCCAGGGGGAAAACGTTGATACATGTCCATACCTACCTGCAGGAGAGCTGGGAAATGTCAGCTTTATTTTGGACAGCCATGACTTCAGCTACAATTTCTATTACGAAGGAGAAAGGGAAGAACAGATAGAGGAAGATAACTAGCTGTCTCTACCACAGAGACTGTGTGGGGGTTTGGTCAGGTTGGTAGGAGAAATTTTAGTTATAGAGAATATACACAAACCCTTTTAGAAGGCCTGAGAGTTTTTATTATAGTACTTGCCTTGTCCCCTTAGTTAAATAAATTAGAGTAGAAACTAAAGACTGTCCTCACATTAGTTAGTTTATCTAACTAACTCGTTTACTCATATGGTCCTAAGACTAACCTTTTTCTACTGCAGGTGCTTAACTGCTTCCTACTGGGGGGGGATTGGCAAATGATATTTGCTTTAGGCCTCAGAACCTGGCCTTTAATCTTTACCCTCTAGTGGTGTTAACTCAAAGCTCTTGTCATTTAATCTGTGTTGAATAAAGGCCAGGAAGCCCAAGAAGTCGGGGCCAGCTGTCGATAACTCCTTTAGGTGAATGGCCCAGACACCCCAGCCTGCTCTTTTACTGTATTCTGTGTTTGAGTGAATTTATTCATCCATTATTGAGTCAAGGTCTGCAGGACAGATCCTCACAACTTTGGGGATTTGTTTCTGCTTTGGCTTTCAGTCAGGATCTGTGATTTGAGTACTCCTTTCTCAGCAATAAGCTCCCAGAGAACCTTGAAGACCCTCAGGTGGGTCCCACGCTTATTGGTGCAGGCTTATCCAACAAGGAAATGAGAGCAGGAGAAGAGGGAAGGCTTGGACATTTTAATTGTGGTAGGTGAATCTTAGCGTCTGGCTTAAAGGCCCAGCTGTTGACTTTGTTTGAACTCTGATAGTTTATGGTAAGCTAAAGGGGCTGGGAGTTCTGGGAAGTAATAGAGGAGGTAGGATCAGACGGTAAAATTTTGTTTCTTAATTAGAATCAGGAGAACAGTCAAGGGAATTGGCTTCTGCTCGATAGACTGTTCTAGGAGCTCTCTGTTCTCTGGCAGGGCTGAGAGTAGGGTGAGGCAAGCGAGGTGCCTGGGGCCAGCACTGCAGGGCATACTCACTCTCAGGTTCCTTCCTGTAGTCCTCTGAGAGTGACTGCCTCCTTAAATTTTGTGCCCTAGGCACCTCCTAGCTTCACCCTGCCCTGGCTCTGCCTTCTGGTGCTACATTGTTGCTAATGAATTGTTTTTATTTAAACAAATTTTTTAAAAATTTTTTCAGGGGCCATGCTAATCTTCTCTGTATGGTTCCAATTTTAGCAGATGTGCTGCTGAAGTGAGCATGAACTATTTTTATTTTTATCTAGAAAGACGTGTTATGTTCACAGTAAACCAGTCATAAGGGCACACAGTGGAAAAAGTCTCCCTCCCTTTCCACAGCTTTAGGCTTTCTCTCATGAGGAGCCACTCTAACCAGGGGCTTTTGTATCTTTCCAGCTGGTCTGTTGGAATGGACTCTGCAGGGACTTCCACAAGCAGCTGCCTTCATTCAAGTTTAGCACATAGTCGTTGCATTTCCACTGTGTGTAATATCTACCTGTGTGCAGAGAGGACCAAACCTGTAGGACATGTATGGCAGGATAGAAGGAAGGAGAAGGAGCAGAAGTGAGCCCCAGTGCCTGTTAGTGGGTCTGAGGAGTCTATCAGCTTATCTTCCCCTTCTTGGAGCTGCAAACAAGAAGCACAGTTAGCACTGCCAGGACATTGTCAGACAGTCTCTTTTTCCATGTGTATTTCCATCTTTTTGTGTCTCTTTTTGTCCCCTTCTCTCTGTCTCTGCCTCCTTGTCTCTCTCTCACTTCCCTGATTCTGTCTTCTTCGTATTTTCTTGTCTTTCTTTTTTTTGTTTTTTGTTTTTTTTTAGAGACAAATTCTCACTCTGTTGCCCTGACTGGAGTGCAGTGACTATTCACAGACGCTATTAAAGTGCACTATAGGCCTGGACTCCTGGGCTCAACAGTTCTCCCACCGCAGCCTCCCATGCAGTTGGGACTCCAGGTGTGCACTGCAGCCCCTGCCCCGTCAGTCTTTTTGTCCAACCTGCATGCCCTCTCACTTCTGCTTCTTTTTGTGGTCCCACTTCCTTCCTCTGCTTACTTATAGTTTCTGTCCCTTTGTTACTAAGGGCTTGTTTGTGACTTTGACTTGCTGTAGCCCCTGACCCTTCTGTCCATTACTGTTAGATTCAGTTTCTTGGTATTCCAACTCTTTGTTTCTGGGAGAGGCAATATAACAGGATCAACTTGGGTCCAGTGTCTGGCTCCATCAGCCATGATAGGGAAGGGGGAACAATTCCCAGGAAGGAGCTGGGGAGGTACCTCAAAACATGGCTACTGTACTGTAGAGGGGTCTGTGGATTACTGGTACCTATTAACTAGGTAATCTTTATGTTAGCTGATTGAGGCTTAACCCCATACAGGTAGCTTTGATCATCAGGGGTAGGTTTCCGGGAAGACCTGTCAGTAGCATGCATTCCTTTGGGCTTCTTCTTCCCCTCCCGTTTGACCACTGTGCCCCCACTTCCACATCATGATTGACTAGTAAGCACCTGTGTTATTTGCCAGTGTATTGAATGAAAGTTCTTTCAAGCCATTGAGCCTGCCACCTGCCCGCTGTGTTCATTTTCACAGTCTGGCTGTAGGCACTCCATTTGAGTGGAAGAATATCCAACTTTCTGACAATTTGCCTTGCCCCAGGGAATTGGAAGTTAGAGTGAAAATCTTACCCACCTTGGTTCCAACCAGGGTTTATCAGTTCCCCTCTTTGCTTGGTGATGAGCTTACAATATGGTCAGGTGCAGTGGCTCATGCCTGTAATCCTAGTACTTTGGGAGGCTGAGTCAGGAGGATCGCTTGAGCCCAGGAGTTCCAGACCAGCCTGGGCAACATAGGGAGACCCCTGTCTCTACAAAATAATTTTAAAAAAATTAGCTGGGTGTGGTGGTGTGCACCTGTGGTCCCAGCTAATAGGAGGCCGAGGTAGGAGGATCATTTGAGCCCTGGAGATCGAGCGTGATTGTGCCACTGTACTCCAGCCTGGGTGACAGAGCAAGACCCTGTCTCAAAGAAAAGGAAAAAAAAGAAAAGGAAGGAAGGAAGGAAAGAAAAGAAAATGATATATTGCTGTTGCCTTCTGAGAATTTGTGATATTGGGAGAAGCATGACCCAGTCATCTGAGGGAGAGACTTGAGACCGGTGTCTCCATGACGATAGCATAGACACTAAGCTGTGGTAAGAAGCAGGAATGCCATGTGGTTCAGGAGAGAAAGAGCTCAGAGAGGGGCTGGCTGGTGTATTTAGAGAAGGTTTTACAGAGGAAGAGTAAGCGGGGGGCTGAACTAGACCTTGAAAATGGGAGTTGCTGTTGGCTATGGCAGGAAGAGGAGGGGAGGACATTTCTTTATGTGTATGTCTGGTATGAGTAAGAGGGAGAGTCTGGCTGAAGGAGAGAGTGCAAAATGGGTAGGAGTAAATGGAGTTGGCCTAGAGGATGAGCCTTAAAGATTTTGTAATAAGATTTGAGGTGCACATAAAATTTCTATTTTTGGATGCTAGAGGCAGTACTTAGAGATGTCACTGTGTTCCTTCCTACTGGATATTGCTCTTATGTCCTCCCCGTGGATCAGAGCAGTCATTGTTTAGCAGGAGCAAGGTGCTGGGGCTCTCAGCACAGGGCCCAGATGTCACTGAGGTGTGTCAGGAGCTAGAACTTAAGGCCACATGAGCCTAGGGAATGCTCAAGTGGGTGTACTTCTCCATGGACTCATTGAGAATTGGGAGGGATGGGTAGGAATGAGGGTGGCAGCAATCAGTGGACTTGGGAATACAAACTTAGAAATGGTAGTTAGCTTCTCTCAGCCTTGGTTTCCTCATCTATAAAATGAGAATAGGAATATCGGTATTTTGTGGTTGTGAGAATTGATGGAGATGTGTATGTGAAGTTGTCAGGCGTATAACAGACTTTTTCTTTTTTCTTTTTCTTTCTTTCTTTTTTTTTTTGAG
The DNA here is from genome assembly GCA_036589455.1 of Ateles fusciceps. NCBI lineage: Eukaryota > Metazoa > Chordata > Mammalia > Primates > Atelidae > Ateles > Ateles fusciceps. Next base: position 21,630,419 of record JAZHEH010003205.1, on the reverse strand, counting down.
ACAGGGTCTTACTCTGCCATCCAGGCTGGAGTGCACGGCTCACTGCAGCCTCAACCTCCTAGGCTCAAGCGACCCTCCCACCTCAGCCTTCTGAGTAGCTGAGACTACAGGTGTGCACCACCATGCCCAGCTAATTTTTGTATTTTTTGTAGTGATAGGATTTCTCCATGTTGCCCAGGCTGGTCTCGAGCTCCTGGGCTCAAGTGAGCCATCTGCCTCAGTTTCCCAAAGTGCTGGGATTACAGGTCTGAGCCACTGCACCTGGCCTCTTTTTTACACTTACATGCAAAATCTGTCTCTCTAATTTCTTATGTAACCTGCCATCTCCATTCAAATTTACCTCACTTACTGATGAGTTTCTTCTGGCCACGGAGAGGTTTTGTGTCTCTTGTGGTTTGAAACCTTGGGAGTCTGGGTGGGGAAAGAGTGGGTGAAGTTACCCATCTCTAGGCCTGGAGGGGATTTCCAGAAATGGTGCCAGCCATCAGGATGTATAAATGTGTGTTCATGCATGCCTTTGTATCTTTGAACGTTAGCAGTGATGGGACGTGCATGTGTGCTGTCAGCTGGGGCAGGTGCAGGTTGTCCCCTTGCTTCCCAGTTTGCCTTGTTCTGACTGGTCCATTGGCCCCTTTGCCTTAGACAGGAAGGGCAGAAGTGGTGCTCTCTGTAAAGAGGTGGGGCCTCTGTGCCCTCAACTCAAGCCTGCCAGTGACTTTGTGGTTTTCCTCCTAGGTCTGCTGACATTTGTGAACTGTGCCTATGTCAAGTGGGGCACACGTGTGCAGGACGCGTTCACTTACGCCAAGGTCCTAGCGCTCATTGCCATCATTGTCATGGGCCTTGTTAAACTGTGCCAGGGTAAGTGGTGGGACAGGGGTACCACCAGGAGTTCCTCTGGATTCCCTGAGGAGGACATGGGTACTCTGTTAGCTTCACTGCTTAGCTGATTGTGTGTACATGCTAGCATGTGTCAGTGAGTGCAAGAGACGGGAGTAGATTTCTTTCTGGGCTTCTTGGGCCAGGCTGGCTTGGCCAAGTGGACATGAGTCAGCCTCTCCCTCAGGGCTGCTTTCCTTTTGTGGAGGCTGGGAACATTGCAGGAAGCCAGCCAAGGGCCTAGGAGCTCCTGAAGCTTGGGTCATGATTGGTCATAAAAGTAATCTGTGGGGGATAGAGTGGCTCCTATTTGTGGTCTGTGACTGCCAAGCTGCAAGTAGGAAGACTGGGCCTCCTTGAGACAGCTAGCAGGGAGTGTGGAGCAGGAGGTAGGGTATGGAAATGGGTAGTTAGTTTGCAGCCTTTACTTTTCATCTGGACTTGTATTCAACATTCTCCCTACTCCAAAGTCAGCTCTCAGAAGAATATTAAAATATTGTGAAATTGGCAGTGTCTTTCCTGCATGTTGGCTTTAGAAAGCTTTTCGTTCCTGGATCAGAGAGGACTGGCAGTAAGGGTGATTGGCCTACCAATATGTCATGAGCCCTAGAGATGTCTTGAGGTGTCTTTAGCCAAAGCTACCTCAGTTATTTCATCAGTCCCTAAATGTTGCTGTGTACAATCACCTGGGGAATTGAGACCCTAATCTAAAATCTATTGGATCATATTCTGGTTGGTTTGGAGTCTAAAAATCTGTGCTTTTAAGAATTGCCCTTGGCTGAGCGCAGTGGCTCACGCCTGTAATCCCAGCACTTTGGGAGGCCGAGGCAGGTAGATCACGAGGTCAGGCGTTCAAGACCAGCCTGGCCAAGATGGTGAAACCTCGTCTCTACTAAAAATACAAAAATTAGCTGGGCATGGTGGTGGGTGCCTGTAATCCCAGCTACTTGGGAGGTTGAGACAGAGAATTGCTTGAACCCAGGAGGCAGAGGTTGCAGTGAGCTGAGATTGTGACACTGCACTCCACAGCTGCACTCCAGGCTGCACTCCCACAGCCTGGGAGACAGAGTGAGACTCCATCAAAAAAAAAAAAAAGAGTTGCCTTTGTTGGGCCCTGTGAGGTGGCTCACGCCTGTAATCCCAGCACTCTGGGAGGCTGGGAGGCTGAGGAAGGTGGATCACCTGAGGTCAGGAATTTGAGACCAGCCTGGCCAACGTGGTGAAATCCCATCTCTTTTAAAAATACAAAAAATTAGTCAGGCGTGGTGGTGGGCACCTGTAATCTCAGCTACTCGGGAGACCGAGGCAGGAGAATCACTTGAACTCTGGAGGTGGAGGTTGCAGTGAGCCGAGATGGTGTCACTACACTCCAGCCTGGGCAATAAGAGCGAAACTCCGTCTCAAAAAGAAAAGAAAAGAAAAGAAAAATAGAATTGCCCTAGTTGATTGTTGGGCTACTGGTTTAGCCCCTGTGTGTACTTATATCAAGTTAGTAGAGCTAGCCACATGGATGTTCCCAGAGGCTCGGGAGCATCTTGGGGTCAAATTGGGTTTTGAGTAATCCTCCCCTGAAGATCTGTTCCTTAGGGAATCACTGCCGTGTATGAGGATGGAAACCCCTAAGGACAGGGGTCTCTGTTTTCCCTTCTCTTACTGCATAGCTAGCTCTTTTTACCACATGAGAGCTGGGTCTAGGCTTTCTTCAGAGTGTGACAATGGGGTTCCTTAGAAGTCTGGGTCTTGTTAACCCCAGTGTGTCCACAAGGTCTCTGTCCTGGGTAGCTGGGTGCTGTCCCCTGGCCTTTTAGGTCTGCAGTCTCTGAGGCCTCTGAGAAGAATGACAGGTATCTGGGCCTGGGCTGGCTCCCCAAAGGGTGGGGGGTGGCCCAGGCCTAGTGAAAGATAAAGTTCCTCTATAGCATGTGATCTCCCCCATGCAACCACAGCCACTGCAAGTAGAGCAGCAGAGAGTCCATCCCACAAGGCCGATAAACCCATTTGACCAAATTGTGAATAGTCTGGCCCAAGAGAGGTACTTCACAGGAAGGTCTAATTTTCAATGAAAAATGACTCCTTCATGTGAAACGATGTTCTTTATAAAAACAGGTAGAAGAGCTGGGGCTTGCTGTGAGATCACTTGCAGGAAATGGAAATTCTTTAAGGTTTTGGAAGAAGTATTGTCACATCAGAGGGCGGCCAGGAATGTCTTTGGTTTTTTATTGCCTGGTTTTATTAAAGGAATGAAACTTTTCTGAGGAAGTGGGTGGGGTGGTAAAGTGCAGGGAGCTAGTGGTTGTTGATGTTTTGGTGTTAAATTATGTTTTTTTTCTTTCCCCTGCCTTGTTTTTTCTTCCTTTTCTTGTTCCTCCTCATCCCTCCTTTTTTCATCTTCCCTTCCTCTTTCCTATTTTCCTTTTGTACCTTTCTCTTAACACCTCCCATCTCCTCCTCCTTTCTCCTTTGACCTGTTTCTTCTCCCTGAACCCCGCACCTGCCTTTGCCCCCATAGGACACTCTGAGCACTTTCAGGATGCCTTTGAGGGTTCCTCCTGGGACATGGGAAACCTCTCTCTTGCCCTCTACTCTGCCCTCTTCTCTTACTCAGGTTGGGACACCCTTAATTTTGTAACAGAAGAAATCAAAAACCCAGAAAGGTAAAGGCGGGATCACACTCTCACTCCCCAGCTTGGCTGGAACTCCTGCTGACAGTGGGTGTGCCTGCCCTCATCCTTCTCCTTCTCCCTCCGTCTCTCTTCCCCCTTCTCCCTAGTCCGCCTTCCCCAGCTAGGAGGGGATGAGGGCTAGAATGGGAGTGAGTGAAGGTGGGAAAGCCCCCTCGGTTCCCTGTCCTCATGTTCACACTGGAGGATACACAGGGTCCTTCCTGAGAGGAGAGGCCCTTCAGTGGGGAGGAGCAGGCCCAGCTGGGGTTAGGGGATTAGGACCTTGCACTCTGCTGCTGACATTATAGCCCACAGAACCAAAACTTATTCTGGCCAGCGGGGGTCCCCAGCCTGGCCTCTAGTCCCCAGAGGACACTGTCCCTCTGAGATCATAGATGCAGGAGGATTATGAAACGCAGTGGGACCCATTGGCCCTACTGTGGCAAAGATCAAATATTGATCATGAGCTATCTTCACAGAGAAAGTTCTCTCTCTTTCTCAGTAGAAAGAGCTCAGGGTAAAGGGGAAGGTGAGCCTGCCTCAAAGACTTGGAGGCCAGTGAACTGTTAAATGTTAGCACAATCCCAGTGGAAACTTGATAAACTTTGTTCCCAAGGAGAGGTTGGTTCTAGATAGTCCTTTCTCACTTGTCCTGACAGAAATTTGCCCTTGGCCATTGGGATATCTTTGCCAATTGTGACGCTTATCTACATCCTGACCAATGTGGCCTATTACACAGTGCTGAACATTTCAGATGTCCTTAGCAGTGATGCCGTGGCTGTGGTGAGTCTCTTTGGATCCCCGTTTGTTCATCATCTAATGATATGGAGCCACCCTGCACAGCTCAGTCTCTCTTCCTGCACCCTCCTCAGTTCTGCAGGATGAGGTCATGAGTCTAGGCCAGAGGGTGGGTGGGCTGCTTAGCAGTGATTGCATTTGTTCCAAGGTCACAGATGCAGAAGGATTATGAAATCCTGTCCTATTTAAGTGCCTCTTCTGTGCCCTGCCCACAGACATTTGCTGACCAGACATTTGGCATGTTCAGCTGGATCATCCCCATTGCTGTTGCCCTATCCTGCTTTGGGGGCCTCAATGCATCGATCTTTGCTTCATCAAGGTACCGTGTCTCTGTGTCACTGATAATAGATCACAATATTTCATTCTCTGGGGCTTAGGCTTAAGAGCTCCTTTTTCCCTCCTTCTTCTCATGGGCATACAGGGTGTGTGTGTGTGTGTGTGTGTGTGTGTGTACGCTGAGGCATAAGAGCTCCTTTTTCCCTCCTCACAGGCATACAGGGGTGTGTGTGTGTGTGTGTGTGTGTGTGTGTGTGTGTGTGTGCGCGCGCGCGCGTGCGCGCATGTGCATGTGCTTGCCTTTGTGCAAGTAGCACATTTATATGCTGGTAGCTCATGTTTCTGTCTTGAGATGAGGACAAATTGTATGCTGATAGCTCATGTTTATGTGCTGGCAGCTCATATTTATATACTGGTAGCTCATGTTTCCCATCTGAAATGAGAACAGACTGATGAAAGGTATAGGGGAGAAAGGCAATAGCTTGGAGGGGGTGACTCCAGCAGGGACCAGATTCTAGGCTCCTTGTGGGTTATGCTGTAGCCCCAGGATTCATTCCTTCAGTAAATAATAACAGCACTTGCTGTGTACCAGGTATTGGTGCTATGTACAGAAAGACTTTTCCCCTCACTTCACAGAAAATGCCAAGGCCATCAGGTTGCCTGATCTCCTCTCTATGCAGACTTGTCATTAAGCATGCTGGTCCTTCCTGTTGTTGCAGAGGAAGAAGCAGGTGTGCCTCTCCTGGGGGCTCTGCTACCTGGGCTCAGGGTTCCAGCACTTCCCGTCTTCTTCAGCAGTTTGCTCCATCAGTTGGCCCTTCTCTTTGGCAGGTGCTTTCTTGGAGCTGGCTCTCCATGAGCTTCTCTCCTCTCCACTCAGGAGAGTCACAAAATAGCTTTTCCCATCTCCCCCTCTTCCCACTTACTGGATGCACATCTTTTTATTTTTTAATTAATTCTTTTTAGAGATTGGGGTCTCACTATGTTGCCTAGGCTGGTCTCAAACTCCTGGCCTCAAGTGATCTCCCACCTTAGCCTTCTGAGTAGCTGGGATTAAAGGCATGCACCACCATGCCTGGCCCTGGATGCACTTGTGAGACAGCAGTCTGCACTTTACCTTTCATTCATTTTCCCATCTGTTACAGTTTGGCTTCTATTATCTGAAAAATATTCTTCTTAAGACTATCTCTTTCTTAGCCTGTCTTTAGTCTTCATCCTATTGGACCTTTGAAGCAAGTGATGCTGATCACTTTCCAAGTCTGAAACGATTCCTATGGCTTCTGTGACATAAGATACCTAAGAAAGTTTCTTTCCTGATTTCTCTTCTACTCACCCTATAACTGGTGTTGTCCCCAGGGCCAGGGGTATAATAGTCATCCAATAAATATTTGCCACATGAACACATAGAAGGATGAAAAATAAATAGTTTTGTCTCATTCATTCTTTTTACTGGTTTTCACACACCAGTGCATGTATTGTGCCTCCCTGGGGCAACCAAAGAATTAGAGAAGTCAAGGCCTTGTAAAAGAACATAGTGTCGCTGGGCACGGTGGCTCATGCCTGTAATTCCAGCACTTTGGGAGGCCAAGGCGGGAGGATCACCTAAGGACAGGAGTTCGAAACCAGCCTGGCCAGTACGATGAAACCCTGTCTCTACTAAAAATATAAAAAAAAAAAAAAAATTTAGCTGGGTGTGGTGGCATGCGCTTGTAGTCCCAGCTACTTGGGAGGCTGAGACAAGAGAATTGTTTGAACCCAGGAGGCGGAGGTTGCAGTGAGCCGAGATTGTGCCACCGCACTCCAGCCTGGGCGACACAGCAAGACTCCGTCTCAAAAAGAAAAAAAGTAGTGTCATCTTCCCTCTGCTCAGCCTAGTTGCGATAGACTTCTTGTCTAGCCTTTGGCCTCCAGAGTCTGGTGTCAGATCCTGTCAAGCCCTTACCTTAAAGCCACAGCTAGCTCTCAGTATTTGTTCAGACTCCACAGCATGGCCTTGTATGCAGGTTCTTCCCAGCATCCTCTTCTCACACAGCTTGTCCTGGTGCTCTAGGCATTTTAAATCAACCTCCAATGAGGCCACGCTCTTTCATGCCTCCACACAGTTTGCCTTTGCACATGCTTATTTTCTCCATCTACCGACCTGCTTCTGGCAACTCTTCTTTGCATTCTTCTCTTACAAAGCATTTTGGTCCCCCAACCTGCCCTCAAGCCTAGCGAGTGAGTGCCATGTACTCTCAAGATGATGCTCACCACACTGCGTGGGAGTTCATTTCTGTGCATCTTTTTCCCAGTTGGTAGAGCTCTTTAGGTGTAGAAAGGAAGCCTGGGTTGTCTCTTTGACCCTCAGTCTTGCCCTGGCCTATCACACATCAGTTCAGGGAAGATATATGGAGGGCATGAATGGAAATCTAGCTGTCCTTTAAAAGCCATTATGTTAGCTATGAATCTGTGGCATGGATTGGGTGAATCTGTTAGTGGATGACAGCAGGATGAGGCCTCTGTTGGATGTTGGTGAGGCATCTGTGGTTGAGAGAAGATGTCTGGGTGATGGTGGGTTCCATAGCTGAGGGCCTTGGGTGGTCAATGGATAATGGTGGGTGGGGCATGTGGGTAGTGGTGAGGTGCCCGGGGGATGAAGAGAGAGGAAAAGTCTGTGGGAAAGCGGGGAGTGGGGAGGTTGGACTGGTGAGGCACTAAGGATCTGGGATGCTCCTGGGAGGCTGCATTCTGCTTTCCTTGGGGGCTCTAAGCCAAGTTTGTCCACATGAAGAGCGTGGTTGTATAGCTGAGTAAAGGGATCTGCTGACACATTTCTCGTCCTTCTAGGTTGTTCTTTGTGGGCTCCCGTGAGGGCCACCTCCCAGACCTTCTGTCCATGATCCACATTGAACGTTTTACACCTATCCCTGCTTTACTGTTCAATGTAAGCTTTGCTGGGGACCACGGGGCTTGGGCAGATCTGTGCATTTCTCCTTCTGATTTCTGCTATGTTGTTATCTAAGAGGGATTCTGAGAAAGGCCTCACTCTAAGATTTTAAAAACAGTTCACTTTTTGTTGTCATTTAGTTCTTCTATGGTTTTAAGTTTAAATTTTGGATTTATCTGGAATTTATATTATACCATAGTATTGAGAAAGGTGGGGATTAATTTTTTCTCAAATGGCAGCCAGCTATACCAATATCATTTATTGAGTAATCCATTTTTCCACAGTAAACTTTTATCATAGAAAAGTAATAATAGCTAATTTTTTAGGGTGCTCAATATCTGCTAATTATAATTGTATGCCCCTTAAATGTATAATCTCAGCTAATCCTCCCCATCAGCACCAAGCCTCCTTAGTTTGGCTTTATACTGACTATCTGAAAACTAAAGAGGGACCAAAGGTACTTCTTTAGTCCCCCCCGCCCTTCGAATTTTCCTAGCAATTCTCACATTTGTTTGTCTTGATGAACTTTTCTATCATTTCATCAAAATAACAGAAAAATCCTCTTGATATTTTGATAGGGCCAGCATTGAATTTATAAATTTAAAAGGTTATCTGACTACAGGCATGTACTACCAAGGCTGGCTAATTTATTTTTTGTACAGATGAGGTCTCACTATGTTGCCTAGGCTGGTCTTGAGCTGCTGGGCTCCATTGAGTTGCCACTTCGGTCTCCCAAAGTTCTGGGATTATAGGCACTAGCCACGATGCTCAGCCTTCTCTTCTTAATATAGGGTCCTCCCTTATCTCCACAGAAGGGGCTCTTTTTGTTTTAAATCCTTTGTTGATAATTTTAATGAAAAGATTATTGAAATTTAAACACATTTGACCTTGTCCCAGGACTCTAGGCCCTGATCCTTGTCTTCTAGGATTTTTTTTGTTCCAGAGGCTAATTCTGTCATATGTCTGAATGGATCTATTTTGCTAGTTTCCAGGTTCAACACCTGACTTTAGAGGCCTGAAATGCCACAGTTTTTTCCTCTGGCTCAAAATTCTTCCCTGGGGGAGAGAGTTATAGCCTATTATTTATTGACATTATTTAGTCCAGATGGATAGGGATCCATTTTGTTAGTTAGCATTTCTCAGGCCCCAGGACAGTGAGATGGTTCTGAAGGCGTTTGCTGCATTTGTATGCCAGGAGTTGGGACCCAGGTCTGAGCCCTCTCTAGGACACAGTGTGATCCATGTTAAGGTTGGTGCACTGAAGAGGGCCTCAACGCCTGCTTTTCTAGAGTGCTTGCAACAAGGGGGAGGCATTGTGTAGAGGAAGGGCTGCAAGAGAAGAGGAAGATGCTACCTTGAGGGTTAATGTACCTCAAGGTCCATCAGGGAATGGACTTATCTGATGCCAGGGGGTCAATGAAAAGAGCCAAAGGTAATCTGGTGAAGTGGCATCAGATCTAGCACTGACTGCTCGGTGGGGAAGTCTCCTGGGGGCGAAAGTGGTGATGATGCTCCCTGCCTCCCGACCCCTTTCTCACAGTGTACCATGACACTCATCTACCTCATCGTGGAGGATGTTTTCCAGCTTATCAACTACTTCAGCTTCAGCTACTGGTTCTTCGTGGGCCTGTCTGTTGTTGGACAGCTGTACCTTCGCTGGAAGGAGCCTGAGCGGCCCCGACCTCTCAAGGTCAGCAGCCCTGGGCAGACTTGGAGGGGTGGGCCATCTCCCTAAGGTGCCTTCTTGCCCATGACCTGTTTCCTCTTCCCATGTTACTTAGTATCTCACCCCCTCTATTTCAGCTGAGCCTGTTTTTCCCCATCGTGTTCTGCATATGCTCCGTATTTCTGGTGGTAGTGCCCCTCTTCAGTGACACCATTAATTCCCTCATCGGCATTGGGATTGCCCTTTCTGGAGTCCCTTTCTACTTCCTGGGTGTTTACCTGCCAGAGTCCCGGAGGCCACTGTTTATTCGGAATGTCCTGGGTAAGCTTCTCTTTGCCACTTTACTAACTGGCGGCTGTGTGTACATGTGCATGCAAAGGTCGGGGGTGGCTAACAGCCTTCCCATACTCAGAATTTGCTGGAGGCCATGAGACCTAGCTGTCCATGACTTCCCTTTTGATTTTGACACAATCACTTCAGTTCTAATTTTAGTGTCCTATTTTGGGGCTAAAACATTACCTCCTGACAACACAAGCACCTGGAAAGATGGGCCATGCATCAGACTCTGGTTGGGCACAGGACAGAGGACGATGAGGCTTGTTGGGAGAGGGGCAAAACCTGGTACAGGGTACCCAAGGGGCAGGTGGGAGGGAGCATTAGATGTTACTAGTCAGCCTTGTGTTCAGGTTGGGGCTGTAGCTAGATGTTTACTAAATCCTGTGCTTCTCTATTTTCATTTAGCTGCTATCACCAGAAGCACCCAGCAGCTTTGCTTTTGTGTCCTGACTGAGCTTGATGTAGCCGAAGAGGAAAAGGTTGAGAGGAAAACTGACTAGAGGTCAGAGGTAGCTCTCCGAGGGCCACCTATGGCCACAGCCACCAAAATCCTGATAACAAGACTCTGTGGGCTCAACTCTCCTGAATTAAAGGAGCCTTTTGACCTACATCACATAGCCGGGCTCAGGGCCAGTGCTCGTTCTTATTGGTAAGCTATAGGAGGAGACTCAGGATCTGGGCCAACCTCAAGGTGGGGACTTCAGAGGGTGGGGGAAGATTGGGGAACAGGGGAATGGTCATTTAGTTTTACTCCAGATGGGTAGATGCAGCTCTTACAGATATTTACTTGGTAAGGTGCAGTGGGGAAGAGGGAATCCTAGGTTGATAGGACTGGTGGCTTCTGAATTTGGTATTGAGATTTGAAGTAGGAGTCCCTACAGAAGGCCTGCTTTACAGGAAGTTTTCCTCTGACCAGGTCCAACACCTGACTTTAAAGGCCTGAAATGCAACCATTTCTTCCTCTGGCTCAAAATTCTTCCCTGGGGGAGAGAGTTATATTTCATTATTTATTGATATTTAGTCCAGAACACCAGTTCTAATGAAGCATGAGTGTCTTTTTATCTATAGGATGCAATAGGCTGATTGTATTTAAAATTCAAAGCACTCAAAACTGAGTCCCTCTGCTCTCAGAAATGTTTGTGGTGTTGGATCAGACTCTGACCACAATTTTATGCCGTTTAGCACAATCTTCTATTGAGTCTTACCTGCAAGAATGAACTTTAGATTTTTTTACTCATGTACTGGTTATACTTTAGTATATAAGTAAGTCACATTACAAGCACCTGGCTCAGGTCCAGCAAGGACAGATGAACAAATTCATGAGTCAGAAGTCTGTTAATACTGCTGTTTTTGAAGGATAATCCTTTATTTTACTTAAGACCTTGTGTCTTTGTTCTAGCTGATAGTAAATCTCTGGGTTTCTGTGACAAACTTTAAGACAGCTGAAACTTACGGAATTCAGGTGGATCACCTGAATTCTTTCAGCTGTCAATGGCTTGGAGAACATCTCATGGGCTCAAGTCATCAAATAACCTGTTCCTCTCTGTAAGGGCAGTGTGAGGGACTGCTGTGCAGACCCAAGCAAGCCCACCCTGGTGCTAGGTCATTTTTCTGAAAACCTCACATCAGGCTGCATCCTCCTCTTCTGTCCCTGGCATCAGGCTTTGTTTACACTTGGAGCCGCCTTGGTGTAGGTCACCAGGACAGTGCACTCCTCTCCTGCCAGCCTCCCTTTCCCCCAAGGTGTGGTGGGCTGCAGTCTCAGGAAGAGCTTGGTACTTGTGGGGACTTCTGTTTTCTCCCTATGGAGATCAGTGGAGACTGGGAGGAAAGCTGCTTCAACCTCAGTCCGGCTCCTCAGCAGGCCGCACAAGTGCAGGCAACTAATTCTGGTGCTCAGGCTGGGTTCGCCACCCAAGTCAGGCCTGCTCTGGCCTAATGGATCTACTCTATGAGCAGTACAGCTGCAATGGATTGTACAACTGTTTTGTGATGCTGCCAGACACTGTCATCCTGGGCCCAGAAGAACCTGCTAGCTTGACACACCTCGTGGGCTTCTTATCCTTAGGTTTTAGAATTGGTCAACGGTGAGGCAGTCTCCCTTCTGACCATTCTTCTCCACCCAGTCACAGATAAGGGAATAACCTTGGACATATATTTGCTCAATAAAGATTGAAGGAAGCATGGTCACAGTTGCCTTGGGTTCAGAGCATAATGCATATGTGAAGCATGGGGTGACATTCTTACTGTCATGGGTTCAGGATTTGTACGGCAAATTCCTGCCTGGCAACAGGGTGTCTTGTGCAAAGGCTGACTTGCCTAAACTCTAAGAACATGACTTCTGTCTGAGCCAAGCTGGCACCCATCCCAGGACTCCTCTGGAGCTAATCCTTTAAGCAAAGTGTGCCTGCCTTCAAGATCCCTGACCCTAGCTTTAGCGTTCTCCACCAGATAACCAGCTAATCCCAGGAATTTGCTGCCCCCCAGAGGCTTCTAGGAAAAGCAAGGACCTGACACGCCAGGTGCCCTAGTACTTGCTTAGTGAGCCGTGTCATCCTCCTTTCATTTTTGGATGGTGACAGCATTCTTCCCCTCTGTGCTGGATACAGACTTCTCTCAGGATCCCCCTTTTTGGGAGTGAAGCCGGAGACTCCCTATAGCACTCAAACTTCATGGTGGAATTAATTTCTGCCAGTTCTTTGTTGTCTGTCTCCTTAAATCCTTCTCCTGGTGTGCTTATCCCTTTTGCAGTGAGTACAGTTTATTAAGTTGCTGGCCCTTTAATGTTGGTAAAACTTAATGAGTATATAAATGGCAGTGAGCACACTGTAATGGCACAGTGTTTTGTTTTTTCACCTGGTTGCTGTGAGTGTAAGAATGGTTTTCAATCCTTTGTTTCTATGCCTACAGACAGAAAGCAAGATGTCTAATATGACACATACAAGTTGCTGCCTGTTATAATGTTGAATTACTCCTTTGTGCATACCTAGGATGTTTGTTTAAATGAGTTGCAACATATTGGGCCTGAGTGCACAGAATTTAATCACTTTGGCAGGTTTAACAACTCCATGCAGATGACAACTAGTGTAGGTAAAGGCTTCGGAAATGGACATTAAGTCAAAGAATGATAGCAGGTAGAAGGGAGGAGAGATACTTAGGAAATCTTAAAAGAGGTGGCAAGAAGGCATCTCCCTGTGTAACTCACCTTCCCCCATGATAGTGAGTCAGAGACACTGTCGCAGGCTATAAGGGCACAACCCTAACTGAATGTTCTGCGTTGTTTCCTTAGACCTGTGCTGTTCGCTACAACAGCTACTAGCCACATGTAGCTAATTACATATTAAAATGAAATAAAATTAAAAGCCCAGTTTCTCAGTTGCGCTAATCACATTTCAAGTGCTCAGCAGCCACCTGTGTCTGCTACTACACAGTGCAGACACAGAACATATTGTCACTACAGATAGTTCTACGCTGGAATAAACACCAAGGCAGTCAGTGAACGCAGCTGTGGTTTGGAAAGGCATAGGGACAGAGTTTGCTTAGAAGAGATACAGTTGTAACAAAATTGACCCTGTTGACAGCAGTTTGTGTTCCTGGTGAGTGCTGTGAAGAGTAAACATTACTCAGTGGAAAGCTGCAAGGTGCTTTGTTTTTCCTCCCTTAAGTCCTTAGTATCTATAATCAATGCTGAAACTTCTGTCTCACTACCCCTCCCCTCCCTGTTTTAGATACTCAGATTTAAAAGGTTTTAAAATAATTACTTTCTTCCATGTTCAAAGCTAGCTTTTACTAAACACATGTATCACATTCATACATATGCTGTTTCTTGGCACCACTGCCAAAGGAAGTCAGTAATTTCACAACCATTATCAGAGTTTGGAAGCAGAGACAGTTGGTATATAAAATCTCCCACAGCTCAGACAGACTACTTTCTGCCCTAATGGCCATTACTATCCAGTCTGTATTGCTACAAGGGACCCACTGGTACCCCTCTTAGATGCCATGTATCCAAAGGAACAGGGTTTTCTTAGAGGCAGGCAGCCTGGTGGTATGGCAAGGCAGAAACTTACTGCTAATGAAATGGGAACCTCTCTTTCCCTTGTGATTTCAGCACAGGAGAACCTGACCTGAATTCCAGGAAAATGCCTGGGCCAAGAAGCTAAAGAAACCTTCCTTTTCATAACATTTTTTTTTCTTTCAAACTGTAGGGTTACTTTTGATTGAGGCTGTAAGTGGAAAAGACTCACTACCTTAACAAAAGTTTTCAATGTGTTGGGATGGTGCTGCCCAACATGCTTGATATGCTTTTCTTCCACATGTTAAGCTAGGAAACCTAAGAGCATGTCAGCAGGGCAGTTTACCCCAGACTCAGAGCCCTCAGGGGCTTGTGGCAGAACCTCATGGACATCACAAGACCATCAGTCTGAATCCAGGTCATGGAGGTTATCATAGCCGAACTCCTTCTGCACATCCAGAGGGTACTTGTGCCACATCCACTGTCTGCTGCCGTCTCTTCCTCCTCACTCAGGCTGTTGTAGTCAGCAGAGCCTGGAATGAGATCCCGGGAATGGAATCTAAATGTGATTTTCCTTGGCTACCGCAGGAGCCCCTTCTCTTCTCAGAAAGGTCTGTTTTGTTCCCGATTGTAATATAAAATACTTGCTCAATAAAGAAAATAAAGACTATAGAATTTTTTTTTAAAGCACTTACTTTCTTATCATCTAAACCAAGTCCCTTCATACTGGAGTATTTCGTCACTTCTCCCCCTCAGTATAGGATTTTTTTGTTGTTGGAAGATTTGTAGTTGTATTGTAAATATTTTTGTACTTTCCCCTCTTAACGTATTATTGACAAACCTCCCCAATAGAATATTCAATTGTTTGATTCAAATTTCTCTGTTATCAGACACTACTACATTATTTTTGTTAGCCCTTCTTTCTTCTGACACAGGTATCACAGGAGCTGTGTTGTCAGGGCATCTTTCTTTCTTCTTCTCCCAGGTGCTATGTCTTTCTTACAACAACAGTTGTACATGCAGCAGTTTTTTGAGAAGTTAGATAACTGATTTGTGAAAATGCTGGGCTTAGTCCTACTGACAAACCTCTCTCTTCATTGGTTTCTTGACTGGAGCAGGGAAAGAGACAATGAGCTACATATTGTACATAATCTCAACCACTAAAATTCATGCAGTACCATCTCATCTGGAGACAGAATGAGGCTCAGTGAGGTGAAGTAACTGCCCAAGACCCACAGCAAAGTAATGACAACTACAGATTTGAACCCAGGCCTGACAGATTATTACACCCCCAGGAAGTCCCTGGGAACCACTGGTCTTTGGGCCTCCTACAGCATGAGTTGCGGTTGAGCTGTTGGAGCTCAATGGCAGAGAAGGAAAGGCAGTTAAGATGCACCTGTCAACCATGCCTGCACCTCAGTCTCGGATCTTACCAGTCCCTCCCTGTCCAGAGCTGCCACTCACCTCTGGAATCCTCATCTCCATCACTGCTCTCCTCCTCTGGGTACTCATTTCGCCAGTTATTCTCACTGTTCTCGTCATCTTCATCTTCGTAAATGTCCTCTGGTTCTTGATCATCGTTCACCTACACATCTCAACACAAACATGAGTCCAAGTCAAAACCTCTAAGGTTATGCTCTGGGGGAAGCCGTAAGCATACCAGCTTGGAGAGATGTCATGTAAAAGTACCAGGTGAAAAAACTGCTAAGGCAAAGTAGGAGTTAGTTTGACTCTGTTGCACATGAGGCTATGAGGGGGATAACAGCCCCCTTCCACTCAGTGTCCAGCTCCAGAATGACAGGACAGGTTGAACTCCATAAGGGAACACAGGGAAAAGAGGAGTGATGGCTCTAAGCGACTCTTTCAAATTCCAAGGTCAAAACCAAAACCCAAGCATAAGAGGTGCAGAAAAGCAGGAGGAAGGACCATGCAGTGGTCCAAGGTGGGTACCTGACTGCAAATCTGTGTCCTAATGCGGGTGCAGGATACACTGCTTCTCAATTACAGTCTTAGCATGATAGTTAGGTGCCACCTTAACTTTTCTTGTTAATGATTTTAGAATTTAAGATAGGCCAGGTGTGGTGGCTCACGCCCGTAATCCCAACACTTTGGGAGGCCAAGGTGGGCAGATCACTTGAGGTCAGAAGTTTGAAACCAGCCTGGTCAACATGGTAAAACCCTGTCTCTACTAAAAATACAAAAATTAGCCAGGCGTGGTGGTGGGCACCCGTAATCCCAGCTACTCGGGAGGCTGAGGCAGGAGAATCACTTGAACCCAGGAGGTGGAGGTTGCAATGAGCCAAGATTGCGCTGCCTGTGCTCCAGCCTAGGTGACAGAGCAAGACTCCGTCTCAAAAAAAAAAGATAACGGTGTCAGCTAGGTGTGGTGGATCACAGTGGATCATGCCTGTAATCCTAGCACTTTGGGAGGCCAAGGTGGAGGATCACTTGGGTGCAGAACCTGGACAACATAATAAGACCCTCTCTCTACAAAAAAAATCAATAAAAATAGGGCATCGTGGTGGCTGGCTGGCTATTTGGGAGGCTGAGATGGGAGGATAGCTTGAGCCTGGGAGAAAGAGGCTGCAGTAAGCTCAACACCACTGCACTCCAGCTTGGGTGACAGAGCAAGACCTTGTCTCAGAAAAGAAAATAATAGTGTCAGGATGTTAGCTTTCTTCATCCAAGGTTTCCTCTACTTCTAAGATACAAATTAAAAAAGGTTTTGTTGTCATTCACATCAAGAATTTCTGGTTTTGTCTTGATCTTATCATAAGCCTCATACACATACTTCCCCCCCAAGAGTGGATAGCTATAAACAATAAAGATGTTGCAAACCTTGTAAAAGATTCATTAATGTAAAAATTAGCAATCTAAGATGATCTTTCCCCAAATTTCCCATGCTATGAAGTCAGGTTCCTTTTTTTTTTTTTTTTTTTTTTTAAAATAATTTCTACCCCCTTAAGTCAGGTTCCTAAAAGGCATTTAGAATAAATTGTTCCTTTTAAGGAGGAAAAGAACTAAGGACAATGATGATCAGGAGTAGAGCCCAGGGAAGCAAAGCATTCTGATTAGAGAAAGAGTTTAGGATGCCTCATGCCCTCTCCTCATGGGCCCCCTTACCAGCTCCCACTCTTGGCTATAGGGCTGCACGGAGAGGATGTTCTCAATCCAGCCTGGAGTGGCCGTCTCCAAGTAGTAAATGTCATATACATAGTCGTGTTTTTGTTCTTCCTGGTGCCTGACTCCTGGTCCATCCTCAGACACAGTCAGTCGTTCACGGATCAACTCTACAGAATTGCAGAGTATTGTATCTGAGTCAGATGTCTGTAAAGAAACCACAGATTACACATGCATGACCCAAAACATCATGTTCCATGAGGAGGAACCTAAAAGTTGGGTGAAGGAAGACTCCCTACAGTTCTTAGACAGGGTCTCGGTCTGTTGCCCAGGGCTGGAGTGCAGTGGTGGGATCTTGGCTCACTGCAATCTCTACCTCCTAGGTTGAAGCGATTCTCCTGCCTCAGCCTCCTGATTAGCTGGGACTACAGGTGTGTGCCACCACACCTGGCTAATTTTTGTATTTTTAGTAGAGACAGGGCCTTGTTAGCCAGGATGGTCTTGATCTCCTGACTTCAAGTAATCCGCCTGCCTGGGCCTCCCAAAGTGCTGGGATTACAGGTGTGAGCCACTGCGCCCAGCTACAGTTCTATAATGTTGTGGTCAAGATTCTTATCCTTATGAACTCCTAGTCTCTTAATTATTAGAGAATCAAGAATCTCTGTAAAATTACTGGATAGTTCTTATTTTGAGATAGAAACCTACAAGATCGCCTCCCACTCTTTTGTGCTTTGCTCTCATGCCTATAATCCCAACGCTTTGGGAAGCCAAGGTGGATTGCTTGAGCCCAGAAACTCAAGACCAGCCTGGGCAACATGGCAAACCTCCGCCTCTACAAAGAAACACAAAAATCAGCTGAGTGTGGTGGCGTGCGCCTGTAGTCCCAGGTACTCGGGAGGTTGAGGCTGAAGTGACCTGTGATCATGCCACTGTACTCCATCCTGGGTGAAAGAGTGAGACCTGTCTCAAAACAATGAAAGAAAAAAAAATTGGGGAAGATAGGCCTACCTAGAAGAGGGAAAAGACAGAACACCTGGCTTGTCTTGACCCCAAGTTCCAAGTCAGAACTGCTTCTATAGGACCTGTGAGTTCCTTTGGTATTCTACAACGTTCTCTCTTGGGGATCAGTAGGCTCACAGTAGCACCCCTATGAATGAACCTGAAATGGGTCTGTATTTTGTGTGGCCTCTTGTAGAAGCCAACAGGTATTTCCTGGTAACCTCTACCACTGCCCATCATTTGGCTTGCCATATACTGACATCCTTCTTGTAACCGCAAACTGGGAATGGGCTCACCTACAGTCCTACTACTGCAAAGAATAGTTTGAAATGCAATGCCCCAAAGTAGAAATGGCCCAGGTAAGATGTGCACCAGTGCTGACAGGCTGTGTTATCCAGGGGTCTCCTGACCTGGTGATCCACCCGTCTTGGCCTCCCAAAGTGCTGGGATTACAAGTGTGAGCCACGGCGCCTGGCTCCACATTTTCAATTATACTATACATAGCATTTTGTCTTGTTAAACATATACATTTTCCCCTACAGCCAGTCTTCATGGTTATCAATTCTAAGGGTCCAGACAGTTATGTGAATCTCTTGGATATAATTTTTAACTGCCATGTATAGTGTTGCAATGAATGTGCCATTTCCTGCTTTCACAATGGGGATGAATGTAACTCATAAGGTTTTTGTGAGGATTCAATGAGTTAAATTAAAAGAAAATATAACAAGTGCTTAACACACTATTTGACGTAATTACTTAATCAACAGTAGCTTTTGTTAGTATCATAGCTTAGCTTAGCTGTTTGCTACTGCTGAATTATTTCCCTAGGATAAATCCTGGAGGTGGGCCTACTAGTTAAAATGAATTGAAGTCCTTGAATTTTTAATTTCTTATTAAGTTTATTTAGTAAGGGCTGGGTGCGGGCTCACACCTATAATCCCAGCACTTCGGGAGGCCGAGGCGGGCAGATCATGAGGTCAGGAGATCGAGAACATCCTGGCCATGGTGGAACCTCGTCTCTACTTAAAAACAAAGAATTAGCCAGGCATGGTGGCACATGCCTGTAGTCCCAGCTACTCTGAAGACTGAGGGGGGGATCGCTTAAACCCAGGAGATGGTGGTTGCAGTGAGCCGATATCACGCCACTGCACTCCAGCCTGGGTGACAGAGCAAGACTCTGTCTTAAAAAAAAAAAAATTATGTAATAGGAATTTATTAGGAATTTAATTTGCTTAAAATGTAAATTATGTCAATTTAAGGAGGAATTCATTGTAACATGGCATAAATGCTGTCATTATGAAATTTCCTTAGACATTTTTAAATTTCTTTAGATTATGCATGGCTTTAGGTCCAAAGAATAATAAATTTGTGTATTTAAAATATGGCCCCCACTCCCGTAAAGCCATGCTGTTTTCCAAAACGCTTTCATCAATTTTATTCCTATTGTGTATGCTTTTAATCATTGCCTTGCCAACAGTGCTATCAACTACTTTTTTCTTGCTAGTCTAGTATGCATAAAACCTCAAGCATGCTTTAAGCTTAAATTCATATTTTTTTCCCTATAAGTACTCTGTACAAACATTTTTGATATGTTTAGAGTCGGTATTGCTTTACTGGAAAAATTTCTGTTCATATCTTTCATCAGTTTATTTCCTAGTTTTCTTTATAAAATTAAATTAGCTATTTAATTTTTTTTTTTTTTTTTTGAGATGGAGTTTTGTTCTTGTCGCCTGGGCTGGAGTGCAGTGGTACGATTTTGGCTCACTGCAACTTCTGCCTCCTGGGTTCAAGCAATTCTCCTGCCTCAGCCTCCTGAGTAGCTGGGATTACAGGTGCCCACCACCACACCCATATAATTTTTGTATTTTTAGTAGAGACGGGGTTTCACCATGTTGGTCAGGCTGGTCTCAAACTTCTGACCTCAAATGATCTGCCTGCCTTGGCCTCCCAAAGTGCTGGGATTACAGGTGTGAGCCACTGTGCCCAGCCTGATGAACTATTTACTTGATTCAATTCCACTGGTCATTGGTTTACTTTACACATTTTATAAGTCATGAATTAGTCTGGAATGTTCTGGTGAAAAATGTGACCATGGACATCATACACAAACTATCCAATTACACTAGCACTGGCTGCGCACGGTGACTCACACCTGTAATCCCAGCTCTTTGGGAGGCTGAGGCGGGTGGATCACCTGAGGTCAGGAGTTCAATACCAGCCTGGCCAACATGGTGAAACCCCGTCTCTACTAAAAATACCAAATTAGCCGGGCGTAGTGGCTTACGCCTGTGATCCTAGCTACTCAGGAGGCTGAGGCATGAAAACCACTGGAACTCAGGAGGCGGATGTTGCAGTGAGCCGAGATCGTGCCACTGCACTCCAGCCTGGGCAAAAAGGGCGAGACTCCATTTCAGAAAAAACAAAAAACAAAACCCATAAAACAAAAATAACAACAACACGCTAACACCATTTGCTTATTGCTTGTGGATTCATTCTGAATTATGATTGAATTTTTTTAAGTTTCAAAAATTATTGAGATGAGTTCTATAAAAATGTTTATCAAGAGAGGGCACACTGGCTCACCCCTGTAATCCCAGCACTTTGGGAGGTTGAGGCGGGCAGATCACTTAAGGCCAGGAGTTTGCAACCAGCCTAGCTGACATGGTGAAACCCAGTCTCTACTAAAAATGCAAAAATTAGTTGGGTGTGGTGGCTCACGCCTGTAATCCCAACTACTTGAGAGGCTAAGGCAGGACAATCTCTTGAACCCAGAAGGCAGAGGTTGCAGTGAGCTGAGATCATGCCACTGCACTCTAGCCTGGGCCACAGGGTGAGACTTCCACTGAAAAAAAACAAAAAAGGGTGGGGGGATGGGGGACACCTTATGTTGAGAATTCTCTATTTTTTTTAGAGACAGGGTTGTGCTCTGTTGCCCAAGCCAGAGGGCAGTGACTTGATCATAGCTCACTGCAATCTCTAATTCCTAAATTCAAGTGATCCTCCTGCCCCAACCTCCCCAGTAGCTAGGACTACAAGCACGTGCCACCATGCCCAGCTAATTTCCTTTTTGTAGTGACAAGTCTTGCTTTGGTGCCCAGGCTGGTCTCAAGTGACCCTCCTGCCTCAGCCTCCCAAAGCACTGGGATTACAGAATTTATTTTCTTTCTTTCTTTCTGTCCTCTGTTTCTTTCGTCTTTTTTTTTTTGAGATAGGGTCTCACTCTGCCGCCTAGGCTGAAATGCCACGGCGCACAGTCACGGCTCAATGTAGCGTTGACCTCCCCCAGGCTCAGGTGATCCTCCCGTCTGGGTCTCCCAACGTGCTGGGATTACAGGCGTCAGCTACGATGCCCAGTCTCAGGAGAATTTTCTATTTCTATGGTTTTGGTGCATGTAGTAAAACTTTTTTAAAAAGTGAGTGCCAATGAATTTAGCAAATGTAGTGTAGTAAAGAAAAGCACTGGATTAAATGTGAGAAGACTTGCAATGTAGACCTAAATCTACCTCACACTTGATACGCTAACCAGGACTCGTCCTTTAACCTCTCTTTGATCAGTTTTCCTACTTGCTCTGTCTCTACTTTGCTCCTGTAATTCCCATCTCAGTCAGGGTGAAAGGCAACGTCCTTACAAACATCTAGACAGTCTAGCAGGCATCCTCCCCCTCAAATTCCTTACTGCTCTCCTCTAGCTCACTGGGCTCCGGGCACCTTGCAAGGAGCAGGGAAACTCGGCTTCAGGGCCTCTTTACTTTCAGGTTCTCTGCCTGTAAGTCCTCTCGGTATCTGCAGTGCCCTGCCATTCATCTGCAAGTCTTCACTCAAATGTCATTTTCGCAGTGACACTCTCACTGAAGTGACACTCTCACTGAAGTGACACCACTCTTCCTGCTTTGTCTCCCCCTCCTCCTTACATCTCTTATCACCATCTGACACTGAATTGACTCGTTTACTGTTTCTCTTCACCTGCATGTTAGGTCCTCACTGCTGTATCCACAGAATCTAAAAAAATACCTGGAACATAGTAGGAACGTAGTAAATACATGTTGGATGAATAGCCAAATCTGTAAAATGAAGCCGTCACGCCGGAGGGATCATCCATCCCCTTAAGATGAAGCTGTGTTCTGCTACTGGGCCCAGTCTCCTGGCATTACTGTCCTGAGAATCCCAGCGGCCAACTTCAGGGGCGTACTCACTTTGTAGGAGGCCGCAGCGGCGGCTTCAGGTTCTCCCTCCTCGTGGACAAGGTCTAACAGCTGAAAGCCCGAGTCCCCGGAGACTTCTGGGTTCCCCGACGTGTACTCGGACTCCTGGCCGCTCGAGGTGGTCCCGAGGATCGGCGGCTGGAGACCACCCGGTAGCGGCCTTCCTGCCGGATCTCCCGAGCCGAGGCGCGGAGATTGCGGCGGACACGTTGCTGGCTGTCCCGCGACGGGCGCAGAGCTGCCCGCAGGAGCGGCTGGACTGGCTCCTCCTAGGGGGTAGCAGGGAAGGGAGGTCGGCATAAGCAGGGGTTCGTGACCGAGTCAGGGATCTGGTTTCGGGCCGGCTGCACCCTAAGATGCCCCACCAGCTGCACCACGCCTAATACCTGGGAGCACACAGTGGCCACCAACTGGAAGACATTATTCTCGGCTGTTCTGTCCAGATCCTCTGGCGTCTTCTGGGCCGCCGACTCGACCGCATCGCTCCGGAGGCGTTTACATGCGAGCACAAGAGCCTCGGCCGGCTCCGCACTGCGCTTCCGCTTCACCCGAAGCACAGCCATCCTGCCGGCCTCCATAGTGACTGCCGCGGAGCACTGTGGGAACGCGCGGGGTGCGATGGGATAGCCTTCCAGTTCCGCCTTGGGACCGTTCCGCCTTGGGACCCGTCCGCCGCACAATCCTGGCGCGCAGCCGGGGTATCGCTTCGCGCGCTGGCTGCGGCAAAATGATGATAGCAGCGGAGGCGAGCGGAGGAGTTTCCGCGGCGGGTGAGGCGCTGGGTGTGCTGGGAAGATGGGGTCGCTTTGGAGTTCGGGGTGCAGTCAGCATCATGTCCTCAGTACCAGGGTTTTGGCAGAGGAGCCTGGCGTGGGCGTACTTGGACTCTGGGGACTTTTCTAGAGTCCAAGTGGGGGAGACTCGGAGCACCCTGACCTGCAGGAGGAGAGCGGGGTTCCAGGCTGACCCCCGGCTCTGCAGTCCAGTCGGGTGCTTGCCGCTCGCGGGGCTGGGTCGCAGTATTTGTGCCTGGCGCCTCCTCAGCCAGAGACCGCAGTAGCTCCAAGCATCGCACCCCCAACTCGGCCACGGTTCTCTGATTGACGGACCTGCTGATATCTTTTCCACTCACTGTGTTCTGAGTAATTGGAGAGTTGTGTATTCACTACACGCCAGCCAGAGTGGTCCTGTAAAAGGGTACACCCAGTGTAGATTTGCTTCTGTTTAAAAGCTTTGAGTGGCTCCCAGTGCTTTTAGAACAAAATCCGAACGCCTTTCGGAAGTCTACAAGGCCCAGCTTGATTGAGCAGAAGATGTGATAGGAGATGAGGAGTGGGCTTCTGCAAAAGTGCTTCGGTCGCACAGGCTTTTGGCACATTTTGCTTATGCACCTAGTTCTTTTTACCTTAGGGCTTTCTCTTGGGAAAGTTGGGGTAAGGATTCCTGACGTGTAAAACCTCTTCCCCAACTTTTATCCTAGTCTGTCTTGTAGGTCTCAAATGCTACCTTCCTCAGAGAGTTCTTCTGTAACCTTTGTGTTCACTCTCAACAGCGCTCTGTGTATTTCTTGCATTCATGTAGTCTGTAATTTGTGTTACTCTGTTATTAGAGTCTAAGCTCTCTAGTTTGTGGCGGTGGCTCCAGTCCCTAATACAGTGCCTGGCACATAGAAGGTATTTAATAAATTTAGTTATTTTTTCGAGACACACTCTCACTTTGCTGCATAGGCTGAGTGCAGTGGTGTGATCAAGACTCACTGCAGCCTTGACCTCCTGGGCTCAAGCGATCCTCTCACCTCAGCCTCCCGAGTAGCTGAGACTACAAGCATGCACCACTACACTCGGCTAATTATTAATTTTAATATATGTATACTTGATTTTAATATGTGTGTGTGGTGTGTGTGTATATATATATATATATAAATTTTTTTTTTTTTTTTTTTTTTTTTAAGACAAGGGCTCACTCTGTCACCCAGGCTGGAGTTCACTGGCGCCATCTGGGCTCACTGCAACCTCCGCCTTCCGGGCTCTAGTGATTCTCCCACCTCAGCCTCCTGAGTAGCTGGGAGTAACTGGTACCACAGGCACAGGCCATTTGGCCTAATTAATTTTTTTATTTTTTGTAGAGACGGGGTCTCACTCTGTTGTGCAGGCTGGTCTGGAACTGCCAGACTCAAGAGATCCTTGCACCTAGGCCTCCCAAAGTGCTGGGATTACAGGTGTGAGCCACCACCCCGTAGCAAATACATTTTGAATGAATGAATGGACCATCTGCTCTGCAGTCTGACTGGTAATACAATTAGGGCTTGGCATGGTGGTTTCTATTTCTTTCTTGTAAATGACCATGTGAGTTTACAACTCTTGGAGAATGAGGAGGGGACCAGAGAATATCTCCTGAATCTGTAGTGTAGGCTCCTTCTAGGAGAGGACAAATAATAATGGATGAGGGCATTTGGCCATATAAGGTGTGTAGTGCCCACCAGAAGAGGTTCATGCCTTCATAAAATTGTTAACACAAGACATAGTTCCAGGTTTGTTTGCTTTTTGTTTTGTTTGTTTGTTTTGAGACAGCGTCTTGCTCTGTTGCCCAGGCTGGAGTGCAGTTGCGCGATCTTGGCTCACTGCAGCCTCCGCCTCCCAGGCTCAAGCAATTCTCCTGCCTCAGCCTCCCCAAGTAGCAGGGATTACAGGTGCGTGCCACCACGCCCCAGCTAATTTTTTGTATCTTTAGTAGAGATGGGTTTTCGCCATGTTGGCCAGGCTGGTCTTTGAACTCCTGACCTCAGGTGATCCACCCGCCTCGGTCTTCCAAAGTGCTGGGATTACAGGCGTGAGCCACCATACCTAACCGGTTTTGAAAAGACACTGTTGTCCTGGTTTTAGACTCAGCAGAATCACAGACAAGAAAGGAATTCTATGGATTAAAGTTTTTTACTGTGTTGTTTTTTTTTTTCCACTTCAGATGGGTAAAGGTTTGTGGGAGGCACATCTGACACAGGTGCGTGAACACCCTGTCATCACGCTTATGAACTACAAAAGGATCACTTTTAACCTTTAAGTGACTTCAGAATTGATTCCACATGGACCACAGGATTAGTATTTCAGGACTCCACCATATGGATCCTATTGACATGTTTGACACCTGGTTCAGTTTTACTTCAGCCAAACTGATTGATTCAATGTGCATGATTATCTAAGCCTTTCTAATCGAATGAAATGCCTTCTCCCTCCACATACCCCGCTTCTCCTGCCTCAGTCGAATCCACCTTTTAAGCCTTCCCTGAACATTCAGCCAGAAATGGCCATTTCTTTCTCCAGCATTTGTTGGACACAGTTTTCTAATGCACATTACAGATTCTGATAGTTCTAGATATTCTATCCACAAAATAAGTGTTAGTACACGAGATAGAGTGGATTATAGCAATGCTGTTAAGCTGCAGGTTGCAACCCGTTGATGGGTCCTGACCAGCAAGTAAAAGTGAAGCTGGGTGCCGTGGTGCATGCTGGTAATCTAGCTACTTAGGAGGGTGCTGTAGGAGGATCGCTTGAGTCTAGGAGTTCAAGGCTTTAGTTCAGTGGGATGATCATACCTGTGAATAGCCACTGCGCTCCAGCCTGGACAGCAGGGGAGATTCCGTCTCTTAAAAACAGTGAAAATGAAATAGAACATATCAGAGGGCCTTGTTCATAGGAAATCAGTATTTTTTTTTCTTTAAAGTCTATTTTATCAGAGACAAGAATTGCAACTCCTGCTTTTTTTTCTCTCTCTCCATTTGGTTGGCAAATCTTCCTCCATCCCTTTGAGTGTCTGTATATCCTTGCATGTGAGATGCGTCTGGATGCAGCTTACCGATGGGTTTTTTGGAATGGCTGATACTGGTTGTTCCTTTCTGTATATAGTGCTGCTTTCAGAAGCTCTTGTAAAGCAGGCCTGGTGGTAATGAAATCTCTGAGTACTTGCTTGTTCGTAAAAAATTTTTATTTTTCCTTCACTTATGAAACAGTTTGGCTGGATATGAAATTCTGGGTTGAAAAGTTCTTTTCTTGAAGGATGTTGAATATTGGCCCCCAGTCTCTTCTGGCTTGTAGGGTTTCTGCTGAGAGATCTGCTGTGCGTCTGATAGGCTTCCCCTTGTGGGTAACCTGACCTTTCTCTCTGGCTTCCCTTAGTATTTTCTCCTTCATTTCAACCCTGGTGAATCTAATGATTATGTGCCTTGGGGTTGCTCTTTTTGAGGAATATCTCTGTGGTGTTCTCTGTATTACCTGGAGTTGAGTATTTTCCTGCCTTGCTAGGTTGGGAAAGTTTTCCTGGATAATATCCTGAAGAATATTTTCCAGCTTGGATTCATTCTCTTTGTCACATTCAGGTATACCTATCAAACGTAGATTAGGTCTTTTCACATAATCCCATATTTCTTGGAGACTTTGCTCATTCCTTTTTACCCTTTTTTCTCTAATCTTGTCTTCTCGTTTTATTTCGTTAAGTTGGTCTTCGAACTCTGAAATCCTTTCTTCTGCTTGATCAATTTGACTGTTAAAACTTGTGCATACTTCACGAAGTTCTCGTATTGTGTTTTTCAGCTCCATTAATTCACTTATATTCCTCTCTAAATTGTCCATTCTTGTTAAGATTTCGTCAAACCTTTTTTCAAGGTTCTTAGTTTCCTTGCATTGGGCTAGAACATGTTCTTTAGCTCGCAGAAGTTTCTCATTATCCACCTTCTGAAGCCTGATTCTGTTGATTCCTCACATTCATTCTCGATCAGGTCTTGTTCAGTTGGTGATGAGGAACTGCAATCTTCTGTAGGAGGAAAGGCATTCTGATTTCGGGTGTATTCAGCCTTTTTGCGCTGGTTTCTTCCCATCTTTGTGGATTTATCCACCTGTCGTCTGTGTAATTGCTGACTTTCAGATTAGGTCTCTGAGTGGACGTCCAGCTTGTTGGTGGTAAAGTTTTTTCTGTTTCTTAGTTTTCCTTCAGCAGACGCCCCTCCCCCACAGAGCTGGACCTTCCCGGGTTCAGCTGCACTTGCTGTGAAACTCTCAATCCCCAGCAGTTCTGATTGCTGTTTTTTTTGTGGGGTGGTGGGGGGGACCAGCCTTCCCCTGCAGCGACCCACTACGCCAGCTGAATCAGCGGCGTTAAGATTGGTGGCGATCTCTGCCCGGGAATATCCCGGTCTGGTTCCCCACTTCAGTCCGCTTTTCAGTCAGCTGAATGGGAAACTCTGCCTTCCAGGAGCTCCAAACGCCAACTAAAAGGGCACTCAGTCCCGTATACTCTGTACTGAGAACCCATAGCCGCGCCGGCTAAGAGAGTCGCGCTGGCGACCCGTGGGGCTCCTCTGCTGGGAATCTCTTGGTCCGTGGGCAATAAAAATTCGTCTGAAAATGTGGCGTCCACTCACTCTGCGCTTTCAGTGGGAGCTACAATCCTGAGCTGCTGCTAATCGGCCATCTTGGATCTCTCTCCGGAAATCAGTATTATTTTGTGGAACTTTTAGTTATATGCGTATATGCAGGTGTGTATATTGAGTCTCATTGTAAAGTATATTTCTTACTGGGGTTATGAGAAAGTTTGAAAGCCATTAAGACTAGGAGACAGGTATGCTAGGGTTTT
Organism: Ateles fusciceps; assembly: GCA_036589455.1. Classification (NCBI taxonomy): domain Eukaryota; kingdom Metazoa; phylum Chordata; class Mammalia; order Primates; family Atelidae; genus Ateles; species Ateles fusciceps. The sequence goes on along the minus strand of JAZHEH010003205.1, from coordinate 21,602,917 downwards.
AGAAGGAGAGTTTTTACCTGGACAGATTGTCTGCTTTGAACCAGGTTAGTGACTGCCTGCCTGCCTGCGTTTGTTCAGGGAAGATTGTTTCTCATCTATTTGCTATTTTTGTTTGTTTTTGGACGGAGTCTTACTCCGTGACCCAGGGTAGAGTGCAGTGGTGTGATCTCGGCTCACTGCAACCTCTCCTCCCGGGTTCAAGCGATTCTCCTGCCTCACCCTCCTGAGTAGCTGGGAATTAGACGTGCACCACCATGTCTGGCTAATTTTTGTATTTTTAGTAGAGACGAGGGTTTCACTGTGTTGGCCAGGCTGGTCTTGGAACTGCTGACTTCAGGTGACCCGCCTGCCTTGGCCTCCCAAAGCACTGGAATTACAGGTGTAAGCCACCGCACCCAGCCTGTTTCTCATCTATTTGTGTAAGAAGTCCATGTTTACTTACTCTAGATAACTTCAAAAGAAAAAAACTCTTGCCAATAAAAAGCCATAGGAAAGTTTAGGGAACTGTAGAGTAGGCATTCTTTCTAAGGTTTCCTGAAGATGCACCAGTGTTGAACAAGAAAGGAAGGGCAGTGTAGAACACCTATTGTTTTCTGAATGGTAAGGGGGTGGGTGTTGGGAGAGCCCACACCTGCAGAGGAGTGCCTTTAGACTTTGAGTGGTGGATGGTGTTTCTCTGCCTCCCAGAAATAGATCTCTTTGGGGAGACAGGCCATACAAGATGTGAATCTGGTGACATTTTATTTATTTGAAGCAAAATTTTTTTAGATGGAGAAAGGTTTTTAAAAATTGTTTTTAAAATTAAAATTTGAATAGATAAGTAATCACTAAAAAAAAAAAATGAAGCATAAAAAATGCTCATATTAGCTGGGTGTGGGGCACTCACTTGTAGTCCCAGCTACAGGGGTGGCTGAGGCAGGAGAATGTTTGAGCCCAGGAGTTTGAGTCCAGCCTGGGCAACATAACCAGACCCCATCTCTTTAAAAAAAAAAAAAAGTAAAAAGAATGCTAATATGAACATGTGTGTTTCCACCACCCAATTTAAAAAAAAGAACAATACCTTTGAAGTCTGCTGTGTACCTCTCCTTGATCCCATCTCTTTCCCTTGTCTCTTAGACGTAAACTATCCTGATTCCCTACTATGCTTTTTAGTGTGATCCCTGAAGAATGTATTGTTCCATTTTGCATAGCTATAAATTTCATAGAAATGGAATCATATTGCATATGTGGTGTGATTTGCTGTTTTTGCTCATCATTATATTCCTGGGGTTATCCATTTTTAGGTTTATGTGTGACTGTGATTTATTGTTTACATGAAAGTTTTCCTGGTTTGACTTGCTCTATCTTCATATATTTCCTTAAGCTAAGTGTTCAGTATACTAAGGCAGTATTGGTGGCACTTCTTTACCACCACCCCCTCTCTTCTCCTCTTCCTAGCCTTGAGGGCTGCACCTAGATGAACCTGTGAGGTTCATTGGACCCTTTTGGAAGCACTGAGGCCTGCTGAAGTTTCCAGACCTCTGTACAAATCTGTTGCAGTTTTTTAATGTTATATGCCGAATATAAAACCAAGTGACTCCTGCTGAAAACATTTAAATATTGATTAACAAATACTGTCAGTGACTTTGACATTTCTGTCAATTTCTTGATTTTTTCCCCTTTTTGTCTCTCCTTCCCCTTCCACATTTCGGGGTATTATGTTGTTAATGGATTTTTTTTTATATTTGTTTATTTATACACCTCCTGTTTCCTTCTGATGTTAATAGGTTTCTGACCATCAGACTTGTCCACAAGAACTGGTGAGGCTGCTTTTCTGTGCTAAAACTGGGAGCTGATGATGAAGGTCTTCTGCAGTCGGGCGAATCCGACCACGGGCTCTGTGGAGTGGGTGGAGGAAGATGAACACTACGATTATCACCAGGAGATTGCAAGGTACCGGGTTGGTTTACAGCAGGCTGCACCTGGGTGGGGCACTTGATCCCAAAGCAGCTGCCTTGGGATCCAGTCTGAGCGTGGGCTAGGCTCTCACCCAGTGCTTATGATGAGGGCTGGGTGGTTGGTCCTGAGCAGATCTGCTCAGCCAGGTAGGTATATGTGGCAGTTAGGCAAAGTCACGCCTGTTGGAGCGTCAGACATTTTGTAGCAGCCTTAGCAGAGCCTCAGCATCTGTTTAGTGGAGCAAAGGAAACCCAAGGCTCAGTAGTAGTGTTGATGAAGTTGAATCATTTACTTGCCTCACTGAAATGGTGACACGTTCATCATCATATGGTTAAATTCTTTTGAATGAAAAAAATGAAAATGCCTTTTTTTTTTTTTTTTGAGACTGAGTCTTGCTCTGTTGCCCAGGCTGGTGTGCTGTGGTGCAATGTCAGCTCACTGCAACCTCCATCTCCCGGGTTCAAGCGACTTTCCTGTCTCGGCCTCCCATGTAGCTAGATTACAGGCGCCCACCACCACGCCTGGCTAATCTTTTGTGTGTTTTTTCTTTTTTTTAAGGATATGATTCACTGAAATCTTTTGTGTTTTTGGTAGAGATGGGGTTTCACCATGTTGGCCAGGCTGGTCTTGAACTCCTGAGCTTAGGTGATCTGCCCACCTTGGCCTCCCAAAGTGCTGGGATTATAGGTGTGAGCCACTGCACCCGGCTGAAAATGCTTTTTTTTCCCCTTAGAAGAAACATTTAAAAGTATGTGAGTTGTTATGTAGCAATCGTTAAGTGCGTTTGGTGTGCCATCATTGTGCTAAGGCTGTGGATACCAAGATGAACAAGATCCCGTTGTCATCTTCAAGGACCATGCAGTTGTGTGGAAGAGACAGGCACATAATAAATTACAGCACAGGCCAGGCACATTGGCTCTTGCCTGTAATCCCAGCACTTTGGGAGGCCGAGGTGGGTGGATCACAAGGTCAGGACTTCAAAACCAGCTTGGCCAATATGTGAAATTCTGTCTCTACTAAAAATACAAAAATTAGCCGGGCGTAGTGGCGGGCGCCTGTAGTCCCAGCTACTTGGGAGGCTGAGGCAGGAGAATCCCTTGAACCTGGGAGGCGGAGGTTGTAGTGAGCTGAGATTGTGCCACTGTACTCCGGCCTGGGAGACAGAGTGAGACTCCATCTCAAAAAAAAAAAAAAAAAAAATTACATTATAAAGGCTGGGTAAGGTGGCTCATACCTGTAATCCCAGCACTTTGGGAGGCCGAGGTGGGCAGATCACAAGGTCAGGAGATCAAGACCATCCTGGCCAACATGGTAAAACCCCGTCTCTAATAAAAATACAAAAATTAGCTGGGCGTGGGGTGCATGCCTGTAGTCCCAGCTACTTGGGAGGCTGAGGCAGAAGAATCACTTGAACTTGAGAGGTGGAGGTTGCAATGAGCCCAAGATTGTGCCACTGCGCTCTAGCCCGGGTAACAGAGTGAGACTGTCTCAAAAAAAAAAAAAAAAAAAAAAAAAAAAAAAATTTTTTTTACAGCACAGTGAGATAAAGGTGTAAATGGGCACAAAAGGTCATGGAAGCAACAAGAACCAGCTGGACTTGGGATGTGAGGTAATGTTTGAATAATTTCTCAATTCTAAAGGAAGAGAAGTTGAAGTCTGAGCAGCAGGGATTCCGTGTAAGCTTTCAGATGAGCCAGTTTGTGGCTGGGTGCAGTGGCTCACACCTGTAGTCCCAGCCACTTGGGAGGCCAAGGCAGGAGGATTGCTTGTTTCCAAGAGTTCAGGTCCAGCCTGGGCAACATAGTAAAACCCTGTCTCACAAACAAAAACAGAAAAAAACACCCAAAACAGATGGGGCAGTTTGGAGAGCAGCTAGCAGTTTAGCATGGCTGGAGTGTGGTTCAAAAGTAGGGTTATGGTAAGAGAAGAGGCTGCTGAAATCATAGGCAGGGTCATTTTGTAAAGGGTGGTAGCAAAATGCAGGAAGAGGAACATGAGTTTAAGTCCATGCTCTGCCACTTCGCTACTCTCTTGGCCAGGTTACTTCTCTGAGCCTTAATATAAAATAATACATACTTCAATATAATAATACATTATCTCACAGTATAATACAATTAATGATTAAACGTAATACAGTGTCTGGTGCAGGAATAAGAGCTTAAAATATTTCTCTTTTTTTTTTTTTTTGAGACGGAGTCTTGCTCTGTCATTCAGGCTGGAGTGCATTGGTGCATTCTCGGCTCACTGCAACCTCTGACTCCCTGCATCAAGTGATTCGGAGGCTGCCTCAGCCTCCCAAGTAGCTGGGACTACAGGCGTGCACCACCACACCCAGCTAATTTTTGTATTTTTATTAGAGACGGGGTTTCACCATGTTGGCCAGGATGGTCTTGATCTCCTGACCTTGTGATCCGCCCACCTGGGCCTCCCAAAGTGCTGGGATTACAGGTATGAGCTACCGCGCATGGCCACTTAAATATTTTTAAACATTTTGGACTTTATATTCTTGTTTTGTTGTTGTTGAGACAGTCTTGCTCTGTTGCCCAGGCTGGAGTGCAGTGCCGTAATTTCGGCTCAGTGCAGCCTCCGCCTCCCAGGTTCAAGCGATTCTCCTGCCTCAGCCTCCTGGGTAGCTGGGATTACAAGCAATTGCCACCACGCCTGGCTAATTTTTGTATTTTTAGTGGAGATGGGGTTTCACCTGTTGACATCACTCTCGGTAACCACTACCTGCTCACTCCTGTAGCTGATGTCAGTCATTAGCATCCAGGACTTCCCAGTGCCTCTGACCCTGCTGGACACTCCGTCTTTCTTCCTTTCCACACTGGCCATCTCTCCCATCCTTCTCCTTTTGCCTCCTTAGCTATTCCAGGATTCCTTCTTCAGCCCTCTACCTTTGCATTCCACACCCCATTGAGAGACTGCACCCTTTCCCGGTTTCAGTTCTAACAACTGCAAATTTTGTCTCCAGACCCAAAATTCCATCTGTCATTGGCAGCTCTATGTGGATGTCCAAACTGAAACACCTAATCTCCATCGTGTTCCTCTCCCCCAATACCACACATTCCTCCTGGGTTCTCCCTTGCCTCCCCATCTACTTTGTCATTCTAACCAGAAGTCTTGGTGCTTCTTGAATCTTCTCTCTCCCTCCATCACATCTAGTGAGTTACCAAACTCAAGCTCTCCTGAGCTGTCTCCTCTCCTTCTCTTCTGCTGCCTCTGCTCTGGGACTGCAATATCCCCCACATGCTCTCTTCTCCAGCTCTCTTCCACACGGTTCTCGGTGAGTGTTCCAAAATGCAATCCAATCTTTTCTCTCCTGTTTAGTATCTCAGTCACTCAGAAAATAACGTCCAGGCCAGTCTCAGTAGCTCACACCTGTAATCCCAGCACATTGGGAGACTGAGGTGGGTGGATCATGAGGTCAGGAGTTCGAGACGAGCCTGACCAAGGTGGTGAAACCCTGTCTCTACTAAAAATACAAAATTCACCCAGTTGTGGTGGCACGCGCCTGTAATCCCAGCTACTGGGGAGGCTGAGGCAGGAGAATTGCTTGAACAACTTGGGAGGCAGAGGTTGCAGTGAGCTGAGATTGCTCCACTGCACTCCAGCCTGCACCATAGAGTGAGACTCCACCTCAAAAAAATAAATAAAAAGTGAGCAGAGGTAGAAAGGACTACATTTCAGCTAAGCATCTTTAGCTGGCTTCAGATATAAAACCTTGATGTGCCATGAGAACAAAAGAATCTCATGTTGTTGTTTTTTTTTTGCTGGGATTACAGGTGTGTGCCACCATGCCCAGCTAATTTTTGTAGTATAGTAGAGACGAGGTTTCACCATACCTCAGGTGATCTGCTCGCCTCTGCCTCCCAAAGTGCTGGGATTAAAGGCCTGAGCCAACATGCCTAGCAAAAACCTCGTTCTTACACACACACACACACACACTCTCACTTTCCCCCCCCACCCCCAGACGGCTGCTAATATGCTCCAGGCAATTGTGCCACAGGCGGTCCAAATTCCACACTTTGAGGAATGGTACACTGAAAGAATGAGGTGGACCTCGTGGCACAATTGCCTGGAGCATGTTAGTCCAGTCTTCTCAATGAGAGAGAGAGAGAGAGAGAGAGAGAGAGTGTGTGTGTGTGTGTGTGTGTGTGTGTGTGTGTGTGTGTGTGTGTGTGTGTGTATGTGTGTTCTGGAGCTCTGCGTTTCAAATTCAGGTAAGATTCTGGTGTTGACCCAGGCCTGGAGGGCCTCTGTTTCAGTATGAGTGCCTTAGCTGTCCCCTGCAATTCCTAGAAAGCGTGGGAGGGCCTGCCTAGTTCTGGGTGCTCATCCAGACCCTGCCTGAGGGTTTTCAGATGTGTGAATTACTGTAGTGGGAAATATGGAAAAGTGACACTCCTCCCTTTAGTACAGTATTGGTGAACTCTTAGTTTTCCCTGGTGATGTTAAGTGAACATGCCCAGTGGGATAGATACCTGTCACATAAACAGTGGGTGTGTGTGAGTGCTTCTCTTTCCTCAGCTGTTCTCCCTAGTGTTAACATCAGTGGTTATCTGCAGGCACAGATGTATGCAAGGTTGATTAGGTCAAGTGTTAGGCAGACTGTCTGAATTTTTCCTGAGGAAGAAAATGTATAATGTATAACAAGATCAGGATGCTAGTGGCTGTGGAATTACTGTGACAGGGCTAACTACCGGAGCATTTTTAGGTCTGAGAACATCTTTCTCTGAGACTTTTTTTCTGCAGCACTAGACAATAACGTCTTAAAACGATTAAAATAAAATGGCCAGGTGCAGTGATGGATGCTTGTAATTCTAGCTGTTTCGGAGCTGAGGCAAGAGGTACTCTTGAGCTAAGGAGTTCAAGGCTGTGGTGCTCAGTGATTGAGGCTGTTCATAGCCACTGTACTCCAGCCTGGTTGACATAGCGAGACCGTGTTTCTAAAAATAAACAAACAAACAAAAATAGGCCAGGCACAGTGGCTCATGCCTGTAATCCCAGCACTCGGAGAGGCTGAGGCAGGTAGATCACTTGAGGTCAAGAATTCAAGACCAGCCTGGCCAACATGGTGAAACCCCATCTCTACTGAAAATACAAAAATTAGCCAGGCATCTCAGCTACCTGGGAGGCTGAGGCATGGAAACCCAAAAATAGTTTAAAATACATGACACGTTTGTTCTGTCTGTTTAGGTATGTGTGAATACTTTCATGTGTTGATGTGTATCATGTAAAGGTTACCTGTCATTTTTTGTTTTTTAGGTCATCCTATGCAGATATGCTACATGACAAAGACAGAGTAAGTGTTAAAGGAAACTATTCTCTTGATGTGTGGTGTTTTGAAGTCTTGGATTATAAGAAGGTTAAAAATCCCTGGGAGTCATGATGTTAAAATGATACGGAGAGGCAATATGGTGTAGTGGTCAGGAAATGAGTTGGGAGGCTGAGTCCTACTTCTGTCTCTGCTTTTTTTTCTTGGTTAATCTCTCAGCTTTATCAAGATAGAATTGACAAATAAAAATTGTGTATGTTTATGGTATACAATGTGATGAATATATGTATATGGTGTAAAATGATTAAATCAAGCTAATTAACATATCTATCACCTCATACTTTATTGTGTGTGGTAAGAATATTTAAGATCTACTCAGTAATTTTTTTTTTTTTGAGACAGAGTCTCACTCTGTTACCAGGCTGGAGTACAGTGGTGCAATCTCGGCTCACTGCAACCTCTGTCTCCCGGGTTCAAGCAATTCTCCTGCCTCAGCCTCCCGAGTAGCTGGGACTACAGGTGCATGCCACCACACTCAGCTAATTTTTGTATTTTTCGTAGAGACAGGGTTTCACTGTGTTGCCAGGATGGTCTTGATCTCTTGACCTCATGATCCACCCAGCTTGGCCTCCCGAAATGTTGGGATTATGGGCGTGAGCCACCTTGCTCAGCTTCACTTAGTAATTTTTTATTTGTTTGTTTTTGAGATGGAGTTTTGCTCTTGTTGCCCAGGCTGGAGTGCAGTGGCTCGATCTCGGCTCACCACAACCTCCGCCTCCCAGGTTCAAGGGATTCTCCTGCCTCAGCCTCCCGAGTAGCTGGGATTACAGACATGCGCCACCATGCCCGGCTAATTTTGTATTTTTAGTAGAGATGGGGTTTCACCATGTTTGTCAGGCTGCTCTTGAACTTCTGACCTCAGGTGATCCACCCACCTCGGCCTCCCAAAGTGCTGGGATTACAGGCATGAGCCACCACTCCTGGCTTCACTTAGTAATTTTTAAGTGTGCATTATTAACTATAGCTCACCATGCTGTACAGTAGATCTCCAGAACTTATTCATCCTGTCTAACTGAAACATCAGATCCTCTGATCAATGCCTCTCCTCTCCCTCAGCAGCAACCATTGTCTGGGCTTCTGTGAACTAAATTTTTTTTTTTTGAGATGGAGTCTTGCTCTGTCACCCAGGCTGGAGTGCAGTTGGCTCACTGCAACCTCTGCTTCCTGGGTTCAAGCAGTTCTCCTGTCTCAGCCTCCCAAGTAGAGGGGATCACAGGCACACACCAGCATGCCTGGCCTTCATTGTAGTTTTAATTTTTATTTTTAATTATAATTTAATTTTACTTTTTTGAGACAGGGTCTGTCACCCACTGCAGTAGTGTGATCTCGGCTCCGCTGCAGCCTTGACTTCCTGGGCTTAAGCAATCCTCCAACTTCAGCCTTCCCAGTAGCTGGGACTACATGCACACCACCACGCCTGGCTAGTTTTTGTATTTTTTGTAGAGACGGGGTTTTGCTGTATTGCCCAGGCTGGTATTGAACTCCTGAGGTCAAGTGATCCACTTGCCTCGGCCTCCCAAAATGCTGGGATTACAGGTGTGACCCAAAGCACCTGGCCATCAAATATCTTTTCATGTGCTTATTTACCATGCGTATTATCTTTGGTATAGTCTAGGGTTATGAACATAGGTATGATTCTTTTTTTTTTTTTTTTTTTTTTTAAGACGGGGTTTCACCATGTTGGTCAGGCTGGTCTTGAACTCCCGACCTCAGGTGATCCACCCGCCTTGGCCTCCAAAGTGCTTGGATTACAGGCATGAGCCACCGCGCCCGGCCAGGTATGATTCTTGATAGATACCGCCACATGCCTTCAAAAAGGGTTCCAGTTTCACTGTAGTTATCTTCAAAACTGAGTCATTGAAAAGTGACAGCTAATTTAATGGTATCCTTAAAGTGAAGGCTGTGCCATCCCTGGTTTACAGTTGAGGGTGCTGCTTATCATTTTTGTAATCTTAAAAAAATTGTTCTCCTGTCTCAGCCTCCTGAGCAGCTGGGATTATAGGCGTGCACCACTACGCCCAGCTAAGTTTTTGTATTTTTAGTAGAGACGGGGGTTTCACCATGTTAGCCAGGCTGGTCTCAAACTCCTGGCCTTGAGAGATCCACCCGCCTTGGCCTCCCAAAGTGCTGGGATTACAGGAGTGAGTCACTGCACCCGGCCAGGTAATTTTAAAGAATATTCAGTTCTAGATATTTTCTAATTCCAATCTAGTTTAGTCTTTTGCCTGTGAGTTTAGAAGTGTACTTCTCAATGTTCAAAACATTTTTTTTCTTTTTTTTTTTTTTTTTTTTTTAAAGATAGGGTTTCACCATGATGGTCCGGCTGGTCTTGAACTCTTGACCTCAGGTGATCCACCCACCTTGGCCTCCCAAAGTGCTAGGATTACAGGCGTGAGCCACCGCGCCCGGCTACATTTTTTTCTTTAGTTATATTTCTGTTACTAAGATTTCTAACTTGTTTTGCACTGTGGTTAAGATATTGCCCTTTTGATACCAATTATTTATTAGTTGTCTGCTGTTACTTAACAAATTATCTTAAATTTTAATAGCCTCTTAATATTTCTTACTAATTTGGCAGGTCATCAGTCTAAAAGATTTGCACATATTTTTTCCATCATTTTTAGCTATTTTCAGCAGAAGGGTCATTGTGCCTTTTGAGTCAGACTGTTAGAGATGAAAGATGTATCTGTTTACATTACTAAAGACCAGAACTAAAAGTCTTCAAGATGCAAAGAAGTTATTTCCTGAAGGGGAAAATACTTTTTAGACAAGGAAGCTCTCTGGATTAGAGTCAGTAAAGGAAAACTGAAGCCACGTTACATACCGCAGCAGAGGGGCTTTAACACAGGGGGCTGGTCGCCCAGCTGTGGGAGGGCTAGAAAGCAAATGGGAAAACCCTTTAACCTAGCAGTAGAGATTGCAGGGAGCAGTTACCTTGCCTAGGGCTGAGAAACTAAACGAGAAGATTAGGGTCCCCAGAAGCCATAAGCATTGAGGAGAGGTCCTGTGCAGCTGCAGCTCTGTGGGGCTGTCCAAGGAGCTGGTTATAGGATCACTGGGAGGAGCTGGAGTCTGCAATCAACTGCCCCTACCAAGAGGACCCTGATGAGAGCATCAGCCTGCAGAAAGGAGGAAGCCTTCTCTGTCCTCCTACCTTTCAGTTGCCCTGTTGGTCCCCCTCTTGGCTGTACGTAACAGCTGGAAAAAGGAGAACATGGTTTGTAGGGCTCTGGCATCACTTTGTAGAGTATAGAAGAGTGAGTGTAGAACAGGGACAGTCACTTAATAACGGGCAAGGGGCTGACTCACAAGACCTGTCTAACTCAGCCAGTGCTGTTTTGCCAGGGGCCAGAAAGGCGATACGGTTCTGACTTGCACTGATGCTGCCAGCTCTGACTCTAGAACTTTACAGAGCACCTTTCTACTTAGAGTAACTGGTAGTAAGTGATGGCCATTTCTTCCTTTCTTCTTAGAATGTAAAGTACTACCAAGGTATCCGGGCTGCCGTGAGCAGGGTGAAGGACAGAGGACAGAAGGCCTTGGTTCTTGACATTGGCACTGGCACGGGACTCTTGTCAATGATGGCAGTCACAGCAGGCGCCGACTTCTGCTATGCTATCGAGGTAAGCCACCCCCTTCAGGTGTGTGTCCTGTATCTTGCATGGGAAATCACCTATGCTCTTGCACTTTCCCCATCTGTTCCTTCACAAACATTCATGGAGTGCTCACTGTGTGCCAAGCACAGAGCCAGGCTCTGAGCATACAGAGATGAGTCAGACACAGTTCCTTCCTCCAGAAGCTAGTTCTCCTCTGTCAGCCTGGGCTGCACATCAGAATCACTAGGAGCTTTAGAAAATACAGGCTGGGTGCAGTGGCTCACACCTGTAATCCCAGCACTTTGGGAGGCCGAGGAAGAGAATTGCTTGAGCCCAGGAGTTTGAGACCAGTCTGGGCAACATAGTGAGTTCCCATCTTCACAGAAAAACTTTTAAATATTAGCCGGGCATGGTGGCATGTACCTGTGTTCCAGCTGTTCTTGATGCTGAGGTGGGACGATCTCTTGAGCCTGGAAGGTCAAGGCTGCAGTGAGCCATGATTTGGACTTTATATGAGAAAGCAAAAAATTACTTATACCTTGTTTAAGCCAGTTATTTTGAGACTCTGTTTTTCCAACTAATCACTATATGAACTCAGTTTTATAGGGGAAAGTATTTAAATACATGCCCCCAGACCACCACACTCCAGCCAGGGTGACAGGGTAAGACTTTATCTCAAAAAAAAATCAAAACAGGCAAGGTGCCGTGGCTCACACCTGTAATCCTCGCACTTTGGGAGGCCGAGACCAGTGGATCACGAGGTCAGGAGTTCAAGACCAGCCTGGCCAACATGGTGAAACCCCATGTCTACTAAAAATACAAAAAAATTAGCTGGGCATGGTGTCACGCTCCTGTAATCCCAGCTACTCAGGAGGCTGAGGCAGGAGAATTGCTTGAACCCGGGAGGCAGAGGTTGTAGCGAGCTGAGGTCACACCACTGCACTCCAGCCTGAACAACAGAGTGAGACCCTTCTCAAAAAAAAAAAAAAAAAATTAAATGGAAAATTCCAGAAATTATTTATAAGTTGTAAATCGTGTGCCATCCTGAGTATTATTACAGCTCTGTTCTATTTTTAATTATTGCTGTTAATCTCTTACTGGGCCTACTTTATGAATTAAACCTTGTCATAGGTAAGCTTGGAGGCTAAAGCAGTTCCACCGTGAATGCTAATCCTCCATGCCGACTTCTCACCAACCTCAGCTTCAGGAATGCCTCTAAAATTTCTGCTGTCATGCACTTTGATGTAAATCCTGCCCTCAGGTCAGAACAACTTTGATGTTATCATAAATACATACTTACCATAAATCCTGCCCTTAGTTAAATTCCCTGTGGTATGTAAGCCCCGCGTGTGAGCCGTAACAGTGTGGGGGCCCAGTGTCTCAGTGCTCGAGACAAAGCTTCTGTTTGTAAGTCCCTATAAAATGTGTCTTTCTAAGAAGCTGGATTTGCCAGTCTCTTTCCTCAACCTCCCAGCTCCTGTGGCCTCTTGGGGTAGGTTTGCATAGAGATGCCCACCACGGAACAGTATATATGTATAGCAAAGAAAATGGTATGTATAGGGGTCGGTATTACTGAGTTTCTTTTTTTTTTTTTTAATTTTTTTTTTTTTTTTTTTTAAAGATGGGGTTTCACCATGATGGCCAGGCTGGTCTTGAACTCCTGACCTCAGGTGATCCACCCACTTCGGCCTCCCAAAGTGCTAGGATTACAGGCGTGAGCCACCGCGCCCGGCTAGTATTACTGAGTTTCAAGCATCCACCGAGAGTCTTTTTTTTTTTCTTTGAGATGGAGTCTCGTTCTGTTGCCAAGCTGGAGTGCAGTGGCGTGATCTCGGCTCACTGCAACCTCTGCCTCCCGAGTTCAAGAGATTCTCTTGCCTCAGCCTCCCAAGCAGCTGGAACTATAGGTGGCGCCACCATGCCCAGCTAATTTTTGTATTTTTAGTAGAGACAGGGTTTTACCATGTTGGCCTTGATGGTCTCAATCTCTTGACCTCGTGATCTACCCGTCTCGGCCTCCCAAAGTGCTGGGATTACTGGTGTGAGCCACCGTCCTGGGCAAGAGTCTTAAAATGTATCTCCCACGGGTTGGTCGCGGTGACCAATGCCTGTAATTCCAGCACTTTGGGAGGCTGAGGTGGGTAGATCATGAGGTCAGGAGATCGAGACCATCCTGGCTAACATGGTGAAACCCCGTCTCTACTAAAAATACAAAAAAATTAGCTGGGCATGGTGGCACACGCCTATAGTTCCAGCTACTCGGGAGGCTCAGGCAGGAAAATCGCTTAAACCTGGGAGGCGGAAGTTGCAGTGAGCCGAGATTGTGCCACTGCACTCCAGCCTGGGTGACAGAGTGAGACTCCGTCTCAAAAAAAAAAAAAATGTATCCCCAACGCTCAAAAGTTACTACTGTATCATAAGAAAATGTAGGCTGTGTTCTGCCAACAGTGGGGATTTGGAACAGTTTTGAGCCCAGAGGATGACCTGCTCACTCACACCTACACCTGGCCCGTAACAGTCTTGCTCTCCTCTGGAGGGCACAGCACGCCTCCCAGGTTCGTGAGGCAACTTCGTTTCCTGGCTCTTTGGCGTCCCCTTGTGTGGCACTGACACCTACTGCTCTTACTAAGTAGTGCAGCCGCCTCAGCATCCCCGGCTGCCCCGCTGTGCCTGGCATGGAATGGGAGTCCCTAACCACAAGTTAAACTCAACTGAATTTCACAGCCCTTTTTCATGATGCACATTTGGAGAATAAAGTTTTTAAGTTACGTGTGTTAGGACCAGAATCAAGGAATAGCTTGTTCACCTTAAAGGTCAGACTACTGTTTAATTTATTGCTCATTTTTCCTTGGGTTTTGGCTCTGTTTTTCTAGGTTTTCAAGCCTATGGCTGATGCTGCTGTGAAGATTGTGGAGGAAAATGGCTTTAGTGATAAGATTGAGGTTATCAACAAGCATTCCACCGAGGTGACTGTAGGTCCAGGTGAGATGTACACATCCTGCATTGAAAGCTTTGCTTGCCCTTGTGTGAGAGAGGTAAAGGGTTATTCCAGTTACCTGGAACAAATCCAGGTCATAGCAGAGAAATGGGGACTCTCTGTGTAGAGCTCTGGTGATAAGGACTTGGCTTTCCTTGATGTTTATTTTCCTGCTAGTTAAAACTAGTCAGCAAGGAGTAGACTAGAGCTAGTCAGGTCCAGTGGTGGAGATGCAGACAAAGCCTGCTTTTGCTTCTTTTTCCTCTTCTTTCTTTTTCTTCTGAAGTGAAGGAATTCAGCCAAAGCAAGTTGGAATTCTTATGGGGCTCAGCTCTGAGTTTCAATTAGCAATAATCGCACCTCAGGTAAACCTCATTGGCTGTGGTACTGCCACTGCGCAAAATGAGTTTCATCAGGCAGAGAATATTTAGTTCTGACATTCTGTCTCTGCATACAACATGAACGATTTTCCTATATAGTACTGTCTCTTAAGGTTTCCAGAAAATATACAGACACACACACACACACGTATATATTTTCTTTTTTTTGAGACAGAATCTTGCTGTGTCACCCAGGCTGGAGTGCAGTGGCGCAGTCTCGGCTCACTGCTCCCTCCACTTCCCAGGTTCAAGTGATTCTCCTGCCTCAGCCTTCCGAGTAGCTGGGATTACAGGTGCGTGCCACCATGTCCGGCTAATTTTTGTATTTTTAGTGGAGACAGGGTTTCACCATGTTGGATAGGCTGGTCTCGAACTCGTGACCTCAGGTGAGCCGCCTGCCTCGGCTTCGAAAGGTGCTGGGATTACAGGTATGAGCCACCGTGCCTGGCCTATCTTTTTTATTTTTAAGACATACAAAAAAAAAATGCACAAATCACTTCACTTTTAATCAACATTATTGAAGTGTGATTTACATTAAATGAATATCCATTTTCATTAATTTAATGAGTTTTGACAACTGTAAACACACGTGTAACCACCACCATCATAATCAAGATAATAGAACATCTCTATCATGCCCAAAGAGATTCTTCATGACCCTTTCTAGTCAGTCCCCCCATATTCTGGTCCTAGGCACCCACTGATAGGCTTCTTCATTATAGATTAGATTTGCCTCTGTAGGATTTCAAGGAAGTGGAATCATAGCAGCGTGGACTCTTCTGTGTGTGGTCTCTTTTATGCAGCGTGATGCTGGTAAGACTCCTCCACACTGTTCATGTCTTGGCGTTGGGTTCTTTTGTGTTACTGAGCAGCACTCCACTGAATAGATGAAACGTAACTTGTTTATATCTCCACCTGTCGATGGACAGGGATTTCTTGGATAGATCTTTAGATTCACTGATCTTTTCTTTTGCAGTGTCTAATATGGTGTTATCTAGTAAACTTTTCATTTTCTTTTGCAGTGTCTAATATGGTGTTATCTAGTAAACTTTTCATTTCTCTCTCTCTCTCTTTTTTTTTTTTTTTTTTTTGAGACAGTGTCTTGACCTGTCACCCAGGCCGGAGTGTGGTGATGTGAGCATGGCTTAGTTGCAGCCTTGACCTCCTGGGCTCAAGCAGTCCTCCTGCCTCAGCCTCCTGTGTAGCTGGCACCACAGGCCTATGCCACCATGACTGGCTAACTTAAAAAAATTTTTTTTTTGTAGACATGAGGTTTCACTTTGTTGCCTAGGCTGGTCTCAAACTCCTGGGCTTAAGTGATCCTCCCACCTCAGCCTCCCAAAGTCCTGGGATTACAGGTGTGAGCTGCTGTGCCCGACCTCATTTTTGATATTATATATTTTTTTTAATCTCTGAAAGTTCAACTTGATTCTTTTTCATAACTTCTGTTTTTCTTATGTTCATAGTTTCCTGTAAGCATTTATTTTAGCTTTTTTAACATCCTTATTTTCTGTTCCCACCATCTTTGTCTTTTCTGGGTTTGTTCTCTTGACTCATTTTTATCCTTGTTCTGGGTCACGTTTCCTTCTTCACATGTCTAATAATTTTTCTTTAGATGCTGTGGCTATTGGGAATTCCCCATTGTTGAGTGCTAGACTTTGTGGTTTTTGCTTTTTAAACGTTGACATGCAGTTGGGTTACTTGCAGTTCAGATTGATTCTTTCAGGGCTTGTTTAAGCTTTCTTTGGGGCAGGGTTAGAGTAGCTTTAAGTCAGGGCTTCTCAACAGTAGTGCTGTGACATTGTGGCATTCTCTGACTGTGTGACATTTTGATAATTCTTTGTTGTGGATGCTGTCCTTTGCATTGTAGGATGTTTAGCAGCATCCCTGGCCTCCTCCTAGTGGATGTCAGTAGTACTCCCTTCCCTGACATCATTCTTGCCAACCAAAAATGTCTCCAGACTGCCACATCATCCTTGGGCTTGGGTGTGTAAAATTGCCACCTGTTGAGAACCACTGCTATAAGGCTATTTAGCCAGACAATTACTGCGACCTTTCTGGGGTCTCTGCTCAGAGCTCTAGGTGTTCAGCAGTGATCCTCCCGTCTGGCCGATCAGAACGTTCCCCAGGCCTCCAAGAGCTCTGGAGATGGTTATAGCTCATGGTCACCCTTTGCTTGGCATTACAGAATCTTACGCTCTGTGTATGTGAATGTATTAATACAGACCCTAGAGGAACCCTGTGCAGTGTTCTGAAGGCTTTTTTCTTTGTAACTTCCTCTCTGATTCTCTGCCTGGCAAGTTCCAGCTGCTTCCCCTTCCCTGAACTCGTTTCCTGTCTGTTTAACTCAGCAAGACTGCCATGTTCTGCATAACCTCTTACCCTGTGCTGTGGTCTGGAAACGGTCTCCTGACTGACCTGGCTGACAGCCAGAGCAGGGTAAGTGTCACTTGGTTTGTTTCCTTTCTTAGGGAGCAAACTGTGTTGCCTCTTGCTCAACATCTGAAAATACTTTTTTCGTACATGTTATGCAGTTTTCTAGTTGATAACAGCGGGAGGGTAAGTCTGATCCCATTTACTCCACTATGGCCAGAGTGGAGATTATTTATGTGTTTTTGAGACAGTCTCACTCTATTGTACTGAGTACCAGCTCAGTTGGGAGACCTCTACCTGGGCAATGCGGAAGGCAATGAGAGGCAGACACCCAGATAGAACACCAAAGTGGGTCTATCTGATGGGCCGGCAGCCTACCGAGCTGAGAGTCTCAGGGGCTGACAGCTTTCCAGGCTGAAGGCCCCAAGCAGATTCTGATCCACAGTTATTCTCTCTTAACAGGTGACCATTATTAATAAACAGGTGTTCTGTATTCACTCATAACTCAAAAATATTCCAAGTAGACAGCTGTTACCAGCTTACCAGTAATTACAAACTAAAAAGTATTGTCCACAAGGGAGCCACGGGGGGCAGCGTAAACTTAATGTTTCTCGACATCTTCCCCATTCTTTGTTTCAACGAAGGTAGGTAAGCAAGTACAGCTCTATATTGGTGAACCATTTCTTGGAGGATTGTGGATCTGCACCTGCAAACTACACAAAGAGAAACAAAACAGATTAAAAACATAACCACAACAGCAATCATAGTTCCTCCAAGTGCTTTCATCCAAGTTTAGGACTGCCAGTCCACCAGCAGCTCCCTCAAGCACCTCGGAGCCTAACTGTCTACTCTTACATGTCTTCCTTAAGGAGTTGGGACCCAGAAATCTTTTGGGAAAGAGGGCAGAGGTCATTCTTCTGTAACTGCTTCCTGCTGAAAAGGGGCTTTGAGGTTCTTCTGGGTCCCTCCTCCTTAATTGCTGTCTAAGGCCTTTCCAGGTGATGTTTTATTCTCTCCCAATCATATTCAGTCTCATTACACCTTTAAAGTTAATAAAGTCAATTTGTAACTCTCTCATCATCACAAGGTAGGAGGGGGTTTAACACAGCTCTGAATCTAAAGAGCTTTTATTTCTTATAAACTTCCAATTAGTAAGAATTAGGGCCTGATTCTCTATTATATTTTCCTTCCCAGACTTTTGTTGGTTTTAGGGCCATAGGTTTTTTTCAGAGTTCTTTTTATTCAGCTCTTATCATCGTCCATACTATTTTTGATTGTGGGTCTATTAATCCCCCATCTCTCCAGACAATAGAGTTGTTGATCTCAGTATGTATACATTCTAAATAATTGTAGTTCTTTATCTGCCATCTGAATTCTGTGTTACTACAAGAGTACTGACAGGTGCAGTCAATGCTAAGTATCCCCTTAGGGAATCAATAATCAATCATAATTTCATAGGAATTGTTGTGCATCACCTCAGCCTCTATCACAACACAATGTCTCCAGATTAATGTTTTTAACTTAGGGGACCATTCCTTACTTTATCTGCATTCAGGTTTTGATGGCCGAAACATTGTTATTTTATTTCCTAAATTATTACAGAAAATACTAAGGCCAGAGATCAGTAAAAGGAAGGAAAGAATATATGTCCAATGTGTGAAACTTTCTTTACTTCTATCCCAACTCCAGAAATACTCACTTTAATCGTGATAACTGTCATCATAATTATAACAACAGGCTGTCCTGCTTTCTTCAGGTTTTCCTCTGCTTTCTGTGAAAGCTTCTTTAATTTGACCCCAAGTTGGTGGTGATGTTTGGCGTGCTCTCCTTGTGGGAACAGTACTCCACCTTGATGTTAGTCTCGCCATCTCTGTGACTGGGGCGTCCTCTGTCTCTTTTTTGGTATCTGGCTCATAGTATGGCTTTAAATGTCTAGATGGTACCCACACTGGTTGTTAATTTGTACCTGCAGAAATACAAGCAAATCCTCTCCCCCAGGTTATTACATTACCTCTTGCCCAATTTTCTGTGAGTGGATCCTGCCACCAGATCAATTGCCCTAACTTCGAGTCCCTGAGTTGCTTTATCAAATGTTGTTCAGCTGCTGTTAATTGCCATCCCCTTGGCAAGCTGAAAAAATTCAAAGCTAGCAATGCCAGGTTGCCAGGTTTAACTGCATTTGTGGGGTTTGATATTCCTTGTCCCCTCCTTTTTGTTTCTGCAGCTGCTGTTGGAGGGAAAGATTCATTTGCTTTACAATGGCCTGACCTTGAGAGTTATATGGAATACCTGTTACATGTAGGATCTTGCATTGAGTAAAAAATTCTGTTAAAGATTGACTAGTATATTCTGGGGCATTATCAGTTTTTATGGAGGATGGAGATACCCATAAGAGCAAAACATTATATAAGATGTCTTTTGACACAAGTGGATGATTCACGAGTCTGGCATGTACCCCAAAGTGTGAAAAAGTATCCACGAAAACATGTACATATGCTTATTTCTCAAAAGAAGGGACTTGAGTAACACTATTGCCTAGGCTGGAGTGCAGCGCTGCAAACACAGCTCACTGCAGCCTTGACTTCCTGGGCTCAACTGGTCCTCCTACCTCAGCCTCCTGAGTAGCTGGGACCACAGGCAGGCACCACCACACCCAGATAATTTTTTTTTTTTGAGATGGAGTCTCCTCTGTAGCCCAGGCTGGAGTGCACTTGCGCACACTCAGCTCACTGCAACCTCCACCTCCCGGGTCCCAGTTCAAGCAGTTCTACCTCAGCCTCCCAAGTAGCTGGGATTACAGGCACGAGCCACCATGCTTAGCTAATTTTTGTATTTTTTAGTGGAGACAGTGTTTCACCATGTTGGCCAGTCTGGTCTTGAACTCCTGACCTCGTTATCCACCCGCCTTGGCCTCCCAAAGTGCTGGGATTACAGGCGTGAGCCACCACGCCCAGCTTTTTAAAAATTTTTATTAGAAACTAAGTTTTGCTTTGTTGCCCAGCCTGGTCTTGAACGCCTGGCCTCAAGCAATCCTCCTGCCTCAGCCTCCCAAAGTGGTGGGATTACAGATGGGAGTCACAGCACGGGGTGAGATAATTTATTCTTGAAAATCGATTCATTTCAATGGCAGGGAGACTGACCTGCGGGGCAGCCTTGGCTGTGCAGTGCTCTGACTCTGCCTCCAGGCAGCATTGTTCACGTGCACCTCAGCCTAGGCCAAGCCTATCATATGATTTCTTTTTTTTGTTTTTGAGATGGAGTGGCTCTGTCGCCCAGGCTGGGGTGCAGTGGAAGGTTGCTCACTGCAACCTGCACCTTCTGGATTCAAGTGATCCTTCAGCTGGTATTACAGGCATGCACCACCACCTGGCTAATTTTTGTATTTTCAGTAGAGATGGGGTTTCACCATGTTGATCTCAAGTGATCCACCTGCCTCAGCCTCCCAAAGGGCTGGGCTTACAGGCGTGAACCACCATGTCTGGCCAATTTCTTTTTTTTGTTGTTGTTTTTTGAGACGGAATTTCACTCTTGTTGCCCAGGCTGGAGTACGATGGTGCAATCTCAGCTCACCGCAACCTCTGCCTCCTGGATTCAAGCGATTCTCCTGCCTCAACCTCCTAGCTGGGATTACAGGCATGCTACTGCACCCGGCTAATTTTTTTGTATTTTTAGTAGAGATGGGGTTTCTCCATGTTGGTCAGGCTGGTCTTGAAATCCTGACCTCAGGTGATCCACCTGTCTCGGCCTCCCAAAAAGCTGGGATTATAGGCATCAGCCACCATGCCCGACCATGGCTGATTGCTTAATACTTTTGCTTCATAGACCTTATCACTGCAATCATTAAATCATTATGTAGTTATGTATTTAATATCTGTATCTCCACCCAGCTGAGGCATCCTGAGGTCATGCATTGTGTGGGTTGTATTAACTGTTCCATTCCGTTATTTGCTCAGGGCCTGCTATGTAAAGGAGTTCAGTAATTTTTGTTAAGTGAGTAGATTGTCAGTCTTGCTTCATCCATGATGCCTTGTAAATGTGACTTTGTTTCCCATCCTGCAGCCTGACAGGTGGCTTCCTCATTGCCAAGTTGGGTGATCTTTCCTCTCTAACCACTGTGGCTTTCGTACGTCTGCCATTCCTTCCTCCTCAAAACTCTCTCCCTGGACTTTAGTGACATCTCTTAATCTTGGTTCTCCTGTGTTGCTTTCTTTCTGCTCCAAATGTGTACTTTCCAAGGTTTTGTTCTCAGCACTTTTTAAAAGTGGCATCTGAAGTTGGTTGCCTGTTCCCCAGAGCTGGATTACATGCCGAGGCTTGTGGAGAGTCAAGCTAGGGAGCAGTGTGTGTTCATCGTCCATGGCAAGGACGTAGGAAGCACCTGGAGTGGCTGCGGACTTCAGACTCTCCCACCCAGGCCTTTATACATTAGCACTCACACTCAAAATCCCAGGCCCTCAAGAAGTACTTGTTAAAATGCACTGGACCATAAAGCTTGATTTGTATTTATTTTATTTTCATTATTATTTGAGACAGAGTCTCCTTGTATCTCTCAAGATGGAGTGTGGTGGGGCAGTCTCGGTTCACTATAACCTTTCCCTCTGGGTTCAAGTGATTCTCATGCCCTGGCCTCCTGAGTAGCTGGGACTACAGGCACATGCCACTGCACCCGACTAATTTTTTTTTTTTTTTTTAAGACTAGTCAAGTGCAGTAGTGAGAAGGGGGGAAGAGTAGAACAAGGAGTTCAATCTGTAACTGACTGTGAACAATCAATTGAGATAACTCACTACCTTTGGACAAGCCTAATGTTTTTATTTTTAGTAGAGATGGGGTTTCGCCATGTTGGCCAGGCTGCTATGGAACTCCTGGCCTCAAGTGATCCGCCCACCTTGGCCTCTCAAAGTGCTGGAATTATAGGTATGAGTCACTGGCTCTTGATTTTTATTTTAATGAAGCAATTTGGACTAGAAATCATTTTAAGTTATATAATTGGCTTAAACATTATTTAGGAGATAGAATTGGTAGAGTAGGTGATCAGTGGCTTGTAGGGTGACAGAAATCAAGAATTTATCTAGTGTGTGTTGACTGTTAAGGGGCACCTTGTTGGGGCACTGGGGTACAGTAGTGGACAGGCAGTCGCAGCCGTGTTGTCTGGAGCTAGTAAATGAGGCCCAGGTTCCTGGACTGTGTGACTGTGTGACTCATTCATTGAGGCAGAAACCCTGGAGGGAAGAGCAGGGGTGTGGGGTGGGGTGGGTGGGATGAGTCTCGGACAGTGTATTCCAGTTGGAGTTTGACATGACATCAGAGAGGATGGATGGGCAGGGCCACTCGGGAGGGTGGTCTCTGTGGCAGAAGACAGGAGTTTCTTCTTAAGCTCCTCCACGTGATGCTCTTGTGGAGCACAGGTGAGGTGTTCATAGGAGGTGTGCTTTTTTCCATCATTCCAACCACCACCACGTGAAACAGAGCTTATTTACTGATGAGGCAACTGATGGTCAGAACTGAGAGCTCAGGGATAGGAAGTGAGATCCAGGCCAGGCTCTACCTTGAGGTTCGTGCTGTCTCTGTTGTACCCTTCTGTCAAATGCTTTTTTTTTTTTTTTTGAGACAGAGTCTTGTCCTGTGGCCTAGAATGGAGTGCAATGGCAAGATCTCGGCTCATTGCAACCTCCACCTCCCAGATTCAAATGATTCTCCTGCCTCTGCCTCCTGAGTAGCTGGAGATTACAGGCACCTGTCACCACGCCCGGCTAATTTTTGTATTTTTAGTAGAGATGGGGTTTCACCATGTTGGCCAGGCTGGTCTCAAACTCCTGACCTCAGGGGATCCACCTGTCTCAGCCTCGCAAAGTGCTGGGATTACAGGCGTGAGCCACTGCGCCTGGCCCCTGTCAGCTGCTTTCATGCTTCTCTTTCTCTTCCATCATCTGTGAGACTTGTGCTCTGTGCAGGGGAGATGAGTGGGCTTTGTCAGATTCAATTCATGAGGCATTGAAAGTGTTTACAGTTAATTCTCCATGATGAATAGCCCCTTCCAAAGTCTATTTTGGCTCTTGTCTCATTAAAAAGTTGTAATTGTAGACGTAGCAGTACATTACTGAGGCTTAAAAAAACAGTTAACAGAAGACTCCTCCCAAATCCTACTCTCTTCTAAAATCCCACTGTCCCACAACAACTGTTATTTAAGAGATTATTTGGTGGCAAGGAGCTAACTTCATTAAGGGGAATTACCATAGTGATACAGGGATTCTAAGTTGTGGATCTCAATTTTGGCTGTTCAAGCCGAGCTCATGGTAGCTGGAAGATCACCAGAGAACCTTGCTCTCTTGCTTTGGCTTTCCCTCCCTTTCCCTGCAACCTAGAAGTATTTGAAGTACCAGCATTCAGTTTTTGGTTTTCAAATAATTTTTCTAATTTAGTGGTTAATAGTTGAATTGTTAATTCAGATCTCTCTAATTGCTAATACAGATGAAAAGATTTCCATATGTTTGATTTCTGTTTTGAATTGTGTGTTTATATTTTTACCTGATTTCTTTTTGGATGTGTGTAGTTTTTTGTTTTTGTTTTGAGACAGAGTCTCACTCTGTTGCCCACACTGGAGTGCAGTGGCACGATCTTGGCTCACTGCAGCCTTGATTTTCCAGGCACAAGTGATCCTCCCACCTCAGCCCCCCAAGTAGCTGGGACTACAGGTGCATAACCCCATGCCTGGCTAATTTTTTTTTTTTTTTTTTTTTTTTTGGAGACAAGAGTCTTGCTGTGTCACCCAGGCCGGAGTATAGTGGTGTAATCTTGGCTCACTGCACCTCTGCCTCCCAGGTTGAAGTGATTCTCATTCCTCAGCCTCCTGGGTAGCTGGGATTACAGATGTGTACCACCACACCTGTCTAATTTTTGTATTTTTGGTAGAGATGGGGTTTTGCCATGATGGCCAGGCTGGTCTTGAACTCCTGGCCTCAAGTGATCCTCCCGCCTTGACCTCCTGAAGTGCTGGGATTAAAGGCATGAGCCACCACGCCTAGCTGATTTTTGTATTTTTTGTAGAAATGGGGTTTTGTCATGTTGCCTAGGCTGATCTCGAACTCCCAAGCTCAAGCAATCCATTGGGTATTTATAGTTTTCTTATTATTTTTTCCAGGTCTCCCTCCCAATATTAAACACATGGAAAAGTTGAAAGAGTGTTACAGTAAACACTCTTATTCCCTTACCCTAGATTTAGCAGTTAGCGTTTTGGCATGCATTTACATATGGATTTTTTTTTTTTTCCTAAACCATTGGCAAGTCAGTCACAGACATCCTGACACTTCTGAATACTTCAGCATGTGTATGTGCTTTTAGTGTGATGACCTCTTAACAACTTACCTTTCCCATATTTGCTGTAAATATTTTTCCTAGTCTGTTGCTTACGTTTAACTCTGTTTTCTTATGTTTTTCAGAGGGTGACATGCCATGCCGTGCCAACATCCTGGTCACAGAGTTGTTTGACACAGAGCTGATCGGGGAGGGAGCGCTGCCCTCCTATGAGCACGCACACAGGCATCTCGTGGAGGTAGTGCACGGAGGGCTCCCTTGGGCATGTCTGTGCTCTCAGCCAGCTCACACAGCACTCATGCACAGTGCTCCATACAGCCCAAGCCCTCAGCACCTCTCACGTACCTGGGACACCCCCTCCATTCCTGGGGGGCTCTGGTTCTCCTCACTTGTGACTTTCGTGTCCCTTAAATGCCAAGTCTTAATAGGTTAGAGTTGAAAAGCAAGAAACTGTTTTCAAATTCAGTTCAGTTCAGCAAATATTCTCAGAAAGGTGATGCTTGAGCTGTCAGTCTTGAAAAGTGATCAGGTGTTGGCCTGGCAGATGGACTATTTCTGGTAGAGGAGAGCAGCATGTGCTAGACATGAAACTGAATTGGTGCAGTGGCTCTGGAGCCTGTGGGTGCTTTGGATTTTGTGCTGTGCGGGAGGCAGGAGAGGTGGGCTTAGCCACTAAGGCTAGAGAGCTGGGCAGGGACTAGATGATGGGGGGCCTGGGGGCTGTGCCCAGTGGGTAGCTGTCATTTAGGTGGGGGTGGCATCATAGCAGGGTTTGAAGCAGAGGATTGATGGCAGATTTATGCAGGCAGGCATGTGGAGGGCATTTGGGATGTAGGACTGGAGGTTGTGGGTGGGTTAAAAGGTTGTGGAGTTGTCCAGACGCTGAGGTGCAGTGGACCTCAGCCAAGGCTTTAGACATGGGCCTGAGAGGTGGTGCCAGGAGTTGGTGGTCCCTTAGGTGTGGAGGTATCGAGGATGATGCCAGGGTTTGGGCACCCGGATTGGATGGTGGTGCTTCCTGTGGACTGGGTGTGCAGGAGGAGGGGGCAGCCCTGGGAAGGTTGGGGAGTGGTGAGGGCGATTCATCTGGTTTAGACACGGAGTTTGAGCTCTCTGAAGGTCAGCCAAGTAGAGAGGCCCAAGAGGCCCAGAGGTGCTTGGGTTTAGTCAATGAAGAGGGCATGGTTGAGGTCACTCTGGAGAATGTGGAGGGAGAAGAAAGGTGGTCCAGACCAGGGAGCCCCCTTGTGAGGTGGGGGCAGAGGAAGCACAGCCTGGTCAAGGAGGTGAGAGCAAGTCCAGTTAGAGCAGTGTTTCTCTACCAGAGCAAGGTTGGGAGACACTTCGCGGGGGAGGCCAGGGATGCTCCTAACCTTTTACCATGCCCGTAGCAACCCCCACCACAGAGAATCATTTGGCCCAAGAGGCCAGTGATGCCAAAAGCCATGTAGGTCACAGCTGTGAGTGTGCTCTTCACTGCTGGGTCCCTAGTGCCTCGCGCATGGAGGACATGGAGCAAATGCATGAGGTAGGAGGAAAGCTGGACAAGGAGCCAGAGCCACAGCTGTGGGGGCTGGGTGTGCAGCGGTGCCCAGTGGTGCCAGAGGGCTGGGCAGCTGAGGGGGGCACCATGGTCCATGGGGCTTTGCCACAAGGAGGCTCTCATTCTGGTGCCAGGTAAGGGTGGCACTGAAGGGACGCTGAGCCCCGAGCCAGGATCACTGCCCAGCAGCAGGACTTGAAACATTTAAGAGTGCCAGGTAGCCGGGAA
Organism: Ateles fusciceps; assembly: GCA_036589455.1. Taxonomy (NCBI): domain Eukaryota; kingdom Metazoa; phylum Chordata; class Mammalia; order Primates; family Atelidae; genus Ateles; species Ateles fusciceps. The sequence continues at coordinate 21,577,235 of JAZHEH010003205.1, read as the reverse complement.
CTTAGTTGACATAAGTCATTAGGCACAGTGTGTATTCTTTTTGAAATCTCATACCTTTTTTTCCCTTTTCCAAGGACATAGAACTGAAAACAGTTCACTCTTGTAATAGTAGAGGGTGTGGGGCATTACTGAACCAACCTAATATTGAAAAATCAACATCTTTTGATCACTGTGAATTACTGTGGGTCTAAGCACCTGATTTTTGTTTGGTTTTGTTTTTTAATATAAACTTAGGAAAACTGTGAGGCCGTGCCCCACAGAGCCACCATCTATGCACAGCTGGTGGAGTCGAGGAGGATGTGGTCATGGAACAAACTGTTTCCCATCCGTGTGCAGACCAGCCTCGGAGAGCAGGTCATCGTCCCTCCCGTGGACCTGGAGGGGTGCCCTGGAGCACCCTCTGTCTGTGACATTCAGCTGAACCAGGTGTCACCAGCCGAATTCACAGTCCTCAGTGATGTGCTGCCCATGTTCAGGTACCAAGGAGCCCCCATAGGTGATGGCGCTTTGAGACATTTGATGGAAGTTGGGCCTTTGGAGGTTCTTTTGGAGTGGGAAGAAAACCTAGCTGCTGTCACCTGCCTCAGAAGGCAAGAGTCCTTTGCAGCCAAATGTCATTGCCAGTGAAGACACTGTAAAAGCTTAAAAAATGGAGTGTGTGAGGTTAAACTCTGCTTACATTCTTGAATATTATTCCTCAGTGTGGACTTCAGCAAGCAAGTCAGTAGCTCAGCAGCCTGCCATAGCAGGCAGTTTGAACCTCTGGCATCTGGCCGAGCTCAGGTGGTTCTCTCGTGGTGGGACATTGAAATGGACCCTGAGGGGGAAGATCAAGTGCACCATGGCCCCCTTCTGGGCACACTCAGACCCAGAGGAGATGCAGGTAAGAGATAGGAGCCGAGCATGTGCTCTGTCAGTCAGGAAACTTGTCCACTGCTGTTCATGGGAAAATAGCAGTTGGACCTTAGACCCAGGAGAATTTAGAAACAGGAGGGCTGTGTCAGAATCAAAGGCAAAGAAGAGTTTTTAAAAAGCAAGCAAAGGCTAGCTATAGTAAGGTAGCCCTCCCAGGGTGAGCTCATGGTCAGCACCTGTGGACACAGTGAACAACAGAGAAGCTCTGGCAAGTTAGCTTTCCTCTCCCCTTCATCATGATGCAGCCACCCTTAGATATCACCCCTCATCTGCTGAGTTATCCCAGGGAGCTCCCATCAGCTTGCAATAGAGAATTACAGTCTCACCTTCTGTGGCCTCAAAATCTCCCTTCTCTGCCCCCGATAGAAAGTAGGCAGAGGACATGGAAGACAGAAAAGGAAATACAGATGACAGTTGCCCACTCTTCCTCATGAGAAGAGAAATGCAGTATTAGCTGTGCATAGCACCTGTAGTCCCATCGTCTCAGGAGGCTGAGGCAGGAAAATTGCTTGAACCCAGGAGGTTGAGGCTGCAGTGAGTCATGATTGCACTGCTGCACTTCAGCCTGGGCAATAGGGTTAGACCCTGTCTCTAAAAAGAAAGAGAGAGAAATGCAACTTTAAACTGCAAGGAGATAATCATTTTCACCTATTAGTGAGTAAAGTTTAAACAGTTTGCAAGCACACTGTTGGTAAAGCTCAGGGAAAGAGCAGGAAAGTAAGTTGTCAAAACGTCTCAGGTAGAAAGTAATGCTGCTGCCAGATGTGGGGCTGAGTCTGGATTTGAGTCTGTGTAGAATGAATGTGTGCAGCCCTGATTTAGTAGAAAAAGGCCAACTTAAAGGCCACTAGTAGGGATCAAGTCCGTTATTCTTTCAGTGGGTGAGGTAGCTGTTTGCACTGATACGGGACAAGCTTCAGGGTGAACTATTACCTGAAACAAAAATAAAGGTGCAGAATGGTGTGTAGTGTGCCAGCACTGGTATTAGTAAAAATAGGAATAGCCGGGCATGGTGGCTCACGCCTGTAATCCCAGCACTTTGGGAGGCAGAGGAGGGCGGATCACGAGGTAAAGAGATCGAGACCATCCTGGCCAACATGGTGAAATCCCGTCTGTACTAAAAATACCAGAATTAGCTGGGTGTGGTGGAGCGTTCCTGTAGGTAGTCCCAGCTACTCGGGAGGCTGAGGCAGGAGAATGACTTGAACCCAGGAGTCAGAGGTTGCAGTGGGCCAATATCGAACCACTACACTCCAGCCTGGTGACAGAGTGAGACTCCGTCTCAAAAAAAAAAAAAAAAAGGAATATGTGTGTTTATGAGTGAATAGTCTTGTGTGGTATACATGTAAGGATGTCTTTGGAAGAATTCCCAGAAATTGGTAAAACTGACTGCATCTGGGAATGGGGGCTAGGGGTTAGGGGTGGAAAGGAAACTTATTTCTCAGTACACTTTCTTGTATAGCTTTGAATTTTCTCTCATACGCTTGTGTTATTTACACTCCCATCCACCCTCCTTTACTCTCACACTCAAAGGAAAAGAAAGTGGGAAAGGTGTTTCGTAATTGCCTGACGGGTATTTGCCCACTGTCTAGACAAAACCAATTCGCTGAGACCATGGCATTGCAAGAAAGACAGTTATTACTCAGATCAGTCTCTCCGAAAGTTCACAGGCTAGGGTTTTTGTTTGTTTTGTTTTGTTTTTTTGAGATGGAGTTTAGCTCTTGTTGCCCAGGAGTGCAATGGCATGATCTTGGCTCAGCACAACTTCCACCCGCCGGATTCAAGCGATTCTCCTGCCCCAGCCTCCTGAGTGTGTGGGATTATGGGACATGCGCCACCACACCCGGCTAATCTTTGTAATTTTAGTAGAGAAGGGGTTTCTCCATGTTGGTCAGGCTGATCTCGAACTCCTGACCTCAAGTTACACTCATGCCTTGGCCTCCCAAAGTGCTGGGATTACACGGGTGAGCCACCACGCCTGGTCCAGGCTAGGGTTTTTCAAGGATAGTTTGGCAGGCCAAGGAGTCCACTTCTGGGTAGAGTCATGAGACAGAAATGTAGAAATGTAAAAATCCAAAAAGACATTTCAAAGGGTCAGTCTTAGGTTCTGTAAGAGTGGTGTTATCTGCAGGTTGAATCAGGGAAGGCTGCAAATCTTGTGACCTCCAGAATAATGGCTTCACCTTAGCAGAATTCAGCCTCCTCTCCTCCTCCTAACCTGATGATCTTTCATTAAGTTTAATTTTGGGGAAGGGCAGTTATCACTTAAACTATTAACTGGCTGGGCCTGGTGGCTCACGCTTATAATCCCAGCACTTTGGGAGGCCCAGGTGAGTGGATTTGAGATCAGGAGTTCAAGACCAGTCTGGCCAACATGGAGAAACCCTGCTTCTACTAAAAATACAAAAATTAGCTAGGTGTGGTGGTGCATGCCTGTAATCCCAGCTACTCGGAAGCTGAGGCAGGAGAATTGCTTGAATCCAGGAGGTGGAGGTTGCAGTGAGCTGAGATCATGCCACCGTACTCAAATCTGGGTGGCAGAGCGAGACTCCGAGACTCCGTCTCAAAAAATAAAATAAAATAAATTATTAACCAAATGTCTCCCAAAGTTAGCTTGGCTCAGACCCAGGAATGATCAAGGGCAGTTTGAACGTTAAAGTAAGATGGAGGTTGATTAGATGAGATATCTTTCACTGTAGTAATTCTCTCACTGTTTTTTGCAAAGGCAGTTTTGGTTTCAGAAGCTAAGAAATAGAACCTGTCTCTACCCAGGAGTGCCTTAGGCACCATCCTTTGTTCAGTGGTTCAGCCTGCCTGGCCTTAACTGCTGGCTTTGTTTTGATGCTCACCTGCTTCTAGGTGTCCACAACATTGACTTCCTGGAAGGTCTTAGCAGCTTTCCCTACCCCATTCCCAGAGTAACTATTTAATCTGAAGGGTTGTGACTGCTGGGGGATTGTTGTCAATCAGCATAACAACAGCAGCATGTGAAACTAAGAAGCGCCTGAGCTTCTTGGTCTCCCCCTCCACCTTCCAGGTGCCTGGCCTCAGGTGGGTGTGTGTCCAGCCAGTGTGTGCCAGCTTCCCTCTGCAGGCTGTGTGTGTGTCATTCTGAATTCACCCACAGAGTTGAGATTGGCACTGCGCTACATTCTTCCTAAGACTGTGTTGCAGAATTAGCATAAGAATAGCGTTAAAATGTTAGTACTTGTGGTGTGGTGGCTCACTCCTGTAATCCCAGCACTTTGGGAGGCCAAGGCGGGTGGATCACTGGAGGTCAGGAGTTCGAGACTAGCCTAGCCAACATAGGGAAACCCTGTCTCTACTGAAAATACAAAAAATTAGCCAGGCATGGTGGCGGGTGCCTGTAATCCCAGCTACTTGGGAGGCTGAGGCAGGAGAATCACTTGTACCCGGGAGGGGAAGATTGCAGTGAGCCAAGACAGTGCCATTGCACTCCAGCCTGGGCAACAAGAGCGAAACTCCATTTCAAAAAAAAAAAAAAGTACTTTTAATTTGCATATCTTCAGAGCACTGCTATGTATATTTTTCTTCTTGAATCCTCTTAGTAGACAAACTGGGTAACCACAACCATAGACAACCCGGGGATTCAGCAGGCTCCAGGGATTGGAGCAGGGCCTGTGTCCAGGAGCAGTGGAGTGGGTCCTGCCCCAGGTCTCCTGACTGTAGGTCTTGTGTCCTTTCTCTACCAGCGCTGACTTTTGGATTAGAAATTTGAAATCTGCTAATGAATCTCCCTCATGAATTTGTGAAACTACTTTGATTCTAAATATATTTAGCCTGCCCCATCGTGGCACAGTGGGTTCTGTCACCAGCTCTTCAGCGTTAGGACCCAGGAGGTCCCTGTGGTGGGAGCATATGAAGGACACGATGATAGGGCAGTGCCATGGGAGCCTAGGAGGGGTCGGGAAGGCTACTCCAGCTTCCCCGGTCTACTCCAGATACATTTGCACAGTGTGGGAATGAATAACAGGTTTGAAAGAACCTGTTTTATCGTTCATGTTACTGTTTATTTTATTTTCTAGTTTTTACTTCAAGTAGGCATCTTAAGTGTGTGGGAGTGTCATTCTCCTGCCTTTTTGTAAATTCAAGACCAGGTGGGTGGGCACATTCCTTACCGGTGCTCTTGGAGTCCCACAGGGCCAAGTGTTTCTTAGTTCCTGAAGGTGACAGAATGAGCAGGCAGTCGTCTCATTAGAGTTGAGCCAGGCATCTCCTGTTTTTGTTTGTTAGAATCAGGTTCTTGCTCTATTGCTCAGTCTGGAGTGCAGTGGCACCTCTTAGCTCACTGCAGCTGTGAACTCCTGGGTACAGAGACCCTCCTGTTTCAGCCTCCTGATTAGCTGGGACTACAGGCATGTGCCACCATGCCTGGCTAATTTTGTGTTTTTTGTAGCGATGAGGGTCGCTGCTGTGTTACCCAGGCTGGTCTCGTACTCTTGGCCTCAAGCGATTCACCAGCCTTGGCCTCCCAAATGATTGGGATTACAGGCATGAGCCACTGCATCCAGCTGGCATCTACTTTTAGGACATTTCTTCCTTTTTCAAAAAGAAGCTTAACAATCATGGAAGAAATAAACCTCATTATATAAAACAAAAAAATCACTGATGGTCCTCCCTCCCACCCAAAATAACTCCATTTCTTTGGTCTTTTCCGAACGCACGGGTGTCGTCAGTGCTCGTCTCTGTTCGGGTCCCCGTAGCCTTCATCAGCAGTGTTTCAGATGTCTGCCTGTATTCTGCACAAGAGTTTATATCCTGTTCCTGAGCGCTGGCCAGTTGGGTGGGTTCCAGTTTTTGCTGGTATAAATAACTGTGATTTGCATTTTTATGTGAATATAACTCTTTCTTTGGTTTTTTGTTTGGGTTTTCTTAGGATAGAATCCTGTATGTGGGGTTTGTAGTAAGGACTAGCACAGCTTATTAAAAGTTGACTCTGGATCATTGTCAACCATGTTTCACAATTGGGAACACTTAGTTATTTAAATACTTCAATTTCATTCAAAGAGTAAGTTAAAACCTTCTTGTATTTTCCCAACTTTTTATTTTGAAAAATTATCAGTCCATAAAAAAGGTGAAAATGAACACTGATGGTCCCTTTGTTTAAATTTGACCAGTTGTTAACATTTGCCACACCTGCTTTGTCTTTGTCTTCCTGCCCCTCTCCCCCGCATCCCTGCATGTCTGTCTCTACAAACACACCCGCGTGTGTGCGGTTTTTTGCTAAATCATTTAAAAGTAAGTTGCAGACATCTGGCACTTTCCTTTTTTTTTTGAGACGAAATTTTGCTCTTGTTGCCTAGGCTGGAGTGCAATGGTGCAATCTCGGCTCACTGCAACCTCTGCCTCCCAGGTTCAAGCGATTCTCTTGTCTCAGCCTCCCAAGTAGCTGGGATTACAGGCGTGTGCCACCACACCTGGCTAATTTTTTGTATTTTTAGTAGAGACGGGGTTTCTCCAGGTTGGTCTTGAACTCCCAACCTCAGGTGATCCACCTGCCTCGGCCTCCCAATGTGCTGTATTACAGGTGTGAGCCACCACACCTGGCCTGACACTTCAGTTTTAAATACCTCAACACTTATCTCCCAAGAATGAAAACGGTCTGCAACATAAACAAAACACATGATCACACCTAAGAAAAACAGTGGTTCCATACTATCATCTAACATATGGTTCAAAATAAAATTTCTTTGTCTCCAAAAGTCCTTGATAGCTTTTATTTCCTCAATCTGTGATCCAGTTAGGTTTAGTGCATTGCGTTTGACTGTCTTGTAAATTCCAGGTATGTTAAAGCCTTTGGAATGCGTGCCATGGGACTATTCTGAAAAGGTCCCCTTCAAACCACTAGGTTTAAACCATTGTATCTTACCTTCAAATGAAACATTCAGCACAGCCCTATGTTTTGAAGAGAGAGCTTTGGTGCTACTCTGATGGGGTGGGGACTGGAGCCTGCACTTGTCCCCTCCCCCTGAGCCACTGTGGCAGATCGCTGCCCTTAGCCACATTGTGTCTTCCTAAAGCCAGCAGGGTTCCCCACAGGGTTTTCGGCCACTGGCCTTTGATTTTAGAGTTTGTTTCTCTATCTCCTGGCCACAATAGCCAGCTGCAGTCTACATTGTGGACTTCCAGAAAACTGGTAGTTCTGGCATTTGGCTCCTGGATTTGAAGCATTGCTTATATAGCAGCTTGTTGACAGCTGACTCTGTTCCCCCATTTCAGTGGCGGGACCACTGGATGCAGTGTGTATACTTCCTGCCACAAGAGGAGCCTGTGGTGCAGGGCTCAGCGCTCTGCCTGGTAGCCCACCATGATGATTACTGCATATGGTACAGCCTGCAGAAGACCAGGTACGCTGAGCCTCGTGGGGGTGGAGGATGAACCTCTGAGACTATGCATGTATATAAATTTCCCATTTACAGACCCTCTGGAGGCGCCAGTGGGTTGATTTGTGTCTGGACAGAATAAAATAAGAACAAAGATTTGTGGCCAGATGTGTCAGTGCCCATTTGTGTGTGTACTCAGGAGAGGTTGCTGTAATCTGTTTAGGGCACATGCATATGAAAAGCTTGGAATTAGCGGGCGCTCTAACCTCTGATGCCTACTGGAGACCAGTGTCCAGATTCATGCCCTCTAGAGGCCTGTGGAGGTGCTCACTGCCCACGTCTGTTTGTTCATCTCCTGACCTAGCCCTGAAAACAGTGAGAGGGTCCGCGAGATGCGCCCCCTGTGCGACTGCCAGGCTCACCTGCTCTGGAACCGGCCGCGGTTTGGAGAGATCAATGATCAGGACAGAACTGATCGATATGTCCAGGCCCTGAGGACTGTAAGTGTCCAGCCCCTTTGGCTGGTTGTGGGGAAAGGGAAGCGGAGTTTGTCCCAGGGGCTCCAGCACTCTACTTACGATTTGGTAATTTTCTTTTCTGTGTCCTCTTGGCTATGAGTGGCTTCAGCGAGCGCCTTCTGGGGTGGGCACTGGAGCAGAAAGCTGGAGAACCTGGGGCTGGACTTCCTGAGGGCTTGCTCTCTCCTCTCCAGGGAGAGCCTCTGGCTGGGCTCCTGCTAGACGCCTTTGCCTTGTTAGACACAGTCACTGCTGTGGGTGGTCACAGTGAATTTGACCACCCCTCTTCTCTTCCACGTGTTGCCACCTTTCTAAAATTTTCTAAAATGTAAATCTGATCATGTCACTCTCCTGCCTGAAAACCTGTATGCTCCCTGCTACCTATAGCAGGGGACTCAGCCTGGAGATTACAGATGGGGGCTAGAGGGAGGGTCTCTTGAGGCCTTTGTGAAGAAATAAGTGTGCATGTGTGCATTTTTGAGGGGGGGGTCGGGGAGGATCCAAGCCATCCTGAGTTTCTCTCAGAGGGGTCTGTCACCCAGAAAGGCATCCCTTGTGAACACAGCCTTGGAGGCCCTCAGCTGTCTGTGCTATCTCCAGACAGGGAAGAAGCCTATTGTCAGGGACTGGGAGGTGGCCTCCTGCAGGTGGGGCAGGCCTTCTGCAGGGCCTCTAGGCTGGGTTGAGGACTGTCTTCTGACAGTGGGGGACAGGTGGGGAGACATGAGCAAGGCAGGCGTGTTTCAGGCTGGGAGTGGTTACTGCACCGGGAGGCAGTGGGATGGTCCAAGGTCTGGGCAAGTGGGATGAGAAAGGAAGTGTTTCTGACAGTTTGCCAGCAGGAATCTTCTGGCAAACTGGAGAAAGCCCTGTGCTGAGGTTGCCCATTCCCCCACAGGTGCTGAAACCAGACAGCGTGTGCCTGTGTGTCAGTGATGGCAGCCTCATCTCCATGTTGGCCCATCACCTCGGGGCGGAGCAGGTACTGATGTGCACCCTTGTCAGCCTCCTGAGGCGGGCTCGTGAGTTAGGGTGTTGTGTGGTCTAGGTGCAGAATTCTGTGATCAAGGCTCTTTGTAAGGGCCACTGTTAAGGGCGTAGCATGCTCAGGTCAGGGGATGAGGGCTTTATTACCTGCGTGTGCAGGCAGGCATCAGGCCGGAGCTCCTGCAGTGGAGCTGGGGCTCAGGCCGCCCCAGGGAGGGAATGAGCGTGGGGGGGGTGGGGAATGAGCACAGAAGGGGAATGAGCTAGTGGGGGAATGAGCGAAGTGGGGGAATGAGCACAGAAGGGGGGATGAGCCAGTGGGGAATGAGCGAAGTGGGGGAATGAGCACAGGGGGAAATGAACGCAGGGAGGGATGAGCGCAGTTGGGGAATGAGCTCAGGGAGGGATGAGCGCGGCGGGGGATGAGCGCAGGGGGCGAATGAGCGCAGGGGAGGGGATGAGGGGCGGGGTGGGATGAGCTGGGCAGTGCGGGATGGGGGGGTGGATGAGGGCGGGGGGGATGAGCGGAGGAGGGGATGAGACGCGGGGGCGGGAGATGAGCGCAGGGAGGGAATGAGCCCGGGGGTATGAGCGCAGGGAGGGTTGTTCAGGTGCTTCTGCCTTGGGATGGTTTTGTCGGATTTTAATTCTTTAAATTTTTCTTTGTTAAGTGAATACCTTACAACTAATAGCATGGTGTTCCCTTTAGGTATTTACAATCGAGAGCTCAGCAGCTTCTCACAAACTGATGAGAAAAGTAAGTGAGAATTGTTGCTGAAATAGCAAGAGGACCTGTGGGGCTGGCCTTCTGAGTCTGGGTTGATGGCTTTGAAGTGGCATCTCCTGGGAACGGAGGAGTAGTGGCAGCATGGTGTGAAAGCCCCTGCCTCTGTGTTGTCTTGGCTGCTGCCTGGAGAGCAGCTGGAGGCCTGGCGGGGTGGCTATCACTGAAATAGAGGCAAGTGTTTGCACTGTCTCTCTGTTGCCGACTGGAGTGCAGTGGCTCCGTCTCCTCTCACTGCGACCTCTGCCTTCCAGGTTCAAGGGATTCTCCTGTCTCAGCCTCCTGAGTAGCTGGGATTACAGGAATGCGCCACCACGCCTGGCTAATGTTGATATATTTAGTAGAGATGAGTTTCACCATGTTGGCCAGGCTGCTCTGAAACTCCTGACCTCAAGTTGATCCATCCACCTTGGCCTCCCAAAGTGCTGGGATTATAGGCATGAGTCACTGCGCCCAGCCTTGCTTTGTTTTTTTGTGTCTGAAGAAGTTTACGCTTTTCTCCTCACTTCACATAAAGCTACGAAAACAGATTCTGTCATGGTAGAACTGAATGTAGAATGAGTTTCTGGGACATCAGTGCTCAGGGAGTCAGTGCTCACAGCCTGATGGGAGATGGAATTTCTCTCCCTGGCCAGTAACTGGTTTGATTTCCTATCCAAAGGGGAACCCCTTTCATCAGAAATGTAGGCCCGCACTGAGTCCTGGTGTGTGCCCACAGGAGAAATTTCTTTTGCTTTTGTCCCATTCTGCTCCTGATCTCATCCATGGTCTATATGATGCCTCTCAAGGAGAGAATTTCCACAAAGCAGTTAAAAGTGGTGCTCCAGAACGATTTGGCCAGAAAATTCAAAGCAGAGAGTGCAACTTTGAGAGATTTTTTTTTTTGCTGACAAAAACAGTACTTTAGTATGAATACAGTAATTTTATGGTTTTCTTTCTAAGATCTTCAAGGCTAACCACTTGGAAGATAAAATTAACATCATAGAGAGACGGCCGGAATTATTAACAAATGAGGACCTGAAGGGTAGAAAGGTGAGTAGCGGGGAGCCTCTTGGCCGCGCTGGGCTGTGTTAGGGTGGGCAGCATATGCTGCAGTAGCCCAGGCCACACCCTGTCCCTGGGGTCTCACGGTGGGTTTTCCATGTAACTTATCTCCTAGGAGCTGCCACCATCAAGAGTGTGGTGAGGCTTTCATGGAGCTGCCCATTGAGCAGATGGTTGCACTGCTCTTTTTTTTTTAAACAGTGTTTCACATTGTCGCCCATGCTGGAGTGCAGTGGCGTGATCTCAGCTAACTGCAGCCTCGAACTTCCAGCCTCAAGCGATCCTCCCACCTCTCCTGAGTAGTTGGGACTATAGGCATGTGCCATTATGCCCAGCTAATTTTCGTATTTTTTGGTCTTGAACTCCTGAGCTTAAGCGGAGCTTAAGCGATCTGTCAGCCTCCGCCTCCCAAAGTGCTGGGATTACAGGCATGAGCCACTGCACCCGGCTGCACTGCTCTTAGCTCAGCCTCATCTCTGCTCCTTCACGTCAGGACAAAGCAGCTCTCTTGGGGTTCCTAGGAGGAGAGCGTGTCCTTTCCTCTTCACCGCACTCCTGTCTTCACTTCCCGTCCACAGCTTCCTGCTGCAGTTAGGCTTCCAGGCCCTGAAACTGCTTCTGCCAGCAATCTTGTTACTCATCTGTTCCAGCCACTTGTCCTTGTGACCCGGGACTTCTGCCTGTGCTGGGGAGGCTGCTTTCCCCTCCCTTTCCTGACTCCTCCTTGTCAGTCTTGATCCTTTCCTTGCGCTGCTCTGTGTCCCTCTCCCCCATGTCCCTCCCTTCCCCCCGACTGTATCCTCTCTGGTAATCAGATTCCTTCCCATGAGTGAATCAGTGACCATCAGAGTCAGCTTTCACTATTTACTATTTTGAATTCAAATCTCATGTCCAGCTACCAGCCCATCACCTTTCCTTGACACAGGACCTTCAAACTGGACTACTCACCCAAAGTGGAGCTGTCATCGTTCATCTTTCCTGCCAGTCTTTTTTTAAATAACAGCTTTATTGAGATATAATTGACATACCAGAAAATTAATGCATTTCAAGTGTGCAGTTCAGTGATTTTTTTTAAATAAATGTATGGAGTTAACCATCACCAGTCTCATTTTAGAACATTTCCAGGCCAGGCATGGTGGCACATGCCTATAATCCCAGAACTTTGGGAAGCCAAGGTGGGAGGATCGTTTGGGCCCAGGAGTTCAAGACCAATCTGGGCAACATAGGGAGACCCTGTCTCCATAAAAATAAAACAGTTAACCGAGTGTGGTGGCATGTGCCTGTGGTCCCAGGAGGCTGATGTGGGTGAGGTGAGAGGATCGCCTGAGCCCAGGAGTTAGAGGCTGCAGTGAGCTGTGCTTATACCAGAGCACTACAGCATGGCTGACAGTGAGAGCTTGTCTCTTAAAAAAAATGGTAAAGAAATGAAAAGAGAACATTTACCTCCCAAATTCCCGGGAGCCTGTTAGTAGTCAGCACACCCATTCCCCAGACCCGGCAGCCACTGGTCTCATTTCTGTCTCCAGCGTGTGCCTCCTCCTGGCGTTCCTCAAAAGTGAGGTAATACAGTGTGTGAACTTGGGAGTCGGGCTCCTTTCACTGAGCATAGTCTTTGAGGTTCACCCATTTCATTCTTTTCAGTGCTGCACAGCATTCCATTCCCCTGCCTAGGGACATTTGGATTGGGTCCAGTTTTTTGGCCATTTTGAATAAGGTTGCTGTGAACATGCGTGCATCAGTCTTAGTGAGGATATATGTCCTCAGTTCTCTTATGCAGATGCCTTGGTGTGGATTGCTGGGTCATGTGGTAGTTATGGTCAACTTTTTAAGAAACTGCTGAACTGTTGTTCGAAGAGGCTGTGCATTTTATGCCTCTATCGGTAACGTCTGAGGGTCCAGGTTCTGGGATCCTCACCAGCACTTGGCTTCGGCTCTTTTTAGCATAACCATTTAGTGGGAGTGTGGTGATGTCTCAGCATAGTTTTAATTTGTATTTGCCTGTTGACTGATGCTGGTGAACATCTTTTTGTGTGCTTATGTCTTGCTTGGTGAAATGTCTATTTAAGCCCAGTTTAAAAATAACAGTTTATTGAGATATAATTCACATACCATACGATTTGCTTAGTGATTTTTGTATATTCATAAAGTTCTGTAGCTGTCACCACATCAGTTTAAGAATCCTCTCATTACCCATCAGCAGTCACTCCCCATTTGTCCACAGTCCCCCTGCCCTGGGCACCCATTCTCCTTTCTGTCTCCAGGCTTGTCCATTCTGGGCGTCTCATGTGAATGAAATCAGACAGTGTGTGGTTTCTCATGGCCACCCTCTTTCATGTGGCTTCATGTTTTCAAGGCTCATCCATGTCGTAACCTAAATCAATACCTTATTTCTCTTTCTTACTGAATAAGGTTCCATTGTGTGGACAGGCCATGTTATTTATCTGTTCATCAGCTGATGGCTCCTACTTTTAGGCTGTTGTGAGTAATGCTGCTATAAATGCTCAAGTTGCCCTTTCTCCCTCATAGATGAGGACATAGGAGATGATTCTAAAAGCCATTGTGTGGGGCACCGGTAGACTGGGGTCGCATTGAATTGGAGTGGTGGGAGCAGGCGTTCTTGTCTGTCTTGTTCCTGAACTCCTGGTCTCCTCTTCTGTCTTGTTCCTGATGCTGGGAGTGGAAGGAGCACTCCTCCCTCCTTTTCTGTCTCCCAGCATTTCCAGCTGCATCTCCATCTCTGACTGGCCCCCCTTTGGTGCCCATCTGCTTGGGCCTTCTAGGGGTCGGCTGCCTCCACAGCCTTTGCCACCCCTTCCTCTCCTCCCATCCTGTAGTCTCTATTTCTTGTCAGGACTGTTTCTGCACTCTCCTAGGTCACTGCCATTCCCAGCACCTGTAGGTTCCTATCCACTCTTCATAGTCCTAAGCAGGATCTTCTAAATCACATTCCTTCTGATTTTGAACCCCTGATGAAAGCTTGTAGTGACACCCCCACCCCTGCCACCACCTCCGGGACGAGTCCAGCCCCTTACCCTGACCTGGCTGCTCCTGTCCAGCTCCACACCCTTGCCTTGTGGGGGGCCTTGCTGTCTCCCAGACTTGCTCTTGCCCCTGCTGCCCCTCGCCTCAGCCATTCAGGCTGTTTATCACGCATTTGTTTATTTACTCACACATGTTCACAGAACATCTGGTTGTGGCACTCGCCCACTGCTTGGGATGCTGGGCCACCAGTCCCTGCTCTTGCAGTGCTCAGAGCCAGAGCCAGAGACAAGCCCCAGTAAGTCCTGAGATAAAGCCTTGAGTGGGGGTTGATGGGATGCCACTCTGGAAGCCCCTCTGGCACTTTATTTCTGGGATTCCTCTATGCCCTGCTTCCTTGCTGCTTTCTTTCACATGGGTCGGCTCCACCTTATCTGCTTCCCTTTTCCACTCTGCCCTCCTGAGCACCAGACTCATATCTGGTTGTAATCTTTACAGCCTCCAGGGCGGTTACCCTGCTTATTGACTGAGAGAGGGAGTGAGTGAATGAGTGAGTGAGTGAGTGAGTGAGTGACTGAGTGGGTGAATGAGTGACTGAGTGACAGAATGAGTGAGTGAATCAGTGAGTGAATGGATGAATGAGTGACTGAGTGACTGAATGAGGGAGTGACTGAGTGAGTGAGTGAGTGAATGAGTGAGTGGGTGAATGAGTGACTGAGTGACAGAATGAGTGAGTGAATGAGTGAATGAGTGAATGAGAGTGAATGAGTGAGTGAGTGGGTGAATGAGCTACTGAATGAGTGACAGAATGAGTGAGTGAATGAGTGACTGAGTGAGTGACTGAATGAGTGAGTGAGTGAGTGAGTGGCTGAGGGAGGGAGTGAGTGAGTGAGTGGCTGAGGGGGAGGGAGTGAGTGAGTGGCAGAGGGAGGGAGGGAGGGAGGGAGTGGCTGAGGGTGGGGAGGGAGAGAAGGGAGGGAATGACTTGAGTGACTGAGTCGCCTGTTGCTTTTGTGTTCCTGTGAACACTCCTGGGCTGAGCCCTCCTGACACCTGGGCCCTGCTTCTCGCCCTGCTCACCAGGTCTCTCTCCTCCTGGGTGAGCCGTTCTTCACCACCAGCCTGCTGCCATGGCACAATCTCTACTTCTGGTACGTTCGGACCACTGTGGACCAGCACCTGGGGCCAGGCGCCGTGGTGTTGCCCCAGGCGGCCTCGCTGCATGCTGTGGTGGTGGAGTTCAGGGTAGGTCACCCAGGGGGGTGTTGTAGAAAACAAAAGCAGAGGAAGCCGGTGGGGAACCTTGTTTTCTTGCAGGAACCTTGGGTGCCTGTAGAGCGACTCGGGCCTTGATGATTTGAGCTTGCTTTTTCTTTCTGTGTCAGCACACTGTGGGGTTGAATAGAAGATGCTTGCCTTTTTCAAAATGCAATAATTTGACATATGAAATGGAAATGGCTGAGTGTTGTCATTTTACAATTGTGGCTTATCAGAATAATTAAAAATTATAAATTAAGCGTTTCAGAAGCCATGTGGTGCAGTCTGCTGTGCTCTCAGTAAGAGCCAAGGTTTCAGTTCAAAGCATTTTGAGATGGAAGAGTCAGCTGCTTTATCCAAGAAAAAATGGAAAAGCTTCTTTTAATGTTCTCATCAAAGAAGAACCACAGTCACAAAGTCATTTTTGGAAGGACTTTTTTTTTAATGTAGAGTCAGTGTTTCACTCTGTTGCCCTGGGCTGGAGTGAAGTGGATCCATCGTGGCTCACCCCACCCTCCATCTCTCAGGTTCTAGCAATTCTCCTGCGTCAGCCTCCTGAGTAGCTGGGACTACAGGTGCATGCCGCCATGCCTGGCTAATTTTTTGTATTTTAGTAGAGATGGGGTTTCACCGTGTTGCCCAGGCTGGTATCGAACTCCTGAGCTCAGGCAATCAACCCGTCTCAGCCTCCCAAAGTGCTGGGATTATAGGCATGAGCCACCGCGCCCGGCTTGGGAAGGGCATTTTTATTAAAAGGATTTTGAAAAGCTTTAACCTGGAATGGAGAGTGAATCTCATTTGATGAGAGGGGTTTCTCTCTTAGTAGCTTAGTGGCTCCATCACTTAATTTCTGGACATTGCTCCTGTGTTACTTGTTTACCAGATTTCCACAGCCAAAGAGGGGATGTCACGATGCATGCATGTTACACCAGGAGGAAGGGAGGGAAGGCCTCGTGGCTGAGTGTCCTCTGGGTTCCTCCTGGCAAGGCCTTTTCTCTCCCCAGCATCGTCGTGAAATGGAGATGATCCTGGGGGGGAGAGCTGGCTTACAGATTCCTTCCCAGAGAAATGGTGTTCAGGATGGCCTGGGCAGGAGTGTGCAGCCCCCAGCCTGGTAGCTCTGGCTGTCTCATCGGAGAGGACTCGGGTGTCACGTCAGAGCTTGCAGGTTCCTGCCCAACTGAGTCTGTTACAGAAACCATCCTGGATCACTGGTCTCTCCGAGCCCCTTCATACTTAGGGGTCTCTCTCAGGTGTGCAGGGAACAGCAAGCTGTGCCTCTTGTTCTTGCTGCCACACTGGCCTGTGTCCTGACAGAGCTGCTCCTTCCTCACAGGACCTGTGGCGGATCCGCAGCCCCTGTGGTGACTGCGAAGGCTTCGACGTGCGCATCATGGACGACATGATTAAGGTAGGCGGGGCCACGCTATGTAGTCCCACCCACCCGCTCCCGTGGCGCTGTCCTTTGCCGGGGACCTGGCTTGGGTAGCACAGGCTCTTCTGGTGGGGGCAGTGAGTTCAGGTGCTGCCATTTTGTGTGGTTCACCACGAGCATTGCTTGGTACCAGGCCTGTTCTTGGCTCTGCTGTCACCCTGAGTCAGAATCTCCACTGGCCCTGCATGTCGTGTCATTGGAACTGCCCCCGCCAGTGACCCCAGCTTGTTTTCTCTTGGGGCAGCCTTTCCAGGGGCAGTCTGGGAACCTTCTTAGGCAGCCATTTTCACGGTGGGGGCTCCATTCCCAGGGAGGGGTATGTGAGGAGTGTCCCACAGGTTATTTACATGGTAGGGATTGGCAGAGCCCTGAACAGTAGCAACTGGGCCTGCGTTCCCCAGAATCATGGGCTGTCCTGACACTGCCAGTGGTCCTTGGATTCATGAGGACTGAAGCTGAGAGTCCTGTTCCATCACCTGAGAGGGACAGGGTGAGGAGCATGGGCCGTGCTGTGTATTAAGGAAATGCACGTGGCTCCTGCTTGTCATCCCAGCACTCTGGGAGGCTGAGGCAGGTGGGTTGCTTGAGCCCGGAAGTTTGAGACCAGCCTGGGCAATATAGCAAGACCCTGTGTCTTCAAAAAATACAAAAAATTAGCCGGGCATGGTAGTGCACACCTGTATTCTAGCTACTCAAGAGGATGGGGTGGGAGGATGGGTTTAGCCTGGGAGGTGGAGGCTGCAGTGAGCTGCAATTGCGCCACTGCCTCCAGGCTGGGTGACAGAGCGAGACGCTGTCTCAAAAAAAGAAAAATCTCACGGTCACTTCTCAAAAAAAGAAAAATCTCACGGTCACTGGAGGAGCAGGGAGCAGCAGCAGCCCTGCAGCAATAGCTGTGCATCGGGAGGTGGGGCTTTTCTGCCTCTGTTCGCCTTTCTGTTCACATTTGCCTGTAGTGAACACGGATTGCCTATGTGAACATTTATTTTTCTGAGACAGAGTCTCCCTCTGTCATCCAGGCTGGAGTACAGTGGCGCGATCTCGGCTCACTGCAGCCTCTGCCTCCCGGGTTCAAGCAGTTCTCTGCCTCAGCCTGCCGAGTAGCTGGGATTACAGGTGTATGCCACCATATGCAGCTAATTTTTGTATTTTTAGTAAAGATGGAGTTTCACCATCTTGGCCATGCTGGTCTTGAACTCCTGACCTTGTGATCCAGCCGCCTCGGCCTCCCAGAGTGCTGGGATTACAGGGGTGAACTACCGTGCCCGGCCCCGAACATTTTTTTAAGTAAATTAAACCTAGTGGATGTTTTTAGTTTGCATCTTACCTGCCACTCACAGCAGACCACTCACTGTTGCATGGTTCTAGAAATTTCATTCGTGCCGAGCCCCCGCGTGTTCTGGATTTGTGTGCTCTACGCCTCCCTTGGGCCCCTGCTCTTGACCTGGCCCTGGCTGTCCCTGTCCCCCTCTTGCTGATAGGGTTCTTCCACTCTGGTCCTGGGCCAGTGTCCGTCTCTCGTGTGCTCACACAGATGGCTGAGAGCAGTGGGTGTCCTGCGGGGGGTGCCAGGTATTTTTGCTTTTATGATTTCCAAATTCACCTGCCCTTCGCCGCCCTCAGTCTGGCCCTTCCAGTGCCCTGTCTGAGACCTGGTGCCACTTCACACGATGAGCCAGGCCCAGGGCCCCAGGCGCATCTTCCCTGGCAAATTCTGTTCCCCTGCCATTGGTCTTCATGCTCCCAGCAAGCCTCCAACCCAGGCTGCCCCTCACTGCTGCCGTCCTGGTCTGGGCCCCTCCCACTCTGGCCGTCTTCCACACGGAACCCATGTGAACTTGTAGATCTGAGTCTGGCCACGTCCCCACTGTGGGAATGCCCCAGAGGGCTCCCTACACACCCCAGCAGAGTGGCCTGGGGTGTCCTGGCCTGCTCTCCTGGCTTAGCTCTGTCCTTGAGGCCCCTCTGGCCCTGCTTCTGCCAGCTCCCATTTGCCTACCAGCTCCCTTCCTCCAGGCAGCTTTCTGCATCACTCCTGGATGCAGGTTCTTCCAGCCTGCCTGCTGCTAGGCACCAGGGCTGTTGTGTCACGTGCTTATCCCTGCCCGTGGCCTGGGGCCCACCTCTCAGGGCCACACAGCTGTGGTGGTGACCAAGTTTCTAGGTGCTGGGTGTTCTCACCACTGATGTCCTCAGAACAGCTTGAGACAGGTGGCACCACCCCATCTTAAAAATCTGGAAAGCAAGGCTCAGAGTGAGGGGTGCCTGCAGAGCCACTCAGAGGATAGTGGCAGAGAGGGAGAGCCGCCGGTTTGCTGGGTGCTCGGCATCATTATGGGAGAACGCACACCCCTTGTGACCGCAGTCAGTGGGGAGCCAAGCCAGGGAGGGGGTCTCTCTGTCTGGCCGGCTGCGTGTCTCTGCAGCCTCCAGGTCCACTTCTGTTCACAGCGTGCCCTGGACTTCAGGGGAGAGCAGGGAGGCCGAGCCTCACCCGCTGTGGGAGTACCCGTGCCGCAGCCTCTCAGAACCCTGGCAGATCCTGGCCTTTGACTTCCAGCAGCTGGTGCCCCTGCAACCCCTGCGTGCCGAGGGCACCGTGGAGCTCCAGAGGTGGGTGCAGGAAAGGCTGGGGGGCAGGGAGGGGCTGCTGCTTGGCCTCAAGAATTCCCGTCACCTTGGTGAGCAGCTGGCCTGGGAGATGCTGACACGCACGACCTTGCCCTTCTCTCTCAGAGCGCCCCTGCACATGTGGTGGTCCCCCACGGTCCTATGTGTGCTAGTGTCAGGGGAGCCAGGGAGGGCTCTGCTCGCCCCTTACCGCTGAGGCTCCCTTGTTGGATCACATCTCAGGAAGATGGGGGTTTGGTTCCTGTAGTCACCAGTGTACCATTTTCCTTAACCCTCCTGGGAGCTGAAGCAGGTTGGGGTCAGCGAATGCTGCTTGGGTCTAGGCATAGGTTGTCCTGCCCTGCTCTGGTGCTCAAACTCCCAGGCTGCTGTCCATGGTATCAGAGGGGCCTTCCAGCCTTCAGTGCCAGGCTGTGTGCCTTAAGCCCCCTGGACCCTGCAGCCACGCTGGCCTTGCCGCATGTGTGGCCTGGCTACAGGACTTGGGGCAGCTCAGGTCGGGGCTTGGCTGTGGCTGTTCTGGCTGGGGTTTTTCTGAGGGGAGTTTAATTAGGTGCAGTGTTAGGAGCTCCCGGGCAGGGTGGGAAGGAAGTGGGAAAGACCACAGGTTTCTGTAAAGCACAGGAGCTGCGGCCATGCCCCCTGCCTCTTGTGTGACCGTTTCTGCTGGGCCCCCCCCCCTCTTTCTGGCAGGCCCGGGCGGAGCCATGCAGCAGTGCTGTGGATGGAGTACCACCTGACCCCGGAGTGCATGCTCAGCACTGGTCTCCTGGAGCCTGTGGACCCCGAGGTAGTGCCCGCATGCTGGGCCCAGAGTGGGTGTGGACCCTGAGAGAGGCGCCCCCTGGGGAGGCCTTCCTGCCCCCGTGCTCTGGGTGTTTCTGTCACAAGTTTTTCGGGCTTGATGATGACCCCGCAGTGGTCCCGAATCATTTGGCCTCTGCGAAACTTCTCTTCGCTGCAAGCTGCCTGGGCTGGAGGCTGGCCAGGAAGGAGGCTCAGGTGCCAGGGAGCCCTCACTGTCTTCCTGCTCTTCTTCCTACAGGGGGGCTGCTGCTGGAACCCCCACTGCAAGCAGGCCGTCTACTTCTTCAGCCCTGCCCCAGATCCCAGAGCACCGCTGGGCGGCCCACAGATGGTCAGCTATGTGGTGGAGTTTCACCCTGACACCGGCGACATCGCCATGGAGTTCAGGCTGGAAGACACCCAGCTGACCACTCCTGGGCAATAAAGTGGCTCAGGGCTTTCTGAGGGGAAGGCTGAAGATGCACCTCTTCTTCCGGGAGCCACTCGGCCTCAGGGATGGGAGAGGCCTTGTGTTGCATGTTTGCACTGCTGGCCTCTGGCTCTAGCTGTGGCAGGGAGCATGAGCGGGTGACTGAATTTGGAGCCCTGGAGGGGCTGGTTAGATCCCCCTGCTTGTGCTTCTGAGGTGCTGAGAAAGCTCGAAGGCAGAGACATCTTTCCCTAACTGGGGAGGGAGTAGAAGCAGGGGAGGCTTATGGGGCTGTGGGGTGAGATTGTCCATGCCGTCCTTGGTGAGCAGTGCCCATGTGGGAGCCTGTCCTGCCTGTCCCACTCAGGGATATCCTGGTCCCTGCTCTTCTGGCTTCTGCTAGGAGGGTGGAGACACCGAGTTGTGGCTGGTTCTTTGGGGCTTGAAGACCCAGGCTGAGAGGCCTGGATTCTGGCCCTTTCACCTGCCAGGTAACTTCAAGCCACATCCATAGGTGTCTGTCCTCACTGCTGTAACAGCTGGGGGCCTGCCAGGACCTGAGACTGGACACCAGGCAGCTGTCCCAGAGCAGTTCCTGACGCAGGCCCAGGAAAGCAGCCATCAGGAAGGTGACCCAGGAGGCAGCCCTGTCCCCTGCACCACCCTTGGATTGGAAAGCCCTTCCTGCAGATGGGGTATGGCTCGGAGCGGCCCCCGTCCAGCCCTGCTTCACCCGGGGGCCAGAGAGGCCCGAGGTGCCATGGCCTGGCTTCTCCCACACGACGCCCTTTGGTTATGTCTCAGCTCTCAGAGGTAACAGCAGACACCAAGTGAGAGAACTGAGTGGCCTCCAGCTCGCTGCTCAGGAGGTGAGGCTTGTGCCAGGTCAGGCAAGCTGCCTGTTTGAGCAGAGTCCCGGTGTCCTTGCATTCAGAGCAGATGTGGATAGTGCCCATCCCCTGCCCCCAGGCGCGCCCTTCAGGCCTGGCCCCAGCTCGTCATGAAATAAGTGGAGAACACCAGCCTCGAGCCTCACAGTTTTATTTTCTCCTCATTATCCATCCTTCCTTTCAGCACCAGTAAGGAAAAAGAACACCTCTCTTTTCAAAATGTTTTATCAGGTGTAAAGATTGTTTTTCTTCTAGGGAAGAACCGTCTGGATGTATATTTGATAATGTTTTTACCAAAACCGTAGGTGTGCTTACCATAGAAAACCCCTAATGTCCCATGAAGATACAATACAGAAAAAAATACAGAAACTAAAAAAGTTTTTATAACAGTATTTCTAAATCTCAGCAAGTTAAAAAGCAATAGTTAAAAAGCATCAAGATTAATATACTTAAGGTGGTTTTGGACAAATGAAAATGAACATTTCCTTCCTCAGCGGATCCCCCCGCCTCATGGCTTCCTTGACTGGGGCCTAGGACAGGCGCAGAGCCTTGGTGTGGGCTTTGGGTAACCTGCGTGCCCACCCCTGCTAGGCCTTAGATGCCGCAGAATCTGAGATCCAGCAGTGTTTCACTTTTAAAAATCAATGGATAGGTCTGGCCTGTATGCAAGCCCTGGGAGCCCACAGGCAGCCATGATGAAACGTGGCAGAGGGAGGTGTGTGGGGGCCTGGGGGGGCCGCACGTCCCTGCTCTGGACGCCAGGACCTGGCAAGGCAGAGGCGACCTTGTGATGACAGAGAATGACTTGCCTAAGGCCGCCCGTGAGGTGGGAGGGGAGGGTCGTGCGGCCCTCACTCCCCACGCCTGCTGCCCCCGGAGGGGAGGTGCCTGGGTGGGAAAGCTATTCTGGGGTCTGATGTGGGGGCCCTACCTGGGCCTCAGCTGCTCTCCCTGTGCAGGCAGCTGGCATGCGGCTCAGGGGGTCTAGGGGTCCAGGGCCGGCCCAGTCACTTGTGTGAGCAGAGTCCCAGCTGCTTTTGGGAGTGGGCGGCGGGGTGGGGGTTGCTCCACAGCATGAAGGCCAGACCCTTGGAGCAGGTTGGGCAGAGAGCCCCGCAGGACGTTCGCCCTCAGCAGCCCCTTCCTGGCTGTGGACTGGGCGGGGCACAGATGGTGCTTCCCAGGCCAGGTGGGGTCAGAACACGCTAGTGTCACCATGGATACACGTCCTAGGGCCAGGCTCCCCCAGGCTCCGAAGCGTTGTCTGCCCCAGCACAGGGCCGGGCATCTGGCTGGCTGCGTGGTCCCCTCTTGGTCCCTCTTGCAGCTTAGTGGATGACAAGGCACAGCATCAGGGCACCAGCACCAGGAGGGGCTGACAGCAGACAGCAGGTCCTGGTGCTCCCTCCAGCCTCGCTAGGCAAAGCTGGCCCTGGGCCAGGCTGGGTGCAGGGCCAGGGCACCATGAGGAGGGAAGGTCAGCGGGGATTGTCAAAAACAGTCCCTCAAGTTGAGTCTCGAACTTTGAAACAGACAAAACCTTCGCTGCATGGCAGGAGCAGCCCTGGAGTCTGTTAAAGGCAGGTGGGCAGAGGCAGTGCTGGCAGCTGTAGGCCTCTTGGAACTGGAGGCAGATCGAGGACCACAGGCTGTTGGCCAGCTCTGCCATGCCGAACCTGGGTGCCAGTACCACGCCCTGCCCCAGTGAAGCGGCAGCTGTCGGCCTTGCTGCCCCAGCCCGCACAGTGGTGAGGGGCCAGGTTCCTCTCTGCATCCTGGCTTCCTGCCTCATAGGCTGGGTTCCCCTTGTGGCCTTGATGTTGGCTGGGGTAGCTGTTGAGGATGGGCCTGGGAGGCCAGAGCCGCAGCCTCACCCGGGGGCAGGCAGGGGTTCCTGAGCTCAGCCGGCACGTGGGTGGGGCACGTCCCCAGGGAGGGATTGGTCCCGAACCAGAAAGGTGTCCGGAGGGGAGAGAGGATTGGCAGAAAGAGGAGGATGTGTTGGTTTTGATAGAAGAGAAGCTACAAATCAATTATTTTCAAAATCAGGAACCCCCCCACCCCCATTTATGCACGAGCCCCTTCTTCCTGTAAAAAAGTGGATGCTCTCTTCTTGGATTCCGTTTTTGGCTCCACTGCCCAGATGGGAGGCTCCCGGAGAAGGCCCTGGGCGTCAGAGCCCGCTGGACCCTGTTGTGCCTGGGTTGGGAAGGGACCCTTTCTCGGGAAGAGCAAAGTTCTGTGAGTGGCTTACAAATCCTGTGAAGTGAGGGTTGGTTTTGTGATAAACATTTTTCTGTTTTTCTTTTTAAAATGTAATCGCCCTTGAATGCGAGACCCTGGGAGGAGCCCTAGGCTGACTGGTAGAGATGCAGCCTTCGGGCCCTGTGGGAGCCGGCCCACACTGGAGGCGGGAGAGCTAGCGGCCCTGTCCAGGAAGTGCTTCTTTGGCTGGTTCTGATTGTGTTTAGAGTTTGGCCTCGGGTGAGGCCCAAGCAAGGGGTCTGTGGCTACGGCATGGCACGTGGCATGCGGGCAGCGTGCATGCGAGGGTGCAGGCATGCGAGACGACATTGGCGGCAGACAAAAATTAAGAACCCTGGACGAAGCTTAAGAAGAGATACAGAGAATACATGAACCCGGTCCTCGTACTAACCCACGGGTTACAAACTTGGTTGTGCTGTAGATTTGTAGAAAATTACGTTGTGAAAGAATGGCACTGTTAGGCAGCCGGGGGGCTCCCCGGGCCGGCCGGACTCCTCTGTCCGCAGTGAGGCCCAGAGGCGCAGAACAGCGCAGCTTCCAGGTTCCCGGGCACTGACTGTGACGCCCTCCCCTGTCCCTGCCCGCCTCCCCCCAGCTCTGGGTGCTCAATGGAGGGGACACGGCCCAGGGATGAGCTGTGACTCCAAGGGCTGGCAGAGGCCCTGCTGCTCCCGATGGTCTATGCCTCCTCTTCCCCCGAAGACACCATCAGTCGCATGGCTACTGGCAGGTGGTCCGTCAGGCCAGACAGCTGGGTGATAAAACTGAATTCTTCCACCTCCTGGGGCGAGTGGGAGAAGGAAGGAACAGCCTGGTGAGATTCCAAGGGCATCCTGCAGGAAGTGGCCTGGGGATCCCTAAAAGTGAGGTCCCAGGCTGGGACCTTCCAGCAGTCAGAGGGATGAGGCCTGGAGGATCCGGGGCCCTAAGGGTCTGAGGGAGTGTCGGGTGTCATTGTAAGAGCGGCCTGGGCATGGGGTCTCAGGGTTTCGACTGTTGAGAGCTGCAGGGCCCACCCCGCCCTCTCCTTGCCCAGCCTGGGCCCGCCTGACTCACGGCCTTCCAGTCTGGGCACAGCCCCTCCTCGGCGTGCAGCATGTAGTCGATGCGCCGACCATTGCCCTTCAGCAGCTCCTTCCGCCCCTTCTGGCCCGAGCTCTTGCTGGTGGGAAACGCCAGGTACTCCCTGCGGCCCTCCTCACTCTCCAGGACCCTGTCCACACACGCAGGAGGTGAGTCCCCGTGCCCGCCCCTGTGCCTGGCAGGGGCTGTTTGTGGAGCCATGGTCTCATCCCAGGGTGGGAGTGGGTGGGCCAGACCAAAGCTCTGAGTTTAAGATCTGTCTCTCCTGCGGGTCCAAAAGGGCCTCGGCTGGGGAGCCGGCCGAGTCAGCCTGCAGTTTCTGGCTGAAACGGGGCTCCGGAGCCCGTCGGGGTGTTCCGTCCACCCCATCCTGGCCAGCATTCACTTTCCCTGTCCGAACTCAGACAGAACTGACCCCACTCATTCCCTAGAACGGGCTTCTGCCCTGCGCCAATCGTGGGCCTGTTTTGGGAAGCTTGGTCTTTGCCATGAGTCTCGAGCACCCCTCTGACTGTTCCTGGGTTGACAGGGCTGAGGGGAGCCAGGAGAGCACCTCCAAGGACGCTCGTGTGGGGCTGTCCCTACGTGGCTATGTGACTGCTTATGTCACCGAGCCTCCAACCCTCCGTTTGCTTCTCTGAAATGAGAACGGTTGCTGTGGGCCTCAACACTCTTTGGGGCACAGGCTCGGAAACCCATGATGGTGCTAGGGGATCCACAGGGAGGGCAGGGTGCAGAAGCGGGAGCCTGTGACATCAAATCCCTTTCTGGCATCATTGCCCTGAGACAAGCAGTGTGCCTGTCTCCTTCCTGCCAGCCTGTCACCTGGGGCCTCAGCACCACTGGGCCAGAGTCTTAGGACCCCCTCCTGGGAACCCCCATTGCAGAGGGCCAGCTTGGGCCAGCATCTGGGATGGGAAGTGCTGCAGGACAGAGAGACCCCAAACAGGCTGCCAGGTCAGTGAATGCCTGAACGGGTGGAAAAGGGGCACCTGGAGAGGCAGGGCCTGCAAACATGGGCTTCCACAAGGTTTTCATCAGCTTTGAGATAAATACATTAATGACATTCAGAACATGGTTACAGCCCAGAAATGGAATCCATCACTGTCCTTTGCCTTTGATAATTAATTCCAGCATCAATGATCTGAGAGTTGCTGGTAGTCACTTTTTAATCATCCTCTCATAAAAAGAATTTTCTCGGCGTAGGATGGTGTTTCAAATTTAGTCTATAATCTAATTAATTGGCTCAAATTAGCTGCAAGGAACCATCGCCATGACTGCAGTCTTGGGCTGTGAATTATAAATTGGTTCTGCTGTTGGCCTCTCACATGTGTTCCTTATGGGTATCTCCCTGGGCTCAAGAATGAATCTTGGCTGGGATGGAACTGTCTCTACTTTGAAAATGATCGGCTGTGTTATTGCTACTGGTGTCTGTATTTGCCTGATGGGCGCTGCAAGCTGCCAGGCTCCCTTCAGCAGGTGCCATACCCAGTGGCTCTTCCATAGGGGTTGGCCCTCAGCAGGGCCCTGGGAAATTCCAGGCCCTTTCCTGTACCCCGGCAGGCAGGGGCCCGGGACAGGGCTGGCTCCTGCCAAGTGAGGTTTAGGAAACACCCCTTAGAGATTTAGGAAGGCCAGTCCCCCTGGGTGGGGGACATGAGGTCCACCTGCCTGGCCCAGCTCCCAGCTCTCAAAGGCAGGATGAGGGGCAGGTTCCTGCCAGACAAAAGCCCTCGACAGCCCAAGCTGAGCTCTCCCATGTGGCTCCCGCCCAGTCCCTGTCTCCACCTGAGTCAGGGCTTCAGTGCCTCGTCCCAGGCCTGGAAGCACGGTGCTTACTTCTGCAGGTTGTCGGGGGTGCACACATCCTCGTCATACAGGCCGTTCGTGTCCAGCAGAGTACCTGCGGTGGGGGACAAGGGGGTGACACGATCGCTGTAGGTAGGGCCCAGGCAGCGTCTACAGGGGGTGGCCTCTGTGGGTGGGCAAGGGCTTCTGCTAGTCGGGGGCAGCTGAGTGGGGCCCTTCCCTAGCAGTGAGGTCTTGGGGGCAGGTCCTGGTGGTCTTTGATGGAAGCCTGTGGAGAGCCCAGTCCCCACCCACCTCCCCCAGCCCCAGCCCCAGCCCCAGCTCCAGCTCACCGATGGCCCATGGCTTCTCCTCCCCCCGGGCCCCAGGCGGCAGGGGTCCCTGTAGTGGGTGAACAGGGAATGCTGCTGCTCCAGCTTGTCATCTGTAGGGGGAGGGAGGAAACGCTGAGGCATCAGGGGGCTGTGCTGTCCTGCAGGGCCTGTGCCCCTGCTTCGCATCAGTTATTCCCCCGAGTGCCCAGGTCCCGTCCCTTAGGTCACTCCCCCTGGGGTGGGATTTCTATCCCAGTTTAGGTGGCTCGTGCTTCATTTGTCACTGGTTTTCTATGTCCTTGGGAACACCACCCCCAGCACACACCCTGGTCTTCAGCCTTCCCTCTGAGGACAGTGACAGTGACCACTGTCCTCAGACAGAGGAAAGAAGGTTCCCACAGGGTTTGTATGGTCATTGGATCCAGAGATCAGTTATTTACAGCAAGTATTTGCAGTTTCACTGATGATGAGCTTATTATAGTCTTTTAGCATAATGGTTTAAGGCGTGATTCCCAGGGTTCAGAAGCTAGTGCAATCACTGCCTGGCTGTGTGACCTTGGGCTGGTTCTCCAGCCTCTCTGAGTATCAACTTCCTCCTCCACACCCCGTGGAGACATGCAGTGCTTCCTCTCAGGGTTGTTAAGAGACAAGTGGAACAGCGATTAGAATCACAGCTGGCTCGGAGTGAGAGCGCAGCGCCCCGTTGATGAGTGTTACTCGCCTTTCGCCTGCTTCAGAGACCCCAAGCCTTGTCAGAGGTTCACTTTTAGGGCATCTCTGTCTCCAGCAAAGAGGCCACTGAGCTTTCTAGGCAGAGCGTGGGCTCTTCCTGTACTAGGATTTCTAGGGGGCAGAGAAATCAGTCTTGCTAAATACTCCACCCACATGCTCTCCAGGAGCAGAAATTCTTTGAGCTACCTAACGAAGTCTGTCTAGCTGTGACTGAGCCCACAGCCTCCCCTGAGTGGGAGACTCCGGTGGGGGAGGAGCCCAGCCTCACCAGAGGAGCAGTTGTCAAAGTTGAAGTCTCCGCAGACGACGTCAAATGCCACCAGCTCCTCGGGGTTGGCTGCGCTGGACGAGGAGGTAGATTTTCGGAAATCAGCCAGCCAGTCCTGAAGCAGGTCCAGCTGCCCACACCGGATGGCACTGTCCTCTGCAGGGCAGAAGCACAGAGACTGGATGATGAAGCTTGCCCCAGACCCCAGCCAGGCCCCAGGCACTGATCCCACCCCTAAAAGACCATGGGCAGCGGCAACCCTACCTTGTGGGGCGTGAAGGTGTGTGCAGGCGATGTACCCAACGATTCTTTGGTCCTGAGGTGTGCTTCCCACCTGCACCTGGGGGGAGGAGGGGGTCAGTGCCGCCACCTGCCAGTCACTGTGGCCCTGAGAGCACAGGACACTGGCAGTGCCCGCCCACCCACAAGGTCACAACCTCACAAGCCAGGCTCCTGGCTAGATTCTGGAGCCCGGGTAAGGACAGCATGTGTCCTGCTTCTAGGAGCTTATGGATCTGGGCTGGAGGCGGATGCTGAAAGAAATGATAAGCCTGCGGCGTGGGGAGTGCTGGCGGCCATCCTTGCAAGGCGTGGGGGAAATGCCGAACCACAGCAGGGCTCCCTCAGGCCCTGCAGTCTCCCGGTGACCAGCATGGCCACGGCTCCCAGTTCCTTGTCCACTCCTGTCTGTGGCTCTTTCTTCCCTTCCTCAGTCACACACCCCAGAGCTGGTCACACCCTGGTGCTCTCTCCCTCTGAAATCTCAGGGGGGATGCCCCTGCGCCATGGCTCGACCTCAGAGCCCACCCCACACGGTAAGAGGCCCAGACCCTGCCCCTCCCGCCCTCTCAGCCTTGTCGCCTTCTGGCTGCATGGTGAGTCATCTGCTTTATAGGCTGTGGTCCCCTGTCGTCCCATCTTAGATGAGAGCTCCCTGACCCGTGTCCTGTTCTCGCTCATGCATACCCCCAGCTCAATCCTGATCCCACTGTGGCAGCAGCCTCTTCAAGCCTCCCCCTCTGCCCAGACCTCCTGCTCACCTCCTTTACCCAAGAGGCAGCCTTCCACCTGCCAGGTGGCAGGTGACCCTGGCAGGCCCTCAAAGTTTGGCTTAATACAAATGAGCATCTCTACTGTACCCCACAGGCAAGTCGTAACTGTCCCACTCCAGGTGGGGACAAGACGGAGCCCTTATTGGTGCCCCGGCCTGGGAAAGGTGAGGGATGGCCATGGAGATGCCCTGCACAGCTTCTGGAGGCCACACTGGAAGAGTCCTGTCCCCAGAGGCCCCTCACCAGCTCCTCATCCCCTGCCCCTAGGATTCCCTCCCTCCTGTGATCCTGTGTCCTCCCCCAAGCCGTGCAAATCCATTCCAGACTGGTTTCCCGCAATGAAGAGACCCCAGACTCAGGGAGTGCTATAGGGAGGTAGCTGGGCAGGACAGTCTCCTTGTCCCAGTTGTTGGCTGAGGGCCAAGGGCCACAGGGTGGGTGCCCTGCATCCGTGGAGCTCACAGCAGCCTGGATGTCACAGCCCATCTGCTCCAACAGCATCCGCCGGCTCCGTCCATCCTTTGCTGCTTTAGTCGGCCTGGCTGGTATTATCTCCTCCATCTGGAGGTCTTCAGCAGCTGCCCCTGGCTTTTTGCAGCTCTTCATCCCCTTCCCAGCCCCGATGCACAGCCTTCCTTCCCCAGCACCCAGGGAGAGAACGTCTGGCTGTTCTGTCCATATTTGGGGTTGTTTCTAAACCCACGGGTACACCATTCACTTCTCACCTGCGGAATGGCTCTGTGAGATCATGCAGCACTGACGGTCCTGCTGCCAAAACAAAATATTTATGAAGCCACCATGCTCAAAAGGCCACATGAGGCTGGGTGTGGGGGCTCACGCCTGTAATCCCAGCACTTTGGGAGGCTGAGGTGGGTGGATCACCTGAGGTCAGGTATTCGAGACCAGCCTGGCCAACGTGGCGAAACCCATCTCCATTAAGAATACAAAAATTACCCCGGCGTGCATGCCTGTAATCCCAGCTACTCGGGAGGCTGAGGCCGGAGAATGGAGGTGGAGACTGCAGTGAGCCGAGATTGTGCCATTGCACCACTCCAGCCTGGGCAACAGAATGAGATTCTGTCTCAAAAAAAACCCAAAAGGCCACATGATGGCGCTGACGCCCCTGTCCTCAGGCAACAACTGCTCCTCCTCCATGAGGATCATCTCAGGCCAGGCATGCTCTGCTGGGGGCGCATGGACGTTACTTTGCTGGGTCCTTACAACAGCTCAGGCGCATACTAATGATGCCACTTTTACCGCTGAACGCACTGAGGCCAGAAGTTGAGTCATGGGCTGGGGTCACAGGCCCACATGGTCAGGGCAGCTTCCAGTCGGATCTGTTTGTCGTGTGTTGTTCTGTGCTGCCTTCCCAGGGGCTGGTGTCTTTGCCAGGTGTCTCCCTGGCCATCCATTTGTTGGTCTTAAGGTGTCAGCCTCTCACTCAGCACTTGGTGTCACCTGCCCTATGCTGCATCCCGGGCAGGTCTGGGCACGTGCAGGGAGGCCTCAGACTTGGCCCTGCACGAGAAGCCGCCAGAGGGAGGAGTGGCAAGGCCCTCTGCCCCCAGCCCTGCTTCTCCCTCCTCATCGGCTGTGTGATCTTGCCAAGATCCACTTGGTTATTTGCTGGGCTTATTGATACCTGGCTCATGGCCTCGGGAGCCACAGAGCCTTGAGTTTCTGTTGCAAAAACAAACAATCACATGAGAGGTTGTGCCTTTGAGTCCTGGCAGGCAAAGCTGTCAACAGAAGAGGGGTCCAGAATGAGGCTCAATTGTAGATGAGGAAAAAGGGATTCCAGTCCCTTCCTTCACAGAGTCACATTTCCCTGAATGCTCTGAAGTCTCACATGGTAAACCAGGAGGGCCTTCCAGGAAGGAGGGGACCGCTGGCTTCTACAGCGAGTCCCTCCAGCATCCTGGCCCCTCTCTGCTGGCCTGTCCTTCACGTCTCCATGCTGGGGTCTGCGTGTGCCAGGCATGTCACAGCTCCACTGTCCTGGTGCGCTATCTGATGGACTGACAAGACCCTGGGCATGAGGGCAGAGGAGCCCACAAAGGGAAGACTGGATTGTGCAGGCCACTGCTGAGGGAGCTCCATGAGGTGGTTTGGCCACACCCAGTGTGGGACCAAGACAAGCAGGGGCCTTGGGTGCGGGGGGCCCCTTGTCTGCGATGTGGCTGGGGCAGAGCTGGAGCTGGGGGTGGGGGGGGCAAGGAGAAGGTCAGACTTTTCCTGAGGCAGGGGAGGGCGTAAGAAGAGTCAGACGACAATGATGAGGAGGGGGAAGGAGGGAGGAGGAGGGAGGGGGAGAGGAGGAGGAGGGAGGGGGAGAGGAGGAGGAGGGGAGGGGGAGAGGAGGAGGAGGGAGGAGGGGGCGGGGGACGACGACGACCAAAACCACAGCGGGCTGACACACAGAGGAGGGGGCCTGGGCCAAGGGAGCTGGAGATGTGGGGTGCACCCAGGGCCATCTGGAAAGTGAGCTAGGGGCCTGGGATGGATGGGTCAGGCGCAGGACACAGCAGCCAAGGTGGTCCCTCTGGCTTCAGGATGGCAGAACTTGGAAGAGGAGCAGCCTGTGGCAGACGCTGGGTCTGGTTTGGGAGCAAACAGACATGTGTCCCAGAGGCAGCCAGATGGAGGGCTGGGGGTTTGGGGGAGAGGTCTGGGCCAGGACAAAGCAAGGGGGCCTCAGTAAGGACAGAACTGGAGGCTGTGGCGTCTCACTCCCGGGCAGGTATCATGGGGGTCGCTGGGAAACCCCACTGCGGGGGCAGCCACCCCCAGCTCCAGCTCACTGCAGCCGCATGGAGTGTGGGATGTGGCAGGCCTGAGGCTGCAGACAGAAGCTGCAAACTGGGTTTTCTGTGAAGTATCTTGATTTTAAAATACCGGTCGATACACAAAATTTTGGGAATGTCAGAGATCAAATTGCAGCGTGAGACCCAGGAGGCAGAGGAAGAAGAAAAGAACTCAGGACACAGCCTGAGAGGAGGGGCTGTCCCAGGGAGACATTGTTGACCTCGGTGGTAACAGTGGTGAGGGTGCCCCATCGAGGAAGGAGGTGGGAGGGGGTGTGTGGATTGATCTGTGCAGAAGGGCTGTGGCAGGGGTGGGGGGAGGCCCCGGCCTCTGAGCCACCTGTAGTAGGGTGGGAGTGAGGGGCACAAGTGAGGGGCACACCCTCCCACCCTGGGCCTGACAACACATCCCCTTCCTCCCCAGAAAGTCACTCCAGCTGCCAAGACAAAAATATATCCAGGGAACAGAACACCAACGAACCATATGCCAAAATGGGAAGGCTGGATCTATCTGTCAGGAGTTACTTCAATTTCAGTGTCTCTTGCTGGGAACGAAGAGTAGAGGACCCCAACTCTGGGCCTGGCAGAGCCACACAAGAGCCATTGAGGAACCAGAAGTGGGGGCCAGGGCTCTCGCTGCCTGCCCTGGCTCCCCACAGGCTCCATGGAGACCAGCACCGCCACTCCTGGCAGGCGCCGAGTTGCGTGCCAGCGTTTCCCCTGGGCAGGCAGTATGGTTGCTTCTGGAGGGGGACTGGGAAGTGAGGAAACCCGCCCTGGGCAGGCCTCTGAGCTGCAGCCCTTCCTGCAGAACCACCACTTTTTCATGTTTCACCCTAAAGGGACAGAACCCACACCCAAAGCTGCTGCTGACTCGGGGCAGAAAGCCCTGTGCTGCATCCACTGACCAAATGATGCTTCAGAAAAGTCTGAAAGCACCATGAGCGGCTTTTGGATAGAGAACAAAAGTCGACACTCTGAGCATCTCAGGCTCAGTAGAAGATAATGTATAATGACCAAATTACCATGGCCTAAAAACT
This sequence comes from Ateles fusciceps, assembly GCA_036589455.1. Classification (NCBI taxonomy): domain Eukaryota; kingdom Metazoa; phylum Chordata; class Mammalia; order Primates; family Atelidae; genus Ateles; species Ateles fusciceps. The sequence continues at coordinate 21,544,868 of JAZHEH010003205.1, read as the reverse complement.
CCTCCAATCGCATCCAAATTAGCAGAAATAATTATGATTCACTTTAATTAGTGACTATGGAAGCGAAACCACGGCTGGTGGGCAGACAGCCTGGCACAGCAGCTGCATGACAGCCAGGAGGGAGGGGGGTCCAGGCCAGGGAAGCTGGTGGCCTTAGTGAGCCAGGCAGTGTCATGGCCTGGAGATCTGAAGGTCCCGTCTGCCTGCCTGAGGTGCTTGGTCTGCGCTAGTCTTTCTGCCTCATGTGAACCTAGAGGGTCTCTGCCTCCTGCTATTTCTCACTTTATCACTGCCACCATCATCACAGCCGCCATCGCCAAAGCCACCATCGCCACTCTTGAGCCAGCTCGGAACCCTTCCCAGGCCTTACTGCTCTGTTCCACTCCCACCCTCTCCCTACTTTACAGTTGGGGAAATGTGCCTCAGAAACCTGAGGAACGAGCCCAAGATCACCAAGATGGGTCTGTCTGAGCCCAGAGCCTCGGCACTCGTCCCTGCATTTGTGTTGACCCTGTCCCCGAGCTGGGGCTCTCCTGTTCGGTTCCAGGAAAGACAGCGTCTGCCTCTCCCTCTAGCCCCTACAACGATGAGGACTCCCCCGGCTGCAGCCCGCCTCCCCACGTTGGCGCATGGTCCTCGGGCTGGGCCGAGGCCTCCTACCTTGAGAACAGAGCTCCCTTAGAGGCCAGGGCGTCGTCGTTACACTTGTTTGGGTAACAGTGATAGGCCACGTCCATGATGGGGTAGCGGCTGGCAAAGAGGAGGCCGCTGTTGAGACACTTGAAGCTGCAGCAGCCCTGGCAGCCGTAGACCCCGACGTCGTACAGGATGTACTCAAAGTAGCCGTGCAGCTGGTCTTTCAATTTGGTGGCCGCCCGCTTGTCAAACACCTCCTGGAGGCACAGGAAGTCCAGGTTGGCGGGGAAGAAGGCAGAGACCTCATGGTCGAAGGCCTCGTCAGGGTGCCGCCTCCTGCGTGCGGCTGCCTTCTTCACCATGGAGGCCTTGTACAGGAGCTTGCTGTTGGCACCTGGCTCCCCGCCGGCACCGGCGTCTGGCCCTGCTCGCCCCTTCACCAGGGACTCCCTGGAGGCTGAGGGGCTCCCCCAGGCTCCCCGAATCTCCATCCCGCTGATTGTGGTTGGGTGTCTGGCCCCTTGGGCCCCCGCCAGCCCCGTTCCTGGCCTGGCCCCCGGGGGCAGGGTCTTGAGCTTCCGGTGGCCGGCCGCCCTCCTCTCCACTGATGCGCACGATGCAGGCATCCTCCGGGCTGCTGCCATCAGCAGGGTCCCCCAGAGGCTGGGCCATTGGCAGCCTCGTCACTGGGGTGCCGCCCACCGTCGCCCTTGTACTCCACAGAGGCTGTCCTCTTAATACTCCCGGGGACGGCCCGGGCTACCCCATCACCGCCCTGTGGTGACACTAGGCTGCTGAAGCTAGCGGCGCTGATGGAGGTGTTGGTAGGGGAATCGATGTAGATTTTGATCTGGGGCCGGGCAGCCCCATTGCGGATTCTCTGCCCGATCTCTTGGCCCGCGCTTGGGTATTAAAAAGGTTGTTGACTCTGGCGAGTGAGTCGGGCAGGAGGCAGACATTGGCGGTGGCGAAGCAGAAGCTTTTGCCAGGCCCTGTACCCTTCCATTCACTGAGCAGGGCTGCCCCACTGGCCAGGCCCTTGTCTTCCAGCCGTGAATAGATGTAGGGCCGGCGGGCAGACTGCAGGGGGGACCAGAAGAGGAACCCGAGAAATGCAAAGGGCAGCGAGGCCACCAGGAGGGCCAGATAGATGGGCGTGAAGAGGGCAGTGCAGAGCAGCTGCAGGCAGCACGGATCGTCCGCCCGCTGGCGCTTCTCGTAGGTGGTAGGTATGAAGGAGGCCGCGAGCCGGTCCACCAGCCAGTAGCATGGGAAGATGAGGGCCCAGGACACACAGTGCAGGGCGGACAGACAGCTGTTAGGAAAGGGGGGTCGTGTACAAAACCATCGCAGCTCAGTGGGCGCCGCAGCCGGCCCTACTACATGGTGTCCGTGACAGCCGCGGGCACTTTCCTGAGCGAGGGTGGGTGAGTTGGGGGCAGCTGGAGGAGGGGTCACCTCCTGGCGAGATGCAACTCCAGCTGGTCAATGGCAAGTGTCAGCCAGCCAGTCATGGTTCACCTTGGTGGGCCATGCGGAGGCCTACTGGAGACCCTGCAGAGACAGAAAGTAGAGGGGCTCTTTTAGTGATCTTCAGGGGAGCGGGTCAGACATGGGACCGTTCCCACTCCTGCTTCCCTGGGTGTGAGGACGACGATTCTGAGAACCAAGCTAGAGCTGACAGGCTTAGTAGGCATCCAGGAGACAGCCCTGGCACACTGTTTCCTCCTTGTGTTCTGTTCTCTTGGAGCGAAGAGCTTGGTGACATGACTGCCCCTCACTTTTTTTTTTTTTTTTTTTTTTTTTGAGAGACAGAGTCTTGCTCTGTTGCCCAGGCTGGAGTGCAGTGGCACAACCTCAGCTCACTGCAACTTCCACATCCTGGGTTCAAGTGATTCTCCTGCCTCAGCCTCCTGAGTAGGTGGGACTACAGGTGTGTATCACCATGCCCAGCTAATTTTTGTATTTTTAATAGAGGCAGGGTTTCGGCCGGGCGCGGTGGCTCACGCCTGTAATCCAAGCACTTTGGGAGGCCAAGGTGGGCGGATCACCTGAGGTCGGGAGTTCAAGACCAGCCTGACCAACATGATGAAACCCCATCTTAAAAAAAAAAAAAAAAAAAAAAGAGGCAGGGTTTCACCATGTTGGCCAGGATGGTCTCGATCTCTTGACCTCGTGATCTACCTGCCTCGGCCTCCCAAAGTGCTGGGATTATAGGCACAAGCCACTGTGCCTGGCCCCTAACTAACCTTCTTGACTTTGTAATCCAATTGCTTGAAAAATGGCCCTGGTTTTCAGAGTACAGATTTGTGGGTGCAAAGGGAGCAGGCAGGGCATCCTTGAGGACACCTGGGCCCACCCTGGCCAGGGGCCACTGGAAACCCGTCAGGAACCGGGGGAGTTTTTAGAATGGGAGGGCAGGTGACCCTGGGGCAGAGGAGCCACAAACATGGCCACTTACCATGGAGTGCCTGCCAGGTAAGGATAGAGCAGGAAGAAATAGCAGAGCAAAGGGGCCAGAGACTCCTGGAGCAGAGGACAGTGTGGCCGGCAGGCCCACAGCGGAAGGCAGCCCCCTCCATGCATAATTGGGCTCTCACTGTGGCCCCAGCCTGTGGCATCACACCAAGCCCCGTGCTTCCACTCCACTGACTGCATTAGAAACCCCTGGCAATGAGGATCCAGGCACAGCCTGGGCCTTACCAACTTCCAGAACCATCAGAGTTCCCCTGACAGTCCCTGTGACTTTTGGAGAAGCTCTCTGGGGCCATGTGGGTCTGGGCCAAGCTTTAACCACTGGCCCTCATGTCTTTAGAGATGCAGCCCAGCCGAGACCCACAGACACTTGAGTAAGTCCATCCTGGGTCCCCTGTGGGAGCCACAGTGGGTCTTGGAGCAGACGTAGAGCCCCACCTGGGCGAGGCTGCCAGGTGCATCTATTGTGATGAATGTAAAATCAATAAAGACAAGTGTCTGGAATGTTTGCCCAGACTCCGGGGGACCCATGTGTGATATCACTCTGTGGGGGAGCCTGTAGAAGTGTAACCCAGACTTTTCATGACCAGAACAGCCGGGCCACTCACTGTCTTGCTGACTTAGCCCAGCTCCTGCCGTGGCACTTTGCGGGGGTCTGAGCCCTCGGTGCCATCCGTCCTGGTCTCACACCCTCTCCTCCTCCTGAATCCCTGGTCACCCAAGCCAAGGACCTAGGTGTCACCCAACTCTGCCTTCCCTCAGTCCTCATCAGTCCTTGCCACCTCTGCTGGGCCCCCTGCGGCGGCCCAGGACTGTATCACCCTTCCCCGACTTTGTCAGCCTCCATAAGGGCTACAGGTTCACGCTTTGTGTAGTCTACTATGTCACAGCTGCCTCACACCCACTGGAGATCCCTCGGCCATTAGTGGGGAGGCTGGTCCCTCCGTCAGGCCTGTGGGTCTCTACAGCTCCCTCCCCTGGACGCCTGCCTCTCACTCGTGTCCCGTCCCTGCCTGCCATTCCCCATCCCTCTGCCCCTTGCCTTGCTCACCCTTTCTAAGACTCAACTTAGAAATTCCCTCCTTAGGAGACCTTTGGACCCCTTGCCCCTGTGGCTTAGGTGTCTCCACCAGTGGCTCCCACCCCTCTCGAGAGTAGCCCAGTCTCTGCAGTTCTATAACACAAATGCTATGGGATGTGGCCACATGCCCAGCAGACCGCTAGCTTCTGGAAAGAAGAGGCTGCACAGGGGGGAGCCTAGAGGCCCAGGCTTGCACTGGCGGGGGTGCAGGAGCTAGGGATGAGGGGGAGGTTCACCTGGATGCCTCCAGGCAGAGAGAAGGCAGTTGTTTTCCTGCCAACCCGAGGGGTGCAGAGGGGGTTTCTTTCTGTGGGGCATGTCAGCGGCCCCAGGGCAAGCCTGCAGCCACCATCTCTGGGACTTAGTGTCTAAAGGTGAACTTGAGCTGGGGCTGTGACTGGTTTTGATGAGCAGCTACACAAGGCTGTCAGTCCCTTCAGGGGAAATGCCTTTGAAGCCAACACTGGAAGGGTACAGTTCGGAGCAGCACGTGTCTACACAGACCATAGCCAGGCAACCCAGAGCCTTGGGAAACCAGCTCCGTGCTGGGCCTCAGTGAAATCTGGGACATGTGCATCTCACTCTGCGGCCAGTGCTCATGGCTCAGTGCTCAGCGGGGCTGGTGGGTGTCCAGGTCCACCCCCGCCTGCCATCTGGCTTGGGAGACTCTAGGATGTACTCCCTCATTCTTTCTTTAAATCTCAGCAATTGCTGCGAGATGAATCAAACCTGCAGAGGGAGCGACAGCCCACTCACTCTCCCCTCCCAGGCTGGAGGGTTCCCCCTCAGCAAACCTGCAGCCCTTACTGCGTGGAGCCAGCTGCCTTCACACTGGCTGGACTGACATCCACAGGAGGCGACACGGAGCCATCCACAGGGACCTGTCTCTGCGGTCCAGCTGCAGCCGGAGGGAGAACATGTAGGTCCTGTCCTGGTGGGGACAATGAGGGTGGGATGGGATCTCCCAAGGCTCTCTAGGCACCAGTAGTCCCTGCAGTTGGCACTAAGGTCTCAGGGTAGGAGTCCAGGCCAGATTCCTGGGGCCACCTGGACATCGCCCCAGTGTCATGGAGCAGGCCAGTTCCCGAGTCTCCCTCGTCTCTGTGGCCTGAGGTCACCAGCCTAGCCTGGCCAGCACCATCCTCACCTGAGCTCCCACCTCACCCCGACGCTGTCCTGCTGCCCTCAGCCTCAGCCACAGCCCCACACCCACTGCCGGTGTGCAGAGGGTCCTCCTAGACACAGCTGATTCTCTCTCTCCCCTTGGTGGTCTCATTGTCTTGGGGGGACAAAGTCCAGTCTCCCAATCTGTCTAGGGGCCCTTTGTGCTTCTCATCCCACCAGCTCTTCCCTCACTCACCCACACCCTGGGCTCCACCAGCAGGAAGGACCTCAGATGTGTCCTTGCCACTTAACCGTGGGGCCTTTGCGCCTGCCAGGCTCTGTGCCTGGCACTCCTTCCCCCTCATCTCCTATCAGATTCTCACCCTCAGGGCTGAGCTCTCTCACCTTCTCTATGCTGAGCTGCTTAATACTGGGGCCTCCCAACAGCTGTGGGCTCTATCAGGACTTGTGTCTGTCTGTGACTGACTTCAAGGTATGGCCCCCATGTTTGGGAAGGGAAAAAACAAATGAAGACGTGACCGACTGAAGAATGAGTGGCCCTTGCTGCCTCAGGCTGACAAAGGCTGGGAGGTGGGGCGAGCAGGGCTGTCTAGCACTGGAGCTCAGTCGCCGTGCGAGGAGTCAGGCTTGGTCTATGGGCAGTGTGTGGGCTGCGCAGGCCAAGCCCTGGCGTGAGGACGCTTTGGAGAAGGATTTGGGAGGAGAAGGTCTATCCTGTCCTCCTAGCAGAACTGGCTGGTATTGCACAGCGTGGCCTTGTGGGTCAGAGGCAGGCGCAGACTCACTTCATCAAAGGGTTCCTAAGGGAATCTGCAAACCTGTTCTCCCGTGTGGCTTGTCCCTGACACTGGCCCATCAGGGTTGGAATCTGCTATTGGCTGCGATGGGGCTATGGAGGGTGTAGAGGAGACAGACTCTCTCCTCAGCTGCCCCTGGCTCCCCCCTTACTCCTGCTGTGACCTCAGAAACCCTCTGGGCAAGCTTCCCACAGCCCTGCCTGCAATGGCAGTGAGTGGCCAGGCCTGATCTTTACGCTTCTCCTGGGCTGGCCAGAGGAATGTCTTTGGTCCTTCTTCAGGCATCGATGGGATTTGAGGTGACTGGCAGCTGGTGGGCAGGAGTGGCCCCACAGTGTTCCTCTAGGAAGTGGCAGACCCAAGCACACCAACCCTCCCCCACTGCCCTCCCGGGCCCTTCCCAGTGACTCCAGGTCCCCCTGTCCACAGCCTTCCAGCTGCTGCCCTACCCTGCTCCTGCATGTGGCCCCTGCCTCTGCACAGAAGCCTCTGGCGCAGGGGACACAAAAGGGATTGCCACCCATGGAGCTGGTTTCTAAGGCTCTGTGGTTAATTATTTTGTCTCAGGGAAATGAAAGGAGGGTAAACAAGCAACAACACATTAATTAGTCTGATCTACACTTTCCCGTGAAAGAGGAGAACTAGAGTTAAACATTAGAGGCTGGCACTTTTCAGAGAATCCCCGAGTCGTCAGGGAGGTGGCCAGGGCAGGACGTGCTCCCCTGGCCTGCCTCGTGGTGTTCAGCTGCACTGGTGCCTGCCCCCTTTCTGTTGCCTGTGCTCCTTTGGCCTAGTGGGGCACGAGTAGGCCCAGCCCAGGCTCCATCTCCAGGTGGGGGACCCCATGCCCTAGCTCTCTGCTTCCATGTCCCTGGACTGGCAAATATGCTAAACAGAGTCCACCGTGGGCCCCTCTGAGGGAACTGGCAGGACCTGAAAAGGCCTTGTAGGCTGTTTTTGCAGCTCAGCCCTCAGACTGCATTGTTCTCCCAGGGCTCCTTATTTTGAAGTCCACAGTCATCCATAGGTTTGTCGCCTTTGCAAATCCTGGTGTGTGGCTTCTGAGGTTGCCCAGAATGACATCCCCAGACATCATGCTCTCCAGAGCTTAGCTGGAATCCTGATGCCTCCAGGTGCTTATGGGTACTGGCAGGCCCCATGGTCACTCCTGAGTCCTTGGGTCAGTGTGGGAGGCCACAAGATACCCCAAGCCAGGGCTCCTGGGAGTCAGCTCCAACCTAGAATTGGAGACTTTAGACCAGCCCCTGGCCCTCAGTTTCACTGGCCACTGCTCAGCTTGGGCTTGGGTCTCAGGGTGACCTGAGTGCCACCCCGCACTGATCAGGACCTCCTACCTCCCAGGATGATCATGAGGACAGAAAGGGACCAGGCTGGTGACCTGGCCAGGTCCTGCTTCCTTCCTTACCTGCCGTGCCCCCTCCTGGGGGGGACCTCCCAACTCACTCCTCCTCTGAGGGTGGCCCCTGTGTGCCCTGTTTGCTCTCCCCCAGCCTGTGGTCCTGGGCATGGTTCTAGGGGTCACTGGAGCCCAACCATAGAACTCCCAGGACCCTGACTGACCCAGAGCACCTTCAGGAGCCTCAGAGACATCAGCCACACTGCTTAGGCTGGAGCTGCTGGACTTCACTAGCTTGTTGCTATTCCCTGCAGCAGGGACTGGACTGGGCCTGACTGTGACAAGGGGACTGGACTACTGGGCTGCAGGGAGCAGAGAGCTCCGTGGTTCGCAGGTTGACCCGAGTGGGAGGGGAACTTGCCCTGGGAGTTTGGGGGCCCAGACAACCCCAAGTCCAGATAAGAGGGAAGAAATGAACAAGTCCTGGGCAGGACCCAGGAGGCCACGGCCCCAGCCACTCCTTGCAGGTGTGGCACTGACAGCAGGCAGCGCCACACTGCAGCTGCTCCTGTGAGTGACTGATGGTCTGCAGTCAACCTGCAGCCCTGAGACCCCTGTGGCTGACATGTGGCCTGAGGCATCACAGCACAGATGGTGGGAGACTATGGCTGCTCAGAGGCCTGTGCTAAGCCAGAGCCCCTTTCCCTAGACGCTGGCCTGAGGGCTCAGGGGGCAGCTGATCTGCCATCACCAGGGGAGGGTGACTCCAGGAATAAGGCCTGACCAGGCTGGTCCCATCTGGACAAGCCATGGTGACCAGGACCTCTGCTACTGGATGTCAAATACCACCGGCACCAAGACAGCCATCCCACTCCCCAGCTCCCTAGTGACAGACCTGCAGGCGTAATGGCACACAGGCCCTGCCAGCACAGTGGCGCAGAGGATCCTAGGTGGATCCTGGCTTTGAATTTGAATTTCTCTGGTGGTGGGAAAGTGAACAGCCAGGCCAGTTCTGCTGGTAAGACAAGCCCTGGCCCCTATGAGGAAGCCTACACCATTTTCTAGGGATCTCTTAGCCTGGGGGGTGCTTCTGGAAAGTTAAGGAGGTTTGGGAATTGCCCCCACCTGGTGCTAGGATAAGGCCTGTCTCTCCTCCACTGCCCTTTCCTTTGGCCCATGTGCTGGATGCGACCACTCTTTCTGGCAGCAGGGCTGGGAGTCCCAGAGCAGAGAGGCCTCCTCCAAATCTCTGTTGTGTCCACAAGTTCATGGCTAAACAGGAGCTGGGCCAAGCCCCCGGTTTCCACAGGAAACGCCACGTGGATCACTCCAATCCAATTACCTGAGGTGCCTGCATCTGCCTGCGGCACTGGGCTCAAGCCGGGCCATTTCTGCCTGGATGCCTGCTGCCGAGGAGTTGGCATGGCAACATGAGCTCTGAGCTGCTGAAACTTAAGTCAACTCATGGCTGGGAGGACAGACAGACAGACGTGGATGTCTTTCTGAGTGATGCAGGTCAGACATAGCCACACTAATTCCTGAAAGCCACATCCCAGGCAGAATTGGGGTCTGGAGTCCGGCAAGAACGTGTGCACTGTGGCAGCGACTACCACAGACAGATGTGCCAGGTAAACACCTGTTTATCCGTCTAGATCCAAAGCACCTGGCTCCTTCTCACTGAAGTCCTCCCTGACCTGCACACCCGCCGTCTATCACTCTAATCAGTTACATGTCTGTTTGCACGTCCTGGATGGAGCTCCAAGTCTCAACACCACTCCAAGCCCGAGGCCCACCCTGCTGCACTCCTTGGGAAGGGCAGTGAGCCAGCCAGGCACTCAGCACCAGCCCTCCTGACCTGGAAGGTCACACAACCCAGCTAGACTACCCTAAGTTGTCTCTGGAACTCTTATTGAGCCCTTTAGGAAAGAGGCCGGCATTTTGTCTGAGATGAAAGACCAGGAACCTGAAGCTTCTGGAACCTTCTTTGAGAATGAATCCAATTCAGAGGAGAACAGACCTCAGGGCTGGAAGGAAAAAGACCAAGTCCTAGGGACATCTTTGAGCTCTGATCTCCCTGCACCCGAAGCCAGCACAACCCTCAGACTTTCCAATTAATGATGCAGCAGTTCCCCTTTTCCTGTTCTTTTCCCTTTGAGTTGGTTTCTGGCATTTGCCACTAAAGGGATCCTGTCTCAGATATACCAGCTATGTGATCTTTCTAAAATTCGATTCTATCAGCGCCTTTCCTGTGCAAACCTCCTGTGGCTCCCCCTTGGCATCCCACTGGGCAAAGTGGAGGCTCCCCTGAGTCCTGGGAGGCCCTGCAGGACCTGGTGCCTCTGGCCTGTGCCTTATCAGCACCCTTCAGGAGACTGCAGCAGAGCAGACGCTGGGAGCGCAAACTCTGATGTTGGATGTGCAGGGCCAGGTCGTCCTGCTGGATATTGGACAGGCTGCTTAGCTGACTGTGCCTTAGTTTCCTCACATGTTAGGCCTGGGTAATAACAGCCTCTCCGGGTAGTTGCAGATGGTGCACGTGTAGCGCCGAGTGTGGTGCCTGCCTCATCTCTAGGATGATTAGTTTTATCATTATGCTATCGCTGTTAATTCCCTTGCTGCAAAGGCCCAAAGATACAGTCAGAGCCTTCCAAGTCTCCTCCTCGTGGGGCTGGTTTGCCTTACAAAGAAGGTTCTCTGCTCTCCCAGGTGAGTGGCAAGGACAGTGCAGGGGACGTCAGGGCCTCCGTCTCCTCACAGGACATGATCAGAGCCGTCTGTTGTGGGCTGCTTGTGCAAGCCAGGTGCAGGCAAAGGGGCCACACAGTTTTCAAAGAGAAACTTTCCATAGGAGGTATTACTGCACCATGTGATTTCTGAGAATAGGAACAGGCTGTGAGCAGCTCTGGGGCACTCCTTCAACCAGCCAGCCTGGGTATTTCCCTGGCGAAGTTGGAAAGCCTAGATGAAGCCAACTTGGGCGTGACTGAAAAGCAAATCTCAAGTCAGGTGGGTGGTGCGTGCCCTAGAGGTGCAAGAGCCAACATGATGACTCAAAGAGCAGCACCCCTGGGTCCAGGCCCTTGTGCCACGGTGACATGGGCAGTTGCGCTGAGGGCACGGGCCCCATCCTAGGGGGACAGCTGAGTTTGAAGACCTGGCCACCCACTCTCCACCACCTGCCACTCCAAAGTCATCTATTGGTGACTACAAAGGGTGCCAGCAAGGAGATGGCTGGATGGAGGCTGGCACCTAGACCCACGTCTGAGCCACACCAGGTGGCACCTTCTCCCATTCCTGTGTTCCCTGTGTTACATTCACAAACCCGCCTGTGACTAGACCTATCTGCCAGAGTCTACAAAGAAGGGCAGAGCCTCCGGGGGCTCCCGCCAGTTCTACGCCCCTCATGGAGGCTGAGCCTAAGACAGAGAGGAGGCCAGGGGCAACGGCTCCCTTCAGGATGAAGATGGGGAACCTCCTCCACCTGGGGCAGCTCCAGGGCAGAACTGGAGCAGTCCCCGAGTCAGGAGGCCGCAGGCCACGCTAAGCATCTAGCCAGGCAGGGCCTCCAACCTCAAGTGCTCTGGGCCTGCCTGGGTGCTGAGGCCTGTGTCTGGACTGGGCCTTGCCAGTCAGCACAGCAAGGGATCCTGGAACACCAAAGCAGGTGTTCACATCGCCTGCTCCTGGCTGGCCAGCGCCACCTCTACCCTCAGGAGGCCCTCTGCCCGCAGTGCCACTTCTGCCCTTCACAGGAAGGAGACCGGCAGGCCTTGCTTCTCCCAGGTTCTGCTGTTGAGGCTTCTGTCCCAGCCAAGTCCCTGCTTCCCTGACACAAAGGCTGATGTTAATGGTTCATGAGCCGAACAAGGCTTGGAACAGCCGTTACTTAAGAGGGGATGACAGCATACTTTCTGTGGGAGTAGAATTTTAAACACAAGTCCACACAAATGCTAGGATTTAGGCAGACCCTGTGTCGGCTGCATTTCAAGTACAGCATTTCCTCCTGGAACGGATTAGCCGACTGCACGATGTGGAGGCATTTCAAGGCACCAGAGAACACAGATTAAGACGACAAACCTTCCTAAAACAGAACAGACGGGCTAACATTCTTTGGAAGGGAATCATTTCATATTCAGCCTAAAGTTTTCTACGCAAAGAACATTTAACAAACTGAGTCCTAGAGGAGAATTTATGCAGAGCTTAAAAAGCAAGTGAGTGAGAATGAGTAAATAAAATCAGGTGTCAGCATCTCACTCATCCTCCCTGCTGCCCCGGGCAGCTGGGCTTCAGGGCTGGGCTTTCCGGACTGAGGCAAGTCATCACTCACTGCTGAGGGTTGAGGCCCCATCCTAGGCCCTTTCGACGACCTCTGACCCCAGGCCACACACTGCTCTACACACGGTACCATGAAAGTCCCCCCCCTCTGCACACGGCACCACGAAAGTCCTTGGTTCCAAGAGAACCAGCCAGAACGCCCTCCGCATTGAGAGAATAACCCAGCTCAGGCCCAACCAAGGGTTGCTTGCCTGGTGAAGCCTCTGACCTGCCTGAGAGGCCAGGCCTGTCCAGTGCCTCCAGATTATATACCTGGGAGGAATATACAGGTCTGCTGGAGTCCATTGCCTAGGGTGATGGGACTTAGAGTTTTATTTGCTTAAGAGTGTGAATTAGGCATGGGCGCGGTGGTTCACGCCTGTAATCCCAGCACTTTGGGAGGCAGAGGCAGGCGGATCATGAGGTCAGGAGTTCGAGACCAGCCTGGCCAATATGGTAAAACCCCGTCTCTACTAAAAATACAAAAATTAGCCAGGCATGGTGGTGCTTGCCTGTAGTTCCAGCTACTCGGGAGGCTGAGGCAGAAGAATCGCTTGAATCTGGGAGGCGGAGGTTGCAGTGAGCCAAGATCAAGCCACCGTTCTCCAGCCTGGGCGACAGAGCAAGACTCTTTCTCAAAAAAAAAAAAAAAAGTGTACGTTAGTCATTTGTCCACATGAAATATGGGTGGGGAGGCATCCCCTCTAGGTGCTGCCATCAAGCTGGCCTTCCTTAGCTCCAAGAGAACTGGGGCTCTGGGTTCCAACTCACCACTCCCCCTCTGCTAGTGGTAACCCTGTTTACACCTGCTCTTAGCTGTTAAATCCTGCACGTCCGAAAGGGGAGACCAGAGCTGTTTTCCCTTTAGTTCACCTGGGCTTCCAAGCCCAGGACAGGAATCTTGCCTCACTTCCTCTGGCCCCTGGAGTGCCTGGAACCTGCTGTCCCGCAAAGAGGTAGGACTGCACTTCCTGGTCCCCAGTGGTTGGGTGGGATCATGTGATGAGTGCTGACCAATGAGCTGTGAGTGAAAGTGGTGTCGGGCATTGCTGCACTTAGGTACTTAAACAGTAGATGTGGGACCTTCTAGAGCTCTCTCCCTCTGCCACATTGACCTGCAGTGTTGGAGATGGTAGAGGCTCCTTCAGCCTCGGTCCAGAGTGAAGAGACACAGTCCAGGGCCCCAGCTAACCCACATGTAGTGTGGCAAGAAGAAAATCTTTGATTATAACCAACGCATGACCTATCCCATCCTGACCAACAGAGGACAGCTTCTGATTGGCTGTGTAATCAGTCCACTTACTTCATGCTACAAACAAGCCTCATTATGGATAGCCCACAGTTTCCCAAGAATACAATCAGATCTACCTTCTGATCCAGTCCAACTCTTCCTGCTCTCAAGGCCAATGAGGCAATCATGATGTTCCTTTGTCTTGAATCCAGGCCAGGCAGAAGGCTCACTCCTCCTCACCCCCTCAGTAGGCCCTAAGAAAGTCCATTCCCACCTGTCCAAGTCCCTCTAGCAGCATGAAGCATCAGGGGAGCTGAGTCTTAATCTTTTAATTTGTAGTGGAAACTGTTTCTCCTCAGAGAAGCGGTTGCTTTGGTGACACAGGTAGCACAGTAAATCCATCGACATGGAGAAGTAAATCCACCAGAAACCTCTGCCAGGGGTCAGTGTATGGGTTGGTCCCAGGGGCCAAGTGAGCCCTGCAGGGAAGGGGCAGGCGGCAGCACTGGGGGTGATTTGAGGTGGGCGCAGATAAAGTCAGAGCCCAGAGGCCTGGCGTGGCGAGACACTGCTAGGTGTCTGGCTGGTTAACAGTGCACCCAGGGCTGGCAGGAGTAGGGATGGGCAGCAGCTGTTAATCAGGGAGGCTGGGCCGCTGGGTGAGTCAGATGCAGCACAGTGGCTGCTCAGGGTATTTCACAGCAAGGGCCTAGGGTTTCTGGCAGCAGAGACTTTGCCTCCTAGATGTGTATAGTTGAGGGTGGGGTGTCCCCTAGAGAGGGTGTGGAGATAGGAAGGTGGTGGGCATTGGGTGGAACAAGCCATGAGCAAGGGAGAAGCAGGTGTGGTGGTGGGGCAAAAAGGGAACTGAGAGTGGCCACAGGGGTGTGGAGCCCTGGGGGAGTCCTGCCTTGCCAGGGCCATGCCTTTGAGGACCGTAATGACTACCAGGTCACTGACTGCAGACAAGGAGGGGTCCTCTGGGTGGGGCAGCTAGGGAACATGGGCCTGAGGGGAGGGTCCCCTGCATTCACTTAGTTTGCCCCAAGTTGGGTTTTTGTTTGTTTTTGTTTTGTTTTGTTTTTTGAGATGGAGTCTCGCTCTGTCACCCAGGCTGGAGTGCAATGGTGCAATCTCTGCTCACTGCAACCTCCGCCTCCTGGGCTCAAGCGATTCTCCTGCCTCAGCCTCCCAAGTAACTGGGATTACAGGCACGCACTGCCAAGGCCAGCTAATATTTTTGTATTTTTAGTAGAGATGGGGTTTCACCATGTTGGCCAGGCTGGTCTCAAACTCCTGACCTCAGGTGATCCACCCACCTCGGCCTCCCAAAGTGCTGGGATTGTAGGCTTGAGCCACCACACCCGGCTGGGTTTGTTTAACTTAAATGCTTAGCCTGTCTGGATAGCATCGCACTTCCACCACACAGAGCAAGCTGGCTCATGTCATCCCTTCTGCTCAGAGCATGTGCGCTGCATCTGTGTCCTGCACTTCAGGAGGGATGAGTGGCCCTCTGGCTGGCTGGGGGTCTGGGCGGTGACCCACCTGAGGCTGCCTGCCCTCCCCTGGCATACCACGAGAGAAAAGGAAGACAGGGTGTCTCACTGGACTTTCTTGGTAAAAGTTTGGAAAGAAAATGTCCAGAACAAAGGTCAGCACCTCTGAGAAAACAGTCCATGCAGTTTCAACCAGACTGGCCTTAGGAAATAGGCCCAACTGGAGGTGGAAGCAGCTCATCCCTCATCTGTTCTCCACTTGCTGCCCCTTGGTCCTGGCACTGTCCTCTTGCTCCCTGCTCCATGGGACTGCTCCTTCTCAGAGCCCTTGGAGCTCTTCCCCTGCCCACTCCTTAGGGGCTGGACTTTCCCTTGCCTCTTCCTTCCCTTCTTGGCTGATTCCTTGTGGGTCACCTGTTTCCAGAGCCCAGGTATCTCCTGATCTCTGACCACAGATATTTGATTGACAACTCTACATCTTCCTCTGGAAGTTCATTACTCCTCTTCCTCCCCCTTCCCCCACATACAACTCTGTCTCCTGAGTAGTTCTGGGCCTTGGACCTCCTCTATACCCTGTCTCTTCTTCCCAGCCCACAATTCTGCCCCCCAGCCCCTTGGATCCATTCCCACAGCCATATCTCAGTTCAGGGCTTACCCTCTCCAACCTAGACACTGCCACAGATTCCACCTGGTCTCTCTCCCCCGGCCCACCTGGCAGCTGGTGGGATCTTCCTAAACTACACATCAGACCACATTGCTTCCTGTGGCCCTTCAGTAGCGCCTGCTGACTCCAGGAGGTTGCCCAGGCACCTGGGCAGGGAAGGGCAGGCTGTACCCAATGTCCTGATTGCTCTGTCTCCTCTCGTTCCTGGAGCTCCAAGGGTCCTGACCCGAGCAGTCCCCACTCTGCCCTTCCAGGCCTCCACACTTCTGTTTGAGCTGTTCCCTGATGACCCTCATCTGTGTGAAGGAATGTGGCCTCAGCAGAGGAGCTCAGGGTTCAAGATTCACAGAGATGATCCCTCCTTCAAAATTCAGCCAGCCCACCCACAGCCCCAGGGATAACTAGAAGACCTTAGGCTCAGGGCAAACAGGCCCTTTCTCTCTTGACAGCTGAGTGTTTCTGTGCATGTATTGCACAAGCTTGCAGTCTGCATACTAGAAAGGTAGGTAACCAGCCCCGGATAGATCTGACACCTTCAGATCTATCAAGCTAGAAACAGAACTGAGAGACAGGAGGCTCAAGCTATGTCAGCAAATTCATCCTTCAAAGCAGAAGGAGGGACGGCCTTGTGTGTATGTATCTGTGGGTTGTCTCTGCAGGACCAGGGACCCTGCCCATGTGGAACCCTGGGGTTAGGAGGTAAGGTGCTCACCCACCCACCACAACTTCCAGTCCCAGGGAATGAGCGTTCTATTTTCTAACTCAGGCCAGACTAGGAGACCAAAGCCTGTGCCCCCCGACTCCCCCTGTAAGCATTCAGAATTTTATTCCATCACCTGACCCTAGCTGTGTGTAGAGTAGGTGGATAATAGGAACCACTGCCAACCGAGGACAAGTGTCAGCCCTGCCCCCTGCTGACCTGGAGCTGCAGCCAGAATGGGCTCATCTGAGGCCACCTGCAGCCTGCTTGGGACCTTAAACTCATTCCCTCCCTCCCTTCCTTTCTCTTTCCCTGATGAAGTGGTGACACAGCTATGAGCCAGTCCATGGCAAAGACAAGAGGGAGACTGGAAATAAGCATCAGAAAGGCAGGAGTATCGCTTTTCGGCCTTTTGGCTAAGATCAAGTGTAGAAAGGCAGAAGTAACGGAGCGCCTCTTGGGGACATCAGAGAACAGTCGCCTGGCACACACCTCACAGAATGTGCTTTGCACACTGCGGGGTGCACTTACACTGCACAACTACCCCAAATAGGTACGGCTGGCCCCACTTACAGATAAGGAAACGGAGACTCAGACAGGTAAACGACAGTCCCTGAGAGGTGCAGCCAAGTCACCTGACTCCAATTTCCTTTTTCTCTCTACTTTTCTTGCCAAGGCTGAAGATAAGTGATATGCAAACATATCCAGAAATACGTAAATGAACACCATCCAGAACCACCCTTACTTCCAGGACAAGTTCCTGGGGAAGAATAATATTCCCTACACTGTCCCTCTTGTCCTTCCCCCTCGATTCCCACAAAACAAGACTTTTGCCTCTTTTTCAGTCCCCTGCAGGTAACGTTGTCACCCACCCCCCACTGAGCCCTTGGTGAAAACTCCAATGGTCTCCTTCCTCCCTCCCTGCGAGCTGCTGGTCTCATCTATTTCCCCTTTCGTTCTTCCATCCAGTAACCACCACCTTGGATCCCCAAATCTCCCTGCCCCCAGCCTGGTGACCACACTAACAACCCTGGAAACACTTACTTTGTCAATATTTGGAAAGGAGTGGGTTCTTACAGTGGTCTTGTTCTGGCTCCTAGTCTGAGGTTTCTGACTGTCAGGAGTCACTAGTTTTTGCTTTTATTCCTGAGACTGGCCCAGTAATCTGAATTACTTCTTCGGGATGGATTCAAGAGTAGAATTACTCAGTAAACTTTAAAACTTCTGATACATATTGCCGAATTACTTTCTACCAAGGTTCTGTCAATTTACTGATTGTTTGAGAATACATGTTTCGGCTGGGCGTGGTGGCTCATGCCTGTAATCCAAGCACTTTGGAGGCCAAGATGGGTGGATCACCTGAGGTCGGGAGTTCAAGACCAGCCTGACCAACATGGTGAAACCCAGTCTTAAAAAAAAAAAAAAAAAAAGAGAATACATGTTTCACAACATCCTTACCAACTCTGGGTTTTAACATTAAAAAATGTGTTTTTAGCACTTTGGGAGGCCAAGGCGGGCAAATCATTTGAACCCAGGAGTTGGAGACCCGCTAAGGCAACATGGCAAAACCCAGTCTCTGCAAAAAATACAAAAATTAGCCAGGCATGTCAGCGTGTACTTGTAGTCCCAGCTACTCAGGAGGTTGAGGTGAGAGAAACGCTTGAGCCCAGGAGGTAGAGATTGCAGTGAGCTGAGATCCCACCACTGCACTCCAGTCCCAGAGACAGTAAGACAGATCTCAAAAAAAAAATGTTTTTGATAGTTTAGTGGAAGTGGTATCTGGTACATTTTTCAGGGAACTTAATTTGTATTCCTTTACTTTTATGAAGTGCTGCTTCAAATCTTTTTCCCACATACTGAAGGAGTTAGTATTTTCTCCATAGATTGGGTGTACTGCACTCCACTTGAGGTCAGGATGGGACCCAGATGGCCAGCTCCAGATTGCTCACCCCAGAGCTGTGGTTTTCAAACATTTTAACAAGCAGGAGAGCCTTTTCTTAGTCTCACAGAGTATCTCTATAAAAACACTAACAAGTAGCCCATGAGGAAAGGCTTGGAGCACCCCCTTACCCACCCCCATCCCACCCCTCTGGTTCCAGAAGCCTTGGTTTTACCTGAGGAGGAGCCACTGGGACTTTGCTGTCCTTGTCTCTGAAGAGCTGTCACCACAGACCTGAAAGGAGATGGGCAATTCACAGAGGTGCCTGGAACAATCTCGGAACTCACCCAACAGCCACCAAGCAGCCCAGAACAGGTGAGCCAGGTACAAAGACCAAGAGGCCCCACCTTCGGCCAGAGGCACTGACACACCCTCCACACGTTGCCAGGGTGAGGGTGTGTGCCTGGCGATTCCAGCGGACGAAGTGCAGCCGTAGTGGGCGGGGCCCGAGGTTTGTGTGAGGATTTTCAGGGAGGAGGGTTGCCAAGAGGGGGAGGACTCCGAGGATGGGATGGATGATCCCTCCACGTGGACACTGGGACCCAGGCCGGGCTCAGGGGGTTGGGGTGAAGGTGGAGGGTGGGAAAAAGGTGAATTCAAAAGCTCCAGCCGCAGGGCCCAGGTTTAATCTGATGAGAGAACCAGAATAATCAGAGCTTTAGGAGCTTTGTGCTATCTCTGCTTCTCTAAGATACCTGAGGGTAGGAGAGAGCTGAACTCAGGCCAGGGAGGGACAGTGGCCACTGGGATGGGGTGGATGAGGGGATGAAAAACAACATTGAGAGGAACCAGAGGGATCTGGTGGCAGATAAGGGGGAGGGTAGGCAGGCCAGTGGAGGGGAGGCTCAGCAGGACACCTCGTGAACCCAATGGGGTCGTCAGAGGGAACAGCTGGGAGGGGAACTCATGTGACCCTAGGCCTTTGGACACGGTGTCACTGGCTCCCCGCACCTCTTGCTGACCAAGGTGAGGGATCCTGGCACTATGCTCTGGGGACGCTGCCCTCCATACTTGGGCCCCAGTCCCGGTTTGTAGTCCCCGCCCTTGCCTGCTAGTCCCGCCTCTGGCATCAGCCCAGGCCTCCTCCTACCAACGTGCCAAATCCTTGGCTCCAGGGCCCGTCCCCCGTCTCAGGCCCAGTCTCTGCTTTCAAGTTCAGCATTCCCTGCCCAATGCCCAGCGCAGCCACAGCTGTCCTTGTTCGCTCCACCTTAAGCCAGTCCCATGGCCCAGCCCAAAGCCCTCTTACCACCCCTTCATCCGGAGTAGGATGACCCGTCACTCTTCATAGCCCATCCCTTATGTACACTTACGAGGCAAATCACCCAAACTAAGTGTTTCAGAAGAATATGAAAGCCAAGGCCCAGTCCATTCTCTGTTCCCTAGCTGAAGACGGAGTGTCTCCTCCACGCAAACAGTTGGCTCCCTTCTGACTACGAATTTGCACAGAAAAGGTTTGGGCTCCAGTGAGACCCGGTTCTGGTCTAGGCCATTGATCTTGGGCAAGTCATTTAGCCTCTAAGCCTCAGAGGCTCCCTCCTCTGTAACACTAGGGGCCACTACAAGATCTTGGATGGCCATGGCCAGTACCAAATGAGCACCGGCACTGGAGGTTGCCAGATCAGAGTGGGAAGAAGGAAGCCAGAGCCCCGCAGGTCCGCGCTCTGCACGTGGTGACCTGGGTTCCCCAGGAACCCTTATGTCCATATGAACACCCTGACTTTTGTCCTCTGAGCTAAGTACCTGGCAAGCACACCTTCCCAGCCTGGGGAATCCAGCCTGCCGGGAAGCAGAGGGTGACCTGCTGTCCTGGCCTGTCCTCTGTCCTTGGGACTCCTGCCTCTTCACCCACAGTTGGCTGACAACCTGCATGCACTTCTGTCCTTCACCCGCTTGCTGGGCTGACCTGACCCAGACCATAGGCTCTCAAGCATCTGGCACTGGACATAAAGGAAGCAGGGCACTCCTGAGCCATTTGGGCCTGTGTGACTCCCAGCCCTCACTGCCCTCTCTGTTAAGTGGGAAGGAGCTCACCTCTCATCCCTCAGTGAGAAGTTTGTCAAGAAGGATCTTTGGCCTCCAACATTTCCCAAACTGTCCCCCCACCGGCTGCACAGCTGCACGCCCCCCTCCCCCACCCTCCACCCCCACTCCCATGCCCCACCGACTCTTCTGAAAAATCTCTGCATGTTTTTTTTTCCCCCCCCCCCCCACAATAGAATTAAATGACAAGAACTGGCTATTTAGGGAAGGCTTCCTGAGGGGGAGATGGAATCTCGACAACCTTGAAATTATAGGCCCTTGTCTTTTCTCAAAAGAAAAGAGAAACATGTCAGATCATTGATATTCTGAGCCAGGCCTTGTTTTGAAATATACTCTTCCCCTATCCTTTCACAAACCACAGACTTTTTCCCCTCTTTGAAAATAAGATCCCATCAAGTCATGGATTAGAAATGGGAAAAATTCAATCAGGGCCTCCCTCTGCCAGCTACCCATCTCAATATACTCCCAGGCGAGCAGAATCCGCTCCTGCTCCGACCCTGCTCAGCATCATCATTCAAAACGCACCAGTAGGAAAGCGTGAAACAGAAGAACCTTTCATCCCCGGCTGAGCGGGGCCTGCAGTGCTGCTCTCCTGGCTCCGACAGCTGGCTTGTGCCTGGGCCGAGTCAGGCCTCTGGCTTAAATAGGCAGTGGGAGCAGAGCAGGGAGGGCCTGGGGGGCGGGTGTGGAAAGTGGGCCATTTACCCAGCACAGCAAGGCAGTGTCCTCGGAGCCAGCAGTGGTCCCAAGCATGCACCCGCCTGCCTGCCTGTCTACCAGGAGGCCTCAAGCCCACAGGCCCCAAGACCGCAGACCAGCACCTGGGGTGACTCCTGATGGACGTGCAGCTCCAAAGGAGACTACGTCCCTGGATGCACTGAGCTTGGTCAGGTTCCTGGATACCTCCACCTCTCCTGTATAGCAGAACCAGCTGTGGAGATGGACGGACCTGTTCCCCAGGGCCTCTAAGCCTTGGTTTCTGCCTTCTTAAAATGAGGATAACACTGACTTCACAGGTCCAGAAATAATGTTTGTAAAGGGCCTGGCACCTAGGAGGTTGATTTATTTACCCACATGGTGATACTGGGGCCAGGTACCTTCGATGAGGCTCGAGCCTACAGGTTTAGTGATGTACCCAAAGTGGCACAGCCTTCCATCTGTCAGTGTCAGACTCCCTGCAGACCTGGGACCCCCCAGCCTCATTCTACAGTTGAAGTTTAGGGTGAGTGAAGGTGAAGAGCAGCTGCTCCCCCTTGGGGAAAAATCTTGACTGAACCCTAGTGAAAGAGTTACCTTTAAGCCCTCAGTGTTACGGGGAAAGGGGTCCTGATCCAGAAAAGGAAAGAATTCAGGGTGAATCCACAGAGTAAAATGAAAGCAGGTTCATTAGAGAAGAAACAAACGAATGGCTGCTTCATAAACAGAGCGGCCCTGAGGGTACTGGTTGGCTAGTTTTATGGTTATTTCTTGATCATGTCCTAAATGAGGGGTGGATTATTTATGACTTTTCCAGGAAAGGGGTGGGCAATCCCTGAAACTGAGGGTTCCTCTCCTTTTTAGACCATATAAAACCAAGAGTGACTTCTGGAACATTGCCCTGGCATTTGTAAACCTTCATGGCGCCGGCGGGAGTATCTTTTGGCATGCTAATGCATTATAATTAGCGTATAATGAACAGCGAGGACAACCAGAGGTCGTTTTGGTTACCACCTTGCTTTTGGCAGGTTTTGACTAGCTTCTTTACTGCATCCTGTTTTATCAGCAGTCTTTGTGACCTGTATCTTGTGCTGACCTCCTGTCTCATCCTGTGACTAAGAATGCCTAACCTAGGCTGGATGTGATGGCCGACACCTGTAATCCCAGCACTTTGGGAAGCTGAGGCAGGCAGATCTCTTGAGCTCAGGAGTTTGAGACCAGCCTGGGCAACATGGTGAAACCCTGTCTCTAAAAACTATACACACACTAGCTGAGTGTGGTGGCCCATGCTTGTAGTCCCAGCTGCTTGGGAAGATCGCTTGAACCAAGCAGGTTGAGGCTGCAGTGAGCTGTGATGGTACCACTGCATTCCAGCCTGGGTGACAAAGTGAGACTCTATGTCAAAATAAACAAACAAACAAAGATGAAGAATGCCTAACCTTCTGGGAATGCAGCCCAGCACATCTCAGCCTCATTTTAGCCAGCATCTTTTCAAGATGGAGTTGCTCTTGTTCAAACACTTCTGACACCAATACCAAGGGAAGGGAGGGTGGCATGGTTAGACAGGTATGGTCAGGCAGCCTGTCTGCATTTGGGTGAGACTCTGGGGGGAGAGGTGCAGAAGTATCCCAGAGTAGCTGCTAGGGATGGCTGGTGAGAGGAGCTGCCCCTCAAACCTGCTAGGTCTCCGAGTAACACTATGGGGAGGCGAATATCTCACCTGATTGGTTCAAATTGATCTTCCAGTGAGTGGGACAGTGCCCCCACCTCAGTGAACAAAGATTAGGACATCAGCTAATGGAGAATTAAGACAAAGAGTAGTTCCTTTGTCATTTTATTCTTGAAAAGTTCTGCCTTTTAAAGTACAAATAAATTTGCTAGTAAATAGTTGAAGTCACATAAGGGAATTGTCTTAAACAGGAAAAGTACACATTTTTGTTTTGATTAATAAAATGTTAACTCCTCATTTCTCCCAAAGCAGCAGCAAAACAGAGGGCCTGGATCTCTGTTAGTTGGACTCAGAAGGGAAATCAACTTGACTATAAATACTGATGAAGCTATGATTACATGCGAAGCCCATTCATATGCCAGTCATTAATTGTTGTGTATATTGTGGACCTGACACCCTTTCAGAAGTTTGGATTACAGAAGTGGGAGACACATTTGGAAAGAGTGTGCACTTCAGAGTCCAATCTAAGTTCAAATCTGGCCCTGGGCAACACTGGGCCTTCATTTAGCCTCTCTGAGCCTTGGGTTTCTACTACTTTTCAAGGTTGTTGGGAGAATTAGATGAGATGATATTGGTGAAAACTCTTTGTAGGCATTCAGTGATCAGTTATCCATTTGGAAAGATCATTCTACAGGAAGCATGGGGTGGGCAGGAGGCGAGACAAGCAGGAAGGCCAGGGCAGTAGGCAAAGCAGGGAGATGGCAGAACCAAGGCAGTGGGAAAAGAAAGGGGTCACATATCTGGGGGACATCTGAGAGGGTAGAATGGTGTTATGGACTGAATGTTTTGTGTCCCCAACAAATTTATATGTTGAAGCCCACTGTGTGCCTGCATTTGTAGATGGAGGCTCTAAGGAAGTATAGATGATCTCTGACTTATGATGGTGCAACTTAAGAATTTTCAACTTTTCTTTTTTTTTTTCCTCACTCTTTTACCCAGGCTGGAGTGCAGTGGCGCCATCTCGGCTCACAGCAACCTCCACCTCCTGGGTTCAAGCGATTCTCGTGCCTCAGTCTCACATGTAGCTGGGATTACAGGCACCCACCACTACGCCCAGCTAATTTTTTTTTTTTTTTTTTTTAGTAGAGATGGGGTTTCAACATGTGGGCCAGGCTGGTCTCGAACTTCTGACCTCAGGTGATCTGCTTGCCTTGGCCTCCCAAAGTGCTGGGATTACATGCATAAGCCACTGTGCCTGGCCAAGATTTTTTTAGCTTTTCAATGATGCAGAAGTAATAGACATTCCATAGAAACTGTACTTTGAATTTTGACCTTTTCATTATTTTAGTTTATTATAAAATGTTAGTTATTATTATAAAAACAGGCTTTGTTAGAAGATTTTGCCCAACTGTAGGCTAATGTGAGTGTTCTGACCATGTTTAATGTGGGCTAGGCTAGGCTAGGCTACAATGCTTGCTAGTTTAGGTATATTAAATGCATTTTCGAGGAACTGTATTTTCAACATACAATTGCTGTATAGGGATGTAACCCCGTGATAAGTTGAGGAGCGTTTGTAATTAAGTTTAAAGGTGGTCATAAGGGTGGGTCCTGATCTGATAAGATTAGTGTCTTATAAGAAAAGATGCCGGGCCAGGCTTGGTGGCTCATGTTTGTAATCCTAGCACTTTGGGAGGCCAAGGCAGAAGGACCACTTGAGGCCAAGAGTTAGAGACCAGCCTGGCCAACATGGTGAAACCCCGACTCCACTTAAAAGACAAAAATTAGCCAGGTATGGTGGCATGCACCTGTGGTCCCAGTTACCCAGGAGGCAGAGGTTGCAGTGAGCTGAGATTGTACAACAGAATGAGATGCTGTCTCAAAAAAAAAAAAGAAGAGATGCCAAAGTGCTCACAGGAACCAAGGAAAAGCCATATGTGGACTTAGTGAGAAGGCAGCTGTCTATAAGCCGGGAAGAGAGACCTAACCAGAAACGGAAGCAGCTAGAACCTTGAGCTCAGACTTCTGGCCTCTAACCTGTGAGAAGCTAGATTTTGGTTGTTTAAGCCATCTAGTCTGTGGTATTTTGTTCTGGCATCCCAAGCAGACTTTTACAAATGGATGGGGACCAAGGGGTAGTTGGGTAGCATGAAAATGGACCAGGAGGCTGGGCATGGTGGCTCATGCCTGTAATCCCAGCACTTTGGGAGGCCCAGGCAGGCAGATCACTTGAGGTCAGGAGTTCAAGACCAGCGTGGCCAACATGGTAAAACCCCATTTCTAGCAAAAATACAAAAATTAGCCGGGTGTGGTGGTGCAAGTCTGTAATCCCAGCTATTTGGGAGGCTGAGGCAGGGGAATTGCTTGAACCTGGGAGGTTGAGGTTGCAGTGAGCCAAGATGGTGCCACTGCACTCCAGCCTGAGCGACAGAGCGAGACTCTCTCAAAAAAAAAAAAAAAAAAAAAAAAGGAAAGAAAGAAAAAGGAAAAATGGAACAGGAATTTATTCAGCGGTCTCCTGGTTCAGGTAACTGTATGGCTAGTAAAGTTGATCACTGGCAGTGGGGGTGGGTGAATGGGTGAAGGCAGGGTTTGTGGTGTTGCGTGACATTTGCATAGATGTGTCCAGACGGAAGTGGGATATTGAGACCCAGAACTCAGAGTTGAGGTCTGGATTGGAGCCGGTTTGAGAATTAGTAGAGTGTAGGTGGACTCTTGAGAGTGGCTACATTTTGTCAGATCACTTATTCTTTCTTTCCTCAATTGGTCCATTCTAATTCTAATTTCTTGTTATGTAAGATAGCTTTTGTCTTTTATATTTTTGTAAAAGTCAGATATTCTCCTTTGCTTTAAAAAAGTATAATTGTGCACAACTTTCCCTTAATTTTTACTTGACGTTGTTTTCCTTGCTTGTGGAGAACAGGTCTTGTTTAGGAGCATAAGTGATGTGATTAGAATTCACTTGAGCAGTTAGAATTGCACACTTTTTTTTAAGGCTCATTTTGTCTTCAATGTTTGTGATGTCAGTTCTCTTGTCATTCTTACCCAATTTCAGAAGAATATATCTCCCTTCATTTTAGCTTGTTGGATAATTTATAATTCAAAATTTAAACTAGCAAATGCTTATTTCTTTTTCTCAGAGTTGAACTTGAAAGGCACAGTGTGTTTTCTTTAGTTCTAGGCAGAACTGTTTTTTCATTTCTGGAAGCTTTTCTTATGTTATTTCTTTTCTGATGTCTCCTTTACGTGTTCCTCCATTCATCTCTCTCTTCTAGGCCTACTTTAGGGCTGTCATACCATTTTCCATTTTCCAAATCATGTATTTGCTCCCTCTGTTTTCTTTGTCTACATTTTTGGTTTCACATCCCGCCTTACCTTCAACGTCACTAATTTCTTTGTTCTATTTGTTTCTGTTGTGCCGATTACTACTTCCAGTTGTTTTCCAATTGTTTTATAATTTTCGCCATGGAATTATGGCTATTTTTTTGTCTGATCTGTTTCTGTTAGTATTTTATTGTTGTCATTTATTACTTTCAGAGTAGTTATGATCCAGTTCATCTTATTTGTTCCTTCAGATTCCATCATTTACAAAACAAATTAACTGACATTTATTGGGTGCCTAGTGCGTGCAGATACTGCTGCTCACCGTGTAGCACTTGTAGCCGTCTGCTTTCCTTCTAACTTTAGTACTGCAGGACTCAGAATTCTTTAGTCACAGCTGCTTTGGGCAGGTTCTGATTAACCAATTCATTTATTTTATCTTGTTCCCCAAAAGACTTATGATAACTTAAACTGTATCCTATGGACAATATGAGACTTTTTTGTTTGTTTGTTTAAATGGGGAATTAGAGCTATGGGAAAACAGAAGAAACAAGAGGCAACCAGGCAGAGCTAGAGACAGAGAGAGTGAGTGAGGTGAAGTCTCATCCCAGTGGTAGCGTCAGGTGGGCACACAGATGTGTTTTATGACTGAGGCTTGTCCTGTTGATTTTTTTGGTGGTGTTGAGTGACCCCTTTGTTTTAAATTCTTATTTGAATAGCTGTAGTGTAAAGAGGCCCCCGTGGCATCACTCCCTTGGCTAGCCCCCGCTGGGTGGGAAATGCTTATATATATCTTTCCCAAGGGGGCTGGAATTGCACACACACACAAAAAAAGAGGCAGAATTATAGGTCATAGTGTGGGCTGGGAGCACGTAAAACAGTGTAACAGTGACCCCTTCCGAAAAGGGGTGACCCCTTTCATGGCTCACCTTCCAAAAGTCTGTATTGATTGAACAACTCATTAGCTATGTATTTCCTGTGCTCAGAATCAGAGATTTTCCCTGTGTTGGGTGGCAACTGTAATCTGGTCGAGAGGAAGGCTTCTCAGGGGCTCTCTGTTCCCACAGAACTCCAGAGTGGCCTCATTTCACACTTCTCGGGAACCAGCTTTTCGAGTGACAGATTGATTGGTGTATGGGTGGTTACCAAAAAAGATTCTATTTTATTAGCTGTTTGTCTTGCAAAAGTAGTTTTTTTTTTTTTTAAACTTTATCAAAATGTCATCATCTCCAGGGTTTAGAATGTACCCTCTGGCTTCAAGGGAAGATCTCAGTCCCATAGTGAGTCCCATAGCTGTCATGTCCCAGTTTACCTCAAGCCCTTGAGCCACAAGAAGACTGAGTTAGGGCACGTGAGCTCAGGCCTGTGGCTGCCCTAGTCTGGACCCACTTAGGGGTTGACCCTGAGGGGCAGCTAGCTGAGCACCAAGGGGACAGCTCTAAATTTCATCCCAGTGCCTAAACTATCTTAAAAAAAATACAGCAAGGGAAAAGTAACATCTAGACATTCTTATACACGAGAGACCATGTATATATAGGTAATGTTGCTTTTCTGTTTGAGAAGGATATAGAAAACATTCCACTTACTTTTTTAATTAAAAATGAGGAAATATATTAAACAATGAAAAAGAACTTGGTTTCCTACTGTGGCAGTTAAAGAGAGAAAAATGGACTGAAAGTGGTTGTGTGAAGGCAGGGAGCAGAGTCCTGTCTCATGGGTGCCTCAGCTCAGTGTGCCTGGCCTGGGCAGCCCAGCCCTGCCCTTCCAGCCTCAGCGGGAGTTGTCCTCGACCCCTCCTTCAGCTGCAAGTGTCCTGTCCAGAGTCAAGGCCAATTACTCCCAGTTCCTGAGTCTGTTTCTAGTTCCTGTTCCCCCTCTTTCCCTGGCTGTCACCTCCACCAGGACCTCCTCCTGTCTTGACTGCATTGAGCTCCTTCCCTCCTAATTGGGCTGAAGCCTGTGATCCTCCCACCAGCAGATCTGAGCTCATTCCGCCCTTGTCCAGCATCTCCAGATCTCCCTCTACCCCTAGGATCAATCTCTCTACCTGGCCTGGCTTGTGGGCTCCGAGTGACCAGGCCCTGCCCTCCCCAGCCTCATTTCTGTCCCTCCCTCTCTCCCACTGATTTGATCTGATGGCTCCGACCTCCAGCTTTCATTGTTCCTAGAACATACCATGCTCTTTCATGCCTCCATGCTTTTGCACATGCTGTCCCTGGTGTCTGAAACACCCCAGGTGGTCCACCTGACACCCGTCCTCTAAGGCTCAACTCTAAAGCTTTGAACCCCCTCCCCTCAGTCTCACACCCCTGGGCTTTGTACTGGCAGCCTAGAGCCCTCTGAGCTCCAAGCACAGGGCCCAGTCCCTGATAGAGGCATTCCCGGAACCTCGGTCTAATCAATAAAGTGATTTCTAGCCAGGCGGGCATGTCCATCACCAGAAGATTCGATTCCCTTTGTACACACCAGGGGGCACAGCAGGAGCTGTGAGAAACTGCTCCCCATGGTTTGAATTAGAGCTTCAATCTCAGTGAGGCTACTTTATCATAAAACAAAACAAACAAAACAAAACAAAATGAAAACGCAACATGGAGACTTCACATTGAAAAGTGTGTGAACTCACATGTGTGTGTTGTGAGTGCTTGTAGCTTACTGGAGTCATCGTCATCATCAACATGATTATATCAAAAATGTTTTGGGGCACCCACTGTGTGCCAGGCACTGTGTTCAGAGCATTCAGTGCACAACGTCTTGTTTCATCCCCTAAGCAGCCTGAGGAGGGTAGGTATTATTGATCTCACACTCAGAGATGAGAGCTGAGGCTCGGAGGGGCATAAGTAACTTGCTCAGTCACACAGCTAGAGGGTGGCACAGATTCTGTGGGCAAGACTTATCTACAGCCCCACCCTGGTTAGCATTTTGACCGGTAGGGCTCCCTAATACACAGGAGGCACCCACAGGTAAGGGAGGAAACTCCCAGGGGTTGGGAAGTCTTGCTAGCCACCACCCTCCCCTCTTATCCGCACCCCTGCTCTGTCCCAGAGGGATTCAAGGTGGATGCTGCCATGATTTGTTCTTAACACTTGAGTATGAATTCATCCATCAACTGTTGTCCTGGATGTCTGAATGGTCAGAGAGCTGGTGGGGATTGGGAGGTATAAACCCAGCAGGAACCAGATGGAGTTCTGCTGTGGGGCCGAGAGGCAATGCAGAACACCCTAGTCAAGCCCATTGTCTCTCCCTGGTGTCCTTCAGCCTTGTGCCCTCTCCACTTGTTCTCCAGACAGACACCAGAATTATCTTTCCAGATACATGCTTGGACATGGTCCCCAGGATAAAATTCATGCCCCACGCACGTCTGCCTCCTCTCCTGTTGCACTTCTTGCCAAGCTTGTCCTCTGAGCTCTCCTCTTCCTCCTTGGTCCCATTCTTTCTCCAGGAGAGCCTTTCCCAGCCTGGAATTCCGCACCTCACCTAGTTAGCTCCTCCTCATCTTCTTGCCTTTTGGGGGGGGTCTCTTTCTCCAGGAAGTCTTCCCCCCTCCCCTGGTGGCAGTGCTTCATCTTAGGGCCTCCTACAGGGAGCCCCCATTGCTCCTGGCACCACCCCAGAGGTGGCCTCTAGAGGTCTGGGACCTGGGTCACATGTCAAACAGGCAGGCAAGGCCAGGGGATGACAGGCACAGGGAGGAATATCCCCCAAAGGCAGCCTTCCAGAGGGAGATGCAGAATCTGGTCAGGGAGGGAGCGAGTCCAAGAGGTGGGTGGGCCTCTGGAATGTGCTGGGGCTGTGGCCACCTGGACCCCTGCTGGAGCTGCAGCTGTGGATGCTGTTCTCAGAGAGAACAGGCGGAGGGAAAAGGGGGTCAAGGACAGAAGCTTGGGGCTCATCCCACTTTTGGCTTGGTGAGGAAAGAAGAGCCAAAAAGAGCACTTGGGAGAGGAGGAAGATCACAGAAAAGGTGGTTAAAATATAGCACTGTTTTTATTTAGTTCTCAGAAAATCTTACTTTTTTCTTTTTCACTTAGAATAGCTGGAAAAGAAGGGCCCTACGTGGCAGTCCCTGGGATGAGAAAACCATGTGTCAGAAAGCTGGTGCTGAATCCCTCATGCTATTTTTACCTTCCTGACACTACCTCTTTGAGCCCTGAGGAGGATCCTGGCCTGAGGTGGCCGAGACGGAGTCTTCCAGGCTGGTGAGGCCAACCTTCACCTTGTTCTCCAGAAACCACCAAAAAGCTGGCTATTCACTTCTCTTGACCAGAAATAAATGCATCAGACAAGTGTTCTCAAGTAATCTTGAGGGATGTGAACACAAAATTATCCCATAAATTGCTTTTGTTTCCTTTCCTCAGTTCAAAGGTGGTTTTTGGTTTGCATTAGTTACATTAAAATTGGACAGTAATTCATGTTCTTAAAATAGAATCTTCATGTTCCCAAGTTTAGAAAGAAAAGCCATCTAGGAATGAGAAAAATGTGGACCTATGTGAAATGCCATTCCATTAGCCACAGAATCTTTTATGGGCCGTGGCGGGAGCACCCGTGAGGCGGGATTTGTGGCAGAGCACACCGAAGTGGAGTGTGTCTGTGGTCACTTTTCATTCTATTCCCTGCTCCAGGTCAAGGAAGCCTTTGACATCGTGGCCAGGAGCTCTGGGAGTTCGCTAACCTCTAATTACATTTCTTTTTTTAAATAGTGATAAACAGTCCCTCTGTTGATTCAAACATTTTAAAACACTGAGCCTGTAGTTGTTGGCTCTGAACAGAGAGCAAATCTTCCCGTCCTCCTCAGGCCAGCCCAGTCTCTGCCTACACCTCTGGGTTTTCAGACTCTCATTCAAATGCTGAAGCCAGAAAATGTCCCTCTGGGTGGAGTTGGGGGAGGTTACTTCAGGATTCAAAATCAGGACTAGCTAGGCTGTGCAGTGAGGCCCCATTTTCCCCACATGGGGACTTCTGGCTTTTCCTATTACCTGGCTCCTACTCTGGGTTCAAGGTGAAGGAGAAGCCACCATCCTACCCCTACCACCCATGGTCTAGTGCCCCATAGCATGTCCACTCACCACTGAGCTTCATTTATAAATGTCAGCCCCTGGTCCCACAGGCCTTGGATGTAAAGGGAACAACTCTGCTGTCCCCATGCCCCCCAGTACATCTGCTGCCTGGAATGGAGGGAAGTAGGGACCCCTTCTAGGCCTGTAGGGTCCCCTTCAAGAGCCAAGTGCCACCCATCCCATCTTGTGGACACCCACAAAGAAGAAGCCTTGAGGCCTGGGCTCCCTAGAGGCAGCTGATACAATGTAGGGGCGGGTGGAAGGAAGAACGGTGGTCAGACAACCCACTGGCCGTTCTTCCTGGATTACTTGGAACCCAATCAGATGCTGCTTGCCTGGACTGCCATGTTGCCTTGTCCTCATCATTTGGAAGACTGCACCAGTGGCCAGGTAAGGACACTGCTTCCGTAGTGACCATGTCCAGAGAGGAGCCCCTTGTTATCAACGCAGTACATCACTGACATCCACAATAAACCCAAAGCCCTGCCTTGTCTCAGGGCTAAGGCCAAGTTGGCCTGGGCCCAGCTTCTCTTTATAGCCTCACGCCTCCCCCACTGTACTCCATAGCAGGGCAGCTACTATTGTCACCGTTTTACAGACAAGGAAACTGAGGCCGAGAGGGGTAAAGCATGCTACCAAGATCACGGTGGAGGAGCTGTGATCTGAACCCAGGTCTGTCTGACTCTAAAACCAAGCGTTCTTCTCAATCCACCCTGCCACAGAGCCTCCTCGTCCCACTTCCTGCCTCTGGCAAGTGGCCTCTAGAAGGTACCACCCTCAAATACGTGTTGGGGGTGATATGGTCCTAGGTAAGGGTCAGGGGCTTTGTGGAAGTGCTGGAAGCTGTGATGCTTCTTGAGTCCAGCCCAGCTCTGCTAGGGTGTCCCCCCTGACCTTGCCAGCATGACCCATTTGGGCTGTAATTTTAAACGATAATTATAGATTAGCTTGGTGACCATCAGGCCCTTCTGCTACATCCCAGGAAATGGACCTAACCCTGTTACAGGGCAAATCAGATATAATCAGCTCCTAATTCAATATGGTGGTTCTAAGTCACATTTATCAAGGGACAGAAGCCGGCCCATGGGTTAGACTACAGTAGCGGTTGTTAGATGAGACTCAGACAAGAATCCTCAACTTGCACTTTCTGACAGTTTTCTAAAAATTAAGTGGAAGAGATGAACTTTTTTAGTACCAAACGCTACAGCTACACAGACTCGTATGTTCCACACACAGATGGGGGCATCTTTCAGACTGGCCATGTGTCCCTGCAGCCTTGATCTGCCGTGGTTGTGCCTCTCAAGCCCCGACAAAGGTGCCTAACACCTGGAACACTGCCCTGTTCAAAACCAAACCTGGGCAATGAGCCAGTGTGCAGGGCTAGCCATACCAGCCCCTTCTGTGTCTGAGGAGTGTAACTGAGTTCAGGCACATGGCAACTTCTGGCCAGCTCTGAGTGAGCGAGGATTTCTCTTCTAAATGGTGGTTTGCAGGATCACAAAGACCAAATAATAATCAGATTATTGGATGCTTGTGACTGGATCTGTTACTTTTGCACTGGATTGAACTTTTTTCTCCTGGCCACCACCCCTCGCCTTCAGAGCACTGCGAGTGCTACTCACAGTGCCACCAGTGAGGTGCTGGGCCTCAGAGCTCAGACAGTGGAACAGAAATACACAGTCTTGAATGAACCACCCAGGCTAGCATCAGTGAGTGGCAGAACTGGGACTTTAGCTCCGTTTTGTGATGCTCCAAAGCCTGGACACTTTGCACAGCATCCCTGGGTCTCACCCTTTTCTGCCCTAGTCCACCTGAGGGAAACACAGTGGCTGAGGGGGAGGGGCATGCCATATCCTGTTGCAGGGAGCACTTCAACATGTAGCTGACACATTTGGACCTGACATTGCTGGCAGTGGGGGCTTTCTGAGCCAATTCCTTAGGTTTTTGTTGCCCAGCTCAGTGGTGATGCCCAGTAGGGGGTAGAAAGTGCAAAACTTGAGTTTGGGCAGTTGGGGCTGGAAGTGGAATTGGGGGTGATAGGGGTATAGGAGGAAGCAGGGGCTGTGGGGTAAGTGGGATGTCACAGGGAGTGAATTTGAAGACAGGGCCCTGTCTTTGGAACATGCTTTAGAGTCAGGGTGGAGGTGGGAAAGGGCAACTGTCCAAGAATCTCCCTGAATCCTGACCTCACCTGAAAGGTAATTGTCTGAGACCTCCACACTAGTAGCTGGGTGCCAGAAACTTCAGCTTCTTTGCAAGGGGAATTTCAGGGCAGTGTGCTGGCCAGGACAGGAGAATTTCATAGGTACAAGGCAGGCTGCCATACCAGGTTTTCTGGAAGCCTTCTTGAAGCACCTAGGACCACATAAATGCCTTCTTCGCAGATCTTTAGAATCCCAGCAAGGCAAACATGCCAAATGGCTAAGAGGATGGCAGCTTCCAGTTTATCCTCACTTGTCATGGTTTTATGTTCAGCTTTTCTTCCCAACTACCAGCCCAGATGACCAACAGTGACCCCAGGCCCACACCAGACAATTCTCTGCAAACTCCAAGATGCGGTAGACACAAAAAGGCAACAAGGTTCTACAGAATCCTACCCAGCCTTCCTAGCAGGTCCTCCCTGCAAGCTCTGACTCTGCTTCACCCACGAAATGGCTGGCTAGTGACCTTCCTCTGAGTCACGTCTCTCTCCCTTTAGACCGTCATTTCCCTGGCTCTTCCTACAATTAATAAGTTCTAATTCTTAGAATACATTTCTGATTCCATTATACTTGTAGTGATTCTGCCTCCCCTGATTGAACCGAGTGATACAGCACCCCACCTCTGCAGGCCTCCATTTCTCTTCTCTATAAAATGGACATGGTATGTGACATACAGCCCTAGGAAGGGGGCTGCATCTGGGTGCTGAGGGCCGGGAGGCAGGGATTGATTCTGTGTGCACATTTGTCATAATCTGAGGATAAGCAATAGGCCAGAGTCATGACTCAGTGTGGCTTTTCATCTTGTACAAGCTGTAGGAGTCCCACAGAGCAGGGCCCACATGAGGTCAGTGGGCACATTTATGCTGGCGGTGGAAGGCATGGTGACTCCTTCCAGTAGTCTGTTTGGTAGTGATTGGTTACATAGCATGGTGGGTGCTGTGCCTGAGTGGTCAAGGTAACAGCAGGTCAGTGCCTTTCCTGATTGGATGCTGGAATGCATTCAATAGTTAGGAATCTTAGGAACGCAACCTCCAACTGGAATGTCATTCCCCTGGAAGACCAGTGTATGCTGAGTTAGGAGACTTCTAGGAAGATGCTGAGAAGGGCTTGTTGGGCCTGAGATGTGCTCTGCTGACTTGCTGGAGGGGGAGGCTTTGTTTCTGTAATGAGGATCCACTAGTCTTGCCTCTGGAGTACGTAGAGTGGATTTGTAGACACTGTGCCAGGGTGCAGAACCGAGCGTCATGCTCCCTCTGGCTCCAGGGCCTTTGTTCCTACAGTACTGCTCTGCTTTTAGATGTCATGTGTCTCCCTCCTCCACTTTGTTCAGGTCCCCGTTTCAAACGTCACTCACTTGGGATAGCTTTCCCCTGACCATCCTGTACAAATAATGCCTCCTGACACCCTCTATCCCCTTCCCTGCTTCCTACACACAAATAATGCCTCCTGACACCCTCTATCCCCTTCCCTGCTTCCTACACACAAATAATGCCTCCTGACACCCTCTATCCCCTTCCCTGCTTCCTACACACAAATAATGCCTCCTGACACCCTCTATCCTCTTCCCTGCTTCCTTTTTGTTTCCAAAACATCACCACTTAACTCATTACGCATTTCTGGTTTTCTTTCTTCTTCCACTGAAACACAAGCTCCCCTGAGGACAGGGTTTCTGTCTATTGTGTTCACTGTTGGATTTGTGACACCCAGAACAGTGCCAGGCTCAGAGCAGATGCCAATATAAATTTATCACAGATCGGAACTGACCTCTGCATAAAGAGAAGTGGCCTGGCCTCACCTCTGTCTCTGCCTTTATTCATGCCTGAAAACAACGAAGACAATTTTCCTAGTCCTGGAAGAGGCTACCGAGTTCTCAACATCCAGGGATTTTTATTCTTTTCTTCTAGTCATTACTCTTGATCATGGGCTCTGTAACCATTTTAGAAGTGGATTTGATGTGATTAATTCTTTCCTAGCCTAATCCTTTATGGAAAACAAAAGTTTTAAACGAAGCGAATTAGAATGGATTTGCTGAAGTTTGATTGTTTGCACAATAATTTTACCCCAGCTCATTTCAAAACCAGGATTGGGCCTCATGCTTTGAAGATTACCCTGACAAATATTCCATAATGAAGGGGAGCAGCTCCCCACTCTTGTGTGACAGCATTTACTGAGTGCCTGTGACTAGAGGGGGTGACCAAACACATGTGAGTCAGAGGGGCTAGCTGTCAGAAAGCCCATGCACTTTCTTTTGCAGGAACGCCGGGTCCCAGGGAGGCAGCAGTACAGCTGGGATGGTGGGCAGGGTGACAACCCTGCCATTGTTTCTATGTTTTCTTTTTTTTTCTTTTCTTTTCCCTCCCTTCCTTCCTCTTTCCTTTCTCTCTCTCTCTCTCTTTTCAGGGTCTCATTCTGTGCAGTGGTGCCATCATGGCTCACTGCAGCCTCTGCCTCTCAGGCTCAAGTGATCCTCCCACCTCAGCCTCCCGAGTAGCTGGGACTACTCGTGCGCACCACCATGCCCAGCTAACCTTTGTATCTTTTGTAGGAACAGGGTTTCACATGTTGCCCAGGCTGGTCTTGAACTCCTGGGCTCAGGGATTCACCTGCCTTGGCCTCCCAGGCATGAGCCACCACACCCAGCTGTTTTCTCCATTTTCTCCTGGAATCTGCAAGGGCCTCAACTTAACAATTGTGAGGGCGAATGTGCAGGGGGTGGGACATGAGGACGGGCTGGCAAGCAACCTTTAGAAGCAGGTCTGAAGGGACTTGTCGGGAGTTCCCCAGGTAGGAGATGCGTGTCACCTATGCCACTGGCCTACCTGCCATTGAGGTGTTAGCCCCTAGAAGTTGTCATATTTGTATAGAAGCTGGGGACATCAGGACAGCCTGAAACACTATTTCTAGGAGTACAGCATAGAAAAGAAGGCTTTCCATCCAAGTTGGAAATGGAAACACCCTGGTACTTGACAGATCTACTCCAGTGACTTGGAACACTGTGTGGGCGACTTGTCCTTGGCAGCACCAGAAATGGGGCGGCTCTGAGCTTCCTCTCTGTAACCCCAGGCACATGTGTGCAGACTTGCCAGGCCCTGTGGGCTAAGCGGAGGTAGGACCTGGCTCTTATCTGGGCATTTGGTAACTCTAGGAAAATGGACTTTTCCTCTTATTTAAGGAAACTCTAGGAAAAACAACTTTTCCTCGTTTTTAACTTTGCGGCCTTATCATTTGTTGAATCTGCCCTCTAGGACCTTTAGCTTTTGGGACTGCTGGTAGACACCTATTCTACCAGCAAAGTTTCTTCCCCCAAGGCAAGTGTTTTGATGAGGGCTTCGAATCACAGCCTCAGGACTCATGGCTGCCCTGTATCTTCATCCTGCTGGCCTGGACCACATGGTTCCTGTGACTTTGCCAGTTTCCTTGGCAGGTTTCATTAAGAGAGATGCACAGGCTGGGCTCACGTCTGTAATCCCAGCACTTTGGGAGGCTGAAGCAGTCAGATCTCTTGAGCTCAGGAGTTTGAGACCAGCCTGGGCAACATGGCAAAACCCCATCTCTACAAAAAATACAAAAATTAGCCCATGTGATGGCACATACCTGCAGTCCCAACTACTTGGGAGGCTGAGGTAGGAGGATTGCTTGAGCCCTAGAGGGTGAGGCTGTAGTAAGCCATGATAGTGCCACTGCACTCCAGCCTAGTTGACAGACCAAGACCCTGTCTCAAAAAAAAAGAAAATAAAGAAAAGAAAAAGAAAAGACAGAGAGATAATAATTATGTTTCGGAGGTCTTGTGTTCTGCCCCCATCACGAACCTAACTATACTCAGGTGAAAATGGTGACTTCTTGGTGTAAAAATCTCAGCCTGAAAGTCCTTTTCCTCTTCAGAAATGTAAGTTAACACAGCATGGGGCCTGAAGAAATGCCCACCTGGCCACAGGATGGCATGCCATAGTCACTGTCCCTTCACAGTGAAGCCCGCTCCTCACTGGGTACAATTCAGAGCCTGATGTGGGTGCACGCACCTGTCAGCTGGGCCTGACCCCTGGAGTGTAAATCCAGAGTTGTTGTCTGTCCTCAGCCTCAGACTTAATACCAGCCAACACAGGTGGAGCACGTTCTTGATGCTGAACAGTGTCAGGGGATTTATATCTCACTTGATCATCAACCTTGTCTGCTCTGAGACACCCTTAGCACTCCCTGCTTTTGCTCTTGGTCAACAGCAGGGCAGGGGAGTTGAACCCCAAGGGTCTATGCTCTTAACCAGTCTGCCAGTCTTTCCCGTGGGGCCTGCTTGATGATTCATTTTATTCTACACCCAGAGACAATGAGGCATAAACCAGAATAAAAGGGGGCTATTATGATATCACTATTTGCCATTTATCTAAATTAGATAATAAATCATGAAGCTAGTTGAAATAATATACATGCCAACCTTCTGAACATTTAGTTATCACTGAGTACCATTTGATGGTATCTGTGGTATAATTAACACTTTCTTGTAGAAAATATGGTATTTCTGTGAAATAAAATGTGAATGAGAAAAGTAATTTAACCTGGCCCTCCTCTTCCTTGGAGATGGCAGTGGTTGGGTTGGATACTGGGGCAGTCGTTCCCAGCCCTCTGAAGGCCAGAATGGTGCCTAGAAAGGGGAAGCCTGTTGCCCTTGGTAGCAGCGGGTCCAGCTGAGGATGCCGCTGAGCCTCACATAGCTCCATGCCCATTCATCAGATTCAGCATAATTGAGCATCTGCCACTGGTATCTCCAGATGTTTGCCTTTATCAGACACCAATGTGGTTCAGAGTTTTCACTGAGAGCCTCATAAAAAGCTCTAGCTGGCTGGGGACGCTTATTGTTCATTTTATTTGAGTTCATCATGTGCAAAATGTTCCAGGCACCATTAGAAGACACAAAAGACTCAGAAAACACAGTTTCAGGGGGCGGAAGCTCACCGTAGCGTGGAGGAGACACGGCCACAGACATTTACAAACATTTGCTGAACACAATCAGCTGGCAGGAATGAAAAATCCACTCTCAGCAGCACATCAGGGCATAGGGGGTAGGGCAGTAGAGACTGGGGATTTAATGCTTGCCGGGGAGTCTTGTAAATCGGATGGCTATTCTGGGCTGTTTGCTCATTAATGTGGTCTTTAGATTCCTGCCCAGTAAGATTGGAGTATGGGGGCCAGAAATAGGGCAAAAGCTTGAACAGGAGAGTATTGAAGGGAGATTCATCTTGCTTGAGGTGGACATTTGAGGTCTGTCCAGGCACACTATAATTACTGCTTAACCATAAGTGTAGCTTGGCAAGATGCATTGATTTATACATAGGTTGCTAAGGGCATTTAGGGAAAACCAAACGTAGGCGAGGAGAACTGTCTCCATCAATTTATAACATTCATGTCTGAGACAGCATCATGGAAGGGCAGACAACCCTGCTCTTAGGCCTAATTTAAGCTATCTTTCCTGGAAAATAATAATTTAAATGATCAGAAACCTCTTTTGAAAGGCTATTTTAAGAGTATTTTTTTATTTTATATAATTTAAAATTCCTGATTTGTACGTATTAAAAATGACCTCTCTCGAGTCTATTGTGGTATTTTTAATTGAATTTTTTTTTAAGAGACAGGGTCTTCACTATGTTGGCCAAGTTGGTCTCAAACTCCAGGCCTCAAAGGATCCTCCTGCCTCAGTCTCCCAAAGTGCTGGGATTACAGGCATGAGCTACTACAGGGGCCGCCTATTGTTGTATTTTTAAAAATTGTTTTTAATTTTTATTCTAAAATCTTTATTATCACCTCTTAGAATGCGTAGCATATTGTTGTATTTTTAATCTGTAATCTTAAATGCTTCTTATGCCTTATTGTTTGGGGCTGGAGTGTGAACTCTAACTTGCTGAGTGTGAAGTTCTAGCATCGATATTGTAAGATGTGTTTGCCTACTCATAAAAAACAATGAAAATAAAAGTTTCTACTGGAAGAGGAAAAAAAAGTATTAAAAACGTACTTTCTTTTTAAAATCAGCTTCATTTATTTCGCTCTTACCAAAAAAGAATTGGTGAAGCATATAACAAAAGATTTAAGAGTTTATTAAGCTAGAAATAGGAAATTAGAATCCAGGCAGAGGCTGGGCATGGTGGCTCACGCCTGTAATCCCAGCAGTTTGAGAGGCCGAGGTGGGTGGATCACCTGAGGTCAGGAGTTCGAAACCAGCCTGACCAACATGGAGAAACCCTGCCTCTACTAAGAATACAAAATTAGCTGGGCATGGTGGTGCCTGCCTCTAGTCCCAGCTACTCGGGTGGCTGAGGCAGGAGAAGCGTGAGCCACGATGGCACAATTGCACTCCAGCCTGGGCAACAGGAGTGAAACTGTCTCAAAAAAAAAAAAAAAAAAAAAAAAATCTAGGCAGAAAAGAATATAAATTTCTTAACCATCAATGGCTAATCTTACTTCTGTGACCAAGCTCTAAATTTATCTTTGAGCTTCCTAGAACCCCCCAAAAAAGGGAAACATAATTAATTACATCGCCCCAGCTACTAAAATGAACAAAGTATGCCAATTCACGGATATTTA
The DNA here is from genome assembly GCA_036589455.1 of Ateles fusciceps. Lineage (NCBI taxonomy): Eukaryota > Metazoa > Chordata > Mammalia > Primates > Atelidae > Ateles > Ateles fusciceps. Next base: position 21,505,502 of record JAZHEH010003205.1, on the reverse strand, counting down.
AAACATTATAAAAGATAACTGCATAAACAAAACTTTAATCTACAAAGGGAAAATTATTTACTCAACTCCATTTCATGGAAAGACAATGAAAAAGCTAGTAACATTTGTTGCAGCTACACATAAAGCTGCCTGTGGAATTAATGTGACCACTGTTACCTCTGAGCTCTGAGGAATATTCTGCCCACATGGGTATTTAATTATTTGTGAATTTATACAAGTAAGAGAGGCAGGGGCAACTTCTGGGAAAATGGGGGAGATATTTTAAGAATATATAGAAAAGAAAAAATTGATTTGGAATTTTTTTTTTGGTGAGAAGCAAAGCCTGGGCAATGCTGACAGACATGCCCACTAAGATCTAGGTAATTCTGGGATGGCTCCCATTCAATCAGAGTATTGCTGAATGAATCATTTCCCAAGGTCAAGGCCATGGACCTAGACCTAGGCGTCTGGCAGTGTCTCACCTGTCCTTAGGCAGAGGCTGTGTTCCATTTCTCTGGTCTGCCCAGACAGTGCCTGGTACATTTTGCACATAAATAACTCAACCATCGTTCTGTCTCTCCTGGGTTGAGAACGCCAGGAGGGCAAAGGCGCATTCCCAGCATCCCTGAAGTTTCTGCCTGGTACTGGTAGCTGACACCACTACTGCTAGTGTTGGATAATAATAGCTCACAAACTAAAACCAGGAAAGGTGGGCCAGGTGCGGTGGCTCACACCTGTAATCCCAGCACTTTGGGAGGCTGAGGCAGGTGGATCACCTGAGGTTAGGAGTTTGAGACTAGGCTGGCCAACATGGTGAAACCCTGTCTCTACTAAAAATACAAAAAAATAGCCGGGTGTGGTGGTGGGCGCCTGTAATCCCAGCTGCTTGGGAGGCTAAGGCAGGAGAATTGCTTGAACCCAGGAGGTAGAGGTTGCAGTGAGCTGAGATCATGCCACTGCACTCCAGCCTGGGCGACAAGAGCAGAAACTCCATCTCGAAAAAAAAAAAAAAGTGTCCATAAAATGACAAATGTATTTGCAATTTAGTAGGCACTTTTTGGAGCTCTTGATCAAACAATCAAACCTGCCAGTTTTTCAGCATGGAGAACACCTCAGTGAGCCTGCCCAGTGGCAGCTGGGCAGTTATGAAGTGTTGGATGAGTGGGCACAATCCCACAGTGGGCTTTGCTTTAGAAGAAGGAGCTGTCATGCACGCTCCCTTCCTGATAGGGGGGTGCACACCAAGAGGCTCTGCCTGGGTCACCTAGGTCTCACAAAGGCCCTGCATTGCAGGTGACTGGGCAGTGGGGGGAGGGACTGTCACTGACAATGCTGACCTGTCTCTATCTGTCCTCCTAGTAGGCTTTAAGGGTGGAATTCCAGCAGGCACTGCATTTTCCCAGCTGGTTTTCGGTCACCTTTTGCACTCAGTTACTCAGTGCTCATTCCTTTGCGGCTCTAAAGCTCTTTTGTATTTCACTATCTTGCTTGAAACCTTGCCCAGAGGGCTCACTTTGGCCCCAGCAGAGTGCCTTTCTGAGAGGTCTAGGACTCTGAGAGGGGGGTCCATTGAGGGGAGAGGGCCACGTCTGGACATCAAGCCCCCAGGGGGAGAGGCATATCTGTAAGCAGGACACACCTGTGGTCACGGCTGGGCACTGCGAGTCTTACGTGCCTGACATAGGCTGGGTCTATGTTGTAGGCAGCAGCTCTAATGCCTGCTGGAGTTGCGGTGGGGGGGGATTAGGGCAAGTCAGGTTTCCTCTCTGGGCTTCTGTTGTTTCATCTCTGAAGTGGGAATTTTAACAGTACCTAAGTAACACGAGGTGAAGGTGTCATGAGGGTAAATTGCACACAAAATCCTGTCCCAGTGCCCAACTCAGACGCACTCAGTGCATGGTCATGATGATTGATTATTATCCTGTCCTGAGGGTGGGAAGACCCACCAGCTCTCTCCCTCAGATGATCACCTATCTGACAGAGGTTTCACACCTCATGGGAGAGAAGGCTGAAGTTAGTCACTCTGTGGGCAAGCCCCATGGCCTCTCTGACCCTAGTGAGGCAGAGACAAGACCTGCCTGTCCCCTGAGGACTGTAAGAATCAAGTGCAGGCCCTGGTGGGGGCAGTTCCTTGTCTCCAGCTCTACCACAAATGGACTGAAGACCATACTCAGAGGACCTGCAGCCACCCGGCACACATGAATGCCCCCTGGGTGCTGGGGCTGGTGTCACAAATTGTGGCTACTCCGCAGGTGTCAGGAAGCACAGAGCTCAGGCACCAGATGTTCCTGGGGGAGGGAGGTGTGGGCAGAGGCAATGGGCCGTGTCATCCACAGACCAGGGATGGCCCCACCAACATGAACACTGTTGGTGTTGTCATCTTGGATGTCACTCTGAGGTCCAGGCACAAACACACATGGATCTCTTCCCCATTCCCCCAGGCGTCAGCAGTCACCCCCAGCCTCAGGCTATTTGGTCAGTAGGGCTAGGAGCACCCTCTATTTCTAAATGCTAAATCTGGCAACCCAAGGGGTTAAAAAAAAACAGTAGATACTACTGGGTTTAAATCAGCCCAACTTTGGACACCTGAGGCTCATAAAAAGCCTAAGTGCAGAGGCTTTCTGACTATAAATCCTCGCTTTCTTGCAGAGTTTGACTGAGAGTCATTTTATCTGCTTCTCTACCATCACGGATGGAAATACTCCAGTATCCTGAGTTTTTTTGGTTTGTTTGTTTTTAATTCAAAAGTTTCCCAGATGCAGAGAAGAACTTACACCATGGGCCAACCGAAGGGCCCAACGTCTCCTGTTCCAAGTAATTCAGGTGACATAAAGAGTAATTGAAATGCCTGCGGTATTGAGGCACCTTGTGTCTGTGAATTCAGGCAGAGTGAAGACTCCTACTGATGGACCATAGCATCTGCAAGGTGAGGTCAGGAATTGCTGACTTCACAGCAGATGCCAGTAAGGTCTGCCTAAGCAGGGAATGGGCGGGTATCATCAGCTGCCAGTGTTGGAGTGTGGGCGTGATCACACCTTGATGGGCGAGAAGGCCAGAGTTTAAGGAGCCAGCAGGAAGAGGCCATGTGGCTGCACTCCTCTAGGACCAGAATGTCCCTGTGGGCATGGGGGAGGGCAGCTCCCAGGCAAAGCAGGCCTGGGTCAGGAGAGATCTTTGGGGAGAGTCAGCACAGTGCCCTGCCCCAACCTCAGGCCCAGGCCTGTTCTCCTGCCAGGACCACCTCAGTCCAGGGATCACAGAGGGGCACTTGGCACTTGGGTGCTGCTGCAGGATTGGAGTGGGGAGCTCCAGGTGTGGGGGCCATACTGCCTTGTCAGATAGGAGCCCAGAGCTGGTGTCTAAGGGCAACTCTCTGGTGTCTGATGACAACCACCATCCCCTATCAAGGTCACCACTATAGTTCAGGTTGGAGACCTGGGCTTGTGGGGCCCAAATGAGTGCCTACCCGTCTTGATTCCTGCTTAGGGCCTCTCCCACCCTCCCACTGCAGGCATGGGTGGAGGCTGAGGAGTGAAGGATGGGAGGGTGATGGAGGGAGGAAAGACTGAGCATGAGCTGATGGCCAGGGCTGCCACAGGACTTGAGACTGGGCAGGTAGAAATGATAATGGATAATGATCAAAGATGAGGCCCACACCCAGCCGTGGAGGAACAGCAGCCATGTACGGCATCCTTGTAGAAGAAGCTGGGTCGCTCAAGCAAGCCGCATGCATTAACCTTGATGTTTTATTCTGTAAAGTGGAGCTCCTAATGCTTTCTCTGCCTTGCCCTGGTAGCAGCCAGAGGAAATGGTTGTGACACCTTGGGGATCCTGGGGCAGCGGGACAGCATCAAAAAGTGCTGAGGACTAGGAGGAAGCTCAGAATTGGGAGTAGTAATGAAAATGATAGACAAGAAAAATCTGGGAATCTGGATCAGCACCTGGCCACCCCCCTGGGGCAGAGGGGGAGAGGCTGGGGTGGGGGAGCTTTTGAGACATGGTGGCTGGGGGAAGGAAGAGGAAGGCAGGAAGTACTCTGAGAAAGTGCAGTGCACGAGGCCAGGGAGGCAGAGGCAGTTGCTCAGCAGAGTTGTGCCCAGCAGGCCAGAGGAGGCTGAGGAAGGTCTGGGGCAACTTCCTAGGAAAGGCCCAAGGAGGGGGAGGGCATGAAGATGATGAGGAACGAGGGGCTGATGGGGACTCAGAAGAAAATCTCACTGCCTGTCAAGGTACCCCCATGGTGGCCCAAGCCCTGTGTCAACCTGCACTGCCATTCTTGGTCGCCAGATACAACCCTTTGGAGTGGGCAGAGAGGAAACCCACAGCCAGGATGAAAGCCCCCAAGACCCACAAGTGACCAAACCACCTAACATCAAACATATAAAGGGTCCAGATCAGGAAATCCAACAGATTTCCAGCCAGACCTACCTCCCAAAACCCAACTGGTGAATCCAGGAGTAAGCAGAAAGCAGCTCTGAAGAGTCCAAATGGCGGCCGCAGCACCCCCGAGTCCCTGCACGCTCACCTGTAGGCAGAGGCCCTCACTCACAGCCTATCTGCTTTATTTAGCACACAGTTCTGATAGACATTGGTACCTAGTTTCAATTACAAAGAAAATCAAGCCCCAAAGAAAAACTACAAGGGTCTGCAAATCTTGAGCATGTGAGATCATCACAGTGAGGAATCGGCCTGGACAGGCTCCCAATTCCCACTCAAGATGGGGATTCTATGATTCCCATATTTTCATAATGAAGGTCCCTGAGTTATCAAGACACTGTAAAATAATACTCCACCTTCACTGCTTAAGAAGGCAGGGCAGCGTATGCTAGATGTTAGGAAGATGCTGTGCTTTTAAAAGTTAGGCATTTGAAGAGGGGATGGAAGCACGTTGTTTGAGTACCTGCTGCATACACATCGTCTTAACGTATTAATCTCCTAACAATCCTACAAGTAACTATTATCTACTCCATTTTATAGGAAAGAAACAGACTTAGAGAGCTGATGTGGTATATCCCAGCTCATGCCACTAATGCTTTTTTCTTTTCACCCTTGGCTTGCCTCAAGTCCTCGGCCTGAGGCCTATGTGGAATGCCTGCTCTTTCACACCAGGGGAATGAGGCTTTGCTGGATACACAGGGCCTGAGTTTGGGGGATGCTTTCCAGGGTAGTGGTGATGGCTGTCACTCTCCCATCAGCTCACCGTGGGGCCCAATGTTCCCACCCTGGCCTCCACAGCTTTGGCCACTCTGAGAGGTGGAGGAGCAGCCCGGCTTCTGCCTCTGCTCCAGGATAAAACTTCTCTGCATGGGACGAACATGAGCTGTGAAGCCCTGGCAGCTGGAAGATAGTCTAATAACTGGTCTATCCAACAGGAGGTCTCCATCACAAGGAAGGGATTGGCTCACCTGGAAGGTAGTTTTGTGAACCCTGTCCTCCAGAGAAAATTATCCCTGAAGGCCTTTGATGAGGAGAGACTCTGTTTTTTCATTTCTTAATTGTTCAGAAAACATAGAAAATCATTCAGTTTATTCAAAATAGTGAAAAATCATTGAGGTTTTTTTTCCCCTGTGTAAAGGTCAAACTATAAAAAGATATGTGGACTCAGAACTCCAGGCTAGTCATGAAAACGTGGCAGTGCATTGAAATACATCCAAAAAATGGTTTAATCCTCCTCTGGAAACAGCTCATAATAATCCCTTCTCCATTCTGCCTTCTGTGTGTTAAATTCCTGTTTGTAGGTTCAAGGACACGAAGTCAGTGATTTTTAGTGGGTCGAGAGCATGGGCTATACAGAGCAGAAGTCCTGGATTAGAATCCCTGACCAGCTGCTACACACCAAGTATAAAACCTGGCATGGGCCGGGCGCGGTGGCTCACGCCTGTAATCCTGGCACTTTGGGAGGCCGAGGTGGGTGGATCACCTGAGGTCAGGAGTTTGAGACCAGCCTGGCCATCATGGTGAAACCCCATCTTTATTAAAAAAACAAAACAAAACAAAACAAAAAAAAAACCTGGCATGCTCTGAAGCTGTTCTGGTGCTCTCCTGAAGTGCCTGGGGCACTTCCTATCAAGGTCTAGTTGGGTGGACACTCAGAACCTTCTCACCATCCTAGCTGTGGCTTTCCACCTGAGGTGTGGACAGATGAGGTTTGGCCCGCTGGCTATACAGAGAGTCTGAGGACGACGCTGTCAGATATGGTAGAGACAGATTATTTGCTCTTGTCCCTGTCCCCCATCTCAGCCACCCAAGTCTGTTCCCATTGCCTAACAGGGCTAGGCTGAGTATGGGCTTGGGTGACCTGTGAAGTCCTTCTAGCTGGAAGATAAATAACTTCAAGATGGCCATTTCGACAACCCTTTGAAAGGGCACTTGGAATTTCCCTGCTTTTGTGAAGCTGAGCAAGAGAAGGGAGGACAATAGAATATGTTGAAAACAGCCTGGACAGTAAAAGCCTCACTTTCCTCTATTAATTCAGAGTTTGGAGGAAATCTGTGTAAGTGTCTTTGGGAGTATAAGAAATGTCTATGACCCTTCTTTATCTATAAAGAATTAACTTTATAAGGCTTTATCTATAAAGGCTTGACCCAAGCTCAATTCTTGACCCAAGCTCAACACCTGTGGGGTAGGTTCAGCCTGGTCTCTCCCACATTAACCCACCCACTGGTGGATAGAGGAGGAGGTTTGTGAGATGGAGTCGGTCCTAATGCTAGGTCTGGCAATTGGATTTCCTGGCGGGAGACTCTGGGCCTGGGAGGCCTCTAAGACCCACAGGTGGGAGCCAGTCTTCATGTCCTGGTTTGTGTCCAAGCAGGAACAGAGGAATGGCATGCACAAAGACTTGTAGGGGAAAGTTCTGGCTCTTGGCTCTGGCCATCAGGGCATGGCACGAGATGAGGAAGGCTGGCAGCAGCCAGATCCTGCAGACATCAGATTGAGTGACATGCTCTGATTTGTGTTCTACAAAGCCCACATCAGCCGCCAGGAAGGGAAGGCTCAAAGGCAGTAGGGCCAGGTAGGAGGCGGCCTTGGTCACCCAGGGACATAGTGACAGAAGGCAAGAGATGATGAATTTGGAAGACTGATGGACCAATGACTGATGTGATGGTGACAGTGAGAGGGAGTGGGCCTAGCAGGGGGTCTTTCAGGCCTTTGTCCTATGCATTGGGTGGATGCCGACACCTCATCTGAGATGGAATGGGTGGTGTGGGTTTGGGCATCTATGATGAGTCAGAGATGGGCAGGTGACAACTAAGGTGGCTGGTGGACAGCCAGGTGGATCCATGAGAACATGGGCTATAAACTGTGCCAATAGGGAGAAACTCAAACCAGAGACTGAAAAGTGGGCAAGGCTACCCCACAGGTAGCTTTTAATTAATGCCCAGAGAGTGGATAAAATCCCATGGGGAGAGTTCATATTGAGACCCAAAGATGGCCAGGAAGAATCTCCTGGAGTCACTGACATTTGAGTTTGACAGTGAATTGCCCTCAACTCTGCCCAAGTTGTGGGCAGAAGGGTGGCTAGAGAGCGCAGAGTGGGTCCCTGAGGCAAGGGCCCTCGGGGGTCAGGCAGTAGGGGGAAGCCTGAGAGGCCGGGCTCACCACTGGGTCACGCTTTGAGAAATTCTGCTCAGTCAGCAATGCTGAGGGTCTAGCTGCGGTTTGAGTCAACTCTGCAGCTTTGCAGATGGTGTATTTTCCTGGACAGAAGGTTCAAAGCAGGATTCCCAGGCATTTTCAGGATATCTGTCTAAGGAAATGTTAACCTACGGCTTAAAATGTCTTTCTTCCAGTACCTTTTTAATTTAGGTAACCTGAAAGTGTAACCATGACTACTGTGTTTGTATTATTTTAATATTGACTTTAAAAAATATAGCAAAAAAATATATAGCAGATGCTTATTTTAAACGTTAACATGAGGTTCTATTTTACTATTCATTATACCCTTCAGACGAAGAATCTAATTTAAAAAGATCTACAAATTTCATATGTAATTTGCAGACTCTTGAAGAGTCTACCTCTTAGCTTTTTTTTTTTAGGTCACAAGAGACTTGCTCTAGACCCTTAGGTATTTAATGTGACATACTCTGCCTCACAAAGTAAAGAGAAAGCGTAGTTTTTGGTTCAGTTACAAACAGCTTTGCCCCCCAAATGTGTCCAACAGCCTGATTTAGTATTAAAGCTCTGAAATGATTGATTATCCATTAGGGTAGCTATTTAAAGAGTTCATCACATCAGATTCAAATCGACAACATCTGCGCTGCAAGGGCTGCTAGGAGAGCTGGGCAGAACCAAATGGAATTTGGATGGAACTATGGATTGTGGATTCTGCCTTCTGCAAGACTCTGAGACCAGGCCTCTATGAAGGACAGTAACAGGTTGTTGCTGCCACTGTGCCCGTAATCAGGTGTGTGCCAGTGCTCTCCTGCTGGGCCCAGGTCAGGGATGAATGAAATGTGAATGAAAACTGACATGGGTCATGGCTCAGAGCCCGACCCTTTCCCCTGCTCTAGGCCTCACTCCTTCCCTGGTCTCCCCATTGTTCCCTGTCAGCCCCTTCTCATCTCCCTCTCCCTGGGGCCTCAGACCCTGAGTTGTCCCAAGCCTATACTCCCCCGTCCCACTCTTGCCTCCACAAATCATTGCCACCGCTCAACTGAGTTTGTCCCTAATCCCTCCTGACCCTCCTGTCCAGGATGTTATTGGCAAACCTTACACAATCTAAGGCCATTGTTGTCTTCTAACCCTGGCAATTTTCCTCTTAATAGCAACAGCAAACTTGTCCCCTTATTCTGCCTCGTCCTTGTATGCTTAGCAAACAGTTTACCTTGGCAGGTTCACGAGGAAGTAACAGCACTGCTAAAGCCAGGTGCTTTGTGGCGCTTTTGTTTCTGAAGTTGTGTGAATGTAGGTAGGTGTGCCTTAGGTGAGTGTTTAATAGTTTCCAGGCTGAAGTTATTGTCACCCATGCAGCCATAGGGGCTTTAAGCCCCATCTGTCTGGTGGGTCAGAACACAGGTGTGTCAGAGCACAGGCCATGCTATATTCCAGGGGCAACTTGGCTGATCCTGAGGCCTATCAAGTCCAGGTGAGAGGCCTGTGTCACTGGAAGATGCCTGTCCCGAGGACAGCTCTGTGGCTGGAAAGCGGCTTCCTAATTGGCAGGGCACTCAGTCACAAAAGCTATACCCAAGGGCTCCTTGGGGTGGCTGCTGTGGTTTCCACTTAGACCCTGTCTTCAGGGCTGGTGCACCCATCCCGTGGGTACTGAGGACATCTCACAGCTGTGTCCCTCCCTGGGCATTGCCCTCAGCCGAGGGAAATTGCCTCACTCAAAATTAAGCCCTCTCCAAATAATGACAGATGGGGAGGGGATACCAAGGCCAGGCCCCTTGGCCCCCATCTGGGACAACTCTGAGTGGCTATTTCAGCTCTCGAGTTCCCTATAGAACTGCCGAGGCCTCAGTTGCACCTACAGTCTGGGTCTGTTTCTCCATCTGCCTGATCCTGCCTTCTTCACTTCCCTGAACTCCTCAACAAATCTGCACACACTCAGGGAACCCAGACTATGGTAGCTGTCACGGGTCAGCTAAGATGGGCTTGATTGATAGCCTCTTACCCCACTCCAGAGCCACTCTGGCCCTGCTGTGCTGGGGCTGCTGACAAAACCCCCTCAATTGTTCTACTGTTACTCTTTTATTGCATTCAAGCCTCCCTAAAGAGCCACTTGAGAGACATTTGTTTATTTTTGAACTAGGACTTAGGAAACATTGTGCTTCTTTAGGCCTTTGGTCTGTGTTTGGATTGTGTTTATGGTACAAACACCAACATTTGGGAAAGAGTTTGGGTTTTCTTTGCTTTGGCTGCTAGGAAGCTTGGAGCCTAGTCCGAGACCTCTGTGCTGCTAGACAAAGATGCTGGTACCTTCTGAGTTCCCTTAATGTGCCTCCCTTGCTATTGTTCTTTGTGTTGTTTTGTTATAGCTCCCTCTGAGCTGCCTCAAACCCTGTGTGGAATGAAATAGGGTATAAATGAGTAAACACATACATATAGCCATGGGGGTGTGGTGTCAGACCTGTCTGCCGGTTACCAGCTCTGGGACATTTGCCAAGTCACAACTTCTCTAAGCCCTAGTTTGTTCAGCCAAGGAGTGGGCCTGATGCCTGCATCACATAATTATTTTGAAGATAAATACAACAAGCACGTGCCTGGTACATATCAAGTGTTCAATAAATGGTACACATTCATAACAACTTTTTATAAAATTGCGTGCTCTCAATCATGTGGCCGGATCTGCCCCCACTCCCTTCCTGTTGTGCGCCAGTTGTCTGCCAAGATGCATTGCTGGCTTGTTGGGTTTCACTGTCTCATGGGAGAAAGATGCCTACCCAGGCACCTGCAGCTCACAGCAGACAGTGTGCAGCAGCAGAAGGCCCCGTTCAGATGACCACCGAGTTCATCCAGGCAGGTAGATACATGACTCAAATACCCACAAGAGAAATGAGCACCTACTTGGCTGTAGGAAAACTAAGACTCTTTATGTAAATGAAGCCTTCATAAAATGAGAAAAAAGGTTGTAGATGAGAGATGGGTGATGAGTAATTTAACTAAGACGATGCAAATCTAGGCCTTTGAATACTTTAAATATAACCATCCGATATAAAAAGAATCGCACTAAATTTTTTAAAGTAGAGAGCTTACCCAGGGTGAGAGACTCACTTTCCTGACAGGGACATGTTCCCCAAAAGGCAAATGGGGAAGGCAAAGAACGACATCCATGTTGGCATCACATCCCCCTGCAGGCAGCAGAGGATTCAATGCATTTGATAGTCTACACTGGCACCCTATATACCACATGTTACCTTGCAAACCAGTTTGGATCCCATATGAGAACGGAGAAGCCCATTTCAAAGGGGAGGTAGCTTGGGAAAATCTTTTGTTCATTTCTAAAGTAAGCCTGCCCTGGCTGTCTCCTTGTAAATGTCAGGTGGGCCTGAACCATATGGTCTTGAGCTTGTCTAAAGATGCGTCTGGACTTCCTTGTCCTTCTGGGGCATAAGAAGGCCAGAGCAGGGAACCTCCCATATGCTGGATCTAGAATGCGTCTGCTAGGTGTATCCTCCTAGAGGGGGAGAGAGGGATGGTGTGAGTGCACAAGGGCAGGATGGAGAGGGTATGACATGAGGGCAAAGCTGGGTACAGGGCAGGCCCCAGTATGATCTATTTGTAGAAATGGGCCTCCAGAGGGGTGAGAGAAACAAAGTAGTGGCTAGGGGCCAGAGCCCGTATCTGGCTGAGCTGTCTAGTCCTGGAGGGGTGATGGATGCTGGACCATACTCTCTGAGGCTGGTTTAGGAGGGAAGGTGGGTCTTGGAGGAGAGCTATGCCAGAGCAGCTACGGCCACCAATGAGACATGAAGAAGTCAAGGTTGATGGCCCTTGAGCCAGGGTCCCACTGCAGGGACTGGCTTAAGTTCTGGAACATGGATTGAGCACATTAACAAGACTGAGGATTTTGGGTCAGGTCTCTGGAACCTTCCTTTAGGAGATCAGCTAGTGTAAGAAAAACAGGTGATGGCTGGGTGACCAGGAATCTGCTGCCCTATCACCCACAGGCAGCCCATTATCTATCACATGTGGGGACAATGTCCCCCTCAGTGCCTAGCCAGAGGGACGGGGCAGGATGGGGATGCATTTTTAGTTTGTTACCTACTCATTTCCTTGCATCTCCAGAGTTTTGGTGAGTGAGGCAATCCATGTACTTCACCTCCATCTTGACAACAATAACTTTCTTCCCTTTCTATGGAAGACAGAGGGGACCCTCCCCACCTCCGACATAGCACAGATGCCCCAGGGCCCAGCTTCCATTAACCCCATGTAATGATGATGATGACAACCATAATGAAACCTTCCTCCTAAAATGAGTATAATGACCCTAATTACAAAGCAGTATCAGAGAATGCGGGAGAGAACAGACTTTGAAGCCAGACTGAGTTACAGCTCCACCTTTCGCTAATTGCGGAAACTTGGAGGTCACTTTGTTCCTGTGGTCCCTTATCTGTAAAATGGGGACCACAGTAGCTGAATATTGGAACATGTAATATCCTTAATAGCTATTGCTATTTTTTTTTTTTTTAAAGAGACAGGTTCTTGCTTGTCACACAGCCTGGAGTGCAGTGATGTGACCTTGGCTCACTGCAGCCTCAACCTCCTAGGCTCAAGCAATACTTTCACCTCAGTCTCCCAAGTAGCTGAGACCACAGGCATACACCACTGCACCCAGCCTATTGCTACTAATATTACTTTTCTTGTTACTGATGCCATTACTATTATTATGACTCTTCTCTTTTTTGTTGTTTTATTTATTTATTTCAGAGACAGAGTCTCTCTCTGTTGCCCAGCTGGAGTGCAGTGGCTCAATCTTGGCTCACTGCAACCTCCATCTTCCAGGTTCAAGCGATTCTCCTGCCTCAGCCTCCTGAGTAGCTGGGATTACAGGTGTGTGTCACTGCGCCTGGCTAATTTTTGTATTTTTAGTAGAGACAGGGTTTTGCCATGTTGACCAGGCTGGTCTCGAACTCCAGATCTCAGGTGGCCCACCCGCCTCAGCCTCCCAAAGTACTGGGATTACAGGGGTGAGCCACCATGCCTGGTCATTATTTTTATTACTGATATCATTACTATAGGCACCTTTTATATCCATTTCATTTGAACCTCATAATCCTATAAGGAAAAAGATATGACTATTATTGTCCCACTTTGCAGATTAGGAAATTGAGGTTCAGAGAAGTTGTCCAAAGACACTCAGCCTGGTATGGAGCCTGTATGAGCTTCCAATTGGCTCCCTCTGGCAAGGCTAACAGCTTGGTTACCCAGGATTAAAAGAGATGCTTCACCATTACCTGACTGTCCTCCCATTATCCCTGCCCAGCAGGGAGGGGGTGTTTTATTGCCTCAACTTAATGCATGGGAGATAAGGGCCCGGTGAGTGAAGTGGCTCCTAGACAGGCCTGCCTCCTCCAGCTAAGCTGCTTTTGAGCCAGCTGATCAGGACTACTCTTCAAAATTGCAATTTAACTGCTCGGCTGCATCTATTGTTCTGTGTGTGGGGGCAGCTGCCCCATAGGCCACCTTGCTTGGTGCTATCACAGTGATTAATAAGGATATTCTGTGTTCACATGAGGCCTCTCAGTCAAGGCCTCAGAGCACTTTGCAAGCATTAATTAAGCTTCATGGTGGTGACTCAGATAGGTTGGGGGCCCTGAACCCACTTCACATGTCTTCAGCTGATTCAGAGTGAGACCGAATCACTGCCTCAGCAAGCTATGGCCTTCAGCTCGGCCAGGTCCTAGTGGGCATTCCCCATCCCTGGAGTTTGGCCAAAATTGTTTGCAGAAAAAGACTTCCCTCTTGCCCTTCCAGACTTCAGAACAATAACCAGCACTCAGAAGCCACTCCCATTTGAGTCAGGAACAGGCCAACAGCTCTAATGTGCTGGGCTCTACCTGATGCTCATTCACTGGCTCACCTGGGTTCACAGCCAGCGCCCACTAGCACGTCGACACCTTCTGCCTTTGTACACAGGGCTCTCTGGAGTCAGGCCCCCATCTCTGCAACACCATCTGCACAGTATCCCCATCCTCCCTCATCTGCTTCACCCCCATTCCCAGCTCTGCCCTCACACATCTGCCACCTGCTTGCTGTGGCTCTGTCTGGCGCTTCTGGGGAATGGTAGAGACTGCATAACTCAAGGTAAAGAGCTTGGACCTCCACCCAAGGAAGAGGGGGGAGCCACAAAAGGGAGAGATGTGGTCATATGTGTGCTTGGGAATGACGGTGCAGGAAGATACGTATGTGGGGTAGGGGATAGGGGCAGGCCAGAGATAATGGGGCCAAAGCCAGCATGGCAATTAGCCAGGGGGACAGACTTATGACCAAACTGGCAATGTTAGCGCAAACCACTTCCCCAGTACACCCGAAGAAGTCATGTCCAATAAAACAATTAAGTCCAAACCGCACTCCCTTACCCTACCACCTCCCAGACACATCTCTCTGGCTTGGCTAGGGAATGAGGTCTGATACTCACAGCTCGACCTCTATTACTAGCCATTGACATTCCAGGGAACCACGAGTTAGACCCACTAAAGAGTCTAAAGGTGGGCATTTGTTTTCTTCCCTACTTGCTTGATGAAACCGAGGCTTAGGGGTCCAGTGGCCTGCCTATGGTAGGCTTGATAGTAGCCCCTGAAAGATGTCCATACCCTAATCACCGGAACTGGTGAATACGCTACTCTATGTGGCAAAAAGAACTTTGTAGGTGTGATTAAGTCAAGCATCTCGACATGCTGAGAGAAGCCTGGATTATCCAGAGGGGCCAAATTGTAATGACAAGGATCCTTATGAGAGGGAAGCAAGCATGCTGCAGGTGGAAGAAGAGGATGACAAGGAAGCAGAGGCTGAAGCTTGGAAGACGGGGGAAGGAGCCAGGAGCCAAGGAATACAGGCAGCCTCTAGAAGTTAGAAGGAAACAGATTCTCCCCTAGAGCTTCCCGAAGGAATGCCAACCTGCTGACACTTTGATTTTAGCTCAGTGAAACTGATTTTGGGCTTCTGACCTCCAAAACTGTAAGATAACATATTCCTCAGCATCACCAAACTACAGCAGAAATCCTCAGTAAGAGGTGGAATTTATTGTAGGTGAGGGAATATTGTCATTCTGCAGAGGCCCTTACAAAATCTGAATTAACCTCTTCCCTTGCCCAGAACTGGGAAAGCCATGGGTATTGGACCTGGTTCTCATTTGAGCTGTGAACTGGGTCAGGTGCTTGGACAAGATAGACGGTTAAGGCCCCTGAGCAAGGAGCTGGAAGAATGTGCAGGAAACAGAGTATAGAAAAGTGCTCAGAGGAGGAAAAGAGCATTTGCAGTTGTTGAAATAAGAAAAGTACAGGCCCAGATGCTTGAAGGCCTCCGGTCAGGTGAGAACCGGTGATGAAGAATTCCACCTCCCACTGAGGGGTTGCTTAGTCTGATGATGCTGAGGGTTTGGAGAAAAGGGGAGGGAATTTTCTCCTTAGCCACAGATCTGAGATGACTGCAAATTGCTTCTCATGCAGGCTTATTTTAACCTCCAGGGAACAGTGGGCGAGTCTCTGCCTCCTGTGGGTGTACCTGCCACAGAGAAAGAGGTGGCGTGTAGGCTGCTGGGAGATTCTGGGCTGGGCTGCACTGGTTCCTTTGTTAAAATGAGGGGTTAATGTGAGGATCTCTGAGGTCCCTTTCAGCTAAAATGTTGGAGTCTTCTTGAAAAGCGCCAGTTTCCTTAACCATTGTACATATATACAGACCTAGCCCGATTTACAGGATTTTAGTAGTAATGGCAAACCTTCACACAGTCCTCAGAGAGGATTCAGTCATTTTCAAAGTTATTAGCTCATTGATATTCACAACAACCTAAGATACAGGCACTGGTATCACCCTATTTTACAGCTAAGGAAACTAAGTCTCAAAGAGGTGAAGTAATTGGTTCAAGTTAGCATCAGAGCCAGGATTTTGACCCAGGTTTTCTGGCCTCCTTGTCATCTCCTTATGGCACAAAAGGGATCATTTCCTTCTTGTGACCTTGCTCTCAGTAGCTGAAGATGCTTCCTGAGACTCCTCGGGAGGTTATTACCTGCTATGGTTTGAATGTGTCCCCCCAAATTTCGTGTGTCAGAAACCTAATCTCCAAATTCATATATTGATGGCATCTAGAGGTGAGGCTTTGGGTGGTAATTAGGATTAGTTAAGGTAGTCAGGGTGGGGCCCCATGATGGGACTGGGAGCTTTATAAGATGAAGAGAGATCTGAGCTGGCATACTCTCCATCTCTCTCCATGTGATGCCTTCCACCATATTATGACACAGCAAGAAGACCCTCAACAGATGCAACCCCTTGACTTTGGACTTCCCAGCCTCCAGAACTGTAAGAAATACATTTCTGTTCTTTATAAATTACCCAGTCTCAGGTGTTCTGTTACAGCGACAGAAAGTGAACTAAGACACCAACAAACTGGGTTGGGTCTTTTTCTTCCTAGTGGTCTTGTTCCTGTACCCCAGACCTCTGCTTCAGGCTTAGCCAAGGAGCCTAGGACCATCTCATTTTTCCCCCACCAGCAGGTACTTCCTAAGCTTGGCACTATTCCAGACCCCATGGGGTACTCTGAGCATGAAGGAACAGACTGGCATAGGTGAAGCAAGTTATGGAGGTCGATGTGGGTGGCTCTGGAGTCCAGCAGTGGCTGAGAAGGGGGTGATGTCACCCAGCAGAGCAGTGCTGGGGAGATGGAAGGACTGGAGGTCTCAGTGGAGGTGAGCAGCCCACACTGAGGGTGGGCGTGGCCCAAGGTGACCAAGGGGTTGGCCTGGGAGGTCACCTGCCCAGTCTAGGCCCTCCCTGCATAAAACCCAAGGAGCTAACCAATGGCCAGGGCAGACTTAGCCAGGGGGCCTAGGTAGTCCTAGGGTGCCAGAGGGTCCTAGGACCCCTGGCTAAGCCTTCCCTGGTCATTGGCTGTGGGGATAACAGTCTCTCCCAGATCCTCTCTTTGGCTAGGAGTACTGCCATGTCCTTACCCCTGTGTATACATGGCAGGATGTAATTATCCTAAAGATGCCATTCTGAGTCTCTGAATCCTGAACTCCCAGCCCCAGCATTAAGTCTGCCCTCTGCCTGCTTCACCTGCCCCTCCACAATGGGGCTGCAGGGGCAGCAGGGGGAGTGAGCATCAGCAGAGACCCTCGTGACTCCTGGGCACTGTCTGCACAGCTTTGGTCCTGTGTGCAAGGCCCTGTGGATCATGGTCAGACAGCCAGGCCCTCAAGCCATGTTGGGTCTGACTCCACGGTGACCTGGGAAAAGTAACTTTACTTCTCAACTCCAATTCTTGCATCTGTAAAATGGAGGTAATCATAGTAGCTGCATCATATGACAGCTGAGGGGGATGAAATGGGCGAATCCATGTAGAATGTTTCAGCCCTGTGCCAGGCATCAGCATCCTCAATAGATGCCATGGCATTCTCCTGCAAAGCTATTGTCTTAATGACTCTATTATAAACCAGAAGAATGTTTTGTTTTGTTTTTTTTTTTAAGATGGGGTCTCACTCTGACCCAGGCTGGAGTGCAGTGGCATGATCTTGGCTCACTGCAACCTCTGCCTCCTGGGCTCAAGTGATCCTCCCACCTCAGCCTCCCAAGTAGCTGGAGTTACAGGTGCATGTCACCATGTCTGGTAGAGACAGGGTTTCACCATGTTGCTCAGGCTGGTCTCGAACTCCTGGTCTCAAGTGATCTGCCTGCCTTGGCTTCCCAAAATGCTGGGATTACAGATATGAGCTACTGCGCCCGGCCATATTATAAACCAGAAGAATGTTCTTAAGAAAGCAGTTCCTACTAAAAGATGCAGAAACCTCCTCCTAGGAAGATGTGGAAGAGAGGCTTGGGCCTCAGCTGATGGGATGGTGCCTGCAGGATGATAGTCATGGCACCCACTCCCACTTATCAGATAGTAGGCCTTACAAGGGTCAGAATTAGAACCTCTGGCTTCAGACCTTTGGTTGTCGATTTTCTGCATATGGGAAATAAAAAGGGGAACTGCATGGATGTCTCTGGAGGTGCATTGACGTCAAGGCTAAAACTGGTGAGGGAGAATCTTCCCTATTCAAAAGAAATAGACTGCTTGGGATGGGTGAAGGTAGGCTAAGAACCCTGCATGTCAAAAGGATCTCCTGCAACTGGATGGTTCTAAACTTCCACATGAATAATCAGTGGGAGGGAGGGAAGGGGCCCAGCTTCCTCATCTCTTGGAGAGGGTCTTTGGTTTCTGCAAAGTGACAGCCATGGGAGTCAAACTCCACTGGATGCCATGAGGACAAGGGGAGGCCCTTAAGGAGCCAGAGTGGCTCTGCTGGCCCAGCACAGCAGATCCCGGATGGGAAGAAGGATGATAAAAAACCAATGAGGTTATGAGGACAGGGGCAGGAAGGTGGCAGCCCCATGAGAAACATCAGTGCTAACCCTAAGCTCTTCAGATTGTTGTTAGCACTGCGAGAAAATGACAAGTTGTGAATCTACAGGCTGGGAGGCTGGTGGGATGCTGAGCAAGATATTTGGCCTCAGCCCAGCCCAGGCTGGTGCTGGGTGGTGGGGATTTAGAGAATAAACAATCCCTGTTGAAAGAGAGGGAGAGGTGTGCCACCCAGAAGTAACGACATCTGGGTTTGCCAGCCCTCCTCCTTTGCACTATGCTGCGGAGAAGTCAATCACATGTGTGTATCTGAGGTGACGATGTACCCCCAGCACAGAGGCTTCCATGTGGAGGATGCTAAGGGGGCGCTGAGTGAGTTGATTTGCTTAAAAAAGAACAGGGATCCCGAGTGCTGATGATGGGCTAGATTTTCCTCAAGGAAAATAAACTTCAGACTTAAGACAGAACAAAGGTGAAAATAAAATACAGGCTCTATTGTAGACCATCTTATCTACCACAGTATTAATAATCCTGTTCCACTTTTGCAAGATGCATACCATAGTTATAAATAGTTCGTTTACATGATCAGGTATCTAGTCAACACTTAAACCGAGAATCTAAGGTTTAATGCAGAACCAAGCCCCCACGGATGTCAGACAGAGGTATACCCACAAGGAGATGAATGTTGATTAAATAGCCTCATTTGATCTTTGACAACCCCATTTATTATGTCATTATGGGGACTGGACGCTGGAAGAGGAGGAAACAAAGAGTGGTGAGCTAGCTGACCCTGGTCACACTGACAACCAGCTCATGACAATGTCAAGAAGTTTCTGCGGGTCTCCCCCACAGCAGCCTGGAGCTGACTCCTGCTTGGCCTCCATACAAGTGACTCACTGATGAAAGTTGCCAGGGGGGAGATACTGAATACCTGAGGGAGAGACATGCTTCTGAAAACTGTGAAACAATGAAGAGCTGTTAACAATTGATTTCAAATCAATACGGTGTGGAAATAGCACCCAAAATAGAAATATCCCCAAGAGGCCAAGGGATAGTTGTATATTCGTCATTGCTGTTTCTGTCGCTGCACTCATTTTCCAACCCTATGTGTACACATATAAATATTTCATACGGACTCAGCCTCACACCGGGCTGTTCAACGTCTTATCAATAACAAGAACAATAATAACTATATTTGTGGACTGCTTCTTTCTGCCAGGTACTTTAAATTTACTCATTTAATCCTCCCATCAATCCACCTAGGTCAATATGGTTATTCCCATTTTACAGATGAGGAGGCTGAGGCTTCCTAGGTCCACTCAGCAGCCTGTTTCAAATCAGAGATTTAAATTCAGGTCTATTATTATTAATATTTTGAGACAGTCTTGCTCTGTCACCCAAGCTGGAGTACAGTGGTGAGATCTCAGCTCACTGCAACCTTTACCTCCTAGGTTCAAGCAATTCTCCTGCCTCAGCCTCCTGAGTAGCTGGGATTACAGGAGTCTTCCACCATGCCCGGCTAATTTTTTGTATTTTCAGTAGAGACAGGGTTTCACCATGTTGGCCAGGCTTGTCTCAAACTCCTGACCTCAAGTGATCCACCTGCCTCCGCCTCCCAAAGTGCTGGGATTAAGGTGTGAGCCACCGCACCTGGCCCGTAAACTAAAACTATCTGATTTCAAAGATGGTTTTCCCGCTTTTCTGTATCATCAAACTTGGCAGATGGTAGGGAAGAACTGGGAGGAATAGTGAATACATTTAGTGAAAGAATTGGGACCCTAAGACACGTAAGGGCCCTGATAGCAAATGTCCAGTAGAACTTTCTGCAATGATGGAAATGTTTTGTGTCGGCACTGTCCAATATGGTAGCCTGTAGCCACACATGGCTATCAGGCACTTGAAATGTGGCGTGGGTGACTAAGAAGCTGAATTTTTAATTTAATCTTATTTGTTTGTATTTAAATAGTTACATGTTGCTAGTGGCTCCCAAACCAGACAGCACAACCCTAGTGCTGTGGGCAGAAGTCAGCAAGGACAATTCTGGGTTGTGATCTGTGTAACATCTAACATTTGGGTCACAGGAGTGGGATGGGAGTTAAAAATGACTGGGGGGTGCTGATGCACTGTGAGCACTCACCTCCAAATGTGGGGAGCTGAGACATTGAATCAGAGAAAGGAAGAAAGGAGGGAGTGGGCAGGACAGAGGGGATGGGAGGAGCTTGGCAAGCGGGGGGCAGGTACAAGACAGGTTCACCTGAGGATCCAGTCCCTTGTTCCCTGTGCTCAAGGCCCAGAAATGCAAAGGAAAGACGAAGACTTCAGATAGGGGAGGTCCCATGCCACTTAGTGAATCTACCATAGGGAAGCATCTTCCTGTGCCTCTGTCGGCATCCTAGACTTCCCATGAGCTATGTCCACCTTGATCCATACCCCATTTCTGTGTTTGCTTTGGAGTATCTGAGCAGCCTAGGCCTCATCCTTGGAGCTGGGAAATAAACATCATGGTGGAGACGAACTCACTTGACTTAACTTACAGTGGCTAACGGCCCAAGATTTTCCAGCTCAAAGTCCCTTTTGCTTCTGTGAGCATCTCCCAGGAAGATTTGGCCATGATAAAAAGAAAGCAGAGGGCAATAAACTGTGTATGATCAGAGAGACTAGGATGAATCCTTGACTGGTGTGCCAGAGGCAACGCTTTGAACGGAAGAGCCACACAGGCTCCCTCAAACAGCCACTCCACCCTGGTTTACAAATTGAATGCATCCTTTACTCCGCTCCTACCCATTCTGCAGATTTGGGGGGAGCAGGACAGCAGCAGAAGGGCCTGGGCAGCTTGCTCCAGAAGAACTCCTCATCCTGGATTTTCAAAGGAGAGGGTGGGTTTATCCCTTTGTCCTTAAACTGTCTTGAGTCTTCAAGGGTACGAGGTAAATAAATAGCAGAACTGGTCCCAGAGAGAAAAGGGCTTCCCAGGAAGTCATGCTGCGAACTGGAACATCTAACCCCTTCTTTTCCATGTCTGATAATGAAAGAAAGAGAAATGAGCTTGTAATGTTTGCAAGAGGCAGTCCCAAAGGTCCCCACATCGCAGAACCCTCCATCGATGCTGGAACCTGAACCAGGGACTAGAGGAGGTCACACCTGGTCCCTGCCCTAGAAAAGGGAGGCAAACCTGGACACAGATGGTCATGCAGAACAGTTTGTGCAGAGAGCCCAGAGGAGACCAGGCCCAGTCAGATTCTGCTGTCTAGGAACTATGGTCACATAAAAAATCCCAGCAGACAATGGTGACTGGTCAGAGCAGGTCGGCCTAGCCAAGCCAGGGGAAAGTCAGTCTCAGTGATGTAACTACACCTGGCTGCCTTGTGGGAAATGACCCCTCTTTGCTGGCTATACCTTGGGTGCCATTGATGGGGCAGACATGGGCTAGGGGCTATGTTATTGCAGGGTTATAGACTCAGAGTGGGCCCCAACCCACCAGGTACTCTGAGGTGGGGTGCATGGAAGCCCTCAGGCTGGATTGCTAGTGGTCTGGTGTCCATTGTGAGCAAAGCCAAGTCTTGCCTCCTTTCTTGATGGATACAGTGGGCTCCAGTCCAGTCTAGCTATCTGCCAGATCCTGCAAAGCTCAGTGTAATAGGGACTGCCAGAGCCAGGCACCCGTCAGTGCTGCATGAGGGCTGGTTAGTGCACTGTGCTTGAGAAGCGTTGTTCTGAAAATCTGTTAGCCTCTGTGCCCAGTGACCAGGGCACTCTGACTACCATGGAAACCTTGGTGCTGGGCTGGATTTCCTGAGAAGGATCTGGGGGAGATTTGAGGGCACAGTGTTTCAAGGCTCCTGTATTGATTCCAGGAGGATGATTGTTTCTGCTCTCAGCAAGAGCTTGAGGGCAGAAAAAGGAGCTTGGGGCACATGCAATGGGCATCACAGGCCCTTCCTCCTGTAGGGTAGTGTGATCAGTTGTAGTCCAGCTGGGGAGGGGTGGGGCTGTGTAGCCCAGGGCTGACACTGGCCTGTCCTCGTTACTCTTTTTGGCCATGAGTATGAGCCCTTTGGACTGTGCCCTTCTCTGTGCTTTTCCAAATGAAGAACTTGAGGACAAAGAGAGAGACCTGTTCTTGGGACCAAGCAGTGTATCCTTTCTTAGGAGAGGGTAGTGAAGTCTCACTCAGCAACAAGGAAAGGAAGGGGTTAGATGTTTCAATTTCCAGCATGATTTCTTGGGAAGCCCTTTTACCCCGAGACCAGTTCTGCTATTTACCTCCTGCCTTTGAAGTCCAGACGCAAGACAGTATGCAGACAAAGGAAAAAACTCACTCCCCTCTTTGAAATTTTTGGATGAGGAGTCCCCTCTGGAGCAAGCTGTCCAGGCCCTTCTGCTGTGGCAACAGTTACCCCCCAAATCTGCAGGGTGGGGTTGGAGTGGGGTTAGGAGCACATTCAATTCAAGTGGGGGCCAGGCTTCCAGCATGAGTGTAGAGGAGGTGGTACCCAAGGTCAGCTTTGACTTGAAAGCAGCAAAAGCTGCGTTCCCTCCCTCAGCCACTAATGTACTCCCCCTCTTCCCTCTACACCCCGTCCCTTCACCAGAGTTTCTCTTTCTCTCCAGTAATGCATAGGATAACATGTGCCTAGGCAAAGCCCACCGCGGTGCCTCTCTGTGAATATTTGGTGCAGATGCTTTCTACCTCACCCCCACCCCCGTCATGCTTTATTGACTGCAATGCTGGGGCCTTGGGTTGTGATTCCGTGGTGAGAATCAATTTCATAGATGTCAATAAACTAAGAGGAGGATTAATTTAGACTCCAAAGCTGAGTATGACAGCTATTTTGGGTCAAGTCCACATTTCATTCCTGAATGGACTCTGGCTTACCCATCCTTTCCCCTGGGCTGGCTCCTTACCCTTCATTCTGAGTTCAGCACACTGAGTTTGGCTACGTGCCTATGAAGAAGCCCTGGGCTAATTTCCAGTCTTGGGGTCTCCCCTTCCCCCTGCCCTATAACCCTACTGTTTATTATAAAAGCCAAAAATCGTGGAAGAGAATTTAGAAACACATCATGCAGAATCACGCCACTCTCATAGCAACAAATCCTGTTTGGCCTTCCTCTTCTGTCTGGGTCCATGCGTGTGATGGCTAAACCGGGACACTCTCTTTATGGTCTATTTATTCAATTAATGTTAGATCCATCTCCATGTGGCCTTTGAGTCTTCGAGAGCATAATTTCCAGTGGCTGCAGAGTGTCGTGTAAGTGGATAGACACGCACTATTTAATCATTTGCCTTCTGTGCACAGTGTTGCTGGAAGCCAGGTCATCTGACCCGATTTTGGCCCCTGATGCACATTTGCCAGTCCCAGTGCAGGAAGTGGGGGGCAAATTCAGATATATTTCTTCATGAAACGTTTAGGAACTGTTAGCTAAAGGCAAGGCAGCATACCAGTGATAGGACAGGGTTTAAGGGAGTAAGAAAATGTGACCCTCGATACCAAGTTACTTGAAATTATAACTGAGGCAAAGAGCCAGGCCACTGAGTCTCACATAATAAAGGGGGCTGCCAAGTCCCAGGGGAAGTTATGACATCCTGGTTCTGAGAAAACCGGCTCTCAGCTAATTGGAACTTGTCTTGTAGACATTAGTGCACGTCCTTTAATTTGTTACTAATGATAAGACAATAAGGTTTGGGACTAATTTACTCAAAACTAAAAGTGAAGAGCCTAGGGACTTTTCCTGCGTTAGCTTCAGTTGCAGTCAGAATCAGTGCCTTCAGGTGTTTCTTGAGTGAGAGGAGAAGGGATGTGGAGTTAAAGCTGTCCTGCTGGCAATTGTATCAGACCTGGGAGTTTTTCCCACATGACTCTCGTTTATAATGTGTCTGGGACAGGAGTGGGGAGCTGCAAACCTATGTTTGACATGAGAATAATAACTGCTATGTTTACTGAACTCGTGCTGCAAGACTGTTCTAGACACTTTATTTGAGAAACAGGATTTGGCCAGGTGTGGTGGCTCACACCTGTAAACCCAACACTTTGGGAGGCGGAGGCAGGCGGATCATTGAGGTCAGGAGTTCGAGACCAGTCTGGTCAACAAGGTGAAACCTTGTCTCTACTAAAAATACAAAAATCAGCCAGGCATAGTGGTGGGCACCTGTAATCCCAGCTACCTGGAAGGCTGGGGCAGGAGAATGACTTGAACTCAGGAGGCAGAGGTCACAGTGATCTGAGATCACACCATTGCACTCCAGCCTGGGCAACAGAGCAAGACTCAGTCTCAAAAAGAAAAACCAGTAAAACAAACCAAAAATTAGCTGGGTATGGTGGTACAGGCCTGTAATCCCAACTACTCTGGAGGCTGAGGCACAGGAATCACTTGAACCCAGAAGGTGGAGGTTGCACTGAGCCGAGATTGTGCCACTCCACTCCAGCCTGGGTGGCACAGCAAGACTCTGTCTCAAAAAAAAAAGAAAAGAAAAAGAAACAGAAGAAACAGGATTTTCTTTACAATAATTCTTTATGGTCGTTATTATTTTCTCCACCATTGAAAAGAGGAGATTGCAAATTACAAAAGTTATGTGACTTGTTAGAGGATTCACTTCTTACTTCTCCTTCTCCAAAACCAGATAGCTGCTAGTTTTTCAGGAAACCATCTTTCCAGAGTGGTCTCATGCATGTTTGCCTTTTAAAATAAAATGGTAACTGGATAGCAATCCAGACCTAGGATTCTTATATAAGAGAAATTATATGTAATAATTTTAGAAAGCTCTCTTAAAGTAATTTACTTTCCAATGAGAGTATGTACTTAGAGCTGAAATTGATAAGAATATGTGTTTATAAAAAGTACTTAAGTTTATTTTTGTCCTTTTCAAAAGAGACAGTACTTTGTGGTTATAAAAGCCTTTAAATTAACATACCACATCAGTGGGCTAAAAATCTCATCTCATCCTTACTTGTTTTACTGGTAAATTGAAAACTTCAGGAAACTTACAAACTGTTGCTCTGCCCCGAGAAGTAAGGAGACCAGACCAGAAACCACTGACCAGCAAATCTCAGTGGGTGCAGAGTCTGTTTGTTGGCTAGATGTATGAGGTGGGCAGAAGAAAATCTGAGGGTCCAGAGTGAGCATTCCAAGTGCCAGGGCACCCTGGGTCTCGTTTTAAAAATTCAACTTTGTTTTTCTTTTTCCCTTTTTTTGAGACAGGGTCACCCAGGCTGGAGTGCAGTGGTACGATCAGGGCTCACTGCAGCCTCAACCTCCCAGGCTCAAATGATCCTCTCACCTCAGCCTCCAGAGTAACTGGGACTACAGGTGTGTGCCACCATGCCCAGCTAATGTTTTTGGTTCTGGTAGAGATGGTGTTTCACTATGTTGCCCAGGTTGGTCTTGAACTCCTGGGCTCAAATGACTCTCCTGCCTTGGCTTCCTAAAGTGCTGGATTACAGGCATGAGCCACCGTGCCCGGCTGTTATTTTTCTTGATTACTACAATAAGTGTAATTCATAATCATGTAAGCCAGAGAGAGCCATTGGTTTTATTTTTGGATGGCATAGAGTGGGCCATACCCAAGATAATTATTTATTCTGAGTCTTTCCTAAGAACCTTCTACTACACCTGACTTTGTATGTTTAAATGCTCTCATCATCAGCCTCTGTGGCATCTCTTACTGACACTCCATCCCTCTGCCCCACCCTCTTGTGCTCAGAGGGGCCGACTGCAGGCACATCTACCTGTATCTACCATTCCTCCCCGACATGTCTGGGGTGATGTCCAGTCAGCAGGCTGATGTACACCCTTGATGGTCTGTGTTGAGTTTGGGGCTAGAAATGAATTCAGGAGTCCTTAGCACATAAAGGGGAGCTACGACCCTGTACAAGAGTGGGTGATGTCACCAGGGCACAGCAGATGCGGCATGCAAGGAGACTGGGCTATGTCTTGGGCAACCACATTTGAGCTGCCAGTGGAGGATGGAAGGATGGAAAAGGCAAGACAGGAGGAGTGGGGAGCAGAGTTAGGAGAATGCAGTGCCTTGGGGCAAACAGAGGATTTCAAGTAGATGAAGACCTAGGAGGACCTGGAGAAGCAAAGGTGTGGGGCCTCCTGGGATTCCTGTCTGCTGCCCTTCCTTGTTAAATTTTACCCAAACCCCATGAATAGGTCTCACATCTTGGAAATCTTAAACCCTATGCTGTGAAAATGAGTCTTACTCTTTTTTTTTCCCAGTTCATTTTTTTTAAGGTCATATTTGATCATTAAAGAACACAGGAAGAAAAAGAGAAAAAAAGAAAAATTAAAAATGCCTAAATTTCAACCTTTCTAAACATACCAAATGTTAACATTTTGGTCTATTTTTTTTTTCAGTGGCTTTTCAGTGGTTTAGAATTTTGAAAACTGGTATTATAATTATATTGTATACATAAATGTGTGCTAAATTTAACACATATTGCAGGCATCAATTTATGGCTTTTAAAACATGGCAAACATCATTCAGACTAGTACAAAGTTCAGCACCCACCTTTTAATGCAATTTTCATTATATTATTCCTTTCTGTTGTTATATATGTTTTGGTTATTTGATGTCAGGTACTAAGAATGTAAATTTATGCTCACAACTGTCATTTGGCCAGCTTCTTGTATTTCTAACGGCAACAAATTCTGCCTCATGTATTTCGATGCTAAAGTACTGAGTGTACAAATGTTCAGAACAGTTATGCTTTCACAATTGCTCCTATGAATATAAAATTACCCTCTTTATCCTGCTTGACACTGCTTATTGCCTTAAATTGTGCTTTGTCTGATATAGACACTCACGCTTTTTCTTTTGTTTGCGTTTACCTGGGATAGCTTTGCCTACCCTGGAGCCATTTAATTTTAGGTGAGTCTTCTGTATTAATTTAATCTAGAACATTTGTCTTCTAACAAGGGAATGTTAAATGCTTACATTATCGTCATAACCATTCCAGGTGGCCCCCTGTCATCTTGTTTTATGTTTTCTGCATTTCCTTTCTTTTCTGACTTTTGAGCCATAGCTGATGATTTCTTTTCTCTTTTGCAGTGATTTGGAAGGGAGACATCTTGTTTCTCACTCCACTGATGCGTGTCCTATTGCCTCCAATGAATGTTTTAATTTGACTCTGTGTTCAGTTTCTAAGCAGCTCTGCTTATCTCAGCCTGCCCTTCTCATCTCCTTTGGTGGAGGCGACATCCTCTGCAGAGTGGTTTTAAAGGCCCTATCCTATGTAGATTTTTCTTTGTTTGCTAGCTCTAGGAAGGGAGTCCTGCATGCCTGGAGAAGAATAGTGGCAGGCCACTTCTGAGAGGTGCCCCAGTGCTTCCTGTAAGATGAAGGGATTTTCCAGGCCACAGGGTATGTGTGTTTGGCAATGGTGGGTGGGAGGCATGGCAGAAAGTGTCATCACTACCACCTGTGTGTAAAAGCCCTTCTCTCAGGCTCCACTGGCCCTTGTTTGAGAAAGGCAGCCCAAGCAGATCGGGTCCCTGCTGGCAGGGATGAGCTCTCTGCAGCGAGAGGGTCCTAGGGCTGAGGGACCAGAGGATAGTTTGGGGTAAGGGGACCTGAGCTGGCCCTGGCCTAGACAGGTGGGTCAGGGCCTATTGGTCTCAGCTGTGAAATTTACTGCGGATACAAATTGTTTTTAAAAATCCTTTTAAAGACTTGCAAATGGAATTTCAGTGAAGGCTTTTCAGTGCCTCCATTCGTCTACTCTCTTAACCAGGTATTGCTCTAATATATTGCATATTAAAACTCTCTATAGGGCAATTAGCAGCTTTAAACAGTTTGTTTAAAATTAAACACTCTGGTATTTTTTTTTTTTTCATTTATTCAAGTAGGTTGCTCCCCTGGATCCCCTAACACGGAGGTGCCAGTTCTGCTGAGGGCAGTGCCATGCCCACATACAGGGAGGGCTGGGGCCTGGGAAAGGCAGGGTGGGGCTAGCTGGGGTGGGAGGGACATCCTGCCAGGGCCCAAGTTCTCCAGAGGGAGACACAGGCCAAGAAGGGCCTCATCTTCTAGGGAGCCTGAGGGGCAGCAGTGAGACTGGCCTGCTGTCAGCGATCCTCTGCCTGACTAGGACAAGGCTTTCCCAACAGTGGGCTCAGGGACAGGCCACAGGTCAGAAGACCACTGCTGAGAAGGGGGCAGGCAGTGTGTGCAGTGGTTAGTGCTATGGCAGGACCAGCCTGGCTACTGGGAGGGTGGGGAAGCCAATGGCACCTCAGGAGATCTAGACCATTTCTATTCTACACAAAGTCTGTACCCCACAAACACCAAGTTCCTCTGGGACCAGAATCTTAGCTAATCCTCTGTGATCCCTTGGAACATTTCAGCCAGAATCAAGTGGTAGCATCACCAGAGTCCCAACAAACAAGAGCCAAGGAGGTCTCAGGGCAAGGACAATGCCAGGCTTGGTCACCGGAGATCAAAGTCATTTCTCTGACCTCAATGCTGCACCACCCACATGGTCAAGAGAGCCACTGCCAAACCCTCAGAGCACTAGATTAGGAAACAAATCCCAGACACATAGGTGCTATGTCCAAGTTCATGCGATAGAGCAATCTGAATTCCTTATAGCATCTCAAAGTATTCCAACACTTTGGCTTTTCCCCTTCTATGTGTGTTGATATAAACCCTCTGACTCAGGTGCTACTGTCTGGACCCAACACACAGGAGTGTGTATGTGTGTGTGGTATGGGTTCCCCTGGTAGAATTATTCACTCCTCTGCACTCCCAGTGTTCTCTGCTCCCCTTTCCATAATACCACTTATCTCACTGCACTGTAATTATCCATCTCTGTCTTCCTTGTAGGACTTGAGTACCAAGCAGGGACTTTGTGCTTTTCTTTGTACATAGTAGCAGGCACACAATGGATTTTGTTAAATGAATGTTGCTGAATTCACAACCCTCCACTCACTACATACAGGTTACTATGGCTTGATCTTATTAAATGTGCAATCCCTTTATAATCAATTAATTTAAAATTATATTCTTCTGAAGTTTAACAATGGAAAAACTGTACTTTGCTCAGCATATTATGCCGGTGGGACACACGGCTGCTTGGACCACACTGCTTCATGGTGCCCCTTATGGCACCGTGCTCTAAGTGCAGGCAAAGGGTTTCGAGAGCCTGTCTTTCAAATAAAGAATGCAAGGGCAAATCATCTTCATAAACTGTGTAAAAGCTTCTGAAATACACCAGCCTGTGCCTCCTTTGCCTTTGCTACCCCAGGTTCCACAGACCAGGTCTGCTTAGACCTGATGTGAGATAAGGTTGGCAGTATTTATAAGATCCCAATTTGCCTCACCTATTGGGCTACATTATTCCGGAGGCGTGAGGAAGCACCTAGAAGGGAACGTCATGAAGTGGCCACGTTCATTTGCACATTTTCTACACTACATCTCTTGTTCTGTTTTAGACTTGACTAACTCCCTGCGAACAGGGACTGTGTCTTATTCACTTCCATCTCCCCAGTGTCTGGCACAGGGTTCAACACAGAGTAGGAGCCAGGTGTGTGACAGGTGTGGACACTTGGGCCTGGATGACGACGTTGCTCTGATGTAGCCGAACAGCCCTACTTCCTGATGCACAGTCATTCCAAACATCCATGCCTTTATTATGATCGTTCTGATTTCTCAACTTGATTTTATTTTCCAAAAGTCACCGTTCAACCCTGTTGAATTCAGCGTGTGTTGACACACTGTTACTGGGGTCAATGGCCAGATTAGCCCTTAACATTTTGTTTCCAAGTGTTTGTCGTTTCTCATTAGTTACATGTTTATAATCACTAAGGTCTTATTCCTGGACAACTTTTCAAAATCTTTGTGGCCTTGCCCACCCTTGTACTTATTCTCCCACAACTGTGGAGAGCATCTGAAATTCTAGCATGACTTTTCAAAGAAAACGCAGTGAACCCTTTCATCCTCTATCATCTTGCACATCAAAACTCCTCTTGTACTCATCAAGAGACTTTCTCATAGCTGTGAAAGTTACCTCCCCCACTGCCTTGTATCCTCCACAGAACTGCAGGTGCCTCTTGGAAGAAGTGCTGCATCTGTGCCCCTCTCCCTTCCTGCCTTCGTTTTCCATTGTCATTAGAAGCGTAGCCATGGAGAGAAATCTGGCGCAGAGTGCGACTGCAGCCATTAGAAAAGACAGATTTTTCTTCTAAACAGCCTAAGGAGGATGGGGTTTGGTTTTCAGCCCCTGCAGCCTACAGAGAAATAAGCAGAATGAATTCAAGATGGCAGGTCCAGAAAAATCTCCTTTTGTGAAACAACCTGTCTTGTTTCACAAAAGGAGATTTTCCACTCGCGCGGGAGCGGGTGACTGATGGGTGGTGCAACCAAAAAGGGCTGTGGAATTTGCAATAACCCTAACTCAGGCCTTCTTAGCAGCCACCTTGGGAGGCAGCTGCTCAGAGGTATCACTGGGAATTATGAACCAAAGGATACTATTGCCTGCCTCGCAGAGCACAGGGAGCAAATATTCTGCCTCCTCTCTCACAGAGACAGCCTCTCCTAAGCTTTGTGCTTGGGTTTGGGCACTGCAGCTGTTCTTGGCATCTGTGCTTCCTGGCAGCCTTTACTGCCAGCCACTTGATACAGGCAGCAATCCTTGTGGCACACCTATTACCCTTCTCTTGCCCATGGCTTTTGTGAAGACCAAATGAGAGAAAAGGCCATGTAAATTCTTTGAAAACCAAGAGTACTGGTGGGAATGCTGGACTGTGGTACTACTTGGCAATACCCTCCAGAAGCTCTGGCTTTGAGACACTTGGTGAGCATGCTGAACACTGCAACAAACTGCCCAGATTCAGTGAGATGCCTCAGACTGAGGGCTTCAGATTTCACATCCCTTTCCTTTCCTATGAACTTTTTTGGTTCTCCAACCAGGTTAGTCTGACATTCAAGGCTTTCTCAACTCTTCTTTCCAAACGTCTATTTCGTAAAAACTCTTCCCCATTTTAGTGTTCCCAGAACATACCATTGGCATTCCTACCCCGTTCATTTGATCACAACTTTCCCTTGTCTTTCTTCCCCATCCCACTCAGCCCTCAGAGATCCTCCATATTGTACCCATGCTTGAAGACCAAGCATAAGACTTCTCCACAAGCTGACCCGTAAATCACCTCTCCCTCCTCAAAATAATAGTTATTGGGTTCTTGGTAATCTTGAACCAGTGATGCAGTGATCTCAGTGGTGAAGAACAGGCTCTGCAGTCAGATTGCCTGGGATGGGGTCCTTGTCCTCTTACTGTCTGTGTGACCTTGAGCAAGTTACTTAAAGTCCCTGAGCATTGCTTTTCTCAGCTATAAAGTAGGGATAGTAAGGGTATTCTTTTACACATACATAGCTGAGCACAATGCCTGACCCACTGTAAGCACTTGAATGAAGGTTAGTATTGTCTCTAAGCATTTTCTTATGTGTTGCCATGTAATTGCCATGACAGCCCAGGAAAAGTTAGTTTTATTGCCCCAGAGGAAAAAGGTGAAAGTCTGGAAAGGTTAAAGCACTTGCCCAAGGCCACAAAGTTGGTGGTAAAAATCTGATTCAGATTCAAGTTTGGTTGGCATCCACAGCTTTTCCACTGCCATAACCAACCTGCCTTAATCAGGCCTCCTGTGACTACTCCAGCCCCTGTTCCTTGGTTCACTCTGCATATGGGGATCTCTGCTCTACCCAGCCAGACCCTGGTCTCCTCCTGGGGAAGGGTTCTCAAAACACCCCACCCTAGCTATACATCATTTGGTATTTGTTGAATGAACAAAAGAATGAATGAGTGGGAAAATGTGCATATTAAGACCAGACTATCCCCAAATAACAGCACTGGTACTTGGTACGTAGAAGTCAGGGGCCTCTCAACAGAACCAGAAGTGAGCCTTCCTCCACCTCAATTCACCCATCACAATCTGAGTCAGGACATCTGTGTTGCTCTCCTGCTCAAACATTTGAAGGGATCCCCACTTTTCCTGTGGGACTAATCTGAGTATTTTCTTTACAGTTCAACATGCTCTGTTAATATAAGTCTTCACTGAGCTTAATATCTATTTCTTTGGTCATCTTCCTCCAGAAGGCAAACTTTTGGAAGAAGAGGTGATAGTTGAGAACAGCAATAATATGTGTTCCCTCAGAGCTATGCAGTGAATGGACCCATGGCCTGCTCTAGGAGGCAGGAGAAATGACTCTGGGCTCTGGTTTCTAGATTTACGTTTCCCTCTGTTTTAAAGCAAAGCTACATGTAAAGTACTCTAAACACTGAGTACAGAACTTCAGGGTAAACACGATGGAGAACAATGCCCATTTTGCTGCTTGCCTCATTATCCCAGGAAAGAGCCTCATGTGTGTTAATTCAACAGAAAAGGACATGAAAGATTGTGTAGACTGTGCCCAAAGTTACTGAGACCCTACATTTTTGGTGTAGACACACTTAATCAGGTGAAACTGTCCTTTCAATCCCCTCAGGGACTGAATGAGGATGGCATGAAGCGGTAGAGTTGTATAAAAGGCTCTGAAGATTCTGAACAGCAAATTCTCTCTTTTTTAAAAGTTGTTTTTTTTTTTTTTTTTTTTGAGACGGTTTCACTGTTGTAGGCCAGGCTAGAGTGCAGTGGTGCAATGTTGGCTCACTGCAGCCTCTACCTCCTGTGCTCAGGTGATCCTCCCACCTCAGCCTCCTGAGTAGCTGGGATTACAGGAGCACATCACCACACCCGGCAAATTTTTTGTATTTTAGTAGAGATGGGGTTTTGCTATGTTGCCCAGGCTGGTCTCGAACTCCTGGACTCAAGAGATCCACCCACCTCGACCTCTCAAAGTGCTGGAATTATAGGCATGAGCCACTGCTCTTGGCCTGAACTGCAAATTCTCTGTTAAAGATAAGAAAGTTCTCTCTTGGGGGAGAGATCCAAGATGGCCGATTAGCAGCAGCTCAGGATTGTAGCTCCCACTGAAAGCGCAGAGAGTGAGTGGACACCACATTTTCAGACGAATTTTTATTGCTCACAGACCAGGAGATTCCTGGTGGAGGAGCCCCATGGGTCGCCAGCGCGACTCTTTTGGCTGGCGCGGCCGTTTGCAGGCGCCCCGGCGGCCCTTTAGTTGGTGTTTGGAGCTCCGGGAAGGCAGAGTCTCCCATTCAGCTGATTGAAAAGTGGACTGAAGTGGGGAACCAGACCGGGAGATTCCCGGGCAGAAAAGCACCACGAATCTTAACGCCGCTGTTTCAGCCAGCGTAGTGGGTCGCCACAGGGGAAGGCTGGTCCCCCAACAAAAAAAAACAAAACAAAACAGCAGTTGGAACTGCTGAGGATTGAGAGTTTCACAGCAGGTACAGCTGAGCCCGGGAAGGTCCAGCTTTGTGGGGAGGGGCGTCCACCGAAGGAAAACTAAGAAACAGAAAAAACTTTACCACCAACAAGCTGGATGTCCACTCAGAGACCTAATCTGAAAGTCGGCAATTACACAGACGACAGGTGGATAAATCCACAAAGATGAGAAGAAACCAGTGCAAAAAGACTGAAAACACCCCGAAATCAGAATGCCTCTCCTCCTACAGAGGATTGCAGTTCCTCATCACCAAGGGAACAAAGCCTGATGGAGAATGAATGTGAGGAATTGATAGAATCAGGCTTCAGAAGGTGGATAATAAGAAACTTCTGTGAGCTAAAAGAACATGTTCTAACCCAATGCAAAGAAACTAAGAACCTTGAAAAAGGCTTGACGAAATGCTAACGAGGATAGACAATTTAAAGAGGAACATAAGTGAATTAATGGAGCTGAAAAACAATACGAGAACTTCGCAAAGTATGCACAAGTTTTAACAGTCAAATTGATCAAGCAGAAGAAAGGATTTCAGAGTTCGAAGACCAACTTAACGAAATAAAACGAGAAGACAAGATTAGAGAAAAAAGGGTAAAAAGGAATGAGCAAAGTCTCCAAGAAATATGGGACTATGTGAAAAGACCTAATCTACATTTGATAGGTGTACCTGAATGTGACGAAGAGAATGAATCCAAGCTGGAAAATATTCTTCAGGATATTATCCAGGAAAACTTTCCCAACCTAGCAAGGCGGGAAAATACTCAACTCCAGGTAATACAGAGAACACCAGAGATATTCCTCAAGAAGAGCAATCCCAAGGCACATAATCATTAGATTCACCAGGGTTGAAATGAAGGAGAAAATACTAAGGGCAGCCAGAGAGAAAGCTCAGGTTACCCACAATGGGGAAGCCTATTAGACTCACAGCAGATCTCTCAGCAGAAACCCTACAAGTCAGAAGAGAGTGGGGGCCAATATTCAACATCCTTCAAGAAAAGAACTTTCAAGCCAGAATTTCATATCCAGCCAAACTAAGTTTCATAAGTGAAGGAAAAATAAAATTTTTTACGAACAAGCAAGTACTCAGAGATTTCATTACCACCAGGCCTGCTTTACAAGAGCTTCTGAAAGAAGCACTAGATACAGAAAGGAACAACCAGTATCAGCCATTCCAAAAAACCCATCGGTAAGCTGCATCCAGACCCATCTCACATGCAAGGATATACAGAGACTCAAAACAAAAGGATGGAGGAAGATTTGCCAACCAAATGGAGAGAAAAAAAAAAAGCAGGAGTTGCAATTCTCATCTCTGATAAAATAGACTTTAAAGTAACAGAAACCAAAAGAGATAAGAAGGACATTGTATAATAATAGAGGGATCAATGTAACGGGAAGAGCTAACGATCCTAAGTCTATGTGCACCCAGTATAGGAGCACCCAGATACGTAGGGCAACTTCTTGGTGACTTACAAAGAGACTTGGACTCCCACACAATAATAGTGGGAGACTTTAACACTACATTGTCAATATTGGACATATCAATGAGACAGAAGGATAACAAGGATACCCGGGACTTGAACTTAGACCTCGAACAAATAAACATTTACAGAACTCTCTACTCCAAATCCACAAAACATACATTTTCTTCAGTAACACATCACATCTATTCTAAAAGTGACCACATGGTTGGGAGTAAATCACTCCCCAGCAATTGCACAGCATTTCATAGGTTTAAATGAAATATTGGTTGGCTGTTTGTTACTTTCCTCCCTTATTCCTTCCTGTCTCCATTGTATAACACAATTATTAGTATAAAGAGCTTTTCAATACCCATTTTTAGACTGCATTCTAGCCTGGGCAATAGAACAAGATTCCCGTTCTCTCTCCCTCTTTTCTTCTTCTTTTTCCCTTTCATTCTCTTTTTTTTCCTTCTTTTTCTTTTTCTTTCTTTAAAAAAAAAAGTTCTCTCTTAAAGAATACCTGAACTCCCATTTAGTCACAGCTATCATTTATTGAGTGCCCACTATGTTCCTGATGTTTTATTTGTATTATCTAATTTAATCCTCACTACAACATGCAAGAGAGTTGGTACTATCTCCATTTTACTGAAGAGGAAACTGAGACTCAGTGTCTTGACCAAGGCCAGTGAGTGGCAGAGTAGCTTTGACCTTGGCTATGTCTGATTCCTGTCCAGCATTTTTCTCCCAGAGCACACGGTTGTCACTCCCCTGAGGAATCCGGGAGTCCGAGAGACTTAGAGCTCTTGAGTCATCTGGTATAATCATCCTCTTCCTCAACTCATTAGCCAAAGTCAGGACCTGTGCATAATGCGGTTAGCTAATTTGTGTTTTCATTGTATGCTTATGTAAATGGCTTGAAATCTTTCCTCAACATCATTATTTGCCAGAAAATAGAGTCCACATACTTAGCAAGTGTTTTCAATCATGTTTTAACTAGTAACAAATCTTTTGCTTGATTTATCTGAAAATTGTCTGCTTGCTCTCCTTCTTGTTGCTCTTGTCTTGTAACACTTTATAAGCTTCCTCTGATAGTAATAACAGTAGTTAATATTAAGTGAACATTCAGCTGGGTGCAGTGGCTCATGCCTGTAAGCCCAGCATTTTGGGAGGCCGAGATGGGTGGATTACCTGAGGTCGGGAGTTTGAGACCAGCTTGACCAACATGGAGAAACCCTGTTTCTACTAAAAATACAAAAAATTAGCAGGCATGGTGGCACATGCCTGTAATCCCAGCTACTCAGGAGGCTGAGACAGGAGAATCGCTTGAACCCAGGAGGCAGACATTGCAGTGAGCAGAGATCGCACCATTGCACTCTAGCCTGGGCAACAAGAGCGAAATTCCGTCTTAAGAAAAAAAAAAAGTGAACACTCACTCTGGACCTGTCAGTCACTGTTTTAAGTGATTTAGCTCAAAACCTAGGAGGCAGGCTTTATTATCACCCTCATTTTGCAGGTGAGGAAACAGAGGCACAACTTGCCAAAGGTTACGCAGCCCAAATAGCAGAGCCAGGATTCAAATCCCAGGCTAACTGATTACAGACCTACTTTGCTAAATGCCTCAGTGTATAAAGAAAATGTCCTCCTAAATGGAAGCAGTCTAGAACAACACTGGCCCGTAGAAATGTAATGTGAGTTACAAATGCAAACCACATATATAATTAAAAATTTTCTAGTGGCCACATTACAAAATTAAAATAGTAATTTTACAAGTGAAATTAGTTTAAATATATTTTACTTAACTCATTATATCCAAAATATTATTTTAACCTGTAGCCAATATTACCATTATTAATGCAACATTCTACATTCTTTTTTATGTAAATTTTCTGAAGATTGGTGTATGTTTTTATGTTTTATACTTACAGCACCTCTTAATTGACACTAGACACATTTCAAGTGCTTATGGCCCCATATTGGACAACAGACATATAGATGGACATTCCACTTGTCTTATTTTTTCTATTATTTTGTTTCTATTTCAACTTTATTTTAAAAATTGTTTAAATTAAAAAAAATTATTTAGAGTCTTGCTCTGTTGCCCAGGCTAGGGTGCAGTGGTGCAATCATAGCTCATTGCAGCCTCGAACTCTTATGCTTGAGCAATACTCCCATCTCAGCCTCCCATGTAGTTGGGACTACAAGCATTCATCACCATGCCTAGCTAATTCTTTTATTTTTTTTATAGAGATGGGGGTCTCACTATGTTGCCCAGGCTGGTCTTGAACTCCTGACCTCAAGCAAGCCTCCTGCCTCAGCCTCCCAAAGTGTTGGAATTTTAGGCATGAGCAACCGTGTCTGGGCTATTCCAACTTTAAATTTGGGTTTTGCATTGGTATTAAATCAAAGAAGCCTATGTTAATGG
This sequence comes from Ateles fusciceps, assembly GCA_036589455.1. NCBI lineage: Eukaryota > Metazoa > Chordata > Mammalia > Primates > Atelidae > Ateles > Ateles fusciceps. Next base: position 21,468,306 of record JAZHEH010003205.1, on the reverse strand, counting down.
AAATGTGCCCTTTGGATAATTAAATGAACAGAGCAACAATTTAGGACAGTGGAAAGAACATGCTTTAGGCATTATAAAATCTGGCTGCTAAGCCCCATCTTAGAACCACTAACCAGGGATGTGGCCAGAGCAACCCTCAACTTCCCTCACTCTCTTTCCTCGTGTTAAAAAAGACATGATGGTTTATGATTATTAAGGTCCTTTTCATTTCTAAAGCTCTTTCTGCTTACAGCACACATTCTTTCAGGGTTTCTGCATCTGTTTCCTTGGTTCATTCAAGATTTCTTTAAGAAAGGACTTATCCCACATTGTGGTTGTGTTCCCTGTGCCCAACTCTGTGCCTGACACATTGTAGGCACAAGAAATGTCTGTTGAATGAATAGAAATCCAGCTCTCCTTTGAGGGTCTCCTGGGCCTCCCAGTTTTTGCCAGAATTATCATAGCAGCCTTAGCAATTCATTGCACTGTCTCATATTGGCCTAGAATCTTGACATGCTAAGCTTTCTGGGGGGTTATAGCCAGGATTAGAAGCCATTTCCTGATACTGTGTGCGAAGATGATAGTCAGCCCTAGGCGTGGCTGCCTAGAGACCCCCACAAATGGTCTCCTTCTTATTACATGCTGTTCTGATGCTGAGGAGAGTTAATTAATGACTCTAAATAAGAAAACAATCAAATCTGTCTGCAGTCATATGAGTCAGAGCAGACCTAGATGGGGTGCCAGGTCCTTGGCTTCCAAGTGCCCTCGGGAAAAGCAATAGCAGCCTTTGCTCCTTTCATCAGAGTTCTGAAGCCCCAGCTTGGAAGGGGGAAGGAATCATTCAAAATAGAATGGAGACTCAGCATGATATGAGGCATTTTTCTTAAAAGGCCAACCCCCTATCTGAGGCTGAGGGAGAGGAGAAAAAGCACAAGTTAATTCCTTTCTACCCTTTTTAGACACCCAAACTGAATGGGGGAGTTCTCAGAAACTGGCCCCAGTGTGTGGTGCAAGATTGGAGCAGTTGGAACTGCCACTTTAGGAGGACCAGACTTGCGGTCTGAAATCCACCAAACCCCAAACGTGCCCACCTTCAGGAGTCTTGCAGCCACATATTGGAGGTAGAGCTTTGGTTGGGATGGCATAAGGACAGAAATGTGATGCTTCCCTGAGATTGGCTGAGGCCCACACAGTGAAAGTTTTATTTAGGTGTTAGAGGCTTTGCTGTGAAAATCTGAGAGTGGGAATAGGTGGAAGGAATCTCTTAACAATATCTGACTATCTTCAGCTTTGGAACAGGATGCTAGGAAATAAAGGTAAGCTCTATTTCTTTGGCTCTATGTGTTCTCTTTGTCAAATAATAACAGCTTCCTCATGGTGTTTTTTTTCCCTTCCTTTCTTAAAAAGGAAAAACAATGACAACACTTTGTTGCCATCTACGCTTGGCTTCCTGTGAAAATTTTCCACTCCACCAAGAAACCTCTGGGCTACTGGTCATTAGGGCCATTATACTGCCCTTTCCCCATGCTTTGGTAACCAAGTTCAGTTAACAAACCTGGGTAAGATGTAAAGTAGGTGGCACTATCCTTGCTGAAATTGAAAAGACTGATTTGGGTCTAAATCCTAGTTGGTCCCCAACCCCATTCTTCTGACGTTTGGTTATAACCTTACGTAGGACAATCCAATAGTTCAGTTTTATTTCCACAATAGCAATAGGGAAAACACAGTGGTAAGGAGGAATTTCCAGAGTTTAAGAGATCCAGGATGGAACCTAAATTCTTTCCTTTCTGTGTAACATTGGGAAAGCCCTTTTCTTCTCAAAGCTTTGTTTCCTCATCTTGAAAGTGGGAATTATGCCACCACCTACCTCATAGGACTGTGAGAATTAAATACCTTCTTGCATGTGAAGAGCCTGAGTCAGAAAATGTTTCCTCTTATTAGCTCATAATTCTTTAAACAGGGATTGCTGATGAGTTCGTTCAAAGTAATGCAGTAATACCCTCCACAGTTCTGTTTCCTCCTATTCCATCTGTAATCAGCTTTAGGGAAATCCTCACAGAGGCCATGGTCCTCAGCTCTCGCTTCTGGTCCACACTCAAGTCCTCCCTTCCCAGCAGAGGGAGGTGGGTGAGGCCAGCGCTCCAGAACCTTGGACAGCTCCACTTCCCGGTGATCCAGCCTGCTGTCTCAGGCAGCAGGAGGGTCTTGGGAAATTATTGGAGAAAGGCTGCATCAGTGCAACGATTTAGGAAGCCCAGGGGTTGCAGTCTCATTTCCAGCATGCATGCTGCCACTTACATACCAAATCTTAGGGCCTTTTCCTTCTTCCCTATGAACTCAAAGAATTGTTTTGAGCCCAAAAAGAACAGAACCACCACCCACATCTTCCTGAATCTGCCGATATTTAATTTGTTTGGCTTCAGTACAAGGATTAAACATTCTTGATTAACTTCAAGTGAAAGTAATAATGAGGAAATGTTTTACAAGATGACGATTCAGGTATGAATTAAAAGAAACATAAAATAATGATATTGCCTGCAGGTGATGTTAAGCACCATGCTGATCAGGATAAGCAGGTGGTTCAATTTATGAGGTAATTTAGCTTTTCACTCTCCGGTGCAGAACACAACACACCATATGCAGTCACCTTTCAAATAGGCAAGGAAGAGATTAAGTCCTATTTTTACTTTATGATACTGAGTCACGTAGTTCAATGCAAATCACATGGATGCCAAAGTAGGAACAATACCAGGTATTAAAATACCTTCTTTCCTTTGGGGAGCTCTAAAGATTTTGTGACTGCATGAAATTCCTTCAGAGTAACTCCAGGAGAAGAGACATGTCACCAGATAGGCATTTAGGACTGAGCATGTCTCATCTCTCCCCCCCCCCCCCCCAACTTCTGTCATTAGGCCTGAAAGAGCTGTATTTGCAGCTTTTTGCATTTAGTAATAGCCTCCAGATGTCTTCATTTTCTGGGCTACATTGTTTTTGAAGAAAAGAGGGCTTGTCTTTGAAAAATGTTATTGACTAATTTAATAATGAGGGAGAGAAGAGGATAAATGTGGAACAGGAAAAAGGAGAAGAGAGTAGTAGAGGTAGAGGAGAGAAAGGACATGCCTAAACTTCTCTGACTTTTATGAGGTTCTGACCGGTTGAAGGTGGGCATCAAACCCATTTATGAGGACAATGCATGAAAAACCTTGATAAGTGTTTTTCATGCATTGTCCTCATAAATGGGTTTGATGCCCACCTTCAACCGGTCAGAAACTTGAACAAAGGCCTTTAAGTCCTCTTTAAACATTTCCATAGAGGTGAAGACAACAGCAATTCCATGGCTTGAACTAGCTTGAAAGAACTTCAGACAAGGACATCAACTCAAGACTCTAAAGGTAGGAGGGAGCGCCCCCATAGAAAGGTTTGTGATTTTACCTAAAAATGCTCACACCCACTCTGAGCCTCCACACTATGGGGGAATGTTAGTTGTCAAATTGTGTCTAGTATAACTTCTTCCCAGCAGAGGTCGCTGTGGAGACTGGCAGTGGATACTTGTGGGAACTGGACCAGGCAGGCTGGGCTAGATAGATGGTGGCTACACTGTGTGGTAGCTACTCTTCCTGCTGTACCACTGGCCATCGTCTGGCCTCTCATGCTACAGGAAGTAGCTCTCTGTGAAGATTATCTCAAAGCTGCACAGTACCTTTGCTATTACAAGTGCTGTGAAATCGGGGGTCACTTGTTGGGGAGGGCAGGCCTGGGAGGGCCATGCTCATCCTCTAGGGGTATCACCTTGTAGCGTATGTTTATGTTACCCTTGTGTCCTCTGAGTGTACCTGGTATTTCTGAGACGCCACCTGTGACTGACCAGCAACATCAGCGCCATGCCCTTCCAGACATGGAGACCAAAGTGACAAAAGTTGCCTTGCCACACAGCCTTGCACTCACATCATAAGTGACTCTGTTGATGAGTCCCCTGCCAAACCTCACTTGAAAGCACATGGTGGTGGTGAGGGGGTGGAATTCTGGTCCTTGGGGCAGCCCATTACAGTAGGATAAAGCTTCTGAGAAATGGGAAGGGCAGGGGACTGGTGAGTATGTTAGGGTCAGACCTGAGACCTCAGAAGGGCTGAAGAAGGCTCCGCATGCTTGTGAATTCCCCCCATTTACTGGGACTTAGGCCGGCCAGGCAGGCTAGGCACAAAGCAGCCTGAAGCTGCCTTAACTCTGAGGGAAGCCACTTGGACCCTAGGTCATTACTGTGGCTTGAGAGTTGAAGATGAGACTACCCTGCTCCCAACCCCCACAACATCCAAGTCCAGCAGTAATTAAGTGGTTCCTCTACACACACACATACACCCTGGCGTACACACAGAGCCAGAAACACAAGCTCTGGCCATGCCACACACATGAACACTGAAGCACACAGGGGTACATTCACCCAGTCACACACATTCACGCCCACACTCTGACCCACACCATCATCCATGCAAACACTTAAAGACATCCCGCCCGAGAACCAAATTTTACGTAACGTGGCTGATGCGGCATAAGAGGGTCTAGTCAGGATGTCCCCTCCAGACCCTGGTCTACTCACACCCCCTGAACCCCAGGCCCTTCACTCAAGGTGGAGCCCCCACCTGTCCCTGTCTTCGTGGACACAGGTCCTGAAGGCCCCCACCCTCCCCCGAAGGGACCTTGGTCACCATCGTGTGTACAGAATCCTGGGTGCCTGGCTGGCCTTGGGGTAGGGGGTATGGGAAAACAGAAAGATGTGGGACATAGTGCCCTGCCCCGGCTAAGCCGCCTCCTCCCTCGGGATTTTCCATCCCGACTCCCGCGGGCCCGCGAGGAGCCGGTGCGCTTTGTCTCCCGCCCCGCTCCTGGCACGTTTCCGTGGAAGCTGCCGGCGCCCCGCCCGAAGCCCCCCCCATCCGCGGCCGCGCCCCCCGCCCAGCCCGCGGCGCAGGCCTGCCAGTGCGGCAACCGCCGCTTTGTCCTCTCTAGGATGCCTGGGCGGAGCGCGAAAGCCCAGTGCCTGGGAACAGCCACCGCGTGTCCTGGATGCAGGTCCCCAAGGCTCGGTTTGGGGCGCGCCCTGCATCGGAGCGAAGCAGCCCCTAAACATTCGCGGGCGCGAGGTTGAGGGTAGCACCTGCCTGGAGCTCTAGAGTGCTGGAGGAGAGACCCGCCCCGTCCCGCCCTGCACGTGCCCGTCTAGGGTTGGCCCCCAGCTGCGGCGCAGGAGCTTCGGTCCCCAGGGCGTGGTGGGGTAGGGAGGGCCGTCTTGACTTAGAGCCCTAGGCCTGGATCCAGGTAGGGAGGGCCTGGGAGATAAGGCCCAGGTGGGGAAAGGTGGGAGGGGTCCCTAGGCCCCTCGTGCATCTCCCCATACCACCTCCCACACCCAGGCCACCCCAACCCTAGGCGCGGGCCCAAGCGCGGGGGATTCCGCGTGTCAGTGCTTTTCTCCACCCGCGACTCTGAGCAGATAGGGAGGGGGTCTCCCGGCCTTTCCCTGCCACATCCCAATTCCACCCCCCACCAATAACCTAGGAGGGTCCAAGTGGGAGGGGTAAGAGTCCTCTGTCTCATCCACAACCTCGATCCTCCTCTTTACAAAACCCTAGGGCCTGGGCAGGAGGGGGCCTGGGGAGGAGGGGGAGATAGGGAGGAGGGCGAGTGTGGAGGAAGGGGACTGGGGGAAGGGTCTTCCTTCCGTCCCAAGCAGCCCTTCCTTAATAACCCTGGGAGGGTCTGGGCTGGGGGGAGAGGTCAGCGGTCTCATCCATCACCATCAGACTCCTTTGTAACCTCGAGCAACCGAAGTGTTGCGGGGAGGGGTCCCCCTGCCTCCAGTCCCCTCATCCCATAACACCCCCTCCCGTTCTCAGTAATCCGAGCAGCCCGGTCGCCAGGCACAGAGGGAGGGAGGGTCCAAGCCTCCTCGCTCTCCCAGGAGAGATGGGGTGGGGGTGTCCCCCAGCCCTCGCCCCTCATACTCAAGAACCTTCTCCATGATAAAACAAAAACTAACCCAAGCTGCGCCGACCTCCGGCGCCGGGCCAAGGGAGGCCCCGAGTCAGTCGGCGGTTGTCCCGGACCCACGGTCCTGAGAGTAGCGAGAACGCATCCGGTCAACTCCCCGAGCCCCTCACACCTTGGTTCGCCCGCTCCCCAAGAAAACAAAAGCGAATGCAGCAGCACCAACCTCTGACGGCGGGCGGGAGGGCGGTCAGCGCCCGGCAGCACACCCTGCTCCTCCCGGCTCCTCACAGCCCGGGCTCCCGGCCTCGGATCTGAAGCGGCTGCAGCTGCGGCTGCCGCGGCTCTCGCGACTCTCGCGTCCGGAGCCTCCCTCAGACTCAGCACCTGGGGCAGCGAACAGCTCCGCGCTTCATTCCTCTGACCCCACCTCCCTCGTGCCGCCGAAGCCAATGGTGACCCGGGCCCCGCCCAGGAGGCTGCCCATTGGGGGCGTCGTTCCCTCTCCCTCCGGCCCCTCCCCTCTGGTTCCTGGGTCTCTCCTTCAAGACCACATCCCCCAGAGACCGCCGGAGTTTCGCACAGTCTTCTGGGACTTGTAGTTCTTTAAGACGGGGAGTGGGCTCACGCCGCGGGCAGGCAAACAGAGCGGGACTGCATTTCCCAGGGTGCACTGAAGACAGGCAGGCGCGGAGCAGGGCGGGAGGACCGTTTCCATAGCAAAGACGACCCGCCGGGGATGGCTGGCGGAGAAGTAGGGCAGGCCGCAGGACCCTCGAAGGATCGTGTGAGACCCCGGGCAACCTCTTGGGAGGTCATTTCGAGGAGAAAACGTTGATTTCTGCCTCGGGGTCCTGGGCCTCAGTTTTACTATCTTGGAAGAAGGGCGAAGAGCTGTGCCCCCGACAGCACCCGTTGGTGATGGGGCAAAGCGAGGGCAAGCCGCTTTGGTTCCTGCCCAGCAAAGGTGAGGGAGGACGGAGGAGACTCTCCCACCGCATTCAGAACTGTATTCCTTTATTTTTGTCTCCATCTTGTCATAGAGGAGCGATTCACTTTTGGTCATCTCTTGGGCCACCAGGGCCTTCCTATCTCCGTCTTCCCATCGCGGGTCCTGGCCTCCTTCACACCACCCCCAGATACAGCGGCATCTCCCCCAGCGCAGCAGAAGGAGGGCGCTTCACATGCCCCCGGAATTAAGCCCACTCTCCCCAGCATGGCTATAAAGGCCCTTCAAGATCTGGACTCCACCTTTTTGCAACACTCTAACTTCTTTGGAAGCTAGGAAGCCTCCTATTCCCTTGGGCCCCTCAACCCTGCCCTCAGCTAACTCCTCAGAAAGCGCTAGCCTAGACACCGCCTGTTTTGTGAAGACTTCCTAGATGCTGGGCTCTCTGTTGAGTGCCCCACCCTGTGTTTGAGCAGCACCCTCTACTTCCCCTATTCTACTTGCATGTTCATGTATTCGTCTTCTTTATAAGATCTACAGAGGCGGGGACATGTCTATATTATTCATACTTACCATCCAGTGTCTATAGCATCTGGCACATAGTAGGCACTCACTAGCTATTGAGATATAAATGTAGATATTTGTTGAACTGAAAATGAATTGGGCCGGGCACGGTAGCTCCCGCCTGTAATCTCAGCATTTTGGGAGGCCGAGGAGGGCGGATCACCTAAGGCCAGGAGTTCGAGACCAGCCTGGCCAACATGGTGAAACCCGTCTCTACGAAAATACAAAAAATTAGCTAGGCGTGGTGGTGCGTGCCGGTAATCCCAGCTATTCGGGAGACTGAGGCGGGAGAATCGCTTGAAGCCGGGAGGTGGAGGTTGCAGTGAGCGGAGATTGTACCAGTGCACTCCAGCCTGGGCAACAGCGAGACTCTGTCTCAAAGAGAAAGAAAGAAAAAGAATAAAATTGAAAAAAATAAATAAAGGAACCTCATTCACATACACCTCCAAAATTCTGATTTCCTAAACTTGCGCATTTCTCATTGCTGGAAGTGTTCAATTAGAGGGATGCCACCCCCTTGAAGAAATGTTTATTTCATTTGTACAGTGGGTTGGGATTTTACTTGAAGGCTTTGAGTACTCTTTTAATCCTATGATGCTAGAGATTGATAGACTCATGCCTATTATTCCTGTCAGTTCTCCCTGAAATGTCATCAATTCTTCATGTTCCTCTATTTCTAGTTGTTGGCCCAACTCCTTTCTGTGCCTAAATGCCCTACCTCCCACTCCTTTTCTGAAAAAGATCTGCCCTGTCAGTTATGAAGTACAGACGTCCTAAGATTCCTGCTCTTTATTCCTTCCTTCCTCTTTCTTTTCTTTCTTGTTGAGCAATGCTAAGTATATGATAAACTATATTGTTTGCCAAGAAGAACGATGGCAAGAAAAACCTAGCCGCCCCCCCTCCCCCACGTGGAAAACTACTTGGGGCATTCTAAAGTAGCAAAACAGTATATGTATATCATACACAGATTGAAACAATTCTTTAATCACGGGATATGTGACCCTGCCCCCGTGGCTTCCTCGTGGAGAATACTTTCTAGTTTGTCCTTGATCAGTGGAAAGCAGGCACCAGCTGCCTACCTAGTTTATCTTGGTTCTATGAGAAAACACAGAACACCTGTTTGTTAATAATAATCACCTGCTCAGAGAGACTAACTACGTGGGTCAGAATTTGCCCGAGGCCTTCAGCCTGGAATGCTGTTAGCCCCTGAGGCTCTCAGCTGGGAAGGTTGTTCCCACTTTGCTGTCCTATCTGGGTGTTTGCTCCTTAATTCCTTCAGCGCTGCCTGGGTTGGGGGTCTCTACGGCCGAACTGGTCTCGGTATTCCCGCCCTCCCTCCCTCCCTCCTTTTTTTCCTTTCTTCCTTCCTTCCTTGTCTTTCTGTCTTTTCTTGTTCTGTCTTTTCTGTTGTCTTCTTTTTTTTTGAGATCGAATTTCATTCTTGTTGCCCAGGCTGGAGTGCAATGGCACCATCACAGCTCATTGTAACCTATGCCTTCCAGGCCTGCCTCGGCCTCCCAAAGTGCTGGGATTACAGGCGTGATCCACCATGCCTGGCCTCCTGCTCTTCTTTCAACCCCTCTGCTCAGCATCTTGGGCCTCATTGGTGATGAGGTACCTTGTAGGTAGCATCTTTCCTGAATATTTCTCCACTAAACATTCTGGTGTTGGCTAGATGGTCTAGTTCATCTACACATTTCATTTATCACCTCCAGATGTTTTTTGTTTATGTCAGCCAATACATTCTGGGGAGAATGCCTTAATATATGAGAATAATTAACTCATGGCCAAGAAGGCAGTAACCAAGGGGATGTTTTCTCTGAACCTAATTCAAACCAAAGAGACAGAGCCTGAGAGAAAGCAGCTCTATCATCCTTGAGTTGGTAACATCCAGGAAGGGAAGGCTAGGGTGGGGGAGTGAGTAAAACAGATGGCATTTAGGGAAGAACCAACAGGACTTTAAGAGTCATGGCAGAGGGGCTTTGATCCTGGCTAAACCATCAGGGAAGGCAGTTGCAGCTGGGTGAACAGATGGGGCCTTATTACTGAAGAGAAAACTGTAAGGAGGCAGAGGGAAGTCGGATGTGTGCTAAAGCAGAGTGCCTCATTCAGTGGATGCACTGAGAGCAGAGGCTGTTGGAAAAGTGGATCAAGGGAGGACCATGCCCCAGGTGGGCATCAGCAGAGTATCAGCTGAGTATCGCAGAGGGTTACCAAAGAAGTCCACTTGGAGCCAGAGCTGAAACCCTTTGGAGGTCAGTTTACCCCTTCAGAAGTAATGTACCACCATCCATCTACCACTGGAATCCAATTTGAGTTTTAGCAAATTACTATAGATAGGAAAAAGTCAGGGTTCCACAATTCTGTTAGCACTCAGAGACTATAACAATGTTTGCTCAGCCAAGTAAAGTTAGAAAACCTGGATCCTAATCCTGACTTTGCCTCTGATTAGATGTGTGACCCTGGATTGGACCTGTTTCTTCAGTTGTAAAATGCTGTTTATTGGTGTTAGGTAGCGGCTAATAAGGGTGGAGGTGGGGTGGGGTGCAGTGGTTAACACCTGTGATCTCAGCAATTGGACAGGCCAAGGCAGGAGGATTGCTTGAGGCCAGGGATTTGAGACCAGCCTGGGCTACATAGTGAGACTCTGCCTCTACCAAAAATTTACAAAAATTAACCTGGTGCAGTGGTGCATGCCTGTAGTCCCAGCTACTCAGGAGGTTGGGGTGGGAGGATTGCTTGAGCCCAGGAGTTCAAGGCTGCAGTGAACTCTGATCAATCACACCACTGCATTCTAGTAGTCTAAGTGATAGAGCAAGACCCTGTCTCATAAAAAAAGAATTTTTTTAAAGGGTGGAGGTAGGGAAATTCAAAGCTGCTTACTAGCTGTGTGAACTTGCCTAAACTACCTTCTTGGATTTGTAGTCTGTTTATTTGAAAATACCATAAGGGATAAATGAGCTGCCTTATGTAAAATATTTTATAAATATTAAGCACTTACCAAATATTAGTCTGTTTTCACATTATTCTTTTTGGATTACCAGAAATTGGTTTGACTATGAATAAACAGGCAGGAGGTAATTTCTTGGGTAATCTGAGTTTGAATCCCCTTCTCTCTCTTTCTAATGGTATGACTTTGCTTAGATTATTTAATATTTAATTGTTCTAGGTCTCAGTTTTCTCATTTGTGAAATTAAAATGATGTTTTCCACAGAATTGTGAGGGTTCAATGAGATAAAAGGCCTGACTCATATAAGAAAATGCTCAATATATTTGTTTTGTCATTTTTAAGGGGTGGTTATAGGGCACAGAACCCTAAAGGAATGAATGGAATTCCAAATGCTTAGAAGCTAGAGTTGTGAAAGATTCCAGGGGAACACTGTGCTAGGCTTCTCCCTTCTTCATGGGAAAGAAAAGATCTCCGTGAAGTTCCATAGGTCTTCTCAGTAAGTAAAGAGGAGATTAACTAGAATGCTGAATCTCAGACACTGAGGGGTTAGAGTGATTGACCAGGGCTGGGTCCTGAAGAGCTTGGTATTCTAGGCTGAGAATATAATTTTATTCTAAAGCAAATGGAGGTTTTTAAGGAGATGTGCATTTTGAAAAGGTCTAGGGGCTGTTTGGAGAAGGGCCAGGAGAAGACGAGGCTGGGATGTAGATTGGGAAGGTGCTGCAGTGATCCATCCTGGTGAGTGAAAAGAGGGGGGTAGAGCTGAGAGATATTTTTATTTGTTTGTTTTTTTAAGTATTAATAGTCATCAAGTTTCCCATCTCTTTCTTTTTTAAGTAGCTCATCACAGAGATATTACGAAGGTAAATATTGAGAGGACTTTGTGAATGAGAGCTGAGGGTGTGGAGGAAACTGGTAAAAGTCTGAGATGATACTCAGGTGTCTGACCTGGGGAACTAGGGGGATGGGTGGGGGTGCTATCCCCTGAGATGTGACACAGTAAACAAGCAAGTTTAGGCAGGAGGAGGTGAGTTTGAATTGGGTATGGTATGTCCAAACAAGATGTTTAGGAGGTGATTTGGAGTTTATGAGAGGGATCTGGTCAAGGGATAGAGTCATAAATTATCAAATTATCAGCGTATAGATCATAATCAAAGCCACGGGAATGAATGAAATCCTTCAGTAGAGAGAGTCAAAGAAAATAATAAAATTCCTTGGGAAATATGAACATTTAGGGGACAAGTAGAGAAAGAGGAGCCCAGAAGAAAAGGTGAGACCAGTCAGAGAGATTGGAAGAAAATCATAGGGTGGGGTGTTACAGAAGTCACAGGGAGGAAGTAGGGTGATGTGGTACCTTCAGATAAGCCAAAGTCTAAAAAAACAAATACCAAATTTAGCAGCAAAATGGTCATTGGTGACCTTGGAGAGAGTGGGTGCAGGGGAGTAGCAGGGACAGAAGTCTGAGTGAATGGGAGTAGATGTTAGACAACTGGGGCAATGGATTGCTTCTGAAGGGGAGGAGAGAGAAAACCAGAAGGAATGTAAGTTGAGGAACAATTTTGTTTTGAGTTGGGAGCAATTGGGACATGTAACAATAATAAATATGTAGGTAGGTGGTTAAGAGGTGGGCTCTGGAAATTGAGGGAGTTCACCGCAGTCCATGGCCGTTACTACTTCTCTGATGCTGGAAGCCAAAATACGTGCTCAGTGTGAGGGGTGGGGTGGGTGCGAAACGTGGAGAAAGAAGGAAACATTCAAGATGGCTCCTGGGAAACAGGAGGGAAGCCTAACGGCAATCCACAGAGGCTGCAGGACAGTGGTGGGGCCTGCTGAAGTTTGAGACCATGGGTGTGGGAGCACTAATCCAAGCGGTTATGGGCTTTCTCTAGCATCTTGTCAACCCTGAGATAGGCTTGGGGAGGCTGGTCCAGGCTGGGCTTTGCTGACAAGGGGAAACAAGAGACGAAGGATTTTGGAGATACTGAAAATAGAGGTGCAAATGGTGGTCCACCAAGATGAAGGTGAAGCCTGGATGGAAAGGGCAGATGGGGGTAGTGAGGTTCTTGGTGGAGTGAGAGGACAGGTGCTGTGGATGGCAGGGAAGAACAGGGAGGGCAGGCAATACTGATCAGGAGATGGAGGAGTTCTGGGCAGGGGTGAGGGGACAGGGTAGCTGTAGTGGACAGAGAAGATCATGGGGTTAAATGGCAAGTTTCTTATATGGGTTGTTGGCAAGTCTCCTGGAAAGATGGCTGATTTGAAGGAGACAGGATCCCTGGTAGCTCCATGCCAATGTACAGCAAGTGGCGTGTTCAATGATAGCAAGGAGGAGGGATGGCATACAGAGCCCTCTGACATGAGAGTCACACAAACCAAGATATTGGGGTGCTAAGAAGAAGCTCTCTTGCCTAAGATAGGTAGGGTGAGGAGGAAGCGAGGCAATGAGCTTTCTCATACATTTTCTTTGCTTTTTTTTTCTTTTTTTGAGATGGGGTCTCACTCTGTCACCCAGGCTGGAGTGCAGTGGCGCAATCTTGGCTCACTGCAGCCTCTGCCTCTCAGGTTCCAGCAATTCTCCCACCTCAGCCGCCCGAGTAGCTGGGATTACAGGGGTGCACCACCACACCTGGCTAATTTGTGTGTGTGTGTGTGTGTGTGTGTGTGTGTGTGTGTGTGTGTGTGTATGTGTTTAACCAGGAATACATGCATGTTATTGAAAGTCACTGTAGAAAAGTGTGTGAGGATAAAGGGTTGATACAGGACTCAGCTAGGGGACTGGGCAAGGAATGGAAGGTGGAGTATGTGGGAAACAGGTCATGGGCAGAGCTCCTGGCTGGGATGATTCCTCTTGATCTATTGATAGACTTATTGATAGACTTGCAAGATCAATACTGGGATGATGATAAGCAGAATGGTCATGAAAATGCCCAAAATCAGGACCCAGATATTCAGGTACTTGGCGGTGGAGGCATAGGCCTGGGCCCTGGTCAGGTCACCAACCATCTTCCTGTCCCTAGACTTGACGGAGTAGGCGAAGTCCAGGCAGCAGGAGTTCATGAAGAGGGTGTTGAACAGGGACCAGATGACATGGTCAGACGCGGAGGTCTCACTTCGGATGTGGATCACGGTAGATGTCGGGGGAGCCAGGTTATGGGGGATGCCCCCAGCACATCTACTTCAAGCTCCTCCTTCAGCATCTCATAGCTGGGGGAACAGTCAGTGTTGGCAGGAGTGAAGAAGGTTTGGACGGTTTGTGGTTCATTGTGTCCAGGGAAAACCAGCTGTGGTCAGGTTGCTGGAATGGTTCTCAGTGGGCCCTCCCTTTCCCCCACTAGTTTTGATTTCTCTAATTTTTGTATTTTTAGTAGAAACAGGGAATCACCACGCTGGCCAGGCTGGTCTTGAACTCCTGACCTCAGGTGATCCACCTGCCTCGGCCTCCGAAAGTGCTGGGATTATAGGTGTGAGCCACTGTGCCTCGCCTCTCATACATTTTCACAGAAGTCTTGTGTCAACATCAACTACACATGATCAGTTTTGTACACACCTAAAAGGCAGAATGTCAGAATAAAATTAGCCAAACCAAAAAGTGACTCCCGATTTCATGGTGAAATTGTATCAACCAAGTTCAACAGTAGTGATTCCTGTAATTTATGTTTTGGTATAGTTTGTAGATTTAAGTATGTGCATATCAACTAGAAAATATGTTTCAGAAACAAATTAGAATATTTTTTGCAAATTTTATTTCTTAGCAACGATTTGTTTTCTCAGTTTAGAACATAAATTAGAGAACTTGTGTTGATTTATTTTTTTCCGAATGTGGAGAGCTTAGAGCTTAATTCATGCCTTTGAAATGCCATGAATTTGAAATGCAGCCATTTTCCTCTCTGCATCCTTGAAAGGGATTACGAGGATTTTATTAGTTTTTCAAATAATCTTGCCAGCACATTTAGACTTCCCACGAGGGTCTCCTGTCAATAATGCTGGATTGTGAGTGACGCTGCTGAAGCGCTGTGCGTGGGATACTTAAGACAAGTCAAATAAGCAGCCAACTTGAGGGTTTCCCAAGCAGGAGCTCAGTTTGCAATTACAAGACTTGGTATAGAATATGAAACGTGCATCTAAATGTTAATTAAGAAAAACAAGCTCCGTAATGTCTAAAGAAAAAAGGATAAAATCAGTTAATTGCTTTGAGCGATCCCTATCATTGAAAAAATGTTATTTTAAAACATTTTTGTATGGTTGATATGTCTTTGTAATCTTGAAATAGGCCTGCTATTCCAGCCCCTTGAAGCGGGGTTGGGGGCAGCTCAGAATATATTCTGGGAATCAATTCACGAATGTTATGATAATCTGGTCAATGTTTAAAATTCTTCCTTTTTATCCTAAACTTTCATAAAATATTCTTACAAGAGGGGGTGACTCTTTTAAAACCCAAATCACATCATGTCACACCTCTGCTCTTAGCAGCTTTTCTGTGTCATTGAGAGCAAACCCTGAAGTCCTTATGGTGGCCTACAGGCATGGACTTTGACTCCTGTGGCCTCACTGACTCCTCCCCTAGACTCTCTCTGCTCCAGTACCTTGACCTTCTTTGACTGCACCAAACACTCTGGCCTCAGTGCGTCTGTACTTGCTGTTTTCTTCGGTTGGAAGCTCTTTCCCCAAATATGCTCACGGCCATCCTATAAAACGGCACCCTTTTGTCTCTTGACACTCACCTTTGCCTGATTTTTTTTTTTTTTTTTTTTTTTTTTTTGTCAATAGCACTTATCACCATCTGATATGTACATTCTCTTATTTTTTTTATTGTCTGTCTCTATCCACTCCCAACTCTTCAGTGACCCAGTAGAATAAGCTCTCCATCAGGGTAGAGATTTTGTCTTTGTTCACTGCAATACTCACAGCATGTAGAACAGTATCTGGTACATAAAAAGTACTCAGCAAAACACTTTGAATAAGAGTAACAGCACATTCTCCCCAATACATCTTTTTTTTTTTTTTTTTTTTTTGGAGACAGAGTCTCCCTTTGTTGCCCAGGCTGGAGTGCAGTGGTACTATCTTGGCTCACTGCAACCTCCACCTCCTGGGTTCAAGTGATTCTTGTGCCTCAGCCTCCCGAGGAGCTGGCATTACAGGCACCCGCCACCATGCCCAGCTAACTTTTGTGTTTTCAGTAGAGACGAGTTTCACTATGTTGGCCAGACTGCTCTCGAACTCCTGATCTCAAGTGATCCACCCGCCTTGACCTCTCAAAGTGCTGGGATCACAAGCATGAGCCACCACACCCCACATTGCTTTTAAAAAGGGTAGTACCCATTTTACCTAAACACCAGTATGAATGAATGTTTCAGCTTTATTGCAGCCTTACCAACATTGGGCATTACTTTCAGTTTTTCCTAATGTAGAGTATAAATGATCCTTCCTTTTATTTTGATGTGTAATTAATGTCTAATAAGAATGTACCTTTTTCTTTTCTTTCTCTTTTTTTGGTCATCAGTTAGTTCAGTAGGTAGCTGGGGGGCTCTTGGAAGGCCAGTGTCCTTCCTTGTAGATCGTGCCCAATGTTTAGCACACGGCGGAAGCTTACCATAGTATCTTAGAGTCGGAAGGGCCTCTATTCATCATCTAGTTCAACTAAAATTTCGGACAGATGGTTTTCCGGCCTCTGCTCACACACCCCTGGTAATGACCTTGCCACCTCATGGGACAGCTTGACCAGTTTTTGCCCTGCACTTCAGGTGTTGAGCTGGCACTTTCCCCTGTGGCTTTCATTCTTTTCTTTCTTCTTCTTTTTTTTTTTTTTTTTTTTGAGACAGAGTCTCACTCTGTCGCCCAGGCTAGAGTGCAATGGCGCGATCTCTGCTCACTGCAACCTCCGCCTCCTGGGTTCAAGTGATTTTCCTGCCTCAGCCTCCCAAGTAGCTTAGATTACAGATGTGTACCACCACGCCTGGCTAATTTTTATACATTTTGTAGAGATGGGGTTTCACCATGTTGGCCAGGTTATCTCGAACTCCTGACCTCAGGTGACCCACCTGCCTCAGCCTCCCAAAATGCTGGCATTACAGGCGTGAGCCACTGTGCCTAGCCTACCCCCTGTGGCTTTCATGTGACCTGGTTCTGCCCTCAGGAGCAGCAAGGGCCACACACCAAGTGTTACAGTACCTCCTCCACCATGACTGCCTATCTCAGCAAATATGTGGCCAGACTAGAATGTTCAACCACAGGTGAAGTCTAGCAGGCCCAGAGGCCAGGACCCTGTCCCGGCCGTAAGACTTCACAGTGGCCAAGTAAGCAGCCTCTCCAGCTGGGTTCATGTGAATCTTATGTAAGCTGAGATTCTGAGATCTTGATGTGACTTGCAGCCAGACGTAGTTCCTCTTATCCTACACGCCTGCAGTTTGTTTGTTTGTTTTAACCTGAAAGCACGACTTTGGTTTTTTCCCTAATTTATTTCAGCCGGCTTGTAGAGATGCTACCCTGGTCCCCCTCCTCCTATCTGAAAAGGAAATAAGAGTCATCCTGACAGCTTCACGTGTAGGTGTGATGACTGACTGTGAGATGCAGGTTTAGACATGTGTCACTCATTTTGGTTGCCTGACATCTGAGCCTCCTTTCTGTGCTTGAGGAATTCCATGTGTCATGAGGTAGAGCCATATTCCTTTGCACCCAGGACATGGGCACTGGGCTGAGGCTCAGGCTTCTTTGGCCTGACAGACCATACCTGCTATTGGCTCCCTTCATCAATTTTGAATTGGAAGCAAAAGAGAGCAAAGGGGCAGGGCCTGCTTAGCAACCCTTTTAGTGATTCGATGGGTATGATCTCAGTTACCAGTGACAACAGTTCTATGGATAGCATCCAGCATGGGCTTGTCTGTGGTGTGGGTCGGGGGGAACAGTATTCCAGCCTTGATGGCCACAATAATGTCTTCTCAGACCAGTGCTGAGTTGGGGCTTTGGGCATTGTTCCTGACTGTGTGATTCCAAGCCTGGTTTTCATAGCCTACTGGAGACTTTATGAGCTACTCACTATCTTTTTTTCCTTTTTTTCTACTCACTATCTTTTAAATAAATTCCTTTGCTGTGCATGACAGCCAAAGATATTTTTGCTTGCAACTAAAAATCCTAACCAATATATACAGGATATGAAAAGTGCATTGAAAAGTGCTAAGCACCACATGAGTAGAAGATATTGTTTGAGATTTTCATTCTTAAGTAGTGGGGGGTGAGGGCATTGGGAGGGATAGGCCTGAGCTCCGTACCTGCTGAGAGTTCAGACAGGTCTAGCATGCCCGGAGAGCTGGTTGATGGAGGGTGGGATAGAAAGAATTTGGGGACTGGACATTGGCTTGACAGTTAAAGGCTGGTCATTGATCCTAAAGCAGGTGTGAGCAGAGCCACACGAGCTTGATGTGGGGGATGGCAGAGGCCGGAGGGCTTGCTGCGCACACAAGCAGATTGGGTGCCTGCCTCTCTGACCCTTGGACCATTACCAACAGTCAGGGCTGGGAAGTGGGGCTAGGATGTAAGCAGGTCACCTGGGGATTTGCAGCTGCCTGTAGGGCATTCTCACAGAGGGTGGGAGAGGACAACTGCTTCGATATGCCTTCCGCCCCTGGAACCCAGAAGCCATCGTGGGTGAGTTGGGATTCAATTCTTTGCTGCCGTCAGGCTGACACCTGGGTCCATCAGTGCTGTGGGCTGAGGCTGGCACTGTTACTTGATCAGGAGAGTTACTTGCAGTAAGTAACCTTATTACAAGCAGGTTGAAATAAATTAGGGGAAAAACCAGGGTCTTGCTTTCAGGTTAAAAAGGAAACAAACTGCTGGGGAGTATATGTTTGGGCTGGGGGATATTCTTGCCTTAGGGTATTCCCCTGATCCCAGAGTACACTGCACACTGGTATGACTGGATACCTGCCTTTGCCCAGTACCCTGGCACACCTGCAGGGAGGCCTGAGATCACATATGTCCAAAGCAGCAGGGGGTCATGTATTGGGGCTGGACCACAGTCATTTCAGAAATATGGTAGCATAGTTCAGAGGGATCCTCATAGGGAACTGTAGGTTCTGTTTGGTCTTTGTGACTGATTGGTTTTTGTTATGTTAAGATCACAACTACAGATTTTAATTTTCTTGGCAAATATGACTATAATATTGTTTTGATACCAATTAAAATAAAACCCATTACAAAAACAATACAGAGTATACATTCTGAAGCATCATCTGATCTAGATAGCCTTTCAGTGCCTAAGTTACTTTGTGTCAGGCAGTGCTCCAACATTTTATGTACCTTCTATTATTTAGTCTTAGCCACAACACTACGAACTAGGTACCATTATATAAGAATTCCCGGCCGGGCAGGATGGCTCCTGCCTGTAATTCTAGTACTTTGGGAGGCCAAGGCGGGCAGATCACTTAAAGTTGCAAGTTCAAGACCAGCCTGATCAACATGGAGAAACCCCCTCTCTACTAAAAATACAAAATTAGCAGGGCATGGTGGCGCATGCCTATAATCTCAGCTACCCGGGAGACTGAGGCAGGAGAATTGCTTGAGCCCGGGAGACGGAGGTTGCGGTGAGCAGAGATCACATCATTGCACTCCAGCCTGGCAACAAGAGCAAAACTCCGTCTCAAAAAAAAAAAAAAAACCCACAAAAAACAAACACCAGAATTCCCCATTTTACAGCCAAGGAAACTGATGCCCAGAGGGTTACAGGACTAGTCTAAAGTCATATAGCCATTAAATGTCTGTTTATCCACCCTAAGAAACTGAGAACTGCTCTTCCATCAGCCCATTCCACTGTGGGGGAGGCTCTAGTTTTTGAAATGCTTTTCCTCACATGGAACTAAAATTTGCTTCTCCCTGTCAGTCCCACCCCCTGTTTCTGCTTATCCTAGTAGCCCATCATGGCAGCTCCTGGTCTCCCATTCTTCTGGCTTAGTTCTCTATCCCATTTGTTCCTGGGGGTACTTCAACTTCTTCCTTTAGGAACTTCTGAACCATTTTGTGCAGCTAAGTCCTTGGAAGAATCACTACAGATAGCTCTCCAATTCTTTGTTTGACTCCCAAGGTTCTGTTATCCAGGCAGGGGCATGGCAAGAAATCATAAATCTGACCACAAACTTTTGAAGGGAATTGGTACAAAGTTCTCTTTCCCCCAAGGAAAATGGCAAGAAAACAAAACAGCAGAAACAGCACTACTACTACACTAAGAATTATATTACTGAATGGGAATATTCTGTTTCCCCCTTGGACTAGAATGCAAGCTTCCTGAGACTAGAAAGTTTTGCTGATTTTGTTTACTGCTGCGTTCCCAGTGACAAAGGCATAGTAAACATTGAACTACTTGTTGAATGAGTTAACAGTACAGTCCCACATCTGGGGCTACTTCCTTGGGTTATTAAGTTGTTTATGGGGAATAATGTGCTCTCCCAAGTTCTTGGCTTTGAATTTTGTTTCCCTTTATCTTACTAGCAGTTTTTCTAATTTTTGTGTGATTTTGATTCATAAGAAGATAGCCTTAACAATATGTAAAGTACATTGAATAAATAGCTCTGCCTCTAAAGCAATTTCATCTGATCGTGTAACCCTAAGTATAAATCTGAATTTGATTCAGCCTGATAAAGAGCAATATGCGTGAGTTATTGGATTTCTAGCCTCCTGTCCTACAGAAAGACATTCTGTGACTTTCTGCTTTGAATTTTGAATTTGAATTCAAAATGTAAAATTATTAGGAAACAGCTAGGCAAGAGGAATGTAGTCTTTACATTTTTTTTTTTTTTTGAGACAGAATCTCGTTCTATCTCCCAGGCTGGAGTGCAATGGTATAATCTCAGCTTACTGCAACCTCGGCTTCCCAGGTTTAAGCAAACTCCACCTCCTGGGTTCAAGTGATTCTTCTGCCTCAGCCTCCCAAGTAGCTGGGATTATAGGTGTGTGCCACCATGCCTGGCTAATTTTTGTATTTTTAGTAGAGATGGGTTTTCACCATGTTGGCTTGGCTGGTCTTGAACTCCTGACCTCAGTGATCCGCCTGCCTTGGCCTCCCAAAGTGCTTGGATTACAGGCGTGAGACACTACATCCGGCCCAGAATATTCATCTTACTATCAAAATAATTATTTTCAAGAAAAATCTTTTAAGTGAAGTTGATGTCCAGAGTGCTCAGTGCACAGAGACTTTGTAAAAATGTTGGTTGAGTAAGTGTTGTTCACCCCAATTTCTGGGATGCTCTTTCTCAGGCCCTAGCAGGTCTGAAAAGGCATAGTGAACCCACTAGGCTGAGAGATAAATAAATTAATATTCAGTGGGCACCACCTATATACCAGGTAATGTGCCAGGTGTTTTACCTACATAGCCTCAGTTTAATCTTTATACCCTGCAAAGATCCTTATTTTATAAGCAAGAAATAGGAGAATTATAGAAATTAGGGGACTTTCTTAAGGTCTGGAATAGGATAGAACCAAGATAAGAATCCTTCCTAGTCTGTCTGAGGCTCTGCTCTCCATATATACCATGTAACCCCCTGAGACCAGTTTACTCACAATTTTCTTAGAGACTGCATGGGAAATATGGCCCACTTCTGTGTCCTAGGGGCATGAAAGAAACTCCTCATGTCTGTCTTCTATATTGAAGGCTGAAAGGGCAAGGATCATAGGACTCAACTGTGGGCACAGGAAGGCAGTATCTTGGAGGGTCTGGAGCATCCCCTCATTCCTCAAGTGGGTCAAGCAGGCAGAGGAAGAGGAATGAACTCTGGTGAGCAAGAGTAGGTTGTACCATCCAAAACTCTCTATTGTAACTTAATCTTCAATGTAACAATATTAAGAGGTGGAGGCTTTAAGAGATGACTGGGTTATGAGGTCTCTGCATTAATGGGTTAACAGATTAATGGATTAATGTTATAAAAGCCAGTTTGGCTCTCAGTGCACCCCTCTTGCCCTGTGATGCCTTCTGCCATGTTATCACACATCACAAGGCCCTCACCAGAAGGTGACCAGATGTGGCTTCCTGTTCTTGGACTTCCCAGCCTCCAGAACTGTAAGAAATACATTCTTTTCTTTATAAGTTACCCAGTTTCAGATATTAAGTTATAGCAATAGAAAATGGGACTAAGACAGAGCCCTGTCCCCATCTCAGGCAGGAAGTTTCTTGCATAGAGCCTGGAGCCTAAGCCAGTGGACTGGAGCCTCAAGTGAAGCTGGAATGGGGGCTGAGATTGCCCTGATTGTTCTCTGCCTTACAAGTCAGGTAATCAGCCTGTCCTCTTTGAGCGTTGGCCTCCAGCACTGCCTGGATGATGGGGTCATCCGAGCTCCACCCCAGGTGTGCATCTTAAGCTCCTAGGCACATGCAGACCTCCACCAAGTTGGCCTAGCAAATCTGGGCCAATGAGCTTAGCTCCCACCCTGAGAACCAGAGCTTTAGAAGGTGACTTCATTACTCCCTACCGTACCATTAAAGTGCTTACCCCATCATAGTCTGAAGCCTCTCTGCCTTCTGCTGCCACCCATGCCTCTTCCTAGAGCTCCCTGGGCCCCCTTTCCCCTGGATCCCTTGGGCAGTGAGTTTCTTTGTAGAGTAAGGAGTGGATAGAGGTGGGGGCTGCATCATCCTCATTCTGCAAGTCTCGAGTCTCATCTTTCTTCCCCATTTGTGGACCAGATTCTCCTGGAGGACCCACAGCTCATTGAAACCCCTTAAGATCCCTATCCTCAAATTCTCAAGCTTTCCAGTTCCCAGGACCTTGTGAGGCCAAATCTGTGGTCCTGTCTACAGTTTGCATGCCCCAACTGGCCTGGCTTTCCCACAGCCTCTGTCTTGGCCCTTTTCTGGCCCACACTCCAGTTTGCTTCTGGAGAACTTTCCAGTTTGCTTCTGGAGGACTTTCTAACCTTTGTCCCCTAGCAGACCTTGCAGCTAGGCATATAGGCATAAAGTGTAATGTCCCTCCCAAGTCCAAGTAGACCCTTATTCTCATTGTATAAGGGGTATATGACTTTTTTTGTCTCCAAACAGTGTTTTCCCAGCTGTAGGACCCTAAGGTACACTGGTCTTGAGACATGTCTGCTGATTTGACCTCAATCTGCAGTGCCACAACTATACCCACCTTGGTTCTGTCCTGCCTCACTGCTGTCCACACATGGTACAGCCCTGTGGGCTGAAAAGCTGCTGGTTTTGATTTCTTCACTGACCTTTGTCCAGTTCTTATCCCAGAATCTTCAGGGGCAGCTGGACACCCACACTGTTACTGCTGGGTGTGCCTTGGCATGCTCCATGGGGAAAGGGATGCCCTTACCATGTTGTTACAGGATAACAACCATTTAGAATGGTTTTTTATATTTTCACTGGTTTAATCTTTCAAACTTTGCTCC
This sequence comes from Ateles fusciceps, assembly GCA_036589455.1. Classification (NCBI taxonomy): domain Eukaryota; kingdom Metazoa; phylum Chordata; class Mammalia; order Primates; family Atelidae; genus Ateles; species Ateles fusciceps. The sequence continues at coordinate 21,445,504 of JAZHEH010003205.1, read as the reverse complement.
TAGTGTGTTTATGGCCAAGTTCAAGTTTCACTAGCTCCGCTCAGCCATAAGTTGAGTGACCCTGGTTGAGGGAGCCATCATGTCTTTGTCAAACTCTCCAAAAGCACAAAATTATAAGGTTCCAGATTATTCACAGATGTCCAGGAGTGGTTGTTAGCATGGTTATTCAGTGACAGTGCTGTAGTCCCTGAAGCAGATGTGGCCACTTCACCTTCCAAAGGGAACACACGACGTCTGTCTCCTCATTATGCTATCCTCACAGCACCCTCAACTCTGGCTTCCAACACGCCTTTCTTAGGGCACAGAACAGATGGGTGGGTAGGGGGAACGTGAGCCCTGTCAGAGCTGGATTCCTTAAAGCAATTATAAATGGTTGCAAAAAGTAAATATGATGTGAACTCTATATACAGGCTTAGAGAAGGAACTAGAAGATGTATTTCTCAGAGCTAACTAACAATGACTATCTCTGAGAGGTAATAAACACATCCTTCATTTCTCCTTTTGCTTCTCTGCTTTTTTTTTTTTTCTTTTGAGATGGAGTCACCCAGGCTGGAGTGCAGTGGCATGATCTCGGCTCACTGCAACCTCCGCCTCCCGGGTTCAAGCGACTCTCCTGCCTCAGCCTCCCTAGTAGCTGGGATTACAGATGTACACCACCACACCCTGCTAATTTTTGTATTTCTTTTAGTAGAGATGGAGTTTCACCATGTTGGCCAGGCTGATCTTGAGCTCCTGACCTCAAGTGATCTGCCCATCTCAGCGTCTCAAAGTGCTGGGATTACAGGTGTGAGCCACCACACCCGGCCGCTTCTCTGCTTTTTAATTTTTCTATCATGAATATACATTTCTTTCTTTTTCTTTTTTTTTTTTAGAGACAGGGTCTCACTGTCAGTCACCCAGGCTGGAGTGCAGTGGGATGAGCATGGCTCACTACAGCTTCAAATTCCTGGGCTCAAGCGATTCTCTCACCTCAGCCTCCTGAGTAGCTGGGACTATAGGTACACACCACCATGCCTGGCTAATTTTAAAATATTCCATAGAGATGTGATTTCACTCTGTTGCCCAGGCTTGTCTCAAACTCCTGGCTTCAAGTGATCCTTCTGCCTTCGGCTTCCAAAGTGCTGGCATTGTAGGCATGAGGCACCATACCTGGTCAAAATTCTGCTTTTCTAATAAGAAAAAAAGTAAAGAGAACTATGAACAGATTCTATCATTGGATATTTAAATAATTATTTTTATAAGTATAAACAGTGCCAAGCATAAATAATTGGCTAAAAATGACTTAAAAGTTATAAAACTAAAAATAGACCTGTAAATAAAATTCTGAAAAACTGAAAAAATTTCTTAGAGGTGTTTACCAGGGTTAGAAAAGTGCTGCAGTGTCCAGCAGCATGTTCCCTATTCAGAAAGCAGTGGCAAGGCCGGGCACAGTGGCTCACGCCTGTAATCCCAGCACTTTGGGAGGCTGAGGTGCCTGGATTACCTGAAGTCAGGTGTTCTAGACCAGCCTGGCCAACGTGGTGAAACCCCATCTCTACTAAAAATACAAAATTAGCCAGGTGTGGTGGTGGGCACCTGTAATCCCAGCCACTCCGGAGGCTGAGACAGCAGGAGAATTGCTTGAACCCAGGAGGCAGAGGCTGCAGTGAGCCAAGATCGCGTCATGCACTCCAGCCTGGGTGATAGAGCCAGACTGTGTCTCAAAAACAAAAAAAAAAAAAAAAAAAGCAGTGGCTGGACATAATGGTTTTCCATCCAGTCAATTTTTCAATAGGTCAACAGGTTAATCTAAATGCCACATTTGAGGAACTTGTAAACTTTTCTTCTTAAGCACCTGCAGCAGCAGTCACCTACAAGGACCGGGGTGGAAGTAAAGATAAGAATCTCATCTCCCTATGACTGACCTCTGGGTTTGTAGGGCAGACCCGAGGCCAAGAGCTGAGGGTTGGCAAGGCCATGTGCCCACAGAAGGCACTTGACCCTGGTCAATGACTCAGAGCAAGGTGGGGTGCAGGCTGCTACTTCAGTGTTGAAAACGTCAACTCCAGCCATTCTAATTGCTATTTAACATTATTTTCTATTTTTTGATTTAACTTTTTTAAGTTATAACAGATTATGGTCTCTGTTAGAAAAGAAAACTGGCAAAGTCTCTTTTGTTTGTCAATCCCAACTGTCCCCAGAGCTGCTGTTATCTAACCAGAACTCTCAGTGGCCATAAGCCCCATGACCAGCTGTACCTTCCCTGCCTACCCCAGTCAGGAATAATGGAGCCTTCCAGCTTCTCTGGAGGGCTTCAGGGCTGTCAAGTTCTACCAGGACAAAAGAAAATTGGCACCAGTAAACAGACATGGTTTCCAACTCAGCCAGCTCTTTGCTGGTCCTTTTTATTTACACCTGCTCAGACTCTAAGTCCATCCCCCCCATGATGGCTGTTTCCTGTGTGTCCAACTCTCCTCAAATTGTCCACCCTGCCCCTATCTCTGTCTCCAGTGAGCTTAACGTCTCCCTCCCCTGGGAGAGTGAAGCACATCAGGCTCACTGCTCTTCTCTTCTTTGCTCCTAACAGGATCCACATGGTATTTCCAAGACCAATCTCCCCCACAAGCTCCCCTCTCCCACCTTCTCTTGCCTCCTCCAGGATCCAGTTCAGTAAATTACTCCTCTTTCTCTGATTCTTCCCTTGTGTGGTTCCTTTCCTTCACCCCACAAGCATAATTCTTTCTCATTCTAGAAAACCTCCACCCTGTCTCCCCTCAGAGCTCCCACCCTGCCCTTCACAAACTTCTTGAAAGAAGCCCGAATTTTGTGCCTCTATTTCCTCAGCTTCTTTACTTCCCCACCAAGTATGGATTCCACCCTCATCAGTCTACTCAAACTGTCCCCACTAAGGTTACCAGTGACTTCTTGTCAGAGTGTTAAATGACATATTTTTTATCTTACCTGAATTGACCTACCTCCTGATATTTGACCAGTTTCTGCAACTCCTTCTTAAAATTCTTGTAATTTCATTGGCATTTCTGTTTCCTGATGCTTTCCAGCTGCCTCCTCTGACCTCTCGTCATCGGACCCATCCTTAAATATTATTGTGCTTCCAATTTAGGCCTGACCCTGCTGCTCAGCCTTCCTGCCCATCAGCTTCCTTCCAGGAGCTTTTTAGTGGGAGTAGGTATAAGTGTGACCCGTAGCTGCATGCAGAGCTCTGCAGAATGAAACTGCTGGTCTCTCTGATTGCCTACAGAGCACATAGCCTTGACTCAGGGTAACAAATTTCTAATAGTGGAAACTCAGGCATTGGACCCTTGGTGGATCGGATGTAGGTAGGTCTTGTAGTTGATTCCCACATTACCCTATAGGAGGCCAGGCCCTTCCCTGCTCCAAGACTCAGCCAACTTGGGGGACATAGAGCTGTGGCCTGTAAAGGCTGTGTGCCTGCAGGGCTGCTCCATATTACATTCTAGAGTCTTCCACCTTGACACATGTAGCTGTGATTGATTTGCCTTCACAGCTCTATGGTTTCCTGCTGCATGGATATACTCCCATTTCCATTCCCTTGATGAACATTAAGATGGTTTCATTTTGAGGTGTTTCCCATACTGCTGCCTTAACACTCTCATGCTGGTCTCATCATGCACACTTGCAGGGATTTCTCCAGGCTCTGCCTGCATCTTGAATTTTACTAGTTAATGCCAAGTTGCTCACTAAAGGCTGCACATTCTACAGGCACACAACATATTCCCCAACGTTCTAACCAAAGGAAAAGGCACAAGTCCTGCCTGCCTCAATTCAGATACCTACTTCCTTTTCTTTGCTCCCAGGTTGCTAGGTGTTGTCCCATCAGCTGTCACTTAGAAAACACAAACTCAAAGATAGAATTGTTAAGGATTTCGAGATGGTGACTGCAGAGCATTAACTTCAAGCTCGCGGCCCGGTGCAGCTGCCTGATTCACTCCTCAGACCCAGCGCCCAAGACCCCCTCACCTGTCATAGCCTGGATTTGCTGGAGACCCTGGTGCATGTGTATTGAGTTTCACTGGCACAGGTGTCATGGTTTCTGCAAAAAGGTCCCCAAATTATTGTTTTTGTCTTTTTGGAGTTTGTACTTGTCCCTTTCTCCTCAATGGCCTCAGCCACTTAACCTAATTCTTCTCTGTTTCTGTAATGTAATAATATTTTTGTTCGCGACAGTTACAGTCATGTCTCTAAGGCTTTGGGTACCAAAATCATGTTTAAAACGATTTGATGGAACAGTACAAAAATCCCACTAGAGACTAAGCGAGCTAAAGCTCTGTTTGGCTGATCCAGTATGTGGCTCCTTGTCTAATGTAGTGAAATACAAAGTGAGCATGATAATCACCAATAAAAGTAAAGGTGATTTTTGACTAATGAAACTATAATCCAATCAAAATAATAATGTCATATTAAGAAATAGTGTAAAACTACTTTCAAAATATTTCCAAACAGATTTTTTTTGAAGACTATAAGACTATTTTCTCAACAAATATTATTGAGAATAGAAAAATCAATTTCATATTGTTTCATACGAGTAGAAGCTACTCTCTTCTTAAAGTGAACTAAAATTGGCTTTGTGTCAGAATGGAAAATTTGAAAATAACTCCAGGATTTCCTGAGATTCAGCAGCTAAAGATTTTGTAAGAGAAATCCTGTTGTGTGTGTGTGTAAATATTCTTGCTGTTTTAAAATCAATATTTGCCCAAAGAACAGCATTACTAAAAATAAATTTGGTTTCAGTTTTGTTTTCTTTTTCTTTTCTTCTTTTAAAGTAATTGGGGCTGACACGGTTTTTTTTTTTTCTTTTTTGGCTATTCCTGGCCACTAAAACTTTCTAAAATGCTGCGTTCTGTGCAGTTAGTAGTAGCGTTTGCCAGAAAAAATAATAGATTGTAAAGGAAGCAACAAGGAACACCCACGTTTTTGTTATTGGAAATGCAGCTACTCATTTTTACAGTCAGTCCTTAACCATTTCATCTGACAGCCTGCGGAGGCAGACTCCTAATTTGTGTTCTGATAAACTGGGAGTGACAGGGCGGTTGCTGGCTCTGCTTGGAGGTGGGGTGATGGTGTGGTCAGAAGGGAAGTGGGAGGGACGTTACACTCGTGAGGTGTGTGTTACGTGACCTCTGTTTAATACACATTTTCATTTGATATTCACAACTGTGCCACTTGGTAGGTGGGGGATGCTGAGGTGCAGGGCAGGGTAGTCACTTGGCCAACGCCACAAAGTGGAGAAGCTGCAGGGCCCGTCCAGCTTACACCATTCTGTCCTTCTCAAGAACAGCAGGGAATCAGGTGCTGCTGAGCCCTTCGGTCTGGGGCGGGAAGCTGCATGTTTTCTGGGGACGTGTATGCCTCTAGTCTGATTCTCCTTTCTCTCTTCTCCTTTCAGCTGTCTTTGGTCACTCAGGGTCACGTGGAGAGAATTGGCTGCTTTCGGAGGCAGTCCCTGAGTGCTCTGTGATGGCTGAGGCTCCCCCAGCCACAGAGCTTTAGGGGAAGTTCAGTTTCTCTGGTGAAAGAAGATGCATGGCCCTGACAGCCTCTCCCCAGAGCTCAGCCCTAGGGGAGCGAGCCGTGTTTAGCAGGTAAGGCTCCCCCATGCAGCGTGACAAGAGCTGTGAGTGTCCTGCTGATCAGGAACCCAAGGCCAGGGGCAGAGCGATCTGCCCAGGACCCCACAGCAGACTGTGGCAGAGTCTGGCTCCAGCACTGGCCTTCTGGCGGCCTTTGCTCCAGTCAGCGTGGGCCATGCAGCTGCAAATGGTTGTAGACGGCACTCGTAGGACTGCTGGGTGTTGGTATCTCGGCATCATTCTCATTTGTTAGGAGGCTTGGAGCCACATTCTCCTTAGGAATTGATTACATGTTTCCCAAACTGAATTAAGTCATTGATATTTGAGATCTTGGGATCTTGAGTATGTGTCTTGTATTTCACCCTAACTTTGGTCCAGATTTGGGATGAATAGGTGGAAGTAGTTCACCTAAAAGTCCTCAGAACAAGACTTACTGTGTCTTCGTGGCCTGTAGGAGGTAAGAGACTTTTTGAAGACCCTAGGGCCGACATGCCCTGAGGATGATCCTGTCCAGCCAGGGCTGCAAGGCAAGCTCCCAAGGTCACTGTGGCTCTTCCCTCTGCTGGCCTCTCCCATCTCTCTGGCTTGCTTAGCCCTGACCCTTCAGGGATCAGCAGCATTTCTGAGATGCCAAGGGACAGGAAGACAGTGAGCCCACGTGAGGAATATGCCTAATTTGACAACTGTCCCCAGCCACTTGCCTAGTTCCCTGCAGTCTCTCAGATTCCTGGCCCCAAGCTCAGCTTAGCCACTCTCAACACCTCTAATTCAGCTCCTAGGGTCTCCAGGAGGTCCCCAGCCCCAGTCTTGATTGCCTTCAGAACTCTGTCTCTTGCCAAATCTGCTTCCGGCTTGTGCCTGCCCAGTAGACCTGGGCCCCTCCCAACCTGGCTCCTGAGTGGTCCCTGGTCTCTTACCAAAGCGTCAGCCTTCTGATTCCCCTGTACTTTGCCCTCTTCTCTAGAGCCACATACTCCTTGTTCCTGTCTGGACCATCCCACATCAAGTGGGGTCAAGGGACAAGAGCAGTGGTTCTCACCTGTAATCCCAGCACTTAGGGAAGCTGAGGTGGGAGGATTGCTTGAGCCCAGGAGATCAAGGCTGTAGCAAGCTATGATCACACAGAGTGAGGCCCTATCTCAAATAATAATAACATTAGAGCCCGGCGCAGTGGCTTGCGCCTATAATCCCAGTACTTTGGGAGGCTGAGGTGGGTGGATCACTTGAGCTCAGGAGTTTGAGACCAGTCTGGGCAACATAGCAAAACCCTGTCTCTACTAAAAATATAAAAATTAGCTGGGCATGGTGGTGTGTGCCTGTGGTCTCAGCTACATGGGAGACTGTGGCAGGAGAATCACTTGAACTGGAGAGGCAGGGGTTGCAGTAAGCCGAGATCACGCCACTGCACTCCAGCCTGGGTGACAGAGCGAGACTGTCTCGATAATAATAATAATTTTAAAAGTGGGATCATGGAAAGTCTCGTCAGGCATTACCAGCAAACCTCATACCAAATTTGGCAGGTGGATGTGGGGTGGGGCCAGAGTTGGGTCAGGTAGGACCCCAATAGCCAGAAGATGGGAAAGGCAGCTGGACATGGGGCTACCTCAGAACCAAGCCAAGGAAGCCCAACCCTGAGATGGGGTCCACAGCCTGGACACAGGTGACACAGCCAAGAAGGCTGAAGTCTGCGAATGGTGGCTTGGAGGGAGGTGGTGAGTGAAAAGCAGAAACCAGAGGCCAGCTGGAGCAGCTGAGGGGCTCTGGTTTCCTCACATCTCAGATGGGGACTTGTGGGAAGGTAGCTGTGGAGCCACAGTCCTGACTAGAGTCTGCCCCCGGGGCTGTGATGCACAGCATGGCCCCATCCTTTGCTGTCACCTCCATGCCCACTGGGGTGGCTCCTCCTCTGCCACCTCTCAGGCCGCCTTCTGAACCTCTCCACTCAGTCATGCACTTCTTGCTGTTTCCCTGCAAGCCCAGCCTTTGCTCCCAGCGCAGCCTGCTGCACCTCTGGCCCCAGGCTGTTATGGAGCTGCCCTTTTAGAAGAAGCTCTGATGTGGCCTCTGACTTTGTTCAGGCCCTCTTGAAGCTTGGCCAGCCTTGGCTGCTTTCTGATCCCGGCCAGAATTCACACACATGTCCCTGTTTGGTTTTGGCCAAGGTCTCAGCAGCTTCAGTTAGGAATGTCTGGACCTGCCCTGTCCTATCCTGAGTTCTCTTTTCCTTCACTAAGAGATGGAGTTTCACAGTTCTACCTGGGCTGCTTTGGCACCCAATCTGGCCAGCCCTGTTCTTGCTTCGTGATATCTCAGGGCTGATGCCACAGAGATGAGGCTGAGAGAACTTGAGGGCAGGAGCTTGTTTACCACTGAGTCCATAGTGTCAGCACATGGGGCAGCCCATAGCTATTTGGATAGGGCTTGAGCTCTCATTAAGGAGGCGGGTGGTCTCAGGGTCAGAGCCTTGATCCCCCTCCACGCGGTGCCACTTAGATGCACACACCAGTATGGAAATGCACAGCTTGCCTCAGGGCTCCAAAGATAGGTCTTAGGTCTCAGAAGCCTATGTGTTCCTCCATCTGACTCTGCAGATGGCCTTAGTGCCTGCTCATTCACATCCTGTGTTTCCATGTGCAGTGGTCATGAGAGCTCTTCTGTTAAGATGCAAGTGCATTGGTACTGGGGAAACATGTGCTGTGGCAATGTGCTGTGCCCTATGTAGGTGCTCATTCTGGGGAAAGGCCACTTCATTTTGTCTTGCTTATTGGGGTGGCCATTCTGGGCACATGGTTTCAATTAAAGTTCAGAAGGATTTGCCAGGTTACTAGGCCAAGTGGTGTCAACTGGTGTCTAGTGGATGAGAGATCTAAACCCCAGGACTTTCCCCACCATTTGAGGGGCTGAGCTTGGTTAAGAGTGCCTGGGAGCATGGGTGGTGAGCTCAAAGTCTACAGAGCCACTGTGCCAGGCTAGAGAGCAGGGCAAGATCTGTGGAGTCAATGGAGGTCAGCGGGGCACCAATAATGACCTAGAGAGGAAGTGCAGACTCTCTGCCACACACACTCATCATCCCCCCTCTGCAGCTTGGCCCCTTTCAAAGTCAGGGGAACTTCCTGAGGAAATGGAGCCCTAGCAGGGCCCAGAAGAGAGGATGGCTCTCGCTAGAAGCATCACCTGACATCCCAGGCACACTTGAAAATCCCCCCTGCAGGCAGTTTCCACAAACCAGATTATTTTGTGAATGCCCATGACAGAGTGTGTGATTTATTTATTTATTATTTTTTGAGATGGAATCTTGTTCTGTCACCCAGGCTGGAGTGCAGTGGCCCAATCTCGGCTCACTGCAAACTCCGCCTCTCAGGTTCAAGTGATTCTCCTGCCTCAGCCTCCTGAGTAGCTGGGATTACAGGTGCTGCTACCACAACCAGCTAATTTTTGTATTTTTAGTAGAGATGAAGTTTCACCACATTGGCCAGGCTGGTCTTGAACTCTTGACCTCAGGTGATACACCTGCCTCAGCCTCCCAAAGTTCTGGGATTACAGGTGTGAGCCACGGTGCTTGGCTTGATGAGTGTGTTATTTAAAGGAACACCCAGGACACATATTCATCAAGTGACTTATTCCTTTGTCATATACGTGTTACATAACCCAACACATATGTCCATTTTGTGGCTGGATTTTTTTAAGACTAGTTAAGTGCAGTGGCAAAAGGGGTAAAGAGTAGAACAAGGAGTTCAGCTTGTAACTGACCATGAGCAATCAACTGAGATAACACACTGCCTTCGCCCCAGCCCATGTGGTTGGATTTTTGAATCAAGCTTTTCTTTAGTAAGGCTAATGCTATTAAGGAAAATCCACAGGCGTGAGGGCAGATCATAGAGGTTGGTAGGACCAGCATCGAAGAAGGATTGCATGCGCAGCCTAGTCTGTACTTTGGTTTACACAAATATATAGGAACCATCACTACTGAAGGCCCTCATAGCACTTGAATGCAACAGAAATGAGCTCCATCATGTTGAGTCAAGTGTTTGGGCTCAGAAAGCCAAGAGTTGGTGGCCATGCAGGATTCTGGCCTGGCTTCTAGAAGGGAGAGAGCTCTGGATTTGGCTTAGTAAGGTCATCAGCCTCTGGGGACCTCAACCAGAATGATGGTGACCACAGGCCACAGAGACTTCAATCAGGTCAGCGTGGTAAAGATTGGAATCTAGGTTCAGCAGGCTGAGAGGAGCACCTTGCACACAGCATTGGCTTCCTTGTTCCAGAATTAAATGGTTCTCTGTAGATTACATAAGGATCGTCTTGTCCAACAGTCCCAACCTGAAGGGTGAGCCCTGGAGGCTCAGTTCCTTCAGAGCCAGGTGTGGCCCAGCATCTCACCTCTGCCTTATCCTGTTCCTCAGCAATGTTGGGAGTCTTCAGGGAGTGAGTCGCCATGCATTCCACAAACAAGGCAGGAATGACAGTTGTGTTATTGCCCCACAGTTGGGTGGACTCCCCCAAGATCAAGGCGTGATCAGCCCTGATCCTGGTGGTAGACCAGCCCCTCTCCTGCTACCCACGGAAGCTGCCTCATCATTGCCATCATCCGCTTTCTCAACAGGAGAGATTTGATACAGAAGGCACAGTCCCTGCCCTCAAAGAACCTGGGACAAATTGGGGAGGTGCAGCTGAGTTGGTAAAGAATCCCTGGATGGCAGAGGAGAGTGAATTCCTAGATTCTGTAGACAGACCCCATACCTATATTTGGGAGAGCTGAGGAGTGACTGGTTGTCCCTGTGGGCCAGGAGCTGCTGCCTCCCTCCCCCTCTTTCTTCTTTTGCATGGCTTTATTGAGCATAATTGATGTACGGTGAACTGCACAATTTGATGGGTTTTGACATATGTCTGCCCCTATGAAATGAACACCACAATCAGGACAATGACCATCTCCATCACTCATTTCCTTGTGCCCATGGAAATCTCCCCTTGCTGCCTTCCTGCCCTTCTCCTAGCCAACCACTGACCCTCTGTCAGTCACTATCGATTAGTTCACATTTTCTAAAATCGTATGCATGTAGAATCATACAGTATGTGTACTTTTTTGGGTCTGTCTTCTTTCACTCAATGTCATTTTTTTAAGGCTCATCTATGTCATTGTATAAACAGTTTGTACCTTTCAATTGCTGAGTAGTATGCCATTATATGACTATACGACAATTTGTTTACCCATTCGTCAATGGACTTTGAGTTGTTTCTAGTTTGGGGGCTATTACAAATAAAACTGCTATGAATGTTCATGTACAAGTGTTTGTGTGAACATATGCTTTTATTTCTCTTGGCTAAGTACCTAGAAGTCAAATGACTGGCATATGTTCAATTTTTAAAGAAACTGCCAACTGTTTTCCAAAGTGGATGAACCATTTTCTATCCCTACCAGCTGTTCATGAGAGTTGTAGCTGCTCTATATCCTTGTCAACACTAGGTATTGTCAGTCTTTTTAATTTTAGCCATTCTAGTGGGTGTGTAGTAGTATCTCATTGTAATTGTAATTTGCATTTTTCTAATGACTAATGATGTTGAGCATCTTTTCATATGCTTACTTGCCATCCAAACATCTTGTTTGGTGAAGTGTCTCTTTAAGTTATTTGCCCTTTTTTTTTTGGTTTTGTTTTTGTTTTTTGAGACAGTCTCACGCTGTTGCCTAGGTGCCCAGTGCAATGGTGCCATCTCAGCTCACTGCAACCTCTGCTTCCTGGGTTCAAGCAATTCTCATGCCTCAGCCTCCCAAGTAGGTGGGATTACAGGTGGCCACCACCACACCTGGCTAATTTTTGTATTTTTGGTAGAGATGGGGTTTCACCATATTGGCCAGGCTGGCCTTGAACTCCTGACCTCAAGTGATCGACCCACCTTGGCCTCCCATCGTGCTGAGACTACATGTGTGAGCCACAGCACCTGACCCATACTTCTTCATTTTTCTAGCAGTGCATTTTGAAGCACAAAAGTTTTAAATCTTTTTAATTTTAATTTTATTTATTTTTTACAAGAGCACAAATTCATTTTTGTTTATTGACTTTTCATTAGTTTAAATCCCTGAGGAGTACAGCATCACTTGGATTCTGTTTCCAATAGCCTTAGCAGGAAGATTCCTTCAGAACCTGGCACCAACCACGCTACTGTTTCTGTGGGCCCGAGTTACCTTTCCCCAGATTACTCTGGATTGGTTTGGTTTGCCAACAGGGGTCACTGTGTTGTTCTTTGCTTTGTATACATAAGTGCATCTCTTGCCCAAATAGAATTCTGTTTCATCTCGGGCATGAACACCTTCAACTTTAAGAAGAGCTGTGTGCTCCCTTTGCTTCCAGAAACCCTGCTTATAGCCAGCGAAATGGCCTTGGACCACAGTCTTCCAGACGTATTTCCTTTAGAAGTCCTGTTCCCAGCAGGCCTCCACAGGATCCAAGATGGCAGGAAACTATTTTTATTTTTTTTGAGATGGATCTCACTCTGTTGCCCAGGCTGGAGTGCAGTAGCACGATCTTGGCTCCAGGGTTCCTGTGATTCTCGTGCCTCAGCTTCCTGCGTAGCTGGGATTACAGGCATGTGCCACCATGCCCAGCTAATTTTTGTATTTTTATTAGAGATAGAGTTTCACCATGTTGGCCAGGCTGGTCTTGAGCTCCTGACCCCAAGTGATTCACCCACTTTGGCCTTCCAAAGTGCTGGAATTACAGGCATGAACCACCGTACCCAGCCCACAAAAGTTTTAAATCCTGATGAAGATTTTTAGATTAAGGTATTGATGTTTATCTTTATAGCTTGTGCTTTTTGTCTACTATTTAGGAAATCTTTGCCAAATCCAAGGTCACAAAGAATTTCTTCTATGTTTGCTTCTGGTCATTTTATAGTTTTAGTTCTTACATTCAGGTCCATGATCCATTTTGAGTTAATTGTTGTCTATGGTGTGAGGTGAGGGTCTAGGTTCAGCCATTTTCTTCTAAGATTCCTGGTGCTCTGAGTCAGTATTCTGCCCTCTCCCCACCATACCTCTGTATCCACCTGTTCATGAAACTGCCACCTATTCCAGTCTCTTATGTCTCCTATAATACATTCTTCAGCCTCTGACCTCCTGCTGTATACTCAAGCACTTGGTGGGGACAGAGACCCCTCTCACCCTGCTCTGTATGTCATGGGCCCTCATTTGGTATTGGTCACAGAGGCAAAGACTAGATGGCATCCCTTTGAGGCCATTTTACTCTTGATGGCTGTCTATTTCCAGTGACAATTTGCCATCCCATATATCTATCTGCGGCAGTGACAGCCAAAGGATATGGAACTTCCCACTGGGAGAGGAAACCAACCAGATGTCAACCGGCCTGATACCCTTGTTGGCACGTGCAGAAACCCTTAGCACAGAAGGTATGCAGCCTTCCAGAATGAAAATCTTCATTTTAGGAGTAAGAAAACTGAGGTTTCACAAGATCCAGTGGCCTGCTTAAGGTCACTCAACTGGCTCATCACAGAGAACCTGACTCCAGAACATGCCTCGACCTCTGGGCTACACTGCCAGGCTTCTGGCTGTCACTGTTCTGAAAAGTCCCGGGCTCAGACCTTCTGCTCCCAAGCCAGAAGTTTCCACCCTGTAAATGCTGCAAGTTGCATGTGGAATTTTCCTACCACTGAGACAAAATGCAGCCCCACATTCTTTTATGGTTTCAAAGGAAAGGAACTTCAATGGATAAGGAGTTTCAAAGGGTGTATTTAAGCTTGGGTGCAAGTCAGAGAACTGGGTTTGGTTGGCCCCTTTTCAAATGGATCCAGGCTTTATTTTTTTCTTCTGCCCTTTGTTGGGTCTAGAAGGCAAGTGCTCCTGGAGAGTTTGGGTGTCAGTTCACAGCACCAAGGCTGTGGTGGAGAGGAAGTAAAGGCTGCCTGGATGTACCTTCCTTCAGTTCTGCCTGCCCCAGGCCCTCCACAATGCCCTGCTGTCTCCCTCAGGACCCAAGTTTCTCAACCTGGCCAATTTCCAACCTTTTTCCCAGCCCTTTCATTCAGGCCTTTGTCCACCCAGCCAGGGTGGACACCCACACCCTTCACCAGGGGCATACCCTTCTCCTAGCCCCCAGCTCTGCATGCCCAAATGCCTTTCCTCTCAGGGGACCAAGACCCAGCTTGGATCCAAGTTTCTGTGAGCTGGGCAGGCCTGTTTCCTGCCCTGGCACCCCTCAGGCTTGGCCACACTTCCATGTGCTAAGCCTGTCTCCAAGGCTCAGTCCTGAAAAACCTCTTCACCTGTGGCCTGAAACTGGTAATTAGGCCTCATCACATTTCCCTCTGCATAGCTTTCCCATGTGTCTTATCTTCTCATTTAAATTGTAAACTCCTCCTGGGCACAGACAGGTCTGACTCTTACTCATTGCATCATATCTCCTCCACATCTGGCACCCTCCACACAGCCCAAATCTATCTAGATTGTTGTTTGTTGGTGTTGTTTTTGAGACAGAGTCTTGCTCTGTCACCCAGGCTGGAGTGCAGCGATGTGATCTTGGCTCTGCAACATCCGCCTCCTGGGTTCAAGCGATTCTCATACCTCAGCCTCCCAAGTAGCTGGGACTACAGGTGCGCACCACCACGCCTGGCTAATTTTTTGTATTTTTAGTACAGATGGGATTTCGCCATGTTGCCAAGGCTGGTCTCAAACTTCTGGGCTCAGGCCATCCACCCACCTCGGCCTCCCAAAGTGTTGAGATTACAGGTGGGAGCCACTGCGCCTGGCCAGTATGGATTGTTTCAGTGTGATTTGCCCAGGTCCAAGTTTTGGCAGAAGAAGGTGGGAGGTTTGCAAGCTGCAGTTTACAGTTTTCCTATAAGTTCTGGGAAGGAAACAGGCAGTGGTGGCACAGAGATGCATGCCCCTGTCAGGGATGGAGGCTTGGGGTTAATAAAGCTGGCGTTCATTTCTGAAGGTGAGAGAAATAAGAGCATCCACCAGAAAGAGGTCCTGAGCTCAGAGCCTACACCTCACGCAGGAGCACCTCTGCCCACAGGAACACCTCCATTGCACCACACGGAGGGAGAGTATACGGCTGGGATGATTACACAGCACATGCACAAATGCTCCACATGCCAAGCTCCAGGAAAACATGCCACATCCTCCAAGCTGTGCTGCTCTGGAAAGGATCTGTTTGTGTGAAGCTTCTACCTGTCTGTGTGAACTGGATTTAAGTAATTCAGAAAACATGCATGCCGTCTGTGGGATAGGGTACTTCTGGGGGAGCTGATGAATGCACCAGGCTTGGTCTTGATTCCCAGTTAACTTGCTGCCCACTACAGAAGGTGACACATAAACACACTTGAGCGTGATGCAAGGTTCTAAAGGAAGGACATCTTCCTTAGGGAGGAGACATTTAGAACAAGACTTCCAGAAGGGTAGAGATTAGAGAAGGAAATTTCAGGAGGAGTAATGTGTGTGAGCAAAGGTAGGGAGTGGGGGATCACCCCGGGCATGCTCAGGGGACAACAAATGGTCCGTGTTGCCTAATATAGTGAATACAGGGATGACGAGGCTAAGATATTGGCTTGGGACCCATTTATCAACATCCTTGAAAGCCAGCTTAATGCTTTATGGGCACGACCTCGCTGAGTCAGCCAAGTAGACCTAGCTTTGCTGCTTCATAGATGGGCAACCTTGGGCAAGTTGGTTCCTCTCCCAAAGCCTGTTTCTTCATCAGTAAAACCAACTCAAAGCTTAGCTATAAGGAGTAAGTGAAGATATTGCTTGTGATATGCACAGCAGGTGCCTGCTTACAGTAAGCGCCCAACGGATTATTATTGTTAATGTTGTCTGTTCAGGCTCTGTGGGCCTTCTCATAGGATGGATCTTTTCTGAGCCAAAGAGCAGCAATGCCTCAGCAGCCTCAAAGGGTGGATCAGAAGAGTCAGGTGGCGTCAGGAAGACCAGGTGCGAGGCTGTTGCAAAGGCCCAGGTGAGAGCTTAAAAGTTCTGAACCCAGGCACCAGCAGAACTGGGGTAAGGAGGAAAGATGATGTGGGTCAACAGTACTAACAGGTATCAAACTTCAAAACAGGGTTGGGCAAAGCCCATGTGACTGTGACAGAAGTAGAGACACCTAAGAGGGCCACACATAGCCATTAGCTCATCCCCCCAGGATAAGCCACTGCCATAGCTGAGTCTCTGGCCTCAGGGATCCCAGCATTGAGTGGGGGAGCAGAGGAAGGGATGGGTGTGAAGCCTGGATGGTGCTCAAACAGATACAATAGACAAGTAGTGCTGGGGGCTATGTCAGGAGATAGCTGGGGGACTCTAGGGGTAGGGGACAACTTTCCAAAGCTCCATGGAACAGAGAACAATGCCCAGCTCTATCATACACACAGTATGTGATCCTGAATCCACTATCCTATTTTGTGCCATTTTTTTCTCTTTTTCTTGTTTCTTTTTCTTTTTTTCTTTTTTATTTTTTGAGACAGGGTTTCGCTCTTGTTGCCCAGGCTAGAGTGCAGTCAGCTCACAGCAACCTCTGCCTCCTGGGTTCAAGTGATTCTCCTGCCTCAGCCTCCTGAGTAGCTGGGATCACAGGCATGTGCCACCACACTCGGCTAATGTTGTATTTTTAGTAGAGATGGGGTTTCTCCATGTTGGTCAGGCTGGTCTTGAACTCCTGACCTCAGGTGATCCGCCCACTTCAGCCTCCCAAAGTGCTGGGATTACAGGTGGGAGCCACTGTGTCCAGCTTCTTGTTTGTTTTTCTTTTGCATTAATTTTTTTATTATTGTCTTTTTTCTTCTCTAAAAATTGAAAGTTATACATGTTGTTTCTTTTTCTTTCTTTTTAGTAGCTGCCCTGGAAATTACCACATGCGTACTTATGAAGGTCTAAAGTTAGTCAAACACTTTACTTTCCTCTTTAGTGATACAAGACTTGAAAGCATTTTAACTGTGTACTCCCCTCTTGACTCTGTGTACTTTGATTCTCTCTTATTTTGTTCTAACCTCGGAAAAGCTTATAATGATTATTATATAATACAGTCCATGTTTGACTAGCTCTACCCACGTATTTACCATTTTCTTAGCTCCTCATACCTTCTTACATCCTAGATCTTCTATCTGGGATCATTTTCCTTCCGCCTAATGTACATCCTTTAGAATATCATTTAATAAGAGTTCCCTGATTATAGATTCTCAGTTTTTGTTTTTCCGATAATGTGTGTGTTTGATGTTCATTTGTGGAAGGTATTTTCGCTGGATAAAGAATTCTAGGTTGTCAGGTCATCCCCCACTACCTTTCTATGTGGAGGTTGACGAATCGGCTGTTAGTCTAAGGTACACTGATATTTTCCCTCTGGTTCTCTTTCTCTCATATGAGAGTGATGTGTGTGTATTCTGCAATTTACAATATGCTTTTAAATATGTATTTCTTTCTTTTCTTTCTTTTTTTTAAATTCTGCTTAGAATTCTTTGGGATTCTTAACATCTGTGGATGCTATGCCTTATCAATTCTGGAAAAATTCTCAGCCAATATTTCTTCACATATTACCTCTCTCCATTCTCCCTCTCCTTTCCTCCTATAACTCTTGCTAATCATAGGCAGCTCTCTTCCATGTCTCTTAACTTTTCTTCCATATATTTTGTCTTCTGGTCTCTCTGTCCTATTTTCCATTGCTTTTTTCTTTTCTTTTCTTTTCTTTTCTTTTTGAGACAGAGTCTCGCTCTATTGCCCAGGCTGAAGTACAGTGGCGCGATCTCGGCTCACTGCAACCTCTGCCTCCCAGGTTCAAGTGATTCTCGTTCCTCAGCCTCCCCAGTAGCAGGAATTACAAGCCTGCACCACCATGCCTAGCTAATTTTTTTTTTTTGCGACAGAGTCTCACTCTGTCGTCCAGGCTGGAGTGCAGTGGTGCGATCTCAGCTCACAG
Organism: Ateles fusciceps; assembly: GCA_036589455.1. Classification (NCBI taxonomy): domain Eukaryota; kingdom Metazoa; phylum Chordata; class Mammalia; order Primates; family Atelidae; genus Ateles; species Ateles fusciceps. Next base: position 21,428,004 of record JAZHEH010003205.1, on the reverse strand, counting down.
CAAACTCCACCTCCCAGGTTCAAGTTCAAGTCATTCTCCTGCCTAAGCCTTCCGAGGAGATGGGATTACAGTGCCTGCCACCACACCCGGCTATTTTTGTATTTTTAGTAGAGGCAGGGTTTCACCATGTGGGCCAGGCTGGTTTCAAACTCCTGACCTCAAGTGATCTGCCCACCTTGGCCTCCCAAAGTGTTGGGACTACAGTCATGAGTCACTGCGCTGGCCTCTATTGCTTTTTTCTAAGCCATCTGCCAGCTCACAAACTGTCTTTTCCACTGCATTTTAAAATTTCAGTTATGATTTTTTTTCTACCCCTTTTTCAAGTCTGCTGAAAATTTGCTTCCTTCTTAAATCTGCTAGGTCACTCTTTATAGTTTTCTACTCCCTACAGCTATTTTCAAGCTTGTCTTTTATTTCGTTACACATGGTAAGTATGTTTTCTTTTTTTTTTTTAAGACGGAAAAAGAAAGAAAAGAAAAAAGAGAGAAAGAAGGAAAAAAGAGAATAAAAGAAAGGGAAAAAGAAGAAGAAAAGAGGGAGAGAGAATGGGAATCTTGCTCTATTGCCCAGGCTAGAATGCAGTCTAAAAATGGGTATTGAAAAGCTCTTTTATACTAATAATTGTGTTGTACAATGGAGACAGGAAGGAATAAGGGAGGAAAATAACAAACAAACAGCCAACCAATATTTCATTTAAACCTATGAAATGCTATGCAATTGCTGGGGAGTGATTTACTCCCAACCATGTGGTCACTTTTAGAATAGATGTGATGTGTTACTGAAGAAAATGTACGTTTTGTGGATTTGGAGTAGAGAGTTCTGTAAATGTTCATTAAGTTTACTTGTTCGAGTCCCGGGTATCCTTGTTAACCTTCTGTCTCATTGATCTGTCCAATATTGACAATGTAGTGTTAAAGTCTCCCGCTATTATTGTGTGGGAGTCCAAGTCTCTTTGTAAGTCACCAAGAAGCTGCCCTATGTATCTGGGTGCTCCTATACTGGGTGCACATAGACTTAGGATCATTAGCTCTTCCCATTACATTGATCCCTCTACCATTATACAATATCCTTCTTATCTCTTTTGGTTTCTATTACTTTAAAGTCTATTTTATTAGAGACGAGAATTGCAACTCCTGCTTTTTTTTTTTCTCTCCATTTGGTTGGCAAATCTTCCTCCATCCCTTTGTTTTGAGTGTCTGTATATCCTTGCATGTGAGATGGGTCTGGATGCAGCTTACCGATGGGTTTTTTGGAATGGCTGATACTGGTTGTTCCTTTTTTGTATATAGTCCTTCTTTCAGAAGCTCTTGTAAAGCAGGACTGGTGGTAATGAAATCTCTGAGTACTTGCTTGTTTGCAAAAAATTTTATTTTTCCTTCACTTATGAAACTTAGTTTGGCTGGATATGAAATTCTGGGTCAAAAGTTCTTTTCTTTAAGGATGTTGAATATTGGCCCCCACTCTCTTCTGACTTGTAGGGTTTCTGCTGAGAGATCTGCTGTGAGTCTGAAAGGCTTCCCCTTGTGGGTAACCTGAGTTTTCTCTCTGGCTGCCCTTAGTATTTTCTCCTTCATTTCAACCCTGGTGAATCTAATGATTATGTGCCTTGGGGTTGCTCTTTTTGAGGAATATCTCTGTGGTGTTCTCTGTATTACCTGGAGTTGAGTATTGTCCTGCCTTGCTAGGTTGGGAAAGTTTTCCTGGATAATATCCTGAAGAATATTTTCCAGCTTGGATTCATTCTCTTCGTCACATTCAGGTATACCTATCAAACGTAGATTAGGTCTTTTCACATAATCCCATATTTCTTGGAGACGTTGCTCATTCCTTTTACCCTTTTTTTCTCTAATCTTGTCTTCTCGTTTTATTTCGTTAAGTTGGTCTTTGACCTCTGAGATCCTTTCTTCTGCTTGATCAATTTGACTGTTAAAACTTGTGCATACTTCGCGAAGTTCTCGTATTGTGTTTTTCAGCTCCATTAATTCACTTATATTCCTCTCTAAATTATCCATTCTCGTTAAGATTTCGTCAAACCTTTTTTCAAGGTTCTTAGTTTCCTTGCATTGGGCTAGAACATGTCCTTTTAGCTCGCAGAAGTTTCTCATTATCCACCTTCTGAAGCCTGATTCTGTTGATTCCTCACATTCATTCTCGATCAAGTCTTGTTCAGTTGGTGATGAGGAACTGCAATCTTCTGTAGGAGGAAAGTCATTCTGATTTCAGGTGTTTTCAGCGTTTTTGCGCTGGTTTCTTCCCATCTTTGTGGATTTATCCACCTGTCGTCTGTGTAATTGCTGACTTTCAGATTAGGTCTCTGAGTGGACGTCCAGCTTGTTGGTGGTAAAGTTTTTTCTGTTTCTTAGTTTTCCTTCAGCAGACGCCCCTCCCCCCACAGAGCTGGACCTTCCCGGGTTCAGCTGTACTTGCTGTGAAACTCTCAATCCTCAGCAGTTCCAATTGCTGGTTTTTTTTTTTTTTTTTTGGTGTCGGCGGGGGGGGGGGGGGGGGGGGGGAGGCCAGCCTTCCCCTGCAGCGACCCACTACGCCGGCTGAAACAGCGGCGTTAAGATTCGTGGCGCTTTTCTGCCCAGGAATCTCCCGGTCTGGTTCCCCCACTTCAGTCCGCTTTTCAATCAGCTGAATGGGAGACTCTGCCTTCCTGGAGCTCCAACGCCAACTAAAAGGCACTCAGTCCCGTATACTCCGGACTGAGAACTGCCGCAAAGGGGCGCCTGCAAAACGGCCGCGCCGGCCAAAGAGTCGCACTGGCCGCCCATGGGGCTCCTCCGCCAGGAATCTCTTGGTCCGTAGGCAATAAAAATTCATGTGAAAATGTGGCGTCCACTCACTCTCTGCGCTTTCAGTGGGAGCTACAATCCTGAGCTGCTGCTGATCGGCCATCTTGGATCTCTCTCCCAGTAAGTATGTTTTCTAATCTATGCTGGATAATTCCATGATCTGAAGTTGTTGTAGATCTATGTCTGCTGTCTGTTGTTTCTGCTGGTTCTCATTGTTTTCCTGTGTGCTAGCTTATTTGGGGCTTATATACCACTGAGTATATTTGAAAAACTTGTCGGTGGGTACTTGTTGAGGCCTAGGATGAATATGCGTCTCTCCAGGGAGGATTGATGGGTCCTTCTGCCAGGTGTCAGGGGCATTAGCAGTCCAGGGGTACTTTATTTTTTATTTATTTTATTTTATTTTTTGAGAAAGAGTCTCACTCTGTCACCCAGGCAGGAGTGCAGTGGCACGATCTTGACTCACTGCAACCTCCGCCTCCCAGGTTCAAGCAATTCTCTGTCTCAGCCTCCTAGCTGAGATTACAGGCACCCACCACCATGCTCAGCTAATTTTTTTGTATTTTTAGTAGGGATGGTGTTTCACCATCTTGACCAGGTTGGTCTTGAACTCCTGACCTTGTGATCCACCCTCCTCGACCTCCCAAAGTGTTGGGATTACAGGCATGAGCCACCATGCCTGGCCTATTTTATTTCAATTTTTGAGACAGAGTCTCACTCTGTCACCCAGGATGGAGTGCAGTGGCACAATTTCAGCTTACCGCAGCCTCCACCTCCTGGATTCAAGCAATTCTTCTACCTCAGCCTCCTGAGTGTGGCTGGGATTACAGACACGTGCCACCATGCCCGACTAATTTTTATATTTTTGGTAGAGACGGGATTTCACCATGTTGGCCAGGCTGGTCTTGAACTCCTGGCCTCAGATGATCCGCCTGCCTCAGCCTCCCATAGTGCCGGGATTATAGGCATGAACCACCACACCCAGTGGTTCCTGAGTAGAGGTTTTATGAACCACGCAAATGATATGAACTTGGGCCGCCAATCTAAGTGATGGCCAGCTTGTGCTTACAACATCTCAGGGACATCTCCTCCCCTTTTCTCTTGCATTCCCAAAGCAGGGAGACCTGTGAGAGTGCCAGCTTAATCTAGGAGAGCCTCCTGATAGATTCGCCAGAGGGGGACAGGCCTTCAGTTTTGACATTTGTCACACTGGCCCACAAGATCATTAAAACTGAGGTTCTTGGCTGGGTGTGGTGGCTCACGCCTGTAATCCCAACACTTTGGGAGGCCTAGGTGGGCGGATCACTTGAGACTAAGAGTTGGAGACCAGCCTGGGCAACATGGTGAAACCTCTCTCTACTAAAAAATACAAAAGTTAGCCGGGCATGGTCGCATGTGCCTGTAATCCCAGCTACTCATGAGGTTGAGGCAGGAGAATCACTTGAACCCAGGAGGTAGAGGTTGCAGTGAGCCAAGATCACGCCACTGCCTTCCAGGCTGGGCGACAGAGAAAGACTCCATATATTTAAAAAAAAAAAGAAAAAAAGAAAACCTGAGGTTCTCACTTATATATCAGCAAACACCCACAGTGTCAAAATGACTTCAGTGCTTGTTACTTGGCTAGGTTCTTACCTCTCCTTAGATTCTGACCTTACTCCTTTCTCTCTTGCCAGTTCTTCATTGCTTTTAACAAGGTGTTTTAGCATTTTTGGTTGTTTTCAACAATTATATCCTGTGAAACAGAACTTGGCAGATCTTGCTGTGTGATCCTGAATAGGTCATTTCCCCTCTCTGGACCTCAGCCCTACCTACCTCATGGCATGGTTGGGAGGATTAAATGAGAAAACGAAGGGAAAGGGGCTAGCACAGTGCTCAGCACTTAGGGCACTCAATAAACACGAGTTCTCCCTCTTACTGCCTGGTGGGGTTGGGTCCTTGGGATAAAGCAGACACTCAGTCATCCAGTCTGAGGCCTAAGGTCTAACTTACGGCAGCAGCTGGGGTTTGAGTGCCAATGCCCAGAGTTCTTCATCCTTTTTCAACCCCTGTGGTACCAGCTAAAAGTTTGCTCCTGGAGATGAGAGACCTGTAGCCCAACCAAGCTAGGCCAGAAGCCAATGGTAGGGGAGGCACGTGACCACAGTGCCAGTGCTGGGGAGCATGAAGGGCCCCTGGGGGAGCCTGGACGCGTGGCTTCTGCCCTGCAGCATCCCTGGAAGTGCCGCCGTTTGGCTCGTGAGGGTAGCTTAACTGCAAGTGGCTTGGAATAACCTGGCTTGTGAGCCAGGCCTCTAGGGAAAACCCTCCCACTTGGATCTAGAAGCCAGTGGTATGTGTCTATCCTGGAGGGACCAGCTTCCTAGACCAGAAAGCCAGGGTGCTCCTCTGCACTGTGGGGGAGCTAGAATAAGAGTCTCCTGGGGCAGTGCAGGCTTTTCCCTGAGTCAGTTCTAACCTCTCCGTCCCCTCCATTACAATCCCCACCCGGCCACCCACCACCTGACCAGGGTCACCATAGCCCTCCCTGACACCAGAGGGGTTTTGTTTGTTTGTTTTTGAGACGGAGTCTTACTCTGTCACTCAGGCTAGAGTGCAGTGGCGTGATCTTGGCTCACTGCAACCTCTGCCTCCCAGTTCAAGGGATTCTTCTCCTGCCTCAGCCTCCCAAGTAGCTGGGATTACAGGGGCGCCCCACCAGGTCCAGCTAATTTTTGTATTTTAGTAAAGATAGGGTTTCACCATGTTAGGAGTTCACTCGAACTCCTAACCGCAAGTGATCTGCCTGCCTTGGCCTCCCAAAGTGTTGGGATTACAGGCGTGAGCCACTGCACCTGGCCCACTAGAGGGTTTTAATGAGAGAATGTGGATGTCATTCTCTCCCCAGCGAGGGTTCCCAACACTCAGGATCAGCTGGCATGGCAGCCTCCTGTCCCCCTCAGCCCCATTTGGTATTGGTTAGGGAGACTCCTGTTCTTCCCTGAGCTTATCACAGTCATTTCTGTCCCCATGGCCCTTACACCAGATCCCTGGAAGGTGATACCTAGCCAGGCAGGCTGGGCATGTCCACCCCAACAGTGTGCATTGGAAGGTCCCAGCCCAGAGAAACCCTTCTAGATTTCAGAATCAGGCTGGGGTGAGGAGCAGGTTGAAAACCACTGTATTGGCCACAGAGCAGCCCAGGTCTGGAAGAATGAAAAGTCCTCTGATCCTAAATCATTATAGACTATATTATAAAATGAAGCATTTTCCAATCAAATGCAGCACTTTGGCCATTTTACCTGTAGACTTGCATAGACGGATTTTTAAACAAGCTCATCCAGATGGCGAAAAAGGCACCCGCCCTTGCAAAATGGAAAATGAGATTCAAATGTGGATCAGATATATCAGTTAAGGAGTCCCGATCCCTGCGCTGCTGCAGTTACAGCCTTCAGAGACCGCAACCATTCTGGAAAACCTCAGCTGCATCCTAACTACCCAGTGGGAAATCGGTGTGTCTTTGGAGGCAAACATTTCTAAGGGCTTTTATCGAGAGCCGTCTCCTCCCTACAGAGGCAGAGGGAGGAGAATTAGGCCAGTGCCAGACTCAGAGGCACACATTCAGGTATCAAGAGGCAAACATCACTGCATCTTTTTTAAATCTGGGAATTTCTCTGGAATTCTTTGAATTCCCATAGCAAAGTTGGTATTTCTTTTAAGGCACTTCCGATCTTACACCGTAAGATGTTTTCTGAGATTCACTCATGTTTCTTTGGCCCGGACTGCGCCTCCTCCCTTTATTAGAGAGGCGAAGCTTTGTTTATGACTCAGGAGACTGTTCAAATGGCCCCTCCCCATAAAGCCTGCCCTGAACCCTGGCACTCCCAACAGACAGACCAGCTCATTGAATTCTGCTGAAGAGTCAGCTATAAATGAGAATGAGATAAAACAGGTGCTATTCCCCACCTTCTTCCTGTACACCTGTTCTGGAACATTCTTCCAGCAGTTCATAGAGCCTTCTGCATTGTGTTTGCCTCTTCGTGCCTCTACGGGTCTGAGGTCTTTGAGAGAAGGCCTGAGACCTCCACTTCTTGCACCCACTCTCCATCTCCCGAGACCCTTGCTGGGCTTGGCTCTGCAGGCTATGGCAGTCAGTGAGCATCTGAGCGAGCCTCCCTCTGGTATCGTATTCATCTGCCTTCCCCAAGGCATCTAGTACAGGGCTCCACATGCAGCAGCTACCTTAAACATACTGTGAAATGCAAAAAGGAAACTGATTTTATTTTAGATCCCTTGCAATGGAAGATGCCGAGAGCCTTAGCAACTTTCCTAAGCTAAAGTCTATTGGCTTCAAAGTGAGTTCTAGGACTTCACTTTGGGGTGCCACTTTGAGAAATTTTAAGGCAATGACATTAGGGGGCCCATCCCCCAAAAAATGTGCCAAGGGGTACCTTCTAGGAGAGGCTGAATTTTGAGGAGCCCTTTAATGGGAAACCAGTTACTAACCCAGCTGGGAAGAGATCTGAGAACAACCAGCTCACATGGCTGGCTCTGCTCAAGGATGAACGAGGTAAGCAGGCCCTGTGGGTGTCACTTGGGTTTTGAAAGAAGTGTTGCATAAATGATTGGCTGCCTGTGGCATGAGGAAATCCTGTGACCACCAGTGGACAGCACTTCTACCTCAGGCCCAGGCCTATTCCACCGGCTCAGCGCCTCTGGCTCTTGGCTGCTCCTCCCCGCAAATACGCTGCTATGTGCAGAGACTTCGGCCCTTGGTACACATGTGTCTCTAGCTACCAACACAGCAGCTTGGGGGGTATCATTTTGGGGCATTATTCTCCTAGATTTGATCCCCAAAGACTAATTCCCCCAGGGCTTCTTAGACTTGTTCTCTGCACTGTTCCCTGATTGATCTGGGCAGAGCAGGAGTTCTCACCTGCCTGAACGACCCAGCCCCCGAAGAAGACCAGCTCATCTAAGGATGGAGCTGAACAGAAAGGCCAAGGCCATGGGGCTGGGTAGAGAAGGAGTTTCCCTTAAACAGTCATCAGGCCAGAGACCTGCCCAGGACCCCTGAACAGGGTCTCATGTCTGTAATATCAGCACTTTGGAAGGCTGAGGTAGGAGGATCAGGCCAGGAGTTCCAGACCGGTCTGGGCAACAAAGCAAGACCCCTTCTCTACAACAAGTAACAAAAGTAGGCATGGTGGCACACGCCTATAGTCCCAGCTACTCAGGAGGCTGAGGTGAGAGTATCGCTTGAGCTCAGGAGTTTGAGGCTACAGTGAGCTATGATCATACCACTGCACTGTAGCCTGGGCAACAGAACAAGATCCTGTCTCTAAAAACAAAACAGAAACAGCTTTATTAAGGTCTAATTGAAATATGTAAACCGCACATACTTGAAATGTACAATCTGATGAATTTTAACATATGTATGCATACACCTGTGAAACCACTACCACCGTCAAGATAATGAACACATCCATCAACTCTAGAAGTTTCCGCCTGTCCCTTTTGTGATCTCTCCCTCCCATCTCCACCATCTCCAGGCAACCACCCATCTGCTGCTCTCTGTTACTGTAGATGAGTTAACATTTTCTGAATTTTAAATAAATGGAATTATCTACTATGTACTATTTTTGTTTGTTCTTTCATTCAGTGTAATTATTTTGAGATTCATCCTTGTTGTATATATTAATAGTTAATTTCTTCTCATTGCTAAGTCATATTCCATTGTATAGATTATACCACAACTTGTTAACTCTTCACTTGCTGATGGATATTTGGGTTGATTCCAGTTTGGAGTTATTACAAATAACGTTGCTATGAATGTTCATATGCGAGGATCTGTGTGAATATATGCTTTTATTTCCCTTGGATAAATACCTAGACGTGAAGTCTGGGAGCGGTGGCTCATGCCTGTAACCCCAGCATTTTGGGAGGCAGAGGTGGGAGGATCACTTGAGGCCAGGAGTTCCAGACCAGCCTGGCAACACAGTGAGACCACTTCTCTGGAAAATATTTAAAAATTAACCGTTCATGGTGGCATGTACCTTTAGCTCTAGCTACTCAGGAGGCTGAGGCAGGAGGATTGCTTGAACTCAGGAGTTCGAGGCTGGAGTAAGTTATGATTGCACCATTGCACTGCAGCCTGGGTGACGGAACAAGACCCTGTCTCAGTCAAACAACCAATCAATCATTAATACCTAGGAGTGGAATGGCTGGGTCATGTGATAGATATGTGTTTAATGTTTTGTTGTTATTGTTCTTTAGGCCAATACAGCAGAATAGAAATATTTAACTTTTAAAGAAACTGCTGGCCGGGCACGGTGGCTCACGCTTGTAATCCCAGCACTTTGGGAGGCTGAGGAGGGAGGATAACCTGAGGTCAGGAATTCAAGACCAGCCTGCCCAACATGGTGAAACCCCGTCTCTACTAAAACTATAAAAATTAGCTGGGCGTGGTGGCTCACACCTGTAATTCCAGCTACTTGGGAGGCTGAGGCAGGAGAATCACTTGAACCTGGGAGGCAGAGGTTGCAGTGAGCTGAGACCACACTATTGCACTCCAGCCTGGGCAACAAGAGCAAAACTCTGTTTGAAAAAAAAAAAAGAAAGAATGAAACTGCTGAAGTGTCTTCCAAAACTGTCATTCCATCTGCCATTCCCATCAGCATGTATGAGGCTTCTGTATAGCCTTTCTTGGCTGGCTACAAACTACAGGGGAAGCTTCAGAACTGAGTCTCCCATTGGGCTTGCCTGTCTGGTGACTACAACCAAGCCCTGAGGCCTGCACTCCCTGGGTCCAGGACAAAGAGGGAGAGGTGTGTCCTAGAGATGCTTCCTGAAGACAGTGTCAGGAATTTGCATTCTCTAAGGAAGCTTTTTGGCACCAGGACTGCCCCAGGGGTTAGAAATATTCAGCAGGACCCAAGGGGCCCTCTACTCAGAATTGGAAAAAAATCCTTCTGCACCTCAAGAGGCCACAGTCCCATATTACAGCCCAACTTTCATAGGAACTCACTTTTGCATAACTAAGTATCTGAGCTGGTGTCAGGGCCCCCATGAGCTGTCATGTTCCAGGGAGGTGGTCCCCCCAGCCAGACTTCCCAGGAATGAGCTGCAGAACTGAGGGCCCTAGAGCCCTGAGGACCCTCCTGGGTGGAAGGATGCTGATCTAGGCCCATTCCCCCACTGGAAGGAGCTATGGGGCAGTGCCCAGGACTAGAAGACAATGTAAACGTCCATGTCCCTACCCATCACTGCTGGGGCCTGGCCTTTCCAGCTGGCCCTACTTGTGGCTCAGGATAACCTGATGTTTGGAACTGATACAATCTGTAGGGTGTGAGCCCCTCCAGAGTTTGGGGCATGCTATGCATTCATTCATCCATTCATTTCATCAACATTTATCACGCCTCCTAGGAGCCAGAGATGACTCAGGAAGGTTGGATGCAGTTGTGAAGCCTCCTAGTCCCTGCCAAGGGATTTAGACATATTTAACAAGAGGGACACCTGTTAAATACTGTCCAGGGTTTTTCTTTTTTTTTTTCTTTAAAGATACAGGATCTTTTATTGCCCAGGCTGGTCTTGAACTCCTGGCCTCAAGCAATCCTCCTGTCTCGGCCTCCCAAAGTGCTGGGATTACAGGTGTGAGCCACCACCTGCACTCACCAAGGTTTGTGTTTTAGAAAGATCTCTGGCAGGCAATATGGAGAGTGGTTTAGAGCACGGATGGCTGTGGGGAAGGAGCTTATAAGGAGGAGGAGAGGGAGGGTCTGCTGGGGCAGTGTGGCAGGAGGACGGAGGGGCCAGTTGGGGTGAGGGTGGAGGAGAGTCAGCAGATCCCCGGCACCGCCAGCCCTTTCTCTCATGGTTTCAGTGATGCTGCTCTCACTGGTTCCCCACCACACTGTGTGCGTAAATAGATGGAGGGGTGGTGGGAGGGATGGGGGGATGGGTGTTTGGGCTCAGAGAAGACGCCTGGAATGAGCACTGTGAGGTGGCAGCAGGGCCAAGGCACGCGTCTCCCCCACCCACCCACCCCCTGCCAGTATGGAGCAGCCAGCAGCCATCCTCCAGCCAGGTATGGGTGGGGACTGCAGGTGTCCTCCCCCCGTCCAGCAGGAAACCACTGATTCATGTCTGACGGCTCTCAGCTTGGACGGGCTCCCGAAGGCTGTTAGTCACCTATGAAACAAGGGCACGTGATCCCTTCTTGCCCTGAATTCCTCAGGCTGTGGACTCCCTGGGGCCACAACTTTGAACTTCTAGGAGGGAAAGGACTCAGGTTTTCTTGGAGAACCCCATCCTCGGAGGCGGGAGGGGAAGGGAGAGGAAGCCCAAGCCTGGTGAGGAGATTAAAAGTCTGAACTTGATCCCTGCCAAGGAGGAGCTGGGTCTTAGCTGTGATCACTGAGCCTTTGCATCCTGTTACCTTTTTCTGGTCATGCATGGCGAGTATAGCACTGGCCAGGCACGTTTCTGTCATTTACACTGATCCATGGAAGGCTCCATTCACAGATGACCTCAAAATGGCATTCGAGTTCACCTTCAAAACACTATGTGAGGCCAGGGGGCAGAGGAGAAGAGGCTGGAAGAGCAGTGGGGTAGGGCTGTGGGTCTCTGTGGTGTGAACTAGGCAGCGCTGGGGATGTGCAGGGAAGCCTGGAGGCCTGGGTCCCAAGCCCCTGAGCCACTTGCTGGGGGTCCACGAGACTCACTCCACCTTGCTGGGCTGATTCTGGACCCTGATCACAAAGGACTGCAAATCCGTGTTCTCTCGCCTTCGATCTGGGCCTGCCAGAGTTGAGACACGGCACAGACCCTCTGAGTTGGCTTTGGGAAGATAGATGGAAGCCGTTCTCTCTTGTTTCTCCGGTGCAGGCTGCAACTTGTTGGACAGTTGATACCAAGAGTTATAGCATGTGAATCTTGACCCGAGATCTACAACAGGCCAGCTGGGAGAATTGCATTTGGTTGTGAGGAATGTGATTATTTGGCCATTGGCCCCTGGCCTCTGAGCCACTCAGAGTCTTGTCCTGTTCCTTGTCCAGTGGCACCACCAGTGGGGCCCGCCTTTCCTGGTCCATCAAAGCCCTGAGAGAAGACAGCCTGGTGGGTGAACAAGGCCTTCGTGTTAGCCAGGCTACTGCAGCAGTAGCAGCCACAGGGCTGGAGGGGACTGTGCAGGTGCAGGGTCCACGCTCAGATAACGAAGGTGGGAAGTCCAAGGCCAGAGTGGAGGCAGGGGCCTTGGCTCTGCCCCAGTGCCAGGAGATAAGGTTTGTGAGGAGCTGGGCCGTGCCTGGCACAGGGTGGAGAGTTGTGGCTATATCTGCTATTCTCAGTCCAGGGCACTCCCCTGGGGCCTTCACAGTGAAGACTGGAGCCAGGCACTCAATGCAGGGCCAGCCTGAGGAACGTGGGGTGGAGGCTCAGTGAGGAAGGGTTTGGCTACAGGCCAGATGGTCAGCCTGGGGGATCCCTGCACCAGGAGCACAGAGTCCTGTCAGCAACTCAGGTGGAGCCAGCGGGGTACCTTTCATGCCTCCCGCAGCCCTGCTGGGAGGCCCCCTGGGATGGCTGCCACCTGCCTTAGGGGCAAAAGAATGCAGAGGAACCAGGTGGGGTGTGCCCTGAGGAGGGAGGCTGTGATCTTTGTGTTTACTTGTGCAGCAGACACTCCCCTAGGCCTCCTGGCACCACCTGGTAGCTACAGACATGGGGTGCATGGGCCGGGCGTGGTGTGGCTCTGTGCTAAGGCTCAGTCCCTCCCTCAAAGATCCTCTGGGCCTTCCTCTGTGCCCTCCAGGTGCCACCTGGGCCCTGTGAAGAGGAGTGGCAGTGCCCCTGGCTGCATGCCCCTACAGAGCCATGGAAGGTGCCTAGACAGATGGACCCTCAGCCCCCAAGCCTCCACTGGCCCACAGGGGAGGGAGGATGTCCTGGGGTTCCAGAGTGTCAGGGAAAGGAGCAGGTCAAATAAGTCACTGTCCTTGGCCTTCTTGATGGCCACCAAGCACTTCTAGCGTCAAACTGCTTGGGGCTGTGATCAATGTCAGACACAGGACAATGGGGAAGGGCGAGAAACCTGGGTGTGGGCCTCTCTGGATGGTGGGCTGAACAGTGAGGCCCAACTGCCTGCAGCCTCCCTTGGGGCTCTTGCCAGCAGGAGCTGGGAGGTGGGACAGGGTGACAGGACCTGAGAGGGCATCACTGGGGTGCCCACTTTGGGTGCAGAAACAGACACTGCCCCACTTTGTGAGGCCCCAACCATTCAATGGGGCAGCACCCATCTCCTGACAGGTTTGGAGTGGACTCGTGGGAGGCAGCACACAGGACTTTAGCCCGGGCAGCTCCACCAGATCACTCACTCCCGGTACTACAAATGCCTCCGTGCTCTGAGAGCGGCCACTACAGATGGCCGGAGGAATTCTCAGCACCTGGTACTGCCTGAACCAGGTGCCACCCAGCAGCTGGCCTGTCACAGGTAAGGGACTGAGCATGGGAGGGGTGGTGGGCACCACTCACGCTGAGCACAGTGGGGGTCCTGGCACAGCCCTTGGCCTGCAGCCTGCCCTCACAGAGGCCTCATGGTGGCCTGGGAACTCCCAGCATCCCAGGGGACGGGCATCTCTATCTGGACCACTTGTCACTGGTGATAAAACACAGCATCATTAGTCACTGGGGAAATTGAAATGAAAAGCACTAGGTGCTGTCCCTACAACAGATGTGCCCCTCACAGCTCTGATCACGGAGGAATCAAAGTCCTGGGTCCACTTAGTGTTCACCTCTTCCTCTGCTCAGGAGGCGTCTGCGTCTGCCCAGGTGAGACAGGAATGGCCTTGTGTATTAGTCCGTTCTCATGCTTTTAATAAAGACATACTGCTATGAAGAAATACTTGAGACTGAGTAATTTATAAAGAAAAAGAGGTTTAATGGACTCACAGTTCCACATGGCTGGGGAGACCTCACAATTATGGTGGAAGGTGGAGGAGCAAAGGCATGTTTTACATGGCAGCAGGCAAGAGAGTGTGTGCAGGGGGAACTGCCCTTTATAAAACCATCAGATCTCATGAGACTTCTTCACTATAAGAACAGAATGGGAAAAATCGCCCCCATGATTCAATTACCTCATACATACTAACTCCTCAGTTAATAGGGTAGCTAAGAAAAATTTATTTAAAAAAGAAAGATATATTTTAACTTTAGAACTTGGTTAGCTCTGGGGGAGGACATTAGCAAAACAAACAATCAAAAACAAAAGACTGAAAAGCAAATATTATGGCAAAATGTTAGCACTTTTAAGTCTGAGATGTCTGAGTTAAATTACGGAGGTGTGCTGTACGTTGTTTTCTGTAATTTTGCTTGAAATATTTCATATCTTAAAAACAGACCGAATGAACCTTAAGAACATTATGCCAAGTGTGTAATCCCAGCTACTTGGGAAGCTGAGGCAGGAGAATCACTTGAACCCGGGAGGCAGAGGTTGCAGTGAGCCGAGATCACGCCATTGCACTTCAGCGTGGGCAACAAGAGCAAAACTCTGTCTCAAAAAAACAAAAAAAGGCTGGGCACGGTGGCTCATGCCTGTAATCCCAGTACTTTGGGAGGCTGAGGCAGGTGGATCACCTAAGGTCAGGAGTTTGAGACCAGCCTGGCTAACATGAGGAAACCCTGTCTCTACTAAAAATACAAAAATTAGCTGAGCATGGTGGCGGGCCCTGGAATCCTAGCTACTCAGGAGGCGGAGGTTGCAGTGAGCTGAGATCGCGCCATTGCACTCCAGCCCGGGCAACAAGAGCAAAACTCCGTCTCAAAGGAAAAAAAAATTATGCCAAGTGAAATAAGCCAGACACAAAAGAAAAAATACTATATGATTCCACTAATATGAGGTCCTAGAGTAGTCAAATTCATAGAGACAGAAAGTAGCATGATGGTTGCCAGGGGCGGTGGGGGGAGTGGGGGAGTTAATGTTTAATGCTACAGAGTTTCAGTTGCGGGAGGTGAAAAAGCTCTGGGGATGAATGGTCATGACGGTTGAACAATAAGGTGAATGTACTGAATGCCTCCGAACCGAACACTTGCAAATGGTTAAAGTGAAAAGTTGTATGTTATAGATATTTTACCACAATAAAAATAAATAAAAACAAACCAAAGTAGGCAAATCGCTAGAGACAGAAAATAGATTTGTGGCTGCCTAGGGCTGGGGAGGATGCCAGGAAAATGGCCAAGGGATGTAGCGTTCTTTCTGGGTTAATGAAATGTTCTAATATTGATCGTGGGGGATGGATGCACAGCTCTGTGAATACGCTAAAAGCCACTGGGTGGAATGCATTCAATAGGTGCAGTGTGCGGTATGTAACTTAGATTTCAATAAAGCCCAAAGGGTGGGGAGATGCTTTCTGTGTCGGCTACTCTAATAGAAGCCTGTGATCTGTCTGGTCTGAACTGGGCCCTGCCGTGAGAGTCATGGAGTTATTAGGAGCCCCAAAGCCTCCCTGATGTCCGCCGTCCCATAACATGGGGTGGGAACTCTGCCAGCCGGGCTCCCAAGGCCGGAGCCATTGCTACATCCACGGGGCTCTGGCAGGAAAGCACAGTCGTAGCCTCTGCCGAATGAGGTTAATGAGAATCTGCTCCAGGCTCCAGGGGTTTTGAGGCTTAATTAATACTTGGCAAGGCCCTTGGTGATTGTGAAATCAAAGGTTTTGTAAATGTGTACAACGCTGACCTTATTAGCACCAGCAAATTACGCAGGAGAAAGAAACCAGTCTTCTTATCACTCACTTAGCTGCCTAGAGGGGCTGGTCCCAGGGAGTCCAGGCCAGGCTGCCACTTGTCTTGCTTTCCAGGCCACTCCTAGGGTCAGGAGCTCCAGGGCAGCCACCCTGAGTGGCAGGCGTGTCCAGACTCTTAGTGGACAGCGAGCAGAAGACCTCCACTTTGGGGATTTGGAGAGGCAGCAAGGCAGACCCCCTGCAGGAGTCTTGGTGATCGTCCCTCCAGGCCTAAAGAAGGACTCCCAGTGAGGGTGCCTGTCACCTTCCCAGATGGCCGGTCCTTCCTGTATTAGATGTGCCTCTTTGGACTAAGCACCACCAGGCTCTCTGGAGCCTTTCAGGGAGGATTGGCACTGCCCCGTAGCCCAGGGCAGCCTGGTGTGGGAGCCATTCCATCTTGCTTTAGCTCTGGTCTTTCCTGCCTGCTGCCTACTTTCCACTTGGTCAAGAACCATCCCCCTCCAACACCTCCTACAGAAGGATCCTGTTCTCCCCAGGCCACAGGGCACAGACCCTCTTCTTTGTTCTGACACCACAAGCAGAGATGGAACCTCAGACTGTTACTGGGAAGGAATCCCAATCCAGACCCCAAGAGGTGGTTCTTGGATCTCGCACAAGAAAGAATTCAAGGCAAGTCTATAAAGTAAAGTGAAAGCAAGTTTTTAAGAAAGCAAATAATGGTCTGGTGTGATGGCTCACACCTGTAATCCCAGCATTTTGGGAAGCTGAGGCAGGTGGAACACCTGAGGTCAGGAGTTCGAGATCACCCTGACCAATGTGGCAAAATCTCATCTCTACTGAAAATACAATAATTAGCCAGGCATGGGGGCACATGCCTGTAATCCCAGCTCCTCAGGAGGCTGAGGCACAAGAATTACTTGAACCCAGGAGGCAGAGGTTGCAGTGAGCCAAGATCACACCCCTGCACTCCATCCAAAAAAAAATAAATACAGTCAAATAATAAAAGAATGGCTACTCCATAGACAGAGCAGCCCTGAGGGCTGCTGGTTGCCCATTTTTGTGGTTATTTCTGATGATATGCTAAACAAGGGGTGGATTATTCATGCCTTCCCTTTTAGACCATACAGGGTAACTTCCTGATGTTGCCATGGCATTTGTAAACTGTTATGGCGCCGTTGGGAATGTAGCAGTGAGGACGACCAGAGGCCACTCTCATTGCCATCTTGGTTTTGGCGGGTTTTGGCCAACTTCTTTATTGCAATCTGTTTTATCAGCAATGTCCTTATGACCTGCATCTTGTGCTGACCTCCTATCTCACCCTATGACTTAGAATGCCTAACCATCTGGGAATTTAGCCCAGTAGGCCTCGGCCTCATTTTATCCAGCCCCTATTCAAGATGGAGTTGCTCTGGTTCAAACGCCTCTGACAAGACCACATCATTCTGTAAGCCAAGAGCCTCTCACACCAACACAGGGGCCCCGTTGATTGCAAGAGTGTCTAGATTCCACGTGGAACCCTCCTCACTCTAGCAGAGCCCTGCTGCCCTTGCATACTGACCACAAACCCATTTGTAACCACTGGGGTGGTTCTCTGGCCAGGGGAGTAGAAACTAAAAGGAGACATGGGCCAGGAGCCAGCATCTGTGGCCCCGGGTGCCCTCCGCTCTGGGGCCAATAACCCTGGGGGATCCTTTAATTTAGGAACCCTGGAGGCCCATGAACTTGAGGATCTGCAGCCCAAGCGATGTGTGGCTCTGGGTGTTCTCAACACAGGGGGACCCATAGTCCCAACCCCTGCTGACCCTGGGGACCTGTGACCCCCAGCCAGTTTCTGGTATGTTGGCTTTTCTAATCAACCCCCTTTGATGGGTACCAGTTGTGTGTGCTGCTGCTGAGACACAGTGCAGCCTCCCCCATGTCGGATCCTGTTTCTGGGGACTAGTCCCAGCTGTCCCGTTTCCCTAGGTATGCTGCATCTTAATGGATGCAACTCGTCACTTCTGCCAGGAGGCTCTGAGGATCGTGAACATCATCCTCCACGTCAGCTGTCCCTCCTTCCCTCTCCCCCTACTGGCTTCCTGTCTTCCTCAAACATAGCCAGTCATTATTTCTCTCTTCCCTTATCCAGGGCCTGCCAAACCAGATGGGGCTGAGCCCAGAGCCTGCTGGCTCCCTGCCGGAGCCATCCCTCCATAGGTCTCTTCCCCCAGCCCTCTGGGGGAAGCAGTTTAGTGTTGTGGTTACACCAACAGGCACAAGAGACAGGTTCCTAGGTTCAATCTGTCTCTGCCTCTTACCTGCTGTGTGACCCTGGGCAAGTTGCTTAACCTCTCTGTGTGCCATCTGTAGATAAGGACAACCCTAATACTACCGCACATTGTTATTGAGAGGATTAAATGGGACTATGTATGGAAAATGCTTAGCATCGGGCTGGCGTGCAGTAAGTAGCCAAGGAAGGTCAGCTGACAATAGTGCTGAACTGCCTGCCTCTGGATCTCCCAGAACACCCATCATCCATATCTAAGAATCTGTCCTAAGAGGGCAGCCAGCAATCTTGTCCAAGCCCAGGTGATCCCTGTCCACAACCTGACCCCAGTTCTGCCCCCAGCCCCTTGCCCCTACAGAGGAAATGTGGTCCACAATGGAAGGATGCTGAAACTCTCTCCCCAAAACTTTATGGAATGTGCCTGACAAGTGCCCCCCGCCCAGCCCTGCTAACAGCCTCACCCATGCCCCATGCCCCACCCAACTGCCTCCCAGGGCCCAAGGGAGGGCTGCTTAATGAGAGGGCGCAGGTCCTGCCTGAGCAGAACATCCCAGGGGCAGCTTGGAGGCCAGCCTTCTTCTATCTATAGTTCAACTCCTCTGCCATTATGGTCCATCTGTCATTCGGGAGGTCTCTTATTAAGTTTTCTCTATGTTCTCATCATGTTGATCGGTGGGAAAACAAATGAAAGGGAAAATCATGGGTGATGTGGTTAGGAAAAACTACCGAGGGGAAGAGTGGGCTTTGTGTGTTCTCTGCCTCGATGGCATGTCTGGGGTGTCTCAGGGCATCAGAACCAGAAACAGCTTTTCCTGGGCATATTATAAGGGTCTCATGGGGCAGTACACTCATTGCTATAGGAATAGACTGAAGCTTGAATCCTGGCTTTGCCATTGGCTCACTGGGTGCCCTTGAGCTCTTCATACCTCTCCAGACCTCAGCCGCCTTGTCTTTAAAGTGAGAATAATGGGGCTGGATGGGGTGACTCATGCCTGTAATCCCAGGACTTTGGGAGACCGAGGTGTATGGATCACTTGAGCCCAGGAGTTTGTGGCCAGCCTTAGCAATATGGCAAAACTCCATCTCTACCAAAACAAAAAACAAAACAAAACACAACAATAACAAAATTTAGGTAGGGATAGTGGTGCATGCCTATAGTCCCAGCTACTCAGGAGGCTGAGGCGGGAGGATCGCTTGAACCCAGGAGTTGGAGGCCTCAGTGAGCTATGGTCATGCCGCTGCACTCTAGCCCAGATGATAGAGCAAGACTCATCTCAAAATGAATAAAGAATAAAATAAAATGAGAAGAATGGGCTGGCTCAGCCTCCTGGTGGGCTGAGATGCAGAGTCCCATGGCGATGACAAAGGATAGCTGAGCGACAGGAGTGGGGAGAGGCTGAGGCCAAGTCTGGCCTGCTCTTTGCACCTAAGACCCCATCCTCATGCCTCTTGGGGCCCAGGGAACAGCTGCCCCTCCCTCCATTTCTGTTCAGCAGTGACCACTGGTCTGGGAGGCAAGAGAGCCCGGAATGACAAGACCAAGATGAGAAAAGCAATAGTGTCTGAAATGGGGTACCCTGCAGCCTCCCATGGAGGCCGCCCTGAAGCCAGTAGCGGGAGAGGTAGGGAGGGGACAGCTGACGTGGTTCAATGTGGTCACCATGGGTCACCAAGTTGCATGCCTAGATCCTCTTGCACATTTTAGGAGGGTGGCCTGACATTTTAAACTGGGAGGAACAAAGGGCTCCGTGTCTTTGTGGTCTGTGGTCTGTACACATGGCAAGGCTGTGGTGGGTGGGACTTGTGGGCCTAGCTCTTGGCTCTCATCTGACCTCCTGTAGGCCAGCCTGCCTGCAGGGTGCCCATTCTTCACCCCAGAGATCTGGCTTGACTCCCCCTCAAGCCGGGTGGGCAGGACGGAGCAGACACTAGGGGCAGGCGGGTAGCCAAGGTCATGCCCAGAAGCCATGGCTAGGTCAAGGTCACTCAGCCCTGGTTAATACTCAGGTCCTCAGGCCATGGGGATGGAAGCATCTTTGGCGATGGGCAAGGTGGGGGAGGGGGGTGCAGAGAGGGAAAGGCTGAGGAGGGTAGCTGGGAGGAATGGGTGGGTGCAGGTGCACTGTGATTATACCAGAGCCCGACACCTGGATTCAAGCCCCAGTGTGGTCAGTGTCCAGGTATGGTATAACCTTGGGCAGGATGCTTAACCTCTGTTTCTCCATCTGCTCATCTGTAAAATGGGGATAATAATGGTCACTTGTGCCAGGGATCATTGAGAGGGGTAAGTGAGTTACATGTAAAATACTTAACTCCATGTTCGTCACATTGCCCAGGCTGGCCTCAAACTCCTGGGCTCAAGCGATCCACATGCATCAGCCTCCCAAAGTCTTGGGATTATAGATATGAACCCCAGAACCATGCCTGGCACCTCCCAGCCCCTTGTAGCCCAGCCCTAGCTGGCCCCTCTCTGTGCCTCAGTGAGTAGAAGAAGGACAGTCAGTCACCTGCAACCCCACCGCAAAGGACAGGGAAGGGAGTCCCAGCACTGGAGACTGTCAGTAAGACAGTGCAGGCTGCCAGCTGCTGTGGCTCTGCCTGGTTAGGTGGTGGGCACATTTAGGATTCAAGCCCCCCTCGCCTTCTACTGACATCTCTGCCCACTGTCCTCTGCTCAGGAAGGAGCTCCGGCCAAGTTCTCAGCCTTCCCCATGACCTTGCCCTCAGGGTCCTTGTCGGTGTGCACCATGTCTGGTGCCCTGCTGTGTTGGTTGGGACCCCCAGCGACTCTCTGGCACTTTGGCTGTTTCTCTGAATGTCCCTGTTGAGGCCAGACACCCACGGAGCCACACACAGTGCCCTCCACACGAGATGCTGCCCCAGCTCTTGGCGCCTGTGTCAGTCTGCAGACTTAGGACTGTGCCCCTGCTCCGAGCAGAGTTGGATTCCAGTCCTGGCAGCATCACTGCCCAGAGGACTGGGGCCTCCAACAAGTAACTGGGCTTCTCTGAGGCCTCTCCTCACTGACTGTGTGGGGATCATAATTCCTACCTCAAGGGTCATTTAAGGGTTATTCGGGAGAACAAGTGGGCAGACCCAGCACGGAGTCTGGTGTGCAGTAGGTGCTCAGCTCCTCCCACAGGCCTCAGTGACTCATTGGGGCATCCAGGGGCCCTGAGACTAGTTTATAGCATGGCCTGCCAGTTTCACTTCCTTAATTTTGCACCAGTTCACCCCCGCTTTGCCAACTCCATCACCTCTGTCCTACTTCAGGCCTCTCCTGGCTGTCCTGGCCTCTCCACCCCACTGTCCATACTTACAGCTGGTTGTTGACAGGAAAGCCTTTCCCTAGAAGGGAGACAAAGGTTGCTTCTTCTCAATGGGGCAGGTGGAATTTAGGTTTGGTTTTGTTTTGAGACGTAGTCTTGCTCTGCCGTCCAGGCTGGAGTGCAGTGGTGCAATTTTTGGTCACTGCAACCTCTGCCTCCTGGGTTTAAGCAATTCTCTGCCTCAGCCTCCCAAGTAGCTGGAATTATAGGCGCCTGCCACCATACCCGGCTAATTTTTGTATTTTTAGTAGAGATGGGGTTTCACCTTCTTGGGCAGGCTGGTCTTGAACCTCTGACCTCATGATTCATTCACCTCAGCCTCCCGAAGTGCTAGGATTACAGGCATGAACCACCATGCCCAGCCTGGAATATAGGTTTTAACTCCCTTTGTTAGACCTACCCCAACATTCAGATTTCAAGTCAAGGCGGGTATCCCAGTAGGAAATAACTGGGACTCCCTCCTGAGAACTGGGGTTTGTAAGTCCTGAGAACACGAGTCATAGGTTAGCAGCCTCCTCTCGCCTGCAACCTCTAGAACAGCACTGGAGATAGAGATGCTCAGTAATAGCTCTGCCTTGCCCTGTCTTTCCCAGGCACTTCACTAGCCTCTTGAGTTGCCAGCAGTAGGCTCTGTTAATAGGGGCTGTTTCACGTTAGCTCTAATGAGGGGTGATGCCCAGAGCGGGGTTCCCCAGATGCCAGAACATGGAATCCTCTCAGATTATTTGATGATTGAGGGGCAGTTGCCCCAGAAACAAATAATCTCCTTAGATAACTGTCTTAGAAGTGATTACTCTTGGGGACAGAAGGAGGATACTGGTAGAGGGAGAGACTTCTTTCTCTCTGCAGATGTTTGAGAGACCTCTGGATTCTGAGATGTGTGATCAATTACCCCATTGAAAGTTTTAGCACTGAAAATCTTGCATCCCAGGAAACCCCTCAGACCCAGGCAAAGCAAGATTGGGCTACCCTATGAGGAGTTGCCTGGGTGGTTCTAGTGTGGGGGACCCAGCTGCCCATGCGGAGGCAGAAGGAGCAGGGGACTAGATAATAGAGCAGGCTGCTGTTGGCTGGGAGGGGTTAGTGGCAGCAACTTGGGGCAATCACAACAGTGGCTAAAGGCAAGCCATTTCTGGGGCTTTGACTTTGAAAAGTCCTGACATCTGCCAACAAGCCCTGTCAGGACTGATCTGTCGGCCCCAGGCAGAGAGAATCCCTTCTGGAAGCCAGAAAGGGGCCTTGGGGTGGTGGCTAGAGAGGCTGACCATGCTGATCCGAGCAGCCACCTCAGAGTTGCAGGCAGCGGAGGCAGCGTGGTGGCTGGAGAAATGGCAGATGTGTCTGACACTCAGGTAAGGCCCCCGGAATGTCCCAGACACTGCTGGGGGGGGTTCGCCTGCATGGGGTGCTAAACACAGCCTGGCCCTAGTGGGGACTGCTGCCTCTGGAATTGGGCACAGAGGTTAAAGCAGAACGTTCAACCAATTTTCAAAAATTTGGAAAAATAGATTTTTTTTTTTAGTGAAGAAAAAATTTACTCCACTTACTAAGAAGAGTCCTCAAGGGAGAAGAACATTGTCTCCAAGGCACCAACTTCCTCAAAAGGAAAATTCAGAAGAGGCTCTTCCCTCTAAGCCCTGTTATAATGGGAAGCTCATAATTTACATATTATCCTAGACATGGGGGCTCATAATTTACATATTATCATACATACCAAAGAAAAGGAACACTATGACTGATATAAGACTTAGCGGCAACCGGCCGGGCGCAGTGGGTCACGCCTGTAATCCCAGTACTTTGGGAGGCCAAGGTGGGTGGATCACCTGAGGTCAGGAGTTCAAGACCAACTTGGCCAACATGGTGAAACCCTGTCTCTAATAAAAATAAAAAATTAGCCAGGTCTGCCGGTAATCCCAGCTACACAGGAGGCTGAGGCAGGGAATTGCTTGAGTCTGGGAGGCGGCGGTTGCAGTGAGCCGAGTCTGCGCCACTGCACTCCAGCCTGGGCAACAGAGCGAGACTCCATACCAAAAAAAAAAAAGACGTAGTGACAATCAAGGAGAGATTATCTGGGCATTTCTGAGTCTTAAATTTGGGAAAAAGTCCCTCTAAGCCTTAGTGTCTCCTTATGCAAGTTAGGATTGATTTGTCATAAATCATATGTGTATAAAAGAAAAGTGTCTGGCACACCTCACAGCTATGTGAGGGCATCTGGGGGTCATTCTGGCTGCTGAGGCAAAGGCTGGCAGAGGTGCCAATGGGGCAGTGGGGTGGCTCTTCCCACCTCTGATGACAGGGTTCCCATTGTTTTTGTCCTGGCTTTGTGGGGACCCGACTTTGCCAGGTGTGCCCCTGCAGGGCAGGGACTAGCTGTGCCTTGTCCACTTGTGCAGTGCCTGTGCCCAGGCCTGGCATGAATAGATGTCCCATGAATGCTTCTAGAATCTTACCGAATGATTCCTGCAGCCCTGTGCAGTGCAACACTTAAGTGACAGGCATCCACAGTCCTGTTGGTAACGGCTTTCTTCCTGGCCACCTTACAGTGAGGCCTGTGGAAGAAGACACGTGCCACTCTGGGCCCTGGACCTCTCATCCAGCCAGCTCCATGGATCCCAGGGCTGTCTCGATCTATCCAGAGCTCCAAAGCCACCTGCGGGCAAGCATGCCTATTTCTCCCTCCCTTTGGTTCTTTCCCTCTGCTCATCCTGGTGGAGCACCTCATTGGCCAGTCAGTGTCCTTGGTGCTGGGTACACAGCAAGTCCACGAGACAGGCAAGGACCCTGCTTGGAAAGCTGCCTATTAAGGTGCACAGAGAGAGAAGTTGGTCTTTGCTTCTCAGAGAAAGAAGGTGAGGGGGACTCAATTGCAAGTTACCGAGGGATGTGAACATTCACTTCCGGGATCTTCTGCTGTCCATTCCCACTTCCGTTGGTCCAGTCTTCCACATTTGATTTGGGTGTCTGTCCTTCCCCCATGCAGCTCAGGGACTTCTCCCCCTCTCCCAGCTGCAGGGACAGGACTTGATAGACTGACACTCAACAGCATGTCCCAGCCACCTGGCCACTGTGGTTGACTAAGGGACGGGCACCAGACCTAATTGGGACCAATCAGTCTCACAGGACTTTTGATGGGCCGCTGGGAAGATGCTTTCTTATTTATTTATTTAGAGACAGAGTCTCACTCTGTTGCCCAGGCTGCAGTGCAGTGGCACGATCTCGGCTCACTGCAATCTCTGCCTCCCAGGTTCAAGCAATTCTGCCTCAGCCTCCTGAGTATCTGGGATTATAGGAGCCCACCACCACATCCAGCTAATTTGTGTATGTTTAGTAGAGAAGGGGTTTTGCCATGTTAGCCAGGCTGGTCTCAAACTCCTGACCTTAAGCGATGCACCGGCCTCAGCCTCTCAAAGTGCTGGGATTACAGGCGTGAGCCATCAGACCCAGCAAGGGAAGATACTTTCCTGATCATTTATAGAATCCACCTGGAGAAGGAACTCCTGCCTCTTCTGGGCAGTCAGAGTGTGAACCAGGGTTTGGAGCACCTTTGACCCCTTTGCTGTGTTGGGTACAGCAGGCCTGGGGATAAAGCCCATAGCCCGAGGCAGGCAGGTGGAAAAGATTCCAGCGCAGCATCAACAGTGCCCTGCCTGAACCTCAGCTGGGGTTTCAAGACTCTTTGGTTCCATGGGATACCCCATTTCCTTTAGCTTGTGCTATTTTGGGTCGAGTGTTCTGTAAGCTGCAACTGAGAAGATGCTAGCTGATCTCACTAAAGAGGAATTTCCTTTCAGGTCACAGGGTCAGGACTGAGGCAACCTGGGCTTGGGAGGAGGAGGACCAGGCAGTTGATTGGTGACCCCCATTCAGGAACCAATAGCCTTGTGCCCAGGGGCTGTGGGAAGGGGGGATCTCAATGCAGGCAGAGGAGCAGCAGGTCTGGAGCAGGGAGGGACGACCATGCCCAGGGCCCTCGCTCCCAGCGCGGCTGGAGGCTCCCTTCATAGAATTCCACCTGCCTGGTAAATGCAGAATGCAGTCCACTTAAAGAAATCAGAGCAGCTGCCATGTCAAAGCAGAAAAGATGTGTGGAGGTGGGCCGAGAGGAGGTGGGTAATTATGCAGGAAAAATAGTTTTCTTGATATTCTTCTGGAAATACGCGTGGAACAGAGGGAACAGCGGGAGAGATGACAGGCAGGGAGAAAATGTATGAATAGAAGGCATGCATGGTGTCTCTCCAAAGGCAGGCAGAGGCAGTGCTGCTTTAACCACAGGATCCTTTTGTGGGGAGCACCTGGGACTCCATGAGACACTTCTGCAGGTACTCAATGTGGGACTTTATCCACGGGTCCACTACAGGATTTGCTGGGAATCATTGAGCCTTTCTTCACTCTGTAATCCTAGCACTTAGGGAGACAGAGGTGGGAGGATCACTTGAGGCCAGGAGTTCAATAGTAGCCTTGGCAACAAAGTGACATCCAGTCTCTACAAAAAATAAATTTTTTTTAATTAGTCAGAAAAAAATGAGTAGGAGGGGGTCGAGGGATAAAAGAATACACGTTGGGTACAGTGTAGACTGCTTGGGTGATGGGTGCATCAAAATCTCAGAAATCACCACTAAAGAACTCATCCTGTAACCAATACCACTTGTTCCCCAAAAACCTACTGAAATTTTAGAAGAAAATAGCCAGGTGTGGTGGCATGCGTCTGTGGTCCCAGCTACTCAGGAGGCTGAGGTGGGAGGATCGCTTAAGCCAAGGAGTTCAAGGCTACAGTGAGCAATGATCATGCCACTGTACTCCAGCCTGCATCACAGAGCAGGACTCTGTTGAGAGAGAGATACAGAGAGAGAGCACGCCGGGGTCTCCCCATGCCACCTCTATGCCCTCTTAGGAATCTGTGCACAGAACCCATGTACTCTGCATGCCCAAGTAGCACAGAGGCACCCCAAACTCTGAGAAGTAGCTCCGAGGTTGTGAACATTGAATGAAGATAATTATCCAGCTGTGAGGAAGCTGAACATTTCTTAGGGCTATTTCTGCATAATTATAAATATTTGAGAATATTACACTCCCAGGTTACACATCGAGGGTATTGTTTGAGTGGCAGTTGGCTGCAGAGCTGGAAACGCAAACGTCTTTTCATTCCTCCCTCCTGGTGTACTCAGGATATGTTATGGGATTCAAAAGAAAAAGTTGCAGTTGAGGAAAAAAAAGCACCAACAACCTGGAAGCAAAGTCAGTTGCTAATATTTCTAAATAGTTTTAAATCAAAGAGGAGGAATGTGACCACTTTAGTTAATTGTGCTGGGTTTGTGATGCATTTTCTCTATGGTTTAGGAAAGCAATTACCACGAAACAACCTACTTGTGCCTCTGATGTGATAAAATGTTTCCTCTAATAGGGCCGACACGGCCAGCAGTAGGCCTTTGCAAGCACTCAATGCTTCAGGAAGCATTTTCACATGTGGGGCTCCTTGGGGTGCAGTAAGAGTCCATGACTCACTCCCTAAGGACCTGTCATGGTGCCGGAGGTTTGTTTTTGTTTTTGGTTTTGGTTTTTTTTTTTTTGGAGATGGATTTTTGCTCTTGCCCAACAGGCTGGAGTACAAAAGTGCGATCTCGGCTCACTGCAACCTCCACCTCCCGACTTCAAGTGATTCTCCTGCCTCAGCCTCCTGCGTGGCTGGGATTACAGGTGCCCGCAAGCACACCTGGCTAATTTTTGTATTTTTAGTAGAGATGGGGGATTTTGCCATGTTAGCCAGGCTGGTCTCGAATTCCTGACCTCAGGTGATCCACCTGCCTCTGCCTCCCAAAGTTCTGGGATTAAGGCATGAGCCACTGTAGCACAGGGTTCTTAACAGGAGATGGGTCTTTCCAAGCAGAAGCTGGTATCTGGTCTGTGAGTGGAGGCTCTGCTGCCCTGGTTCTGTCCAGAGTCCCATGTGGTGAGCCCAGGGTCCTGTCCAGACTCCCACCCTCACACTCTTGGTCACCCCATCTTGTCCTCCCCACCCGCTGAAGTCTCATATCTTCTCACCCACTCCCCCATGTGCTGTCCTCCATACCCTGGAAAGCAGGGACCGTCTGTTACAGACACAGCCTCTCCTTTCATCTCCTGCTTTGCAGGTGTCCTCTGCTGGCCACATCTTCCCCACATCCCCTGGGAGTTGCTGTCCCTTCTCCAGACCCCTCAATATCCCTGGAAACCATTGCTCAATGGGTGCCTTTGAACAATCCCAGCCCCCTCTCACCCCCTCCCCGCTGCCCCAGTTTTTGAGGCTCCTGTTTGCTGTTCTCTCTTCCCAGCCCTTGCTCTGGGGCTTGGCTCACCTTTTCTCTCCCCACCTTTTTCCCAGACTGGAGTGCAATGGCGCAATCTTGGCTTACTGCAACCTCTGCTCCCAGGCTTGAACCATCCTCCTGCCTCAGCTTCCCAAGTAGGTGGGACCACAAGTGTGCACCATGTCGCTTCATGCCCGGCTCATTTTTTGTAGAGATGGAGTCTCACTATGTTGCCCAGGCTAGTCTTGAACTCCTGGGCTCCAGCCACCTGCCAGCTTTGGCCTCCCAAAGTGTTGGGATTACAGGTGTGAGCCACTGTGCCCAGTCTTCCCCATCCCCCATCTACTGCTTTTTCTTTTTAAGAGACAGAGTCTCACTCTGTGACTCAGGCTGGGGCGCAGTGGCATGATCATGGCTCACTGCAGCCTTGAATTCCTGGCCTCCAGCAATCCTCCCACCTTGGCCCCCCAAAGCACTGGGATTACAGGCAGGCACCCAACCCCTTCCTCAACTCAAGGACCTGCCTTCATCTTGGGTAACTGTGATGGGTAAGAACGATCCACGTCACTGTCCAGGTCACCAGCTTCCTTGGTCCCTCTTCATTCCCTGCCACATCCAAGCTGCCATATCCAGCCCTGTACAGTCTTGGCCTTTAGGATGACACCTCTGCACACCTAGCACCCTGTGTCTCCCTCACCTTTGGCCACCACAAGAGGCCTCTGGTCTGCAGCCCCAAGGATGTTTTTGTCCCTTCATTTCCGGCTGGACCCTGTGGCCATCCCATTGCCTCCCTCTCAGGCTCCTGAACCCCATGGTCTCCATCCATCCGTCGCCCATGATGCTGCCGTCTAAGGGCTCTGCCTGGTGGGGGATCTGCTGCCTGGTGTCCCCACCAACCGATCCTGGTGGGAACCCCCGACCTACAGCCTCTGGCTCCCAACTCCCAGCCCGAGCTTCCATCTCCAGTTCCTAGGTCACAGTGAAACGCCAGTGTAGACGAGTAAATGTGCAAAACCAGAACTTCATTTCCCACCCCAAACGCCCATCCCTCTCCCCCAGATGCTGGCAGCTGGCAGGGGGCGTCCTCCGAGACCCTCCGGAGAGCGGCCCCGCTTGGCTCTGCAGGTTTGCGGTGGGCGGTGAAAGTATCTGCTGACAAATCACCCAAGGTCGGTTTGGAAGCCCAAGGTCCCATTCAAACGTGGGACGAAAAACGACCCGTCACGAAGGCTGCGCTACGCGTCCAGCCGCCCGCGCCGAGCGCCCCTCCAGTTCACTGTCCTGGGGTAGGGGAGAGGGAGGAGGTTCGGGAACCAAGAAGACGAATCCAGATGGACCACTCGGATACGAAGTTCTCCCGCCCGGACGCCACTGGCCGCCGCGTTGGGGCAGCACGGGCCCCGGGCGCCCTCTGGAGGTTGTACGGGCCTCGGCAGCGCAGCGCAGACCGAGGAGGGCGCTGATGTTATTAAGAACTCCAGCTGGTCAACTAAAAACACACCTCCCAAAAAAACCGGCAAAGGGCAGGGACAGAAGCATTTGAAATGAAACACCAGGGCCAGGCGCGGTGGCTCACTCCTGTAATCCAGCACTTTGGGAGGCCGAGGTGGGTGGATCACCTGACCTCAGGAGTTTGAGACCAGCCTGGAAACACGGTGAAAGCCCGTCTGTACTAAAAATACAAAAATTAGCTGGGCATGGTGGCAGGCGCCTGTAATCCCAGCTACTCGGGAGGCTGAGGCAGGAGAATCGCTTGAACCCAAGAGGCAGAGGTTGCAGTGAGCTGAGATGGCGCCATTGCACTCCAGCCTGGGCCACAAGAGAAAAACTGTCTCAAAAAAAAAGAAAAAAAAAAGAAAAAAGAAAAAGAAACGAAAGTGTTTAATAAAACGTCAAGCTGATATTGACATGGACAGGATCTGTTGCAAGCCCTGGCACAGGACAGACAGCTCCTTTAATCTCATAAACAATGCTACTAGAGAGGGGCAGATTATTCCTATTCTACAGATGGGGGAACTGCGGCACAGAGAGGCTAAGTGACTAGGTCAAAGCCACACAGTAAGTAGCAGGGCCAGAAGCCCAACCAACAGCCTGACACCAAGGTCTATGGCCTTACTCACTACAAGAGACCAATTCTTAACATAATGAAAACATACAATGGCTAAAAACCAAAGTGCAAATGGAAACAATTCATTCAATAAACTGAGGGAATGCAAGATGGGGGATTCTGCACCTACTGATGGCCCAAGCCGGAGCCTGGGTGTGTTTCCATCTGTGCTCCCTTCCAAGGTTCAGGGCCGTGCTGTCTTACCAGACTTTGGAGGTACTCGGAGTTTGAAGCAAGCTTCCCTTCTGTGAGCCCCCTTGTCTGTTGGCCTGGGGTAGGAGGGCCAGGCTGTAGCATCCTTTCCTCCAGAGACAGAAGTGTAGAGGTGAGGTTAGCGGGAGGTCACCCCAGGGAGGTGAGCCCCATGCTCCCCCAGTGCCTACCACCCTCCTCCTTGCTTTGGCCAAAGGGCCATTTTCTGCCCCACTGGTCTGGCCTCATCATTTCCCTTGTAGATTATATAATTCACTCTCTAAAAGCCGCTTGTGTTTCATATGGTGGTGAACTGCTCTGTGGTTCCTGCTGAAAATCTTCTGTTGATTCCCGGGTTCTCCTGGGTTCAGCTGGGCTCCTTTGAGTCCTGCTTAGGCCACCTTAAGAAGGGCTGCAGGCTGGGAGTGGTGGCTCCCGCCTGTAATCCCAGCACTTTGGGAGGCCGAGGTGGGAGGATCGCTTGAGACCAAGAGTTCGAAGTTAGCCTGGCCAGCTTGGCAAAACCTCATCTCTACTACAAATACAGACATTAGCCAGGCGCGGTCATGAGCGGCTGAAGTCCCAGTTACTCACTCAGGAGGCATGAGAATTGTTTGATTCTGCGAGGCAGAGGTTGCAGTGAGTGGAGATGGCACCACTACACTCCAGCCTGGGTGACACAGTGTGACCCTATCTCAGAAAAAAATAAAGTTTAAAATAAGCAAATAAAAATCAGCTGTACATGTTGGTACGTGCCTGTGGTCTCAGCTACTTGGGAGGCTGAGGTGGGAGGATCGCTTGAACCCAGGAAGTTGAGGCTGCAGTGAGCTGTGTTAGCACCGCTGTACTCCAGCCTGAGTGACAGAGCAAGACCTTGTCTCAAAAACATTTTTTGTAAAAAGAAGGGCTGAGCTTGCTTTCAAGATGAGTGCAACAAACTGGGACAGAGCCTGGACCAGAGGCAGTAGAGAGTAAGGCTCACTCTGGGGGCTGGCTGGTTACTCCAGCGCTCTCCCAGAGTCACATGGTCGCTCTCTGACCTCTCTTCTTTCAATTCCTGCACCAGCTGCTAGTCTCCTCATTGCGGGAGTTCCTCTTCATGTTCCTAAGCCAGCTCATCTATTTTTCTGCCAAGGCATATGATACATCTCTGGATTGGCTGCCTTGGGTCCTGGTTCCCTCAGGGTCTATCAGCAAGGCCGAGAAGGGAGGGCACTAAGGTGGCCGGCTCGAGACTGTCCCTTCAGTGGGTACTGTGGGTGATGCACTGCACTGCACCACTAGACAGTCCGCTGCAATCCTCAGATTCTTCTTCCTGTTTATTCATACTTGCGTTTCATTTGTTGACCTTTGTTATGGTTGCCTAGAGGTCTTTTAAGGGTACTTAAAAATGTCTTAGGTACCCACCCTGGTTCACAGTAGAGTCTGGCTACCCAGAAACCTGGCAAGAGAGAATCATTCATAGTTAAACAAACAGGAAGTCATCTCTTCCTCCTTCTTTAGTCTCACCTTTCATTTAGAAAAAAAGTAGGGAGACCATACTTAATAAACACCATCCATTAGATTAGATCAACGGGCTCCAAATAGTGCATTTCTTCTAGAAACAGTATCTCCTGGTCTCACAGGAGAGCATGTGGTCAGGAGGAAATTGAATAAAGCCTTTTAATCAGCCACAGTAGTATCTGAATCATTTAATTTAGAATCTGACAACCACAAATTACTTTATTTTTCTGGGCAATTTTAGCCAACCAGGAGAGCTAAGCCAGTCCAGCTCATGCTTAATAAATCACCCTCTTGCCTGATGGTGGCTAGTTTGGGGAAGAGGTTTTTTGAGGCTTTTCAAAAATAATCAAAAACAAGCTAGGTGCAGTGGCTCGCGCCTGTAATTCCAGCACATTGAGAGGCTAAGGCGGGTGGATCACCTGAGGTCAGGAGTTCGAGACAAGCCTGACCAGTGTGGTGGAACATTGTCTCTACTAAAAACACAAAAATTAGCCGGGTGTGGTGGTGCGTGTCTATAATCTCAGGTATGAGGGAGGCTGAGGCTGGAGAATTGCTTGAACCCGCGAGGTGGAGCTTGCCAAGATCGCACCACTGCACTTCAGCCTGGGTGACAGAGTAAGACTCTGTCTCACAAAAAAAAAAAAAAAAAAACAAGGCCGGGCGCGGTGGCTTACGCCTGTCATCCCAGCACTTTGGGAGGCCGAGACAGTGGATCACAAGGTAAGGAGTTCAAGACCAGCCTGGCCAAGATGGTGAAACCTGACCTCTACTAAAAATACAAAAATCAGCTGGGCGCGGTGGCAGGTACCTGTAATCCCAGCTACTTGGAAGGCTGAGGCAGGAGAATCACTTGAACCCAGGTGGCAGAGGTTACAGTGAGCCAAGATCGTGCCACTGCACGATCAATAGAGTCTGGGCAATAGAGTGAGACTCCATCTCAAAAAAAAAAAAAAAAATTAAAAACAATCTCTCACACCATGTGTGCCTGACATGAATTATTTGACACACTCCTTTCTCATCTCTCTGTGGCTATAGAGTGAACCCTTGAGGTGGAGCGAGGCAGGACATGTGGCAGGGAGCTGTCGTCTCTGCTGCTTGTGCTTTTTATTCCTGGCTCCAAGTTCTCATGGCCACAAAAACAAGCCAAATCAAATTAGACACCAGACATACACTGTCTCATGGCAGCTCACCCACTGCCTCCTCAGACTTCTCAACACCTGCTGAAACTCATTCACTGGAAAAAATGAAAGAGGAGCTTCAAAAAATAACACCCATTGGGCACCCTAGATGTGGCCTCTATCAGAGTCACATTAAATCACCTGTGAGGTCTTGTTAAAGGGCAAAACGCAAGACTCTTCCTTCAGAAATAGTCCAACGTCAGCCAGGCACGGTAGCTCATGCCTGTAATCCCAGCACTTTGGGAGGCTGAGGCGGACAGATCACTTGAGGTCAGGAGTTCGAGACCAGACTAGCCAACATGGCGAAACACCTTCTCTACTAAAAATACAAAAATTAGCCAGACATGGTGGTGCGTGCCCATAATCCCTGCTACTTGGGATGCTGAGGCAGGAGAATCAATTGAACCTGGGAGGCGGAGTTTGCAGTGAGCTGAGATTACACCACTGCACTCCAGTCTGGGTGACAAAGCAAGACTCTGTCTCAAAAAAAAAAAAAAGAAAGAAAGAAAGAAAAAAGAAATAGTCTAATGTCAAGTAGTCCAATGTCAGCTGCATCTAAGCCACTGGCAGATATCTCTTCTGACCTCCAGGCACATGTGGCTGGGCTCAGAAAAACCCACGGGACTTCAGTGCATCCTTACTGCAAGCGCCAGCCATGTGACTGCACTAGATAGGTGCCCATTTTCATCCATCTATTCCAAGGGAATGAAATGGTAGGAAGGAGACTAGGGACACAAGCCAGGGCCTATGGGCTTCCTGGGGGCCTGTTGCATGCTTGAAGCTACAGGACCCATAAGTAAGAAGCATTAAGAAAGGAAGGATCCAGTTCATACCAGAAATTTTAAATTTTTCAGGAAATCTAGGTTTTTAGAATTTCTGTCTTGGTCAGGGATGTGTTGATGTGAAACCAGAACCATCCACAGCCAAGTTTGCAAAGGGAAGGGTGTCCCTGCAGAGACCCTGGGGAATCTCTGGGAGGGAACCAGAGGTAAGAGCCTTGCCAGGCCTCCTGGAAACTGTCCAGTTGCAGGTAGCATCCCTCTACTGGGCCTCGAGCTGCTCACTTGTCTCCTGGCCCTGGACACCCTCTTCCCTACAGAGAGACTCTTGGTTCTTACTCCCCGCACAACTTGAGCTCACTCAAACAAGGCTCTGGGTTTATCAATTTTGGTGATGACACTTGGCCCAGTGTTCGTGGGGTCTTCAAGAGACAGAGTAGCTGGGTGTAGTGCATGCCTGTAGTCCCAGGTAACCCAGGAGGCCGAGGCAAGAGAATAAATTGAGCCTAAGAGTTTGAGAACAACCTGGGCAGCATAGTGAGAAATCTTCTCAAAAAGAGAGAGAGTAGGCAGGCATGGTGGCTCACCCCTATAATCCCAGCACTTTGGGAGGCCAAGGTGGGTGGATCACCTGAGGTCAGGAGTTTGAGACCAGCCTGGCCAACATGATGAAACCCTGTCTCTACTAAAAATATAAAAATTAGCCTGGCACAGTGGCGCATGACTGTAGTCCCAGCTACTCAGGAGGCTGAGGCAGAAGAATCTCTTGAACCTGGGATATGGAGGCTGCAGTGAACCAAGATTGCACCATTGCACTCTAGCCTCTGGGCAACAGAGCGAGACTCCCTCTAAAAAAAAAAACAAACCCACAGAGAGAAAGAGAGAAGGAGAGAGAGGGAGAGTGATTAATGCATCCTTGTCGAAGTACTGGTTGCCATAGTGCCACTGTTCTAGAAGCATCTATCAAAAGGACCCATCCAGAATCTCCCAGAGGGCATCTAAGCAACTGCCTATACTTAAGAATGGAGATGTGACTGAGATAATCTGAGGGGGACTGCTATCTTAGTCCATTTGGACTGCTATAACAAAATACCATTAACTGAGCAGCTTAAATGCAACAAAAATTGGTTTCTTACAGTTCTGAAGGCTAGGAAGTCCACAGTCATGGTATCAGCAGTCAGTGTCTGGTGAGGGTCTGCTTTCCAGTTCATAGACGGCGCCTTCTCATTGTGCCCTCATGTGGTGAAGGGGCGAGCTAGGTCTCTGTGACCTTTTTTATAAGGGCACCAATCCCCAGCAGGAGAGCTTCACCCCTATGACCTAATCACCTCCCAAAGGTGCCCACCTCCTAATACAATCACACTGGTGAATTGTGGAGTGTTGGGAACAAATGCTCGGTGCCACAAAGAAGAATCAGCACTGAGACAAAGGATCTCTCAGCAAGGCAAATTTACTTTCTGCAGAAAGGGTGCTGCTTGGGATGGAGCAATGGCGAGAGCACCTTGAACAAAGGAGGGAAGGAGTTTTTATTTCTAACGCAGCTCGTCCCTGCTACTATGTCCTGTATCCATTGGCTGGAGTTGGACTGAGCAATCTAAGGTGAACCTGGTTGGCTAATTTGAAATTGCAGGAATTCTCTTGTACCCACAGAGAGTGCAGTTTTGGGGGAAGGAGCTGTTGCGATGGAAAGGGTAATCTATAGAGTGGGTGACAGATGTGGAACGTGATCTCCATAGATAAGGACTGGCAGGAAGTTTGTTTACCAGGGCAGGGGATACAGAGAGTAAGGAAGTCTGGCCTTGAAAGCCGGGAGCAAAGAGCCAAGATGCTGAGCAAATTAACCCTTTAAGAGGAACTCTTTTTATACATAATATGGAGGGACATAAACATTCAGTCCATAGCAACTGTTGAAGCCTGCTGCTAAAGCCCCTTGACGCCCTCTATTGGCACCACCACTGCCTGCACCCAAACCCAAACCCCAGGCCTGAGTTATCTAATCAACCCTGACTCTGTCACTTACTCCTTGGACCCCTCCTTGGACCTGTTTCTTAATTTCTGATTCTCAGGCATAGAACATGGAGAACAAGAGCCCTTTTCTCTCAGGGTTGTTGTGAAATTTAAATGAAATAAGAGTTTGAGAGCATAACCCAGAAAATAATAAAGATAACAGATTGTTTGACCTAGATGCAATTGGAGATCATAGAAAATATAGATGAAGGTAGACTGGAGATGTGATCTTGTTCTAGAAAGATGCATACATTTTGAATTGACACAAGAATAAAGTACATTTCAGGCCAGTTACAGTGGCTCACACTTGTAATCCCTACACTTTGAGAGGTGGAGGTGGGAGGATCACACGAGACCAGTTGTTCAAGACCAGCCTGGGCAACATAGCGAGATCCCATCTGTACAAAAAAACTTTTTAAAAAATTAACCAGGTGTGGTGTTGCACACTTTTAGTCCCATCTACTCAAGAGGCTGAGGCAGGAGGATCAGCTGAGCCAGGAGTTTGAGGCTACAGTGAACTATGATTGCACCACTGCACTCCAGCCTGGGTGACAGAGGGAGACCCCCATCTCTTACAAAAACAAACAAACAAATTAGCTGGGCATGGTGGTGCCCCCTGGTAGTCCCAGCTTTTCAAGAGGCTGAGGTGGGAAGATCCCTTGAGCCTAGGAGGCTGAGGTTACGGTGAGCTGTGATCGTGCCACCTCACTCAGCCTGGGCAAGAGAGTGAGGCCCTGCCTCAAAAACAAACAAACGAACAAAAGAATAAAGCACATTTATTTAAATAAAGAAATTAAATGATCCTACTAGAAGAAAAAAGAAATTAAATGAGATAATATATGTGTAGTCCTACAAATACGACTCAAAATGTAACTATAAAACAATTTCTATTTGTCTCCCTTTGTCCTTTAAACTGATCCTGTGGAGTTACTTTTCCCTTTGTCCCTCAATGAAATGTAGGCTAAGTCCTCTGACAACCCTTTCTTCGCCCCTTGGCCCAGGAATAACTTTCAGCTTCTTTCTGCTGACATCTTTTTGCTCCTCTCAGGAGGCTTTTTTTTGGGGGGGACAGACTCTTGCTCTGTTGCCTAGGCTGGAGTGCAGTGGCACGACCTCGGCTCACTGCAACCTCTGCCTCTGGGTTCAAGCAATTCTCCTGCCTCAGCCTCCCTGGTAGCTGGGGTTACAGGTGCCCACCACCATGCCTGACTAAATATTGTATTTTTAATAGAGACAGGGTTTCACCATGTTGGCCAGGCTAGTCTCAAGCTCCTGACCTCAAGTGATCTGCCTGCCTCAACCCCTCAAAGTTCCGAGATGAAAGACGTGAGCCATGCTGCCTGGCCAGGAGACTTTCTTCATCAGGCTCTGAGACGACTCCATGATGCTCTCCTGTGGCAGCGGCCACCTCTCATCCACCAGAAAACTTCACTCATCCTCTGCCCTCGTGATCTCCTGGCAGGCAGGCAGATGCCAATGCGGCTGCCCTGCTTGCTGCACCGCCAAGTCATCTGGCCGCCATCTCCCGCCACTGAGATTCCTCTGGCATGAGTCACTCCAGTTCACTGTGTCCATGAAGCTCTAAAGACATGGATTGAGCTTTCCAAGTGGTTCCACAGAAGCCCTTGGCTCTAAGATTGAGATGAGGGATGAGCATCCGTCACTACCACCCTGAGGAGGAGAGATTGACAGCACCAGCTCTCCCAATATGTCCGCAGAGCCCAGCGCACTGCAGATGCCCAGTAAATGCAGCCAACCCTGCTTCTGATCCTGCCTCCTAGGACCCAGGCAGAGGTTCTGGGGCCACTGGGCCTTGACTCCCCCTGCCCTCTGACACAGTTATGAGAGGTGAGACTGGGATTAAAAAAAAAAACCAAAAAGCTGGGATTCCACTCCATGCCAGAATGTACCTTCCTTTCTTTCTTTCTCTCTCTCTTTCTTTTTTTTCTTTTCTGAGACAAAGTCTCGCTCTTGTCACCCAGGCTGGAGTGCAATGACACGATCTCGGCTCACTGCAACCTCCTCCTCCCAGATTCAAGCGATTCTCCTGCCTCAGCCTCTTAAGTAGCTGGGATTACAGGCGCCCACCACTATGCCTGGCTAATTTTTTGTATTTTTAGTAGAGATGGGGTTTCACCATGTTGACCAGGCTGGTCTCAGACTCCTGACCTCAGGTGATCCACCTGCCTCGGCCTCCCAAAGTGCTGAGATAACAGGTGTGAGCCATCACGACCAGCCAGAATGTGCCTTTCTGATCTCCACCAACTATCTCCAGGGAGACTAATACTCCCCGGGCTACATTGTGAGAATGGGGGGTGGGCAGAGAGGAGAAGGGTACCCCAGCCAGCCCTGGGAATGCGGCAGGTGTGGCAGTGTCCCAAGCAGGCACCAAACAATTTCCACACTGGCTACCCTGCTAGATATTCTGTCCCTTTAAAGATTTACTCATCAATCCCACTGAGAGAGGAATTATGAGGCCACTTGCTCCGTGTAACCAAAGGGGCTACAGAAGTGCCAGGTCAGGAGGCAGAATGAAAACCCTACCCAGGAAACAGAAGAGGAGGAGGCTGGAGAGGAAGGAGTGGGTGGGTTGGGGGCAGGGAGGACCCTGAAGTCAGTTGCCTTGGGGAGAAACCCGGGATCTGAAGGTAGCCCAGACACCCTGTCCCCTGGGGGAGGGGTCTGGATCCGTTCTCCGAGTGGCCCAGGAGGAGACAGATGGTCTGGGAAGGCGAGGCCAGTGCCCTAGGAACAGCCACACCAGCAAGCTTATCTCAGATGATTAAATGGCAGTAGATAAATTTAACTAAATGTGAGTAATGGGGACACAAAGGGGAAGTGAAGAGAAATAGAATATTTTAGCAACATAAGGAAATGAGAAGAAAATGACTTTGCAATGAAATGTCAAACTTCTGTGCCTGGAGGAGATGTAATCTGGTCATTGCAGGCCCAGGAGAGCGGGGGAGTCTGTAGTTATTTCAAGCAAATTTTAATTCACTTTAATTTAATAACATATGACCAAATACCTCTGAGACAGTGACAAGGGACAGAACTGGAAATCAGACAGTGCCAGCCCTGTGAACTCAGGTGTTTCTTGTTTGTTTTTTGGAAGGAGAAGCTGTACTTATATTCATTCATTCATTAACTCATTCATTCAGGGTGTGAATATTAAAGGCTCAGGATTAATAAAATATATAACTCAGCTTCCCCCAGCTCACAGGAAATCCTGGCCATCTGGGAAGACGGACAAGTGAACAGAAAGTTGCAATGTAGGGGCCGGGTGCAGTGGCTCACACCTGTAATCCCAACACTTTGGGAGGCCAATGTGAGAGGATGACATGAGGCCAGTTCAAGACCAACCTGAGCAACAAGGAAGATCCCATCTCTACAAAAAATACAAAAATTAACCAGGCATGGTGGGACAGGCCTGTAGTCCTAGCTACTTGAAGGCTGAGGCAGGAGGACTGCTTGAGCCCAGGAATTCAAGGCTGCAGTGATTTCACCACTGCACCACAGCCTGAGCAACAGAGGAAGGCCCTGTCTCAAAAAAAAAAAAAAAAAAAAAAAAAAAAGTTGCAATGTTAGGCCACATCCTGGGCCCAATATACTCAGTATTCAGTAGAAGTTTGTGGAATAAATACAGGATTGAAAGGGTGGTTTGGGGAAGGTGCCAGAAAGGGTGAACATTTAGCTGGGCCTTTTTCTTTTTGAGATGGAGTCTCGCTATGTCGTCTAGGCTGGAGTGCTGTGGCACAATCTCGCTCGCTGCAACCTCAGCCTCCTGGGTTCAAGTGATTCTGTTGCCTCTGCTTCCCAAGTAACTGAGATTACGAGTGCCCGCCACCACGCCCAGCTAATTTTTGTATTTTTGGTAGAGACGGGGTTTCACCATGCTGCCCAGGCTGGTCTCAAACTCCTGACCTCAGATGATCCGCCCACCTCAGCTTCCCAAAGTGCTGGGATTACAGGCATGAGCCACCGTGCTCGGTCTTCTAGCTGGGTCTTGAAGGATGAATAAGCTCACCAGGAAGGCAAGTAAGTCCAGAGCACATCCAGGAACTGCATGTGACAAGGAGAAAAGGATCATGTGTGACAAGGGGATGCTGGTTACATTTGTTGGGCTGGGGAAGATTGGCCAGGGAATGGGGACAGGGTGAGAAGAGGAAAAAGGCAAAGAGGGGCCCTGATGAGGAGTGACACTCAGGAAGGCAGACTCTGAAAAGAAGTCCTCCCCCACCCCTCATGTCATCACTGAGAACTCTACCCCAGCCCAGCCCAGTGCCTTCTCATCCTTCAAGGCCATAGCATCACTTCCTCCAGGAAGCCTTTCTGCCCAGCTCAGGCTGCAGTGGGTCCCATCCTCCTTCTCCCATGTGGTGTTCCCAGCACACTGCGCCACCAACCTTGTGACCGCCCATCTCCAGTCCCATATTGGGTTGGCTTGTCTGTATGTTCGCCTGTCTCCCAGCTGCGGCTGCATGCCCAGTTCTGCTAATGCTGCCCCACCCCCACACACTAGCGGCTCCCTGGATTCCGGCCGGGCTGTGCTGCCTATGGGATTCCATTGCACAGATGCACAAGGTCGGGTAGGGAAAGTGGCTCCCAAAGCTGGACTCTGAATCAAGGGTTGCTAAGTGTGGGGGTGGGTGGGATGGGTTGGGGGAGCGGTTGGCCGAGGGGAAGGATATTTTATTCCACATCACGTAAGATTTTTGCACTCATGGCCAGGAGCAGTGGCTCACGCCTGTAATCCCAAGGCAGGGGGATCACTTGAGGTCAGGAGTTCGAGATCAGCCTGGCCAACATGGTGAAATCCCATCTCTACTAAAAATACGAAAATTATCCAGGCCTGGTGGTACACCCCTGTAGCCCAGCTACTCCAGAGGCTGAGGCAAAAAAATCACTTGAACCCGGGAGGCGGACGTTGCAGTGAGCTGAGATTGTGCCACTGTACTTCAGCCTGGGTGACACAGCCAGAATCTGTGTCAGAAAATAAATAAATAAATAAAAGAAAAAACAAATTTGCACTCTCTCTTCCTTTTTTTTTTTTTTTGAGACAGAGTCTCTCTGTTACCCAGGCTGGAGTGCAGTGGCATGAACCTCTGCCTCCCGGGTTCAAGCGATTCTCCTGCCTCAACCTCCGAGTAGCTGGGATTACAGGCACCCGCCACCATATCCAGCTAATTTTTGCATTTTTAGTAGAGACGGGGTTTCACCATGTTGGCCAGGCTGGTCTCAAACTCTTGATCTCTGATGATTCACCCACCTCAGCCTCCCAAAGTGCTAGGATTATAGGGGTGATCCACCATGCCCAGCCAAACTTTTACACTCTAGAGAGGGACTTTGGAAGTGCTCTGGGTGACAGCCCTTCTGAAGTCCCCAGGAACCCTGGCTGGAAGGGATGGGTAGTTAGAGCTGTTGTGCCTGAGTACAAAGCTAGAGAAGCCTGGCCCCAGGCGGAGAAACTGAAATGACTGGAGTGGTGGGGCGGGTGGCCAGGTTCAGGATAGTGAGAAGCAATACAGGGACCGGGTAAGAGAGTCGTCCCATCTCTGGACAGAGCTGCAGGTGAAATACACCGCCCAAGGGAAAGGAAAGAACTGCAGGTTCCATAAATGTCCGCTAGGGGGCTACAGAGGCTACACCAGATGGGTCGCCATGGTAACAGCGGAGCTGCGGCTGTGTTGTCCCCAGACTGTGGCGGGGAGGTATCGAGAACGCTCCAGTGGCGTCCCAGATCCTGGGGCAGGGCGGAGGGTAAGGGGGGGGGGGGTGGGAGTGTTGGGGGGTGGGGGGGGTAGGGGTGTGGGGGGGGTGGGGGGTAGGGGTGTGGGGGGGTGGGGTGGCCATCAGCCTCATGCAGGCCGTGAGCCCAGGCCAAGGTCCAGGCAGAGATGAAGGACCCAGCTGACTTTCACCCTCGTGTTTTCTCACCTCTGCGCAGGTCACACTTTCAGTGGTTGAACCGGGCTTAGCAGTTGTGGTAGAAAAAAATTAAAACGGGGTTTCGGATCAGCCAAAACAGCTCCTGCACTGTACGGATGAAATAGCAACCCAGAGAGGGAAAGGCGCTTGGAGATCACACAACAGCAGACCTGGAAACAGAGCTGAAGAGAAAGTGGAACACAATGGAAGAAAGCAATGCAAATGAGCAAAGCCCAGTTAAGCAATGTGTTCATTTTATTACTATTTATATATATATATATATTTTTGTTTTTTGTTTTTAAATTGAAACAGAGTCTCGCTCTATCACCAGGCTGAAGTGCAGTGGCGCAATCTTGGCTCACTGCAACCTCTGCCTCCCAGGTTCAAGCGATTCTTGTGCCTCAGCCTCTCAAGTAGCTGGGACTACGGGTGCATGCCGCCAGGCCCAGCTAATTTTTGTATTTTGAGTAGAGATGGGATTTCACCATGTTGACCAGGCTGGTCTCGAACCTTTGGCCTCAAGCGATCTGCCCGCCTTGGCCTCCCAAGGTGCTGGAATTACAGGCATGAGCCACCACACCTGGCCCAATCTTGTTTAATTTCTAGTCCCTCACTCTTTCTCTGCCCTCCTTCTCTATTCTTGGCTCATTTTGTCCACTTTCTCTTTTCTTTTCTTTTTTTGAGACAGAGGCTTGCTTTGTTGCCCAGGCCGGAGTGCAGTGGCACGATCTCTAACAGCCACCAGGCCAGGCTAATTTTTGTATTTTTAGTAGAGATGGGGTTTCGCCATGTGGGCCAGGCTGGTCTCAAACTCCTGATCTCAGGTGATCCACCCACCTTGGCCTCCCAAAGTGCTGGGACTACAGGCATGAGCCACCATGCCTGGCCTTGTCCACTTTCTTGTTTCTAAGCAGAGTCCTCTACTTGGCTGCAAAAACCCTCAGATGCCATCTGTATCTTGAATGGCTGCGTGGAATCAGACCCCTCGCCACAACCAGCCACATCCCAGGGTCACTGAATTACCTTGACTCAGGTGCACGGAGGTATCTGGGAAAGCCTTGCATGGGTTGACCTTCTTCATGAATTCAAGCCCATGAGGAAAGCCTGGGATGAAAGAGACCAGGCCACAGGGTGAGGGCAAAGACAGGATGCTAGGGTACTCCTGGGGCCCATCCATCAACTGACAAAGTGACAAGTGACTGGCCTGAGGAAGGCCTCTCTGGGAGAGCCAGGTGGCTGAACTGGAGCCCAGTGCGAGGTCTCCTGACTGCTGGCCCTTGTTAACTGCAGGAACTACATCACCTTGAGGTGGAACCACTTGCCTCTGGCCTGAGTCACCCCAGTTGAGATGAATCAAGAGTGTGTGGAAGGTTGGGTGCGGTGGCTCATGCCTGTAATCCCAGCACTTTGGGAGGTGGAGACAGGAGAATCACTTAAGCCCAGGAGTTCAAGACCAGCCTGGCTACATAATGAGACCCCATTTCTATATCAATGAAAATACATGAAACATAAAAAAGAGTTTGTGGAGCCCTTCAGATTGGCCCAGGGTCGCAGGAGAACACCAGAGGAACTCAGACAACTTGGCCTACTAGGTGCTCAGTGAACTTTTGTTGAACTGAAAATCATTTTCTGGGGCTTGTGGAGGTGTCAGTAACTTGACCAAGATCAGATCTATCAGACATCACCACAGGGTGTCTGTGACGAGGACCCAAATGCTCACAGCTCACTGAGTGGGTCCGGGGGACTGAGTGCTCGTTTTTTTTTGTTGTTGTTGTTATCTGCCCTCCGCAACATATATCTGAATAAGAAACTTTAATTAGACTGAACTAACGACAAACTGTGGTACAGTTTGCCATACAAGGAAATGGTATTCCATACAATAGCACAGTCTTCAGCAATAAAAT
This sequence comes from Ateles fusciceps, assembly GCA_036589455.1. Lineage (NCBI taxonomy): Eukaryota > Metazoa > Chordata > Mammalia > Primates > Atelidae > Ateles > Ateles fusciceps. The sequence goes on along the minus strand of JAZHEH010003205.1, from coordinate 21,385,010 downwards.
GGAATCAATTATTAATACACATGATGACTTGGGTGGACTTAAAGGGCATTATTCTGAGTAAAAAAATACAATCTGGGCTGGGCGTGGTGGCTCACGCCTGTAATCCCAGCACTTTGGGAGGCCAAAGCGGATGGATCATGAAGTCAAGAGATTGAGACCATCCTGGACAACATGGTGAAACCTTGTCTCTACTAAAAATACAAAAATTAGCTGGGCATGGTGGTGCATGCCTGTAATCCCAGCTACTCGGGAGGCTGAGGCAGGAGAATTGCTTGAACCTAGGAGGCAGAGGTTGCAGTTTGCCAAGATTGCACACTCCAGCCTGATGACAGAGTGAGACTCCATCTCAAAAAAAAAACAACCAAAAACAAAAGTAAATACAATCTCAAATGCTCATATGCTGCATGATTTCATTTATATAACATTTAAAAGTAATAGAGATTTTAAAATCTCTATTGAGAGTGGTTGTCATGGATTAGAGAAGGAGCTAGAGAGGGCATCACCATAAGAGAGTAGCCCAAAGGGAGTTTCTTTGTGGTAATAGGAGTTTTGTATCTTTAATTTATGATGGTTCTATGAATGTACACATATGATAAGATGCCACAGAATTATACACAAAGAAATAAAAAATATATGCAAAGCAGGTAAAAATCTAAGTAAGGTCTCTAGATAAATACATTGTGCTAATATCAATTTCCTGATTTTGAGAATGTACTAGAGTTATGTAAGATGCCACCATCGAGGAAAACTGGGTGATGGGTACATGGAACCTCTTCGTTCTACTTTTCCAACTTCTTGTGTGTGTATCATTAACTCAAAATTAAAAGTTTAACAAAAACTGTACCAGCTTTATTCTGTTTTGAATATTTTGAGTTCGGGCGTGGTTAGTGTCATGGAATATTATCCAGGACTCTTTGGTTGCTGGAGTCAGAGAATCCATTTTACTTATTTATTGACTTTATTTATTTGAGACAGAGTCTCACTCTGTTGCCCAGGCTGGAGTGCAGTGGCGTGATCTTGGCTGACTGCAGCCTCCGTCTCCTTGCCTCAACCTCCTGAGTACCTGGGATTACAGGTGCACACCATGACACTCGGCTAATTTTTTGTATTTTTAGTAGCGATGGGGTTTCACCATGTTGGCCAGGCTGGTCTGGAACTCCTGACCTCAGGTGATCCACCCATCTTGGCCTCCCAGAGTGCTGGGATTACAGGTATGAGCCATCACGCCCAGCCAGAGAATCAATTTTAAACTGGCATAGGACAAAACGGAAGAAATTATTGGTGCATATAATTAAACTGAAATGAGCAGGGCTAGAGCTGCACGCAGGGCTAGCTAACTTGGGACTGGCACAAAGAGAATCTCTCTCTCTCTCTCTCTCTTGCCTCTTCCTTTCCCTTCCCTCCTCCCATCCCCTTTCCCATCCCTCATCTCTTCCTCCCCTCCCTCTCTCTCAGCCTGCACTCTGGGCTCCTATCTGTGTGTTGGCTTCCAGTCCTCACCACTCTGCTATAATCTAGGGGGAAAGGCTTCCTTCTACAGAGCTTCTACATAAAACATCCAGAGGGAAGCATCTAATTGGCCTGCTGGGTCACATGGAGTCTGTGATTGACCACATCACCAGAATTTCATAGAGGAGGGACCCCCAAAGGAAGAGACTGCTATTACTGAGAGATGAAGGAAGGGATGCTGGCTGGGTGGGTGGGGCAGGGGGAGAGATCCCCATGACAACATATAAAATAGGTAAAGGTACATATTGATTCATAGAAAATTAGTTCCTAAATCAACTGGGTATAAGTAAACAATTTGCTAGTGCAGTTCAGGTTCTGGTGTGGTGGCCTGCACACATGGTGTTGGTCATCAGATCAGCGCCAGCCTGTCTCTCAACCCGGGGGCGGTCGGCAGAGGGGCCTGAAAGCCCTGGAGAAGAACCGTGGTGAGCTCACAAGGTCAGAGGCGGGCCAGAAGGGCTCCTGGAGGGCCCTGGAAGACAGAATCACGGGGGGCTCAGCTGCGACATGGGAGGGTATACAGCTCTGGAGACAGTGGCCTCTTGAATCCTGCATCTGACACTTGGTGTCAGAGTGGGCTTGGCAAGTTCCTTAAATTCTCTGAACCTGTTTCCCCAGGTGTCAAATGGGGATGAGAATATCTACCTCACAGGTTGTTAAAATCAATTGAGATAATATATGCGAAGTGCTTCGCCCGGGCCCCCCTGCCGGGAGTGCTGCTACGCGGTTGACTTTAGAGCAGTAGTGCACCGCAGAGGACGGCAGGTGGCGCTCGAACCCAGCAGTTTTGAGATGGACCCCAGGGAAGGTCGAGGCAAAGCAGGCGCCTCGTGTCAGTAGAGGAAGGGTACCCGGGTGCTGGGACACGCTTTCCCGGGATCGAAAGCAGGTGGACGCGCATCTCGGCCTCAGACCCCGCAGAGGAGGTCAGAAGCTACCCAGGCCCCACTTAGCGGTTCACCCTTGTTTTCCCGTCATGGGACCCGGGTTCCCTATAGCTCCGGGAATCGCAAGTCCTCCAGCTTAACAGTAGCGGATCTGGCTACTTTCGCTGGATCCCATCTCTTCTCACGGTTTTCGAGGAAACCAAAGGGTGGGGCACTTTAATGAACGTTTTAAGTTACCGGAACTTGGATATTCTTGTGTTATGGGGGAAGGCCCCAGCCAGAAGGCTGGATCCACACCGGGCAGAGTGAGGAACTGCAGGTCCAGTGCACGTGGATGTTAACGTTTTGTTTTCTTTTGTTTTTGTTTTTTTTTTCAGAGACATGATCTCACTTTGTCACCCAGGCTGGGGTACCCTGGCGCGACCATAACTCACTGCAGCCTCGATCTCCTGGGCTCAAGATATCCTCCTGCCTCAGCCGCACAAGTAGCTGGGAATACATGCGTGCGCCACCACGCCTGGCTAATTTTTGTTTCTGTTTTTGTTTTTTGTAGAGACGGGGTGGGGTCTCACTATGTTGCCCAGATTGGCCTCGAACTCCTGGGCTCAAGCGATCCCCCCGCCTCGGCCTCTCAAACTGTGGGGATTACAGGCGTGAGCCACCAAGCCCGGTCCTTCGTGGACGTTTGTTGTTGTTGTTGTTGTTGTTTAATTTTTGTAGGTACATAGTAGGTGTATATATTTATGGGATCCATGAGATGTTTTGATACAAACATGCAACGCGAAATAAGCACATCATGGAGAATGGGGTCCTCGTGGATGTGAAAGATAGAGCAGGCGATAAGGAAGGCAACTAAACGTTATTGACGGGTCCTTGATGCTCTCCCAGGCTGGGATGCGAGTAGGTCCTGCTGAGTGCCTCATCCTCCGCCCTCCAAGCCCAGGAGGGCCCTGTTGCCCACGGGGGCGCAGGGTTTGAAGAGGCTTTGGGGCACCACTCGGGTACCTGGAGACCTCCGCCAGTCTCTCTGGTTCCGCCTTTGCGTTGCCGGTTTCCAGTGGATGTGCGAGTCGGTCTTTTTCGCCTCTGAACTCTGAGTAGCTAGCGGAACACAAGGCCGTTGTCATGGAGACAGCTCGCCGAACTACGTGGCTTCTGATTGGCTGGGAGGCACGCCCTCCCCTCCCTTTCCCCCCGCCCTCCCCTCCCCTCCCCGCCCTCCCCGCCCTCTCCTCCCCCTCCCTTCCCCGCCTTCTCCTCCCAGCCCGCCGCTTGGCTGCGAACGCAGAGGTAAGGACCCGCGGGAGAAAATGGCTGCCGGCTCTCAGCACCTGGGGGAGTTCTGTGCCTTGCAACCCGAAGACAACGGCCGGAACGGGGTCCAGCTGCCCCTGGCCCACTGCGGCAGGTGCTGGGCGAGACAGGGCTGCGCTTCCCATGCGGCTAGTTTGCCGCCTCGCTCCCCGGCGTCCCCCGCCCCCAGCCCTGAGCGCGGACCTGGAGCGGAGAGGACGGGGCGGTGCCTCGAACCCGGTACAGCAGTCGAGGGGTGCGCCTCGGTGCTCTGGCACTCACTGCCGACCAGCCCCCATTCCTCAGGGGCTCGGCTCCTTCCCCCAGTGCTCAGGGCATAGAGCCTGGGCGGGGCCCCCCTCCACAGTCAGCTGACCTGCACGAGTCAGACCCTACTTCTGGTGCACCCCTGACCCTTGGTGCGCAGGGTTGAGGGCTTAGGGGTGGTCCTGGTTGGGGTGGCGTTTTGAAACTGAGCAAGAGCCGATGAATTCTCCCGAGTGTGTTTTCGTGTGTCTCCGTCTATGCAGAAATCCGAGCCAACCACTAGAGCTCTGTGAATGGGGAGAACTTCACCCTCCAAAATATCCAGTTGGTCCCCTCTCCCATAGCAACTCCAGGTTTTATAAATAATAATCCTTGAGACTGGGCGCGGTGGCTCACGCCTGTAATCCTAGCACTCTGAGAGGAGAGGCGAGCGAATCGCTTGAGCCCGAGTTGGAGACTAGCCTGGGCAACATGGCAAAAACCTGTCTCTATGAAAAATACAAAAATTAGCCGGGCGTGGTGGCGGCGGCGTCTGTAGTCCCAGCTACTTGGGAGGCTGAGGTGGGAGGATCGCTTGGGCCCCGGAGGACGAGACTGCAGTGAGCTGTGATCGATTTCATTCCAGCTTGGGTGAAAGAGACCTTGTCTCAAATAACATTCTTTGAAATGGACGATTGAAGTATGTTTTCAATTTTATGTAAAAGATGAATAAGGTATCTTGACACCATTTTGCCCCTTTATTGCTCTTGAGTGCCAAGGCTTGTGCACATTCAGCTCCAGTCCGACTCAGATCTCCCTCAGGTCTCTCCAGGTCCCTTCTGAGCACTGACCTTATGTTTCGGCCCCTGGGAGGTGCCCATTGTGAGCCTTATGTGAAGGCGGTGGTGCTGCCAGTGCCCAGGGAGTGAGCTTTGGTCCTGGAGATGACTTATCTCCAGAATGAGCCGATGGCCTTGCTCTGCATCTCCCCATCCAGCAAGAAGGAGGCAGAGTCATAGGGAGTTCCCGTTGCACAGGGTTAGGTGGTTCTGTAACAGATATAACAGGGTCTTATGTAGTGGGAACCCCCTGGAGGAGCAGAAGATTGTGCATCAGCAGCCTAAGACTCACACCAAGAAGCAAATCCTGCAGTGGCCAGTGTCAGGAAAGCCCTTGACCATGCTTCCTAGGGAGATAAGGGTGGCATTTTGGCAGCCACAGACCAAGAAAGCTGTCCTTGGTGGAAAACTTAGCCTTGAAGCCAAAAGTGAAAGGTAAAACTGATCAAAGTGAGAGAAGATGGAGAGACACACTGGGTACCGGGGCTCTGGTTGAAGATAGCTATGAACCGCCTCAACCAGACTCAAAGATGAAGCCTTTCAACTCTTCCCTTGGCTTCCAGGACCCCATACTCCTGATTATCCTCTTAACTTTCTGGACACTCCATTTTCTCAATCTCTAAACAATGGAGTGCTCCAGGATTCAGACCATGGAATCTTTTTTGTCTACACTTCATCTCATCCAGTCCCATAACTTTATCATCTGATTGCTGTTGATTCCCAAATTTTCATCTCTGAACTCCAGGCTTATATGGCCAACTACCTACTGAATCCCTTTGGCTGTCTGCATGGAACTCGTGGCCAAAACAGAGCTTTTAATTCCACACACACCTCCCCCAAAATAAACCTACTCCTCCTCACTTTTCTGCCTCTCAGTAAGTGGCACAGTGAACCTCACTGAGCTGGCCACATCGGTTGTCATTATTCTCTCCTTTCACCTCCAGGGCAGTCTGTCAGCAAGTCAAGAAATGAAATGTGGCCAGCCCCAGAAGCCCCACATGGGCTTTGTGTTAGAGTTCTCTAAAGGGAGAGGACTAATAGAACAGATGTATATATGAATGGGAGTTTATTAAGGAGTATTGACTAACACAATCACAAGGTGAAGTCCCACAATAGGCCGTCTGCAAGCTGGGGAGCAAGGAAGCCAGTCCAATCCCAAAACCTCAAAAGTAAGAAAGCTGACAGTGCAGCCTTCAGTCTGTGGCTGAAGGCCTGAGAGGCCCTGGCAAACCACTGGTGTAGATCCAAGAGTCCAAAAGCTGAAGAACTTGGAGCCCGATGTTCAAGGGCAGGAAGCATCCGGCACGAGAGAACGATGGAGGCCAGAAGACTCAGCCAGTCTAGACCTTCCACTGCCTGCTTTATCCGAGCCGCACTGGCAGCTGCTTAGATAGTGTCCACCCTGACTGAGGGTGGGTCTGCCTCTCCCAGTCCACTGACTCAAATGTTAATCTCCTTGGCAACATCCTCAGACACACCCAGGAACAATACTTGGCATCCTTCAGTCAAGCTGACGCTCAACCATCACAGGCTTCTTCTTCTTCCTTCTTCCACCTCCTCCTCCTCCTCTTCTCCCTTCTCCTCCTTCTTTCTTCTTCTCTCCCTTCTTCTCCCCACTTTCTTCTCCATCTCTTTCTTCTTCTTCCTCTTATTCTTCTCTTTCTTCTTCCTCTTCCTCCTCCTCCCTCCTTCTTTCCTTCCTCTAAACAGTGGGGTGCTCCAGGATTCAGACCCTGGAATCAATCAATCCTTCCCTCCTTCCCTCCCTTCCTTCCTTCCCCTCCTTTTCCTTCCACTCCTCCCTCCTCCTCCTCCCTCCTTCCTCTCATTTTTCCTCTTTCTTCCCCCTTATCCATCCTTCTTCCTCCTCCTTCCTCATTCTTCTTTCTTAAGGGAGACAGGGTCTCACTATGTTGCTTAGGCTGGTCTCAAACTTCTGGGTTCAAGAGATCCTCTGTCTCAGCCTCCCAAGTAGCTGGGACTACAGGTCGTGCCACCATGCCCAGGTTGGATGGACCCCTTCTTGTTCACACTCTTCTCCCTCTCCTCAGAGGAAGCCTATTTTTAATTTTATAATGTTTCCTTGTTTTTCTTGATAGAGTTTTTTCAAAGAATATATATCACATAACTTTATACATAAAGGCTGTCTGTGTCTTAACTTTATTTTATTTTTTGAGATGGAGTCTCACGCTGTCACCCAGGCTGGAGTGCAGTGGCACAATCTCAGCTCAATGCAACTTCCGCCTCTGAGATTCAAGTGATTATCTTGCCTCAGCCTCCTGAGTAGCTGGGATGACAGGCATGTGCCACCACACCTGGCTAATTTTTTTGTATTTTTAGTAGAGACAGGGTTTCACCATGTTGGCCAGGCTGGTCTCGAACTCCTGACCCCTGGTGATCCACCCGCCTCGGCCTCCTGAAGTGCTGGGATTACAGGCATGAGCCACTGTGCCTGGCCTGTTTCTTAACTTTATAGAAATGAAGCTATTCTATTAGGATTTCTCAATGTCTTCTTACACAGTATTATTTTTGAGACTCATCATGTTTAAAATGTAGCCCATTTTCTTCCTTCCTTTTATTATATTTGGTGTTTGAATATATCACAGCTTATTTATTTACCGTTGTCAACTTACGTCTTTAAATACATGGACTAGTCCTTATTTACACTCAGTTTTTCATTGACCCTCTGTCATGTTTTTAGTTCACAGTGGCCATAATTCAAGCAGAAACTCAGAAGTACTTTTAGGTAAATTCAAAAGTATACAATGTTGGGCTCACATCAAGGTACCAGCAGGGCTGTGTTACTTTCTGGAGGCTCTAAGGGATAATCTTTCTTTGCTTTTCCAGCCTAGAAGCCACCTACATTCCTTGCGTGCAGCCCTCTTCCCCATCTCCAGAGTCAGCAACATTGCATCTCTGGCCATCCTTCCATAGTCACATCTCCCTCTGACCACAGCAAAAAATTTCTCCACGTTAAAAGATATTTGTGATTAGACTGATCCTGGATAATCTTCCCATCTCAATGTCCCTAATCATATCTGCAGCATCTCTTTTGCCCTGTAAAGAAACATGTTCGATGTTTCTGGAAATCTGGACATGAGCATCTTTGAGGAAATAGTGACCTCCACCCCAAATCCATGGGCAGATTGGATTCTGCCCACCACAGGATACAATCAGGCAAAGCATAGCCCGGGTTTGAGGATGAATGGGCTGAAGGGCCAGGCACAGTGGCTCACGCCTGTAATCCCAGCACTTTGGGAGGCTGAGGCGGGCACATCACTTGAGGTCAGGAGTTAGAGAATGTATGGGTTGAAAGGCCCAATGGTGAGGTCCTGGATGCAATGCTGGTTGTGCTCTGCTGGATAAAGATGGAGAATTATTATACCCATGTGAATAAAGATGTCATTCATCAAAATAACAGGAGGTGGAGCAGGTTTGGGAGGGAGCACGGAGGGGCATTCAAGAAGAGGTGACGAGAAGAGGTTGGGTGCTCGCTTTCGCAGCACATATATTATAATTGGAACAAGAAGAGGAGCAAGGTCCCTGTGCAAGGATGACATGCAAATTCGTGAAGCTTTTCATGTTTAAAGAGGGAGGAGGAGAAGAAGGAGGAGGGAAGACAAAGAAGAGAAGGAGAAGGAGCAGGAAGAAGAAGGAAGAAAAAGAATGAGAAAATGGGTCTGAAATGATGTTACCTTCCAAATTGTTCAGAGCCAATCTGAGTCATTCTCTAAAATGTGGATGTACTTCTACGGAAAACTCTATTTTAGGAATCAATTAGCCTTTATTGAACACCTCCTGTGCTCTGTGTGTTTTGTGTTTTTCTGCTACTGTTGTTCATTACCTTTCATTGTGAAAAATATTTGCGTGGCTTCAAAAGATTTTTTTCTTTTTTTGAGACAGGGTCTTTGTTGTCTAGCTGGAGTGCAGGGGCACGATCTTGGCTCACTGCAGCCTCTGCCTTCTGGGCCCTGGTGATCCTCCCACCTTGGCCTCCCAAATAGCTGGGACCCTAGGTGTGCATCACCACAGCCAGCTAATTTTTTTTGTATTTTTAGTAGAGATAGGGTTTCGCCGTGTTGCCCAGGATGGTCTTGAACTCCTGGACTCAATCTGCCCGCCTTGACCTCCCAAAGTACCAGGATTACAGGTGTGAGCCACTGAGCCCAGCCAAAATATTTTTTTATTTACACTTTTTTTGAGGTGACATCTACATAATGTCAAGTTAATCACACACAACTAGAATGGCTATAATAAAAAAGACAGCAACAAATGTTGGTAAGGATGTGCAACAAATGGCAAAGAAACTGGAATTCTCATACATTGCTGGTGGGAACGTGAAATGGTCCAGCCACTTTGAAAAACAGATTTGCAGTTTTTTAAAATGTGAAACATAGAGTTAGCAAATATCCAGTGATTCCACTTCTCAGTATATACCCAAGAGAAATGAAAACATATGTCCACATAAAAATGTATACAAAAATATTCACAAAAAAAAAGAAAAAAAATATTCATAGCAGTATTGCTATTGTGAACACAATAAAGCCAAAAGTGTAAACAACCCAAATGCCCACCAACTGATGAATGACTAGACAGAATGTGATATAGCCATATAATCAGATATTATTCAGCAGTACAAAGGAATGCGTTACTGATATGTGCTGCACCATGGATGAACCTCAGTAGCACTACTGTTACAGGAAAGCGGTCCCTATCCAGACCCCAAGAGAGGGTTCTTGGCTCTCTCGCAAGAACGAATTTAGGGCGATGTCCACAGTGCAAAGCGAAAGCAGTTTATTAAGAAAGTAAAGGAATGGCAGGCCACGGTGGCTCATGCCTGTAATCCCAGCACTTTGGGAGGCCGAGGTGGGTGGATTGCCTGAGGTCAGGAGTTCGAGACCAGTCTGGGTAACATGGTGAAAACCTGTCCCTACTAAAAATAAAATTAGCTGGGTGTGGTGGCGGGCGCCTGTAATCCCAGCTACTCAGGGGACTGAGGTGGGAGAATTGCTTGAACCTGGGAGGCGGAGGTTCCAGTGAGCCAAGATTGCACCACTGCACTTCAGACTGGGTGAGCAGAGCAAAACTCCATCTCAAAAAAAGCAAAAAAGAAAAAGAAAGGAAATGGGTGGAGTGGGGAGAAAGGTGGGATGTAGAGAAATTCTAGGAGCTCCAGAAAAGGTAATATTAGTAGCCAATAGAGGAAAGAGTTTCAGGGAGATAAGTGCCAGATTGCGTAAGATAAAATCTGCCTGATATCCATTCAAGTCATCAACTAGCTATCACTGAGCAAGTTGACAAAATCAGTATCAGAGCAAGTTGAAGGTAGAAGCCAAACTACGGTCAAACCAGGCACGCTGGTGTACACTGTCTAGAATGACACCATACAAGGTGGTATACTTTTTCTAGAAATTCAGATGAGATGGGTAGGGGTAGAGAAGAATGGCAGCTGAGAGATATCCAGGGACAAGAAATAATCTCTCTATGTCTCTCTCTGTGTCTCTGTCTCTCTTCCTTTCTCTCTTTCAGAAGGGAGAGATTTAAGCATGGTTATAAATCCGATGAAAAAAGCCAAAAGAAAGAACAAAGTGTGAGAAGAAACGTATGTAAAAGAAATACAGATGATAGATTAGAAGGGATTGGGTACCAAGGATCCCCAGAGAGAGCACTTTTCTCCAAGTCAGCAAAGGAACATCTGTCTGGAAGACCTGAGGTGAAGTGGAGAAGTGGGTTGGAAAAATGGGTCAAAAAACTGTCAACAGGCGCTAGGCGCGGTGGCTCACGCCTGTAATCCCAGCACTTTGGGAGGCAGAGGCGGGTGCATCACCTGAGGTTAGGAGCTCGAGACCAGCCTGACCAAGATGGTGAAACCCAGTCTCTATTAAAAATACAAAAATTGGCTGGGCGTGGTGGCAGGCGCCTGTAATCCCAGCTACTCCAGAGAAGAATCGCTTGAACCTGGGAGGCGGAACCTGGGAGGCCCAGGATACAGGGAGCAGAGATCACGCCATTGCACTCCAGCCTGGGTGACAGAGTGAGACTCCATCTCAAAAACAACAACCCAAAAAAACTCAATAGGCTAATTTTCCGACCAATTTTCAGCTGACATGATATTGGACTTTGTAGGACAGTTTCAGCACAACGTGGGGATAAAGGAATCAAGAGCCCTGGTAGGAAAAAAGTTCAGTTGACTGGCTATGAGGTCTTCATAAAGGAAAAAGAGAAACAAATCCTGACATTCAGAGAAAGTAAGAGACCAAGAGGCCATAGGGACCTTTGTGACACACAGTCAGCCTACTGAAGTCCCTCTTTATCCTCCAAAACAATATAATAACCTTAGAAACTTTAATCTCTCATCAGCAGCACCTTGATTTTTTTCTGTTGACTTTGGTTTTAGTTTTATCTTTTTTTAAACCCACAAGACATAATCAGTTGTTTTATACAGTTAATTTTAATTTAGATTTACACATTTACCACTTTCTTTGTTCACTGTTTCTTTGTCTATATGTGACTTTCCATATGGAATCATTTTCCTTCCATTTGAAAGACACCCCAACTTTAATGAGTCTCTGTTGATGACATTCTTCTTGTTTTTCCAAAAATGCCTCTATTGAATCCTCATTCATGAAGATACAATTCCAGCTATCTTCCATTGTTGCCATCTTCTAATTTTGCTTTTGTTGTTGTTGTTGTTGCTGTCATTGTTGGTGTTATTTTGAGACAGTCTTGCTCTGTCGCCCAGGCTGGAGTGCAATGGTGCAATCTCGGCTTGCTGCAACCTCCACCTCCCAGATTCAAGCCATCCTCTGCCTCAGCCTCCTGAGTAGCTGGGAGCCACCATGCCTGGCTAGCCATCTTCTAATTTTCATTCCTTCAAAGGTAATCTGTTTTTTCTATCTAGGTTTTTTTTTTTTCTTTTTGAGACAGTCTCGCTCTGTCACATAGGCTGGAGTGCAGTGGTGTGATCTCAGGCCACTGCCACCTCTGCCTCTTGGGTTCAAGCAATTCTCCTGCCTCAGCCTCCTAAGTAGCTGGGACTACAGGAGCGTGCCACCACACCTGGATAATTTTTTGTATTTTTAGCAGAGACAGAGTTTCACCATGTTAGCCAGGATGGTCTCAATTTCCTGACCTCATGATCCGTCCACCTCAGCTCCCCAAAGTGCTGGAATTACAAGTGTGACCCACTGTGCCCAGCCCTCTCTAGGTTTTTAAAGATTTTCTTAGGTGTTCTACAGTTTCACTAGGATGTGTCTCAGTGTAAATTTATTTTTATTTATCTGGCTTGGTGTGTCAGGATTCCAGAATCTTTAAATTTATATCTTTTGTCAGTTCTGGAAATTTTCAGCCTTTATCTTTTCAAATATTGCCTCAATTCTCTTCTTTTCTTCTTCTGGAATCCAGATTAGATGTGTTATAGCTCTCTGTTTTGTTTTGTTTTTTAAACTTTTTTTCATCTCTGTCTATTTGTGGATAATTTCCTAGATTGACCTTCTGTTCACTAATTTTCTCTTCGGCTGCATCTAATCTATTGTTAACCTTGTGCATTGTATTTTTAACTTAAAGATTTTCATTTTTAACATTCTATTTGATTCTTAAGATTTTAGAGTCTTGTTCTTTATTAATATGTCCATATGAATAAAGTTTGGTTTATTCATATGAATAAATTTATTGAAATAGATTTTTGAAACATATTAGACATAGTATTATGAATTTTGTGTCAGACAACTCCGTATATTTGAGGTTGTTATAAATATTATTATAGTATTTTTTTCCTGTCATTCATGGTTCCATGTTTTCTATATGTGCTTTGTGTTTATGATTCATGACTATGAGTTCCTGTTTCTTGGGATTATATGTGGGGAAGTCCTTTGAAGTCTGAACTGAAGGTAAGTTCTCCCAGACTGGATTTATGTTTGATTCTTCCAGATGCCTGGAAGCACTGTTAGCCAAGAACCAATTTAAACTGCATTCCCAGCTTGCAGATTTTTGGACCACTGAGGGACTGTGAATACAGGCTGTAATTCCACATAGGAACCAGCTTGTGGTTACAAATTCTCAGGGAAGACATCCACCCCGACTAGCCCCCCTACTCATTGTTAAAGTTTGAAAAAGGTAATTTACCTTGCAGTCTCTACCATGGGAGTATTCATCCATGGAGTTCCAATTTTTATTGCAGCGTGGGGAGTGTCTCCTATTAGATACACTACTTTGGATGGGGTCTGGGTTTTGTCACCTGGCTCTCATGCCTACAGGACTATGAAAAACAAAGCTCTTAGCTTCATGCAGTGGCAGTATTGTAACCAATGAGGTTTATCTGAGGTGCAATTATTGCTAATTGAAAACTTTTCTCAATATGCTGCCATATTGACTTGAAATATACTCGGCATTGGCAATTTAATTTTTGACAGTCTCTACAGAGACTGAAGAAAAAAAAAAAAGAAAAAGCTCAAGTTTGCCTCATTTGGCAAATGATTCCCAGATGAAAGCTAGTGTTCTGTGTTCTGCCTACTACTCTAAGTTACTCATTTTGTTTTGTTTTTGGCCTTCTGTATTCCTTACCAATTTTCTAGCTCATCAATACATTTTAAAAGATTTTAAAAATATTTTATCCAGCATTAAAGTTGCTGAGCCACACTCCCAGAAGCAGAAGTGCATCTGGTGAGTTCCTTAGAGGAAACCAGTAGATACCTGACTTGGAAGACACAGCTGTGCTTCAGCTTTCTTCGATCTCCAACTGGGTGGGAGCTCCTCTCACCCCCAGTTAATTCCGCAGCCTCTTACTGTTGTGAACTGCACACCTCTCCCCCCAGGGGATAAAGCCCAATTATTTTCTAGTACATCCACTTTCTACACAAACAGTGGAAATTCAGGTTGCTTTCCTTACAAACAGCATTGTTCTCTTTCCCTTTCTCTGAGAGGTAATAGGGCGGTTTTTAAAGCCTCCCTCTCTCCTGGGTAGGCTCAATGTTTGAGTGCCTCCCTTTCTCACATTCATCTTGCAGGTGGAAATGGGGGTGAACACTGCCTTCTACACTAGGTAGAAGGTTTGTTCTTCCAACGAATTCTTTTCTTTCTTTTGAGAGAGGGTCTTGCTCCGTCACACAGGCTGGAGTGCAGTGGCACGATCTCAGCTCACTGCATCCTCAACCTCCCCTAGCTCAAGCTGATCCTCCCACCTCAGCCTCCCCAGTAGCTGGGACTACGGGCATGCCACCATGCCTGGCCTTTTTTTTTTTTTTTTTTTTTTTTGTAGAAACAAGGTCTCGCTATGTTTCCCAAGATGGTCTGGAACTCCTGGGCTCAAGTGATCCTCCCTCCTCAGCCTCCCAAAGTGTTGGAATTACAAGTGTGACCCACCGTGCCTGGGTAGGGATTTTTCCTTTTCTTTCTGATCCTACTCATATAGCCTGGGAAAGAGGGGGTGGGATTGAGGCAATGGTTAATAATAACAGGGCAAATTCAGAATTCCCCCACCTGGCCCCCTTTAGTAAGACCTGAGAATTTCTCACCCCCAAATGTTTTCATCTTTCCTTAGAATGCAGAACTTAATCCTCAACTCACTCTGAGTCCTGGTTACCTATTCTGAGATGACAGGAAAAATTCCTCTTATTCTCTCATAGTAATAAGTGACTCTACTGCTGTTACTAAGCCAATGGCTCTCATCATACTCAGAGTAAAATCTATACCCCTCATCATGACCTCCAAAGCCTTGCTCCATCAAACCCCAGTCTACCTGTCCTACCACTGCTCTGCTCACTCTCTTATCCCTCACTCTGCTAAGATACATTAGGTATCTGTTTCTAAGCACACCAAGCTTGTTCCCATCTGAGAGCTTTTGTACCTTCAGTTCCTTCAGCCTGTAATTCTTTCCCCCTTATGCACCTGCAGTTGCTTTTTTTCTTTGAGATAGAGTCTCCATCTGCCACCCAGGCTGGAGTGCAGTGGCGCGATCTCAGCTCACTGCAACCTCTGCCTAACATGTTCAAGCAATTTTCCTGCTACAGCCTCCCAAATAGCTGTGACTACAGGGGCAGGCTACCACACCCGGCTAATTTCTGTATTTTTAGTAGAGACGGGTTTCTCCATGTTGGTCAGGCTGGTCTGGAACTCCTGACCTCAGGTGATCCGCCCGCCTCCGCCTCCCAAAGTGCTGGGATTACAGGTATGAGCCACCATGCCAGGCCCACAGTTGTCTTCTTAAGTCGCAACTACTAAGTAACTTGCCTCAGAGAGGCCTCCCAGACCACAGAGCAGTGATAGAAAGCATTCATTAATTTTTATATTTATTTTTTTGAGACAGTCTTGCTTTGTCACCCAGGCTGGAGTGCTGTAGTGCAATCACATCCCACCTCAGCCTCTGCTCCAGGTTCAAACGATCCTCCTACCTCAGCCCCCCAAGTAGCTGCAACCACAGGTGCACGCTACTGCAACCAGTTAATGTTTGTATTTTTTGTAGAGACAGGGTTTTGCCATGTTGCCCAAGCTGGTCTTTAACTCCTGGGCTCCTCTCTCCTCGGCCTCCCAAAGTGCTGGGATTACAGGCATGAGCCACCGCACCCGGCATAAAGCATTTATTTTTGAATGTTCATACCTTTGATAAAGCAGTGTGACATCAGGAACATTTTGTTGCAGTCATTTTCTACCATGTTGGTATGCAATGCTCTAATGTTAAGAAATCAAGCCGAAATCTAGGAAATGTAGACTATCTGTCATATATAAGACATAATTACATAAACCTAATAGCTGTATCTAAAAGTTGACCTCTCTTTGTGTTGAAAATTTACATCACTGTTGGCTTGTCCCAAACACAAAATCCTGCGCAAGGGGCTACCAAATAATGAAATAACGCGGCAGTATCACAGTCTGCCTTTGCACACTGTTCAGGAGGCCACGGATTTATTCGAAGTTTCTCTTTTCTCTGAAATGAGAAATGGAAAACCTTTTGATGAAGATGCAAGTGCCCCGCCCTCTGACACCGCCTCACTCCCTTCCTGTGTCACTGTTACAGCCAAAGTCAGGACCATTATCTTGTGGATATGTTTGCGTTTTTATAGTCAGCCTTGTCCAAAGGGTCATACGCTCGCTCCCAGAAAGCGGGGTCATTCCCACTTCCCCGGCTAGCAACAAGCCCATTGCACAGAGGAGGCGCACAGTGACTGTTTGTGGAATACATAGACACACGCACACTCCAGCCACACCGGCCCCCTCGCTCGGCCTTAGCAGGGGTCCCTAACGCGCCTTCGAAGGACGCCTCTGCGGGGAAGCGCGCGCGAGGGCGCGCGGAGGCCTCTGGGAAGTGTAGTTCGCGCGCCCGAGGCGGCCTCGGGAATTGCGGGAGCGAGGCACCGCGTGCGCAAGCGCACTTCCGACTCTGCCCCGCCGCTGCGGCCATTGTCCGACCCCGGTGCGGCTGAGGCCCCTTCGGGCAGCCCCTCCGCAGATCAGATTTGGAGATAACGGAGCCTGCGGCAGGGGCGGGAGGAGCTGGCCCCAGGCTCTGGGTGGGCCAGAGGTCGTGAAATCCGGAGCCCCCCCGAGAGGCGGTGATTCCGAGTGCGCGGGTCGGGGCGGCAACTCTCCTGGGTTTGCGGGTGTCAGCCGGGCCTCGCCCAGCACCCTGCGAAGGGGACTGGGCGTGGCCGAAGACGGGTGTCCGGGAGGCCGCCGCGCCTTTCGTTTCGGGAATGGGGAGCGGCAGGCCTGGGCGGGGTCCGCGGTCCTCGCTTGCGTCTCCGCTAAAGATGTGGCTTAGGGACGGAGGCGGGGCGGGGTGGGGTGGAGTTGGTGTTGCAGCCGGGTGAGTGGGCCCTGTCCTCTCTCCCCCAGCTCCTTCCCCGGAGCCCGGCCCTGGCGAGGCAGGAATGGCCCCGAGGCCTCCGACGGCCGCACCCCAGGTGAGCAACGCGTTCCTAACTGCCTGGGCATCCCATCCATCCATCCTATCCCCCGGGATGTTTGGAGCAGTCATTGTTCTCTGCCTGGCGGCTCCCTTGCTTGACTGGATCAACCCCTCGGAGCCTCCTAGCCTTGCAAAACCCCAGTCTGCGGGGAACGGGATTCCCAAAGGGGAGGCTACGCTGTGGGGTCCAGGAGGCCAGTGTGGTGCGATCTTGTGAGAGGAGTTGAGATTGGATGCGTTAGAAAGTATCTGTTTTGAGAGTCCGGAGTGCTACGCCAGTTTTTTGAACTCATCAATATGGAATGGACGGAGTGGGGTGACAGGATGGAACACTGTGGAGGAGGAAGTGACTGTCGGCGAGTGAGGAGAGAGGGGCCCCAGCTTCTGACTCAGGGCCCTTAGAGAGTCCGTAAGGGGCCGTAGAAGCCTGGTCAGAACATGTCTAGGAAGAAGCTGGAGATGGGCTTTGTTGGTCAAGGAGGCAAAAACAAAACAAAATAAAAACCAAAAACAAAACCAGGGCTGATTCTCCCAGAGCTTTTTGTGTCCTTTTCTGCTTTAACAAAAATGTAATAGAGCACACCACCACCCCCCAAAGTCCAGCCTTCACCTTAATTAATGTGAGGCTGATTGGGGGAACCCATTTATTCTTGTGGCAGAAGGGGCCATTTTCTAGAAGCATCACAACTCTAAGGTTGATTTACATTGATTTACATATGGTGAAAATACATCAAGATCCAAATGGTATCTGAATATTTGAATCTACACTCTTTAGGATTAAGGAAAAATGACCAATTGTAGTTGCTAGGTGTGTGAGACATCAAGATCAATCCAAATAAAAATACCAGGTTGCCAGGTACAGTGACTCACACCTGTAATTCCAGCACTTTGGGAAGCTGAGGCAATAGGATTGTTTAAGCCCAGGAATTTGAGACTCTGTCTCAAAAAAAAAAAAAAAACAAAAAACTACCAACTTAGTAATGTCCTTTAAAAGCAGTTTACAGTAAATTAAGCATACTATACGTCATATTTTTTTTTTTTTTTTTTTTTTTAAGATAAGGTCTCTCTTTGTCACCCAGGCTGGAGTACAGTGGCATGATCTTGGCTCACTGCAACCTCTGCCACCTGGGCTCAAGCAATCTCCTGCCTCAGCCTCCTGAATAGCTGGGACTACAGGTACATGCCACCATGCCCGGCTAATTTTTGTATTTTTTGTTTATTTTATTTTTTGAGACAGAGTCTCATTCTGTTGTCCAGGCTGAAATGCAGTGGCATGATCTCGGCTCATCACAACCTCCACCTCCTGGGTTCAAGTGATTCTCCTACCTCAGCCTCCCTAGTAGCTGGGATTATAGGCACACCCACTACACCCGGCTAATTTTTTTGTATTTTAGTAGAGTCAGAGTTTTACCATGTTGGCCAGGCTGGTCTCCAACTCGTGACCTCAAGTGAGCCGCCCACCTCGGCTTCCCAAAGTGCTGGGATTACAGTTGTGAGCCACCACACCCAGCCTAATTTTTGTATTTTTTGTAAAGATGGCGTTTCGCCAGGCTGGTCTTGAACTCCTGAGCTCAAATGATCTGCTCGCTTCAGTGTCCCAAAGTTTAGGGATTACAGGCATGAGCTACTAACACACTGGGCCACGTTTATATATACATTTCTTATGATATGTTTCTGTTTTATAGGGATGAGCCTTAAGGAGTAAGACACCTTGCATTACTAAAACAAGACAGTTATTTGGTTTGAGGAGAGCCAGAGCACATCATGATTATTATCTTCTTTACGTATAAAGTGTCTTCCATAGGCTGTGAGAATTAGACGACTTAACACCTCATCAGGGATTCTGGTCTTTTCCATAGTGGGAGGATACCTCTAGTGGCGAAAGTGGATTCATGTCTGAGCAGTGAATTTTAAGGACCACTCTAAACTTTACTTTTCAAAGTATGTTCCCTGAGCGCTCTGGCTCAGTTGCTTTCTCATGGAATGGCCTGGTGTCCATGTGGGTTATTTGACTCAGGGGTGCAGATGATAACCAGAGATGAAGGACAGAACAAACACTGGTCCTAAATGGGGCTTTTCAGGCAGAAATTTCCCTTTAGCAGTGATTCCCCCTTCTCTGAGCATCGCCCTCAGGAATACAAAGATGAATAATGAGTCCTGTGACTGCTTAACTGGAAAGTTTATTTAGTGGAAGCAGACAGTCTCCTGCACAAGTAGAGCACAAGAGAGCTGGTGCCAAGTGTTGTTGAGGAGGTCCAGAGGCTCCCGGGAGTTTAGAGAGGAGCCAGGACATTCTGCCAGTGGGAAGGAGTCAGTGGAGTTGTCACCTTTGAATAGGAGCAGAAACTAAGCAGGCGAAACAAAAGGGGATTGTAATCCCAGCAATTTGGGAGGCCAAGCCAGGCGGATCACTTGAAGTCAGGAGTTTGAGACCAACCTGGCCAACATGGTGAAACCCTGTCTCTACTAAAAATACAAAAATTAGCCAACCATGATGACGGGCACCTGAAATCCCTACTTGGGAGGCTGAGGCAGGAGAATCGCTTAAATCTGGGAGGCAGAGGTTGCAGTGAACCGAGATCTGGTCACTGCACTCCAGCTGGGCAACAGAGTGAGACTTCATCTCAAAAAAAAAAAAAAAAAGAGGGGGAGAGGGTAGAGCTGATTGACTTGGTGGGTCGGGAGTTGGGAGGCAAGAAGATGAGGGGTGCGTATTCGTTAAAGAATTGTTTTGTGTAACAGCTGTGGGCTGCTGGCAGTGGGTATAGGAGAATGGAAGGAGTTTGGACTTTTTTCTTTTTGACCTTATAACTCATTCATCCATTAATCATTCATTCATTTATTCATTCACTAGATAGTCATTGAGCCCTATGATGTGTCAGGCACTTTTCTAGGCAGTTGGGATACTTCAATGAACAAAATGAGAAAGGACTCTGCTCTCAGGGAGCTTACATTCTACAGAGAGCAGACAGAAGAATTCAGTAAATAACTAAATTGTATGGTATCCTAGAAGGCAGTAGTATCTCAAGAGGGAAAAAAGGTAGAGAAACGTATGGGGGATTGAGTGGGGAGGTGGATGCCTTGTAGGAGGGGTGCAGTTTAAAATGATGTGGTCAGGGCAAGCCTTATCCTTATTCAGATGGTGACATCGGAGCAGACTTAGAGATGAGGCCGTTGATGTCTAGGAGAACAATGCTCTGAGCAGAGGGAACAGTCTAGCAGCAGGATGGGTGTCTGGTGTATTCAAGGAGCAGCAAAGAGGCCAGTGTAGCTTGAGCTTTTGGGCAGGGAACTAATATGACTTCTTAGATTTAAAGATTGCCATGAATGATGAATCCTAGGAGAAAAAGGTTGATATTATATTTGATAATATAGTTCCTTTGGAGAGGTGTCTTGATGAGTGGGACCTTTCCCCTGAGCATGGTTAACAGATACCTGAACTGGCTCCACCTGAAGCGGGATGGGACTGGAAGCAGAGATGGAGGAGCCAGGATACCCATTTAGAATGTTTACATAGATATAGCTATGTATTTATAGGATCATTAGTAGCTGTATCTGTGTAAACATTTGCCTTTTTTTTTTTTGAGATGGAGTCGGCCAGGCGGGGTGGCTCACGCCTGTAATCCCAACACTTTGGGAGGCCAAGGCAGGCAGATCACCTGAGGTTAGGAGTTCAAAACCAGCCTGCCAACATGGTGAAACCCCGTCTCTTTAAAAAAAAAAAAAAAAAAAATTGAATGCCAAGTGTCTACTTTGTTCTAAAAAAACAAAAAACTAGAGCTGGAGTCTTGCTCTGTCACCAGGCTGGAGTGCAGTGGTGGGATCTCAGCTCACTGAAACCTCCAACTCCCTGGTTCAAGTGATTCTGCTGCCTCAGTCTCCCGAGTAGCTGGTATTACAGGTATATGCCACCACACCTAGCTAATTTTTTGTATTTTTACTAGAGATGGGTTTCACTGGTCTCGAAGTTCTGACCTCAAGTGATCCACCTGCCTCGGCCTCTCGAAGTGCTGAGATTACAGGTGTGAGCCACCACACCGGCTTGCCTTTTCTTCATCACACGTGTACTACATTTTTAGTTAGGAAACAAAAAAGGCATGTGCCATTCTTAAAGTTGAAGCCACCAGAACAGTAAGAAATGAGGGAAGTTTTAAGCTGGGTGTGGTGGCACACGCACCTACAGTCCCAGCTACTTGGGAGGCTGAGGTGGGAGGATCACTTAAGCTCAGGAGTTTGAGGCTACAGTGAGCTATGATTGCACCACTGCACTCCAGCCTGGGCAGCAAGAGAGATCCCATCTCAAAAAATAAATAAAACAGAAAGAAAAGAGAAATGAGGGACGTTTTATAAGAAAGATGCTACATATGGAGACAAGATCTCTTCATGTTAGAGAAGATATTTCCTTGATAGAGAGGAAATGGGGAGGAAGGATCAGGGCCTGGTCTCTGTTGACTCCGGATCCCAAAACCTCTGTGGTTAGATCATCAGGGTGAACAGACCCAGCAAAACCTGGCTTAGGTCACCCAAACTCAGGCAAGATGCTCCTGGGCCGCCAGCAGAAGCCAGGCCACTTGCTAAATCAGGTCAGGATGTTTGTGGTCAAGGATATCTGAGCTCACTCTGTCCAGAGGTTCCCCTTCTCAGCTTCGGCCTGAGCTGACAAGAGGTGGTCAAAAAGAAAACCTCAGCTCAGATTGCACCTTCCCCTGAGTAAGGTTAGGTACCCCTCCTGTGTGTGCCCATAGCACCTGTGCACACCTATTACAGTACTCTTCTTACATGGAATGGAGTGGTGCGTTTACCCAGCCTTCTCTGTACCAGGTTTGAGCTCCTTTAGAGTATGGCAATTTGACCTCCTCCCTTCAACCCCTTGCCCAGACCAAACATGAGGTAACATGAACATTCATAACCACTTAAGCCCAAGCATCAATTTTATGCTTTCTGCTCCTAATGTGGCACAGATTATATTTTCCAGTCACAATGACCCCATTTTATTTTCTGATAAAATGATTGCATGAAACAACATGATTCACACTGAACAATTTTAAGAAAATGTATTTTTAGGATGTCAAAACCTGTTCCCCCTAAGAACTGTTTCAAAAATAAGATGATTTTCCTTACTTTTCCGTGTTGTATTACTTTATTTTTAAAATTTCCATTTTATTTATTTTTTTGAGACGGAGTCTCATACTGTCGCCTGGACTGGAGTGCAATGGCACAATCTTGGTTCACTGCAGCATCCGCCTCCCGGGTTCACACAGTTCGCCTGCCTCAGTCTCTCTAGTAGCTGGGATTACAGGCACACAACACCATGCCTGGCTAATTTTTTGTATTTTTAGTAAATATAGGGTTTCACTGTTTTTGTTTTTTTTTTTTTGAGATGGAGGCTCACCCTGCTGCCAGGCTGGAATGCAGTGGCACAACCTCAGCTCACTGTAACCTCTGCCTCCCGGGTTCAAGTGATTCCCCTGCCTCAGCCTCCCGAGCAGCTGGGACCCTAGGCACATGCCGCCACGCCCAGTCAATTCCCACACCTAGCCAATTTTTGTATTTTTAGTAGAGAGGGAGTTTTACCATGTTGGCCAGGATGGTCTTGATCTCCTGACTTTGCGATCCGCCCGCCTTGGGCTTCCAAAGTGCTGGGATTACAGGCGTGAGCCACCACATCCAGCCAGAATCATACAGTATGTATCTTTTCGTGGCTGGCTTATTTCACTTATTATAATGTCTTCAAGATTCATCCAAGTCATGGCATGTATCAGAATTTCCTTTCTTTTAAAGGCTGAACACAATGCTTTAAAATAAAAGCCTTCCTAAGGCTAAATACAATTCCATTTTGCTTATCCATTTATCCGTTGTTGGACACTTGGGTTGTTCCCATGTTTAGCTATTGTGAATAATGCTGCTATGGCACTGAACATGAACATGAGGCATTGAACTATTAAATGTGGGAGTACAAATATCTCTTTGAGACTATGCTTTCAATTCTTTTGGTTATATACCCAGAAGTGAAATTGTTGTGTCATATGGTAATTCTGTGTTTAATTTTCTTTTTCCTTGAGATGGAGTTTCGTTCTTGTTGCCCAGTCTGGAGCAATGGCGCCATCTTGGCTCACCAGAACCTCCACCTCCTGGATTTAAGTGATTCTCCTGCCTCAGCCTCCCAAGTAGCTGGGATTACAGGCATGTGCCACCAGGCCCAGCTAATTTTTTTTGAATTTTTAGTAGAGACAGAGTTTCTCCATGTTTGTCAGGCTGGTCTTGAACTCCCGACCTCAGGTGATCTGCCTACCTCGGCCTCCCAAAGGCATGAGCCACTGGGCCCGGCTTCTGTGTTTAATTTTTTTCAGGAACCACCATACTATTTTCCAAAGCAGTTGTACCTTTTTACACTCCTAACAACAGTGTACAAAGGGTTCCAATTTCTCCACATCTCCACCGACCCTTGTTATTTTCTGTTTTTTTCTTGATAGTAGCCATCCTAGTATGTGTGAGGTGATATCTCATTGTAGTTTTGATTTGCATTGCTCTAATAGTGATTTTGAGCATCTTTGTATAGCTTCTTTGGAAAAATGTTTATTCAAGTTCCTTGCCCATTTTTGAATTTTTTTTGGTTGATTTTTAGGAGTTCTCTCTATATTCTAGGTATTAATTGCTTAATAATCTAAGCCTTTTAATAGAAAAAAGGCATTTATGATCCCTCTTCCTTAGGACTTCTGTATTGTTTTTGAGGAATTTCCTTTTCTCATACATGTTTTTCCCCTTAAACGTTTTAAATTATAACATATTTTAAACTTCCTATCAGTTTTATGAGGATTCCTTTCATGTTGTTGTTTAAAATCAGTTTTAATGACTATATTATATTGCTTTGTATGAATGTACTGAAATTTATTTAGCCATTTCTCATAGAACATTTAGGTTGTTTCTAAAATTTTTACTATCATACATAACGCTGGGATAAAATCCCATTTGGTTACAGTACATAAGTTTTTCAAAATACAGTTGATCTCTTTTGTTTGTTTGTTTCTGAGATGGAGTTTTGCTCTTGTTGCCCAGGCTGGAGTGCAATGGTGTGATCTCGGCTCACTGCAACCTCTCTGCCTCCTGGGTTCAAGCGATTCTCCTTCCTCAGCCTTTCGAGTAGCTGGGATTATAGGTGTGTACCACCATGTCTGGCTAGTTTTGATATTTAGTAGAGATGGGGTTTCACCACGTTGGTCAGACTGGTCTCCAACTCCTGACATTAAGTGATCCACCCGCCTTGGCCTCCCAAAGTGCTGGGATTACAGGTGTGAGCCACCACATCCAGCCTAGTTGATCATGTTTTTATATCTGTGTTATTAAGTGAAATAGCCATCAGAGAGAAAGCACTCTCTTGGACAGGTTTTGGTGTCATGCTTATCCTTAATGTGTAGAAACATTCAGATTGCTTTTCACCTTTTTCTGTGTTTTGAAAGAATTTACCTATAAAACATTTAGACCCAGGATCTTTACAGATAAGATGGTTTGGCAACAATTTTCTCTATTTCCTCTTCAATTATGAAGGTTTTTGCTTTTTTGTGTCCACATCGGTAGTTTAGAATTTAAATGTTTTCCACTTTGTTAAGAGTTTTTGCATTTTTAACACACTATTGTATATTTCACTGTTTTATTTATCCTCCTATCTCTAAGTTCATCTTTTAAAAATTTCTTCTTAGGAGATTTATCAGAGGTTTTTCTATTTGGCTGGTGCTTAAAAAGAACCAGCTTTAGATTTGGCTGTTAATGCCATCGTTTTTCTGTTTGCCTCTGCTTTTTATAATCCAAGAATTTAATTCACTAACCCACATTTCTTTTTCAATCCCTAAAACAACTCCTCATTTTCCTTCAGTGAGAATTACCCAAACTCTGTATCCATTCACTCAACAGATGTGTTTGGAATGCTTGCTCTGTGCCAGGCGGTGGTTCTCTTTTTTTTTTTTTTTTTTTTTTTGAGACAGAGTCACACTGCTGCCCAGGCTGGAGTGCAATGGCGAGATCTCAGCTCACTGCAACCTCTGCCTCCTGGGTTCAGGCGATTCTTCTGCCTCAGCCTCCTGAGTAGCTGGGACTACAGGCGTGCACCACCACATCTGGCTAATTTTTTTGTATTTTTAGCACAGACAGGGGTTTCACCATCTTGGCCAGGTTGGTCTTGAACTCCTGACCTCGTGATCCACCCACCTCAGCCTCCCAAAGTGCTGGGATTACAGGCATGAGTCACCTCGCCCGGCCCAGGCAGTGGTTCTTAACCAGGGTCACACTTCAGAACGAGTCAGGAAGTGGTGCCTGCTTCCTGTGGGGGCGGTAACAAGGCTTCAGTGAGGAAATGTGGTGAGAGTGCACTTAAATGACTGAGCTCAGTGCTTGCCTAGCAGTGAGTGTTCAGGAAATCTGAGCTGTTGCTCTTTGATAATGAACCACCTGAGGAGCTTTTAAAAGATACTGGGCAGGACCCTCCATGCATGGGCAGTTTAGAAAAGCTGCCCAGGTCATTCTGAACACTCTTCCACTTGCAGTGTTGGAGGTACTTGTTATATGTAAATTTTCAGTGCTGAAAAAGAAGTAGCACTCAAATATAACCCTCCTCAGCAAGGCAATTTACTTCTATAGAAGGGTGCGTCTCACAGATGGAGCAATGGCAGGCACACACCTGGACAAGGGAGGAGAAGGGGTTCTTATTCCTGATGGAGGTAGCCCCTACTGCTGTGTCGTTCCCTTGTTGGCTAGGGTTGGACCACACAGTCTAAGCTAATTCCGATTGGCTATTTTAAAGAGAGCAGAGGGACTAGCCAGAGTGACGGGGTGAGTCGTTTGGTGGGAAGGACGTTTACGGGACAGGTCAGAGCAGATGACCAGGGGTGACTCAGGTCAAAGCAGGTGACCAGGAGCGACTCAAGTCAAAGCAAGTAACCAGGGGAACAGATGTGAACTACTGATTAGAACAGGCGGGAAAGTTGTTTACTGAAACTAGAGGCAAGGGAGTGCAGAGAACTAGGAAGTTCAACTTTAAAATGGAGAATTAAATAATAAAAGAGCTGAACATACTGACATACTGATTATTTGAAGAGAAACTTGGAGTTCACTGTATCTAACATAATGAAAAGGAGTTTAAGAAATTCTTGAGGGACAAAAATGTAACTAGCTGGCTACAGTTCTGACATGGAGATGGGGACCAAATGCTGTGGGGGGATGGGGAGCATGGAGGATGTGGGAAAGCTTCAGGAGGGAATGGAACAGTGAACTGTTTCTACAAGGATGACTAGGAATTTTTCCTGTAGAACTGAGAGAAGAAAGTACATTATGGTCACAATAGGATGTATAAAGGCAAAGAGACATGAAAGAGAATGTTGTTACCAGGACAAAGAGTCCATATAGCAGAAGCTTGGGGTGTATGACAGGAGGCAGCGTTTGAGAGAAAGAAGATGGCCTGAGGCGGAGACCTAGAACAATGTACAATAGTGGTGTCCCCAAGAAATACACATCCCATGTGTAATTTTAAATTTGTTAGTAGCTACAACGTAAAAAGAAACAGATGAAATTAATTTTAGTAATACACAGTTAAAACAATATATCCAGATAAATATCCAGAATATTATCATCTCTACATGTAATCAATATTTTAAAATTACTAATGAGGTATTTTACATTATTTTCTTAGTACTAAGTCTTTGAAATCTAGTGTGTATTTTATTTTTATTTTTATTTTTTTGAGACAGAGTCTTACTCTGTCACCCAGGCTGGAGTGCAGTGGCGTGACCTCGGCTCACTCCTAGATTCAAGCCATTCTCCTGCCTCAGCCTCCCAAGTATCTGGGATTACAGGCATGCACCACCATGCCCAGCTAATTTTTGTATTTTTGTAGAGGTGGGGTTTCTCCATGTTGGCCAGGCTGGTCTCGAACTCCTGACCTCAGGTGATTCACCCACCTTGGCCTCCCAAAGTGCTGGGATTATAGGTATGAGCCACTGCGCCTGGCTCATTGTATATTTTACTTAATCACACACGCCCCTTTGGACTAGCTACATTGCAAGTGTGGCTTGTAAGTTTGTTTGCTCTTTTTCTTTTCCTTCCAGTATTTAAAACCAGTTTGTAATTGGGCGAACATTTAAATCCTTAATTTAAAAACACAACGAATAGCCACATGTGGCCAGTGGTTGCCATATTAGACTGTGTAGATCTAAGTTGCCATTACCTTGATTAATGCTGTCATTGGCCAGGGAGGGCTTCAGCTGGATTTGAAGGATGAAGGCAAGGGACTGAATTCAGGAGACATTTCTGAGGCTTTTGGTGACTGCAAGGCATAAAGGAAAAATAAAGAGTCAAGGACAAGGTCCAGGTTTCCAGTCTGGAATACTGCAGATGGTGATGCAGTTAGGAATGTCAGTGCGTGCAAAGGTTGACAGTGATATTTCTTCTGTCTGTACTCCCTTGTTAGTTAACGCTGTCAACTCTCAGCTTATTAAACTATGATCGGTCTGGTATTAGAGGGCACTGACTGGAGACACCACACTGTATTCAGTAAATGTGATGTTTTATAATTGGGCAAACTCTGTATTTGCACATGTCCCTTCTGGAAGTGCCCTTTTACCCCATCTGCTCATAAACTCTTTATTACTCCAGTTCAGGAAAGTCATGTTATTGATGAGGTAATTGGATCTCCAGGAAGTGTGAGATCTACTCAAAGATATTATGCAGTTATTCATTGCTGAGCTTTTTAGGAGCCCATGGAATTGAGTCTTCTCAGCTTAGTGTATGCTGTTCCTAGTTCCTTGCTTTGGGCTCCACCATTTGGCCAAGATCCTTGTCAGCATGAGGAAAGAGAACATGTGGTACTTCTTAATAACTTAGTTTTTAAAAGGGGTTGATGATGAAGTCCTGTTATATTTGAAAGAAGGATGAGCTGTCTGCAAGGTGTTACTGAATCATTTATTAGGGTTCAAGGTATGACTACAGCATGAGAATGCCCCGAGGTTCATCTGACTCAGAGTGACTAACTTCTGCCAAGCATCTCAGAGTACATTTTACCTGTTTACTCTAGCAAACTTTTGATTGTCTTTTTTTTTTTTTTTTTTTTGAGACGGAGTTTCACTCTTGTTACCCAGGCTGGAGTACAATGGTGTGATCTTGGCTCACTGCAACCTCCACCTCCGGGGTTCAAGGGATTCTCCTGCCTCAGCCTGCCAAGTAACTGCAATTACAGGTGCCCACTGCCACACCCAGCTAATTTTTGTATTTTTAGTAGAGACAAGGTTTTGCCATGTTGGCCAGGCTGGTCTTGAACTCCTGACCTCAGGTGATCTGCCCACATCAGCCTCCCAAAGTGCTGGGATTACAGGTGTAAGCCACCGCGCCTGGCCTGATTGTCTTTTATGTACCAAACTGGTTCTGGCCTCTGGAGATTTGAAGGTGCCTGAGCCAAGGTCGTGACCCTCTAGGAGCACAGTTGGTAGGAGTGATCACTAGGTAACAGTAGTGTCTTATGAGCTGTGCTAGAGAGAGGCCCAGGGAGGAGAGCTGCTGGGATCGGAGGGGGACACAGCCCAAACCTGGGGGTACGAACAGGGCCCCAGAGCAGAGAACTTGACCAAATCTTGGTGAAGAGTGAAGAGTAAGTCTAGCCAGGCTGAGGAAGAAAGGCTGAGCTCTTGAAGCGATGCTTGCCGAGGTGAAAGAGCATTCTGGTTACAGGAGCACTCTTTTGCATGGCCAAATGTTAGTGTCTGAGGGGAGGAGAAGCCAGAGTGGGGTTGTGGAGGTAGCCGGGGTACTAGGCCATGAAGGGCTCTGAAGGTCACACTCGGGAATCTAAGTTTTAATCGAGACAAATATTTATTAAATATTTGTGGGTGAGGCACAGTGGCTAACACCTGTCATACCAGCACTTTGAGAGGCCGAGGCAGGTTAATTGCTTGAGCCCATAAGTTCAAGACCAGCAGTGAAGGGTGGGTGTGTGGGTGTGTGTGTGCGCGCGTGCGTGCACGGATGTGCATGTTCTGAGATAGAGTCTTGCTCTGTCACCTAGGCTGGAGTGCAGTGGTATGATCTCGGCTCACTGCAACCTACACCTCCCGGGTTCAAGTGATTCTCCTGCCTCAGCCTCTCGAGTAGCTGGGATTACAGGCATCTGTCACCATACCTGGCTAATTTTTATATTTTTAGTAGAGATGGGATTTCGCCATGTTGGCCACACTGGTCTCCAACTGCTGACCTCAGGTAATCCATCTGCCTGCCTCAGTCTCCCAAAGTGCTGGGATCACAGGTGTGAGCATTTGTGAACATGACCAAATTTATGTTTCGAAGTGACTCTGATAGTGCCCAGAAAAAAAGGTGTTGGAATCAAGAGTTAAAAAACAGAGGCCAGTGGTTTCCCTGTCAAGGCAACATAGAGAAACCCTGTCTCTACAAAAATTTAAAAAATTAGCCAGGTATTGTAGTGTACACCTGTGGTCCCAGCTGCTTAGGAGGTTGAAATGGGAAGATTGCTTGGGCCTTGCAGGTCAAGGCTTTAGTGAGCTATGATTGTGCTACCGCACTCAAGCCCGGGCAACAGAGCAAGACCTTGTCTCAAGTGAAAAATGTATTAAATATTTGTGGAGTACCTACTACATGCCAGGTCTGTTCTAGGCAATGGAGATTCAACAGTAAAGAAAATAAATAGTATTCCTGCTCTCTTGGGGTTTATATTCTGCTGTGGGATACAGACTGTAAACAGACATATGATATGTCGGGTGGCAAAGGCTATGAAAATAAAGACAGTAAGAATGTTGAATGGGGCGCTATTTTATGTAGGATGGTGAGGGAAGGTTGCTCTGATGAGGTGACATTTGAACAAAAGAGCTGAAACCAGTGAGTGGGGAACCACAGGCATACATGCAGGGAGGCTGTCAAGTCAAGGGAACAGGCAGAACACAGGCACTGAAGAGGAAGTAGGTTTAGTGTCTTCCAGGAATCAGAAGGAGGGTGGCGTGGGTGCAGGGGGAGAGCTGCAGGCAGGGGAGGAGGCTTGAGGTGAAGTCAGGGAACTAGCTGGCACCCAGATTGTGAAGGGCCTGTAGGCAGCTATAAAGACTTTGGCTTAACTTGGAACGAATCAGGGTGCCATTGGAGGCCTTTAAACAGAGGTGACTTGATCTGGCAGATTCTTTTTTTGTTTTGTTTTGTTTTTCTTTAGTACAGGATCTTGCCCTGTCACCCAGGCTAGAAAGCAGTGGCATCATCATGGCTCACTATAGCCTCGAACTCCCAGGCTCAAGCAATCCTCCTGTCTCAGCCCTCCAAGTAGCTGGGACCACAGACGCAAGCCACCATGCCCAGATAATTTTAAAAAATTGTCGTGTGTTAAGAGATGGGGTCTCATTATGTTGCCCAGGCTGGTCTGGAACTCCTTGCCTTCAATGAGGAACTCCTGCCTCCCACCTCAGCCTGCCAAAGTGCTGGGATAACAGGTGTGAGCCACCACGCCCAGCAGTCTGGCAGGTTTTAACAAGATCTCTCTGGTTGTCATATGGAAAATGTACTTGGGTGGTGGGACAAGAGTGAGAGGAGAAATGAACTAGGAGGTTGTAGCAATAGTCTAGGTAAGAGATGATGACACCAGCTAGGGGGAGGGTGACAGGAATAGGGAAACTGGGAGGCAGTGAAGGGTGCGTGCGTATGTGTGTGTGTTTTGAGACTGAGTCTCGCTTTGTCGCCTAGGCTGGAGTGCAGTGGTGTGATCTCGACTCACTGCAACCTACACCTCCCAGGTTCAAGTGATTCTCCTGCCTCAGCCTCTCGAGTAGCTGGGATTACAGGCACCTGTCACCACACCTGGCTAATTTTTATATTTTTAGTAGAGATGGGATTTCGCTGTGTTGGCCACACTGGTCTCCAACTCCTGACCTCAGGTAATCCATCTGCCCGCCTCAGTCTCATAAAGTGCTGGGATCACAGGCATGAGCCACTGCACCCAGCAGCAGTGAAGCATTTGTGAACATGATCAGATTTGTGTTTTGAAGTGACCCTGATAGTGCCCAGGGAAAAAAAAGGGGTTGGAATCAAGAGTTAAAGAACAGATGCCAGTGGTTGCCTTGTCAAGGCAAGAAGTGATGAGTGACTTGGAGCAGAAGTTTGCTTGCTGGTCAGCACATTCTTCACCATGAGTGCAGACTCTTTGGGAAAGCAGAATGAAACCAGGAGGCCGTCCAGGCTGAGTGGCTCACACTTGTAATCTCAGCACTTTAGGAAGCCGAGGTGGGAGGATCACTTGAGCCCAGGAGTTTGAGACCAGCCTGGGCAACATAGCGAGACCCCATCTCTATTAAAACAAAAGAAATCAGGAGGCCCTATGTTAAATATGAGGAACCAGTTAAGCAAAGGAGTCCTAGTTGGGTGATGACTATTACTAAACCAAAGAGACAATATGTCTAGAGGGCAGAGTAGGCAATGGGAAGAAGATTTTACTTCTCACCACTTACCTCAAAATGGCTGGTCCAACCCCTTTGTCTTTCCTAGCTATGCCTCTCCCAAGACCAGCCTCCCTTCACAAGCTTCCCAATCCCTGGATTGGATTCCCACATTTTCCTCTTCCATGCAAATGGCACTTACCTCTTAGGAGCCGGTACAGAGCCTGCCTTGAAGTGTTCCCTCCCTCTCCCGCTCTTTCCTGCTTTGAGCGCCTACAGCACCTCACCTTACTGTGTATCGTCTCGTATTGTGCTCTAATAAATAATGCTTTTAAAATAAACTGAACCATATTCAAGGACTGCAGTGTTTTTCTTTTGCATTTTTAGTTGGCCACAGTGTATATAGTAAAGCCAGACACCTTGTAAATACCTAGTCAGTCAGATTTCTAACCTTGGTCAGAAAAATGGCCCCTGTTTCAACCCTCCCCCTGTTCCTGCAGTGACACAGCCAAGTGTTGAGCAGGAATATGGGGCAGAGGAGCCAGTATGGTGTGAGGATATGGTCATGCACCTCACTCAGTAGAGGGGCCACACTTGCCTTCTTTAATATTCAAATCTCATCCATCTCCTTAAGGCTCACCTCATTCAGGAAACAGATATATTGTGTGAGTCAGGCACTTGTTGGGCAGTGGTGTTGTAGAATTTTAAAAAACAGCTAAAAGTATTATCCCTGTCCTCATAATGTAAGTATTATACCTGCCCTCATAATGTAAGTATTATACCTGCCCTCATAATGTATATCATCTAACTAGGAAAACATGTATTAAATAGATAGGTTTTAAATAGAGTAGGTTTGTTTGAATAATGTAGGTATACAGAGTGGTTTAAAGCACATGATAGGGAGGCTGACTCTCCAGTGGGAGATCAGAAGACTTCACTGCAGATCTGCTAACTAGCACCTGAAGTATGAAATGGAATTAGGTATGGGAAATGGGAGGAGAGAATGATACCCTTGAGGAATTTGAGTGAATCCAGTTCAGCTATAGCTAAGCAAACAGGAGAAGAGTACAGAATAAAGCTGAAGCCTCCGTGAAAACTTCCCTCCCTGCTCAAGCTAACTCAGCTCTGCTTTCAATGTCTTTTTGCACTAATTGTCTTTACCATACTTTATACTCTGAGACAGAAGTCTAACCAGGAATTAGCCAGATGTGGTGACAAATGCCCATGGTCCCAGCTACTCTGGAAGCTAAGGTAGGAGGATTACTTGAGCTCAGGCGATCGAGGCTGCAGTGAGCCATGATTGTGCCACTGCACTCCACAAAAGGACATAGCTCAAGGAGGCCATGGTCACAGGTGACTCATGGTTTAACGAGGCCAAGTGATGCTAGACAATCAGCCCGCAAGCATCAGAACTGACAGTTGGGTGACATGGGGCACCTCAGCCAGCCAGTGTCCATGGAATGGTGGAAGAAGTGATTGGAGTAGGGTAAGAAGCCATGAAAGACCTTTGACCTCGCCTTTCTAATTGAGCTAGCGAGTCTGGAGAAATGCTAGCATGTTCACCCAAAGAATATTTATTACGGTAATGTTTGTAATAGCAGAATACTGGAAAGAATCTCACTACCCGTTAACATGGATTGGTTCATTGATTCATTCAGCAAGTATTTTTCAAGTGCCCGCTATGTGCCGGGCATTGTTCTAGACACCAGGCATGTAACTGTGATCAAGACAGATAAAGTCTCTGTTCCCATGGAGCTTACAGTGGGGAGACAAACAGTAAGATAACAAGCTCATCTCCGATTATGGCAAGAAGCACAAGTGTCCTTTCTATCGGAATCTGTTACATTCTTGAGTTCAGGTTAAAAGAATTAGGCAGTGAGATAACTGGACTAGCAGGAAAATGTAAACATGTAATGTGATGGATAGTGGAGGTGCTAAGATGGTCTTTCCAAGGAGGCCATGCTTGAGATGATGCCAGAATAACGTAACTAGTTGTCAACCATGTAGAGATGCAGGAGGCTAGGGAATAACAAAAGGGTTGGGGTGAGAACAAGTTTGATGTAGTCAAGGAATATCAAGATCAGCATGTGACAGTCTAGTGAGCCATGAGGGGAATTGCATCTTTCTTTTTTTGAGACAGGATCTCGCTCCATCATCCAGGTTGGAGTACAATGGCTTGATCATGGCTCACTGCAACCTCCGCCTCCTGGGCTCAAAGTGATCCTCCCAGCTTAGCCTCCTGAGTAGCTGGGACTGTAGGCACACACCACCACACCAGACTAATTTTTTGATCTTTTGCAGAGATAGGGTTTTACTATGTTGCCCAGGCTGGTCTCAAACTCCTGGGCTCCTGTAACAAAGGAAGTGAATGGGCTCAAGTGATCTGCTGGCCTTGACCTCTCAAAGTGTTGGGATTACAGGAGTGAACCACCATGCCCTGCCACATTTTATTCTTAATACAGCATGGTGCTATTGGTTTTAAGCAGTGGGTACCTGTGGTACAGCTGTACTATAGAGTACTATGAAGCAGTTCAATAAGAAGAAATTATTCCGCTATGCAAAGATCTCCAGGATGCATAGCTAAATGCAAAAAGCAAGTTGTAAAACAATATGTATGGCATTTCATAAAACAGGATTCTATGTTGAGGTGTGAGGATGATTGAGTGGGTGGGTGAGGTGTTAAAAAACATGGACAAGGGACTTTGTGATTACACCAAACTATTAAGAGTGGTCATTTCTGGAAAGTAAAGTGGGATTGGTTATGGGGTGAAGGAGAGTTACCACTTTTTACTGCCTACTGTATTTGGATTTTGTAACAAAGTGAATGGGCAACAAGGAATTAATGTTGTA
This sequence comes from Ateles fusciceps, assembly GCA_036589455.1. Classification (NCBI taxonomy): domain Eukaryota; kingdom Metazoa; phylum Chordata; class Mammalia; order Primates; family Atelidae; genus Ateles; species Ateles fusciceps. The sequence goes on along the minus strand of JAZHEH010003205.1, from coordinate 21,351,079 downwards.
TAAAAAGGCTTGGCTTTGAAGGAAACCAAGAAGATAGCTAGGTAGGTATACAGGTTAGCAGGACAAATTGCCCATAGCTTTCCTGCCTGACATACTAGATTCTTTACAAAATTATGTAAACAATGAGTTTATATAACCCAACATTGCCTCCTCAGTCTAACAAATGTGTGATCGCCACTTCTGATAGATCCTACAGTATGTTCCCAGCATTGCCATGGAACATTTGTGGGGTTGATCCCCAGTTGAGCAGGAATGTGATCTTACAGGAATCAGTGACATTCAAAGATGTGTCTGTGGACTTCACCCAGGAAGAATGGTACCACGTCGACCCTGCTCAGAGGAGCTTATACAGGGATGTGATGCTGGAGAACTATAGCCACCTGGTTTCTCTTGGTAAGGACCACTTCTCTGAGTGTCTTTCCTGCTGTTGGGTCTTTCCTTCCTTGGTTGCTGTAGTGGTGGTGCCCAGAGTGTAGGTAACTGTGAACAGGGTGCTCAGGGATCAGAGCTTGTTAATCTCATGGGGACCCAGCTTTATGGGGTTTTCAGCCTGCTCTTTAGGTAAAAGGCCTTTATTTTACAAAACGGGAAATAGGCAATTTGATTGCATGACTCCTTAAGTTGCACCTTTTTTTTCCTTCAGAGTTCCTGAGGATCAAGGACTAGTACTGACTTGTCCTTAGGAGGGTTCTTTGTCCACTTGCACAAACAACCAAATCTTGTGTATTTACCCATGAGCAGGATATCAAGTTTCCAAGCCAGAGGTGATCTTCAAATTGGAGCAAGGAGAAGAGCCATGGATATCAGAGGGAGAAATCGAAAGACCTTTCTGTCCAGGTAAATGAGTGAGAGTCAGGTGTTAGGAATGAATGCAGATAATGGCACAACTTAGGGAGGGGGAGGTACCCTCCTGCAGCTGGCTTGGGATCTCCTAGGTCTGCATAGGAGGCGGAAGCCATCGCCTGGCTGACACCTCGTAGGTCTCTTCTCTTCAAAAAGGTGCTCCAGCTCTTGCTGGTTTATTTTTCCTCTGGTGGCCTCTGATTCCCTTTGTTAATTAGAGATCCCTTCTGTTACTCATTCGGAATTGAACTCTCATATCTCTTCCTTGTATTGAACTCCACCATCTCTTCCTTGTTTAGTCTTGCTGCTTTCACTGTCAGAAGCCCCAGACTTGTAGGAAACACCCACAGCTTCCTTCATTCTCCCTGCCTTCATAACCTGCCTTAGACTTCATGCCTCACCACCATCTTCCTTCCATCTCACGTTCATGCTGAATTGACTCATTACCTCCCCTCCCACGGTTCCTGTAGTATCCTCCTCTCCCAGTTCCTTGCCTGTTAAGTGCTTCTTAGCTTTAGGTCTTTAGCTTTTCTTGCTTTTCCCCCTAAGTGACTCTGCCTTAAGGAACCTGCCTAGCCTCCTTTCTCTGTTACCTCCTTAACAGGGTGCCTGCCTCCTGCTAGTTGCAGCTCTTTATTCTATGCAGTAGACTCAGAAGTCTTCCTTATTTGTGTGATGATTACTTTGTTTCCTTCTCAGAAGTCACATAGTTCATATGTATACATAAAATCTAAATTCATCACCTTTCATCCCCCGCCAGTATATTTTGCTACCTCGCCTATTTCCCGTTTCTATCCTTGCCTATTAGAATCCAGTGGATTCTTAATCGCTCAGGCTGGACACCATAATTAGTTTAGTCTTTTATTTCAACCCAGGTTATTTTCTTCCTATGAGAAGTAGCTTAGATTTTCTTGCCTTTTAACTTCTATTAGTGGAACTGTAAACCAGGGCCCCAATTTTTAAATTATTTATTTGTTTGTTTATTTATTTTATTGAGACAGGATCTCACTCTGTCACCCAGGCTGGAATGCAGTGGCCTTATCTCGGCTCACTGTACCCTCTACCTCCCAGGCTTAAGCAATCCTCCCACCTCAGCCTGCCAAGTAACTAGGGCTATAGGCACGTGCCACCACACACAGCTAATTTTTTGTATTTTTGGTGGAGACGAGTTTTCCCTATGTTGCCCAGGCTGGTCTCAAACACCTGAGCTCAAATGATCCACCAACCTTGGCCTCCCAAAGTGCTGAGATTACAAGCATGGGCCACCGCACCAGCCTTATTTTTTACTTTGAGACAGGGTCTTGCCCTGTCACCTGGGGTGAAGTGCAGTGGCTCAATCACAGCTCACTGCAGCCTTGACCTCCTGGGCTCAATTGATCCTCCTCCCTCTGCTTCCCAGAGTGTTGGGATTATAGGTGTGAGCCCCTGCTGAGGTCCCACATTTAGATTGCTATAATTCCCAATTGGAATAGCTCACTCTGTTTTTTCTTTTTATAAATCAAATGGATTTTTAAAATTATAGCTTTATTGTGATATGATTCACATACCATCAGATTCACCCCTTTAAAGTGTGTAGGTCAGTGGTTTTCTCATATATTCAGAGAGTAGTATTAGATAGTTGTAACACTACCTAATTTCAGAATATTTTCCTCACCCCAGCAAGAAACTTCATACCCATTAACAGTTACTCCCCATTCCCTACTCCTCTCAGTACCTGGTAACCATAAATCTAATTTCTATTTCTATGGATTTTTTATATCCTGCATAGTTTGCATAAGTGGAATCCTATAATATGGCACTGGCTTCTTTCACTTAGCATCATGTTTTCAAGGTTAATCATGTTGTAGCATGTATCAGTACATCATTCTTTTTTATCATTGAGTAATATTCCATTGTATGGATATACCATATTTTGTTTACTTATTCATTAGTTTCTGGACCACACTGGATTTTATTTGTTTATTTATTTGAGACAGACTCTCACTCTGTCAGTTGCTGAACCACACCAGATTTTACTTATTTATTTATTTTTTTGAGACAGATTCTCACTCTGTCTGCCAGGTTGCAATGTAGTAGCATGATCTTGGCTCACTGTAACCTCTACCTCCTGGGTTCAAGCAGTTCTCATGCCTCAGCCCCCCAAGTAGCTGGGACTACAGGCATGTACTAACATGCCTGGCTAGTTTTTGTATTTTCAGTAGAGATGGGTTTTCTACTAAAACCCCTGTTGGCCAGGCTGATCTCAAACTCCTGACCTAATATGATCCACCTGCCTTAGCCTCCCAAAGTGCTGGAATTACACGCCTGAGACACCATGCCCAGCCATTGAGTTTTAATTCTTTATCTTCTCTCTTTATTTTATTTTACTTTATTGAGATGGAGTCTCACTCTGTTGCCCAGGCTGGAGTATAGTGGTGTGATCTCAGCTCACTCTAACCTCCACCTCCCAGGTTCAAGCAATTCTCCTGTCTTAGCCTCCCAAGTAGCTAGGAGGCTACTTGGCCTAGTAGATAGGTGCACGCTGCCACACCCAGCTAATTTTTTGTAGTTTAGTAGAGATGGGGTTTCACCATGTTGCCCAGGCTGGTGACGAACTCCTGAGCTCAGGCAATTCGCCCACCTTGGCCTCCCAAAGTGCTGGAATTACAGGCATGAGCCACCATGCCCGGCCTAATGCTTTATTTTCTTAAAACTTCTGACAAACCCTTGCTGTTACTCTCTGTACTTTATTATAGGCAATAGAAACTTCCTTGATTTAAAAGTTCCCTATCGGCCTGGAACAGTGGCTCATGCCTGTAATCCCAGCACTTTGGGAGGCCGAGGCAGGTGGATCACCTAAGGTCAGGAGTTTCAGAGCAGCCTGACCAACATGGAGAAACCGCTTCTCTACTAAAAATACAAAATTAAGCCGGTATGGTGGCACATACCTGTAATTCGAGCTATTCGGGAGGTTAAGGCAGGAGAATCACTTGAACCTGAGAGATCTGAGAGGCGGAGGTTGCAGTGAGCCAAGATTGCACCATTGTACTCCAGCCTGGGCAACAAGAGTGAAACTCTGTCTCAAAAAAAAAAAGTTCCTGTCATCTAGTATTATCTTTCTATTCCTGCTAAAACAGATCCCCTTAGGTTGAACTTCTCTTAGTATTCTCTGTAAGTAGCATATCTTTTCCTGCATTAGGCAGTATATTCTGCCTATCCAAAGCCATTTTGTTATTTGAGTTCAAGGTCTGTCTAATCCATGAGACCTGATATATACTAATATATTTTTTTCTTCCTTCCCTGACGTTTGTATCATCTACACTATAAAAACTCAGATTTAATAATATACCATCTGATGGTTTTACCCTTTTTTAGTTGCCAAAAGGTTGTCTTGTTTCTATTCAAGCTCCTGAATAGGAGCTTGAACAGAAGTCTGTTTATTATGGTATTTTTTTTTTTTCTTTTTTCATGAGATGAGGTTTCACCATGATGGCCAGGCTGGTCTTGAACTCCTGACCTCAGGTGATCTACCCACCTCGGCCTCCCAAAGTGCTAGGATTACAGGCATGAGCCACCATGCCCGGTCTATTATGGTATTTCTATATATTTTATCTGTGTGGCAGAGCATATAGAAAGCAATCAGAACATACTTGATTGATCAGTAAGAAATCTGGCTGGGAAGAGAACTTTTCTCATTTATTCATTTTAACAAGCATTTTTTGCAAGTCCCACTTAGAAGGATTCTTAAAAAAATACAAGCCATTCTCGGCCCTCAGGAGTTGAGTCAGTTCTCATTGTAGGATAAGGAATTTGGAGGTTTAGGGCCTTATTGTTGTGATTTCCTGCTCAACATTTTATTATGAAAATTTTCATATGGGAAAGTTGAAAAAAAATTTGCAGCCAATACCGCATACCTGCCATCAAGATTATCACGTTTGTTGTTGTTAACGTATTATTTGCTTTGTTAACATGTTGTTTTAATTACTTTGTCATATATTTCTTCATCTAGCCATCTATCAATCCATCTTACTTTTTTGATGCATTTCCAAGTAACTTGCAGGCATAATTACATTCACCCCCTACACTTTTAGCATGTATGTTATGTCATTAACTAGAATTTAATATTTATTTTAGTTTTTCAAAGAAAATGTTCATACAGTGAAATGTGCAGCTCTTATATGTACCATCCAGTTGGTTTTGACAGATGCATTCACTTGTCTAACCCAAATTCCTATTGATATGGAGCATTTCTGCCACTCTAAAAAGCTCTCTGCCCTTAGTTTTTAAAAGTTACCATTCTTAAACCCTAAAAATTAATCAATTCACTTGTATCAGTGTTCTGAAGTAAAAGCATGGACTTAGAGATCAGTTTATTAGGCAGCTTGAAATAAATCCTTTTTGGTCAAGGGAGGTAATTAGTATAAAACCAGAGCTCAAATAGATGGAAACCATAGTACCAGTTGTAAAGGCAAAGATGATTTCCCTCCTGATCAAGGACCTTCTTGATCGCCAAGGGTTATACTTTGCAAACTGAGAAAATGTAGTATTTCAAATAATCTTTTCAGTCATATCACTGGGTACAGATTTTCTCTGCAGAAAATGCAGAGAAATGAAACTTGGAACCTCAGAGTTGACAGTAAAGAAATTATGAAATGGATGTATTAGGAAGATAGATTTTGTGGTGGTTTATAAAAGGATAGGAGGCATGGAGAGTTACAGGATCCTAAGATCGACTATGATCCTGTTCCATTTTGTATCTGTGCCTAACACAGTCCTGCTCACTTACTTCTCTATTTTCTAACCAGCCCTCCTAGATGGGCTTTCCTCATTCTCTGGACTTATCACCCACATACTCTGGATCTGCAGTCTTTAGTATAATTTATTCGCTCTTCCCTTTCTCCATTTTGGGTCTTCTTCCCAGGATACAGGACTAATTTCAAAACAGAGTTATGTGTGACTTATATTTCTTTCTTCATTCCTACTGTAGCAGTTTGTTTCAACAGGAAGGAATAGGGGACTTTTGCACTTTGGATTTCTTTCAGACTGGAAGACCAGGCCTGAATTCAAATCATCACATCTGCAGCAGGATGTATCCAAAGTATCCCACTGCACAGACGATCTCTCACGTGCCATGTTAGAAGACTCCTGGAATGTTAGCAGCCAGTTAGACAGGCAACAAGAAAACTGGAAGAGATATATGGGATCAGAGGCATCCACCCAGAAGAAAATAATCACACCACAAGAAAGTTTTGAGCAAAATAAATGTGGTGAAAATTCTAGATTGAACACTGATTTGGTTACACAACTGAACATTCCTGGAAGAATAAGGCCTAGTGAATGTGAGACCCTTGGAAGCAATTTGGGACAAAATGTAGACTTATTTAATCAGAATAATATTCCTGCGAAAAAGAAACCCTATAAGTGTGATAAATGTAGAAAAGCCTTTATTCATAGATCGTCACTTACTAAACATGAGAAAACCCATAAAGGAGAGGGAGCTTTCCCTAATGGAACAGATCAGGGAATTTATCCTGCAAAGAAACACCACGAATGTACTGACTGTGGGAAAACCTTTCTCTGGAAGACACAGCTTACTGAGCATCAGAGAATTCACACTGGGGAGAAGCCATTTGAATGCAATGTGTGTGGAAAGGCCTTCAGGCATAGCTCATCTCTTGGTCAGCATGAGAATGCCCATACTGGAGAGAAACCCTATCAGTGTAGTCTCTGTGGGAAAGCCTTCCAGCGCAGCTCCTCCCTTGTTCAACACCAGCGAATTCACACTGGAGAGAAACCCTATCGATGTAATCTATGTGGGAGGTCCTTTAGGCATGGCACATCCCTCACTCAACATGAGGTCACACATAGTGGAGAGAAGCCCTTCCAGTGTAAGGAATGTGGGAAAGCCTTTAGTCGATGTTCTTCCCTTGTCCAACATGAGAGGACTCATACTGGAGAGAAACCTTTTGAATGTAGCATATGTGGGAGGGCTTTTGGTCAGAGCCCATCCCTTTATAAACATATGAGGATTCATAAGAGAGGCAAACCTTATCAAAGCAATAACTACAGCATAGATTTCAAGCACAACTCACCTCTCACTCAAGATGAAAGCACTCTTACTGAAGTGAAATCCTACCATTGTGATGACTGTGGGGAAGACTTTAGTCACATTACAGACTTTACTGACCATCAGAGGATCCATACTGGAGAGAATCCCTATGATTGTGACCAGGCTTTTAATCAGCAAGCTATTTCTCATCCTGGAGAGAAACCCTATCAATGTAATGTATGTGGAAAGGCTTTCAAAAGGAGTACAAGTTTCATAGAGCATCACAGAATTCATACTGGAGAGAAACCCTATGAATGTAATGAGTGTGGAGAAGCCTTTAGTCGACGGTCATCGCTTACTCAACATGAGAGAACCCACACTGGAGAGAAACCCTATGAATGTATTGACTGTGGGAAAGCCTTTAGTCAAAGTTCATCCCTCATTCAGCACGAGAGAACTCATACTGGAGAGAAGCCCTATGAATGTAACGAATGTGGGAGAGCTTTCCGGAAGAAAACCAACCTGCATGATCATCAGAGAATTCATACTGGAGAAAAACCCTATTCTTGTAAGGAATGTGGGAAAAACTTCAGCCGAAGTTCAGCTCTTACTAAACACCAGAGAATTCACACTCGAAATAAACTCTAGGAACCTTGAAGCTAAGGAATTTTCAGAACGCTTTAGCTAACGTGTTGTTCTGATTCAGGATCAGAGGATTCTTAAAGAGAGAGAGCTTGGGAACATAATGAATTATGTGTGTGTTTGTATGTTGTGTGTGGAGAAAACTGCCAGTAGACAGATTTTTTTAAATATAAATAAAAGCCACATTCTCAGATCTGATTACAGACTGGTGTGAAAACATCTACATATATCATATGTAACTGGTTGGAAATTAAATGCCTATATATTGGACTTTATAAAGCTTTTGAATATGTGTATGCAGGAGATTATCAAATTTCAGCATCTTGACTGTAACCCCCAATGTTAACAGCTTTTAAAAAAAATAAATTCCTGCAGTAATGACCAAAAATCATTTTAAAAATTGCTTGACAACTGCACCCAACTGCAGCTCTTACATTAACTTCACCATGGAAACCAGTTTCACCTCCAGGAAGTCACCATTCAAAGAATTAGATCAACTAGCCCAACCACTTCATTGTACAGATGAAGAGACTGAAAGCCAAAGATGTGAAGTGGTTTCCACAGTATGATACAGCCTATAGGGGTAAAGCTGGGTTAAGAATGCAGGTTTCCTGGATTTGGGGCCCCATGGCTTTGTCAGAGAAAAGGTATTTTAGAACTCAGAGGGCTTTAAAATAAATTTTAAGATATATCAGATACCCAAACATTTAATGAGCACCTATGGGTTGGACACTTTGGGAATTCCTAAAAGCATAAGTGGCAGCAAAATGTATGCAAATTTATCACAAACTGTTTAAAGCAACTTCTTGGAGGCTTACAAACCACAATTTAACAGAAACTGTATGTAGATGGTTGAACTACTAGTGACTTTTCCCTTTCCCGGTTACAGTTACTATACTTTCAGTTAATATATGCCAGTTTCACAGAACTATTAAGTCCTCTTATTGTGCTTTTTATGGCATGCCCATGAAAAAGCACTGGCTTAAGCCTGCAATATCAGATCAATTGGAAAACAACACAAAATTAAGGGGAGAATTTCCCCCTGTTAATTTTATTGTGGAAAAGTATAAGTCTAATTGCCCATTGCTATAAATTCTGTCTTTTACTCAGTTTAGAGTAACACCATGTACTGTCTCATTTTGTGTGCAAAGAAAATATTTCACCATTAAAAAAATTAACTTGGCTAGGTATGGTGGCTCACACCTGTAATCCCAGCATTTTGGGTGACTAAGGCACATAGACTGCTTGAGCCCAGGAGTCCAAAACCAGCCTGGATAACATGGTGAAAACCCACCTCTTTAAAAAAAATCCAAAAATTAGTGGGGCATGGTGGCATGCAGCTGTAGTCCCAGCTACTCAGGAGGCTGAGGTGGGAGGATCGCTGGAATCCGGGAGTGGAGACTGCAGTGAGCTGAGGACACAATACTGCACTCCAACCTGAGCAACAGAGCAAGACCTTGACACACACAAGTCAACTAAAATTTAGTTCTATAATACCTTTCCATCAGCTAAGCTTCAGTGGCCCACTCCATCCCATAATGCCTCCCATGGACTATCCTAAAGGAATTTTGGGAACCTTCATTGGTCTATTGACATTGACCATGCAGAAAAATTTGGGCACAACTGGACGTTGATCCCTTTTACACAAGAGCTGCCTCCCAAAGATAGGTAAATTTTCCCAGTCCTAAATATGAATTGTGGGGCAAGATGATATTAGTGGTATTAATGGTGAACCTTTCCTACTGGCTTCTTTGCTTGCCTGTCTCATCCTGGATGGCATGAGGCAGCACCAAAGCATTCTTCATTCTTTGCAGGGAAAAAAAAAAATGTGCATGGGGGCTGAAATGTATGTATAGCTCTATTAGTCTGTCCTCTGTGATGCAAAATGGAATATTCCATAGCAGATCTGCCCTTCTGAGATGTTGACCATCCAAAAACCCTTGTTTTTGGTACTCCATGATTAGGTCACACACCATGCCAAGGCCATGCTTGTATTGCCTGATACATAGTTTGACAATGGGTAATTCTACTCAGATCCTCCCTACTGATTGGCTAGGATGCCTGTCAGGAACTCATTTTGCTACTGGTTGTTTGGGGGTCCTCATAGTGAACTGCTTTCAGGAATGGCATGAATTGTAACCAGTTGAGTGCTGTCCCCACTGTTAATGGAAGTTTATAAAAACTTAGTTCCAGAAGATCCAAAGGAGACCACTGGTTTGAGTTTGGAGCCTGGCCTAGATCCAACCACCACTCTCTGAACTGCAGCACATCATCATTGACAGGGAGGGAGCTTAGGATGTATGTGTGGCTCATTGACAAGAAGGTTTTCTTTTTTTTTTTTTTCTACCTAGATTTCAGAGGACAGAAGGTTTTCTTACTCCCAACAGCTACACACCATGCACTTATGGATACCCAGCCTTTTAGGGCTACGTGAAATGCATCCTTGTAACATCATTGTATTCTTTCAATAAATAGCCTTCGGAGTTGAATGGGAGTCAGTTTGTCTTTTTCAATTTTCAGAACTTGGCTAAGATTAAAGAGTGATGCACCAAGAAGGAGGAATTAACTGCTAAACTCATCACAGCCAGGTGAGTTAATAATAGATACCATTTACTGAATGCTTACTAATTTAAAGACATTCTGCTAAGTGTTTCACATCTGTTGTTTCATTCAATCCTTATAACTTCTGATTAGCGGTGTTGTGGTAGCTCTTGTCTTTGTCTTCCCAGCATTTTCCCCCTTTCCTCTTGTAGCAATCTGATTGTAATGACTGTAGGAACCCGTCAGGGTGTCCCTGGAGCTCACTGATAGTTCTAGGGGCAGGCATGAGACCTAGTTCAGCTAATCAGAGTCCTTTGCCAGAATTTTTTCAAAGCAGAGCTGGAAGGGGCTTTACTTTGCTCTTTTGTGTTGCTAGGCCAAAAAGATAAAGGCCTAGAGCTTCCTGGAACCCAATTTCTTACCAGAGATGGGAAGTAGGAGAAGACAAGGTTGATATGATGGTGTTCTTGTTTCTGTTCCCTGATGTCCTTGGACCTGGCCTAATTTCTGAAGCTCTCTTTGGAATTTAGGGAGCTCCCCATCAGTCCAACAATTTATCCTTTTTGCTCAAGCTAATTTTTTATGTTTCTTTGCTTGCATTAAAGAAACCTAAAATATGTATGATATACTTGTATCTGCCAGAGCATCTAGCATGCCTCCATGGAAGATATGAAAAGACTTCTGCACTTTTAGGCGTATTGATGGTGGTGATGCTTGGTTTTTTATAGCTGCAGTAGGCTTTTCATTTTGCAGTATTCTGACTTCAAGACTGAGCACCTTTTAAAAATGCTAAGGTGGTTAATTCCTACTCATCTGTTAAAATGCAAATGGTGCTTCAGGAAAGGTTTTGCTGACTCTCCTAATTCAATTACATTGGTCTCCCTTTTAAAATTTTTTGTAGATTACTGTTAATGTCCTCTATGTTACCACAATTTGCATTTGTGATTATTTGGTTTTTTCCTACACTAGATGATGAGATCCAGGAAGGCAAGAGTCCATGTCTGTTTTGATAGCTCTTTTTATTACCCTGCTAATTAATGCCAGGCATATGCTAGGTACTTAATACAATGTTTTAAGTGAGCAATTGAATGGAGATTGACTGATAGACAAGGAATACTAGCCAGTAAATAAAAAGATGTTGAATCTGGAAGTCAGAATATTGCAAAATAAAACAATGTAATACTGTTTTATACCAAGTAGGCTGGCAAAAGTTGAGAAATCTGGCAGAGGGGTATTAGAACTTTTATACACTGCTGGCAAGAGGGTAATTTGGTATAATCATTTTGGGGAGTAATTTGGCAATATCCAGTAAAATCAAAGCTAAGCATATCTCATGTCTCAGCAATTCCAGTAGGAGATATATATCCTAGACTAGAAATTCTCCCATGTGAGCAAAAGAGACACATACAAAGATGTTTATTGAGGCAATGTTTTAAAGAGTAAAAATATGAACACAACAGAAATATTGGGGGAGTGAACAGGTTAACAGTAAGTCGTGACATATTCTTTTTGAGACAGGGTCTCACCCTGTCACCTCACTGCAGCCTCCACCTCCCAAGTTCAAGCAATTCTCATACTTCAGCCTCCTGAGTAGCTTGAGACCACAGTTGATTGTGCTGGACCATAGCCAACTAATTTTTATATTTTTAGTAGATATGGGGTTTCGCCATGTTGGCCAGGCTGGTGTTGAACTCCTGGCCTCAAGTGATCCACCACCTTGGCCTCCCAAATTGCTGGAATTACAGGTGTGAACCACCATGCCTGGTCAATCATGGCAAAACTCTGTTTCTTGGAAAAAAAAAAAAAATAGCCAATCTCATAACCTGGTCTCAAAAAATATATATTATTTTTAAAAAGGAATTGGAAGATAATTCCTCTTCTCTGTGCATGTTATTCTTGCATTCTTTCTGTTGCTATGGTTGACACTTTGTTCTCTTATCTAAGACCAAATCCTCTAGTGTATTAGATCCCATCCTTAAACTACAGCATCATTCCTACAGTTGTTCTCTTTCCTGCATCTTTTTTTTAATCTACGGGATCTTTCCTATTAGCATAAAAACATGTATTTTTCTCATCTCAAATATATATGTTCTATATTCCCCTCTACCTACCTACTATTACATTTTTTGCATCAGTTAATAGCAGGATTCCTCAGTAGAGGTGTGAAATGTTCATTGTCTCTAATTCCTCTTCTTCCATTCACTTTTGCACCCTCTCCAATCAGATCTTTGTGTCTGCTCTCATCAAAGGTCCCTGATGGATTCCATGTGGCTAAATCCAGTGGTCCTTTTCAGTCCTATTGATGCAGGGCAGATGAGTCCATACAGGTGCTTGGCTTCTCCCAGGAAAGAATCCAAGGGCAAGCCAGTGGTATTAGCAAGTTTTGCTGAACTGGAATTGCTTCTTGTGAAGCACATCCAAATCCTAAGCAGTGTACCCCAAGTGAGCATTTGTGGACAGTGGCTAGCTACATTTATACCCATTTTTAATTACATGCTAATAGAGGGGAGAGTTATACAGAAATCTCTAGAAAAGGGGTGGTAACTTCTTGGTCATTGCCATGGTATTTGTTAATGTCATGGTGCAAGTGGGAGTGTCTTATGCTAATGAGCAACGAGGGGAAGCTAGAGGTTGCTTTCAGCACTGTCTGCTGGTTCCCAGTGGTTTCTTCACTTTATCCTGTTGAGACTGGGAAGTAAGTTCTGCTGGTATCCTACCTCACTTTTACTGGTCTTTTCAACATTATTTGATAACATTAGTTGATCACTTCCTCACACCCATTTTTTTCAGTTGGCTTCCAGGTTATACTTACTAGATTTTCTTATCCTTTATTGACAGCTACTTCTCCCAAGTGATCTTTCCTTGCTCTACAGAGAGGAATTGCCCAGGGCTCAGTTCTGTGGAAGGGCTGTGTATCCAAAGCAACCCTCAAATGCTGAAGGAGCTGAGAAACCAAAGAATAAGGCACACAAATCCAGTTGGTCTGTTTGGGTGATTTTTAGGAGGAACTTAGAGACAGAAGTGTGGTCTTGGGTAGCCAAAAGGTAGATTTTCACACCATACTCCGTCAGAACCAGGGCTTGTATCTTGGGGGAAAGTATATGCTGTGGAAGGAATGTGCTAAGGGGATGCTCCGGGTGTCACAGCCTATGATTTCTGCAACAGCATCAAGGGTGGTTTTGAGGGGAAAGAGAATAGGTGTTTCCACATAAACAGTAATACATCAACTAGACATTTTAAAGGCATTCCCAGAATAAGCATTAGTCAGAAGTCACATGGTAGATTAACATTTAAGTCACTCCTCTCCAAATTGGTCTTTATTAAACTCATTTGAAAGGCAAATAATAATAATAATAAAATTTAAAACTCTTGTCCTCACAGTGGTGCATACGTATTTGTTGTATGTGCCTCTCTGAAATGTTTAAACTCATTTACAGTTAAAGTTGGCTTTTTCTTATTTGATCCTTCCTTCCACACAACCACCTGCTTGATTTCCTTCAGAGTATAAGCCTGGATGACTTGTAAACCAGCACATCTGAAGGATTTAGGGGGAAGGAATAATGAGCATTGATGCTCCCTAGGGTGAGAAGCTGATCCAAGCCCAAGAAAGAAGGGGAGAGACCCAGCATGGTGGCTCACACCTGTAATCCCAGCACTTTGGGAGACCAAGGTGGGAGGATCACTTGAGGCCAGGAGTCGAGACCAGCCTGAGCAACATAGTGAGACTCATCTCAACAAAAATAAATAATTTTTAGAAAATAAAAAATAAAAATTTAAAAAAGAAAAGAAGGTTTTGGCACTATCAGAATCAAGCAAAGCATTGCCACTCCCCAGAAATGCCTTTTAAGACACCAATTACAAAGAAGGAAGAGAAGGGGAGCAAAGGGCCTCCTGCAGATGAGGAGTGTAAGTGACTCTTTGCAGGAGTTAGTGGAAGGATATTACTAAGTTTTGCTAATAACTTTTAGTAAAACCCTAGTAATTTTGGGAAAACATACTTTGTTTTAACAAACCCTTTTATTTTGACATGGGGGTCTCTGATGCAGTGGTGTGATCATAGCTCACTAAAGCCTCAAACTCCTGGGCTCAAATGATCCTCTATCCTTAGTCTCCCAAGTAGCAGGAACTACAGGTGCATTCCACCATGACCAGCTGACAAACACTTTTTTTTGTTGTTGTTTTGCCATTTAGAATGGTAGCAGACACACTAAAAGTGTGACAAACACATTTTAATGGGTAAAGGCTTAAAGAAATATGGACCTGAATTATAATGGTATTTTATTATGCTGTGAACAGGGAAGTATTAATGTAGTGATTAATGGAGCTTTTGTTTTACTGTCTGCATTAAAGAACTGGCAATTTGCAATTGCAAAGTTAGAGTTCTCACAGGATCTTGACAGGGACTTTTCTGTTGGCTTGGAGTTGCTGACAAAGCTCCTAAGGTGAAAACAAAATGTTGTATTCCTCTGCTTTCTAAAGGGTGCCACAAAGACTGGACACATGGTCCCACAGGACTCACTAGATGTAAGATTCACACAGCCACTTGATCCTTGGCCCCTATAGATATAAAAACATATACGGAGTTTCTGATCCAGAGGAGAGGGGCCTCATGCTCCTGGGCTGAAGCCCCTACCCTGCCTCTACAGGGATGGGGACTCAGGCACCAAGAATGAGATATTGGAGAATCTGAAAGCATGGGAGCTTGGCATCTCCATCTCCAGCAAAACCGCAGGCCCACTTCAGAGCTGTCACCTGGAGTTCTTGGGAGAACTTGGATGTTTGTTTCTTAAAATGTGTTTCCTGAAGTGTGGAGGCGGAAGGTGGTGAAGGATCGAACAAGGGTGCTGGAGTAGCCCCTCGCAGCAGAGTGAAAGACCTGTAAAGGTCTGCATTTGTGTTATTCTTGAGCAGAAAAGGATAGTACCACTCCATCTGTTTTCCTTGACCTCAGAGATCACAAGTCAGGATTTCAGTTGTTCCTGGATAGGGTATCCTTATAATTGATTGTCCAAACAGGGACCCTAGAGTGAAGGGGGGAGCTAACCAGACGTGAAGCTCGGACTGTGCTCTAAAACCCAGATGTATGTTCACCCTGTACCTGGAGCTCCCAGGAAGGAAGACCAGTGGGCAGGAGCCACAAGGCTGTGTCTCAGTGGCTGCTCTGCCAAACTCACCTTGAGACTGGTTAGAGGCAAGGATTGCATGAGGCCAAAGGGAAACTAGGCTGCCCTGCTGTGAATCAACACAGCTGGGATGAAGACAGGACCCAGAGGTTCTGTCAGGGCAGGCCACAGACTTCAGCGCCAAGTGAGTGGCACACTTATAATCTCAGAACTTCGGGAGGCTGAGGCAGGAGGCTTGAGGCCAGGAGGTTCAGGCTACAGTGAGCAGTGATTGCACCATTGCACACAGCAAGATCTGTCTATAAAAGCAAAACAAAACTCTATATATGGTCAGACTAAGTTTCAATAACTGAAAGTGAGCAGAAAGTTGTATTTGCTCAGATTAAGGGATCCTAATACAGGATTTGACAGTGTTGAGGAGTAGGAAGGCATTTCAAGGGTAACATCACACAGGTTAGAAAGGTTTATGCCACCAGTTTAGAATTAATAGGAAGATCTGGGTGTGCCTTTAAAGAGGTGTCCAAAGGAAGCCCACCAGCATCCCCAGACATTTTATGAGCTGTGGTTGGGACGTGTGGTTCCACTGGATGCATTGCACACACATGCCAAGAGAGCACCTCCTGAGTGCAGGGACATGTGACACAGCTGGGGACTACATTCCCCAAAAGCCTTAGCAGCAGCTCACTTCCACTTCTGGACCGAACGTCTTCCCCCTCACACTCGCTTTTGTTCTGCTCAGCCATGTGCGGTGCTGAGGTTTTGCTTCCTTCTGAGTGGCGCAGTGTGGGCGCAAGCTTTTCTGCGTGCCTTTCACCAGGCTTCCTGCATGCAGGACCAAGTTATCCTCTTCCTGTGGCTGCCACCAGCCACCTGTGCTCCATGGCTGGTACATCCTGGACCAGGCTCCTCCTGCCTTCTGACCTTTGCCAGGTGTCAGGAGACTGCCATCTCCTATGTGACCTACTGGACAAAGTGGGGGATAAGTTGAACCATATGAAATTGTCTAAGCAGGGAAACTCCAGGTCAATGTGTCTCCTTTTTCTGAAAAAATAGGGCTTTTCCTTAAGTTTCTCCTTCCCCTGAAACAAGGTCATAAAGAATAGAGATGCCATCTCATCTTCCTGTCTCCTTTTAACCACTCTCCCATCCTCTGGACCACAGGTCTTGTGCAGGTAGGCTAGAGGGAAAATAATGAAATCTTGAGTGGGGAGTTATACTCCCAATAACAGTGGTCAAAGTAATTAGGCCTGAATTTCCCACAGAAAATACCTTAAGCTGGCTAAAATGTTGAAGAAAAAAAAAAAGAAAAGTATTCCTAAAAGCACAAAGAGCTAAGGAGAGTGAAGAATTGGGGGATCAAACTTTAGGAGAAGCAAGAAACAATTCCTGATCCCAGCACTCAAATCTGCTTTTACCTGGAGGCATTTTGCTGATGAAAGACACACATGTGGGCCAGGTGTGGTGCCTCACACCTATAATCCCAGCATTTTGGGAGGCTGAGTTGGGCAGATTCCTTTGAGCTCAGGAGTTCGAGACCAGCTTGGGCAACATGGTGAAACCCTGTCTCTACAAAAAATACAAAAATTAGCTGGCATGGTGTCTCACATCTGTGGTCCCAGTTACTTGGCAGGCTAAGGTTGGAGAATTACTTGAGCCAAGGACACAGAGGTTGCAGTGAGCAGAGATTGTGCCACTGCACATGCCAGTGTGGGCCACAGAGTGAGACCCTGTCTCAAAAAAAAAAAGAGAGAAGAAAGAGACACTGTGAAACCCAACTGTGACATTGGTGGACTTATTATTACCCCGTAGTTGAAATAACACCCCAGATGAAGACCCCTTCAGGAAAATGTTGAACTGGAGAAAAATAAGCTGTGGCTTAGACAACCTAGGACTACTGACACAGGATTTTTCCCAGTCACTTTGCCTGTCAGAGACCTCTGTGGCCAGCAATGTTCCTGCCTGGGCCTCACTTGGCCCCAGACCTGCTGCAGGAGACGCCTCACCCACTCAGCCTACCATGCCGTGCCTGGCTTGTGCACTGGGATCTGCACTCAGCCTGCTACTGGAACAGGCATGCCTCAGCCTGCCTGTGTTACTGTTCATACCCACGTTGGCAGTTCTCAAGTCTTGTCCTGCATCTAAGAAGGATGAGGTTACATTGACAACTGAAGGGTGAAGAAGGTGGAGAAGAATATTATTGAGCAGCAGAACAGCTCTCAGTGGAGACAGTGGAGAGGGAATGGGAGGATAGTCCCCCTTTCTGTATGGCTGGGTCTGGGGCTTTTATGGGCTCAGAATGGAGAGTGTGTGCTGATTGGTTTGTGAGTATCCAAAAAAGGCTAAAACAAAGGCATCACTCAAAAGTGGGCGTGACAGTGTAGAAAACCAATTAGGCAAGGGTAGGTATATGTAAAATAGGTGAAGGGTAGGGATCAATCAGAAGAAAGCATGTCAAATGGGAAGACAGGTTCTCAATCCAGTTTGTACTTACCCAGGATTTGTAGCTAGGCTTTAAACTGTCTTCAGCTTGAAGGTTGGGTTTCACTGTGGACCTGTTCCTGTCTGCCTAGGATTTGTCTGCCTCCTGCTGCAATCACTACAATCTGGGGGGTAAGAGCAAAAGAAGACAGAAACTTCCAAGAAAGAATCCTAAGTGATGTCAGCCAGAATGGCTGAGTAAGGACCTCCAGAAGTTCTCTGCTCCATAAAAGCAATGAAAATACTGGAAAAACTGTAAGAATCAGATTTTTCAAAACTCTGGAAGTCTTGCAGCAAGCTGGGGAGCATTTGTTCAAGAAAAATGGATGCATTTCATTAAGAACGGTGATTTTGTGGCATTTTAACATGCTCTGTTCCCATTTCCTTCTCCCCAAGCTCCTCGGCATCCCTGAAAACCAACAGCCTGGCAACCACTGGAAGGAGCAGAATAGGTTTGAAGTTTCTTCAAAGCCCCATTCCCAGAGCATTAGTCATTATTTGACCTGTATGGTGGTTTCCTGTAATCCTGTAAGACTCTACTCACAAGACTTGTCTTTATTTGACCTGACTTGGAGCCTGCCCAGTGCAAACAGCCTTTTCCCCAGGGATATCACTTGACAATTATCAGGGCAATTGTTTAACATTATTGCTACTTGAGGCAGTGGGTAACAAGGCAAACAATAGGCTAACCAAAAAACTTAAAAGGAAAAGCTGGGTAATAAGATATCCACAAGTAGCTCTGAAAAGCTCCAGCATATTTCTGGAAGTCTAGAAGGCAACGCACATGCATAGGGCTATGCAAGGGCTCCAGAAAGACCCAGAAAGTCACTAAGCTATCACTTATAGCTGACCTTGAGGCTCTATGCAGGCAGGAAGCAACGCCTAAGGCAGGGTAGTAAACTGCCTAGCTGAGTGTGGAAAGTGTGCCCCCAAAGACACTAGAGCCCTTTGCTCTTTCGAAAAGACCAGAAGACTTGGTGGTTCTAGGCATTTAAGGAACTCTCTGTCTAATCATTAGCTGACCACTAGCTAACTGAGCAGAGATTTCAGGGGCCACATGACAAAGAACACAGAGCTTAAGAATTTGGTCAGAAAAGTCACCAAATAAACAGCAGCAACAACAGCCAGCAACAAGAAACTCTAGGAAGGGGAGGGGAATCTGATTTCCAGAGTTGCCACTTTATAATAAGTGTTCAACAAAAAATTATAGGGCATGCAACACAACAGGAATATATGGCCCACCCACAGGGGGAAAAAATCAATCAATAGAAACTTCCCTGAGGAAGCCTAGACAAGGCTTTAACTCAGCTCTTTTAAGTATGTTTAAAGGGCCAGGTGCAGTGGCTCATGCCTGTAATCCCAGCACTTTGGGAGGCCGAGTGGGTGGATCACCTGAGGTCAGGAGTTTGAGACCAGCCTGGCCAACATAGTGAAACCCGTCTCTACTAAAAATACAAAAAATTAGCCGGGCATGGTGGCGGGCAACTGTAATCCCAGCTACTTGGGAGGCTGAGGCAGGAGAATTGCTTGAACTCGGGAGGTGGAGGTTGTGGTGAGCTGAGATCACACCATTGCACTCCAGCCTGGGCAACAAGAGCGAAACTCTGTCTCAAAAAAATAAATACGTTTAAAGAACTAATGGAAACCATGTCTAGAGAACTAAAGGAAAATATGAGAACAATGTTTCACCAAATAGAGATTATCAACAAAGAGGTAGAAATGATTTTTTAATGACCAAACAGAAATTTGGGAATTGAAAAGTACAATAACTGAAATGAAAAATTCACTAGAGGGGTTCAGCAGCAGATTTGAGCAAGCAAAAGGAATATTCAGCAAACTTGAAACTGCATCAATTAAGAGTTTCAGTCTGAGGAACAGGATTTTAAAAGGAATGAAAAAAATAAACAGAGCCTCAGAGACCTGTGGGACACCATCAAGCATAGCAACATATGTGTAACAGAAATCCCAGATGAAGGGAAGAAGGGAAAGAAAGGGGAAGAAAGAATATTTGAGAAAATAATGGCAAAAACTTCCCGTATCAAAAAACATAAAATCATATCCCAGAACCTCAAAAAAAAACTCCAAGTAGGATAAACTCTTAAGAGGTCCACACCTAGACACATCATAATCAAATTAAATGATACACTGGAAAATACTGTTTAACACAAAGAAAACAGTAAAGCCATATCAAAAAGACATAAGACCTGTAGATACAAATAGCAAAATGGCAGATATCAACTCTACCTTACCAGTAAATACATAAAGTGTAAATGGATTAAGCATTTCAGTCAAAAGAAATAGATTGGGCCAGGTGCAATGGCTCATGCCTGTAATCCCAACACTTTGGGAGACCAAAGTAGGCACATCACTTAGGAGTTTGAGACCAGCCTGGCCAACATGGCAAAACCCCATCTCTATTAAAAATACAAAACTGGACAGATCCAAGATGGCCGATTAGGAGCATCTAGGATTGCAGGTCCCAGCGAAAGCGCGGAGGGTGAGTGGATGTTGCATTTCCAGAGAGATTTTTATTGCCCACAGACCAGGAGATTCCCAGGCGAAGGAGCCCCACAGGTCGCCAGCACGGCCGTTTTGGCCAGTGCGGCTGTTTCGGCCGGCATGGCTATTTTGGCCGGCGCCCTGGCGCGACGGTATCCTGTACAAAATACACGGGTCCGGGCACCATTTTAGCTGGCGATTGGAGCTCCAGGCAGACAGAGTCACCCATTCAACTGATAGAAAAGGGGACTGAAACAGGAAGCCAGGCCAGGAGATTCCCGGGCAAAAAAGTACCATGAATCTCAGCGCGGCTGTTTCAGCTGGTGCAGTGGGTCACCGCACAGGAAATCACACAGATCCTGGCACCTTTTCAACAGGCGACTGGAACATCTGGGAGACAGTCGACCATTCAACAACAGAAAAAAAAGGCTCAGAGGCAGGGAACCAGGTGATCAGGCTCAGCTGGTCCCACCCCCACAAAAACAGCAATCTGAAACGCTCTGGATTGAGAGTTTCACAGCAAGCACAGCTGAACCCAGGACAGTCTAGCTCTGTGGGGGGAGGGTCGTCCGCCATTACTGAGGCACTCTACCACTATGGAGGTAGTCCGCCATTGCCGAGGCAGCCCGCCATTGCCGAGGCAGCCCGCCATTACAGAGAGAGTCTGCCATTACAGAAATGGGCCGCCATTGCCCAGGCAGTTCTCAACTATACCCATATAAACAGGACTGCAGGGGAAGTTCACACAGCAGCTGAGCAGAGCCCACAGCAGCTCAGCAAAGCCTCTGCAGCAGACAGTAACTTGGCTGCCTCCTTGATGGGCAGGGCAGCCCCTGAAAAAAGGCAGCAGCATGACAGAAACTCATAAATAAAGCCCTAACTCCCCCGGGACAGAGCACCACCTTGAGAAAAAAGGGGGGCGGTTATGAGTTCTGCTGCAGCAGACTTAAACATACCTGCCCAGCAGCTCTGAATGAACAACGGAGCTCACAGCTCAGCACTTGAGCTCCTATAAAGGACAGACTGTCTCCTCAAGCAGCTCCCTGACCCCCGTATATCCAAAGAGTCACCTCATAAAGAAGAGCTCAGACTGACATCAGGCGGGTATCCTTCAGGGACAAAGATAGCAGAAGAAGAAACTGGCAGCAACTCTTACTATTCTGCAGCCGCTGCAGGTGACCCCCAGGCAAGCAGGGCCTGGAGTGGACCTCAGCAGTCCTACAGCAGAGGGGCCTGACTGGTAGAAGGAAAACTAAGAAGCAGAAAGAAATAACTTCATCATAGAAATAACTCAGAGACCCAATCTGAAAGTCAACAACTACAAAGACGACAGGTGGATAAATACACAAAGATGGGAAGAAACCAGTGCAAAAAAGGATGAAAACACGCAAAACCAGAACACCTCTCCTCCTGCAAGGGATCACAACTCCTCACCAGCAAGGGAACGAGGCTGGATGGAGAATGAGTGTGATGAATTGACAGAATAAGGCTTCAGAAGGTAGGTAATAAGAAAACTTCTGTGAGCTAAAAGAACATGTTCTAACCGAATGCAAAGAAACTAAGAACCTTGAAAAAAATTTGACGAAATGCTAACGAGAATAAACAACTTAGAGAGGAATAGAAGTGAATTGATGGAGCTGAAAACACAACACGAGAACTTCGCGAAGCATACACAAGTTTCAACAGCCAAATTGACCAAGCAGAAGAAAGGATATCAGAGGTCGAAGATCA
Source organism: Ateles fusciceps (assembly GCA_036589455.1). Taxonomy (NCBI): domain Eukaryota; kingdom Metazoa; phylum Chordata; class Mammalia; order Primates; family Atelidae; genus Ateles; species Ateles fusciceps. Next base: position 21,329,194 of record JAZHEH010003205.1, on the reverse strand, counting down.
ACTCCATGAAATAAAACGAGAAGGCAAGATTAGAGAAAAAAGGGTAAAAAGGAATGAACAAAGTCTTCAAGAAATATGGGACTATGTGAAAAGACCTAATCTACGTTTGATAGGTGTACCTGAATGTGACGGAGAGAATGAATACAAGCTGGAAAATACTCTTCAGGATATTATCCAGGAAAACTTCCCCAACCTAGCAAGGCAGGCCAATATTCAAGTCCAGGAAATACCAAGAACACCACAAAGATATTCCTCAAGAAGAGCAACCCCAAGACAAATAATCGTCAGATTCACTAGGGTTGAAATGAAGGAGAAAATGCTAAGGGCAGCCAGAGAGGAAGGTCGGGTTACCCGCAAAGGGAAGCCCATCAGACTCACAGCAGATCTCTCAGCAGAAACCCTACAAGCCAGAAGAGAGTGGGGGCCGATATTCAACATCCTTAAAGAAAAGAACTTTCAACCCAGAATTTCATATCCAGCCAAACTAAGCTTCATAAGTGAAGGAAAAATAAAATCCTTTACGAACAAGCAAGTACTCAGAGATTTCATCACCACCAGGCCTGCTTTATAAGAGCTCCTGAAAGAGGCACTAAACATAGAAAGGAACAACCAGTACCAGCCACTCCAAAAACATACCAAATGGTAAAGAGCATCAACACAATGAAGAAACTGCATCAACTAACAGGCAAAACAGCCAGCTAGCATCAAAATGGCAGGATCAAATTCACACATAACAATATTAACCCTAAATGTAAATGGGCTAAATGCCCCAATCAAAAGACACAGACTGGCAAATTGGATAAAAAGCCAAAACCCATCAGTGTACTGTATCCAGGAAACCCATCTCACATGCAAGGATACACAAAGGCTCAAAATAAAGGTATGGAGGAAGATTTACCAAGCAAATGGAGAGCAAAAAAAAGCAGGAGTTGCAATTCTCATCTCAGATAAAATAGACTTTAAACCAACAAAGCAAAAGAGACAAAGAAGGACATTACATAATGGTAAAAGGATCAATGCAACAAGAAGAGCTAACGATCCTAAATATATACACACCCAATACAGGAGCACCCAGATACATAAAGCAAGTTCTTAATGACTTACAAAAAGACTTAGACTCCCACACAATAATAGTGGGAGAACTTTAACACCCCATTGTCAATATTAGACAGATCAATGAGACAGAAAATTAACAAGGATATCCAGGACTTGAACTCAGACCTGGACCAAGCAAACCTAATAGACATTTACAGAACTCTCCACCCCAAATCCACAGAATATACATTGTTCTCAGTACCACATCGCACCTACTCTAAAACTGACCACATAATTGGAAGTAAATCACTCCTCAGCAAATGCAAAAGAACGGAAATCATATCAAACAGTCTCTCAGAGCACAGTGCAATCAAGTTAGAACTCAGAATTGAGAAACTAACTCAGAACTGCACAGCTTCATGGAAACTGAACAACTGGCTCTTGAAAGTTGACTGGATAAACAATGAAATAAAGGCAGAAATAAAGATGTTCTTCAAAACCAACGAGAATGAAGACACAACATACCAGAATCTCTGGGACACATTTAAAGCAGTGTCTAGAGAAAAATATATAGCAATAAATGCCCACATGAGAAGGAAGGGAAGATCCAAAATCAACACCCTATCGTCAAAATGGAAAGAGCTAGAGGAGCAAGACCAAAAAAACTCAAAACCTAGCAGAAGACAAGAAATAACTACGATCAGAGCAGAACTGAAGGAGATAGAGACACAAAAAAACCCTTCAAAAAATCAATAAATCCAGGAGCTGGTTTTTTGAAAAGATCAACAGAATAGACAGACCACTAGCCAGATTAATAAAAAGAAAAGAGAAATATCAAATAGATGCAATAAAAAACGATAAAGGGGATATCACCACACATTCCACAGAAATACAAACCATCATCAGAGATGATTATAAAAATCTCTATGCACATAAACTAGTAAACCTGGAAGAAATGGATAAATTCCTGGACACTTGCATCCTCCCAAGCCTAAACCAGGAAGAAGCCAAAACCCTGAATAGACCAATAACAAGGGCAGAAGTTGAGGCAGCAGTTAAGAGCCTACGACCCAAAAAAAGCCCAGGTCCAACGGATTCCACAGCCCGAATTCTACCAGACATACAAAGAGGAGCTGGTACCATTCCTTATGAAACTATTCCAAACAATCCAAAAGAGGGAATCCTTCCCAAATCATTTTATGAGACCAACATCATCCTGATACCAAAACCCGGCAGAGACTCAGCAAGAAAAGGGAACTTCAGGCCAATATCCATGATGAACATAGATGCAAAAATCTTCAATAAAATACTAGCAAACTGATTGCAACAGCACATCAAAAAGCTTATCCACCATGATCAAGTAGGCTTCATCCCGGGGTTGCAAGGCTGGTTCAACATACACAAGTCTGTAAACGTAATTCACCACATAAACAGAACCAAAGACAAAAACCACATGATTATCTCAATTGATGCAGAGAAGGCCTTTGACAAAATTCAACAGCCCTTTATGCTAAAAACCCTCAATAAACTAGGTATTGATGGAACGTATCTCAAAATAATAAAAGCTATTTACGACAAACCAACAGCCAATATCATACTGAATGGGCAAAAACTGGAAGCATTCCCCTTGAAATCTGGCACTTGACAAGGATGCCCTCTCTCACCACTCCTATTCGATATAGTATTGGAAGTTCTAGCCAGAGCAATCAAGCAAGAAAAAGAAATAAAAAGTATTCAAATAGGAAAGGAGGAAGTCAAATTGTCTCTATTTGCAGACGACATGATTGTATATCTAGAAGACCCCATCGTCTCAGCCCCAAATCTCCTGAAACTGATAAGCAACTTCAGCAAAGTCTTAGGATACAAAATCAATGTGCAAAATCACAAGCATTCCTATACACCAATAACAGACTTAAAGAGAGCCACATCAAGAACTAACTGCCTTCTTCAGTGAGGTTGTGTGTACAAAAAAAAAAAAAAAAAAAAAAAAAAGAAACTAACTGCCATTCACAGTTGCTACAAAGAGAATAAAATACCTGGGAATACAACTAACAAAGGATGTAAAGGACCTCTTCAAAGAGAACTACAAACCACTGCTCAACGAAATAAGAGAGGACCCAAACAGATGAAGAAACATTCCATGTTCATGGTTAGGAAGAATCAATATCGTAAAAATGGCCATACTACCCAAAGTAATTTACAGATTCAACGCTATCCCCATCAAGCTACCAATGACTTTCTTCACAGACCTGGAAAAAACCACCTTAAACTTCATATGGAACCAAAAGAGAGTCCGCATAGCCAAGTCAAATTCTAAGTAAAACAAACAAACTAACTAACAAACAAACAAAGCAGGAGGCATCACACTACCTGACTTCAAACTATACTACAAGGCTACAGTAATCAAAACAGCATGGTACTGGTACCAAAACAGAGATATAGACCAATGGAACAGAACAGAGGCCTCGGAGGCAACACCACACATCTACAACCATCCGATCTTTGACAAACCTCACAAAAACAAGCAATGGGGAAAGGATTTTCTGTTTAATAAATTGTGTTGGGAAAACTGGCTAGCCATGTGCAGAAAGCAGAAACTGGACCCCTTCCTGACACCTTACACTAAAACGAACTCCAGATGGATTAAAGACTTAAACATAAGACTTAACACCATAAAAACCCTAGAAGAAAACCTAGGCAAAACCATTCAGGACATAGGCATAGGCAAGAACTTCATGACCAAAACACCAAAGCATTGGCAACAGAAGCCAAAATAGACAAATGGGACCTAATCAAACTCCACAGCTTCTGCACAGCAAAAGAAACAGTCATTAGAGTGAATCAGCAACCAACAGAATGGGAAAAAATTTTTGCAATCTAGCCATCTGACAAAGGGCTGATATCCAGAATCTACAAAGAACTAAAACAGATTTACAAGAAAAAAAAAACAAGCCCATTCAAAAGTGGGCAAAGGACATGAATAGACACTTTACAAAAGAAGACATACATGAGGCCAACAAACATACGAAAAAATGTTCATCATCACTGGTCATTAGAGAAATGCAAATCAAAACTACATTGAGATACCATCTCATGCCAGTTAGAATGGTGATCATTAAAAAAATCTGGAGACAGCAGATGCTGGAGAGGATGTAGAGAAATAGGAACACTTTTACACTGTTGGTGGGAGTGTAAATTAGTTCAACCATTGTGGAAGACAGTGTGGTGATTCCTCAAGGACCTAGAAATAGAAATTCCATTTGACCCAGCAATCCCATTACTGGGTATATATCCAAAGGATTATAAATCGTTCTACTCTAAGGACACATGCACACGAATGTTCATTGCAGCACTGTTTACAATAGCAAAGACCTGGAACCAACGCAAATGCCCATCGATGATGAGACTGGACAGGGAAAATGTGGCACATATACACCACGGAATACTATGCAGCCATCAAAAACGATGAGTTCGTGTCCTTTGTAGGGACATGGATGAACCTGGAAACCATCATTCTCAGCAAACTGACACAAGAACAGAAAATCAAACACCACATGTTCTCACTCATAGGTGGGTGTTGAACAGTGAGAACACATGGACACAGGGAGGGGGAGCATCACACACTGAGGTCTGTCAGGGGAAACAGGGGAGGGACAGTGTGGGGTGGGGAGTTGGGGGAGAGATAGCATGGGGAGAAATGCCAGATATAGGTGATGGGGAGGAAGGCAGCACATCAGAACTGCCATGTGTGTACCTATGCAACAATCTTGCGTGTTCTTCACATGTACCCCAAAACCTAAAATGCAATTAAAAAAAAATACAAAAACTAGCTGGGCATGGTGGCGGGCATCTGTAATCCCACTACTCAGGAGGATTGCTGGGATAGATTGGCAGTATGGTTTTTCTTTGTTGTTTTGTTTTGTTTTGAGATGGGTCTTACTCTGTCACCAGGCTGGAATGCAGTGGTGCAAACTTGGCTCACTGAAACCTCTGCCTCCCAGGTTCAAGCAATTCTTGTGCCTCATCCTCCTAAGTAGCTGAGATTACAGGCGCCCACAACCACACCTGGCTAATTTTTGTATTTTTAGTAGAGACAGGGTTTCACCATATTGGCCAGACTGGTCTCAAACTCTTGGCCTCAAGTGATCCACCTGTCTTGGCCTCCCAAAGTGCTTATGGCTTACAGCTGTAAGCCACTTTCCCCCACCAGCAGAATAGATTTAAAACCGTGATTCAACTATATGCTGCCTGCAAGAGACACAAATTCAAAGGTACAAACAAGTTGAAAGTAAAAGGACAGGAAGAAATTTATACCACACAAATAGAAACCAAGAGAGAGCTGTGGTGACTATACCAATGTCAGAAAAAAAATAGACTTTAAGAAAAAAATTGGGCTGGGTGTGGTGGCTCATGCCTGTAATCCCAACAATTTGGGAGGCCAGAGCAGGAGGATCTCTTGAGGTCAGGAGTTCCAGATCAGCCTGGGCAACACAGTGAGATCCCATCTCTTAAAAAAATTTTTTTAATTACTTGAGTGTGGTGACGTGTGCCTGTAGTCCCAGGTACTCAGGAGGCTGAGTTGGGAAGAGTGTTTGAGCCCAGGAGTTTGAGGTTGCAATGAGCTATTATTGCACGACTGCACTTCAGCCTGGGCAGCACAGCAAGTGCTGTCTCTAAAAACAAAAAACGTGTCCATACAGATCTGTACGTGAATGTTCCTAGCAACTTTTTTTTTGCAATAGTCAAAAACTGGAAACAACTCAAAGGTGCATTAGCAGGTGAATGGATAAACAAATCATGATGTATCCATACAATGGAATACCACACCATAATAAGAAGGAATGAACTATTAATACATACAACATGCATGAATTTTAAAATAATTATGCTGAGTGAAAGAAGACCCAAAAGGCTGCATACTACATGATTTCATGTGTACAAAATTCTAGAAAATGCACCTTTATGGACAAAAAGTCAATCAGCAGTTGCCTAGAGCCAGGAGCAGAAGGAGAGAGAGATTGGCTGCAGAGGGACACAAGAAATTCCTGGGGGTGACAGAAATGCTTGATAACTCCATTGTGGTGATTGCTTCATGAGTATTCACATCTGTCAAACCTCACTGAATTGTATATACATAAAAATATATGTGTCACCCAGGCTGGAGGGCAGTGGTGCAATCTCCGCTCACCACAACCTCCACCTCCTGGGTTCAAGTGATTCTTGTGCCTCAGCCTCCCCAGTAGCAGGATTACAGGTGTGCACCACCATGCCCAGCTAATTTTTGTATTTGTAGTAGAAACAGTTTTCACCATGTTGGCCAGGCTGGTCTCGAACCCCTGGCCTCAAGTGATCTGCCCACCTCAGCCTCCCAAAGTGCTGGGATTACAGGTGTTAGCCACCATGCCCAGCCTGAATTGTATATTTTATTTTATTCATTTTATTTTATTTTTGAGATGGAGTTTCTCTCTTGTTGCCCAGGCTGGAGTGCAGGGGCACAATCTCAGCCCAGCAAGAAAGCTGAACAGAGAGAAATGGAGCACCCATTTGCCACTCCTCTTAGTGTCTGGCCCCCAAGGGTGCTCGCTAGTGCCCCCTCCTTCATTACTGTCTGGAGGTTGCCAGGTCACAGGCATTTCCTGCCCCAAGGATTCGACTCTGGGATGGGACTGAGGGATGGAAGCAACTCCACTGACCCAAGGACTCAGCAACCCAACAGGACAATGGTGAGTTTTCCAAGAAGACTGCAGCTCTGGGGCCTTTCCATGGGCAAGAATGGCCTCCATGCTGGGGAGCCTGATGAGCCACAGCACTGTCTAAAGGGGGTGCCCTGCAGGACTCATTGAACCACCCTCCACCACTGAGGTCCTCATAGGGGCCAGCAGGAAACCAGGCAGTGACCTCTATGTCACAATCCCCTCATCAGCACCTGGAAACCAGGGAGCACAGAGAAGAGAGGATAGAAGTAAAAAGCCAGAATTGCCCAGCACTTTGGGAGGCCGAGGTAGGCAGATGACTTGAGGTCAGGAGTTCAAGAACCAGCCTGGCCATCCTGGTGAATCCCCATCTCTACTAAAAATAAGAAAATTAGCTGGGTGTGGCTCAGCTACTCAAGAGGCTGAGACATGAGAATAGCTTGACCCTGGGAGGCAGAGGTTGCAGTGAGCCAAGATCACACCACTGCTCTCCAACCTGGGCAACAGAGTGAGACTCTGTCTCAAAAAGAAAAAGAAAAAGCTGGAGTTGATCAAAAGGGGACAGAGAGAGCGGGGGAATCAAGAGGAGGAGCAAAAGCGATGAAGAGAAAACAAAGGACAGATTTAGGAGTGGGGGGAGGGGTAGAGGAGGACAAGGGACGAGGAAGGGGCAGAAAAATGCCCCAGGGGACCCCTCCTGGGAACTCAAGGGTGCTTGGTTAAGGGGATCCTGCAGCTGTCAGGAAGGAAATTTTTGGTTCTTTTTCACTTTCTATTCATTTTATAATTTCACCACACAAACAATTTTGGGGAGGGAAGTGGGATGTGGGATGGAAGAACCCATCCCTAACTTTGCCCAACCCATCTGGACACTACCTGCTACCAGGTTCCCTGGGACCTGTTACCTCAAGTAGAACTGTTGGGTGGACAACCCCATCCCCCATGCCAGGCATCCTCTCCACTCATCCACCAGTCTCCTGCTGCTCTTTGTTTTTTTGAAACAGTCACTCTGTCACCCAGGCTGGAGTGCAGTGGCATGATCTCGGCTCACTGCAACCTCCACCTCCCGGGTTCAAGCAATTCTTGTGCCTCAACCTCCCCACTAGCTGGGACTACAGGTGCCTGCCACCACACCTGGCTTATTATTATTATTATTTTTTTTTTGAGACAGAGTTTTGCTCTGTCACCAGGATGGAGTGGCGATGTTGGCTCACTGCAACCTCCGCTTCCCAGGTTCAAGCAATTCTTCCACCCCAGCCTCCTGAGTAGCTGGGACTACAGACGCATGCCACCACACCCAGCTAATTTTTATATTTTTAGTAGAGACAGGGTTTCACCATGTTGGCCAGGATGGTCTCAATCTCTTGACCTTGTGATCTGCCCGCCTCAGCCTCCCAAAGTGCTGGGATTACAGGTGTGAACCACTGCGCCCACCCCTAAATTCATTATTTAAACATCACCAAATTCCTAAGAGGTTTGGTTGTTGTGCAGTATGGTAGTTCTCAAAATTGAGCATTTATCAGAATCAGTTGGAGAGCTGGTTAAAACACAGACACCACGCTGTGGCGCATGCCTGAGATCCCAGCACTTTGGGAGGCCAAGGCATGACAATCTCTTGAAGCCAAGAGTTCGAGACCAGCCTGGACAACAAAGCAAGACACCGGTCTCAGCAAAAATAAATAAATACAATAAAAAACACAGGCTCCAGCCTATTTTCTGATCCAGCATGTCTGGGCTGGCTACTGAGCATGTGCAATTCTGAAGAGTTCCCACATGATGCTGATATTGCTGGCCCAGGGACCACATTTTGAGAACCACCGAAACAGACAATAAAAAACGCAACTACTGGCTCAGCACACTGGCTATGCCTGTAATCCCAGCACTATGGGAGGCTGAGGTAGGACTGAGGCCAGGCGTTCAAGAGCAGCCTGGGGAAACATGGCGAAACCCTGTCTCTACAAAAAAAAATACAAAAATCAGCTGAGCATGGTGGCATCTGGCTGTAGTCCCAGCTGCCCAGGAGGCTGAGGTGGGAGGATAGCCCTAAAGTTTGAGGCTGCATGGCACTGTGATCTCACCACTGCACTTTAGCCTGGGCGACAGAGTGAGACTCTGTCTCAATAAAAACCAAACACACAACTACTTTTGCGGGATGCTGTGTGTTGCTGTTGTGTTGTTTTGGATCTAACACGCCCTCCAGTTTACTCAAAGTCTTAGCCAGTTTTTCCAGCCACATATTTTCCTCAAATATGTCCAGACAGTATTTCATGGAGGATGTACATCAAAATATTAACAAGGATAAGATGAAAATGATGAAGCCTTGTGCTTTTCGTTTTTCTACACATTTTTCTGCATGTGTCTTGTGTGACTATGTAAGGTATGTAAGCTAAAAAAAAAAATACAAATAAAGGTTTGCAGGGAGACGGAGGCAGTGCCCCGCTGGTGCTGAGCACAGTCACAGTAAGGCTATAGACGGAACCCCCCCAGGAAGGCTGCTTTTCCCTGGGGTTTCGCCCACCCAGGTAAGGATGGAGTGAGTCTCTGATGATGGTTGGCAAGCCCAAGTCTGGGGCCTTCAAAGAAACACGGTGCAGCAGTGGGCCTGAGAGGTACAGGAGAGAGTGAGTGGCCTAACAAGAGCTAGGCGAATGGACTTCCTCCAACCCGGGAGGGGACTGAGTACCTGGTGCTACAACAAGGTGCTCTGCATGAGGCCAGAGGCCTGGAGTGGGAGGAGGTGATTGCAAGTGGTGGCTAACTGGCGTTCTCTGAAAGTTAGATTGAATCACCAGATTCTGTTTATTACGAGTAGGACTCCCAATACAGTTTTTAAAAGCTACCCCTTAATTTCTCAGGAGAATGGCAGCTCCCTTTTTTGTCATCAAAATAAATATTCAGCCAAGCGTTAAATTAGGACTTTCTGGTGTGTTACTTCTGCCGGTGGATTGTAGTAAAAGGGTGTTTATTCACTTCAGCTGTCACTTCTCCTCTCCCGGAGAAGTAGTCAGCTGTACACACTCTTATTTCTAAATGATCTTAAACCATTCCATTCTCCACATTAAGGATCTTATTTTCAGTAACACATTTGTAATTACATTAGGTTTGCTAGTTGTAGTTTTCATTTGTCAATTCAATAGTATTGGTTGTTATCTTTCTCTCTCCCTGCACACTGAGGTCTTAGTTCAGGCTCTTGCACTTAGTAGGTGCTCAATAAACATTTATAAACAGAATAAACAGACAATCCCAATGTTGCTCAATACTTTTCCAGTCAATACTCCTTGCTCTCTGAGTGACCTGGGACAAAATTCTTTCTTTTTTCTAGAGACAGGATCTCACTCTTGTCACCCAGGCTGGCGTGCAGTGGCCTAATCACAGCTCACTGCAGCCTTGACCTCCCCAGGTTCAAGTGATTCTCCTAGCTCAGCCTCCCAAGTAGCTGGAACTACAGGCACTGCCACCACTCCTGGCTAATTTTTTATTTTTTATAGAGATGGGGGGCGGTCTTACTATATTGCCCAGGTTGGTCTCAAATTCCTGGGCTCAAGCCATCCTCCTGCCTCAGCCCCCTGAATAGCTAGAACTATAGATGTGAGCCAGCATGTCCAGCAAATTTCTTAAGCTCTCTGTACTTAAGTTTTCTCAACTGTAAAATGGCCATATTAATAGAACCTACCCTGTAGGGCTGCTAGAGTCAGAAGGTGAAACTAGGCCCGGTTCGGTGGCTCACGCCTGTAATCCCAGCACTTTGGGAGGCCAAGGCGGGCGAATCACCTGAGGTCAGGAGTTTGAGACCAGCCTGGCTAACATGGTGAAACCCCGTCTCTACTAAAAATACAAAATTAGCCAGGCGTAGTGGTGTGCTCCTGTAATCCCAGCTATTCAGGAGGCTGAGGCAGGAGAATTACTTGAACCCAGGGGCAGAGGTTGCAGCAAGCACCACTGCACTCCAGCCTGGGCAAAGTGAGACTCCATCTCCAAACAAAAAAAGAAGGTGCAACTCTAGCTGTGCAGTCTTTGCTGGTTAAAACACAGGTCCCAGGCCAGGTAAGGTGGCTCACACTTGGGATCCCACCACTTTGGGAGGTCAAAGGAGGAGGATCACTTGAGGCCAGGAGTTCCAGACCAGCCTGAGCAATCTGCATTGCCTTTCTGAGCCTGGGTCTGTCTGTAAAATAGGAGCTACCATAATCTCACCTGTTAAAGCTGATGTGAGGATTAAGTGAGTTAATAGCTGTAGAGCACCTGCACCTGCTCAGCTCATAGTAGTTGCTTTTAACAATGTGCTAACCCAAGGAGATTGTGAGGGCGCTGGCCTGCCTGCGGGAGCTCTCCCGGGAGCCTCCAGGAGCGAGGGCTGCAGGATCCCTCCCACCTCCCTGCGAGGCGCCGCGTGCTTGCCTGGTGGCCACCGGGGGGCGGTGACGCACCGCGAAGGGCGCCCAGGACTACGGCGCTCAGAACTGCTCGACCGCGGGAAGCCTGCAAGAGGTGAGCTTGTCCGGCTTCCTCTCCTTGTCTTCCTTCTTTTCTCCCTTCCCTCCTCTAAACGGTGCTGGGATTTCTCCTTCTCTGATGAGATACCTGCTCTCCGCGGCGTCCATCCACAGGTTCTGCACGCGAGAGGAATAGATTTGGGGCACCCGGCGACAGCAGGGATCGGGGCCAGCGTCAGAAATAAAGAGACCTGGCCAGGCGTGGTGGCTCACGCCTGTAATCCTAACACTTGGGGAGGCCGAAGCGGGTAGATCACCTGAGGTCAGGAGTTGGAGACCAGCCTGGCTAACGTGGCAAAACCCCGTCTTAACCAAAAATACAAACATTAGCCAGGCGTGGTGGCGGGTGGCTATAATCCCAGCTACTCAGGAGGCTGAGGCAGGAGAATCGCCACCTCACTCCAGCCTGGGCAAAAGAGCAAAACTCCATTTCTAAATAAATAAATAAAATAACAAGACCCGCAAATCCAAACATCCAAGGCATCGGTGGGGGATGCAGGAGCAGCATCTCCACGAGCAAAGCGTTCGTTTTTCCACGCAACTAATTATTTTGAAAAATTTCATACCCACAGAAATGCTTTAAAATCCCACAATCAACAAACATCCTTATTTCTTCCATTTGGATTCACAAATTGTCAATACATTTTGCACACACATTTCATTTTTATTTTTATTGAACCATTAGAGAGTTACTTGCAGACATCCTGACACTTCACCCTTGGGTACTTAAGCCTGTATCTCCGTAGGCAGCTGCAATGCTATTATCACACCTAAAAAGCTCAATGTTGATATAATGCTATTATCTCACCTATACATACCCAAATGTCCCCCAGTTGTCTCATTCATATCCTGCATAGCTGTGGTTTTATTTGTGATCCAGAATCTGATAAATGTTCACACCATTTTTTCTTTCATGACATTTTTAGAGTCCAGGCAGTGATCTTGTAGAAGGTCCCATAATCTGAATTTGTCCTGTTTATTATTCGTGGTTATATTCAGGCAAGTTGCTTTTGGTAACAATATTGCATAGGTCTTGTTATCTATTTCCCACTATATCATATCAGAAGGCCCATTGTGTAGGTTTGTACTATTTTGTGACACTAAGTTTGATCACTGGGTTATCTGTCACAGTCCTTCCTTCTCTCCAACCATCTCCCCCCCTCCAAAAAAATAACTAAATCTGACATCACAAGAAGCAACTAGCTATATCCAAGATGTGGGACAAATAGCCCAACAAACCCAGGGTCACCCAGGCCTCCCTGCTGCCTTTCAAAAAACCTGGCACGTTCCTGCCACAGGAACTTTGGACTTGCTATTCCTGACACCTGGAATGTGCTTACCCATGAAGAGCATGGTTTCCTCCCTCACCTTCAAGTCTTTTCTTAAATATCAGCTTTTCAGCAAGACCTTCATTAACTAGCCTAGCCCCCAATACGGTTTGGCTGTGTCCCCACCCAAATCTCATCTTGAATTGTTATGTGTTACGGGAGGGACCCGGTGGGAGATAATTGAATCATGGGGGCAGTTTCCCCATACTGTACTTGTGGTAGTAAATAATTCTCATGAGATCTGATGGTTTTATAAGGGGTTTCCCTTTTTGCTTGGCTTTCATTCTCCCTCTTGTGTGCCACCATGTAAGACGTGCCTTTCATCTTCCACCATGAATGTGAGGCCTCCCCAGCCACGTGGAACTGTGAGTCCATGAAACCTCTTTTTCTTTATAAATTATCCAGACTTGGGTATATGTTTATCAGCATCGTGAAAACAGACTACTATACTCCCTTACCCTGCTCTACTTTTTCCCCATTGCAATTATCACCTTCTGACATGTCATATAATTGACTTACTATATTTGCTATCTCCCTCTAGTAGTATGTAACTCTGTCAGCATAGGGATTTTCTCTGTTGTCTTCACTGCTGTATTCCCTTACAGAATTGCTTGTCACTAGGCTGGCCCCTTCCCTACTTTGAGGTCTCAGTTCAAATGCAAGTCTTCCCTGACAACTCCTTATAACACAACAACTTTCTATTTGTTCACTCCATTTTCGTGTATCTTATTTACTGTTTGTTTACTGTCTAATGTCTTTGTATTTTTTGTTTGTTTGTTTGTTTTGAGATTGGGTCTCTGTCACCCAGTCAGGAGTGTAGTGATGCAATCATGGCTCACTGCAGCCTCCACTTCCCAGGCTCAAGTGATCCTCCCACCCCAGCCTCCCAAGTAGCTGGGTCTACAGGCATGAGACACCAAGCCTGGGCTGTCTAATGTCTTATCTCACTATTCCCACCCCTCATGAAGACAAGGGCTTTGCCTGCTTTGTTCACTGCTATATCCCCCAGTACTAGCATATAGTAGGTGCTCAATAAGAATTTGCCGAATGAATGAATGACTTCACAGGGATATGTAACAGTTAAAAACTTGCCATTCAACTCACTTCTCTGGGCCTCTTGATATAACAGTTCAGTTCCTACCTGGCAGAGTTGATGAGGATTAAGAGAGTTAAGCGAAAGAAGTGATGAAGCCTACAGTCATAGCATATATTAATATTTTAAAAGAGTTTTGATTCTCCCACTACCAGGCTAGACCTGGGGGCATTCACAGGGCTCTTCGATCTGAGAGCCCTTTGTCTCCAGAAAGGGCAGAAGGCTGGCAGGAGGGGTGAGCAATCCACCAGTACTGTCATTTTGGGTAATAACTGAACATTTTCTTTTTCTTTTTTTTTTTCTTGAGACGAAGTCTCACTTTGTCACCCAGGCCGGACTGCAGTGGTGAGATCTCAGCTCACTGTAGCCTTTGCCTCCCAGGTTCAAGCAATTCTGCTGCCTCAGCCTCCTGAGTAGCTGGGATTACAGGTGCCCACCACCATGCCTGGCTATTTTTTGTATTTTTAGTAGAGATGGGGTTTCACCATGTTGGCCAGGATAGTCTTGAACTCCTGACCTCAGGTGATCCGCCCTCCTTGGCCCCCAAAATGTTTGGATTACAGGCATGAGCCACCACGCCCGATCATAACGGAACATTTTCTTCCCCAGGCTGGTTGGGCTGGTTTTCATGCCCCTTCCCACAAGCAAAACCTTTTTTACTTTGCCAGGAACAGTAGCTTTCTGAAGACACTGCAGGTCAACCATGAACTTCATGGGGACATTTTAGGCAGAGAGCTGAACTTGATTCAGGAGCCTGGATTCTTGGGATCTTGGACAAGGAACCTGTTTTCTCCATCTCGCTCTGTCTCTCTCTTTCTCTGTGTGTATATGCGTAGGTGTCAGTTGATGGGGAGGAGGGAGACTTCGGTGGAGAGGACTGAATTACTCAGCTCAGTTTGTAGTCCACTCTTATATTGGTTCATACAAGGATCCTCTCTGGTTTTATTAATTCACTCTTTCATTTCTTTTCGTCCTTAGCCCCTCCTTCCGTCACCCTCCTCCCCCGACTCTGTTTGGTAAATATCTTTGAGTTTATATATAACTTTATCAAATGTGTAGTGTTGTTTTGTGTATGATTTTAATTTTTTAATGAAAAGAATTATAAAAATTCTTGCTATAGATCAGATTCTGTTTCTTACTCTGATAACTGGCCTTCAAGATGGCCCCCCCAGTGGATCTCTTGATATTCGCATCTTTGAATAGTTGCCTCTGTTATGGACTGAATGTTTGGGTCCCTGCAAAATTCATGTTTTGAAGTCCTAACCCTCAAATATGATAGTATTTAGACAAGGGACCTTTGGAAGGAAATTAGGTTTAGAAGAGATCATGAGGTGGAGCTCCCATGATGAAATTAGGGCTTTTTGGGCTCAAGTGATTCTCCCACCTCAGCTTCCCACAGTGCTGTGATTACAGAGGTGAGCCACCTCGCCTAGCCAGGTCTATCGCCTTTATAAGAGGAAGAGAGTCAGAGTTCACTCTCTCCACGTGTGTGCACCAGGAAAGGTCATGTGAGCACACAGCAAGATGACAGCTACGTACAGGCCAACAAGAGAAGAGGCCTCAGAATGAAACCAACCTCGCTAGCACCTTGATTTTGAACTTCTCAGCCCCCAGAACTACAAGAAATAAATTCTGCTGTTTAAGCCACCCAGTCTATGATATTTTGTTGTGGAAGCCCAAGCAGGCTAAGATACCTTCCCACATTGAAGAGAGCTGACCCTGTTCAAACAATAGGATATTGCAGGGAAAGCAGTGTGTGATTTCCAAGGTTAAGTGATGAAAGACATTGTAACCACCCCCTTGCTCTCTCTTGGATCACCCATTCTAGGGGAAGCCAACTGTCATGCTTTTTTTTTTTTTTGAGATGGAGTCTTGCTCTGTCACCCAGGCTGGAATTAAGCGGCATGATCTCGACTCACTGCAACCTCTGCCTCCTGGGTTCAAGCAATTCTCCTGCCTCAGCCACCCGAGTAACTGGGATTACAGGCATGTGTCACTATGATTGGCTAATTATTTTTGTATTTTTAGTAGAAATGGGGTTTCATCATGTTGGCCAGGCTGGTCTTGAACTCCTGACCTCAAGTGATCCACCCACCTTGGATTCCCAAAGTGCTGGGATTACAGGTGTGAACCACCATGCCCGGGGCAGGGGGAACTGTAAATTAAAACAACAGCGAGTTCAGGTGCCCAGCCTCCAACTGTCATGTTGTGAGGACACTCAAGTAGCCCTATGCAGAGGTCTAAGAGGAAGTAGGCCTTCTGCAAATAGCTAGCACCAATTTGCCAGCCATGTAAGTGAACCATCTTGAAAGTGATTCTCCAGCCCCAGTAAAGCCTTCAGATGACTGCAGCCCCAGCAACATCTTAACCACAACCTTGTCAGAGACCCCAAGCCAAAACCACTCAGTCAAGCCACTTGCAAATTTCTGATCCATAGAAACTATGTGAGATAATAAATGTCTATTTTTAAGCCATTACGTTTTGGGATCGTTTGCTATGCAGGAACAGGTAACTGTTACATTTGCTTTTTTCATTTGGCTCATAGATCTATCCTAGTTTCTCTGTGTTTGTTTAGTTCAGAAGTCATCAGAGTTTTACTATAAAGGGCTAGATAGACAGTAGATATTTGAGGCTAAAATTTGAATTTCATATAATGTTCATGGTCACAAGATATCCTTTTGATTTTTCCCCCAACCAGATTCTAGTGATCTATTATACAGCATAGTGATAGTTAATAATAAATATATTTCATAAAAGCTAAAAGAACAGATCTTAAATGTTCTCATCACAAAGAAACAGTAAGTATGTGAGGTGATAAATATGTTAATTAGCCTGATTTGATCATTCCATAATGTATATACATACTGAAACATCATATTATGCCCCGTAGATATACACAATTATTATTTGTCAGTTAAAAATATACCTTGACTGGCCGAGGTGGCTCACACCTGTAATCCCAGCACTTTGGGAGGTCGAGGCAGGGGGATCACGAGGTCAAGAGATGGAGACAAGCCTGGCCAACATGGTGAACCACCATCTGTACTAAAAATACAAAAATTAGCTGGACGTGGTGGCGGGCACCTGTAATCCCAGCTACTTGGGAGCTGAGGCAGGAGAATTGCTTGAATCCGGGAGACAGAGGTTGCAGTGAGCCGACATTGTGCCACTGCACTTCAGCCTGGGCAACAGAATGAGACTCCATCTCAAAAAACAATAACAACAACAAAAAACTTAATTGCCCCGCACAGTGGCTCATGCCTGTAATCCCAACACTTTGGGAGGCCGAGGCTGGGGAATCACTTGAGTTCAAGACCAGCCTAGCCAATTTGGCGAAACCTTGTCTCTACTAAAAATACAAAAATTAGCTGTCCGTCCATGGTGGCATGCACCTGTAATTTCAGCTACTTGGGAGGCTGAGGCAGGAGAATCACTTGAACCTGGGAGGTGGAGGCTGCAGTGAGCCGAGATCGCACCACTGCACTCCAGTCTGGGCAACAGAGTAAGACTGTCCCAAAAAAAAAAAAAAAGAAAGAAAGAAATGAAAACATGTGTCTACATAAAAACTTGTACATAGCAGTACTATTCGTAATAGTCCCAAAATAAGCGTAAAAAGCACAAATGTCTATCAACTGATGAATGGATACATAAAATGTGGCATACCCACACATTGGAATATTATTCAATTCTAAAAAGGAATTAAATGTTTATGCTACAAAATGGGCAAGACTTGCAAGCATTATCCTAAATGAAAGAAGTCAGTCAAAAGACAACACATTATATGATTTCATTTCTAAGAAATGTCCAGAATAAGCACATCTATAGAGATAGAAAGCAGATGAGTGCTTGCCCGGGGGATCAGGGGCCTGAGAAGACTGGAGGGTGATAGCTCCTGAGTAGGGTTTTGGCCAGGCAAGGTGGCTCAGGCCTGAAACTCCAGCATTTTGGGAAGCTGAGGCAGAGAGGATCCCTTAAAGCCAGGAGTTCAAGACCACTCTAGGCAACAAAGTAAGACTCCATCCCTACAAAATAAAATAAGAGTATGGTTTTGTTTTTAGTTTTTTTTTTTTTTTTTTTTTTTTGTAGTTGTCTTGCTCTGTCGCCCAGGGTAGAGTACAGGGGTAGGATCATGGCTTACTGCAGCCTCAACTCCTGGGCTCAAGCAAGCGAGCCTGCCTCAGCCTCATGAGTAGCTGGGACTACAGGCTTGTTCCACCGCAACCAGCTAAAGTTTTTTTTGGTTTTTTTTTTTTTGGCGAGGGAGTTCTTGTTTTTAATGTTGCCTACACTGGTCTTCAACTCCCAGACTTAAGCGATCCTCCCTCCTCGCCGAGACTACAGGCAGGAGCCACTGCTCCTGGCAAGAGTACAGGTTTCTTCTTGGGATGATAAAAATGTTCTAAAATTGATTGTGATCATGGTTGTGCAACTCTGTGAATAGACCAAAACCTGCTGAAGCACACATTTAAAATGGGTGAATCGTGTGGTATGTGAATTACATCTCCGTAAAGACATTTAAAGAAACAAGGGAAGGCGTGCCATAGTTTGTTCATCGCTGACAGCACCGTAGTTGCTTAGCCTTTTACAAAGCACCTTTCCTAGAGTTGTTACAACCGGCCAGGCATTAACCCCTTACACAGCTGAGCAAGACAAGGCTCAAAGCAGGAACTAATTTGCCTGAAGTCACAGGTGACCAATGTGAGGTGTGAGCAGAATGCAAGTCTTTAGACTCCATGTCCAGTGCTCAGCCCAGCACAGACCTTCCAAGAATTACATCCAGAGACTGGCTAATCACACCCTCAAAGCTCCAGAGCAGAGAAGATGACAGGAGGGGACCACTCCTTCTACCTGTCCCTCCCCTGCTGCCTCTGCCACACCCACCAGCCATTCTGATGTCAGTTTTCTCCTCCTTGCCCCATGCTCCCCACCTTCCTTTTCTCTCCCTTCCTTCCTTCCTTCCTTCCCAGCACTGCTGAGCAAAGTAGTCACTCCCTGTGTCTTGCTTAGCAGTGCTGGGAAGGAAAGGATGAAAAGGACTGGAGCCTTTTCCAGAAATTCAGTCCACATGACGTATATGAGAAAGGGCTCAGAGAGGGTGAGGAATCATCCAACGCCACACAGCTGGCAATCTGACCTTGATTTCCTGGATATTTTTGAGAATGAAAGGAGAGGGTTTGGGGCTGGTGCAGGGCTTGAAGTGAGCAAAACCCTATCCCATTCCTAATTATCTTCCCCCTCCCACAGCTTCCCCCAACTTTCATATATCCAAAGCTGCTACTGTAAAGGTAGCTGGGGTAGAAAATCTCTTAAAATTAATTGCAGAAAAATACAGAAAAAGAAAATATCTTAGGCCAGGCGTGATGGCTCATGCCTGTAATCCTAGCACTTTGGGAGGCCAAAGCGGGTGGATCACCTGAGGTTGGGAGTTCAAGACCAGCCTGACCAACATAGAGAAACCTCGACTCTTCTAAAAATACAAAATTAGCCGGGCATGGTGGCGCATGCCTGTAATCCCAGCTACTCAGGAGGCTGAGGCAGAATTGCTTGAACCTGGGAGGCAGTGGTTGCGGTGAGTCAAGATTGCACCATGGCACTCCTCCCTGGGTAACAAGAAGGAAACTCTGTCTCAAAAAAAAAAAAATCTTTATAACTGGTCTTAAACTCCTGACATCAGGTAATCCACCCCCACTCAGCCTCCCGGAGTGCTGGGATTATAGGTATGAGCACCGCACCTGGCCATTGCTTTTAGGTATATGTTCAGGAGTGAAATTTCTGGGTTGAATAGTAATTGTGTTTAACATTTTGAGGCTACAGCTGTTTTTCACATTCCAGGAGCTAAAAGTGGTTTTTACATTTTTAAATGGTTGGGGGGAAAAAGAAAACAAAAGGAGAATAATATTTTGTGACACATGAAAATTACATAGAATTCAAATAGTGTACACCAAGCTCCATTGAATGGGTGCATTCATTTGTTGGTGGTTATCTATGGAAGCTTTTGCACTACAGTGGCAGAGCTGGGTAGTGTGACAGAGACCATATGTCCTGCAAAGCCCAAAATATGTACTATCTGGCCTTTGATAGAAAAGGCTTAGGCTGGGAGTGGTGGCTCACACCTGTAATCCCAGCACTTTGGGAGGCCAAGGCGGGTAGATCACCTGAGGTCAGGAGTTCATGGCCAACATGGTGAAAACCCCGTCTCTACTAAAAATACAAAAATTAGCCGGGCATGGTGCCGAGTGCCTGTAATCCCAGCTACTTGGGAGGCTGAGGCAGGAGAATCGCTTGAACCCGGGAGGTGGAGGTTGCAGTGCGCCGAGATCGCGCCACTGCACTCCCGCCCAGCAACGGAGCCAGACTCTGTCTTAAAAAAAAAAAAGAAAGAAAAGAAAGGCTTACCAACCCTGAACTATGTTTTGGTATTATTAATTTTTGTTTGCCACTTGCTAGGGGCAGCTTGGGCATGCACTGTCTCCAGGTCGGGTGGTGACAGAACCCAGGTCACCAGCCCTTCTCTGCAGTTCCCAGTCTGATAGAAATGAGAGCTGGCCCGGCATGGTGACTTATGCCTGTAATCCCAGCACTTTGGGAGGCCAAAGTGAGTAGATTGCTTGAGCCCAGGAGTTGGAGACCAGCCTGGGGAACATAGCAAAACCCCATCTCTACAAAAATAAAACAAAATTAGCAGGCGTGGTAGTGTGCACCTGTAGTCCCAGTTCACACCTCACACTGGGGAGGCTGAGGCAGGAGGATAGTTTGAGCCTGAGAGGCAGCGGTTGCAGTGAGCTGAGACTATGCCACTGCACTCCAGCCTGGGCGTCAGAACAAGACCCTATCTCAAAAAAATTCAAAAAACAAACATACAAAAAAACGAAGAAATGAGAGCTCACATCTGGCCCCATATTCTGCACTGAGAAACTGAGTCCTGCGGGGGCTGCTCAGGCTCATACGAACTTGAGGGGAAGTGAGAGCTTAGCTTCTACTCCTAGGCAGCCTCCTCTCCCCCGTAAAGAAGACCTGGCCATGAATAATTCATGACTGGCATTTGCAGAACTCTCCTCGTCAGAGCACTGTGATCATCATTAATTAGTCAGAACCTGGCTCCAGTGTTGCCCAATAAAACAAAAACAGAAGTGGCTTTGATGCCCTGGGAGCTTCCATCTCTACATCAAGACTTTGACCTGCAGATTCCTCCTCTCTGCCCATTGTCCTATCACCTCTCAAAGCGCGAAAGCCTGTTGTTTTGGTCCAAAAGTCAGGCTTCCCACAGGAAACAAGGTAGTCTCAGGCCTGAAGCCCTGACCCTTATAACTGGTGTCTCCCCCTCTGCCCTCATTGTCCTTGTCTGAAAGATTATGGCAATGATGCCTATCTCTGGGGTTATTATGAAGATTATTGTTGTAAGTTTATGTTTATAAAAGTGTCCTAAACTGAGCGTGGTGGCTTTTGCCTGTAATCCTGATGCTTTGGGAGGCCAAGGTGGGAGTATCCCTTGAGTCCAGGAGTTCAAGACCAGTTACATAGTGAAACCTCATCTTTATAAAAAATAAAAAAAAATTAGCTGGGTGTGGTGGCTCCCACCTGTGGTCCCAACTACTTGGGAGGCTGAGGCGGAGGATCACTTGAACCCAGGAGACTGAGGCTGCAGTGAGCTGTGATCGCACCACTGCACTCCAGCCTAGGTACACAGTGAGACTCTGTTTCAAAAAAAAAAAAAAGAAAACAAAAAACGAAAAAAGTGTTCTGAAGAGAACTGTCAAACACAGCTTATGGGAATATGAAATGGTGTAGGTGGTTTGGAAATCAATCTGGCAGTTCTCCACATGGTTAAAGATACAGTTACCATACAACCCAGCAATTCCACTCCTAGGTATCTACCCAAGAGAAAAGAAACAGGTGTCCACACAGAAACTTGTACACAAACGTTCATAGCAATATTCATAATAACCACAAAGCAGAAACAACCCATATGCCCCTCAACTAATGAATGGACAAATATTAATAAAACATGTAGATCTATACAATGGAATATTATTTGGCCATAAAAAGGAATGAAGCACTGATCCATGCTACAATGTGGATGAACCTTAGAAACATTAAGAAACAGAAGCCAGTTGGGTGTGGTGGCTCATGCCTGTAATCTCAGCACTTTAGGAGGCTGAGGTGGGAGGAATGCTTGAACCCAGGAGTTTGAGACCAACCTGGGCAACATAGCAAGACCTCATCTCAAAAAAAAAGAAAAGAAAAAGAGAAGCCAAACACAAAAGGCCACATATTATATGATTCTTACTTATAGGAAATGTCCAGAATAGGCAAATCCATAGAGACAGAATATAGATTAGTGGTTCTCTTGGGCTGGAGGGAATGGAAAGTGACTGTAAATGGACACGAGCTTTTTGGGGGATGATGAAATTTTTTTAAATTAGCTTTTATGTTTTAATTAAAAGTGTAGTAAATGTGGGTCTGATACAGGAATAAATACACAAATTACTGGGAAAAAATAGAAATACATAAACATGCCCTATTACATATGACCTCAGTAGGGTATATAGGAAACATCACAAAGCAATGGAGAAAGATGAACATTCAGTAAATTGACTGGAGAAAAAACATATATATGGTCGGGTGCGGTGGCTCACGCCTGCAATCCCAGCACTTTGAGACACTGAGGCAGGTGGATAACCTCAGGTCAGGAATTTGAGACCAGCCTGGCCAACATAGTGAAACCCCATCTCTACTAAAAATACAAAAAATTAGCTGGGCATGGTGCCGGGTGCCTGTAATCCCAGCTACTAGGGAAGCTGAGGCAGGAGAATGGCTTGAACCCGGGAGGCAGAGGTTGCAGTGAGCCGAGATTGCGCCATTGCACTCCAGTCTGGGCAACAAGAGCGAAACTCTGTCTCAAAAATATATGTATATATGTATATATTCTTATTTCTTCCCTCAACAATAAAATAATATAAAAGTATTAAAGAGTAAAATGTACATGGAAACAAAAGGGGAGGGATATATGTAATATTTTAGTTGTTAAGTTGGTGGGTACCTTTTTTATCCTTTATATATTTTGATTATCCTAGGTTTTTAGAATAAATTTTTTTTTTACCTTATTTTGTCTTGTTTTTAGTAGAGA
The DNA here is from genome assembly GCA_036589455.1 of Ateles fusciceps. NCBI lineage: Eukaryota > Metazoa > Chordata > Mammalia > Primates > Atelidae > Ateles > Ateles fusciceps. The sequence goes on along the minus strand of JAZHEH010003205.1, from coordinate 21,306,425 downwards.
CAGGGTCTTGCTATGTTGTCCAGGCTGGTCTTGAACTCCTGAGCTCCTCCCACCGTGGCTTACCAAAGTGCTGGGATTACAGGCATGAGCCACCACACCTGGCCTGATCCTAATTTTGCAAAATATGTATGTATGCATTTGCATAGGAAAAAAGAATGGAAGGAACCTAAATTGAGGGACATTTCACAAAATAACGAGCCCATATCAATGTCAAGGTCAAGAAAGACAAAGGAAGGCTGACAAGCTATTTCAATTTAAAGAAGAGCTATGACAATTAAATGCAATGCAGAATCCTGGATTAGATTCTGAACTGGGAAAAGCATATATACACTGGTAATTGATTAAATACAGGCTATAGATAGATAATAGTACTGTTGGAATGTTAACTGTCCCGAGTTTGATAATTATACTGTGGTTGTACATGAAAATGTCTTTGTTTTTAGGACTACACACTGGAATATTTAGGGCATGATGTCTCCAATGTATCTCAAATGGTTCAGAAAAATACATATACATACTTATATACACAGACAGATCCATATGTATGTAAATATTTATATATTGTCTTAGTCTGTTTTCATACTGCTATAAAGAACTGCCCGAGACTGGGTAATTTATAAAGGAAAGAGATCTAATTGACTCACAGATCAGCATGGCTCTGGAGGCCTCAGGAAATTTACAATTTTAGCTGATGGTGAAGGGGAAGCAAAGCACCTTCTTCACAAGGTGGCAGGAAGGAGAAGAGCCAAGTGAGCGGGGGAAAAGCCCCTTATAAAACCATCACATCTCTTGAGAATTCACTCACTAGCATGAGAACAGCATGGGGGAAACCACCTCCGTGATTCAATTACCTCCACCTGGTCGCTCCCTTGACACCTGGGGATTATGAGCATTACAGGGATTACAATTCAAGATGAGATTTGGGTGAGGACAGAAAGCCTAACCATATCACATATAGAGAGAAAAGTAAAAAGCAAATGGTGAACAACTGGTTAATGCAGGTAGAGTTTCTGGAGTTTCTTGTACTATTCTTGTGATTTTGGTTTCCATTTAAAATATCACAATTACAAATTATCAAAAAAGAGAAAGATACACAAATTTTCAATCTTTGCTGGTTGTGGTGGCTCATGCCTGTAATCCCAGCACTCTGGAAGGCTGAGGCAGGTGGATCATTGAGGTCAGGAGTTCAAGACCAGCCTGGCCAAGATGGTGAAACCCCATTTCTACTAAAAATACAAAAATTAGCCGGGCATGGTGGTGGGCACGTGCAATCCCAGCTACTTGGGCAGCTGAGGCAGGAGAATCGCTTGAACCCAGGAGGCAGAGGTTGCAGTGAACCGAGACCGTGCCATTATACTCCAGCCTGGGCAACAAGAGCGAAACTCCATCTCAAAAAATAAACAAATAATAAAACAAATTTTCACTCTTCTAGAATTAGTACTAAAAACTAAAATTGGAAAAAGGCAGTACAAATTTTCCAAATAACCTTTTAAAAAGTAATAAAATAATCTGGGCGCAGTGGCTCACACCTGTAATCCCAGCACCTTGGGAGGCTGAGGTGGGTGGATCATGAGGTCAGGGGTTAGACCAGCCTGACCAACATGGCGAAACCCCGTCTCTACTTAAAAATACAAAAATTAGCCCAGCGTGGTGGTGCGTCTGTAATCCCAGCTACTTGGGAGGCTAAGGCAGGAGAATTGCTTGAATCTGGGAGGCGGAGATTGCAGTGAGCTGAGAGTGCGCCTTTGCACTCCAGCCTGGACGACAGAGCGAGACTCTGTCTCAGAAAAAAAGAGTAATAAAATAGTGGTACCATTTCCTGAAAGAAAACAATGTATGGAGGGACATATACTCCTTGGTGATGTGTGAGGCCTGGGACTAGCTGGCTTGGATTTAAATGCTGTCATGCTGTTTACTAAACGTATCACACTGGACAGGTTACTTTCATCTGTCCCCCGTTTCCTCACCTCCCCGGTGCGATGAGGATAGCAATGTCTACTCATGGGGTCTTCACAGCAGACATTAAAAGTGTAAACGATTTGTGACAGTGTAAACGATTTGGCACATCCTAGGGGCATGTAAATATCAGCCATGATCATATCTGCTTGGTGGGATTATCAGTGAAACAGTCTATGCATTTTCCAAGCACCGTGAAGTGAGCACACAGCACTTCTGAAATCAGAGCAACAAAAAACATCAAATAAAAATGTCGCTGGCATTATTTTAGGGGAGCGGGGGAGACTCCTTTCCAGCGGCTCAGGTTTTCCCTCTTGGACCTCCCTGTCTCTTCCCTCTCTCCACCCCTTCTTCCTCCACCTCTTCCCCCTCTCCTCCTTCACCCCAGACCCCTCCCCTCCTTCACCCCAGACCCCCTCCCCCTCTGCCCACCAGATTGCATTCCTGGCTTTTTTTTTTTCCCCAAAGAACTATAATTAAGCTCTTACTCGGTAATTGCCAATTCATGGTTCCCCATCTGAAATCACACTCCTGCCTGGCCTGTTTTCCTTCTTCTCCACCTGGGGAAGCAGAGACGGGAATCAGCAGAGCCCAGGATGCACCTTGTATGTAAGAATGCTATGATCTCTATTTGCTGTATATTCGCTCTGTGTGAGCCAGGCAGTGTGCTCAGCCCCTTCCATACTTTACCTCCTCTGATCACAACAACCTGAGTGGAAACTGAAGCTCAAGAGATAAAGTAACTCACCCAGACACCTCAAAGGTAGTTGGTGGAGCTGGGATTTAAATCCAGTTTGATCTGGCCTCAAAGCTGGGAGATGATACTCCTGCTTCCTCAACTGACAAGTCTATTCTAAACTCCCCCAAGCCCAGGCACCTACGCTCTGGTAGTAGTTTAATATCAAAACTGGCCACTCTGACCCCCTCACTGTATCTTCATCTTTCATATTAAGACTTTGCAGCCTCTCCTACCTAAATGGTGGCATCTGTCTCCTCCAACCCTAGAATCTGGGCTGGCCTTGCTTTGGCCAACATAATGATGGTGTCCACACTTGGGCTTTGCACACTTCTGCTCTTCTCTTTGAGAAACTGCCTCTGCTGTGAAAACAAGCCCGGGCTAGATTGCTGGAGCATCGTGGCCCAGTCACCCCTGTTGCCCAGATAACAGGTAGCCAACAGCCAGACATGTGAGTGAGGCCGTCCGGGACTTGCCAGCAACCAATCGACCTGGGACCTGGCAGCTGCCTGTTGATTCATGTGTGAGCTCCATGGAGGTGGGCCAAGCCTGCTGAAATCAGTAGAACAGCCCAGCTGACCCACAGACTCTTGAGCAATCATTTTAAGCCACTGGGTTTTGGGGGCAATTTATTACATAGTAACAGCTAACAAATCCAGTCCCTTAAAGAGACTAGGTGAAAGGCTGTTGGGAAGATCTCTAGTGGGAAGGAAAGAACCAACTTCTCAAACATTTACTTAATGCTTACCTTGCACTAAGCATTTTCATTTAATCCTCACAACCTTATGAAGTAGGGACTTCTTTTTTTTTTTTTTTTGAAATGGAGTCTTGGTCTGTCGCCCAGGTTGGAGTGCGGTGGCACAATCTTGGCTCACTGCAACCTCTACCTTCCGGATTCAAGCTATTCTCCTGCCTCAGCCTTCCAAGTAGCTGGGATTATAGGCGGCCACTACCACACCCTGCTAATTTTTTGTATTTTTAGTAGAGACGGGGTTTCGTCACGTTGGCCAGGCTGGTCTTGAACTCCTGACCTCAGGTGATCTGCCCACCTTGGCCTCCCAAAGTGCTAGGATTACAGGCGTGAGCCACCAACCCGGCCGAGGTAGGGACTTGTATTGTCCCCATCCTACAGGTGAGGACACTGAGGTAGAGTGATAATTTACTTAGGATCTCACAGCTAGTTAGTAAATAGCAGCTGCTTAAGAAAGTGAGATGTGGGAAGCAGAGTCCAGAAAGATGCCTTATGAACCTACTGGGAGCAAAATGCAGGCATTCAGAAACCAAATGATGATGCCGCGCATGGGGGCTCACGCCTGTAATCCCAGCACTTTGGGAGGCTGAGGCAGGTGGATTACCTGAGGGCAGGAGTTCAAGACCAGCCTGGGCAACATGATGGAACTCTGTCTCTACTAAAAATACAAAAAATTAGCCAGGTGTGGTGGTGGACACCTGTAATCCCAGCTACTTGGGAGATTGAGTAGGAGAATCGCTTGAACCTGGGAGGTGGCAGTTGCAGTGAGCCAAGATTGAGCCATTCCAGCCTGGGCAACATAGCAAGACTCTGTCTCAAAAAAAAAAAAAAAAAAAAAAAAAGAAAGAGAAATCAGACGATGGAGCTGCCTCTCAACTGGACAGCCAGTCAGAGGGGAGGGTGGCACTTTGGGAATATGGGTTATTTTTTAAGAGATAGTCTTGCTATGTTGCCAGGCTGTGGTCTCGAACTCCTGGGCACAAGCAATCCCCCTGCCTCAGCCTCCCAAAGTGCTGGGATTACAAGTGTGAACCACTGCCCCTGGCTGAGAATATGGGTTCTTTAAAGGGACAGAATTATAACAATAATAATTCAATCTACAACTCTTGCAAATTTCATCTTATTTATGTTTATTTAATTAACATCTGTTAAATATTTATTACATAAATAAATATTTGTTAAATATGTATTAGGGGCCTGCCATGCCCGGGCACTCTGCCACACACTGGAGGCACGGTGATGTACAGAGACAGAGTCTCTGTATTATGGAGTGTTCAGTCTTGTAGGAGATATAAATAGCAAACAGGAGGCTGGTGCAGTGGCTCATACTTGTAGTGCCAGCGCTTTGGGAGTCCATGGCAAGAGGATCATTTAAAGCCAGGAGTTTGAGAACAGCCTAGGCAACACAGTGATAGCCTGTCTCTACAAAAAATTAAGGCTGGGCACAGTGGTGTGCCTCTGTAGTCCCAGCTACTCCGGAGGCTGAGGTGGGTGGATCACTTGAGCCAGGAGTTTGAGACCAGCCTGGGCAAAATGGCCAAACCCTGTTATAAAAATATACAAAAATTAGCCACGTGTGGTGGTGCACACCTATGGTCCCAGCTACTCAGGAGGCTGAGGTGGGAGGATCACTTGAGCCCAGGAGGTTCAGGCTGCCATGAGCTGTGACCACACCACTGCACTCCAGCCTGGGTGAAAGAGCAAGACCCTGTCTCAAAACAAAACAAAACAAAACAGGAAAACGAAGAAGTAAGTATAGATTGTGGTATTTGCTGGGAAGAAAATACACAGAGTTGAGATCAAGAGTAATGGAGTGGGGGATGAGATTGAATGGGAAGGAGATTTTTTAAAAATTGATCCCTGAAGAGTGAAGAGCTGCCCAAGAGAACCAGAGCAGAACAAATGTTTTCTTTAATGGGCCAGTTAGTAAATATCTCCGGCTTTGTGGACCGTACAATCTTTGTGTCTTGTAGCTTACTTTTGCTGTTACATTTAGAAGGCAGCTATAGACCATACATGAATGAATGAGCGAGGCTGTGTTCCAATAAAACTTTGTTTATGGATACAGTACTAAAATTTCAATTGCATATGATTTTCATGTATCTGAAATATTGGTCTATTTTTATTTTTATTTTTCTAATTACTTAAAAATGTAAAAACTGGCTGGCCATGGTGGCTCACAATTGTAATTCCAAAACTCTGGGAGGCCAAAGTGGGAGGATTGCATGAGGCCAGGAGTTTGAGACCTGCCTGGGCCAACATAGCAAGACCCCACCTAAAAAAATATAGCCAGGTGTGGTGGCATGTGCCTGTAGTCCCTACTCAGGAGGCTGAGGCAGGAGAATCCCCTGAACCCAGGAGTTCAAGGTTATAGTGAGCCATGATCACTCCACTGTACTCCAGCCGGGCAACAGAGCAAGACCCTATCTCAAACGATACAAAACAAACAAAAAATGTAAAAGCCACTTGTAGGGCATGGGCAGTATGAAACAGACAGCAGATAAGATTTGGTGCACAAGCTATAGTTTGCAAACTCCTGAGCTGCAGAGTAAGAAGGGACCAGGCAGAGAGAATGGCAAGCACACAGGCCCTGAGAGTGAAATAATTGAGACCAATTGAGGAGCAAAATAGAGAATATCGGCCAGGCACAGTGGCTCATGTCTGTAATGCCAGCATTTTGGGAGGCTAAGGCGGGTGGATCACCTGAGGTCAGGGGTTCAAGACCAGCCTGGCCAACATAGCGAAACCCCGTCTCTACTAAAAACACACAAAAAAATTATCCCAGTTACCCAGGAGGCTGAGGCAGGAGAATCACTGGAACCCGGGGGGGCAGAGGCTGCAGTGAGCCAAGATTGTACCACTGCACTCCAGCCTAGGTGACAGAGCAAGACTCCATCTTAAAAAAAAAAAAAAAAATAGAGGGAATGTATTATTTCTATGAGAAATGGAAAGCCACTGAAAGATTTTATGCTGGGGAGTGACAAGATCTGATTTTCCATTTTTAAGAGATTGTTCTGGCATCTGTGAGAAGAATAGGCTCTAAGGCAGCAGGTGCAGAGGAAAGTGGAGCAGAGACTGCTGCAATAATCCAAGTAAGAGATGGCGGTGTCTGAGGCCAAGGTGGTCAGAAATAGCTGGATTCTGGCCAGGCGAGGTGGCTCATGCCTGTAACCCCAGCACTTTGGGAGGCCCAGGCAGGCTGATCACTTGAGGTCAGGAGTTTGAGACCAGCCTGGCCAACATGGTGAAAACCTGTCTCTCCAAAAAATACAAAAATTAGCTGGGTGTGGTGGTGTGTACCTGTAATCTCAGCAACTTGAGTTGAGGCAGGAGAATCGCTTGAACCTGGGAGGACAGTGAGCCAGAGGTTGGAGTGAGCCGAGATCATGCCACTGCACTCCGGCCTGGTGATAGAGCGAGACTCCAGAAAAAAAGAAAGAAAGAAAGAGAGAGAGAGAAATGATGGATGGACTAGAAAGGAAAGTACCAACTTGGGCCACATACTTATTTTGTTGTTGTTATTAGGTTTTTTTTTTCTTTTCTCAAATACCTTTTTTTTTAATACATGGAGCTATGACCTCACTTTTATAAAATCATGTGTTATTAGTATTGTGTGTTTTAAAACATAATATATGCGGTCTTCTAAGTCACAAATCTTGACATTGGTCAGCTGAAGAGGTTTCTGGGGAAGTGTTGGGGTATATGTGTGCATGTTGTTTTGTTTTTATAAAACCATGTATTAGTTGGCCAGGCGTGGTGGCTCAGGCCTGTAATCGCAGCACTTTGGGAGGCTGAGGCGGATGGATCATCTGAGTTTAAGAGTTCAAGACCAGGCTGGCCAACATGGAGAAACCCTGTATCTACTAAAAATACAAAATTAATTGGGCGTGGTGGCACATGCCTGTAATCCCAGCTACTCAGGAGGCTGAGGCAGGAGAATCGCTTGAACCCAGGAGGTGAAGGTCGCGGTGAGCTGAGATTGTGCCACTGCACTTCAGCCTGAGCAACGAGCAAAACTCGGTCTCAAAAACAAAACAAAACAAAACACACACACACACACACACACACACACACACACAAAATATGTATCATTTTTAATCCTCACAAAAACCCTGCGAGGTAGGATATTGTTAGCCTTCCTTCACAGGTGAAGAAGCCGAGGCTCAGAGAGAGTTGGAAGCACTTGCTCAGGGTCATAGCCTACCCTACAATTCCAGCATGCCTTCCCCAGGCACCTGGAAGAAATAACCCAAGGCGCATCATGATTAATTGGATTGGGACAGGAGGAGGGAGAGAGGAGAGGATCAAAAATGACGAGAACGCTTCAAGCCTAACCAAGTGGAAAATAATCAGCAGGTCAGGAGGGAGTGCTGGGTTGATAAGGGAATGTTTAAGCCAAAGGAGTGAATACCTAATGGCAAAATTTGGTGCATCATGTTGGGGTTTACAGGAAAGTCCGTAAGTGCTCTCCTTGTTGGCTGACCTTGCCACTGAGCACCTAAGCCTGCTAGCAACTGAACAATTGGGGAAAAAAAAAAATCAACCCCATACTTCCTGGCGAATGGTGTGTTCCTTTGAGTACTTGGGTTTCTTTCTACATCAGCAGATTGTACTATATGTGGCTCTGACTACACAGCCTGATTGATTGACCAGGCTTAAAAGGCCTGTTCTTGAATTTGAAATCTCAGGCTTCCAGTCCCTATAGGTTATCAACAAAAGGACTGGCATGTACCCGAGGTTATTATGCACCAGAGAAGACATTATAAACCACAGGAATGTAAGCCCAGCAAGCAGGAGTGGCCGCCCAGCTCACTAGGCACGCTGTGTCCTCACTCCTCCATCCAGCATGATTCATGATTAAATCTTCAGACAGGAGGCAAATTAGAATTTTGTGTAAACTGGCATTGGAGAGACACTTTGAGTGCAGCTTAATTTCAAAGTTCTAGAACTCCAGAATTTGACATACTTGTGACATTTCAAGTATGAGCTGTCCCTTACTACCCCTCACTGGGACTATACCCTGGGGAGAAGTGACCCAAAGGAAAAAAAAATTGTTGGATCACTTGCTAAACTCTAGGTTTAGAAAACTGTGCCATTATACAGGCCCCATCTATGTTAAATATATCATGGTGGGGAAAAAAAAAAGACCATCTGTAGGCAAAAGACATACAGAATTCATACATAAAGAAGAAATTTAAATGGCATTTATTCATATTACAGGGTCACCATCCTGCACAATTCCAGGGGGCAACACTCACATTGGATGCTATTCACAGAGATATACATTTTGATGGTTTGTAAGATAAGATACTCAACCTCTCATAATAAGAGAAATGTTGGCTGGGCGCAGTAGCTCACACCTGTAATCCCAGCACTTTGGGAGGCTGAGGCAGGCAGATCACAAGGTCAGGAGTTCGACACCAGCCTGGCCAACATAGTGAAACCCTGTCTGTACTAAAAATAAAAATAAAAAATAAATTAGCCAAGTGTGTTAGCACACACCTGTAGTCCCAGCTACTCTCAAGGCTGAGGCAGGAGAATCATTTGAACCCAGGAGGCAGAGGTTGCAGTGAGCCAAAACCATACCATTGCTCTTCAGCCTAAGTGACAGCGAGACTCTGTCTCAAAAAAAAAAAAAAAAGAGAGAGAGAGAAATGTTAATTAAAACAATAAGGTACTGCTTTCCATGTGCTGGGTTAGCAAGTCAAAGAGTTGACAGGATCCTGTGTCGGTGGGAGTATAATTTGGTACCTTTTATGGAAGGTGTAGAGAGGACTGTGGGCTGGCTCGCTCAGTCTGACTCATTCTACCCTCTTCTAGGTGGAGACATTGGAAAGCTAAACCTACACATTCTAGACTCCCTTGCAGCTAGAGTTTTGGATAGAAATTAGGTCCTATTAGTTGGAAGAATAAATGAGACATGGGTAGGTGACGGAAAGACAGAGGCCATTTTCCCTGTACTTTTGGCTGTCTGTTCTGTCAAGTAAGGTTGTGGAGACCTGAGATTTTTCTGCAGCATATTCAGAGTCCATTATCTGCCATCCTAGGTGTCAATAGTGACATTTTGATCCTAACTGCTGGCTGCAGTTCCAGTAGTGATCTCAGAGGAGTGGCTTCCCCAGAAAGTTAGCTGTGTATTGACCTGGGGACCTCTTGGAGGCCCAGGCTACAGTCATTTCAACAATTTTGTGAGCACCTAATTTCCTCTATTAAATCTCTTTCTGCGGCCAGGCATGGTGGCTCATGCCTGTAATCCCAGCACTTTGGGAGGCCAAGGCAGGCAGATCACCTGAGGTCGGGAGTTCGAGGAGGTAGCTGGGATTACAGGTACCTGCCACCATGCCCAGCTAATTTTTTTGTATTTTTAGAAGAGACGCCGTTTCACCATGTTGGTCAGGCTGATCTTGAACTCCTGATCTCAGGTGATCCACCCACCTCAGCCTCCCAAAGTGCTGGGATTACAAGCATGAGCCACTGTGCCTGGCCAAAAAAAAATTTTTATTTTAATTAGTTGGGCATATATCTCTCAGGGAGGCTGAGGTGGGATGATGGCTTGCGCCTGGGCGATCGAGGCTGCAGTGAACTATGATCATACCACTCCACTCCAGCCTGGGTGACTGAGACCCTGTCTCAAAGAAATGAAACATTTTTTAAAGGTGTAGTCTCAGCTACTTGGGAGGCTGAGGTGGGAGGATCATTTGAGCCCAGGAGGTCAAAACTGCAGTGAGCTGTTATCACACCATTGCGCTCCAGCCTGAGCAGCAGAGTAAGACCCTGTCTCAAAAAATAGGGAGGGAAAGATGGACATATATGTGGTAAAGCAAGTATAGTAAAATGTTGGTTGCAGAATGCAGATAGTGGGTCTATTCAGATAGTGGGCCAGATACAGATGGTCACTGTAAAATTCTTTCCACTTTTTGGTATGTTTGAAAACTGTCACAATAAAATGTTGGAAAAAAGTTCCTAGCTTGACCTCATATCTCCCTCCTGCTCTTACCTAATTACTCTGTTCCCTCCCTTTCCAGAAAATCTCCTGAAAAGCTTGTCTGAGCTGGTGCCTCTAATTCCTCTCCTTCTCCTGTTTCTTCTCACCACAATTACAAATCAGCTTTCGCCCCAACAGTCCACCAAAGTGTCTCAAAGCTCACCAATAATTTCCGCTTTAGGAAATCCAATGGCCATTGGTCAGTCCTATTCTTGCTTAACCTATCAGCTGCAGAATTTGACTCAGTTGATCACTCCCTGCTTCTTACAAAACTAACTTAATTACTTAATTTCTTTCTTTCTCTCTCTCTCTCCTTTCTTTCTTCCTTTCTATCCCCATTTTTTTTTTTTTTTTGAGATGGAGTCTTGCTCTGTTGCCCAAGCTGGAGTGCAGTGGTACGATCTTGGCTCACTGCAACTTCCGCCTCCCAGGTTCAAGGGATTTCTTCTGCCTCAGCCTCCTGAGTAGCTGGGATTACAGGTATGCGCCACCATGCCCAGCTAATTGTTGTAGCTTTAGTGGAGAAGAGGTTTCACCATGTTGGCCAGGCTGGTCTCGAACTCCTGACCTTGTGATCCACCTGCCTCAGCCTCCCAAAGTGCTGGGATTACAGGCATAAGCCACTGCACCCAGCCCTTACAAAGCTTTCTTTCCCTAATTCAGGATGACACTCTCTCCTTTTCTGCTACCTGACTGCTTTCTCTTCCTCAGTCTCCTGTGTTGGTTTCTTCTCATCTGCTCAGCCTCTTAAAGTTGATGTGCATCAGGGCTCAGTCCTTAAACATTTGCTTTATCTACACTCCCTCCTTCAGTTATCTCATGCAGTTTTGTGGATTTTTTTTTTTTTTTTTTTTTTTTTTGAGACAGGGTTTCACTCCTGTGGCCCAAGCTGGAGTACAGTGGTGGCTTTTGGCTGCCTATTATCTGAGCAACAGGGGTGACTGGGCCACAGAGCTCCCGCCCTCTAGCCTGGGCTTGTTTTCACAGCAGAGGCAGTCTCCCAAGAGAAGAACAGAAGTGTGCAAGGCCCGGGTGTAAACACCATCATTTCTGAAGCATTGTGTTGGCCAAAGCAAGGCCAGCTCAGATTCTAGGACTGGGGAAACAGATGCCATGATTTAGCTAGGAGAGGCTACAAAGTCTTATTATAAAGGATGAGGATACAGTGAGGGGTAAGGGTGGCCAGTTTTGATATTAAACTACTATCAGAGCATGGGTGCCTGGGCTTGGGGAGTTTCTTTTTCTTTCTTTTTTTTTTTTTTTTTTGAGATGGATTCTCACTCTGTCCCCAGGCTGGAGTGTGGTGGCTCAATCTTGGCTCACTGCAACCTCTGCCTCCTCGGTTCAAGTGATTCTCCTGCCTCAGCTTCCTGAGTAGCTGGGATTACAGCCGCCTACCAACATGCCCAGCTAATTTTTTTTTTTTTTTTAGTAGAGACGAGGTTTGACCAGTTGGCCAAGTTGGTCTTGAACTCCTGACCACAGGTGATCTGCCCACCTTGGCCCCCCAAAGTGCTGGGATTACAGGTGTGAGCCACTGCACCCAGCCTCATGGATTTAATTACTGTAAGATTATTCCTGAATTTATATCTCTAGCCTAGACCTCTCTCCTTTATTCCAAATTTATATATCTGATTGCCAGTCAACTTCTCCACATGGACGTCTGAGAGCATCTCAAACTTAACATGCCCACAGACTGACCTGGATTTGTCCTGAAGCCTAAACTGTGATTTTTTTTATCTTGTCCAAATTCCTATCTAAGCGGTCTGGGGAGTCATGCCCTACAAATAATAAATTCTCATCAGGTGCATTTTCTTTAACCCCATATAGTGTGATTAACTTTCCAACCTGACTCTGTCATAACATTAGGAGACAAGGAAGAAAATAAAAATATTTTACACCAAAACATGTTTCTTTGCCATATTTTAAAATGTCCCTACAAAGCTGTTCTTTATAGGGGAAATTTTGCATCTGTAAAGAATCTCTCTTTTTTTTTTTCTTTTGAGACGGAGTCTTACTCTGTCACCCAGGATGGAGTATAGTAGCTCAATCTGGGCTCACTGCAGCCTCCCAAAGTGCTGGGATTACAGGTGTGAGTCACCACGCCCGGCTAAGCATCTCTATTAACATAGCTAGATCTGCCAGGCATGGTGGCTCATGCCTGTAATCCTAACACTTTGGGAAGCTGAGGCCGGTGGATCACCTGAGGTCAGGAGTTCAAGACCAGCTGGGCCAACATGGTGAAACCCCATCTCTACTAAAAATACAAAATTAGCCAGGCATAGTGGCACATGCCTGTAATCCCAGCTACTTGAGAGGCTGATAGGAGAATCGCTTGAACCTGAGAGGCAGAGGTTACAGGGAGCCAAGATCATGTCATTGTACTCTAGCCTGTGCAACAAGAGTGAAACTCCTCAAAAAAAAACTTTTACTTGGAGTGAAACATGAAGTCTTGGAGTGTTTTGAGTGGAGGAGTGATGTGATTTGACTTAATCTTTAAAATGATCACACTGGCTGGGCATGGTGGCTCACACTCTAATGCTCCCTCTTTCACATATAAGAACCTCTGTGGGCTGGGCGTGGTGCCTCATGCCTGTAATCCCAGCGCTTTGTGAAGCTGAGGTGGGAGGATCGCTTGAGCCCAGGAGTTTGAGATGTGCCGGGGCAATACGGCGAAACCCCGTCTCTACAAAAAACACAAAAATTAGCCGGGCGTGGTGGCATGTGCCTGTGGTCCCAGCTACTAGGCAGGCTGAAAGAACTATTGTGATTATATTGAGCAAACCCTGATAACCCTAGATAATCTCTCCATCTCAAGATCCTTAACTTTTTTTTTTTTTTTTTGAGACAGAGTCTTGCTCTGTCATCCAGGCTGGAGTGCAGTGGTGCCATCTCGGCTCACTGTAACCTCTGACCCCTGGGGTTCAAGTGATTCTCTCGAGTCAGCCTCCTGAGTAGCTGGAACTACAGGCATGAACCACCACATCTGGCTAATTTTTGTATTTTTAGTAGAGATGGGGTTTTGCCATGTTGGCCAGGCTGGTCTTGAACTCCTAACCACCTGCCTTGGCCTCCCAAAGTGCTGGGATTACAGGCATAAGCCACCAAGCTGGGCCTAAAATCCTTAATTTAGTCACACCAGCAAAATCCCTTTTGCTATGCAAAGCAACATATGCACAGGTTTCAGGGATTAGAATGTGGACATCTTTGGGGGCCATTATCCTGCCTACCCCAGATATTTACCCAGAAACTGATGAAACTTAAGCTTCAGGGTCCCAGTGGCACAAGCCTCTCATTAAGACCCAGAAGGGAACCCTGGCAATGTGTTCACATGGTTGTATACATTTTTGAAAATTCACAAAGTTAAGACATTTAGGACCAGTGCAGTGGCTCACACCTCTAATCCCAGCTCTTTGGGAAGCTGAGGCAGGAGGATCTCTTGAGCTCAGGAGCAGGGGAAGATAGGTGTCCCAGCTCAAGAAGAGAAAGATGGAGAGAGACTCACCTTCCTTGACTTTGTTGTTCTATTTGGGCCCCAAATAGATGGGCTGATGCTCATCCACATTGGAGAAGGCCAAATTCTGTACTCAGTCTACTGATTCAAATGCTAATGTCCCCGAGAGACACCCTCCAAGTCACACCCAGAAATGTTTTACCAGCGATCTGGTCATTCCTTAGCTCAGTGAAGCTGATATATAACATTAACCATCACACGCCTAGATCTCAAAAGACCTTGCAGCTTCTGCTCTTGCCCTTTGGAAGTTCTTGCACTGCTGTATAAAGAAGCCCAAGGCTGGGCACAGGGGATCACGCCTATAATGGCAGCACTTTCAGAGGCTAAATTGAGAGGATGGCTTGAGCCCAGGAGTTCGAGACCAGCTTGGGCAACATAGCAAGCCCCTGTTTCTGCAAAACACACACACACACACACACACACACACACACACACACACAAAGCCAGGCATGGTGGCATGCACCTGTAGTCTCAGTTACCCAGGAGGCTGAGACAGGGGGATGGCTTGAGCCTGGGAGACAGAGATTATAGTGAGCCCTAATTGGGCCACTACACTGCAGCTTGGGTAACAGAGCAAGACTGTCTCAAAAATAAGAGACCCCATCACACACACACACACACACACACACACACACACACACACAGACACACACACACGCCCAAGTCAGTTAGAGAGGCCTAGCTAAGAACCAACACCCATCACCAGACATGTGAATGGGGCTATGCTAAGCCGTCTAGCCCTAGTCCAGCCCCAAGACGACTGCAGCTGCGTGGGGGATTCAAGGTGAAACCAGCAGAACCACCCAGCTGATCACAGCCTGAATTGCGGACCCACATAATCATAAGTAAAGAGACTGTTGATTGTTTTAAGGACTAAATTTTGGAGTGGTTTGTTATACAGTAATACTTAACTAATACAGAGCATATACATACAAATGCACCTTTTATTTGTTTCTTTAAAGACACAGTCTCGCTCTGTCACCCAGGCTGGAGTGCAATGGTGCGATCCTTGCTCACTGCAACCTTCGCCTCCCAGGTTCAAGCAATTCTCCTGCTTCAGCCTCCCAAGTAGCTGGGATTACAGGCACCCACTACCAAACCTGGCTAATTTTTTGTATTTTTAGTAGATACTGGTTTCGTCATGTTGGCCAGGCTGGTCTCAAACTCCTGACCTCAGGTGATCCACCTGCCTCAGCCTCCCAAAGTGCTGGGATTATGGGCGTGAACCACCATGCCTGGCCTCTTTTCCTTTTTCTTTTTTTTTCTTTTTTTATTTATTTTTTATATAAAGATGGGGTTTCACCATGTTGGTCAGGCTGGTCTTGAACTCCCGACCTCAGGTGATCTGCCCGCCTTGGTCTCCAAAGTGCTTGGATTACAGGCGTGAGCCACCACGCCCGGCCCCTTTTCCTTTTTTTTTAACGAGGTCTCACTATGTTGCCCAGGCTAGCTTCCAACTTCTGGGCTCAGGCTATCTTCCTGCCCCAGACTCCCCAGTAGCTGGAACAAAAGCATGCATCATTATATGCAGCCATTTCTTTTTTTAAGTGAGAATCTTATGAAATAAAATGTATCAGAATTCCTGAGTTTAAATCTCTTGCTGGGCAGGCACAGTGGCTCACCATGCCCCGCCAGCAAGAGATTTAAATACAGGAATTCAGCCATGCATGCTACATGCCTGGTAATTTTTTGGTATTTTTTGTAGAGAAAGGGTCTCACCATGTTGCCTACACTAGTCTAGAACTCCTGGGCTCAAGCAGTCCTCCCACCTTGGCCCCCCAAAGTATTGGGATTATAGATGTGAGCCACCACTCCTAACCCCTCATTTTTTTACTATAAAACAAAATTTACTCTGGGAGGCCTGGGTGGGCGGATCATGAGGTCAGCAGTTCAAGACCAGACTGACCAACATGGTGAAACCCTGTCTCCACTAAAAATACAAAAAAAATCAGCCAGGCATGGTAGTGTGCACCTGCAATCCCAGCTACTCAGGAGGCTGACAAGGAGAATCGCTTAAGTCCAGGAGGCGGAGTTTGCAGTGAGCCAAGATCGAGCCATTGCACTCCAGACTGGGCAACACAGCGAGACTTTGTCTCAAAAACAAAAACAAAAACAAAACAAAAAAATTTAAAATTTTTGAAATACATATAAAGTAATAAAAATTTATTCATCAATAATGAGAAACTTTCTAAACTGCTAATACTAATCAATAGTTTTTGTTCAACTATTCTAGAAAAAAGACTAAATTATTTCTCTGCTCTCTCTACAGAGAATATTGTAAAATCATTGTTATATGAAGGGATTACAGGTATGAGCCACTGCACCCAACTTCCTTCTCAATTTCTTTCTCTTTTTTTTTTTTTTTTTTTTTTTTTTTTGAGACAAAGGCTTGCTCTGTCACCCAGGCTGGAGTGCAATGGCGAGATCTCAGCTCACTGCAACATCCACGTCCCAGGTTCAAGCGATTCTCCTGCCTCAGCCTCCTGAGTAGCTGGGATTACAGGCGCGTGCCACTGCTCCTGGCTAATTTTTGTATTTTCAGCAGAGACAGAGTTTCACCATGTTGGTCAGGCTGGTCTCAAACTCCTGACCTCAGGTGATTCACTCACCTCAGCCTCCCAAAGTGCTGGGATTACAGGCATGAAACCCCGCATCTGGCCCTCCTTCTCAGTTTCTATTCAGAAATAAAATAAAAATTTTATTGCCTTCCAAGAGGAAAACACTCTAAAGAGGTAGTTTATGTCCTTTCTGCACTCTTTTTTCTTTTTTTATTGGAGACTTTTTTCTTGCTCTGTTGCCCAGGCTAGAGCAGTGGCACTATCGTGGCTCAGTACAACCTCGACCTCCTGAGCTCATGCCATCCTGCAGTTTCAGCCTCCTGAGTGGCTAGGACAACAGGCACGTGCCACCACACCCAGCTAATTTTCGTACTTTCTGTAGAGGCGGGATTTCACCATGTTGCCCAGACTGGTCTCAACTCCTGTGCTCAAGCAATCCACCCACCTTGGTTTCCCAATGTTCTGGGATTACTGGCATGAGCCACCTTATCTAGCCAAAACTATGAATTTTTCCTGCAGGTATTTAGATGATCATATTCTTCTCCTTTCACCAGGGAATATGGTGCATTACATGAAAAGATTTTCTGCTATTGAAATGCCCTTGCATTCCTGGGATAATCAATAGCATTTATTTTCTGTGAGTTCCTATTCTAGCTCCCTGTGTCAGTCCCTGCCTTGGAGGGACAATGTCATTTCCTGTCTTGGCTCCTTGTCAAAAACTCCAGTAGCTCAGCTGGAATGTTCTAGAAACTTCTGGAAACTTGCTCTTTAGTGATGTGATGGGAGTGGCCAAGAGGCTCCAGGAGAGAACCTAGTGCTTTAGGCTGTGTGGATATTTGCCCCATAGGAATCAGGTGAAAGCCACGTAGCAGCTTTCAAAGTTACCTACTTTTCGTTTTTTAGCAACAGAATTCAAATTCTCTGCCCTTGTCTGGAAAGTTTATTCTGTCTCATAGATATTTTTCTTGTGAAAAGTATAACTTTATCATTTTGTGTTTTGAATACTCCCTAAGGGCCAGACACCATGCTCAGTTTTTTATATGCCTTACTATTAATGACGCCAGTTACCATTTACTGATCCTTTCCCCAGTTCTAAGCACTGTGCTCATTGTTCTGCAAATAGTATTTTATTGGCCAGACGAGGTGGCTCATGCCTGTAATCCCAGCACTTTGGGAACCAAGGCGGGTGGATCACCTGAGGTCAGTAGTTCAAGTCCAGCCTGACTAACATGGAGAAACTCTACCTCTACTAAAAATACAAAATTAGCCAGGCATGGTGGCGCATGCCTGTAACTCCAGCTACTTGGGATGCTGAGGCAGGAGAATCGCTTGAACCCCAAAGGCGGAAGTTGTGGTGAGCTGAGATCGCACCATTGCACTCCAGCCTGGGCAACAAGAGTGAAACTCCATCTTAAAAAAAAAATAGTATTTTATTTAATCCCCTTAATCTCCCTATATGGTAGGCATTAGCTCTATTCTACACATGAGAAAACTATGACTGAGAGGCTAACTTGCCAGTGGTCACAAGACAGAGGCCAGGTTCCAAGTGGAATTTGTCTCATTGCAGAGCCTTTGCTATGAACCATCGCTATACACGCTCTGGGAAATTGGCTTTGTCAGCCCGAGCATGACATCTAGGAAACGGCCTGTAAACTCCCATGATCAGTGTTATTAAGAACTAGCAGCTCCCGTGTGACCAATGCATGACCAAGCATTGCCAAGTGCGATTGGCTGCAGTCATTTGTGGTCCGACTGGTCTCAGTGTCAGCTGTGACACATGTTCACAATGGGTGTCTGCAGTAATAACTCCCTTAGGGAAATTGTGGTGTGCGCTACTTTTTTAAGCTTTCAAAAAATAACAGCCTTATTTTAGATGTAATTCATCAGCCACACAATTCCCCAATTTAAAGTGTACAATTCAGTGGGTTTTGTATATTCACAGACTTTCACAACCATTGCCATAATCAATTTTAGGACATTTTCATCACCCTAAAAAGAAGCCCCGAACCCATTAGTAGTTATGCCTCATTTCTTCCCAAACTCCCCCCGCACCAGCCAAACACCAATCTGCTTTCTGTCTCTATAGATTTGCCTATGCTGGACATTTCATATAAATTAACACAATTTTCAATTAATACAATTAATCGTATTCATTTATATGAAATATCCAGAATAAGCAAATTATTATTCTTCCCAAATTCCCCAGCACCAGCCAAACACCAATCTGCTTTCTGTCTCTATAGATTTGCTATTCTGGACATTTCACATAAATTAACACAATTTTCAACTAATACAATTAATTGTATTCATTTATATGAAATATCCAAATAAGCAAATAATAAGCAATTGTTGACTAATACAACAATTAGTTGTATTTTTTGTGACTGGCTTCTTTCACTTTAAATAATATTTTTCTTTTCTTTTTTGGTTTTTGTTTTTGTTTTTTGTGGCACAAACTCGGCTCATTGCAATCTTGGCCTCCCGGGTTCAGGCCATTCTCTTGCCTCAGCCTCCCAAGTAGCTGGGATTACAGGTGCCCACCACTATGCCTGGCTAATTTTTGTATTTTTAGTAGAGACAGGGTTTTACTAAGTTGGTCAGGCTGGTCTTGAACTCCTGACCTCGTAATCCGCCTGCCTCAGCCTCCAAAAGTGCTGGGATTACAGGCGTGAGCCACCCCGCCCAGCTTTAAATAGTATTTTCAAGGTTCATCCACAGGTAGCTTGTATCAGTACTTCATTTCTTTTTCTTTTTTGAGATGGAGTTTTGCTCTGTTGCCCAGACTGGAGTGCAGTGGCGTAATCTCAGCTCATTGCAACCTCCACCTCCCAGTTTCAAGCAATTCTCCTGCCTCAGCCTCCTGAGTAGCTGAGATTACAGGCACATGCCACCATACCTGGCTAATTTTTGTATTTTTAGTAGAGATGGGGTTTCAACATGTTGGCCAGGCTGGTCTTGAACTCCTGACCTCATGATCCACCCGCCTTGGCCTAGCAAAGTGCTGGGATTATAGGCTTGAGCTACCGCACCCAGCCAACACTGAGCGTTTTAGTTCACTTTCTGTTGCTATAAAAGAATCCCCTGAGGCTGGGTAATTTACAAAGAAAGATTTATTAACCTCACAGTTCTGCCAACTGAGAAATTCAAGGACATGGCCCTGGCTCTGGCAAAAGCTTTTGTGCTGTGTTCCAATGTGGTGGAGAAGGTCGAAGGGGAAATGGACACCTGTGAGGTGGGGAAAACCTGATGGGCATTCTGACTTTATAGCAACCCATTCTCAAGGGAACTAATTCATTGCTATGAAAACTATCCAGTCTCCTGAGAGCAAGACCTCCCTCACTTCCTTTTGTTCACACTGCATTGTCCCCACCTCAGCAATGAGTGAGACCACTCCTACCACATCACAAATGAGCAAACCAAGTTTCTGGAAGCTTCTAGAACATTCCGACTAAGAAACTGGAGTTTTTGACAACGAGCCAAGACAGGAAATGACATTGTCCCTCCAAGGCATGAACGGAGACAGGGAGCTAGAAAAGGAACTCAAGTAGAAAATAATTGCAATAGATTGTTCCAGGAATGCAAGGGCGTTTCTTTTTTTTTTGAGACAGAGTTTCACTCTGTCGCCCAGGCTGGAGTGCAGTGGTGCGATCTTGGCTCACTGCAACCTCTGACTCCTGGATTCAAACGATTCTCCTGCCTCAGCCTCCTGAGTAGCTGGGATTACAGGCACCCACCACCATGCCTAGCTAATTTTTTGTATTTTAGTAGAGATGGGGTTTCACCATGTTGGCCAGGCTGGTCTCAAACTCCTGACCTCAGGTGATCCACCCACCTCGGACTCCCAAAGTGCTGGGATTTTGGGCATGAGCCACTGCACCTGGCAAGGGCATTTCAGCTGCAGAAAACCTATTTATGTAATGCACCACTTTACCTGGTTAAGAAGAAAAATACTATCATGTCAATATCTGCAGGAAAAAGTAGTAGCTTGGGCTGGATGCGGTGGCTCATGCCAGTAAACCCAGAACTTTGGAAGGCTGAGGTGGGCAGATCGCTTAAGCCTAGGAGTTTGAGACTAGCCTAGGCAACATGATGAAATACCATTTCTACAAAAAAGAAATTAGCTGAGTGTGGTGGTGTACTCCTATTGTCACAGCTACTCCAGAGGCTGGAATGGAAAGATGGTTTGAGCCCAGGAGGTAGAGGCTACAGTGAGTCGTGATTGCACCACTGTGCTCCAGCCTGGGTGACATAGCAAGTCTCTAGTTCAAAAAAAAAAAAATTTTTTTTTAAATTTTAGGCCGGGTGTGATGGCTCACGCTTGTAATCCCAGCATTTTGGGAGGCTGAGACAGGTGGATCACTTGAGATCAGGAGTTCAAGACCAGCCTGGCCAACAAGGTGAAACCCCATCTCTACTAAAAATACAAAAGTTAGTTGGGCTTGGTGGCATGTGCCTGTAATTCCAGCTGCTTGGGAGGCTGAGGTAGGAGACTCGCTTGAATCTGGAAGGCAGAGGTTGCAGTGAGCTGAGATAGCTCCACTACACTCCAGCCTGGGTGATGGAGTGAGACTGTATCTCAAAAAAATAAAAATTAAAATTAATAAAATAATTTTTTTAAATGTTAGAGTTATACAGAGGAAAAAGACAAGGAGCAAATAAATGAAACTTCTAGCATAGGTTAATTTCATCTGGAGAGATAATGAGTGATTGTTGTTTTCTTCTTCCTTGTCCTTTACTTCCCCTCCCCTTCCCAAATTCCTGTATTAATTTAATTACAATGTTTCAGAATTCTTCCTTTTCTGCAGTATCAGCTTAGGGACCTGATTTTCTTGGGCCAGCCCTCACACCTGTCTGCCCTCACACACTCAGGCCCAACCCGAGTGTGCACAGCACCTGGCCCTGTGTGATCCGGGGGCCTCTTGGCTTGTGCCCACCCATGCCTGCAAGTGCTGTGTTCTTGCCAAGGCCTCAGATCTCAGGCTTTGATCCTCCAAATGCTTGAAGAACATCGACTCATTAGTTTCACCCCCGTGACTATACAGTGGGGTAGTGGCGGCTTCCCCTTCCTCCAACTCCTCAGGCAAGTGGATCTGGTGCCCTCCAGCAGGCAGCTGAGGACCAGCAGAGAAGGGGATGTTTGTAGAAAAGGTGTTGGGGGGTGGGGTGGGGGCAGTAACAGAGGCACTTGCCAGAGGCCATTTCCTTCCTTCCCTGGCAGATGCAGAATGGAGGACTTTATCCGAGTCCTTAAATTTTTAAAGACTTTTGCTGGTGATGTTTTGTCTTGCTGTTACTGTTTTATCAAAGAGAGCAGGCAAATGGGCTTTGGTGTCCTTAACTATTGTGTATGAGGGTGTGAAAACCAAGGCTGCTACAGGGACCTGCAAAACGCGATTAGGTGGAGGGCGGAGTTGGGGCAGGGGGTACTGGGAAGCAGGAGAATTGTTAGCCCCTAATGCAGAATTGCTGCTGGATTCTTCTGCGAGGGCTCTTTTCTCTTCTCACCCCGGGATCCAAAGCGAGACCTCAGGGTTGTTCTTTCTGGTTTTGATCCATAGGTTCTGGATCATACCCTGGAAAACTAGAACTCAGATAAGACTGGAATTATTTTTTGTATCTTTAAACTTTTTTTCCTGTTTTGTTTTTTTGGTCTTTTGTGTAGGAGAAATATACTTCCACCTCAGCTTCTACTATAAGGTTGGCAGCCCTGAGGATCCTTTTTTTTTTTTCTTTTGAGATGGAGTCTCCCTCTGTCGTCTAGGCAGGAGTGTAATGGCGCGATCTCGGGTCACTGCAACCTCCACTTCCTGGGTTCCAACAATTCTCCTGCCTCAGCCTCCCAGCACCTGGGATTACAGGCACCTGCCACCACACCCAGCTAATTTGTTTGAGTTTTTAGTAGAGATGGGTTTTCACCATGTTGGCCAGGCTGGTCTCGAACTCCTGACCTCAAGTGACCCACCTGTCTGGGCCTCCCAAAGTGCTAGGTTTACAGGCGTGAGCCACCATGCACAGCTATTATTATTATTTTTATTTTTTGAGAATGAGTCTCGCTCTGTCGCCCAGGCTGGGTGCAGTGGTGTGATCTTGGCTCACCGCAACCTCCACCTCCTGGGTTCAAGCGATTCTTCTGCCTCAGCCTCCCGAGTAGCTGGGATCACAGGTGCGTACCACCATGCCCAGCTAATTTTTGTATGTTTTAGTAGAGATGGGGTTTCATGTTGGCCAGGCTGGTCTTGAGCTTCTAACCTCAGGTGATCCACTCACCTTGGCCTCCCAAAGTGCTGGGATTACTGGCGTGAGCCACCACACCTGGCTTAATATTTCTTAAAAAAAAAAAAATTGTAGTTTTAGTAGAGATGAGATTTTGCCATGTTGGCCAGGATGATCTTGAACTCCTGACCTCAAGTGATCTGCCTACCTTGGCCTCCCAAAGTGTTGGGATTACAGGTGTGAGCCATGGCTCACACCATTTTATTATAGAAATTTTCAAAGACACAAAAGAATGAAATAATTCTATAACGAGCACCCATATGCCACCACCTAGATTCTCTTATTGACATTTCTGTGTATTTGTTTTGTCACCTATCTGTCCAGCTAGCCATCATTCTAGCCAGCCATCCATACATTTCTTATATTCAACAACACATTGTGTACATCTTTTTCATAAAAATAAATATTTTTCTACAATAGCATGTTAAATGGCTATTTCCTACTCCATCAATGAATGCAGCATTTATGTAACACTTGAAAAACTTGACTTATTTAGAAACGGCTTTGAAAGAGAATATTCTAGCCGGGGACATGTCAACAAAAAGAAGCAAACTCTATCAAATATGTAGAGGTTTGTTCTCAGCCAAATATGAGTGACCATGGCTGGAGGCACAGTCTCAAGAAGTCCTGAGAACATGTACTCAAAGTGGTTGGGTGATAGCTTGGTTTTATACATTTTAGGGGGACATAAGCTGTCAATCAACACATGTGAGATATACATTGGTTTGGTCCAGAAAGGCAGGACAATGGGAGGCAGGGGTTTACAGGTGGATTCAAAGATTTTTCCAATTGGCAATTGGTTAAAAGAGTTGTTATTATTCTGAAGACTTGGAATCAACAGAAAGGAATGTCTGGGTTAAGAAAAGGGGTTGTCGGCTGGGCACGGTGGCTCACACCTGTAATCCCAGCACTTTGGGAGGCTGAGGCAGGTGGATCATGAGGTCAGTAGATCGAGACCATCCTGCCTAACATGGTGAAACCCTGTCTCTACTAAAAATACAAAAAACTAGCTGGGCATGGTGGCTCGCACCTGTAGTCTCAGCTACTCGGTAGGCTGAGGCAGGATAATCACTTGAACCTGGGAGGCGGAGGTTGCAGTGAGCCAAGATCGCGCCACTGCACTTCCAGCCTGGGCAACAGAGAAAGACACCATCTCAAAAAAAAAAAAAAACAAAAAGAAAAGGGGTTGTGGAGACCAAGATTCTTATGAATGTCTCATAGGGGGCCAACCTGAGAGACAAAAGATGGCAAATGTTTCCTATTCAGACTTTTTAATTTTTAATTTAAGTTTTTGAGAGGGAGTTTTGCTCTGTCGCCCAGGCTGGAGTGCAGTGGGGTGATTTCGGCTCACTGCAAACTCTACCCCATGGGTTCAAGGAATTCTCCTGCCTCAGCCTCCCGAGTAGCTGGTATTACAGGCACCTGCCACCACGCAGGGCTAATTTTTGTGTTTTTAGTGGAGACTGAGTTTCACCATGTGGCCGGGCTGGTCTCGAACTCCTGACCTCAGGTGATCTGCCCACCTCCGCCTCCCAAAGTGCTGGGATTACAGCTGTGAGAGGCACTGCTCCCTGCGACAACAACTTCCTTTTTTTTTTTTAGACTGAGTCTCCCTCTGTCGCCAGGCTGGAGTGCAGTGGCACAATCTCGGCTCATTGCAATCTCCGCCTCCCGAGTTCAAGCGATTCTCCTGTCTCAGCCTCCCGAGTGGCTGGAATTACAGACGCATGCTGCCACACCTGGCTAATTTTTGTATTTTTAGTAGAGATGGGGTTTCACCATGTTGGTCAGGATGGCCTTGATCTCTTGACCTCATGATCCACCTGCTTGGCCTCCCAAAGTGCTGGGATTGCAGGTATGAGCCACCACGCCCAGCCGACAACTTCCTTTTTTTTTTTTTACAAGATGGGGTTTCACCATGATGGCCAGGCTGGTCTTGAACTACTGACCTCAGGTGATCCACCCACCTCAGCCTCCCAAAGTGCTAGGATTACAGGCGTGAGCCACCGCGCCCGGCTCAACTTCCTTTTTTAAACAAAAAACTGGTCCTGTGCTCAGCCCCTAGCAGGCAGCAACATCAAGCTAGAATTTAATGATGAAACCTTGAATTCCTGGGCTCCAGCAATCCTCCTACGTCAGCCTCCCAAGTAGCTGGGACTGCAGATGGACACCACCACTGCTGACTGAATTAAAAGTAAATTGATTTTTATTTGGAGACAGAGTCTTGCTCTGTCGCCCAGGCTAGAGTGCAATGGCGCTCAGCTCACTGCAACCTCTGCCTCCCAAGTTCAAGCAATGCTTCTGCCTCAGCCTCTTGAACTCCTGACTTCAGGAGATCCACCCACCTCGGCCTCCCAAACTGTTGGGATTACAGGTAAGAGCCACCTCTCCTGGCCAGATTTGGGAGTTTTAAAAGAGCAGTCTGCCAGTAGTGGGGAAAACAGATTGGAAGGGCACTAAGGAAACTATTGCAGTAGTCCAGGTAAAATGAAATGAAGTAACGTGCACAAAGCCCTTAGCACTTAATGACATGGAATAAGCAGGAGCTATTTGTATTTTATTTTATTTATTTATTTTTGAGATGGAATCTCACTCTGTTGCCCAGGCTGAAGCACAGTGACACCATCTCAGCTCACTGCAGCCTCCACCTCCTGGCTTCAAGCAATTCTCCTGCCTCATCCTCCTGAGTATCTGGGATTTTGCCACCATGCCCAGTTAATTTTTGTATTTTTAGTAGCGACAGGGTTTCACCATGTTGCGCAGGCTGGTCTCAAACTCCTGACCTCAGGTGATCCACCAGCCTTGGCCTCCCGAAGTGCTGGGATTAAAGGCATAAGCCACCATACCCAGCCAAGAGGGAGCTATTTTTTTTTAGCAATCAACAGGCACTTGAGGACTGCTTGAATTATAACTAAAGTTAGGAGTTACAGAGATAGAGGAATTTGTGTGTCCCCTGGAATCTTTGAGCCTTTAATCTCCTCCTCTAGTGATGAATACTAGAATTTCTTATCCCTATCAAGTTATTTATTCTGGTAGTTTATTTTGCATTCATACCTGCATTCTTCTGCTTGTGTTCCTTCTCATCACTTTCATCCGATCAGCTGGGAGAGAAGAATTTCATGGAGAGAGTTTGTAACACCTATCATTAGCGATGTGACCTGGCAAGCCACCTAATCTCTCTGAACTCAGTTTTGTCTTGTGTATACTGGGGACTATATTGGTCAGGGTTACCTAGAGGGACAGAACTAATAGGAGATATATATATATATATATGAATTTATTAATAATTAACTTACATGATCACAGGGTCCCACAATAGGCGGTCCTCAAGCTTGAGGACCAAGTAGAGTCAGTCCGAGTCTCAAAACTGAAAAACTTGGAGTCCGATGTTTGAGGGCAGGAAGCATCCAGCACGGGAGAAGAGATGTAGGCTGGGAGGCTAGGCTAGTCTTGCCTTTTCACGTCTTTCTGCCTGCTTTATATTCCCCGGCAGCAGATTAGATTGTGCACACCAGATCAAGGGTGGGTCTGCCTTCCCCAGCCCACTGACTCAACTGTTAATCTCCTTTGGCAACACCCTCACAGACACACCCAGGATCAATACTTTGTATCCTTCAATCCAGTCAAGTTGACCCTCAGTATTAACCATCACAGAGACTCTTCTGGATATTGGGATATACAGGTATCTGTTCTGTCCATCGTGAGAGGATCAGTGAATAACTGCCCAGAAAGGATTTTCAAAATACAATTAAAAAATCATTATTATTTCATTCAATAAATATTTATTAAGCAGTTGGGTGTCATCCAGGCTGGAGTGCAGTGGCGTGATCAAGGCTCACTGCAGCCTTCATCTCCCAGGTTCAAGCAATCCTCCCACCTCAGCCTCCCGAGTAGCTGGGATCACAAGTGTGCACCACCACACAAAAGTCCAGTTCTTATGGAGCTGACATTTTGCTGAAGGCCATTCTGATTCTGGGCTTTTTGGATTTTGATTCTATTTTCTTAAATTGTTACATGACTTTGGGCCTCTGTTAAAAAATATAGATTCTTGGCGTGACCACAGTCTTAATGAATTAATAAGGGGAAGGTAGTATGTGGAAGAGTTAACAAGCCCTCTAAAGTTATTCACAACAAACGGAAAATAAGAGATTAAGTAAATTAAAATGCCTCCCTTTTCCTTTTCCCAAACATTAATCAGCCACTCAGCAATCCTGCATACACATCTGTTTATATATTGAATTCTCCAAAATATTTCTAATAAGAAGTGGCTTCAGGTGGCTTGAAGGAGAAGCAAGTCCAAACACCAGAACCAGACATATGACCTTGAACGAGAAAGTGGTGGAGGGAGCAGAAAGTGCTGTCCTTGGCCCTGTTTTTGTCTGCCACTGAGCTTGCTGTGCAGTCATGGGCAGGGACTCTTCTGAATATTGGGATATACAGATATCTGTTCTGTTCATTGTGATCAGTGAATAAACTGTACAGAAAAGATTTTCAAAATATAATTTAAAAAAATCAGGTAATCTAAATCTAAGTCTGATCTAAATCTTGGTGTGCTCATCACCAAAACGAAGTTATGCTTTCTCAGGTAGTACCAGTTCATACAAAGGTGCTGGGTTAACTGCATCAGAATCACCTGGAGAACTTATTACATCTCCAGATTCCTGGGCCCCAGAGATTGGAAGAGTCTGATTCAGCGGGGATAGGATGGCATCCATCACTTCCTCTATTTTTATTTTATTTTATATTTTTATTTTTTCTGAGACAGTTTTGCTCTGTTGCCCAGGCTGGAGTGCAGTGGCGCGATCTCCGCTCACTGCAACCTCTGCCTCCTGGGTTCGAGTGATTCTCCTGCCTAAGCCTCTTGAGTAGCTGGGACTACAAGCCTGCGCCACCACACCTGGCTAATTTTTGTATTTTTAGTAGAAACAGGTTTTCACCATGTTGGTCTGGCTGGTCTCAAACTCATGACCTCAAGTAATTCACTGCCTCGGCCTCCTGAAGTGCTGGGATTACAGGAGTGATCCACTGCACCCAGCCTTCCTGGGGAATTTCTGATATAGATCCAGACATGGGATCTCACTGGGTTAGATCAAACTCTCAGTGCCTCAGCTTTCTCATCTGTACCATATAATCATTCCCCTGATGGTAAAATTAAATAAGCGAACTTCCATCATGCACTTAGAACAGCATCTGGCACGTAGTAAGTACTGTGTAAGTTTTAACTGTTCAATCAGCCAGTGTCCAATCAGGAAGACAAAAACCACTGTGAGTATTTAAACCAGAGGAGCCTGGGTAACACAGGGAGACCCCATCTCTACAACAAATAAAAATTAGCTGGGCATGGTGGTGCTTACCTGTAGTCCCAGCTACTCAGGAGACTGAGGTGGGAAGATTGCTTGAGCCCCAGAGGTTGAGGCTGCAGTGAGCTGTGATGGCACCACTGTACTCCAGTCTGAGCAATAGAATGAGACCCTATCTCAAAAAAAATAAAAAAAGTAATGGAGAGGATGAGAATACAAACGGGGGATGGTGATGCAACACAGAGATTAGACAGCGTGAAGTCTGCTACCCCTTAGCCAAAGGAAGAAGAGAAAGGTGGTATCACTGTAGTCTAGAGTCTGAGGTCACCTGGCAGACCTTCAGTCAAGCTGGATCTGCAGACAAGACATAGCCACTTCCAAGACACTGCTGAGTTTGGCTGGGCGTGGTGGCTCACGCCTGTAATCCCAACACTTTGGGAGGCTGAGGCGGGCCAATCACCTGAGGTCGGGAGTTTGAGACCAGCCTGACCAATATGGAGAAACCCCATCTCTAATAAAAATACAAAATTAGCCAGGCGTGTTGGTGCATGCCTATAATCCTGGCTACTTGGGAGGCTGAGGCAGGAGAATCGCTTGAACCCAGGAGGCAAATGTTGCGGTGAGCTGAGATCATGCCATTGCACTCCAGCCTGGGCAATAAGAGCAAAACTCCATCTCAAAAAAAAAAAAAAAAAAGACACTGCTGAGCAAGCTCTCTGGCTCTTTGGTTTGTCCTGCCTCCTGTCCTCTCAATAGTGCCTCCATCAGCTGAACCCCAGCAGGACTTCATCTTTCCAGGGAGCCTGGGAAACAGTTTGTAGGGGTCACCCCTGCCTTTTAGGGGAAGGAGTGAAAAATGGCTCTGAAGGCAGATTTGTATTATTTTGTTATTATCGTTATTCTCATTGTTATTTTCTTTAAGGTCCTTTTTGGCCCTAAAGTTCTCAGAGTTTCTAGACCTTAACCAACCACTGCAGCGGGACTCGGGACGTCGTGAGTGCTTATTGATTAATTGATTCCTTGCCCTCGGTGTACACACATGCATAAATGCTTGGCTTCTGTTCTCTGAAAACTGACAGCTCAGGCCTTGGCAAAAACTCCTCAGTGCTGAGGGCAGTGCAGCCCCACCTAGGATTCAGGGAAAGGGAAGATGTGCAGCCCAGGTTTCTCGACCTGGGCAGGCTGCCTCAGCACCTTTAAGGATTCAGAAGTGATAAATAGGAAGAGCTGGTTGGTGATATCGCAGGGCACGTAGAAGGGTCCTGAGGAGATCAGGAATAGACGCAAAGAGATAAGATTGTGGAATCGTTCTCGCAGAGCCCTGGGGTGTGAGGCACCAGGAAATAGAGCCTCACCCCGTTTTCAGGCCAGTTCTTGGAAGCCTGGAAAACACCCACTTGTCTTTGGGGCACATCCCTTTCAGTGTGTGTGGGAGTGAAACTCTGGGAACTTTACTACCAAAAATGGGCAGAAAAGCTCTTTCTAAATGTTTCTTGGAAGATCCAGAATTTAACCTTGACCAAAAGCAAATGTGTTTATTTTGAAAGGTTCTTAGAGAAAGGATTGAATATTGTGGAATTCTTCCAAATACACCAAAGACTTGCTCCCCTAAATCATTCTTCCAGCAAATATGTTTGGGTAGCAGGTTGGCTACTAAGTCAGGCAGTGAGTCTGGGAGTGAGAACTAGGTTAGCCTGCTGCTTTGCCTCTGCCCTGGCTATGTGGCCTTGGGCAAGGGACTTGACTTCAGTTTCTTTGTCTGTAAAACAGGATTACTATGAACTACCTTGTAAAGTTAGAAGGATTAGAATGAGCTCATGCATTAAAGAATTTACACAGAGTCTGGCATCCAGTGAGTAATCAGGAAATGGTAATAATTCATTTTATTGTGCCTTGCATGACCTGTATGACACTTTGCAAAACACTTTCCTTCCCTTATATTAGTTGATTAGATCTCTTATCAGCTGGGAGACGTGTGTCAGGAAACCAACATTGAGGCCGGGCGTGGTGGCTCACACCTGTAATCTCAGCACTTTGTGAGGCCAAAGCAGGCGGATCACAAGGTCAGGAGATCAAGACCATCCTGGCCAACATGGTGAAACTCTGTCTCTTTAATTAAAAAATTACATATATATAAAGAAGGAAACCAACATTCATCTTGACTCTGCTGTGGATCTAGCACGCTGCTACATGCTTAACAGTGATCATCTTGTTGTTTTCAGTTATTCAATAAATATTCTAGTATCTATTTTATGCCAGGCTATTCTATGCACTGGAGACAGAGCAATAACAAAGGAGACAAAACTCCCTGCCTCTCTCAGAGGACACATTCCATGCAAGGAGACAACGAGTACAATTTAACAAATTCTTATAAAGTGTCTCCTGAAGTGCTTTACAAATATTGATTCCCAGCCTATGAGGAAGATGTTATTATGCTTATCCCATTTTACAGATTAGAACACTGAATTCCAAGGGGATTGAAAGTCACTTGCCCAAGGTCTCACAGCTAAGGAGAGCTGGATTCAAAGTCAGGCAGTGTGACTCCAGAGTCCATGCTTTTAATCTCCTTTTTTTTTTTTTTTTTGAGACGGAGTCTCCCTCTGTCGCCCAGGCTGGAGTGCAGTATTTCGATCTCGGTTCACAACAAACTCCTGGTTCAAGTGATTCTCCCACCTCAGCCTCATGAGTAACTGGGACTACAGGCATGCACCACCATGCCTGGCTAATTTTTTTTTTTTTGAGATGGAGTCTTGCTCTGTTGTCAGGCTGGAGTGCAGTAGTGTGATCTCACCTCACTGCAACCTCCACCTCCTGGGTTCAAGTGATTCTCCTGCCTCAGCCTCCCGAGTAGCTGGGACCACGGGTGCTCGCCACCATGCCCAGCTAATTTTTGCAGTTTTAGTAGGACAGAGTTTCACCATGTTGGCCAGGATAGTTTCCATCTGTTGACCTTGGGATATGCCCATCTTGGCCTCCTAAAGTGCTAGGATTACAGGCGTGAGCCACCGCACCCGGCCAATTTTTTGCATTTTTAGTAGAGATGGGGTTTCACCATGTTACTGAGGGTGGTCTCCAACTTCTGAACTCAAGTGATCTGCCTGCCTCGGCTTCCCAAAGTGCTGGGATTATAGGTGTGAGCCACTGTGCCCAGTCCAAGCTCTTCATCTTTACTCTAGGTCGTCCTTCAAAAAAAATTATATATGTTCTAATAAAGTGTGGTAAGTGCTATGAAAAAAAATATGCTGGGTGTGGTGGCTCACACCTGTAATCCCAGTGCTTAGGGAGGCTGAGGCAGGAGGATTGCTTGAGCCCAGGAGTTGGAGACCAGCCTGGGCAACAGCAAGACCCTGGCTCTACAAAGGTAACTTTAAAAAAGCCAAAAAAAAATTGCAGAGGAAAGGGGGAAAAGAGAGTGATGGGAGAGCACCATCTCTGCAGGGGGCTGGAGAGGGCCTCTCTGAGGAGCCATACCTGAGCAGAGACCTGAAGACAGTAAGGGAGAGGGGCAGGTGGATGTCCAGGACAGCGATCCAGGCAGAGAGAAAGGCAATTGCAAAGGCCTGAGGCGGGCCCTCCCCTGGTGTTGGGGAAGCTCCAGGATGTAGTGGGAGCCAGAGGGGAAGATGGCTCAGCTGGAGCCTCTGGAAGGAGCGTGCATGAGGCGCAGGTGTTCAGGGGGAAGGCCAGGAGTTCAGTTTGGGATAATCTCACCATCACTCATCAAGTGGAAAGCTCCAGGGGGCTTGGAGGGGTCAAGGAACTCACACCAGGTCACTCAGGCAGTCATTTTCAGAGGCATGATTCACAACTCAGGTCTGTGGACCCTAACTTCAATGCCATGGGCATTTCCTAGTTTGGGTGCTGTGGGGAAGTCTGGAGAGGTAAGACTCAGATAGCCCTGACCTCGTCCATTTGCATTGCTATAAAGGAATACTAGGGACTGTGTAATTTATAAAGAAAAGAGGTTTATTGGTCTGGGCACGGTGGTTCATGCCTGTAATCCCAGCACTTTGGGAGGCCAAGGTGGGCAGATCACTTGAGGTCCGGAGTTTGAGACCAGTCTGACCAACATGGAGAGACCCCATCTCTACTAAAAATACAAAATTAGCCAGGCGTGGTGGTGCATGCCTGTAATCCCAGCTACTTGGGAGGCTGAAGCTGCAGTTAGCGGAGATAGCGCCATTGCACTCCAGCCTGGGCAACAATAGCGAAACTCCGTCTCAAAAAAAAAAAAGAGGCTTATTTTGGCTCATGGTTCTGCAGGCTGTACAGGAAGCATGGTGCTGGCATCTGCTTCTGGTGAGGGCCTCGGGAAGCTTCCAATCATGGCAGAAGGCAAAGTGGGGACATGTCACATGGAGAGACAGGGAGTAACAGAGAGGTGGGGGAGGCACCAGGCTCTTTAAACAACCAGCTCTTGATGAACTAACAGAGCAAAATCTCACCCATTACCATGAGGAGAGCATCATGGTATTCAGAAGAAACCCGCCGCCATGACCCAAACACCTCCCACCGGCCCCTTCTCCGACAATGGGGATTACACATCAACATGAGATTTGGAGAGGACAAATATCCACACCATGTCAGGCCCAGAGGAGCTTCCCAGGAGGGAGGAAAGAGGTAGTGGAGAGAGAAGCAGAAGAGATACTCCGAGGAAAGAAGGATTTCACACGGCAGGGGGTAGCATGGGTTTAAAAGTGAATGCAGGCAAGAGGCACTGGGAGGTGCAGTTTTTGTTTTTGTTTTAATTTTTACTTTTTTTTGAGACAGAGTCTCTGCTGCCCAGGCTGGTGTGCAATGGTGCGATCTCGGCTCACTGCAACCTCTGCCTCTCAGGTTCAAGTGATTCTCCTGCCTCAGCCTCCCGAGTAGCTGGGATTACAGGTGCACACCACCACACCCAGCTAATTTTTGTATTTTTAGTAGAGACGAGGTTTCACCATCTTGGTCAGGCTGGTCTCGAACTCCTCACCTGAGGTGATCTACTAGGCTTGCCCTTTTAAAGTGCTGGGATTACAGGCGTGAGCCACTGCACTTGACCACTTCAGTTTTTTAGGGGAGAACAGAAGGAGTCCCAGCCCTGTGTAGCTGGACAGTGTTGGAGACAGTATGGATGTTCTGACTGCTGAAGCAGGCCATGCTCACTTAGAGATAGGGAGACCCTATGGCCCGGCGTGGTGGCTCACACCTGTAATCCCAGTACTTTGGAAGGCCAAGGTGGGTGGATCACCGTGAAGAGATCGAGACCATCCTGGCCAGTATGGTGAAACTCTGTCTCTACTAAAAATACAAAAATTATCTGGGTGTGGTGGCACGCATCTGTAGTCCCAGGTACTGGAGAGGCTGAGGCAGGAGAATTGCTTGAACTAGGGAGCCAGAGGTTGCAGTAAACTGAGATCATGCCCCTGCACTTTAGCCTGGTGACAGAGGAAGACTCTGTCTCAAAAAAAAAAAAAAAAAAAAAGATAGGAGTCCTCCTGGGCAAGCCTTTCTCCGCAGGCTGCCCCAGAATGGATACTTTCCCATTGTGACAAATGAATTTCCCCAGGCTAGACCTCTCCCCTGAACTGGTATATGCAACCACAGGCTTTCAACATGGTTCCCCTAGGCATCTCTGAACATACCCCAAATGGAAGTTCTGATCTTCCCCCAGTCCCAAGCTTGCTCTACCTGCAACGAGACTCCAAGAAGCCAATCCTGAGACAAGGATTCATGGGCCTGAGGTGACTTTTTTTTTTTTTGAGACAAGTTCTCATTCTATTGCCCAGGCTGAAGTGCAGTGGCCTGATCATGGCTCACTGCAGCCTCAACCTCCTGGGCTGTAGCAATCCTCCCACCTCAGCCTCCTGAGTAGCTGGGACCACAGGTGTGTACCACCACGCCCAGCTAATTTTTTATTTTTATTTATTTATTTTATTTAGCTTTTTTTTTTTTTTTTTTTAGAAACTTGATGTTTATTTTCCATGAATCTTATATGTTGTTTAAGAGTCCACACAAGAACAGCTTAAGACCATTCAGTGGTTGCTCCTACCCATTCAGTGGCCTGAGCAGTGGGGAGCTGCAGACCAGTCTTCCGTGGCAGGCTGGGCGCTCCAGTCTTCAGTAGGGAACTGCTGGATAGGCACAGAGGGCACCTGCACGCCTTCAGACCAGTCGGCAACCTCAGGCTGAGTAGCAGTGAACTCAGGAGCTGGAGCAGTCCATTCACCCTGAAATTCCTCCTTGGTCACAGCCTTTTCAGCAGCAGCCTGCTCTTCTTTTTCAATCTCTTCAGGATCCCTGTAGAAGTAGAGATCAGGCATGACCTCCCATGGGTGTTCACGGGAAATGGTGCCACACATGCGCAAAACTTCCCGAGCCAGCATCCACCACATCCAACCCACTGAGTGAGCTCCCTTGTTGTTGCATGGGATGGCAATGTCCACATAGCGCAGAGGAGAATCATCACTTTTCCTTTATAGATATACTGTTCCATCTGGAAGTCAAGGTTGGTGCCACCTAAATGGGTTCCTGCTGCCAGGAACTTAAGGACATCCTCCTCCTTCATTTGCAGGACATCAAGGGCTCCGGACATTGTGAAAGTTTCCCTTTAAGTTACGACGGGAATCCAGAACAACGCCGTATGGAACCCACGGTAGGTAGCGCGGAAAAGTTTATTTAGCATTTTGAAATGGAGTCTCGCTCTGTGGCCCACCTAGGCTGGAGTGCAGGGTTCCATCTAAGCTCACTGCAACCTCCGCCTCCTGGGTTCAAGCAATTCTCCTGTCTCAGCCTCCTGAGTAGCTGGGATTACAGGTGTGCACCACCACACCTGGCTAATTTTTGTATTTTTAGTAGAGACGAGGTTTTGCCATGTTGGTCAGGCTGGTCTTGAACTCCTGACCTCAGGTGATCTGCCTGCTTAAGCCTTTCAATGTGCTGGGATTACAGGCGTGAGTCCGGCCCGCCCTATTTTTGTTTTTGTAGAGAGCTGGTCTTGAACTCCTGGGCTCAAGTGATCCTCCCGCCTTGGCCTCCCAAAGTGTTGGGATTACAGGCATGAGCCACAGCAGCTGGCCCTGCAGTGAATTATTAAGGAAGTGCTCCTAGGAGGAACTGGTAAATGAGTAGGAGAAACAGGATAAAGAAGAGAAGGAAGCCCAACAAGGATGTGATACCAGGCCAAGTCCCCAAAGAGGGTGGCTTCACCCTGGGAAAGAAAGTTGTATCTTGGAGTTTGTCCAACTGGAGGGGAAGGAAGCTGGGTTTTCATATTCCTGCACCAGTTGGTAACTGGCTATGGGCTGGGGAGTAAACTCCTGGGCACTTCCTTGCAAGGGCAGAGAGACTGAAGAGAGTCACAGGCACCGGACTGAGGATCACAGCACACAGCGCCAAGGGAGGGGAGCTCAGAAACTGAAAAAGGGATCCCAGGAAGTCCAAGCAGGGCCCTGACAGTGTCCACTACACTTCCCGTCCCTATTTCAGAAATGGCGTTATCTGGTTGGGTACGGTGGCTCACACCTGTCATCCCAGCACTTTGGGAGGGCGAGGAGGGAGGATCGCTTGAGCTCAGGAATTCAAGACCAGCCTGGACAACACAGCAAGACGTTGTCTCTACTAAAAATAAAAAACACTAGCTGGGCATGGTGGCATGCACCTGTAGTCCCAGCTACTTGAGAGGCTGAAGCAAGAGGATTGCTTGAGCCTGGGAGATCAAGACTGCCGTGATCTGTGATTGTGCCACTGCACTCCAGCCTGGTGAGAGAGTTGGACTCTGTTTCATAAAAGAAAATGGCATTGTCATTCTGCTGGTTGCTCAGGACAGACCAAAAACCCTGGAGTCATTCTTGACCTGTTCTGCCTCTCATACTCCATAGCAATCCAATCTTTTGGCCAATCTTGTTGTCAGTACTTCAAAATATACCCAGAATTTGATCACGGGGTTTTTTAGTAAATAAAAAAATGATTGTGGTTAAAATACACAAAACATAAAATTTACCATCTTAACCATTTTTTAGTGTATTCTGCAGTGGTATTAAGTGCGTTCCTACTGTGCAACCACTGCCATCATCCATCCGCTGAACTCCATCCTGCAAAACTGAAACTGTGTTCCTGTTAAACATTACCCATTCATCTATCCGTGGATGCTTGGGCTGCTCCTACCTCCTGACTGTTGCGAATAATGCTGCTATGAACATGGGTGTACAAATATCTCTTCAAGTCCTGCTTTCGTTTTTTTTTGTTGTTGTTGTTGTTGTTTTTGAGAAGGAGTTTCACTCTGTCACCCAGGCTGGAGTGCAATGGCATGATCTCGGTTCACTGTAACCTCTGCCTCCTGGGTTCGAGCAATTCTCCACCTTAGCCTCCCAAATAGCTGGGATTACAGGTGTGCACCACCACATCCAGCTAATTTTTGTATTTTCAGTAGAGATGGGGTTTTGTCATATTAACCAGGCTGGTCTCAAACTCCTGACCTCAAGTGATCTGCCTGCCTTGGCCTCCCAAAGTGCTGGGATTATAGATGCGAACCACCGTGCCTGGCCCTTGCTTTCACTTTTTTTGAGTATGTACCTAGGCATGGAATTGCTGGATCATATGTTAATTCTATTTTTTTTTTTTTTGGAACTACCATAACGTTTTCCATAGCAATTGCACCATTTTACATTCCCACCAACAGCACATAAGGATTACAATTTCTCCACATCCTCACCGAAGCTTGTTATTTTTGTGGGTTTTAAAAGTTCTTCTCTCAGGCATGGTGGCTCATAGCTGTAATCCCAACATTTTGGGAGGCTGAGGCAGGAAGATCGCTTGAGCCCAGGAGTTAGAGACCAGCCTGAACAACACAGGGAGATGCCATCTCTACCAAAAAAAAAAAAATAGAAAATTAAAAAATTAGGCCTGACACGGTGGCTTACACCTGTAATCCCAGCACTTTGGGAGGCTGAGGTGGTCAGATCACCTGAGGTCGGGAGTTGGAGACCAGCCTGGCCAACATGGTGAAACCCCATCTCCATTACAAATACAAAAATTAGGCCCAGCATGGTGGCTCACGCCTGTAATCCTAGCACTTTAGGAGGCTGAGGCGGGCAGATCACCTGAGGTCAGAGGTTCGAGACCAGCCTGGCCAATATGGCGAAACCCCATCTCTACCAAAAATACAAAAATTAACCAGGTGTGGTGGTGCACCCCTGTAACCCCAGCTACTTGGGAGGCTGAGGCAGGAGAATCACCTGAACC
This sequence comes from Ateles fusciceps, assembly GCA_036589455.1. Classification (NCBI taxonomy): domain Eukaryota; kingdom Metazoa; phylum Chordata; class Mammalia; order Primates; family Atelidae; genus Ateles; species Ateles fusciceps. Next base: position 21,269,130 of record JAZHEH010003205.1, on the reverse strand, counting down.
TAGGAGGTAGAGGTTGCAGTGATCCCAGATAGTGCTACTGCATTCCAGCATTGGCAACAGAGCAAGATTCCATCTTAAAAAAAAAAAAAAAAATTAGCCTGGCACGATGGCACACACCTGTATTTCCAGCTACTTGGAAGGATGAGATGGGAGGATTGCACTTGAGCCTGTCAGGCTGAGGCTGCAGTGAGATGCGATCATGCCACTGCACTCCAGCCGGGGTGACAGAGCAAGACCCTGTCTCAAAAAGAAAAGAAAAGAAAAAGCCTGTTTAGACCCATTCCATAATGACCAACTTAAACCAAGCCATTTCCTCTTCTGCCTGGATAACTGCAATGGAGCCCCCGCCAGCCTCCCTGATTCCCTGGTCCCTTGTCATTTTCTCAACATCACTCGTCTGCTCAAAACCAATAGTGAGTGGCTGCCTCTCCTCCTTCCCCAAGTAGAAGCCAAAGTTCTTACCATGGCCTACAGGACTCTATAAGGTGTGCTCCCCACCCTCCCATACTCTGACTCACTTCCTACTTGCTCTTTCTACTCCAGCCACACTGGCTTTCTTGCTGTTCCAAGTAATCCACTGCCTTGGGGCCTCTGCCCTGTTTTCTCTGCCTGGAATGCTCTTTCTTTGGATATCCTTAGCTGTAGCATGGTTCATTCACTTCCTTCAAGTCTGTTCAAATGCCACTTTCTGAGGAAGGCCTCTGGGCTTTCTTATTTGCTCTCCCATCCATTTTCTGCCCTTCTGTACCCTCTCCTGAGCCTGGAGAGAATAACCCCTATAGAAAGCACCTGGGCTTTTTTGCCTCAGGCTTCTGAGTGGGTTCAGCGAATGGGAGGTGCCACCAGGAGCTGAAAAGCAAGACGGGGGAGACGCTGGGTATTTTTTTCCTGCACTTTCTCTGCTCTGCTCTGGGCAGTGGCTGTGCCTTCCTTGACCACAGCTGCATTTGGGAATGAGATCCCACACTTCCCTATCCCCTCATACTCGACTTCCAATAACACGATTTCCTCTCTGTCCTCAGTCCTCAAAATAGTCATGCCTTCCAGCTCTTGCTTGTCTCTGGTGCCTCAACAACCCTGTTGTCCTGATTCCCTGAACCCTGCCCATTTTTCTAGTCCCTTCCTTAAGACTTGAACCTCTTGAGTTCGATTCTGTTCCTGCTAGACCCTGACTGGAACACCTGTGAATCACTTTATTTCCAACTTCCAATTCCAATCCCAATCCTCTCCTTCCCCCTCTTTTTTGAGATAGGGTCTCACTCTGTGCTGCTGGTAGGAATGTAAAATGGCACAGTCGCAGCCAGGCGTGGTGGCTTAGGCCTGAAACCCCCGCACTTTGGGAGGCCGAGGCGGGCAGATCACTTGAGGTCAGGAGTTCGAGACCAGCCTGGCCAACATGGTGAAACCTCATCTCTACTAAAAATACAAAAATTAGCCGGGCATGGTGGCTTGCCCCTGTAGTTCCAGCTACTGGGAGGCTGAGGCAGGAGAATAGCTGGAACCCGGGAGGCAGAGGCTGCAGTGAGTCGAGATCTCGCCACTGTACTGCAACGTAGGTGTGGCAGTGAAACTCCGTCTTAAAAAAAAATGGCGCAGCGGCTATGGAAAACAGTCTGGTGGTTCCTCAAAAAATAAAGCAGGCTGGAGTACAATGGTGCGATCACAGTTCACTGCAGCCTCAACCTCTTGGGCTCAAGCTATCCTCCCGCTTCAGCCTCCTGAGTAGCTGGGACTACAGGTCCTTGCCAGCAGGCCTGGATAATTTCTTTTTCTCGTATTTTTGTAGAGACGGGTGTCTCGATATGTTGCCCAGGCTGGTCTCAAACTCCTAAGCTCAAGCCATCCACCCACCTCAGCCTCCTAAATGGGATTACAGGCGTGAACCACAGCCCCGTCCCCTTCCCGCCCCCCACTCGGTCCTTGTTCTTGTACGCAGCGCACGTTACCATCTAACATACCGTATTGCCACTTATTTCTTCACTTTCCTCTACCCTCCACACTGGATGGCAAGTCCGAGGGGCGCAGGGATGTTTGTTTGTTCACCGTTGTATCTGAAGTGGTTGGCACACCGCCGGCTGTCAGCAAATGTTCATGAAATGAATGAATGAGTGAATGACCTACAAGGGGAGCTAAGGAGAAGGCGGCGGTGCAGTCCGCGTCGCAGGCAGAAGAGCTGACTCTCCAAGCTTTGCTCCTCGCTCTGCCTCCGCCCGGAATGCTGAGTGCCCGGGGAAGGAGGCGGAAATGAGCGCGCGTAACAGCCCTCCAGCCGGGTGTTTACTTAATTAGGGCCTGTATCCCGAGGCTCGTTTGTATTGACCGTCCGCCTAATGGCTTCGTCTGGCTCCGGGCGGGCGCGGGGAACCTGTGAGGCGAGCGTAGGCCTGGCCACCCTGTCCCCGTCTGGGGCCCACTCCATTGCGCCGCGCGCGTGCGCGGAGACCTACCTCCCCTAGAGCATGGAAAGCTTCCTGCGGGAGATCAAGGCCGGGAGGGGCGGAGCTCAGCGAGCAACCCCAGGCTTTCCCCCAGTGTGGTCCACCCCCAGCCTGAGTCCCAGCCCCAGCTGCTGGTCTCAGCCGCCGGATAAGGGAGTGCTCTCGAGATACCAGATGCCAGTTGCTCGTTGTACCCTCAGCCATGAAATTGGAGGATGACGATGCTTCTCATTCTCTTAATTCGGGGATGTGGGGGGTGCTAGAAAGAGCCAGGCATCTGAGAGCATTAATACCAGGCAGCATTTGGGCACTCGCTCTGTGCCAGGTACTGAGTTTAGCGTTTTAAACCTGCTACTTTATTTAATACTCATCTATGATAGGGTAAAATATTAAGATCATAGCAGCCCCATTTCACAGTGCGGAACTGAGGCCCAAGGGGTTCATTTCACTTGCCAGAGGCTTCAGCGCTAGTAAGGGGTGGGACCCAAGTTTGAACTCAGGCGGGGCCGGCTTAGAGCCCATGCTAGGCCTCAGAGCAAGACCCCCACCATAGCAACGCAAGCAGTCCATCGCTTAGCCACAGGCCTGGCGGGGAAGGAAGACGGGTAGGTTACCAGGTTAGCCCTTGAAGGTCAAAGAATCTATCATTTAAAACTCCAAGCCAGGCGCAGTGGCTTACGCCTGTAATCCCAGGACTTTGGGAGGCCAAGGCGGGCGGATCATCCTAGGTCGGGAGTTCGAGAACAGCCTGGCTAATATGGTGAAACCCCCCTCTCTATTAAAAACACAAAAATTAGCCAGGCATGGTGGCGGGCGCCTGTAATCCCAGCTACTCGGGAGGCTGAGACAGGAGAATGGCTTGAACCTGGGAGGTGGAGGTTGCGGTGAGCCGAGATCCCTCCACAGCAGGGGGCGACAGTGAAACTCCATCTCAAACAAACAAACAAACAAACAAAAATCCCTTCCAGTTAGTTCCTCAAACCCCTACATCTGAGCTGGGGGAGGAGGAGGGAGAAGGACCAGGAGGCGGCATCCAGGGCTTCTCTAGGCAGCAGGAGAAGGCGGGGGATGAGTGAGGGGACAGGCGAGAGAGACTGGCCGGGAAAGCTCAGCTCCGTGGGTAAGGGCTTGCGGGGTAGTGATTGAGACTCAGGACCGTTTTTATGGCCAGGGCCCACATGTTTGCGGCAAAGAGGAAAAGCACTTCATGTCTAATGTAGTGGAATGAGAGTAACCTAGAGGAACGAATCCCAGGTCTGGCGTTTATCTCCTAGGAAGAGTGTGGGAGAGCTGTTTTCGAAGGGAGACTCTGGAGGTTGCTTTGCACAGCAAGCAGTTTTTACTCAGATTATATACAGTATTTCAGACCAATTTCAAAACCTCTGCGTTTTAAAAATTGCCTTTATTAACATTTTACAGGAAGTTGAGAAAGCGTTATTTACATGGAGGTTTGGGGTGCTGGAGGTTATGGGACTAATAACCGCGCTTTTAGCTCGCACTGCACCCTTTGGCACCACTACAGCTTCCAAACTCTAGGACTTTCTCTCCTAGCTTCTATTTGTTTCGCTTTAAAATGGAAGCAGCGGACAGGATGCGGCAGCTCACGCCTGTAACCTGAGCACTCTGGGAGGCGGAGAATAGCTTTCCACTAGTTCGAGACCAGCCTGGGCAACATAGAGAGACGCCCTCACCCCATCTCTACAAAATTTTTAAAAAAGTTAGTTGGGTGTGGTGGCGCAAGCCTGTAGTGTCAGCTACGCGGGAGCTGAGGCAGAAGAATCGCTTGATCCCAGGAGGTCGAGGCCGCGTTGAGCCGAGATCGCGCCACTGCATTCCTGGGCGGCAGAGTGAGACCCTGTCTCCAAAAACATAAATAAATAAAATAATAAAAATATGGGGAAGTTGAATCCAAGTCAGTAACGCGGTCCCTCGGGACCTGCTAGTTTTAAATCCCGGAGGTTTCTCTCGACGGGCTGGCACGGGAGGTGCAGAAGAGGCTTGGGTGGCCCCCCTGTAGCGGGTGTGGGGGGCACATGGTCCCGCATCAAAGCTTTGGGATAACAGCGCCCCGGGGGAGCATGAATGCGGAGCCTCTGTTTTCAGTCGACTTCAAATGCGTCTCCACTTTTTTTCCGCTGTAGCCGCAAGGCAAGGAAACACTTCTCTTCCCACACTGCGGAGGCTGAGGAGTGCGCTGGGTGTTCTTTTCTCCTCGAACCCAGAACTGCGAGACAGGGGCTGAGTACCTCCGAGAAAAGCTCCAGAAAAACCAGGAGAGCGAAGGAGGGCGTCCGGGAGGCTTGGAGGGGTTCGCTGGGGCCTCAACCGCACCCGCATCGGTCCCACCTGCGAAGGGGCGGGACCTCGTGGCGCTGGACCAATCAGCACCCACCTGCGCTCACCTGGCCTCCTCCCGCTGGCTCCTGCGGGCCGCTGTGCTCAAAGGAGCGAGAGCTGAGCGGAGTACCCGCTCGCCGTCGCGGCAGCTGCCTCACCCCTCTCTCTCCAGCCATGGGGTTCCCCTCGTGGACCTCTCGCGTCTCTCCTCCTCCTCCAGGTACTCCACAGCCTCGCCCTGGCCCCGGCTGGGACCTCTCCCTGGGGGGCGGGCGGGGTCCGCACGGGGAAGTGGCGTCTGGGAGAGCTCCGGGCTGCGCTACCTGGGGCCAAGGGAGTCCCGGAGGGCCCGGGAGGACCCCGCAGGATGGGAGTACAGGGCCAGGCACGCCTGTGACCCAGCCTCCCTCTTCCCCGCTCTGCCCTCCGGCGCAGGTTTGCTGGCTGCAGTGCGCGGCCTCCGAGCCGTGCCGGATGGGCTTTGGGGAGGCTGAAGTGACCCTGGAGGCGGGAGGCGCGGAGCAGGAGCCCGGCCAGGCGCTGAAGAAAGGTAAGACCCTCCGGGTGGAACCGCGGGGCAGGCGCCGCACGTGATCGCTCTGGTGTGAACCGCTCGAGGGGTGTTCGGGCCGGGGCAAGGGACTCCTGGCGCCACCTCAGGTCCAAGGGAGACGCAGAACGCGTCTTTGGTGGGGAGACGACTGGGATTGGGGGTAGTGGCTGACAGAGAAGGCTGGGCAGCAGAGCGCCTGTGACATCCATCCCCCTCGTCCGGTAGCCACTGCCTACCTTGACCCCCCTCCTCCGGGGTGCCGGATGGCTGAGCCCCTCACCCAGTCTCGACATGGGAAGTTCTCCCCCGCTGGCTCCAGCAGAGGAATGCGCCGGCCACGTTTTTCCCCCAACCCCCTCGCAGGTGTGGAGATGAGCCTTGCCCCGGGCAGCCCCTTTCGCCCCTCTCGGGCCCCCTTTGTGAACCGTGCTTTGTGTCTCCGACAGACAGACCGGGTCTGTTTCTCTTCTCCGCGCTCCCTTACCCCGCCCCCCTTCTTCATCGGCGGCTGGAATGCACTCTTAACCCTGCCCTTTCCGGAGGGCCTTCGCCCCTGCAGCCTTCCTGGAAACTGGGCCCTGGCACACCTGGGCTGGGGCCATCACCTACGGGACAACCCCGTCCCCAGCGTCTAGGGCCTGGGATGCTAGGTCACTGGAGGGAGTTGCGGAGGAGAGTGTCCCAAGCTGGCAGGCCTTGGGCTATGGGGGCGATGGACGGGAGATCAAAGCACATTTTTGATCCCTCAGTTACTCCTCCCCCACCCTACCCCAAGTTCAAAAACCTGAGGGCGGGGGTGCCACTTTAGTGGGGAGAACCAGTGTGTTATGAGACCCAGGGGGTTGCTGGCTAGTGGGGGGGCTTTCTCCCATTTTTGGCGGGGGGGGGGGGGGAGGGGGAACTGTAGCTTACCTGGCTTTCAAAACATTGAGAACCCTTACTACCTGGCATTCTTCTAAAGTCTCCATCAGCATACTCCTCACCCCAGGCGCAAATTCCCACTGCTTGAATGTGAATGCCTAGAGGACAGAGTGGCTCTTTTATTTCTCCAAAAGAGGATTGAGGACCTTGAGTCTGTGGAAGCCCTTTTTAAAAAACTCTTTCCCCAAATAACTCTGTAGATTGACAAAACAATTAACACCCAGGCTAGGCCAGGCTACTTAAGCCCTTGGCTGTAGGGAGCCGAGGAGGCATTAAGAAGCCATGCCTCATAAACTTTGAATTCTTGCACAGGGGTTTATTACTGGCTGGCTAACAAACTGCAACTCAGCCAACCTGTAAAAATGTGAACTCGGGCAGGGCCCCAAATCCAATTCCAGCTCCCTGAGGAAGCCTTATTGCTAACCAGACTTCTGCCAAATCTACACCCCCCCCAGCCCCATTGTCAAATTTCTCTGACTACAGTCTCCCAGAGCAGGCTGTAGCTTTGAGTGCTGTCTGTACCTTATCTTTCCTACTGAAGCAAGAAATATCAGATTAGCTGTCACTTCACTAGGCTTGAGGTTTTGCGGGGAAGCGGTGATCAGGTTTTCGATTTCATGGTTGGGTTAGCGAGTGCTTCGCAATGACGTCAGGCATTTTAAACCTTTAGAGGAAATTCAGCGTTCTCGGATGTCTGCTTTACGGTTGTAAAAACGGTGAGTTTGTGCCAGCAGCACACCTGGGTTATACAACAAAGGGTGGGTTAATGTGCCTGGTGCACCTTGAAACTCCCTGCCACATGGCTGGTTCTTAGAGTAGGCTTCCAGTGGCATGGGCTGCTGCTTTCTTTAAGTAAAATAGAATTTCTGGGTCCAGTTGGTCCCCATAAATTGGGACTTCCCAACAAAAAATTTTGCTATTTCTCCACTTGGTCTTCAGCTGGCACTTTTCTACCACTCCACCGTGGTTGCCCATCCTCAAAACACAGAGCCCAGCCTGGATCCAGCCACATTGAAAGGGTTATCCTGCAGGAACATATACACTGTAAGTTTAGCCAAGCAGACAAGTTTCCATATTGCTAAGGAACAATCACCCCTGTTGTTTGCCCTGGGTTATGAATATCAAGGGTGTCTATGAAGTTCAGCTCAAAGAACTGATCTGATGTAATTAATGCCTTGTTTGTATGTGCATCTTCCTCTTCAAAGCCCTTCTGCAACTCTGAGCTTGCTTTATCCTCCTAACATTCCCTTGAAGCAGGTGAGGTAAATATTAAACAAGTTGAGCTCTTAATCTGAGTGTTTTGAACTTCAGAAACCCTGTAGTCTAGCCTTGCCTGAGGTTCTGAAGGTGGAGAAACAGAGGCACAGCTTAATGGATTGGATTCATAAGACAAACAGCTCGTGAACTTCTTTGAGGGTGACAGAGACAACTCTTACCTCTTGGTATATGTCCAGGACCTGGCACATTACAAGATGCCCAGTAGGTATCTGCATGAATTACGGCAACCTTGTGAAGGGTGGCCCATTTTATAGATGAAGGCTGAGCGACGGTGGCTTCACCAAGTTATCCCTGCAGTGATCAGCTGGGATTTGAATGGAAATTTCTGACTCCTGAGTTCCCTGGCTTTTTTTTTTTTTTTTTTTTTGAGATAGGGTATTGTTCTGTCTCAGCCCAGGCTGGAATGCAGTGGCGCAATTACAGCTTACTGCAGCCTCTACCTCCTGGGCTCTAGTCATCCTCCTACCTCAGCCTCCCAAGTAGATGAGACCACATGTGTTACCACACCTGGCTAATTTTTAATTTTTTGTAGAGACGGGGACTCACTCTGTTGCCCAGACTGGTCACAAATTCTGGGCCCAAGCAGTCTTCCCACCTCAGCCTTCAAGCGCTGAGATTACAGGTATGGTCCACTGTGCCTGGCTCTCTGGCATTTTTTACTACCAGAAAGTAGGGACTGAGTGGAGAGGGTGGAATGTTGGATGCCTGAATCCCACAGCTATAAATAATACGACCTCTCAACGCCCCCCCAAGAGTGCTTAGTCATTTATTTTTTTGTTGTTTTAGGGTTTTCCAGAAATATTCATGTAGAAGAAAGTGGTTTGGGTTTATTCTCTAAGGACCCAAGTGAGGGGGCTTGACTAGCTTAAGAGGAAAGGTTAATCTGGAGGGAAGGGGAGCAGGAACATTTCCCCCATCCCAATCAGTCTGGGGACCATCTTCCTTCAAGTGTGATCTGGAAGCAGACAGTGGAGGGGGTGGGAGGGGGAACTTGCATGATATTAGTGCAGTGATTAAAAGTGAGTAACCGCTGGGCATGGTGCCTGTAATCCCAGCACTTTGGGAGGCCAAGGTGGGTAGATCATGAGGTCAGGAGTTTGAGACCAGCCTGGCCAAGATAGTGAAACCCCGTCTCTATTGAAAATACAAAAATTAGCTGGGCGTGGTGGCGGGTGCCTGTAATCCCAGCTACTTGGGGTGGTCGAGGCAGGAGAATCGCTTGAACCTGGGAGGCGGAGGTTGCAGTGAGCAGAGATCACACGACTACACTCCAGCCTGGTGACAGAGCGAGACTCTCTCAAAAAAAAAAAAAAAAAAGTAACCTACAGTGGTCTACTCATCCTTAAGGGTGAGCAACTGAGAGAGGCAGCTTAATGGCAGTCAAACAGATACGGTCCTTCATTATGGCCTTCAGCAGGTTCAACTCACCCATAGTCAGCCTTTGGGTCAGATTAAAAACTAACCATAATCAGCTTTGGGAGGAAACTTCCGCGTTCAAAAATGTATCTCACTGAGCACAAGTTAACATCAAGATGGTTTTGTCTATTTCAGTTCTGGGTGTAAAAACTGCCTTTTATTGTGGAAGCCCCTACTTTGGGATATGCCCTTTATTTACATTTCATTCTTCCTGTAAGCATATATTTAGCGTCTGCATAGATCAGGCTGCTGTTCTAGAACTTCCGCTAAAGCAAGGAACAAAACAAAGTCCCTGCCCTTGGGGGAGCTTACGGTCTAATTTAGCAATTTATTTCCTTCCTTCTTTCCTTCCTTCTCTTAAAAACAAAGGTTTTATTGCGTTTTGTCCACAGTCAGTATTTCACATTATCTCATGGTGCAGGGCCCTGGGGTGGGGGTCACCGTACAGTACTTGGTGGGGTGTGCGGCCAGGGGGAGATGAAGCAGTATAGCTGCTCAGGCCCAGAAGGGGAGAAGGAGGGCTGGGGGCTCCTTAAACCTACTGAGGGGGCCAGGCGCGGTGGCTCACACCTGTAATCCCAGCACTTTGGGAGGCCAAGGTGGGTGGATCACCTAAGGCCAGGAGTTCGAGACCAGCCTGGCCAACATGGTGAAACCCCATCTCTACTAAAAATACAAACATTGGTGGAGTGTGGTGGCGTGTGCCTGTAATCCCAGCTACTTGAGAGGCTGAGGCTAAAGAATTGCTTGAGCCCAGGAGGCGGAGGTTGCAGTGAGCCGAGATCATGCCGCTGCACTCCAGCCTGGGCAACAAAGTGAGACTCTGTCTCAAAAACAAACAAACAAAAAAACCTACTGAGGACCACAGTGGTGGTGGTTAGCATGGAGGGGGGTCAGGCTTAGCCCCAACAACTCAGAATTCTACTTCCTTGTAAGGGTCTCAGTTTCCCCACCATCCCCTTGGGCAGACCTGAGGATCTGAGATCTGTTGATCTGAGAGTCCTAGAGAAATCCAGCCACTCAGAAGCCTGAGATATTTTAGCATCATGGCTAGGCCTCCTCTCCCAGGGGACCCATTTCCCAGCACCCTCTCCATTGGCCCCACCTCATTCCTCGGGGTAAAAGGTATATTTTTCTTCTTCTCTCTTCTTTTTTTTTTTTTTGAGACAGAGTTTCACTCTTGTTGCCCAGGCTGGAATGCAATGGCACGATCTTGCTCACTGCAACCTCCGCCTTCCAAGTTCAAGCAATTCTCTGCCTCAGCCTCCCGAGTAGCTGAGATTATAGGCATTCACCCCCATGCTTGGCTAATTATGTATTTTTAGTAGAGACCGAGTTTCTCCATGTTGGTCTGGCTGGTCTCGAACTCCCTACCTCAGGGGATGTGCCCGCCTCGGCCTCCCAAAGTGCTGGGATTACAGGCGTGAGCCACCTCGCTCAGCCACATTTTTCTTTTGTTAATACTTCTTGAAACTTTTGTCAGTACAGAAACCACAAACTGATCCACTGACAAAAAGGGGAAAGATTCGAGGCAACTGGAAACCTTTGGGGACCCATGCCCATGTCTCTTCTCCCCAGCACGGCTTGGCCCACCATCTGGACGGGCCAGCAGGGACCCTTATCCTACACACATGGAGATACAGCCTTAGCCCCTTCCCCCCACAGCCCAGTGGCTAAGTCCTGTGAAGGAACCAAGGCAGGGGGGGACAAACCCTGCTGCCAGATCCTATGCCACCACTCACAGACCCTTGGTTGATTTCTAGCACTAAACAAGTTTTTTTTAAAAGATGAAAACACAGAAAAACTCCAAAGCCCAGACAGGGAGATGATGTGAGGAGAGTGTGCTGGGAGCCTTAGCTGGCCTCCTCCTAGTAGTAAAGGGGATATTCAGGGGGCTTCCCCTGGGCCTGGGCAGTTGCTGGCACCTGAGGGAGCCCTGTTGGCCACTGGGCCTTGGGGGGCAATACTTGGGATCGTATATATATCTGCCAGCTGAGGCCGAAGACCTGGCTGCTCTGGTTGGCACTCTGTGTGTAGCCCATCTGCAGGGACATGGAGGAGTTGTCACATTTGTTGGTTCCCAACTTGGTGTCATAGATGTGCCACCGGGTCTGGGGGAGCTGTCATGCCCACCTGGCTGGCGCACTTGTTTGTAGCCATCTGGATGCTGATGGTCGAGTGGTCCGTGGTGGGCAGGATGTGGTTCTTGGGGTGATAGAGATGCCTCCTCGTGCCGTACACAGTCATGCCCGACTGGCACCACATTTGTTGGTGCCCATCTGCCAGCCTTCTCATGGTGGCGTTGTCAAAGTTCTGTTTCTGCTTCTCCGAGTACTTGACCCCAATGTCCATCCCGCTCTGCAGCCCCTTAGCCTTGGCCTTCCCCCACCAGGGTGAGAAGAGACACCTGCACCTGCGTTATGTTCCCGCTCTCAAACACGTCGGTGGCCTCAAACATGGCTTTGATGAAGTTGGAGAGGTTTTCTAGCTGGTGCCAGTTCTGCATGGAGTGGTTGATCTTGGGGACTGAGCCTGGCTGCAGCTTGTTCATGAGCGTGCATAAGATAATCCTGTCCCTCAGGCCCTTCTGGAAGTTGGGGCCAATGGAGAGTCTTTTGGGTCCCTCAGTCCAGCTGCGGAGCTCTGCCTCCTTCTGGGGTTCGTATTTGGACAGGAGCCGATTCTTGACCTCGGCCGAGAGCTGGTAGGAGGGGCCCTTATTGAACTGCATGGAGCTCATGGCTGGCGGGTGCGGCGGCAGGACTGAATGATGGGATGGGACCGATGGGCCCTAATTTAGTAATGTTCTGTGCTTATGGGCTGCCTTGCAAAGCAGTTGGTGGTAATTTCCACTTAGCTGTAAAATGAGGTTAAGGAATTCAGTGAGAGGTCACTGGTACAACGAACAGAAGGCCAGGATTTAAACCCTGGTGTTCGGCCTCCACAGCCCAGGGGGGATTCCATGGTGGTGCCCCTGCCTTCCTGGCTTAGCGGCAGAGTAGGGTTACTTGCTGAACACTGTCCTGCATCACCAGTAGCTTGTGCCTGGGGAGCATGCCTCAAACCTCTAGTCTCCCTTCCTGCCTCCTCATGTGGTGTGTTCCTAGGTTACCCAGTGCAGAGTGCTCTCTCCTCCCTGCTGCACAAGGAAGCCATTGCTCATGGCAAGCAAAGAGTTTCTAGGGCCAGAAACTATAGCTCTGCAAAGCATTTGGAGGATGATGGAAGAGGTGGGAGGGAAGGGCCTCTGCAGCTCCAGTGAATTGAAGCCTTTGGTCCTGATGCTGAACGGTCTCCATCCAGAGACTCGATGTTATTGAAGAATCACAAATGTAGACAAAAGTGCCCAAATGATAAGTGTGCAGCCTGATGAACATCACAAAAACTTAAAACCCCTGTGTTTCTGGCACACAGATCAAGAAACAGCATTACCAGGGCCTTTGATACCCCCTCCCTCCTAATTTCAACCCTTCTGTCAAGATAACCACTGTTATGACTTCTAAATACCACAGGTGAATTTCCCCTGCATTTATTCTTTCTGTAAGGGTATCATACAGTTATCCCCTTGCCTCTGGCTGCTTTCATTGCACCATTGAAAGATTCTTGCATAATTCTGGAGTTGTGGTTCTCACCTGACCCTATGCTAAGAGACAGCAAGTCTTTATTATGTACTTGGTCTCATCCTTTGTCTTCGGGGGAGAAAAGCTTCCTTTTCTTTGCGCTTATCCCGATGCTTGTTTCTTCCCCCAAAAACAGAAAGGGAATCTGGAAAGGGCCCTGAATTTCTTTTTTATTTTTATTATTTATTTATTTGTTTTATTTTACTTTTCTTTTTTTGAGACGGAGTTTTGCTCTTGTTGCCCAAGCTGGAGTGCAATGGCGTGATCTAGGCTCACTACAACCTCCGCCCCATGGGTTCAAGCGATTCTTCTGTCTCAGCCTCCCGAGTAGCTGGGATTACAGGCATGCACCACCAAGGGCCCTGAATTTCTTAAGTGAGAACTTCTTCCTGGGTGGAGATTTATTTTTTCTTAATTTTTAAATTAAAACAAAATTTTTTTTTGGCGGCTGGGCATGATGGTTCACGCCTGTAATCTCAGCACTTTGGGAGGCCGAGGTGCGCAGATAACCTGAAGTCAGGAGTTCAAGCCCAGCCTGGCCAAGATGGTGAAACCCCGTCTCTACTAAAAATACAAAAATTAGCTGGGCATGGTGGTGTGTGCCTGTAATCCCAGCTACTTGGAAGGCTGAGGCTGGGGAAGCCCTTGAATCCAAGAGGCTGAGGTCAGAGATAGGGTGACTGTATTCCAGCCTGGGCGACAGAGCAAGACTCTGTCTCAAAAACAAATTGTTTAAAAAAAAAAAATAGAGACGGCTGGGTGCTGTGGCTTACGCCTGTAATCCCAGCACTTTGGGAAGCCAAGGTGGGCGGATCACTGGAGGTCAAGAGTTTGAGACCAGCCTGGCCTACATGGTGAAACCCTTGTCTCTACTGAAAATACAAAAATTAGCCAGGCATGGTGGCATGCACCTATAATCCCAGCTACTTGGGAGGCTGACAGGAGAACTGCTTGAGTTTGGGAGGTGGAGGTTGCAGTGAGCTGAGATTGTGCCACTGCACTCCAGCCTGGGCAACAGAGCAAGACTCTGTCTCAAAAAAAAATAAAGATAGGGGACTCACTATGTTGCCCGGGCTGGCCTTGAACTCCTGGCCTCAAGCAGTCATCCCACCTCAGCCTCCCACAGTGCTAGGATTACAGGTGTGAGCCACCATGCCCGGCCCTGGGTGGAGATTTTGATCCTGACCAGTGTGTGGGTGGGCAGCAGCCTTCTTAGTTGGCCAACATGTTCAAATCCAGTTCCTCTCTTACTATAGAAACAGTGGAGTGTCTGAGATCCAAGGTCAAGTTGAAATGGTCATTCAGCCAACAAATGTCTGAATACTTACTGGGCACTAGATACTCAAGGGAAGCAAGGACACAGCTCCTTAACCTCAATGAACTCCTGATTAGAGAAAGAAGCAAGTCTGTTACCTGGAAATTTTAATAGTAAACCCTTCATTTGACAACTACTTATTAAGCACCTACTAAGTGTCAGGTACTGTTCTAGGTGCTGGGGGTTCATTAGTGAACAAAATGTGCAAAATTTCCAGCATCAAAGAGACACTAACTGCTAGTGTAGAGAGACAAAGTAAGTACAATATATGCATATACGAGATTGAGGGGGGGACAGGCGAGGTGGCTCATGCCTGTAATCCTAGCATTTTGGGAGGCTGAGGTGGGTGGATCACTTGAGGTCAGGAGTTCAAAACCAACCTGGCCAACATGGTGAAACCCCATCTCTACTAAAAAAAAAATAATAATAATAATTAGCCCGGCATGGTGGCAGGCCCCTGTAACTCAGCTACTCAGGAAGCTGAGGCAGGAAAATCGACTTGAACCCAGGGGGTGGAGGTTGTAGTATGCTGAGATCGAGTCACTGCACTCCAGCCTGGGTGACAGAGCAAGACTGTCTCAAAAAAAAAAGATTGAGGGGGGAGGGGGGAAAGGAGTGATATAGAGTCACATAGGAGGGGTTGCTGACATGTTCTTGGAGAAACCTCTAGGAACTGATGTCCAAGCTGGCAGCTGAGGAAGAATAATTAGGCAAGGGAGTTGGGCATGAGAGGTGGCGTGGAGTGTTCTGGCAGAGGAACAACATGAGGGTTCCAGGGACTTGGAGACGTTTAATCTGGCTGATCATGAAGTGTGAGGTGGGGAGAGCCAGTGAGGAGCAGGCAGGGTCCAGCCCTGCTTGGAATTTGTCTCACCCCGTAACAGGCAGCAAAGTGTTTGGGGAAGTCCCAGTTGTATCAGTATGGGGGCCAGGGTCTCTGAAGTCTTCGCTGGAACCAGGGTATTGGCCCCCACTTCCAGCAACCCTTCTCGACTCCCCTCCCCCTTCCCAGACTGGAGGACTGTGCCTGCCTCAGTCGTCTCTTTGTCATTTCATTTAGTCACCCGGCATTGCCAACCCAGGCAGCAGGGCTGGCAAGGAAGGGCTGTGAAAATCACCACCACCACCCAGATACCACTTGAGAGCTTACTGAATTCCAGAATCACGCTGTAATAAGCCCCTTTAATCCTCCTTAAAGCCCCATGGAGTGGGTGGAATTGGCCGCATTTAACTGGATAGGAAACCTCGGCTTGTCACTTTGTAACTTATCTAATGTCACCCAGCTAATAAATTGTGGAGTCAGAATTTGAACACAGGTGTGACCCCCTATGTGTGAGGCACTAACCATTTGGAAATCAGGGTGGGGAGAGGGGAAAAGAGATTTTGAGTCTTCTGGCCCAAGCCAAATTAGAGGAAGACTAGAAATAGTTAACTTGTGACCCAAGAGCTTTGAATTCCTGTTCCCTTCACAGGCCCCTGCTAATCACCAGGGGGGTGGGGGGTGGCAGGCACTTCTGCCCAGGACCTCTGGCCTCCCTTTTAGGATAGGAGGGAATAGGGAGGGTTCAGATACCAGGCCTGATAGCACTCACACTGACAGTCCTCTGCAGAGAATCTGCTCTGCTTCTCCTCACTCCACCCCCCACCTGACTCCAGAAGTGAGGACCTCCCTGCTCTTGTTCTGGGTGGAAGAGCTTAACAGACCCTTCCCCCACTCACTCCTTCTCCCCCACCCCAACCAAATCTGGGCATTCTCACTGTTCTGGGTTACCCAGAGCATCAGAGGTCTCCGAATTCCTCCAGCTGACAGAATGCCCTCCAGGCTGCAGCTGCTGTGGTCTGCTGGCCTTCAGGGTGCTGGGGACCTGTTGCTTACGCAGTGAACCAAAACGCCTCACCCTGGGAAAGAAAGCCAAAGAGGCCGGGTGTCATGGCTCACGCCTGTAATCCCAGCACTTTGGGAGGCCAAGGCAGGCAGATCACCTGAGCTCAGGAGTTCGAAACCAGCCTGGCCAACGTGGTGAAACCCTGTCTCTACTAAAAATACAAAAATTAGCCAGTCATGGTGGCACGCATCTGTAATCCCATCAACTGGGGAGGCTGAGGTAGGAGAATTGCTTGAACCCAGGAAGTGGAGGTTACAGTTAGCAGAGATCATGCCATAGCACTCCAGCCTGGGCGACAAAGCAAGACTATGTCAAAAAAAAAAAAAAAAAAATCCAGGCACGGTGGCTCATGCCTGTAATCCCAGCACTTTGGGAGGCCAGGAGTTCGAGATTAGCCTGGCCAAGATAGTGAAACCCCATCTCTACTAAAAATACAAAAGCATCAGCTGGATATGGTGGCTCGTGCCTGTAGTCCCAGCTACCCAGGAGACTAAGGCAGGAAAATCACTTGAACCTGGGAGGCGGAGGTTACAGTGAGCCAAAACGGTGCCATTGCACTCCAGCCTGGGTGACAGAGCAAGACCTCGTCTTAAAAAAAAAAAAAAAAAGCCAAACAAACCTCTTCCTTTCTCCTTCGACCCCGTCTTTGAACTCAGGACTCTGGCTCTGTGGCTATCTAACATCTGAGGAGAGGGCTCAGAGCCAAGGCCACAGAGCCAGGAGGTGGGAGGGCTAGTAGGCTGCCTCCCCTAGTGAGAGCCTCTCCAGGCGCTACTGAACCCCAGGAGGAAAGATCTGTTTTTCCCTAGGACTGAGTCATCTTAGGGCTAAATGGGGAAATGGAGGATGAGGAGGTATAATCCCAGGCCCTCCTCTTCTCCTTCAATCTCAGTAGCTCCCCTTTTGTTCAAGACCACGTAAAGTTAGTTAGAAGTTACTTATTAGCAAGAGACCTTGACAATCTGTTTTACCCCAGGAGAAGTAGAGGGTTTATTTTTGCTTGAGTTCTGACCTTAGGGTCTCACATTCACTTTAGGAAGTCATTGATTCCCCAGGAATTAACTGTGTCTAAGAGTGCATGTGCATCTTTCTAAGAAGGGTCCTCTTCAAATTTGGGGACCACAGATATTCCCCCAGATCTCCCGGGTTTTTTTTCTTTTTTTTTTTTTTGAGACAGGGTCTCACTATGTTGCCTAGGCTGGTCTTGAACTCCTGGCCTCAAGTGATCCATCTGCCTCAGCTCCCCCTCCAAAGTGTTGGGATTACAGGTGTGAGCCATGACTCCTGGCCCCCAGTCATTTTATAGAGAAGCTAGAACTACTGCCTAGAGAAATAGTTTGCACGTGGGTCCATTTGGAAATTCTTCAGACTCTCATTAAACCCAGCAGTGGGAACAGGCCTGATGGTGTACATCCCGGTACAGGCAAGGAAAAAATGGATTCTAAGCTGTTTCTCATCCCAAATGATGTGGCCTGAAGCGAGTTACAGAGTCCCAGCTCCTCAGCCTTGAAGCGCTAACTCCCCCTGTGCATTGGCCCAGGAGCCACGAGGAGGTGGGCAGCTGGTTGGACTGCTCATTGGCCAGTGAGAGGGCCCAGGTGGAGGGTTCAGCTACTATACTGGGTGTCTTGCTGAAGGCTCGCTGCCTTCTGAGTGGCCTTTGCACAGCGAGCCCCATCTTGTTGTAGCTCCAGGCAGGGGAGAAACAGCTACTTGTGAACTCTCCCTACAAGCCAGGACAGGACCAGGCCCACACACTACCCTCTCCCTGTGGAGTCGCTTCATCCAGGCTTCCCACCACACTTCAAGACCTGCTGTTCTCTTGCCTTTTATGGTCTTTTTCCGCTTCCAGAAATCTCCTGCATTCCCCCAACTGGGACTCAACCCCACTCCAACTGGTTTATCCCTGCTTTTGGCCTCTGAATCAGTAGTTTGCAAGCTTGGCTAGTGATCAGATTGCCTGGGGGAGCTTTTTATTTTTTATTGTCTCCTCCCCAGTGTATACCATTTTATATTGTTTATGTAGGGGTGGTTGGTTGGGGATTTCAAATTAATATATGAAAATATGTTCACTGTGAAGACACACTCTTTTCAATAAAATATGTGGCACTTACTATGTGACAGACAAAGTTATGAGTACTTTATATGCATCAGCTCATTTAATCCTCAAACATCGATGAGGGAGGTACTATTATTTGTCCCCCATTTTACAGATGAGCAAACTGACGCCAGAGAATTTAAGTAATTTGTCCAAGATCACACAGCTAAGTAAGTAATAGAGCTCAGATTCAAACCTAACAGGACTGAGCTTACTCCACTGAACTTGACTGCCTGCCAACAGAGGCTGGGGTATGGTGGCTCACAAATGTAATTCCAGCACTTTGGAAGGTTGAATGGGGAGGACTGCTTGAACCCAGGAGTTTAAGACCAGCCTTGGCAACATAGTGAGACCCCCATCTCTACAAAAAATACAAAAATGAACCAGGTGTTGTGAAATGTGCCTGTAGTCCCAGTGACTCAGGAGGCTGAGGTGAAAAGATCGTTTGAGGCCGGGCACAGTCGTTCACACCTGTAATCCCAGCACTTTGGGAGGCCAAGGTGGGTGGATCACTTGAGGTGAGGAGTTCGAGACCAGCTTGGCCAACATGATGAAACCCTGTCTCTACTAAATATGCAAAAATTATCTGCACATGCTGGTGCGTGCCTGTAGTCCCACGTACTCTACTCGGGAGGCTGAGGCAGGAGAATTGCTTGAACCTGGGAGGCAGAGGTTGCGGTGACCTGAGATCGCACCACTGCACTGTACTCCAGCCTGGGCAACAAGTGAGACGCTGTCTCAAAAAAAGAGAAAGGATTGTTTGAGCCCAGGAGGCAGAGGTTGCAGCAAGCCAAGATCAAGCCATTGCACTCTAGCCTGCGTAACAGAGCAAGACCCTGTCTCCAAAACACAAAAAAATTAAAGAGAGAAGAAGAAATAAACACATAAAAGTTCTTCTCCTCCCCAGTTGTACTCTCTAAGGGCAAGCACACAGTTACTGATTTTATAAGAATCCTTGTAGACCTTTTTTTTTTTTTTGCACAAAAAAACTTATGTATGCATTCAGGAATTTTAAAAACAAGAATTGGACTATATCATGCATACAAATATTATTCTGCAATTCACTTTTTAAACCTAGAATCAGAGGCTTCTTTCCAGACTGTTAACTACACATCTATCTTGTTTTTAATAGTGTCGTAGTCTTTTACACGGTGAATGTACCATGATTTATTTAGCCAATCTTCTATTTTATCTTTTACAGATGTGGTGGTGGGGAAGGGTTAACATCAAAATTGTAAAGTGTTTGGAGTTTTAGAAATCTAACTATCAGTAATTGCCTTATTAGGAGGAAAGACTGCTGTGGAAAGATGATCGAGTGAGCTGTTCATCTTAACCCCTTCCAGATAATTGAGCTTTCATGTTTAAAGACAGACTCTGCTGTAAACTTTGATAAGACAGACTCTGCTGTCAACTTAAGATAAGGTTACTAAACCATTTACAAATCATTAGTGTTCACACTAACCTTCGTTTTATGACTATCTAAATTATAGTAGTTTCAAAAGCATATACATTCACCAAAAATAAAAAACTTTTAATTTGCATGAGTCAGAAGTAAACTACTACATTTATTCACACTAGCATTATTTTCCTTGGGTGTTGAGCGATTGAGAATGTGTCGTTAGTCAATGCAAAAATGCATTTTTTTCTCAAGTTTTTCTTTAGATTTCAAAATCTAGTTAGCAAGCATTTTGCTGAATAAAAGTTGATTTCCAGTCTTAAAGCAGACACTCATTTCTGTTCTTATTTTTCCCCCCAAGAGGAGCTTATGCGTTTTTTTTCTTAAACTCAAATATTGCTGCAGTAAAGCCTAGGACAGGGCAGTTGCATTCTTGAAAACTTAAAAACCTAAAATAATTCATAATTCCCATGATTCAAGACTTACGTTCTCAGATGAACACATATGAAGTGTATGTATGGGGTGGGGAGACCAAGGGGATACTTAAAATTCACTACTCTCTCTAGCTTTGAAATTATGTGACTTAAAAAATTTCAATTTGGGGAATTTGCATTTCTTCAATTTTTGCATACAAAGTAAGACTAATATGGCACCATTTCAAATTTCTGCGGTTGAAGTTTACATGAAATATATCTGTGTTATAATGTATAGAGTGCCTGAATTGGGGTCCCAGAGCCACTGCATCTGGGTTGAATCTGTTCACTTACTACTTGGGGAATCTTGGGGCAAGTTACTTCATCTCTGTGCCTCAATTTTCTCATCTGTAAAATGGATATAATAATGGGGATCTTGTATGGTTATAGTGAGGATTCAATGAGTTTGTGTATGAAACAGCATGTATGTAGTGAGTACATCAATGTTAACTGCAAGTGGCAGGAGGAATAGCAGTATTGTTATAGCTGGAATAGTTTGTATACATATTTCTGTAGACTGGATTTCTAGAAGTGAAGCTGTTGGGTCACATGACTTTCTAAGTTCATTCAACAATTATTTTTTGAGACGGAGTCTTGCTCTATCGCCCAGGCTGGAGTGCAATGGTGTCCACCTCCCGGGTTCAAGTGATTCTCCTGCCTCAGCCTCCCAAGTAGCTGGAATTACAGGCACCTGCCACCACACTCAGCTAATTTTTTGGTATTTTTAGTAGAGGTGGGGTTTCACCATATTGGCCAGGCTGGTCTCGAACTCCTGACCTCACGTGATCTGCCCACCTTTGCCTCTCAAAGTGCTGGGATTACAGGCATAAGTCACTGCACCCAGCCAATCATTAGTAAACATATAATCACAAGTTGTAATAAATTCTAGGAAGAAAGTTATACAAAGCCAGAAGGGTTTTTCACAGGGGAATCTAATCTAATTTGGGAGGGTTGAGGGAAATGTCCCTGAAAAAGTAACTTTTGAATTGGGGTCTGAAAGATGTTAGGAGTTAACTGTAAAACCGGAATGGGAATGCAAGGAGACACTGTTCCAGACAGAGGGAGCAGTGTGTGCGAAGGTCCTCTGCCTTCCCAAGTGGTGGAACTAAAGATGCATGCCCCTGTGTCCTAATCTCCACTGGAGATTGTCCAGTGCAGTGGCGCAATCTCAGCTCACTGCACACTCTGCCTCCTGGGTTCAAGCAATTCTCCCAGGGGGTTATGCTGTATTTAAGAAAAGAATCAGTTTGGCTAGAGAGTAGACATAGAGATTGGTACATTAAAGAGTTTGTTTTTTAGGACATGGTGGCATCCACCTTTAGTCCCACCACTTGGGGGAGGCAGAAGCAGTAGGATCACTTGAGCCCAGGAGGTCTAGGCTGTAGTATATGATGATTGCACCTGTAAACCAGCTACTGCGCTCCAGTTTGGGCCACATAACAAGACCTTGTCTCTTTAAAAAACGATTTTTTTGGCCAGGCACAGTGGCTCACGCCTGTAATCCCAGCACTTTGGGAGGCCGAGGGGGGGTGGATCACAAGGTCAGAAGTTTGAGACCAGCCTGACTAACATGGTGAATCCCTGTCTCTACTAAAAATACAAAAATTAGCTGGGCGTGGTGGCATGCGCCTGTAATCCCAGCTATTCAGGAGGCTGAGGCAGGAGAATCACTTGAACCCGGGAGGCAGACAGTTAGCCAAGATTGCACGACTGCACTCCAGCCTGGGCGACAGAGTGAGACTCCATCTGTGGGTGGGGGGGAACAAAACAAAAGATTTTTTGGCTGGGCGTGGTGGCTCACACCTATAATCCTAGCACTTTGGGAGGCTGAGGTGAGCAAATTTTTAAAAGGTTTTTTTTTTTTGTTTGGTTTTTTTTTTTGAGATGTAGTCTTGCTCTGTCATCTCGGCTCACTGCAATCTCTGCCTCCTGGGTTCAAGCAATTCTCCTGCCTCAGCCTCCCAAGTAGCTGGGACTACAGGCATGCACCACCACGCCTGGCTAATTTTTGTATTTTTAGTAGAGACAGGGTTTCACCACGCTGGCCAGGATGGTCTTGATCTCTTGACCTCGTGGTCTACCTGCCTCAGCTTCCCAAAGTGCTTGCTGGGATTACAGGTGTGAGCCACTGTGCCCGGCCTTTTTTTTTTTTTTTTTTTTTTTTTTTTTAGCAGAGTCTTGCTCTGTCACCCAGGCTAGAGTGCAGTGGCACAATCTCAGCTCACTCACACTCCGCCTCCTGGGTGTAAGCATTTCTCCTGCTTCGCCTCACTGGTAGCTGGGACTACAGGTCCCTGCCACCACGCCCGGCTGATTTTTATGTTTTTAGTAGAGATGGAGTTTCACCATGTTGGCCAGGCCCGTCTTGAACTCCTGACCTCAGGTGATCCACCTGCCTCAGCCTCCCAAAGTGCTAGGATTACACTTGTGAGCCACCAGATTGTTTTTTATCCTAAGAACAAAGGCTTATCATTGAGTTTCAAAGGGGGAAGTGACCTTATTTCTTTTTTTTCAAATGTGCTATGTTGTTGCATTTTTAAGAGATTCATCTATTTAAATGGAGATTTTTGTACTCATTTATACTAAAGATAACATATGTACGAAGGTGGTGGGGGTAGAGATGGAAGGGGCCTAAGCCTTGGCGGGTGATAGTCTGGGAAGGGAAGCTCTAAGGGAGAAATGGTCAAGGAAGAAGCTGCTATTAGCTAAACCATAAGCCAGGCATTATGCTAAGTATTAACTCATTTAACTGAGGTAGATATTAGTATCATTCCCATTTCATAGCTGAGGAAACAGGCCCAGAGACGTTAACCAACTTGCCCAAAGTCAGTGTGGACCTGTATTTGAGCCCGAGCACCCTGGCCTCAGACTCTGGGCTGCTTCTGATGCCCAGATTTTATTCTCAAGCAGCTGAGTACATGATATGCTGTTCCCTGGGAGAGATGCTGGACAGAGACCATATTTGGGTTAAGTAAAGATCGTGAATTTAAGTTTTGACATACTGATTTCAGGATATCTTGAAAGCATCCAAAGGAGATACTGAATAGATAGATACAAGTATTGGTCAGAGGAAGGATCAGGGTATTTAAAATGTTGATATGTGGTCTGAAGTGCCATCAAAAAGCCGTACCAATTTACCTACTCATGAGAAATAAATGAGAGAATCAAGAACTTTAAAAAAAGCAACAAACTGCTTTCCCCAGATCCACTTCCAGAAGCTGACTCAGTAGAAGTGATAGGTGGGTGGTCGGCAGGGACTCTGGATTTTTTAAATAGTTTGCCAGATGATTCTATCAACCACATTTGGGAATCACTGCTCTGTGACAACGTTAAGGCCTCTTTGAAGAGCTAATGTATAGAAAGGAACAAACTGGTGAGATGTGAATGAAAGAAGCATAGCATTTTATTGATTCTATTATTATTATCTTGAGACAGGGTCTCACTCTGTTGCCCAGGCTGGAGTGGATGGCATGGTCATGAGTCACTGTAGCCTTGACCTCCCAGGCTCAGGTGATCCTCCCACCTTAGCCTCTCGAGTAGCTGGGACCACAGGCATGCCCTACCACTCCCAGCTAATTGTTGTATTTTTTGTAGAGATGGGGTCTCGCCACGTTGCCCAGGCTGGTCTCAAACTCCTGGACTTAAGTGATCCACCCGCCTTGGCCTCCCAAAGTGCTAGGATTACAGGCATGAGCCACTGTGCCCAGCTGCGTGGCATTTGGGACTTAATTTCCTATGTCTGCCTCTATGGCAGTTGATCCCATTTTTTTAACTTTCTGCTTATATTAGGATTTTGAATGGCCTTCACCTTCCTGTCCTTTTGTTTTGCTTTTTAAATCACTGCCCCTGGTTTTTAATGCTTCATTGTGCTTTTTAAAGCACAACACAGCCGGGCACAGTGGCTCACACCTGTAATCTCAGCTCTTTGGGAGGCGGAGGTGGGCAGATCACGAGGTCAGGAGATTGAGACCATCCTGGCTAACACAGTGAAACCCAGTCTCTACTAAAAATAAAAAAAATTAGCCAGGTGTGCTGGCATGCGCCTGTAGTACCAGCTATTTGGGAGGCTGAGACCAGGAGAATTGCTTGAACCCAGGAGGCAGAGGTTGCAGTGAGCTGAGATCGTGCCACTGCTCTCCAGCCTGGGCGACAGAGTGAGAGTCTCAAAAGAAAAGAAAACAAGAGGAAGAAGAGGAGAAAGAGAGAAAGGAAGGAAGGAAGAAGGGAGGGAGGGAAGAAAAGGAAGAAAAACACACACATCATGTTTGGCCCTAACAAGCAGCTGGGTGTGTGTGTGTCTGTGTGTGTTCCCATTTTAGAGACTGGGAATTAAGAAGGGCTTACATTTATCGAGTGCTTACTGTTAAACAGTTTAGAGATTAAGTGATTGACCCAAGGCTGCAGAGCCAAATACACAGCACTTTTACCTACCAGACCCTTAACTGTTATACAGCTGTCTCAGGTTGATCACTGGGATCTTTGTTCTGGCATGGTCCTTGAGGATGGTAGTCCGTGAGCACACCTCATGCTGCGTCAGTTATTGTTCCAAACTCCCAGAGTGCCTCGTTTGGGTTTTACTCTGGGATTATAAGGGAAGACTCACCTCCCAAGGGTTATGAGGAACTTGAGTAACACAGCTCTTTCCAGAGAGCTTTCTTCAGTCAAAACTCCCCTGGAACTGCTTTCTCCATCCTCAACAACATGGGGTTGCCATATAATTTTTCTAGTCGGGGGAAAACTCACATCAAATTCTGATTGCAAATCAAATACGTGTTTACTATGGAAAAACTGGAAGATAAGCAAAATGCAGGCCTACCACACACACGGGACCTTTGTCTTTTCAAATGAATATTTGAAATCGATGATCCATTTCCCAATATTTCCACCTGAGTCTTTGTTGAGGATATCTGATCTGAGACAGAGGCCCCGAGTCTGCATGACCTCACCACTCACTCTCCAGCCTTGCCTCCCCCAGTAACCCAGCTTCCTCTTCTGCTTGGGTGGGTCAGAGAAGGACTCCACGCTGAGGGCCTCAGACACCCAGTCTACTGGCCCCATCTGCTGGAATATCCAGGTCCAGGGCGCCTGTGTGTAGATGGGGGCTGGCCGCCAGGTGTAGCTGTATTCCACCGGGGTCCAGATGCCCTCAAGGAGCTGCTCTGCTTACAGCTCTGGGGGAGGAAGGCCTGGACCCCCAAGAGGTGCACCCAGGGCTCTGGCAGGCCCTTGCAGAGGTGCCCCAAGCTTGCCTGGCAAGGGCAATGGGCCTCCCAGCATGCCCCGGGGCCTCTCCCAAGTGAATCCGGGAGCCCCGAGACCCCTTGGGATCCCAGCATGCACCTCTGCGCATGCTTGGATTCCCCCCTCCCCATTGGCCTCCAAACGGATCTGGCTCACTGGCCACCATCTTGGTTTTCCTGTGCGTGGAAAATGCTTGGTGACCCGAGAGACAGACCGTGGCCTTGGTACCAGTCAGCCCCTCTTTCTCTCTTCTTTTGGTACAAGAATAAAACAATTAATATTTTATATAATAATTGTCAGACTCGTGCTATAAATGGCTTTGTGACCTCCTTTTCTCCCCTCCGCAAAGTGCTTTTTCTTGGGTAGGTTTTCTTTTACAATATTTAAGGCTGTAGATTAGACATTTGGATGACTGGCACCGCATAATTAACTATTCTGTTGAAAGTTAGGTTGTTGAGACCTTTTTTTGCTTTTTTTCCCTGTTAAGCAACAGTCACGAACATCATGGCAGATACGGTTTTGTCACATCTGGGATGGTATCTTGGCACAATTCCTGGGTCAATGGACTTGTTTAAGGCATCTTAATTTGCCAGAAAGGTTGTGCCAGTTAACGTTCCCTCACCCCTAGCAATATATTATAGCAGCACCCAGTTCCCAAGTGTGACACAGCACTTGTTCTTTTAATTTGTGTTTCTTGGTTGGTGAGCTTTTTCTATATCTAGTTTTACTTAGGAAAAATGCCAGAATCTTTTTTTCAAGTCAATTCCACTTACATTTCCCCTGGGCCCTCTTATCCCAATCCCTTAACAGAAGGTAGTGATAGCTATAAGGACAAGTTTGTTTGTTTTGTGAGCTAGATATGTCCCTAAACCAAGCTAGACTAGATTTCCTAGGCAATCACTTCCCCCACTCCCCAGGCTGCCTTTTGGCCATAACATGTTTAAGCTGATGTTTTCCTTTTCCTCTAGTCAAAATACCCAGAGATCAGTAGGGAAATTGGTGAAGATTGATCACTTGATGGGTATTTTGGCTCCAGAGAGAGTGGGTGGTTTTATTTTGCCAGAACATCTAATAATGTTGGACATTGGGACCACATAGCACCTCCATGAAGAGACAAGCTCCTGACCTTCAACGGTGTTCCCTTGGGAGTATGGAGGTATCTAGGCAAATTCCAACCTAAAAGCAGGCCTGGAACATAAGAGGAATGAGTTGTCAGCCCAACATCCATCAATTTGTATAAGCCTATTTAAAAAGCTTTCTTTTCCAATAGCTCTAGTACCCCAGGGACCAAACTCTTCTTGCCCAGGTTTTATTAGTGGCGCCAGTTCAGGAGCTGAGGCCAGGCTTGGCAGGATGATCTTTAGAGAGGAGCTTTGAACATAGGCCAGGGACTCCTGGTTCCATTAGATGTCTTCTATCTACTGCAGATACATACAGCTCTGGCTTTTTTGTTGTTGTTAATTTCTCTTTTTGTTTGTTTATTTTTACCTACAATGTATTCTATGATATTAATTGTTAATTTCTCTAGAAGCGGTATCAGGTTACTGATTCCCTTTCCCTTCCCCGACAATATTTTAGGAAATGTGCATTTAGGCTCAGTGCTAAAAGCTGTCCATTTATATTGATAGAACAAACACCTCTTCATCGAGTTCATTGACCTTGTGATTCAGAATCATTGTGGGAGAAACTGAGGCTAATGTAGTCGAATGACTGTCTGAAGCCCTGGATGGGTATGGAAGAAAGAGCTATGTTTAGGCTTCCATTTTCCAGCCTTAAATTCTGAACTGTTGCCTCATGTGCTCATCATCAACTTGCTCCAGAAAGAGTTTGACGCAAGCCCATTCATGCCCCGGTGATTTGGCCAAGATGTATGGCCTTGTGGAACCATGCTGCAGTTAGGAACAGGAGTCAGTTTACTTCACCGACTATTAAAAGGCAGGGTAAAGGAGGGATGAGTGATGATGAGACCTGGTTTCGTATCAGTTTCATTTTGAAACTAGTGAAACAAGCCAGTGGTGCCAGGAAGCATCTGGGAGGAAATTGTAATAATCTGCCCCAGGGCTTACCATTTACCAGCCTATCTGTGACTCATAGCTTGCAGAGGAAGACCACTCATGTTCCTACCCATGCCCCAGCAAGTTTCCCTAGAAAGGCCTGCTTATCCATAAAATCTCCATCTTCTGCTTCCTTCAATAAACTACAGAGCACCCCTACAAAACAGCCCTCTCCAAATGCAGACTGAGCCAGTTCCCTATTGTGCCCTTTGGTCCTATGTGTCATTGTCTTTGATCAGCTTCATCCACTGAGTAAAGCATACAGCTGTAGCTAACTTCTTCCCACTTTGAGAGAGAATTTTTTGGTAGTCTAAGAGGCCAGGATGTGGATGTCAGAAGCCTAGGTTAATTGTGAGTGGGCTAAGGTACCTTTTTTTGAGAGCTTACCTTACTCTGGGCCAGACACAGTATTCAGTGCTGTTTGAACACTAGCCCTTTTAATCTTCCTAATAACCTGATGAGGTAGGTATGATTGTTTCATTTTCCACATGAGGACACTGAGCATCCATATACTCACACAATTTGCCCAATCATGCGGTAGGTAAGTGATGCTATAGGGATTGGAATCCAAGTCTTTTGAACTCCAAATTTTATATTCTTCATTACTTCCCTGCCTTCAGGATTTAAAACCTGATCTTACCGCTTCCTGGGGCAGTTCAACCCCTGGCAGCATTAAATACTAGCTCCCCTCCCTTCTCTCTATCTCTAGCCCCTGGTAAATTCTATTGTTTTTTTTTTTTTTAAGAGGTAAGAGTCTTGCTAGAGTACAGTGGTGCAGTCATGGCTCATTGCAGCTTCAAACTCATGGGCTCAAATGATTCTCTCACATTGCTGGGACAGGTGCATACCACCACCACCATGCCCAGCTAATTTTTTAAAAATTTGTGTAGAGGCCAGGTGCAGTGGCTTACATCTGTAATCCCAGCACTTTGGGAGGCCGAGGCAAGTAGATCACCTGAGGTCAGGAGTTTGAGACCAGCCTGGCCAACGTGGTGAAACCCCGTCTCTACTAAAAAAAAACAGAAATTAGCTGGGTGTGGTGGCACACGCCTGTAATCCCGGC
Source organism: Ateles fusciceps (assembly GCA_036589455.1). Lineage (NCBI taxonomy): Eukaryota > Metazoa > Chordata > Mammalia > Primates > Atelidae > Ateles > Ateles fusciceps. Next base: position 21,241,041 of record JAZHEH010003205.1, on the reverse strand, counting down.
TACTCAGGAAACTGAGGCAGGAGAATCGCTTGAACCCAGGAGGCAGAGGTTGCAGTGAGCTGAGATCATGTCACTGCACTTCAGCAGAGGTGACAGAGCAAGACTTTGTCTCAAAAGAAAAAAAAAGGGGGATAATACCTACCCTGGTAGCATAGTTGTAAGGGTGAAATTCTCCTCTAGGCCAGGCACAGTGGCTCATGCCTGTAATCCCAGCACTTTGGGAGGCTGAAGCAGTCAGATCATGAGGTCAGGAGTTCAAGACCAGCCTGACCAACATGGTGAAACCCTGTCTCTACTAAAAATACAAAAATTAGCTGGGCATGGTGGCGTGCACCTGTAATCCCAGCTACTCAGGCTGAGGCAGGAGAATCGCTTGAACCCAGGAGGCAGAGGTTGCAGTGAGCTGAGATTGTGCTACTGCATTCCAGCCTGGAAGACAGAGTGAGACTCCACCTCAAAAAAAAAAAAAAAAAAAAAAAAAGAGAGAAATTCACCTCTAGCTGGTGAATGGTGGTTACTAACTCAGAGTGCTTGTTGAAAGAATAACCAAGCAGGGGGGGGGGATTCAGAAGGAGTGAAATGAACTAAAACAACCAAAAGTTGTCTCAGTGATCTGTGTGGGTATATATATTGTGTGTAAATATAGACTCGTGGCTTTCAGAAAATCTTCTGCCTTTAGCTATGACCTTCGTCAACCCCATGTCACATGAGACCACCTGGGGCTAATGTCCCTGAATGTCTATGATATTGGTCCTCTGGGCTCATAAACAAAGAAGAGTTTGACCCACAAACTGACCACGAGGCAATCTTCCCTCTCGAAACCAAACTTGGAAGCCTCATCTGAAACTTGTATTAGTCACACTGCTGGTCAGAGGAAGTAAGCCAAGTCCCCCTTCTTCAGCCACTTGATAACAGTCCTTGATCCAGTCAGGGGACTCTTGTCAGTCTTGTTTCCTGGAGCAACTTCCAGAATACTGCTGCCTTCCTAATACTCTCTTTCCCCTTCCCCACAGTATTCATGGGCTGCCATGGGCAAGAGCCGGCTCTGTTTAACACTGATAATGACGACTTCACTGTGCTGAATGGCGGGACAGTCCAGGTAAAACACCATGTCCACCTGCAGGACAAAGAAAGATGTTCTCTGTGCATGCCCAGATTGCTGCTGGCCAGGAGCACTTGGTTGCTGTGGCCATTGTGAGCCAAGTCAACCCTTCAGAGGAGCTAGTGTTAGTCCTCAGCTGTCCACAGCTTGGGTGTGAGCACCGATCTAAGGGGGGTAGTGCTTGCAACTACGCAGCAGCGGTGCCTGAGGTCAGGCCAATAGAGCCACGAGCTGCCTTGTGAGTGATCACCCAGTGTACTCGGCCCCTTAGATTCCCTCTCCCACCTCGCTTTACTTCCTTCCCTTATCATCCATGTTAACCCCAACTGAAGGCAGTTCTAAATGCAGGCCTGCCCATTCCATGAGCCTCAAGGAAGAGGCACCTGGGGTGCTTGACCACACTTCATTTTAATTTTTGAGTGGCTAATATAGCCATGTGGTTCAAAAATAAAAAGTATTAATAAGAAGCTATACAATAAATAATCTCCCCTTGTTTGCTTCCATTTGCCTAAAGCCCTCTTCACCCCCTCCAATAGAAGACAGTTAACGACAGTTCCCAATTTCTTTCCTTCCAGAGTTTATATATAGTCTATACTTATATGTGTTACATGTTTATGTTTTACATGTTATCTATTTCATGTGTATATATATATATATATATATGTATATATAAACAGAATTTTGGGCCAGGTGTGGTGGCTCACGCCTGTAATCCCAGCACTTTGAGAGGCTGAGGTAGGCGAGGGATCACGAGGTCAGGAGTTTGAGACCAACCTAACCAACATGGTGAAACCCCATCTCTACCAAAAATAGGAAAATTAGCCAGGCGTGGTGGTACACACCTGTAATCTCAGCTACTCAGGAGGCTGAGGCAGGAGAATCGCTTGAACCTGGGAGGTCGAGGTTGTGGTGAGCCGAGATTGCGCCCTTGCGCTCTAGCCTGGGAGACAGAGCAAGGCTCTGTCTCAAAAAAAAAAAAAAAAAAAACAAAAAACCGATTATTTTCCCTTTTATGCAAAAGCTGGGATACTGTTCACATGTCTGTACCTTTCTTTTTCTACTTACTAGTATATCAGCCCAGTGTCTACCCTCTTCCCAATATTAGATTTTTCTGTATTCTCCCAGACTTCATCCATGTATAAGCAAATATGACTATAGGGTCTTATTTCCTACCCTTTTACACAAAAGATGGAACAGTGCCTGGCATGTATTAAGCACAATGTGTTTGTTAAATGAAATGATAGACTATATTAAGCTGCCCTATACCTTAATATTTTCATTTGACAACATATATCAAAGATCAGGCTGGGCATGGTGGCTCATGCCTGTAATCCCAGCACTTTGGGAGGCCAAGGAAGGCGGATCACTTGAAGTCATGAGTTCGAGACCAGCCTGACCAATATGGTGAAACCCCATCTCTACTAAAAATACAGAAATTAGCTAGGTGTGGTGGCAGATGCCTGTAATCTCAGCTGCTCAGGAGGCTGAGGCAGGAGAATCGTTTGAACCTAAGAGGCAGAGGTCATAATGAGCCGAGATTGCACCACTGCACTCCAGCCTCAGTGACAGAGCGAGACTCCATCTCAAAAAAGGAAAAAGAAAAAAAAGATGTTTCCCTGTTGGCACATAGAGAGCATATTTATTCTTAGTTTCAGAGCTGCATAGTATTCCACTAGGTAGATGTGCTGTAGTATATTTCACTGGTCCTCCTCTATAAGTAAACACCCAGTTTCCCTTGCAACAATAGGCCCATCTAGTTCTCCTCACCCTTAACTCTTATTTTAAATTTAACATAGGGTCTCACCATCTTCACCATCTTGCCCAGGCTGGTCTCGATCTCCTGGGCTCAAGTGACCCTCCCAAAGTGCTGGGATTGTAGGTGTGAGCTACCATGCCCAGCTACCTTTAACTCTTACAGATGAGAGGATGTTGAATGTGTCCCAGCTATTTGCACATCTGGTTTAAGGGGTTTCTCTCCTTGCAGGAAAGAAAGTCACTGAAGGAAAGGAAGTCATTGAAGATCTTCCCATCCAAACGTATCTTACGAAGACACAAGAGAGAATGGGTGGTTGCTCCAATATCTGTCCCTGAAAATGGCAAGGGTCCTTTCCCTCAGAGGCTGAATCAGGTACGACTGTGCCTTCTCCTGGGAGTCATTGGTGGCTGCAGGAACCCCATCCAAAGGCCTGCATGTGAGATTTCTTGCTACCGAATGTGGGGGCCTAGAGAGGAAAACCTCTCCTATGTGAACAGATTCTACTATGGCAGTATCCCTCTTCACAGAGGATTCTTTGTCACAGTCATGGGATATTTGTTACTTTGTCAGCTGCCATTTTCTTTTTCCTCCAGCTCAAGTCTAATAAAGATAGAGACACCAAGATTTTCTACAGCATCACGGGGCCAGGGGCAGATAGCCCCCCTGAGGGTGTCTTCGCTGTGGAGAAGGAGACAGGCTGGTTGTTGCTGAATAAGCCACTGGACCGGGAGGAGATTGCCAAGTATGAGGCAAGTAGCCTTTAGTGTTTACTGTAAATGTCTCCTCAGAAGTGGGTTCCTAGGCCTGGTGAGGTGGGTGGCACCAGGCTCACCCCGGAGCTGTGTACCCCACAGCTCTTTGGCTATGCTGTGTCAGAGAACGGTTCCTCAGTGGAGCACCCCATGAACATCTCCATCATCGTGACGGACCAAAATGACCACAAGCCCAAGTTCACCCAGGACATCTTCCGAGGGAGTGTCTTAGAGGGGGTCCTGCCAGGTAAGAGGATTGGGAAGGGGACTGCTATGGAGCTACTGGGCCTACACCCTTAAATGCTAGAAGATCCCACCATACCTGATTTCCTTGGCTGTGTATCAGATTACCTGGGGTCTACTTAGAAATCCAGATTCCCCCGCTTCCATCCCAATATTCCTGAATAAGAATGATCCTGGAGCAGAGCTCTGGAATCTGTATATTTGAAATTTTCCCCAAAGCTTCAGATGATCAGCCAAGCTTGGGAGCCACTAGCTTTGGAGCTTCAAAGACCTAGATTTGAATCTTGGCTTTGCCTTTTTACTGACTGTGATCCTCGGCATGTTCTTGACCTCTGAGCCGCAATTCTCACATCTAAAAATGGGAATACTATCAACCTTGAAGAGTGCTGAAGATTAGAAATACCATGTGCAGACTTACGTAATACAAAGCACCTAACACAAGTCTCTTGAGTGCATGGCAGCCACAGGGAACGCAGCAGACTGGAGGTGTTAGAACATGGCTGATGGAGGCTGGGCATAGTGGCTCATGCCTATAACCCTAGAACTTTGGGAGGCCAAGGCGGGCAGATTACTTGAGATCAGGAGTTTAAGACCAGCTGGGCCAACATGGTGAAACCCTGTGTCTACTAAAAATAGAAAAAAATTAGCTGGGCATGGTGGCAGGCACCTGTAATCCCGCTACTTGGGAGGCTGAGACAGGAGAATCACTTGAACACAGGAGGCAGAGTTTGCAGTGAGCCGAGATCGCACCATGGCACTCCAGCCTGGGTGACAGAGCGAGACTTCATCACACACACACAAAACAAGAGTTCTAGAAGTAGACGGGGCTGGAGTTGGAGCTGGGAGAAGATACTCACCTTTCTCTCCAGGTACCTCTGTGATGCAGGTGACAGCCACAGATGAGGATGATGCCATCCACACCTACAATGGGGTGGTTGCTTACTCCATCCATAGCCAAGAACCAAAGGATCCACACGACCTCATGTTCACCATTCATCGGAGCACAGGCACCATCAGCGTCATCTCCAGTGGCCTGGACCGGGAAGTGAGTGGCCCTTATGAAAGTACTGTCTACCCAGACTTGTCCAGGCTGGGGTCTAACTGTGACAACAGAAGCTCCTGTCCCTGCCCACAAAGCTCAAGGCAGAACAATGAGGACCCACGTCAGCTGAGATGGCTGCTGCTGTGTTCACATGCGGATGCCCCTGGCTCCCTTGGGTCCGTGGCCCGCTGCCAGCCAATCTCGTTAAATCTCCTCCAGGGCTGGGAGGCAGCTGTAAAATGCCTGCTTTTGGTATTTTCTGTAGGTTTTCTCATTTCCTCTTAGAATGGCTCACTTAGTGTGCACATTACCCAAATTGGTCCCTTGTGTGCCACAAAGTAGAATTAGCTCCATGGATACTGCCGCCTGCTTCCTAATTAATCCCTTTACCCAAATCCTCACTCAAAACTCTTGTCCTGAGGCCAGGCATGGTGGCTCATGCCTGTAATCCCAACACGTTGGGAGGCTGAGGCGGGAGGATCACTTGAGGTCAGGAGTTCAAGACCAGCCTGGCCAACATGGTGAAACCCCATCTCTGCTAAAAATACAAAAATTAGCTGAGCATAGTGGCAGGCACCTGTAATCCTACTCGGGAGACTGAGGCAGGAAAATCACTTGAACCTGGGAGGAGGAGGTTGCAGTGACCCAACATCATGCCCCTCCAACCTGGGCAACAGGGCGAGACCCTGTCTCAAAAACAAAACAAAACTCGTTCTGTATGAAAAAAGAAAAAAAAAACTCGTTCTGGAGCAGTCAAGGGTCAGGGGGCAATGCTCAGGCTTTCCTAGGACAGGTCCAGGAGAACTGTTTGGATCTCTGGTTCCCTTTCCAGCAACACCCTCTGCATCTGTTCTCCTGGCAGTGGGCAAGGGGTGGTGAAGGAGTCAGCATTACGTTAGGGAGAGACCCTCCTCTCTATCCACACACCCCTGAGCCAGTGCTTCCTGGAGCTCAGGGGAGGGACCTTCAGACTGAACCCACAATGGGCTTCTCCTCTCCTCTCCCCTCTCCCCAGAAAGTCCCTGAGTACACACTGACCATCCAGGCCACAGACATGGATGGAGACGGCTCCACCACCGCGGCGGTGGCAGTAGTGGAGATTCTCGATGCCAATGACAACGCTCCCGTGTTTGACCCCCAGAAGGTAATGCCTCTTCCTCACTCAGTCCCTCATCAGATAACAAAGGACCAAGGTTTGCCTTTCTGAGGAAACTCTGGAACCAGTCTATATTGCTTCAAATGCCAGTCCCAGCACTATGGCTGTGTGACCTTAGGAAAACTACCTAACCTCTCTGTGCCCCATTTCCTAATCTGTGAAAAGGAGATAATGATAATACCTACTGCATTGTTCTGAGTTTCAAATAAAATAATCTATGTACGTTTCTTAACATGATGCCTGAAAATAAGTGCTCGATATGAAAATCTTTGTTGATATGAAAATACATTTGCCTTGTACCTACACCTGCCCATCTTTTCCCAGTGAATGCTTGTGCACCTCCAAGGCAGAGGACTCAGTGCCAGTCAAGGTGCCAGTCACATCCTCCCACTTCCATCTTTAGACAACTCTGAACGTTAGTTAGGGCTGATTAAAAATTTGTAATGAGGCCAGGCACAGTGGCTCACACCTGTAATCCCAGCACTTTGGGAGGCCAAGGCAGGTAGATCACTTGAGGCCAGGAGCTGAAGACCAGCCTGGCCAATATGGCAAAACCCCATCTCTACTAAAAACAAAAAACTTAACTAGGTGCAGTGATGCATGCCTGTAGTCCCAGCGACTTGGGAAGCTGAGGCATGAGGATCGCTTGAGCGTGGGAGGTGGAGTTGCAGTGAGCCAAGATTGTACCACTGCACTCCAGCCTGAGTGGCAGAGGGAGACTGTCTCAAAAAAAAAAGTGTCTGAGCAACTGATTTTCCAGTCTTTGTCACCTGTCCTGGAACCTCTAAAAAAATTCCTGTTCAGTGTTCCAGCCAATTCAGGCACCTAGCCCTTCTTGCCACCTTCCTTTTACTCTCTGATCTCAGCTGGATAGGTAGCTATACGTTGCAGGGGCTTAGGCATGCAAACCAGTGAGATTCTGGAACATCAGGCCCCTGCGTGTAGGGAAGGCAGGTGCAGGATTGGTGTGGTCCGTGCCAGCAGCTATGAGGCTGATGCTGGGGACATCCTGCCGCTGTGTGTACCCTGAAACCCCTCAAAGTGGGTGGGTGGTCAAGGAAAGGATAAAGGCATGGGGATCCCCTGAGGTTGGTTGGAGGCTTCCCAGCCCCTGGAGTGGGATAGTCATTGTCTCTGCTTTGATAGCTCTGTGCTTCTCACACTGACAGTACGAGGCCCGTGTGCCTGAGAATGCAGTGGGCCATGAGGTGCAGAGGCTGACAGTCACTGATCTGGACGCCCCCAACTCATCAGCATGGCGTGCCACCTACCGCATCGTGGGCGGTGATGATGAGGACCATTTTACCATCACCACCCACCCTGAGAGCAACCAGGGCATCCTGACAACCAGGAAGGTGAGTCAGTTCGGGGTTTAGACAGTGGCTATACCTGGGGCAGTCAGGTCTGCAGCCTTCAGGACAAGGAGCCACGGCCTACCATGGGCTAGTCACCAGGCATCACACCAGCCCAGTGGCTCCCAATGCTATTCTACCACTCTCGTGTTGAGGAGTCCCTTTGTTCAAACTAAATCTTACCCAGGAGCCCACTTCATAAATAGGTAAGAGTCACTGATCTAATTGAAGCAGATCAGTGAAGCTCTCCTCCCAGACCAGTGTCCAGTGGCCACCCCAAATCAGTCTTACGTAGAGGGTCCATTTTATTGAAATCCATGTTAACTTTGCATTTACTCTAAAACTCATGTCTAGGTGTTTAGATAATGTTTTAAATCACATAGTACTTTTGCACACTCTTACCTCTTAAAAAGTCTCTTTTGTGTGTGTGTATTTTTGTTTTTAGTGGGGTATAGGACATGCAATGGGTCAAAAAGTCTGCATAAGACTGGGTGCAGTGGCTCACACCTGTAATCCCAGCACTTTGGGAGGCTGAGGTAGGAGGATCACTTGAGGCCAGGAGTTTGAGATCAGCCTGGTTAAGCGAGATCTCAGCAGTACTTAAAAAAAAAAAAAAGGAAGATAGGGCATCAGTTTCTTTACTTCCTGGTTTGCTATGAAGAATGGTGTGGTTTGAGAAGCAGGGTATAACATAATATTTTAAAGACTGGGGTTTGCTGTCCCCTTTCCTGCAATAATACTTTATAATGCCGCTTTGACATTGTTAAATGATGTGAAATGAAGTTCATTTATAATATAACTACCCTCACTCATAATTCCTAGAAATAGAGAATGTCGTAACTAAAAAAATTCAGCCTGGGCAACATGGAGAAATCCTGTCTACACTAAAAGTACAAAAAGTTAGCTGGGGCTGGGCGCCATGGCTCATGCCTGTAATCCCAGCACTTTGGGAGGCTGAGGCGGGCGGATCACCTCAGGTCAAGAGTTTGAGACCAGCCTGGCCAACATGTTGAAACCCTGTCTCTACTAAAAATACAAAAATTAGCTGGGTGTGGTGGCAGGCGTCTGTAGTCCCAGCTACTTGGGAGGCTGAGTCAGGAGAATCACTTTATCCCAGGAGGTAGAGGTTGCAGTGAGCCAAGACTGTGCCACACTCCAGCCTGGGTGACAGAGTGAGACTCCGTCTTAAAAAAAAAAAATTAGCTGAGTGCAGTGGCACATGCCTGTAGTCCCAGCTACCCAAGAGGCTAAAGTGGGAAGATCACTTGAGCCCAGAAGGTCAAGGCTGCAGTAAGCCATGATCGAGCGACTGCATTCCAGCCTAGGTGACAGAGCAAGATCCTGTCTCCAAAATTAAAAATTGTACAAAAAAAGTTACTGAATATAAGATACTTTGGTATGTAAAATTTGGGGCAGAGCTATACTAGAAAGCATAACTAAGTGATCAGTTCCCCACATCCATTTGTAGAATCATCCAAATGTAGCGGCGGACACTGTGTTATCCTGGCAGCTCAAACCGCAAGTCATGTTGATGTCTTCAGAACAGTGAAGAAGCAACTCTTGGGAAAGTCCTGAGCAAATTAAAATGCGACCTCTCCTCAGTAGTCGCATTCCTGGAAATGCAGTATATACCAAAACCACACAAAAACTTGGCTTGTATGTAAACCCGTTCTGGCATCTAATAATATTAAACAGATTTTTCACACCCAGGAGCATATCAATGTCCATGGGGATATTTGACAAGTCACATGGGATATGGAACAGCTCATCATGTCTGTAACATTCTGATTCTGGGACACAGCATCCCTGCCCCAGCCTGTAAATGCCAGTGGTATCTCGTCATTATGACAACTAGAAATGCTTCCACAATTTTGTTTTGTTCTGTATTGTTCTGAGTCTTGTATGTCAACCCAGGCTGGAGTGCAGTGGCACAGTCTTGGCTCACTGCAGCCTCAACCTCCTGGGCTCAAGTGATCCACCCACTTCAGCCTCCCAAGTAGATGAAGCTACAGCATGAACTACCATGTCCAGCTGATATTTGTATTTTTGTAGAAACTGCGCCTCCCCATGTTGCCCAGGCTGGTCTTGAACTCCTGGTCTCAAAGGATCTGCTGACCTTGGCTTCCCAAAGTGCTGGGATGATAGTAATAAGCCACAACGCCAGGCCCCTCAAATTTCTCAAACATCTCCACCACTCCACTTGGAATGGGTGTTCTAGGGCTTATTAATACAGTTACCTTTAGGATGGTCTGAGAGGCCCCATTAGATGTGCACTGAGGAAACACAGGAGTGTATATGGGACAGGGAAGGGACAGCACTTTTGCTAGTGGGGGCCTCAGGCCCCTCAGTATCGGCTCTTCTGACATCTCAGCTGTACTGCACAGGGTCTCCTCTCAAAATGCTGGTCCAGGTCCTTGTTCCCTTCTCTCCTAGGGTTTGGATTTTGAGGCCAAAACCCGGCACACCCTGTACGTTGAAGTCACCAATGAGGCTCCCCTTGTGCTGAAGCTCCCAACCTCCACAGCCACCATAGTGGTCCACGTGGAGGATGTGAATGAAGCACCTGTGTTTGTCCCACCTTCCAAAGTTGTTGAGGTCCAGGAGGGCATCTCCACTGGGGAGCCTGTGTGTGTCTACACTGCGCAAGACCCTGACAAGGAGAATCAGAAGATCAGGTACTCAGGAGCTGGGCTCAGTGAGGAGCTGGGCTCAGTGAGCAGCATACATGGGTATGTTGGGTGGGTGGGTTATTATGGCCAGCATTTGTTCTGGTTACCACAGAGATTGTTAAATAGGAATATCCCTCCTGCGTAGGTCCTCCTCTTCCTACCCTCTTTGAGACTGAAGACTGAACAGGGGTTCGAGGGCAGGTATTTCTCACTCTGTCATGTACCTCTGCTGGGACCCCTGCATCTGCTGCTTTAGGCCTCCACTGATGGGCGAGGTACATTTTCCATATGATCCTGCTTAGGAGCCCAGAGGCCATCCACCACTTGGTATGAGGAGGCTTTGAATGACAACATCAGAATTCTAAATATTCTGGATGTGACTGATCTCAACTTTTCCTCTTCAGCTACCGCATCCTGAGAGATCCAGCAGGGTGGCTAGCCATGGACCCAGATAGTGGGCAGGTCACTGCTGCAGGTACCCTAGACCGTGAGGATGAGCAGTTTGTGAGGAACAACATCTATGAAGTCATGGTCTTGGCCATGGACAATGGTGAGAGCATCCTCCCAGCCCTCCCACAAGGGCCACTTTTGGTTTTCAGGTCACATGACAGAGCACAGCATGTTCCCTCCACAGGCAGGGTATGGTGTCAGGGAGGGCTATTTGCAAACCAATCCAGATGGTCAAAGGGGTCTTTTAGAGGAGTCTTTTTTTTTTTTAAGAGATGGGGTTTTACCATGTTGGCCAGGCTGGTCTCGAACTCCTGACCTCGTGATCCACCTGCCTCAGCCTCCCAGAGTGCTGGGTTTACAGGCGTGAGCCACCGCGCCCGGCCCTCAGAGGAGTCTTTTAAAGACTTCTCTTAGGATTCCAGTTTCCCTAAAACCCAAGAATTGGGAGGGAGATAGGTGTGGTGGCTCAAGCCTATAATCCCAGCACTTTGAGTGGCCTAGGCAGGAGGATCACTTGAGCCTAGAAGTACAAGACTGACTTGAGAAACATATACAGAGATCCCATCTCTACAAAAAATTTAAAAATAAGAATTACAGACCAGGCATGGTAGCTCCAGCCCAAATCCCTGCACTGTAGGAGGCTGAGGCCAGCAAGTCACCTGAGGTCAGGAGTTCAAGACCAGCCTGGTCAACATGGCAAAACCCCGTCTCTACTAAAATGTAAAAAATTAGCTGAGTGTGGTGGCACATGCCTGTAGTCTCAGCTACTCAGGAGGCTGAGGCATGAGAATCACTTGAACCCAGGAGGCGGAGTTTCCTGTGAGCCAAAATTGTGCCACTGCCCTCCAGCCTGGGCAACAGAACAAGACTGTCTCTAAATAAATAAATAAATGATCAGTTAGGAGAGTCCCTTCAACCTTAGTTTTTGGTTCACTGAGTCCTGAATTAGCCTGTCAGTTTTCCCTTGTGATTGATTGCCAGAGGCTGACTGGACAGTGCCATAACCGATTAGTCATCACACCATGACAGATGGGGGGGTTATAATGTAGTTGTCACCCCTGCTTGACGTGTCATGAACCAGGACCTGCAGGAAGGTGAGAGCTTGCAGCAGGGCTGTGAAGGGAGGCTTCCCTGCAGCTGATCAACAAACACTGGAGTAGCCGTGAGGTAGCCAGTAGGTTTCGCTTTGTAGTTACAGTGGCTGCCCGGGTGAAGTGGCTGCAACTGTGCCGTGAGCAGTTAGTAATGTCTACTGTGGACCGAAATGAGAATGACAGCCCAATTGGCATGTAGGTGCCATGTATTGAAGCAAGGGCCGGGAAGCTCTTGAGAGGTGAGAGCTGGGCGGTAAAACAGGAGCCTCTCTGAGGCTGACTGGGTAGGGCCAGGGAGCTTATCATATGTGTCACTATGAACAGGAAGCCCACCCATCACTGGCACGGGAACCCTCCTGCTAACACTGACTGATGTCAACGACCATGGCCCAGTCCCTGAGCCCCGTCAGATTATCATCTGCAACCAAAGCCCCGTGTCCCAGGTGCTGAACATCACGGACAAGGACCTGTACCCCCACACCGCCCCTTTCCAGGCCAAGCTCACACATGACTCGGACATCTACTGGACAGCAGAGGTCAACGGGAAAGGTACCTGAGTGAGTGGTGGTAGCGGGTGGGTGCCAGCCCCACGGGTGGGCATCTGTCCCACACCAGGATTCCACACATGTTCGCATCTAGCATCTTGTGGAGCACGGAGGCAATAGTCTCCTCAGGAACCTCACTCAGATGCTATTTATTAACCTGGTGGAGGCCTTTGGAATTCCATCAGACCCCTGAAAGACCATTCTAGCCCAACCGCCTTCCTGTGTAGATGGAAAAACTGAGGCCTCGGGAGGGAGGGAGGGAGCGACCTGGCCCATGTCATATAGAGTCAGGACTCCCCCACAGTGATCGTAGCCAACACTCACTGAGCATGCTGACTGTGTGCCAGGTCTACTTCATGTGCTCTGCATAGGTTAGATTCCTTCATCCGCACAGCAGCCTGTGAGCAGGTGTCTCTCTCTTTCTCTTTGTCTCTCTCTCACATACACACACACACGCACTTATGCACGCACGCACACACACCCATTTTACAGATGAGGAAAACAAGGCTTACAGAAGCCGAAGTATCTTACCAGAAGCATTATGACTTTAAAAATAATGTCACCAGGATTTTGTTTTTTGAGACGGAGTCTCTCTCTGTCCCCCAGACTGGAGTGCAGTGGTACAATCTCAGCCCAGTGCAACCTCTACCTCCTGGGTTCAAGCAGTTATCCCTGCCTCAGCTTCCTGAGTAGCTGGAATTACAGGTGCTACCAAACTCTGTGGGTCAGTATTTTAATCCCTATTTACAGCTGAAAGTGTGGGCTTAGAGAGGTGAAATAGCATGCCCAAAGGCAGAGAGTGGTAAGTAGTAGAAGTTGAAGTTAGGCTTTGACTCTAGAGCCCCTGCCAGCTCACAGGTGGCAAAACTGCCATCCACCTCCTTGTCCTGCCTCTTCCTGATCCACTGGCTCCGAGGTTCTCAGCCTTCAGTGATTGCGTTCAGTTGTCGTGAGGACCCGGGGTGATGAGAAAGGTGGGTCCAGCCCCATGTGCCTATGAGGCCCCTGCAGGAACACTGTCTCACCCTGGTGTAAAATGTTTCCCCTTTACTCTTGGGGCTGGAGTCGCCCAGATAGGAAATGGGGAATCTCTGCCTTTAGATTCTGCCCAAAGAAACTGAACAGCAATTTCTATTGCTGCTAAGCCCAGTCCAGAAATGACTCAGGAAAACTGCTTTAGACACCGCATTATCTGATTTGTTGTGATTCCTGTGATCTGGGTGTCTATATCCAGCACCTTTCCCTTGGGGAGCCCAGGTTGGTCTGCTGTCACCTCCCTGTAGCCTAGAAACCATTTTTGTCTCCTTTGTGTATACCATCTAAGAGCTTAAACTCTGGAGCCAGATGCCTTAATTAAAGACCTGACTCCTCCATTTACTGGCCTTGTGACTGTGAGTAGTTCCTAAACTTCATTGTGCCTGAGTTTCCTTATCTGTAGGATGTGGTCCATATTTGTACCTTCGTTCCATACGGTTATTGTAAAGATTAAATCAGCGAATACAGGAAAGGCATCTTGTCTGGTATATCACTGCTCGGTAGATACGAGCAGCCATCTTTAACGCCATTATTTTCCAACAACAGTTGCAGGTAGGCTCTGTCAAAGCATAAGCATTATGGTTGGCCGGGTGCGGTGGCTCACGCCTATAATCCCAGCACTTTGGAAGGCCAAAGCAGGCAGATCACCTGAGGTCAGGAGTTCGAGACCAGCCTGGCTAACATGGCAAAACCCTGTCTCTACTAAAACTACAAAAATTAGCTGGGTGTGGTGGCACCTGTAATCCCAGCTACTGTGGAGGCTGAGGTGGGAGAATTGCTTGATCCTGGGAGGCGGAGCAAAATTGCACCATTGCACTCCAGTCTGGGCGACAAGGGCAAAACTCCGTCTCAAAAAAAAAAAGCATAAGCATTATGGCCAAAACCCAGTGTTATTAATACCTATAACAGTATTGAGAACCTGATTCTTGGCTTTAATGTCATTTTTCTATTTGCCGTTGTCCTGTTGTCAGGGAAGGTAGTCCAGACTCCACCCCATGTGACTTCAGGCTAGTTCTCTTAACTACCTAAGCCTCGATTTCTGCATTTGTAAAATGAGGATGACAGCAGTTCCCACCTCTTAAAGTTATGGTGAGGATCAGGGGTAGGGCCTGGCACTTAGTGTCCATTTAGTCACCACTGTCATTGTCACCAACAACTGAGAAATCAGGCTTACAGGATGGTAGAGATGTTTTAGGGACATATACCCCATGTTGGCTGCTCCACGTGGTAGACTAGTTGTTCAGCCCGGAGAGCTGTCTCTGTCTCCTGCCACTAAATGGGAAGAGAGTGGATTCTCCCTTCTGGCCCTTTGACTCAGAGGAGCCCAGTGAGAGTGCAGAGCATTTTAACAGAAAAAACTTGAAGTCTGTGCTGAGATAGGCTGGCAAGCCTGGGGGTGGGTGGGGTAGAAATTTGGGAGTTGTTTTTGATTGCCCAAGTGATTGGGGGCACTACTGGCATTTAGTGGTAGAAACCAGCAACGCTGGGGCAAATCCTGCATGATGAAAAAACTTCCACTCAGGCTAACAGCTCCCTTCTTGAGAAGGTTAAGTCTAAACCAAAGGCCTTTCTTCAGAGAGGCCGCTCATACTATATTCGTCCCCCATACACATAGCGCCCTCTCCACTCTGGGATTGCCACTTGGTCTCCCCCGAGTGGTGCCCAGTGTGCAAGCTAGGCTGGTGTTTGCTTCTGCTCTGTGGTTAGCCTGCCATCCCCTGGGCTTTGGAAGGCCAGTTAGCCCAATACCTGCTGCAGCCTCATTTCTGGCATCCTGCACTTGTGTGATCACTAATGCTATGATAACAGAGGTCCGCATCTGATCCGATCTGCTTGACATTAGCACTTACATAACCAAGTCATGTGCATTTAGTTTTATTAAAAATTGAATGCGGCCTGGCATGGTGGCTCACGCCTGTAATCCCAACACTTTGGGAGGCTGAGGAGGGCAGATCACCTGAGGTCAGGAAATCAACACCAGCCTGGCACAAAACCACCTCTGCTAAAAATACAAAAACTAGTTGGGCATGGTGGCACAAACCTGTAGTCCCAGCTACTTGAGAGACTGGGGCAGGAGAATCACTTGAGCCCACAAGGCAGAGGTTGCAGTGAGCTGAGATCATACCATTGCACTCCAGTCTGGGTGACAGAGCAAGACTCCATCTCGGAAAAAAAATAAAATAAAATAAAAAATTGAATTGCTCACTTGGAAATATGGGTATTTCATATAAGATTGGGTTAGCTGTTGGCTGTTCTGCCTATGGTGTAGCCATTCTTTATTCCTTTATTTTCTTAATAAACTTCTTTTTACTTAAAAAAAAAGATTGGGTTAGCTATCTTTTAGGAAGAATATTCTTTTTGAGGCAAAGAACAGTATAGCAGCCAGTGATGCAGAGAAGTTATTGGTCTTGCATAACATGGCTTTTAAAACTTCATGTTTTAAAAATATTGTGATTATCAATTTTTTAAAAGTAAAATGATGAATTAGTTTTTTTATCCCAATAATCCTTTTCATTATGGTGAATTTTGCTTTAGCCGAAGATCAGCTTTTACTGCTGTTTTCCAAAGTGTGCTTGTGTATTTCTCCCCATTACCCACGTGTGGAGGCTGTATTCTCAAACTTGACTCCTGGTATACTCAGATCCCCTGCACTCATGGTATCTCGTGGCTGATCAATGATCTGTTCACTCCAGGTGACACAGTGGCCTTGTCCCTGAAGAAGTTCCTGAAGCAGGACACATATGACGTGCACCTTTCTCTGTCTGACCACGGCAACAAGGAGCAGCTGACGGTGATCAGGGCCACCGTGTGCGACTGCCACGGCCGTGTGGAGAACTGCCCCGAACCCTGGAAGTGGGGTTTCATTCTCCCTGTGCTGGGGGCTGTCCTGGCTCTGCTGCGTGAGTACCAGGCACCCGCTCCCTCTCTGAGGATGAAGGAGTTGAAAGACTGGATTCCACCTTGAACTTCAACTTCTGGAACTAAGAGGCCACCCACATTGCCCGTCTACTCTTAAACATTTTTTTTAGACAGAGTCTCACTCTGTAGCCCCCAGGCTGGAGTGCAGTGGCACGATCTTGGCTCACTACAACTTCTGCCTCCCAGGCTCAAGCGATCCTCCCACCTTATCCTCCCAGGTAGCTGGGACTACAGGTGTAGGCCACCACGCCCAGCTCATTTTTGTATTTTTTGTAGATAGGGGGCCTCACTACATTGCCCAGGTGGGTCTCGAATTCCTGGTCTCAAGCAATCCACCCACCTTGTCCTCCCAAAGTGCTGAGATTACAAGTGTGAGCCACTGTGCCTGGCCTACTCCTTAAACTCTTAATCCTAGGAGCGTCAATCAGTAGGTCTTTCTGGGGCTTGTGGAATGTTCCAGGCTTTGGGGGATACAGTGGTGAGCAAACAGACTTCACCCTGCCAGCAGGTCGTCTGGAGGTCTGCACAGTGGTTCTGAAAGGGTGGTTATATACCAACAGCATTAGTATCACCAGAATTCGCTATTATTAGAAAGGCAAATTCTCAGGTCCTGTTCCAGACTTACTGATTAAGAAATTTAGGAATAGAACCCAGTAATCTACATGTTAACAAGCCCCCAGGGCATTCTGATACATGCTAGACTTTGCAAATTACTGCTCTTGTGGGAGGAAATGTTTAGTTAAAAACAAATTTCTTGGCTCTAAAGATAGAACCTATCACAGTTGTTTTTTCCACCTTTTGACTTGGTGCTAACGTAAACAACACACATCGTGAGTCAGAGATCAATCACATGAATATGAGAACACACTCTTGCCCGGGTGCAGTGACTCACGCCTGTAATCCCAGCACTTTGGGAGGCCAAGGCAGGTGGATCACTTGAGGTCAGGAGTTTGAGACCACCCTGGCCAACATGGTGAAACCCTGTCTCTACTAAAAAGTGCAAAATTAGCCAGGCATGGTGGCACATGTATGTAATCCCAGTTACTTGGGAGGCTGAGGCAGGAGAATCACTTGGACCCAGGAGGTGGAACCCAGGAGATGGAGGTTGCAGTGGGCCGAGATCACATCATTGTACTCTAGCCTAGGCAACAGAGTAAGACTCTGTCTTTAAAAAAAAAAAAAAAAGGGCCGGGCAAGGTGGCTCACGCCTGTAATCCCAGCACTTTGGAAGGCCGAGGCAGGCAGATGAGGAGGTCAAGAGATCGAGACCATCTGGTCAGCTTAGTGAAACCCCATCTCTACTAAAAAATACAAAAAATTAGCTGGGCGTGGTGGCGCGTGCCTGTAGTCCCAGCTGCTCGGGAGGCTGAGGCAGGAGAATTGCTTGAACCCGGGAGGCAGAGGTTGCAGTGAGCCAAGATCGTGCCACAGTACTCCAGCCTGGCGACAGAGTGAGACTCTGTCTCAAAAAAAAAAAAAAAAAAGGAAATGAGGTCAGAGAGGTGCTGGGCCTCGTAGGCATTGTGAGGACTTTGGGTAGAACCAAAAATTATCAGAAGGTTTTGAGTGGAGGAGTAATGTGATTTGACTTAAGTATTGCAAGATTCCTGCTGAGCAGACTATATGGGGGCGAAGATGGAGGCAGGGAGATCATTTAGGAGGCTGTTGCCATAATCCAGGTGTAAGAAGGTGATTGGAGGCTCAGCATTGAGGTGGTCAGAGGTGGTCATGTTTCAAGGTAGAGTCCCTTCAAATTGATGTGTGGAATGAGGGTAAGAGCCATCGATGATTGCAAGGCTTTCAGCTTAAGCAAGGAGAAACATGGTGTGTCCATTTGCTAGTTAGGGAAGGACTGTGGGAGGAGACTTACCAGGCCAGTCGAAGTGGAGGCAGTTAGTCCTGGGTTCAGAGAAGTTCACTTTGCATCTTGCCTCCTCTCAGGGGAGAGGTTATGGTCTATCCCACGTGCGTGTGCATCCTGAGAACCCATGGACTCCCAAGGAGGGTTGGATCTGTTTTGTCTGGCCAAGGACAGACAGTGGTTCCATCAGCAGGCAAAAAAGTAATGCTCCTGAACAGCAAGTGTGTGCTCTTACATCCAGCTGCCATAGAGAGACGGTTAGAGGATCCCCCTCTTAATGCAGGGTTGACTGTCTGTAGACATGACAGAAGACAGCCAGGAGCCAGCTGGCCAGTCCCCCATGTCCAAATAGCCCACCAGCCTTTCAGACCACATCACTGAAGCCAGGCTCTCTTAAAATTCCAACACTGGGGCTGGGCGCAGTGGCTCATGCCTGTAATCCCAGCCCTTTGGGAGGCTGAGGCGGGCAGATCACCTGAGGTCAGGAGTTGGAGACCAGCCTGGCCAACATGGTGAAACCCTATCTCTATTAATAATACAAAAATTTGAGATCACGCCACTGCACTCCAGCCTGGGTGACAGAGCAAGACTGTCTCAAAAAATAAATACATAAAAATAATAACAATATTAAATTAGCTGGGCATGATAGTGGGCGTCTGTAATCCCAGATACTCAGGAGACCGAGGCAGGAGAATCACTTGAACCTGGGAGGTGGAGGTTGCAGTGAACCCAGCTCCTGCCATTGCACTACAGCCTGGGCGTCAGAGCGAGACTCCATCTCAAAAAAAAAAAAAAAAAAAAAAATTTCCAGCCTGGCGCAGTGGCTCACGCCTGTAATCCCAACACTTTGGGAGGCCAAGGCAGGTGGATCACTTGGAGTTAGGAGTTCAAGACCAGCCTGGCCAACATGGTGAAACCCCATCTCTACTAAAAATACAAAAATTAGCCGGACATGGTGGTGGATGCCTGTAATCCCAGCTACTTGGGAGGCTGAGGCAGGAGAGTTGCTTGAACTGGAGAGGCAGAAGTTTCAGTGAGCCGAGATTATGCCACCGCACTCCTGCCTGAGCGACAAGAGCGAGACTCCATCTCAAAAAAAAATTCTAATACTGCATTTCACCTAAGTTCAAACTACTGTACCCTTTGAAAGTTGCATTATCTTGTTCTTAGTCTATGGCTAATTTAGGGGACATGTGGTGACTAAAAGAGATTCTCATTGAAAGACAACATCTGCTGGGAGGTTCCCATCTTGACATCCTGACAAAAGATTTTCTTAAGGATCAGTACCACCACTCTGGTTAGACTGATAGCATTATGGGTGAGGAGAAGGAAGGCAGAGTCTTCTTAGGCGGAGGTGATACTAAGCTGAGACTGATGCATGGGAGCCGTGTGTATGCATAGAGTCTGCCAGGTGAGGAAGGAGCCAGCATGAAGGTTCTTAAGGGGAAGCTGCTGGGTGTATTCAGGGAACACAGAGAAGGCCAATGTGCCTAGACCTTAGTGGGTAGGGGACTTGGCGGCATAGGCTGGTACCAAATCCTGCCAGCCTTGATAAGGAGTTGAAGTTTTCCTAGGTGCAAGTGAAGCCATTGTAGCACATTAAGCTCTGGCTGGTGAGTGAGGATGTCTGAAATTAGAGGGGCTCTGAGGGCCTGGGGGTCTCAGCCCACTGTGCGGTTGCAGAGGGAGCACTCACATTCCCCAACTCTTGCAGTCCTCCTGCTCGTGCTGCTCTTGTTGGTGAGAAAGAAGCGAAACGTCAAGGAGCCCCTCCTACTCCCAGAAGATGACACCCGTGACAATGTCTTCTACTATGGCGAAGAGGGGGGGTGGCGAAGAGGACCAGGTAGAGCATTGGGAGCTCTGGGATTGGGAGGTGGATGCCCCCAAGGCCACTGGCAGGGCTGTTGGGTCAACCAACTGACCAAGTTAGCTGTGTTGACCAGACCCTGGCATGACGCATGAGTCTTCCTCCTCTTCCATCCCCCAGCGCTCTTCTGGTCCACTGCTATAGTCTTTTGGCCCTAGCCAAGTTATCCTCAATTCTGTGTTTAATTTGCTAGGATAAGGGAGGATGGAAATGCGGGTTTTCCAAAATCCGTGACATCATCTGTCTTGTAAGACCTCCCCATGAACCAGAGTATCCAAAGGGTAGGGAGTGTGGAGTGAGATGACAGTGGCAGGGGAGAGGGAGGGGACAGAGGTCCTTAGTCCCCTTGTCTCCTGCATTTCCCCCACAGGACTATGACATCACCCAGCTCCACCGAGGTCTGGAGGCCAGGCCAGAGGTGGTTCTCCGTAATGACGTGGCACCGACCTTCATCCCCCACACCCGTGTACCGCCCTCGGCCAGCCAACCCAGATGAAATTGGCAACTTTATAATCGAGGTGAGGTGTGGTGGGCCAGCCGAGGGCCACCCTTTATTCAGGCCCAGCACCAGCCACATGGAGAACAAGCATGGGCCTGGAGTCTTGGGTCTGGGTTCAAATCCTGACTTCACCACCAAGCAGCTTGTGACCTCTGGCTTATTTGAGTAACTTCTGGGATTCGTTTCTTCCTCCATAGAACTCTAACTTGCAGAGTGGTTAAAAACGATTAGGAGGGGGCCGGGCATGGTGGCCCATGCCTGTAATCCCAGCACTTCGGGAGGCTGAGGTGGGCAGATCACGAGGTCAGGAGTTCGAGACCAGCCTCACTAACATGGTAATAAAACCCCATCTCTACTAAAAATACAAAAAGTAGCCAGGCGTGGTGGTGCACACCTGTAATCCCTGTTGCTTAGGAGGCTGAGGCACGAGAATCGCTTAAACCCAGGAGGCGGAGGTTGCAGTGAGCCAAGATTGCGCCACTGCACTCCAGCCTGTGCAACAGAATGAGACTCTGTCTCAAAAGGAAAAAAAAACCGTATGAAGTATTGCCATTTTACAGACAAGGAAACAGGCATAGAGCTATTAAGGGCTCGCCCAAGGCCACAAAGCTGGTGTGTGGTGAGTTCTGGCCCGGGCTGTTGGATTTCAGTCCTTGCCCTTACCCCCTGGCCTGTGTTACACTGAGCACTTGCTGTGTGCTGGTCCCTGAGTGAATGAATTCTGCATGCGTAATACATTATTTCATTTCAACCTCCAAAACCTTAGAGGAGGGGAGGGATGGGCTTGCAGATGAGGAAATGGAGCCTTGCAGCTGGCGGATAGCCAGGGCCGCCGCTCCTAACCACCTGTTCTCTGTTGTCACAGAACCTGAAGGCGGCTAACACGGACCCCACGGCCCCACCCTACGACTCCCTGTTGGTGTTTGACTATGAGGGCAGCGGCTCCGACGCCATGTCCCTGAGCTCCCCTCACCTCCTCCGCCTCTGACCAGGACCAAGATTACGATTATCTGAATGAATGGGGCAGCCGCTTCAAGAAGCTGGCAGACATGTATGGTGGCGGGGGAGGAAGAGTAGGCCATCTCCCAGCAGGGCTGGGGACTCAACGTCAGGCCATAGAGCATGTCCAAGGGGTCTCAGTCCCCCCTTCAGCCAAGGACTTTGGAGCTTGTCAGGAAGTGGCTGTAGCAACTTGGAGGAGACAGGCTGTGAGTGTGACATTAGAGGGGTTGGTTCCTTAGCCTTTCAAAATGGCAGAATGTGGGCAGTTTGACGTCAGCACTGAAAACCTCTTCACCTGGGCCAGGGTTGCCTCAGGCCAAGTTTCCAGAAGCCTCTCACCTGCCGTAAAGTGCTCAGCCCTGTGTCCTGGGCCAGTGGTGACTGACCAGGGCCCACAGTGACTTTCTTTCTGGAATGGACCCTTCTTAGGCCTCCTGGTGCAACTTAATTTTTTTAAAATGCAATTTTCAAAAAGTTAGAGGTGGTTCTTGAAAAGCGCAGCCCCGAACTGCTGGGCCCACTGGCCGTCATGCATTTCTGGTTTCCAGACTCTAAGGCCTCCCATTCGGGTAGATCTCTGCGTTTTTATACTGAGTCTGTCTAGTTTTCCCCTTATTTTTTATTTTCCCTGATGAGTGCTGTAGATGAAGGGTGAGGACAATTGTGTAGATGTACTAGAACTTTTTTTATTAAAGACACTTTTCCCAGAGGTGCCAGGGGAGTGAACTCTTTTTATAAATAGAAACTTTATTGGCATCTAACTCACATATGATACCACTCACATATGATACCACTCACCTGTTTAAAGTATACAATTTCATGGTTTTTAGAATTCTGAGAGTTCTGGCCGGGTGCGGTGGTTCACGCCTGTAGTCCCAGCACTTTGGGAGGCTGAGGTGGGTGGATCTCGAGGTCAGGAGATCGAGACCATCTTCGCCAACATGGTGAAACCCTGTCGCTACTAAAAATACAAAAATTAGGCAGGTGTGGTGGCATGCACCTGTAGTCCCAGCTACTTGGGAGGCTGAGACAGGAGAATCATTTGAACCCAGGAGAAGGAGGTTGCAGTGAGCCGAGGTCGCACCACTGCACTCCAGACTGGCAACAGAGCAAGACTCCATCTCAAATTTTAAAAAAAAAGAATTCTCAGAGTTCTGCAGAAAGAGTGGGCTCACTTCATCCCAGCTTGCTCTGGATGGCAGGGGACTCTCAGGGTCAGCTTCCATGCCTAGGTGTGCTCAGAGAAGGGAGACCTGCCCTCCTCTTTACAAAGTCAGCTGCTCCGAGCGAGAGATCTGTTAATCTCTTACTCCAAGGCTGAGCCCCTCCACAGCCCCAGCACGGTCTCTCTGGAACAGCAGCTGCCCTCCCTGCAGGGTAGTGTGTGAAGACATCCTCTTCTGTGCTGGGGGGATCCCTGCTGAATGGCAGAGGTTGGGGAATACCCAGCTGTGCTACTTCCTAGCACATCATTTAACCTCTAGTTGCCTCAGAATTTACGTTTATAAAATGGGAAGTTTTATGGAGATTAATGAATTAGTATCTGGCACATGATCTGTGCAATTTGTTGGTTGGTAACAGCTAACATTCGATTATTTCCTCTAAATAAATCCTCACAATCACCCTCTGAGGGGACTTTCCCCCTTTTAAAAAATGGCCACATTGTGTGTGTGTGTGTGTATGTGTGTGTGTGTCTGTCTGTCTGTCTGTCTATTAATGACATCTGGTCATCATCAAAATCAAGCAAAACAAAATTAGAGAACATACCCAAGATGTCAGTGAAATTGGAACATTCTTGACAATACCAGGGCATAAATGCAGGAATCGGGAGAGGCAGCAGCGTAGAATGATTCTGCTGATGCCCTTGTTAACGTGAAGTTCAAAGTCATCTTTGCAATTAGCCAAAAGGATCTGAAATGAAGCTGAGGGAATTGCTGATGTTGAAATAAACATTTCCCTCCATGAGGGTGACTAATTCTGTAAAGTGTCTCTGCCCAAAGCACAGACCCTAAACCTGTGGTATCGGTGCCACCTGCTAAATCAGAACCTCTAGGCAGAGCCCTGCCGTGGGTTGACAAACCCTCCATGGGGTGCTCCTGCACATTCAGGTTTGCTGACAAGGCTCTGAAGGATGAGGCTAAGGAGTCTGAAGCCTCAGACCCTGGATGGGGAAACCAAAAAGAAATGAAGTTGGGGTTGGGCACTGCGGCTCACGCCTGTAATCCCAACACTTTAGGATGCTGAGGTGGGCGGATCACTTGAGGTCAGGAGTTCCACCAGCCTGGCCAGCATGACAAAACTCTCTCTACTAAAAATAAAAAAGTTAGCTGGGCATGGTGGTGCACACGTATAATCCCAGCTACTCAGGCATCTGAGGCACAAGAATCACTTGAATCCAGGAGGTGGAGGTTGCAGTGAGCTGAGATCGCGTCGCTGTACTCCAGCCTGTGTGACAGAGCAGGACCCTGACTCAAAAAAAAAAAAAGATAGGGGAATGAAGTAGGATGAGAAAGCTCACCTGTCCTTGGTCCTCAAGACAAAGCCACCTCCTGCCTCCCACTGAGCTGCTGCCTCAGATTTCCCTCTGCCAGGGACCCACTTCCTTTGCTGACAGGGGTGTGGGAGGATTGGGTGTCTCGGCCAGCAAATGCCTGCTGCCCGTTATCTTCAGCTCCCTTCTGAGAAGCCTGGATAAATCAGAAACCCTATCTTTAGCAGAGGCTAATCATGAAACCAGCCCCTGTTCAGGCTGGCCTTCCCTTAGATATTTGAAGGAAAGGCAGCCTTTCCCAGCCTCACCTGGCATCGGTGGATGGACGTAGAGACCCCTGGCGATAGAGCCAGTCACCAGCCCTTGAGTAGTTTGGAGAGTACCGGAGCCTGGGCTCTGTGATGGGGACAATATTAAGTCACCCTCTTGCTCTGGGCCTGCTTCTTATCTGCAAAATGGAAGCTTAGGACTCTGACCTTTTTTTTTTTTTTTTTTAATAGGGGCTTGCTGAAACTAGGCCTCAAAAAATTGGATAAAGACTCAGAATTGTTCCTTTCCATGGAAATCTTCAGTAAAAGGCGAAAGATTTATGCGATCTGAAGAGAAACCAGAGTATAGGACTCTGATCTTTAGAGCCTGTGATAAGTCAAAATATTTGCAGTGCTAAGACACCAGTGCTGACTACACAGAGTGGACACTAACCAGAAACTAACCACACAGACACTAACCAGAAACAACCAATGTGCCAGCCATGATGAGGACCATCTGAATGAGTGACTTGCTGGTCCTTCAAAGTTTGTGTTTCAACACTTTGGTGTACCTCCTTCTGGTATCCGTTTCCCCTATGCATTACACACACTTTTTTTTTTTTTTTTTTTTTTTGAGATGTAGTCTCGCTCTGTCGCACAGACTGGAGTGCAGTGGTGCGATCTCAGCTCACTGCAACCTCTACCTCCCGAGCTCAAGTCCTGCCTCAGCCTCCCGAGTAGCTGGGATTACAGGTGTGCGTGACAACACCTGGCTAATTTTTAAAAAATATTTTTGGCCGGGCGCGGTGGCTCACGCCTGTAATCCTAGCACTTTGGGAGGTGGAGATGGGTGGATCTCCTAAGGTCAGGAGTTCAAGACCAGCCTGGCCATCATGGTGAAACCCCATCTTTAAAAAAAAAAAAATTAAAAATTTTTTTTGGTAGAGACAGCGTTTCACCATGTTGGCCAGGCTGGCCTCGAACTCCTGACTTTAAGTGACCCACCCACCTCAGCTTCCCAAAGTGCTGGGATTACAGGTGTGAGCCACTGTGTTCAGCCTACACATAAATTTTGCACTATACCTTTTCATAACACAGCATATTGACTTATTGTCCCCAACACATCCAGTTTGGATGTGTTATTTATTTAATCTCCCAACAATCCACAGATATTGGTCATTCTACTTTTTTGCTCTTAACAATGTCAAATAAACTGGAGCATCCACTTATGCAGATGCTTCAAAGCCGGTCTTCCATTCTGCGAGAGGCAGGAGATGGTGAACATGGTCCCAGTTGAGATCAGGGCTTCCTTGAATGAGAGGTTCAAGGATGACTAGCCCTTGGATGACTAGCCCTTGAAAGCACCCCTGGGACTCATTCTATTAAGTGAGCTTTTCCCCCAGACTCTTAAAAGGCAAAGTCCCAGAATCCAGGTCCAACAGAAAAGAAAAGTAAAGCTTTGGTCAGGTGTGGTGGCTCATGCCTGTAATCCCAGCACTTTGGGAGGCCAAGGTGGGTGGATCACCTGAGGTCAGGAGATCGAGACTAGCCTGGCCAACATAGTGAAACACTGTCTCTACTAAAAATACAAAAATTAGCTGGGCATGGTGGTGCATGCCTGTAGTCCCAGCTATTAGGGAGGCTGAGGCAGAAGAATCACTTGAACCTGGGAGGCGGAGGTTGCAGTGAGCCGAGATTGTGCCACTGCACGCCACCCTGGGCAAGAGAACAAGCCTCCATCTCAAATAATAAAATGGGGGAGAAAAAAGATTAATATCTGTCAAGGGCTCGCAAGGGTGCTTGGCACACAGGCCACTGCATGTTGTCACTACTGTTGTGGTGGTGGAAGGACTCACAAAGGCTGCTAGTGCCCCTTGGGTGGAAACTGCACTTTCCAGCAGGAGGAATTCCCAGAGCTTCCCAGCGAGCAGGGAGCATCAGTGTTACGGTATGGTTTCCCTGAAGGAAAACTCCCTCTCACACCCAGCAGAGGGCACCATTCACCCAAACCACTGCCCGGCCCATAGAGCTCCCAGTCCTAGGGCCAGGTGTGCTGGGAGGAGGGAGAGGGAAGGAACAGTGGCACTGGCTGCCACATACCACACAGGGAGTCCGCTGGGTGGCAGGAACAGCCTTGGACACTGATGAAGACAGCGATGGTGGTGGTGGTGGCACTGGCAAAAGCAGTCAATATTTATCAGGCTATGACTAGCCTGCCAGGCACATACATGGAATCAGTTACATGTTTTCCCAACTCACAACCCTGGGGGAGAGGTTCGATAGTTCCATTTTCTAAAGGAAATTGCAGCCAGGTGTGGTGGCTCACACCTGTAATCCCAGTACTTTGGAAGGCCAAGGTGGGAAAATCATTCAAGTCCAGAGTTCCAGACCAGCCTGGGCAAAATAGTGAGACCCCCCATCTCAAGGGGGGAGAAAAAAAAGTAAAAAAAAAAAAGAGACCCCATCTCTATTAAAAATATATATATATATATATATATATATATATATATATATATATTGGCAGGGGGCTGGGGGCAGTGGCTCATGCCTGCAATCCCAGCACGTTGAGAGACTGAGGCAGGCAGATCACCTGAGGTCAGCAGTTCGAGACGATCCTGGCCAACGTGGTGAAACCCCGTCTCTATTAAAAATATGAAAATTAGCTGGGCATAGTGGTGTGCACCTGTAGTACCAGCTACTGGGAGGCTGAGGCAGGAGAATTGCTTGAACCTGGGAGATGGAAGTTGCAGTGAGCCAAGATCGTGCCACTGCACTCCAACCTGTCAATAGAGTGAGACTCTGTCTCAACAACAAAAAAAATTAATTCAGCTGAGTGTGGAGACATACACCTGTGGTCTCAGCTACTCAGGAGGCTGAGGCAGGAGGATAATTTGAGCCCAGGAGGTCAAGGCTGCAGTGAGCCATGACTGCACCACTGTACTCCAGCCTGAGTGACAGAATAAGACCCTCCCTCAAAGAAAAAAAAATTGAAAGAGAGGTTAACAGCCACATACGGTCAGGAAGCAGCAGGGACAGTTTTGGGGTCTAGATCTCCTTGATTGCCAAGTGGACTCTTTTTACAATTAAGGAGAACTCCTCCAGCTGTTTTTATCCTTAATTAGATAAAAACAATTGAATAAAATCCAATCCTTAATTGGATAAAGATGGGGCCACGGGGAAGGCAGGCCGTAGAAGGCGCCCTTCAGGTAGCAGTTATGAACTCCTGCAAGGTAGAGTTGGCCTCACTGACCCTGAGACTCTGTAGCCCTAAGCAGAAAAGCCACGGCATTCTCAGCCACTTCTGGGGTCCCTTTGAGTATGTGGCATCATTTAAGGCTGTTTTATTCATTCACTTAACAACTATTTATTTTTTGTTTGTTTTGAAGCAGAGTCTTGCTCTATCCCTCAGGCTGGAGTGCAGTGGCGCAATCTCAGCTCACTGCAATCTCCTCCTCCTGGGTTCAAGTAATTCTCCTGCCTTAGCCTCCCAAGTAGCTGGGATTACAGGGATGCCTGGCTAACTTTTGTATTTTTAGTAGAGACTGAGTTTCACTATATTGGCCAGGTTGGTCTCAAACTCCTGACCTCAGGTGATCCACCTGCCTTGGGCTCCCAAACTGCTGGAATTACAGGTGTGAGCCACCTCGTCCGGCCTCAAGACACTGTTCTAGGTGCTAGGGTTATAGCAGAAAACAGTAAAAAAGCCCAGCACTAACATGGAGGGGCTGCAGGCAAAAATATGTGTAGGGCCACATAGCAAATGTGTCGAGATCAAGGTCACAAACTCTTAAAAGATATTCTTTCTACTTGGATTGGACAAGTGTATCCTCACAGTGATTGGGAAAGCCAGGTTTAAATCTGGATTCAAACGCCGGGCGTGGTGGCTCATACCTGTAATCCCAGCACTTTGGGAGGCTGAGGTGGGCGGATCATCTGAGGTCAGGAGTTCAAGACCAGCCTGACCAAGTTGGCAAAACCCTGTCTCTACTAAGAATACAAAATTAGCCAGGCATGGTGGTGCATACCTGTAATCCCAGCTACTCAGAAGGCTGAAGCAGGAGAATCCCTTGAACCTGGGAGGCAGAGGTTGCAATAAGCCGAGATCACACCATTGCATTCCAGCCTGGGCAACAAAGTGAAACTACATCTAAAAAAAAAAAAAAAATCTGGATTTGCAGACACCTGGAGTACTGGGCTAGAGTGTGGCTCCATGGGGAGAGTGAGTCCCAGCCCAGGAGCAGCGGCCAGTGCCCTGCTCTACCTAGCCCAAGCACCATCCGGCACCACCAGGGTCCTTGTGTGGCACCCCAGCCCACGGGTCCCAGCTCCCTCCACTGATCCCCCCTACACAGCCTTCTGTTGACCACCACATGGGCCTTGGAGTACACACCTGGGCTGCGCTGGCTGCCTGGGGACAGATCTGGGAAAGCGTCAGGCCCTTTAGGCAGGAGGTGGCCTATAGAAAGGCAGGGATAAAGATGCCAGTTCTAGTAGTCACATTTCCCTTTTTTTGTTTTAGACAAGAATATCACGCTGTTGCCCAGGCTGGAGTACAGTGTCACGAGCTCGGCTTACTGCAATCTCTGCCTCCTGGGTTCAAGCAATTCTCGTGCCTCAGCCTCCCAAGTAGCTGGAACTACAGGCGCGTGCCACTAAGCCCAGCTAATTTTTGTGTTTTTACTAGATATGGGGTTTCACCATGTTGGCCAGGATGGTCTCGATCTCTTGACCTCGTGATCCACCCCCCACCTGAGCCTCCCAAAGTGCTGGGATTACAGGTGTGAGCCACCGTGCTCGGCCAAAACAATTCTTTAAGCACGGGATATGTGACCCTGCCCCTATGGCTTCCTCGTGGAGAATGCTTTCTGGTTTGTCCTTGATCAGTAGAAAGCAGGCACCAGCTGCCTACCTAGTTTATCTTGGGTCTATGAGAAAACACAGAACACCTGTTTGTTAATAATAAGCACCTGTTCAGAGAGAATAAACAAGTGGTCAGAATCTGCTCGAGGCCCTCAGCCCAGAATGCTGTCAGCCCCTGAGGCTCTCAGCTTGGAAGGCTGTTGGCCTCCGGATAGTCGCACTTTGATATATATGTTTTTTAAATTGAGACAGGGTTTCACCATGTTGGCTAGGTTGGTGTCGATCTCCTGACCTCGTGATCCGCCTGCCTTGGCCTCCCAAAGTGCTGGGATTACAGGCGTGAGCCACCATGCCCGGTCCCCCACTTTGATATTCTGTCCGGGTGTCTGTTTCTCAATTCCTTCAGTGCTGCCTGGGTGGGGGGTCTCCATGGCTGAGCTGGTCTCGGTAACAAATCAGTAAAATACGTGGTCTAGTAAAAGGTGAAGCGTGGAGGAAAATGGAGCTGGGATGGGGCCTGGGGAGGAAAGGCCTGGGGGTAGAGCTCAACTCTAGGAGCTGGGGAAGGCGGCATTTGGGCAAGACTGGAGGTTATCAGGGAACCTGATGCAGTGTCCTGTCTACATAGAAGCAACCATAAGAGCGACGGCCTGCGGTCAGCAGGGTTCAGCAAGGAGGCCAGTGTGGCTGGAGCAGAGGGACAGGGCGAGAGTGCTTGTGGAGATGTCGGACAGGTAAGATGTGCAGGGCCCAGGCGCCCAGTCCTGCGTGTTCTCCACACCTGGGCTGGAGGCTGAGTTCAGGGTAAGACCCAGTCCCAGCAGCCCTGGGAAAAGGCCTGACTCAGCTCCATCCCGGGGCTGGCAAAACCTGGTCTTCCTCTGCTCCATGCTCAGTCCTTGAGAACACAGCGGGGCCTGTCGGGGCCTGTGGGCAGCTGCAGAGCTGGCAGGCAGGAGCTACCAGATTCTTCTCTCTGGGAACTGGGGGAGCCTGGCCGAAAACTCCCATCGTCTGGTGGGGCCGTGGCTAAGACAGCAGCCCCTAAAGGCTCCTGATGTGGGGGTGACTCACCATCCTGATCTTTCAGTAGGCTGAAAGGAGGCACCTGGGACGCAAGGGTGGAAAGTACTTTAAGGGTCACCAGGTGGGCCAGCCTTGGTCTTGATTGGTATTAGGTCCTCTCCAAGTTAGGGGGTGGGGTGGGGGAGCCACTCTTGCATTCCCTGTATCCACTGCCCAGCAGGCAGCAGGGGTGCGGCGGGCTGGGGAGAAATCTGAGAGGGGCTGGGCGGGTGAGGAATGCCTGGGCTCCGTTCCAACACTTCCTGTCCCCCACTGTCATCCAGTAAACCAGGGCCCGTAGCTGCCAGGGCAGTGCGCCAAGGCCTCTCTGTCATCCAGGAACCTGGCGACACAGGCACTCCAGGAAGACGATGCCCACTAATTACAAGAATAGTAGGCTGGGCGCGGTGGCTCAAAACTGTAATCTCAGCAGTTTGGTACGTCGAGGCAGTCCGGCTGCTTGAGGCCAGGAGTTTAAGACCATCCTGGCCAACATGGTGAAACCCCGTCTCTACTGAAAATACAAAAAGGAGCTGGGCATGGTGGGAGGGTGCCTATAATCCCAGATGAATTTCTGTTTTGTTTTTGTTTTTATTTATTTTGAGACAGAATCTCACTCTGACACTCAGGCTGGAGTGCAGTGGGCGATCTCAGCTCACTGCGACCTCCACCTCATGGGTTCAAGTGATTCTCCTACCAAACAGCTGGGATTACAGGAGCGTGCCACCACGCCCAGTTAATTTTTGTATTTTTAGTAGAGATGGAATTTTACCATGTTGACCAGGATGGTCTCAAACTTCTGACCTCAAATGATCCACCCATTAAGGCCTCTCAAAGTGTTGGAATTTCGGGTGTGAGCCTGAAAGTCTGGAGGCTGAAGTAGGAGAATCCCTTGAACCTGGGGGGCAGAGGTTGCAGCAAGTGGAGACCCTGCCACTGCACTCCAGCCTGAGTGACAAGAGCAAAACTGCATCTTAAAAAAAGATAATTAGTAGGGCTTGTATGAGTTAAGCACTTACCATGTGCCAGGCAAAATGCTCAAGTTTCACTCCAAATCAAACCAGGTTTCCTCAGACCATCAGCCCTTGCTGTGCCCTCTGCCTGGCATGTCATGCCCCCAGATTCCTCTCGGCTCCCTCATGTCCTGCAGGCATCACCCACATGTCAGCCTGTCAGAGATGCCAGTACTGACAGGGACTACATCCTCCTTAGAGTGCAACCCTGCACCCCCCCATGCCTTGCCTTTTCTTTTTTATTTGAGATGGAGTCTCTCTCTGTTGCCCAGGCTGGAATGCTGTGGCGTAATCTCGGTTCACTGTAACTTTTGCCTCCCGGGTTGAAGCGATTCTCCTGCCTCAGCCTCCCCCAAGTAGATTAATGGTGCCCGCCACCATGTATGCCTAATTTTCATATTTTGTATTTTTAATGGAGACAGGGTTTCACCATGTTGGCCAGGCTAGTCTCGAACTCCTGACCTCAGCTATTCCACCTCGGTCTCCCAAAGTGTTGGGATTACAGGTGTGAACCAGCGTGCCTGGCCCCATGCCTCATCTTTTGTGTGTTGCATGTGTTACCTCTCGGCACACTGGAATATCCATTTTAGCTCTTTGTCTTGCTAAGTGGCTGTCTTCCCTCTGATGGAAGCTCCGTGAGGACAGGGTTGTCTGTCTGTGTTCTTCACTGCTGTATCCCCCAACTCTTAGAGTAGTGCCTGGCACATGGTAGGTACTCAACAAAGATTTATCAAATAGAGGTACTTTACAAATTTTCAAGGCAGGCTCCTTTTGAGAGATGAGGAAACCAAAGCCCAGGAGGCGAAGTAAGTCACCTAGCGTGGTGCCCAGATGGTAAGCAGCAGAGCCGAGATAGTCTAGGGATGCGGGTTCATGCCTGTAATGCCAGCACTTTGGGGGCCCAAGGCAGGAGGATTCCTTGAGCTCCAGACTTCAAGACCAGCACAGGCAACATAGCAAGACCTTGTCTCTCCAAAAAGGCTGGGCACGGTGGCTCATGCCTGTAATCCCAGCAGTTTGGGAGGCCAAAGTGGGTGGATCATTTGAGGTCAGAAGTTCAAGACCAACCTGGTCAACATGGCAAAACTCCGTCTCTACTAAAAATAAAATAGCTGGGCATGGTGCGTGCTTCTGTAATCCCAGCTACTTGGAAGGCTGGGCAGGAGAATCACTTGAACCTAGGAGGCAGAGGTTGCAGTGAGCCATGATTGCACTGAGTTTTGGAGTAGGACTACAGATGTGTATTACCACACCCAGCTAATTTTTTATTTTTTGTAGGGACAGGGTCTCACTGTGTTTCCCAGGCTGGTCTTGATCTCCTGGGCTCAAGCTATCCTCCCTCCTGTGCCTGCCCAAGTGTTGGGATTACAGGCATGAGCCTCTGCACCCAGCCCAGAAGCACTCTTGTCAATTAAAGTGCTGGCAAGCGAGAGAGGCAAGCTCAAAAGATGTCCAGCGAAGGGTTCATGGAGGTGCTGTGTACAGTGGGGTAAGCAGGGTTGCAGAGTTTTTCTTTTCTTTTTTTCATTTTTTTTTTTGAGACCATCTCACTCTGTCACCCAGGCTGGAGTGCAGTGGCACAATCTCGGCTCACTGCAACTTCTGCCTCCCAGGTTCTAAGCGATTCTCCTGCCTCAGCCTCCCAAGGTGCTAGGATTACAGGCATCCACCACCACACCCGGCTAATTTTTGTGTTTTTAGTACAGACAGGATTTCCCAACAACCACCTTTGTCCCAGCCACCAGCACCCCAACTGTGATGACCACAATGGCCTTTGCGCTGTTCCCCCAGATCCACCCTCTTCCCCTTCTCCCCCACTGCTCTGCACCCAGGAGTCATCCCTAGCTTCCCTGTGTTCCGGATTAGGTTGGTTAAATTGAGGAAAGGAACCCACAGGAGATGGGCTGGGAAGGAGGGGGAAGTGGGAGTATTTTAAATAAAAAACAAGAGCAAGGCTGGGTGCAGTGTCTCACGCCTGTAATCTCAGCATTTTGGGAGGCTGAGGCAGGAGGATCACCTGAAGTCAGGAGTTTGAGACCAGCCTGACCAACATGGAAAAACCCCGTCTCTACTAAAAATACAAAATAAGCTGGGTGTGGTGGCGCGTGCCTGTAATCCCAGCTACTCGGGAAGCTGAGGCAGGAGAATCACTTGAACCCGGGAGGTGGAGGTTGCAGTGAGCCAAGATCAAGCCATTGCACTCCAGCCTGGGCAATGACAGGAAAACTCTGTCTCAAACAAACAAAAAACAGGAGCAATCTTATAAATGCAAAACCAGCGTCATTTGCCATGACTAGAAAGTAACTCCCTGTGCTCCCTCCCTGCCGGGCCGGGTTTGGCAGTGGCTGCGCTCTGCACCCTCTGTGGCCACAGCTCCTGTTGTATGGACCCCCTTCCATGGCTCTAGCCCTCCCTGGGGTCTGAAGGCAGTTTCTGCCTTTGCTCTGTTAGGACTAAGGGCGGCAGTGGCTTCCCATTTGCTAGTCTGAGGATGCCTCACCATCCCAGCTGGTCACCTAACCGAGTGGTTCTCAACCACAGGGGTAGTTTTGCCACCCCAGGACATATTTGGCAATGTCTGGAGACATTTGTGTTGTCACCACTGGAGAGGGGGTGCTACCAGCATCTAATGAGTAGAGGCCAGAGACGTTGCTAAACACCCTACAATGCAGAGGACGCCCCTACAGCAAACAATCCTCCCTCTGAAAAGTCAGTAGTGCTTAGGCTGAAAAACTCTGTGGCCGGGTGCAGTGGCTCATGCCTGTAATCCTAGCACTTTGGGAGGCTGAGGTGGGAGGATCGCTTGAGACCAGCCTAGCCAACATGGTGAAACCACATTTCTACTAAAAATAAAAAATTAGCAGGGCGTGTTGGCATGTGCCTGTAATTCCAGCTACTCAGGAGGCTGAGGCAGGAGAACCGCTTGAATCCCAGAGGCAGAGGTTGTAGTGAGCCGAGATTGCACCACTGCGTTCCAGCCTGGCTACAGAGTGAGACCCTGTCTCAAAAAAACGAACAAGAAAAGAGGGAGGAAGGGAAGGAAGGAAACTGTGAGGAGGGCAGCATAGAGTTCTAGGCGTTTCGAACACTTGGCAGGGGCTGGGGGACCTGTGAGGGAGGAAGTCCAGGTGCATAGGGCTCCCCAAGGTTACACAGGGGAGGAGGGCGCACAGGGCTGGGCTGTGCCCACGACGGGGGCTGCGTGGTGCTGGCTTCCCACAGCCTCTGCTCTGCTTCCCACTAGAGAAGGGATGGGGAAGTAGCCAGCAGCTGGAAAGGAAGGGGAAAGGGGAAGTGGTGACCCCATGGGAACTTACATCCGTTATTTCATCTTCTTGGCCTCCTCCCAGGAGTGGTTTCCCAGGAAGAGAAGTATAAGCTGAGGGGTGAGGCCTGAGTAGGGGACACGAGGGCAAAGTCACTGATGCACAGAAGGGAGCAGAGGGACCCCGCTTGTGTCGCCTTTGGGTATCGGATGGCGGAGTGGGAGGAAAAGAGGAACAAGGTGGCCCGTCTACCCTGGGTGCAGCTTAGGGATGCAGGAGCAGCGGCGCTCCCGGGACAGCCTGGGGAGGAAGTTTTGAGAGTGCACCTCCACCCTGCATGATCCTAGGAAGCTAGGAGTCCAGAGAGGTTTCTGGTGTTTTGTTTCTTTCTTGTTTTTTTGTTTTTGTTTTCTTTTACACTCTGGTGATGTCACCCAGGCTGGAGTGCAGTGGTACAATCATAACTCACTGCAGCCTCAATCTCTCAGGCTCAAGCAATCCTCCCATTCAACCTCCCGAGTAGCTGACACTACAGGAGCATGTGACTATGCATGGCTGATTTTTTTTACTTTTTGTAGAGATGGGGTTTCTCCATGTTGTCCAGGCTGGTCTCGAATTCCTGGCCTTAAGCAATCCTCTGGCCTTGACCTCCTAAAGTTCTGGGATTGGAGATGTGAGCCATCATACCTGGCTCATAGAGGTTTCAACCAGAGCAGCTGAAGGGCTGGGAGTAATAAGTGGCCATGCAGAATCTCAAAAGGAAATAATCATAAAGCTATGATAATAGCAATAATAATATGGTGGTAATATAGTAGCCCCCTTGTGTCAAGAGCATTCTAAGAGCAGGTAATCCAAAGGTACCTTTTCTTTTATCTGACTCCAGTCAGGTGGTCAGAGCGATCTGATCTAAGATGCAAATCCAATACCCTAACATTGTGCAGACAGTGAGCATGTTGTAATCCCCCATTTAACGGACATGGGCGCTGGGGCTA
Source organism: Ateles fusciceps (assembly GCA_036589455.1). NCBI lineage: Eukaryota > Metazoa > Chordata > Mammalia > Primates > Atelidae > Ateles > Ateles fusciceps. The sequence continues at coordinate 21,205,759 of JAZHEH010003205.1, read as the reverse complement.
AGAACGGTGGGAGAACTTGGCTGCAACTTGAACTCAGGATCTCTCAATTCCTAGGTTCCTTTTTTTATTTTGAGACAGTCTTGCTCTGTCACCCAAGGCTGGAGTGCAGTGGTGTGATCTTGGCTCACTGCAACCTCCACCTCCTGGGTTCAAGCGATTATCCTCCTCAGCTTCCCCAGTAGCTGGTATTACAGGCACGTGCCACCATGCCTAGCTAATTTTTGTATTTTTAGTAGCAATGGGGTTTCACCATGTTGGCCAGGCTGGTCTCGAACCCCTGACCTCAGGTGATCCGCCACCTCAGCCTCCCAAAGTGCTGGGATTACAGGCGTGAGCCACCATGCCTGGCTAATTCCAGGGTTCTTAGGTAGCCCCCCTCGCAGCATCCTCCCTTCCTGGCCTGTCTCCCCTCCTCCTGTGATCTCCCCCGCCTTCTGTCCCTCCTCTCCCTGCTCTCTATGTTTCTATGGAAATGAAGTTAAGATTGTTTTTGGTGGACTACACTTTATGACCCTTGAAAAACATTTTAAATGTTGATCTATCTCATATATTGTTTCCGTTAAGGAAAAACAATAAAATTAAGCCACTTCACTTTTATATGTCTCCCCCTGTCTCTTTTGCTCCCACTAATAATTCAGTTGACTCCCAATAAAGAGGGAAAAAGTTTACTAATCCTAATCAACAAGCATATCAAGTTGCTCTTCTCCTGCTGGCTGAGGCGGCAGCAGGTTTATTTTGCCAGGGATATTAGACAGCCCGACCCTGCAGCCGCCAGGGAATAGTGTCAGATTTCAAGTGTTTCCGAGTCTGTTTACAAACCCTCCACCCCTCCCTCTCAGTGCCCACCTCCCCTACCTAGGCCAGACCCCCCACATTTCTTTCTTTCTTTCTTTTTTTTTTTGAGATGCAGTCTTGCTGTGTCACCCAGGCTGGAGTGCAGTGGTGAGATCTCGGCTCACTGCAGCCTCCACCTCCTGGATTCAAGCGATTCTCCTGCCTCAGCCTCCTGAATAGCTGGGGCTACAAGCATGTGCACCACACCTGTCTAATTTTTTGTTTTTGTAGAGGCAGGGTTTCACCGTGTTAGCCAGGATGTTCTCAATCTCCTGACCTTGTGATCTGCCCGCCTTGGTCTCCCAAAGTACTGGAATTACAGACGTGAACCACCGCGCCTGGCCAGACTCCCAGATTTCTTGTTGCGATGATTGCAGGGGCCTCCCAGCTGTGCCTCCCTGCTTCCTGAGGACTCCTCCCCTAGCTATGCCAGAGTGACTTTTCCAGAATGCAGATCCCATCACCTCCCTTCTCTGCTTAAATGCCTCCATTCTGTTCCCATGACCTACTAGACAAGGGCCAAGTAGCATGTCATCAGGAGCCCTTCAAATCCCAGCCTAAGTTGACCTTACAGCCCTAGCTCCCCACCCACTGCCCCGCTCCCCAGGTACGGACCACACAGCCACACTGGGCAATGCACCTTCCCGGAATATAGGCTTTCCTGCTGCCTTACCTTTTCTAGTGCTGGTTCCCCTACTTGGGGTGCCTTTCCTTCTCACCCCATCCCCTCCCCAAAACTAACCAATTTGTATTTTGTTATTATTTTGGGGATAGAGTTTCACCCTGTCACCCAGGCTGGAGTGCAGTCATCTCAGCTCACTGCAACCTCTGCCTCCTCGATCGTTCAAGGAATCCTCTTGTCCTAGCCTCCCAAGTAGCTGGGATTACAGGGTTGCACCACTGTGCCTGGCTAATTTTTGTATTTTTAGTAGAGACAGGGTTTCGCTGTGTTGGCCAGATTGGTCTCGGACTCCTGACCTCAGGTGATCTGCCCACCCTGGCCTCCCAGGGTGCTGGGATTACAGGCATGAGCCACTGTACCTGGCCAATCCGATCAATTTTTACAATCAGTTTCCTCTGCAAAACCTTCCACAGTCCTGGTAGTGTCAGAAGGTGATGTTCCTGTGACATTTTGTTCCTCCCCTGGGAGGTCTCCTCAGGGTCTGGTTCTGAGTGTTTCATGATCTTCTCCTCAGTTAGATCTGTTTTTTTGAGGCAGAGTCTCGCTTTGTCACCCAAGCTGGAGTGCAGTGGCACAATCTTGGCTCACTGCAACCTCCAACTCCCAGGTTCAAGCGATTATGCTACCTCAATCTCCTGAGTAGCTGGAATTACAGGCATGTGCCACCACGCCCAGCTAATTTTTGTATATTTAGTAGAAACGGGGTTTCACCATGTTGGCCGGGCTGGTCTCAAACTCCTGACCTCAGGTGATCTGCCTGTCTCAGCCTCCCAAAGTGCTGGAATTACAGGTGTGAGCCACGGTGCCCAGTTCCCCATTTAGATCTTTTTATTTTTTTATTTTTATTTATTTTTGTCTTGAGACCTTCAAAGCTACTGCAAATCAACCCCATTTAGATCTTAAGCTCACTGAGCATCTTCGCCTGATTATCTCCAGCCTGTACCCTCATCCCAGCACCGAGCACAGGAGACGCGACCCAGGCAGGTACTGAGAAATCGGAATTGAAATCTGGGACTGAAAACCTCCAAATTCCATCACCGCATTTCCAGCAAAGGGAGTTAATGGCTGGTCTCCAGTATCTCAATGACTTTGCCTCTGCCTTAGCCTACAAGTAACTTACTGCCAAAATATCATTTTTTCCAGGAAGCCTTCTGGGTTTAGTATTCCTCCCACTAGAGTTTTATTTCTTTCTTTTTTTTTTTTTCTTTAATAGAGACGGGGTTTCACCATGTTGGCCAAGCTGGTCTTGAACTCCTGGCCTCAAGTGATCCACCCACCTCAGCCTCCCAAAGTGCTGGGATTACAGGCATGAGCCACTGCGCCTGGCCCCCCACTAGAGTTTTCTTAGCACTTGTATGAATGAATTCAGCACCCTGAATTGTAATTGTTTCTTTACCTGTTCATTTCCCAACCAGTCTGAGGATGCCTGGAGGGCAAGGGCTGTGATCTAGCCCCCCGAAGGTCCCTGGTGATAAGTAACAGTTGTACAGCACTTTCAGCTACCAAATGTATTCTGAGCATTTTATGTGTACTACTTCATTTAAGTATCAAGACAAGGCCGGGTTCAGTGGTTTGTCTCTAATCCCAGCGCTTTTCGAGGCCAAGGCAGGAGGATTGCTTGAAGCCAGGAGTTTGGGACTAGCCTGAGCAACATAGACTCCATCATTGTAAAAAAATTTAAAAATTAGCCAGGCATGGTGGCCCATGTCTGTAGTCCCAGCTACTCGGGAGGCTGAGGCAGGATCGGTTGAGCCCAGGAGTTATAGGCTGCAGTGAGCTATGATTGAGCCACTGCATTACAGCCTGGGCGATAGAGCAAGACCCTCTCTCAAAAAAAGTATCAAGACAACCTCATAAGAGAGGTACTATTAGGCCAGGCAAGGTGGCTCACGCCTGTAATCTCACACTTTGGGAGGCCCATCGTGCTTGCTGCTCCCAATACATAGACACTAGATTTCCTTTTTTTTTTTTTTAAAGATGGGGTTTCACCGTGGTAGCCAGGCTGGTCTTGAACTCTTGACCTCAGGTGATCCACCCACCTCGGCCTCCCAAAGTGCTATGATTACAGGCATGAGCCACCGCACCCAGCCAATACTAGTTTTCCAAATTGTTACAATCTGTTCTTAGTGTAAGTGGGGGATAAAGAAAGTGGTTCCTATGCAGTGGTCATGCCTGTAATCCCTGCACTTTAGGAGGCTGAGGCAGGTAGATCTCTTGAGGTCTGGAGTTCAAGACCAGCCTGGCAAAGATGGTGAAACCCCATCTCTACTAAAAATACAAAAATTAGCTGGGCATGGTGGCACGTGCCTGTAGTCCCAGCTATTTGGGAGGCTGAATTGGGAATTGCTTGAACCCAGGAGGCCGAGGTTGCAGTGAGCTGAGATCATGTCCCTGCACTCCAGTGTGGGCAACAGAGCAAGACTCCATATCAAAAAATAAATAAACTAATTAAAAAGGCTGGGCGAGGTGGCTCACGCCTGTAATCCTAGCACTTTGGGAGGCCGAGGTGGGTGGATCACCTGAGGTCAGGAATTCAAGACCAGCCTGACCATCATGGTGAAACCCCATCTTTTAAAAAATTAAAAAAAAATAATAATAATAAATAAATAAATAATAGAGGTACTGTTAGCCCCATCTTACACAAAGAAGTTCTAAGCTTGGCCAATGCCACACAGCCAGGAAGTAGAAGAAAGGGAACTGAGGCCAGGCGCAATGACTCACATCTGTAATCCCAACACTTTGGAGGCTAAGGCGAGCAGATCACTTGAGGCCAGGAGTTTGAGACCAGCTGTGCCCAACATAGCAAAACCCCATCTGTACTAAAAATACAAAAAATTACCAGGGCATGGTGACACAGCCCTGTAGTCCTGGCTACTCTGGAGGCTGAGGCAGGAGAATCGTTTGAGCCCAGGAGGCAGAGATTGAAGAGTGAGTCAAGATTGTGCCACTGCACTCCAGCCTGGGCGACAGAGTGTGCCTCTCAAGTCAAAGAAAGAGGATTTGAATCCAGCTCTTGCCCACTCCACAGTAGTATTGGTTGCATAACTGAGTGAGGGGCTGGGGCAATATTCAAGAAGCCCGGGCACACCCTGGACTCCTGCTCATCTTCTCCCAGAGACATAGCCCCAGTCCAGCCTGCAGGGAGTCGCCCAAGAGCAAGGCCAAGGTCTGTACTCGCATAGCGTTCTTAGTGCACAGCATTTTAATAAAGGCATGTTGTTCTTCTTTGCCCTGAGAAGCTGTCCCACTTCCTGCCACCCCACAGAAAGGTCCTGGGAATGGTTATTTCTTTGCTGATGAATAGCCTCTGGAGTAGCATAAGAAACAAAAGACCTCACATTAAGAGGCTGACTGCCAGATCACTGGGCCACCCCGCTCCTTGCTGGGCACAACATATGGTTCAAAAACCTGAAACAAGCACGTGACCTTTGACCCAGTAACTCCACTTGGAGAAATTCATCTTGAAGACCTGCCCATACAATTTCTCAAAGGTGTACAGATGAAGGAGTTCCTCACAACATTGCTTATAAGACTAAGCATTGGCCAGGCTCAGTGGCTCACACCTGTAATCCCAGCACTTTGGGAGGCCAAGGAGGGTGGATCACTTGAGGTGCGGAGTTTGAGACCTGCCTGACCAACAGGTGAAACCCTGTCTCTACTAAAGATACAAAATTAGCCAGGCATGGTGGTGCATGTCTGTAATCCCAGCTACTTGGGAAGCTGAGGCAGGAGAATCAATTGAACCTGGGAGGTGGAGGTTACAGTGAGCCGAGATCTCGCCACTGCACTACAGCCTGGGCGACAGAGTGAGACTCTGTCTCAAAAGAAAAAAGTTTGAGAGCTGGGCGCGGTGGCTCATGCTTGTAATCCCAGCACTTTGGGAGGCTGAGGTGGGTGGTTCACAAGGTCAGGAGTTGAAGACCAGACTGATAAACATGGTGAAACCCTGTGTCTACTAAAAATACAAAAATTAGTCAGGCATGGTAGTGCGTGCCTGTAATCCCAGCTACTCAAGAGGCAGGCGCATGTCTTGAACCCGGGAGGTGGAGGTTGCAGTGAGCCGAGATGGTGCTACTGCACTCCAGCCTGGGTGACGGAGCAAGACTCTGTCTCAAAAAAAAAAAATGTTGAGACCAGTCTGACCAACAGGGTGAAACCCCGTCTCTACTAAAAATACAAAAATTAGCTGGGTGTGGTGGCACACGCCTGAAATCCCAGCTACTTGGAAGGCTGAGGCAGGAAAATCACTTGAACCCAGGAGGCAGAGGTTGTAGTGAGCCAAGATCGCCACCACTGCACCCCAGCCTGGGCAACAGAGCAAGACTCCATCTCAAAAAAATAAATAAATAAAGTAGAACAGAAGAAAATAAAAAATATCAGAGTTCATTACGCATAAGAAATGTTGTACATATTGTGAAAACTCAATTTCAGTGTGCCCTAGCATGATGCAAAATGTGTTTCTTTTTCTTTTTGAGACAGAGTCTCACTCTGTCGCCCAGGCTGGAGTGTAGTTGCATGATCTTGGTTCACTGCAACCTCTGCCTTCCAGGTTCAAGCAATTCTCGAACCTCAGCCTCCCGAGTGGCTAATTTTTGTATTTTTTGTATAGACGGGGTTTTACCATATTGGTAAGGCTTTACCCTTTTGGTTGCTGGATAGTGGGGGAGGTAAGGGGCATCCTGAGAGGAAATGGAACTCTGAGGAGTCCCTGAGGGACTCAGGGAAGCAGCAATGTATCCACTAATATGGAAAAATTTCAATACTGTATTTTGGCAACTAGAATTAACTAGAATAGTCCCATCAGTGGTGCTAGTGAGGGATCAGCCCTCGTGATAATGATCTGTGATTAACCAGGCAATGTGATGGGGAGCTAAATGACATTTAAGCTGAGTTAACCAGAGCATTTCTGGTTAGAAGTCACCACCTATAATCCCTGCACTTTGGGAGGCTGAGGCAGGTGGATCACCTGAGGTCAGGAGTTCGAGACCAACCTGGCCAACATGATGAAACCCCATCTCTATTAAAAAATACAAAATTAGCTGGGCATGGTGGCACATGCCTGTAATCTCAGCTACTTGGGAGGATGAGGCAGGAGAATCTCTTGAACCCGGGAGGCGGAGGTTGCCATGAGCTGAGATCGCGCCAGTGCCATTGCACTCCAGCCTGGGCAACGAGAGCAAAACTCCATCTCAAAAAAAAAAAAAAAAAAAAAAAAAGATTTGATAAGATCATCCTTGTTGGCCAGGTGTGGTGGCTCACTCTTGTAATTCCAGCACTTTGGGAGGCTGAGGAGGGCAGTTGACTTTAGGTCAGGAGATCAAGACCAGGCTGGCCAATGTGGTGAAACCCTATCTCTACTAAAAGTACAAAAATTAGCTGGGTGTGTTGGTGGGTGCCTATAACCCCAGCTACTCAGGAGGCTGAGGCAAGAGAGTTGCTTGAAATTGAGAGGGGAGGTTGCAGTGAGCTGAGATGGCACCACTGCACTCCAGCCTGGGTAACAAGCAAGACTATGTGTGTGTGTATATATATATATATATATATATATATATATATATATAAAGAAGATTATACCTCCTTATTGCCCTGGGTTGTAAATCTCCCTGACTTCCTTGTCTGTTTATTCCATTAGATCAAAAGCTCCTTCAGGGTAGGGAGTGGCCACTGTCTCTCCTAAAATCCTGTCTCTACTAAAAACACAAAAATTAGCCGGGTGTGGTGGTGGGTGCCTGTAATCCTAGCACCTTGGGAGGCTGAGGCAGGAGAATCGCTTAGAACCTGGGAGGCAGAAGTTGCAGTGAGCCGAGATTGTGCCACTGCACTCCAGCCTGGGTGACAGAGTGAGACGGTCTCAAAAAAAAAAATGAAAAAAAGAAAAGAAAAACTCTGCAACCCTGCTTACCCCACTGTACACAGCACCTCCATGAACCCTTCGCTGGACATCTTTTGAGCTTGCCTCTCTCGCTTGCCAGCACTCTAATTGACAAGAGTGTTTCTGGGCTGGGTGCAGAGGCTCATGCCTGTAATCCCAACACTTGGGCAGGCACAGGAGGGAGGATAGCTTGAGCCCAGGAGATCAAGACCAGACTGGGAAACACAGTGAGACCCTGTCCCTACAAAAAATAAAAAATTAGCTGGGTGTGGTAGTACACATCTGTAGTCCTACTCCAAAACTCAGTGCAATCATGGCTCACTGCAACCTCTGCCTCCTAGGTTCAAGTGATTCTCCTGCCCAGCCTTCCAAGTAGCTGGGATTACAGAAGCACGCACCATGCCCAGCTATTTTATTTTTAGTAGAGACGGAGTTTTGCCATGTTGACTAGGTTGGTCTTGAACTTCTGACCTCAAATGATCCACCCACTTTGGCCTCCCAAACTGCTGGGATTACAGGCATGAGCCACCGTGCCCGGCCTTTTTTGGAGAGACAAGGTCTTGCTATGTTGCCTGTGCTGGTCTTGAAGTCTGGAGCTCAAGGAATCCTCCTGCCTTGGGCCCCCAAAGTGCTGGCATTACAGGCATGAACCCGCATCCCTAGACTATCTCGGCTCTGCTGCTTACCATCTGGGCACCACGCTAGGTGACTTACTTCGCCTCCTGGGCTTTGGTTTCCTCATCTCTCAAAAGGAACCTGCCTTGAAAATTTGTAAAGTACCTCTATTTGATAAATCTTTGTTGAGTACCTACCATGTGCCAGGCACTACTCTAAGAGTTGGGGATACAGCAGTGAAGAACACAAGCACTTGTGCATGCTAGGTACCAGTGTATGTTTATTGAATGAGTGAGTAAGTGAATGAATGTGGCCTGAAAAGTTGGAGAGTTACTCTGGAGAATTATAGACCCCTCTTCCTGTATCTGGACTCTGGAATTTTCTAGGCCTCACTGGAACCCTTGCCCTTTGCCCAGGTTTCATTGATCTGTAGGTCTCCACCCTGGCAGGAAGCTCTTGCCACCAGCCACAGTCTGGCTCCAGCCTGGCCAGCTCCACCCTTTCTGCCTGTAACTTGTGGTAAGACCAAGACACAACCCTTCCACAAACACATGAGTAGGTGAGAACGTGGGGTGGACAATCCATCTAATCAGTCCTCATTGGCTCTGGTAAGGGGATGAACTCATCCCAGTTTACGTGGGATTTTTGTGGTTTTAGCACTGAAAGTCTTACACCCCGGGGAATCTGGAGTCCCAGGCAAATAGGGGCAGTTGGTAGCACCGGGTTGGTTGGGTCATCTTTGTGGACAGTGGAGGGAATGAGACCTTCAACATTTTTTTTTTTTTGAGACTGAGTCTCACTGTGTCACCAGGCTGGAGTGCAGTGGCACAATCTCGGCTCACTGCAACCTCCAACTCCCTTGTTCAAGCTATTCTCCTGCCTCAGCCTCCTGAGTAGCTGGGATTACAGGCATGTGCCACCATGAACAGCTAATTTTTGTATTTTTAGTAGAGAGAGGGTTTCATCATGTTGCCAAGATGATCTCAGTGTCCTGACCTCGTGATCTGCCTGCCTCAGCCTCCCAAAGTGCTGGGATTACAGGTGTGAGCCACTGCGCCCGGCCAAACATGAATTTTTGTGTTGTTGGTGCTTAGCACAGTGATGCCCATCATGGGCTCATCACAACTCTGCCACTTACTGGCAGTGAAAATCATGTTACCTCTTGGTTTCCTCAAGTGGAGATAGAATAGTATCTTCCGCATAGAGGTGTGTGAAATAATACCACTTACTGGCAGTGAAAATCATGTTACCTCTTGGTTTCCTCAAGTGGAGATAGAATAGTATCTTCCGCATAGAGGTGTGTGAAATAATACGAATGGGCCAGGTGCGGTGGCTCATGCCCGTAATCCCAGCACTTTGGGAGGCCAGGTTGGGAGGATCGCTTGTGCCCAGAGTTTGACACCAGCTTAGACAACATAGTGAGACCCTATCTCTACAAAAACTAATAAAAATTAGCCAGACATGGTGGTGTGCACCTGTAGTCCCAGCTACTCAGGAGGCTGAGGTGGGAGAATCGTTGAGTCCAAGAGTTTGAGGCTGAAGTAAGCTATGTTCACACCACTGCGCTGCAGCTTGGGTGACAGAGTAAGACCCTGTCTCAAAGAAAACGCAAAAAACAAAAACCAACAAAATTCTATTGTGATATTGTGATATAATTCACATACCATATAACTCACTCATTTAAAGTGATTAGGTCAGCATTTGTAGTGTATTACATCATCACCACAACCTAAGTTTATTTTCTTTGTTCAAAAAAATATTATTATTTTTAATAGATGAAGTCTCACTATGTTGCCCAGGCTGGTCTTGAACTCCTGAGCTCAAGCCGTCCTCCTGCCTTGACCTCCCAAAGTGCTGGACTCCCAGTGCTTGGACTCCAAAGTGACATGAGCCATCGTACCTGGCCAGAGACCAAATGATTTTTCATTTTAGCTGCAGGTGATCTCTATTCATTGTATGTCTTCAATTATCTTTTGCCCCATTACCTTTTTATTTTTAAACAGAGTTTCACTCTTGTCGCCCAGGCTGGAGTACAGTGATGCGATCTCGGCTCACTGCAATGTTTTGCCTCCCAGGTTCAAGGGATTTTCCTGCCTCAGCTTCCTGAGTAACTGGGATTACAGGCACCTGCCACCATGCCCAGCTAATTTTTGTATTTTTAGTAGAGAGAGGGGGTTTCACCATATTGGCCAGGTTGGCCTCGAACTCCTGACCTCAGGTGATCTGCTGCCTCTATTACTTTTTTTTATCTTTTAGAGAAATCATATTTGAAATATAAAGAGAATAAATATATCACATATATAAATTATAAAGCATAATAATACAGAGAATAATTATGAGCTCACCACTCAGCCCAATTCTTTCTCTCTAGAGAAATACCTGTCAGAAGATGAGGAATTTAATGTCCTTGTCAAGCTTCCTGGCTTCCCTCCCAAGCAATTCCCAATTTTTAATAGTTATATATTATTCATAACATTTACATCTTGTTCTCTAGCTATAATTAAATCTTCTGTGCTTTGTCTTGAGGTTAAGTCTAAATACTGAAAACGGTAAACAGCATCGTGATTCCGTAAACACCCCTCACTTGAGAACTCCTGGCCCCCAAGAGAAGAAAATGGGATCCTGTGCAGTGCCACAGTTTTCAATCTCAAGAGGCTCAATGTCATGGTTATCAGACGCAGAAGAGATCTCAGGCCTCCTTCTAACTAACTGAGTCATTTTACAGAAGAGAAATTGAGACTTAGAGAAGGAAATACATTTTGCTTCAAGTCATAAGACTTGTCAATTCCACACATTATGTTCTGGCCACCTCCTGGGATTTCATAAATAAATAAATAGAGGCCAGGCACAGTGGCTCATGCCTGTAATCCCAGCACTTTGGGAGGCCGAGGTAGGTGGATCGCTTGAGTTCAGGAGTTCAACACCAGCCTGGCCAAAATAGTAAAACCTCATCTCTACTAAAAATATAAAAATTACTCGAGCGTGGTGGCACACATCTGTAATCCCAGCTATTCGGGAGGCTGAGGCAGGAGAATCCCTTGAACCCAGTAGGCGGAGGTTGCAGTGAGCCCAGATCATGCCACTGCACTCCAGCCTGGGTGACAGAGCGAAACTCTTGTCTGAAAAAAATAAAAATAAATAAATAGATGATGTTAGCTACAAAGTCCCTTTTTTGAAGGGAACTCAAACTATACAGACTTTACATCAAACCCCGTCTCTACTAAAAATACAAAAATTAGCCGGGCATGGTGGCAGGTGCCGGTAATCCCAGTGCTGCACTCCACTCACTGCAACCTCCACCTCCCGGGGTCAAGCGATTCTCCTGCCTCGGCCTCCTGAGTAGCTGGGATTACAGGCCATGTTGGCCAGACTGGTCTTGAACTCCTGACTTCGTGATCCACCCCTCCTCAGCCTCCCAAAGTGCTGGAATTACAGGTGTGAGACACTGCGCCTGGCAACCCTATTATTAAAAAAAAAATGGGTGCACCTGGCAACCGTATTATTAAAAAAAAAATGGTCTCAAGACCCATCAATTCCCTACGCTATGTTGTCCAGCCACCTCCTGGGATGTGATAAATGAATAAATAAATGGTGTTAGCCCCAAAGGCCCTTTTTTTGAAGAGAAATTAATCTATATGGATGTCACACCAAGGATTCAAAAACATACACTAAGAAAATGAAATATTTAAATTACAGAAGGTAAAATCAGAGAGCCCTTTGTCTCCAAACATCTTTGATGTGGGGCTAGGCTGAACCTAGCAGGGAGTGGTGTCACTGGCTGCTGAGCCTGGAGAGGGTTGGTTGGGGAAAGGTTTATCTCTCCATCCCAAGTATACAGAGTTCTGGCACCTGATTCCCTTGCTCTGAGAAGAGGTTGGGGCCTTCTTTGCTTGGAAGCCTGGGACAGGAAGCAACAGCTCCCTGGGCCTCCGCAGTTCTTAACTGCAGCACCTTATCTGTTGTTCTTGAGACGCCAGGTCCAAAGGTATCTGAGCAATAGAACACCCAGTCAGCCATGGGGCTCCATGACAGCAGCCCCACTTTCCAGAGGCCTTAGCTCACTCTCCAATTGCTTAGGTTGGAGGGGTCTGCTGCCCATGGACTTGGTTCAGGGAAAACCTTGTCCCCTGAGCAATGTGGAATATGGAAATAATAATCATTCACGTTGACTCATGCTCCTGTCTGCCATGTTTACTTAGGTTATTTCACCTAATTCTTTTTTTTTTTTTTTTTTTGAGATGGAGTTTCTCTCTTGTTGCCCAGGCTGGAATACAATGGCACAATCTCGTCTCACTGCAACCTCCGCCTCCCCAGTTCAAGTGATTCTGCTGCCTCAGCCTCCCAAGTAGCTGGGATTACAGGCATGTGCCATCATCATGCCCGGCTAATTTTGTATTTTTTTTTTTTTTTAAAGAGACAGGGTTTCTCCATGTTGGTCAGGCTGGTCTCGAACTCCCGACCTCAGGTGATCCACCCACCTCGGCCTACCAAAGTGCTGGGATTACAAGCATGAGCCACCACGCCAGGCGATTTTGTCTATTTCTTGAAACCAGTCAACAAAATAGGTCGTATTATTATTCTCAGTTGTACAGATAAGGAAATTAGAAGTTCAAAGAGAGTCTGTGGCTCTGACTCAAAGGCTTATTACTAGCAGGTAGAAAAATAGGATTCAGGCCAGCGTGGTGGCTCACACCTGTAATCCCAGCACTTTGGAAGGCTGAGGTGGGCGGATCTCTTGAGCTCAGGAGCTGGAGACCAGCTAGGGCAACATGGTGAAACCCATCTCTACAAAAAATACCAAAATTAGCCGGGCATGGTAGGATACACCTGTAGTCCCAGCTACTCAAGAGGCTGAGATAAGAGGATCGCTTCAGCCCGGGAGGCAGAGGGAGGTTGTAGTGAGCTGAGATCGCACCACTGCACTCCAGCCTGATCTTGTCTCAAAAAAAATAAAAAAGAAGAAGATGAAGAAGAAGAGCAGGATTCAGACCCAAGCAGTCAGACACTGGTCTGTTCTGGGAGCCACTGTGCCAGGTTGGTCTTAAGCCAGAACACCAGCCTCTGCCATGAAACTGGTCGTTTCTCTCTCTAAGCCTCAGTCGCCTCCTCTGCGAAATGGGGATGATTGTGTCTGCTCTATAGGCCGGTCGGAGGACCAAATGCCCCTCGGGTTCCAGACCTGGTCACTGCTCCCCTGGCCCTGTGGCTGTTGTGGGAGCTCTGGGTGGGCTGAACAACATGGAGCTCAGGGCATCCTCTTGCCTTCCTTCTCTTGGCTACCCTGGAGTCTGGAATTTCAGGTCCCCGCAACAGCCTATTGCTTGCTAAATTAAGCAAGGTTTGCCACTCAGTTCAAATGGCACCCAGAAACAAAAGCCCACCCTGATTTCAGTGGTATACCACAGAGATTAAGAGACTGCAGAGGGCCGGGCATGGTGGCTCACGTCTGTAATCCAAGCACTTTGGGAGGCCAAGGTGGGCGGATCACCTGAGGTTGGGAGTTCAAGACCAGCCTGACCAACATGGTGAAACCCCATCTTAAAAAAAAATAAAAATAAAAATAAAAAATAAAAAAAAGAGACTGCAGAGGGCAGTGGCCCAGGGTTCAAATTCTAGCTCTGTCATTTTTATTATGTGTGATGGTGACCTTTAGGTGTCAACTTGACTGGATCAAGGGATACCCATAGCTCATAAAGCATTCTTTCTATGTATGTCTGGGAGGATGTTTCCTGTAGAGAGTGGTGTTTTGAATCAGTGGACTGAGTGAGGAAGAGTCACCCACACCCACGTGGGTGGGGACCATTCAGTCTGCTGAGGGCCTGGATAGAACAAAAAGGCAGACAGGAAAGGTGAATTCATTCACTCTCTCTCTCTTCTTCTAGAACTGGGACATCTGCCTTCTGCCAGTAAACATCAGAACTCCAGGGTCTCCCGCCTTCTGACTCTGGGACTTGTACCAGCACACCCCCAACGTTCTCAGGCCTTCAGCCTAGGACGGAAAGGCTTGGACTGAGCCATGTTACTAGCTTCCCAGTTCTCCAGCTTATAGATGGCTTATCCTAGGGCTTCTTGGCCTCCATAATCCCATGAGTCAATTTCCCTAATAAATCCCCTCTCATCTCTCTCTGTATATATCCTATATCTTCTGTTCTTGGGAGAACCCTACTACACTGTGTAACATCAGGCAAATCTCTTTGCTTCTCTGTGAGTCTCTGCTTCCAAATCTGTAAAATAGTCACACCTGTAGCCCCAGCACTTTGGGAGGCTGAGACCAGAGGATCACTTGAGGCCAGGATTCACAACTAGCCTAGGCAACATAGTAAGTCCTCATTTCTGATAAAAAACAAACAGGGCCAGGTGCGGTGGCTCATGCCTGTAATCCAAGCACTTTCAGAAGCTGAGGTGGATGGATCACCTGTGGTCAGGAGTTTCAGACCAGCCTGGCCAACATGGTGAAACCCTGTCTATACTAAAAATAAATTAGCCGGGCATGGTGGTGCATGCCTGTAATCCTTAGTTACTCAGGAGGCTGAAGCAGGAGAATCACTTGAACCCAGGAGGCAGAGGTTGCCGTGAGCCAAGATTACGCCACTGCACTTCAGCCTGGGTAACAAAGCAAGACTGCATCTGAAAAAAGAAACAAACTAGGCCAAGAGTGGTGGTTCAAATCTGTAATCCCAGCACTTTGGGAGGCTGAGGTGGGTCAGGAGTTCGAGACTACCCTGGCCAACATGGTGAAACCCTGACTCTACTAAAAATACAAAAATTAGCCATGTATGGTGGCACCTGCCTATAATCTGAGCTACTAGGGAGGCTAAGGCAGGAGAATTGCTTGAACCCAGGAGATGGAGGTTGCAATGAGCCGAGATCAAGCCACTGCACTCCTTCCTGGGTGACAAAGTGAGACTTCATCTCAAAAAATAATAATAATAATAATTAAAAAATTTAAAACAACAGCCAGGCGCGGTGGCTCACGCCTGTAATCCCAGCTCTTTGGGGGGCTGAGGCGGGCGGATCACCTGAGGTCAGGAGTTCAAGACCAGCCTCTCCAATATGGTGAAACCCCATCTTTAAAAAAAAAAATGTAAAACAACAACAAAATCTGTACAATCTATATATGTATGTATTATAACAAAGGGCTGTATGAAGACTAGTGAGATAATGCATATTATGGTGCACTTCAATAGTAGCTATCACTTTTATCATACATTATAATGCAATTATTGGCATCTAGCACAATGCCTGATACATAATTGGCTTTCAATAAATAATAAATAATAAATAAATGGATAAGTGTTTACTTGTCTCCCTCCCACAGTACCTTATGAGGTTTTTTTTTGTTTTGTTTTTTTTCCTGAGTCTTGCTCTGTTGCCTAGACTGGAGTGCAGTGGCGCCATCTGGGCTGACTGCAGCCTCCACCTCCAGGGTTCAAGTGATTCTCCTGCCTCAGCCACGTGCCACCACGCCCGGCTAATTTTTGTATTCTTAGTAGAGACGGGGTTTCACCATGATGGTCAGGCTGGTCTCAAACTCGACCTCCTGATCTGCCCACCTTGGCCTCCCAAAGTGCTGGGATTACAGGCGTGAGCCACCGCACCTGGCCACACCCAGCCCTTTTAAAAAAATTTTATTATTCTTTGAGACAGAGTCTTACTCTGTCCCGAGGCTGCAGGTTGGAGTGCAGTGGCATGATCATGGTTCACTATAGCCTCAACTTCCCAACCTCAAGTGATCCTCCTGCTTCAGCTTCCCAAGTAGCTGGGACTACAGGTATGAGCCACCATGCTGTTAATTTTTAAAATTTTTTGTAGAGATGGGGTCTCACCGTGTTGTCCGCTTTGGTTTCAAACTTGTGGTTTCAAGCAATCTATCTGCCTCGACCTCTCAAAGTGTTGGGATTACAACACAGGTGTGAACCACTGCAACTAGCGTCTTCTGAGCTTCTTTTTTTTTTTTTTGAGAGGGAGTCTTGCTCTGTCGCCCAGGCTGGAGTGCAGTGGCATGATCTCGGCTCACTGCAACCTCTGCCTCTTGGGTTCAAGCAATTCTCCTGCCTCAGCCTCCCAAGTAGGTAGGACTACAGGAACCTGACACCATGCCTGGCTAATTTTTTTTTTTTTTTTTTGAGATGCAGTTTCACTCTTGTTGCCTAAGCTATAGTGCAATGGCGTGATCTTGGCTCATTGCAACCTCCACCTCCCAGGTTCAAGTGATTCTCCTGCCTCAGCCTCTCAAGTAGCTGGGATTACAGGCATGTACCACCATGCTCCCCTAATTTTTTGTATTTTTAGTAGAAATGGGGTTTCACCATGCTGGCCAGGCTGGTCTCAGACTCCTGACCTCAGGTGATCCACCCACCTCAGCCTCCCAAAGTGCTAGAATGATAGGCTTGAGCCACCGCATCCAGCCCCTTATGAGCTTCTTAAAGGCAGGGACTATATTTTGTTTATTTCTTTGTTCCTAGTGTTAAGCAGAATGCTTGCCACTTGGGAGTGTTTAATGAATGTTTGTTGTTTGGGCTAATGGATGGGAACAGCCATCATCCATGGTGCTAAAACCACAAGGTGAAGGGGCTGATGGAGAACTTGATAATGGAGAGATCTTCTGACACCCACAGAACCTTAGCATCCTGAAAGTGAGTTAGCCAGAGGATTTCTTGCTTCCAGATATGATGCTATGGGAAACGCCCAGCCCCACTTATAAAATATTTTTCCTAAAAAATTCATCTGAATCAAGTCAGGCCTGTATATCTCAGTACTAGTTCATGTGACTTATGGGATGGGGGAACACATTTAAGGACACCTCAAAGATGCATGCAACCAAAAACAAAATGCAGGGCTGGGTGTGGTGGCTCATGCCTGTAATCCCAGCACTTTGGGAGGCCAAGGTGGGAGAATCACTTGAGGTCAGGAGTTCAAGACCAACCTGGTCAATATGGTGAAATCCCATCTCTACTAAAACTACAAAAATTAGCTGGGCATGGTGGCACGTGCCTGTAACCCCAGCTACTAGGGAGGCTGAGGCAGGAGAATCGCTTGAACCCAGGAGGTAGAGGTTGCAGTGAGCTGATATCGCACCATTGCGCTCCAGTCTGGGTGAAGAAGCAAGACTCTCAAAAAAATATAGCACATCCTGCAGGACAAATGACTCCATGTTTTGTTTTCGTTTTTTTTTTAAAGATGGGGTTTCACCATGATGGCCAGGTTGGTCTTGAACTCCTGACCTCAGGTGATCCACCCACCTCGGCTTCCCAAAGTGCTAGGATTACAGGCGTGAGCCACCGTGCCCGGCCAGATGTTTTTTTTTTTTTTTTTTTGAAAAATAAAGATGAGGTTTCACCATGTTGGTCAGGCTGGTCTTGAACTCCCGACCTCAGGTGATCCGCCCGCCTTGGCCTCCAAAGTGCTTGGATTACAGGCGTGAGCCACCGCGCCCGGCTTTGTTTTTTTTTTAAAAGAAGTCTGTGCTGGGCGAGGTCTCAAAAAAAAATGTATGTATTATTTGGGCGTGATGGCCCATGCTTGTAATCCCAGCACTTTGGGAGACCAAGGCAGGCGGATCCTTTGAGCTCAGGAGTTTGAGACCAGCCTGGGCAACATGATGAAACCCCGTCTCTACAGAAAAATACAAAAATTAGCCAGGTGTGGTGGTGCATGCCTGCCTTCTCAGCTAGTTGGGAGGCTAAGGTGGGAGGATTGGCTTGAGCCCAGGAGGTCGTGGCTGCAGTGAGCTCAGATTGCGCCACTGTACTCCAGCCTGGGTGACAGAGTTAGACCATGTCTCAAAAAGAAACAAAAAATTCTGCAAAGACAAAAATAAAACAAGATTTAGTACAATTACAAAGTTTACAAATTGCAGAAAACAACTGGGGGTGGGTGATGAATACCTGGGATTTCATTATACTGTACACAGTGTAATTACACTTTTTTTTTTAACACACAGAAAGAAATAGTTTCAACATCAATACACTATTTTCTTTACTTTGTATTTGAAATAAAACTGTTTATTGCAAACTGGAAGGGCGGTACCCTTATCAGTTAGCACCATTTCAGCTGGAGGCGGTATAGCCAGTTCCCTCCCCTGCACGCTGGCAGGCAGCCCGGCCAAGCAGAGGTAGGAAGGGGGCCTCCTCTCCCCCACCCAGCCAGGAGTAGGGGAAGGGGCCTCCTCTCCCTCCACACAGCCAGGAGCCTGATCAAGCTGCAATCCTTAGCAACTCCAGTTTCTCTGGGGATTCCTGGTGGTTGGACTCTTCTCAGCAGAGGTCTGGAGAGGGGTACCCCCACCCCAGTCTGAGTCCCATGACTGCCCCTCTTGCCAGGAAATGAAAGGGACAAGACCACCTGAAGGATTGATCTGTAGCCTCCAGGCAGAAAACACACAGGAAGTGAAAGTCTGTCCAAGACACACTCTGCAATGAGGAAAGCTGGAGTGTGTGATCTCATCATGCAAGGTCTGTTATTGTATTGGCCAGGTGGCAGGGTCTCTTATCTACCTGCAGTGATCTCAAGGGCAAGGCCTCCGGCCAAACATTTCTTTTCCCCAGTGATGCCTGAAATTCCACTGTTAGCGCTGGATCTCAGCAAGATCTCAGGAGAGAGCTCAACTCCTAAAGTTTGAGTTTTCCCCAGTTGAGACGTTAGGAAGCAATGGGCCTTATCACCTGCATGGACAGGTCTGCATACAGTCTAAGGGGATTCACAGACCCCACCAGAGCCCATCCACAGACACCAGGTTAACAGTCCTTGACAGCATTTACAGCTCCTTTGAAAGAAGCAAAGTTTTTTTATTTTTTTAGACAGAGTCTCGCTCTGTCGCCCAGGCTGGAGTGCTGTGGCACGATCTGGGCTTACTGCAACCTCCACCACCCAGGTTCAAGCAATTCGCCTACCTCAGCCTCCTGAGTAGCTGGACTACAAGGTGTGTGTCACCATGCCCAGCTAATTTTTTGTATTTTTTTATGGAGACGGGGTTTCACCGTGTTGGCCAGGTTGGTCTCCATCTCCTGACCTGGTGATCCGCCCACCTCGGCCTCCCAAAGTACTGGGATTACAGGCTTTAGCCACCGCTGGCAAAGTCTTTCTTTAGAGCCCTCTTTAAAGTGCAGATGGCCCTGGGAGGTTCGAATGAAAGAATTTTTTCCAGCAGATGCAAGAGATAACCTGAGGAGCTTTACTGGCAAGGGTTGGGGAAGGAGAGCCTGGGGGAGGGGGAGGCTCCAGGTGGCCCACAGTTTTGTCTAGAACTGGGAAGGAATGTATTGACCCAAGAGGGCTAATCACTCACATTTGTAGAGTGTTTTCAAGAACCTTATAAATTAAGTGCTATTAACATCCTCATTTGATAGATGAGGAAACCAAGATGGTGGAGATAAAGTCACTTAAGCTGCTCTACTAATGGCAGAGCCAGAAGTGAATCCAGGCTGGAGTGCAGTGGTGTGGTCATAGTTCACAAAACCTCAACGTCCTGTGCTCAAATGATCCTCCTACCTCAGCCTCCAGAGTAGCTGGGACTACAGGCATGCACTGCCATGCCCAGGTAATTAAAAATAGTTGGGAGTGGGGAGACGGGGTCTCGCCATGTTGCCCAGACTGGTCTCAAATAGGCTCAAGTGATCTCTCACCTCCCAAATGGCCTCCCAAAGTGCTGGGATTACAGTTGTGAGCCACCAGGCCGGCTGAGGTATCCCTGTTTGATAGAAGAAAAAACAGAGGCCAGGCACAGTGGCTCACGCCTGTAATCCCAGCACTTTGGGAGACCAAGGTAGGTGGATCACTTGAGGTCAGGAGTTTGAGACCAGCCTGGCCAACATGGCAAAACCCCATCTCTACTAAAATACAAAAATTAGCCAGGCATGGTGGTGTGTATCTGTAATCACAGCTACTCAGGAGGCTGAGGCATGAGAATCGCTTGCACCTGATAGGCAGAGACTGCAGTGAGCCGAGATCTCACCACTGCACTCTAGCCTGGGCAACAGAGCAAGACCCTGTACCAAAAGAAAAGAAAAAGAGGAAACAGGGAGGCAATTCAGTGCGTTTCCAAAGTCACACAGCACCTGTCTTCCGTAAGGAGCCCCTCTGTGTTTCCGCCTCACCCTGGACACCTAATCTACTCTCTTTGGAGCTTGGAGAAGGACTTGCCGAGAAGTCTGAAGAGCGCATCAGGCCTGACCTGACTTTGCTGCCCCTAATTGTTTTCTAAAATCCTTTTTATTGAATTATCAGAGTGTAATGGAAGAGTCGATGAGAGTCGCTGCAGAGTTACAAGGCCAAGGCTTGCTGGGTAGAAGAAAGTAAAGCCCCAAAGGCTCCCTGGGCCCAGCGATGGTATAAAATATGTATTTTTACATAACTGGGAGAAAAAATAAGCAGACAGTGCAGCCAGCCCCATGGGGGGAACGCCTCTTCTGTATTTCCATTATCTTTTTCAAAGCACGATCCTAGTGGGAAAGGAAATACCAGAGCCTTTTCCCTTTGAGCCTCCTGGTGGGTTAAGAGCAAAGGGAGCCAAGATACAGACATCCAAAAGGCCTGATTAGAAACCCATTACAATTGAGGGGACAGGTTGGAGACGGGGCTGGGCTGCTGGGTTGTCCAGAAATCCTCTGCAGTTGAGAAAGTATCCTCAGTGGGCTCAGAGGCATCTTTAGCTCTGGGTGAAATATTTCAAACATGCCATCCCCCAGGAGGAAGGGAAATAGGGAGTGGGCCTTTTGAAAGAATAACCCCCACTTCAAATATTTATTGAGCAGTTGCTATGATGAGCCAAGAACTCTGCTTAGTGATTGTTTTTGTGTTAGCTCATGCCAACTCACTTATACAAAGGATAACACTGACTTCCCCAAGGTCATAGGGCTAGTGAGTGGCTGACTCCAGTTAATGCTATATAGTTCTGATCATGCTTGGAGAATAAAGGGAAAGGAGGTGTCCTTGTCAGGGTAGACAAACCACCCAGACGTTCGTGGCTGGCCACAGGTAGTCAGACAGGGAAGCTGTCTAATCTAATATTTGTCAGTCTATTCTGTTTTTGTTTTTTGATGGAGGATGGTAGGTGCTGGAGTGCCACTGGCCCAGGACCTGAGACCTCTGGCCCCCTATCTATTCTATTCTCCTAAAATTATTTTACTGGGGACAGAATCCCCTGGACAAGGTGGTGGTAGCCATGGTATGGCTGTGGCATTAAGAGCCCCACTCTGGGGGTCAGGAGATCCTGGG
This sequence comes from Ateles fusciceps, assembly GCA_036589455.1. Classification (NCBI taxonomy): domain Eukaryota; kingdom Metazoa; phylum Chordata; class Mammalia; order Primates; family Atelidae; genus Ateles; species Ateles fusciceps. The sequence goes on along the minus strand of JAZHEH010003205.1, from coordinate 21,184,541 downwards.
TTCTGGTCTTGGCTTTGATATTGACCTGCCTGTGTGACATTGAACAAGTTATTTGCAAATCATAGGTTTGGATGGTCTCTAAAGCTCTCTTCCAGGTCAACATCGAAAAACAGACTGAAAACGCAGCTGCAGCTGGAAGACTGCCTGGGACCACATGAGATGAAGCTGGTTGTTAGAAGAAAGGCCCTGGAATCAGAGAGTTCAGTTCCAGTCCTGTGCCACCTCTCATTGGCCTCAACCTTTCTAAGCTTTGTTTGCCCATCTATCAAATGGGAATAATAATACAGCTCTTGGGTTGTTTTGAAATGAGCTTAAATGAGCCGGTCAGTGGCTGTTTGAGGTGCCTTATGCTTGTAATCCCAGCACTTTGGGAGGCTGAAGCAGGTGGATCATCTGAGGTCAGGAGTTTGAGACCAGCCTGGCCAAGATGGTGAAACCCCGTGTCTACTAAAAATATAAAAATTAGCCAGTCGTGGTGGCACGCCCCTGTAATCCCGGCTACTCAGGAGGCTGAGAAAGGAGAATCGCTTGAACCCAAGAGGCGAAGGTTGCAGTGAGCCGAGATCATGCCATTGCACTCCAGCATGAGCAACAGAGTGAGACTATCTCAAAAAAAAAAGAGCTTGTCAGTGTCAAATGCTTAGCACAGAGACTGGCACAATAATCTTTAATGCCCAACACCTATTGTTACTATTTTTGCCCCTCACATCTGTACAGAGCATTTATGGCTCAAGAAACATTGGTTGTTTTAATTGTATGGGAGCCTCACAACAACATAGGGAGACATTTCCAATCATTATTCCCATTAGGAGGGTGGAGAAACTGAGGCTTTAGGAGGTGGTCCTGACCTAGGGAATTACTTTGCTGACTCACTAACCCATGGAGCCCTACAGTTAAAAAAGACTAGATTAAAAAATAAGAACTCAATAAAGGGACTGAAGCAGGAGGATCACCTGATGTCAGGAATTTGAGACCAGCCTGGGCAATATAGTGAGATCCCATCTCTAGAAGCTTTTTTTTTTTTTGATTAGGCTGTTGGAGGACTGGTGCAGTGGCTCACACCTATAATCCCAGCACTTCAGGAGGCTGAGAAGGGTGGATCACCTGAGGTTAGGAGTTCCAGATCAACCTGGCTAACATGATGAAGACCCGTCTGTACTAAAAATACAAAGTTAGTCGGTGTGGTGGCACACACTTGTAGTCCCAGCCACTTGAGAGGCTGAGACAGGAGAATCGCTTGAACCTGGCAGGTAGAGGTTGCAGTGAGCCGAGATCATGCCATTGTACCCCAGCCTGGGCAAGATGGAACCAGATTCCTTCTCAAAAAAAAAAAAAAAAGCTGCTCACTCAGTGGCTCATGGCTCACACCTGTAATCCCAGCACTTTGTCAGGCCAAGGCAGGAGGATAGCTTCAGTCCAGGAGTTCAAGATCAGGCTAGGCAATATCGGGAGATACAGCGTCCATACTTCCCCTATCTGCCCAGATTCGTCTCCCTACAAAAAAAGATAAAAGAAAAAAGTAGTCTAGCATGGTGATGTGCACCTGCAGTCCCAGCTACTAGAGAGGCTGAGGCAAGAGGATCGGTTGAGCCCAGGAGTTCGAGGCTGCAGAGAGCTGTGATCGCGCCACTGTACTCCAGCCTGGGCGAAGAGCGAGACCCCATTTCCAAAACAAACAAAAAACAAACAAAAAGAATTCAGTCAAGTGTAAAAGTCCTTTCTGATCCCATGTCTTAGTGAGCACCGGCGGGGCTGGGATTGAACCCAGTGGAATCAGAACCGTGTGCAGATCCCATAACCCATTTAGACCCTAGCAACTCCAGACTGGTGGGTCACCCGGTCCGCCGGAGGCCGGGGGGGCGGGGCCGCGGGCGGGCCGTCATTACCGCGGGGGAGGGAATTCCCGCGCTGCTGATTGGCTGCGGCTGGCAGGTGCACCCTCAGCCAATCAGCGGAGCCGGAGGCGGTGCCTCCGAGGCTCACCTGGCGGCCGCCGCGCCGCCCCTTCTCAGTGTCGTCGGAGCCTCAAAGCACCTGTGGGCTCGCGAAAGTCCGTTCAGACTCCAGCCCGGCCCAGACCCGCCCGACCCGACCGCACCCGGCCCCCGCCCTCGCTCGGCGTCCCCGGCCGACCATGGGCCCTTCGAGCCGCAGCCACTCCGCGCTGCTGCTGCTGCTGCTGCTTCAGGTACCTCGGGTCCCCGGCCTTGCGAGGGACGCGTTCTGGCCGCACACTCTGCGCCCCAGCCCCGCGCCCCTTCCTCTCCCGTCGTCGCTGCTTCCCTTCTTCCAAGAAAGTTCGGGTCCCAGGAGCTTAGCGGCCTGAAGCCTCGCACGCTCCGGACCCCGCAGTGTTGGGAGTGGGGAGGTGGTGAGGGACGAGCGCTGCTTTGCCGCCTCCTTCAGCGGGGGCGCTTGGCCGCGGGCTCCGCGGGGTGGGCTCGGGCGGGCAGTGGGGGCGTGGAGCGGGGTGGAAGGCGGAGTGTGGAGAAGGGGAGCCCCGGTGCAAGTCGAGGGGGAGGCAGGAGAGGTAGGGACGATCCCCGAGGGAGGGAGAGGGGCATCCGTAGAAAAAAGGCACCTGCCATGCGAAGAAAGGTTGTAAATAGGAGTGGGGGTCCCGGGGGTAAGAAAGTGGGGTCGGAGGAGGTGGAAGCGCCCCCTTGCTCTGAGGACTAGCCCGTTCCCCGTCTAAGGAAAGTGGGGTTGGGGAGAATGAAGACATGTCCAGTAAAACGAGAAAGAGACCGGAAGGAAAGGTGGGCTAGGTCTAGAGGGGGTGACCCGGCGCCCCACCCCCACCCTGAGAGTTCCTGGGGTCTCGGCGGCCGCGGGTTTCGGGGTAGGGGACGGTGACGTCGCTGCCCGCCAGGGGCTGGGGGCGGGGGTCCTCCCCGAATCCCGACGCCAGGAGCGAGGGAGGGGGCGGCGCTGTTGGTTTCGGTGTGAGCAGGAGGCGAACCCTCCGAGTCACGCAGTTCCATCTACCTTTCCCCTACCCCAGGTCTCGTCTAGGCTCTGCCAGGAGCCGGAGCCCTGCCACCCGGGCTTTGACTCCGAGAGCTACACGTTCACGGTGCCTCGGCGACACCTGGAGAGAGGTCGCGTCCTGGGCAGAGGTGAGGGCGCGCTGCCGGTGTTCATGGGCGGAGTGGGGTGGGGTTGGAAAGGGGCCGAGAAACTACACTCCCACGCCCTGGGTTGGAATGGGCAAGCTCCCTCCTTGGCTCAAACGACACCCCTTTGGAATTTACACCGATTTGGGGATCCAAATGTTTACGACTGAGCACTGTGGTGGAGGGGGTAGCCCTGCCTGGTTGTTAACTATGTAATAAAGAAGCAGAGGTTGAGGGCATTTACTAGAAGCCTTCTCTTATTGCCCTGAGGCACTGTAGAGACAGTGTCTCATTTTCAGACTGCAAAAACCTGCTGGGTGTGAAGGCCCGGCGGGGAATATTCCCGTTTTACAGATGAGCAAACCGAGGTTCAGAGGGTGACGTCCAGTTGCCCAGGGTCAGCAGAGCAGGTATCTGAACTGGGATCTGACTCCCATGCTCCATTAAGCACCATCTCTGGAATGACTGAATAGCAACCCTCTCCTGGTTACTGGGCCGTGGCTTTTGTTTATACAGATTAAAGCTTTCTTTTTAAAGACAGGGTCTTGCTCTGTTGCCCAGGCTGGAGTGCAGTGGTGCCATCATATAGCTTACTGCAGCCTCCATCCTCTGGGCTCAAGTGATCTTCCCACCTCAGCCTCCCTAGTAGCTGGTATCACAGGCATGTGCCACCATGCCTGGCTAATTTTTAAAATTTTTTTAGGGTGGGCATGGTGGCTCACGCTTGTGAGCCAGCACTTTGGGAGGCCGAGGTGGGCAGAGTCAGGAGTCAAGTGGGCAGAGTCACTGAGGTCAGGAGTTCAAGACTAGCCTGGCCAACATGGTGAAACCCTGTCTCTACTACAAAAAATACAAAAATTAGCTGGACTGGTGGCGTGTACCTGTAATCCCAGCTATTCGGAAGGCTGAGGCAGGAGAATTGCTTGAACCCAGGAGGCGGAGGTTGCAGTGAGCTGAGATGGTACCACTGCACTCCAGCCTAGGTGACAGAGCAAGACTCCATCTCATAAAATAAAATTTCTTTTAGAGACAGGAATCTCCCCATGTTGCCCAGGCTGGTGTGGAACTCTTAGGCTCAAGAGATCCTTCTGTCTCAGCTTTCCAAAGTGCTGGGATTGCAGACCTGAGACACTGTGCCTGGACCGAAACATCTTGATACAGATACTATTTCTCCCAAGGAATGTTTTTTTTGTTCTATATATTTTTTTGAGATGAAGTTTCACTGTTGTTGCCCAGCTGGAGTGCAGTGGCATGATGTCTGCTCACTGCAACCTCCGCCTCCCGGGTTCAAGTGATTCTCCTGCCTCAGCCTCCCGAGTAGCTGGGATTACGGGCGCCTGCCACTGCACCTAGCTAATTTTTGTATTTTTAGTAGAGACGGGGTTTCATCATGTTGGCCAGGCTGGTCTCGAACTCCTGACCTCAGATAATCCACCTGCCTCTACCTCCCAAAGTGCTGGGATTATAGGCGTTAGCCACCATGGCCAGCCAGGAATAATGACATTTTTTTAAAAGCATGGTAGTTCTGACTCAGGATAAAAATGCAAACAAACATCCAATGTACTTCTAGGCCTTATCGTTGTGATAATCTAGAGTTTGCTTTGTTCCGCCTGACTGTTGTCCAGGGAGCAAGGGAAGGGGCTAGTTTCTCTTCTGGTTTCACTGAATCCCAGGTGTTTACTTTATATCAAACTACTTCTCCTCTCCCATGATTTCAGTTGATTGGGCGAGTATCACAATAAAATACATTTTTTTTTAAAGAGAAATCACCCACATTTCCCCTGAGGGGAACACCTCTACTCTGTCTGTTCTTCTAGTCTTTGGCCACGTGAATCTTTTTTTTTCCCCTCCAAAACTCCTGAGAGTATTCCAAGTAATGGCCACATGGATCTTTAGCAATCATGCTGTTGTTTTAAATTTATTTTGAACTTTGGAAGTCGTTTGAATAGTGGGTGGCAGCTTTTTTTTTTTTTTTTTTTTTTTGAGACAGTTTCACTTTTGTTGCCCAGGCTGGAGTGCAATGACCTGATCTTGGCTCACCACAACCTCCAACTCCCAGGTTCAAGCAATTCTCCTGTCTCAGCCTCCTGAGTAGCTGGGATTACAGGCATGCATCACCATGCCCTGCTAATTTTGTATTTTTTTTTAAACAGAGGTGGGGTTTCTCCATGTTGGTCAGGTTGGTCTTGAACTCCCCACCTCAGGTGATCCGCCCGCCTCAGCCTCCCAAAGTGCTAGGATTACAGGCATGAGCCTGGGTGGCGCTCTTACAGAGAAGCTACAGCTTGATTGATGAAGCATATTTGCTCTGTGTGCTCTAGAGCTTTCTATTGGATCAGAAGTTGCCTCAGACTCCTGGGCTCAAGTGATTCACCTGCCCTGGCCTCCCGAAGTGCTGGGGTTACAGATGTGAGCCATTGTGCAGCCTTAGATATTTCGATGTCAATGGGCATTGAGGATTGGCTTGTCTGGGGAGGCAAATTTGATCTAGCCTTGGAGAGCAAAGCAGGGGCTAGAAACAGGCTTGTATCTGAGCATGCGTCTGGGGTGTCCCAGTGCTAAGGCTGGTGACTTTGTTTTCCTGCACCAAGATAGTTGGTAGCACCGAGGGGGTGGGTTGGTCTGGTTTTATTTCTCCCTTCTAAGCTCCTGTGTCTGACCAATAATAATATTATTACATATTAATATTAATAGCTTAATAATTCAATTCAATAGTGACACGTCTTCACTTTTGCCTCAGACTCTGGGGCAAGTGCTTCACATATTTTACCTCATTTACTCTTCACTAGAACATTAGGATGGTGGGCACTATTCTTTCTACCTTTCAAGTGAGGAAACTGAGGCATAAAGGAATTCAGTAATCTGCTGAAGGATCTACAGTTGGTCTTTTCTCTTCCTTTCTCCTTGTTTTTCACCTCAACAATCTGAAAAAACAAAAACAAAAAAGGTGTTTGGGGAATTAGTGTCCCATGAAGTAAGCTGAGAATGGAGGTGTTGATAGGGTGGGGCCTCCAAGAGGGGCTAGTGATGATGGAGATGGGTCAGACCAGGTGGGAGGTGGCAGCGGACCTTGGGGCTGATGGTTTAGTGGGAAGAGACGGCCTCCACACAGAATCCGCAGGCCTCTGGTGTGGTTGGTTTTAGTTCCCTTTATGTTCACAGACCCCACTCCCACACAACAGATTTTGGGACATTTAGATATATATATTTTTTGGCTTTTTTGGACTGTGGGATCTACTTGTACCAGTCCGATGTGGAATTGCCCCAGGATGGAAGTGCCCTTCTGGTAAAATCATACATTCCATCTCAGGAACTGGCTTGTGATTTTAAAAGGCAGCTAGGATTTGGGATGTGGCCTAGCTCTCCTTGGACAGTACAGGGAAATGAAGGGATGGATACAACATTGGCACCAGGTTTAGACATTGGCTTCATGGAGAATTTACTCTGTGGGAATTTTGAAACTTGAAACCTGTCACTTTTTGTGCACAGGTAGCTGCAGGGTCTTTGTCATTTTTGTTTTTTGAGATTGAGCTTCACTCTGTCGTCTAGGCTAGATCTTGGCTCACTGCAACTTCCGCCTCCCAGATTCAAGCGATTCTCCTGCCTCAGCCTCCGGAGTAGCTGTGATCACAGGTGTGTGCCACCACACCCAGCTAATTTTTGGTATTTTTAGTAGAGACGGGGTTTCACCATGTTGGCTAGGCCGGTCTCGAACTCCTGACCTCAGGTGATCCACCTGCCTCGGCCTCCCAAAGTGCTGAGATTACAGGCATGAGCCACCACGCCTGGCCAGCTGTAGGGTCTTAACTGAACTCAGGGGACTTTGTAGTGGTTTGCTAGGGTCAGTCTCTGCCCCATCCATGGCTGACCCCACGATCTCAACCTTATATTTATTCCATTGTTTCCTCTCCAGCTTCTAGAGATGAAGATCGTTAAAAGAAACAAAAAAAACTCAACTGTGATAAACCAATTCTTTAGAGTTGCTGCTTATTTTCCTCCTCTTAGCACACACTGGTTTGAGAAACCCAGGCTGTTAGACGGTTTGGGATCTGGGAAGTATTAGCCTAGTGACCACAACTGTAAGTTGATTCAGGGGTGGAAAAAGCTGGCAGGCTTTCGAGTGATTGATTTCTTCCCTTGCTTGCTCTACAATCTGGCCTTGGGAACACAGGGCCTATATTTCAGGGTTGTACTTTGGCTGCTTGAGGGGTTGACCTAGTTCACAAGCACCCACCTGTGTGGATTAAATACACCCATTTCCCCCTTTTTTTTTGTTTTCTTTTTTGAGACAGAGTCTTCCTCTGTCACCCAGACTGGAGTGCAGTGACATGATCTCGACTCACTGCAACCTCTGCCTTGTGAGTTTCAGCAATTCTGCCTCAGCCTTCTGAGTAGCTGGGACCTACAGGTATGCACCGCCATACCCAACTAATTTTTGTATTTTCAGTAGAGATGGGGTTTCACCATGTTGGCCAGGTTGATCTCGAACTCCTGGCCTCAGGTGATCTGCCTGCCTTGGCCTCCCAAAGTGCTGGGATTATAGGCATGAGCCACCGGGCCCGACAGTTTTTTCTCCTTTCTAAAGTACCTGTTGAAAGGTGCAGAAAACAGTATGCAGGCCCCCTAATACAATTAGGCTTTTGAAAAGTAAAACTGGAAACCAGCTTTGAGATCACCTTACATCATCAGATCTCCACTCCCCTGCCCCTGAAACTCTTAACAGTCATTTCACCAATTACTCATGTCTGTGACAAAGGTTGATCTGAGCTTACTGGGAAAGGAGACCAGTGGAGCACCCTCCTGGCCTTGCCTTTGTGTCTCTGGAGGAGCAGAGGTGGAAGGCCTGGCAACGCCATGTAAGGAAGGCTGGCTGCTGCTTCCTCCCAGTGGGGCCCTGCCTGCCCCTCTCTGCCAGGTGGTTATGGAATTCCCTGTTTTGCTCTCCAGGGGTTTTTATTGGGTGAGGCTTTTCTTCTGAAACACTCACCTTGGTGTCTGTTACACATTCCCTTCCAAGGTAGTCCCAGATAAGCCAGAGACTGAAGCTCTCCTATCTCCCAGAAGCTGCCCAAACCCTAAAATCCCCGAGAGGCACCTGTCCCAATCCAATCCTTGCTGGGTTTCTTTTTTTTTTTTTGAGATGTCATGTCGCTTTTGCTCAGGCTGGAGTGTAGAGGTTCGATCTCGGCTCACAGCATCCTCTGCCTCCCACAATCAAACAATTCTCCAGCCTCAGCCTCCCGAGTAGCTGGGATTACAGGTGTGCACAAGCACACCCAGCTAATTTTTGTGTTTTTACTAGATTTGGGGTTTCACCATGTTGTTCAAGCTGGTCTTGAACTCCTGAGTTCAATGTGATCTGCCTGCCTCAGCCTCCCACAGTGCTGGGAGTATAGGCGTGAGCCATCGTGCCCGGCCTCTTACTGTGTTTCTATTCTGCCTTAACCCCATCTCCTTTGAGAGCACAAGGCTTTCAAGGAGGAGAATGAAATTGTTCCACAATGGCTGTTTGGGATCCTTCAGCGAGAAGCACAGGAAAGCCAGGTTTGAATTTTAGCCATTAGCTACGTGACTTTGGATAAGTCACTTTACTTCTATAAGCCTCAATTTCCCCACGTATAAAATGGGGCAGCAATGCTTATTGATCGTTATGAGAATTATGTATGCATATTCATTCATTTAGTTCACAAAGGTGAGTGCCTATTGTGTATTACCACCAGGCTAGAACCTGAGGTTAGGGCAGATGGGATGGAACATACATGCGAGTGGGAAGGAATGTAAAGAGAGAAACAGAATAATTTCAACAGCGGCTGATATTCTTAGGGACACAGTAAACTCTCAATGTGATTTTGAGTAAATGAATGAACCCATGAATAAATCACTATCTTGGCTAATGTTTTTCCCTCTCACACTCTCTGGACTTGGTCCAGCCCTTAAGGTTGATTGTAAATAAGCGGGGGAAGAATTTGTTCTGTTAGAACCTTCCGTTATGCTCTGTGTGTCCCTCTGGACTGCTGTGGAGGGCAGAGAGGGAGACCTCAAACCTGAATCTGGAAACAGGAGGAAATATAGTCATTTTTAAGTATTTTCCGCTTTTGGTCAATTAAAAAATCTGTGGTACGTGCTTTCTCGCTGGCTCGATCTTTATCTCTCTATCCCAATCTCTAACCCCATCTCTGTTTCTAGCCATCTCTCTTTTTCTCTCTCCCTCCTCTTTGTTAATGTAAGTTGCCCTAGGCCAGGGATCCCAGTGCCCCAGCTTGTTCTTGTTACTGTTGAGGGGCTTTGGGCCTCCTCCTTTTCTCCACTTTTCATCTTCCCCCTTCCTTCCTCTTGCCTGCCTCCAATCCTACACTTCTGCCCAAGGTTTGGGCGGCATCTCCTCCAAATTTAGAAGGTTCTTGAGTCAGACTGCCTAGATTTCAATCCAGTGTCCCTTCCCAGCCTAGGAACATCAGCTGAGGACTTAGTTTCCCTCTCTGTAAAATAAGCATAATAGTATGGAAACACCACAGGATGGCGTGTCAAGTATTCAGTGAATATTAAACATTAGAGTCCCTGGAGGACTTGATGCTGTCTCTGTGAGAGTCTCCCAGGTTTTACCTTTGGATCAAAGATCCCCTGCGCTCACTCTTGCCCAGCAAACCAGCCAAACCAGTTTCCTCACCCTGCCTGTTTCTGTGTTAAGCAAACAGTACACTGCAAACAGTGACTAAGCCTAGTGCCTTTGTTAGGAAGAAACTGGGCGATTTCTTGCTTGCCACTGTGTAGGGTGCTCAGGGTGGACAGGAACGGGTTTGCCATGGCTTAGGAAAGGGGACCTGCCCATGGAGGTTGTGTAGAACTGGGGTGGGAGGAGTGGGGCAAGGAGCAGCTAGGGCTGGGGGACTCAGGATGATCTTGAACTTGTCAGCTTCTGCTTATCTTTTAAAAGTATTTCAGGCCAGATCCTGTGGCTCACAGTGCTTTGGGAGGCTGAGGCTACAGGATCACTTGAGCTTAGGAGGTTGAGACAGACTGGGCAACATGGCGAGACCCCTGTCTCTATAAAATTAAGAAAAAAAAATGTAGCCTAACATGGTGGTCTGTAACTGTGGTCCTAGCTACAAAAAATGCAAATATTTGCTGAGTGTCATGGCATGTGCATGTACTCCCAGCTACTCGGGAGGCTGAGATAGGAGGATTGCTTGAAGCCCAGGAGGTTGAGGCTGCAGTAAGCCATGATTGGACCATGGCACTCCAGCTTGGGTGATTGATAGAGACCTTGCCTCAAAAAAAAAATATTTCATGGTACACATGCCTAAGAATACCTGTCTATTCTCCTGCTGCCAAAAACACTCTGTCCCAGCCCCTGAGACTCTTGTGGCTAAAAATCAAATCATCTGGGGCACTTCATACAGATTTGCCCTCTTGCAGATTCACTGAGAGCCTATCTCTGAGGTTCAAGATCTGAACTTGACTTTTTTTTTTTTTTTTGATACAGAGTCTTGCCTTGTTGCCCAGGCTGGAGTACAGTGGCGCAATCTTGGCTCACTGCAACCTCCACTTTCCAGGTTCAAGCAATTCTCTTGCCTCAGCCTCCTGAGTAGCTGGGATTACAGGCACCTGCCACTATGCCTGGCTAATTTTTATATTTTCAGTAGAGAGGGGGTTTCACCATGTTGATCAGGCTCTTGAGTATCTGGGATTACAGCCATGTACCACCATGCCTGGCTAATTTTTGAATTTTTAGTAGAGACAGGGTTTCACCATGTTGATCAGGCTGGTCTTGAACTCCTGACCTCATGATCCACTTACCTCAGCCTCCCAAAGTGCTGGGATTACAGGCCTGAGCCACCGTGCCTGGCTGACTTTTTTTGTGTGAGTGATGAAGTCTTGCTCTGTCACCCAGGCTGGAGTGCAATGGCACAATCTTAGATCACTGCAACCTCCGCCTCCTGGGTTCAAGCAATTCTCCTGTCTCAGCCTCCTGAGTAGCTGGGATTACAGGTGTCCACCACCATGCCTGGCTAATTTTTTTGTATCTTTCTTCTTTCTTTTTTTTTTTTTTTTTTTTTTTTTGAGACGGAGTGTTGCTCTGTCACCAGGCTGGAGTGCAGTGGCGCAATCTCGGCTCACTGCAACCTCCGGCTCCTGGGTTCAAGCGATTCTTCCGCCTCAGCCTCCCGAGTAGCTGGGACCACAGGCACGTGCCACCACCCCCGGCTAATTTTTGTATTTTTAGTAGAGACGGGATTTCACCATGGCCAGGATGGTCTTGATCTCTTGACCTCGTGATCCGCCAGCCTTGGCCTCCCAAAGTGCTGGGATTACAGGCATGAGCCACCGCGCCCGGCGTTTTTTTGTATCTTTGTAGAGACGGGGTGTCACCATCTTGGCCAGGCTGGTCTCAAACTCCTGACCTCAAGTGATCCACATGCCTCGGCCTCCCAAAGTGCTGAGATTGCAGGCGTGAGCCACCATGCCCAGCCTTGAACTTGACATTTTTAAAAGCTCTTCAGGCCAAGTGTGATGGCTCATGCCTATAATTCCAGCACTTTGGGAGGCCCAGGTGGTCGGATCACAGGGTCAGGAGCTTGAGAACAGCCTGACCAACATGGTGAAACCCTATCTCCACTAAAAATACAAATATTAGCCAGGTGTGGTGGCATGTGCCTGTAATGCCTGTAATCCCAGCTACTTGGGCGGCTGAGGCATGAGAATCACTTGAACTTGGGAGGCGGAGATGCAGCGAGCTGAGATAGTGTCACTGCACTCCAGCCTGGGTGACAGAGTGAGATTCCATCACAAAAATAAATAAATAAATGTTCCTCAGCTATCTGCTGCCACCCAATGCATTTCCCTGGACAACCCCAGGGGCTAGATGTTTGATAAGTAAATACCCCCAGCCAGGATGTGGGTACCTGGTTTTCCAGCCAGTGGCCAGCGATCCCAGGGCACACCCTTGATCAGGGAGGGATGAGGCTGGTGCTTCTGCCATGCCCAGGATTGAGAACTCTGTGGGTGCAAATGGGGGTGGATGTGAGTCTGGATGCCGTGGCTCACGCCTGTAATCCCAACACTTTGGGAGGCTGAGGTGGGCAGATCACTTGAGGTCAGGAGTTTGAGATCAGCCTGACCAACATTGTGAAATCCCATCTCTACTAAATATAAAAGAAGTAAGTGAGGTGATGGGTGTGGAAGTGGGGGACCCATAGAAGTAGCCAGTGCACCTAGGCATAAGACTCACCGCTGCCCTCAGGGAGATTCCGAAAAAGCTCTGAGAGAGACCTCTCAGCAGGTAACTCCAGTAGGCTCTGAGAATGCCACTGGAGTGAGAATGTGTTCAGAGGATGCCAGGAGTGGTCAGTTTCACCTGCTGGGCCTTGATGAATAAGAGGGCGTCAGCCATGCAAGGAAGAGAAAGGGCCCTCCAGGAGGAGGAAGTGAGGTGCCCAAAGGTGTGGCAGGGTCATGAAGGCAGAAGGCTGGAGGAGGAGAGTCCCAGGATAAAGCTGCAGAGGCAGGTGGGCCAGGTTATATCTGGGCCTTGGGCCGTGGGGTCATGGAGGGTTTTCTCTCGTGGGCAAATTAATCACTCAGTTAAAACATAAGTTTAAATACATATCTTCATATATATATGAAAAAGCTTATATATATGTCTATTTGGCAGACAGTGAAGTCTCCTTCCCCACCCCAATCCACTTTTCACCCAGTTCTTCCCCAGGGCACAGGGAATTGATTTCAATAGTCTCTTGTGTATCCTTTTCAGGGTTTCCTTATGGAAATGCAAACGTAGTCTTGTTTCTTTATGCCAGTGTAAATTCATAACATATGATCCTTTTACACAAAACATAGCATATGACAGCACTGCTCTGTACCTTGTTTTTCTCCGAACAATATATCTGTATGTTCTCTTTCTCTCCACACATATCTTCCTTAGACCGAGTCTTGCTCTGTTGCCCAGGCTGGAGTGCAGTGGTGCAATCTCAGCTCCCTGCAACCTCTACCTCTGGTTCAAGTGATTCTCCTGCTTCAGCCTCCCAAGTAGGTGAGACTACAGGTGCATGCCACTACACTTGGCTCATTTTTGTATTTTTAGTAGAGACAGGGTTTCATCATGTTGGCCAGGCTGGTTGGTCTCAAATTCCTGGGCTCAAGCAGGCCACCCGCCTTGGCCTCCCAAAGTGCTGGGATTACAGGTGTGAGCGATCACACTCAACCAATAAGACAGTTTTGATTTGGGGGAAGGTTTCCAGCACCTAAGTGATTCTAAACAAGAAGTAATGCCAGCAACTTCTAGAATGTTCCTTTGCACCAACACTGAAAACAGGAGAAAAAGGAACAAGTTGGGGGGAGGAAAATTAGTTCTTGGTGAGGAATATGTTGAGTTTGAGTGTCTGAAGGACCCAGAGGTGGCGTTATCAAAGAGGTATTTGAGAATGTCAGCTCTGAGCTTGGAAGAATGTGAAGTACCAGTTTAAAGAAGGATTTGTATAGTATAGTGGTCTTTTTTTCCTTAATGTTCTGTCAGTAGATACAGAGTTTTCAGAGACTTCACAGGCTGGAGGATTAAATGACAGAAGGTGTTTATTTGGAGAGTGTTTACTGGAAGGTGGTCAACAGATGAAAGACAAATATTTGTATCCATTTGTACAGGGTTAGAGAGTGGTCCTGCCAGCCACCTTGCAGACTTGACAATTAATCCTCACTGTAGCTCAAGGTGGGAACTGTCATCATCCCCTACTCTAGAAGAGGAATCAGGCTCAGAGAGGTTGCACTGCTTGCCCCAAGTCACCTCGACAGGTAATGGCAGTGATGGGGCTGCAGCCCAGGCCTTTTGTCTTCCAAAACCAGATCTCTCATCCAGTTTCCTCTACTACCCTGTTGCCAAACTCAGCACCTCCAGTGAGACTTGATTCACCTTTCTTTTCTTTTTTTTTTTTTTGAGATGGAGTTTTGCTCTTGTTGCCCAGGCTGGAGTGCAGTGGAGCAATCTCGGCTCACTGCAACCTCTGCCTCCCAGGTTCAAGCGATTCTCCTGCCTCAGCCTCCCAATTAGCTGGGATTACAGGCATTCACCTGGCTAATTACAGGCATTCACCACACCTGGCTAATTTTTTTTGAATTTTTAGTAGAGATGGGGGTTTCTCCATCTTGGTCAGGCTGGTCTCCGAACTCCCAACCTCAGGTGATCCACCTGCCTCGGCCTCCCAAAGTAGTGGGATTACAGGTGTAAGCCATCATGCCCCGCCTTGATTCACCTTTCTAAAGGAAACAAATTCCGTCTCTCTCTTTGGAGAAGCTGTCATTATACCTTTTGCATCTCACTTACTGTGTGTGTGTGTGTGACACACACACATACAGAGTCATGCTCTGCTGCTCAGGTTGGAGTACAGTGGTGCCATCACAGCTCACTATCACCTTGAATTCCTGGGCTCCAGCAATCCTCCCATCTTGGCCTCTCAAAAGTGCTGGGATTACAGATGTGAGCCACCAGACCCAGCCTGCCTCTCGCTAATTTTATTTGTGATGCTAGAATTCAGTTTTTTTGTTTGTTTGTTTGGCCTTTGAAATGCCTCTTTTGTCTTTTGCTTATGGGCAGTTTCAGCCTGTTTCCCTCTTGATCTTCACTTCCAAATAAATGCTAGCGGAACAGCACTCTCTTCCTTTTGGTCTCTTTCAACTCTCTGAGTCCCAGAAAATCCACTTGTATTGGTCTTCAAGACTTGGCAGGGTGGGACAGCGAAACCGTCCTAAAGAAACTCTTGTTCCACATGAGACCTACTCAAGGTGCTTGGGCCAGGCAAGCACCTGGGTGCGGCTCTTGCTGCTGAAAGAAGGAAAGTTACTACTGGGACCTAATGGGGCCTACCTAGAAGGGCTGAACCTGTTCCACATGAGCAAGATCATAAACGGTGGCCAGCTCAGGACCCCATGAGGTAATTGGCCTAGTTCTAGATAATAATTAGCTGGCTTTGTAATTAGGAGAGCTTGTAACAAGCCAAAAACCTTTCAGATTTATTTTACCTGGGCAAGTTCACGAAGAAGAGCACCTGCTTCTGTGGTTTGGCATTCAGGCATGCCTGTGCACCTTCTCCGTTTTTATTTTTATTTTATTTTATTTTTGGAGAAGGAGCTCCGCTCTTGTTGCCCAGACTGGAATGCAATGGCACCATCTCGGCTCACTGCAAACTCCGCCTCCAGGTTCAAGCAATTCTTATGCCTCAGCCTCCAGAGTAGCTGGGATTACAGGCACCCACCACCACGCCCGGCTAATTTTTGTATTTTTAGTAGAGATGGGGTTTCACCATGTTGGCCAGGCTGGTCTTGAACTCCTGACCTCAGGTGATCTACCTGCTTCAACCTCCCAAAGTGCTGGGATTTCTGGCTCATGCCTGATGTGGGCCCCCTATTTATGATAGTAAACCTTGCCCTCAGCCCTCCCCATCTCTTTTGCTTAATTTTCCTCTAGAACTTTTCACTGTCTAACACGCTATGTATTTCACTTATTTCTCCTGTTCACTTTCTGTCTCCTCCCACTAGAACAGAAGATACAGGAGGCCAGGGATTTTTGTCTTTTGTTTTGTACTTGGGCTGTATTGCAGCTACACTAGTGCTTGGTACATAATAAGGTCTTAGTAAATATCAGAAGGAATGAATGAATAAGAAGCTTCAGAATGTATTTAATATAGACCAGTCTATACAGATCTCTCTTTCTAGAGAATATTTCACCATAGTGATTTTTTTTCTTAAAGAAAAGACAGGGCTTTATGTATCAGCCACAGAGGATGCCACTGGGAGGAGGGGTATTCTAGGGCGTGTGCCTCTGCTTGGCACTTCCCAGTTTCTCTGAGCCATGCACACCCCTGATGTAACCTTACCTAATTGTCTTGTCACAAAACAGCTTGCAGTCTGGAGTCTAAAGGTCAGATGAGCCATTTCTGCCCCACACTTCTGGGTGTAAGGAAGCACCAGATCAAAATCTAGGCAGACATCTGAGCCTGCCAGAGCCATCTGTTTGGTTTCTTATTGTCTGGGTAACACCTTCCTTGAGCAAGGCTCCCAGATACACCCAACACCTTCCCCCTGGGTGTCTCCAGGATCCTTCAGACTCATGAATTGTTCGAGAACCAGTGTCCGTTCTTCCAGTTCTTTAGTGCACAGGACCCTGGAAAGAGCTCAATGAGAGATGCAAAAAGCTCAAAGACAAAAATGCAAGGCTGGCTGGGCATGGTGGCTCACGCCTGTATTCCCAGCACTTTGGGAGGCCAAGCCACAAGAATCACTTGAACCTGGGAGGCGGAGGTTGCAGATTGCGTCACTGCATTCCAGCCTGGGTGACAGAGTGAGACTGTGTCTCCAAAAAAAAAGCAAAAAGCAAGCCCTGCTTAATCAGATCTCAGCCAAGATAAAAATATAGTGGCTTCAAAATCCATCTGATCAATAAATATTCATTGACAGAGTACTATAGGGCAATACCGTGTAAATCTTTATGTAACCTAGACCACCCTGCTGCCTTCAGGAGGGTGACTGCCTAATGGTTAGTGTTGCTAGATTTAGCAAATAAAAATACAGGACTCTCAGTTACATTTGACTTTCAGATAAACAATGGCTAATATTTAGTATAAGTATGTCCCATGCAATATTTGAGACAATTATTCATCGGGGCACGATGGCTCCTGCCTGTAATCCCAGCACTTTGGAAGGCTGAGGTGGGAGGATCCCTCGAGCCCAGGAGTTCGAGACCAGCCTGGGCGACATAGGGAGACCCTGTTTCTACAAAAGGTTTTTAAAAATTAGCCAGGCCTGGTGGCATGAGCTGGTAGTCCCAGCTACCCGGGAGGCTGAGGTGGGAGGGCCACTTGAGACCACAGACGTCAAGGCTGCAGTGAGCTGTGATTGTGTCCCTGCACTCCAGCCAGGGTGACAGAGTGAGACCTCGTCTCACAAAAAAGTATTTGTTGTTGCATTCTCTATTATGATCATAAGCAACAATGTATTGACTGGTGCTTTCTGTATGTTGAACTCTTCCCCTATGCCATCTCCTATAACTCTCATTCACCCGGGTGTGTCGTGCACACAGGAAGTGGGAGAGCCTGGCTGTGTATCCGATGGCTGTTGGACTCCAAAGATTGTGCTCTTTACAGCAGGAAAAGGCAATTAACTTGGCAGTCTGTGAGCAGCCGGGTCAAAGGGATGGATCATTGCTTCTCTGAAGGTCTCGGGTGACAGAGGCATCTGCCTGTCCATTCGCTGAGTGAATTTATGCTGAGCACCTGTCAAGCCCTCTGCTAGGCATTGGGGATGTAGCAGGGCCCAAACAGAGAAAAACCCCTGTCCTCATGGAGTTTCTCTTCTAATTGGAGGGGACAGGTAGATGGTGATCTATGGAAGAAAGAATAATACACAGCAGGAAGGGTGATAAAAACTATGCATTGGGGGAGTAGAAATTTAGGGGCAGTCATCACTAAGAAGACTGGCATTTGTGTGAAGACGAAGAAGTGAGGTACTCAGTAGGTGTTAGAATTGAACTGTGTCAGCTGGGTGTGGTGGTTTATGATTGTAATGCTAGGCCAATGCAGGCAGATCTCTTGAGCCCTGGAGTTCAAGACCAGCCTGGCCATGATAGCGAGAAGCCCGTCTCTACAAAAAATGCAAAAATTAGCTGGGTATAGTGGCATATACCTGCAGTGCCAGCTACTTGGGAGGCTGGGGTGGGAGGATCACTTCAGCTGGGAGGTTGAAGCTACAGTGAGCCATGATTGTACCACTGCACTCCAGCCTGGGCGACAGGGTGAGATTCGGTCTCAAAAAAAAAAAAAAAAAAAAATAGAATTGGACTGTGTCTTGAAGGGACTGGACTTCTATATTCAAGCCTGTATTCATTGAAAAAGATTGTTCTCTGGCCATTTTTCTTTTTAATTTAATTTTTAAAATTTTTGTTAAAAATAGAGACAGGGTCTTGTTATGTTTCCCAGGCTAGTCTTGAACTCCTGAGCATAAGCTGTATTACTGCCTTGGCCTCCCGAAGTGCTAGGATTACAGATCTGAGCCACCATGCCCAGCCAGGCCAGGCATTTTCTAGAAAAGGAATCCTTAGGGCTCATTGTCACATCTCCTTTATTGTTTATTTATTTATCTTTCTCTTTGACCTGCCACTTCGGGAGCATCTCCTTTAAAGGGTATCAGATTCAAACCAGGAAATAATACTCATTCCAAGCACCTCCACCCCCTCGGCATGTGGCCCAAGAGGAATATTGCTCTAGTGGAGTTTTCTAAAGATTTTTTTTTTTTGAGACAGAGTCTCGCTCTGTTGCCCAGGGTGAAGTGTAGTGGCGTGATCTCAGCTCAGTGCAACCTCTGCCTCCCAGGTTCAAGCGATTCTCCTGCCTCAGCCTCTTAAGTAGCTGGGATTACAGGCACATGCTGCCATGCCCGGCTAATTTTTGTATTTTTAGTGGAGACAGGGTTTCACCATGTTGGCCAGGCTGGTCTCCAACTCCTGACCCTAGGTGGTCCGCCCTTCTTGGCCTCCCAAAGTGCCAGGATTACAGGCATAAGCCACTGTGTCAGCTGAGTTTTCTAAAGATTCTTATTGAGGAGGGATGAGATTGTCCTAAACAGGCATCGTGACCTCTTGGGGAGATTTTCTTTTTCTTTTTTTGGGGTGCATGTATATCAGTGTTCCTAGGACCTGCTACTTACAGTGAAACCTGGACTTCAGTACTTCCTCCCCCGACAAATTCTTCACCAAGACTATGTGGGAGTGTTTGAAAAGGGAACAAGATGACCAGCTTGTTTGTGGGAAACGTTGTGGCTTTCCTATTGGAAAACGTCATCCTTTGAATCAGCAGTGAGACAAACACCTAGGCACTTATTTATGGGTAGGTTGGGTGGGGCCCTGAGTCACCAACGTTGAAAGGCCTCTCCTGGTGAGGTTTTTCAATATCAGATTGAATCAGCTGTGACATCACCCTCTATGGTGATAGGTACTCTAGGCGCCGGCTCTTACTCATAAGTCCCAGGAGTTACTAGCCCTAGATCTCTTCCCCTGTTAGCTTCATGCTACCAGGTTTTTGAGAAACGACAGCTGCTTGGTGATGTCCATGTGGCTGGTTTCATTACCACCCCAACTCCCAGGCTTATAATTATGACTAAACTTTCTGGAGAAAATAGAATTTGTGGTTGCATTTCCTATAACTTTTGCCTTCTTGTCTCAAGTTTGCATTTAAAGAGGCCAGGTGCAGCGGCTCACACCTGTAATCTAGCACTTTAGAAGGCCAATGTAGGAGGATCGCTTGAGCCCAGAAGTTGGAGACCAGATTGGGCAACAAAGTGAGACCCTGTCTCTGCACACAGAACAATTAGCCAGGCATGGTGGCACATGCCTGTGATCCTAGCTTCACGGGAGGCTGAGGCAGGCAGATCCCTTGAGTCCAGGAGGTTGAGGCTGCAGTGAGCTGTATTTGCGCCACTGCACTCCAGCTTGGGGAGCAAAATGAGACACTGTTTCAAACCAATAAACAAAAAAACCAAACCCTCGTCTTCTTCTTGAGCTTGGATATTTCAGAGCTTGTATTTTGAGTCTTTGATTTTGTTTTTTAAGACAGTCTCACTCTGTCACCCAGGTTGGAGCACAGTGGCACGATCTCAGCTCACTGCAACCTCCACCTCCCAGGTTCAAGCACATCTCCTTCCCCAGCTGACTAGCTGGGGTTATAGGCTAGCGCCACCATGCCCAGCTAATTTTTGTATTTTTAGTGGAGGCAGGGTTTCACCATGTTGGCCACGCTGGTCTCGAACTGCTGACCTCAAGTGATCCACCCACCTTGGCCTCCCACAGTGCTAGGATGACAGGCGTGAGCCACCGCGCCCAGCCTGGCAATTCTATTTTCGGATTATAAACAAAAGCTTCTGGAGGCTCTTCACTTACCTAGAGTTTCACAGCTAGGAAAGCTGGGAAGGAAAATGTATGTGTCCCGCCCTGGCCAGCTTTTATCCCTCTCATGCTCAGCGACTCTATTTCTGAGAATATTCCCATTCTAGATCCATCACTTGGGCCTAGGGAGGAGCCTCATGTCAGGGTCCACCCATGCAGCCCCTAAATGCCCTCACCACTGTGCCTGGCTGGGTTTTTTAAATTCAGTTTTCCACAGATGGGAATATGAATTGTCTTGTAAAGTATAACCATCTCCTGCCTCTCCTTTATAACAGGCCTTGGAGAATCTTGCCTGTTGGTTCATGAAACTGTTTCCCCCTCATCCTTTCTCTTTAACCTGGGCAAGGTGTATTTATTAAGAATATCACAGGCCGGGCGCGGTGGCTCACGCTTGTGATCCCAGCACTTTGGGAGGCCAAGGCGGGCAGATCACGAGGTCAAGAGATCGAGACCATCCTGGCCAACATGGTGAAACCCTGTCTCTACTAAAAATACAAAAATTAGCTGGGCATGGTGGCGCATGCCTGTAGTCCCAGCTACTCAGGAGGCTGAGGCAGGAGAATTGCTTGAACCCAGGAGGCGGAGGTTGCAGTGAGCCAAGATCGCGCCACGGCACTCCAGCCTGGCGCCTGGTGACAGAGCGAGACTCTGTCTCAAAAAAAAAAAAAAAAAAAATCACAGACCACCACACACACCTTGAGGTTTAGTTCTCCTTGGCACAGTGTGCCTATTGCCTCCTGTGTGCTCTGTGTCAGTTACCAGCCTTGTCTCCAGGAGTTTGGAGATGACCCAGGGGTGATGGAAAACGCTGGGATGCCAAGTCGTCAGACAATGGGCTCATTCAGAATCCAGGTAGGGTGGGACTGTGTGGGCTGGACCAGCTGGCGGAGATATCCCGTGGTGGGGAGGCCAGGGGGAGTCTGGGATGTGGGTTGGCATGTGAGCAGGAAGATGGGGAGACTCTCAGCCTCTGTTGTTGGCTGAGAAGGGGATGCCACAAGCCTAGAGGGGAGGGGGCAGGACCTCCTGTGCGGAGAGCAGGGGACAGGAATATGCCAGATGGTATATTTGGATGGTGACTCAGATAGGTCAAGTGAAACTGAGCTTCCGGTCCTAGAGTCACACAGGGGAGGGTAGGAGCTGTGAGAAAACTCCCTCACTGGCTCTTCCTGCCGGGCCTTTGAGGTAGATAGGGCCCAACAGAGCCTAGCAGGACTGCAGAAGGACAGTAATGTGGCTGGCAGGTGGGGCCCGTTGGCCTGCAGGCTAGCAAGCTTCCCAGCTCCTGAGCCTGGAGAACCCACAGCTGGTCCTCCACCCTCTCCCTGCCTGAGGCAACCCTCGGAGACCTGAGTGGTTCAGGCTGATGGCATCAGGCCTGGAGCAGCCCCACTGGGCTATCCCATACCCTCTTCTCCCACCCCTTAGATGTTTATCCCAAATCTCCTCCTCCTCAAGCTTACTTCTCAGCAAATGACACCACCCATCCTGTCCATCCATGTGTCCATCCTCCATTCATTTGTTCAGTAATGACTGAGGGCGGTTATGTGCCAAGCACTGTTCTGAGTGGGGGACACAGCAGAGACCCAGACACATAAGAATGTCCCCCCTCATGGAATTTGTATTATTGGGTATTGGAGGGAAAAGGCAATAAACATAACCAACATGCAAAACATTTAGGTTGCTGGGTGGAGACAGGTGTGTAGGAAAGATGAATCGGAAAGGAGCATTGCTGGGAAGTACTGGGGTGATCTGAGAAGGGCTTGCTGAAGGGAGACATTTGAGCAAAGACCCAAGAGAGGTGAAGGATCAGACCATGTGACTAGGTAGGGAAGGGTGTTCTAGACAGAGGGAACAGCAAAGACACACCCCTGATACTGAGCAGAAGCGCAAGGTCAGTGATCAAGGGGCAGGGGCTGGCATAGGGCAGCGGGGGGATGGCAGCATGTGGAGGGCCTTGTACCCATCACCAGGACTTAGTCTTTCACTTGGGACTCCCCTGGCCCTTTAGCCCAGATCCACTGGCTGCCTCCTCCCACCAGCCCTGCCTCCCCTCTCCATTATGGGCAGTGGAGCCCAGTGGTTAATAGTGTGGGCACTGGCCTGCCTGCTCAGGTTCTGAGCTGAGCACAGAGGCATGGGCCTCTCCTGGGCTTCTGCTCCACTTGGCCCAGGGTGGGGCCATGGACTGGCATTCCCAATGGTGCTTCTGGCTCTGGCATATTGTGACCCCTCTCCTGGGACACCTCCCGGTGTTCCCTACCTGGCTCACTTCTCTCATGGCCAGCTTCGTGGTTGCTACTTCCAGGAAGCCTTCTCTGATCTTCATCCCCAGGACCTGCGTCAGGATACATCCCACCCCTTCCCTTCGCCAGTTGGGATCCCCCTGAGTTCCTTTATCCTCCCCAGCCAGGCTGGGCACTTGGGAAGTATTTACAGCCCCTAGCATTAAGCCTGGCGGGAGCTGGCACTCAGTAGTTTGATGAGGGGCTCTTTGCTTCAAGAGGATTAGATTGCAGGGTCACCCCGCAACCCCCAGTGGAAGTGGCTTATCTCTGTCTTTTGAGGACTTTTGCAGGGAGGGGTGCATTACAATGGAGAGGAGGAGGCCAGATTCCTAAAACGCCACTATTTTTTCAATCACATTTTGCTCTTCCCAAAACAAACAAACCAAAAAACAGGTCAGGCAAACAGATCAGGCACTGTGGGATCATGCCTGCAATCCCAGCACTTTGGGAGGCCATGGCCGGAGGATCACCTGAGGTCAGGAGTTTGAGACCAGCCTGGCCAACATGGTAAACCCCATCTCTACTAAAGATACAAAAATTAGCCAGGCCTCATGGTGGGTGCCTACAAATAATCCCAGCTACTCGGGAGGCTGAGGCAGGAGAATCACTTGAACCCGGGATGTGGAGGTTGCAGTGAACCAAGAGTGAGCACCACTGCACTCCAGCCTGGGTGACAGAGCAAGACTCAGTCTTAAAAAAAAAAAAAAGCAAGCCCAAACCAACTGAGCTTGGATGATCTCTCTGGTCATCTTTTTAAGTAGTAAGGGACCTTTAAAAATTTGATCCCTCTCTTCCCCCTACCAAGGCTATTTGCTTCCTGAAGATAAATCAATTGTAAAAAGTAGCTTAATTTAAAGCATTCAATTCCCCTGCTTTTTACATTGAGGAGAAATTATGGTGACAGCTATTCCTGTTTTGAGTGCTTAGTACCAGCCAGGCACTGAGCCCAAAACTCCAACTAGCTCTTGGCTATTGAGCCAACCCTGTGCCAGAAGAAAATCCCCACCCCCTATAATGTGTGGAATTCACATTATAGTAGGGGACGGGAGCGGGGGAAACAAACACAGCCTGCAGATTCTGGAGAATGCCTGGTGGAGGTACTGGGGGAAGAAGTCCAGGTTCAGCTGGGAAAATGGGACAGGAGTTTTGGGACTGGGTTTACACCTCAAATGCCTTTATGGCCACAGTCCTAGCCTCCTTTCTACTTTACAAGTGAAGAGACTGAGGTTTAGAGAAGGGAATAAGGGGCTTGGCAGAGGCAACTGCTGAGGCAGTTGAGGAAAGGAAGTCCTCACTGCCCAGAGGAGGAGGGGTAAGGGAGCTGGAAGTAGGGGGAGGGAAGAAGAATCTGAGGAGGGGTCTCTGGCCCTCTGCCCTCCTCTCCCACTTCTGGGAATGTGGGCCCTGGTACCTGCTCCCTTATTTGAAATGCTGATTAGTTTATTAGCAGTTGTTTACAGGTCTTTGGCCTGTCTGACATTTTAACCCTGTGAAGTCCGAGGAAACAAGTCTCTCTCTCTCCATTTTTTTTTTTTTGAGATGCAGTCTCGCTTTGTTGCCCAGGCTAGAGTGTAGTGGCATGACCTCGGCTCACTGCAACCTCCGCCTCCCAGGTTCAAGCGATTCTCCTGCCTCAGCCTCCTGAGCAGGGAATTTTTAGTAGAGATAGGGTTTCACCGTGCTGTTCAGGCTGGTCTAGAACTCCTGACCTCGTGATCTGCCCGCCTTGGCCTCCCAAAGTGCTGGAATTAGGGGCGTGAGCCACCGAGTCCGGCCTCCGTTCTCTGTCTTTAATGTGCTTCAAAACCGCCTGCAAAACTAACTGTAAGTGCAGACCACAGCCCTAAAGATTCTGATATTTAGGTCTAGGGTGAGTCCAGGGATGTGCATTTTAAAATAAGCCCATCGTGTGCTGGAACTGGTGGTCCCTGGATCCCACTACAGGGACGAGCTGGGCCAGAGCAGGTTTCCAAACCTGGACTAGAGCTGGGGGGTCACGTGGAGAGCTAAAAAGTACAGACTTTGAGGGGCTTCTCTCCCAGAGGTTTTGAGTCAAGAGATTTGAGATTTGATGTTTTTTTGTTTACTTTTTTAAAAAGATGATTCTTGGTTGGGCTTGATGGAAGATGGGCTATGAAGCCATCCAAAGTTGTAGACAAAGGTGTGGGGGGGGCGGAGTGGGTGGGGGGGGCGGTGTGGGTGGGGGTGTGGGTGTGTGTGTTGGATCAGCATGTCCACAGCTTTCATCCGATTTCTCCGAGAAGTCGTTACAGAGGACTTTTAGGGCTAACTCTGAGCAGAATTACCAGTCTAAAATGGGAGCCAGCCGGGCCTGGTGGCTCATGCCTGTAACCTCAGCACTTTGGGAGGCCGAGGCGGGTGGATCACCTGAGGTCAGGAATTTGAGAGCAGCTTGGCCAACATGGCGAAACCCTGTCTCTACTGAAAATACAAAAATTAGCCAGGCATGGTTGCAGGCGCCTTTAGTCTCAGCTACTTGGGAGGCTGAGGCATGAGAATTACTTGAACTGGGAGGCAGAGGTTGCAGCGAGCTGAGATTGCACCATTGCACTCCAGCCTGGACGATAGTGTGAGATTCCATCTCAAATAAAATAAAAATAAATAAAATGGGAGCCAATCTCAGTCTATCAAGGCAGAGGTGAAGGGAAATGAAGTTGAGGCCTGCAAACTCCCTGTGTGTTCTTGGAGAAGCAAATACGAGCAAGCACAATATGCAAGATGTGTGACAAACAGCAGCAACTCAGTGGTGGAGGAGGGATTCCTGTGTATTTAGAGAGGAGACCTTAGGTGGCCACGGGGCCCCTTCCTTCCGCCTATTCATTCATCTGTCCACCCATCATTCACTCTTCTATTCGGATAGTCATAGGGCACCTGCTGTATCCAAGACCTCAACGATCTAGGCTGCCAGTGCAGGAAGGGTAGACTGGATGATGCAGACTAATGGATGATTTGACAGGTTAGCTTACATGGTTTTGGAAAGAGGTATCACTTTTATGAGTCTGCAAACACTACTCCCTAATTTCTGACTTGCCCAGCCCAATATTAAAATGCATCACTAAGCTGTCTCCAAGAAGCCAACATGAAACTCAAGCTGAGGAGAAAACAGATCCAGCATGGAGATAAGGCAGCTGCAGTTTCACTTTTAGGTTGGGCCAACTAACAATTTTGGGGATTTTCCTTGCTGTGAATGGAGTTAAATTGCTTTTTAATTTTTTTTTTTTCTTTTGAGATGGAGTCTTGCTCTGTTGCCTGGTACAATGGCGAGATCTCGGCTCACTGCAACCTCCACCTCCCAGGTTCAAGCGATTCTCCTGCCTCAGCCTCCCAAGTAGCTGGGACTACAGGTGCATGCTACCACACTTGGCTAATTTTTGTATTTTTAGTAGAGACAGGGTTTCACCACGTTGGCCAGCATGTTTTCGGTCTCCTGACCTCGTGATCCGCCCCTCTTCGGCTTTCCAAAGTGCTGGGATTACAGGCATGAGCCACTATGCCTGGCAGCTTTTTAATTTTTTTGGAAAGGTCAGGGGGATTTGGTCTATGATTAATCCATCTGGAGTTTGGTAACAGATCTAGCAGATATGTAAGGCATTTTAGTTATTTGGTTTTAAATGAAATCCCTAAATCGTAGGGCAATTAATCATGAACCCGAAGGGCTCCTGAGTTGTCTTTGCTTGTTTGCCTCAAGACAGGTGACTTGTGTCCTTTTTTTTTTCCTTTAAGTATTTCTAGACATGTCATGACTTTTAGAGATTTAACACTTTTTAAAAGATTCGTTTTCTTCTCGTGGGAAAAGTTCCCTGTCGAAGTTGGATGTAGTTTCTCCTTCTATCTTTGCCTTGTTTACAGTTAATCTTCTTCTATGTGTCAAATAATCAAAGGCCCTTCAGTTATTTATCAATCAAGAACCCCTCAGTTACTGGTATGTATTTGGTTTTACATATGTGAGATCGTTTCATGTTTTATACCAACCCTATTATCATCCTATTTTATGGATGAGACACTGAGGCTCCGAGACATCCCCCTTGACTATTTAGTGGCAGAGCAGAGATGCACAGCTTGTCCCTAACGGCTGCATGCACCGCTTCCCTTTCTTGAGAAAACTGGCCCAGGCTCTCCCAACATCCAGGGGGGATCAGTAGCAGGATTTCTTTCAAGGGCATCTTGTCTTCTTGCCAACGTTTTCCTTCTGTAACATGACATTAATAGAACCTAGTTCCTAAGGTTTTGGGAAAGATTAAATGAGATGAACAATATAGAATGTCAGGTATATACTCAGAAATACTATCAGTTATGGTAAACATAATTGCTATTATTATCAACACTGACATAGCCTTACTATATGCAGGGCATTGCCCTAAGCATTTGTATAGTAACATATAATTCTCCCAATTATTCTATGGGAGTAGTAAGTTCTAGAGCCCATTTTTGTTTTTTTGTTTGTTTGTTTTTGAGACAGTCTCTCTCCCTCTGTTGCCCAGGCTGGAGTGTAGTGGTGCGATCTTGGCTCACTACAACCTCTGTCTCCTGGGTTCAAGCAATTCTCCTGCCTCAGCCTCCCAAGTAGCTGGAATTACAGGCACCTGCCACCGTGCCTGGCTAAGCTTTGTGTTTTTAGTAGAGACAGGGTTTCACCATGTTGGCCAGGCTGGTCTTGAACTCCTGACCTCAAGTGTTCTGCCTGCCTCAGCCTCCCAAATTGCCTGGATTACAGGCATGAGCCACCATACCTGGACTAGACCCCATTTTTGGGTGAGGAAACTGAAGCCCACAGAGGTTCATTTAGCTGTGGTCTACTATGAACAGGGAGATCTGCCACCTTGAAAGTTTTAGGGTCATTTTATCTTCATAATAGAACACAATGAACCAGACCATCCCTGCTCCATTTTAGACCATGATGTTTCATTAATGAGAAAGTTGGGGGCTGGGCGTGATAGCTCATGCTTGTAATCCCAGCACTTTGAGAGGCTGAGGCAGGCGGATCACTTGAGGTCTGGAGTTTGAGACCAGCCTGGCCAACATGGTGAAACCCTGTCTCTACTAAAAAAAAAAAAAGGGCCCAGTGCGGTGGCTCACACCTCAGCACTTTGGGAGGTTGAGGTGGGCAGATCATGAGGTCAAGAGATCAAGACCATCCTGGCCAACATGGTGAAACCCCATCTCTACTAAAAATACAAAAATTAGCTGGGCGTGGTGGTGCACGCCCATAGTCCCTGTTACTCAGGAGGCTGAGGCAGGAGAATTACTCGAACCCGGGAGGCGGAGGTTGCAGTGAGCCGAGATCGTACCACTGCACTCCAGCCTGGCGCCTGGCGACGGAGCAAGACTCTGTCTCAAAAAAAAAAAAAAAGAATGCCAACAAAATAAAAATTAATATTGGCCGGGCGTGGTGGCTCACGCCTGTAATCCAAGCACTTTGGGAGGCCAAGGCGGGTGGATCACCTGAGTTCGGGAGTCCAAGACCAGCCTAACCAACGTGGTGAAATCCCGTCTTAAAAAAAAAAAAAAAAAAGTTGGGATCCCCCAGAGATGGGGATTCTCTCTCTCACAGTAACAACAGTTCCCAAAACAGCATTTCTTTTTCAAGACTTCATTAAGAATCTCTTGTCTGTATCTTGGTCTTTTGTTGTTGTTGTCGTTTTCTTTTTTTTTCCCCCCCAGAAGATTTAGAATTGATTTTGTTGTTACTTGTTTTTTTTATTTGCTTTGTTCATTCCCACCTTTCCAACAAAGAATTTTGAGGTGTGGGGCACCCAGATGCATAATTGCATAATATCTATATCTATTTCTCAGATAGGGTTAGGGAAATGGACAAAGGAAAAATAAGAATAAACGGTAAGAGGAGAGCCGGATGTGGTAGTGTGCACTGGTATTGCTAGCAACTTGGGAGGCTGAAGCAGGAGGATCACTTGGGCCTAGGTGTTCCAGACCAGCTGGGGCAACATAGAGAGAGCCCATATCTACAAATATATTATAAAATATTTTAATAACTTTTTTTTTTTTGAGATGGAGTTTCACTCTGATTGCCTAGGCTGGAGTGGAGTGCAATGGTATGATCGTGGCTCACTGCAACCTCCTTCTCCTGGGTTCAAGCGATTCTCCCGCCTCAGCCTCCTGAGTAGCTGGGATTACAGGCATGCACCACCACATCCAGCTAATTTTGTGTTTTTAGTAGAGATGGGGTTTCTCCATGTTGGTTAGGCTGGTCTCAAACTCCCAACCTCAGGTGATCTACCCGCCTCGGCCTCCCAAGTGCTGGAATTATAGGCGTGAGCCACCGCGCCCGGCTTAATTACAATAAAAAAAAAAAGATGAGTATAGGAGGAATATGGGATAGTGAAGTGCTTGCCACAGACCTAGATCCTTGCTAAAAGCAGACCACAAATTTGACTGAGCTTCCTACCAGTCAAAGTAAAGAGGAAAATAAGATCAGTTGCATAATTAGGTTTCTAAGCATAAATCTGTGCCTTAGAGAGGATCCAGCTTTTCCAGAGAGTTCTTACCTTCATGTGATTCTGCCAACAGCCTTTAATACCTTGGACTTGGCCGGGTGAGGTGGCTCACTCCTGTAATTCTAGCACTTCGGGAGGCTGGGTAGATCACCTGAGGTCAGGAGTTCGAGACAAGCCTGGCCAACATGGAGAAGTCCTGTCTCTACTAAAAACACAAAAATTAGCCAGGCACGGTGATGCATGCGTATAATCCCAGCTACTTGGGAGGCTGAGGCAGGAGAATTGCTTGAACGCAGGAGGAGGAGGTTGCAGTGAGCCAAGATTGCGCCATTGTACTCCAGCCTGGGCAACAAGAGTGAAACTCCATCTAAAAAAAAAAAAAAATACCTTGGGCTTTCCATTGGTATTTGTCATTATTATGCAACTAATACATGTTTGTTGTGGGGAAAACCTTGGAAAATATAGATAACTAAAAGAAAAAAGCTGACCGTGGGTGGTGGTTCACACCTGGGATCCCAGTACTTTGGGAAGCCAAGGTGGGCGGATCACGAGGTCAGGAGATCAAGACCATCCTGGCCAACATGGTGAAATCCCATCCCTACTAAAAATACAAAAATTAGGTGGGCGTAGTGGCGCGTGCCTGTAATCCCAGCTATTCGGGTGGCTGAGGCAGGAGAATTACTTCAACCAGGGAGTTGGAGGTTGCAGTGACCCCGAGATTTTGCCACTGGACTCCAGCCTGTAAACAGAGAAGACTCTGTCTCAAAAAAAAAAAAAAAAGAAAAAGAAAAGAAAAAAGCTGGGTGCAGTGGTACATGCCTGTAGTCCCAGGTGTTCTGGAGGCTGAGGTGGGAGGATCAATTGAGCCGGAGAGTTCAAGTCCAGCCTCCAGGGCCATTGCGCCTGCTGTTCCCCTGTGCCCAGAGTACCCTTCCCCCAGGTGTCTGCATGCCACTCTTGCTTATCTCTTTCCAGTCTCTGCTCAGACTACCCCAGTTCTCAGCAGAGTCTGTCTTGGATAATGCTCACATCTATACCCGTGTCACTGTACTGCCTACCCTGCCTTTTTTTCCATGGCACTTTTTACTATTCATCTTAATGTTCTGTGTGATACGCTTGTCTCCCTCTCTTTAAATATAAGCTCCTTGAGGATGAGTCTGTTTTCTTCATTGCTGTACCTCTAGAGCTCGGGCTTAGAATATACTCCCCAGCATAGAGGAGGTTCTTGGATATTTGAATGAATGAAAGACTCTACACAGCTATATCTCTTACTTCTATTCATTACAAATACATCTATATCAATAACTACTAAAATACGCCTATAGAAATGTTTCATACATAGAGTTAGATTTATGTACATATGTTTATTTAAAAATCATGTTCTTGCTGTTCCTACTTCTGATTCCTTTGAGGCAGCACATGGTAAGATGTCTCTAAATTGTATCATGGCCTATCAGGTGTTCATAGAAAACCTTCTGCAAATGTAATTTTTTTTCTATTTTCTTTTTTTTTTTTTTTTTTAATATTAATTGAGACAGAGTCTCACTATGTTGCCCAGGCTGGTCTTGAGCTCCTGGAATCAAGTGATCCCGCTTCAGTCTCCCAAAGTGCTAGGATTACAGGCATGAGCTATTATGCCCGACCTGCAAATGTAATTTCATAATTAAAATATTTTGGCTGAGTGTGGTGGCTCATGCCTGTAATCCCAGCACTTTGGGAGGCGGAGGTGGGTGGATCACAAGGTCAGGAAATCGAGACCATCCTGGTCAACATAGTGAAATCCCATCTCTACCTAAAATACAAAACATTAGCTGGGTGTGGTGGCGCATGCCTGTAGTCCCAGCTGCTCAGGAGGCTGAGGCAGGGGAATCGCTTGAACCTGGGAGGCGGAGGTTGCAGTGAGCCAAGACAGAGCACTGGAGTACAGTGGCAAGATCATGGCTCACTGCAGCCTCTATATCCCAGGCTCAAGTGATCCTCCTATGTTAGCCTCCCTAGTAGCTGGGACTACCATCTTGTGCCACCACACCTGGCTACTTTTTTGTAGAGATGGGATTTTGCCATGTTGGCCAGGCTGGTCTCAAACTCCTGGCTCCTCCCACCTCAGCCACCCGAAGTGCTGGGATTACAGGCGTGAGCCACAGTGCCTGACCTGTCTCTCTCTCTCTCTCTCTCTCCTCTCTCTTTTTTTTTTTAAAGAAAATGGTAGGCTCTGATGGCTGCTGTCATGCCCCTGGCTCTTTTAAGGTATGAGTCTATCTGGAGACCTTTCCTCCCTATCAATTAGTGGTCGTTTCTTGGCTACTATTATGTTGCTTTCTTCACCTTTGCCTCAAAATCATAAAGTTGGAAGGGCTTTTGGGGCCACCTGGCCTAGCCCTCTCTGCCACCACAAGGTGTGTGCTCCAGGGAGCTCCGCCTCCCGTCCTAAAAATACCACCTTTCTTTTTTTTTTTTTTTCTTTTTTTTTTTTTTTTAAGATGGGGTTTCACCATATTGGTCAGGCTGGTCTTGAACTCATGACCTCAGGTGATCCGCCCGCCTCAGCCTCGCAAAGTGCTAGGATTTCAGGCGTGAGCCACTGCGCCCGGCAAAATACCACCTTTCTGACTGGGCCTGCCTTACCCAAGATACCACCTGGCTAGGCCCCTCTGACTACATCTTCTCCTGTGCCTGGAAGGACCTCAGAGGTAAAGACTTGGGTCTCTTGTGTCCCATCCCCCACTCCTGGAGCCCCAAGCTCAGTCCCCAGCACATAGAGGGCCCTCAAGGGATATGCATGGACAGATAAATGACTCTGGCTCTGCCTTCAGGTGGTACCCGGTCAGCCCACATTCAGATTCATTCAGAGCCTGCTGTGGGCCAGGCACCAGCCCTGTGCCTTCAGGGAACGTGCAAAAAATCAGGATTTCAGAGGGTAGCACATTACAGAAGGAAGTAAAGCAGCGAAATGGTAGGGAGTGTCTGGGGTAGTGGTGCCAGGGTCCCTCTAGCTGAGAGTGGGTCCTGTAGGAGGATGTATGTGTGGCGCCCTAGTGGTAGGAAGGAGGACGGCATGAAGAGCAGTGGGAGAATTCCAAGCAAAGGAACAGCAAGGGCTGAGAGCCTGAGACAGGAAGGAGCGTGGTGTGTGGAGTGGGCAAGAGGTCCAGTGTGGCAGGTCCTGGTGGGCAGATGGGCTCCCAGGTGGGGAGATAAGCTGGGAGGGGGAAGGCAGAGGCTAGAGCTGGTCTCTAGTTTTTTAGACCTTATCTTCTGAAGGACCAATAAGTGCCTCTGCCTCCCTCAGCTTCCACTGAGATGAAGTAATGCAGACTAGATCTTGCAGCCAACTCCTCCATCAGGTTCAATAGGAATGCTTTCCCTGCCAGCGGAGGAGGCTGTTTGTGCAGGAGATGTGTGCAGGAAATGATGTGCAGGAGAC
Source organism: Ateles fusciceps (assembly GCA_036589455.1). Lineage (NCBI taxonomy): Eukaryota > Metazoa > Chordata > Mammalia > Primates > Atelidae > Ateles > Ateles fusciceps. The sequence continues at coordinate 21,152,319 of JAZHEH010003205.1, read as the reverse complement.
AGAGCTGGTTCTCATTTCTTCCATGGACGCGGCTAAGTGCGGGCTCGTGTGTCAGAAAGGACTCGGGGTGGGTGGTTGGTGGAAGGTAGCTTCCGGCTGCACTGTTCTGCTTCGCAGTCCCAGGTAACTCAGACCGTCTGTGGCTGCTACTCATACCTACGCTTTCCTACTCAGCTCTGATCTTCCTTTTCAGCCCCAGAATCCCGGAATAGTAGCTATTGCAGCTATCGTGTATTGAGCCGTTTTTCTTTTTCTTTTTAAGATGGTCTCACTTTGTCACCCAAGCTGGAGTGCAGTGCAGATCATAGCTCACTGTAGCCTCAAACTTCTAGGCTCAAACAATCCTCCTGCCTCAGCCTCCTGAGTAGCTGGGACCATAGGCATGTACCACCATATCTGACCATTAAAAAATTTTTTTTTGTAAAGATTCAATCTCAGTATTTTTGCCCAGGCTAGTCTCAAACTCGGGGCCTCAAGTAGGATCCTCTTGCCTATGCCTCCTAAAGTGCTGGTATTACAGGTGTGAGCCACTGTGCCCGGCCCACTGAGCTTTTATTCTGTGTCTGACAGTGCCAAAGGGCTTTACGTGGATTAACTTGTTGAATCATCCCATCCCCTTAGGAAATAGAGACCATTACTATTTGTGTTTTACAAATGAGGAAATTGAGGCAGGAGAGGTGAAATCACATGCCTGAGGTGGCATAGTTGATGAGTGGATCTGGGGCTTGAACTTGGGTCGTCTGACCTCTGACGGGGGGGCTCTTAACCACTTAATGCTACACTGGGACCCTGACTTAAGGACTCAGGATCTAGGCTCCTTATCTCAAAACTGGCCCCGTATTGCCACACAACAGCCAATCGCGTATGTCCTTGCCTTGTTTACCACCCATCGGGCAGGCCTAGCAGACAGGGTCACTGCCTGCCTTATCCTCTTCTTGACATGCATGGAGGGGCGGGGCTCCATTAGAACTTGGAAGCTTCCTCTCATTTATGGTTTGTCCCTCCCCTACATATGGGAGAGACGGATAAGTCTCTTTAATTAGTTCACCTAGATTAATAAGCTGTAGACCTGTCAAGGAAAATTCATTCAATAAATGTTCACTGAGCATCTTTTATGCAACAAACTTTGTCTACATTCAGAGTGAGAGAACAGTCACAGCTGACGTCTATAGAACACTTACAATTGGCCTGGCTCTGGGCTAACCCTCACTGTATATAGATCTTGTATATACTTCACTCCATACTCTGTGATGTAGGTCTTCCTAAAAAATCACCACACTATGTAAAATCGCCCATTAAAAATACCAGACTTAGGCTGAGTGCGGTGGGCTCAAGCCTGTACTCACAGTACTTTGCGAGGCCAAGGCAGGCAGTTCGCTTGTGCTCAGGAGTTTGGGACCGGCCTGGGCAACAGAGTGAGACTCTGTCCTCACAAAAAAATACAGAGTACAAAAACATTACCTGTTAGTCCTAGCTACCGGGGGAGGCTGAGGTGGGAGGATTGCTTGAGCCTGGGAGGTCAATGCTGCAATGAGCTGTGATCATGCCACTGGACTCCAGCCTGGGCAACAGAGTGAGACCCAGTCTCAAAAAACAAAAAACCACCAGGCTTATGGGAAAATGGGTTTAGGAGCTCAGCACTCAAGAACTTGATCGTAATACATTAGACAAAAGGAATTTTGCTTGTGGAATGAGTCTATAGGGTTGCAGCTTGTTACTGTGAAGTGGTAGAAGGAGAACTGTGTGAAATTAGATGGAAATTGTAGCACCAGGTGTGGATGGGTGTGGTGTGTAACACATGTGAACTGAGGCAGCTGGAGAAGATGGGTGTTTTGTGCATTCCTGTGCTTCAGCTGGATATACTCTTCTGCATTCACCTAGTGTTGGTTGGAGACAAAATTGCACACATGAGCAATCTTGACATTGAGTTATGCTCTAGTTATTTTCCCTTGTTTTTTTTTTGGAGATGGAGTCTCCCTCTGTCACCCAGGCTGGAGTGCAGTGGCACAATCTTGGCTCACTCCAACCTCTGCCTCCCAGGTTCAAACGATTCTCCTGCCTCAGCCTCCCCAGTAGTGGGGATTACGGGTGTGCACTACCATGCCTAGCTAGTTTTTTTTGTGTTTTTAGTAGAGACAAGGGTTTTGCCATGTTGGCCAGGCTGATCTCAAACTCCTGACCTCAGGTGATCCACCCGCCTTGGCCTCCCAAAGTGCTGGGATTACAGATGTGAGCCACCGTGCCCGGCCCACTCAAGTTATTTCCTAATACATCATTTACATTGGAACACACTTGCATTTTCTAAACAAGGATTATTGAAGAACTGACTGTGTTATCTCCAATTTGCAGTGAAGGAAACTGAGGCTCCAGGAAGTAAAGTGGCTAGTCCAGAGTCCCGCAGCTGGGAGGTGGCAGACCTGAGATTTAAACTCAGCTTAGCCAAAGCACTTAACCTGTGTGCCACGGGGCTCTTCCTGTTTATATCCATGAGAAACAAGTTATGTGGACAAAGATGGCCAAGAGGAGAGATTGGTGAAGTATGGCCAGTAGTTAAGAATATGCAAGAATAATGTTTTATTTATTTATTTTTAAGACAGGGCCACACTCTGTCACCCAGGCTAGAGTGCAGTGGTGTAATGGCTCACTGCAGCTCAACTTCCCAGATTCAAGCGATCCTCCCACCTCAGCCTCCCAAGTAGCTGGCACTACAGGCACATGCCACCACATCCAACTAATTTTAAATTTTTTTGTAGAGACAGGGTCTTGCTATGTTTCCAGGCTGGTCTTCAATTCCTGGCCTCAAGCAATTCTCCTGCCTCAGCCTCCTAAAGTGCTGGGATTACAAGCATGAGCCACCATGAATGGCCCGGTGTGGTGGCTCATGCCTGTAATCCTAGCACTTTGGGAGGCCGAGGTGGGTATATTACTTGAGCTCAGGAGTTTGAGACCAGCCTGGCCAACATGGTGAAACTCCCATCTCTACTAATAATACAAAAATTAGCTGGGCGTGGTAGTGGGCACCTGTAATCCCAGCTACTCAGGAGGCTGAAACAGGAGAATTGCTTGAACCTGGGAGGCAGAGGTTGCAGTGAGCTGAGATTGCGCCACTGCATTCCAGCCTGAGCAACAGAGCAAGACGCTGTCTCAAATAAATAAAGTTTGATGATGACCAGAACAACCTGGACCCTTTGCAATCAAAGTGGACACCTGGTATTCAGTGCTCAAGAAGTCCTGGTGCCCTGGGCAGCAGCTGGAGGGTGGGCATGGAGGAGGCCCCCGGGAGGCGCATCAACTGATGGGACTTTTCAATATTTCTCTGTGTGCCTCTGAAGTGTGTGCATCCAAGCACACACTTTATGAGCCATTTGAAAGTATGCTGCAGGCATGTTTCACCCCTAAATACTCTTGTCTGCATCTCCTATGTATAAGGACACTCTCTCTGAATCACAATGCCTTTATCACAACTAAGAAAATGTATAATATCATCTAACGTCCACTCTGATGGCAAATATCCCCAACCATCTCAAAAGTGTCTTGTATTTATAACAAACTCTTACGTGCAGACCATTGCAGACATTGCTTCCAAGCTCCTTGTGTACCCAGAAAGGAACCTGAGAGGAGAAAGTGGTGCTCTTGCCTTTGATTTGCCTGAGACCCCCGTTTTATTCTCCCACTTTGGAGATAGAATTTGAAGCGGATTTCAGGAGCAGTTACACGTTTCTGTTTTTTGTGTTTATAAGCATGTAGGTTTTATGTAAGCTATTTGCGTGCGCACACCAGCCACACATGGGATCCAAGTTTGTAATTTAAAAAGACATTTCCTTCCCCTGTAATAAAGCATAGCTGGCGTTTCTACATCTGAAGCATCTAAGATAAAGCTGATTGTGACAGCATGTTGTTTTCAAAAGAAACAAAAGGTTATGATTTGATAGACCTTGAACTTAGACATCAAGGTCAAGACAGTTTATGCTTAGGTGTGATCGTTTTCCAGAGCTGTCACTTGGATGTTTAGCAAAATGTCTACCTTTTCACTTCTTGTGTCTTCCACAGATTTCCCTCCATCCACCCAAAAGGAGGAAAGTTAGTAGGGAAAGTTGTCAAAAGTCCTTGAATATAGTTATTTCAGATTTCTTCTTCTTCCTCTTTTTTTTTTTTTCCGTGGCAGAGTCTTGCTTTGTCACCCAGACTGGAGTGCAGTGGTGCGATCTTGGCTCACTGCAGCCTCCACTCCCCCAACCCCGGGTTCAGGTGACTCTAGTGCCTCAGCCTCCTGAGTAGCTGGGACCATAGGCACCCCCCACCATGCCTGACTAATTTTTGTAGTTTTAGTAGAGATGGGGTTTCACCTTGTTGACCAGGCTGTATTCAAAACTCCTGCCCTCAAGTGATCTGCCTGCCTTGGCCTCCCAAAGTGCTGGGATTACAGGCATGAGCCATCACACCCAGCCTATTTTAGATTTCTTTTAATGTAATAGCAGGTAACAAGCATAGTTCATATACTTTTACTATTTTTAATAATGACCATTTCCTGAACATGAGTAGTGGATTAAAGTGCTGAGCAGCACACCTGGTGCACAGTGGGAGTCCACAGTACCTGACATTACCAGAATTTGAATCATTCAGACTTGAAACTGCACTATAATATTTTACATAGTAAAATCCCATTAAAAAAATTTTTTTTTTTTTTTTTTTTTGAAATGGAGTGTCACTCTGTTGCCCAGGCTGGAGTACAGTGGTGCGATCTTGGCTCACTGTGCCTTCGCCCTCCCGAGTTCAAGTGATTTTCCTGCCTCAGCCTCCCGAGCAGCTGGAACTACAGGTGCCTGCCACCACGCCCAGTTAATTTTTGTAGTTTTAGTAGAGATGGGGTTTCACCATATTGACCAGTCTGGTCTCGAACTCCTGACCTCATGATCCACCCCGCCACTTCGGCCTCCCAAAGTGCTGGGATTACAGGAGTAATCCACCATGCCCAACCAAAAATTAAAAAAATAATAATAATATGTTTTGTAGAGACAGGGTCTCACTATATTGCCCAGGCTGGTCTTGAATTCCTGGGCTCAAGCAGTCCTCCCACCCTGGCTTCCCAAAGTGCTGGGATTATAGGCATGAGTTATTGCACCTGGCATAAAGTCCCATTTTATACTGCAACTTTTAAAGAGTGGGATTGCATCACGTGTACTTTTAAAGGAAAGCTGAGCATGTTTTGAGTTATGCACAGTTTTCAGCAAAACAGCCCATGCATAAAATCCAACAGGCTTGTCAGGTTGGGCTGGTCAATTTACATTATGCACTTTCTCATGTAGTTCTCACGACCGTCCTGTTATGTAGAGATTGCCATTCGACCCATCTTGTAGCGAGGAAACGAAGGCTTAGAGAGGGTAAGTGATTTAACCTCAAGTAGGTCTGAGTGGTGGAGCTGAAACCTCAATCCTAGGTGTGCTTCACTTCAGACTTGTCACTTGTAACTACCATACAATACCAAGCTTGTGTTTGTTGCTGTTACAAATGTAACAATGATGCCTCTAAGCCTCATATTATGAACTGGTTCAGAGAGAGAAATCCACAGTCCCCCCCGGGTTCACTTAGTGTGGTGTTCAGGTATGTTGGCATACCTGCCTCATAGGCAGAAAACCCTTCATGAAAGCATAGTGGTCAAGAGCCATAGTCTCTGGGACAGGCGACCTGTGTATGCTCGAATTCCAGGTTCACACCAGTAATTTGTAAGTTATGTGACCTTGGGCAAGTTATGTGACCCCCATATGCCTCAGTTTTCTCATTTAACAAATGGAGACAATAATAGTACCTAATTCACACTACTATTATGAAAATAAATGACTAATAAGCCTGGTATGTAGTATGTTATAGAGCATTAGCTGCTAATATCACCACCACAAAGGCTTTAGCCAAGACTGCCTTCAAAAGCGGTGTTTTGTGGGGTGGTAGTGTTCCAGAAAAGGTAATGTTTCCTTTTTTTTGAGATGGGGTCTCACTCTGTCACCCAGGTTGGAGTGCAGTGGTATTGCAACCATGACTTACTACAGCCTTGACCTCCCAGGCTCAAATCATCCTCCCATCTCGGCCTCAAATGGCTTGAATACAGGTGTGCACCACCACAGCTGGCTAATTTTATTTTAAATTTATTAGTAGTAGTAGTATTTTTTTTTTTTTTTGAGATGGAGTCTCACTCTGTTGCCCAGGCTGGAGTGCAGTGGCATGATCTCATCTCACTGCAACCTCTGCCTCCCAAGTTCAAGCGATTCTCCTGCTTCAGCCTCCTGAGTAGCTGGGACTACAGGCATGCACCTCCATGCCTGGCTAATTTTTGTATTTTTAGTAGAGATGGGATTTTGCCATGTTGGCCAGGCTGGTCTCAAACTCCTGACCTCAGGTGATCCACCTCAGCCTCTCAAAGTGCTGGGATTACAGGCATGAGCCACCACACCCAGCCTGAAATTGTACACTTTATATTAGCAAATTTTGTATTATGTTAATGATACCTCAGTGTTTTTTTGAAATGCCAGAGGGAACAAAATCATCATTAGTGAAACTGCTCTTGTTCAGGTCAGTAAGTAGAACTCCAGTCCTAGCTTTTAGTAAACAATTGTGAGCCCCAGTGATTGCACGTGGTCCTGCTCTCTGTGCAGATCCTTGGTTTGCAGCCTTCCCAGAAACAGAAGGGCTTCTGGGAAACCAGATAAGTTGAATATATTGTGTGTGTAATCAAAAGGCAGGCAGGTAGGCTTTCCAGATGAGCCTAAGCTAATGTCTTAAAAGGGTGTTTAAAAAAGAAAGCAGTAGCCTGACTGGTCTGAACTCCTGCCCTGTCAGCAGAAATGGTGCATTCACAATGAAGGGAAAGAGTATTTAACGCTGGTAAGAACGGCAAGCCTCTGCCTCCTGGTTTAGTTAATAAGCAGTTTTCCTGTGGAAATGATTGAGGGGGGAGAGAGGGTTTTCTCTTCCTGGCTCCCTTGGTGTGGGCCTTCTCGTGTCAGAAGGCAGGAAGTTCTCTGGGAATTCACACCAGAGGTTTTGCTCTTATTTAAGCAAATTAAGGCCTTTGGGAACAGCCAGGTGGCCTTTCAGGTTTTGCCAGAGCCAAACAGCCCTATCACCTGCTGAGGTGTTGAGTCAACTTATTTACAGCTCTCAGAGCCAGTTCCTGTGCTGCTGAAATCCCCAAAGGCCTGGTCTAAATGGACCTGGTCAGACGTCAACACCGCCTGCCCCATCAGCACTTTTAGCCTTCCACCTGCAGTGCTGCATTTAATGAGATGACCCAGTGGCTTGTGCTGGGAACAGATTGCTCCCATCTGTAAGCCACCGCCCTCCTTTAGTGACTTGGCCTCTCTCTGCCTCTTTACTCCCTGCACAGAGGGGCAAGGAGGCACATCCTCCAGGGAGGCAGGGCAAGGTGGAAGTTAAGGTGATGAACTTTGGGGTCTGCAGGCCTGAGTTCAATTCCCAGCTCTGCTGTGTGCTGTTATAGCTGTGTGGCCCTGGGCAAATCCCTTCACCACTGTGAGTATTGTTTTATTCACCTGTGAAATGGGAGTGACTCACCTTCCAGGCTGTTGTGAAGATGAACCGCAGTTCTGCCTGGTGCTTCTGATAGGGTCAATAACTGAGTGGTTAAGATGTGTGCTGCGGGTGTTGGGGGGAGTCTGCAGAATGAAAGAGAGGAAACTGAGGCCATGATATCTGTTTCCAGTCCCCCACCCGCAACTCAAACCCTCTGACCTGCAGATAAAGAACTCCAAGATACTCCTTTCTTCTCCCAGAATAAAAGCTCAGCTCTCCACAATAAGGCCCTGGCTACTTCTGACTTTGTCTCTGACCACCCTCATGTCACTTGCTCTGCTCAGCCACCACCCTGCATTGGCTTCCAACCAAGTTGTGTTTGCTTTTCCCCTCTGCCTGGAATGTCCTTCCCCAGAGGACCATGAGGTTCCCTCCCTCCCTCCTTTCCTCCCTTCCAGCCATTCTTAGGTCTCAGCTAAAACTGCCTTTGCTCTAAGGTCATCTTCATTGCCTTTGACATGGCACCCCACTGTCTCCAGCACTCCCTCCTTATCTTTCTTTCCTGTTTTGTCTTATATGTATTTATTTTGAGATGGAGTCTCCCTCTGTCACCCAGGCTGGAGTGCAATGGCTTGACCTCAGCTCACTGCAACCTCCACCTCCTGGGTTCAAGTGATTCTCCTGCCTCAGGCTCCCGAGTAGCTGGGATTACAGATGTGCACCACTACACCTGGCTAATTTTTGTATTTTTAGTAGAGATAGGGTTTCTCCATTTTGGCCAGGCTGGTCTCAAACTCCTAATGTCAAGTGATCTATCCATCTGGGCCTCCAAAAGTGCTGGGATTACAGGTGTGAGCCACTGCACCTGGCCCATTTTATGTTTTTTCTCTACAGCTTTTATTACCCTATTGTATATTTTTGGCTAAGGGACCTTGGGGTCAACCCCAGGAGAATGGTGCTGGTGCTGATGAACCAGGAGTGGCACTCCCCATACCTTCACACATCTTCAAAGCTCGCTAGGACTGCACCTCGTTCTCATGATTTCATGCCCACAGGTACCTCCAGGGTGGTGGCTAAGCAGAGTGTGTGACATGAGGGTAGTCAATGACAGAAGTAGCTGAGGCCTCGGTGTAGAGAGCTAGCCTTTTATTCTGGGAGAATTGAGTCTCTGGAGGGCTCTGCATAGAGCAGAGGCTTGTCATAGCCTGACTGAGGTTGTAGCAGGCTCACTGGGTCTACTGTGCAGAGAAGAGGCTATAGCAACCTGGGCCAGAATTGGGAAGACTAAGGAGGCTACTGCAGTGGTCCAGGCGTCCAGCAATGAGTTGGGTCTATGGGGAAAGAAGTGTTGGCTGACGAGCCATTCTGTCTGCATGTTCTCTCACCCCCAGGTTGACCAGCCTGTCCCCATTGCTCAGCTGTGCTTTGTATTTTGTTATTCACAGCACTCAAACCACTCATGCAGGAGGCCTGAGATTATTTATCTGCAGGTCAAAGGGTTTGAATTGGGGGTGGGTGTATTAGAAACAATTAGACATTGTGGCCTCAGTTGCCTCCCCTTCATTCTCCCCCCTCCCCCTCCCCCCCACACTCACAGCACTCATTTTAACCCCTCAGTATGTCTTTTTCTTTTTCCTTCTTTCTTAGAGATAGGGTCTCACTCTGTCATCCAGGCTGGAGTGCAATGGTGTGATCATGGCTCACTGCAGCCTTGACCTCCTGGGGTCAAGCAATTCCTCCATCCTCAGCCTGCTCAGTAATTGGGACTACAGGCGTGCACCACCACACCTGGCTAATTTTTTTTTATTTTTAGAGATGAGGTCTTACTGTGTTGCCCAGGTTGGTGTCAAACTCCTGAGCATAAGCGATCTCCCCTCCTTGGTCTCCCAAAGTGCTGGGATTACAGGCGTGTACCATCATGCCTGACAAATTTTTTAATTTTTAGAAGAGATGGGGTCTTGCTATGTTGCCCAAGCTGGTCTCAAACTCCTGGGCTCAAGCGATCCTCCTGCCTCAGCCTCCCAGAGTGCTGGGATTACAGTCCTGAGCCATCATGCCTGGCCCCCCTCAGTATGTCCTTAATCCAGAGATCCTCTTTGGGATCTGAGACCCTTTGAGAGACTGTTGAAGGCCACAGTGCCTCCCGATGGTGCCCATCTCTTAACCCACCATTCCAGTGAGTCCATGCCTTCCTTGATGCCATTCACTGGCCAAACCTTGGCTCAAGTCGTAGGCGCTCACTGTTAAGGCCTCAAGGAGGAGGTCAGAAAAGCAGAACAGCAACCCAGGAAACTCCTGGCCACAGAGATGTTTCCAGATGGCCTGAGAAAGGGAGTGGTTGGTGTGGCAGCTGTTATTACCCATGGTATCAAACCTTTGATCAAGAGGGGTGGAGAAGGATTGATTTTCTCAAGTTCAAGGCTTCCTTCTGGCTCCACAGGCACCCCCCCACAGGCAAGGGGCCACCACACCCAAAGGCAGGAGTGGCAAACCCTGAGGGTGTAGACTGGGGCCACAGGGAGGCTGTCCACCCCCCTCAGGACTTGAGCCTACAAGGAAGGCCTGGGGGAATGTTGCCCTGTCCCAGAGCCTGCACACCCACCTTGAGGGCACTGCCTCTCCTTAGGGTGACCTCAGAAGCAGTTGCAGAAGTTTCCAGTTCTGCAAAAGCCATCTGTGGGAGAACAGGAGCGGCGAGTTTCCACATACAGACTCTCCAAATGTTCCCATCAACTGTGACAGGTGGGGGCCACTCTGTATTTGAGGAAGAGGAAACTAAGACTCAAAGGGTTAATGAACTTTCCTGAAGTTAACACAGCTAGTCAGAGGCACAGTTGGCATTAGCGTCTCCATCTATCTAGGCTCCAGGCCTAAGCACTGACCGTTGTCAGTGCTCGACGAGGCAGCACCTGGTGAAGCCACCTGTGCTCATAGTCTTTAAGAGGGGTGCTCAGGAGGCTGCAGCCTTGTTCTGTGTAGGGTCAGATTATCTTGCTGTTTCTTCTCTTGTGGCCCACATCTTACCCTCTGGGTCACTGTGACCGATCCTTCGCAAAGGAGTCAGCCCTGGAAATGTTGACAATGAGCCCGTTTCCTGCCCCTCACCCCACACAGTGCTCCTTCCCATTCTTGCCCCTCCGCCCCTGGACCAGTTCCATGGGTCAGTATTCCTCTTAGAGCATGACTCTTGGAAAGAAAAACAGCATTTGTCATTGAGATCATTAGACTGCAACCCTGAGAATGTACTTATCAAACCACAAATAGAATCAGAGAAGAACTATATAGGTTCCCATATCCTGAGTGTCTTATTTCTGATAATGCAACTGAAATCTGGTTTTGGAAGCCACATCACACGGGTTGCCTGTTGAGGTTACGGTCAACTGAACACCCATCCTTCCTTTGGTTCAATCCTTTCATTAAAGAGAAAGGGCTGGGCATGGTGGCTCACACCTGTAATCCTAGCACTTTGGGAGGCTCAGGTGGGCAGATATCCTGAGCTCAGGAGTTAGAAACCAGCCTGGGCAACGTGGCGAAACGCTGTCTCTACTAAAAACACAAAAATTAACTGGGCGTGGTGGCTCATGCCTGTAATCCCAGATACTCAGGAGTCTGAGGCACAAGAATCGCTTGAACCCAGAAGGAGGTTGCATTGAACCAAGATCACACCACTGCACTACAGCCTGGGAGACAGAGCAAAACTCTGTCTCAAAAAAAAAAGAAAGAAACAAAAAATGTTCGTTTATGTGAACATAAGAAAACAAACAATTTAAATGGTACTAAAGAGCCTGAAAGTCAGCGTCCCCGCTTGTCAGCAGTTCATCTGAGACAAGCAGTGTTGCCAATTTCTTTTTCCTTCTGAAGGTATTCTAAGCCTATTTCCTATCCCATTTATCTTTGTGCTTTTTTTTTAAGACACGTTCTTCCCATATTATTACATATACACTTACTTTGTTCTTTTTTAAACAGCTCCCTCATTAATTTTTATTTATTTTTCTTGAGACAGAGTCTCACTCTGTCACCCAGGCTGGAGTGCAGTGGTGCAGTCTCAGCTCACTGCAACCTCCGCCTCCCAGGCTCAAGTGATTCTTTGTCCTGTCTCAGCCTCCCAAGTAGCTAGGACTACTGGTGCCTGCCACCATGCCTGGCTAATTTTTGTATTTTTAGTAGAGATGGGGGTTTCACCGTGTTGGCCAGGCTGGTCTTGAACTCCTGACCTCAAGTGATCCACCCGCCTTGGCCTCCCAAAATGCTGGGATTACTGGGTAAGCCACTATGCCTGGCCCCTCATCATTTTGGATTTCTGCATCATTTTCCATTGAGTGTATGTCCATCATTGATTTACCCAGTCCTCTGTCCATGATGTATGTACCTTTTGCCGCCATAAACAATCTTGTAGTGGCCCTCTGTATATCTGCCCTCATGCAATGTGTGAGTCCCTCTGTGAGATGAAGTCCTAAAAGTAGGCTTTGCTGAAAGAAAGGATTTATGCATGTAAATCAATAAACATGGTCAGAATGTTCTCTTAAAAAGCCATGCTGGTTCCTTCTTGCCGTGATGTCCAAGGCCTTTGAGCCCCACATCTTTGCTGGTACAGTTCCACCTCTGTGCATTACAGATGATAAAATGAACCCAGAAAAAATGCAAGGGGCTTGCCCGACACGCTCTAGAGAGAATCTGGTCACCTGACTCTGGTCAGCTGGCATCCAGCGTGTTCTTGTTAGACCAGCTGACCAGCGTCTGTGGGCAGCATCCCCTTCCCTCTCCTGTCATGTGTGGGTCATCCTTCTTTCCACCGCACACATGGACCCCTCCCTCTGGTCTCCTGCATCCCGTATTGCTAAGATTCTCAGAGGGGTGGCGGTCCCCTGGGAGTGGGCACAAGGAGCCTTCTGACTGGCCAACAACTTATTCCCTGAGTCTTCTGAGTGATTGTAAAAATATAACTTTTCCTCCTGTAGAGTAAATTGTAAGCAGTTTACATGTGATCCTCTACTTCTGCTTTTTTTCCTTGATCTTTTGCATGTATTTTTTTTAAACTTTTTTTTTTTTTTTAATTTCAGTAGTGTTTTAGGGAACAGGTGGTGTTGGTTACATGAGTAAGTTCTTTAGTGGTGATTTCTGAGATTTTGGTGCACCTGTCATCGCAGCAGTGTACACTGTACCCAATGTGTAGTCTTTCGTCCCTCACCCCCTCCAACCCTTTCCCCAAAGTCCGTTGTATCATTTTTATGCCTTTGCATCCTCAGAGCTTAGCTCTTATGAGTGAGAACATACAATGTTTGGTTTTCCATTCCTGAGTTACTTCACTTAAAATACTAATCTCCAATTTCATTCTTTTCTTTTTTTTTCTCCACCTCAGAACATGCCACATTCTTTTCTTTTTTTAACAGCTTAAGTTCACAGGTCCAGTGTTTTCTGTCTCTATTCCCAGCTACTCAGCAGGGTGAGGCGGGAGGGGGCCCCTTCTATCCTTTAGCGGATGACTTTCACCCTCATGCCTGTTGCACTGTGATTGCAAGAAGGAATTATTTTTAACTTTATGAATAGGTCATGTGTTCACATGGACACTGTTGAAAAAAATCAATCTAAAAAGTATATGATGAAAAGTTCTGCTCCCACCCTGTCCCCCCTTTAGTCTAATAATGTGCCTCCCCCATACCTAAAATATCACTTACTAGTGTCTTTCAAAGTTCTGTAACTATAAACAAATATGAACATATATTCATTGACACAGAGTCTTGTTCTTTTTTTTTTTTTGAGTCACAGTCTCACTCTGTCACCCAGGCTGGAGTACAGCGGTGCGATCTTGACTCATTGCGACCTCTGCCTCCCAGGATCAAGCAATTCTCCTGCCTCAGCCTCCCAAGTAGCTGAGACTATAGGCATACACTGCCATGCCTGGCTAATTTTTGTATTTTTAGTAGAGACGGGATTTCACCATGCTGGCCAGGCTGGTCAACTCCTGACCTCAAGTATCCACCCACCTGGGCTTCCCAAAGTGCTGGGATTACAGGTGTGAGCCACTATGCCTGACCAAGACAGAGTTTGTTCTGTGACTCAGGGCTGGATTGGAGTTGTGGAATCATGGCTGGGTTCAAAGCAATCCTCCTGCCTCAACCTCCCAAAATGCTGGGATTACAGACGTAAACTTATATCGTATCCCCTTCCTTTTAGTTACACAAAAGATAGCGCTGCTTTGCACTTGGTTTTATCAGCAAACAATAATGTGTCTTGAAGATCATTCCCCTGCAGAGCATAAAGAGCTTTTTTTTTTGTTTTATAGCTTCATGGTATTTCATTGCAATGAAATTCCATAATTAATTTAACGATTCCTCTATTGATGGATATTTGGGCTGTCGCCCATGTTTTTGCTAGCACAAACAATGCCGTAGTAAATAACATTTTACATTTTTGCATGTGTGCAAGCTTTTCCAATTTCACATTGAAAAATAGGAATAGGCCAGGTAAATGGCCCATGGAGCCTTTCTGCAAGAGCAGCAACCAGGAAAATGAAAGGCTGGAGAACCACTGCTGGAACAGGTGCCACAGCTCCTGGTGGTGGTAATAACTGTACCACAGCATCTTGTGAGTGACCCGTGGCTGTCCTCCAGTGCATGCCGAAGTTAGATTCTGGCACCTGTGGTTCGCTCTTCTTCATACTCTTTTCTTATTTTTGCCTACTTGGAATTCTTTTTCTTTTTAAATTTGATTCAGAGTCTTGCTCTGTCGCCCAGGCTGGAGTGCAGTGGCGCGATCACGGCTCACTGCAACCTTCACCTCCTGGGTTCAAGTGATTCTTCTGCCTCAGCATCCCAAGTAGCTGGGATTACAGGCACCCACAACCAGGCCCAGCTAATTTTTGTATTTTTAGTAGAGACGGGATTTCACCATGATGACCAGGCTGGTCTCGAACCCCTGACCTCTGGTGATCCGTGTGCCTTAGCCTCCCAAAGTGCTGGGATTACAAGTGTGAGCCACCACGGCTAGACCATACTTGGAATTCTTGAAGTGAGCACCCCAGTCTGAGATCTTTCTCCTTTTTGATATTCACAAGTATGCAGCATGGGTTGTAGGCTTCATTTCTCAGGAGCCTGAGCCAAGGCACATGCATAGGCCGAGCAGTTACCTTTCCAGGCAGTCAGAGTGGATTTAGCAAACGCTCTTGGACGCAGTTGCCTTTCCCATCAATGCTTATTTGTTCTTGATAATGAAAAATGATGCTAGCATCCATTAAAAAAGAAAAGGCCCCCTCTTGTGAGCTCTGCTGGACAAGTAAGCACTTGTTGTAGAGTCATCTGCAAGTGCGTGTGACCGGGAGACTGTGGGAAATGCCTCACTTCGCAGCGTTGGCTCCCAGCTGTTCTCTTGCGCAGTTTTAGTTTTGTTCCAAAGGTCAGAGGCAGAGGGTCCAAGCTTTTCCAACACAGCCCACATTTGGAAGTCGTGTAAGCCTCATATTCATTCTTTGTAGAAGAGGTTTCCAGATCTTGTTCTTGAGTTATTGAATGATTCAAAGGTTCTGAATTCCACTACAGCTTCCCTGTGTTTCGCAGCGAGATTCAGCACATTTTGGTGTCAGCCGGTGTTTGGAAAATGTGGCCCTGTATTGGCGCCTGTTTATATCTGGGTTGCCTTTTTAATAGAGAATAAATCTGTGGTTATTTTTACCCATCCCACATTTCTCTTAACTACCTCTGGAATTCCCTCCCTCCGCAGCAAGCCTAGTGCTCAAGAACAAAAGCTTCGGGGCTATCTGGTTCTGGGGCGAATGTTTATTCAGAGGCGACCTGCTCTGTGACCTTGAGAAGGCCATGACCTTGAGCAAATGACTTAAGCCTTTCCCCTCAGTTGTTCATCAGCATGAAGGAGTATAAAAACCCCACCTGCCTCACAGCAGCATAGGAGTCAATGTAAAGTGCATAGTGCCCACACGTAATGCCTGTCATAGTGAATATTCACTCTCAAAAAGATTTTTTATTTTTCTTTCTTTCTTTCTTTTTTTTTTTTTTTAAATAAAGATGGGATCCTACTACGTTGCCGAGGCTGGTCTCAAACTCCTGGCCTCAAGTGATCCTCCCACCTCAGCCTCCCTAAGTGCTAGGATTACAGGTGTGAACCACCATGCCCAGCCTATAACTTTTTTTTTTTTTTTTTTTTTTTTTTTTGGAGACGGAGTCTCGCTTTGTAGCCCAGGCTGGAGTGCAATGGTGGGATCTCAACTCATAGCAACCTTTGCCTCCCAGCTTCAAGCAGTTCTCTCAGCCTCCCTAGTAGCTGGGATTATAGGCACCTGCCCACCATGCCTGGCTTTTTTTTTTTTTTTTAATAGAGATGGGATTTCACCAGTTGGCCAGGCTGGTCTCAAACTCCTGACCTCAAGTGGTCTGCCTACCTTGGCCTCCCAAAGTGCTGGGATTACAGATGTAAGCCACTGCACCCAGCTTACTGTTAATTAAGAATTGTTTATAACTTCCCTTCTCTGTACTTTTTCATAACCTTGGTGTTTTTGGGTGCCTTGATTGTGTCATTTTTGAACCATAGGACTTTGACTCATGGGGTATTCCTCAAGAGATCCTAATAACTGTATATTTCTTACTGGTTCATTGAGATGTAATTTACATACCACACAATTTACCCACTGTAAGTGTACAGTTAGATAATTTTTATAAATGTACACAGCTGTTCAGCTGTCTCTACCATCCAGTTTTAGAATACGTCCACCACCTCCCAAGTTCCCTTGGGCCTACTGGGAGTCAAGCCCAGCTCAGCTCCAGACAACCATTGATAGGCTTTTTGTCTGTAGTTTTCTAGATTTGTGTGTGTGTGTGTGTGTGTGTGTGTGTGTGTGTGTGTGTGTGTGTGACAGAGTCTTGCTCTGTTGTCAGGCTGGAGTGCAGTGGCATGATCTTGGCTCACCGCAGCCTCCGCCCTCCAGGTTCAAGCGATTCTCCTGCCTCAGCCTCCCAAGTAGCTGGGACTACAGGCATGCACCACCATGCCCAGCTAATTTTTGTATTTTCAGTAGAGACAGGGTTTCACCATGTTGGCCAGGATGGTCTCAATCTCTTAACCTCCTGATCCGCCTGCCTCAGCCTCCCAAAGTGCTAGGATTACAGGCATGAGTCACCGTGCCTGGCCTAGATTTTTCATATGAACTATGTAGTCTGGTGAATCGCTTCTTTCACTCAGTGTAATGCTTTTAAGGTTCATCTATGCGTTTTGCAGTGTTTTGGTCCTTTGTATTGCTGAGTTGCTGTACCATGTTTTACCCATCCTAATCACTTTACAGGTTGACTATATGTAACTCTTAAGTTTTTTTTTTTTTAATGGGTAAATGTGAAATAAGAAGAAAGTTGGGACCGAGCACGATGGCTCACACCTGTAATCCTAGCACTTTGAGAGGCCAAGGCCAGTGGATTATAAGGTCGGGAGTTCAAGACCAGCCTGGCCAACATGGACCCTGTCTCTACTAAAAATACAAAAAAATTAGCTGAGTATGGTGTTGGTCACCTGTAATCCTAGCTCCTCAGGAAGCTGAAGCAGGAGAATCACTTGAACCTGGGAGGTGGAGGTTGCAGTGAGCTGAGATCACGCCACTGTACTCCAGCCTAGGTGACAGAGCAAGACTCTGTCTCAAAAAATAAAAAATTAAAGAAGAAAGTTGGACAGGAAGATTCAGTCTCACTTGTGACCCAAGCTGGACACAAACTTGACTTCACTGCAGCCTCGACATCCCTGGTTCAAGCGATCCTCCCACTTCAGTACCCCCCACAAGTAGCGGGGACTCCAGGTGCATGCCACCACGTCCAGCTAATTTTTTCTTTTGTTTTTTTTTTTTTTTGTTTTTTTTTTTTGTAGAGACAGGGTCTTCCCTTGTTGCCCAGGCTGGTCTTGAACTCCTGGACTCAAGTGATCCGCCCACTTCAGCCTCCCCAAAGTGCTGGGATTACAGGGGTGAGCCACTGCATCGGGCCACGTCTTTAAAAATAGAATAATGTCCACACTCTAATTTTGGAGAAGCAGGATGTAAAGGGATGCAGGACAAGGGAGTAAATGAATTAGGAAAGGTATGTAGACCAGCATCTGAAGGACACATAACAGGTGTTAGCAGTGGTCTCTCTGCATGGATTGGTTTGTGAATACTTTGTGTGATTGGCTCTTTTTTTCTTTCTTTCTTCCTTTTTTTTGATAACAGCCTTATCGAAATAACCACATAGCATATATTATACCAATTTAAAGTGTAGAATTTAACAGTTTTCCTTATAGTCACAGACTTAAGCAGGTGTCATCACAATCAATTTTGTAATATTTTCATCACCTATAGAAGAAATCTCTCACTCCGTAGTTGCTACTGCCCAAGCCCTGAACATCTGGATTCAGTTAGTCTGAGGCAGGGGCCCTGCCTGACTAGTTTTAAAAAATGCCCCAGGAGGCCAGGTGGGGTGGCTCGCACCTATAATCCCAGCACTTTGGGAGGCCGAGGTGGATGCATCACCTGGGGTCGGGAGTTCGAGACCAGCCTGACCAACGTGGAGAAACCCTGTCTCTACTAAAAATACAAAAAAAGGCCGGGCATGGTGGCGCCTGCCTGTAATCCCAGCTACTTAAGAGCCTGAAGCAGGAGAATTGCTTGAACCCAGGAGATGGAGGTTGTGGTGAGGTGAGATCACGCCATTGCACTCCAGCCTGGGCAACAAGCGCGAAACTCCATCTAAAAAAAAAAAAAAAGTGCCCTAGGAAAGTCTCTGTGCAGCACATGTTAGACCCTGGATGGAAATGATGTTAGGAGGCATTTTGGTCCGTGCTTTATTTCACCAGTGGGACTCTAAACCGAAATTACCACTGCCTATGAGGGCCCAGGACTTGGTCTCCCACCTCTAAGGCCTATCAGCTGCCCTTTCCTGCTTGAGGCAGCAGAGGGTTAGGGAAGGAGGGATTTAGCAGCTTTGGAATTCAGTACATGGGGCCCTCCCTAGCCTCGGGAAATCCAACAGAAAGAAAAGGGGGCAGAAACTTCAATGATTTTCTTTCTAATCAATAAGCAAACAGTTCCTAGAGTTGCCCAACCTGACCGCAGGAATGTTTCCTGGGTTGCAGTCCATGAGAATGATCAGTTAAGGCCTCTATTTCACCAGACAGGACGTCTGTGTGTTTCACATGCAGCCACAGCTGGGACAAGAAAGCCCCTCCAATTTGGTGTGGAAGCCAGAGGACCTCCCCATTCTCCTTATTCTTTTTGAGGAAAGCAAACGCATTTCCCTCACTAAGACAGGTGGGGAAGTGCTCCCACTCCAGCTTCTGCCTCTGCACGAGGCCTGAGGTTACTGCCAACTCCTTGCTAGAATGGAGATCAGTTGTTTCTCTCCCCCTCCTCTTTAAAACAAATTGAGATGAGATTCCTTGCCAGTTGGTGTTAACTCTGGAAAATCGAAACCAAGCAGCCGGTTTTGACTTGAGCAGAGAATAGCCCCAGCTTCTCTAGTCAAGGCACCAGATCTCAGTCCAGGCAGGAATATTGAGATGAAACTGGGTGGGGTTGTTAATCAATGGGCACTGGCTGTTTCTGCACTCTCTCGGAGAGGGCTGGAAAAGAAAAATCATTTAAAACTAAGTTCTCTTCTGATCTTGTTGTCAAGAAGGGCATGGGGCATGGGGAGGCAATCTGGCCCTCAGGAACAAGAGCTAACCCTTCTCTTAGACCTGTGCTAAAATCATGCTAATTTGGCTAGAATGTCGGCCCCACGTGGGCAGGAGTTGTTATCTGTTGTGTTTGTGGCTGGATCTTCAGTACTAGAACAGGCGGCCCCCTATGTGGGAGGCATGCACAGAGTAGGTGTGCAGGCTTTGAGTAGACCATGGAACTGTTCCCCCCATACTGCCGCCTGGCTCTGTCCCTCACTTCAGCACATAGCTCAAAGCTCGGGCAGTCTCTTTCACTTCCCTTTAGTCCCTAATATACCTTAATAGTCCCTAAATGCCCTTTTTTTAAATTAAGTTGCCCTGTCTCTCTCATAAAACCCTTGGAAATTACTTACCTGCTTATATTTGTCTATTACACTTTTCATTCCTGATACTTTTTTTTTCTTTTTTCTTTTTTTTTTTGAAACAGCATCTTGATCTGTTACCCAGGCTAGAGTCTAGTGGCACAATCACAGCTCACTGCAGCCTCGACCTCCTAGGCTCAGATGATCCTCCTGCCTCAGCCTCCTAAGTAGTTGGAACTACAGGCATGTGCCACCACACTCAGCTAATTTTTAATTTTTTGTAGAGATGGGGTCTTGCCATGTTGCTCAGGCTAGTCTCAAACTCCTGGGCTCAAGTGATCCTACCACCTTGACCTCCCAAAGTTCTGGGATTACAGGCATGAGCCACCATGATACTTACTGATTTACTTGTTAATTATCTCTTTGACATTGGAATGAAAGCCCTATGAGGGCAGGGACTTTGCTTTGTCCGTTGCTGTATTTCTCAGGCCTTAGAATGATGCTTGACAAAGAGAGTAAGGGCTCAATAAAGATTTACTGAAAGTCCTTGAAGCAATCCCTTAAAGGAGGTGGGGACGTCTGCCTTTATATTTTATTTATTTATTTTTTTGAGATGGAGTCTCACTCTGTTTCCCAGGCTGGAATACACTGGCATGATCTCAACTCACTGCAACCTCCATCTCCCAGGTTCAAGCAAGTTTCCTGCCTTAGTCTCCCAAGTAACTGGGGCTACAGTTCACGCCACCACGCCTGGCTAATTTTTTGTATTTTTAGTAGAGACGGGGTTTCGCCATTTGGCCAGGCTGGTCTCAAACTCCTGATCTCAGGTGATCTGCCCGCCTCGACCTCCCAAAGTGCTGGGATTACAGGTGTGAGCCACCGCACCTGGCTGTCTGCCTTCCATACAGCGGGGGACCTGACACTTGAAGGAGGTTACAATAGCTTGCCATGGTGGCACGTATGAAACAACGCTGGGACTTACTCCCCACCTTAGTCTGACCCCATTCAAATGAATGTAAAAATATAAACACTGATTTTGTTTGTTTGTTTTTTTTTTTTGAGATGGAGTCTTACTGTGCTGCCCAGGCTGGAGTGCAGTGTGGTGTGATCTCGGCTAACTGCAGTCTCCGCCTCCCAGATTCAAGTAATTCTCCTGCCTCAGCCTCCTGAGTAGCTAGGATTCCAGGGGCCCGCCATCATGCCCAGCTAATTTTTGTATTTTTAGTACAGATGGGGTTTCACCATGTCAGGCTGGTCTCAAACTCCTGACCTCAGGTGATCCACCTGCCTCAGCCTCCCAAAGTGCTGGGATTACAGGCATGAGCCACCACCCCCAGCCTAAATATTGACTTTTAACCAATTCCAGAAGTGCCATTCATGACCCTTCCCCCTGGGCTGATTCCAATCAACACCCATGGTGTTTGCCAGTAGAGAAGGTAACAGCATTCGTCTGAGCAGAACCATGATTGGGAAAGCAAAAAGACACCTGTTGCCAGCATGAGTAACCTTAAAGGGAAAAAGTCAAAGGCGATGGCTTACACCTTTAGCCTTGTTTCTCCCACTTCAAAAAGTAAAGGGTAGAGGGTCATGGGCTAATTTTTCCTTAATCTTTAATGTCACTGTTTTCTCTCTCCACCCCCTGTTTTGATGGGGACAGAAGCCAAGGGGACTTTGCTTCCTGCTTCCCATCCAGGCAGCGCTCATTGTTGACATCTGTTTTCAGGGTATAGCTCAGTGAAGACAGAGACCATATATAATTTGTTCTGGGAAAGGACATTAAGGGGAGTTTAGAAGGAACTTGATAAGCTTCATGCAAATAAACTTCCAGTTCCTGGGAACCGACGGGGGTCACCTGTCAACAGGGGTGCAGGAGCCTCAGCTGCTGCCCCCAGAGCACATTGCATGAATGTTTTGGGCATGTTGAGAGTCGCGCTTGTGCAACATGATACTCCAACCTGCTTATCTTACCTGGAAAAGTGTTGAAGTTGATGCTGGCGGTTTAGAGGAACTTTGACTTATTTCAGCTTATGCAAAGTGGTAACATACAGCTGGACCTTCTTGAAACTGAAGTATAACAGTTCCTCCTCTGTGTGGCTGTTGGAATGTCCTTAGGTTTCTCTGAGGCCTGAAACTGGATTTCGAAGGCTCAATTTTCAACCAAGAAGAGAGAAGGAGTGTGTATAATGACCCTTTTGCTGCTATTCTCATTCAAGTTACTCTCCAACTGTCGTAGTCTTCAGTGAGAACTAACTTCTCAGTATCCATCAGCTAGCAGGCTTGCAAATGGATCATGAGTTCTAAGAGATAGGCTGCCTGGTGAGTCCTGGAGGTTAAGTAGTATCAGACCACGGCTTACGTCACTTCATAGCTGTGGAACTTGGTTAAGTTCCTTCTCTGTTTCCCCATTTAAAGAAAGGAATGCGAAATCCCTACCACACAGGACTATTTTATCTAATAAGGATATAGATTGTTGTTGTTGTTTGAAGTTTTGGTTTTTGTTTTGTTGCTTTTTTTTTTTTTTTTTTTTTTTTTGTACAGGGTCTCACTCTGTTGCCCAGGCTGAGTGCAGTGGTACCCTCACAGCTCACTGCAGCCTCGACTTCCTGGGCTCAAGCAATCCTCTTGTTTCAGCCTCCTGAGTAGCTGGGACTATAGACACACACCACTGCTCCCAGCTAATTTTTGACGTTTTTTGTAGAGATAAGATCTCGCTATATTGCCCAGGTTGGTCTCAAACTCCTGGACACAAGCAATCCTCTTGCCTCTGCCTCCCAAAGTGTTGGGTTACAGGCGTGAGCCACCATACCCAGCCTTGTCCATAGTTTTTAGCAGCAAATGGACACATACCATTAGAGACTTATCAAGTGAGAGTCGGTCTTCTTGGTGGAACTTGAATCTCCTTTCAACATGCCCCAAATGTGGACAACTGGAGGCCTGATTGTCCTTTCCTTTGCATTTTTATTTATTTTATTTTTTTGAGACGGAGTCTCCCTTTATTGACCAGGCTGGGGTACAGTGGTGCAATCTCGGCTCACTGCAACCTCTGCCTCCTGGGTTCAAGCAATTCTCCTGCCTCAGCCTCCTACGTAGCTGGGACTACAGGCATGTGCCACCACACCCAACTAGTTTTTTGTATTTTTAGTAGAGACAGGGTTTCACCATGTTGGCCAGGCTGGTCTCGAACTCCTGACCTCGTGATCCACCTGCTTCGGCCTCCCAGAATGCTGGGATTACATGCGTGAGCCACCACACCTGGACTGCATTTTTATTTTAAAAAAATTTTTGGGCCGGGCGCAGTGGCTCACGCCTGTAATCCCAGCACTTTGGGAGGCCAAGGTGGGCGGATCATGAGGTCAAGAGATCAAGACCATCCTGGCCAACATGGTGACACCCCATCTCTATAAAAAATTTTTTTAAAAATTTGTTACTTTAATTTTTATTACCATTATTTTAGAGCTGGGGTCTTGCTTTGTTACCTAGGGTAGAGTACAGTGTTACGATCATAGCACACTGCAGCCTCTAACTCCTGGGCTCAAGCAACTCTTCTGCCTCAGCCTCCTTAATAGCTGGGACTACAGGTGCGCCAACATGCCGGGCTAACTTTAGATTTTCTTTTCTTGGTAGAAAGTGAGGTTTCACTATGTTGCTCAGGCTAGTCTTGCATTGGTAAACATAAAATTACATTTTCTGCTGAGCATGAATTACAGTGAACCTGTAATGTTTACTGGTTTCATGAACGCACATTAAAAGAACACATTCCAGAATCCCCAGTGTCGTCTAAGGAAATAGTCAACCTAGAAGGAAGTCTTATAGGTAGCAGTATCTGTGGAGATGGAATTGGAAACACTGTCCCTAACCAGCAAAAAGAAAATGCCTAACTAGCTGAATGAGGCTGTCTCCCCAGGATTCATCTATCAAGTTAGATTTCATTTTCTTTTAGTTTAAGAGACAGCATCTCAGCCAGGCGTGGTGACTCACGCCTGTAATCCAAGCACTTTGTAGGCCAAGGTGGGTGGATCACCTGAGGTCGGGAGTTCAAGACCAGCCTGACCAACATGGTGAAACCCCCGTCTTAAAAAAAAAAAGAGAGACAGCATCTCACTGTGTTGCCCAGGCTAGTCTCAAACTCCTGGGCTCAAGTGATCCTCCTCAGCCTCCAAAATACTAAGATTACAGGCATGAGCCACTGTGCCTGACTGGTTCTCTGATCTTTTGTTTTTTTGAGACAGAATCTCCCTTTGTCGCCCACACTGGAGTGCAACCGTGCAATTTCGGCTCACTGCAACCTCTGCCTTCCAGGTTCAAGCTATTCTTCTGCCTTAGCCTCCCAAGTAGCTGGGATTACAAGCGCCCATCATCACAGCCAGCTAATTCTTTGTATTTTTAGTAGAGACGAGGTTTCACTATGTTGACCAGGCTGGTGTCAAACTCCTGACCTCAGGTGATCCACCTGCCTCGGCCTCCCAAAGTGCTGAGATTATAGGCATGAGTTACCATACCTGGCCAGTTCTCTGATCTTGTCCTCCGATTTGTGTGCATAACTGAGGCTGGGTCTCAAGTTCAGATGGTCTTTGAATAAAGCTAAATGCAGTGTTCTTTGGTGTTTGCTGTGGGAAGTGTTCTGATGAGAGGGAGGCAATCCATAATGTGCCCCTTTGTGTGCAGTGTGGGCAAAACACTGCTTCCAACTAGTTGCTTCTAAGACGCTGGGTTAGCACACTGGTTACCAAATAACTCAACTATGGTTAGCTGCCTTTCATAGCAGACCCCTGTCCTTAAATCCCTACATCTTCTGAAAATAACATAGAGGCTTTTGAGACTGTCTTGTTTCTACCCACTCACATTCCAGTTATGGGACCAGGCGGGTGTGGGAGAAGAAACGGATGATCGGAAGTGGGACTGTTCTGTGTGGCATAATGGCAATTTCAACCAAGGAATGTTGCTGAGTGCTCAGAGCCTGCTCCTGGACCAAAAGCTTTTCATGAACTTGGGTTTCATTGGTATTTGAACATCAGACATCTCTCTTGGGGTCTACTGATGAAAGCTACTACTTTTGCCCAGTAGGCTAGAAAGTAGGACATTGTAGGTTGAATAACAGTATGCAGGGGTCACAGGGTCTTAAAAACACTTTTAAAAGTCATTCTTAGTAATTTTTGTCATTTAAAAAAGGAATTCATTCTCATGTAACAGGCAATATAATACAAAATGTATAAGGAAAATATGTTATTGTTGTTTTAAACTGCCTCCTGGCCAGGCACAATACTTGCATCTGTAATCCCAGCACTTTGGGAAGCCGAGATGGGTGGATCGCTTGAGGCCAGGAGTTTGAGACCAGCCTGGCCAGCATGGTGAAAACTTGTCTCTACTAAAAATACAGGTGTGGTGGTGGGCACCTGTAATCTCAGCTACTCAGGAGGCTGAGGCAGGAGAATCGCTTGAACCCAGGAGGCAGAAGTTGCAGTGAACCGAGATGGTGCTATTGGACTCTAGCCTGGGCACAGAGTGAGTCTCTGTCTCAGGAAAAAAAAAAAAAAAAAAAAAAAAAATTCCCACATGGAGATGGCCAGTAGTAGAGTCTTAGCTCCTTTATTGGGATTTGGTTTTTACACCAAGTGACCAAATAAGTTTATGAAAGGTGGGCATGCTGGGTTAAAGAATACTTACACCCTTGCTAACTTTATTCTTGTTAGCTTTTCATCATGGAAACGTCAAAATATACCCAATCCCCATATATTGATCCTCTAGTTTGAATACTTTGCCACTCTTCTTTCATCCCACTTTCTGGGCTCAGAGACAGCCCAGCCCTCGCCAAAGTTACAGTGAACTTCCCAGAGGCTTCCCAGAGCTGGAGAACCTTTCGGTCTTTCCTATAATTTCCTCTAATCAGCCCAGAGGATCAGGTTGTGTGGGGACATAATGAGTCTTGTGAACACCTGGAATTCAGGTTGGGGCTCCCCCGTCATACTTACGCTGTCACTTCTCAAAGGCTAGGGCTTAACCACCATTAAGACGAGGTGCCCCAAAGCAGGTTAAGTGCCTTGCATCAGGTTATTTGCAAAACCATTTTCATTTTTTCAGGCCGCCACTCTTGGCAAGTCCAATCATGCTTGTCTCAACTTTCACTGCCTAGATTTGGGAAGGCAGGATAAAGGAATTCAGTGCAGCCCTCATTCCCTGTTTACGTGACTAGCCCCCAAAGACGACCCAGTTGCCCCATTACCGCTGCCGGGGGGTGGAGGAGGGCTTTTTGAAGAGCATCTGGTTTTGCTAGTTTGAAAAGAAATTACTATTTTAGACTTAAAAGGATGGTATCTGCCCATCCTTTAAGGACTTGACATTTCTTCGTGATTCTTTCATCGTCTTACGGCTCAGCTGTTCAGTTAGCAAATACTTGTCTACCCAAATACACAGAAATAAGTCATCTCTACTTGCATTGCTTTTTAACTTAGAAAATGTCATCACAAGGGGCCAGGCGTGGTGGTTCACCCTTGTAATCCCATCACTTTGGGAGGCCGAGGCGGGCAGATCACAAGGTCAGGAGTTCAAGACCAACCTGATCAACATGGTGAAACACTGTTTCTACTAAAAATACAAAAATTAGCTGGCTGTGGTGGCATGCTCCTGTAATCCCAGCTACTCAGGAAGCCAATGCAGGAGAATCGCTGGAACCCAGGAGGCAGAGGTTGCAGTGAGCTGAGTTCGTGCCACTGCACTCCAGCCTGGTGACAGAGTGAGACTCTGTCCCCCCGCCCCCAAAAAAGTCATCACATTCACTGACTTGGTTAATCTTCACAAAACCCTAAAGAGGTAGATTCAAACAGTGGTGATAACCTTCATGTTATAGTAGATAAAGCCAACGCCCATAGAGGTTTAGCAATTTGCTAAGGCTATCCAGCAAGAACATGGCAGAATCTGGGTTTCTAATCCAGTCGCAGACCCTGGGTCCAGCCCTTTTTCCTTGTCTCTGTTCTTCCCATCATTTATTACAGCTCCCCCCTGCTCACCCCACCCTTCCCTTCAAGCTAGAGAAGTAAGTTGTAGACCCAGTCTAAGGGCTGACAGGGTAGGGGTGGGGCCTTGTGGTGATTTTTTTTTTTTTTAACTGAGAGGGAGGATCAGGTGGATGACTCTGAAGGACCCAGCTCCCTTGCTGTGAACAAATTCTTCGTGGTTTGGTTGCTCACTTTATTTGCCAGGCAGCAGACCCCAGCTATTGCATAGAGTAGCCTCCAATCCCATCCTTGGGATCCTAGCTTGGAGGCAGGATCTTCCTTTAAAAATAACCAGGGTTGGCTGAACACGGTGGCTCACGCCTGTCATCCTAGCACTTTGGGAGGCCAAGGCGGGAAGACTGGTTGAGCCCAGGAGTTCAAGACCAGCCTGGGCAACATAACAAGACCCCATCTCTACAAACAACAAACAAAAACAACAAAGCCAAGGCCTTAATAGAGTCTCTCCAGAGAGAAGAGGAACCAACCATGACACTGTAACCCATGTTAAGGGGCTGTCTCAGCTCTGCCATTTACTAGTTTCGGGATGTCAGGTAAATTTCTTAACCTCTGTGAGCCTCGGTTTCATCTTCAAAATGGAGTAAATCTGGTACTTCCCCTCTCACCCCCAAACGTGGCCTTATTTTTCTAGGGCATGGGCAGGGCTGTTGGCTTCAGAAATGTTTGCAAGGGTGGCCCCTGGTGGAAGAAATGAGAACTGCTGCCCAGGCATCAGGGATGGCTTCAGGGCTTTCTGGCAGAAACCTGATCATCTTGTCTAGCCTTGTAAAATAGTCAGGACAGCAGGAATTTTTATAAAAGAGCACTTGGATGAAATGGAAATTCCATCAGACAATTATTTGAAAGGGAGGAAAACAGGCCAAGCTGAGAATTTCCTAGAATGAATGGTTTTATCGACTATTCCCCCTCTGCCTGGAAGCCTCTTTGAGCCAGGCTTCTGCAATGGCTCTTCAGGTCCCAGCTCAGGTGGCCCTGCCTCAGAAAGGCCTGCCCTCACCATGCAACATAAGTTACATCTTCAGCAAACTCCTTTCTCTTCTGTCACTCTACGTCACCCTCTTTTATTTTACTTTCTATTACTTACCACTGCCTGAAATTACAAGTTTCTGTCTTTGTCCATCTCTTCCTCAGGAGTGTAAACCCAATGAGAGTGGGAGCCTTAACTATCTTAATCACGATTTTCTTCTCACAGTCCAACACTGTCTGGCATATAGCTTGATGGTCACCTATTTGAATGAGTCCTTTGAGATTCTAATGTGTAGTGTAGATGCTTCAACCATAGATTTTCCAGCTTTAGGGTATTAATACTTTTTAAAGTTTTAATACTTTATTTTTATTTGATTTGATTTTATTTTTGAGGAGTTTTACTCTTGCCCAGGCTGGAGTGCAGTGGTGCAATCTCAGCTCACTGCAACCTCCACCTTCCAGGTTCAAGAGATTCTCCTGCCTCAGCCTCCCGAGTAGCCGGAATTACAGGTGCCCGCCACCAAGCCTGGCTAATGTTTTTTTTTTTTTTTTGTATTGTTAGTAGAGATGGATTTCATCATGTTGGCCAGGCTGGTCTTGAACTCCTGACCTCAAGTGATCTGCCCACCATGGCCTCCCAAAGTGCTGGGATTACAGATGTGAGCCACCACAACTGGCCTTTTTTTGTTTTTTTGGAGATGGTCTCACTTTGTCGCTCAGGCTGGAGTGCAGTGGTGTGATCACGGCTCACTGCTGCCTCAATCTCCCGGCCTCAAGTGATCCTCCCACCTCATCTTCTTAAGTAGCTGGAACCACAGGTATGCACCATCATGCCCGGCTAATTTTATTTTTATTTTTTGTATGTAAGAGATGGGGTCTCCTTATATAGCTCAGGCGGGTCTCAAGTTCTTAGGCTCAAATGATCCACCTGCCTCAACCTCCCAAAGTGCCGGGATTACAGGCATAAGCCACTGTGCCTGGCCAATATTAAAACTTACTAAAGTTTTAATACTTTAATAGCTATAGAGCTTTAAGTAGTTTTGTCTCTAAGCCATTGGTCATAACATTCTCCACCCAAGCCGTCCTTTCTGTCTTTTACATTTGTCTTGCTACCCTGTATGGTCAGGTTAAAGACTTTCCTATGAAACCTTCACCATCTCTCTTAAACTGACAGTGATCAGTTGATCAGTTTCTCCTCTGTGCCCCAGGCTGCAAGTAGGTAATACCTCTTTGTTCCTCAGACATTAAGCATGTAATCAGCACTCAGTAACTATTGATTGACTTATCAGTGACTTTTGTGGAATACTCATGGGGGCTGAATCAATGATTACTCAAAGCTACATTTGTTTTTAAGTTTTTTATTTAATGCTTATTATGTGCAAGGTGCTGTTCTATGTACCTTAAAACAATCCATGATTGCACCACTGCACTCCAGCCTGAGCGACAGAGTGAGACCCTGTCTCAGAAAAATAATAGTTACTATTGTTGCCATCATTCTACAGTTAGATAGACTGAGGCACAGAGAGGTTAAGTAACTTGCCTAAAGTCACAGAGCTCATAAGTGGCGGAGTCGGGACTTGAACCCAGGTAGTTTGGTCTAGAGTCTACTTTTAACCATTATTCCATGCAAGCACTCTCATTATCTGCTACCGTTGTTCTAAATGTAAATGCTTTATTTAAATGTAGATTACCCGTAGCATCTTATTATTAGGCACTAATTTCTGGGCACAATTGGTCTTCAGTCTCAGTTATTGTAGTGATCTGTTCTCATGCTGACTGGCAAGTCATTGGACTGAACGGCCTCTTTTTTGTTGTTGTTGTTGTTATTGAAAAAGAGAAGTTACGGCCAGGTGAGGTGGCTCACACTTGTAATCCCAGCACTTTGGGAGGCTGAGGTGGGCAGATCACAAGGTCAGGAGTTCAAGACCAGCTTAGCCAACATAGTGAAACCCTGTCTCTACTTAAAAAAATACAAAAATTAACCAGGCATGTTGACGCATGCCTGTAGTCCCAGCTACTTGGGAGGCTGAGGCAGGAGAATCACTTGAACCCCTGAGGCAGAGGTTGCGGTGAGCTAAGATGGTGCCGCTGCACTCCAGCCTGAGCAACAGAATGAGACTCCGTCTCAAAAGAAGAAGAAAAAAACAAGCTACTCTTTTTTTGAGACGGAGCCTTGCTCTGTTGCCTGGGCTGGAGTGCAGTGGTGAGATCTCACTGAAACCTCTGCCTCCCAGGTTCAAGTGATTCTCCTGCCTCAGCCTCCTGAATAGCTGCAATTCAGGTGCCCACCACCACACCTGGCTAATTTTTATATTTTTGGTAGAGACAGGGTTTCTCCATGTTGGACCACGCTGGTCTCAAACTCCTGACCTCAGGTAATCCACCTGCCTCGGCCTTCCAAAGTGCTGGAATTACAGGCGTGAGCCCCCACACCCAGCCAAGAATTTACTTTCGAGGCAAGATAATATTTTCAATTGACCAGAAGATGAGAAAGAAATCAGAGCACAATGAAATCACCCTATAATTGTGAAGAACATTATGGCAATAGCTTTGTTGTTCTGTCCCCAGATTATGGTTTGTTTTGTTGTGTTTGGTTTTGTGGGAGACTTCTGGTGGGCGAATCAAGTTTGCTCTTTGGAGAAGGAATCCTCGTGTCTTTAATCTGTCCAATTTCCTAATCTCTGATTTCTGCCCTGCAGTGAGTTTTGAAGATTGCACCGGTCGACCGAGGACAGCCTACTTTTCCGTCGACACCCGATTCAAAGTGGGCACAGATGGTGTGATTACAGTCAAAAGGCCTGTACAACTTCATAACCCACAGATCCATTTTCTGGTCTACGCCTGGGACTCCACCTACAGAAAGTTTTCCACCAAAGTCACGCTGCAGGCAGTGGGGCACCCCCACCACCCCCATCATGTACGTTGGCATTTTTCTGAGAAGTTCACTGTTGTTTTAGTCTGCTGTCTAATCCAGGTTCTCAGCCTTGCTACTGTTGACATTTTGGGCTGGGTGATTTTGTGTTATAGGGGTTCTCCTGTGCACTGTGTCGATGTTTAGCAAGCATGCCTGTCCTTAACTGGTTAGATACCAGTAGCACTTCCACCAGTTGTGACAACCAAAAGTACCTCCACATGTTGCCAATGGCCCCTGGGAGAACAGATCAGCCCCAGTTGAGAGCTCATGGTCTAACTGAATAATTCTTGCTAGGGCTTTTGGGGTGTGGGGGACCGGGTAGTGTGGAAGAGTGGGAAAGGCCTGGACACTGTCTGGGACTGAATCTCAGCCATGTCATTTACTACTTGGGCAACACTGGAGGAGTTACATCACCTATCTATACTTGAGTTTCTTTATCTGTAAAATGGAGATAATAGTGAGGATGGAATTAATGAATACATGTGTAATGCTAGAAATACACAAGGCATACTTAGCCATTGTTAGCTGTCTTTACTACTCCCCCTCTTGGGGGAAGAATGAATGAGAGCTGGATTCTTCTTCTCTTTTTTTTTCTAAGGCAGAGTCTCGCTCTGTGGCGTGACTCACTGCAACCTCCACCTCCCTGGTTCAAGCGATTCTCCTGCCTCAGCCTCCTGAGTAGCTGAGATTACAGGGGCCCACCATCATGCCCAGCTAATTTTTATATTTTTAGTAGAAGTGAGGTTTTGTTTCGTCTTGTTGGCCAGGCTGGTCTGGAACTCCTGACCTCAAATGATCCGCTTGCCTTGGCCTCCCAAAGTGCTGGGATTACAGGTACAAGCCACCGTGCCTGGACAGAGCTGGATTCTCTGATCACTTTGCTGTTTGTGCTTCCAGTGGGAAGAGTCTTGGCAAGGAAGAAGAAGAACCAGTGGGCAGCTCTTGCCCCATTAGACTTTAACCTCCACAAGACCCTTTCCCATTGTATTGGCAGCGCCTGGCCTTAGGTCTGGCCCTTACCAGGAACAGACAGACAGATGGATTGGCCATGAATGGAAGCATGGCTGTCTGCCTAGGTTCTTGGCAGGAATGTTTCTAGGGTTTGCTACCCGAAGCCAATCACCTTTGCCAGTTTATCAGCTGCTCCCGTGGTGCTTCATACCGAAATGTCTCTCTGGGGGGGATATTCTAGTTGGTCCTGCTTACTGCTTTGGAAATGTGGAATGTGTTATAAGTGCCAAGGCCTGTAAGGTTGGAGCCTACTTTTCTCCCTAAAGACTCTTGATATTCTTGAAACTTAATAGTCCTCCTGATAGATCTGATTTTTCTCCCTGGTGTAATTAGACCAGAAAAATGAGGAATCTAATACTATAGGACTATATTAACAAAGCTCCTTGACTCAAAGTCTCCAAGGGACCCCATTATTCACATGAAAAAAATTCAGCACAGTGAGTCCTTGCCAGGCAGCTATGTGTGGAAGCCTCTTATGATCCAGAGACAGTTTTATTTTATTTTCTTGGAGACAGAATCTCACTCTGTCTCCCAGGCTGGAGGGCAGTGGTGTGATCTCAGCTCATTGCAACTTCTGCCTCCTGGGTTCAAACAATTCTTCAGCCTCAGCCTCTCGAGTAGCTGGGATTACAGGTACCCGCCACCACACCTGGCTAATTTTTGTATTGTTAGTAGAGACAGGGTTTCACTACGTTGGCCAGGCTGATCTCAAACTCCTGACCTCAAGTGATCTGCCTGTCTCGGCCTCCCAAAGTGCTGGGATTACAGACATGAGCCAGGACACAGTGTTGATGGTCAGGTTTGTATTTTGTTCCTTGCTGGCATCAAATCTCAACAAAACCATAACTCAGTGTTTTCCAACCAGCCCATCCATCATCTGCATCATTACCTTTATTGAGTACTTACTATGTTTCAGGCACTGTTCTCAATGCTTTAAATGTGCAATATCAGCATCTCTTTGAATCCTTCCAAGAATTCTATGAGATAGGTTCTACTATTATCCCCATTTCAGACATTAGGAAACTGTATTACAGAGAAGTAATATCTGCCTGGGACCAGGAGGTACCATCGTGAGGATTCAAAGCCAGGTAGCCTAGCTCCAGAATCCTGTGCTTGGTGCAGGCTGGGCTGCCTCTCTAGGAGACACACACAGGATGTAGAGGGCAGAAGGCGTAGGCGTGTGTGCATGTGTGCACATGTGGCCATTGTGCAGCATTGGGGAAGGGTTCTATGATGATACCTGGTCACATCTCACATGCATCTGGTGCAGAAAAAAGCCAGAAAATAGAGCTGAACTCAAACTCTGCAAGCAGTAATAAGTGACTGAGTTTTTATGTGGAGGGTAAGAGATGGAATTTTCCCCTGAAAACTTTACTGTGTTACCAGTAATCACTTTGAAACACTTAAACAATTTGGCAAATATTTTCCTTCCATTTTCAACTCTCTTATTTCCCTGCATGTGCATAAAGTTATCTTTATTGCACATGAAAACTGTTCAATACAAGTCTCAAAGGGTGTTTTTGGTTCCCAGCCAACAGCTTCTGTTACAACAAATGGAAACCATATAGATATAATGATACAATGAGATTAAGATAGTTGTATTGATCACAAAGTAGTTCTTAGTACCAGTTCTCAAAATGTACTTGTTTTGGCTGATAATTCCACTTTGGGGACCTACGTCCCCAGGAAAATATAAAAGAGGCTAGGTGCAGTGGTGCACACCTGTAATACCAGCAAATTGGGAAGCCAAAGTAGGAGAATTGCTTGAGCCCAGGAGTTCAAGACCAGTCTGGGCAAGATGGTGATACCCTGCCTCTACAAAAATTTTTTAAAATTAAAACATTAGGCACAGGTGGTGTTGCATGCCTGTGGTTCCAACTTCTTGGGAGGCTGAGGTCAGAGGATCACCTGAGCTCAGGAGTTCAAGGCTACAGTGAGCTTTGATCACTTCACTGCACTCCAACCTGGGTGACAGAAAAAGACCCTGTCTCTATTTAAAAAAAAAAGAAAAGAAAAGAAAAACATTGAAAACTCAAATATTCAGTTGTTAAATAAGCTCTGATAATTAATCATCAGAATATAATGTTGCTATTAAAAATCACATTATGGGCTGAGTGTGGTGGCTCATGCCTGTAATTCCAGCACTTTGGGAGGCTGAGGTGCTTGAGCTCACAGGTTCAAGACCAGCCTGGGTAACTTGGCAAAACCCCACGTCTACTAAAAATACAAAAGTTAGTCGGGCATGGTGGTGTGCCCCTATCGTCCCAGCTACTCAGGAGGCTAAGATGGGAGGATGACTTGAGCCTGGGAGGTGGAGGTTGCAGTGAGCAAGATCTTATCACTGCACCCTAGCCTCAGTGATAGAGCCAGACCTTGTCTCAAAAATGACATTATATGTGCATGAAACAACTTGTAAATTATAATATCAAACCCTGAAACCAACACTTGTGTATACATAATGATTACTTGAGCTCTGGACACTAAGAAGGATAAAAAGAGAATGCAGTCTTTACGATGTAGCAAAGGAGTTCATTGGTTTTTGTTTTGGTTGGTCATTTTGGTGGATGTATATAATTTGTCATTGGTAAGAGACTGTATCACTAAGTTCAAATTGTACACTGCCCACAGAAGGCTGGACACTGTCTGGCTAGGTTGGACTATTAGACCTGTACTCTCTCTCCTGAATTGTCTCATCTTGTTCCTCATCTTCGTTCCTTTTAGGACTCTGTTCCTGGATCCCACGCAGAAGTGCTCACATTTCCCCGACTCCTCTCATGGCCTCAGAAGACAGAAGAGAGACTGGGTTATCCCCTCCCATCAGCTGCCCAGAAAATGAAAAAGGCCCATTTCCTAAAAACCTGGTTCAGGTAGAGAAAGAAGTTCTCTATTTCTCTGGGAGGGATTTGGCAGAGAAGTACCGAGGAGAGAAAGGGAAAAGACCCAATGTTGGGATCCTTTTTTACTAATTCTTTTTCTTTCATTTTATCTTCAGATCAAATCCAACAAAGACAAAGAAGCCAAGGTTTTCTACAGCATCACTGGCCAAGGAGCTGACACACCCCCTGTTGGTGTCTTTATTATTGAAAGAGAAACAGGGTGGCTGAAGGTGACAGAGCCTTTGGATAGAGAACAAATTGCCACATACACTGTAAGTATCTCTTAGAAGTTTGTTGACACTGGGGTAACATCCGTCCAGGATTTTTTGGTCAAGCCATGCTGGATCCCCATATCAGAGGCTCTGGACACATGGTGAGGTTAACTTGACACCTCTTGACCTGTTGCTAAGGAGAAATGACACGAGAATGTGGGACAGTTGTTAATTTTTCTCCTAGTCAGGAAAAAAGGAAGGAGAATCCTTATGCATCCTCATACATCCAGCACAAATTTAGACCCAAGATGTCAACCTGTTCTTGGGGCTAGAAGTCCCTGACCTAAAGGGAGAAGACAGTGATGATATAAGAGAGCAAAACCCATTTCTTGGGCTTGGCAGCAACAAGAGCTTAGGGAAGCCAAGAGGTCATTTTTTTTGTTTTGGTTTTGGTTTTGGATTTTTGGTTTTTTTGAGACAGGGTCTACCTATGTCACTCAGGCTGGAGTGCAGTGGTGCAGTCATAGCTCACTGCAGCCTGGACCTTCTGGGCCCAAGTGACACTCCCACCTCATCTTCCTGCGTAGCTGAGACTGAAGGCGTATGCCACTGCCCCCCTGCTAATTTTTGTATTTTTTGTAGAAACAAGATCTTGCTATGTTGCCCAGGCTGGTCTTGAAATCTTGAGCTCAAGCAATCTGCCCACCTCAGCCTCCTCAAGAGCTGAGATTACATGAGCCACCATGCCTGACCAGGAAGTTATATACTGATGCCAAATTCAGAAATATGTGGAGGAAATGCTAGACTAGAAGGACCAGAGCAAAGTTCACCCTGCTTAGAATAAGAGGTTTTCAGGCCCCCACCTTTGTCTCTAAGCCTGATGCCCCGGCCCTGGGAAATGGGAGGTCTGAGCCAGTGGGGGTGTTCTCCAGCCCATGGGTCTTACCTTGTCACTGAAGCAGCAGCAGCAGCATGTGTGTGAGAAAAGTCACCCACTGGGGGTTTTGGAGAGCAGGAAGGTATGGCAGTAGGGAGAGCGTACTCTGCTGTGGCTGGGCCCCTTCTCCCATGATTTCTTCCTAATCAGAACTCAAGTTACCCTCACTTGGTTCTTTCAGCTCTTCTCTCATGCTGTGTCATCCAACGGGAATGCTATTGAGGACCCAATGGAGATTGTGATAACTGTGACGGATCAGAATGACAACAGGCCCGAGTTCACCCAGGAAGTTTTTCACGGGTCTGTCATGGAAGGTGCTCTTCCAGGTATATCCACTAATGAGAATCTGAATACCTAGAGGCTCTTAGGTTCTTTGGACCCCAAAGTGTTGTCCAATCCCAAATGCTGGGTAACTAAAGCTGACGCTTCCTATGGACAGAGCTTCTTGGGAAACCATTGTTGTGTCATATGCATGTGTATAACATTCTACATATGGAAACATGTAAAATAGGGACAGTTTAAAAACGATCTTCCTTTTTTATTATTAAAAAAAATTTTTTACGCTGGGCATGGTGGCTCATACCTAGAATGCCAGCTCTTTGGGAAGCCAAGGCGGGTGGATCACCTGAGGTCAGGAGTTCAAGACCAGCCTGGCCAACATGGTGAAACCCCCATCTCTACTAAAATACAAAAATTAGCCAGGTGTGGTGGCAGGTGCCTGTAATCCCAGCTACTTGGGAGGCTGAGGCATGGGAATCACTTGAACCGGGGAGCTGGAGGTTGTACTGAGCTGAGATTGCACCGCTGCACTCCAGCCAGGATGACAGAATGAGACTCCGTCTCAAAATAAATAAATAATTTTTTTTAACAGAGACAAGGTCTTGCTTTGTTGTCCAGGTTACTCTCAAACTCCTGGCCTCAAGCAGTCCTCCCACCTCAGCCCCACAAGCTGCTAAGATTATAGGCATGAGCTACACCTGACTAAGAACAACCTTCCTAATTAAGGAACAGATCTTTGCCAATACCTTAAAGCGCTAAACAATCCTCCTTGATCACGTTATTTTCTCTC
Source organism: Ateles fusciceps (assembly GCA_036589455.1). Classification (NCBI taxonomy): domain Eukaryota; kingdom Metazoa; phylum Chordata; class Mammalia; order Primates; family Atelidae; genus Ateles; species Ateles fusciceps. The sequence goes on along the minus strand of JAZHEH010003205.1, from coordinate 21,115,816 downwards.
CTCCATAAAGATAACCACACCCTGACTTTTGTGGTAATCATTCCCTTTCTTTTCTTTATCTATTACCATTTGTGTATTTACGCCTGTTTCAAAGTTTATTACAGACTCACGCTATACATATATTTCTGTAATTTACTTCTTTCATTCAGCTTTATAGACATAGGGTACTTCCGTGTGGTCTGCCAGAGCAGGGTTGGGAGAACTGGCTAGCCATATGCAGAAAACTGAAACTAGGTCCCTTTCTTAAACCACATACAAAAATCAACTTGATGGATTAAAGACTTAAGTGTAAAACCCAAAACTACAAAAACCCTAGAAGAAAGCCAAGGTGATACAATTCACATTGTATTGTCATTCATTTATTCTCATTGCTGTATAGTATTCCCTTGCATGATTATTTTAATATTTGTGTAAAACTGTTTATCCATTCCACTGTTGATGGAAATTGTGTTTCTTGCTATTATGAATGGTGTCCTCAGGACATTCCTAAATATGTCTCAGTGCAAATACCCAAGAATTTCTGTAAGGTATGTATCCACAATAGTGGAGAGCTCATTTGTAGGATATGCACGCACTCAACTTTACTAAATGGTGACAGTCTATTTTCCAGGATGATTGAACCAATTTATTCTCCCACCAGTAATTGCTAGACTTTTTAGCTTCTGCTAATTTGTTGAGTATGTAGTTGTTCTCCATGCAATTTAGAATTGTATTTCTGTGATTACTGATGGGCTGAGTATCTTGTATCTTTGCTAGCCATTTGAGTTTCCTCTTTATGACTTGTCTATTCAAGTCTTTTGCCCTTTTTTGCTGTCAGGCTAGTTGTATTTTTCCTATTGGCTTTATTTTATTTTTTTGAAACAAAATCTTACTCTGTCACCCAGGCAGGAGTGCAATGGCACAATCACAGCTCAGCTCGCTGCAGCCTCCCAGGCTCAAGCAATCCTCCCACCTTAGCTATGCAAGTAGCTAGGACTACAGGCGTGTGCCACCATGCCCACCTAAATTTTTTTGCTTTTTGTAGAGACAGGGTCTTGCCTGCAATCCCAGCACTCTGGGAGGCTGAGGTGGGTGGATCACTTGAGCCCAGGAAGTTGAGGCTGCAGTGAGCCATGATTGTGCCATTTCATTCCAGCCTTGGCAGCAGAGTAAGACCCTGTGTCAAAAAAAAAAAAAAAAATGTCATTTAGATGTTGTAGGTACTAGTTCTTTATCAGTGACATGTATTATAAATGTTTTCTTCCACCTTGAAGACAATGATCTCCAATGACCATTCTCTTTATGAAGATATGGCTGAGTAGGCGATTGCGGAAAACGTTGGTGTTTTTCTTACTTTACATGCCATTCACTCAGTATAAGAGACAGAGGAAAACGAGTTTAAGGTTATTTCTCCCCCATACTTTTCCTTCACCCCTCACCCCAAATAGGTTGGGAAAGTGGAGTCCTCTGCACACAGCTCCCTTTGAGCTTTCTTCCTTCCCTAGCACTTTGGTAAGAATTCTAGGAATTAGAGAAGGGGGAAACTCTGACATGGTACCACCCTCAGGTCCCCTCCTTTATCCCTCAGAGCAGAATTGGATTAAGCAGCACTGACCAGGTCCCCAAAGTGCAGCTTGTCTAAACCATCCTCTCCTTGAACTCTTCCAGGAACTTCCGTGATGGAGGTCTCAGCCACAGATGCAGACGATGATGTGAACACCTACAATGCCGCCATCGCTTACACCATCGTCAGCCAAGCACCTGAGCTGCCTTACCAAAAGATGTTCACAATTAATAAGAACACAGGAGTCATCAGTGTGCTCACCACCGGGCTGGACCGAGAGGTCAGGGGTCAGGAGGATCCAGAGGGTGTGAAGGACAAATGTGTATTAGCTCAATCCCGTGGACAATGCAAAATCCTCCTAGGCCAGTTGCCAGTTAATATGGTGTGGTCTGAACTTTGCATCTGAGCTTCTGCCCAGAGGTTCTGTGTCTAGAAGACAGGCAGAATGGCATGAAGCAGATGGTTAACTATTCTGGTTCCAGGTGTTGGGCCGGGCTGGCCAGAGGTGGCTAGTGGTCCTGGCCCTGACTTGGTTGTGTTGATCTCTCTGCAGAGTTTCCCTACATATACCCTGGTGGTTCAGGCTGCTGACCTTCAAGGAGATGGGTTAAGCACAACAGCAACAGCTGTGATCACAGTCACTGATGCCAACGATAACCCTCCGATCTTCAATCCCACCACGGTAATTCTGCTACTCCTCAGAGGATTTCCAAAGAAAGGTCTTTTGTTGTTCGTGAACTAAGTTTCACCACTGCTCATGGGCGAAGTCTTTGAAAACTCTCCAGACTAGGGAATGTTAACTTGAAACTGAAAAGCAAGCACCTTGGGGTGGCAGTTGTCTAGCATCTTTTTCCACCCTTGGCGTGGGGCCAATTGGCACAAGATTATAAAGCTGCAAAAAGCACCTACTGTTTTCATATCCTCATACTGTACATTTTTATAGAAAATTTTACTGGGTTTCATTTCTTCATTGAACAAATATTTTCTAAGTTTATATTAGGCACTGTATGAGACACTGGAGGTACCATCAAAAAGAAAGCAGACAAAGATTCCATCTCATGGTGTTTCTAGTATAGCTAGGAAGACATGAGAATTATTGAATGCCAAGGATATTATACACATTCCAGGAGAAGGTATTGACAGCCAGGTAGGGGAAGTTTAAATCATCCTATATTATGGCCCGGTGTGGTGGCTCACACCTGAAACCCCAGCACATTGGGAGGCCAAAGCTAGTGGAGCCCTTGAAGATGGAGTTCAAGACCAGCCTGGCCATCATGGCAAAAGCCTGTCTCTACTAAAAATACAAAATTCAGTTGGACATGGTGGCATGTGCTTGTAATCCCAGCTACTCCGGAGGCTGAGGCACGAGAATCGCTTGAACCCAGGAGGCGGAGGCTATAGTGAGCCGAGATTGTGCCACTGCACTCCAATGTGCCCATCCCCTGGCCTCTCCTTGTCACCATCTTCTCCTTGAAGCTTGCTTTCAGTTAGCCAGGTATGGTGGTACATGCCTGTGGTCCCAGCTACTCTGGAGGCTTAGGTGGGAGAATTGCTTGAGCCCAGGAAGTCGAGGCAATAGTGAGCCATGATCGCTCCACTACACTCCAGCCTGGTGATAGTGATATCCTGTCTCAAAAAAACAACAAAAGAGGGTTCCTTTAATCCCCTGAGATCTGGCTCCGCTAGCACTCTTGGTATGTTGTACATGACCCATCTCTTTGCTCTGCAGTACCAGGGTCAGGTGCCCGAGAACGAGGCTAACTTCAAAATCGCCACACTGAAAGTGACTGACGCTGACGCCCCAAACACCCCCGGCGTGGGAAGCCGTATACACCATATTGAATGATAATGAGGGGCAATTTGTCATCACCACAAATCCAGAGACCAACGATGGCATTTTGAAAACAGCAAAGGTTTGTATGGTACCTGGCAAGATGCAGAAACTGACATCCTCGCAGCTGTTCATGCCCTTGTCCCCTGGTATCTTCTCAGAAGTAGATTCGCATTGGCAGGGGGACGGGTGACTTTCCCAGATTCTAGTGGACCTTGTGGGGTTTGCAGTGGTTCTTCTTGCTCATGTAAGAAATCAAGAAGCTAAGGTGGGACATGGTGGCTCACGCCTGTAATCCCAGCACTTTGGGAGGCTGAGGCAGGCAGATCACCTGAAGTCAGGAGTTTGAGACCAGCCTGGCCAACGTGGTGAAACCCTGTTTCTACCAAAAATACAAAAATTAGCTGGGCTTGGTGGTGCATGCCTATAATCCCAGCTGCTTGGGAGGCTGAAGCAAGAGAATCACTTGAGCCTGGGAGACAGAAGTTGTAGTGAGCCGAGATAGAGCCGCTGCACTCCAGCCCGTCTGGAAAAAAAAGAAAAGAAAAGAAACCAAGAAGCTCTTACACAGCATCCCGGAATTGAAAAAGAAATACTGTCTGCTTTAATGGGCTCTTTCCCAGAAACATTCTCCTTCCCTTAGCCCTTTTCATTCTGCAGTGAGAGGGAAAACGAATTGCTGGTCTCTGCTCTTAAGCTGGATTATTTTAGGAGTGGAGCAGATATGGTTGTTTTTGAAAAATGTCCTAGGAACTTAGTGCATGGCAGTAGGAGGCTCGCTTGAGCCAGGAAGTTGAAGCTACACTGAGCTATGATCATGCCACTGTACTCCAACCTGGGTGATAGAACAAGACTCCATCTCTTTTAAAAAATGGCTGAGCGTGATGGCTCACACCTGTAATCCCAGCACTTTGGGAGGCCAAGGCTGGTGGATCACCTGAGGTCAGGAGTGTGAGACCAGCTTGGCCAACGTGGTGAAACCCCGTCTCTACTAAAAATACCAAAAATGAGCTGGGTGTGGTGGCACATGCCTGTAATCCCAGCTACTAGGGAGGCTGAGGCAAGAGAATTGCTTGAACCTGGGAGGTGGAGGTTGCAGTTAGATGAGATCGCACCATTGCACTCTAGCCTGGGCAACAAGAGCAAAAATTCCATCTCAGAAAAAAAAAAAAAAGGAAAGAGACATGAAAACCAAGAATTTGGGTGAATTGCTTGTTGAAGTGACTCAAAGAATTAATGGTGGATCCCTAGAACAGCCCCACAGCTTTCACTTCCTCTCGAGCAGGTGAGCAGATTTGAGAAGCCTTGGTAAATAATTGTGGGTTTTGCCATTTAAAGTAATAGCAGAGGCTGGGCACAGTGACTCATGCGTGTAATCCCAGCCCTTTGGGAGGCTGAGGCAGTTGGATCACCTGAGGCCAGGAGTTGGAGTCCAGCCTGACCAACATGGAGAAACCCCATCTCTACTAAAAATACAAAATTATCCAGGCATAGTGGAGCGTGCCTATAATCCCAGCTACTCGGGAGGCTGAGGCAGGAGAATCGCTTGAACCCTGGAGGGGGAGGTTGCAGTGAGCTGAGATTGCACCATTGCACTCCAGCCTGGGCAACAAGAGCGAAACTTCATTGCAAAAAAAAAAAGAAAGAAAGAAAGAAAGTAATGGCAGAAACCACAATTACTTTTGCAACAACCTAATATATTCCCAAAAGCAACAGTTAAGGATTTAATTTTCTTTTTACTAATACAAAATGTTTTGTTTTGTTTTTAACTTCATTGTTTTTCCTCTTTAGGGCTTGGATTTTGAGGCCAAGCAGCAGTACATTCTACATGTGGCAGTGACAAACGTGGCCCCATTTGAGGTCTCTCTCACCACCTCCACAGCTACTGTCGTCGTGGATGTGCTGGATGTGAATGAAGCCCCCATCTTTGTGCCTCTTGAAAAGAAAGTGACAGTGTCCGAGGACTTTGGTGTGGGTCAGGAAATCACATCCTACACTGCCCGGGAGCCAGACACATTTATGGAACAGAAAATAACGTAAGTGTGAGGATTTTTCTTTTTGCTTTTTTTTTTTTTTTTTTTGAGATAGAGTCTTGCTCTGTCGCCCAGACTGGAGTGCAGTGGCGTGATCTCGGCTCACTGAAACCTCTGCCTCCTGGGTTCAAGCTATTCTTCTGCCTCAGCCTCCCGAGTAGCTGGGATTACAGGCGCGTGCCACCACACCCAGCTAATTTTTTTTGTATTTTTAGTAGAGATGGGGTTTCACCATGTTGGCCAGGCTGGTCTTGAACTCCTGACCTCGTGATCCACCCTCCTCGGCCTCCCAAAGTGCTGGGATTACAGGTGTGAGCCACAGCGTCCGGCCAGGATTTTTCAACTGACTTACAGCAACTGGGTATTTGTGTGTGTGTGTGTCTGTATTTTTAGATATAAATATAGTTCATGGCATTTTGTCATTTGTCTGTACAAGACCATTGTCTTGCTAAATTTATTTTATTTTTTCCCTTTATCTGTGCAGCTTTCACCTTTTCCCTTCCTTCCATAGCTAGCCATTCTTGGTCTGATGTGCTGCCTCTCTTTAAGCTCTTGTAGTATGGTAGAAATGCAATTTTACTTTGCATACACAGTATTGTGGTGGTTTGTTTTTTTTTTGTTTTTTTTTTTTTTTTTAGTTTAGAGTCTTGCTTTATTGTACAGGCTAGAGTGCAGTGCCATGATCTCTGCTTACTGCAGCCTCCGCTTCCTGGGTTCAAGCAATTCTTGGGCCTCAGCCTCCCAAATAGCTAGGATTACAGGTGCCTGCCACCATGCCCAGCTAATTTTTGTATTTTTAGTAGAGACAGGGTTTCACCGTGTTGGCCAGGCTGGTTTTGAACTCCTGACCTCAGGTGATCTCCCCCGCCTCCCAAACTGCTGAGATTACAGGTGTGAGCCACCACATCCAGCCCATAGTATTGTGTTCTAAGTAACTTGCTATTAATATTTCTTTTTTAAAAAAATATTTCTCTTTTAAACTTAAAGGCACCTCTATAACGTAAATCACACAGACACTGAAAACCCACATGCCAACCAACCAACTACAACACTTGCTTTAAAATACTCTCATTTTGGGCCAGGTGCGGCGACTCTGCCTGTAATCCCAAAACTTTGGGAGGCCCAGGCAGGTGGATCACTTTGAGGGCAGGTGTTCAAGGACAGCCTGGCAAACATGGCAAAACCCCGCCTCTACTAAAAACACAAAAAATTAGTTGGGCATTTTAGTGCACACCTGTAATCCCAGCTCCTCAGGAGACTGAGGCACAAGAACTGCTTGACCCCAAAAGGCTGAGGTTGCAGTGAGCCAAGATTGCGCCACTGCACTCCAGCCTGGGCGACAGAGTGAGACTCTGTCTCAAAAGAGAAAAAAAATTACTCTCAACCGGGTGTGGTGGTTCACGCCTGTAATCCTAACACTTTGGGAGGCCGAGGTGGGTGGATCACCTGAGTTCAGGAGTTTGAGACAAGACTGGCCAACATGGCAAAACCCCATCTCTACTAAAAACAAAAATTAGCCGGGCATGGTGACAAGCGTTTACAATCCCAGCTACTCAGGAGGCTGAGACAGGAGAATTGCTTGAACTCAGGAGGCAGAGGTTGCAGTGAGCCAAGATTGCACCACCTGGGTGACAAGAGCGAGACTCCATCTCAAAAAAAAAAAAAAAGAAACAAAAAATTACTCTCATTTTCTGTATGTAGCCAATGGACTCCTCATAATCTAGAGGCTATTTCTACATGCTCCAAACTGTAAGGCCTGACAAGATGTGTTTTAATTGAAGTTTAAAAGAATAGTGAAAAGTCAAAGACGATAATGTAGGATTTGATTCAGTGATGAAACCCTGGATTGTACAGTTTCCAGGCTGGGTTGAAAGCTTGCAGTAGTAAAATAGATAGTTCAAAGCATCTCCTGGGGCAAATTCAGGGACCAGGTCTTTAGTGTTTGTTTGCAGAGGCCCTTACACCTGTAACAAAGAGCACTTTATGTAATTCATTGCTTTGACTTCCAAAGAAGTGAGGTCAAGCCTACAGGTTCTCAGAGCCCTTTCCTCCTTTGATTTCTTAGTTTCCCGATCAGAGCCTTTCCATGACTCCAGTAAATGACTGAGCAGTAGATCTCTATCAGCCTCCCTGTACCTCCCATTAAATAGCAATAGTGCAGCCCACCCACAAGTCAACAGGGCAACCTGCATTTCCAGATGTTCATGGCAGGAGAGGAGGTGGCATGTTGCCACCAGTTACAAACTACTATATTGTTTGGGGGAAGCTGGTCTGGAGGAGTCTACTTTTAAAAGTAAATAAGGATTATAGTAATCATTGCTTCAGCAACAATCACCCATAGATGCTAAATCCATTGAGTGAAAGTTGCTGAACAACATATTCTCAAATTATCTACCTGCAGATTATAGATGTATCATATAGTGAAAAAAGTCACCTTTGATATGAAGAAATCTGGTGGCCTTTCCCCCTATCCAGGTGATCAAAGTTAACATCATCAGTAAAAGCACAGACAGACATCATGTGCCTCCCAGTGTCCTGCACTGGGGAGGCTACAGCATCACCTCTGTAGTTGCTTGTCCCCACCACCAACCCCCGAAATGCATGATCTGAATCTAAATTATGAGGAATAATCAAACAAACCTAAATTAAGGGGCATTCTACAAAACAACTGGCCAGCACATTTTAAAAATGTCAGTGTCAAAAAAGAGAAGAAAGACCTAAGGAAGAGCCATGCCAACTAAAGGCCATATTGGATCCTGAATCCAGAAGGAGGCAAGGTTGCTGTAAAGGACATTTTTGGAAAATCTGCCAATTTGAATATGCATCATATAATTGACGATAGTATTCTATCAAAGTTTTATTGCCTAAAATTGAAAATCAAGTTGAGGTTATATAAGAGAATGCCTTTGTTCTTAAGAGATAACACATTGGTATTTATGAACAAAGGAACATGACTTTTGCAATTTATTTGCAAATGGTTCAGCAAAACAAATTATGTTGGCGTGTGTCAATATAGAGAGAGCAGATGTGGCAAAATATTAACAATGAGTAAACCTAGGTGAAGAGTCCATGGATTGTCATCATACTATTCTGGTAACTTGTCTGTTGTGTTGTTGGTTTTCAAAATAAAAACATTAGAAGTAATCAGATAACTGAAGAAGAGCTTAAGCCGTTTTCAGCTTCATGCTGCTTGCGGGTCCTATTCTAAAAGCCAGAGCTTGTGCCTATTCAGGTATCGGATTTGGAGAGACACTGCCAATTGGCTGGAGATTAATCCAGACACTGGTGCCATTTCCACTCGGGCTGAGCTGGACAGGGAGGACTTCGAACACGTGAAGAACAGCACATACACAGCCCTCATCATAGCTACAGACAACGGTAAGGGGGCCCCATCTGGGCCTTTGCTGCCTCACCCTCCTGGCTAGTTCATTTCCTTGCCCCTCTCTTCTTTTGGAGGCAAGAGTTCATCCTTTTTCTTTTATCTTTTTTGTTTGTTGGATTGATTTGTATAAAGCTATGGAGTATAAGGGTAATTTTGTTACATGCGGAGATGTATAGTGGTAAAACCAGGTCTTTTAGGGTATCCATCACCTAAATAACATGCATTGTACCCATTAAGTAATCGCTCATCATCTACTCCCTCCCACCCCTCACCCTTCCCAGTTGCCATTGTCTATCATTCCACAGTCTACACCCATGTGTGCACATGATTGAACTCCCACTTCTAAGTAAGAACATGCAGTATTTCTCCTTATATGTCTGACTTGTTTCACTTGAGATAATGGCTTCCAGTTTCATCCCTGTTGCTGCAAAAGATGATTCTTTTAATCTTTTTTTTTTTTTTTTTTTTTTTAACAGAATCTAGCTCTGATTTTTAACAGAATCTAGTCGCCCAGACTGGGAGTGCAGTGGCGCGATCTCAGCTCATTGCAACCTTCACCTCCCGGGTTCGAGCGGTTCTCCTGCCTCAGCCTCCCGGATAGCTGGGATTGCAGGCACTGGCCAACATGCCCAGCTAATTTTTGTATTTTCAGTAGAGACAGGCTTTCACTGTGTTGACCAGGCTGTTCTCAAACTCCTGACCTCGTGGTCCGCCCATCTTGGCTTCCCAAAGTGCTGGGATTACAATTGTGAACCACTGCACCCAGCCTTGTTTTTTCTTTTATTCTTAAACAAAGGCGTTCTTATTGTCAAAAAATTCAAGTGGGCTGGCCACAGTGGCTCACATCTATAATCCCAGCACTTTGAGAGGCTGAGGTCGGAGGATCACTTGAGCCCAGGAGTTCAAGACCAACCCGGGAAACATGGCAGAACCCTAAGGGAAGCAGACAACGATGGTTTACATTCTAGGTCCAAAGCTTAATACTCATGTGACCTTGGATTTGCTGTTTAATTTGTGTGTCCCACAATTCCTTTACCTGAAAAGTGATAATACCCATCTGGATGAAATGAATTAGGTATGGGTCCTTCCAGACTGTTTCTGTGTATTTAAATACATTTATAGACTGGGTGCTAGGCTCACACCTGTAATACCAACACTTTGGAGGTCTGAGGTGGCTTGAGGCCAGGAGTTCAAGACCAGCCTGGGCAACATACTGCCCATAATCTCAAAATGCTGGGATTACAGGTGTGAGTTATCATGCCTGGCCTCCTTAAATTAATGTTAAATGACTTGTGCTCATTGTTTTAAAAAAAAAATTTAGCCAGGCATGGTGGCTCACGCCTGTAATCCCAGCACTTTGGGAGGCTGAGGCAGGTGGATCACCTGAGGTCAGGAGTCCAAGAACAGCCTGACCAACATGGAGAAACCCAGTCTCTACTAAAAGTACAAAATTAGCCTGGCATGGCAGCGCATGCCTATAATTCCAGCTACTCGGGAAGCTGAGGCAGAAGAATTTCTTGAACCCAGGAGGCTTGGAGGTTGCAGTGAGCCAAGATCATGCCATTATACTCCAGCCTGGGCAATAGAGTAAAATTCCATCTCAAAAAAGAAAAGAAAAGACATTTTACATGAGAAAAAAAAGTTTTAAAAATTTACAGTCATGCCGTCTAGACATATCTATTTATAGGTTTGAGATGGATTCCTCTGTTGTTTTGTTTCCCTGTCGTATACTAATCTTGATGATAGTTCCCTGGGTACCAATTTTCCTACTACCATATGCTTGGTTTTGTGTCAGGATATAAAAGAAATGCAAACAGAAGTGTGGATGGGCTGGGTTCAGTGGCTCACGCCTATAATCCCAATACTTTGGGAGGCCAAGGTAGGAGGATCACTTGAGCCCAGGAGGTCAAGACCAACCTGGGCAACATGGCAAGACCGCTCACCCCTACAAAAAAATTTAAAAACTAGCCAAGCATGGTGGCATGCACCTGTAGTCCCAGCTACTAGGGAGGCAGAGGTGAGAGATTAGGCCCAGGAGGTAGAGGCTGCAGTAAACTGTGTTCATGCCACCACATTCCAGCCTGGGTGACAGAGTGATAGTGAGATCCTGCCTTAAAAAAAAAAAAAAAAAAAGTTGGGCATGGTGGCTCACGCCTGTAATCCCAGCACTTTGGGAAGGCCGAGGTAGGCGGATCACCTGAGGTTCAGCGTTCGAGACCAGCCTGACCAATATGGTGAAACCCTGTCTCTTAAAAAAAAAAAAAAAGTGTATATGAATTCCCAAATCTATTTTGAAAACTAATTTGCAGAGACTCAAAAAGACCCAACGCATCCCCTTTGATTTTAAACTTCTAGTGCGGCTTAAAAATAAAAGACTCAATGCTTTGATAATGACCTTAAATGGCATGAAAGCGCAGAAAAGAACTAGGGAGACAGCAAGCAGGCAATAAGGACTTTTTGGAGCTGTTAAAATTCGATGAATGAATAATGGCATATGAAGAAGGAGGGAGGGTGTCCTTGGTGTGAGGAATAACTTGAATAATGGTTATCAAGGTAGGAATAAGCTCGTCTATGTAAAACGGTCAGAGGCCTGGCCACCTGGGAGTGGAGATGCCCTGGGATTAGTAGGATGGGAGGTTCTGGGGGGTGGAGTGGGGCCTGGTGAGGTACCACTAAAAAGCCAGGACAAGATCTGGACTGGGTCTGGTAGAAGGCAGTGGGGGATCCATGACTGTTCCCCGAGCTGCAACATTTCCTCTGTATTTTCTCTTAGGTTCTCCAGTTGCTACTGGAACGGGGACGCTTCTGTTGATCCTGTCTGATGTGAATGACAATGCCCCCATACCAGAACCTCGAAATTTATTCTTCTGTGAGAGGGATCCAGAGCCTCAAGTCATCAACATCATTGATGCAGACCTTCCTCCCAATACATCTCCCTTCACGGCAGAACTAACACATGGGGCGAGTGCCAACTGGACCATTGAGTACAATGACCCAAGTGGGTACCTGAGCTTTATTTTGGCAACTGTGCTGTGACTGCCATGCTTCCCTTTCCCCAGATCCCCACCTCTCCATTTCTCAACTTCCAGATGCCACCCCTTCCGTTGATACTTGTTTCCTTGTTCATTCTGTCTTTGAGGCCTTACTCCAAAGGTCTCTTTCCTTTCCTGGTATCTAACTTTGTAGCATGCTACCCAGTGATATAAAACCCAAGCAGGGCTCCCTCTCCCAGCCTCTAACCACCCTCCAATCTCCTCTCCACTTGCAACTTCCGGGACTATCTTCTCTGCCACCTCCCGCTCCTGGGACCAAACAAAGCCATTTTTGTGGTTAGCTCCTTCTTGCCAACCATGAGCTCTCAGATTGTCAGAACTATTCCACCGAGGTGGAGGCAGCTGTCAACCGCCTGGTCAATTTGCATCTGCGGGCCTCCTACATCTACCTCTCTCTGGGCTTCTATTTCCACTGTGACGATGTGGCTCTGGAAGGCCTGGGCCACTCCTTCCACAAATTGGCCAAGGAGAAACACAGGGGTGCTGAGTATGTCTTGAAAATAAATGCAAAACCATCGTGGTGGCCGTGCTGTCCTCCAGGACATCCAGAAGCCATGTCAAGATGAATGGGATAGGCTGGGCGCAGTGGCTCACACGTGTAATCCCAGCACTTTGGGAGGCCGAGGCAGGTGGATCACGAGGTTGTGAGTTCAAGACCAGCCTGGCCAAGACGGTGAAACCCCCTCTCTACTAAAAATACAAAAATTACGCCTGTAATCCCAGCTACTCAGGAGGCTGATGCAGAAGAATCACTTGAACCTGGGAGGCAGAGGTTGCAGTGCGCAGAGATCGCACCATGACACTCCAGCCTGGGTTACAAAGTGAGACTCTGCCTCCAAAAAAAAAGATGAATGGGGTAAAACCCTGGACGCGATGGAAGTCGCTCTGGCCCTGAAGAGGAACCTGAACCAGGCCCTTTTGGATCTTCGTGCCCTGGGTTTCATCCACACAGACCTCCATCTCTGTGACTTCCTGGAGAGCCACTTCCTAGATGAAGAAGTAAAACTCATCAAGAAGATAGGTGACCACCTGACCAACCTCTGCAGGCTGGCCGGCCCCCCAGGCAGGGCTGGGCAAGTACATCTTCAAAAGGTTCACCCTCAGGCACAACCAGGAGCCTACTGAGCCCAGCAACATCTGAAGAGCCACTCTGCCTGAGCCTATCCCTCCAGCCACTAGACAGCTTTTTAACCTGCCCTAAAGCCCTCTCCCAAGCCTTAGACCAAATGGAAATAGAGCTTTTTACAGTCCCCCCAAAATATATATATATAGATACATACAGATACCTAACTAAAACCCAAGCATCTCTGCTCTCTTTGCTTGGCTTGCAAATGTCTTTAGTTCACTAACAATTTTATTCTGGAATAAGCTCTTTTTCTGTCTTTCCTGGTCTCATCATTTCTTTTTATTGGTTTCCCCAGCCCAAGAATCTCTCATTTTGAAGCCAAAGATATACTTAGAGGTGGGTGAGTACAAAATCAATCTCAAGCTCATGGATAACCAGAATAAAGACCAAGTGACCACCTTAGAGGTTCACGTGTGTGACTGTGAAGGGACCGCCAGCGTCTGTCGGAAGGCACAATATGTCGAAGCAGGATTGCAAGTTCCTGCCATCCTGGGGATTCTTGGAGGAATTCTTGCTTTGCTAAGTAAGTCCAGCTGGCAAGTGGCTCAGCCTTTGACTTAAAAAAAATGGAGGAGGTTTATTTCCTGGAAATGATTTTTGTCTTATATTAGTTAGGGTATGGGTTAGCCAATACAGGAAAGGGACTTCCAAGTTGTGCTGGCCTACATAGAACAGAAGTTTGTCTCTTACTAAACGGTTCAGAGGTAAATGGTCTAAGATGGGAGGGCAGCCCTGTGCCATGAAGTCAACAGGGGACCCAGGTTTCTTCTATCTTGTTTCTTTTCATCCTTTAAGTCAGTGCATCCCAAGCTTGAGTGCATACAAATCACCTGGGCCTCTTGGTAAACTAGGAAATCTGATCCAGGAGCTCTGGTGTAGGGCCACAGGTTCTGCATTTCTAACCAGCTCCCAGGGGGTGCTGATGTTGCAGTTCCTTTTCCTTAGACCATAGGCAGAGTAGCAAGACCTTGGAGGCTGCCCCAGCATGGTCTAAGCTAGCCAGCTCACCACCACCACCCGTACATTCCATCCTTGATCGGGGAAGGTGATGAGAGAGAAAGTGGAGGCCACACGACTGGAGGCAATGTCACCTCCACTTATGTACCATTGGCCCAAACACAACCACACCTAGCTGCAAGAGACCCTGGAAGCTTCTACTTGCAATCAAAAATTGCCATGGAGTAGGGATGGAGTATAGAGTGAGCAGTGAGTATCAGTGACTGAAAGGATAAAGGAGAAAAAAGGATGCTGAGGAAAATTGGCAGTTTCTGCCATAGTCCTTAAACCTGTTTCCATTGGAGCCCACCTGGAGTGACCCCTCAGGGTGACACAGGTGCTGTCATGGTCAAGGCAAATTTTTTTATCATTCACACACAGAAAATACTGAATCTATTAAAGGAATAAATTAGTTGTGAAAATAGATTATGTGCATCATATGACAAAGTATCCATATGGAGTACACTACATCAGAACTCTGGTAGGGCTTTAAACAGGTGAGTGATAGAAGAGCAAGCGAATGATTCTCCATGCAAGTGATAGCAAGTCACTTAGAAACCTTTGACCAGGTATGGTGGCTCACACTTTGGGAGGCCAAGGTGGGAGGATTGCTTAAAGCCAGGCATTTGACACCAGCCTGGGCAACAAAGCAAGACCCTGTCTCTACAAAATAAAAATGAAAAATATATTTTTTTAATTTAAAAACAATTTTTAAAGAAATGTTTAAAGATCATATATAATTAGTGACCACAAGGGGTGGTCCAGCTCATGAATGCCTTTGTAGTCAGAAAAGGCTGTTAATTGAGCCTCAAAGAAGGTTTAGTGGAAGATTTAAGTGGAAGTGGTTAGGCCACAGGCGCTGGTAGAATTCCGACAGGCAGACGGGTATTCAGGAAGGTTCCTCTCCTAGCAAAGCACAGCAGAGGCTTGAGTAGACTCCCTGGAGGGCAGAGACCAGGCCAAGCTGATGGGAATGGAAAAGACTTTTGGAGGGAGCAGTGGGACTAAATCGAGGGCTTTCAATTTAGATTGGGCATGGGTGCCATTGATCTTGCTGCTGCTGCTTCAGTGGACTCCAGGAGAGGGTGCCTTTCAATGTTCCGGAAATGTTTGCTGGGCATCCCATTTACTTCTGCCCCTTCCTGCTGGTGTCCTCCCAAAGTTGAAGAGAAGGATAGAGCTGCTGAGAATCGAGCAAGCTTTCTGGACTTCTGTTCTGCCAGGCTTTACATGGCTTTATTGTGCCATGAGATTAGGTTAATTCATCATTGTCTTAGGTGAGGTAACGTAAGCCCTGCCAGCCCACTTCATAATCAAATTACATTTCAGTGGCCTGGTCTGCTTTTGGGATAGTGGTTACTGACTAGTACATTCATTCTAAGGGGAATTTTTTTTTTTTTTTTTTTTTTTTTTTTGAGGCAAGGTCTCGCTCTCTGGCCCAGGCTGTAGCACAGTGGAGTAATCTCAGCTCACTGCAGCCTTGACTTTCAGGGCTCAGGTGATCCTCCCACCTCAGCCCCCTGGGTGACTGGGATCACAGGCATGAGCCACCACACCCAGCTAATTTTTTGTATTTTTTGTAGAAACAGGGTTTCCTCATGTTGCCCGGGCTGGTCTCAAACTCGTGGGCTCAACCAGTCCTCCTGCCTTGGCTTCCCAAAGTGTTGGGATGACAGGCATGAGCCACTGTGCCCAGCCAGGGAATCTTAAAGATTGTAGTTATACTTGAAATATTTTTTTAAAAATAGGATTACCTATATTTGCTATGAGTATGTATTTTTTTTAGACACCAGGAGTGGGGGATTCCCATGTAGAACAACATTTAAAACAGAGGCAGTGCCAGAACTCAGATGTTCAATTTCTTGTATTTTTAATTTTTTTTTTTTTTTAATGGAGTCTTGCTCTGTCGCCCAGGCTGGAGTACAGTGGTGCAATCTTGGCTCACTGCACCCTCCGCCTCCCAGGTTCAAGCAATTCTCCTGCCTCAGCCTCCTGAGTAGCTGGGATTACAGGTGCACGCCACCACGCTTGGCTAATTTTTGTGTTTTTAGTAGAGACAGGGTTTCACTCTGTTGGCCAATGTGGTCTCCATCTCTTGACCTCGTGATCTGCCCGACTTGGCCTCCCAAAGCACTGGGATTACAAGTGTGAGTCACTGCGCCCGGCCTGTATTTTTATTTTTATGATTATTTTTTCTTTCTTTATTAGAGATGAGTTCTCATAATGTTACTCACATTGGTCTCAAACTTTTCAACTCAAGTGATCCTCCCACTTTGGCCTCCCAAAGTGCTGTGATTACAGGTGTGAGCCACTGCACCTGGCCAATTTCTTGTTTCTTAAGGGCAAAGATGTGCTAAAGGCCAGGCATGGTAGCTCATGCCTGTAATTCCAACACTTCGGGAGGCTGAGGTGACAGGATTGCTTGAGCCTAGGATTTCAAGATCAGCCTGGGCAATATAGCAAGACCCCATCTCTATCTTTAAAAAAATTACTAGAGGCTGGGCGTGTTGGCTCACGCCTGTAATCCAAGCACTTTGGAGGCCAAGGCGGGCGGATCACCTGAGGTCAGGAGTTCAAGACCAGCCTGACCAATAAGGTGAAACCTCGTCTTTAAAAAAAAAAAAATTACTAGAGACACACCAGATCTGAAGCTTTTCATGTTTTCCACCAATATTTGGTTGCTTACTCTGTGCTAGGCTTTTTCTCGGAGCCTGGGGACACTGGGCTTCTGGCATAGCTGATAAGAGGCATCTTTTTGGAAACCGTAAACTGCTTGTTGCTCTGCATGGGTGGGGACTGTGTAGCTCCTGTAGTCTTGTTCACTGCTGTCTCCCCTGTGCAGCCAATTCAGTGTTCTTGTTGATGAATCATGGACAAGGGAGTTATATTGTTTATCTGGATAAGGATTCTGGCATTTTTCTGATTTCAGAAATAAGTAGTTGGGGTACATCTGAGAAGTCTTTTCCCCCAAGTTTATGCAACCTCCTGTTTAAAGATTATGCTTTGGCCGGGCATGATGGCTCACACCTGTAATCTCAGCACTTTGGTAGGCTGAGGCGGCTGGATCACTTGAAGTCAGGAGTTTGAGACCAGCCTGGCCAACATTTCTACTAAAAATGCAAAAATTAGCCAGGTATGGTGGCGGGTGCTTGTAATCCCAGCCACTCAGGAGGCTGAGGCAGGAGAATCACTTGAACCCAGGAGGCAGAGATTGTAGTGAGCTGAGATTGTGTCACTGCACTCCAGCCTGGGTGACAAAGCAAGAAAATACTTCATAGGGTACATATATGAGTACTTGGGCACACATGCCCATAGAGAGAAAACGCATGGAATCTTTTTTTTTTTTCATTCACAATGAATACTACAATATTTATTTAAAGTTAAGTGGTTTCTTTCTGGCTGCTTTAGAGAATTTTTTTTTTTTTTTTTTGACATGGGGTTTCACCATGTTGGTCAGGCTGTTCTTGAACTCTGGAACTTGTGATCCGCCTCCCTCGGCCTCCCAAGGTACTCGGATTACAGGTGTGAGCCACCACGCCTGGCCAGAAATTTTTTTTTTTTAAGTTAAATGTTAATTGTATATATCCTAGAAATAATCGCAAGATCAAATGTAACCCTTGTCTTAAGCCTTGGGAGTTAAGTAGACTTTAAAGCTTACTTATATGATTCTATCTTAAGAGAAAATAAGAGCATACCAGGCATTTTTATAGTCTCCATCCCTCTCTCCATAGCTGATTATGTATCAGTTACATTTGGGCTGACCTAGGAGCCCTGCTCATAAACCTTCAATGGCTCCAACTCAGAATCAAAACCAAAGTCCTTGCAGTGGTCCATATGCCCCTCCCGCCCTGCTTGCCCCTCTGAGCTCTTCTCCATGTTTCTTCCCATCACTCACCGTGCCACAGCCATGCTGGCCTCCTCACCTTCCCTCCTTCACACCAAACATGCTCCTGCCTCAGGACCTTTGCCCTTACTGTTTCCTCTGCCTGGAACATGTTGCCCCCAGATTTGGGAAAATGACAATTAAGACCCATCTGAAAATTAAAGACCATGCTTGAATTCACTTATCACTGTCTACTATGTTGTACTGTGCACACCAACTTCAGGGATGTGAGTGTCACGTGGATTGACATTTTCAAGTGTACTGAAGGCAGCCAGTGGCTGTCTTACTGCCCCCTGTCTGGTATGAGGGATGCTCTGTGATAGCTGCTGCTTCTGGCCTTCTTTATCTTTGGCTCTCAACACTCTTGATCTCTCTCCCCCCCACAACCCCCCACCATAGTCCTGATTCTGCTGCTCTTGCTGTTTCTCTCGGAGGAGAACCGTGGTCAAAGAGCCTTTACTGCCCCCCGGAGGATGACACCCGGGACAATGTTTATTACTATGATGAAGAAGGAGGTGGAGAAGAGGATCAGGTAGGTTTCTAAAACCATGGTAGCTCAGTGGTGGTGTCTTTATTTGGAAGAAGCAGTTTCTTTATTTGGATAGAGAGAGGTAGGCATTTGAAACAACTCTGTATCACTTTGTGTATTATCTTTTTAAGGCCAAGAAAGTAGACCATCATCATCATCACATCATCACCAACACAGCTAATATTTATCAATCCCATACTGTTCTGCACCCCAATGAATGAACCGAGGCACAGAGCACTTCAGTAACTTGTCTGGGGTTACACAGCTAGGAAGCGACAGAGCCAAATGGTCTGTCTCAGAGCCTGCACCCCTCATTGCCGTTCTCCGGACATGAACTTCAGCCGGATTATCTTTGACACAGAACAACTGCTCTGCTTTGTTTCTCTTGAGTTTTTAGTTAGACCAAACTGCCTTTCATCAATATTATATCTTTTTTTTGTTTTGAGACGAAGTCTCACTCTGTTGCCCAGGCTGAAGTGCAATTGTGTGGTTTCAGCTCACTGCAACTTCTGCTTCCTGAGTAGCTGGGATTACAGGCACTGGCCAAAACATCCAGTTAATTTTTGTATTTTTTAGTGGAGTTGGGGTTTCACCATGTTGGCCAGGGTGTTCTCAAACTCCTGACCTCGTGATCTGCCCACCTCAGCCTCACAAAGTGCTGGGATTACAGGCATGAGCCACCGTACCTGACTGTCAATGTTATATCTTTAGTCCCTCTGTGTTTCCTGATTTGGGAGATGATCTTAACATCTTACCCTAGAGTTGTCCAGGGAACTGGTCAGTATCTTGGAGAGTCTACTTACTATGGGGGTTTGTCACAGAGTCCTGCTTTTGACTCAGACCATAGAGTGAGGCACAATTTACTGAGCTCCATACAACATAGGGAGGAGGGTATACAGAGAAAAATATTGTTCCAGATTTCAGGAACTTCTAAGTCTAGTTGGGGGATACCAGATATATCGTATCAGTGAGCAATAGAGCAACCAATCCCAGAATCTCAGCAGCACACAACATGCATGTCTTTCTCATGCATTGTGGGGTAGCTGCGGCAACTGCTGGTCTCATCTAAGCTCACGAGAATCTGTAGGATGGCTGGGGCTCAGCAGATTTAGGCAGCGTTTAGCTGAGTGGCTATAAACTGCTAATTATATCCAGATCTGTTCCATGCAAGTCTCGTCTTTGTACCAGCAAGCTGGTGCCTTTTAGACCTTTGCCTGTGTCATGTGTTCCTGTCCCATTGGCTAAGCAAGTCACACAGCAAAGCCCCAAATCAATGGTGGTATACTCTTCTCACAGGCTAGGGTTGGGAGGGAGTGAATATTTGCCAAATAATGATCTCATCATCATGTCCTATGAAAATTAGTAAGGCACACAAAGTGTATCTGGATCCACACATGCTACGCACAGTTCTTTCGGCTATATTTTTTTCCAGTGCTATTTGGGAAACTTTTAGTTTGAAAACTGTCATTTTGGATTAAACTGGTAAAGATCATACAGTTGGCAGTGAAGACATCATCCTATATTGTAATCTGTAAACCGGACTTAGCCCTGTGCATATGACTGTTTCTTTCTTACTCTTCATTGTACTTCTACCATTTTCTCCAAAGGACTTTGACTTGAGCCAGTTGCACAGGGGCCTGGACGCTCGGCCGGAAGTGACTCGTAACGATGTCGCACCAACCCTCATGAGCGTTCCCCGGTACCTTCCCCCGCCCTGCCAATCCTGATGAAATTGGAAATTTTATTGATGAAGTAAGTAATTCACGTGGAAAGTCAAAGCATGGCTCATCTCTAAGCTCAGAAGGGAGGAGTTGTTTCAAAAATGAGTAAAAGAGTCTTTAGATTCTTTACTAAGTTTTTAGCTTCCCTGAGCCCCACTTTCCTTAATCTGTGTCTCATCTGAATTTCGGATCTAATAGTGCTTCAAATTGCAAAGTTTATGTGGCAAAACCAAGAACTGCCTGAAAAGATTTAGTAGATCTAGAAATGAGGCTAGGGACATTCTAAGTAAGTTTCATTTTCGTTTCACTAATGGAATTTACCTCCCTTGCCTCCCACTGCTGGTTGGGATATAATGATAAATGTATATCACAAGTCTACCTGAGGATTAGAAAAATAGAATCTGTATTGTATATGTCAGAAATGCATTCAGCTCTAAATACAAGAAGCTGAAACGGATGGGAGTAGATTTACCTGGTACAAGTAGTAAGCTGGGGTGAGCAGTCTAGGCTGGTGGATCAGGCTGTGCCATGTTTCTGCTCCATCGTCTTAGCATGTAGACCCTAGTTCTCAGGCTTGTTGCCTCATGATCACAGATGGCTGCCCCACTTCCAGACCTTAGGTCTGTATTCCAGCAGGAAACAGTATGAAGAACAAAGCAGAGGGCAAAAGTCTGTCTTCTAGCAAACCGTCTTCTTACTCAGCAAGGGAGTTGTCCAACCAGTTATTGGCTAGAACTATCAGAAGGCTATGCCTACCTGCAAGGGAAAATAATAAGGCATTAAATGAATTAGCTTAGGGTAAGATGAGAAAGAACCCAGTAAAGGAATAGTCTGGCAGGGTCTGTTTCCTTAAGTTATGTTCTCTAACAACTTGCCTGGTTACTGGAATGGTTTTTGGGCTTGTCTGATGGTCCAGTGGCCCTCGGTGAGTCTCTGCTGAAGTCTTTGCTTGCTTTAGCTTCCTGTAGGAGTGGTCAATGAGGATTATGAGGCACTGCAGTGTTAGAAGTGACCAGGCCACATCCAATTTAGCCACTGGAGAAAACAGGAACCAGTTTAACCACCTCTTTTATTTATTTATTTTGTATTTGTATTTATTTATTTTGTATTTTTATTTTCATTTTCTGAGACAGTTTTACTCTTGTTGCCCAGGCTAGAGTGCAGTGGGTGATCTTGGCTCACTGCAACCTCCGCCTCCCAGATTCAAGCGATTCTCCTGCCTCAGCCTCCCAAGAAGCTGGGATTACAGGCACCGCTGGCATGCCCGACTAATTTTTGTATTTTTAGTACAGATGGGATTTCATCATGTTAGCTAGGCTGATCTCAAACTCCTGACCTCAGGTGATCTGCCTGCTTCGGCCTCCCAAAGTGCTGGGATTATGGGCGTGAGCCATCATAGCTGGCTACCAACCCATTTTAGATACATCTGGATTCAGGCCTTTCCTCCATTCACACTCATTTGCAAGTCATCCCTTGTATTTGTAGTTTTTATTTAAATTATAAAAATAGTGTGCTAAAAAAGAACAAGATCATGTCTTTTGCGGGAGCACGGGTAGAGCTAGAGGCCATTATCATTAGCAAACCAACGCAGGAACAAAAAACCAAATACCACATGTTCTCACTTAAATGTGGGCGCTGAATGACAAGAACTCATGGACACAAAGAAGGGAACAACAGACACTGGGATCTACTGGAGGGAGGGGTGTGGGAGGAGGTGTTTGGTGTACAGATTATTTCATCATGGTTATCTTTTACAGAAAAGATAACTATTGGGTACTGGGCTTAATACCTGGGGTGATAAAATAATCTGTACACCAAACCCCCACAGCGAATTTACCATTTGTTTCCTATATAACAAGACTTCACATGTACCCCCGAACCTCAAAGTTTCTTTTTTAAAAAGTGTGCTTGCTATTTTAAAAATATAAATTATGGTGTGGGGGTGTACACCTGTTATCCCAGCTACTCGGGAGGCTGAGGCAGGAGAATCACTTGAACCCAGGAGGCAGAGGTTGCAGTGAGCTGAGATCCCGCCATTGCACTCCAGCCTGGGTGACAGAGCAAGAATCTGAGACTCTGTCTCAAAATAAATATATTTTATTTATTTCATAAAATGAAAATATGTAAAGAAAAAAAAAGGCCAGGCACAGTGACTCACACCTGTAATCCCAACACTTTGGGAGGCCAAGGCGGGTAGATTGCCTGAGGTCAGGAATTCAAGACTAGCCTGGCCAACATGGTGAAACCCTATCTCTACTAAAAATACAAAAATTAGCTGGGTGTGGTGGCGCACACCTGTAGTCCCAGCAACATAGGAGGCTGAGGCAGAAGAATCTCTTAAATCTGGGAGGCAGAGGTTTCAGTGAGCTGAGATCACACCATTGCACTCCAGCCTGGGTGACAAGAGTGAAACTCCGTCTCTTCCTTAGTTCCCACACCCTCACTCCCCAGATTTAACTGTGAAGCGTTTGGCATTCATCCTTCCAGCCCTTTCTGGGCTGAAATGCAGCCTGCATGCACCAGTATGACTATCTCCAAAGTTTCCAGCTCTGCCCATCTCAGCTGGTGGTGTGGAAGCCCCACCCTTATTTGTGGGGACTCCATCCTGACTGGTTGGTGCTTGTATCTCTCCTGCCTACATATAACTTATCATTTCACTTCCCCTTTCCATCAACAACATATTCTGTGCATCTTGCCATGTCAGCGTGTATAAATGTACCTTGTTGGTGTTCACTGCTCTGTGGTGTGCCACAGTCTGGGTATATTGTCATACCTTACATGGTGCTAGACTTCTTGTCCCAGATGACAGGTGTGCCCTTCCTTTCACTAAAAGATCCTGTTGTCCCTTTTCTTCTTTAGAATCTGAAGGCAGCTGATAGTGACCCCACGGGCCCCTCCTTATGATTCTCTGCTCGTGTTTGACTATGAAGGAAGTGGTTCCGAAGCTGCTAGTCTGAGCTCCCTGAACTCCTCGGAGTCAGACAAAGACCAGGACTATGACTACTTGAACGAATGGGGCAATCGCTTCAAGAAGCTGGCAGACATGTATCGAGGCGGCGAGGATGACTAGGGGACTTGAGAGAACCGGGCCCTAGACCCGTGCGCTGGGAAATGCAGAAATCATGTTACTGGTGGTTTTTCAGTGCCCGTCTCTTGAGATGAGTTTCTGGGAAAAAAAAGAGACTGGTCAGTGATGCAGTTAGCATAGTTAGGATTTCCAGTTTATAGCTCTAATCGGTGTGTGTTAGAAAAGTTTTGACTTACTCCTAGAAGCTTTTTTTCCCCCATCTCTCTTTACATGGTGGTGATGTCCAAAAGATACCCCAAATTTTAATATTCCAGAGAACAACTTTAGTGTCAGAAGGTTCACCTAGAACCTTGCAGATTTTCTTAAGGAATTTTGTCTCACTTTTAAAAAGAAAGGGAGAAGTCAGCTATTCTAGTTCTGTGGTTTTTTGTATATAATTCTATTTTTTAATTTGTGCGCTCCCGCTCATTTCTACAAAGTCCCCCTGCCTTTTTTTTCTTTTTTTTTTTTAACGGTCTCATTCTATCAGCCAGGTTGGAGTGCAGTGGTGTAATCACAGCTCACTGCAGACTTGACCTGCCAGGCTCAAGTAATCCTCCCACCTCAGTCTCCCAAGCAGAGCAGCTGGGACCATGGAGGCATGCACCACTACACATGACTAATTTTTTAAATATTTGAGACAAGGTCTCCCTATGTTACTCAGGCTGGTCTTAAACTCCTGGCTCAAGTGATCCTCCCATGGTGGCCTCCCAGAGTGTTGGGATTACAGGCATGAGCCACTGCACCTGCCCAGCTCCCAAATCCCTGCCGTTTTTGTTTTTTGTTTTTTGAGACAGAGTCTCGCTCTGTCACCCATGTTGGAGTGCAGTGGCACGATCTCAGCTCACTGCAATTTCTGCCCCCTGGATTCAAGCGATTCTCCTCCCTCAGCCTCCTGAGTAGCTGGGATTACAGGTATGTACCACCACACCCAGCTAATTTTTGTGTTTTTAGTAGAAACAGGGTTTCAGCATGTTGGTCAGGCTGGTCTCGAACTCCTCACCTTGTGATCTGCCCACCTCGGCCTCCCAAAATGATAAGATTACAGGTTTAAGCCACTGCGCCTGGCCCTCCCTGATGTTTTTTAAGAGACAGAGTTTCGCTCTGTCACCGAGGCCTGGGATGCAGTGATGTGATCATAGCTCACTGTAACCTCAAACTCTGGTGCTCAGTCAGTTCTCCCACCAGCCTCCTCTTTATTTTTTGTACAGATAGGGTCCTGCTATGTTGCCCACGCTGGTCTTGAACTCCTAGCCTCAAGCAATCCTCCCGCATTGGCCGCCCAAAGTGCTAGGATTGCAGGCATGAGCTGCTGTGCCCAGCCTCCATGTTTTAGTATCTACTCTCACTCCTGAATTCAGTTGCTTTGCCCAAGATAGGAGTTCTTCAGTGCAGAAATTATTGGGCCCTTTTAGGGTAAGAAACTTGTGTCTTCTTCTGGCCACATCTTGACTGGGTATTGTCTACTCTGAAGATCTTTGATGGCTTCCCTCTTTCATCTCCTGAGTACGTAACTTGCAATGGGCATCTATCCAGTGACTTGTTCTCAGTAAGTGTGTTCGTCAATGTTTATTTAGCACTGAAACAAGAGTAATATACTCCCGGACTTAGAATAGTGCTGGAAGTGCTGTAGCCAAAGACAGAGTGGAACTATGAAAGTGAGCATGGAGATGGCAGGAGAGCTTGTCGTTGAGCCTGTCAATTTAGCAAACTGATGCTGAGGATGATTGAGGTAGGTCTGCTTCATCTCTGAAAATTCTGGAGGGAATGGAGGAATCTCAACATGTGTTTCTGACACAGGATCCATGCTTTGTACTCAAAGCCCAGCATCCCCAAGTGCCTGCTTTTGATGATGTCTACAGAAAATGCTGGCTGATTGAACACATTTGCCCAATTCCAAGTGTGCATAGAAAATGGGGAATATTTGAAATTCCAATTGTTTTTCTTAGGAGCAAGAAGAAAATGTGGCCCTAAAGGGGGTTAATCGAGGGGTAGGGGATGGGGTGGAGAGGATCTTGCATTGGATCTTTTTAAAATTTAAATGTGAGTTTCCACTTTTGACAATCAAAGGAAAGACTTTTGTTGAAACGCTTTACTGTTTCTCAAATGTTCTGGAGAAAAAAATCAACCCTACAATCACTTTTTGAAATTGTCTTAATTTTTCTGCAGTTCAAGCTGTGTCGAATATAGTTGTATGTAGAGAATGTCACTGTAGTCTTGAGGTTGTATGTGTGTGGGTACTGATATTTTCTTTGGGGGTGGAAAAGGAAAACCAAGCTGAAAATTATTCTCAAAGATGAATTTTTATAAATTTTATTAAAGAATTTTGTTAAACCATTGTCGAACTTGTTTGATTCCACCACATTTCCAGGCAAGAGAAAGGATGGATGGAGAGAACCTCAGTCAAACATGGAGAAAGGCTGGGCGCGGTGGCTCACGCCTCTGATCTCAGCATTTTGGGAGGCTGAGGCAGGTGGATCACTTGAGCTCAGGAGTTGGAGAGCAGCCTGGGCAATGTGGTGAAACACCATCTCTACAAAAACACAAAAATTAGCTGGGTGTGGTGGCACGTACCTGTAGTACCAGCTACTTGGGAGGCTGAGGCATGAGAATCACTTGAACCCAGGAGGCGGAGGTTGCAGTGAACCGAGAGCATGCCGCTGCGCTCCAGCTCTACAAAAACACAAAAATTAGCTGGGTGTGGTGGCACGTACCTGTAGTACCAGCTACTTGGGAGGCTGAGGCATGAGAATCACTTGAACCCAGGAGGCGGAGGTTGCAGTGAACCGAGAGCGTGCCGCTGCGCTCCAGCCTGGGCAACAGGGTGAGACTCGGTCTCAAAACAAAACAAAACAAAAAATGGAGAAAGAAGCTTCATGCTGAAATAACTTCTCCAGAAGTTTCTATCATTATACTGGGGGCAACGTAGGAGAAACTACATTAACATGGTAACCTTATTTGAACAGTATCCATCCATGTGACATGTGGTGAAACCAATAAAATTCCCACGTCCACAGGAGACTATGTGGGCCGAGCTGAAGGACAGGACAGAGCCAAGTTTCAAACAGCATTCTCGGAGTCAGCAAGTGAGTACAGGCCAGTGGTCTCTGAATGTGGTCCCTCTCCCCCCATGGAACATTTGGTAATTTCTGGAGTACCTGGGGAGCTGTCGTCACATCAAGGCCGGACATGCTGCTAAACATCCCTGCACAGCACAGTTCCCCCACAACAAAGAATTGCCAAGCCCAAATGTCAGCCACTGTTAAGTGTAAGCCTAAAACTTTTCTCTGTTGAAGGGGTATGACTTTTCTTTGGGTAATTTTTTAGTGTGGTAAAATACAACATACAATTTACCATTTTAGCCTTTTTTTTTTTTTTTTGAGACAGGGTCTCACTCTGTCACCCAGGCTGGGGTGTAGTGGCACAATCACGGCTCACTGCAGCCTCAATCTCCCAGGTACAAACAATCCTCCTGTCTCAGCCTCCCTAGTAGCTGGGACTACAGGTGTGCACCACTATACCCAGCTAATTAAAAAATTTTTTTTGTGGATACAGGGATCTCGCTATGATGCCAAGGCTGGTCTTGAACTCCTGGACTCAAGTGATCTGTCCTCCTTGGCCTCCCAAAGTACTGGGATTACAGAAGTGAGCCACACATTGGCCTCATTTTAGCCATTTTTAAGTATACAGTTCAATGACATTAAGTATATTCACATTGTGATGCAACCGTCACCACTATCCATCTTCAGAACTTTTTCATCATCCCAGACTGAAACTCTGTACCCAGTTATTTTAACTGTTTTTAAGTGTACAATTCAGTGGTTTTAAGTACATTCAAAATGTATAACCATCGGCTCTGGTTTTAGAACTTTTTCATCATTCCAAATAAATGTTGTATCTAGTGGGCAGTAACTTCCCATTCCTGCCTGCCCCCATCCCCCTCATCTCATTTATATTCTCTCCACATAAGTAGACCCCTTTAATCATCCTTTTGGATCTGGCTTTTTTTTTTTTTCTTTTTTTTTTTTTTTTGAGACAGAGTCTCACATTGTCATCCAGGCTGTAGTGAAGTGGCGTGATCTTGGCTCACTGCAATCTCCACCTCCTGGGATCAAGCAATTCTTCTGCCTTAGCCTCCTGATAGCTGGGACTACAGGTGCACACCACCATGCCCAGCTAATTTTTTTGTATTTTTAGTAGAGATGGGGTTTTACCATGTTGGCCAGGATGGTCTTGATCTCCTGAACTCGTGATCTGCCTGCCTCGGCCTCCCAAAGTACTGCGCTGGGATTACAGGCGTAAGCCACCGTGCCCAGCTTTTTTTTTTTTTTTTTTTTTTTTTTTTTATAAGACAAGGTCCTGCTCTGTTTCGCAAGCTAAAGTGCAGTGGTGCAATCTCGGCTCACTGCAATCTCCCAGGTTCAAGCAATTCTCCCACCTCAGTCTCCTGAGTAGCTGGGATTACAGATGTGTACCACTATGCCTGGGTAAATTTTGTGTTTTTAGTAGAGACAGAGTTTCACCATGTTGGCCAGGCTGGTCTCAAACTCCTGATCTCAAGTGATCCGCCCACGTTGGCCTCCCAAATTGCTGGGATTGCAGGCATGAGCCACTGCACCTGGCTGGCAGTGAAAATTAAGAAGATATTTTGGGGAAAATTGGGGGCTTTGATATGTATTACACGTTCCTGAATGAATACTTAATTGTCTTGGGTATAATATTGGTAATCTGGTTCTCTCAAAGAGCTCTTTATTAGAGACAGAGTTTCATCATGTTACGAAACCAGGTGCCAGGTCTCAAACTCCTGGGCTCAAACACTCCACCCGCCTTGGCCTCCCACAGTCCTGGGATTACAGGCATGAGCCACCTCACCCAGCCCCAACTTTTAATTTTCAGTCTCTTGTTAATTAAGAAGAAAACGCCTTCCCAGTTATTATCAGAAACTATTAGGCCGGGCACAGTGGATCACTTAAGGTCAGGAGGCTGAGGCAGGTGGATCACTTAAGATCAGGAGTTGGAGACCAGCCTGGACAACATGGTGAAACCCTGTCTCTACTAAAGATACAAAAATTAGCTGGACATGGTATGTGTGCCTGTAATCCCAGTTACTCAAGAGGCTGAGGCAAGAGAATTGCTTGAAGCTGGGAGGTGGAGTTTGCAGTGAGCCGAGATCGCTCCATTGCACTCCAGCCTGGACAACAAGAACGAGACTCCATCTCAAAAAAAATAAAAACTATTAGCTTACCCTCTTTATTACCCAGCAAACTACAGAAAGGATAGAGTATAACATGAGCAGTATAGAGTCTTATGCAATTCACGAGGACCACTTAGTCCTTACATGAATCTGGTTGCTAATATTTCTATTGTATTGTGACAATAACCCTGACTGTTATCTCTTATTCCTCATTTTCTTTATCCATTCATCTGTTGATGAGTACTTAGGTGAATAGTGCTGCAATGCTCATGGAAGTGCAGACATCTCCATGACACACTGATATCAGACCTTTTGAGTAAATACCCAGAAATGGGATTGCTGGATCCCTTTATCCATTTTTGAATTGGGTTGTTTGCTGTTGAGTTTTTAAAATATCTATTCTGGAAATTAATCACTTATCAGATACATAATTTCTTCACATCCTCTGCAGCACTTGTTCAATTTTTTTCTATGTATTTTATAATCTTGTAAAATTTACTTTATGTATTTTGAGATGGAGTCTTGCTCTGTCGCCCAGTCTGGAGTGCAGTTGTGTGATCTAGGCTCACTGCAACCTCCGCCTCCCAGGTTAGAGCTATTCTGCCTCAGCCTCCCAAGTAGCTGGGATTAAAGGTATACACCACCACACCCAGCTAATTTTTTTGAATTTTTGTAGAGATGGGTTTTCACCATGTTGGCCAGGCTGGTCTCGAACTTCTGACCTCAATTAATCCTACCGCCTCAGCCTCCCAAAGTGCTGGAATTACAGGCGTGAGCCACTGCGCCTGGCCTTGTTTTGCTTTTTATAGTAGCCATCCTAAGACGTGTGAAGTGGTGCCTCATTGTGGTATTGATGTGCATTTTCCTAGTGATGTTGAACACCTTATCATAGGCCTATTGGCCATTTGTATATCTTCTTTGGAGAAATGTACATGCAAATCCTTTCTCCATTTTTAAATTTATGGGCTACAAAATGATGCTGCAATTTATGAATACAATGTGAAATAATTACAAGTATTGGGGAGAACGTGAAGAAATTGGAACAGAGTTTCTGTTTCAAAAAATGAAAAAGTTCTGGAGATGGATAGTGGTGAGGGTTGCACAAAAGTGTGAATGTACTTAATGCTGCTGAACTGTGCACTTAGAAATTCTAAATTTTACCTATAATTTAATGCAAATGGTAAAAGCCCGGAAAACATAGAATGAGGACAAAGATAAATGGTCTTATATAGAGTAAAAATTAAATTGTTTACAGAGCACCTACTGTGTGCAAGGTTCTGTACCAGCAAGGAAATTTTTTTTTTTTTTTTTTTTTTTTTTGGGAACAGGGTCTCCTCTGTCACCCAAACTGGAGTGAAGTGGCATGAACATGGCTCACTGCAGCCTCAACCTCATGGGCTCAAGCGATCCTCCCACCAAATCTCCAGAGAAGCTGGGACAATAGGCATATGCCACCATGCCCAGCTAACTTTTATATTTTGTACAGAGGTGGGATTTCACCACGTTGCCCAGGCTGAAATTTTTTTTCTTTTTTTTTTTTTTGAGATGGAGTTTCTCTTTTGTTGCCCAGGCTGGAGTGCAGTGGCGCGATCTCAGATCACTGCAACCTCCGCCTCCGGGGTTCAAGCGATTCTCCTGCCTCAGCCTCCCTAGTAGCTGGGATTACAGGCGCCCACCCACCATGTCCAGCTAATTTTTTATATTTTTAGTAGAGGCGGGGTTTCACTATGTTGGCCAGGTTGGTCTTGAACTCCTGACCTCAGGCAATCCACCCACCTTGGCCTCCCGAAGTGTTGGGATTACAGGCGTGAGCCACTGCACCTGGCCCCAAAATTTTAACCTCTGAAAAAGTCCACGGTGAAGGCAGTTGGCCCCAGCAAGGGTCTGGAAGCACAGAAGACTTGGAAAACAGCTCCTGTTTCCCTTTTGCTGGTTCATTAGATGCCAAGACACTAGAGCTGTGCTGAGTTCAAATCCTTATTCTGTCCTTTCCAGCTGTGAGCTTAGACAAGTTACTTGACCTTTCTATGCCTCAGTGTCTTCATCTCTAAAATGAGGGTAACTGGGACAGGTGCGGTGGCTCACACTTGTAATATCTACACTTTGGGAGGCCGAGGCAGGCAGATCACCTGAGGTCAGCAGTTTGAGACCAGCCTGGCTGACATAGTGAAACCCCATCTCTAATAAAAATACAAAAATTCCCCAGGTGTGGTGGTGTGGCCTGTAGTCCCAGCTACTTGGAAGGCTGAGGCAGGAGCATGGCTTGAACCCAGGAGGCAGAGGTTGTAGTGAGCCAAGATCATACCACTGCACTCCAGCCTGGGCAACAGAGTGATACTGTCTCAAAAAAAAGAGGGTAATTGTATTTGCTTTATAGTGTTTTCAACACTAAGTGAATTGATACGTACAAAGCATTTAGAAGCATGCCTGTCTTGTCGGGGTGTTTTGTTAATTGTTAGCTTTAATTTTGTTATTGAATGAGGACCAGAGCAAGGGAGTTTTGGATAGAGGGAATCATTTAAGCAAACATACGTTAAAAGAGAAAAGACCAAGCATTCCAATTTGGATTGGATTTAATGGGTCAGAACCATGACATTAAAGTTTTGGGTTTAAAACAATTTTTTTGAAACCGACTCTTACTCTGTCGCCCAGGCTGGAGTACACTGGCGCAGTCTCGGCTCACTGCAGCCTTGATCTCCTGGGTTCAAGCAATTCTCCCACCTCGGCCTCCTGAGTAGTTGGGACTATAGTCATGCAGCACTACGCCTGCCTAATATTTGCGTTTTTTGTAGAGACAGGTTTTATCACATTGCCCAGGCTGATCTGGAACTCCTGGGCTCAAGCAGTCCTCCCGCCTCGGCCTCCCAAAGTGTTGGGATTACAGGCATGAGCCCCGCACCTGGCCCACTGAAGTGTTTTGAGCAGGAGAATGATGTCATCCAAAGTGGCGTTCTGTGAGGTTGGATCTATTTACAGGAATAGGGAACTGGCCTTGGGGGAGCGTACAAGTCACAGAGACAGTAAAGAGCTTCTGTAGACTGAAATAAATAAGGATATGAACGGTGCTGAAGAGAGTGGCAATAAAGTTTTCTTTTAAAATAAGTGAAAAACATGAAACACGTTGACCCTGACCTGATAATTGTGCATCGTGCTTGTATCAAAATATCTCATGTACCCCATAAATATATACACCTACTGTGTAAGCACAAAAAGTTTCTTTAAAATGTATAACATTAAAAACCAAAAAAAGGAAACAAGCTTCAGTGCCTGCTTCCTTGTGAGATGAGTGATGGGGTTGTTAGCAGATACTTTGAGATGAGTAGGGTAAGAATTTAGGGGCGATTTATGGAAAATGGAGTGCAACCTGTCAGTTATCACACATGGCTTTAAAAGACAGTTCCCCACAAGAACCCTTAATCTGCTGGGGTCTTTACTGGAAATTCTGTTCCTGTGAAACAGCCATTGATAAGTATTTGATGCCATTAGCCTTGCTGGTTCTGGATTGGGCAAACAGCAGGCAAACGCCTGTAGTCCCAGCTACTCGGGAGGCTGAGGCAGGAGAATCACTTGAACCCCAGAGGTGGAGGCTGCAGTGAGCCAAGACGGGAATGGCTCTGCTTTGATCAGCCTGTTTTGGTGACTAGTTCTATTGCTCTTCCCCAAGTTCCTGATAAATGGGCACCTTGTTGGCCGACTTCGAGTCAATGAAACATATTTATATGAATACAGATCTCTGTGTGCGTGTCTTCAACATCTCCATCTGGTTTTTTGCAGAGGGGCAGCCAGCCCCCACTAGGATGCAGCCTTTGTGAGTATTGGTTACAATGGATGTTTAATGGCATATTACAGGGGTCTCTCTGCTGTACTTCTGTGGGTTTTTGTTTTGTTTTGAGATGGAGTCTTGCTCTGTCACCTGAGCTAGAGTGCAGTGGCGCGGTCTCAGTTCACTGCAATCTCTGCCTCCCGGGTTCAAGTGATTCTCTGCCTCAGCCTCCTGAGTAGCTGGGATTACAGGTGTGCCCCACCACACCAAGCTAATGTCTGTATTTTTAGTAGAGACAACATTTCGGCTTGTTGGTTAGGCTGGTCTCGAACTCCTGACCAGGTGATCTGCCCACCTCAGCCTTCCAAAGTACTGAGATTACAGGTGTGAACCACCGCGCCTGGCCGTACCTCTGTGTTTTAACAAAGCTGCCCAGAGCAAATTCAAGTCCTGTAAACTAAAATTCCATAAGCTTAAATACAAAATTCTAAGGAAACAGGGTACTTAAAGCACATCTGAATGATTTGAGGCTGGGAGAAGCCTGAGAATGTTTCCTCCTCTTCAGACAAGGGCCGATTTACGCTACAGCCTTGTGGACCTTAGGCACTCCTTCAACATCCTACCACACATATTAAAATGCACCCAGTGTTCCACGTGGGATATATTACTTAGCTGTAAAACAAATTTTATGGGATCCTAGGGCATGAAATTATGCATGACAATTGGTGGTGGCTCAGCCCACAGAGCCTACAGGATAAAAACAGAAGGGATGTCCAGGTCCTATAACACTTTGGGATAAACGATACTCTGCTCTGAATGTCCTCTAATCATCTTTTGTAAATCTCACACCAGTACTGCCCTCAGACTTAGGCTAGGTAGGCTCCTGGCCCTGGGCTCATGCTCGCGAGGCTCCATCTGGCCTCCTCTGCCATGCCCCTCTTCCTGGGCAAGAAATCTGCCAGGCCTGGAGGACTTGCCCATCCCCCAAATCTCCAAATCCTCACCCTCTTCCAAGACCACACTCTGTGTTCTTTGTTTGTTTGTTTGAGACAGGGTCTTAGGCTGGAGTGTAGTGGTGCAATCATGGCTCACTGTAGCCTCAACCTCCTGGGCTCAGGGGATCCTCCCTCTTCAGCTTCCCAAGTAGCTGGACCACAGGAACATGCCAACAGGCTAATTTTTGTATTTGTTTTATAGAGACAGGGTCTTTCTATTTTGCCCAGCCTGGTGTCAAACTCCTGGGCAAAAGCAATCCTCCCACCTTAGCCTCCCAAAGTGCTGGGATTACAGGCATGAGCAACCACACCCAGCCCACACTCTGGGTTCTGAGGCTGTGGAATTCCCTGCCCAACCGTCCCAGGCCTTCTTCTAGGACTCTGCAGGACTCTTCCCTTGGTCTGCCCTCCGGAGGGTGCACTGTGCTCCCCGTCTGCAGTTCTAGACCCAGAGGGGCCAAGTGGTAGCTGCTTTGTGGAAGGGATGGGGTGTGGGTGTAGACAGAGCCTGAATGTGCAGAGCTGTGGGTGCCCACATGTCTAAGTGCCCAGCCCTCATGGTGCAGGATGGAGACAGTGGTGAGAAGAAAAATGAGTCAGACCAGAGATGGGGGCTGGCTGCCCTATTCCATCTTACCCATTGTGGAGCTCTGAGATAGTCTGAGAATTCTCAGTTCCAATTTGATAGAATTTTCAAGGTAGGAGGATAGAAAATATTTTAACAGTTTCTTTGCTTGATTTCTAACTTTGAAATATTTAGACTGATGGTGTGAGGGCCTCTACTTGTATTTTTGCCCCAAACCCCTCAAGCCTTTCCCACACAATGCTTCACATCCATCTCACTAAGTGTTTAACATCTCAAAATACTCTTAAAATTTTTTTATTTCCCAAATGAACCTGTGCCCATGCACAGTGGAGGAAACATTGTCTAATGACAAAGACTGGAAAGGAAAACACACAATAAAAAAGAGCACTGTGGCAATTTTGTAGGTCATTTATTTCCTATTCAAAAACATTTTTAAGGCCAGACACAGTGGCTCATACCTGTAATCCCAGTACTTTGGAAGGTCGAGTGAGCTGATTTCTTGAGCCCAGGAGTTCGAGACCAGCCTGGGCAATGTGTCGAAACCCCATCTCCACAAAAATTAGCTGGGTGTGGTGGCATGGACCTGTAGTCCCAGCTACTCAGAGGTTGAGACAGGAGGATCACTTAGGCAGGGGAGGTGGAAGTTGCAGTAAACCAAGATCACAAGGAAGCTGCAGTCAGCCAAGATCACACCACTATACTTCAGCCTGGGTGACAGAGTAAGATTCTGTCTCAAAAAAAAAAAAAGATTTTATTCAGGAGGCTGAGGCAGGAGGATCACTTGAGGCCAGGAGTTTGAGACAAGTCTGGGCAACATAGAGACTCCGTCTGTAAAAAGAAAAATTTTTTTTAGAGACGGGGTCTCTCTCTGTCGCCTGGGTGGAGTGCAGTGGCGTGATCTCTGCTCACGGCAAGCTCCGACTCCCGGGTTCAAGCCATTCTTCTGCCTCTGCCTTCCGAGTAGCTGGGATAAGTGTGTGCCACCACGCCTGGCTGATTTTTTGTAACTTTAGTAGAGATGGGGTTTCACCTTGTTAGCCAGGATGGTCTCTATCTCATGACCTCGTGATCCACCTGCTTTGGCCCCCCAAGTGCCGAGATTACAGGCGTGAGCCACCGCTCCCGGCCTAAAAAAAAAAAATTTTAACTTTTTTCCCCTCTCAGGTCCTGGCTTCCAAAATGACAAAGAAAAGAAGAAACAAGAGTCATGCCAAAAAGGGCCATAGCCACGTGGAGCTTATTCTCACCCGAGGACCGGACCATTAAGAAATTTGTCATTTGGGCCAGGTGCTATGGCTCATGCCTGTAATCCCAGCACCCTGGGAGACCCAGGTGGGCGGATCACTTGAGATCAGGAGCTCAAGACCAGCCTGGCCAAGAAGGTGAAACCCCGTCTCCGCAAAAAATACAAAAATTAGCCAGGCGTGGTGATGCATGCCAGTAATCCCAGCTACTCGGGGGGGCTGAGGCCAGAGAATTGTTTGAGCCTGGGAGGCAGAGGTTGCAGTAAGCCAAGATCACGCCACTGCACTCCAGCCTAGGTGACAGAACAAGACCCCGTCTCAAAAAATAGAATAAAAATAAAGATACTGAAACATTGTCCTGTGTCTGCAGCATGACTTTCAGACAACACGATTTTTCAATGTACCACTGGGATTTATGCAGGTGAAAACCTGTTTCCAATTATCTGAATCTCAAATCCTTTCTGTTTGACATGTAAAAACAGTTTGGGGGGGGCATGGTTTTGATATACACCGAATTTTCAAGGAATGCAACAACCATGAAAACAGAACAAAGATTGAACTTTTACTGAGATCTTTCCTAAGTTCACACAAAAAATCATATTACCCATAGCAACATTTGTAGCTTTACATTTACAATGGATATGTATATGTGTGTATGTTTGTACTTAGTGTTTATTTTAAAATATCACATATTACTTATTAAAAAATTCAATATTCAATTGAATATTGTTTTTCTTTTCTTTTCTTCTTCTATTTTTTGGGGATCGGAGGGAGACAGAGTCTCACTGCGTCACCCAGGCTGGAGTGCTGTGGTGTGATCTCGGCTCACGGCAACTTCCACCTGCCAAGTTCAAGCAATTCTCCTGGTTCAGACTCCCGAGTAGGTGGAATTACAGGTGCGCGCCACCATGCCTGGCTAGTTTTTGTATTTTTAGTAGAGATGGGGTTTCACCATGTTAGCCAGGCTAGTCTCGAACTCCTGATCTCAAGTGATCTACCCGCCAGCCTCCCAAAGTGTTGGGATTACAGGTGTGAGCCACCGCGCCCAGTCTGAATATTGTTTTTCTTATTCATACTTCACTGTAAGCAGATGTAAGTATCTGTCTGCTTCATTATGTCTGCCAGTGTTGAGTACCTGAGTATTTTCATATTGAAAAATAGATTATTTTATGATAAATTACTTCTCTCTTCCTTCTTTACGTAGCAGTTAATCATACTGAGCTCCGGAAATTGTGTGCGTGGGCAGATTGTGTTAGCTATTTTTGGGTTCCCTCAGACTCCCTGGACTAAGCTGGGACAGAAAAAAATGTGAAGGGGGCGTTCCCTACCCATTTGGCCCCGCCCCCACGCTGCGGGCCCCGCCCATAGTGCGCCCAGCGCCTTCTGCCACACTCAACATGGCGGCGGCGGCGGCGGCGGCGGCGCCCTGCTGTGGCGCCTGAGGGGGGTTGCGAACGTCGCGTTCCACTCCAGTCATGGCGGCCCTGGGACAGGCCGTTGGTAACGCGGCTCAGGAGATATGCAGTTTGGATCGGATTTTGGAGGCATTGAAGCTGCTGCTGAGCCCGGGAGGTGAGAGGACGCATCTCGGCGCCGGGCTGGACCCGAGACTCTCAAGGGGCGCCCGGCTTCTGGGGCTGCCCTGCCTCGCGCAGCGTGCGCCCCTTAGGCTCGCCCCGGGACCCTCTGCCCGCTGCTGGGGGCTTTGAGCAGTGTCTCTGCCCGTCCTCATTACATCTTTGAGGAAACTGAGGCTCAAGGAGGGCGCGGGATCCGTTGACTGCTGGTATTAGACATCTCTTGAGCCCT
Organism: Ateles fusciceps; assembly: GCA_036589455.1. Taxonomy (NCBI): domain Eukaryota; kingdom Metazoa; phylum Chordata; class Mammalia; order Primates; family Atelidae; genus Ateles; species Ateles fusciceps. The sequence goes on along the minus strand of JAZHEH010003205.1, from coordinate 21,079,061 downwards.
TGCCTTGTGCTGGGCTCTGTGAGGAGCCTTGGGGGCGTTATTTCATTCGGTCCTTACTGCAGCGCTCTTGGGAAGGGTATCTGGACCTAGGTCCTGAGAGGGTCGGGCGCCCGTGACATAGAACGTGTGAGGTCTCTGCCGCGTGAGGGCGCAGGGACCAGTGTGGATCCTTGAGATGTGTAAAAAATGCTAAGCAGCCCAGAAATTGGAAGCAGTGACATTTGAAATGGATTTGGGGAGAGTATTTAGGGGTTTCTAGTCGCTTTTAATCTTTGTGGTGCGTGGACAGTTTTTTTCCCAATCTAGAATCTGAAGGGACATTGGGAGCGGTTGAGGCTGCCACTCCTTTTAGACTGAGGACACCCGAGGCTCACTGAAGAGGTTAAGTAACCTGTTCAAGATCACTTGGTCAAATTAGGGGCAGAGACACGGACCTAGGCCCGACATCTACTGAACCTCCCTCTCAGAATCAGACAAATTCTTCAGTGTAGAGGCTCTGATGTTATCTGGAGCTTTTGGAAAGGACATAGGAGATAGAGCTCTACTTATCATTGGGGTGTATATTTGGGGGAAGTGATCTGTAGAATTAGCGAGGGCACACGAAAAGCCAAGGGGGAACACTTCCCAGTCTCAGATTTTATACTCAAAACTGCAAAAATTTCTGCAAACATTACACCATACCAGTGGGAAGTGAACACAGGTTATTAATATTAGTAAATGAGTGCCTACTCAGCGTCAGGTCCCCATAGTAGGCTGTTTACATTTTATTTATTTGTTTGTTTATTTATTTGAGACAGAGCCTTGCTCTGTTGCCCAGACTAGAGTGCAGTGGCATGGTCTTGGCTCACTGCAACCTCCACCTCCCTGGTTCAAGCAATTCTGCCTCAGCCTCCCTAGTAGCTGGGATTACAGGCACCTGCCACTGTGCCCGGCTAATTTTTGTATTTTTAGTACAGACGGGGTTTCACCATCTTGGCCAACCTGGTGTTGAATTCCTGATCATGTGATCCACCTGCCTTGGCCTCCCAAAATGCTTGGATTACAAGTGTGAACCACCGCACCTGGCCTACATATACCTTATTTAATCCTCATAACCATCCCCTGGGATCAGTACTACTTGTATTCCATTTCTTTAGATGAAGGAACCAAGGTTCAGGTCCATTGGAAATTACCCAGTGTCAGACTAGTAAGTGGCAGAATTTGAATTTAGGTCCTTTCCACTAAAAGTATGGTAAATATATTACATTGTCTCAATTAAGAGTCAGACTGCAAAACAGAATTTTAAGTTGCTAATCTAGAGATCACTTGTCTTGCAACTGCAACTCTCTTTTTTTTTTTTTTTTTGAGACGGAGTCTCTGTTGACCAGGCTGGAATGCAGTGGCGTGATCTCCGTTCACTGCAACTTCTGCTCCCGGGTTCAAGTGGTTCTCCTGCCTTAGCCTCCTGAGTAGCTGGGATTACAGGCATGTGCCACCTCGCCCGGCTACTTTTTGTATTTTTAGTAGAGACGGGGTTTCACCATGTTGGCCAGCCTGGTCTCAAACTCCTGACCTTAAGTGATCTGCCTGCCTTGGCCTCCCAAAGTGCTGAGATTACAGGTGTGAGCCACTACGTCTGGCCTGCAACTCTCTATAATATGACTGAGAACAAGTTTAAATAAGCAAAAATCCTGGAAGTAATTATCTATCACGAAACACATATATTAAGCTTCATTTATAGAAGACGCTAATCTCTATGAGTATGTGATGGAGTACATATATATGTACTCACTTAAGTTACAGAAATTCAAGCATTCCTATTTGAAAAAGAATTAGTGTGTAAAATTATAATATTTTGTACATGTAGTCTGTTATGTATTATATGAATCTGTCTGCTATTTTATGATATTAGCTGCTGAGGGAATTTAAAATATCTATAGTGGCTGGGTGAGGTGGATCATACCTGTAATCCCAGCACTTTGGGAGGCCTAGGCAGGAGCCCAGGAGTTTGAGACCAGACTGGGCAACATAGTGAAACTCTGTTTCTACAAAAAATAAAAAAAAAATGTCCAGGCATGGTACTACACACCTGTGGTTCCAGCTACTGGGGAGGCTGAGATGGGAGGTTTGCTTGAGCCTGGAGGTCCAGGTCTAGGCTGCAGTGAGCCATGATTATACTAGTGCACTCCAGCCTGGGTGACGGAGTAAGACCCTGTTTTGTTTTGTTTTTGAGACAGAGTCTCACTCCGTCACCCAGGCTGGAGTGCAGCGGCGTGATCTTGACTTACTGGAACCCCCACCTCCCAGGTTCAAGCAGTTCTCATGCCTCAGCCTCCCTTTACCATGTTGGCCAGGCTGTCTCAAATTCCTGACCTCAGGTGATCTGCCCACCTCAGCCTCCCAAAGTGCTAGGATTACAGGCTTGAGGCACCATGCCCAATCGAGAAGTCAGCTGGATTTTCGTATCTGCTTCTCCAGTCTGTCATGATAGGTGGTTTTGACTGAAGTACATAAAGAAAACCTAGACTCACATAGATATGTAGGTGGAAAGGAAGGAGAGTTCAGTCACCTTTTCAGATAATTATGTCTATTCTTTTGTACAATTCTAAAACTCAACAAGATAATCACTGCATGAATTGTGTGGGGGGGGGAAAAGTGAAGAGAAATTCAACAAGAGGTAATTTTTTTTTTTTTGGAGACAATTTCACTCTTGTTGCCCAGGCTGGAGTGTAATGGTGCCATCTTGGCTCACCGCAACCTTTTTCTCCCAGATTCAAAGGATTCTCCTGCGTCAGCCTCCCGAGTAGCTGGGATTATAGGCATGTGCCACCATGCCCGGTTTATTTTGCATTTTTTAGTAGCGATGGGGTTTCTCCATGTTGAACTCCCGACCTCAGGTGATCTGCCCGCTTCAGCCTCCCAAAGTGCTGGGATTACAGGCATGAGCCACCACGCCGGGCAAGAGGTAATATCTTAAAGGTTTGTTGCAATATAAAATCAGAACTCATATCAATATGCCTTTCATACTCAGTACACTCTTGAGAATGTAAAAGTCACATCATGACTTAGTATTATTATGAAATGGTTTTGACCTTGCAGACCACCTGAGAGGGTCTTGGGAATCCCCTGGCAAGCCAGGTCTCCATAGCATACTGAGACCTGCTACTTTATGGAAATGCCTCCATTTCCAAGTAGATGTTATTTTCATCACCAGTAGAGGGCAGAGTAGACTACTTCATTAAAGGGGCTCCTGTAAAACTTCACTAAGAGCTTTTGTTTTAGATCACTTTCTTTGTGTTCCATGTTTGGGTTCAAAGATCTTACGTCACCGGAAGTCATTTAGAGGTTGGTTAGTGATCTTAATGGTTAGTGGTAACAAGAGGAAAGTAACACTCATTTCCATTTGAGGAATACATTAGCCAAAGGAACCAGATATTCATACCAGTGGGTCAGAACACTTGCGCTGGAAAGTCCTAGAATATTGCAGATTTCTTACTTTTCTGTTCTCATTATTTTTTTTGTTTGTTTTTTTTTAAGGTGTCATTCAAATGTTCTCATTATTTTTAAAGGATATTATTGTTTCTCTGTCTGTCTCTCTGTTTCTCTCTCCCTCTTTAAATAGAGACAGGGTCTCCCATGTTGTCCAGCCTGGAGTACAGTGGCTATTCATAGACGTGATCATAGTACACTACAGCCTCACTTCTGGGCTCAGGTGATACTTCTACCTCAGCCTCCCAACTATAGCCATGTCACTGTGCCAGCTTTCCTTTTTCCTTTTTTTAAAAAATAGAAGCAGTTAATGTTTACTATAGCAAAGATTTTTTAAACGCAGAGAAACCAAAAGAAGAAAATTAAAATTACCTTAATCTCACTACCCAGAGGGTATCACTACTAGCAATTCAGAAAATATTATTTTTCCTTTTTACAAAAATGATCTCATATGCCACATACTGTTTTATAACCCTGAAATAACTTTTAGTGCAGAGACAATACATATTTATTGTAAAAAATAAATAAATAAAACTATAATTAGGTAAAAAGAAAAATCCCACCTTTAACCCTGCCACCCAGAGATCATCACTATTAAAACCTCGAGTTATGAAAACTTTGAGACCCTTTCTCTGCATGTAAACATGAATATATTTTAATACGGTTAGAATCATTCTGTTCCTTTATTGACTAGTTTTCAGAATAATAAATTAGTGTCTTAGCAACCTCCAAAGGTAGCCAATGAAGTGATCTTTTTTGTTGTATTATGAATCATACATTTTATGTATTTGATGTTTCAATTATTGTATTCCTTGTTCTTAATGATCAAATTTCCTATTTTTGACCAGTGGGGAACCATTTCAGATTGGCTCTTGGACTTTCTGACATGACCATGGTAATCTTTGATCACCTCCTTGCTCTCGAACAGAAGATATCTCAGGCTCATCTTATGTATTTCCTGCGCCATTTTTGAAAACAACTCTCTCTTAGGAGAAGTGACATTTAGAAATCACAATGTGGACACAGGATATTTGTTGCTATTGAAATTATTGGCTGGGTGCAGTGGCTCACGCCTATAATCCCAGCACTTTGGGAGGCTGAGGTGGGTGGATTACTTGAGATCAGGAGTTCAAGACTAGCTTGGTCAACATGGCGAAACCCCATCTCTGCTAAAAATACAAAAATTAGCCGGGCCTGGTGACACACACCCATAATCCCAGCCACTCCAGAGTCTGAGGCAGGAGAATTGCTTGAGCCTGGGAGGCGGAGGTTTCAATGAGCCAAGACTGTGCCACTGCACTCCAGCCTGGGCTACAGAGTGAGACTCCATCTCAAAAAAAAAGAAATTATCATTGGCTGGGTGTGGTGGCTCACACCTGTAATCCCAGCACTTTGGGAGGCTGAAGTGGGCTGATTGTTTGAGCCCAAGAGTTCAAGACCAGCCTGGGCTACATAGTAAAACACTGTCTCTACCAAAAATACAGAAATTAGCTGGGCATGGTGCCACATGCTGGTGGTCCCTGCTACTTGGGAGGCTAAGACAGGAGGATCAGCTGAGCCCAGGAGTTTGAGGCTGCAGTGAATTATGGTTATACCACTGCACTCCAGCCTGGGTGACAGAGTGAGACCCTGTCTCAAAAAAAAAAAGAAGAAGAAAAGGAAAAAGAAATTGTCATTGCTTTCAGACTTTTTGAAGGATTAGAGCTAGGAAATATGTGGATTTTTAGAAGATGAAAATAAATCTGGAGTTCTTACCAGTATTTCCAATTGAAATGAAATATGAGATTTTTTATTTTATAAATTTTTTCTAACATTTCATTATGAAAATTTGAAATTTTGAAGATGGCTGGGTGCTGTGGTTCACACCTGTAATCCCAGCACTATGGTAGGCCAATGCAGGCAGATCACGAGGTCAGGAGTTTGAGACCAGCCTTGCCAACATAGTGAAACCCCGTCTCTACTAAAAATATAAAAAATTATCTGGGCATGGTGGCAGGCACCTATAATCCCAGCTACTCAGGAGGCTGAGGCAGGAGAATCACTTGAACCCTGGAGGCAGAGGTTGCAGTGAGCCAAGATCGTGCCATTGCACTCCAGCCGAGGCAACAGTGTGAGACTGTCTCAAAAAAAAAAAAAAAAAAAATTATGAAGCTTACAGAAAAGTTGAAAGCTTTTACGGTGAAGATACTGTGACCTTCATTCTACAGCTAACAATTTTACTATAATTGCTTTATCACATATTTGTCTACCTAGCTATTCTTTTATCCTATATTTTATATATTTGTATTTTTTTTTTTTTTTTTTTTAGAGATGGGGTTTTACCATGTTGGTCAGGCTGGTCTTGAACTCCTGATCTCGAACTCCTGATCTCATGTGATCCACCTGCCTTGGCCTCCCAAAGTGATGGGATTACAGGCATGATCCACGGTGCCCAGCCTGTATTTCTTTTTATCTGAGAATATTGCTTCCTGATGAAATTAATGTATTTACTTCTGTATGTACATATATATATCCATACATATATAAATATGTAATCACACATTATATAAAATGCATAATCACACAATACATACTCATACATATCTATAATATTGTCAAAGAACAAATCCAGCATTACCACTACAAACCCACTGTTTAAGGGGTTTTTGTTTGGTTGCTTTGTGTTCTCAGGATATACAAAAGCCTATATTTCAAGTCTCTTAAAATAATTTTCTGTGTGGTTATGCTGCTAACTTAATATAGAGTAGGAGTCAGTAAACTTTTTCTCTGAAGGACTAGATAGTAAATATTTTGAGCTTTGCAGCCCATATGGTCTCCGTTGTAACTACTCAACTCAGCCACTGTATCTCAAAAGCAGCCATAGACTGTATGTAAATGGTCATAACTGTATTCCAGTGAAACCTTATTCATGAAAACAGTTGCTGGACCAGATTCAGACTGCAGATCATAGTTTGGTGACCTTTGGCATAGACCACAGAATTTGGTTCATTGGTTCATTTGTTTGTTTTTGATTTTAAGAATTGTTTTGCATTTTTCTTTTGATTTAATTTTTTTAACTATGAAAAACAGCTGTTGGGTTTTAAAACTAATAAAATTAGATACAGTTATCCATGTTTCCTCCCCTGCTCTCTCCCTCTGTCTGTAGATGACTTATTTTAGTTAGTTTTAATTTATTCTTTCATCACTTCTTTTTTAAAAGATACGCAAGTAATACATGATTTCATATTTATTCCTATTTTTACACAAAAGGTAGCATACTGTATATAGTTTTTTCTGCATCTGTTTTTTTTCTTTTGTGAGATGGAGTTTCACTCTTGTTGCCCAGGCTGGAGTGCAGTGGTGTGATCTCAGCTCACTGCAACCTCTGCCTCCTGGTTTCAAGCTATTCTCCTGCCTCAGCCTCCTGAGTAGCTGGGATTACAGGCATGTGCCACCACGCCCTACTAATTTTGTATTTTTAGTAGAGATGGGGTTTATCCATGTTGGTCAAGCTGGTCTCAAACTTCTGACCGCAGGTGATCTGCCCGCCTTGGCCTCCCAAAGTGCTGGGATGACAGATGTGAACCACTGCGCCTGGCCACATTTTACTTTTTTAACTTAATGTCTTAGAGATTGTTATACAGTTATAAATCTTATAACTTGTAACTTAGAGATCATTATAAATCTTCCTTTTACTCTTTTATAGCTGCATAGTTTATTCAACCAGTTCTCTACTAGTGGACATTTGCATTGTTTTCAAATCTTTTGCTAATTTAAGAAGTACTACAATGAATAGGCTTGTAAATATATCATTTTGCATTTTTTGCCTGTGTATCTATAGGATAGATTCCTAAAAGTGAGATTGCTGGGCCAAAGGGAAATGCCTATGTAATTTTGCTAGATATTGCCAAATTTATCTCCTTGGGGATGTACTGTTTTAGTTCCTACCAACAATGTATGAGAGTGTGCGTTTCCTCACAGACTTGCTACAGAATGTGTTATAAAACTTTTGGATTTTAGCCAGTTTGATAGATGGAAAGTGATATTTCAGTATAGTTTTAATTTACTTTTCTCTTGTTATGAGCAAGATTGATCATATGTTCATGTTTAAGGGCCATTTGCATTTCTTTTTCTATAAACTGTATCTTTTGCTCATGTAGTGTTTTGTACTCTTTGTTCACATTAGAATGTATAATGAACATGCCATTAAATAATGTTCAACATCATTTAATAGCTAGAAAGTATTCCATTATTTATTCATTCAACAACAATTTATTAAACAGCTTTTTCTTGTCAGGCTTTGTTCCAGGCAAAGAGAATACAGCAGTGAACAAAACAAATTAATGTCCTTGTTTTCAAGGTGCTTTGATTCTAGTTGGTAGAAAGACAATAAACAATAAACAAAATAAGTACTTCACATACATAGAGTATGTCAGATACAATTAGAACATAATTTACTCAACAAACATATGTTACTGGACATGCATTTCTACTTTTACACTATTATAAATCACGCAGTTTTGGAAATCGTTATTAATTACATTTTGATTCCTTCTAATTTGTTTCTTAGATGGCATATTAGCTTTAGATTTGAGGTCTGTTGCTTCTATTTATATTTTCAAAAACAATTTTTTTAGTTTATTTGATCTGGCTGCATGTCCATATATATTTTCAATTTTTTATTATGTTTTCTAAACAAATAGAAAAGTTGATGGCCAAGTGCAGTAGCTCATGCCTGTAATCCCAACACTTTGGGGAGGCTGAAGTGGGAGGATTGCTTGAGCCCAGGAGGTCAAGACCAGCCTGGGCAACATAGTGAGACCCCCACATCTCTACAAAAGATGAAAAAATTAGTCAAGTGGGGTGGTATGGGCCTGTGATCCTACCTACTTGAGAGACTGAGATGGGAGGATTGCTTGATCCCAGGAAGTCAAAGGTACAGTGAGTTGTGATTGTGTCACTGCACTCCAGTCTGGGTGACAGAGCGAGACTCCCATCTCAAAAAGAAAAAGAAAAAAAGAAAAGTTGAAAGAATTATATGGCAGACACCCTTATACACATCGTTTAGATTCCACAATTCACATTTTTGTATATTTGCTTTATCAAATTTCTATTCATCTATCCATCCATCAATTCATGTTTTCTCTTTTTTTTTTTTTGATGCATTCAAGGTAAGTTGCAGATATCAGTAGCAGTACATTTTATCCCTAAACACTTAAGAATTATAACATTAACTAGAGTTTAATATTTATTTGGATTTTTTTGTAGTTTGTTAATTTGTTTCAGGTAAAATTTACATACAGTGAAATGCACAGAGAATACATATATCATTCAGTGAGTTTTAAAAATGCATGTACTTGGCTGAGGCATGAGAATCCCTTGAACCCATGAGGCGGGGGTTGCAGTGATCCGAGATCATGCCACTACACTACAGTCTAGGTGACAGAGCGACTCTGTCTCTAAAAAAAAAAAAATGCGTGTACTTTTGTAATTGAAACCCCTGTCAAGATACATATTATTACATCTAGGTGAGAAAAGGAAAAAAAAAAAAGATGTATATCATTGCTGTTATCCCAGAAAGCTCGTTCTGCCCTTTCACAGTCATTTCCCACTTCTACTCCCCTGGAGACAACTGGTTCTGGGTTTTTTACACCATAGATTAGTTTTGCCTATTCTAGAACTTAATATAAACAAGAAACATCTTATTGGATATGTGGGCTGTTTCCAGTTTAGGGCTATTACGAATAGTGCTGCTGTGAACACTCTTATACAAGTCTTTGTTATGAACGTGTGTATTGTGTATTAATTTTTCTTGGGCAAGTATGTTAGAGTGGAATTGCTGGATTACAGGGTCTGTGTATGGTTTTCTCAGCAACTGCCAGACCAACTGTGCCTTGATCATGTCATACTTCTGCTAACAATGTATGAGCATTCCAGTTGCTTCACGTCATTTGGTAGTATCAATCTCTGTAAATTTTAGCCATTCTGGTGTGTGCAGTGGTATCTCATTGTGGTTTTAATTTTGCATTTCCCTAATAATTAATGATATTGAGCATCTTTTCATATGTAGTTGGTCATTTGAGTATCTTCTTTTTTGAAGTATCTAAGTAATTGTCCATTTTTTAAATTGATTTATCTTATTGAGCTGTAAAGTGTTCTTTATATATTCTGGATCAATGCGTTTGTCATATATATGTACTGCAAACATTTTCTCCCAATCAGTGGCTTGCCTTTTCATTTTTAGAACTGTGTATTTTGAAAAGAAGTTTTAAATTTTGATGAAGTCTAGTTTTTTCCTTTTTGGCTCATGCTTTTTATGTTATAAGAATTCTGACTGGCCGGGCGTGGTGGCTCACGCCTGTAATCCAAGCACTTTGGAGGCCAAGGCAGGCAGATCACCTGAGGTCGGGAGTTCAAGACCAGCCTGACCAACATGGTGAAACCCCATCTTAAAAAAAGAAAAAAAAAATTAAAAATATTTTTCAAAAAAAAGAATTCTGACTGGGCACAGTGGGTCACACCTGTAATCCCAGCACTTTAAGAGGCAGAGGTGGGAGGACTGCTTGAGCACAGGAGTTCAAGACCAGACTGGGCAACATAGTGAGACCCCATCTCTGTAAATAATTAGTCAAGCATGGTGGCACACAGTTGTAGTCCCAGCTTCTTGGGAGCTGAGGCAGGAGGATCACTTGAAGGTGGGAGGTCCTACAGTGAGCTGCAGTCAGGCCACTGCATTCCAGCCTGGGTGACAGAGCAAGACCCTGTTGCAAAAAAAGAAAAGAAACAAAAACCAAAATAAAACAAAATACAAATTGTTGTCTGTCTAGGATCATAAAAGACTTTCTTCTATGTTTTCTTCTAGAAGTTTTCTAGTTAGATTTTGTATTTATGGTCTATTTTGAGTTAATTTTGGTGTATGGCATAAATTAAGGGTCAAGGTTTATTTTATTTTTTTCCATGCAGATATCCAGTTGTTCCAACCTCATTTGGTAAAGGAATTTTCTTTCCCTATTGTATTGATTTCATATCTTTGTTGAAGATCAAATAGTCATGTAAGTGTGGGACTGTTTCTGGGTTCTCAATTCTGTTTATCAGTCTGCCTAACAGTTCTTACGCCAGTACCACATTGTCTCTAATTACTGTAGTTCTATAGTAAGCTGGGTAGTATAAGTTCTCTAGCATTGTTCTTGACTATTCTGGGTCTTAGAGGTTTCTATATACATTTTTTAATCAGTTTATCAATTTCTGCAAAAAGGTCTGATGAGATTCTTATTGTAATTGCATTGACTTTATAGATCAGTTTGTGGACATTTGCCATCTTTTTTTTTTTTTTTTTTATTGAGACATTCTTGCTCTGTCACCCAGGCTGGAGTGCAATGGTGTGATCTCTGTTTACCCCAACCTCTGTTTCCCAGGTTCAAGTGATTCTCCTGCCTTAGCCTCTAAAGTAGCTGGGGTTACAGGTGCCCACCACCATGCCTGGCTAATTTTTTTGTATTTTTATTAGAGATGGGGTTTCACCATGTTGGTCAGGCTGGTCTCGATCTCCTGATCTCAGGTAATCCACCTGCCTCAGCCTCCCAAAATTCTAGGATTACAGGTGTGAGCCACCACTCTTGGCCGACAATTGCCATCTTAAGATTGAGTCTTCTAATCTATGAATGTGGTATATCTCTTCTTTATTTGGGTCTTTAAATTTTTTTCTCAACTGGGTGTGGTGGCTCATGCCTGTAAAAAGAATTTTAAATTTCGGCCAGATGTGGTGGCTCATGCCTGTAAGCCCAGCACTTTGGGAGGCCTCGGCAGGCAAATCACCTGAGGTCAGGAGTTTGAGACCAGCCTTGCCAACATGGTGAAACCCCATCTCTACTAAAAATACAAAAAAAAATAGCCAGGCTTGGTGGTGGGTGTCTGCAGTCTCAGCTACTTGGGAAGCTGAGGCAGGAGAATCTTTTGAATCCGGGAGGCAGAGGCTGCAGTGAGCCGAGGTTGTGCCACTGCACTCTAGCCTGGGTGACAAAAAGAGACTCAGTTTCAAAAAAAAAAAAAAATTAAATTTCATTTTCTCATTTTTGCTGCAAATATAAAATAAAACTTATTGGGTTTTCTTTGTTTTGTTTTTTAATTTTTGTTTTATTTCTTGTATTCTGTGAACTTGCTAAATTCATTTATTAGTAGTTGTTTTGTAAAGTCTTTAGGGCTTTTTACATAAACAATGATGCCATCTGTGAATAGAAACAATTTTGCTTCTTCCTTTCTGCTCTTGTATGTATTTTTTGTTTTGTTTTGTTTTGTTTTTTGAGATGGAGTCTTGCTCTGTAACCCAGGCTGAAGTGCAGTGGCACAATCTCAGCTCACTGCAACCTCTGCCTCCCAGTTTCAAGCAATTCTCCTGCCTCAGCCTCCTGAGTAGCTAGCTGGGATTACAGGCGCATGCCATCCTGCTGGGCTAATTTTTGTATTTTTAGTAGAGACGGGGTTTCACCATGTTGGCCAGGCTGGTTTCGAACTCCTAACCTCAGGTGGTTCACCTCCCTCGGCCTCCCAAAGGGCTAGGACTACAGGCATGAGCCACCATGCCTGGCTCTTGCTCTTGTATGTCTTTTTTTGCTGCTTTTGCCCTATTTCAGTGACAAAGATTTTCATTTCACCCATTTTGAGATGGAGTTTCGCTCTTGTTGCCCAGGCTGGAGTGCAGTGGTGCAATCTCAGCTCACTGCAATCTCCGCCTCCTGGGTTCAAGTGATTCTACTGCCTCAGCCTCCCTAGTAGCTGGGATTACAGGTGCCCGCCACCATACCCAGCTAATTTTTTGTATTTTCAGTAGAGACGGATTTCACTATGTTGGCCAGGCTGGTCTCAAACTCCTGACCTCAGGCAATCCACCTGCCTCAGCCTCCCAAAGTGCTAGGATTATAGGTGCGAGCCACCATGCCTGGTGATTCAGTTTTTTAGAACAGCTTTTGGTTTATAGAAAATTTGGGCAGAAAGTACAGAGAGTTCCCATATACTCTCTTCCCTACTCCAAACCTGGTTTCCCCTATTATTAACATCTTGCATTAGTGTGGTACATTTGTGACAACTGATAAACCAATATTAATACATTGTTATTAACTGAAGTCCATAGTTTATATTAGGGTTTACATTGTTTTATATAATTTTATGAGTTTTGACAAATGCATAGTGTCATATATCCACCATTATAGTCTCATACAGGATAGATTCACTTCCCTAAAAACCCCATGCTCCTCCCTCATCCCTGATCTCTTGTTTACTCCTGATCTACTGTCTCTATAGTTTTACCTCCTCCAGAATGTCATGTAGTTGGAATTACACAGAATATAGCTCTTTCAGACTGGCTTCTTTCACTTAGCAGTATGTATTCAACGTTCCTCCATGTCTTTTGTGGCTTGATAGCTTATTTCTTTTTATCACTGATTAATATTCCATTATCTGAACGTCACACAGTTTATTTTGTTTTTTTTCTTTCTAAAGAAATCCTTTTACCTTTTGAAGATTATCTTGGCTGCTTCCAGTGTTTTGGCATAGGTACTACAAACATACATATGCAGTTTTTTTGTGTGTGGGCATAAGATTTCAACTCATTTGGATAAATACCCAGGAGCACAATTGCTGGATTGTATGTTTAGCTTTGTAAGAAACTGCCAAACTATCTTCCAAAGTGGCTGCACTATTTTGCATTCCCACCAGCAATGAATGAGAGTTCTTGTTGCTCCACATCCTTGTCAGCATTTAATGTTGTCAATTGTGGCCATTCTAATAGGTATATAGTGGTATCTGGCTGTTGTTTTAATTTGCATTTCTCTAATGACATATGATATTGGGCATCATTTCATATGCTTGTTTGCTATGTGTACTGTTTTTTAAGTTTAGATTTTAAAGTTTAGATTAATGAAGGATATTGATCAGTAATTTTCTCTTTTGTGATTTTATTAGGGTCAGGTTTTGGAATCAGGGTTCTGCTGACCTCTCAAAATAAACTGAGAAATAGTCTGTCTCCTTTATTTTCTGAAAGAGTGTGTGTAACATTAATGTTATTTCTTCCTTAAACAATTCACCAGTGAAACCCTCTAGGCCTGAAATTTTATCTCTTGGAAGATTTTTTTTTTTTTTTTTTTTTGAGACGGAGTCTCCCTCCGTCACCCAGGCTGGAGGGCAGTGGTGCGAGCTCGGCTCACTGCAACCTCTGCTTCCCGGGTTCAAGCAATTTTCCTGCCTCAGCCTCCCTAGTAGCTGGGATTACAGGGACCTGGCACCATGCCTGACTAGTTTTTGTTCTTTAGTAGAGGTTCCGTTTCACTGTGTTGGCCAGGCTGGTCTCAAACTCCTGACTTCAAGTGATCTGCCCACTTCAGCCTCCCAAAGTGCTGGGATTACAGGCGTGAGCCACCGTGCCTTTCAGAAGATTTTTAGATAACAAATTTATCTAATACATATAGAGAGCTATTTAGATTTTCTATTCTGTCTTGTGACAGTTTTGATAACTTCTATTTTTCAAGGAATGTTTTCATTTCATGTGTATGGTTTGATTTTTGGCATGATGTTTATTAATTTCTCTGTTATGCTTCAATCCTTCTTTCTTGTCTTTAACTGCAGCTTCTGTGTTCCAGGCTCAAGCAGTCCTTCTACCTCAGCCCCTGACCACAGGTGTGCGCCACCACACCTGGCTAGTTTTTTTTTTTTTTTAATGTTTTTAGAGACTTAGTCTCCCTGCATTGTCCAGGCTGATCTCAAACTCCTGGGCTCAAGCGATCCTCCTGCCTTGGCCTCCCAAAGTACTGGGACTGCAGGTGTTAGCCACTGTGCCTGGTCCTTTTTACTTTTCTGATATAAGCTTTCCAGCTATAAATTTCTCTCTAAGCATTGCTTGACTTATACCGAACAAATTTTGATGTTTTTCATTAGCATTCAGTTTGAAATCTTATAATTTCTTTTTTGACCATAGATTATTTAGAAGTACATTATTTAATTTCCAAACATTTGAGGCTTTTTAGATGTTTTGTTAATACTTTCTGTCTTAATGCCATGTGGTCAGAGAACATACTCCATAGGAAACAGATATCTGTTGAAAATACATATTCTGGGGGGGAAATGATGTAGTTAAGCTAATCTGTTTGAGCCCCGTTACCATATTTTGTGATCTTCCTCACTGGAATATAAGTTCCACAAGGAAAGAGCCCTTGTTCTGTTTTTTCGTTGTTGTTGTTGTTTTTAGTTTTCAAGACTGGGTCTTGCTCTGTCACCCAGGCCGGAATGCAGTGGCACAGTCTCAGCTTACTGCAGCCTTGACTTCTGGGCTCAAGCAATACTCTCACCAGCCTCCTGAGTAGCTGGGACTACAGGCATGTACCACCATACCCAGCTGATTCTTTTAATTTTTTTAGATACAGGGTCTCACTATGTTGCCCAGGCTGTTGTTGAACTCCTGGGCTCAAGCAACCATCCCACCTTGACCTCCCAAAGTGCTGGAATTACCGGCATGAGCTACTGTGCCTGGCCAGAACCTTTGTTCTATTCAGTGCTTTTTTTTTTTTCCATCAAGACGGAGTCTTGCTCTGTTGCTCAGCCTGGAGTGCAATGGTGCGATCTCACCTCACTGTGACCTCCACCTCCTAGGTACAAGCAATTCTCCTGCCTCAGCCTCGCGAGTAGCTGGGATTACAGGTGCGCGCCACCATGCCCAGCTAATTTTGTTGTATTTTTAGTAGAGACAGGGTTTCACCATGTTGGCTAGGCCAGTCTTGAACTCCTGACCTCGTGATGTGCCCACCTCAGCTTCCCAAAGTGCTGGGATTACAGGCGTGAGCCACCGTGTCCAGCACTCTGTTCAGTGCTTTATCCCCCAGCACCTAGAACAGTTGGACCGAATGAATGTTTTATGGTAAAACAGCTTCTAAATTTCTGTTCTGACTACAATTTAAGCCCAGTGAGATGATTAAGACCTGGCCTCTGCCCTCAAAACATGTGGGGGAATAGAAACAAACTAGATGAAGTATAACATGTTAGGACACTACTCCAATTACATGTAAAATGCTGTGGGAAAGCAGAATATGTGGTCTTAAATTCTTCATAAGCTGGAGCGGTACCCCTGGGGGAGGCTTTCCAAGGCCAGTGATGGCGGAGCCAGGCCGCTGAGGAGGAACTGGAGTATGCAGGGCATTCCACAGGGAGAAGTACGGTTTGATTTCTATGTGTATAATCTCTCCTTTCTTTTTTTTTTTTTTTTTCCTTCAGAAGGATCAGGCTCAAGTTCACTACAGGTCACGAAACATGATGTCTTGTTGGCTACTTTAAAATCTAACCTGTCTGCTCTGGAGGACAAGTTTCTGAAGGATCCTCAGTGGAAGAAACTGAAACTCCTAAGAGATGAAATTGCTGATAAGGCAGAATGGCCACAAAACTCTGTAGATGTCACTTGGAGCTTTACCTCTCAAACCTTGTTGTTGCTTTTGTGCTTGAAGGAAACCATGATCCGCCTTGCAGCTAATTTCAATCCAGGTAAACCCAACCCCAGGACTCCGGAAGTTGCTCCTGCCCTGAGCCCCGATGCACTTAGTATCTCACAGCAGAAGACTGTCCAGTTCGTTTTGCAGTTTGTAGTGACCTTGGGCATCTGCCCCTATCTCATGCCTGGTGTTGGAGTCCCTTTGAGATACAGAACTGAGTTCGGTGCTGTCGTTCAAGACGTGGTATGTCTCGATGCTGCCCCCGATGCAACTCGGAGACTGTACACCAGCTGCAGGGCCCTTCTGAATGTTGCTCAGCACACATCACTGGGGGAGCTTGATATTCTGCCACCATTTTGGGGATATTGCAGCAGGTCTGTGCCAACTGGGATTCTGCCCAACCAAAAGCAAACTACTAACACCTGCAGAAGAGGTAAAATTGAGAAAGAGAGAGATTGTGTGCGTGTGAATATGTGTATATTTTCATGGATAGCTGTTATAAAAGACAACTCTTAGTTCTTCAGAACTGGTTTTGCCAAAGCATGTCCAATGGATAAATGAATCTTTTGGGGGTGGGTGGAGGTTTCATTTATTGGGTGCTTGTCCCTTGCACACCTGTAGAGTCCATTTCACCTGTCCCTTGCCATTTTTGGAAACAGCTATTGCAGGCTGTTTCTTTGAGCATCTGTTTCTTCTATACAGTGTGTACCAGGCCAGGCGTGGTAGCTCACACCTGTAATCCCAGCACTTTGGGAGTCTGGGGCGAGTGGATCACTTGAGATCGGGAGTTTGAAACCAGTCTGACTAACATGGAAAAACCCCATGTCTACTAAAAATACGAAATTAGCTGGGCGTGGTGGCGCATCCCAGCTACTCAGGAGGCTGAATTGCTTGAACCCAGGAGGCAGAGGTTGCAGTGAGCCAAGATTGCGCCATTGCACTCCAGCCTGGGCAACAAGAGTGAAACCCCATCTCAAAAAAAAAAAAATGTGTATCATAGTACCTGCCTCGGAAGGTGGTCATAAGGATTAAGGATAACGTGTGTCAAATATCTGGCCCAATCTCTAGTAGTGCTCATATAATTACTACTAATATTAGTATCATGGCTCCCTTATTAAATGCGTGGGAGGATTAAATGAGATAACATATGTAGAGCACCTGGTACACTGCATAACTCTGTCAATGTCCATTATTAGGTGTTAGGGGTATATGCCCATTTTTTGCTGTCACTTAGTCAAGTAAGCAGTTGAGCATCCAGACTACAGAAGTTGCTGTGGAGATCATAGAAGCATAAGACATGGTCCTTTTCTTCAAATAACTCACACACTGATTGGGAAGATAAGACTTACTGGCATGACATAGCAGGAACCACTACTCCTCCATGAGAGGACCACTGGCATCAGCATAGGGACTGGCCAGCAGAAGCTGTTGAGATGTAAATGTCTCAAGAGTCAGTGCGGCTCCCATGCGCAGTGATTCCCCAGCCTCCATAGCCAGGTTTCACAATGTTCTTGTTTCTGTCACCTGCCTGTGTCGCTCTTGTCCTCGTTCCTTTTCTCTTCTCTCTCCTGCCTACATTCATAAACATTTGCCTAAAAGCCACTATCATCCAAATGTTGACATGAAATTCTGAGCTCCCCGGGGCCTTTATGTGATAGGAGCAGAGTGCCCCCTCTTTCCGGCAGGGTTATGCATGATTGACACTTCTAGCAGCACCTCCTGCCTGCACTTCCCTGAAGTAGTGGGACCCGGTCGACAGGTCTTATTACTGTTACTGAGGCTAAGTTGTTCCCAGGGTCTCAGGAAGGAGAGAGAAATGAAAAGAGAAACACAGAGAGAACCAAGTAGGAAGGCAGGAGAAGGAGTTGACAGAGGGGAAACAACGCTGGGTGTACTTCTTGAAGCTGGACAAAGTCCCATCAATATCTGCGTTCTAAGTTGCACCTATACCTCAGTGTGTGAATCGGTAAGGGGCAGGACCCTGACTGACTCTGAGCAGTAATCACCAAGGAGGACTGTACTGTTAGGGCTCAAGAGTACCCCAAAATCATACCCCTCTTTGCTGCCCAAGTTCCAAATGAATTAAAAGAGAGTTAGGAGAGTAAGAGAAATGAACAGTGTTCATCTCTATTGCTCATAAAGGCAAGGTTGGAGGATACAGCTTATGGATGGAGACAAATTTTTCTTTTTTTGTTTTTTATTTGTTATTATTATTTTTTGAGGTGGAGCTTTGCTGTGTTGCCCAGGCTGGAGTGCAGTGGCACAATCTCAGCTCACTGCAACCTCTGCCTCCTGGGTTCCAGAGATACTCCTGCCTCAGCCTCCCGAGTAACTGGGATTATAGGCATGTACCACCACACCCAGCTTATTTATTTATGAAATGAAGTCTTGCTCTGTCACCCAGGCTGGAGTGTAGTGGTGCAATCTTGGCTCACTGTAACCTCTGCCTCCCAGGTTCAAGCAATTCTCATGCCTCAGCCTCCTGAGTAGCTGGAAATACAGGTGCACACCACCACACCCAGCTAATTTTTCTATTTTTAGTAGAGACGGGGTTTTGCCGTGTTGACCAGGCCAGTCTCAAACTCTGGACCTCAGGTGATCCGTCCACCTAAGCCTCCCAAAGTGCTGGGATTACAGGCATGAGCCACCGCACCTGGCAGGAGACAGATCTTTCTGAAAGTGCTCTCCAGAATTAGACACTCTCACTACTCACCCATTTTAAGGAGCACTGGAAAACTGCAGTGCCTTCTGCAGGGAGTAGGCCTCTCAAAAATACCCAGCACAAAAAGCAGAACAAAACGTGCAGTCACTCTCAAAAGACAGAAGAGGAACAAGCTGAGAGATGCCTGCCAAAACCAGCCAGTAAGTGAGTTTACTCCACCCTCAGCAATAAGATCAGTCTCATAACTTGCCCAGAAGAGTGAGATGGAGAGAGGCCCAGGAATGTTTTAGAACATCTTCCCCCATATGGAAGGAAATTGAGAGAGGATAAAAGCCTTCCTTCCTCTCCTCTCACAGGTACAGTGTTGTAAAACATTACTTTCTATTGTCTGCCTGGTTTGAATTCCGCTAAACCCAAGTGCTTCTTTCTTTTAGGTTCTAACTGAAGAGGAGAGAACCCTATCCAGGGGGGGGCCTTGAGAGACATGTTGGATCAAGTCTATCAGCCCTTAGCAGTCAGGGGAACTACTTATCCTCCAGGGAGGACCACCCCAGGTACTCAGGCCTGGGCACTCTTGGGGGTGACTCATTAATAATGATGTATGTGGTATGCTGTCTTCTTCTGGAAAATTAGATAACTTTAGCTCCCTATTTAATGATCTAGTTGAGCCTTATTTCATCTTTTAGATCATAAAATGATACTTATAAAACTAAACGACACTGACCCTTAGGATAATTTAAAAGACCTTTTCTCTTTCTTTTTTTTTTTTTTTTTTTTTTGAGATGGATTCTCCCTCTGTCTTCCAGACTGGAGTGCAGTGGCTCGATCTTGGCTCACTGCAACCTTCACCTCCTGGGTTCACGCTATTCTCCTGCCTCAGCCTCCTGAGTAGCTGGGATTACAGGTGCGTGCTGCCAGGCCCAGCTAATTTTTGTATTTTTTTTTTTTTTAGTAGAGATGGGGTTTCACCATGTTGGTTAGGCTGATCTTGAACTCCTGACCTCATGATCAGCCCGCCTCGGCTTCCCAAAGTGCTGGGATTGTAAGCCACTGCGACTGGCTTCTCTTTTTTTTTTTTTTTTTTTTAGAGATGGAGTCTTGCACTGTTGCCCGGCTGGAGTGCAGTGGTGCAATCTCGGCTCACTGCAACCTCTGCTTCCCAGGTTCACGTGATTCTTCTGCCTCAGCCTCCTGAGTAGCTGGGATTATGTGTGCACACCACCACACCTAGCTAATTTTTTGTATTTTTAGTAAAGACAGGGTTTTACTATGTTGGCCAGACTGATCTCGAACTCCTGACCTCATGATCCGCCCGCCTCTGCCTCCCAAAGTGCAGGGATTACATGCATGAGCCACCATGCCCGGCAAAAAGACCTTTTCCCTAATGGAATGATGGACACTTTCCCAAGAATATTATGATCACTTTTTTTTAAGACTTATGGCAGTTTTATGTGAGATATCTTTTACTCATTCTGAAATTGGATCTTTTTTTTTTTTAACTAAAATTTGGCTGTTTGACAAAATGTTCTTTCAGCAGAAGTATCTGGACACTTCAATTCTTTGAATGGATTATGTATTTGAAGTCCAGAAATTGAAACCAGAGATCTTACTGGTTCTATTCTTAGTTCCTTTGTTTGAAAACATATAGTAGTATATATTCTGGTAGGGATAAGATAGTTTATTTGTTTTCTTAAAAATAATGTTTATCTGAAATGATTTAATTTGATGATATAGCTGGAATTGTTTATTTACTTTTAGTGCCTACATTTTCGTTATGAATCTAGGTGTGTAAAGAGTGAGGAGCCAGCCAGGCACCATGGCTCACACAGGTAAACCCAGTACTTTGGGAGGTTGAGGCAGGAGGATCACTTGAGGTCAGGAGTTTGAGGCCAACCTGGGCAACATAGCAAGAGTCCCATCTCTACAAAAGATAAAAAATAAAAAACTAGCCACGTGTGGTAGTGTGCACCTGTAGCCCCAGCTACTCTGGAGCCTGAGGTGGGAGGATTCCTCAGGCCCAGAAAGTTGAGGCTGCAGTGAGCTGTGATCGAGCCACTGCACTTCAGCTTGAGCAATGGAGTGAGACCTTGTCTTAGAAAAGGAAAAGAGTGAGGAGCCAAAGGAATTAGCTGTAGGTCAGGAGCAAGGACCAGCTGAAGCTGGCTGCAAAAGTATCTCCTAATTGAGTAATTTTTGTCTCATCCTTAGAATCTTACTTCCATCAGGCCTCTCCGGGATTCAACCCCAATGTGCAGATATTTGAATTTGTAAACCTTGCCATTCTTCAGGTTTCTTACCCATAAGATAGGGATAATCACAGTGCCTTCCTTGAAGTCCCTTTTGAGATTATATGGGAGTTACTTACGCTGTGCCTGGCCTATCATAATCCCCTCAGTAAATGGTAATAATTCAGTAAAGAGAGAGGACAAGAGAGTTGGGATGAAATATTTCTGTTACTAATTTTGATGGTTACATACTTAAGTGCAATGGTTGACAGCAACATGATTAATATTCTAGCCCAAAATAAGGGCTAGAACATTAAAACTGAGGCCAGGTGTGGTGGCTCACGCCTGTAATCCCAGCACTTTGGGAGACTGAGGAGGGAGGATCACCTGAAGTCGGGAATTCGTGACCAGCCTGACCAACAAGGAGAAACCCCATCTGTACTAAAAATACAAAATTAGCTGGGCGTGGTGGCGTATCCCTGTAATCCCAGCTACTTGGGAGGCTGAGGCAGGAGAATCATTTGAACCTGGGAGGCGGAGGTTGGGGTGAGCCGAGATCATGCCATGGCACTCCAGTCTGGGCAACAAGAGGGAAATTCCATCTCAAAAACAAAACAAACAAACAAAACTGCAGCACCTTCTGCAGGGGATAGGCCTCTGAAAAATACCTAGCAAGAAAAAGCAGAACCAAATGTGCAGTCACTCTCAAAAGACAGAAGAGGAACGAGCTGAGAGGTACATGCGAAAACCAGCCAATAAGTGAGTTTATTCCACCCTCAGCAATAAGGGACACCAAGTCTGTTTATTCACAGTGGCTCCACAGAACTCCCAGAAAGAAGCCCTTGAAGAAATCTAACTCTTTCTTGCAGATCAGACTGGGGCAGAAAAGAAATGAAAAGGAAATCCAACTCTTTCTTGAAACTGTGTCACAGGAATCAGATTTGCTAAGGCCAAAGACGCGAGGGCTAGAGTGCTCCCTCCCTGTTGTGAACCACTCTCTTACTGGCAAATCACGTTCATAAGGATCTTCCTTGGAAGCTGGATTTGATTGTCAGGATTATGGTCAGAGATTGGTTGCATTAACTTAGTATTCCCAAGATGTACGTTTTAATCACTGATGCAAATGTCTGTTTCTGAGTTGGAAATTTCATTGATTTTTTCACTGTTTTTTACTTTCTTAAAAATAATGCGGAAGAAGGTTTTGTAAAGTTTTTTTTTTAAAGGAAACAATGTTGCTCTTTTGAAGTCTATATAGCACACTGTTAATTGTCAGTATGACTCAGGACTTTAAAAAAATGTCTAGCCTGGCCTGGCAGCTCACGCCTGTAATCCCAGAACTTTGGGAGGCCGAGGCTGAGGTCAGGAGTTCAAGACCAGCCTGGCCAACATGGCAAATTCCCCTCTCTACTAAAAATACAAAAAATAGCTGGGCATGGTGGCACGTGCCTGTAATCTCAACTACTCAGAAGGCTGAGGCAAGAGAATTGCTTGAACCTGGGAGGCGGAGGTTGGAGTGAGCCGAGATCATTCTACTGCACTCCAGCCTGGGTGACAAGAGTGAAACTCCGTCTCTAAATAAATAAATATTACATATCGTAGCTATTTCTTTTTTTTTTTTTTTACAGGCATGAACTACCATGCCTGGCCGTGGTGTCTATTTCAATGACATTCAGAATTCACACCTTCTTCTTTTTCTCAGTCCTGTACAGATGTGAAGACACAGCTGAGGTGTCGGGCCCCAGCTTGGCTTCGGCGTCTGTGTGGACAGCTACTCTCTGAAAGGTTAATGAGACCTAATGGTGTTCAGGCAGTAGTCCGGGGCATTTTGGAAGGAGCAGGTGGTAAGAAATAAAATGTTTCTGTGATTTTGATATCCATTTTCCTTTGAGTCAGAATCTGAGGTGAATTATTGGTCTTTAATATTTACCTTTAAAACCTGACTGAAACAAAACTATGTCCTTGCAGGGATTGAACAGGTTAAACTTAGAGGCCCTTAATGAGCTTCTTTTCCAAAGAAACTAGTTCTCTTGCTCTTTCCCTAAAATGGTTGTGATACACAGCCTATTTTATTGAATAATATCGTAAGCCACTTCAAATAATTTATAATATCGGAGGAAAACATTACACAGAAAGTTGAAGTAAAAACCCTAGAGTAAATGTTAAATAAAGCCAGGTGTGGGCTGGATGTTGTGGCTCATGCCTGCACTTTGGGAGGCTGAGGCAAGTAGATCACTTGAGGTCAGGAGTTCAAGACCAGCCTGGGGAACATGGTGAATCCCCATCTCTACTAAAATACAAAAATGAGCCAGGCATGGTCATGGCAGGCGCCTAATCTTAGCTGCTTGGGAGGCTGGCGCAGGAGAATCACTTGAACCTGGGAGGTGGAGGTTGCAGTGAGCCAAGATGGTGCTACTCATACTCCAGCCTAGGTGACAGAGTGAGACTCTGTCTTAAAAATAATAATAATAAAGCCGGGTGTGGTGGCTCACACCTGTAATCCCAGCACTTTGGGAGGCTGAGGCAGAAGGAATGCCTGAGGCCAGGAGTTCAAGACCAGCCTGGGCAACATAGCAAGACTCTGTCACTACAGAAAATAAAAAAATAAGCCAGGTATGGTGGTGCCCGCCTGTGGTCCCAGCTACTTGGGAGGCTAAGGCAGCAGGATCACTTGAGCCCAGGAATTCAAGGCTGCAGTGAGCCATGATCGTGGCACTGTATTCCAGCCTGGGCAGAAAAAGCAAGACCCTGTCTCAAAAAAAAGTGAAATGTAAAATAGTTTTCTTGAAGCCAGAAATACCTTTGAGATGCAAACTTTGGGATGAAGTTTTAGAGTCATTTTCCCAATTTATATTATCTAAGTCCTCATTAAAAGGAAAAAAAAATGCTAACCATGGTAGTAGTTTTTAATTTATATTTTTTGTTTTATTTTTTAGACAAAACTAGACACGTTCAATCATTTAAAGTCAAATAGTTCTGTGAGGCTTAGAGTGACAAATAGCAGTCCTTGGCACCATTCCAATCCATTTCCCATCTCTAGAAGCAAACACTTGGAACTCTCAGTGAGTTTTTTCTGGTATTTATCTCTATATTTCTTTTTTTTTTTTAATAAACAGAGTTTCACTATTGTCACTGAGGCTGCAGTGCAGTGGCACAATATCAGCTCACTGCAACCTCCGCCTCCTGGGTTCAAGGGATTCTCCTACCTCAACCTCCCAAGTAGCTGGGATTACAGGCATGTGCTACCACACCCAGCTAATTTTGTATTTTTAAAGAGACGGGGTTTCACCATGTTGGTCAGGCTGGTCTTGAACTCCTGACCTCAGGTGATCCACCCACCTCGCCCTCCCAAAGTGCTGGGATTACAAGCGTGAGCCACCATGCCCGGCCCCCTGTATTTCTAATATATGGGAATTTGTAATTTTTCAGTTTTAGACATCATATATCTACTTCTCACATGTGTGGAAGAGGATCTTACTCTCTTTTATAACACTGCCATCATTCCCCCAAGTACATTTTTATTTTCCCATCTCCTTAATATATTTATATCTCAGTTTTGTTTAGATCAATATTCAGTGTTTATATTAGTGTAACTCTAATTATTATTTACAGCTGAGCTATGTTGTATATTATGATTACTTTCTTTTTTTACATAATCTTTTATACTTCTTGGAGTTAATCTTTTTTTGTTTGTCTGATTAGTTTTCTATGTGTTTATCTCTAATCTTTTCTCAAGCTCTTCCTCTTTTGTTTAAATCTCCTTTTAATACACTCAAAAACATCAGATAGGCTGGGCACCGTGGCTCATTCCTATAATCCCAACACTTTGGGAGGCCAAGACAGGTAGATCACTTGAGCTCAGGAGTTCAAGACCAGCCTGGGCAACATGGCAAAACCCCATTTCTACCAAAAATACAAAAATTAGCTGGGTGTGGTGGTGCACACTTGTGGTCCCAGCTACTCAGGAGGCTGAGGCGGGAGGATTGCTGGAGCCCTGGAAGTTATGGTTTTAGTGAACCGAGTTCACACCACTGCACTCCAGCCTGGGTGGCAGAGCCGAAACCCTGTCTCAAATAAAGAAACAGACAAACACACAGAAACCCATCAGATATTCTATCAGTTTATCTTCTTGGAAACATCTTTCTCTGGGTCTTCTGAACTGCTCTACTCTAACCTGGTTACCTTCTACTCAGCTGCCATCCAAGGATCCCCTTCACCTTTATTCTGGTGAGCCCTTTGCCTTTTTTGTGTGTTCAGTCTCTTATCTTACTTATCCCATGCCTGTTAGTTTCCTATTCCTGCTCAACAACTTACCACAAGTCTAGTGGCTTTTTGATGGAAATGGCATTTAAACTGAGCCCTGAAGTCTGAGTTGGAGTTAAGTAGCTGAAGAGTGAGGGAGGATGGTTATAGGCAGAGAGAGTGGCATGTATGAGGAACTGAAGTAGGAATGAGCATGGTGCTTCTGAGGAAATCTCCATGTGGGTAGGGTCATGAGGGCAGAGTGCAGGGAGGGTGGCACACAGTGAGCAGGGAGGGTGGCTGGGGTCACATCAGGAAGGCTGAGTTTAGGATGTTGAACTTTATTCTGAGGGAAGTGAGAAATCATGGAACGTTTCAAGAAAGAGAGAACATGATCAAATCTACATTTTAGAAATATCCATGTGTAGGTATTGTGAAGAATGGGTTGGGTAGAGCAGAAGCAGGGGAGATCAGTTAAGAGGCAGTCATCTGAGGGATCACGGAGGCTTGGATTAATGCAGTGGCCATGGAAATGGAGAGAAATGAATGAGTTTCAGAGATATTTAAGAAGGAGAGTTGCTAGAACTTAATGAAGGGCTGGATATGTGAGGAAGAGGAAGAGAGAAGAATTAATCTTGACTTCATTTCTGCCATAGTTAATGTATCTTGGTCTTGTCAGACAGAAGTGAGGTGAGCGTGGTTAGCAACATTGGTAGATTTGGTCTAGAGTGGCTATAATATTGCCTCCCCTCAGTTCTGCCCACAGTGGCTTCTAGGGCCAATGAAATGAAAAATTATCAGTTACCCATAAGAAATTGTTCCCTACTAACAATTTTTTGCATCTTCCTTTTCCAAAAAGGGTTAGACCTTACCTAAGGGCATGTAGAGTTGAGAGCTACTGTAAGAAAATCAGAACCCTCTTTTTCCTCTGATTCCACCCAACTCGTGTATGTATATATTTGTTGTTATCTATTACTATCTTGTTTCTTTCCCAGAATGGTTTGAAACAGGTTTATATTGACCTGCATATTTGCCATTTCTGGTGGTCTTCATTGCTTTATGTAGATCAAAAGTTCAGTGAAAATTTCCTTCTGCCTGAACTTTAGTTACTATTTCTTATAGTATAGGTCTACTGGCAATTAATTTTCATTTTTTTTGAGATGGAGTTTTACGCTTGTCACCCAGGCTGGAGTGCAATGGCGTGATCTTAGCTCGTTGCAACCTCTGCCTCCCAGGTTCAAGCAATTCTTCTGCCTCAGCCTCTCAAGTACCTGGGATTACAGGTGCCTGCCACAACACCTGGCTAATTTTTTTTGTATTTGTAGTAGAGATGGGATTTCACCACGTTGGCCAGGATGGTCTTGAGCTCCTGACCTCATGTGATCTGCCTGCCTTGGCCTCCCAAAGTGCTGGGATTACAGGCATGAGCCACTGCGCCCAGCCTGGCAGTTAATTTTCTAGCTTTTGTTTGTCTGAAAATGTCTATCTACTTCATCTTCCTTTTTGAAAGATATTTTTTGTTGGGTATAGAATTCTAGGTTGACATTTATTTCTTCTTTTAGTACTTTAAAAACATTTCATTGTCTTCTGGCTTATGTCATTTCGGATGAGAAGTCTGCTGTCATTTTTATCTTTGTTCCTGTATAAATGATACACCATTTTTCCCTCTGGCTGCTTTTAAGATTTTTCTCTTATTGCTGGTTTTTAGAAATTTGATTATGATGTGCCTTGGTGTGGTGTTGGTTTCTTTAATTTTTTTCTGCTTTTTGGAGCTGTGGGTTTACAGTGTTTGCCATATTTGGAAATTTCTCAGATATTATCTTTATTTATTTCTGTTCTCTTCTCAGATCTCTCTTCCGGGAATTTGAATTACACCAAATATTATGTTTAATGTTGTCCTACAAATTACTAATGCTTTTTGTGTGTGTGTGTGTGTGTGTCTTTTTTTCTCTTTTTCGTTTTTCTCTGTCTTTTAAAAATTTTTTCCCAGAGACAGGGTCTTGCTCTGTCTCCCAAGCTGGAGTACATTGACATGATCTTGGCTCACTGCAACTTCTGCCTCCCAGGTTCAAGCAATTCTTGTGCCTCAGCCTATCGAGCAGCTGGAATTACAGGCATGCACCACCACACCTGGCTAATTTTTGTATTTTGAGTAGGGACAAGGACAAGCCTTCACCATATTGCTCAGGCTGGTCTTGAACTCCTGGTCTAAAGTGATCCACCTGCCTTGGCCTCCCAAAGTGCTGAGATTACAGGTGTGAGCTACTGTGCCTGGCCAAGGACAAATCTTAATAGTTGTCTTAATGGTCTTGTCTTCTAATTCTGTTATCTCTGTTTTGGGGGATCTGTTCTATTGATTTTCCTTTTCTTTTTTTTTTGAGACAGAGTCTTGCTCTGTCACCCAGGCTGGAGTGCAGTGGCACGATCTTGGCTCACTGCAACCTCTGCCTCCTAGGTTCAAGAGATTCTCCTGTGTCAGCCTCCCAAGTAGCTGGGATTACAGGTGTACACCACCACACCCAGGTAGTTTTCATATTTTTAGTAGAGACAGGGTTTCGCCATGTTGGCCAAACTGGTCTCGAACTCCTGCCCTCAGGTGATCTGCCTGCCTTGGACTCCCAAAGTGCTGAGATTATAGGCGTGAGCCACCACCCACAGCCTGTTCTATTGATTTTTTTTTTCTAATTATAAGCCATATTGTTTTCCTTCTTTGCATGCCTGGTAAGTTTTTCTTTTGTGTGTGTGTGTGTGTGTGTGTGTGTGTGTGTGTGTGTGTGTGTGTTTGTGTTTTAAGGTATTCACATATAGTAAAAGTCATTTTTTTAAAGAGTACAGTTTGGTGGTGTTTAGTATATTCACAGAGCTGTGCAATCATCACCAATATCTATTTCCAGAACATTTTCATTAACCTCTCCCCACACCCACCCCAAAGAAGCCCTCACACTCACTAGCAATCACCACACCTCATTCTCCCCTCTTCTCAGACTCTCTCTGGTAAGTACTAATTCACTTCCTGGTCTCTTTGGATTTACCTGTATTGGCATTTCATACAACATATGGTCTTTGTATCTGGCTTCTTTTAGTTTTTGAGGTTTATTCATGTTTTTTGTTTGTTTGTTTTTGAGACTGAGTTTCGTTCTTTTGCCCAGGCTGGAGTGCAATGGCGTGATCTTGGCTCATTGTAACCTCCTCCCAGGTTCAAGCAATTCTCCTACCTCAACCTCCCGAGTAGCTGGGATTACAGGCGCCCGCCACCACACCCGGCTACTTTTTGTATTTTTTGTAGAGACAGGGTTTCACCATGTTGGTCAGGCTGGTCTTGAACTCCTGACCTCAGGTGATCCACCCACCTCGGCCTCCCAAAGTGATGGCATGAGCCACCGCACCCAGCTGAGGTTTATTCATGATATAACATGAATCAGTTTTTATTCCTTTTTATGACTGAATCATATTTCCTCATATGAATATGCCTGGTAATTTTTGACTGGCTGCTGAACATTTTTATTTTACATTGCTGAGTGCCAGATTTTGTATTCCTTAGTTGGGCTTCGTTCTGGAATGCAGTTAAGTTACTTGGAATTAGTTTAATTCCTTCGATCCTGGCTTTTCAGCTTTGTTAGTGTGGTTCTACAGCAGCCTTTAAGATAATTTAACCCCTTATTGTATTATACTGTGTATTGTATTGTACTAAGTGTACAATACAGATTGTACGAAGACAATACACTTCTGAGAATTCTAGTTGTTGCCCTGTGTATTAGGAGATCCTCCCAGGCTGGCTAGTGGGAACACAACTATTCCCAGTCCTTTATAAACCATGTTCCCCCTACTCCTTTCTGGTGGTCTTCCCCCAGGCTTTGGTATTTTCCTCACACATACATGCATCATACTCTACCAAAGACCTGAGAGAGAACCCTTCTGCAGATCTTTGGAACTCTCTCTGTGTAACATCCTCCTCTCTGGTATTTTGCCCTGAAAATTCCAGCTGTGTTGGCCTCCCTGAACTCTGAACTATGTTTCTTCCACTCAGTAAGATGCCAGGCTTCATTTGGGCTACTCCTGCTATCCCCTGAAAACTCTCTCCAGGTCATGAACGAGAGCAGTCATCAGGCTCACTTTCTTTGCTTCCCTTCTCTCAGGGATCAGTGTCCTGAGCTGCTGTTTCCCATTGTCTGGAAACCATTCTTTATATATTTTGTCCAATTTTATAATTGCTTAAGATGGTAAAGTAATTCTGGTCCCTGTCACTCTGTGGCTGTGGTTTAAGACAGTTTAAATTAAATGATACATATAAGGAGACAGAATAATAATAATAGTAATAAACATAGTGAAGCTAGTATTCCATTTATATGAATAATATCATTATCGTGACTAAGTGCTAGTCTTGCTCTGAATTTCCCAGAAACTAGCATCAAAAGGAACATATAGGCTGGGCATGATGGCTCATGCCTGTAATCCTAGCACTTTGGAGGCCAAGGCAGGCAGATCACCTGAGGTCAGAAGCTGACCAGCCTGGCCAACATGGCGAAACCCCGTCTCTGCTAAAATTTTTAAAAAATTAGCTGAGCATGGTGGTGTGTGCCTGTAATCCCAGCTACTCGGGAGGCTGAGGCAAGAGAATCGCTTGAACCCAGAAGGCAGAGGTTGCAATGAGCTGAGATCATTGCCACTGCACTCTAGCCTGGGCAACAGGGAGACTCTGACTCAAAATAAATAAATAAGAAATAAAAAACATAAAAAGGAAAGTATAGAGAGGCAGATTATATCATAGAAAAAGAAAACTTTTTCAATAGAGAAGATAAATGCATTTTATCCTAAATTTTAAGGCAAATTTGTTATATGGGACCTTTTGTGGGGAACTGCTATGAGCTTCTGACATCTCTCTCCATTGTGCCAGCAGGGGCAGCTGGTGGAAGTGATGCTGAGGCGATGGCTGCTGATTGGAAGAAGTGTGACCTGATCGCAAAGATTTTGGCCTCTTGTCCCCAGCAGTCTCTTTCACCAGAGAGTTACTACAAGAACATCTGCCCCCAGGTAAGTCATTTTGTTTCTGTTCACCATTTGACAGTTATCTGCTTTTGTACAGAAAGAGGACTTTTAATGTTCCTCTAATATTGAGGTAAAAGCAGTATAATATTTAAGTTTATTGTTTAGTGAGGAGCTTTCTTAATAAATGAATCAAATCCTGTGGATTTGTTCAGTTTAAGAATGATTCACCAGCCGGGCGTGGTGGCTTACGCCTGTAATCCCAGCACTTTGGAAGGCCGACGTGGGCGGATTACGAGGTCAGGAGTTAGACCAGCCTGGACAACATGGCGAAACTCCATCTCTGCTAAAAAGACAAAACATTAGCCAGGGATGGTGGTACCTGTCTGTAATCCCAGCTACTCAGGAGGCTGAGGCAGGAGAATTGCTTGAACCTGGAAGGTGGAGGTTGCCATGAGCTGAGATTGTGCCACTGCACTCCAGCCTGGGTGACAGAATGAGACTCCGTCTCAAAAAAAAAAAAAAAAAAAAAAGAATGCTTCATCACTGTTGAATGATTTAATGGTTGGCCCAGCTTGCTCTCAGAGCTAGAATACGAAACTCAAGTTTCATCTTGTTCATTATCTTTTCTCTCAATGTGTTTTTAATTAGTTTTAAAAAGTAGATATTAAATAAACAAGGTAAATTAACATGGCAAACAGTTTAAAAAGCATAAAAGAGTAAACCAAAAAGTAAGTCTCCCTTCCATTCCTGTTCTCTAGTCCCTCAGAAGTAGTCACCTGTTAAGAATTTCTTGTTTATTTTCCAGAGATATTCTGTGTATTATGCATATACCATTATATGTGTACATGTTAATGTATGTGTGTATTAACATGTATTTACATACACACATGCATTAACATATACATATATGATGGTAAAATTAATGCTAATTTTTATCTAAATGATAACATGCAGCAAGCCCTCTTTCATTTTGCTTTTCTTCACTGCTAGTGTACTTTGGCCAAGCGCAGTGGCTCATGCCTATAATCCTAGCACTTTAGGAGGCCCAGGCGGGCAGAACACTTGAGGTCAGGAGTTCGAGACCAGCTTGGCCAACATCGAGAAACCCCGTCTCTACTAAAAATACAAAAATTGGCTAGGCATAGTGGCATGTGCCTGTAGTCCTATCTACTTGGGAAGCTGAGAGAGAAGAATTGCTTGAACCCGGGAGGCAGAGGTTGCAGTAAGCTGAGATCACACAGTGCACTCCAGCCTAGGTTAAAGAGCGAGACTCCATCTGAAAAAAAAATAGTGTACCTTGGAGATTATTTCATTCATTTTCATGGATACATGGTATTTCATCATATTAATGCACTATAATTTATTTAACCAGCCTGCTGTTAATGGGCATTTGAGTTGCTTCCATTCTTTTTCTGTTACAAATGACACTACAGTTAATATCCATATCTTTGTACATACCTACCAGTATTACCATAGGAAAAATTCCTAGAATTTAAATTATTGATTCAAAGGTTATATGCGTTTAAATTTTTGATATGCTTTATGTACCTCTTTTCACACATTTTTACACACACAGTGTGTTACAAAGCTTTTTGATCTTTGCTAATCTGATAGATGAAAAATGCAGAAGGAGTTTTCTAATACTCTGTAAGAGTATGCCTAAAATGAGGCCGTATTTTATAAATTTGATAAAATTATTTAATAAAAACACTGCAAGTATGAGGGGAGGGCAAAAAAATTTTTTAATTAAAAATAAAAACACCTCCTGTTCAGCTCTCATACCTTTGTTACTGGGTATGTTAAACTAAGAAAACAATTCTGTTGAATCAGTGTTATTGAAGTGAGTTTATTTTTTGGCTTAAAGAAATTCATGCTTTTTCTTTTAGTTAATGTCATATTCCATGCAAAGAACTGGTATTTACTTCTTGTAGTTTTTTTGTAGGTTCTGGATTTATTTCACTTTCAAGATAAATTGACAGCACGACAATTTCAGAGAGTTGCCACCACCACCTTTATAACTTTGTCAAGAGACGCCCACAATTGGCAGCAAAGTATTTGCTCCAGCCAGTGTTAGCTCCTCTTCATCGATGTTTGAATACAGCAGGTAAAGGAGGAAGTGTGGTGGTGGGTGTGCCTCTAAAGGACCTTCTTCAGTATTTTGTGTTTAAATGATTTAAATTTGTGTTGTTTCAGTGTTTTTCGTTTTCCTTCTCCCCGCAGACTTTTTATTTTAAGAAATTAACTTACAAGTTTCAAAATTATATATTGAATTACCCATATACAGATCACCTAGACTGAATAACTGTTTACATTTTGGCCACATTCGTTTTATCTTTCTCTCTTTCTACACATCTAAACATATTTTTTTCTGAAGCATTTGAGAGTTAGTTGCAGAGATCACAACACTTCGTCCCTAAATACTTTAGTATGCATCTCCAAAGAAAAATGTCAGTCTCCTACATAACCACAATACAATTATCGCACTTAGGAAATTTAACGCTCATACAATATGCTGTGATCTAATATACAAATTCCATTCAAACTTTTCTAATTGTTTCAATAATTTCTTTTATAGCTATTTTTTTTTAAATCCGGAATTCAATCAAGAATCATGGCTGGGTGCGGCGGCTCATGCTTGTAATCTCAGCACTTTGGGAGGCTTAGGCAGGCAGATTCCTTGATATCAGGAGTTCGAGACCAGCCTGGGCAACATGGCAAAACCCCATCTTTACCAAAAAACAATATAAAAATTAGCCAGGCATGGTGGCAAGCACCTGTAACCCCAGCTATTTGGGAGGCTGAGGTGGGAGGATCGCTTGAGCCTGGAGGTCGAGGCTGCAGTGAGCCATAATCATGCCTCTGTACTTTAGCCTGGGCAATAGAGTGAGACCTTTGCTCAAAATAATAATAATAATAATAATATATAATAAAGCTATGTCTAAATAAATAGACTTCTTATAATACTTATAAAACATTTTTTTAATTTTAATTTTTATTGATTTATTTATTTTTATCCAGTCTCAGGTAGTCTGTTATAGCATAATTTTTATTTTTTATAGAGACGGGGTCTTCCTATGTTGTCTAGGGTGGTCTGGAACTCCTGGGCTCAAGCAATCTCCTGCCTCAGCCTCCCAAAGTAGTGGGATTGCTGAGGCGGGAGGATCACTTGAGCGCAGAAGTTTGAGACCAGGCTGGGTAATATAATGAGACCCTATCTTTAGAAAAAATTTAAAAAATTAGCCGGGCATGGTGGTGCATGCCTGTATTCCCAGCTACTTGGGAAGCTGAAGTGGGAGGATCACTTGAGCCCAGGCGGTTGAGGCTGCAGTGAGCCATGATCACACAGTTCCACTCCAGAGCCTGGGTGACAGAGCAAGACCCTGTCTCAAATAAATAAACAAAATAAAACTTTTTTTTTAAATAATATATATATTTTTTATTGCATTTTAGGTTTTGGGGTGCATGTGAAGAACATTCAAGATTGTTGCATAGGTACACACATGGCAGTGTGATTTGCTGCCTTCCTCCCCATCACCTATATCTGGCATTTCTCCCCTATGCTATCTCTCCCCAACTCCCCACCCCCCGAAAATAAAACTATTTTGAAACTTTTTGAAGGGAAATTTTCAAATACATGCTTATAGAGAATATGTCATGAACTCCTATGTACCTAACACCTGGATACAACTGTTAACTCTGCCATTTTTATTTCATCCAATCCCCAATTTTTCATTCAATAAGTTTAAAATGAAAATTCTAGTAATAATGTGGTATAGGTTAATTGGCAATGTTGGTTTTTAAATAAATTTTTAAATAAAATAACAATACATGTTTATAATCAGTGGCATCGTAGATTCCATGAAATGTGTATGAATGGTATATTGTTCAATGGTAATCATGTCAGTTTTCTGATCTTAGCTGTTACTCACTGAGCCGTCTTTCTAGTAAAACTTTCTTCTTTAGGTTTAGTATGTTCTATTCAATGAGGCACTAAATATGGGTAATTTTGTGTTTTTTTCTCTAGAGATTTCAGAGAGTGACAGGCTACCAGGAACTATTTTGGTGACAGAAGAAGAACTTTGTAGGTGCATTGAGGATGTGTTTAAGGTTGGTAATCTGAATCACTAATGTTTTTATTTACTTCTTATTTTAAAATTGTTTAAACTTTTTTCTTTTTTTGTAGAGATGGGGGTCTCGCCACATTGCCCAGGCTGGTCTTCAACTCCTGGCCTCAAGTAATCTTCCCGCCTCAGCCTCCCAAAATGCTGGGATTATAGACGTGAGCCACTGCTCCTAGCCTTTTAAAACAATCTTGCCTTTTAGTTAGCACTTCAAGCATTGGAATGACTAATCTAAAGCTCCAAGCTGTCAGAATCTTTTCACTCTGAAAACAAGAAACTGACCTTTTTAAGTGAAAAAACTGATGTATTTTTGAAACCCTGTTAATTACATCATTTATTCTAAATGTTGAAACAGTTTAGATTCTCTAAGCATGTCTTTTGAAGAAATTAACATGGGGCCGGCCATGGTGGCTCACACCTGTAATCCCAGCACTTTGGGAGGCCAAGGAGGGCGGATCACCTGAGGCTAGGAGTTCAAGACCAGCCTGGCTAACATGGTGAAACTCTGTCTCTACTAAAAATACAAAAATTAGCTGGGCGTGGTGGTGTGTGCCTATAATCCCAGCTACTTGGGAGGCTGAGGCAGGAGAACCGCTTTACCCAGGAGGTGGTGGTTGCAGTAGCTGATACCATGCCACTGCACTCCAGCCTGGGGGTTGGAGCAAGACTCTGTCTCCAAACAAACAAAAAGA
Source organism: Ateles fusciceps (assembly GCA_036589455.1). Taxonomy (NCBI): domain Eukaryota; kingdom Metazoa; phylum Chordata; class Mammalia; order Primates; family Atelidae; genus Ateles; species Ateles fusciceps. Next base: position 21,044,222 of record JAZHEH010003205.1, on the reverse strand, counting down.
AATTAACAGGAGCATTTTCAACAATGTAGCCTTCCTAAAAGTATATGATAATTGAATCTACTTTATAACTTTTGATAGTAATCACTGTCATAATGAATTAAGTCTGAATAAATGATTCCTGCAGATGACTACCTAAATATATAACAAGAATGAAAACTTGCTTTTCCATTCATAGGGAGAAAAAAAAATGAATGAAAACTAAGAATCTAAATTTTGTGTTCTTTATTATCACAATCTTATAAATATATACGGTATATGCTTTTGGAAAAAAATGAAGTTTATTGTATTATGGCTACATGGAATTGGGCTAAATATTCTGTAAAGTTTATTTTAGGCCCAGTGTGGTGGCGTATGCCTCTAATTCCAGCACTTTGGTAGACCAAGACAGGAGGATTACTTGAGGTTAGAAGTTCAAGACCAGCCAGGTCAATATAGTGAGACCCGATCTCTATAAAAAATAAAAATAATAAATAAATAAGGTTTATTTTAATAAATTTATAATAATATTTTACTAGTGAAAACATGTACATTAGAAAACAGCTTTTAAAATTATATTTCATCTAAAAGGTACAGCTGCTTTGGAAAATAGTTTGAGACTTCCTCAAAAAGTTAAACATGGAATTACCATATGACCCAGCAATTCCACTTCTAGGTATATACCGAAGGGAAATAAAAACATCTTCACACAAAAACCTGTATGTGAATTTGTAGTAGCATTATTCATAATAGCCAAATAGCGATAATCCCAGCTATTCGGGAGACTGAGGCAAGAGAATTGCAACTGTACTCCAGCCTGGGTGACAGAGCGAGACTCCATCTCAAAAAAAAAAAAAGAAGTTTGAATAAATTTTTAAATTTTACTTAGGTTTAAAAAAAGTTTTCTTGAGACTGTGTCTTGCTCTGTTGCCTAGGCTCGAGTACAGTAGTACAGTAGCTCACTGCAGCCTCAAACTTCTGGTCTCAAGCAATCTTCCCACCTCAGCTTCCCAAAGTGCTGGGATTACAGACATGAGCCATTGCACCCGACCCAAAAATTTAGTTTTTTATGAAATGGTTCAAACATTCAAAATAATTATGAAAAATAAAACATTCATGTACCCAACACCCAACTTAAGAAGTTAATCATTACCAATTCTATTGAAATCCTCTATCTACCCATCCATGATCACATCTCTCTTCTTCCCCACCCAAAGAGAACCACTATCTTGAATTTGTATTTATTCATGTAATATCCTTAAGTGTAGTATTGTACATTATTTTATTCTGTTTTTTTTTTTCTTTTGAGTTGGAGTCGCACTCTGTCAACCAGGCTGGAGTGCAGTGGCATGATTTCAGCTCACTGCAACCTCTGCCTCACGAGTTCAAGCGATTCTCCTACCTCAGCCTCCAAGTAGCTGGGATTACAGGCGTCCACCACACGCCCATCTAATTTTTGTATATTTAGTAGAGATGGGGTTTCACCGTGCTGGTCAGACTGGTCTTGAACTCCTGACCTCAGATAATCCACCCACTTTGGCCTCCCAAAGTGCTGGGATTACAGGCATAAGCCACCGCACCCAACTTATTGTATTCTATTTTTGAGATGAGGTCTTGCTCTGCTGCTGAGGCTGGAATGCAGTGGTGCAATCATGGCTCACTGTAGCCTTGAACTCCTGGGTCAAGCAATCTTCCTACCTCAGCCTCCCAAGTAGCTGGAATTATTGGCACATACAGCTAATTTTTAAAAAATTTTTTGTATAGATGTAGTCTCACAGTGTTGCCCAGGCTAATGATTTAAAATTTTATCTGAATGGCTTCATAATATATATAACTGTAATTCATTCATTTTCACTGCTAGATTTTATTCCATCATATGCCTGTACTACCACTTGCTTGTTCTTTTATTGACAGACATTTGAGTTGTTTCCAGGGAATTTCCACCAAATTTCTCTTGGGTATATTTTGATTTTAATTAGCATTTCTATTATTACTGGTGAGGTTGAACATATTTTTTGTGTTTTTGGTTGGTTCATATTTTTTCTTCTGTAAATTACTGATTCAAGTATTTGCCTATTTTAAAAACTGGGTTATTTGCCTCTTTAAACATTTTTAGAGTTAAGTTGGTTTTTTGTTTTTGAGACGGAATCTCACTCTGTCGCCCAGGCTGGAGTGCAGTGGCACGATCTCAACTCACTGCAACCTCTGCCTCCTGGGTTCAAGCACTTCTCCTGCCTCAGTCTCCTGAGCAACTGGGGCTACAGGCACGTGCCACCTTGCCCAGCTAATTTTTGGTATTTTTAGTAGAGATGGGATTTCACTGTGTTAGCCAGGATGGTCTCAATCTCCTGACCTTGTGATCTGCCCGCCTCGGCCTTCCAAAGTGCTGGGATTACACGTGTGAGCCACCACGCCAAGTCTTTTTTTTTTCAATAAAACTGGTTTATTGAAGTATACTTTAAATACCGTAAAATCATTTATTTTAAATATATAGTTCAGTGAATTTTAGTAAATTTACAGATTTGTGAAACCATCACCAATATACAATTTTAGAACATTTCCTTCATCAAAAGATCCCTTGTGCCATTTGTAATTGCTCCCTGTCCTACCCCTAGCTCCAGGCAACCATTAATCCACTCTCTGTCTCTATGGATTTGCCTTTTTGTGGATACCTCATATAAGGGAATTATGCAATATGTGTTCTTTTGTGTCTGGCTTCAGTCACTTACCGTAGTGTTTTGTTGTTGTTGTTGTTGTTGTTGTTGTTGTTGTTATTGAGAAGGAGTCTTGCTCTGTCACCCAGGCTGGAGTGCAATGGCACAATCTCGGCTCACTGCAACCTCCACCTCCTGGGTTCAAGTGATTCTTCTGCCTCAGCCTCCTGAGTAGCTGGGATTACAGGCACATGCCACCATACCTAGCTGATTATATTGTATTTTTAGTAGAGGGGGTTTCGCCATATTGGCCAGGTTGGTCTTAAACTCCTGACCTCATAATCCACATGTCTCAGCCTCCTAAATTGCTGGGATTACAGACGTGAGCCACTTAAAAACACCATAGTATTTTTAAGTCTCATCCATGTTGTTGGAAATACCAGTTTCTTGCTGCTTTTATTGCTAAATACTATTTCATTATATGAATAGTCCACATTTTGCTTATCTGTTCATCCCTTGATGGAAATTTAAATGTAAATTTTAAAAAATTACTTTATTGAGGCCGGGCGCGGTGGCTCACACCTATAATCCCAACACTTTGGGAGGCCAACGTGGGCAGATCAGGAGGTCAGGGGTTCAAAACCAGCCAGACCGGCCGGGTGCGGTGGCACACACCTATAATCCCAGCACTTTGGGAGGCCAAGGTGGGCGGATCATGAGGTCAAGAGATAGAGACCATCCTGGCCGACATGGTAAAACCCCATCTCAAAAAAAAAAAAAAAGAAAAAAAAAAAAACCAGCCAGACCAACCTGGTGAAACCCTGTCTTTACTAAAAATACAAAAATTAGCCAGGCATGGTGGCATATGCCTGTAATCCTAGCTACTCAGGAGGCTAAAGCAGGAAAATCACTTGAACCCAGGAGGCAGAGGTTGCAGTCAGTCAAGATCACACCACTCTCCTCCAGTGGGGTGACAGTCTCTCTCTCTCTCACAAAATAATAAAAATAAAGGGTATAGATCAGTGGCTTTTATGTATATTCATAGATTTGTATAACTATCATTACGTCAACTTTAGGACTTTTCATTCCCTAAAAAGAAAACCCCAGCCAGACACAATGGCTCACGCCTGTAATCCCAGCACTTTGGGAGGCCAAAGCAGGAGGATCACCTGAGGTCAGTAGTTCGAGACCAGCCTGGCCAACATGACGAAATCCTGTCTCTACTAAAAATACAAAAATTAGCTGGGCGTGGTGGCACACACCTGTAATCCACGCTACTGGGGAGGCTGAGGCAGGGGAATCGCTTGAACCTGGGAAGCGGAGGTTGCAGTGAGCCGAGATCACACCACTACTCTCCAGCCTGGGTGACAAGAGTGAAACTCCATCTCACAAAAAATAAAAACAAAAAGAAACCCCCACACCACTTAGCCATCACTCCCAAATCTCTCCACCACCAATCACCCATCCTCTATACATAGGCAAGCGTTAATCTATATTCTCTCTCTGAAGATTTGCCTATTCTGTATGTTTCATATAAATGGAATTGTAGAATATGTGTTTTTTTGTGCGATTGGCTTCTTTCACTTAGCATGATATTATAACATGGAGCCATACTTCATTTCTTTTCATTGCCAAATGGTATTATCTTGTATTAACATGTGTCGTTTTATTTATCTATTCATCAGTGAATCGACATTTAGGTTGTTTCTGTAATAGCCACAATAACATTTTGGCTATTATGAATAATGCTGCTATGGACATTCATGTATAAATTATTGTGTATATTTATGTTTTCATTTTTCTTGGGTATATACCTAGGAATAGAATTGCTGGATTACATAGTAACTCCGTGTTTAACTGTTTGAGGCACTTCTAGACTGTTGTCCAATGTGACCGCACCATTTTACATTCCCATCAGCAGTATATGAGAGTATAAACTGAATCACATTCTTTTAGATAAGAAGGCAGATGCTTTTGTTTTGCTTTAAGCTTTTCTGCATGATATTAATAGATTCAGAGATAGAAAATGCAAACTCATTCTCCATAGCACTTGCTTTATTTTTTTAATTATTATTAGTTTTTGAGACAGAGTCTCGCTCTGTTGCCCAGGCTGGAGTGCAGTGGTGGCATGATCTCGGCTCACTGCAACCTCCACCTCTCAGGTTCAAGCAGTTCTCCTGCTTCAGCTCCCCAGTGTCTGGGATTGGGATTATAGCACCTACCACCACGCCCAGCTAATTTTTATATTTTTAGGAGGGACAGGGTTTCACCATGTTTGCCAGGCTGGTCTCAAACTCCCAACCTCATGCGATCTGATTGCCTTGGCCTCCCAAAGTGCTGGGATTACAGGCGTGAGCCATTGTGCCCGACCTCACTGACTTTATTTCTAAAGTATAATGTTTACTACCCTTTTTATTTAATTTCACTGTTTTTCAAAATGGAGGCTACCCTTTAAGTGTTGACCTGGCACACAAATATGGAATCAAATTACTCAGAGATTAAAAGACGACGTGGTGCCTATGTGAATATCATGCTGTTTTTATTTTTTAATACCTCATGAATAGACTCCTGAAAAGAGGGTCTTCTATCCTGTTCTGAATATTAGTAGGCAAAGACTTTTCACATTATGGAGAGATAAGAAATTATTAGTGCAGTCTAGAAAGATGATGTTCTAAATTAGAGAACAGTGGCCCACTAACTTTCAGAAAGACTATGTTCCCTCCAAGAAATAGCATGGTGAAAAACTGCTAGGTCGTTGGGTTTGAAATGTTGGAAAGACTTGAAAGTACTGGCAGGATAAGGGGTAAGACTAATTGTGACTAAATTTTGGTGCAAACCCCTTATAGTATGCCTTGGAAGTCAGTAAACTTGGAAAAAAAAAAAAAGGCAAATAGATAATTTCTTTCTAGCAAGGGAGTTATCCTCTAAAAAACAGAGAGAGATCTGGAAATGATGAATCCTGCCATTTCTCCTATCCTTGGTCCCCAAAAAGGAGGGAGGAAACCTGCATAGTTTGGTCAACAGTTTGGTGAATTTAAAGCCTCCTGGAGAGGCAAGCAAACCATTAGTTTTCTGTAGACACTTGATTATGCACCAAGAATTGGGACTGTCGTGAAACCAACAGGGGTGGGAGGCTAATTATTCTCTCTGCGAGGTTTTGGCAGCCCAGCTGCAGTGGAAAAACAGGAAATGTGTATGTTGGAGAAAAATGGTAAACACTGGGTAAAATTTAACAACAAAGGATGTGTTGTCTCTATTAACTTTCTGCTAATACTAAATTATAGGGTACAGCTCAAAGGCAGGAAATAAGGAAAATATTGTGGATGGGTAAATTGATCCAGCAGCTCACTAGGAAACATGGAGGATACAAGAGAGTGTTTAATTTTAGACAAGCGTTTGGGAACATTTCCAGCTCTTTTTTCTCTCTCTCTTTTCTTAACAGATTTATTAAGATAAAAATTCATGTAACATACAGTCCAGTCATTTCAAGTGTACAGCTGTGTTTTTTAGTATGTTCATAGAGTTTCGCAACCATCGTCAGTCTAATTTTAGAATATTTTTGTTCCCCTTAAAAAGAAACCTATATCCATTAACTGTCATTCTCCATTCTCTCACTCTGCTTGTAGCCTTAGGCAACCACTAATCTATTTTCTGTCTCTATAGATTTGCCTATTCTGGACATTTCATATCAATGAAATCATAAAATTTATGGTCTTTTGTGATTGGCTTCTTTCAAGTCTGGTCAGGTGAAGCAGTAAGAGTAGAAAAGGATCAAAGAAATCTGTAACTGATTGTGATTAATTAATTGTAAATACCACTGCACTGGAACATGATGTTTTTAAGGTTCATTGTGTTGCAGTATGAAGCAGTACTTCAGTTCTTTTTATTGCCAAAAACTATGCCGTTATATGGATATACCACATTTTACTTATCCATTCATCATTGATGGATATTTGGGTCATTTTCACCATTTGACTTTTATGAATAATGCTGCTATAAACATTGGTGTACATGATTAGTTTTTGTGTGAACCTACGTTATCATTTCTTTTGCCTACATACCTTGGAGTGGAATGCTGGATCATATTGTAACTGTATGTTTAACCTTTTGAGGACCTGCTAAACTTCTGAAGCAGCTACGCCGTCTACATTCCCACCAGCAATATATGAGAGCTCCATGTTCTCTACATCTGACCCAAAACGTGTTACCTGTCTTGCCTTTTTTATTATAGTCCTCCTAGTGGGAATAAAGTAGTATCTCATTGTCCTTTTGATTTATGTTTCCTAATGGCTAATGATATTGAACAGCTTTTCAAGTGCTTATTGGCTATTTTCATGTCTTTGAAGAAATGTCTATTAAGACCCTTTGTCCATTTTTTTTTTTTTTTCTGAGATGGAGTCTTGCTCTGTCTCCCAGGCCGGAGTGCAGTGGTACAATCTCAGCTCACTGCAACAACCTCTGCCTCCCAGGTTCAAGCAATTCTACTACCTCAGCCTCTAATGTAACTTGGATTACAGGCATATGCTACCACACCTAGCTAATTTTTGTCTGTTTTCAAATTGGGTTATTGTCTTTTCATTATTGGTGAGTTGAGGGATGGGCTCCTGGCTTAACAAACAGCTCACTCCAGAGAAATCCTCCTCACTGATCTGTCTCTCCATACTTTTTTTTTTTTCTTGGAAACAGAGTGTTGCTCTTGTTGCCTAGGCTGGAGTGCAATGACGCGATCTCGGCTCACTGCAACCTCCACCTCCCGGGTTGAAGCGATTCTCCTGCCTCAGCCTCCCCAGTAGCTGGGATTACAGGCACCCGCCACCACACTCAGGTAATTTTTTGTATCTTTTAATGGAGACAGGGTTTCACCATCTTGGCCAGGCTGGTCTCAAACTCCTGATCTCAGGTGATCTACCTGCTCCGGCCTCCCAAAGTACTGGGATTACAGGTGTGAGTCACCGCGCCCCGCCCATACTTATTTTATATTTTTTGAGCTGGAGTCTTGCTCTGTCACCCAGACTGGAGTGCAGTGGTACCATAAGCTGGGATTATAGGTGCCAGCTACCACACCTGGGTAGTTTTTGTATTTTTAGTAGAGACGGGGTTTTGCTGTATTGCCCAGGCTCTCCAACTCCTGACCTCAGGTGATCTGCCTGCCTCGGCCTCCCAAAGTGCTGGGATTACAGGCATGAGCCACCGTGCTTGGCCCTTCCACACTTTTGAATCTTCTCTCCCCCTCTTTCTGGAAGAGCAGTTTTTATAATCCCCAACCTGTTCTCATCTGAGTCTGGTGTCTTCCTTTGGAGTGTGGGTCTGTTTTATCTTGGTACCTCACTTGGCATTTTCACCTTGACAGCCCCTGTCAGGTCCATCATTGCTACTACCCACTCAGTCAGTGGCCACCCGGAGAGGCTGTGCACTAGCTGCAGAGCAGCCCGTGTCACCTTTATACACTATGCTGATCAGACTGGAGCTTATCTGATTTTTCTGATCATAGCAGAATTCGAAGTTAAAAAATAGAAGTTAGACTAAATAAGGCACAATGATAAGAGAATGCCAGCAGAGAGAAACAAGAAAGAACACCAAAAAACTACTCCAAAAGGGCATAAAAATTTGAAAAGCAAAGTTTGTTGGGGCTGGTATGTTCAGTTTACTTTGTTTAAAAAAGGCAGGGATTGCATATTAGAAATAGTTCCTCCTAGGGCTGGGCATGGTGGCTCAAGCCTGTAATCCCAGCACTTTGGGAGGCTGAGGCTGACAGATCACTTGAGGTCAGGTGTTTGAGACCAGCCTGGCCAACATGGTGAAACCTCATCTCTATTAAAAATATAAAAAATTAGCCTGGCATGGTGGCCTCAACTCTTTGAATGAAAATTGTATGGTGGGAACAGTTATGGGGGAGGCCTTTTTTACTCTTGCATCCTTCACCCCAGCAGGGAGTAGAGCAGGTGGTTCTGATAGCTCTGGAGGGCCAGATGGGAAGGTTCTCCGCATGTAAGTGCATACATAGGTGCTAACTGAATTGAACTGAATACTTGGCATAACCACCTGTACTTTATGTGCATAAATGACTCTCACTTCTATATATGTACCTTATATCTGGTAAAATTATCTAAGACATAAAGGGGATATGCAGCTCAAAACATTTTAGTCCGGTGGTTCCCCATTCTCTCTGCTCTGAATGCCTGGGGGCCTGATCCCTAGAATGCTTAAATTCTTTTGTCCTCCCTTGTATGAGAAGGATTAATAGGATATTTCTTTGCCTAGAGGTGAAGGGAGGCCTAGATTGTGCAGAGATCAGTTCTAGGTAGGACAATATAAGAGAGTTACAATTCCTTCTTATTTGGACATTTTTTTCCTCTTAAGAGGACTGGCGAGATTCTGAAATGGGGAAAATGTTTCCTTTTAGTATTCTTCACAGTACTTGGCCTGACACTCTTCCTAAAAGCAGAAGAAACGTTAGGCTAGGAAAGACTAGGAGGCACTTAATTAGTTTATTTCCTACATTCTCATTTCCATTTTATCTCTCTGTTTCCAGATTCAGGGAATCTTGACTTTAATTATCCAAGTCTTTTCTCCATCTAATCTTAATGAATTTCTAGTACAGTTATTCTGTCAGATTGGGTATTTGACTCCTCTTTCTGAATTTTTAATTAGATTTGCAGAGTAAATTAGAGTAACAGAATCTTAGAACTGGAAGGAACTTCAGAAATAATTTAGTATAACCTCTCACTTTTTAAATAGACTATTTTTTTTTTTTTTGAGACAGAGTTTTGCTCTGTCGCTAGGCTGGAGTGCAGTGGTGCTATCTCAGCTTATTGCAACCTCTGCCTCCTGGGTTCAAGTGATTCTCCTGCCTCAGCCTCTGAGTAGCTGAGATTACAGGCGTGTGCCACCACATCCAGCTAATTTTTGTATTTCTAATAGAGGCAGGTCTTCGCCATGTTGGCCGGGTTGGCCTTGAACTCCTGATCTCAAGTGATCTGCCTCAACCTCCAGAAATGCTAGGATTACAGGTATGAGCCACCACACCTGGCCAATAGACTTTATTTTTAAAGAGCAGTTTTAGGTTCACAGAAAAATTAAGTGGAAAGTATAGGGAGTTCCTATATATCTGCCTCCAGACAGCCTGGTACATTTGTTACAATTGATGAACCCACATTAATGCCTCGGTATCATCCCAAGTCCATAGTTTACATTGGGGTTCACTTTTGGAGTTGTGTAGTCTATGAGTTTTGACAAATTAACCCCTCATTTTGTAGTAAAGAAAATAAAATCCAAAAGATTTTGTGAAGTGACTTGTTCCAAATCATACAGCAGGGGAGTGGCAGCAGGTCCAGGGACCAATCTTTCCTTCTCTTTCACTCTCCCTTTCTGTGTTTAGAAAAGATCATGTTTGCACATGGTACAAATTTAAGAAGGACAAAAAACTTTTTAGTGAAAAGTTAGTCTCCATCTAACCTTGGTTCCTCCACTGGCAATCATTCTTTCTGGAAGTGTCCGTGTGTAATTGAACTGTGACCTTGAATTACAAGCAAAAGACCAAAAGAAGTATCCTTCAAGGTTGTGGGAATTGCAAATGTTAGCTTTTCTAAGTGCTTTGGTTGAGACTCTGTGGTATGGTTTAGCACCTTTGAGCCAGCCAGACCTAGGTTGGAATCTGACTCCAAAGTTGACTGTCCATGTGACTTTAGGTAACTCATTTAACACTTGAGTTGTGGGGATGAAATAAGGTAACTTGGTGGGTTCATGGCATATTGTAGCACATAAGTGCTCAAAAAACTGTCAGTTCTCTTTTGGTTCAGGGAAACTTGTTTTTTAAAAAGACGATCTTATGCAATATGTTCTGAAAGCATGCACAGTGCAAAATACTTGCTATATTAGGTAACTTGCCTTGTTCTTTTTCCTCTCACAAGTCTTAATTACACTCAGCAAGTGCATTAGAAGTTCTGGAACACTACTATCAGGCTGTATTTGACTAGTTTAATCTTTAGGAGGTGTAAAATCAAGTTCCAGCCTGTACTGAATTTCAGTGTTAGGATTCAGTAAGCTTGATTCCGAATAGGCCCGTCATATTTGTATTCCCACACATGTATATCCCTGTAAAAGATAAGCCCATAAGTTAAGAAAATATTTCCATTCACAATAGCATGAAAAATATAAAACATTCAGGAAGAAATCTAACATTTGTATGGAGTATGTATTTCACAAAATCATTTAGCATAAATTATCTTAATTGGTCCTTATGCCAAAAGCTTGATGCCTACATTATAAATGAGAAAATGGTGACTAGAGAGATTTAAATGTCTTATCCATATTCACTCATTTAATATGTAATTTGGAGCAGTCACGAAGGTGACAGAGACAAAATTCACACCCAAGTTTCCTGACTACTGACTTCTCTGTGCTCTTTCAACTACTCTGCAGTAGTCTCTAAGGGACATCATTAGCAGTGTTATGGAAGTTTATAAAATGAGAAATGGAGCACATGGCCTGGTGCGGTGGCTCACACCTGTAATCCCAGCACTTTGGGAGGCCAAGGTGGGTGGATCACTTGAGGTCAGGAATTCAAGACCACCCTGGCCAATATGGTGAAACCCTATCTCTACTAAAAATACAAAAATTAGGCCAAGTGCGGTGGTTCACGCCTGTAATCCGAGCACTTTGGGAGGCCAAGACAGGTGAATCACCTGAGGTCAGGAGTTCAAGAACAGCTTGGCCAACATGGCAAAACCCTGTCTCTACTACCAAAAAAAGAAAAAAAGAAAAAAAAAAAGAGCCAGGCATGGTGGCAGGTGTTTCTAATCCCAGCTACTCGGGAGGCTGAGGCAGGAAAATTACTTGAACCTGAGAGCCAGAGGTTGCAGGGAGCTGAGATTCCACCAGTGCACTCCAGCCTGAGCAACAGAGCAAGACTCCATCTCGGAGGAAAAAAAAAAGAAAACCACAAAGATTTTTGGGAGGCCCAGGTAGGTGGGTCACTTGATGTCAGGAGTTGAAGATCAGCTTGGCCAACCTCATCTCTATTAAAAATACAAAAATTAGCTGGGTGTGGTTGTGGGCGCCTGTGGTCCCAGCTACTTCAGAGGCTGAGGCAGGAGAATCCCTTCTACCCGGGGCAGGGGGTGTTTTGTTTTATTTTGTTTGCTTTGAAACAGAATCACATGTTTATTCTTAATGTTTTTTACCATTTTGATTCCACCCAGTTTTTCTTTCTTTCTCTTTTAAATTTCTAGCTAATCCTTCAAAAATTCCATCCTCCAGATATTGAAGTTAGATGCTGTACAAGCCAGTGTAAAGTCCAGCTTTGCTCAGTCTGCTCTCCTTTCCATGCCTGAAGTTCTTTGATTCTGCTCCATTAGTTAGCACTGATGGAATCGCCTCTTGCTACAGCTTAAGAAAGGAAGGAAGGGAGGGAGGAGAGAGAGGAAGGGAGGGGAGAAGGGAATGGGAAAGGCAAGGGGGGAGGAGGGAGGGAAAAGGAATGGAAAGGGGGAGAGAGGGAAAGGAAAGAGGGAAGGAAGGAGGGAAGGAGGGAGCGAGGGACGAAGGAAGAAAGGAAGGATGGGAAGAAGGAAAGGAGGAAGGGAGAGAAAAAGGAAATGCATACGGCATTGTAACTTCCCCCACAAAAATAGAGCTTTTGAGAAAATAAACAGCAGCCTACTTTGTTTATGTATTCCTTGATTCAAGTCACAAAACATTTATTAAGTATTTAATGAAAGCCAGACACTTTGCCAGACACTTACAAATACAGAAGTGATTAAGGGCCAACTGCTGCCTTCAAGGAACTCCTAGTCAGTTGGACAGAGTTACAGTAGTGTGTGGGCCATAGCTAAGATCATCCTACCACTTATTGCAGAGCAGCCCTCTAAGCTTAGATGAAGGATTGTAAGGCTTAACCGCAGACACCTCATATCATAGCTGGCTGGATTTGCAAAAGAAAGCTGAGGTGCAGTCAGGAAGGAATGTGGAAATCCCCGGGGCTGCCACTGGGGTTGTTGGTACCAGTCTGTATCCTTGTCTAATCTGTTTTCATTGATCTACATTGGCCTCTGACTTTGCCCTTCAGCTCTTCCTACATGTTATATTTGAAAAGCGGTTCAACCTTTTTTGTTTCGTTTTTTGAGACAAAGTCTCTCCGTCGCCCAGGCTGGAGTGTGGCGCGATCTTAGCTCACTGCAACCTCTGCCTTCCAGGTTCAAGGGATTCTCCTGCCTGAGCCTCCCAAGTAGCTGGCATTACAGGTGCCACCACCACACCCTGCTAAGTTTTTGTATTTTTAGTAGAGACGGGGTTTCACCATGTTGGCCAGGCTGGTCTTGAACTCCTTACCTGAGGCGGCCTCCCAAAGCGTGGGGATTACAGGCATGAACCACCACGCCTGGCCAGGTTCAACCTTTTTTCCAATCATCCTTTCGCTTACACCTAGAGAGGCTTTTATCATACTACACAATTGAAAAGCTACCTTCAGAGTCTCCCTCTTCACTGCTTCAGCTTTACCATATCTTGGTATTTTGTTTGGGGGATCCCTAGTTGTAGAAATACCTAGAGTAACCAGAAAATCTTTCAACTGAACACAATTTCACCTTTAAAGGGCTAACTTCAGGACTGATAGCATAACAGAAAGCATATGAGGAAGGTTAGAAACTTGTTAAATCTGGTCACGTTGAAGCTTCAGATTTTTTTTTTTTGGAGCGGTGGTTAATTGTTTTCAACTAGTCTCACCTCTTAATGATTGAGATGCCAAAGGGAGTGAAGGATATGAGCAAACTTGCAGTCAAGTCAGAGAATCGTAGATGAGATACAAAAGAGGCCTTACAGCTCCGTTCATCCAACCTCGTTTTACACGTAAGGAAACAGACTCGGAGAAGTCCACTGATTTGTGTTAAGTCACACAACTGGTCAGTGGAAATATTTATAAATAACTCTATGTGAGACATACTCAGCCATTACACTGTTAAAAAAGGAAACTTTTGCCAGGCACAGTGGCTCACACCTGTAATCCCAACACTTTGGGAGTCTGAGGCAGGCGGATCAAGAGATCGAGGCCATCCTGGCCAACATGGTGAAACCCCATCTTTACTAAAAATACAAAAATTAGTTGAATGTGGTGGCACGTGCCTGTGGTCCTAGCCACTCGGGAGGATGAGGTAGGAGAATTGCTTGAACCCGGGAGGTGAGGTTGCAGTGAGCCGAGATCGCGCCATTGCACTCCAGCCTGGCAAGAGAGTGAGACGTCACCTCAAAAAAAAATAAGAGGAAACTTACGGTGATACACTTCTTAGGAGCATTTTTATCATAGGTAGTTAAGTAGATATAATACATGAAGTGGCCAGGCACGGTGGTTCACGCCTGTAAACCCAGCACTTTGAGGTGCAGAGGCTGGCCAGCCTGGCCAACATGGTGAAACCCCGTCTCTACTAAAAATACAACAATTAGCCAGGTGTGGTGACACATGCCTGTAATCCCATCTACTCGGGAGGCTGAGTCACGAAAATTGGTTGAACCCAAAAGGTGGAGGTTGCAGTGAGCTGAGACCACACCACTGCATAGGGCATGCCTGGTGACAGAGTGACACTGTGTCTCAAAAAAGAAAAATAAATAATAAAGTATTGCATTTCAGAACTTGAATTCCCGTCCCACTTTGCCTCCAGGTGATCAGGGAAGACCCCCCAACTAGAAAGAGACTGAACATAAGCACAGTCCAAGGAAATCCCACATCACCCAGATGTTGGGAACAGAGGTGGAGCAGTCAGGCCCTGCCCTCCATGGGGCAGGAACAGCTTGTCTGTTGTGCCTTCACGTCTTCCTCAGTTCGTACCGTTATCAGCCTAGTGTGGAGGAGGCTGGAAGGAACTAGCCCAACAGTTTCTTCCATGTGTAGTGTGATTTCTTGGGAAGGATTATTCCTTTCTAGTCCATTGTTTGGCTATTGTAAGTGCTGGCTGAGTTCAAAATGCAGCATTAGCTGAATCAGTCCAGCCTCTCATTTCCCTGAGTAGGTTACTAAACTCCAAATACAAGCCAATGATCAGGGGATGTAAAGAGGGAGGTGAGCAGATTGTATTTTGGGAGTGCAAGTAGGGGGTGATGTTGGATGTCAGGTGCAGACCGAACATTAACCTGCATAGGAGTTCAGTACTAGGCAAGAGATTGGAAGAAGGGAGATGCCCTTGGAAGCAGCTGGCCAGAGTATACCCCTGGAGATCTACTGGAAAACTTGGTATTAATAGAAGGGAGCTGTATAAGAAAACCCAGTAGGTGGAAGGAGAGGTGTTACAGAAGTTGCTGTCCGTGGTGCCACACGGACACAGCTCCCCCTTGCAGAGCTTGCCGGTGTAGGGTTATTCAAAGCCTGACAAGCTATGATCTACTGACTCTGAGGGTGAGTATAGCCGGGACAAAATTGGTATAGGCGGGACAAAATTGGTATAGGCTAGGAACTGAAGCAATGAAAATCTCATTATGCACAGGTGGAGGAGGTAAGTATTGAGTGGTCAGGGGTATGTGTTTTGGGATTTTTAATATTGTAGTAAATACATATGAGATTTATCATTTTAACCATTTGAAATTGTATAATTTAGTGGCATTAAATTTATTCACGATGTTGCCCAACCATCACCACTATCTAGTTTCAGAACTTTTTCGTTACCCTATATGGAAATCCTGTATCCATGAAGCAATCAGTCCCTATTCTTCCCTCCTCTGAGTCCCTGGCAACCACTAATCTGCTTTCCCTCCCTGTGGATTATGAATGGATTTTGTACCAGACAGATGTGGGTTTATCCTGGTTCTGCCATTTGCTAACAATGTGTCTTTGTTCAACTGACTGACTCCTTCTCTGATCCTCAGTTTTCCACATTTTTAGAATGGGAACAAAAATACTTCACCTACAGAACTCCTCTTATAAAAACTTTTTGTATGTGAAATGTTTGGCTGAATACCTGGCTCACTCTTGAGTGGAATGCAGTACATGGTAGTTACTGTTTGCTGCATAAAAGCAGTAACAAGCTGAAGGAATTAAGAGTCAGACAGAAATTTAAAAAAAAGAAAGAAAGAAAAAGAAAAAAAGAAGAAAAGCAGTAACAATTAGCCGGCCATGGTGGCATGTGCCTGTAGTTTCAGCTACCCGGGAAGCTGAGGCACAAGAATCACTTGAACCCAGGAGGTAGAGGTTGCAGTGAGCTGAGATTCTGCCACTGCACTCAGGCCTGGGCAACAGAGTGAGACTTTGTCTAAAAAAATAAAAGTAAATAAATAAAAGCAGTAACAGTGGGGTTTCTTTAAATTGTGTACTACTGTATTCACTGCCTATTCAGGTAACATCACTCCATAATCTACTCTGATAGGCACTGAAGTAGAGAACTTGGCTTTTGCCTTCCAGGCTAGTTAAGGAGTTAGGAGATAAGTATATACTATATTCCTGGACAATTATATGTCACAAGCTCTATAATGCAATTGGAATTTAGAGAAGAAGAAAAATCATTTCATAGTGTTTAGGTGCTCAATATTTGAATGAATGAGTGAATGAATGAACAGTGGAAGAGTAAATATATGACAGGCTTATGGAGGAGGTGGAATTTGAGCTGGGTCAGTTTAATAAGCACCATTGCATATCTTTCATCTTTAAAATTAGTCTGGTCATCAGGATGCATATCAGTGCTTAAGGCAGATAAAAATTATGCATTTTTATTATTTTTAAGTGTTAATTATACATAGTTTTGTGAAACTGATTTTGATTGTTGATTTTTATTTTCAGATGGCTCGTCTAAAACTTTTTATTTAATTTTTATTTTACTTATTTATTTTTGAGACAGTGTCTCATTCTGTCACCCAGGCTGAAGTGCAGTAGCTGTGATCTCAGCTCACTGCAAGCTCCACCTCCTGGGTTCAAGCAATGATCCTCCTGCCTCAGCCTATCGAGTACCTGGAATTACAGGCCCACCCCACCACACGTGACTAATTTTTGTATTTTTAGTCGAGATAGGGTTTCATCATGTTGGTCAGGCTGGTCTCAAACTCTGGTACTCAAGTGATCCTCCCTCCTCAGCCTCCCAAAGTGGTGGGGTTACAGATATGAGCCACTATACCCAGCCCAAAACTTTTGTTTTTTATTTTAATTCATTTTTTAGAGGCAGAATCTTGCTCTGTTGCTTGGGCTAGAGTGCAGTGGCTCACTGCAGCCTCGAACTCCTGGGCTCAAGAGATCCTCTTGCCTCAGCCTCCTGAGTAGCTGGGAGTACAGGCATGCACCACCTTGCCCAGCTAATTTTTCCTTTTTGTAAAGATGAGGGTCTTGCTATGTTGTCCAGGCTGGTCTTAAACTCCTGGGCACAAGTGATCTTCCCACCTCAGCCTCAAAGTGCTGGGATTCAGGCATGAGCCACTGTACCCAGCCCAAAACTTGTAAATGATACATGTAAATGATACATGTATCATTTTAACCATTTGAAATTTACTATTAGTGTTGGAAAGAAGGTGACAATTGTGTATATATCAAGGAAAGGCCATTGACATTCTTTAAGATACTGTACCAGCCTGGCCAAGATGATGAAACTTCGTCTCTACTAAAATTAGCCAGGCATGGTGGCACATGCCTGTAGTCCCAGCTACTTGGGAGGCTGAGGTTGCAGTGAGCTGAGATCGCACCACCTGCACTCCAGCCTGGGTGACACAGTGAGACTCCATCTCAAAAAAAAAATACGAAAGAAAAAAGATATGTAGAAAACATTTATCTATCAGATTGAACCAAAAGGAAACCATAATTCTAAGTCTTTTCACTAAAAAAAAAAAAAAGTCCTATTTCTCTGTTTCTGTCTGTGAACTTGATAGATACTAGTTGATAAATTGATAAGGGTTATTCTTTTTTTTTTTTTTTTTGAGACAGCTTCTTGCTCTGTTGCCCAGACTGGAATGCCATGGTGTGATCTTGGCTCACTACAACCTCTGCCTCCTGGGTTCAAGTGATTGTCCTGCCTCAGCATCCTGAGTAGCTGGGATTACAGGCATGCACCACCATGCCTGGCTAATTTTTGTGTTTTTAGTAGAGATGGGGTTTCACCATGTTGGCCAGGCTGGTCTCAAAGTCCTGACCTCGTGATCCACTCGCCTCAGCCTCCCAAAGTGCTAGGATTATAGGCGTGAGCCACCACGCCCAGCCAATAAGGGTTATTCTTAATTTTTCTTTCTTTCTGCATGCTCTTCCCCTCATCACTATCCATTTAACCTGCTTTACTTTTCTTCCTAGCACTTGTCACTACCTGGTATTACATAATTGTTTCTTGCCTGTCTTTCCAATTAGAAATTAGCTCCTTGAAGCAGATACGTTGTTCAGCACCATATCTGCAGAGCTGCAAGTGTGCTAGCACAAAAGTGGCGCTCAGTACACATTTGTTGAACCTTTATATAAAAAGAAATAATATGTATGTATAAATAGTTGTATGTTATTTTCCAAATATAAAAGTAGTACTTGTTCCTTGTAAGAAGATACAGAAAAGTGTAAGGAAGAAGCAAAGAAAAAATTAGCGGAATTTTTTTTTTTTTGAGACAGTGTTTCATTCTTGTTGCCCAGGCTGGAGTGCAATGGTGTGATCTCTGCTCACTGCAACTTCCACCTCCTGGGTTCAAGCGATTCTCCTGCCTCAGCCTCTCAAGTAGCTCGGATTACAGATATGTGCCACCACGCACAGCTAACTTTGTTTTTTTAGTAGAGACAGGGTTTTACCATGTTGGTCAGGCTGGTGTCAAACTCCTGACCTCAGGTGATCCACCCACCTTGGCCTCCCAAAGTGCTGGGATTATAGGCATGGGGCACAGCGTCTGGCCAAATTAGAGGAGTTTATCAGCAACAACACTTACCCCTGAGGAGTGTGCTCAATTGAGTTCATGTTAAAGTTTGGGGTGCTTTGGCCCTATCAAGCCAGTAAATAATGAAGTCTTAACTCCATTTGTTTTTTGGTTTTTTGTTGTTGTTGTTTTGGGGTTTATTATTTTTTTGTGCAAAAAATCCTGGTAAGGAAGGATGGCTCCACAGAGATTACCTCTGAGAACACAGGATCCAAAGCCAAACAATAGGTCCTTAACGTTATCTGGGGGAATCTCTTCTTTTGCCTCCTGTAATTGGTGATATCATCATTGGGCCTGCACATGACTTCTGAATGCTGCTGTACACAGCGCTTCATTTAGTTGGGCTTATGGAGATTAGATCATGCACAGGAAGCTGGTTCCTTGGCTAACAGACTCCAGAGAGGAGTCAGGAGGCTTAAGGGATGTGAAAAATTAGGACTGATTTTAAAGAGAACAGGATTCGCTGGGAAAGCACAGAGATTTTTTCTAGTTCATGAAAGTGCCTCCATGATCTTTAGTTTCTTATGAACAACATTGATTCCAACTTCAATACTCTTTCTATAAATAAGGACCTCTTTAAGCTTCCCTTCCTTCACCTTTATTTTATTTTATTTATTTTTAATAGAGATGGAGTCTCACCATGTTGCCCAGGCTGTTCTCAAACTCCTGGGCTCAAGTGATCCTCTCTCCTTGGCCTCCCTAAGTACTGGGATTACAGGTGTGAGCCATCTCACTGGGCCCCCTTCACCCTCAAAACAGGGCTGCTAATTCTGACTTTGTGAGACTGTTATAATTTTAACAAGCTAACTCTTTAAAGAATCTAGCATAGTACTTGGAATATAAAAACCTATCGTAGTTCCTGGAACATATACCATGAGCATAATCATTGTCAGCTCCTTTTCTTTCTCTTTTTACCATTACCACTGTCCATACTATCAGGTTGTAATTAACTTATTATAACAGAATTACATTTTGAAATCCTATTTTGTTTAATTGGAGTTTTGAATAATGTTTTTGCACTTCTTAAGATACTTTCAGTTATCTGCCTTATCATTATTATTGGTTTACTTGGCTGGGTGCAGTGGCTGGTGCTTGTAATTCCAGCACTGTGGGAGGACGAGGCAGGAGGATTACTTGAGCCCAGGAGTTTGAGACCAGCCCAGGCAACATGGCAAAACCCCATCTCTACTAAAAATACAAAAAACTAGCTGTGCATGATGGTGTGTGCCTTTGGTCCCAGCTATCCAGGAGGCTGAGGTGGGACTATTGCTTGAGCTTAGAGATCGAGGCTGCAGTGAGCTATGATTTCACCACTACATTCTAGCCTGGGTGAGAGAGACCACATCTCAAATAATAATCAAAATAATATGTTTACTTGTTTTAGTCTTCCCATATATTACAAGCAATATGAAGATAATGACCCTTACTGATTTTTATATTTACTACCGTACCTAGAACTGTGCTTTGAACTCAGTGAGTGTTCAGTAAAAGTTTGTTGAATTGAGTGCACTTGTGCTGGCCTTATTGAAAGGTACAGCTAAAATATGCAACATTATGATTGTTAATAAAAGTCACCATCTTTGGCTGTGAACCGAATTTCTATTAAAAAAAAAAGTCACCATCCTCACACACTTGTCTTTTTTTTTTTAATTCTTTTCATAGGCAGTAGTCAACATCCTCACACCCTTAACTGTGTAGAGCCAGTACAGATCTAGGTGAACAGTGCAATTACTCTTTTTCTCTTTCTTTCTTTCTTTTTTTTTTTTGTAGAGATGGGGTTTCTCCATGTTGGTCAGGCTGGTCTCGATCTCCCAACCTTAGGTGATCCACCCACGTCGGCCTCCCAATGTGCTGGAATTACAGGCGTGAGCCACCGTGCCCGGCCACTTTTCTTTTTTTTTAAGAGACAGGGTCTTGCCCTGTCACCCAGGCTGGAGGGCAGTAGCATAATCATAACTTATTGCAGCTTTGAATTCCTGGGCTCAAATGATCTTCCTGCCTCAGCCTCCCAGGTAGTTGGGACTGTAGGCGTGCACTACCACACCTGGCTAATTTAAAAAAATTTTTTTGTAGGGATGGGGTCTTGCTCTGTTGTACAGCTGGGCTTGAACTCCTGGCCTCAAACAATCCTCCCTCCATGACTTCCAAAAATGCTTGGATTATAGACATGAGCCATTGTGCCCAGCCCTGCAGTATAATTTCTTTGAACATTTGTAGAATTAGGGAGAATAGGACATGTCTACGTGTTGGTCACATCTTAAGAGTGGTGAATCTGGAGTAAGCAATGTTTTGAGTTTGTTTTTGTTTGATTTTTCAAATCTAGTTTTAAGTTTTTCCCTTTGGTAGTAATTACTTGTTCCTAATAGCAGGACCTTCAGCAGAAGAACAGTTATCAAATAGTTAAACAATAGGCAGATTAGGAAACTCAGACATAGCCAAAAGTAGGAAAGGAAGAGGTCAGAAAATGGGTTAGTTGACCCATTCTAGGCACTTCTAGAGACTGCACACATGAAACGCTGCTGCTCCAGTTCTCTCTCTTGTTTCAGCCTGTCTACCAAACTCAAATGGTTTCATTGCCATATCTGAGCATATCCTTGGAGCTAAAATAGTGTGATTAGGGTGAGATATTGCTTAAGACACTGAGCCCTGGCCAGGCGTGGTGGCTCACACCTGTAATCCCAGCACTTTGGGAAGCTGAGGTGGGAGGATCACAAGGTCAGGAGTTTGAGACCAGCCTGGCCAACATGGTGAAACCTCGTCTTTACTAAAAATACAAAAATTAGCTGGGTGTGATGGCACATGCCTGTAATCCCAACTACTTGGGAGGCTGAGGCAGGAAAATTGCTTGAACCTGGGAGGCAGAGGTTGCAGTGAGCCAAGATCACACCATTGCACTCCAGCCTGGGCAACGAGAGTGAAACTCCCTATTCAAAAAAAAGACACTGAGTCCTGCTAGGTGTCTGGTATGTGATTCTCATTGCTCTGGCCAGGCAGTCATGGGATTATTCTTCACCATTTCCTTTTCCCTAGGTGTACGTGGTTGGGAATGAACCTTTAACAGTTTTGATGGATTCTCTGCTTCCAGTCCTGGGAGTGCTTTTTCTTCTCTACTGTTTTACTAAGCAGAGTGTATCTCACATAAGGTAAACAATCAAGAGACCCTTATTTGTTTATAAATAGAATCTTATTTGTTTATAAATTGTGATGCCTTTTTGCATGTTGTTTTTGTTCTGATTTTGAATATAAGACTTTGCCACTTTGAAATTACCATTTTCTTTCAAAGTCGGGAAAACACTGGGATCTTCCTATTTTGCTCATCTAGAAAAGAAAGAGAATTTTGCAGATCCCAGGGCATTGGATACAGTTTTTAGAATGACTTTCCTCAGCCTCTGTCCTGGATCTCAAAGACAAAATCTCTGTTTACATATATAAACATGCCACTTTTTGATCAGTGAGAAATGCTATAGTTACTTGTCTAGGAAGGAGGAAATAGGGGATGGATCATAATGACCTTGTGGGGAGTTAGAAAACAAGTTGGGAAATCTAGATCTGAATGTGGCACTTTGTAATTTAGCCTGGGATTTGGTGTTGGTGATGCAGTGTGTTGTTTAGAAAGAAGGGATTTCTTAGTCATCCAGAAAATACTCCTTTGTCATAGTATTTAAGTAGGATTCATTTTGTGTCAGCTCCATTTTCACAGTAATTTATGTTGTTTCTTCCTCCAGGTAAGAGTTATCCTATCTCAAGTCCTACAGAATTATGATTTTAGGTGTTTGGCGATCCCTGCATGTAATCTGATATACAATAATAGTACCTTCTTCACAGTTATTGTGAAGACTAAATATGCATTAATGTGTTTAGCACAGTCTCCGGCAAATAGTAAGCTCAGTAAATGGTAGCTATCATTATCACCATTGCTAAGTGGTGGAGGAAACACCATCTTTTGTACTATTCAAAGCTTATATAGTGTTCTTGGCTCTTCAGCTTGGGTCAGCACACCATTGTAGCCCACAGCCACAACTGCAATGACGAGAGAATGCAGTGGAAGAGGGAGACTGTACATCTGTGAACTTGGTTTCAAGGGACAGTCCACAAAATAACTCGTTTTTGTTTTTTTTGAGACAGAGTCTCACTCTGTCACCCAGACTTGGGGGCAGTGGCGTGATGTCAGCTCACTGCAATCTCCACCCCCTGGGTTCAAGCGATTTTCCCGCCTCAGCCTCCTGGGTAGCTGGGATTACAGGCATCTACCACCATGCCAGGCTAGGGTTTTTTGTTTGTTTGGTTGGTTGGTTTTTTGTTTTGAGCAGAGTCTCACTCTGTCCCCCAGGCTGGATTGGAGTACAATGGCTTGATCTCGGTTCAGTGCAACCTCCACCTCCCAGGTTCAAGCAATTTTCCTACCTCAGCCTCCCGAGTAGCTGGGATTACAGGTGCCCGGCACCACACCCAGCTAATTTTTTGTATTTTTAGTAGAGATGGGGTTTGACCATGTTGGCCAGGATGGTCTCAATCTCTTGACGTCGTGACCTGCCTACCAAAGTGCTAGGATTACAGGCGTAAGCAACTGCTCCTGGCCAGTTTTTGTGTTTTTAGTAGAGACGGGATTTCACCATGTTGGCCAGGCTAATATTGAACACCTGACCTCAGGTGATTAACCTGCCTCAGCCTCCCAAAATGCTGGGATTACAGGCATCAGTGCCAGGCCTCTTGTTTTTGTTGTAAAACCCAAGTTCTCACAGCACTGTCATGTTCTCATCAGAGACCGACAAGGAACATGTGAACATTGATTTAGTTCCTCTCCTAGTTGACTGGCACAGATGAAAGGGGTTGAGGAATCAGTGATATTTTGTTGATATGCTGCTTCTTGGTGTCCAGCTATTAGTCCTGCTGAGAGCAGATGATTTTTATCTGTGTATACTTTCTCTGACAGTGCCTGATGCAAAGGCAGTAGTACACTTGGAATTACAAAAAAAAAAAAAAGAAATCACGTGGGGCTCATGTGGCATATCAGGGTTGCTTCCAGAGCCAAGGATTAGTCAGTCATTGAATTTCAGGATATTTGCATTCTGAAATTCACAAGAAGCATACTTTCCTCTCTTTCATTTCAGTAGTACTAGGAAATTGTGCCAGCATTTAGAATGCAGTGGAACCTGACAGCCTTTCTTTCTTTTTTTATGTTAGCTTGTTAGATGCATGGAGTAAGATGACAAGCTCATTCATAACTGCTTTTTCTGCCAGGTCACTTTGCCAAGAGATCTTATTATGGATTCTGGGGAAGCTGGAAAGGAAGAAGGCAATTGCCAGCCTGAAAGGATTTGCAGGGTTGGACAAAGCTGTGCCCTCTCTCCATTCTCTGTGTCAGTTTAGAGTCGCCACTCAAGGTGGCATTATGATTACCATCAAAGAGGCCATTAGGTGAGTCCACTCATCCATTACTGTCTCTCTTCAGATTTAATTTTGCCCAAAAAGCCATTCAGTGATTCAACCACTAAGGGGTGCTGATAGAAAAGAAACCAAAAACTCGTGTTGCTGAGGTGCCTGCTGTTTATATTCTCTAAATGAAATGTGAGCCTTAAATAATCCTCCAGGTTTTTTTTCCAAGGTGCCTGCTAATAGTTGGTGCAATTTACTGGAGCCTCACAGCTCTGCATCACAAGCCCGCTTACTCCACCATCTTTGCCAAAGTAAAGGACAGACACATGTTCACCCTTAACACCATGATAATCCAGTTCTCTTTCTGACTCTTAAAATGGTATATGTGTATGTTTATAGTCAGACTTATTCCTGAGGGAAATTGTCCAATAGCTATCTTTTATGCTAATTTTTATGATGGAGATTTCTCATAGGGATTGATTAGAAAGTACTTAATAAATATTAGTGGAATGAATCATTTATTTCTCCAACATCTCACAATTGTATATTTTAAATTATTTCCACTTTCTGGATAATCTGATGTTATTACCTCAGAACATAAATTCCTGTTGGTCAGAGTCTATGTAATATTAATGGATGACAGCTATCCTGTTTGGATTTCACATCACATTCAAAGTGCTGCTGTGTGTTGAGGTGTTGAAATATAATTATATATTCATAGTTAACTTGGTATAGTTTTAAAACACTTCTTCAGTTTGATGGACTTGAGGAAAATAGAAAAAGGCATAGATTGCAAACAGAATTATTAGTACAAACTCAAACTGCTATTCTGCCTAAGCAATAGTTCTCAAGATGATGTTTTTGGCCAGGCATAGTGGCTCACACCTGTAATCCCAGCACTTTATGAGGCTGAGGCAGGTGGATCATCTGAGTTTAGGAGTTTCAGACCAGCCTGGCCAACATGGTGAAACCCCATCTCTATTAAAAATACAAAAAGTAGGGCTGACACGGCGGCTCACACCTGTAATCCCAGCACTTTGGAGGCCCAGGTGGGTGGATCACTTGAGGTCAAGAGTTCAAGACCACCCTGGCCAACATGGTTAAACCCCATCTCTACTAAAAATACAAAAATTAGCCAGTTGTAGTGGCAGGCACCTGTAGTCCCAGCTTCTCAGGAGGCTGAGGCAAGACTGTCACTTGAACCTGGGAGGTGGAGGTTGCACTCCAGCCTGGGCAACAGAGCAAGACTCTGTCTTGAAAAAAAAAAAAAGTTTCTTTGAAGAAACTCTATAAGAGCAGCTTGGATTTTATGATCTTTAGATCTAGAGTTTTTACTTTTCTGGAATTAAATATAATTGTTTGGAATTTACTTTTTATTGTTGACATTTTAAGAGTAGTACTTAAGATAATTGTCCTGTGTTTTTGTTTTGTTTTGTTTTGTTTTTGAGGCTGAGTCTGGCTCTGTCACTCAAGCTGGAGTGCAGTGGCATGATCTCAGCTCATTGTAAGCTTCATCTCCAGGGTTCAAGCAATTCTCCTGCCTTAGCCTCCCAAGTAGGTGGGACTACAGGCACCCACCACCACGCCCAGCTATTTTTTGTATTTTTAGTAGAGATGGGGTTTCACTGTGTTGGCCAGGCTGGTCTTGAACTCCTGACCTCGTGATCCACCTGCCTCAGCCTCCCAAAGTGCTGGGATTACAGGCGTGAGCCACCTCACTCGGCAACATCTGTTATTTTTTTTTCTCAATTTAGTCTGAAAAAATTTATTTCATTGGTCACAGAAATAACACATATTCTTTGTATAATACAAAAAACACATAAAGAGGAAAGCAAAAGTCAACCAGTGTCTTATTTCCTGTTCACATTATATTAGCATTTTGCTTTTTAGTACATCTTCAGTGCCTTTGTATTTGTTTACATGATGATGCGGTATAATAATATAGTATCTTGGGCTGGTTACGGTGGCTCATACTGGTAATTCCAGCACTTTGGGAGGCCAAGGTGTAAGGACTGCTTGAGACCAGGAGTTTAAGACCAGCCTGGGCAACATAGCAAGACCCCATTTCTTAAAAAAAAATAAAGTGTGTGTGTGTGTGTGTGTGTGTGTGTGTGTGTGTGTGTGTGTGTAGTATCTTGGTCTCTTCACTTGTCAGAAGAATTAAAAACTAAAAGCCATAGCACCTCATGAGAAAGTACAAAAATTCCTTGACCAGCCTGGGGAATATGGCAGAACCTGGTCTCTATAAAAAAGTACAAAAATTAGTTGGTCATGATGGTGTACCTCTGTAGTCCCAGCTGCTTGGGAGGCTGAAGTGGGAGGATTGCCTCAGCCTTGGAGGTTGAGGCTGCAGTGAGCCATGAACAAACCAGTGCACTCCAGCCTAGGCAACAAGTGAGACCCTGTCTCAAAACAAACAAACAAACAATTCTTGAAATTTTT
Source organism: Ateles fusciceps (assembly GCA_036589455.1). Classification (NCBI taxonomy): domain Eukaryota; kingdom Metazoa; phylum Chordata; class Mammalia; order Primates; family Atelidae; genus Ateles; species Ateles fusciceps. The sequence continues at coordinate 21,017,931 of JAZHEH010003205.1, read as the reverse complement.
GCAGTAATCATAGCACTGGTGTAGCCAGATTTTGTAAGACCACCCTGGCCTTGGTAATAACATTCAACCTACTCATTTTTCTGAATCTTTATGCATTTTCCTATCTCAGCTAATTGGTTCCTTTCAGCTGAGGTTGACTGCATGTCCTCCCATGATGATCATGTCTTTTTCTGCTGCCCATAACCCTTCCGTGGCTCATCAGAAAAAAGTCAGAGTTCCTTTAAAAAAAAAAAAAATTAAATGAAAGTTGCCAGGAAAAATTAAAATAAAAAAAAAAAATCAGAGTTCCTTTGAATGACATCTAAGGCCCTCTGTGATCTAGCCTTACTTTGCAACCGTCTCTTTGTTTTTCCTCAGGACCCAGAATATCTGCATTTAACTTACACTTTAATTCCTCCTTGCTTTTGCAACTTATGAAATAATAGTAATTCTTCAACATCCATCTTTTTTTTTTTTTAGAAATGAGATCTTGCCGGGTGCAGTGGCTCACACCTATAATCCTAACACTTTGGGAGGCTGGGGTGGGTGGATTGCCTGAGCTCAGGAGTTCGAAACCAGCCTGGGCAATAGGGTGAAACCCCGTCTCTACTAAAATACAAAAAATTAGCCAGGCATGGAGGTGTGCGCCTGTGGTACTAGCTACTTAGGAAGCTGAGGCAGGAGAACTGCTTGAACCCAGGAGATGGAGGTTGCAGTGAGGTGAGATCATGTCACTGCACTCCAACCTGGGCAACACAGTGAAACTCCATCTCCAAAAAAAAAAAAGAACTGAGATTTTGCCGTGTTGTCTATGTTGGCTGGAGTGCAGTGGCTGTTCATAGTTGTGATCATAATGCATTACAACCTCAAACTCCTGAGCTCAATCAGTCTCCCTGCCTCAGCCTCCTAGTACACTACAGGTGTGCACCACTGTGTCCGGCTAACACCCATCTTCATGAATCTTTCCCTATTCGAGCAAATGACCATGAAGGACATAACAGGCTTGTTTCTGAGAATCAATGCTTTTTTCAGAATGGAGAAATAGTGAAATAATTTAAATAAATTTTGGGGATCTTTTTAATGATTGTTTGGACATCACATGTTACTTTAGGAGATTTCTGTGGGGTTTAAAAATATGTGTATCTCTGGTGACACTGCCAAGATAAATTTTACCCTTCATTGCAGTGACGAAGATGAAGATGAAGCCCTGTACCAGAAAGTATGCTCAGAGCAGGACCGGCTGGAGCATCTTGGGGACTTGCTGTCCCTCTGCCAAGAATGCGGTTTGGCAGGAGACTTCTTCATCTTCTGTTTGAAAGTAAGAAGTACAAGTAGTTCCTGGTCATTGTTATTCCAGGGGGAGTTTCAGAAGACCCTTTGAATTTTCAAGGCATTTATAATTTTAGGTCCTAAAATTTAGGTCCTATTTTAGGGAAAATGATCAGAGGACATAAAGGAATTTATTTTTTAGTGACTTTGGATTGGTAAAAAGAAGAAGCGTACCTTCATTATACTCATGTTATCTCCTACTTCCCCAAGTAATCGGCACTGACATTTTAGAGATGAACAAAGCAGGACCCTCGATCTATGAAATGGTCAATCTTTGCTCCATGTTGATAGTAAGAACCCTTTTGAAGTTAATAGCAGGTTTTACAGCTATAGAGTAATCCCTTATCCTTCTGACTGTTGTTTTGTCAGGTATTTACAAAGGAGATTTAGCAATTTTGCCTCTTTCATTTGATTTTGTGGGCACTTGAAGCCTTTTCTGGGTTTGTTTCTAAGTGCCAGTGGTTGTGCTTTGCTTCCTTTTCTTCTGTTCTCTGACAGTAACTTGTACCCCATAATGTTACTCTTTGTTGCACTATATGACATCATAAGCCAGTGACCTCCAGCTCTGCTTTCTCAACTCTTTCTCCTAAAGTGTCTTCTCTAAAAGAAATCTAAGAGAGTTTAAGGTTTCTGTGGGTATGGGAGAATTCAAGGAGGGAATCAGGGCTAACATTTCTAGAACTTAAAGTAGGGGACACTTTTGATGCTTTCTTGTCTCCCATGTTCACACCTATCCTCATGCCCAGTGGTACTCTTTCTAAATAACATTCCAAGGGGATGTGCTCTTAACTGTATACTTCAAAAAATTGTTCCAGGCTGGGCATGGTAGCTCACGCCTGTAATCCCAGCACTTTGGGAGGCCAAACCAGGTGGATCACCTGAGCTCAGGCATTCAAGACTAGCCTGGGCAACATGGCAAAACCCTGTCTCTACCAAAAACACAAAAAATTAGCCTGACATGGTGGTTCATGCCTGTAGTCCCAAATACTCAGCGGGCTAAGGTGACAGGATCGCTTAAACCCAGGAGGCAGAGGTTTCAGTGAGCCAAGATCGTACCAGTCCACTCCAGCCTGGGTGACAGAGTGAGACCCTGCCTCAAAAAAAAAAAATTGTTTAATAGACAAGCAAACAAATAAAAGGACTTTGCTCTAAAACAGGTTATCTCTACCCTGACACTATTGACACCTTGGGCCAGATAAATTTTTTTTGTGAGTGGCTGTCTTGTGCATTGTAGGGTATTTAGAAGCATTCTGACCTCCACTAATTAGATTACCCCTCAATTATGACAGCCAAAATATCCCCAGATGTTGTGAAATGTCCCCTGGGGGAAGAAAATTGCCCAGGCACGGTTGAATACCACTACTCTAAACTGTCAATTACTTGGGTAAAGCCCTAATTATTTATTAGGAAACTCAAGGTTTTTACTTCCCAAGGAAATTTACAACAGTGAAGGGTAGGTGAATAGCCTATAAAACCCACAGTAATACATGATTTCTTAGTAGGAGTTTAGTTCTAAGTATATTAGAGGAAAAGGGCGGTAGTGTTGGAGGTATCTAATGGTCTCCACAAGGGGTTTGAGAATGTGAGGTGGTCTGAGATCTCAGTTCAAGGAAGACCACTAGTAGAAATCATAAAAATGCTCACAAAACAAAAAGCTTGCCAAACTATTTTCTTTGTGTGTGTATATATTTTCTTATGAGATTTTAAATTTCTATATACATGACATCATACTGTACATATTCTGCATTTTTCACTCAATAGTGTTTTTGACATCTGTCTGTACTGATACCCACAAAAATCTAATTCATTTATATTAACTGCTGTGATATAATAAATACATCATAATGTTTTCTTATTGCTGGATATTTAGGTTGTCTCCAAGTTTTGGCTTTTACAAATGATGTTGCCACAAACACAGACTATTTCTTTGAACATACAGTTCAAACAGATTTCTACTTGTGTTTGGGAAGGCCTTAGTTCTGCTGGCTTTATCTTCACTTTTTCTTCCCTGCCATGCTTGTAGGAGTTGACTCAGGTGGCTACAGAAAGTGAAGCAGAGTTAAAAGCTAAGCACTTCTCCAGCAAGAGCCTCTTGGAATTAGAGCAACATCAGACTCTTCTTGTGGAAGGGCAAGAGCAGAAGCTGCTTGTCCTGCAGCTGATGGCGGTTCTGTGCGAGAGAATGTCTGAGCAGATATTCACAAACATCGTTCAGGTCAGTAGTTGCCACATTCTGGACCCCAGCCTTGTGATATTTGCCTATTTTGTTTTCTTTGCATTCTCCCCCTCCCACCAAAAAGTTTTAAACTGTTGCTCAGAGTGTGATTTGATGACACCTGCGTCATGAGGTGTTTCTTGGAATGCTGGTTAAATACAGAAATTACATAGCCCACACCAGGCCAACTGAATTCAAAACTTCCTACTGTCCTGAGGCTCCACATGTTTAACAAGCTCCTGAGGTGATTCTCATGCACATAAAATTTTGTCTTAAATGATTATACGTTATATTATAGTAGTTTTCAACTTTGGGTGCAAAAAAAATTATCTGGGATCTTTTTCAAAATATTGATAGCCAGCCCATGTTTAAAGATTCTGATTCAGCATGTCTGCATTAGAATCTCTATCCTACTCAAGCTCCATGGATGATTCTAATGTGTATCAAAACTTGAAAATGATTATACATTCAATTTGAAGAAATCACAAATAATAATGAGATCACCTTGAATTTTGTAGGTTCACTAACTCACAGCCAATCTCCACAACATCCTGTAAAGTTTTAAGATGTTTTTTAAAATGCTTTCAGAGCAGTATCACTATGCAAGGCTGTGCCTGAATTTTATTGGCTCAGACATTATTTTTCCTACCTTTAAAAAAGATAGGAAATAAAGTAATAAAGCAAAGGCAGTACAGTCACCAGATTTTACCGCTTAACCAGAATTAGTTGTTGCTTGGTTGGTCAATAGGCAGTTGTAAAATGGTATGATTGTCACGCTTAAATCTGATTCTCCAGCTCTTTGTATGGTCGTCATTGTCATCTGCCTTCGGGTGTTGCTAAGCAGCATTTCACTATAGCTCCTGCTGAGAAAATTTGCAGCTGCCTGTCAGTCTGACTTACCATGCCTGTTTAATGAGAATTATGCTCATGATTTCTTTCCTGGCCTCTTACTCTTTCAGTTCACTGACCCCGTGTTACTTAGTAGGGTGATTTGTTCCTCCAGTGTTTATATCCATTCCCTGAAGCCTTTTTCATCCAGACCTTATGTTTTTGTCTCAAGATGCTAGTTGGAAGGGAAATGGTCTAAAAACTGATATGACTTGAGCTTTTGCACTTAGCTCCCTTTACTCCTAATTAAGGAACAATGATGTCAGGCTGGTACAAAATGATTTGTCCCATTAAATTATCCTTCAGCTAAGGTTAAAATATATCAGGACAAAAAGAACCACAAGGAAATATTAAATTGCATTTGGTAATCTTACCGTTCATGATACTATTGGTATATTATTTTATTTTATTATTTTTATTTGAGACGGAGTCTCACTCTGTCCCTCAGGCTGGAGTGCTGTGGTGCAATCTCGGTTCTTCAGCCTCCCAGGGAACTGAGATTACAGATGTGCACCACTGCACCTAGCTGATTTTTGTATTTGTAGTAGAAATGGGGTTTCACTATGTTGGCCAGACTAATCTTGAACTCTCAACCTCAGGTGATCCACCCGCCTTGGCCTCCCATAGCACTGGGATTACAGGCATGAGCTACTGTGCCCAGTCATTATTGGTATATTATTTTGAAACACACACACACATATGGATAAAGAAAATAAGTTAAGGTAATTTTGTGAATATTATTAGGGATCAAGATTTTTAGCATTAAAAAAGAGGTATAAAATAAAGAACCAGAGTAAAGAGCCTATAATTTATTATTATTTTTTTTTAAGAGACAAAGTCTCACTATATTGCCCAGACTGTACTTGAATTCCTGGGCTCAAGCACTTCCACCACCTCAGCCTCCCAAGTAGCTGAAACTACAGGTGCGTATCACCGTGCCCAGCTTAAAGTACTATTGAATTTCAATTGGAAATATTAGTTTGAACTCATGATTTAGTTTTCTCTTTTAAAAAAATAGATATTTCCAAGCTCAGCCCATTGTCAATCCCAAGAAGCAATGACAACCCAGTAGCAGTGAGAATTCTTAGTGACAATTTATGGGTTTTTTTTTTTTTTGAGACAAGAGTCTGGCTCTGTCATCCAGGTTGGAGTGCAGTGGCATAATCTCAACTCACTGCAACCTCCCAGGTTCAAGTGATTCTCCTGCCCCAGCATCCCAAGTAGCTGGGATTGCAGGTGTGTGCCACCATGCCTGGCTAATTTTTATTTATTTATTTAAAATTTTTTTTATCCCTGGCTGATTTTTGTATTTTTAGTAGAGATGGGGTTTCACCATGTTGCCCAAACTGGTCTTGAACTCCTGACCCCAAGCAATCCACCTGTCTCAGCCTCCCAAAGTGCTGGGATTACACGCATGAGCCACTGTGCCCAGCCCAATTTATAGTTTCTAAATACTATTTTCTACTAAAAGAATTCTGAGCTCTATGGAATACTGTGGATTCAAAGTCTGAGGCAGGCAGGAATTGTATATTATAAGCCTCAAGGCATCTTGTTGTGCCTGAATACAGGGAAGCAACCTGAGATGAATAGGGTCATATCTGTAGCACAGTGAAACCAACTTGAAGGGACTCCCATTGCCATAGATAGGACAATTAGATCATTAAAGGGAATGAGGCCTGCAGTGGGTTGAAGTACATCAAAGATAAAAATCTGAGTCAAAGAAAAAAAATCCTTATAGGACACCTTTGGGATTGCCAGGGCATCAACTCATTATTTTGTACATTGATAAGTAAAGGTAAAGAATAAAGCATTTGTCTGTGTTTCCTGTAGGAATTGTATGTCAGGGTAACCAAATGGTCAATGAAGGAACATTTTTCTTTACAGGAGAATCATAGCTAAAAATTTAAAAAGAGAACTAGAAAATTACAACTTGGCTGGGTGCAGTGGCTCATGCCTGTAATCTCAGCACTTTGGGAGTCTGAAGCAGGAGGACTGCCTGAGCCCAGGAGTTCAAGACCAGGCACAATGGCGAGATCATAGCTCACTGCAGCCTTGCACCCACTGAGTTCAAGCAATCCTCCCGCCTTAGCCTCTTGAGTAGCTGGGACTACAGGCATGCACCACCACGCCCAGCTAATTGTTTCACTTTTTTTGTAGAGGTGGTGTCTCACTGTATTGCCCAGGCTGGTCTGGGCAATAGTAAATGATCTAGCAACTTGAGAAACTGGAAATCTAAATGTCTGCATGTGGAGAAGTCAAGAGGCAAGCCACTATACCTCAATAAGCAATTACATTTTTTTTTCTTTAAAGAAAAATAAGAAAAAAAGGAGCAAGCTTCTTTTCACTATAGAACCCTGGAAGGACATGAAGCACTAGATAAGCTCTAAAAATGGAGTTGAATTTAGAGCTTGAAACAGTTTGAGGCTGGGCACAGTAGCTCACGCCTGTAATCCAAGCACTTTGGGAGGCCGAGTCAGGCAGATCACGAGGTCAGGAGTTTGAGACCAGCCTGGCCAACATGGTGAAACTCCCGTCTCTACTAAAAATACAAAAATTAGCCGGGTGTGGTGGCACATGCCTATAATCCCAGCTACTCTAAAACAGGAGGCGGAGGTTGCAGTTAGGTGAGATCGTGCCATTGCACGCCAGCCTGGGCAACAGAACAAGACTCTGTCTCAAGAAAAAAAAAAAAAAACAGTTTGAAAGGCTGTATAGGATTCAGTAGATTCCTTCATTCATTCCTTTCCTTTGTATGACCACCTCCCCTTCTCAGTGAAAGACTGGAGGTTTATTCTTGAGAGATGTTGAACCTAAGGGACTTTGAACTTGGGTGGGAGAGGCAAACTGAAAAATAGGAGGTATAGGCTGGGCTCAGTGGTGCATGCCTGTAATCCCAGCACTTCGGGAGGCGATGGCGGGCAGATCACGAGGATAAGAGATTGAAACTATCCTGGCCAACATGGTGAAACCCAGTCTCTACTAAAAAATACAAAAATTAGCTGAGAATGGTGACACGCATCTGTAGTCTCAGCTACTTGGGAGGCCGAGGCAGGAGAATTTCTTGAACCCAGAAGGCCAAGGTTGCAGTGAGACGAGATCGCACCACGACACTCCAGCCTGTCAGCAGAGCGAGGCTCTGTCTCAAAAAAAATAAATAAATAAGGAGGTGTAAGCTGAAGTCTGCATCCTCAACAATGAGGCCTCCACCCCTTCCACTCAAGTGTCAGAGTCTTTAGACACCCCCATAGGACTACTATGAGAATTAAATGAGTTAATACCTGTAACGTGTTCAGAATCATGCTTGGTAAATAGTAAATGCTTAATGTTATTATTAAGCTAAACAGCTAAATAATTACAAGTGGTTGCTTCTGTAGAGAGCCTGAATCAGACCAGAAGAAATGATGTAGGGCACTGCTGTTTTTAACTATAACCTTTTAGGAATATTTGGCTTTTAAAATTATGTAGGTTTATAAGAAATTTTAAGTAAAAAGTAAAGATCTGTCCTCACTCTCCACAACATATATAAATTTTAGAACAGGCTTCAGTCACACACCTATTCTTGTGGCTGGCAGCCCCACCAAAATCACAGGAAATGTTTAGTAGGGGGGAGGAGCTGCTGTTCAAATGGGAAGGGGTTTTGGTATTAACACGAAGATTGGGGGAAAGCGTACTTCATAGATGACAGTAATAGCTGGCTATCCCTTTACAGTTAATGGTTGCCTGTTTTGTTTTGTTTTTAACATACATACAAACATAGAAATTTTCTATTTTAGTAATAGGATCATACTGCTTGTTTTGATATCTGTGTACACACACACACACACAATATACATATATATACAGATAGTGTAGGCTGGGCACGGTGGCTCACGCTTGTAATCCCAGCACTTTAGGAGGCCAAGGCAGGTGGATCATGAGGTCAGGAGTTTGAGACCAGCCTGGCCAACACAGTGAAATCCCGTCTCTACCAAAAATACAAAATTAGCTGGGCATGGTGGCAGGTACCTGTAATCCAGGCTACTTGGGAGGCTGAGGCAGGAGAATCACTTGAACCCTAGAGGCGGAGGTTGCAGTGAGCTGAGATCGCACCACTGCACTCCAGCCTGGATGACAGAGCGAGACTCTGTCTCCAAAAAAAAAAAAAACATAATGGAGAGGAACTTAGAAAAAGTTGGAAGGCTAAGTAGTCCTAATTGAGTAATTTAAGAATCCTTGTGCTATAATGAAAACTAAATATAAACAAGGAATGCTTTATTTATATTTTATTATTGTTGTTAGAGATAGGATCTCACTCTGTCACCCAGGCTGGAGTGCAGTGGTGCAATCACAGCTCACTGCAACCTCGAACTCCTTGGCTCAAGTGATTCTCCAAACTCAGCTTCCTGGGTAGCCAGGACTACAGGTGCATGCCACTGTGCCTGGCTAATTTTTTAATTTGTTGCCAGGCTGGTCTTGAACTCCTGGCCTAAAGTAATCTCCTACCTGGCCTCCCAAAGTATTAGGATTACAGGCATTAGCCACTGTTCCCAGCCAAGGAGTGTTTTAGAAAACTCCCTGGAGGCAAAATAGGTGGCCCAAGATGATATAAATAGTTTCTACCTAGTTTCTCTAGAAACAACCAGTGTCCTTATCCTCTAGTATGAATAAAGTCTTAGGGCTGGAGGAGGTGGTGAAAACTGTCATAACCAGCATGTTCATTCTAGTAAGTGGAACTTTTAATAACCTTTCTAGTTTCCTGCCTTGCTTCAAAAGACAAGTGTTAACAAGCCATTCTCCTGACTTTAAGCCTGCAATAAAGATTCTAGCACAGCATGTGATTTGTCCAGATAATTAAACATGCAAGCTTGCATGTTATTTGAAGGCTTATTATGACCTTCTCAGCCTTTCCATTTCTAAAATGATTTCTGTCTTTTGAGTCATTAATCTTAAGTATGCATGTGTGTGTGCACGCATGTGTATTGTGTACTATCATTTATTCAAAGGTGTTTCTACTTAAGGTGATTAATCCAAATGCATTGAAAATGATGCTGACTAAATTAATTATATTTAAAGATTAGTTGTTAGCCAAATGCTATGAAAATCTTGTCTAGGAACAATCTTAATCCTTTAAAATATTTAATACTTAAAAAAGACTAGATCAGGGTCTCCAACCCCCAGGCCACAGACTGGTACTGCTCCACGGCCTGTTGGGAACCAAGCCGCATAGCTGGAGGTGAGCACGGCACAAGTGAGCATTACCACCTGAGCGCCGCCTCCTGTCAGATCAGCAGCATCATTAGATTCTCATAGGAGCGCAAAGCCTGTTGTGAACTGTGCACGCAAGGGATCTAGGTTGTGCAGTCCTTATGAGAGTCTAACTCCTCATGATCTGAGGTGGAACAGTTTCATCCTGAAACCATTTCCCCGCCCCTCTCCCCCTCCTGCCCCTGCCAACCCCAGTATGTGGAAAAATCGCTTTCCATGAAACCAGTCCCTGTTGCCAAAAAGGTTGGGGACCACTACTGTTGATCATTTGCACAGATTGTTTGAGGATACTGGCTTCCAGATGAAACTGAACACCACCCCTCCATTCTTTGCTTACTAGAATTAGACTGTCAAAATGTGGCGGGCGAAGAGGGATGGGAATCCCTGAGGAGGAAAACTCCTTTTGAGAAGCAGATCTATGACCCTCTGTCATAGTCAAAAAGTAACAGGTCATTTTTTATAAAGTAAGTTTATTTTTTAGAGCAGTTTTAGATTCACAACAAAATTGAACAGTAGGGACAGAGATTTCCCTTACACTCCCTGCACTCACACCACATAGCCTCCCCCATTGTTAACATCTCCCACCTGAGTGATGCATTTCTTACAGCTGATCAATCTACATGGACACATCACCACCCAAAGTCCATAGTTTACACTAGGGCCCACTCTTAGTGTTGTACAGCCTATGGATTTGGACAAATTTGTAATGCCATGTATCCACAATGACAGTATCATACAGAATAGTTTCACCACCCTAAAAATCCTCTTGCTCTACCTGTTCTGTTCGCCCTCTCTCCTAACCCCTGGCAACCCTTGATCTTTTTACTGTCTTCATAGTTTTGCCTTTCCCAAAATGTCATATAATTGAAATCATACAGCATGTAGCCTTTTCAGCTTGGCTTCTTTCCCTTAATATGCATTTAAGGTTCCTCCATATCTTTTCATGGCTTGATTGCCCATTTTTTGGTGCTATTTTTCCATTGTTTGGATGTACCACAATGTATTGATGCATTCACCTACTGAAGGACATCTTGGTTACTTCCAAGTTTTAGCAATTATGACTAGAGCTGCTGTAAACCACCACGTGCAGGTTTTTGTGTGCACGTAAGTTTTCAACTCCTTTGGATAAATATCAAGGCAAGCAGTGGCTAGATTGTATGGTGAGAGTATGTTTAGTTTTATAAGAAACTGACAAACTGTCTGCCAAAGTGGCTGTACCATTTTGCATTCCCAGCAGCAATGAATGAATGAGAGCTCCTGTTGCTCTGTATTCTCACCAGCATTCCTGATGAAATCAGTGCTCTGGATTTTGGCCATTCTGTTAGGTGTGTAAAGGTATATCACTAATGTTTTAATTTCCAGTTCTCTAATGACATAGGATGTGGAGCATCTTTTCATGTTTTTTGCCATCCGTATATTTTCTTTGGTGAGATGTCTGTTTGGGACTTTTGCTCCTTTTTATTTGGGCTGTTTCTTTTTCTTTTCTTTTTCTTTTTCTTTTCTTTTCTAGATAGGATCTCTCTCTCTCACACAGGCTGGAGTGCAGTGACACCATCATGGCTTACAGCAGCCTTGACCTCCTGGGCTCAAGCAGTCCTCCTACCTCAGTCTCCTGAGTAGCTGGGACTATAGGCATTTGCCACTATTCCCAGCTAATTTTTTCTTTTTTTTTTTTTTTTTTTTTTTTGAGACAGGGTTAGGCTAGAGTGCAGTGGCGCTATCTCAGCTCACTGCAACCTCCGCCTCCCGGTTCAAGTGATTCTCCCACCTTTGCCTCCTAAATAGCTGAGACTACAGGCATGCGCCACCATGCCCAGATAATTTTTTGTATTTTTTTGGTACAGACAGGGTTTCACCATGTTGGCCAGGCTGCTCTAAACTCCTAATCTCAATCAATCTACCTACCTCAGCCTCCCAAAGTGCTGGGATAACAAGCATGAGCCACCGTGCCCAATCCAGGTTTTCTTATTGTTGAGCTTTAAGAGTTCTCTGTAAATTTTGGAAAACAGTCCCTTGTCAGACTGTTTTGGGTGAATATTTTCTCCCAGTCTGTGGCTTCTCTTTGTGTTCTCTTGACAGCCTCTTTTGCAGAGCAGGAATTTTTAACTTCAGTAAAGTCCAGCTTATCATTTCTTTCTTTCGCAGATTGTGCCTTTGGTGTTGTATCTGAAAAGTCATCACCACCCCCAAGGTCATCTAGATTTTCCATGTTATCTTCTAGGAGTTTATAATTTTGTATTTTGCATTGAAGTCTGTGATCCATTTTCAGTTAATTTACAAGTCATTTTGCTTTTGAATTTTCAGACAAAATTCATGAAAAGTAAAGGAAGTTGGAGTAGCATATTAAAACATTTGGAAAAGTATAAATAGGCTTTCTCATTTATTAAGCATATGGCCTTAAACAACATTTTAAAGTCTCAGATTCTGCATTTTATAATGAGGATAATAGTACTGAGCTCATACAGTTGATATGAGAACTAAGTGACATTGTACATGTGAAACCCTTGGGGAGCTTCCTGCTTGCTGAACACGTGGAGATGCTGGAAGCAGGGCTAGCCCAGAGAAGGCATGGACGCTCCACCCCCACTGGCTTGTCCTATCCATCTGTCTGTTCATCTGTGTCCTTTGTAATAACCTTTATAATAAACCAGTAAATGTTTAAAAAAAAAAAAAAAAAAGCAAAACACTGAACATCACACCTGCATGGTAAGTAGCAGTTGTTACGGATGGTTTTTGCTATCATGATGTAGATGAAGAAGATGAGGATATTGACATAAGATGTAAGAAGAATTTTGATTTTTTTTTTTTATTCCTCACTGATTCTCAATTTCCTTTTTTTGGTAGGTGGTGGACTTTGTAGCAGCAACATTGCAGAGAGCCTGTGCAAGCTTGGCCCATCAGGCAGAAAGCACCGTAGAATCACAGACACTGAGCATGTCCATGGGGCTGGTGGCTGTCATTCTGGGAGGAGCTGTTCAGGTGAATTGTAGACATGAGCCAAGCTCAAATGGAGGGGAAGGGAGAAGCGAAATGCCAGTTGTTTCCTTTCCATACCCTTGTAAGAAATAAGAATGAATATTGTACATAGGAGAACCAGGATAAAGAAGTTAGTCTGTTAATGAGAATTCTCTCCAAAGTAGAGGACAAAAAATTTGCACCGTTTCCACTCTGTCACCTGAATAGTCTTCACTATCAGACGGTCAGCGTCCTTTCAACATGTTACAATCTTAATTTGGAAACATGTAGCCTGGTGTTTTGCATCTGAGGTGAATACTAGATTTTCTGGCCCTCAGTCTCCAAAGCTCAGTCCTTGTTTCTGCTACTATTGTTGGGGAAAATCCTTAGTAGCCTGCTGGCTGCATAGGATCCATCTATTTTGAATGCTCCATTTTAGCACAGGATTTATTCTTCAACCCATATCAGGTAGTGTGTTAAAGCTTTGCTTCCAGCCACTTTTAAGTGTGTATGTCTTTTACATACCTAATTTTTTTTTTCCAAAAATGTTACATACCTAATTTATAATTTTTAAATTTATTTTTTTAAACAGTACATATTGCATACTTGTGTGCCACACATACTGAGCTAGGGTGCTGGGAATATAGCAGGAGACAAGGCAGACCCTCATGAAATTTCAGTCCAGTAAGGAAGTCATACACTAAATGACTGTTCAGAAATAAACTTAGGATTGATTGAAGGGCCTCAAAAGAGAAGTGGCAGGTACCAAGAGCACATAACATCTAACCTAGGCTGGGAAGATTTCCACTGAGGAAGCGTAAGCATAAGGTAAGATTTGAAGGATGAATAGGAGTGTGGGTGTGTGTAGAGAGCAGATGAAGGAAACTCTTCCAATTAAGTGAAACATCATGCTTAGAAGCAGCAAAGAGCTTGGTATACATCAGATACTGATAGAAGACTGGTGTTGGTGAATTGTAGAGACCAAGGGGAGGAGCATGCCAGCAAGGACAAAAGATAGGCTAGGGCTAGACCATGCATGTGTGTGTGACTGGCTAATTACATACCTAGTTAGGTGAGGAGTCTGCAGGAAAGCAGAATAGGCTTAGTGTGAGTCTTATGAAATCCACCCTGAAGCCAGCCTGCTCATGACCCTTAGCAATGAGTAGGATACCCTCTGGGAATGGACTTTTGAGTTTGAGGATTCAAGTCTGATTCTTATTCTTAATGTATTAGAATATGCCTTTCACTAGCCTATCTAAAAGGAAAAGGAGTTTTATCTGGGCCTGTTATTAGTGTGAAGCCCATTTCTTGGTAGATTTACTTAGCAGTAATAATTATATATTTTCCATGTTGTTTTTTTAAAAAAAAAACTTCTGGTTCATTTTCTAGAGCCATAATATACCCTTGCTGTTAGAACTATCAAGGAAAGGTTGATCAGTTGAATAATTTTTCTTTTCTTTTCTTTTCTTTTTTTGACCTGGATTCTTACTCTGTTGCCCAGGCTAGAGTGCGTTGGCATGATCTTAACTCACTGCAGCCTCAGCTTCCCAGGTAGCTGGGATTACAGGCATGCACCACCCCACCCAGCTAATTTTTGTATTTTCAGTAGAGACAGGGTTTTGCCATGTTGACCAGGCTGGTCTTGAACCCCTGACCTCAGGTGATCTGCCTGCCTCGGCCTCCCAAAGTGCTAGGATTACAGGTGTGACCAACTGCACCCGGCTGGAATTATTTTCTTAAGTTGTATTCTTACTGGATTTAGTTAGCCAAATTGATTTTAGTTTTTCTTGTTGACTGTTAATTTGGATAGTCTTTTTCCATAAGGTAAGAGTGCGCTTTTATTTTTTTTTCTCACTTCTCTGTACTTATCATTTCAAACCACATCCCAAATGAAAGATATATCAGAGAAATCTCCATTTCCTTTTCTAGAAGCCCATTGTTGGAGGGCTGGCTGAGCACGTTAGTTGTGTTCTAAGAGAGACTCACCTGACTGATGTAAAGGTTGTGCGTTGCAGGCCCCTGCCTTTCCGTGAGCCATCCTGACTCACTGACTACATCCGGCATTCCTCTGACTTTGCAGTTAGTTAAGTGAAGATAGCATGTCACCCCTTATACCTTTGCCCTAGATCTACTACTTTTTTTCTGTTTGAATCATGGATTTGTAAGTGGCTTCTAGAGTAATGCTGGATTTTCTTTCTTTGTATTAGAAAAAAATGTCATGGTTCTAAATTATGTTTTCAGTCAATCTTTGTCAGGCTAACATTATACTGTTTTTTTCCAATCCTTATTAGGATTTGTTGTTTTGGCTAATGAAAAATGAATCTAACATCATCTGAACCAACCTACCTACTTAATATCTATCTCTCTCTCTTTCTTTCTTTCTTTTCTCTCTTATTTATGTAATCAAAGCGATTATTAGAACATTGTCTGGGAAGAGAAGTTAATTTGGAAAATGTGTATATTTAAGACTGATGACAGATCACTGTAATTCCAGGCTCAATTTTTTAAATTTCAGAGTTAGTCACCACCAGAAGTATTACATATTGGTTACTCTTCTCTGTCCCCTCAAGAAGCAATTTCTGCATGATGTTACATTGTGGGTTGGTCTCTAAAGCATGAAGCTGAGCAGACCCTTCTAGACCTTCTTTAGGAAAAACCAAAATCATGTTGTTCCAGGAAGACACCAGAGCCTCTGGTTAAAAGCTGGGCTCCAAATCTTTAAATCTAGATTCTATTGGGGTGGAGGTGCGTTATTAGGAGAGAAAAGGCACATCTCTTCTCTAAAGGGGAAGGGGTCTCTAGCTTGGTCTTACTCTTTACTGCTTTGGTCATGTTTTTGATCAAGGGCCATTGCTCAGACTCTTTGGCAAAAAGGTTACCAGGAGCATAGAC
This sequence comes from Ateles fusciceps, assembly GCA_036589455.1. NCBI lineage: Eukaryota > Metazoa > Chordata > Mammalia > Primates > Atelidae > Ateles > Ateles fusciceps. The sequence continues at coordinate 21,002,429 of JAZHEH010003205.1, read as the reverse complement.
TGTGTTTTAGGTGCTGTTGACTTACATATTAGAATCATTGCAAACGCTTAGAGGCTGGGGTGGAAGTAGTGGTAAGCAAGCTAGAGGTCTACTGCAGAATGGAGGAAGGGGAGAGAGGGAAGAGCCGCTGAAATCTGTTGCATGCTGGTGAGGCAAATTGATTAACTCAGTTCCTGTACTAAAATGCTGTCCTTTCTCTTCTTCAACTGAGCCCGATTTGGGTATGCTGCTTGGGAAAACTCCCATTATTTCCAGCTGTTATGTAGAACTCCAAAGAGCAAATAATCCTTCTTAATTACTGTTGCTTTCAAGCAGCCTCATTTAGAGATGTCTTACTTTCTGCCATATTTAATAAACCTGCCACAGTAGGTATTTAATTAACAGTGTTTGACTGGATGGATAAATGGAAGGAAGAAAGAATAAAAGGAAGAAAGGAAAGATGAATGTCTAAAAAGGAGGCATGAATTTTGTTTTGTTTTGTTTATCAAAAGGGCATGGGCTTCAAAAAGTTTAAAAACACTGCCCTCACCCACAGTGAGCAACCTCCAGATCTGGGCACACCCATGGGAGTGTTGTGAATGTTAGTCATGTGTTATAAGGGGTAAAGGAGAGCCATGCTTCTTGTTTTCACAGGCTTTTGCTTTATTATCCTCTAGATAACCCAGTCTTTTCTTAGAATTTCCCTAAAGTGGAGCAGCATCCTTCAACTGCTTATATATAGGTGATAAAACTGGCTAAAAAGTCGTTACCTGGCCGGGCACGCTGGCTCATGCCTGTAATCCCAGCACTTTGGGAGGCAGAGGCAGACAAATCACGAGGTCAAGAGATTGAGACCGTCCTGGCCAACATGGTGAAACCCCCGTCTCTACTAAAAATACAAAAATTAGCTGGGCTTGGTGGCGTGTGCCTGTAGTCCCAGCTACTCAGGAGGCTGAGGCAGGAGGATTGCTTGAACCCAGGAGGTGGAGGTTGCAGTGAACCGAGATCGCGCCAGGACACTCCAGTCTGGGCAACAGAGGCAGACTCTGTCTCAAAAAACAAACAAACAAAAAAAGCCCTTACTTGCAAACCACAGTGCCTCCAGTTTTACAACTTAGAAAGTGACCTTCCAGTTAACTAAGCTGACTAGTTCCCTCTTAATACTTTTTGCTTTTGAGATTAAACTATTTCCGGAATTGTCTTCATTGAACACACATTTATACACATTGTTAAAGATTTTCAGAGCTTTGGCCAGGCGTGGTGGCTCACTCCTATAATCCCAACACTTTGGGAGGCCGAGGCAGGCAGATCACCTGAGGTCGGGAGTTCGAGACCAGCCTGACCAACATGGAGAAACCCCGTCTCTACCAAAAATCCAAAGTTATCCAGGTGTGGTGGCACATGCCTGTAATCCCAGCTACTTGAGAGGCTGAGGTAGGAAAATTGCTTGAACACGGGAGGCGGAGGTTGCAGTGAACCGAGATCGTGCCTTTGCACTTGAGCCTAGGCAACAAGAGTGAAAAAGCAAAAAAAAAAAAATTTTTTCGAGATAGAGTCTTGCTTTGTTGCCCAGGCTACAGTGCAGTGGTGCAATCTTGGCTCCTGGGTTTAAGCGATTCTCCTTCCTCAGCCTCCCGAGTAGCTAGGACTACAGGCACGGGCCACCACACCCAGCTAATTTTTATATTTTTGGTAAAGATAGGGTTTCACTATGTTGACCAGGCTGGTCTCGAACTCCTGGCCTCAAGTGATCCTCCCACCTCAACCTCCCAAAGCTCTGGGATTTACAGCCATGAGCCACCATGCCAGACTGCTTTATATAATTTCTATAAAGTGATGTATATTGACACCAGTGGCCTGTGAAGAAGGCTTTCATTTGTTTTAAATCACTACAAGCATTTGATGCAAATGCTTCCAAAGATCCAGAATCTTCCAGGATAACTGGCAGACAACTACCTAGTCGGTTTCATGAATTTTAGGCAAAGATTCAATCATTATGTTTAAAATATGGTTTTTATGGTAATGTATTATTGTTTATGATCATAGGCTTTACACTAGATTTTGCTCTGCCTTTTTCCTACATGCATTCTGGGCCTTGAGACTAGACAGTGAGACTAGGGGAGGAATTAAGCACATTGCTCTTATGCTAAATTGATTTATTACTGAGACCTCTCTAGTGTTCTTTACATAATACATGGATAATAAATTGTTGCTCAACCACCTTGCACATAAAAACTATGAAAGAACTTTGTATACTGTGATTACCATTTGGTTTTCTTGTATTCGTGTAGAGCTTTATAGTTGACAAAATTCTTACTTCATTTGATTTTCACAATAAACCTTTTACTAGATAGGGACTGTCAGGAATATATTAAAATCTTGTGGTATTTTTTTTTTTTTTTTTTTTTTTAGTATACACATGCTCTACTCTTGCTTTCATCCCGGTTCTGATAAGCTTCTTTGTAGAGGGCAGGGTCTCTTCCACAACCACTATCTTAAATCCAAGCCCTAGCAATCCATCCTCAGTTTTGTTTTGTTTTTTTTGTTTTTTTATATGGAGTCTTGCTGTGTTGCCCAGGCTGGAATGCAGTTGCCCGATCTTGGCTCACCACAGCCTCTGCCTCCTGGGTTCAAGCCATTCTCCTGCCTCTGCCTCCCGAGTAGCTAGGATTACAGGCATGTGCCACCACACATGGCTGATTTTTGTATTTTTAGTAGAGACGGGGTTTCACCACGTATGGTTGGAATCATATAGCATATAGCCTTTCAGATTGACTTCTTTCACTTAGTAATATGCATTTAAGGTTCCTCCATGTCTTTTCATGGCTTGATAGCTCATTTATTTTTAGTGTTGAGTAATAGTCCATTGTATGGATATACCACAGTTTAGTTATCCATTCACCTAATGAAGGACATCTTGGTTGCCTCCTGTTTTGGCAATTACGATTAGAGCCGCTGTAAAAAACCATGCGCAGGTTTTTGTGTGGGCGTAAGTTTTCAATTCTTTCAAGCATTTGATCCAAGTGCTTCCGAAGATCTAGAATGCAAAGAGTTCAATCCCTGGATCACATAATAAGAGTGTGTTTAGTTTTGTAAGGTACTGCCACATTCTCTGCCAAAGTGGCTGTATTATTTTGCATTCCCACCAGCAACAAATGCTAGTTCCTATTGTTCCACATCTTCACCAGCATTTGGTGTTGTCAATGTTTTGGATTTTGGCTATTCTAATAGGTATATAGTGACATCTCATTGTAGTTTTAATTTACAGTTCCCGCTGGGCGCGTTGCCTCACGCCTATAATCCCTGCACTTTGGGAGACCAAGGTGGGCAGATCACATGAGGTCAAAAGTTTGAGGCCAGCCTGGGCAACATGGCAAAACCCTGTCTCTACTAAAAATACAAAAATTAGCCAGGCATGGTGGCCACACCTGTAGTCCCAGCTACTCAGGAGACTGAGGCAGGAGAATCACTTGAACCTGGGAGGCAGAGGTTGCAGTAAACCAAGATTGTGCCACTGTACTCCAGCCTAGGAAATAGAGCAAGACTCTGTCTCAGAAAAAAAAAGAAAAAATTTGCAATTCCCTAATGACTTATGACATGGAGTATGTCTTCCTACGTTTATTTGTCATCTGTATATCTTCTTTGGTAGAGAGTTCTTCTTTGGTAGACCTATCTGTTTAGGCCTTTTCCCATTTAAAATCAGGTTGTTCATTTTCTTATTCTTGAGCTTTAAAAATTCTTTGTATATTTTGGATCTTAGTTCTTTTTCAGATATGTCTTTTACAATTATTTTCTCTCATTCTGTAGTTTGTCTTCTCATTCTCTGACAGTTTCCTTTGCAGAGCAGACATTTTTAACTTTAATAAGGTCCAGTTTATTAACTGTTTCATAGATTGTGCCTTTGATGTTGTATTTAAAAGGTCATTGCTTTTTTTTTTTTTTTTTTTTTGAGACGGAGTTTCGCTTCTTGTTACCCAGGCTGGAGTACAATGGTGCGATCTTGGCTCACTGCAACCTCCGCCTCCTGGGTTCAAGCAGTTCTCTGCCTCAGCCTCCCAAGTAGCTGGGACTACAGGCACGCACCACCATGCCCAGCTAATTTTTTTTTTTTAGCGACCCTTGGTGCTAAATTTTTCTTTTCTTTTCTTTTTTTCTTTTTAAATTTTTGTATTTTTAGTAGAGACGAGGTTTCACCATGTTGACCAGGATGGTCTCCATCTCTTGACCTCGTGATCCACCTTCCTCAGCCTCCCAAAGTGCTGGGATTATAGGCGTGAACCACCGCGCCCAGCCAAAGGTCATTGCTTTTAAGAGGTCATCTCGATTTTCTACTATGTTAACTTGTAGGAGTTTTATAGTTTTGTATTTTACAGTTAGGTTTATGATCCATATGCAGTTAACTTTTGTGCAAGGTGCAAGGTCTGTGTCTAGATTCTTTTTTTTTTTTTTTGCCTGTGCATGCCAGTTGTTCCAGCACCAGTTGTTGAAAAAAACTGTCTTTCTTTTCTACTGACACTTGTTCCAATTAAAAAAAGACTGTATTTTTTTTTCCATTTAAAGCCTTTGCTCCTTTGTCAGAGTTCAGCTGACTCTATTTATGTGGGTCTATTTCTGGCCTTTCTATTCTGTTCCATTGATCTATTTGTCTTGGCTGGTTTTTATTTTAGAAGAAATTGTTATATAGAAGAGAAATGAATGAGAGGCTAAATAGACTAGAGATAACAGTAAATATTCTCATTTTAGATGCTTTAAAAAAAAGTCCACAATACAACAGAGGCACTGAATGAAGTTTAGCATAATGATAATAAGTAAAATTATTTGAAGATGTCTCAACCGGGCACGGTGGCTCACACCTGTAATCCCAGCACTTTGGGAGGCCGAGGTGGGCAGATCACCTGAGGTTCGGAGTTCAAGACCAGCCTGGCCAACATGGTGAAACCCTGTCTCTACTGAAATACAAAAAATTAGCTGGGTGTGGTGGCAGGTGCCTGTAATCCCAGCTACTCAGGAGGCTGAGGCAGGAGAATCATTTGAACCTGGGAGGTGGAGGTTGCAATGAGCTGAGATCGTGCCACTGCACTCTAGGCTGGCTAACAGAGCTAGACTCCATCTCAAAAAAAAAAAAAAAAAAAAAGTCCGTTCCAGTGCCACATAGATTCCAGAAAAAATTTCCTTAAATAACATATATCTTTGCTTTGTACATGTACTCTCTTCTTCCCTTAAGATATGGTAACCTCAGAATGTCAGTTGTTTTGCACATGAAGAAAAACTTACATTCTGTGGAGGCAGAAATTCTACCGTATGTTGATTTTGCATTAGTAAATATGTAAACAAAGCAATCTGAGTGTGTACTTGAAATTCTAAGATACAAACCTGACATCTACCTTAAATCTTCATTTACTTGGAGGACAATGGTGGAAACAATGAACAATAAAAAATCTGTGGACTTACAGTGTAAAATAAGAAGTTATTGAGGCTCTACGAAAATGGTTAGTTGGTTAATTGATTGGTTGGTTGGATGATGAAGTGAGTGAATGAATAGTTAAGTGAATACTCTTCCTTCTTCTAAAAAGGATTTAAACCAGGCGTGGTGGCTCACACCTGTAATCCCAGCACTTTGAGAGGCTGAGGCAGGCGGATCACTTGAGGTCCGGTGTTTGAGACCAGACTGGCCAACATGGTGAAACCCCACCTCTACCAAAAAATACAAAAAATTAACCAGGTGTGGTGGTGGGCACCTGTAATCCCAGCTACTCGGGAGGCTGAGGCAGGAGAATCACTTGAACCCAGGAGGCAGAGGTTGTAGTGAGCTGAGATCACACCATTATACTCCAGCCTAGGCAACAGAGCAAGACTCCATCTCCAAAAGGAAAAGAAAAAAATAAAAATAAAAAGAATTTAAGATCCTTAAGGTATTCAAATTTTCAGGGCCTCATGAAGCCTCATCTGATAATTTCTCCAGTGTTTTCAAACAGAAAAATATTACCATTGATTCTTACTTTTCTTTTTTTCTTTTCTTTTTTTTTCTTTTTTTTGGAGACGGGATTTCTCTCTTGTTGCCCAGGCTAGCGTACAATGATGCAATCTCAGTTCACCACAACCTCCGCAATTCTCCTGCCTTAGCCTCCAGAGTAGCTGGGATTACAGGCATGTGTCACCACGCCTGGCTAATTTTGTATTTTTTTTTTATTAGAGATGGGGTTTCTCCATGTTGGTCAGTCTGGTCTCGAACTCCCGACCTCATTTGATCCTCCTGCCTTGACCTCCGAAAGTGCTGGAATTATAGGTGTGAGCCACCGCACACAGCCGATTCTTACTTTTCATTGGTTGCACATACACCTTTGCGTGGCAGTAGGTGAGGGAGGCGCTTTCCAGTGAAGACCAGAAAACCTGCTAGACAAATTCTAAAAGAGCTGTAGCACTCATGCACCTTTCTTAGTAGTAAACCATATGACATTATTCGGACAAAGCTTCCATGAAGAATAAAATGTTATGTAATTTTCACTTCCATTTTCCAGAAGAAATCCCTTTCTGCCTGTTGTCTCCCTGATCCCTTCCTTCCAGATCTATGGTGCACTTGTATACTCACCGGCCACTTCAGATCATGTAGTTAAGAACAGCTTTATCTTTTCGAGGGATAAAGCTGTTCTTAACTACATGATCTAAAGTGTAGACTGGGATTAGAGTCCACACTCTACCCAATACCCTACACGTTGTGTAATACTGTGTAGGGTATTGGGTAAGAGTGTGGACTCTAATCCCAGTTTCTTGAGTTCACATCTTACTATCTTCCAGTTTGTGACCTTGGGCATGTTATTTAACTGTTCTGTTCCACCTGTTTAAAATGTAGATAATAATAGTCATTATATGATAGGAATATGAATGTGTGCCTCTGTGTGTGTGTGTGTGTGTGTGTGTGTGTTTTATCTCTGAAAAGAACCTGCACATGATAAGTGTTCAATATATGTAAAGTTTGATTATTCAACAGATAGTATTGAGTGCTGGACCCAGGTAATACACAGATCACACCCTGAGCAAGATTTGATCCCTGCCCCTTTTTCTAGAATATTTTTCCTGGTGCTCAGGTCATATTGACATTTGCTATGTTAATTTGGGTTTGGCATTTTTTACTTCATTTTGTAGTTGAAGTCAAGTGATTTTGCTGTCCTGAAGCAGTTGCTGCCTCTGTTGGAGAAGGTATCCAACACATACGCTGATCCCCGTCATCCAAGAACTCGCTGTTGATCTCAGAATCACCATCTCTACCCATGGAGCCTTTGCCACTGAGGCCGTCAGCCTGGCTGCCCAAAGTACATTGAACAAAAAAGATCCAGAAGGGAAAATAGAAGAGCCGCAACAAAGCAGTCGTGAAAGACACACTGATGTAGCTCATAGCTACCTTGAACAACAGCAGAGCCATGGGATAGCCCCCGAGACAGACCTGCAGTCAGATGCTCCAGTCACTCCTCAAGGAGTCAATGAGCCCAGCACTACTACAGGCCAGAAATCTGGAAGTATAACCACAGAACAGCTCCAAGAGGTTCTTTTATCAAGCTTATGATCCCCCAAATTCCAACACGGGCTGCTGCCCTGCGTACTCTTCCCGCTGGATAGAGCAGAGAGAAGCAAAAGCCCTTGAGATGCAAGAGAAGCTTCTCAAGGTGAGTAGAAACACACTGTAAAGACACATGGGCACAGGGTCAGGCAGCCGTCCCGGAGCATTCATTCAACTCAAGTATTTTTGGAGCCTGGACTGTGTGTCAAGTGCTGTTCTGGACCACCATCCAGAAATTTGTGATTTCTGTTAGGAGGCAACACTTAGACACAGGAAAGACTTAAACTCCTTAATTGAATATGAGCCGAATTGCACATAAGAAATGCTGTGGGCAGTCAGAAAAAGAGAAAGTTGAAATCTCCTGGAGGATGTAGATCTTAATATGGCCTTAACAAACTGATGAAGTTTGAGCAGATGAAAGAGGGGTGGGACCGCATAAGCAAATTCCCAGAGATGGGAAAGTACCTTTTGTGGTAAAAAGGTCTGCTTCATCACTGCAACCCAGCCCAGATAGGCCACCTGTTTTCTCTGGGCGTCTTGACTGGGGCATGGGGCAAAACTGGGGCTCCTCCCCCCTTCTTTCCCGTCATCATGGTGAAAAAACTTCTTTTTATCTTTTCTCTTGTTTTTTGGTTTTTTTTTTGCAAAAGGGTCTCGCTCTGTCACCCAAGCTAGAATGCAGTGGCATGATCTTGGCTCACTGCAACTTCCACCTCCTGGGTTCAAGTAATTCTTCTGCCTAAGCCTCCCAAGTAGCTGGAATTACAGGTGCCCACTACCACATCCAGCTAATTTTTGTACTTTTAGTTGAGACGGGTTTCACCATGTTGGCCAGGCTGGTCTTGAACTCCTGACATCAAGTGATCTGCCCACCTTGGCCTCCCAAAGTGCTGGGATTACAGGTGTGAGCCACTGCACCTGGCCAAAAGCCATTCTTTAAATTATAGATTTATGTGGGAGAATATGTATGCTTAGCTGGGGATCTTTTCCCTTTTGTGGAAATTGTCCTGACCTCAGTATGGCTTAGAGATTAAGAGCAAGGGGTCTAGAGACTACTCCCTGGGATCACATCCCAGATCAGTTTCTTAGACATTTGAACTTTCTGAGCCTCAATGATGATGATGATGATCATGATGATGATGATGATAACGACAGTGACCTCTTCTATATGCCCTAGCCATTAGTTTAAGAATTATAATTCTGATTTAAACATTTATTTTTAGTCAATAAATTCTTGGAACCAATTGTATAATAATAATGACTACTATTTATTGAGCCAGGCCATATTTATAGATATTGTCTCTAATCCTCACAACCAACTGCAGTATTAGTATTACCCCCATTTTACAGATAAGAAAAGCAAGGCACAGAAATATACCAAGGATTTGCTGTCACCGAAATATTACTGAAACCCTCAAATATATATCTTCTTTGAGTAATTACTTAAAATATTTTTTTACACACCTATTTGAAGGTGAACGCAATGAAGATCTTGGAATTTTTTTTAGCTTCATTGAACCTTCATCTGCTGTACAAAATTGGTTACCAAGTCCTGTCAATTCTTTTTTCCAAGTAGTCTTTCTTTTTTTTTTTTTTTTTTTGAGATGAAGTCTTGTCTCTGCCGCCCAGGCTGGAGTACAGTGGCGTGATCTCAGCTCACTGTAACCTCTGCCTCCCGAGTTCAAGCAATTCTGTTGTCTCAGCCTCCCTAGTAGCTGGGACTACAGGCACATGCCACCACACCCAGCTATTTTTTTGTATTTTTAGTAGAGACAGTTTTTCACCGTGTTAGGCAGGATGGTCTCAATCTCCTGACCTGATCTGCCTGCCTCAGCCTCCCAAAGTGCTGGGATTACAGGTGTGAGCCACCACGCCCAGCCCCCAAGAAGTCTTTCAATATATTTTATCCTCTTTATTTCCATGGGCATTACCCTAAATTAAGCTTCCCTTACTTACTCTATAAAAGATTCCCTACCTTCCAACCTGGCCGTCTTCCTAACGGGTAATTTTAGGCTCTCCTTACATACTTAAGATGTAGAGACCAGCAGCATCAAGTTGATGTCAAGAATCACTGTGCCAGCAAAGAACACAGCATTATATATGGAGCAGACACTTCCGTCTTCCTTTCTCTGGCTCTCATGTTGGGGTCTAAACCTAACATGTCATGTAGTATCTTCCAGATAAGCTGTACTCACTGTAGTTGATACCCCTGATAGGTTCCTAAATTGTAAGATATTTTGAGAGTAATTTGTTACTAATGTCAATTAAAGTGCTGAAATTTACAGGATTTTCAAATAAATTAGATTCAAAGTTATCTCAATAATAACATCTCTTTCTCACTTGCACTTCCATATGCTTTGTGAGTGTAAGAGAAAAGGATTAAATTGCAGCAAATGTGCCATCCATTGCACATAACCCCAAACCTTGTCTCTTGTGTGTCACAGCCTGTAGTCTGTCATGCCATATGTGAGAATGTTGTTCACCATGGCTGTCACTGAAAAATGTTGAGGATTGTTCTTCCACTGGTTTCCAGGACTATTGCTGGAAGAAATACAAGATCACCCCCAATCTCTACCCTTTTTTTAATGGTTATAAAAATGGAACTTCAAGCGTAGAAGCTATTTCCCCCATAAAACTCTGTCAGACCAGTTTCTAGCTAAGACAAACAAGAAGCAAAGCATTTACTCTTTTGAACTGCTGATAAGGGAGTCTCTTAAATCTTCCTTGTTCTTTGTAAATCTTATCACTGCTGTATTTTGTGGTTCCAGATATTCTTGGAAAACTTGGAACACGAAGACACTTTTGTATATCTATCTGCAATTCAGGGTAAGTCAGTCCTGGTTAAAGGACTTTGAGTCTGTGGACCAAAGAATGTATCATGTTCATGTTTATTTGCACAAAATTTCTGAAGTCCTAGGGCCATGAGACTACATTTTGTTCTACTTCCTGCCTCCTAGCTAGGACACTTTAAGTCATGATAATAAGATTCCTGGAAGGTTTCCAAAGGGTCCTTATAGAGTTTCAGTGTCTCATAATGATGAGGAAGTTTTTATTAATGTTTACTTATTCTATGGGTTAAATTGTGTTTCTTCTAATTCAAGGAGGTAAAGAATGACTCACACAGGAACTCTTATCACATTAACCTTTTATATTAGTCAGCTATTGTCTCTCTCTTTTTTTTTTTTTTTTTGAGACAGAGTCTCATTGTCACCCAGGCTGGAATGCAGTGGTATGAACTTGGCTCACCATAACCTCTGCCTCCTGGGTTCCGGTGATTCTCCTGCTTCAGCCTCCCAAGTAGCTAGGATTACAGGCGCCTCCCACCACGCCCAGCTGATTTTTTATATTTTTGGTAGAGATAAGGTTTCACCATGTTGATCAGGCTGGTCTCAAACTCCTGACCTCCAGTGATCCACCCACCTTGGCCTTCCAAAGTGCTGGGATTACAGGCATGAGCCACCACGCTTGGCCTCAACTACTGTCTATATGCACCTTTGCTCTCTCGTTAAGCTAAAAATACCTCAGGTATTTTCTCATCAAAACATTTTTTGCAATAACTTTCTCATTTTATGATTCTTTGTTGTTCTCCACATCCCAATTAACTTGTGGGCTCCAAATCTAGAGAGGATGTAGAGGATAAGGCACCCTTCCCAAAAGGGCCAGAAGCAGACACGGTGAGATCAGAGTTAACTCAGTTTCCCTTGGCTCCATCAGCGAGGTATAGTCAGCAGACCACCTGGGTGGACCACCCCATTACCATGCTTTGGCAAATTACTTAGTCCCTGTGGGCTTCAATTTTTTGTTATCTGTGAAAAGGGGACTAAATGGGAATGTAAAATGGTACTGCCACTTTGGAAAACAGTCTGGCAGTTCTTCAAAAAGATAAACATAGAGTTACTACTTGGCCCAGCAATTCCACTCCTAGGAATAGACCTGATAAATGAAAACATATGTCTGCATAAAACCTTGTATGTGAATGTTCACAGCAGTATTTTTCACAATAGCTAAGAGGTGGAAATAGCTCAAACAACCATCAGTTGATGAACAGATAAACTATATGTCGTATATACATGCAATGGAATATTACTGGCTATAAAAATCATTGAAGGATTGATACATGCTATAACATGGATGAACCTTGAAAACATGGTAAGTAAAAGAAACTGATCACAAAATACTACATTTTTTTTTTTTTAAGACAGGGTTTCCCCATGTTGGCCAGGCTGGTCTTGAACTCCTGACCTCAGGTGATCCGCCCACCTCAGCCTCCCAAAGTGCTGAGATTACAGGCATGAGCCACCATGCCTGGCCAATACTACATTTTATATGATTCCAGTTATATGAAATGTCCAGAATAGGCAAATTTTTAGAGACAAAGTAGATTAGTGCTTGCCTAGGGCTGGGGTAAAGGAGAAATAGTTGGGGGTGATAGGTAAAGTATACAAGATTTCTTTTGGGGGTGATGAAATGCTCCAAGATTTACTGTGGTGACAGTTGCACAACTCTGAGTATGCTAGGAAACCACTGAGTTATGCACTTTTTTCTTTTGAGATGGAGTCTTGCTCTATCATCAGACTGGAGTGCAGAAGCGCGATCTTGGCTCACTGCAACCTCTGCCTCCCAGGTTCAAGCGATTCTCCTGCCTCAGCCTCCCAAGTAGCTGGGACTACAGGCACTCGTACCGCCATGCCCAGTTAATTTTTGTATTTTTAATAGACACAGGGTTTCACCATGTTAGCCAGGATGGTTTCAATCTCTTGACCTCATGATCCACCCACCTCAGCCTCCCAAAGTGCTAGGATTACAGGTGTGAGCCACCACACCCGCTGCACTTTTTTTTTTTTTTTTTGAGACGCAGTCTCACAATGTCGCTCAGGCTGGAGTTCGTGGTGCGATCTCAGCTCACTGCAACTTCTGCATCCTGGGTTCAAGCGATTCTTGTGTCTCAGCCTCCTGAGTACAGGCATGAGCCACCATGCCCAGCAGAGTTACTCACTTTAAATGAGTGAATTGTATGGTATGTGAGTTATATCTCAATAAAACTGTTACCAAAAAAATAAAATAAATTTTAATAAAAGGGGAGAGAGCTAAAATTGTCAGAGCCTAAGGAGATATGATGACTAAATGTAATGGGATAGATGGGATTTTGAAACAGAAAAAGGACATGAGGGCCGGGCACTGTGGCTCACGCCTTGTAATCCCAAGCACTTTGGGAGGTCGAAGCAAGAGGATAACTTGAGGTCAGGAGTTTGCAACCAGCCTAGCCAACATGGTGAAACCCCATCTCTACAAAAAAACACACAAAAAAGTTAGCCAGGTATGGTGGTGGGTGCCTGTAGTCTCAACTACTTGGGAGGCTGAGACACAAGATTCGCTTGAACCCAGGAGGCAGAGGTTACAGTGACCCGAGATCGCCCCACTTCACTCCAGTCTGGGCAACAGAGTGAGACTCCATCTCAAAAACAAACAAAAAGGTCATTAGGGGAAAACTAAGGAAATTTGAATAAATTATAAACTTCAGTTGATAATAAAGTGTTACTATTAGTTCATTAATTGTGGCAAATATACCACACTAATGTAAGATGACTATTCTGTAATAAAAACCCCCTTGTTTATAAAAGGGGGTTAATACTAGTATTAAATGAGTTAATTCCTTGCAACTGCTTAGCACACAGTGTTTAATATGTGTTAGCTATTAATACTTTAGTGTTGTTATCAGAATCATTATTATTACATCTACTGTTGGATGACTGGGTAGTAATGTGGTGATCTCTGTAATTTGTCAGATCAGAAGCTTGAGTAGGCTGATTCTGTCAGTTATTGATATTTAACAAATTACACTGTGGCTCACGCCTGTAATTCCAACACTTTGGGAGGCTGAGGTGGGTGGATCACCTGAGGTCAGTAGTTTGAGACCAGCCTGACCAACATGGCGAAACCCCATCCCTACTAAAAATAAAAAAATTAGCCAGATGTAGTGGGGTATACCTGTAATCCCAGCTACTTGGGAGGCTGAAGTAGAAGAATCGCTTGAACCCAGGAGATGGGGGTTGCAGTGAGCTGAGATCATGCCATTGCACTCCAGCCTGGGCAACAGAGCAAGACTCCATCTCAGAAAACAACAACAACAAACTACCCTGACACTCAGTAACCTAAAACACCAATCATTTATTATCACTCACGCATCTATAGACCCACTGTAGGTTCATTGGGGTTCGGCTGGGCGGCTAGCCCCTCCCTGCAGGTCTGCAGGCCAGCTGTGGTAGCTGTGCTTCATGTATTCGTGATCATCCCTGAACCAGTGGCCTACCAGGGCTTGTTCGCCTCATGGTGAGAACAGAAGTGTCAGAGAGAAACCATAAATTCCAAAGGCTCCTCAGGCCTGACTCGGAGCAGACATCCTATCATTCTGTTGGCTAAAGCAAGTCATGTGGCCCAACCCAAAAGTCAAGGGATAGAGAAATATATGCTGTCCCCCCTTTAGTTGGACACATTGCCAAGTCACATAGCAAAGGGCATGGATGCAGTAATGCCATTCTTCACATAGATGTATTCTGTTTACCTCCCCAGAGGCAAGGTTGTCAGTGAGCACAAAGGAAAGTGCAGGTTCTTACTGGCTAGTTCTTTCAGGGTATAATGTGGATATGCGCTATACAGATTTAGTACTTGAAGCTTAAGAGAGCATGCAGAGGGGAAATCATATAGCAAAGAAGGCCTGAGCCTTGGAATTTTGGAATTTTGGAATTTTTTTTTTTTTGGAGACAGAGTCTTGCTCTGTTGCTTATGGTGGTGAACAGTGGTATAATCATGGTTTATTGTAGCCCCAAACTCCTGGGCTCAAACAATCTTACCACCTCTGCCTCCTGAGTAGGTGGGACTACAGATGCATGCCATCACATCAGGCTAATTTTTTTTTAATTGTAGAGATGGGGTTCTCTCTATGTTGCCCAGGCTCAAACTTCCAGACTCAAGCAATCCTCTTGCCTCAGCCTACCAATGTGCTGGGATTACAGGCAAGAGCCACTGTGCCCAGCCAAATTCTTTCTTTATTCAACAAACATATATTGTATATCTCCTATATACAAAACACTTTAGATTAACTGTGCATTGTAATTAGATTCAAAAGCAAAAAGAGAATTCTTCAAAGGAGACAAAATGACCACCCAAAGTGGTAAAGGACAACTAGGTGAGAACAAAAGTTCTGAGAGAAACTGAGGTTTCAAGAGAGAAAGTAATTACCTGCAGCTGAGAGGCCAAAGAGGGCAGGAATTGAGATAGGCGTGGGGGTCCAGGAGGCCACATGACCATGGGTTGTGCTTGTGGAAGTCAGATAAATCAAATCAACGAAGCAAGAAACTGAAGTGCTTATAATTCGGAAGTCTCAGAACACAAGTCATCCTGTACTTTCCCCCAAGAAATTGTAATGTTGTCAAGGAGATGTTTTTCATTGTGTGTCTTTTTTTAAAGACTGGATTTTTGGGAATGGGTGGCATGTCAATCTAATGTGGTCACCTTGCTGTTTGGAATGAGTGTCTTAACATTAACCCTCTGAGCTCATTAGCCTCTAGGGTCTGCTATCAAAATCGCAACTGTTTGTGTTGTGTTTGTTTTTAGTAATTTTCATTGGTGTGCAAATCAGTTAGTAGCTAATTTGGTGATGAAGAACATGAAGGGTAGAGGTGTAATTTCTCTTCTCAGCTCCCCAAGATGATGGACAAGTTTGAACTAATTGGTGTTTTTGGTGTTTATAATATGCACTTAAAAGCCAAGGCCTTAGGTGAGTTTCCCATTAAGAAAGAAAAGAACTGAATTTTCCCACCTGCATTGCCAATGTAGTTTGCCTGGGCCTAAAGCACTCCAGGAACAAAGCCATTCTGAGCTCCCAGTCAGAGAAGACCAGACCACTTATACTGCAGTACAGCAGGGAATGCCTAGTTGTGGTCTGAATAGCATTCAGTTGTGGGGACTGTGTATTTTTAAAATTTCCCTTTTCTGGTCTGCTTAAATGGCTCCATGTGGAAGCTGTAGTATACTTTTTGCTTAATTTATTGATGTTTTGTATTTCTTTCTTTCCTTTTTTTTTTTTGAGACGGACTTTCACTTTTGCTGCCCAGGCTGGAGTGCAGTGGCACAATCTCGGCTCACTGCAACCTCCACCTCCCGGGTCAAGTGATTCTCCTGCTTCAGCCTCCTGAGTAGCTAGGATTACAGGCATGTGCCACCATACCCAGCTAATTTTTGTATTTTTAGTAGAGATGGGGTTTCTCCATGTTGGTCAGGTTGGTCTTGAACTCCTCACCTCAGGTGATCTGCCCACCTCGGCCTCTCAAAGTGCTGGGATTACAGGCGTGAGCCACTGCGCCCAGCATATATTCTTTTTTCACTATTATTATCATCATTATTATTACACAAGTAATTTATTCTCAATGTTTTTTAAAAATTTCAACAAGAATGAAGTACATAAAGTAAAAGGCAGAAGTCCTTCTCTATTCCAAAATGGGAGTTAGAATTGAAGGCTGGGCTCAGTGGCTCATGCCTATAATCCCAACACTTTGGGAGACTGAGGTGGAAGGATTGCTTGAGCCCAAGAGTTGGAGACCAGCCTGGGCAACATGGTGAGACCTTGTCTCCACACACACACAAAAATAAAAATTAGCTAGGTGTGCTGGTGAGCACCTCTAGTCCCAACTGTTTAGGAGCCTTAGGTGGGAGAATCACTTGAGCCCAGGAGGTTGAGGGTGCAATGAGTCATGATTGCACCACTGCACTCCATTCTAGGTGACAGAGTGACACCTTATCTCAAAAAGAAAAAAAAAGGATACATCCTTGAGATTCCAATAGTGTGCATTAGATGTTTGGCCATTTTTTTACATTTCAGTTTTGAAATAGATGTTCAATAATAAATATAAATAAGTGATATTCTTCAATAAGACATTATAGTTAGATTGTTTGTTTGTTTGTTTATTTATTTATTTATTTTGAGACAGAGTTTCTTCTTGTTGCCCAGGCTGGAGTGCAGTGGTGCAGTCTCGGCTCACTGCATCTTCTACTTCCCAGATTCAAGCAATTCTCCTGCCTCAGCCTCCTAAGTAACTGGGACTACAGGTGCCCGCTTCTATGCCCAGCTTGTTTTTTTGTATTTTTAGTAGAGACAGGGTTTCACCATGTTGGCCAGGCTGGTCTCAAACTTCTGACCTCAGGTGATCTACCTTCCTTAGCCTCTCAAAGTGCTGGAATTACAGGCGTGAGCCACTGCACCCTGGCTATAGCCAGATTATTTCTATACTATAGATCTGTTCATGTGTACTCTCAGTCACTTTCAGTTATCTAAAGGATATTTTGAAAGCAACAGATGCATTTTGGGAATCCAAGTGGTCCCTCTCAGTGTCAAA
Source organism: Ateles fusciceps (assembly GCA_036589455.1). Taxonomy (NCBI): domain Eukaryota; kingdom Metazoa; phylum Chordata; class Mammalia; order Primates; family Atelidae; genus Ateles; species Ateles fusciceps. The sequence continues at coordinate 20,985,503 of JAZHEH010003205.1, read as the reverse complement.
AGGATCTTTGGATAAAACTACCAGCCTTCTTTTAAAGAAAAAAGAAAAAGAAAGAAAAAAACCACCTGGGCTCTGGGCCAACCATGGGAGGTGAAAGCATGCCAGTGTGTAGAGTGAAGAGATCTAGCCATCTTGACATGCCCAAACAAATCACACTAGCTCTTCCACCCTCTTCCTTTCAGAGAAGAGTTTTCATTTCTGGCAAAAGAGCTGAATGGAGGGAAAGCAAAAGCCCGGAAGGGGGAAGGTAGATACAAGACGAAATTGTTTTCACGGAGTTTCAAATTGAGCAGGATTACAAGTCTTAACTTGTCAGGGACTGAATCTCTATCTCATTCTCAGATTTCTACCTCAAATAAAATAAGTTGAGAAACCATTAACTGAAAATACTTCTATCCCTTGAAGGATCATCTAATTGTACCTGGCATGGAAATTTGGAACACAGTCCTGTGAAGTTTATCATCTCCATTTATGTCCTGGAAAAGAGAAGATTTCTTTTACATCCTGACCTTGTTTCTGTACCACTTAATTAACAAATAAGCATTTAGAGAATGACTCTCATATATGCTATCTCAGTAAATTCTAGAAGTAGTTTTGGGAAGTAGACGTTATCTCCATTTTTAAAACTTCTTATTTCAGATGTAATTTACATACCTAAAATTCACCCCATTAAAGCATGCAAGTCAATGGCTTTTAGTGTATTTAAAGAGTTGTGCAACCATCACCACTATCTAATTTTAGAACATTTTTATCATTTCATATCCATCAATAGTCACTTCCCCTTGCTCACTCCCCCAACCCCTGGCAACCACTGATCTATTTTTTAATCTCAATGGATTTGCCTATGCCGGACATTTCATATAAATGGAATTATACAATACGCGGTCTTTTTTGTCTGGCTCCTTTCAATTTAGCATAATGTTTTTGAGGTTTGAGGTTTCCTTCTTATGAATTCATTCCTTTTTATGACTGAATAATATTCCGTGGTATTGCTTAGCCATGTTTTATTTATCCAGCTTGTTAATTGGTGGAAAATTGGGTTGTTTCCACTTTTTGGCTCTTATGAATAGTGTTGCTATACATATTTGTGTACAAGTTTTTGTGTACAAGTTTTGGGTATAAATATATATACACCTAGGAGTAGAATTGCTGGGTCATATAGTAAGTCTATGTTTAGCCTTTTGAGGAACTGCCGGACTATTTTCCAAAGCAGATATACCATTTTACGTCCTTACCAGCAATGTATGAGTGTGCCAGTTTTTACACAGCTTTGTCAATACTTGTTATTCTCTTCTTATCATAGCTATCAAAGTAAAGTAAAATATAGAGATGGATCTCTAAATTTAAAACATCTTATTTGAGAAGCAGGAATTGTAATTTGGGGCATACACGTAGACCCAGTGGTCTTCCATATGTCTGAAGAGCAATGAGAAGGTTGGAGGTTTTGTAAAAAGGAGAAATGTTACATATTGTTCTGGAGAAAGATCATTGGCACTAGTAGTTTTGGAGATCTGGCAAGCTCTGATTAATGAGTGACAGCAGTGGGTAAAATGAGTCTTTGAGTCACAGCAGGTTTGTTTCAGTAGCTATTAGATGAAACTGGCTTTAGGCTACAACAGGCAGTTTCAAAAAGCAGGCTCGTAGGGAATTATGTATTTGGAGCAATGTTATGTGCCCTGTGTTTTTTTCCCTGACCTCTCAACTCCATTTTAGTTGAATACGACAGGCATGACCCAATTCATATGATCCACTTTCCATTTTCCCCTTTTGATTGAGATCTTTTTTTGAAAGCATTGCCGATTAACTACTTATAAGTTAACTTAATTGTCCCTTGGAGCTAGGATGGACCTGTTTTGCTTGTCTCCGTCCCACATCAGTGGGGAAGTATGGGGGCTTATGTCAGGGACGTGGGCCACATTTGAGTAACAGAGTCCAGAAGGAAAAGTGTTCTTAGGGTACGTTGGTCTAGAGTCATTTATCAAATTCTATCTTAACGGTTCTATAAGCATTAGCAATCATCTCAAAGGATTGGGTTAACATTATTTTGTTAGGAGATCTGGCATTATAAAGATTAGACAAGCAATAAGAGCAAAACTGGCTGGTCACAGTGGCTCACACCTGTAATCCCAACACTTTGGGAGGCTGAGGCAGGAGGATCTCTTGAGCCCAGGAGGTCAAGGCTGTAGTGAGTTATGATCACACCACTGCATTCCAGCCCTGTCTGGAGCGGCAGAGAGACCCTGTCTTAAAAAAGAAACAAACAAAAAACCAAGTTTAAAAGTTATAATATTAAAAATAATTAACAAAAATATAATAAATTTAGTTTGTAAAATGGTTTTGAACTAAGAACCCAAGACTAAGGTCAACAAACTAAACAAAAGACCATAGTGGAAACTGGATGAGACTTGTTTTTGTCATTAAGTAGTATTTTATGACTCGCTTGAATTAAACAGAGAATTGCCAACTTCAGAAAAGGGACCACCAATACAATTTGAACAGTAGGTTGTGTTAGGGATATTGTCTAAGTTGTCCGCTAGTGGACTACAAGGATTTTTCTTTTTTTTTTTTGCCATAAAGCAGGGATATTTTATTCTAGGAAATGGAAAACAAACAAACAAAAAAAACAGGTAACACATCTTTCCGCATACCATTCTAATTTAACTGATATTAATTCAGAAAAGCTAGAACAGATATACATGTGCATATGTATAAATACGTATATGTATATATACACACGTAAACATATTTTCAGATTTTAATCTCATTGGTGTTCATATCTTGACTACATGATTTTCAAAATAATTATTTGCAGCTTCACACATCTCATGGTTGTCTATGCAGTCTCTCTTTGCTGTCTTGCTTCAGTTTCTAGTGCTGTACATATCTACATCTTCTGGGTGGGACTGCCTGTGATTCATGAGCTTGGGGTCAGGCATAAACTGTGTAGCACCTGAGCTGGATTCTGATTTGATCTGACTACAAGGATTTTTTAAAAAATATAATTCCTTCCTTCCCTCCCTCCCTCTTTCTCTCCCCCCTCTCTCTCTTCTTTCTCTCTCTTTCTTTCTCTTGCTTTTTCTTTCTCTCTCCTTCCTTCCTTCCTTCCTTCCTTCCTTTCTTCCTTCCTTTTCTTTCTTCTTTTCTTTTTTCTTTCTTCTTTCAACAGGGTCTCACTATGTAACCAAGGCTGGTCTCAAATTCCTGGGCTCAAGCTACCCTCCTCCTCAGCCTCCCAAAGTGTTGGGATTACAGGGGTGAGCCACCATGCCTAGTCCTAAAAGGATTTTTTAGGTCAGGTTATTGATGGTGAAATTTTAATTATAGCATCTTATCAAATGAAAAGGGGAGTATTAAGGGGGAGTAAGAGTCTCATGATGATATGGAGTCTTGTTTTGACATCTTAGGAAAAGCTGTTTGCAGCATGGACAACATTCACTTCTCATCCTGGTTTGTAGTTTGAATGTCACTGGTTAGGGCATTGGACAGTTTTGTGAACTTCATATGTGACCTATACATTCGACCATCAGGTATAAAACTTGTCTATAAAAATTTCTCTAGTTTTAGCTTATAGAGCTTTAGGAACAGAGCAATACCCGTTTTAGTAATTTTATGGAAGAAACTTGGATTGTAGGAACTTAGGAGAATTTAGGACCTAGACTACTCAAAAATAGATAACAATAACTTGAAAACAATGTACAGAGTTATATTCTAATTACAGGTGTATTATAGCTTTCTGTTAGGGACATAATTTATTTTTACATTGAAAAATAAAGTATTTCCCATTGAAATATAGGAATCTCACATTTAAACGATCTTGAGGCTAGGAAGCCAAACCAAGGCAGACTTTACATTTATTTATAGTCTTAAAGTTTCTGGGCCTGCCAGAAAGTAACAGTTTTATTTACTTACTGTAAGGCTGGGAACCCTTGAAGTCAGGCATTTTATGTATATTTTTAAATATGACATTTTAGTCAAAGCCTTGGTAATAAACCATCGTTTAAGAGCAGAATTTTATTGGGTTTATGTAAATAACCATATTGTCCTGAGAATATTTAGAAATAGTTTTTGAATTTTGGAGGGATTAAGTAAAGAAAAGAAAAAACATGTTTTTATCATTGTTTCCAAAATACACTTTATCAGATTGTTGGAAATTATACATAGCTTAAGAGAAAATTTTTTAAATGGGGGAAACAAAATATTTGCCTAAAGTAACAATGTTTTAAATAAAAGTCATAAAACATTAGTTACTTAATCTCATAATTAACTTTCATTTGATCTCTATTAGTAGTTTTATGAATCTGTTTTTTTTTTTTTTTTTTAATTAGAGTTTGGGAAATTTTTATTGAGTCTGTTGATTTTAAAGTTATCAGAGCTGGGCATGGTGGCTCATACCTGTAATCCCAGCACTTTGGGAGGCTGAGTTGGGTAGATCACTTGAGGTCAGGAGTTCGAGACAAGCCTGGCTAATATGGTAAAATCCCATCTCTACCACAAAATGCAAAAATTAGCCAGACATGGTGGTGCATTCCTGTAGTTCTAACTACTCAGGAGGCTGGGATGTGAGAATTGCTTGAACCTGGGAGGTGGAAGCTCCAAGTGAGCCAAGATTGCACCACTGCACTCCAGCCTGAGTGACAGAGCAAGACTCTGTCTCTGAGGAAAAACAAAGGACAACTTAGGTTTGATTTTGGGGAAGTTTCTCAAAGATGTTAAAAGGCTGAAAACATTTGATGAAAACAGAATTACAGCTGGGCATGTGGCATGTGCCTGTAGTTCCAGCCACTTGGGAGGTCGAAGTGGGAAGATTTATTGAGCCCAGAAGTTTGAGGCCAGCCTGGGCAACATAGGAAGACCACCATCTCTTAGAAGGAAAGGGAAAAAAAACAAAAACAGAATTACAGGTTACTATAAAATAATAGCCATTTATTTAACCAGCATGATAATCAAAAGACTTTAAAAGTAATGTAGAGCCAGGTGTGGTGGCTCACACATGTAATCTGAGCACTTTGGAACGCCGAGGCGGGTGGATCACCTGAGGTCAGGAGTTCGAGACCAGCCTGGCCAACGTGGTGAAACCTCATGTCTACTAAAAATACAAAAATTAGCTGGGCATGGTGGCACATGCCTGTAATCCCAGGTACTTGGGAGGCTGAGGCAGGAGAATCGCTTGAACCAGGAGGAGGAGGTTGCAGTGAGCCGAGATTGTGCCACTGCACTCCAGCCTGGGCAACAAGAGTGAAACTCCGTCTCAAAAAAAAAAAAAAAAGTTACATGGATGTTAAAACCTTAACCCTTTTAGGCTAGGCGTGGTGGGTCATGCCTATAATCCCAGCACTTTGGGAGGCCGAGGCGGGCAGATCATCTGAGGTTGGGAGTTCGAGACCACCCTGACCAATATGGAGAAACCCTGTCTCTACTAAAAATATAGAAAGTAGCCGGGCATGGTGGCACATCCCTGTACTCTCACCTACTCAGGAGGCTGAGGCAAGAGAATCACTTGAACCCGGGAGGCGGAGGTTGTGGTGAGCCAAGATCACACCATTGCACTTCACCTTGGGCAATAACAGCAAAACTCCATCTCAGAAAAACAACAACAACAACAACAACTCTTTTAAAGCTCAGTTTTTTAAAAAGTCATCAAAAATGTAATAAAGGCAATGCAGAAAATTATCTTGGTAAAATGTAAAATCATTTAGATAACCTGGAGGTCAAACCTGATGAAAAGATTGTTTGAATTTAATCTGACATAGGAAGAATGGGCCTAAGGCTATAAGAATAACAGTTTAGATACATCAAGAAAAGTGAGGAGTACAGAATCAAATTCTATTGGAGGAAAACACTGCTTTTTTAGGCCATGTTTAAGAAAAACATTTTAGTGTCAGGCCATAACAGCAGAGGTAGAACTGGAGAAAAAGTTCAGGAACTGATGACAAAGTTGAAGGAGAGAGTTATCATCTCAAGCCTTTTTATTTATTTTTTTTTTAATTAATTTATTTGTTGTTATTATTTTTTCACCATGTTGGTCAGGCTGGTCTTGAACTCCCAACCTCAGGTGATCCGCCCGCCTTGGCCTCCAAAGTGCTTGGATTACAGGCGTGAGCCACCAAACCCGGCCTCAAGCCTTTTTAAGGGGAGAAAATGCTAAATGCAGTGTTATACCACCTGCAAATCACCTGTAGCTAGATAGTGCAAAAGTTGAGCCTCTGAAATATGAATCTGATAAATTTTATTTTATTTCATTTATTTAATTTTTATTATTTTTTTTATTTTATTTGTTTTTGAGACAGGGTCTGACTCTGTCACCCAAGCTGGAGTACAGTGGCACAATGTCAGCTCACAGGAACCTCCGCCTCCTGGAGTTCAATCAGTCCTCCCACCTTAGCCTCCCAAGTAGCTGGGACTACTGTGAACATATGCCACCATGCCCAGCTAATTTTTGTATTTTTTGTAGAGACAGGGTTTTGCCATGTTGCCCAGATGGTTCTCAAGCTCCTGAGCTCAGGCAGTCCGCCTGCTTGGTCTCCCAAAGTGCTGGGATTATAGGTGTGAGCCAGTATGCCTGGCTGTATTTATATTTATTTTCCTAGTTTTATTTTTTATTTATTTTTCTTTTTGTTCTTTATTATTTTTTTTTAATTTTTGAGATAGAGTCTCACTTTATCACCCAGGCTGCAGTGGAGTGGCATGATCAAAGCTCACTGCAGCCTGAATCTGAGAAATTTTAAAAGGAAAATTTTACATCAAGAAATGAAATTACTATTATAAATTAAGAGGACAGCATTTTTAACCTGAATCTAAGGAAACTAAATAGATCTCAGGCGCGGTGGCTAATTCCTGTAATCCCAGCACTTTGGGAGGCCAAGGCGGGTGGATCACTTGAGGTCAGGAGTTTGAGAACAGCCTGGCCAACATGGTGAAACCTTGTCTCTACTAAAAATACAAAAATTAGCTGAGCATGGTAGCACATGCCTGTAATCCCAGCTACTCAGGAGGCTGAGACAGGAGAATCACTTGAACCTGGGAGGTGGAGGTTGCAGTGAGCCGAGATTCTGCCATTGCACTCCAGCCTGGGCAACAAGAGGAAAACCCTGTCTCAAAAAAAAAAAAAAATAGATCTCAGGAAGAAATAGCAGAAACAGAAACTATCTGTAGTTTAGAAGATAGCTGTTAAAGAAATAGACTTTAGAATTAAAAATTGAAATATGATTTTATTAAGAGCATATTAATATTTTAAGAAAACTTTATTTTTTTAAGTATAAAGGACCAGACTCTGGCCTTGTATCAGTGTACCCCTAACACTAATTTTTAATTTTTAGAAAAACATAAACAATTTTTAAAAATCTCAGCTAACCCAATTATACATAAAACTTTTTTTTTTTTTTTTTTTTTTTTTTTGAGATGGAGTTTTGCTCTTGTTGCCCAGGCTGTACTGCAGTGGCACGATCTCAGCTCACTGCAACCTCCACCTCCCAGGTTCAAGCTGTTCTCCTGCCTCAGCCTCCCAAGTAGATGGGATTACAGGTGCCTGCCGCCACGCCTGGCTAATTTTTGTATTTTTAGTAGAGATGGGGTTTTATCATGTTGACCAAGCTTGTCTGGAACTCCTGACCTCAGGTGATCCACCCGCCTTGGCCTCTCAAAGTGCTGGGATTACAGGTGTGAGCCACTGTGCCTGGTAAGATCTATTTTTTATAAATTTTTTTTGACTTTAGACTTTTTATTATTTTTTAAAACCCCTAGTCTGACTATTACATATATGTGTGTGTGTGTGTGTGTGTGTGTATGTATGTGTATATATATATTAACTTTTTTTTAGAGATGGGGTCTCCCTGTGTTGCCCAGGCTGTTCCCAAAACCCTGGCCTCAAGCAATCTTCCTGCCTCTACCTCGCAAAGCACTGATATTACAAGCATGAGCCAAGGTGCCCAGCCTTAGTCTTATAATTTTTAAACTGATAGCATCTTAATGTTAGCTGTTTACCTAAGTAAAAACCTAAAAGTTAAATACATGGGTTTCTTGTTGATAACTCAGAAGACATTGCTGTTTTTACTAAATTAGTCATATTCAATTAATCTTATTTATCAAATAATTATAATTGTATAAGTAAAGATCATTTTGTCAGGCTGGGTTTATAGCTTTGACTTTAAAACAACTAGCAATGGCAGATATAAAACTGACTGACCAGTAAAACCAGGTGAAAATATATGTTGACAATTTCGAAGACCTCTTACATTTTATTTTGTTAACAATTTAAAAAACAATTTATTTAGGTCATGTGAACTAAAAGAATATTTGGGTTAATTATCACATATTTTTTCTGTGTGCCCATTTAAATAAAATTTTTTAAGGGATGGGCGTGGTGGCTCACGCCTGTAATCCCAGTACTTTGGGAGACTGAAGCAGGAGGATGGCTTGAGCCCAGGAGTTTGAGACCAGCCTGGGCAACAGACCCCATCACTACAAAAAATTTTTTTAATACTGGGTGTTGTGGCCTACCTCTGTAGACCCACCTACTCAGTAGGTTAAGGCAAGAGAATTGCTTGAGCCTGGGAGGTCAAGACTGCAGTGAGCCATGTTTGCACCACTGCATTTCAACCTAAGTGACAGAGTGAGAACCTGTCAACAACAACAACAAAAACATTTTAAGGGATTTTTGTGTAATTATGCCATATTTTATTATGTAGACATAACACATAACATAATATATGTATATATGTGTAAACAAATTTAAACACACATTTATATAAATAAAGGTCTTATAGCTTTTATTTTAGAATTTTAGTCATGCGATAGCTAAACTTAAACATATCAACTTACCAGTTTATAAAAAGCATTTGGATCTAAATTATTTATTTTGCAAATTGGGATAAGGTTAAACTTTAGTATTTTGTTTTAATAGGCTTTTTCTTTTTTTGAGGCAGTCTCACTCTGTCCCTGCGGCTGGAGTGCAATGGTGTAATCACAACTCACTGCAACCTCTGCCTCCCAGGAGCAAGCGATTCTCCCACCTGAGCCTCCTGAGTAGCTGGGACTACTGGGGTGTGCCACCACATCCTGCTAATATTTCATAGTTTTTGTAGAGACAGGGTTTCACCATGTTGCCAAGCTGGTCTTGAACTCCTGGGCTCAAGCAATCCACCCACATTGGCCTCCCAAAATGTTGGGATTACAGGTGTGAGCCACCACACCTGGCCATTAATAGGCAATTTTTTTTTTTTTTTGAGATGGAGTCTCACTCTGTCTCCCAGGCTGGAGTGCAGTGGCATGATCTGAGCTCGTTGCAATCTCCACCTCCTGGGTTCAAGTGATTCTCGTGCGTCAGCCTCTGGAGTAGTTGGGATTACGGGCGCATGCCACCATGCCCAGCTAATTTTTTGTATTTTTAGTAGAGATGGGGTTTTACCGTGTTAACCAGGATAGTCTTGATCTCCTGACCTCATGACCCGCCTGCCTCAGCCTCCCAAAGTGCTGGGATTACAGGCGTGAGCCACCACACCTGGCCAATAGGCAATTTTTTAAAGGTTGCGAACCAAATTTTGGGTGAAGCAGTTTGAGTTAGTTATCAATATATTGGATTGGACAAAGAATAGTTAACTGTGAAACTGCAAGTGAGGATGCCCAAAAGATAAGAGGTGTTTTTTTGTTGTAACAATGTCTGTATTTTCTTGGTCTCAATTTTTTGCCCTTAAAGATAAGAATCTCCTCATTCCTGTTAGTATGGTAAGGGGGTCTTTTATATGAGAATTTCATTTTTTGCTTTTAAGATGCAGCATGAAGGTCAAAATAATATTTTTAAAAAATATCTGCTAGTGGTTATATGTTTTTTACTTCTATAGTCAGTATGCTATGCCAGCATAGCGGAGGAGTTTTGGAAAGAGAGAGTTAGCTTAGAGCGAGAGAGAAAGAAGGAATTCTAAGAAGGGAAGGGGGCAACTCCAAAGAGGAGAGTCTCAACCAACTTTGAGACAGTATTTTATAGCTAGTCAGTCTTTGAGTCTGGGTTGGGTTTTGTTTTTTAGCCTCAAGATACCCCTTGAGATATGAGTCTTATTTGGAATGTATGATTTTATTGCCATGGTCTTTTAGTTTAGTTTTAAGAACAACAGACTGCATGATCCCTGTAATGTTTGAACATGTTACCAGCTGGAATCCCAAAATATATCTTGGCATGCCTTTGAACTTTGAGAGCCCATTTGTAATTAAACTTATCTAGGTGACTCGGTTTAATGTTGAGTATACAAAAGCCAATTAAATGCAAGTGTTGAATATGCAAAAGCCAAATAAACACAAGTGCCGATGGAAAATAAAGTATGTACTTACCAAGAAGGACGATAAGCTGCCTTTCCCAACTGCAGGGGAAAGGAAAAATCCTTTCACCCAGGCCTCAACCTGGAGGAAAAATATCTCTTTACTCAGACCTCACAGCTGAAGTCTGCCAGGAGGAAAAGAATCCTCCCCAACAGGAGATCTCCCAACCAGAGGGAGACCTCCCCCAAACAAGAGGAGGAAAGACCCTTCTGTAATTTGGGTAAAGTTCTGTTTTATTTGGGATTTTGTAACCCAAATAAAACAGAACTTTACCCAAATCAGGAAGGCCATCCAAGAGACTCACCAGGGGGAAACCTAGGTGACTCATGGAAGAGAGGGTGCTCAAAGGGCCCCAATGTGTGTACCTTATGTCATAGTTCCAAGGGCCAATGATTTTTCCTAAGGTGAGTCAGCTTTGGAATCTCACTTCTGACACCAAGTATGTCAAAATAAAATAAAATATGAGGACAAATCTCTAAATTTAAAACTTGTTTGCAGAAGCAGGAATTGCAATTCAGGGCATACACAGAGTGGGTGGTCTTCCATATGTCTGAAGAACGAAGAGAAGTTTGGAGGTTTGGCTGGGCACACTGGCTCACGCCTATAATCCCAGCACTTTGGGAGGGCAAGGCAGGCGAATCACTTGAGGTCAGGAGTTTGAGACCAGCCTAGCCAACATGGTGAAACCCCATCTCTACTAAATATACAAAAATTAGCCAAATGTAGTGGCGTACACCTGTAATCCCAGCTACTCTGGAGGGAAGAGAATTGCTTGAACCTGGGAGGTGGAGGTTGCAGTAAGCTGAGATCAGGCCATTGCATTCCAGTCTGGGCAACAGGGCAAGACTGTCCTTAAAAAAAAAAAAAGAAGAAGAGGGAGAGTTTGGAGGTTTTATAAAAAGAAGTGTTACATATTGTTCTGGAAAGAAAGTTCATTGGCACTGGTAAAGTTTTGGACAGCTGGCGAGCTCTGACGAGTGACAGTGGTGGGTAAAACTAGTCTTAGAGTTGCAGCAAGTTTGTTTCAGTAGCTGTTAGATAAAATTGGTTTTAGGTTAGTTTTTAAAATTTTTTTTTATTTATTTTTTTATTTCTTGGTTTTGGGTTACAACAGGCAGTTTCAGCAGCCAGGCTTGTAGGGAATTGTACCTTTGAAGCAATGTTATATGCACTGCATGCTTTGTTTCCCCTGGCCTCTCAACTCTATCTTAGTTGGGTATAACAAGAATGACCAAATATGTATGATCAGCTTTCATATAGCCATCCTAATGGGTGTGAAGTGCTATCTCATTGTGATTTTGATTTGCACTTCTTTCACGACCGGTGATGGTGAGGATCTTTTTATGAGTTCATTGTCCATTTGTAAATCTTCGTTACAGAAGTGTCTATTCAGATTCTTTTTCTTTGCCTTTTTTTTTTTTTTTTTTTTTTTTGAGATGGAGTCTCCCTCTGTTTCCCAGACTGGAGTGCAGCGGCATGATCTCAGCTCACTACTACCTCTACCTTCTGGGTTCAAGCGATTCTCCTGCCTCAGCCTCCTGAATAGCTGGGATTACAGGCACCCGCCACCATGCCTGGTTAATTTTTGTATTTTTAGTAGAGACAGAGTTTTCCCACGTTGGCCAGAAGGGTCTTTCCTCTTCGAACTCCTGACCACAGATGATCTGCCTGCCTTGGCCTCCCAAAGTGCTAGGATTATAGGCATGAACCACTGCGCCTGGCCTCTTTTCTCTTTTTAAATTGTTTCTTTTTTTCTTTTATTATTGAGTTATAACAGTTTGTTATATATTCTGGAGAAAAGTCCTTTATCAGATGCATGATTTGGAGATATTTTCTGCCATTGTGTGGATTGTCATTTCTCTTACGTAATGGTGTCATTTGAAACACAAAAGTTTTTACTGTTGATGAAGTCTAATTTCTCTTTCTTCTTTTTTTTTCTTTTAAGATATGTTCTTACTCTCAGCCAAGTTAGCATGTAGTGGTGCGATTTTGGCTCGCTGCAGCTTTGGCCTCCCCAGGCTTACCACAGCCTTGACCTCCCATCTCAGCCTCCCAAGTAGCGAGTAGCTAGGACTACAGGTGCACACCACCATGCCTGGCTAATTTTTGTATGTCTTGTAGAGACAGGATTTTGTCATGCTGTCCAGGTTGGTTTCGAACTCCTGGGCTCAAGTAATCTGCCTGTGTCAGCCTCCCAAAGTGCTAGGATTACAGGTGTGAGCCACTGCACCCAGCCGTACTTCTCTTTTATTGCTTGTACTTTTGATGTCATTTCTAACAAATCATTGCCTAGCCCAAGATAATGAAGATTTTTTTCTGTGATACTTTCAAGAGTTGTACAGATTTTACTCTCACATTTAGGTCTATGATCAATTTTGAGTTAATTTTGGATGTGCTGTGAGATATCCCCATTTTATAGGTGAAAATTCTGAGGCCTAGACGAGTTAAGTTTCAAGATTACACAGCAAATAATTTGAACCATGTTCTTGGCCTGTTAATCTTATTTTTCCCCCCCAATATACTAGGTTACTTCTCTAGAACTTTATTTTTTTCTCTCTCTCCTAGAACTTTAAAATGATTATAGAAATTGGCCATGTTGTGTTTTTAAAATTTTAAAAGATCTATTATGATTATCAATAATATTTATTAAAATTAAATCATGCTTAATTATCTAGAAAGCTTTGATTCTGTCAACAAGCCTGAAATATAATAACAATAGATATTATAATCCATCTTTTTTTTTTTTTTTTTTTAAAGACGGGGTTTCACCATGTTGGTCAGGCTGGTCTTGAACTCCCGACCTCAAGTGATCCACCCGCCTTGGCCTCCCAAAGTGCTTGGATTACAGGTGTGAGCCACCATGCCCGGCCAGCCATCTTTTTTTTTTTTTTTTTTTTTTATAAACAGAGTCTCACTCTGTCACCCAAGGTGGAGTGCAGTGGTGCGATCTCAGCTCACTGCGAGCTCCACCTCCCAGGTTCAAGCAATTCTCCTGCTTCAACCTCCCAAATAGCTAGGACTCCAGGGACAAGCTAACACACCCGACTAATTTTTGTGTTTTTAGTAGAGATGGTGTTTCACCATGTTGGCCAGGCTGGTCTCAAACTCCTGATCTCAGGTGTTCCACCCGCCCTGGCCTCCCAAAGTGCTGGGATTACAGGTATAAGCCATTGTGCCTGGCCTGCACCCCATCTTTTATAACAGAAGAATTGACTTGCCTACAGTCGCAAAAGTTGAGAGCATGGTGGAGTTGGGACCAAACCATTTTACAGGGATCCCCAGTCTCTTGTACCTTATACAGTCCAGGATATATATATATATATATATATATATATATATATATATATATATGCCTCCCTTCCCCTCTCTTTACACTAGCTTCATTTTTGAAATATCTGTCCAGTGGTTCCCTCTATCAATCAAAAATTGATATATTCAAATTTGCATCAGAATATTTAACAGTTAGTACTTACATGTAAGTAAAAGATGAACTAGCTACTTCACTCTTAGCTATTTTCACTTTCTAAGATTGCCTTGGATGTAAAGAGAAATGACAGTAAGTAATTATTGTCATTTATTTATTTATTTTTATTTATTTGTTTGTTTTTTGAGACAGAGTTTCACTCTTGTTACCCAGGCTGGAGTGCAATGGTGCGATCTCGGCTCACTGCAACCTCCGCCTCCTCGGTTCAGGCAATTCTCCTGCCTCAGCCTCCCGAGTAGCTGGGACTACAGGCGTGCACCACCATGCCCAGCTAATTTTTGTATTTTTAGTAGAGACAGGGTTTCACCATGTTGACCAGGATGGTCTCAATCCCTTGACCTCGTGATCCACCCGCCTCGGCCTCCCAAAGTGCTAGGATTATAGGCGTGAGCCACCGCGCCCGGCCTATTGTCATTTATTATGACAGAAGTTAGCGTTTATTGAGTGTCTATGTGCTAGTCACAGCAACCCTGCAAGTTAGAAATTATTTTCCCAATTTTACAGAGGGGAAACTGAGGCTTAAGAATGTTAAGTAACTGGCCCAAAGTGACTCAGATGCCACATGACAACATCAGGATTTGGATTTGTGTCTCTGGCTCTGAAGTCTACATTTTTGCCACATGGAAAACTAATCAATCGTAGTGCCTTCATTCTTTCTGTTTCCAAGATGCAAGGGTTAAGTTTCCTAGTGGTCTTAAGTATAGAAGAACCAGGCTTACCTATGGAAAATTGTTTCCCTGTATGTCAACCCTGTTTATAATTTAATAATATGCTGACCCTCATGCTTGGTTTTTGTTTTGTTTCTGCTTATTTGGCAATGTGTCAGGTATTAATTTTTAAGTAATCTCTGTGTGTATCTTTGAAACTCATCTTCCACGTGGACTATGAGTATGTGTTATCTCACATACCACCCACCCTTCTTCCTGCTGAAGGTCATTAGTGTTTCACCATTGTTTTAGGAGCATTAGGAAAGAGGCTTCCAAAATCAATCCTAGGCGGCCAGATGCAGTGTCTCATGCCTGTAATCCCAGCACTTTGGGAGGCCCAGGTGGGTGGATCACCTGAGGTCGGGAGTTCGAGACCAGCCTGACCAACATGGAGAAACCCTGTCTCTACTAAAAATACAAAATTAGCCGGGTGTCGTGGCACATGCCTATAATCCCAGCTACTCGGGAGGCTGAGGCAGGAGAATCACTTGAACCCGGGAAGCAGATGTTGCAGTGAGCCAGGATTGCACCATTGTACTCTAGCCTGGGAGACAAGAGCAAAATTGTCTCAAAAAAAAAAAAAAAAAAAAAAACTTTAAAATAATACAAGTTATGAGGATGTGTAGAAATCAGAACCCTCTTAGGCTGCCAGTGGAAATGTAAACTGGTACAGTTGCTTTGAAAAATAGTCTGACCATTTTTAAAAGGTTAAACATGGTTATCATGTGACCTGTCAGTTCCACTCCTAGGTAGGTACATACCCATGAGAAATGAAAACATATGTCCACACAAAAGTTTATATTTTTATATACATCAGCATTAATAATAGCTGAAAAATTGAAACAACATAAATAGTAATATCTATCACCTGATGAATGGATCCATAACATCTGATATATGTACACAGTGAAATATTACTTGGCAATAAAAAAGAAATGAAGTATTAATTCAAACTGGAACATGGATAAACTTAAAAATATGGTAAGGAAAAGAAGCCAGACACAAAAGGCCATGTATTGTATGGTTCCTATGTGTATGAAGTATCCAAAACAGGCAAATGTATAGATTCAGAAAGTAGAGTAATAGTTGTTAGAGGATGTGGGATTGGAAGAATAAAGGGTGACTGATAATGGATATGAAGTTTCTTTGTGAGGAGATGAAAATGTTTTGGAATTAGATAGTGGTGATTATTGTACAACCTGGTAAATATACGAAACTAACTGAATTATACACTTAAAAAAATTAAAGGCCAGGCACAGTGGCTCACACCTGTAATTCCAGCACTTTGGGAGGCCAAGGCAGGCAGATTACCTCCTGAGGTCAGGAGTTCGAGACCAGCCTGGTCCAACGTGGTGAAACCCCCATCTCTACTAAAAATACAAAAATTAACTGGGCATGGTAGTGGGTGCCTGTAATCCCAGCTACTTGGGAGGCTGAGGCAGGAGACTCGCTTGAAGCTGGGAGGCGGAGATTGCAGTGAGCCGAGATCATGCTACTGTACTTTAGCCTGGGTGACAGAGCAAGACTCTCAAAAATAAATTTTTTTTAACTTTAAAAACTCAGAACAATACTGTTGTTTTTTATGGAGCTCTCAGGACTATGAAAGATGGGTGGGCAGGATTTAGACAGTCAAATGAGTGTGAGGGGATTGAAGCTGAGGGAAAAGCAAAGGTAGGAAGATATTTAGGAGTAAGGCCAGACCAGGTGCCGTGGCTGCCGCGTGTAATCACAGCACTTTGGGAAGTCGAGGTGGATGATCACGTGAGCCCAGGAATTTAAGACCAGCCTGGGCAACGTGGCGAAACCCTGTCTCTACAAAAATTTTAAAAATTAGCCAGGTGTGGTGGTGCCTGCCTGTAGTCCCAGCTACTTTGGAGGCTGAGGCGGGAGAATCGCTTGAGCCCAGGAGGTCAAGGCTGCAGCAAGCTGTGATCGATCGCACAACTGCACTCCAGTCTGGGTGACATAGACCCTGTCTCAAAAAAATAAATAATGGGGCAAATATAAAGTATAAAGGAAGGGAAGCAGTTCAGATTGTTAGTGGAGCAAAGTGCATGAAGGCAAGGGATGGGAGTCAGTATCTTCATCTCCCATTTTTCAGACAAAAAACCCAAGGCTTGGAGGTTACTGCTTGGCCAACCAGTATGTGACGGAGGCTAGATTGAACTTCAAAGCCAAGGCCCTTATACGCTTCTGTACTTCCTTCCTTTCTTCATTTCATTTTCTCACCTTTGTCAAAACACCATGGCCTCTGCTCTTGCAAATAGTAAAATTAAGCTGTGGAACCAGTGGATCATGACATTTTTAGTGAAGCAATTACATACTTCTGAATTTCATGGTTTCTGGGGCTCATTTAAAGTCATTCACCTCCTATTCATATAGCTGTCAAAAGCAGGATTCACGACCCAGAAGGCAGTGTGAGATACCTCCAGGTAAAGAGTCAGTTGCTTAAATGTCTACTTTATAAGCTATTAAGGAGGTCTAAGTACTTTCCCTGCAGAACAGTTACTTAAATGTTGCCCTGGAGCCACCCTTTCTCTAGTAAAGTTGGAATTTGAAGGCAAGTTAAGGAAGACAGTAGTGACAGAATTTGTAAAACAGCAAGTTCCTCTTCAGACTTCTTAAGTACAGCATCCCACACTCTCTATGCAATCCATGGTTTTACTGGAGCCACATTGCGGTATCAGGGGGGTGGGCACTCTTCTTTTGCTTTTCCCTCCCCCAACTAAAGGGCAAGCAGCCTATGTCACCCTTCATCTCAAATGCAAATTAAAATTCCTGATCTTACCAGATGTGATTAAGATGATCCTTGAAGTTGTTCACACACTTAGTAAGCCCAATTATATTTTTTATTAACTCTGACATAGTTCCTTTTGTTGCTGAATCATAACTTTAATATTTTTAACTGAATGAAGCATCAGTTACCCCCGCTCTGGTCACATTGAGATCTTGGCAGTGGTGGAAAAAGTACACTTAAATGGTGTCTGTACAGTTTTGGCAGCTCATTTTTAGATTTTTACGTTAGGCTTTTTTGCTTCCTAACCTTGTGGTATCTCTGCTGCCCCTGAGGAGGATTGATTGTTGGGAATGAATTGAGCCTCAGGGAATGAGTCATAGACCTTGAGCTACCAAAGACCTAGTTAGGTCATCTCTGTCCACCTGCTGGGACATGATTGCTAAGGTTTTTCTTTCTTAGGAAAAAGCTGTTTTAGAATCACTTTTGTACTGTATATTCAACTTTTGTTTTCCACTATCAATAACCTTTAAATAGGGACAAAAATAGAGTTGTAAAATATTATCTTTGGCCCTTAGGTAGGTTTTTTTTCCTTAGTGTACGCTTTTTTTTTTTTCAAGACCAGTCTTGCTCTGTGGCCCAGGCTGGAGTCCAATGGCGCAATCTTGGCTCACTGCAACCTCCGCCTCCTGGGTTCAAGCTATTCTCCTGCCTCAGCTTCCTGAGTAGCTGGGGTTATAGGCACGCACTACCACACCTGGCTAATTTTCGTATTTTTAGTAGAGATCGGGTTTCACCGTGTTGGCCAGGCTGGTCTCAAACCCCTGACCTTGTGATCTGCCTGCCTTGGCCTCCCAAAGTACTGGGATTTTTTTTTCCTTAATGGCTTAAAATGTTTATTCATTCCCTCAACAGATAATAATAATAATTATTATTATTATTATTATTTTCTGAGACAGAGTCTCACTCTGTCTCCCTGGCTGGAGTGCAGTGGTGCAATCTTGGCTCACTGCAACCTCTGCCTCCCAGGTTCAATGATTCTCCTATCTCGGCCTCCTGAGTAACTGGGATTACAGGCACCCACTACCACCCCTGGCTATTTTTTTGTATTTTCAGTGGAGACGGGTTTTGCCATGTTGGCCAGGCTTGTCTTGAACTCCTGACCTCAGGTAATCCACCCGCCTTAGCCTCCCAAAGTGCTGGGATTATAGGCATGAGCCACCGCACCTGGCCTCAACAGATATTTATTGAGCACTGCTATGTTTGAGGGTGCCATATGAGCTACAGTGCTGAGAAAAACAGTCATGTCCTGCCTTCATGGAGTTTACAGTTGGAGAAGAACAAATGATAAAAGATTACACAAATGTAAAATGTGGTTTTGACAGGTGCTCTAAAGAAAAGGTACATGGTGTTCTCTCACTAACTATCCTGTTTAACTTCCCTTCAGATTTTAACCTTGCTAGAGAAAGGATGGCTCTAGGGCAAAATTTAAATAACTGTTCTGTAGGGAAGATACTTACACTTCCTTAAGACATTTAAGCAATTGACTCTACCTGGAGGTATCTCACACTGCCTTCTTCATTGCAAAACCTGCCTTTGTGACAGCTAGTCTACATGAATAGGAGGAGGTCCGCTGGCTAGGCGCTGTGGCTCATGCCTGTAATCCCAGCACTTTGGGAGGCTGAAGTGGGCTGATCATGAGGTCGGGAGATCGAGGCCATCCTGGCTAACATGGTGAAACCCTATCTCTACTAAAAATACGAAAATCAGCCAGGTGTGGTGATGGGCACCTGTAGTCCCAGCTACTCAGGAGGCTGAGGCAGGAGAATCACTTGAACCTGGGAGGCGGAGGTTTCAGTGAGCCGAGATTGTGCCACTGCACTCCAGCCTGGGGGGGGACAGAGTGAGAGTCTGTCTTTAAAAAAAAAAAAAAAAAAAAAAGAATAGAAGGAGAAGGACTTAAAATGAGCCCCAGAAACCGTGAAATTAAGATATATTTAGTTGATTCACTAAACATGTTTTAGGGACATTTTCCCAGACAGCAAGGGGAAGGAGGCAGTGACCCATCAGCTAAGATCTGTGGGTAATTAGGAATTAACCTAGTAAAGAAGGGAAGCAGGCTGGGTGTGGTGGCTCACGCCTGTAATCCCAGTACTTTGGGAAGCCAAGGTGGGTGGATCACTTCAGATCAGGAGTTCAAGACCAGCCTGACCAACATGATGAAACCTTGTTTCTACTAAAAAAAAAAAAAATGGGTGTGATGTTGTGTGTCTTTAATTCCAGCTACTCGGGAGGCTGAGGCAGGAAAATTGCTTGAACCCAGGAGGCAGAGGTTGCAGTGAGCCGAGATCGCACCACTGCACTCCAGCCTGGGCGACGGAGTGAGACTCTGTCTCAAAAAAAAAAAAAAGGAGGGAAGGAAGAGTGTTGCAGGATGTGGAACAGCAAAGTAGCAGGACTATGGCAAGGAGGAGGAGACAAGAACTGCATGAACGCCTGTGCCCTCCAGACCCTTAGAGTCAGTGAGGAGGAGGTGGGTGAGTGGGCTTGGAGCCTCAGGCAACCCACTCTAACCAGATGGCTCTGCTTTTCTCTCTTTCATCAAGCCCTCTCTAGTTTGTTTGTGTTTGTTTGTTTGTTTTTGAGATGGACTCTCACTCTGTCGCCCAGGCTAGAGTGCAGTGGCACGATCTTGGCTCACTGCACCCTCCGCCTCCCGGTTTCTCCTGCCTTAGCTTCTTGAGTAGCCGGAATTACAGGTGTGTGCCACCACGCCTGGCTGATTTTTGTATTTTTAGTAGAGACAGGGTTTCACCGTATTGGCCAGGATTTTCTCGATCTCCTGAACTCGTGATCCTCCCGACTCGGCCTCCCAAAGTGTTGGGATTACAGGCGTGAGCCACCGCACCCAGCCCCATCAAGCCCTGTCTTAAGATTTCGTGGAAAAACAAAGTTCTGCTGCTTAAAAGAAACCAAAAAAAAGAAAGATTTGAGAACTCACTGTCAGACCATGTACCTGTTTAGTGAGAAAGTTTTATACCACGTTTCATGTGCGATGCCACACACACACCCTTCCTCACCTTTTCACCACTGATGGAGAACTGAGTCTTGCATGAAATACAATGAGAATGTTTGGATACCTGTACAAATTTCTGAGCTTGCTTGTCCAACACACAGCCCTTAACCATTATGAAAAACTGTCCTAATTGCAGATGAAGAAGGTAAAACCTTATGGCGTTATTTTAGGCCAGTGGGTTTTAAGTAATTTTTTTAGCAGTGGAATCCATTTGCAAATGAGATCCAACATGAAGGCATCAAAAACTCAGGTGATTTTTGTTTTCTTCTTTGTGCCTTTTATATTTTTCACATTTTCTAATATGAACATGTATTGCTTTTATAATAAGAGAATGTTTTTTAAATTACATGACTGTTTAGCGAAACTGAATTGTTTCATGATAACAAGGTTCAGGGACTAGCACAGACTGAGACACATGGCTTCCCTTGGTATAATACCCCCTGTTGACCTTTTCGCAACTGGGGATTACTACAGCACAGAGTGACCATGGCTTTTTCACTGTGAAATTATATGATGACAGCAGAAACCTAACTGACAAACAGATGTTTTTCCCAAGTGGAGCCTTTCTTAATGAAATAGTTGCTTAGAAACCAGACCATAATAATAACTTGTCTATATTTAGTTTGTAAAGTGATTCAGTTTGCAAAATTATTAAGTCAGAGAATACTAATTAGATAAAATTGACGTATCTATTATTTGTCTTGCAATTCAGCAACCAAATGGTTAAGCTAGCAGCAGAATTTCATCCAGGATGTGTCTACCCACATGCCATTCATAACAGGGGACATACAAGGAAAATGACAGCTCACACAGCAATCCTGCTCTACTCCTCACTGTGACTGCAGCGGCACAGTGGTGTTTGATCTTTCACTTGTACTTATTAGAAGCTGTTACTTGCAACACTTATTAAGATACTGAGACATTCAGTTGGGTCACTGGGTCAAAAATTATACGTGAAAATGTGAAAATAAATTCAATTTGGAAAGGGGAGTTCAAGGAGACGGGGGGCGACGCGGCTGAGGGCTCCTCGTCGGGGTCAGGGCTGCAGCAATCATGCCGGGGATAGTGGAGCTGCCCACTATAGAGGAGCTGAAAGTGGAATAGGTGAAAGTCAGTTCTGCTGTGCTTAAAGCTGCGGCCCATCACTATGGAGCTCAGTGTGATAAGCCCAACAAGGAGTTTATGTTCTGCCGCTTGGAGGAGAAAGATCCGAGGCGGTGTTCAGAGGAAGGCAAGCTGGTCAACAAGTGTGCTTTGGACTTCTTTAGGCAGATAAAACATCACTGTGCAGAGCCTTTTACAGAATATTGGACCTGCATTGATTATTCTGGCTAGCAGTTATTTCGTCACTGTCGCAAACAGCAGGCAAAGTTTGATGAGTGTGTGCTGGACAAACTGGGCTGGGTGCGGCCTGACCTGGGAGAACTGTCAAAGGTCACCAAAGTGAAAACAGATCAGCCTTTACCAGAGAATCCCTATCACTCAAGACCAAGACCAGAGCCCAAGCCTGAGTACGATGGAAATCTGAAGCCTGTCTTACATGGCAGCCGCTTTTCTTTCTGGACCAAGTAAAGATGGGTCCATGGCCCACACTCAGTCACGTGCCCAGACAATGACTGATAAAAACCCCCAAGCAGTTTGCATCGACTGATAGGGTGTTCTTTCCAGGATCACAAACATTAACAAAAAAGTTAATTTATGTGACTTGGCAGTTATTCTATACCATTTCCTGTCCATTAAAATTTTTAAAGGAAAAATAAATAAATAAATAAATTCAATTTAAATTATTCAGTGAAACATCAGTATAAAGGAGAAGGATTTGGGAGTGAGTATACTTGTTTAGGATGATAAACTTTATCAATGGAAAGTCTGATATACTGTTACTAATACAAAGAAACCTTAATTGTAGCATATTTTTCAGGTAGATTAAAACATTACATCTTAAATTCAAACTACACATATTCTAGAAAAAAAATAGATCTCTGCCTTCCACTTTCAGTAACAATGAGATAACTCAGATAAAAATAACTATTATATAGTCCAGGCGAGGTGGCTTACGCCTGTAATCCCAACACTTTGGAAGGCCGAGGCAGAAGGATCACCTGAGGTCAGGAGATCGAGACCAGCCTGGCCAACATGATGAAACCCTACCTCTGCTAAAAATAACGGAAGTTAGCCAGGCGTGGTGGTGGGCCTGTAATCCCAGCTACTTGGGAGGCTGAGGCAGGAGAATTGCTTGAACTCGGGAGGCGGAGATTTCAGTGAGCCGAGATTGTGCCATTGCACTCCAGCTTAGGCAACACGAGTGAAACTCCATCTCAAAAAAAAAAAAAAATTAAATTAAAAATTCAGTGTATGAGTTTTTTCAGTAGACACAATTGAAGAGATAATTAATGAATCAGAAAGTAGAAAGGAAAAAATTATGGAGAATGCAGCACAGAGAGACAATATTCACTCTCTGGGTGGAAAGGTCAGAAAAGAAAGATTAATGAATTTTATCTAAAAGTTTAAACTCACAATCCCTGCACTTTGGGAGGCTCAGGCAGGTGGATCACAAGGTCAGGAGTTTGAGACTAGCCTGACCAATATGGTGAAACCCCGTCTCAAAAAAAAAAAAAAAAAACTCATTTATGTCAAAAACAACCTTAATTAAAATGCAAAGCATAATTTAAAAAGATTTGCAACCAAAAGGACAAGCATAAATCTTTGGAGACAGAAAATAGATTTGTGATTGTCTAGGATTGGGGGGTTTGGGCACAAAAAAGGAAGTAACTGCTAATGGGTGGGAAGTTTCTTTTTAAAGTGATGAAAATGTTCTGGAATTAGATAGTGGTGCTTTTTTTGCACAGCTTTGTGAATATACCATACTAAAAACCACTGAATTATACACATTAAAAGGGTGAATTTGGGGCGGGGCATGGTGGCTCATCCCTGTAATCCCAGCACTTTGGGAGGCCGAGGCGGGCAGATCACAAGGTCAAGAATTTGAGACCAACCTGACTAACATGGTGAAATCCCATCTCTACTAAAAATACAAAAATTAGCCGGGCATGGTGGCGCACACCTGTAATCCCAGCTACTCAGGAGGCTGAGGCAGGAGAATCTCTTGAACCCGGGAGGCAGAGGTTGCAGTGAGCCAAGACTGTGCTACTGCACTCCAGCCTGGTCCACAGAGCAAGACTCCGTCTCAAAAAAAAAAAAAAAAAAAAAAAAAAAGGGTGACATTTGGCCAGGTGCAGTGGCTTACGCCTATAATCCCAGCACTTTGGGAGGACAAGGCAGGCAGATTGCTTAAGTTCAGGAGTTTGAGACCAGCCTGGGCAACATGGTAAAACCCTGTGTCTTCCAAAAATACAAAAATTAGCCAGGCATGGTGGCATGTGTCTGTGGTCCCAGCTAATCAGGAGGATGAGGCAGGAAGATCACTTGAGCCTGGGAGGCAGAGGTTGTGGTGAGCCAAGATCAGTAAATACACTCCAGCCTGGGTAACAGTGAGAACCTGCCTCAAACAAAAAGAAAGAAAGTGTTTAGAAGAGTATCTGTAGTAGTTCTGTTTAAGAAAGCCTATGAAATCTTTTCCATACTAGAATCATTGTGCAAATACCTCTTGGTGGCAGGGACAGCCCTCAGTTGAAGAACTTTAGGGCTTTTTGCAACATCACTTACCCCTCCAACTCCAGGAAGCCCCGCCCATCCCACAGCCTTTTTCACTCCTCTACCCCAAGCCTTCATTATGCCCAGAACTTGCCATATTAACCACTCTGTCTTGTGATCATTGGCTAATTTGTCTCCTCTCTCTAGACAGGCATTGTCCTATTATATATTTATAATCTAGTGACAGTACCCAACACATAGTAGGTACTTTATAAATGTATGAATACATGGAAGAAATTCTTCCCTATATTCTAAAGCTATTTCCAAACTTTGACTAATTTCATAGCTGCAAATTACTTTGATATACTTTGATATGTTTGGTTGTAAAAAATTGACCTTTTCCCTCTCTTTTTAACTGAAGTAAGTTATAAAAGATATTCTTTATATTTCTACCATTCCAAGTAACAATATTCTATTAGAGTTTTAAATGTTATCATTGGACACCACCTCAGATTATCTAGTGTAAAAGCCAAGCCAGCTGGGGGAGTAAGCTTCCTTCATCCCACCCTAAAAAAGACTTAAAATAAAAGTTGTACACTATAAAACATATGTGTATATATTTATTTAAAGAATGGCCAGGCCAGGCACGGTGGTTCATACCTGTAATCTTAGCACTTTGGGAGGCTGAGATGGGCAGATCTCTTCAACCCAGGAGTTCGAGACCAGCATGACCAACATGGTGAAACCCCGTATTTACTGAAAAATTTATCCTGGCGTGGTGGCACGTGCCTGTAATCCCAGCTACTTAGGAGGCTAAGACAGGAGAATCGCTTGAACCCAGGAGGCAGAGGTTGCAGTGACCCGAGATTGGGCTACTGCACTCTAGCCTGGGTGACAGAGAAGACTCTGTCTCAAAAAAAAAAAAAAAAAAAACCCTTTCTTGGGATATAATTCACATATCATACAATTTACCCTTTTAACATGTATAATATAATGGTGTTGAGTATATTCACAGAGTTGTTCATCTATTACCCCTATCAACTTTAGAATATTTTTATTATCCTAAAAAGAAACTTACTCTTCTGGCCGGCCATGGTGGCTCATGCCTGTAATCCCAGCATGTTGGGAGGCTGAGGCAGGCAGATCATGAAGTCAGGAGTTCAAGACCAGCCTGGCCAACATGATGAAACCCTGTGTCTACTAAAAATACTAAAATTAGCCAGGCATGGTGGCAGGCACCTAGAATCCCAGCTACTCGGGAGGCTGAGGCAGGAGAATCGCTTGAAACCAGAAGATGGAGGTTGCAGTGAGCTGAGATCTCGCCACTGCACTCCAGCCTGGGCAAAAGAGTGAAACTCCATCTCAGAAAAAAAAAAAGAAACCTACTTTCCTTATCCTTCACTGCTCTATCTTCCCATATCCCCCATAGGTAATTTTTATTTTGCTTTGTTTTTTATACTTTTCTGTAGTATTTGAATCTTTTAATGTGACCGTGTATTATTTATTCCATCAAGAAAAAAACCTCTTGGCCGGGCGCGGTGGCTCACGCCTGTAATCCAAGCACTTTGGAGGCCAAGGCGGGCGGATCACCTGAGGTCGGGAGTTCAAGACCAGCCTGACCAACATGGTGAAACCCCGTCTTAAAAAAAAAAAAAAAAAAGAAAAAAACCTCTTAAACCAGGCGTGGTAGCTAACACCTGTAATCCCAGGACTTTGGGAAGCCAAGGCAGTTCAAGCCCACCCTGGACAATGTGTCAAAACCCCATCTCTACAGAACATACAAAAATTAGCCAGGAGTGGCCAGGCACAGTGGCTCATGCCTCTAATCCCAGCACTCTGGGAGGCCTAGGCAGACGATCACCTGAGGTCAGGAGTTCAAGACCAGCCTGGCCAACATGGTGAAACCCCATCTTTACTAAAAATACAAAAATTAGCTGGGCATGGCGGCAGGTGCCTGTAATCCCAGCTACCTGGGAGGCTGAGGCAGGAGAATCACTTCAACCTGGGAGGTGGAGGTTACAGTGAGTCAAGATTGCACTGTTGCACTCCAGCCTGGGCAACAAGAGTGAAACTCCATCTCAAAAAAAAAAAAAAATTAGCCAGGAGTAGTGGTACACTCCTGTAGTTTCAACTACTCAGGAGGCTGAGGTGGAAGGATCACTTCAGCCCAGGAGGTCAAGGCTGCAGTGAGCCAAGATTGCACTACTGCACCACTCCAGCCTAGGTAACAGAATGAGACCCTGTCTCAAAAAAAGAAAAAAAGAAAAGAAAAAGAAAAAAGCTATTCTTTTTATTGCAGAAACAAAATTTTTTTAGAGGCTTTCCCTCTATTTATAGGTGTCCAGGCCAAGCACAATGGCTCACACCTGTGATCCCAGCACTGTGGGAGACTGAGATGGGGGAGGATTACTTGAGACCAGGAGTTCAAGACCAGCCTAGCCAACATAGCAAGGTCCTATCTCTACAAAGAATTTCTTAAATATTAGCAGGTTGTGGTGGTGCTTGCCTGTGGTCCCGGCTACTCAGGAGCCCGAGGCAGGAGGATCATCTGAGCCCAGGAGTTCAAGGTTGCAGTGAGCCATGATTATGCCACTGCACTCCAGTCTGGTTATCAGAGTAAGACCCTGTCTCTAAATTTAAAAAACACATGTCCTGTTATATCTCACTAAACACAGGATTTTAACCTGAGGGGTTAATGTCAAGTTAACCCCTGTGTAGAACCCTAGAGAGTGCCTGATTAGGTTGGATAACTCCTTGAAATTATAGGCAGTGTGTATTTTCATATTTCAGGAGAGAAAAAATTCTTTGGAAGGTTTTTATAATAGCTTTATTTGGTTTCCATGTGGCACTAACGGTTTTAAGTCGTACATATAATGGTTGCTAATTTCACAATGATCACTTTTCCAAGCCACTGCTAGCCTGGAGCACCTATCACAAAGACTTGCCTAATCGTCTTGTGAAGACATCTCTTAGGCTTAAATAAGGAAAAAAGGAGAACTGACGAAGGGTTTTCACCATGTCTCTGTCACTGGTGCCCCAGACACAGGGCACATCTCCTAGCCCACCAAGCTTTTCTGAGGACACTTGGAGGATGTGAAAGATTAGCCCTGTCTTGCCAGAACTTTAGGTCAGGTGGCAACTCCCCCTGGGAGCCTTTGACTTTTTTCTCAACTAGTGAGAACCTGACAGATCAGTCAGCTCTGCTGATTGTGCAGCTTCTCTTGCATAGGCTTGAGGTGAAATGCCAATAGAAAACTTAGGGAAACAATAAACCCAAAGTTCAGGTGGTTCTCCTCCTACCCCAGACCACCCATTTCAGGGTTTTTAGGAGATGTGAGGAAGGTTTTGTTTTTTTACCTAAATTTGGCTGACAGAGGAGTACCCATTATTTTCTTGGATATCAGAAGCCCCTCTTTTCTTTTACCGGTAGCTGTTTTTTTTGGTAGCATAAAGAGAATATTTATGCTTTTTCACTCGTTGAAAGCTACATAAAGAAAATTAAATGAATGACGCCTGGCTTTATTTCTTAACCATGATCAGCTGAATTATAAGTTTCACTGAATGCTTAGGGCAGTGATTACTTTCAGTGTAGCAGTAATTACCGTTTGCTCTCCCTTGCTTCTTTATCCCTTCAGTCAGTATTAGGGCAGCCTTTTTGTTTTCCTGTACATACTACAGAACCCATTGATTAATCACGGTGTTGTTAAGGTACAGTTTTCCTGACTTCTGCTCTCTCATTCCTTCCCCTCTGAATTTATCCACAGATATTTGATAGAGGCAGCCCAGCAAGGTTGACTATAAACTTTCCAGTGCTATTTTTCAATTGATTTTATTTATTTTATTTTATTTTAGAGTCTTTTTCTGTCTCTGTCACCCAGGCTGGAGTGCAGTGACGCAATCTTGGCTCACTGCAACCTCCACCTCCCGGGTTCAAGCAGTTCTGCCTCAGCCTCCCTGGAAACTGGGATTACAAGTGTGCGCCACCACACCTGGCTAATTTTTTTTATTTTTACTAGAGACAGGGTTTCAGTATGTTGGCCAGGCTGGTCTCAAACTCCTGGCCTCAAGTGATACACCCACCTCAGCCTCCCAAAGTGCTGGGATTACAGGCAGGAGCCGTCTCGCCCAGCTGTGTTTTTGGATTTGTTTTATTTTATTTGATTGAGTGTAGTAGAACAAGAGATTTAGGGGGCTTGCAATAGCCTCTAAAGATATTGTGGAGTGGAGGTGTTTGAGAATCACTGGTTAGAAAACTGAAACTCATTAAAATCCAAGTGCTCCATTTTCTTTCATATGGCTTTTCCGTTATCCCTAATGTTGGCAGCACCTCAAGTTAGAGTCATTCGTGAATTTCATTAGCATCACTACCTCCCTTTTCTACATGCTAAACAAAGATATCAACTAGGAACAAAGCAGTCCCTGTGAAGCCCAGCTAGCCCCAGTGGAGGATGTTGGCTGTGCACGTGGGATGCAGAGTTCCTCTCCTTATGCTGACCTTGGAGTCCATGAGAAAGGAGATTTTTTTGGAGTCAGGCTGACCTTAATACTTGAAACTGTGAGGTTTGCTATCTTGAGGGTTAGGATTTGCAAAGCTAGTGTGATTCCAGTGCTTATTTTCTCCAAGGCACTGCTGCCAGGTGGGCTGTCATGTAGCAGAGTGATTGAGCATGCAGGTTTACAGTCCTGCCCTGCCACGTGGTAGCTCTGTCATCTTAGGCCATATTTTCCCCTCTTTGTTCCTCAACTCTTTGGGCCTCAACTTCTCGCTCAAGAAATTACAGTGGTGTCTACTTCAAAGGATGGTTGGGAACATTAATGGATGAATGCATGTAAAGTGCTTAGGGCTGTGCATGGTATATTGAAAACATTCAGTATTCGTGTCTTTGCTGTTTTTATTTATTGATAATATTTCTGTTGGGCATGGTGGCTCACACCTGTAATCTCAGCACTTAGGGAGGCCAAAGTGGGCAGAACACCTGAGGTTGGGAGTTCCAGACCAGCCTGACCAACACGGAGAAACCCTGTTTCTACTAAAAATACAAAATTAGCTGGCCATGGTGACGCATGCCTGTAATCCCAGCTACTCGGGAGGCTGAGGCAGGAGAATCACTTGAACCTGGGAGGTGGAGGTTTCGGTGAGCCAAGATCACACCATTGCACTCCAGCCTGGGCAACAAGAGCGAAACTCCATCTCAAAAATAATAATAATAATATTTCATGATTCAAATGGCTTCCAGTAAATATGGCTGTCAGTAAATACAGATTATTCGCATGTTTTTACTTTTCTCTCCAAAATGGGAATTAGACAATACCTTAAGGAAATATATTGGCATTATCTTAGTGTTCAGATATATTATTTGGGTCCTGATTTAAAGAGATAGACAGTGGGTGTGGTTCTTACAAATTTTCAAGAAAACAGTGGTGGTTAAGAGAAGTGATCAGGCACAAATAAATTTTCCTCCTGATTAAGAAAAGGTAATCACCAATCTGTAATTGTTCTCTCTTGCAGCTCTAAGTCACAAAGATAATAAAGAATTCTGAAGAGAAGAAAATACCACCCTTTAGTAGGATGTTTCAGTAGCTCTTTAATCCTGTTTTTTCCCCAGGCCTAAGTAACATTCACTCATCCTGAATCTTTATAAATTTGTTGGGGCCTGTCCACAGTTAACACAACTTTGGAGCTTTAGAGAAACTAAATATCAAATTAGCATGCTAGACATTATCATTTTCTCTAATTACAAAGACAGCCATCTATTCAGTTGAGTTCCCCATACTTCCTTGATTTAATAACCAACTTCCCCAGTTTGTGCAACTTCCTGAATTCTTAGAGCTGAAATTATTGTTAGTTTCCATCATAATAGAAGGTCTCACCTGTGTAACAACTGAAGTATCCTGATAAAGGGTGATATTTCCTTCTCTTTAGAGTACTTTATTTTCTTTGTGACTTAGATCTGCAAGAGAGGGCAATCACAGACTGGTGATTCTCTTTTCTTAATCAGGAGAAAAATTTCATTGTGTTTTCTCATTTCCCTTAACCATCATTCGTTATTCTCTTGAATTAGAGCTTCCACTAGAGATTAATATGCATTTTTATATCTTCTTTCTAGTTTTTTAAATGCACTTATTTTTATTGATTACTTTGAACATAGTCTTTACAAAGTCAAAAAAGTGGGCAAATCACCTGAGGTCAGGAATTCGAGACCAGCCTGACCAACATGGAGAAACCTCATCTCTACTAAAAATAAAAAATTAGCTGGGTGTGGTGGCACATGCCTGTAATCCTAGCTATTCAGGAGGCTGAGGCAGGAGAATCGCTTGAACCCAGGAGGCGGAGGTTGTGGTGAGCCAAGATTGCACCATTGCACTCCAGCCTGGGCAACAAGAGCGAAGCTCCATCTCAAAAAAAAAGAAGAGTCAAAAAAGCTTGTCCTTGCCCCCGCCACCACCTTTTTTTTTTGAGATGGAGTCTCACTCTGTTACCCAGGCTGCAGTGCAACAGTGCAATCTCAGCTCACTGCAACCTCCAACTCCCGGGTTCAAGTGATCTTCCCACCTTAGCCTCCCTAGTAGCTGGGATTACAGGCGTGGGCCACCATGCCTGGCTAATTTTTGTATTTTTAGTAGGATTTCACCATGTTAGCCAGGCTGGTCTTGAACTCCTGACCCTCAAGTGATCTGCCTACCTCAGCCTCCCAAAGTGCTGAGATTACAGGTGTGAACCACCATGCCCAGCCCCTTGCTCTACTTTTTACCTCCTCGTTCCCATCCCCAGAGATTGCCATCTTCATACCCCCTCCTATTTAAAGTAGTTTCTTCTAATAATTATTTCTCTGTTTCTAAATAAAATGCTTAAACACATCTCTCTTGATTTAAAAAATTTTGCACATGACTTACTCGCTTTCTACATGTTAGATGTGGACTTAGTGTGCCTGCACAGTACACACGTGCTCAAACAACTTCTGCCATTTCCCCCTCGCAATTTTTGGCTAAATCATTAGGCAATGTTTACTGCTAACCATGTGGATGTTATTCACTGCTGAGCCTAGTGCAGTCATCAGCCTTCCCTGCACATTTGCTTCCTTTTCTATGTACTTATTGATATATTTTCCAAAGATCCAGCAACTCTATCATGCACATATCATAATTTTGCTCTAGTTTTGTTCTGTTTACCCAGACTTCAGCCTTTGTCTTTTTCCTTGGTTGTGGGTTCATACCTTTTTTACACCTTGTCACTTTAGTAAGATTTCAGGAGAAAGAGGATACAAATGTTTGTGGTCATTCTGCTATGTTAGCTGTAATTCTTTTTACATTTTTACCTCTAAAAGAGACTGTTCTACTTTGAAAGACAAATTTTTAAAAATGTTTAAAGATACATTTTTAAATTTAACCAAATTTCTTTAAATTTATATTTATTTATGTCATTCAAAGTGTTCCTAACACAGAGAAATGATAAACATTTGAGACGATGAATATGCTAATTACCCTGACCTGATCTGATCACTGTATTACATATATTGAAACATCACCATGTACCCCATGAATATGTACAATTATTTGTCAATTAAAATTAAAAGTCAAAAAAATTTACTAAAAAGATACAAAAATAAAAAGTCTCCCTCTCTCTTATCCCCTTGTCACCCAGTTTCCCTCCCCAGAAACAATCAAAATTATTAGTTTCTTGAGTATCCTTCCACAATTATTCTATGAATGTATATTTCCCCTTTGTACACAAATAGTTGAATTCACTCTAGGTGGTTTTGCACCTTGCTTTTTACTTAACAGCAGATCTTAGAATTAATTTCATGACAGTTTTTTAAAAATATATTATTATTTTGTTTCCAGTCTTTTCTATTATGAATAGTGCTATGGTGATTATTTTGTACATAAGTAATTTCCTGCTTGTGTTAATATACCTATTAGGATAGATTTCTAGAATAGAATTTCTGGCTTACTACAGAATTTAGACCTTTAAATGTAACTCACCATTTTCTTATGAATGCAAGACATTCTATGAAATGCAAAACACTTTTCTTTTTTACTCAAGTAAGGTAACAATTCATTTTCTCCCTCTTTCTACTCCCCCCTGCAGGAGCAACCAAAGCAGATTTAGATAACTTGAGCCTGGGAGGTTGAGGCTGCAGTGAGCTGTGATTATTTCAAAATAAAAAAATGAGGCCAGGTGCAGTGGCTCACACCTGTAATCCCAGCACTTTGGGAGGCCAAGGTGGCCAGATTGCCTGAGGTCAGGAATTCGAGACCAGCCAGACCAACATGGTAAAACCCCATCTCTACTAAAATACAAAAGATTAGTTGGGCATGGTGGCACGCGCCTCTCGTCCCAGCTACTCGGGAGGCTGAGACAGGAGAATCACTTGAACCCAGGAGGCAGAGGTTGCAGTGAACTGAAATTGTGCCACTGCACTCCAGCCTGGGCAACAGAGTAAGACTCCATCAAAAGAAGGAAAGAAAGAAAGAGAGAGAGAGAGAATTCACTGGTTTTTAGTTTATTTTCAGAGTGTGTAACCATCACTACAGCCATTTGAGAAGTTTTTAAAATTTTGAGACAGGATCTCCCTCTATCAGAAAGGCTTGAGTGCGGTGGTGTTACGCTAGCTCACTAACCCTTGAATTACTGAGCTCAAGTGATCCACTTGCCTCTGCCTGTCAGGTAGTTAGGACTACAGGCATGCACCACCATGTCTGGCTAACGTGGTGGATTTTTTTTTGAGACAGAGTCTCATTCTGTCACTCAGGCTGGAGTGCAGTGACACGATCTCGGCTCATTGCAACCTCTGCCTTCTGAGTTCAGGTGATTCTCTTGCCTCAGCTTCCCAAGTAGCTAAATTACAGGCATGCGCCAACATGCCCTGCTAATTTTTGTATTTTAAGTAGAGACAGGGTGTCACTGTGTTGGCCAAGCCGATCTCAAACTCCTGACCTCAAGTGATCCACCCACTTCAGATTCCCAAAGTGCTGGGGTAACAGGTGTAAGCCACTGTGCCTAGCCTATCTGGCTAATTTTTAAAATTTTCGTAGAGATGAGGTTTGGCTATGTTGCCCAGGCTGGAATTTTAGTACAGTGGTCCCCAACCTTTTTGACACCATGCACCGATTTCATGGAAGACAATTTTTCCATGGACAGGGCAGTGTGGGGAGGGCAGGGATAGTTTCAGGATGAAACTGTTCCACCTCAGATGATCAGACGTTCTATTCTTATAAGAAGCACACAACCTGGATCCCTTGCATGCACAATTCACCATAGGGTTCACACTCCTAGGAGAATCTAATGCCTCCGCTGATCTGACAGGAGGTGGAGCTCAGGCAGTAATGCTCCCTTGCTGCTCCCCTCCTGCTGTGCGGGCCCTTTCCTAACAGGCCATACTTGGTACCAGTCCTCGGCCTGGGGGGTTGGGGACCCCAGTCTTAGAATATTTTTATCACCCCAGAAGGAAACTTCGTAATTATTAGCAGTCACTCCCCACTTCTCAAACTACCACAGCCCTAGGTAACCACTAAATCTACTTTCCCTATGTAGAGATTTGCCTATTCTGGACATTTCATTTCAATGGAATTATACAGTGTGTGGGTTTTTGTGTTTCTTACAGTTTTGTTGGCAGAAATACCTGTGAGTTTCGAGTGAGTAGGTGGTTTTCCGGGTTGCTATGGGTATTTTGGGAGGTTGTTGTCTGCCCAGGAGAAATGAAGCAGGTTCGTTTTGAAGAA
The DNA here is from genome assembly GCA_036589455.1 of Ateles fusciceps. Lineage (NCBI taxonomy): Eukaryota > Metazoa > Chordata > Mammalia > Primates > Atelidae > Ateles > Ateles fusciceps. The sequence goes on along the minus strand of JAZHEH010003205.1, from coordinate 20,951,877 downwards.
TGACTTAGCAGTTTCCTGGGATAGAGCCAGTTAGCAAAGACATTTTAGAATTAGACTGACTCTCCCGTTATGCAAGAGTACTAAGTAAAAGTACACGATACCCAAACTACTTTTACTGCTGAAGTTCTACAGAATCACTGAGCAACACGCTGTGGGATCATCTTGAAGTCAACGCTGTTTTGATCAAAATACATTTGCGGCTTTTGAAAGGAAGTCTTTGGGGGGGGAAAAGACCAGTTATTTTACAAAGTTAACGGTCTGTTTGTTACATGTAGTTACGGTAATAACTTCTCTTTTTTTTTTTTTTTTGAGACGGAGTCTCACTCTGATGCCCAGGCTGAAGTGCAGTGGTGCCATCTTGGCTCACTGCAACCTTTCCCTCCTGGGTTCAATGATTCTCCTGCCTCAGCCTCCCGAGTAGCTGGGACTACAGGCGCGTGCCACCACGCCTGGTATTTTTAGTAGAGATGGTGTTTCACCATTTTGGCCAGGCTGGTCTCAAACTCCTTACCTTGTGATTCGTCTGCCTTGGCCTCCCAAAGTGCTGGGATTACAGGTGTAAGCCACCACACCCAGCCTTTTTTTTTTTTCTGGAGACAGAGTTTCACTGTTGTTGCCCAGGCTGGAGTGCAATGGCGCAATCTCGGCTTACTGCAACCTCTGCTTCCCAGGTTCAAGCAGTTCTCCTGCCTCAGCCTCCCAAGTAGCTGGGATTACAGGCACCCGCCACCACGCCCAGCTAATTTTTTGTATTTAGTAGAGACAGGATTTCACAATGTTGGTCAGACTGGTGTCAAACTCCTGACCTTAGGTGATCCACCTGCCTCAGCCTCCCAGAGTGCTGGGATTACAGACGTGAGCCACTGCACCCGGCGTAACATTTTTTTTAGTTAATTCACCAATATTCTATGCATTGCCTCCAAATGAAGCTCAGAATGCTTCTGTGAACTCTTGCCAGTTTGGATTCACTTTTACCTTCTCTGTATCTAATCTCTTGCACCACATCCTAAATAAAATGCATAGCTATTTTCCTGCAATCGGAGCAGAAAGAGTTCTCTCTCACACAATCATTTGGGTCTCATTGCCAAAGGGATTGATGTGTGATGTTTTCTTGAATCATGTGCTGACCCAGAAATTACCCCATTTTCAAGTCACAAAGGAATTATCAAGTGTGATGGGCCTAGGGTAATGTGCAGGTTATGGCCATTCTTCCACAGAGTGTCAAAGTACAGCAAGTTTTTTTGAAATAAATAAAAACGCCAAGAAAATCTCATCCCTTTCATTCTTATACAGTCTTAACTATCATGTATGACTCTCTTCACTGCTTGGTGAATAAAGGGGGAACTGCTCTTACTCTCCAGGGATTTATAAACTTATAGGTGGCAACTGTATCCTAGAAGGTAAAACTCAGCCAGCCAGCCATTTGGCTGCAGTCCATGGAGCAGGCTGGCCGGAAGATAAACAATTGCTGTTAGACGGGACTGTGGGAAGCAAGGAAACTGGGCTTTGCTTTGGCAACCTTTTTATGGAAGACTGGGAGGACTTAAAGTTCCCTAGTGAGTTTAAAGTTTGGCATTATAGGAAAAGCAAAAAAAAAACAAAACCTGTTAAAAATAATTAGGAATAAAAAAAAAATTGTTAATCTGAAAAAGAGCGTGTTAGGATTCTTTTCATTGAGAAACAGTCAAACTGGCATATAAGAGGGTGTTTATTGGCTTTTGTATCCAGAAAGTTAGTGGGTAGAGTACACATGGGTCCAGGAGCTGAAAAGATGCCATCAGGTCCCTTCCTCTTCTCCCTCCCTCTCAGCTTGGCTCTCCTCTGTGTTGGTGTCTTTTTTTTTTTTTTTTGAGATGGAGTCTCTCACTGTCACCTGGGCTGGAGTACAGTGGTGTGATCTCAGCTCACGGCAACCTCTGCCTCCCAGGTTCAAGAGTCTCCTGCCTCAGTCTCCAAGTAGCTGGGATTACAGCCACCCACCACCACACCTGGCTAATTTTTTGTATTTTTAGTAGAGACAGGGTTTCACCATGTTAGGCTGGTCTTAAACTCCTGACCTCATGATCCCCCCACCTCGGCCTCCCAGAGTGCTGGGATTACAGGTGTGAGCCACCTCGCCCGGGTGGTGTCATTCTTGGGTGGCCACTGGCAGCTCCAGGTTAATATATTCAACAGGTGGTGGGGAGGGGAATTTATCTTTCCCTGGTGTAGTGTCAGTGTAGGTGTCAGTGTAATTTCAGACTCGAATCTCATTGCCCATTCTTGAACCAATCATGGTAGGGGATGGGATGGAAGATCCTAATTGGCCAGCCTGGGATACAAGTTCACACCTGGAGAAGGAGAAAGTGGTATAGTTAGCCCATTCCACATAGACTAAGAGCAAGAAAGGGATATTTCCCCAAAAGAACACCATGGTGGTGTAACCAGACGAGAGAGTAGATGCTATGTGTAATTATATGTCTGCCCACTACAGAGAGAAAGTCCACAGCTCACTTGGCCAGGATAATATGTTCACAGATGTAAATGACTATTCTCTGCTAAAGACTAATGAAAGAAAATGGGAATATACAGTAGTAGAAGGGACTTTAGTAATATGTTTCAGAAAAGCTAGAAATAGGTCAAAGTTTTATAAAACAAATCCCATTTTTCTACTGTTTTCCATTGCAAAGTCGTGACTGCATTCCTAAAAGGAAACATCCACCAGATTTTCTGATTTGAGAACTTCTGATTTTAGAAAGTAGTTACGGGCCAGGCATGGTGGCTCACGTCTGTAATCTCAGCACTTTGGCAGGCCGAGGCAGGCGGATCACCTCAGGAGTTTGAGACCAGTCTGGCCAACATGGTGAAACCCCATCTCTCCTAAAAATACAAAAATTAGCCGGGTTTGGTGGCTCGTGCCTGTAATCCCAGCTGCTCAGGAGGCTGAGGCAGAAGAATCGCTTGAATCCGGGAGGTGGAGGTTGCAGTGAGCCGAGATCATGCCACTGCCCTCCAGCTAGGTGACACAGCAAGACTCCGTCTCAAAAAAAAAAAAAGAGTTATGATAGCTGCATATCTGTACTATATATCAGGCCTTGTGATGTAACACCTGCCAGCATTGCAGTTGTGGAGGTCTTTTAGAACTTGGAAGCTATTTCTTTTTTTTCTTTTATATTTTTTTGAGACAGGGTCTCACTGTCACCCAGCTGGAGTACAGTGCTGCAATCATAGCTAACTGAAGCCTGGAACTCGTGGGCTCAAGCAGTCCTCCTGCCTCAGCCTCCAAGTAGCTAGGTCTGTAGGCACACATCACCAGACCTGGCTAATTTTAAAAAAATATTTTTGTAGAGATGGGGGTCTCCCTATGTTGCCCAGACTGGTCTCAAACTCCTGGCCTCAAGTGATCCTCCCACCTCAGCCTCCCAAAGTGCTGGGATTGCAGGCGTGAGCCACTGCACCCAGCCCCCTTTTCTTTGTCTTAGCAAACAGTTCATTTACCCCTAAGCTGCAGACATTTTTTCTATGCTAGAATATTCTATAACTCCATGTTGGACTTCCAGACTTCTCCGTCACTTTACGTAATAGAGTGAACTACAACTACAATGTCACATTTTGGCAACAGTGTTGTGCCACAGCCTGAATCTCTCTAAAGAGCAGAGCTTCTGGTTGCATAAGATTGGAGCTCATATACAGGGAGGTGTGGCTTAGGACCACACGCAGAGACTCCCCAGCCTCTTTGGAAGCAAGAAAAGGTGGGGGAGGGGAGTGCAGAAAGGAGGATGGGCAGACAGGTGCAGCCCTCAGCAGGTGCTCCGCCTTCACAGCTCAGCAGATGCAGCGGATAAAAAGCCCAGTGAAGAGTGTGGATGTGATTTAGAAGAGAATGGAATTACAACCTATAACACAGAAAACAGCACATACACTTTTCCTGCAAGGTTGTCAGTTTAAAAAGGAGCATGGTAAACTTAGATGAAAAATAAGTATAGATTTCTTAAGCTTTTATATTGCTTTTCCCCTATCCTGTCTTTCTTAATTTCTGAAATTTATATCAAGACTGTATATTTGAGTCCTTTTTACTCAGCCATTCATTCATCCATTCATTCAATAAGTAGTTATTGAGCACCTGACATGTGCTAGGACTCTTCTAGGCATTGGGGATACCACAAGAAACAAAAGAAAATCCTTGCCTTTACAGAGTTCACATTCCAAGGAGGAGAGCAGACAGTAAGGAAATACACAACCTGTCAGGTGATATTAAGTGCTAAGACAAATGAAGCAGCATGAGAGGGGTAAGGAGTAGCAGGGGAAGGAGCCTGCCGTTTCATATGTGACAAATGTGATCTGTGAGCAGAGACATGATGGGGATTTGGGGGCAAGCTGTGAGGCCACCAGGAGGAGCAGCAGCCGAGGCACAGGGGAAGCGAAGCTGACTCCTCCGGGCCAGGGTCACTTGGTCTACTTGAGAATAGCAAGGAGGCCAGAGTTGCTGGAGGACCCGAAGCAAGGGAGAGTGTTAAAATATGAGATCAGACAGAGAACAAAGGAAGGCGGGGGATGGGGGCTGTTCATAATCAGGGGAAAAGGGAAACCACTAAGGGCTCTGGGCAGAAGAGTGAAGGAGCCTGATGTATGATTCAAACCAGATAGCTCCAGCTGCAATGGATGAAAAGGATAGAAGCAGGGAGACCCATGAGGGGATTATTGGAAAAACCCAGAGCAGAGTTGATAGGCCAGGGTGGTTGAGGTAGAAGTAGATTATCATCCTGGAACACCTATTTCTACCTATTCCTTCTTCACTTTTATTTTTTCTTCCTGTTCTTTACAGTGTGTAACCTTTTTCCTCCCTGAATCATAGAATTTGTATTTATATAGTTTTAAGGCTGACCAGAGGTTTTGTTCTGGATCTGTCTGGTTATCTCTGACCTCCCTGCCACCCCTATAAAGCTTGCTGAGTATGGGACTGGGCTCAGATTATAATAACGTTGTTCCAGGTTACACATTTAGAAGGCACTGCCATGGATGGGAGAGGGGATCAGGAAGTCCTACGAATGGGGACTCAAGGTCAGGGTCTTCCCTATTTCTGTTGATCAGGAAACTCAGCCATGAGCTTAGTTCTAATATTGATCATGTCCAGGATGCTCTGAAAATGTTTCCTTGTGGAAATTGCTCCATCACTGGCAGTTCTACAGAAGGAAATTATACAGGAATGAAGAACTATAGCAAAGGCAGGAGGCATTGCTTGGATCATAGAACGTTAGTGCTGGGAGTGGCCTTAGAGATCATATTAGGCTGGGATTAGACAAATCCAGGAGTCTCAACTACCAGGCCCATCTTCTTTCCACTCACTATGCTGACTCTCCAAACAACAGGCGACCCTTACTGGGAGAACTGTAGAGATGCTTTTCAGTGTCTCTCTGTTCATCCCATCACAGGATGTCTGGGTTTGCCTTTCAATCCTAAACAGTAATGAATCCTTTCTTTCTGTTTTCAACCCCAGGGGTTGCCCTGCTCTCAGATGTCTATCCTAGAAAATCTTGCCGGACCTGTTGGCTCAATATGACAGCAGCAAAGACAAGCACACACCAGAGACCAGAATGAAGGTCGGGGAAGTCCTAATGCGAATCGTCAGGGCGTTAGGTGAGTTTTCTTCTCTGTCCACCTGGAAAAGGGTGGAGGAGCAAAGTATGTGTACCTGGAACCAAAGTGTGTGTACCTGGGAGTTTGTTACACTAGCATGGTGAGGGTAGTGTGAGGGCTGGGATGTACTAGTACCCATTTAGAATTTAGGACATATCTAGATGCCCACTATGAAACTGAAAGCAACAATGTCCTTTTTCTTAAAACTGCTTTGTCTCTGGTCAGGTGTGGTGACTTATGCCTATAATCCCAGGACTTTGGGAGGCTGAGGCACGTGGGTCACCTGAGGTCAGGAGTTGGAGACCAGCCTGGTCAACATGGTGAAACCCTGCCTCTACTAAAAATTCAAAATTAGCTGGGCATGGTGGCGCATACCTATAGTCCCAGCTACTCGAGAGGCTGAGGCAGGAGAATCGCTTGAACCTGGGAGGCAGAGGTTGCAGTGAGCCAAGATCGTGCCACTGCACTCCAGCCCGGGCAACAGAACGAGACTCCGTTTCAAAAACAACAATCCAAAAAAAAAAAAAAAAAAAAGCTGCTTAGTCTTCTACCCTCGGAGCTGTGTTGGGCCCTGATTTTTAATGGCGATGGAATGAGAAGTCTCACACTTGTTGAGCAGCAGCAAACACAAAAAGAAGAGGAATGTCAGGTGGGCACCGTGGCTCACGCCTGTAATCTCAGCACTTTGGGAGAATAACTTTAGGATTGGCAGGGGTTCAAGACCAGCCTGGGTAACATGGCAAAAACCCATCTCTACCAAAAATTAGCCAGGCGTGGTGGCACACACCTGTAGTCCCAGCTACTCAGGAGGCTGAGGTGGGAGGATCACTGAGCCTGGGAGGTCGAGGCTGCAGTGAGGAGTGATTGTACCACTGCACTCCAGCCTGGGCAACAGAGTGAGACTCTCTCAGAATAAAGAAGAGGAATGTAAAGCAGGGAAGGAAGAGTGCTGACTCTTGTTGAATGTCTGCTGTGTGCTAGGTTGTCCATATATATAATCTCATCTAATTTCCCAACAAACCTTATAAAGAGGCTGTTATCAAACCCTTCGTTTTATAGATGAAGAAACTGTAGCTCAAACACCTTCAGCAATTTGTCCAAGACTCTCAGCTGGTTAAGTGATAGTGCTGAGAATTGAACCAGCAACTTGAAGGAAGTTGCAATAGGCTGTATAAGCTGAGAGTAGTAGTTAAGGGATAGGCTCTAGACACACTGCCTCAGTTCAAATCCTGAACTGCTGCGGCTTTTTTTTTTTTTCTTTTGGTAGAGGTAGGGTCTCACTATGTTTTCAGGCTAGTCTTAAACTCGTGGGCACAAGTCATCCTCCCACCTCAGCCTCCCAAAGTGCTGGGATTATAAGCCTGAGCCATTGCACCCAGCCTCTGAACTGCTTCTTATTGGCTGTGTGATTGAGGAAGTGCTTCACTTACCAGCTGTGTGGTCAGGGAAATGTTTCTTTTTTCAAGACAGAGTCTTACTCAGTTGCCCAGACTGGAAAGCAGTGGTACATTCATGGCTCACTATAGCCTCAACCTCCTGGGCTCAAGCAATCCTCTTTCCTCGGTCTCGCACATAGCTGGGAATACAGGCGTGTGCCACTATGCTTAGCTAATTTTCTATTTTTTTTGTAAAGACAGAGTCTCACTATCTTGCCCAGGCTGGTTTCAAACTCCTGGACTTAAGCAATCCTCCTGTCTCTGCCTGACAAAGTACTGGGTTACAGTCGTGAACCATCGTGCCCAACTGAGGGGAATGTTTCTTAACCTTGGGTCCTGAGTGTTCTAATGTGTAAAATGATGATATTGGTTTGGTTTTTTGTTGTTGTTGTTGTTATTTTTGCAACAGAGTTTCCTTCTGTTGCTCACATTGGAGTTCAGTGGCACTGTCATGACTCACTGCAGCCTTGACCTCTGAGGCTGTGGTTCTTCTGCCTCAGCCTTCTGAATAGCTGGTACTAGAAGTGCATGCTGCCACACCTGGCTAATTTTTGTATTTTTGTAGACATGGGTGTTTCACCGTGTTGCCCATGCTGGTCTTGAACTCCTGGCCTCAAGCAGTGTTTGCCTCCCGTCTTGACCTCACAAAGTACTGGGATTACAGGCATGAGCCGCTGCACCCAGCCAGAATGAGGGTATTAATAACACTTACTCCTAGGGCTGTTGTAAAGATTAAATAAGGTAATTCTTACAATGGTGTCTGACATACAATGAGGGTTCAGCAAAACTTTATTTTTCCCTATGTGAAAAAGATTTAAAAAATTTTTTTAAGATTAGAAATGAAGGTAAACAAATATTTTTTACTGTTTATTGAGTGCTCATATGGAGCTAGGAGGTGGGGCCCTAGGAAACAAGGGCAAAGAAAACAGTAGTTCATTCTAAAGAGAGAGGTTAAATTAAGATGAATTTCTCCATAAGCCAGCAAGTACACTTTGGATGTTTTTATACTGGCTATATAACATAGAATTGAGAGTAGATTCCTTTCTTTAACCTGTGCTTCATAGACTTAACCATTAGCTGTCACACCGAATATCACTAGAAGCCTTAAAATAAGGCAAAACAATCTGTATCATGCTAGTTCCCTAACCACACCTTGTCTTCCTGCCACTAGATCATGGTGCAAAATCAGCAGGAGCTTTTTTTCTTTCCATTAAAAAAAGTGAGGTATTACATATATACAGTAAAGTACATAAAGTATATGATTTTTTTTTTTCTTTTTTGAGACAAGGTCTTGTTCTCTTGCCCAGGCTGGAGTGCAGTGGTGCAATTATGGCACACTGCATCCTTGACTTGTCAGTCTCAGGTGATCTGCCTGCTCTGCTTCCAGAGTAGCTAGGACCACAGGTGTGCGCCACCACACCCAGCTATTTATTAAATGTTTTATAGAGATGAGGTCTTACTATGTTACCCAGATGATCTCAAACTCCTGGGCTCAAGCAATCCTCCCACCTCCACCTCCCAGGGTGCTGAGATTAAGGCATAAGCCACAGCACCCAGCCTGAATTATATGAATTTTGTTTTGTTTTGTTTTGTTTTTTTAAAGATGGGGTTTCACCATGTTGGCCAGGCTGGTCTTGAACTCCTGATCTCAGGTGATCCACCCACCTCGGCCTCCCAAAGTGTTAGGATTACAGGCGTGAGCCACCGCGCTTGGCCTGAATTTTTTTTTTTCTTGAGACAGTCTCACCCTGTTGCCCAGCCTGGAGTGCAGTGGCACAATCTCAGCTCACTGCAACCTCCACCTCCCAGGTTCAAGCAGTTCTCCAGACTGCAGCCTCCGGAGTAGCTGAGCGCCACCACATCCGGCTAATTTTTGTATTTTTAGTTGAGATGGGGTTTCATCATGTTGGCCAGGCTAGTCTTGAACTACTGACCTCAGCTGATCCACCCGCCTCGACCTCCCACAGTGCTGGGATTACAGGTATGAGCCATTGCGCCCGGCCAAGTATCTGAATTTTAAGAGTATAGCTTTATGGTTCTTTACCTATTTACCATGACAAAGATCAATATATTGAAACTTCTAGTAACTTCTAATAAAGTTTCCTTTTGTTCCTTCCTGATCTGTACCAGCCCCACAAATAAGCACTATTCTGACTTTCTATCATCATTAATTTATTTTGATTGTTCTTGAACCTCATTTTAATGGAATTAAACCCACATGTTTCCACTAGGCTGAGAAGTCTGTACACTTGGGTAGACCTGGGTCAAATTGTAGGGAGCAAGAAGTACTTTATAGGTTGTGCTGTATACTGCGCTTCCCATTGCCTCACATCAGGAGGCACATCATGCGTGGTTTTCTCACTTTTAGTGATGTTGAGATTGAGCAGTGTTGTTTCCAGTAGGATACATCTGTTATAAACTTCCCTGTCAACCTTCATCCTAATATTGTTTCAGTTTTTTGCTACTAAGAATTACTATTGAGATTAATATTTTTGTAGCCACATCTTTGTGTAGATTCATGATAATTTCCTAGGAAACATTTCTTTTTTTTTGAGATGGAGTCTCAAATTTATTTTTAGTAGAGACGGGGTTTCACCATGTTCGCCAGGATGGTCTTGATCTGCTGACCTTGTGATCCGCCTGCCTCAGTCTCCTGAAGTGCTGGGATTACAGGCGTGAGCCACTGCGCCCTGCCCAGGAATATTTTTAAAGATATTTATTGCTAAACTGTCTTCTAGAGAGGTTGCGCCAGTTTACATTATCAAGTGTTTGTCTGTACCCTCAAAAGTACTATATATTCTGTGTATTATTATTTTTAAAAAATCTTTATCAAGAAAGTATATAAAGGAATGCTATCTTATTTTTATTTTTATGTATTCAATTGATAAGGTTAAATATTTTTCATATATTTACTAGCTAAGATTTTGTGTATGTGGAGGGTGTGCATGTGTGTGTGAGAGTTACCTAGTCTGTTGTTTTTTCGAGTATCAATTTTGTTATTTGATTTTTAAAAGCTTTTTGTGGCTGGGCGCAGTGCCTCACACCTGTAATCCTAGCACTTTGGGAGGCCAAGGCAGGTGGATCACGAGGTCAGGGGTTGGAGACCAGCCTAGTCAAGATGGTGAAACCCCGTCTCTACTAAAAATACAAAAATTAGCTGGGCACGGTGGCGGGTGCCTGTAATCGCAACTACTTGGGAGGCTGTGGCAGGAGAATCACTTGAACCCAGGAAGCGGAGGTTGCAGTGAGCCGAGACTGTGCCACTGCACTCCAGCCTGGGCGACAGAGTGAGACTCCATCTCAAAAAAAAAAAAAAAAAAAAGCTTTATGTATTTAAAGATCTTGAACCATTGACATTTATATTGTAAATAGTTTTCTTTTAGTTGTGTTGATATTTTCTGTTTCATTTTGGTTTTGACACACAAGTTTTTAATTTCAGTGTAGGTAAATCTATCTTTTTCCTTATAATTTTTCTCTTATATAGAGAAGAGCTTTCCCAAACCATGATTACATAAGTATGAATCTGTCTATCTGTCTGTCTATCTATTTATCTTCTTTTTAAAATAGGGTCTTGCTATGTTGCCTAGGCTGGACCTGAACTCCTGGGCTCAAGCAGTCCTCCTGCCTCAGCCCATGATTAGCTGAAATTATGCATATGAGCCACTGCACCCAACTTTATATATATATATATTTTTCTTTATTTTTCTTATTTTTCTTAGAGACAGGGTCTTGCTATGTTGCTCAGGCTAGTCTCAAACTCCTGGCCTTGAGCCATCCTCCTGCCTCAGCCTCCCAGTTGGCTGAGATCACAGGCACAAGTCACTGGGCCCAGCTAGGCTTTGTGTATTTGTGTATGTATATCTCTCTCTATCTATCTATCTACATTTTGAGATAGGATCTCTCTTCTCACCCAGGCTAGAGTGCAGTGGAGCAATCATAGCTTATGACTACCTCAAACTCCTGGGCTCAAGAGATCCTCCCACCTCAGCGTCCTGAGTAGCTGGAACTATAGGTGCATGCCACCACGCCCAGCAAGGCTTTATATATTTTTGTCTACTTTTCAATGTAGAAAATATTGTGGAAGGATTTTGGTTCAGTCCCTTTTATTTAAGGAACAATTCAGGAGTTTTTGTACTCCTAGAAATTTAATCTTAACATGTTGTTAAATTACCAATCATTCCAAATGTTTTTCCATCTGTTTCCTCTTATGTGGTCCAATGTCAATGTTGACAATAACTTGTGGATTGTTACATGTCATTGCATTTCTTTTTTTTTTTTTTTTTTTTGAGCGGAAGTCTTGCTCTGTGGCCAGGCTGAAGTGGAGTGGCACGGTCTCGGCTCAGTGCAACCTCCTCCTCCCGGGTTCAAGCAATTTTCCTGCCTCAGCCTCCCAAGTAGCTGGGATTACAGGCACCCACCACCACACCTGGCTTATTTTTGTATTTTTAGTAGAGACAGGGTTTCACTATGTTGGCCAGGCTGGTCTCTTTTCTTCTTTTCTTTTTTTTTTTTTAAGAGACAGGGTCTCGATATGTTGCCCAGGCTGGAGTGCAGTGGCTATTCACAGGTGCGATCCCACTACTGATCAGCACGGGAGTTTTGACCTGCTCCGTTTCCGACCTGGGCCGGTTCACCCCTCCTTAGGCAACCTGCTGGTCCCCTGCTCCCGGGGAGGTCACCATATTGATGCCGAACTTAGTGCGGACACCTGATCGGCATAGTGCACTACAGCCCAGAACTCCTGGACTCAAGAGATCCTCCAGCCTCAGCCTCCTGAATAGCTGGGACTACAGGCACGTGTCACCGCACCCAGCGCCAGGCTGGTCTCAAACTCCTGACCTCAGGTGATCCACCCACCTCGGCCTCCCAAAGTGCTGGGATTACCGGCGTGAGCCACCGTGCCCGGCCCATTGCATTTCTTAAAACTTCTCTAAAAATATAGGCCAGGTGCAGTGGCTCACGCCGGTAATCATAGCACTTTGGGAGGCTGAGGCAGGTGGATCACGAGGTCAGGAGTTCAAGACCAGCCTGGCCAACATGGCAAAACCCCATCTCTACTAAAAATATAAAACTTAGCTGGGCATGGTGGCATGTGCCTGTAATCCCAGCTACTTGGAAGGCTGAGGTAGGAGAATTGCTTGAATCAGGACTGGGAGGCAGAGGTTGCAGTGAGCCAAGATCACACCACTGCACTCCAGTCTGGGCTACAGAGTGAGACTCCTGTCTCAAGGAAAAAAACCATATTTTCTGTTTACTAATATGTTCCTGATATTAGTGTTACTGCACCCAAGATAATGAATTGGTTGGGATGTTACTTGGCAAATTGAATTAAATCAAAAGGGATTATTAAATGCATCTTTGTGGGTACTTTCTTTTGAGATTGCCTAGAGAATTAATCTGATCTGCTGTAGACCACACTTCTTCTTTTTTTTTTTTTTTTTAAATTTTTTTTTTTTTAATAAAGACAGGGTTTCACCATGTTGGTCAGGCTGGTCTTGAACTCCCGACCTCAGGTGATCCGCCCGCCTTGGCCTCCAAAATGCTTGGATTACAGGCGTGAGCCACCACGCCCGGCCAGACCACACTTCTTTCTCGCATATGCCTGATGCCCCGATTTGGAATGCTGCAGAATTCAAAACTTTTTGAGCACTGACACGACACACTCAAAGAAAATGTTCATTGGAGCATTTTGGATTTTAGGATTACGGATGCTCAACCAGTATATATTCTGCAAATATTTCGAACTCCAAAAAATTTCAAAATCTGAAAAACTGAAACATTTCTGTCCCGAGTGTTTCAGATAAGAGATACTGAGCCTATATCTTCTCTTTCTTTGGCAGTGTCTGGAGACACTTATGGTTGTTAGAACTGTCTGGGGAGGGGATTGTTATGGCATGTAGTAGAGGCCCAGGATACTGCCAAACATCCTAAAATGCATCGGATGGCCACCTACAACAAAGAAGATGTGGCTCAAAATGGCAGTAAGGCCCCTGTTGAAACACCTTGTTCTAGAGGCCATGTGGGCCATTCTATTTCTCGAAAATGTGTTAAATCCAGGGCTGCCACATATAATTACACAGGTTGTTCACAGCTGTATAAACTCCTAGGGGCCTTATTATATAAATAGCATGCCCCAGAGTTGTATAATATGCAACCTGTGCAGTCATCCTGCTGGCCCTAACTAAATCCTAGCCTATCTCATATTTTTTTTTTTTTTTTTTTTGAGACAGAGTCTCACTTTATCACCCAGGTTAGAGTGCAGTGGCACAATCTTGGCTCACTACAACTTCTGCCTCCTGGGTCAAGTGATTCTCCTGCCTCAGCCTCCGAATAGCTGGGATTCTAGGCACCCGCCACCATGCCCAGCTAATTTTTGCATTTTTAGTAGAGTCAGGATTTCACCATGTTGGCCAGGCTGATCTCAAACTCCTGACATCAAGTGATCTGCCCACCTCGGCCTCCCAAAGTGCTGGGTTTGCAAGTGCAAACCATCATACCCAGCCTTTTTTTCTTTTTTTTTGGAGAGACAGGTTCTGTTACAGCCAGGCTGGTCTTGAACTCCTGGGCTCAAGCAATCCTCCCACCCTGGCCTCCCAAAGTGTTAGGATTACAGGTATGAGCCATGGTGCCCAACCCTCTATTTCACATCTTGATTTGCATTTCATATTGGCATCTCATTGGAGAGAGTTTGAAAAAAATTATTCATTCATTTCCGTAACACATTTACAAATCCTTGTTTGGGTGTGGGAGCTTCTTTACATGGCTAATTTAATCTATTTTATACCAGTCTTATTAGCATAATTTTAATGGGTAGCCTTGCGCAATCTACTAGATATGGGGGTATGTCCTTATTAGGACCTGTAGCCACCTTTGTATATATGCCTCTTACCCTTTATTTCCTTCCTTTTAATGGACCATAAAATGAATATACAAAAGTATATTTTTAAATTATCCTTTGTATTTAGAGAATATTTCATGTTCTTTGCTAATATTTTATTTCTTCTCCAAAAGAATCAGGAGAGAAAATAAGTGAAGTTGGTTTTTTTTTGTTTTTTGTTTTTTAGATGCTGGGTTGCTCCTGTATCACATCAGGATGCCTCAGATTTACAGGTCTTGTTATTTCTTTTTTTCTTTTTTTTTAGAGACCAGTACCCAGGCTGGTCTCAAACTCCTGGTCTCAAATGATCCTTCTGCCTTGCTTGGCCTTTCAAAGTGCTGGGATTACAGGCGTGAGCCACCACACTGGGCTAAAGTTACATTTTATTTGTATGTGGCTCTCATTTGGATACCCAGCTTGGGTCAGAAGTCCTTGATAGAAAAACAATTTATTTCCACCTCTGCGCATAGTAACTCCCAGCTATTCTCTGAATTCTAATTTAGTTTCCTGTTTTTGTCAAGTTCTAAGTTCTATAAATTCGTGGGTTCTTTGGTTGCTTTTTTTTTTTTTTTTTTTTTTTGGCGATAGAATCTCACTCTGTTGCCAGGCTGGAGTGCTGCAGTGGCATGATCTCTACTCACTGCAACCTTCGCCTCCCGGGTTCAAACAATTTCCTGCCTTAGCCTCCCGAGTAGCTGAAACTACAGGCGTGTGCCACCACACCTGGCTAATTTTTGTATTTTTTAGTAAAGACAGGGTTTCACCATGTTAGCCAGGATGGTCTCGATTTCCTGACCTCCTGATCTGCCCGCCTCGGCCTCCCAAAGTGCTGGTATTACAGGTGTGAGGCACTGCGCCCAGCCTGGTTGCTCTTTCTAATGCTCAAAATTCTTTATCTTGAAAACACTTATTTTTTTTTCTTAATCCTGAGAATGGGACATTAATGTAGTTCAGTTTAGAAACATTTATTGAGTAGCTACTGAGTAGTGGATTCTGTGCCTGTAGCTGGAAACAGGAGCATGAAAAAGCAATGGTCTCTTCCTGCAAGGAGCTTATCATGTAGGGGGAGAGGTCAACTCATACACAAATCGTCATGGTAAGAAGCCCGGCCCATGGAGAGAGAGGCCTGCATAGAGTATTGTGGGACACAGAAGAAATGGTGATGTCTGTCCTTTTTCCTCTCCAAACCCTGCAGTTGAGTATGGCAGTGTGCTATAAGGCTACATCAGTTCCTCATCGTCATTACAGCACAGCAGGTCAGTTTTTGAAAAATAGCTTTTGTATGATAGTTTTCAGAGATTTCCATTTCTTAGCACAGGCTTAAATTCAGATGAAAAGGTAGGTTAGAAGTGTGAATAATTGAATACCGGTCTGGGAGTTTAGCATTCGCGGATTTCAGCAGCAATAAACAACAGTGAAGGGTTAGAACTCACGTATTTTTAAAGGAGAAATTTTCATCAGAATTCAGAGGATCAAATGAAATGCTCCCTGCCGAGTCTGCCTGGGCTGGCATCACGGTAGTTCAATTCAACAAACATTTATATTAATATAAATGGAAATACTAATATGGCCTGAATTGAGGAAATCCAGACTAAATAACTATTTTTCCCTTCCTGTTTCTTTTTCTTTCTCACATTAATTTTTTGATGGTTGTAACTTATTACTAATATAATAGGGGAAGGGGAAGAGTCTACAGATTGAGCTACACTTCCTAGTTATATTAGACAGTCCGGGGTTTTTTTTTTTTTTTTTTTTGAGATAGGATCTTGCTCTGTTGCCCAGGCTAGAGTACAGTGATGCCATCACTGGCTCACTGGAGCTTCCACTTCCTGGCCTCAAACCATTATCCCACCTCAGTCTCCCCGAGTAGCTAGACTATAGGTGTCCCTCACCACGCCCAGCTAATTTTTTAAAATTTTTTGTAGATATGGGGTCTCACTATGTTGCCCAGGCTGTTCTCAAACTCCTGAGCTCAAGTGATCCGCCTGTGTCAGCGTCTCATAATATTGGGATCACAGGTATGCACCACCACACCTGGCCCTGAAAAATATTTAAAAGTATAAAAAAGAAAATACCCACCTGTAATTTCACTTTGGAGTAACCACTCTTTGTTTACATTTTGATGTATTTCCTTCAAGTTTTTGTTTTTTTCTCAGAATTGTAACTACATTGTATATATATATACTGCTTTTTTTTCTTGGTTAACATTATTTGTAAGTACTTTCCTATGTCATTAAATATTTCTTTGTTGTTATTAATTTTTTTTAATAGAGATGGTGTCTCACTATGTTGCCCAGGCTGGTCTCCAATACCTGGGCTCAAGTGACCCTCTTGCCTCAGCCTCCCAAAGTGCTGGGATTACAAGCATGAACTACCAAGCCTTGCCTATTTCTTGAAAATATAATTTTGATTATAGTATAATCAAATTATATAACTGCCTGGATTGATTATAATTTAATTATCTCTGGGAAGATGTTATTGTTTAATTAGGTTGTTTCCAGGTGATTATCTTTACATATAACTCCTTTTTAGTGATTCTTTGTTTCTTTCCTTGGGATTGGTTCCTACAAGGGAAATTATTTGTTCAACATATGCCTCTTGATATTTAGTGCCAGCCAGGTGCAGTGACTCATGCCTGTAATCCTAGCACTTCGAGAGGCTGAGGCAGGCAGATTGCTTGAGCCCAGAAGTTCAAGACCAGCCTGGACAACATGGCGAAACCCCATCTCTACACAACTTACAAAAATTAGCTGAGGGATGTGGTGGCAGGCGCCTATAGTACTAGCTACTCAGGAGGCTAAGGTGGGAAGATTACCTGAGCCCAGGAGGTCAAGGCTGTGGTAAGCCATGATTGTGCCACTGCACTCCAGCCTACATGACAGAGTGAGACCCTGTCTCAAAAAATAATAATAATAATAATAAATAATTTAGTTTAACAAGATATTTAGTGCCAAATTATCCTCCAGAAACAATACAGTCTTGTCAGCAGTGAATTAGACTGCTAATATCTCCTAGAGAAAAACTATTTCATGGCTTCAGACTAAATGATTTTTGGGTTTTTTTGTTTGTTTGTTTTTCTTTCTCTTCTGACACCTTTGGTATAGACTGTTTAACCCTGACCAGCCATCTCCAAAAGGTGCTCCGAGAATCAGAGAACCTGTCAGAGGAGA
The DNA here is from genome assembly GCA_036589455.1 of Ateles fusciceps. NCBI lineage: Eukaryota > Metazoa > Chordata > Mammalia > Primates > Atelidae > Ateles > Ateles fusciceps. The sequence continues at coordinate 20,934,778 of JAZHEH010003205.1, read as the reverse complement.
TGGGTGGTTGGAAGTGGGGAGAGAAGGACTGAGGGATGCATAACTCAATGTGAACCCTTTGCTGCCCTGGAAAAGCAACTCAGAGCTGGTGGTGTCAGCATGACATACAAAGAACAGCACTTCTTAATTATTTTTAGAGGCAGAATGTAGCCTTGTAATCAGCAAGCTCAGACAAGTTCCAGTTTACTCTAAGCCAGAGACTTCTAAAAGTCAGAGCAAAAATAGCCGTATTCATGTTGCTCCATCTGAAGAATTTGCTTTTAGGAGAGATCAGGAATTCATATTTTGAATGAGGACTGAAGGGTGAGAATTAAATCTCTCTCTTCTGTTGTATGTCACAGTAAGTAGAGTGACCACCAGGAATCCTGAGGCAAAACACCTCCTCAGATTACTCCATATTCTAGGAAAAGGGTGAGTCCTAGGCTTCATGGTGTGTTTCTAGCTGTAAAACACAGTGTGTTTCTAGCTGATTCAATGTGCTTTGTCAGCTCTTTTCCATGTCACCTGCTTGATTTGTGTGTTTTAGTTTAGCAATCACTTTACCCCCTCAGTTCATCCAAGCGACGGTCCCAGATCTCAAATGGCTTCTGCAGCTTCAGGATGAAACCATAATCCAATTTTAGGAAACCTATCATCTGGGCCAGGCGCACTGGCTAACACCTGTAATCCCAGCACTTTGGGAGGCTGAGGCAGGCAGGTCACTTGAGATCAGGAGTTTAAGACCAGCCTGGCCAATAGGGTGAAACCCCATCTCTACTAGAAATACAAAAATTAGCCAGGCATGGTGGTGCATGCCTGTAATCCCAGCTACTCAGGAGGCTGAGGTAGGAGAATCGCTTGAACCTGGGAGGCAGAGGTTGCAGTGAGCCAAGATTATGCCACTGCGCTCCAGCCTGGGCAATAGAGCGTGACCCCATCATCTGTCTAGAGTGGAGCAAATTCAGCCCTAAATTCTGCTCTGACACATACCTTCTTCTAGCCAGTTGGATAAAACAAGGGAAAATTGAATAATTGGATTTGTCTAGCAGGCTACTACGACTTCCAGTTGGCTTCACCTGGTAATTAAGATGAGGGAGGAAGTTTTAAACAGCTGCATAATATTTTATAGGATGGCCATACCACAGTTGACATTATTTATTCAACTGAGTATCTACTTTTTTCCATGTTTTTCCTGTGATATACAGCACTGCAATATAAATTCTCATCTATGTGCACTAATAAAAATGTGTTTTTATATGTGTGTATCTTGTATACATGTACATGTTAAAGTACTAGAACCTTTATTTCTGTTGGATAGTCACCAAAGTGGAATTGCTGTGTCATAGGCTAATTTATATTTTAAATTGTTGTTTTGTTGTTGTTTTTGAGACAGTCTTGGTCTGTCTCCCAGTTGGCATGCAGTGGCAGGATCTTGGCTCACTGCAGCCTCTGCCTCCTGGGTTCAAGCAATTTTCATGCTTCAGCCTCCCGAGTAGCTGGGACTGCAGGCATGTGCCACCATACCTGGCTAATTTTTACATTTTTAGTAGAGACAGGGTTTTGCCATGTTGCCCAGGCTGGCCCGGAACTCCTGGGCTCAAGTGATCTGCCCACCTTGACCTCTCAAAGTGCTGGGATTATAGACATGAGCCACTGCACCCAGCCTTTAAATTGTTTATATACTAACAGAGCTTTTCCTAAAATTGTAAGTGACACGAGACTTTTTAAGCCATCTGCTATGTCTTTTGTCAAATAAAGAAAAATGTCTTTTGAAAACTATGTTTATTCAAAGTGGATGGATGAAGAAAGTCCTCCTTTTATATTATTTTGTTGTTTGTCCTGATGGCATTGTGGGAAAAAATTTGTTTTGTGGTTTTCATTTGTATTTTCCTGGTTATTAAGTATACTGAGCATCTTTTCATATGCTTATTTTCTATTTATATATCTCTTTTGTGAAGTAACTGTTGAGATCTTTTTGCATTTTTTAATTGGGCTAGTTATATTCTTATTATTGAGTTGTGAGAATTCTTTATATGTAGTGGAACCTCTCTTGACCCCACATCTCCTTCTAACTATCACCCTAGTTATCTGGTCTCCTCCAGAGTAAAATTCTTGGAAAAACTGTCTGCCTTGCTGCCTCCACTTCCTCCCTCCCCCATTCTCTTCCCAGGTCACTCTAAGGCGTCTTCATCCCCAACATTCCCTTATCCACCTAAATATTGACAAGCCAGTGATCAATTATTCATCCTCATATTACTCGAGTTTCCAGTAGCACTTGATATGTTTGACCACCTCTTCTTTTTTTTTTTTTTTTTTGAAACCAAGTCTCACTCTGTCACCCAGGCTGGAGTGCAGTAGCATGATCTCAGCTCACTGCAACCTCCACCTTCTGGGTTCAAGCAGTTCTCTGCCCAGCCTTCTGAGTAGCTGGGTTTACAGGTGCCCACCACTACACTCGGCTAATTTTTGTATTTTTAGTAAAGACAGGGTTTCATCATCTTGGCCAGGCATGAGCCACCTGCCTGGCTCATCACCCCTCCTTTTTGAAATGTCTTCTTCTCCAGGCTTTCCTGACAATAGGCTTGCCTCATTCTCCTGCTGCCTCATGGCTGCTCTGTCTCAGTTTTCTTTGCTGGCTCCTCCCCAACTAACAGATCTCTCAAGTTTGGAGTCCCCCAGGCTCTGGCCTTGGTCCTCTACTCTCTTCTGTGCACATAGTGCTACTCAAGACATTAACTTTTATAAAGCCCATTTTATAAGGGTTTTTAATAGGAAGTTTATACTTTTTGTGTCCTAAGGAATTTCTGCTTACCTCATGTAATAATTTTTTCTCATTTTTTCTTCTGGAATTTTAATGGTCTTAGCTTTTATATTTCAGTCTATGACCTGTTTCGATTTTTCAATTTAATGTCTGTGTTTGGTGAATGGTTAGGGTTGAAGTTTTCGTTGTTGTTGGTGTTGTTGTTTGAGACAGGGTCTCATTTGCTCTGTCTCCCAGGCTGAAGTACAGTGTTATGATCACAGCTCACCGTAGCCTGAAACTCCAGGGCTCAAATGGTCCTCCCACCCCAGTCTCCCAAGTAGCTAGGACTGCAGGTACACACTACCACATGCAGCTAATTTTGGTTGGGGGGGGGGATAGGATGTCACTCTGTCTCCCAGGCCAGAGTGCAATGGCACGATCATAGCTCGCTGCACCTCAACCTCCCAGGCTCAAGTGATCCTCCCTCCTCAGTTTCCCAAGTTGCTGGAACTGCAGGTGCATGTCATCACACCTGGCTAATTTTTGTGTATTTTGTGGAAATCAGATTTCACCATGTTGCCCAGCTGCTCTCGAACTCCTGGGTACAAGTTATCTGCCCACCTTGGCCTCCCAAAGTGCTGGGATTACAGGCATCAGCCACTGCGCCCAACCTACGATTCTTAATCTCCATTTTTGGATTAATAGCTCTACTTCCATTTAATTTTTTAGTCCTCATTGTAAGACTCCAATTACACATATGTTCGATGTTTTTTTTGTTCTTGTTCTACAAGAACAGGCTCTGCTCAGCTTTTTCTTCAATCTTTTTCTCTCTCTTTTGCAACAGTTTCAATTAATCTATCTTTAGGTACATGGACTCTTTCCCTCTGTCATTGTCATTTTATTATTTAACTCATCCAGTGAATATTTTATTTTTGATATTGTATTTTTCATTTCTAGAATTTGTAGTTGGTCCTTTTCTATTTTCTTTCTGTTGAGATTTCCTATCTTTTTGTTTATTAGAAGTATATTTTCCTTTATTTCATTAAGCATAGTTATAATAGCTGCTTTAAAATCCTTATCTGATAACTAAAATATCTGGGTCACTTCAGTATTGGCCTCTGTTGATTGTCTTTTTCCTTGAGAATGGTTTATATTTTTACATAATTAGAAGTTTTGGATCCTGTACTAGACATTATGAATATTACGTTGCAAAAACTATGGTTTCTGATATGGTACCCCTAACAGTGTTAAATTTTTGTTTCAATAGACAATTAGTCTGAAATGGCAAACTTTGTCTTGCCTGTGGTGGGTAGCCACTCAAATCTCAGTTCAGTTCTTTTAGCCTTAGCTTCATGCTGCTTAGAGTCTACTCCATGCATGGTAAATTTTAGCACATTTTTCTGAGATCCAAGAGATACAATGGGGGACTGTGTTCACCCATCTGAATCTTTATCTGATTCATGATCTTTGTCCTGCCTGTTTTCTGCTTTGGAGTACATAAAATTAAAAGAGATTATATCTTATTATCTCTCTTTCTCTCTCTGTCTCTCTGTCTCTCTGTGTATGTGTGTGTTTATGTGTGTGACTCTTGCTCTGTCACTCAGGCTGGAGTGCAGTGGTGGGATTACAGCTCAGTACAGCCTGAAACTCCTGGCTCAAGTGATCCTCCCACCTCACCCTCTTGAGTAGCTGAGACCACAGGCATGCACCACCACACCTGGTGTATTAGTCTGTTTGCACGCTGCTGATAAAAGACATACCCAACACTAGGTAATTTAGAAAGAAAAAGAGGTTTAATGGACTCACAGTTCCACGAGGCTGGGGAGGCCTCACAATTATGGTGGAAGGCAAGAAGGAGCAAAGCCACATCTTACATGGTGGCAGGTGAAGAGAGAATGAGAACCAAGCAAAAGGGGTTTCCCATCAGATCTCATGAGACTTATTTACTATCACGAGAACAGTATGGGGGAAACTGCCCCCATGATTCAGTTATCTCCTACCAGGTCCCTCCCACAATACTTAGGAATTATGGGAGCTACAATTCAAGATGAGATTTGGTTGGCGACACAGCCAAACCATGTTACCTGGCTAATTTGTTTGTATATTTTGTAGAGGCAGGGTCTCACTGTGTTGCCTAGGCTGATCTCAAACCTCTGGACTCAAGTGATCCTCCTGCCCCAGCCTCCCAAAATGTTAAAATTATAGGCATGAGCCACCCCACCATGCCTGGCCACCATTCTCACTCATCGTCTAACTCAGACTAGGTTTCATGGCCTGGCTTAGCTCAGGGAGTCAAGATCATGGAAGGATACATACACTGTGTTAATGGATTTGGAGTTTATATTGATTTTATAAGATGGGAGCCATTGAAAGACTTTAAGGAGGAAAATAATCATAATTATATTCTGGCAGAATTACTTTAGTCACTCTGAAGGATGATTTAGAATAGGAGAAGACTTGAGGCAGAGAGACCTATTAGGATGTTATTGGGGCAGGAGATGATGGTAGATCCCAAATAAGACTTACACGTGATAAAAACAGAAAAATGATGTCCCCGGATAGGAAAGAAAGCATGAGAACAGAACAGAAGTAGGATGCAAATAGTGAGAATAAAGAACTGAGACGTAATCTGTCCCTCTGTTGAGGTTGTGTTGGGTACCTTAAAGAAAAAAGGCTAGAGAGGGTAGAGCCATACCACAGACAGCTCTGAGAGCAGAGCAGGAGTCCAGAGTTGCCATGGTTGCCATTTGGGAATCATTATAGATTATTAAAGAAAGCAGCATGATGATAGATGTATAGGTGTGTGGTTCGCAGGGACATGAACGATGCTGAAGAAAGGAGAGCCTGGGCCAGGCACGGTGGCTCACGCCTGTAATCTCAGCACTTTGGGAGGCTGAGGCTGGTGGATCACTTGAGGTCAAGAGTTCGAGACCAGCCTGGCCAACATGGTGAAACCCCATCTCTACTGAAAATACAAAAAAATTAGCCAGGCGTGCTTGTGCATGTCTCTAATCCTAGCTACTCAGGAGGCTGAGGTGGGAGGATTGCTTGAACCTAGGAGGCAGAGGTTGCAGTGAGCCAAGATCACACCACTGTATACTCTAGCCTAGGCAAAAGAGTGAGACTTCATCTCTAAATAAATAAATTTAAAAAAATACAAAAATTAGCTGGGCGTGGTGGCGTGCACCTGTAATCCCAGCTACTCGGGAAGCTGAGGCAGGGGAATCACTTGAACCCAATTAGAAGGAGGCAGAGGTTGCAGTGAGCTGAGCTGAGATCACACCACTGCACTTCAGCTTGGGTGACAGAGCAAGACTCTGTCTCAAAAAATAAAAAAAAAAAAGGAAAGAGAGCCTGGGGCCAGAGAAAAAGCTGGGAGGTGGTTGTAGTATTCCTTGACACAAAGAGATGAGGATTTGGGTTAGAGGAATGGCTGTGAAAATGGTGAGAAAATGTGAATATTATAGGCAATTCAGAGAAATAAATGAGACCATCATCCTTTTTTTTTTTTTTAACATTTAGTGAAAATGGGATTATAATCCACCCAGCAACTATTCTCACAGAACCATTGAGAGGCTCAAATAATGTATATGAAATCACTTATAAATATATGAGTATCATCATAGAGATATATTTATCACTATATTAAGTCCTCTAGAGGGGTTGCCAGATACCAAAGTAGGGAGGTGGGACCATCTACAGTGGCAGCCACTAGGCAGGTAAATAAAAATTTTCGACATACGGACTTAACTTTGAATGCATTTTAGTTTTCTTTATCAGAAGTGCTCTCTGTGGCCCTGGAGTCATAATTGAGTTTTGATCTCGACTCTAACACTTAGTAGCATGGATAAGTTACATAACTTCTCTGTTCCTTGTCTGTAAAATGGGGGATAATTTTATTAACTACCTGATAGGATGGTTTTGAAATTAAATAAGATAATATATGTTAAGTGTTCAGAACCAGTGTCTTTCATGGTAAGGGGTGAATAAATGTTGATTGCTATTTTTGTTGTTGTTGTTATTTTTGAATGAGTATATTATATTCCTGCATTATCCCAAGGCAAAAGCCAACTGTAATAAGTAGCCCTTCAGTTGAGTAAAATGTATGGTCATCCCGTTCATTCTCCTCGAGGATAAAAATCTAAGTACGTGTATGTGTTTCTGTGACAGCCCTTCATTGTTTGCTTTTCAACAGAGATTCTTTGGAAGTTACTCATCTTTCCAAGTGATTCTTATGTCCTTTTTCCCTCTCAAATCAAGCTTTGTATTATATGCTGAAAAGCAGAAATCTAGCTGGGTGAGTTGGCTCAAGCCTATAATCCCAACACTTTGGGAGACCGAGGCAGGTGGATCACCTGAGGTCAGGAGTTCAAGACCAGCCTGACCAGTGTGGTGAAACCCTCTCTCTACTAAAAATACAAAAATTAGCCAGGCATGGTGGCGCATGCCTGTAATCCCAGCTACTCAGGAGGCTGAGGCAGGAAAATCACCTGAACCCAGGAGGCAGAGGTTGTAGTGAGCTGAGATCGTGCCATTGCACTCCAGCCTGGGCGACAGAGTGAGACTCTGTCTTAAAAAAAAGGAAAAAAAGCAGAAATCTTACCTGTTAAACTTAGATCTCTTTAAATAGATTCAAGTGGATATTGCAGTTCTTTTCTAAAAATCATCAGCTGCAGGAATCACTGACTTAGGAGACACAAGATGCCATTGGCAAGGGGTTTTTTCTTTAAAAATAACAACATAATTATGCTTAGATGTTTCAGCATTTTATTCTGCTGTTACTTTTATTTTCAATGTCTTCATACTTTCGTCTTCTCATCTCACTGTTCTAATTTAGAATAAAGCATTCATTTGGATTCTACTTCAATATATGTATGAGAAAGAACACAGAATAATGAAGCACCTGATTTTGTCTTTTGTTTGCAAGTTTTGAAATAGATTTTTGCAGTCATTTTGACTTACAGACTTTCAAGAGAGTAAACCAACAATGTAACTGAAATACAGTATTCCTTGTAGGAAGACAGTGTTACTTAATTTTCCTCTCCCTGACTTGATGTCATAGGAATTGATTCATAGCACTTGAGGGATGGATGATCTGTTAATAATTTAAACATGAAGTTATCATCTCAATCCACAGGCTTCCTGATTTGTGTTTGTCAATATTATGAGGCTAATTCTTGGGCATGCCTTAATGAGTTTGAACTTTCATATATCTAATTAAATTAATTAAATCACTGGAATAGTTTTAATACTTTATGATTACAGAATTGTAAAGAGAATCTCCTTTATTTAAAATATCTAGGATTTTTTCTTCTTTCAGTTTTTAAAATAAGTTACCATAAACTGAGAAGTTTTCCTTCCTGATAATTGCATTTCTGGACTTTGTTGTAATTTCACCCTTCAAGGAAGTTTCCGGAGACTCTTACTGTCTGGAGCACATTTTTCGGGAGAACCAATCTGTTTATCTTATGAGTAACACACTAGGATAGAGTCAGTTATTGTAGATTTTCCTCATAGTGTAACTTTGTGTAAATTGAAAGCTTATGCACTAGTTAAGCCTAGGAGTTCAATGAGCCGTTGAGCTGGAATGAGTAACCTAGTTAATACATAACTATAGAAGTCTTGGCATCTCCTGCTTGAAACTGTCTTTGTTTCTGTGTTATTTTAGTTCATTGACTTGCCAAAAATCCACTAATACAAAGCATTTCCTGTACATTGTTTTACTCTGAAAGATATTTATTTATGGTTTTATTTGCACATCACTCTGTTTCTGAAGAAACAAAAAGAAAACATCCTTTTGCAAGTCAAAGTGCAAAGTAGGGTCTCTGTGTCTTTAAAGTGCCCCTGGTCGAGGTGGCTCAAGCCTGTAATCCCAGCACTTTGGGAGGCCGAGGCGGGTGGATCACAAGGTCAAGAGATCGAGAACATCCTTGCCAACATGGTGAAACCCTGTCTCTACTAAAAATACAAAAAAATTAGCTGGGCATGGTGGCATGTGCCTGTAGTCCCAGCTACCCGGGAGGCTGAGGCAGGAGAATTGCTTGAACCTGGGAGGCGGAGGTTGCAGTGAGCCAAGATCTCGCCACTGCACTCCAGCCTGGCGCCTGGCGACAGAGCAAGACTCTGTCTCAAAAAAGTAATAATAATAATAAAATAAAGTGCCCCTGGGCTTACCTCTTTTTTTTCCTCCCATTTAAAACTTCCCTCTACAGGTCCTTACCCAGGTTTGACCATCTCTAGAAAGTAATCAAATTTCAGATAATTGTCCTACCTTCAAATCTTTCTCTGATTCTTTCCCAGCCTATAAGAAGCAGGAGCAGATATACTAATATTTCCTTATCATGTGACCATTTCTGGGTTTTTGTTTTTTTTTTTTTAAGACTGATTGTTGCTCTGTCACCTAGGCTGGAGTGCAGTGGTACCATCATGGCTCATTGCAGCCTCTACCTCCTGGACTCAAGCAGTCCTCCCACCTGAGCCTCCCAAGTAGCTGTGACCATAGGCACACACCACCACATCCAGCTAATTTAAGAAAAAATTTTTTTTTTGTAGAGATGGGGTTTCCCCATGTTGCCCATGCTGGTCTCAAACTCCTGGACTCAAGCAGCTCTTCCACTTCAGCCTCCCAAAGTGTTGGGATTACAGGAATGAGCCACTGCACCAAGCTTATTTTGTATTTTTAACAAGGAGACTATTTAATCCAAAGGAATAAATTTCAAATGATTAAATAGAATCTGAGGCAATATAATTTGCTAATAGAAATGGCGATAAGAAGATCTCATCTGGGTGTGGTGACTCACACCTGTAATCCTAGCACTTCGGGAGGCCAAGGTGGTTGGCCAACATGGTGAAACCCCGTCTTGAATAAAAATACAAAAAATTAGCCGGGTGTGGTGACAGGCGCCTGTAATCCCAGCTACTCAGGAGGCTGAGGCGGGAGAATTACTTGAACCTGGGAGGCAGAGGTTTCAGTGAGCCAAGATCATGCCATTGCACTCCAGCCTGGGCAACAAGAGCAAAACTCCATCTCAAAAAAAAAAAAAAAGATCTCTCTGTCTTTTTAAAGCATTCTTGGTAGGTTACTTACACCAACAATAGTTGCACTATCAAGTTTGTTTTTGTTTAATAATTTGTCCCACAGGGATCTTCTCATGGTCCCAGTCTAAGCCTGTCAAAGTCTATTTACATATAATTTGCATCTAAATCATTCCTGCTTGTATGGTCTGTGTGTGACCGGAAAGGGAAAGCTTAAGAGCCCCTGAAATCTTTGCTAACCTACTGCTGGTTCAGGGTCACCTCTTGGTTATATTACCTTAAAGAGGAAATGAATGAAAAAACAAAAGCATCAGATCAACAATTAGCCTTAGGGGGGAAAATGGGTCCCGACATGTAGTCACTAGTTGGGGGAACCTATCCAGGGACTACCCAGCATTCTTGCCCAGTGACTATTGTGACCTGCCTGCCTGGCAAGCCCCATCAAGACCAGAAGATGGCTTTGGCTCCAACACTGCAATGCCCTAATATGTGCATCAATATAGGGTTTTAACAGCTTTCACAAGGCCTTTATCAGTCATCCTTTATGGTTAGGAAATCGAAAGTGTTCAGTTCTTTCCACTTTTGAAAGTGGGAAAGAAGAGGGGAATTTTTTCTCCTCTCCAGGCTAGAATGAATAGGATTCCAGCCCTAAACCAAGACTACTCAGTGCCAATTTGGGTGTTTGCCCATGGACTTACTTCCTTTGTACTCTGTTATTTATGTACCATTTTAAGACTAAGTCACTGGCTTCTTTTCTAGCCATGCCTTATGAAGTTAAACAAAGAAAGATGAAAATTGCAAGGACCTTGAAATGTCAGAAATGTGGGGCAATCAGTTGGCTGCATTTATATCCTTTGTTTCAGAATGGAAGTTCCTGCTGTTTTCAATGGAGAGCCAAGTAAAAAAAGTCTTGATGGCAGTAGAGAGAGCCCTCTGCCTGGAAGACGGGAGTCTGATTTTGAGCACTTATCTGCATCTCAGTAAACTATGTGACTTGGGATGAGCCCCTTTTAAATTTTACTTTCTTATTTGTGATACAGGGTTAATAATATTTTGTTCTACCTACCTCAAATTCTTGTGAGACTCAAACAGGATAATAGACATACAAGTATTTTGCAGATAAAGAGGCTTATGAAGGCACATAGCATTGCTTTATTCCACAGCATTTTATGTCTGGGCTGCACTGTAGCTGCACACATTATATTAACTAAGATCCCTCTCCTGTTCATAAAGGGCTATGTGGAAGAGGGAAACTGAAGTCAGAACAGAGATGATTTCCCCAGAGCTGCAAGGGAAATTCAAGGCTGAAAAATAACTGTTGTTAGTAGATCAAAATTTACCTATGAATTTTTTAATGATGAATTTCATCAAAAATTAATTGCATTTGAATTATTTAATTCTCTAAATGGCTTTTGGAGAGGAAATCCTGCCTGTCAGGATCTGCCATGTCAATCTAATTTCCTTCTGACCTTGACAGAAATTGTAAACTGTGTTGACTCTCGCTAACACGTGGCAATAAATTGTATTTATGAAATGTTACAAGAAACAAGTGATTCTTCTACTATATTTCTTAACAGTAGGGAGGTAGAGTTCTAGTCCCTGAAATGCAGGGAAAAAAGAAATGTTATCGAGGACAAAAAAGGGCACATAAACAGAGTCAGATCTATATTTTGTCTCCTGTTTCCTCATTGACTGGATCAACAAGAGTGTTTCTGCTGAGGGCATGTGGCTCTCCAGGGTGTCACCCCTAGAGATCCATACACTTTGGTACCCAAATAAATGGCATCCAAGATAGGAAGAAAGTAGTTCATCTGGATCCCTTTCTTCAGTAGCTGATTTAAGGAGGTCAAATATGTGTTGCATCCTTTGACCATTTTATGCTTTTACCTTTTTTCTCCACAAAATATTTAATATCAAACTGAAAGTACACAGAGTACAGTCCTGGAGAAAGGAAGAGCATACTTCAACTAGTTAGATTACAGAGGGGATTTAAACACTCTAATTGAGATCCTGGAGCCTAGAAAAAAGATTAAGATTCAAGGATACACAGAAAAAGACTCTAGTTCTTTATCTCTACTTCAGCCTGGTCCATAGAGGAAATGAAATAAAGAACAGAAGAGAGTTGGATGGGGCAAAACAAAAAGGGTGGAGCACAAAGGTTTTTAACTTCTGGCGTAAGATCTTAACATCCGTGGGTTAATGTTTATCAAATGTGATTTAATGCATCTATACATGGAGACTATGGAATATTGGACCAAATGGTCTACTGTGTTTAAGTGTCACAGGGTGAATCCCAAAATTGGGGTTCAGCCTAGGAGGCCATGAGAGTGCTTGGCTTCACTCAGGAAGGAATTCAAGAGTGAGCCAACTGAGTAAAGTTGAGCAAATTTTTATTTTTTCTTTTTTGAGATGGAGTATCACTCTGTCTCCCAGGCTGGAGTGCAGTGGCACAGTCTCAGCTCACTGCAACCTCTGTCTCCCAGGTTCAGGCAATTCTTCTGCCTCAGTCTCCTGAGTAGCTGGGACTACAGGTATGTGCCACCATGCCCGGCTAATTTTTTTTTGTATTTTTAGTAGAGATGGGGTTTCACCATGTTGGTCAGGCTGGTGTCAAACTCCTGACCTCAAATGATCCGCCCATCTCAGCCTCCCAAAGTGCTGGGATTATAGGCATGAACACGGCGCCCAGCCCGAGAGCAAATTTATTAAGAAAAGTAAAGGAATAAAAGAATGGCTCCTCCATAGACAGAGCAGCAGCATGGACTATTTTACTGGGTATACTTATGGTTATTGCTTGATTGTATGCTAAACAGGGATGGATTATTCATGAGTTTTCCAGGAAAGGAGTAGGGAGTTCCTGGAACTGAGGGTTCCTCTTTTTAGACCACATAGGGTAATGTCTGGACATTGCCATGGCATTTGGAGACTGTCATGCTACTGGTGGGAGTGTCTTTTAGTATACCATTGCATTATAATTAGTGTGTAATGAGCAGTGAGGGTGGCCAGAGGTCACTTTCGTTACCATTTTGTTTTTGATGGGTTTTAGCCGACTTCTTTATCACATCTTGTTTTATCAATGGGGTCTCTGTGACCTGTATCTTGTGAAACTCGTCCTGCTGACCTCCTGTCTCATCCTGTGACTAAGAATCTAAGAATGCTTAACCTCCTGGAAATGCAGCCCAGCAGGTCGCATCCTCATCTTACCTAGCATCTATTCAAGATGGAGTCACTCTGGTTAGAACGTCTCTGACATATGTTCCCCCTCCCTTTTACAAGGGCACCTTAATCCTAAGGGTTGTAAAGGGATGAAGATCCATCTTCTGTAACTTCTTCAGGCTGCACAGGGGCAATTACCTTATTATTAGGGTCTCTTGTGTTCAAGGTAGAGAGGAGCTCAGTCAGAATGGTGAGGACCATTCATAACTGAGTCTCAACAGAAGGTATAGTCTAGAAGATTCATAAATGTTCAATTTAAGAAAATGTTGAGTAGGCTTATCTTACATTCCTATACGATGAGTCCAACAGCAATATATTCCACAGCAGTCAAGCAAAATAAGTGAAATTATCCCAAGTAAACTAAATAAGAAGACTTTCCATGAACTGGGCAGTTGTAACCAAGCTGATATGAGGTCATGCCCAGAATTAGAATACTCATCCAGATTTTCACATTACCCTCCCTATTGTTTCTTCTGAGTAGCAGCCAGAGATCACTGGGTGGTTCACAGGAGTAAGCAGGATCAGTCTAAATTGCAGAAAAAATTCAAAAACAATGGATGCGATTAGAATCTAATAAAAGGTATACTATAGTTTTTGAATCATAATTTTTCTCTCTCTAGTCTCCCATTTTTACTAAAGACAAATTATAGTAGAACCAGTTTGTTTGCAAAATAAGTTTTAGTTTTATTAAACTTGGCCTCATCATGTATATAAAGTACAGCAAGAATAATTATTTGCCATATAAACTCCTTTTTAAATTGTCTTTGATAAAGCATTGTTCCATAGGAATCTCAGACTTTATTGATTGATTGAGACAGTTCTTACTCTTGTCACCCAGGCTGAAGTGCAGTGCCATAATCTTGGCTCACTGCAGCCTCAACGTCCCAGATTCAGGCAATTCTCCCACTTCAGCCTCTTGAGTAGCTGGGACTACAGGTGCATACCACCACATCTGGCTAATTTTTGTGTTTTTTCATAAAGACAGGGTTTTGCCATGTTGCCCAGGTTGGTCTTGAACCTCTGAGCTCAGGCAATCCTCCCACCTTGGCCTCCCAAAGTGCTGGGATTACAGGCATGAGCTGCCATGCCCAGCCTTCTCAGACTTTTTAAAGCCTTGAGTCCAGCCATGAATTCATCTGTGCCTGTACATACCTGTATGAGTTGGGTAAATTCCTCTTCTTTTAAGATCCCAAGATAATCTGTATCTCCTGGGCCTGTCAGAAAGTGATATTGTTTACTTACTGCAGGTCAGAAACTCTGTACAGGGACTGTGTAGATAAGGTATGAGGCCAGTTTTCCTAAGGGACTTTTATTGGCTCTTTAAGTCAACTTTAATCCCTTAAAATAGTCTGTTTATATTTGAAAGCATGCAGTTCCAGTCAAAACCTTGGTAAAATAACCAGTGTCTGTAATTGTGTCCTATTACAAAAGAAAAACAGATTCTTTTTTTTCTTTTTTCTTTTGGAGTTTCGCTCTTGTAGCCCAGGCTGGAGTGCAATAGCGCGATCTCAGCTCACCACAACCTCTACCTCCCAGGTTCAAGTGATTCTTTTGCCTCAGCCTCCCAAGTAGCTGGGATTAGGTGTGTGCTACCACACCCAGCTAGTTTTGTATTTTTAGTAGAGACGGGATTTTTCCATGTTGGTCAGGCTGGTCTCGAACACCCAACCTCAGGTGATCTGCCTGCCTCAGCCTCCCAGAGTGCTGGGATTATAGGCGTAAGCCTCCATGCCTGGCAGAAATCAGATTCTTATTATACTTATGCAAATAACGACATTGCCATAAGTTAACAATACTCACAAATAGTTTCCAAATTCTGGAGAAATCAGGTAGAGAGAAAGACACATGTTCCATATTTTGTTTTTAGACAAAAACTTTGTTTTATACTCATTATAGGAGTATACTTTACTCAATTGTTGAAAGCTGTAAATAGCTCAGAAGTTTTTTTGACTCTGAAAAACAAAACGATCAGCAATGTTTTAAGCAAAAAATTGTAAAAAGATTATTTTAATCTTTTATTAATTCAACCTATGCAATTAATGTTTCTTGGTATCTATAAACACATTAGTTTTCCAAGAGAGTCTTGAAAATTTTTTTCTCTGTTTTAGTGACACACTTTCCAAAGTTACCAGAGATGTATATTTAAGAGTGCTTTTCAGAGTCCTATAGCTGATTGTAAATCATCTTTTGTAGAGGATCAAAACAAGACAATTGTCTGTGAATGACAAAAAGTCTTACGGCAGCCATAATCAAAGTTGTGATTAGCAAGGAAATTTGGTTACCTCTGTGACAGACAATAATTTAGCATAACAATTATAATTATTACTGATAATATACACAAAGTCATATCAGAATGATAGGAGTTTCACGTAATTTTGGAACATGTACCAATAACACATTTATGCAAATATAGCCCAAAGAAAGTCAAATACCATTGTGTATTTAACAGTCCTTCCTGTATGATTTTAATATACCAAATATGTCATTTTTGGACTTTAGGGGACCTAATAATCAGAAAAATACTTAATTTAGAATTTTATTTGGAAAGTTGTCAATTATCAAAGGCTTAAAATACTTGATATTATAAAATAGAATCACAGGTCATTTATTTATTTAGCTAAAATTATAACTCAAAGATTTCAAAAAGGCAAAAACCTTTACTCATTGATAAAGGAAGACTTAGCTTTCCAGGCAACAAGATCCAATAAAAACAGCATGAGGCCAGCTGAATCTGTCTCTCTCTCTCCTCTGTTTTTTTTTTTTTAATATTTGTTTTTTGTACCTGTACATATCAAGGAAATCCTTTTTTCTTGTAGTTCATCTTAAAGGCAAACAAAAATCTATCTTTTTTTTTTTTTTTTTTTTTTTTTTTGAGACAGCCTCTCACTTGTCACTCAGGCTGAAGTGCAGTGGCATGATCTCAGCTCGCTGCTACCTTTGCCTTCCAGGTTCAGGCAATACTCCTGCCTCAGCCTCCTGAGTAGCTGGGATTACAGGTGCGTACCACCACACCTGGCTAATTTTTTGTATTTTTAGTAGAGACAGGGCTTCACCATGTTGGCCAGGCTGGTCTTGAAATCCTGACCTCAAGTGATCTGCCCACCTTGGCCTCCCAAACTTCTGGGATTACAGGCATGAGCCACTGCGCCTGACCAATATTGTTTTAATTTTAGTCAACCAACTCCTACACAATTCTTTACAAGGTTAAATTTTCACAAACGTTCTACAACTTGTTTAAGCCTTTAGTTTTATCCTGTCTTTTAAAATTTAAAATGATTCTTAAACCCTTTAAATTCGACAAAATTACTTTCTTTTTTGAAGAAAAAACACATTCGCATGCCTTTTTATCAAAAAACATGTAATTTTAATTTCTTTAGTGTAAGAAATTTTAATTACATATCAGGTGCAGAGTCTAAGATACAGGACAGAACTGCAGATAAAGTCTGACTCTTTCTAGCAGTGAGGGTGAATGGCTCATCCTCTATGTCCCCAGGCCTTGTCTTGAATCAAATGGCTCTAACACAGATAAGGTGAACAATTACCAAAAGTCATAGAAACAGTTTATGACCTTGAAACCTAATATCTGACCTGCATAATTTAGACAAATGTCCAAATTTTGAAGACATTTTTATTTTATTTTACCAGTAATCTTTAAACTGTCTTTATTTTCAAAATATTATTAGTCATGTGAACTAAAAGGCACTGAAGTATTTATTTTGCTAACAGCCTTTGATTTAAGTCTTATTTTTCTTTATGCCTATTATTTAGAACTCTTTTACATAAACATCACACACACAACACATATAAATACACATACAGGGCTGTAGTGCGCTATGCCGATTGGGTGTCCACACTAAGTTCGGCACCAATATGATGACCTTCCGGGAGCAGGGGACCACCAGGTTGCCTAAGGAGGGGTGAACCAGCCCAGTTCTGAAACAGAGCAGGTCTAAACTCCCATGCTGATCAGTAGTTGGATTGTGCCTGTGAATAGCCACTGCACTCCAGCCTGGGCAACATAGTGAGACCCCATCTCTAAAAAATAAATAAATAAATACACAGAAGATCTAGTAGTTGTAAGATTTCTCATTTGCTAGTTTTTAAGTTTCTTGTTAAAGCCTGCAGTTTCTAGGGCCAAATAAATAGGCACAGCTAGAAGGCAAAACAGATCCCCAAAAATCAAGGATCCCATTTATACACTAGATTCTGGATTCCCAAACCATGGGACCAGACATTGCAGTGCTTTTACTGTGCATTTGACTGCAAAGACGTTCCCCCGAGGCTGGTGGCCAACCCAAAGGCAATCTGCCCATTCCCCATTTCATATCTTTTAGGTACCCAAGAGCATGCTTTTTTCATTTAAATGTGAGAAGAAGAAGTATTGGCCTGTAGTAATAATCACTCACTGTAAGCAAATGCTATTAGCTATCCCTAAAAATATGTGTCCTACCTAGCTATTACACACGAAGGCTAAAAGTTCTCTCATAATGCAAATTAATTTCTGATACTCCCAAGAGTGAAAAAAAGATCAAGTAATGCAATGCAAAACAGAGCAGAGCTTTAGATTTTGAGAGGGAGCTGTCTACTTACAGTTCTCAGAGTTCCATGAGGAAAACAGCTTTTTCTTCCAAAACAGGATCTGTGACATCTTATTTTTTTCTCCCAAGGAGTCCTCGGCTATCAGAAATTACCATAGGTCCTCTCATGTGGGCATCAAGGGTAGTAAGAAAACAGACTGGATAAATAATTCAGTTGACTGAGAAGAAAAACAAACCAGCTGGGTGAGGTGGCTCATGCCTGTAATCCTAGAATTTTGAGGGGCTGAGGCGGGCAGATCATGAGATCAGGGATTCAAGACCAGTCTGACCAACGTGGTGAAACCACGTCTCTACTTAAAAATACAAAAAAAATTAACTGGGCATGGTGGGGCGCATACCTATAATTCCAGCTACTTGGGAAGCTAAGGCAAGAGAACTGCTTGAACCTGGGAGGCGGAGGTTGCGGTGAGCGGAGAGCACGCCATTGCACTCCAGCCTGGGTGACAGAGCAAGATTCCCTCTCAAAAAAAAAAAAAAAAACCAAAAAAATCTTTTTCTCAAAAAAAAACAAGATCCAAGAAGAGAAAAAGAATAAAGCCTATATATATATATATAAAACTTGGGTGATATGGTTTGGCTTTGTGCCCCCCACCCAAATCTCATCTTGAATTGTAATCCCCAGAATCCCCATGTGTTGAGGAAGGGACCAGGTGGGAGGTGCCTGGATCATGGGATATTTTCCCCCATGCTGTTGTCATGATAGTGAGTGAGTTCTCATGAGATCTGATGGTTTTATAAGACAGTTTTCCCAGCTCTTGCTCACTCTCTCTTGCCTGCTACCATGTAAGACATGCCTCTTCCCCTTCCACTATGATTGTAAGTTTCCTGGGGCCTCTCCAGCCATGCAGAGCTGTGAGTCATTTAAACCTCTTTTCTTTATAAATTACCCAGGCTTGGCTATGTCTTCATAGCAGTGTGAAAATGGACTAATACATTGGATATCTGTTTTTAATTAAGCTGACTTTTAACTCTAGAGCTCTTTAAGAAAAAAAAAATCATTTTGGGCCTGGTGCAGCGACTCATGTCTGTAATCCCAGCACTTTGGGAAGCTGAAGTGGGCAGATCACCTGAGGACAGGAGTTCGGGACCAGCCTGGCAAACATGGTGAAACCCTTTCTCAACTATAAAAATACAAAAAGTACTGGGCCTAGTGGCATGCTTCTGTAGTCCCAGCTACTTGGTAGGCTGAGGCACCAGAATCGCTTAAACCTGGGAGGTAGAGGTTTCAGTGAGCTGAGATGGAGCCATTGCACTCCATCTTGGGTGACAGAGTGAGACTCTGTCTAAAAAACAAAGGGCCAGGTGAGGGGGCTCACACCTGTAATCCCAGCACTTTGGGAGGCCAAGGCGGGCAGATCATGAGATCAGGAGTTTGAGACCAGCCTGGCCAACATGGTGAAACCCCATCTCCACAAAATATATATATATATATAGCTGGGCATGGTGGCATGTGCCTATAATCCCAGCTATTTGGGAGGCTAAGGCAGGAGAATCGTTTGAACCTGGGAGGCGGAGTTTGCAGTGAGCTAAGATCATACCATTGCACTCCAGCCTGGGCAACAAGAGTGAAACTCTGTCTCAAAAAAAAAATTCCTTTTAAATCTAGATTTTAGCCAGGACAAGCAGATGACACCTCTGGCTTTTAAGCTCTTCCCCCTCCCAACAAAGGTGTTTTTCCAAGTAAAATAAAAAAGCCTTAATGAAGGTTATCATTTAACCATGGATGTACATGGTGTCTCCAAAGAGATGGCAAGCAGTTTTTATAATATCTAGAATCATGCCTAAGGTAGCTCAGAGAAAAGAAAATTCAAGTCAGGAAATCAGAAGCTGTCCATAGAGGGAAAAAGAATAAATAAATGGTAAAATTCCTACAAGTATCAAACCAAAAGGAACTCATTCCTAAGCCAGGAATTTAACCCAGGCCACCATCACAAAGAGAAAAGCCTTAGCTACTGAGCTACAGCAAAAGGTAAACACCATATTGTTTTTCCCAGGAGTCTAGAGCAGCCATTTTGAGCTTGCAAAAAGCATACCTTTTAAGGGAAAAGAAAACAGATTTTAGAATTAAAGTCAGCATTTCTTTCAGTCTTACTGAAAGCAAACCAATACTCTAAAAAACGTGTTTTAACTTAGGGGACCAAAATTTAGATAGACTATTATAAATAAATTTTCTTTCATTATGGCTTATATTTAAAAATTTTAATAAGGCATCTTTTATGAACTTTGTCACAACTTACATAGACCACCTATGACATGCTTCGACTTTTTTACTTGTCCTATACTTTCTTCTTTCCTAAATAATCAGTCATTCTACTTTAGGACAAGAATTTACCATAAAAGGCCAGGCACAGTGGCTCACACTTGTAATCCCAGCACTGAGGGAGGCCGAAGTGGGTGTATCATCTGAGATCAGGAGTTCGAGACCAGCCTGACCAACATGGTAAAACCCTATCTCTACTAAAAATACAAAAATTAGCTGGGTGTGGTGGCACACACCTGTAATCCCAGCTACTCTGGAGGCTGAAGTAGGGGAATTGCTTGAACCCAGGAGGCAGAGGTTGCAGTCAGCTGAGATCGCTCCATTTCACTCCAGCCTAGGCAACAAGAGTGAAGCTTCATCTCAAAAAAAAAAAAAAAAGAATTTACCGTAAAAGATCCTTTCTCACATAAAATTTCTTTTCCTTATAACCTTCCTTACCAAAAATACATCTTTATATCCATAACTTTCTGCTCATCTCTTTCCCCTACTTACTGTTTTTTTCTTTCTACCTTATTTCTATTTTCTTCCTAAATTCACATTTTAAAACTTACTTTATTTTTTATTTTTATTTTTGTCTTTTTGTTTTTTTCCTTTTTGTGGAGAACAGGGTCTCACTATATTGCCCAGGCAGGTCTCAAACTCCTGGGCTCAAGCTATCCTCCCGCCTCTGCCTCCCTAAAAGCTGGGATTACAGGCGTGAGCCACAGCACCCAGCTAAACCTTACTTTAAATAACATCTGAATTGGCACAAAAAAATTTTTTTTCCCAATAGCAGTTTATCTTCTTTGGCACATTTTATATGTGGAATTATATATGAATTTTTAGTAGTACTAAATTTTAATGAGTTTAAATTACATGAACTTGAAAAATGCTTGGACTTATTTATGAGTGCTCTTTTATTTATAAGTCCATTTTGTACCCTGTAAACAATATATAACATAATATATGTAAATGCACACAAACACATCTAGATATTTATACACGCACATGAACAAAGATCGAATAGCTTTTACCTTGAAACTCTAGGCATGAGATAGTAATACAAACTCACTGTTTCATAAAAGATAGTTGGATCCAAATTATTTCTCTGACAAAGTCGGGGCTTGGGCTGGGTGCAATGGCTCATGCCTGTAATCCCAGCACTTTGAGAGGCCAAGGCGGGTGGATCACCTGGGGTCGGGAGTTTGAGACCAGCCTGACCAACGTGGAGAAATCCTGTCTCTACTACAAATACAGAATTAGCTGGGCGTGGTGGCACACACCTGTTATCCCAGCTACTTGGTAGGGTGAGGCAGGAGAATCACTTGAACCCAGGAGATGGAGGTTGTGGTGAGCAGAGATTGCTCCACTATACTCCCAGCCTGGGCAACAAGAGCAAAACTGTCTTCAAAAAAAAAAAAAAAAAAATCAGGACTTGTTCACGTGGCTAAACTTAGTTGATTTGAATTTGCTTCAGTTGCTTAAAAGACACCTCAATAACAGGTCGTTCAGGACTCATTATTGTCCCCATGTCTAACAAGGATCTCTACTAGACATAGGACTTTTCTATCTTTCTATCCGCTTATCTACCCCTGCAGACTCTTACCTCTTGCAGCAAGACATTAAATAAAGTGACAATAAGACAAGAAAATGCTGTTACAGAAAATTATAACTTTAGGGTAGAAAACAAGAAAAGGCCAAGATTCCCCTAGGGTGGGACTCTAACCCACAATTCTAGAGGGAATGCCAATTCCAAACACCCTAGAACAGGGGCAACCAAAAGTACCAAATGCTGAAAACCCCAGAGCATCTCGGGGTTGTCCAGCAGTGAACCCCAAAGGCATGAGACCTAACGAAGTTGGGGGCCACAGAACAACATGACTCTGGCATCCCAGGATCAACACAGTGAGGGAGCACTCACAACCAGGTGTCCTACTTTAAACAATTGCCCAACTAGCCAAAGCAAAAACTACAAACATGACAAAGAAATAAGGATAAGCATGCAATTTGGCAGTAAGAGCAGAAAAGTAAAATGGCCAATCGTTATAAACTAGAGAGCAAATGTCAGAGAGAAGGAGTGACAAGGTGGGCTACCAAGGAAGTGGCCAGCCAGGTGTGCTCTCTTCTGGGGCACCCAGGCAACGGGAGGCTGTAGTCAGGCTCCCAAGCCAGAGGTCTCATAGCCACTTTCCCATCTACCCAAAATAAACGACAGAGAACCCAAAATCAACATTTTAAAAAAGGTAGCGGCCTGGCACGGTGGCTCATGCCTGTAATCCCAGCACTTTGGGAGGCCAAGGTGGGTGTAGCACCTGAGGTCAGGAGTTCTAAACCAGCCTGCCCAACATGTGAAATCCAGAAGGCAGGGGTTGCAGTGAGCCGAGACTGTGCCATTGCACTCCAACCTGGGCAACAGAGCGAGATTCCGTCTCAAAAAAAAAAAAAATGTTACCCATTAGGCTGGGCACGGTGGCTCACGCCTGTAATCCCAGCACTTTGGGAGATTGAGGCGAGTGGATCATGAGGACAGGAGATCGATACCATCTGGCCAACATGGTGAAACCCCGTCTCTACTAAAAATACAAAAATTACCCGGACGTGGTAGTGCATGCTGGTGATTCCAGCTACTTGGGAGCCTGAGGCAGGAGAATTGACTGAACCAGGGAGTGAGAGGTTGCAGTGAGCTGAGATCACGCCACTGCACTCCAGCCTGGCAACAGAGGGAGACTCTGTCTTAAAAAAAAAAAAAAGAAAGAAAAAGTTACACATTAAATGGCCGGCTCTGAAGCAGTAAAGACTGAAATTATATTGGCACCATCATTTACTGACAAATAAGGAAAGGAAGAGCTGGCAGAAATGATGCTAGTCAGAAAGCAGTGGGAAGGCCCTGGGTTCTGCTTGGCTGAAAGCCTTTGGTTCTGCTTAGAGGCAGGACTCAGTTCCTATAGTGGGCAGATTACCAAAGAATCCAGATCTTCTGCTTCGTCTGTTTGAGGGGGAGCAATGATTGGGAATTGTCTGTGAGATTAGCCCCAAGCCTTTGGTCTCTGAGTTTTGGGAAGCAGAGATGTGTTTCATAGCAGATCCTGCTTATACACATAGACTGCTTCTTTTCTAGTATGTGAATATTTTTATTTGTTGCTTCCGTTTTTCTAGCTTCACTGAAAAATAAATTGTGCAGTCCTCCTTCTGACCCTTCCATTCGCAAAATTTCCTTTTTTAAAAACACAGACTTCTTGAAATAGAATTCATATACTATACAATTTAACCATTTATAGTGTACAACTCAGTGTTGTTGTTTTTGTTAAGTGCACAGGGTTGTGCAATCACCATTACAGTCAATTTAGGACATTTTCATCACCCCAAAAGCAACCTCGTACCCATTACCAGTCGAGCAATCACTACGTTACTTGCTGCTCTAAGGGTTTACTTAGAGTTGGACATTTCATATAAATGAAATATACCATGTGGTCTTTTGTGACTGGCTTCTTTCACTTAGCATAATGCTTTCTTTTTATTTTAAATATGGAATACTCCATGAATTTGCCTGTCATCCTTGCACAGGAGCCACGCTAATCTCGATATCATTCCAATGTTGGTATATTTGCCGCTGAGGCAAGCGCAGTGATTTCAAAGTTCATCTATGTTGCAACATGTACTATACCTCATTTCTTTTTATTGCTGAATGATATTCCATTGTATGGATATGCCACATTTTTAATCCATTCATCAGTTGATGGTTATGTGAATTTTTTCCACCTTTTGGCTATTATGAATAAAATTGCTATGTACATTTGTGTACAAGTTTTTATGTGGAAATGTGTTCTCAGTTCTCTCGAGTCATATGGCAACTCTATGTTTAACTTTTTGAGAAACTGCCAAACTGTTCATAGTTTTCCATTTTGCATTTTCACTAGCAGTGTATACAGGTTCCAGTTTCTCCTCACCAGGGCTTGTTAGTGTCTGCCCTTTTAATTATAGCCCTTCCAGTGGATATGAAATGATATCTCATTATGGTTTTGATTTGTACTTCCCTAGTGATTAATGATGTTGAGCACATCTTCCTGTGCTTTTTGGACATTTTTATGTCTTCTTTGGAGAAATGTATATTCAGATCCTTTACTCATTTTTTAATTGAGTTGTCTTTTTTGTGTTGTAAGAGTTCTTTGTAGATTCAACAGACAAGTCCCTTTTACTTTATATGATTTGCAGATACTTTCTTCCATTTTGTAGGTTGTCTTTTCACTTTCTTTTTTTAAAGAATACTTTTTCTTTCAGAAAAAATAGACTGTTTTTTTTGAGCAGTTTTAGGTTCACAGAAAAATTGAGCAGAAAGTCAAGAGAGTTTCTGTATGCTCCCTTCCCTCACACAGCCTCCTTCACTATCAAAATTCTTTTCACTTTCTTGATGGTGACATTTGAAGCACAAAGGTTTTTAATCTTGATGAAGTCCAATGTATGCATTTTTTCTTTGGTCACTTTTGCTTTTGATGTTATATCTAAGAAGGCTTTGTCTAACCTGAAGTCACAAAGTTTTACTCCTATGTTTTCTTGTTTTTTGTATAGCCAAGACCTTGCTATGTTGATCAAAGCCAGCACTCCCAGGCTGGTCTTGAACTCCTGACCTCAAACAGTCCTCCCACTTCAGACTCCCAAAAGGCTGACATTACAGGTGTCGGCCACTGCACCTGGCCTTGTATGTTTTATGAGTTTTATAATTTTATCTTTTTTTTGTGTGTGTGAGACAGAGTCTTGCTCTGTCACCCAGCCTGGAGTGCAGTGACACGATCTCAGCTCACTGCAACCTCCACCTCCTGGGTTCCAGTGATTCTCCTGCCTTAGCCTCCCGAGTAGCTGGGGCTACAGGCATCTGCCACCACGCCCAGCTAATTTTTTTGTATTTTTAGTAGAGACGGGGTTTCCCCATATTGGCCAGGCTGGTCTCAAACTCCTCACCTTTTGATCCACCTGCCTCAGCCTCCCAAAGTGCTCATGCTACTGTGCCCGGCCGGAAAGATAACTCTTAAACTGCAGTTTGGAAATTAAATTCTGATATATTTTCAGGACTCTGTGTATTCTCTAAAATAATTTTTTAAATAATGTGTTTTCATTTTAATAATAATTCTGAATCACCAGGATCCATGTTATAATCAAATTGCATTGCACGATTTTAATGCCCATGTTTGTGTTTGAGAAACATTGGACTATAACATTATTCAGAATATGTGTAAAATTCTGATTACAGAGGAGTGCTGGGTGTAAGTAATCATTCAATTTTTGGAAAATGTAATTGGTTTTACCCAGCGGTACCTTAATCTGCAGTCTAAGATATTCTTTAGTTACTTCTTGGTATAAAATGGAGAGAGCAGTTAGAAATGGTTTTATCTGTGTTCACATGTGTGTCTCAAAAAAAGCAGGGGGAGGGGGCAGGGGGGAAAAGGAAGAGAGCTCCCATACATTAATAATAGACTTTTTAAAAAATGGTGTAAGAATTTGGCCAAGAGTGGAATTTCTTTTCTTACTTGATTTTTCTCAATTTCACTTTTATGACCTGTTTCAGTGAACTAGGGGAATGATTGAGCCCTTGAAATTGGCAGGTCCTCTGACTCCAGAAGTTTAGTGAGTTTTTGTTTTCGTTTTTGTTGTAGAGTTTGGGTCTTGCTCTGTCGCAGGCTGGAGTGCAGTGGCACAATCATAGCTTACTGCAGCCTTCAAACGTCTGGGCTCAAGTGCTCCTCCCACCTCATCCTCCCTAGTAGCTAGGACTATAGGGGCATGCTACCACGCCCAGCTAATTTTTAAAATACCTTTTTTAGGGAAAAGCTTTCATCATATTGCCCAAACTGGTCTTGAACTCCTGGCCTCAAGCCATCCTCCCACCTCAGCTGCCCAAAGCTTGTTAATTCAGATTTGACAGCACCCCTCTGCTATGTAAGCATCTCTTGTTGCAAGTCATTTCAGATCCTTTATGGAAAAAGATGGGATCTAATATACATAAATGAATCTATCACTCTGGACCTCAGAGTACCATTGAAAAACTTAATGAAAAATCTTCCAAATTCTAATCTGTTAAAAGAATCTTTTCACAATGCCAGAATTGATACAGGCAAGTCAAAGGCAGGTTAAAATTTTTTCAGCTCTCTCACTTCGTTGTTCACCTTCCAAAGTGACTCAGTTTTATCGTTTGTTCAAACAAATCTAGATCCTTCGCTGGCTTTCTTGAGCACACAGCTGTTTGCTTCTCAGTAAGGTTGATTATTGCTGACTTCCTGAGAACAGGGAAATGCAAATAGCCAGGTGTTGTCATTACCATTGCACAAAGTAGAAGCCATTAGAATTAAACTAAGGTAAACCCTATTCATTAGAATCTACTGGAATAAGTTTCTAAAAGTGGGCTTGGAGTTACTGTGTTCATTTCTCTGAAGCTTCTTAGAAATACCTGGGGAAAAGAATATGATCTCTTTAACTTCAGTTTCATGGGTGTCTCTTCATCTAAATATTGTAGTCTGTAGTGAATGCTTTCTGAAAGTGGGATGGGGGAACTTGGAAATCAGTACCGTTTTTTGTAAAAAGCCATTTAATGCATTTTTTAAGGAAACAGCGGGATAGTAATGAATATTTGCCCTTGTCAGGGGACAGATGTATGCTGTCTTTGAGATAAAAGATGAATTAAGATCTCAGAACCTTACAGTTCAAATAAGTTTCAACTGAATCAATAGGAACATCTCATCTGTTTAAAGAAAAATACAAACAAGCAACATCAACAACCAAAACCAAAGGACCCCTCCTGGATGGGATAATTGTGGTTTTGTTGCCTAGTCAGAAACTAGGAGTAGTAGCGGGTATACCAGAACCCTAGATTTTAATTCATAATCAAATAGGTTAGCTAATAGTTGTGAAATACACTCAGCATGTAACCCCTTCTTGCAAGTTACATAACTGTTTTGTTTTTTTTAATAGGTTGGGAAAGTTGCATGTATAAATGCTGATATTATAAGAGTCATGCAGTATACCAGATTGTTGTCTCAATTAAAATTGTAATTAGAAGAAAGAAAATTATTTGGTTTAATTTTTTCTTTTGTTATACTTTGGTTATAAAATTGACTTTTGAGTCATTTAAAAAATATGTACACAGTGGCTCACAGCTGTAATCCCAGCACTTTGGGAGGCTGAGGCTGAGGTGGGAGGATCACTTGAGCTCAGGAGTTTGAAACCTGACTGGGCAACAAGGCAAAACCCCTTCTCTACAAAAAAATACAAAAATCAGCTGGGTGTGATGGCATGTGCCTGTGCTCCCAGCTACTCAGGAGGCTAAGGTAAAATAATCACTTGAACCTGGGAGGTCAAGGCTGCAATTAATCATTATTACACCACTGCACTCCAACCTGGGTGACAGAGCAAGACCATGTCTCCAGAAACAGGGGGGGAATGCCTTATGTTCCTTTTTTTTTTCCCCGAGACCAGGTCTTACTCTGTCACCCAGGCCAGAGTGCAGTGGCATGATCTCAGCTCACTGCACCCTCCACCTCCTGGGCTCAAGTGATTCTCGTGCCTCAGCCTCCTGAGTGGCTAAGACTGCAGACATGCGCCACCATGCCCAGCTGATTTTTTATATTTTTGGTAGAGACAGAGTTTTGCCATGTTGGCCAGGCTGGTCTTGAACTCCTGAGCTCAGGCAATCCACCTGCCTCTACTTCCCAAAGTGCTAGGATTACAGGCATGAGCCACCATGCCTGGCCAAGTTCTTTGTTTTGACAAATCTAACTTTTTGATGTCTCATATTGATAGACATAGGATTGACATTGAATTGCTCTACAACTTTAAAGAGCATTCCAGTTTTTATATATCAGTTAGAATGCTTTTGACTGCAAGTAACAGAAATTCCCAACTCAAGTGGCTTAACAAAGAATGAATTATCACACATAACAGAAGGTCCAGGATGGGTAATTCTCTCAGTGCCATCATTTAAGACCCATATTCTTTTCATCTTTCTCCTCTGTCAACCATAGCTTGTGGCCCTTACCCTTTAGTTCCTCATGGTTTCAAGTTGGTTGCAGCAACACTAAGGCAACCCTAATTCATATATCCTTATGATAGTCAAAGGCAAAAAGCTTGTGTGTGTGTGTGTGTGTGTGTGTGTGTGTGTGTGTGTGTGAGATGAAGTCTCTCCCTGTCACCCAGGCTGGAATGCAATAGCACAATCTCAGCTCACTGCAACCTCTGCCTCCTGGGTTCAAGCGATTCTCCTGCCTCAGCCACCCAAGTAGCTGGGATTATAGGTGCACACTACCACGCCTGGCTAATTTTTTGTATCTTTAGTAGAGATGGGGGTTTCACCACATTGGCCAGGCTGGTCTTGAACTCCTGACCTCATGATCTGCCCGCCTCAGCCTCCCAAAGTGCTGGGATTACAGGCATGAACCACTGCACCTGGCCAGGCAAAAAGTTTTCTCAGAGTCTTCTAGCATACTTTCCTTCATAACTCATTGTCCAGAGCTGGGTCACATGCCCATGCCTAAACCAATTAAGGCAAAGGGAGATGTCCACCATGATTCACTTAGACCAGTGGAAACTGTAGCCTGAATTACATGGGGAGTGGTGGCGAAGGTGGATGCTTGGACAAAATTAGTGTACTGTTTGTAAGGAAGAATGGGAAAATGCCAATGAGATGTACACAAAATTTGACATATAGGAATCCCTAAAGCTCAAATTAACTCTTGGACGGGGCACAGTGGCTTGTAATGTCAGTACTTTGGGAGGCTGAAGCAAGAGGATCACATTGGGCCAGGAGTTTGAGACCAGCCTGGGCAACACAGCAAGGTCCAATCTCTATAAAAAATTTTTTTAAACTAGCTGGGCAGGGTGGTGTGCACCTATAGTCTCACCCTACTGAGGAGGCTAAGGCAGGAGGATCTCTTGAGCCCCGGAGTTTGATTCTGCAGTGAGTTATTGCACTGCTGCATTCCAGCCTGGGTGATAGAGCAAGACTGTTGGGGTTCAGGGGTTCAGGGGAGCCCTTAGCTCCCTTGAGAGGACGTTTCTCCAAGGTTCTTGGTCTCCTGCTCTCTCAAGAATGGAAGAGGGGACCAGGTGCGCTTGCAAAGTAAATACCTGACCCCAAACAGAGTTTTTGCAGAAAGTGAATTTATTTTAGATGTAGAAAGAGAAAAAAAGGAGAAGAAGAGAGACAACTTCCATGAAGAGTGTGGAAGGGGACTCCAGAGGGGGAAATCCAGAGAATGAAAGCTCCTCTCACACTGAGTGAGAGAATCCAGAAAGATGGAATCCAGGAGAGGAAAGACAGCTTCCACACTGGGTGGAAGGGAATTGAGAGAAAGAGATGGAGTTTAGGAAGGGAAGACAGGCTTCCATGAGAGTGTTCGTGGAAGGGGGATCTAAACATGGAGTCCGAAGGGGTGTGGAAGAAGAGGACTTTTAACCTGGGAGGAACCCCCCACCTTCTCCTAGACCTCTGGCCAATGAAAGGAGTTCCTTAGAACTTCCGCTGGAGTGATTGACTTTTGATTCTTCCCACACCCTCAAAAATTAAAACAGAAACCATTAAATCTCCCAGATGGAGAGAGATGGGGGGAGGGAGGGCATGGCGCTGGGAAGTTCTTGCCCTTAAAACTATGCCCCCTCATGGACCCGGAAAGAGAATACATTCCCTCAAGACCTTGTCTCACATACACAAAAAGAAAAAAACCTCTTATGTAGGATCTTAAAATTCAATGCCTATGTCAAATTGCAGCCCTCAAAGCTTCTTTGACTATGTGCATTCATTTTGTTCTCCATAGAAACCTGGTCAAGCTGACTCCCACCTGGAGGCTAGAGTATAATACAGTTCTGACACCCCCTGTAACAAGAACAGAAGGGAGGGAAGATTAGTCAGAGGGTAGCAGAGCCCCAGGAAATGGGGGCAAGGTCATAAATCCCCAAAGAAGACCAGGTTTGAGCAAGGGTGTGACAGATCTAAGCTCTGTATGTGAGGCCTAAGGGAGGTCCAGTGGCAGAGAACATGGAGGCAGGGCCCTTTGAGAAATGCAGAATGGATGCAGTAAGTGTTCCAGTTTTTCCAGTCCAACACCTGGAAAACAAGGTAGCAAGTGAGCCCAGAGCCAGCTGACCAGGTACAATGCAGGCTCTGAGATGCTGACCTTCCCACTGGCATTTCAGCTTCTCAGGTGCAGCTGGGATGCATTGGTGGAGCATGTAGTTTAATGGATGCTCATTTTCAAAGGAGCGATGGAGCTCAGTTAGGGCAGGAATTTACATCAATGGAAGGTTAAGTTGTCATTTTGTTAATATAGTGATATGCTCTTTACCTATATGGCCAGTCAGAATAAGAAACAGCCGTATGATTTCTGCATTGAATATAAAGCTTCTATTGCCCACTCTCTTCTTCACTTCTCCACCAGGCCCTCACATGACTTGTTTCTTGAGGTTTTCTCCTCTGAGAGCTCTTCCCTGAGCCCTCACCCCCATTGTAACTCCCCGACTCATTTTTTTTCATAGCCTTCATTGATGCTGGAAATTTTATTATTTATTGTCTTTCTTCCCTGCCAGAAGTAGGCTTCACGAAGATGGGAGCTTTCTTGTTCATGCTATATTGTCCTCAGTACCGAGAACATAGGCACATTGGAATCCTGTGGGCACTCAATTAAGATTTGCTGGATGAATGAATGAGATACCTCTTAGTGTCCTTCCTGAAGTTTCTCTCTCCTCATGAATTGATATTCCTTCTTTTATTGGATAATGAGAGCTGTGTTTTCTAATTCCTTTTTTGCCTTAGCTACTAAGAATTGTAAAACTAAACTCTTGGTTTATTTGCGGTAGCCATTCTTAGCTTGGGATGTCTGAACTCCTCTCACTTACTGTAGCGCTTTTAAAATATTTATTTTGTTTTATTTTATTTTAGTTTAGTTTTTGAAATGGAGTGTCTACCCAGACTGGAGTCCAATGGTGTGATCTCAGCTCACTGTAACCTCCACCTCCCAAGTTCAAACAATTCTCCTGCCTCAGCCTCTGAGTAGCTGGGACTACAGGCGGGCGCCACTATGCCAGACTAATTTTTTGTATTTTTAGTAGAGACGGGTTTCACCATGTTGGCCAAGGCTGGTCTCAAACTCCTGACCTCAGGTGATCTGCCTACCTCAGCCTCCCAAAGTGCTGGGATTACAGATGTGAGCCACCGTGCCCAGCCTAAAATGTTGATTTTAATGACACATGGTTTCAATGTTATTTATTGTAAGTTGCTTCAAATCTTATGTGGAAGTAAATGAAGATTGAATAATAATAAATGAACTGACTAATTGAAGGGTAACAGGGAGAAGAAAAAAGAACACACTTTAGAGTCTGAGTAAATAAGATAATATTGGAACTGTTGTTCATAGAATAGGAACCAGATCAAACATTACTCATAAAAGTCCCTCTCTGTCACCATTTTGGCACCTCTCACTCCATTGTTATTGCTTGGTCAGTATTTTTCCTCTTCCCGTTAGGTTTTGCCATAAGGGCAAGGACTGTATCTTTCTTGCTCATGATTAGCCCCCCAGGGCCTAGCACAGTGCCAGACACATAGTACACATTTAATCATTATTTGATAAGCTAATTTAATATGTCTTTTCTTTATCATTTATTTTTAACTATAAGCCCCTATATTAGTAAACATTAACATGTTTCCCCTGTGCTCTACCCTTTTCAACCTGCAATTTCCCCTGCTTGTAGATTTCCAAACTTCCTTCATTTTTATGTGCCTTCCTTCCTGACAAGGAAGCTTCTTCCTTTAACCACAACAGCCTCCCACTCCAGGGCTCATGAATGTGTGCCTTTTCTTCCTTCCCCAGTCTCCTAAATCTCATTTTCCTTATGACTAAACTGAAAGTGACTCACCAACTCACGAACTGAGAACTGGAAGGGGCCTGAGAGATCATGTTACCCAGTAGCTCGTCTCCACTTGGTTCAGGGAAGCAAAGTGAATTGCCCAAGGTCACTCTGCTGGTTGGCAGCAGGGCCAAACCTAGAACACAGCTCTCTTAACTCTGGATCTCATCTCGCACTGCAGAATGAGCAAGCCTCCTTCCTAACTCCAGAAAGAGAAAGCACTGCAACAAAAATAGAAAAGTATATTTTAGTCTTAGTTGGAAATCTCTCTCTCTTTTTTTTTTGAGATGGAATCTCACTCTTGTCATCTAAGCTGGAGGGCAATGGCATGATCTTGCCTCACTGCAACCTCCACATCCCAGGTTCAAGCAGTTCTCCTGCCTCAGCCTCCTGAATAGCTGGGATTACAGGCTCACCCCACCACACCCGACTAATTTTTGTATTTTTAGTAGAGAGGACGTTTCACCATGTTAGCCAGGCTGGTCTTGAACTCCGGACCTCAGGTGATCTGCCTGCCTTGGCCTCCCAAAGTGCTGGGATTCCAGGCATGAAACACCATGCCCAGCAGTTGGAAATCTCTTAAATACAGTATATACAGGAGTTACTCATAGGTAACTCATAGGAGTTAAGTGTCAGACCATTTAAGTTTGATCCCAGCTCTATTTACTCTTCAAACAAGTTGTTAAACTCCTCTGTCTTAGTATGTGTCCTTTCTCTTTTTTCCTATGCATTTGTATATTTAATAGACATATTTAAATCTGTATGTTTATTTGTTAATATTAGGAAAAGTTGTATGTGTGCATATTTACATACATAAATGGGAATACTGGTTCTGTTAGTTTCTTTCACTTTAACAATGTCTTGAGGAAGACTTTCCATGTCAGTATATATAATTCTGTCATGTTCCTTTTAATGACTGCATAGTATTTTGTAATACAGGTTTATCATGGTTATTTTACCATTTCCCTATGAATTTTTTAGTTCTTCTCATTTAGTTGTTGTTTTTATTTCTTTTAGTTCTTCTTTTATTTCTTCTCATTTTTCATGATTACGGTTCACTAAATTCTTTTTTTTTTTTTTTTTTTTTTGGAGGCAGAGTCTCGCTCTGTTGCCCAGGCTGGAGTGCAATAGAGAGATCTCGGCTCACTGCACCTCCACCTCCTGGGTTCAAGCAATTCTCCTGCCTCAGCCTCCTGAGTAGCTGGGATTATAGGTGCCTGCCACCACACCCGGCTAATTTTTTTTTGTATTTTTAGTAGAGACAGAGTTTCACCACGTTGGCCAGGCTGGTCTCAAACACCTGACCTCAGGTGATTCACCTGCCTCAGCCTCCCAAAGTGCTGGGATTACAGGCATGAGCCACTATGCCCGGCCTACAGTTCACTAAATTCTTTATGTAGATGTCCTTGTGTAGATATGTAACTACCTCTCTAGGATAGATCATTAGAAATGTAAAGACTGGGTCGAAGAGTCTGAGAGATGACAGTTCAAACCCTCTTTTCTGTTCTGAAAATAGGCTATGTCTAGGTCATCACTGATGTAGTTTTGGCAGTGTATGCTGATATTAACCAGACAGAGATGAGTCTTATGATTGCATGTAGTATGTTAGGAATTGGGAGCATTTTGGAGAAATTACTCCTTTATGTATTTTTTATGCTGTATGGAAGGTACATCGTGTTTTGGACCTCGAAGGGAAAACCAAAACCAAAACCACAAAGGCAAACTTCCTTCTCGTCTTCCTTCCAAGGGACTGAGACTAGCTAAATAACGCTTTCGAGAAACTCCTGCTTGACTCTATGACAGCATTTGCCACACAGTACTATAATTGTCTGCACTTATCTGTTTATATGTATTCCGTAAACTTTGGGGCATCTTTGTTTCCTCTTTATTTTATTTTATTTTAGTTTAGTTTAGTTTTATAGAGACAAAGTCTCCCTGTGTTGCCCAGGCTGGTCCAGAACTCCTGGTTTCAAGTGATCCTCCTGTCTCAGCCTCCCAGAGTGCTGAGATTACAGGCATGAGCCACCGTGCCCAGCCTACTTTGGGCTTCTTTTTTTTTTTTTTTTTTTAATAGAGATGGGGTTTCACCATGTTGGCCAGGCTGGTCTCAAATTCCTGACCTTAGGTGATCCGCCCGCCTCGGCTTCCCATCCCAAAGTTTTGTGATTACAGGTGTGAGCCACCACACCCGGCCTACTTTGGGCTTCTTAAAGGGTAAAAAGAATACTTTATCCATTCTCTTTTGTTTTGTTTTGTTTTGTTTTGTTTTGTTTTGTTTTGTTTTGAGACTGCGTCTCACTCTGTCCCCCAGGCTGGAGTGCAGTGGCACAATGTCAATTTACTGCAACCTCCGCCTCCCAAGTTGAAGCGATTCTCCTGCTTCAGCCTCCTGAGTAGGTGGCATTACAGTCATGCACCACAACACCTGGCTAATTTTTGTATTTTTAATAGAGACAGAGTTTTACCTTGTTGGTCAGGCTGGTCTCAAACTCCTGACCTCAAATGATCTGCCCGCCTCAGCCTCTGAAAGTGCCCCGCCTTATCAATTCTTGTATTCCTAGAATATTAGCATGATACCTAGTATCTAATTATGTTTTTCTTGAATAAAATTAATTCAATATTACCATTTCCTGTACCTAGTACAGTCATGCTTTGCTTAACAATGGGAATACGTTCTAAGAAATGTGTAGTTAGGTGATTTTGTCATTGTACAAACATCATAGAATGTACCTATACAAACCTAGATGATATTTATATATATTTTTTCTTATGGAAAGTCAAATGTCCCAGCACCATTACCGAATACGAATTATTTCCCCAACTTGATCTGCAATGCCAATATCAAATGCCACATATCAGGTTTCTATGTGTACCATCCTATAATCTGATGGGACCACTGCTGTATATGCAGTTCATCATTAACCGAAACATTGTTATGCAGCTCATGGACTCTATGTGCAAAGACTGCCAAGAACTGATGGGATCAGAGATGAAGCAGTCAAAATTCTATCCTCAAGGAATTTATAGTCTTATAGGAGAAATAGATACAGGCTTAAAACCTCTAGGAACCAAGACATTAGTGACAAATGTGATTTAACCCAAAGAGACTTAAGCACAAAGTATTGTGAGACTTTCAAGGAGGACTAATTGAAGCTGACTGAGGGGCAAAGGAGGTTCCACAAAGGAAGTGGCATTTGAGCTGGGCCTGGTAGGACAGGTCATTGATTTACCAGTATAGATCATCATTTTGGTAATTAAAAATAGGTGACTTTATGTTTGTAATCCTAGCACTTTGGGAGGCCAAGGGAGGAGTATCACTTGAAGCCAGGAGTTCGAGACCAGCCTGGGCAACAAAGCAAGACTCTTTGCTTTGCAAAAAAAATAAAATGACATAGCCAGGAGCGATGGCATATTCCCAGCTACTTGGGAGGCTGAGGCAGGAGAATCACTTGAACCTGGGAGGCGGAGGTTGTAGTGAGCCAAGATCGCACTACTGCACTCTAGCCTGTGTGACAGAGCAAGTCCATCTCAAAAATAAAAGAATGGAATGGAGTGAAATGGAATGGAGTGGAGTGGAGTGGAATGGAATCTCTTGACCTCACTTCCTTGACTATCCCCCCCATTTCTTTGATCTGCTTTGCAAAAAATTCCTTAAGTGATCTCTCTGTTTCCTGTTGTTCTTCTCCCATTCTGACTTAAATCCACTCTTGTCATGCTTTCACCCCTATCAGTGTGTCAGAACCATTCTTGTCAAGGTCAACGGTGACTTCATTTCTACTCAATCTAATTGTCAATTTGTAGTCTTCTTTCTACCTGACGTATGACAAGCTTTTGATGCAATTGACCATTTCCTCCTCTCTGATATACTTTTCTCCCTTAATTTCTAGGATATCACTCCGATTTTCCTCCTACCTGACAGGTTATTCTTTTTCAGTTTCCTTTGCTGGTTCCTCCCTTCCCAGACCTCTTAATGTTGAATGGCCCAGGCCTTACCCTTGGTCCTCTTCCCTGCCTACTCTCCCTCCCTTGGTAATCATATCTCATAGTTTCAAGGCTTTAAATATAATCTATATTCCATGGATTCCAAAGTATTCATCTTTAGCCCAGACCTCTCTTCTGAACTCTATACACATGTTTTCAGCTACCTACTTAACATGTCTAAAACTGAACCCTGATCCTTCCTCCTGCCTCATTTAGAGACTTTACCATCTCAGCTGATAGTAACTTCATCCTCCCAGTCTCAAAAGCAAAAATCCTGCAAGTCATTCTTGGAGTCTTCAGGAAGTCATGTTGGCTCTGTCTTTAAAATATATGCAGACTCTGGGCCACGCACAATGGCTCACGCCTTAATCCCAGCACTTTGGGAGGCCAAGGCAGGCAGATCACGTAGTCAGGAATTAGAGACCAGCCTGGCCAACATGGTGAAAGCCCGTCTCTACTAAAAATACAAAAATCAGCCAGACATGGTGGCCAGCACCTGTAGTCCCAGCTTCTTGGGAGGCTGAGGCAGGAGAATCGCTTGAACTTGAATGTAGGAGGCAGAGTTTTCAGTGAGCTGAGATCACACCACTGCACTCTAGCCTGGGCAACAGAGTGAGATGTCTCATGAAAAAACAAAAACATATACACACACACACACACACACGCACAGAATCTGGCTAGGCATAGTGGCTCACCCCAGTAATCCCAGTACTTTGGGAGGAGGATCACTTGAGTTTACGAGTTCAAGACCAGCCTGAGCAACATAGCGAAACCCTGTCTCTACAAAAAAAATAAAAAAATTAGTCAGGCTTATGATGGCATACACCTGTGTTCCCAGCTACTCTGGAGGCTGAGGTGAGAGAATCACTTGAGCCTGGGAGATTGAGGCTGCAGTGAACTGTGATCACTCCAGCCTGGGTGACAAAGCAAGACCCATCCCCTTCTCTCTCTCTCTCTCTATTTGCAGAATCTTTTTTTTTTTTAATATAAATACCTTTTTAATGTGAAAAGGCATAAAATCTTCTTTAATAACTTTTCACTTATCCATCATATAATATCAAATATACCTGTAATCCCAAGTATGATCCATTTGAGAAGGAAAAAAGTCAGACCAAATACATCATTAAGGAAAAACATGCATACTAAATAGACTGAACTCTACTGGGACAAAGACCATTATTTTGCGTTTTTTTTCATTCCCCAATTTCTGACAGGATTCTCAGAATTGTTTCTTAGTTTATGAATAGCAAATTGATTTATTGGTTAAGTTAGCAACTATGGAGCTGCCTAACAGTACAAAATACATGAATAATTCACCAGAAACTAGCTCTAAGATATTAATTTTAATTACTCTGCAGCAACATAATTTAGTATAAAATGTTTAACAAGTACCCATTATAACTGCTAAACTGTGAAGTCACTATTACTTGTATCTGAGCAACTACACAAAACTCATCAGTTTTTCTCTTGACAAAAGGTAGTAAAAATCGCAAACAATAAAGAAGACACTACTCATTAAAAGTCATGTTTACTAATCTAGCACCATAGTTCTAGTCTTAGGACCTCCCATGCAGTTGGAAAGGGAATACGGGAAGAGGTGAGTATGTTGGAAATGTAGGGTAGTTCTCAAATTGAATTCCCATTTTGCTTGCTGTAAAGCAAAAAACACAGGGTCTAGCAAAGAAGAGGAGCACTGAGGCTGAAGATGAAAACAAAGGCCTTTGGTTCACATGGTAAAGGAGGCCCCTCAAGAGCAGTAGCATCAGTGTATCCCGAAGGCAGTGCTGAAGGCAGCCTCATGAACTAGGGGGTTTCTTCTTGGCATCCAAGTCCTTTTTAATTTCTTCAAGTTTTTTAGCCAGGTTTGGTATGTCATAGTTCTGAGCCAGATACATTCCAACCACGTTGCCCAAAGTAAATCCAAGCAGGAACTGGAGCATGATGTCGGTGGGGGAGGGTGAAGAGGGTGCGAAGGGTGGCTGCAGCTCCGCGGGCTGGTCCGAGCCTGCCTCCCCCATGCGCGGGGGCGGAACCCCCCCCCTGCAGAATCTTTTTAACACCACCTCTACTGTTCAAATTGCCATAGTCTCTCCAGCCACTTACTGCGGTATGTTCCTACCTTGGACCCTTGTTCCACCCTGGACATACACAGTGCCCAACAATCTGTTCTCAGCACTGCAGCCAGAGTGAAACTTTTGCACTGCTTTGCTCAAAATCCTCCAAAGGCCTCTCATTTTACTCCAAGAAAAAGTCCTTGCAGTGTCTTACAAGGCCCTTCATGGTCTACACTACCTCCCCATCCCTGCCCTTACTTCTCTAGCCTCATCCAGGGCTTCCTTTGTATTCTCAGACACGCCAGGTGTGCTCCTGGGTTTTCACACTGGCTGTTGCATCTTCCTGGTATGCTGTTCTCCCAGAAATGCACATGGCTGATACCCTCACTTTCCAGTCTTTGTTTAAATGTCACCATCTCAGCCAGGTGCGGTGGCTCATGCCTATAATCCCAGCACTTTGGGAGGCTGAGGCGGATGGATCACCTGAGGTCAGGAGTTCAAGACCAGCCTGACCAACAGGGTTAAATAAACCCCATCTCTACTAAAAATTTGAAAATTAACTGGGCGTCGTGGCTGGCGCCTGTAATCCCAAGTACTCAGGAGGCTGAGGCAGGAGAATCACTTAAACCCAGGAGGCAGAGGTTGCAGTAAGCCAAGATTGCCCCACTGCACTCCAGCCTGAGGGACAAGAGTGAGACTTCATCTCAAAAAATAAAAGTCACCATCTCAATGAAGTCTACCTTTACCACCTTTTTAAAACCTGAAGTCAAAATAAATAAATATTAAAAAAAAAAATCTGAAGTCGGCCACCATTCCCATTATTCCTTATTTCCCTTACCTGTTTTACTTTTTTTGCCCCTATAGTATGTATTACCTTCTAACATTCCATGTAATTTACACTAGAATATAAACCACAGAAGGGCAGGAATCATGGTTTCTTGTTTCGTGGCATCTACCAAGCGTGTGGAACAATGCTTAGCACATACTAGGCCTCTTGAAAAATATTTGTCAAATAATCATAGTTCTCTTTCTTGAGGACCCAAAATGCTTGTTTTTCACTCAATTTGCTTATCTAAGCAGACAGCAGGATAGGATAGGAAAAAGTAGGCTGATGATTGGGGTCTAGGGTCTAGCCTGGAGGCCACACTTGCTATTTGTGTGACCATGGGCTAATTATAGTTGGGCTGGTTTCTGAAAGTTTATCAAGCTGTATACTTATGATATATACTTTTTTTTTGTATGTATATGTAAATTTTTGAAGTTTTCTCTATAAGACTCGGAAGATAACTGGTAGTAACACTATGGGGAATATCTTCACACATTTTATCTCTATATGTAGATTTTTTAGAATAAAATTGAGTTCTACATGCTTTTTTACAAAACCGTACATCATGAATATTTTTTATAATATGAAATATTCCTCCAGGGCATGATTTTTAATAGTTATGCAAGTACTTTGAAAAGAATAAGGCATTGGCTGTGTGTGGTGACTCACTCCTGTAATCTCAGCACTTTGGGAGGCCAAGGCAGATAAATTGCTTGAGTCCAGGAGTTCAAGACCAGCCTGGGCAACATGGCGAAACCTCATTTCTACAAAAAATACAAAAATTAGCCAGGCATGGTGGCATGCCCCTGTAGTCCCAGCTACTTGGGAGGCTGAGGTGGGAGAACTACCAGAGCCCAGGAAGTTGAGGCTGCAGTGAGCTGTGATTGCACCACTGCACTCCAGTCTAGGTGATAGAGTGAAACCCTGTTTCAAAAAATAAAAATATAAACAAAAATAAAAAGAATAAGACATCATGCAGTGTACCATGGAAATAACATTCTTCCTTTTTTAAGAAGTTGAAATTTTGTTTTAAAGGATTTTGATTTCTTCCTTTTTCCTATAGGAGACATGGCCTCAAAGTATCGAGAACCTTTGATCCACACCTTCCTGAGGGGGAGTGAGAGATCCTGATGGTGCTCACAGGGCTAGCAGCTTGGCCAACCTTGGGGAGCTGTGCCAGAGACTGGACTTTCTGCTGGGCTCCGTGGTCCATGAGGTATTTTATTTGATTCCTTTCTCTCAAGCGTGTTTCACTCGGACCTATGATGTATCTTGGGATTGGGAGTCAGGAGACCTGGGCTCTTTTTGCAGATCTGCCACTGCCTCCCTATGAGACAGGGCAAGTAAGTCATTGAACTTCCCAAGGCTTCATCTGTCACACATGTATATTGAAAGTTATGTTAGTACAGTAGCTCACACCTGTAATCCCAGCACTTTAGGAGGCTTAGGCAGGTAGATTGCTTGAGGCCAGGAATCCAAAACCAGCCTGGTCAACAAGGCGTAACCCTGTCTCTACTAAAATTACAAAAATCAGCCAGGCGCGGTGGCCTGTAATCCCAGCTACTCAGGAGACTGAGGCAAGAGAATCGCTTGAACCTGGGAGGCAGAGGTTGCAGTGAGCCAAGATCATGCCACTACACTCCAACCTGGGCAACAGAGCGAGAGTCTTTTTCAAAAAAACAATAACAAAATGATGTTAGTAAGGATTTCATAGTTGCAGCTGAGAGGAAGTCATCTTAACCTACCTTAAGCAATAAAAGGTGATTTATCATAAAGATTCCCATGTAACTAACACAATTGGAGAAACCTTTAGGAAGAGTAGATGGAACTTTACCCTGAGTCTCCGGGCCATCTGTGAGTCTTATCTTCACTCACAGAAAAATCTCAAGCAAATACTCTGACCCTCTTGGCCCAGGTACCCTTTGTTCAGGGGGATGGTGTTGTTTACCAAAAAAAACACTTAAGTTCCATATTTTGCTCAGCATTTCACACCCAGTGCCTACTATGTAGTAGCAGTAAATGATTAAAAAGATGAATGGTGAACAGTCAAAATGATAGCCATACAAGGTGTCGGGGATAGCAGCTCCTCTGGTTTCAGAACTTTTTTGTCATTATAATTATTTTTTGAACCAGAGTTTCACTCTGTAACTCAGGCTGGAGTGCAGTGGCACAATCTCGGCTCACTGCAACCTCTGCCTTCTGGGTTCAAGCAATTCTCCTGCCTCAGCCTCCCATGTAGTGAGGACCACAGACATGTGCCACCACACCTGGCTAATTGTTGTATTTTTAGTAGAGATGGAGTTTTGCCATATTGGTCAGGCTGGTCTCAAACTCATGACTTCAGGTGATCCGCCTGCCTCGGCCTCCCAAAGTGCTAGGATTACAGGCATGAGCCACCATACTCGAACTCAGAGTTTG
Source organism: Ateles fusciceps (assembly GCA_036589455.1). Taxonomy (NCBI): domain Eukaryota; kingdom Metazoa; phylum Chordata; class Mammalia; order Primates; family Atelidae; genus Ateles; species Ateles fusciceps. The sequence goes on along the minus strand of JAZHEH010003205.1, from coordinate 20,893,806 downwards.
TTATTTAATGAAATGTGCCTGTTGCCCCTGGCCTCTATGAGTGTCTTCCTCTAGCCTCTTAAATTGTACCTTTACCTTGTATGTATGTACTCATAAATATATCAATATGGCTGAGCATGGTGGCTCACGCCTGTAATCCAAGCCCTTTGGAGGCCAAGGCGAGCGGATCACCTGAGTTCGGGAGTTCAAGACCATCCTGACCAACATGGTGAAACCCCATCTTTATAAAAAATAATAATAAAAATAAATAAATAAATAAAATAAAATAAAAAATATATCAATATATATCTTGAGTATCTACTGTGTGCACTCACTCTGCTATTTACAGATGATGATAGACAGAAAAAGACTAGTTAACATGTGGCCAGGGTCTTTACTATCAATGTACATGACCACCTTAAATTGTTTTTTTGGAAGAAGGTGCCTTATAAATTGATTATAAATAAGTAAGTGAAATACAGTTTTAATTACCTTTTTTTTTGAGATGAAGTCTCTTACTCTTTCACCCAGGCTGGAGTGTGGTGCGCATTCTCGGCACACTGCAACCCCCATCTCCAAGGTTCAAGCAATTCTCCCGCATTAGCCTCTTGAGTAGCTGGGATTACAGGTACACGCCACTACACCCGGTTAATTTTTGTATTTTTAGTAGACACAGGTTTTTGCCATGTTGACCAGGCTGGTCTCGAACTCCTGACCTCAAGTGATTCACCTGCCTTGGCCTCCCGAAGTGCTGGGATTATAGGCATGAGCCACCACACCTGGCTAATTTTTGTATTTGTAGTAGAGCTAGGGTTTCACCATGTTGGCCAAGCTGGCCTTGAACTCCTGACCTCAGATGATCCACCTGCCTCAGCCTCCCAAAGTGCTGGGAATACAGGCATGAGCCACCACGCCTGACCACCTGTTTATTGATAAGAGATCCAGACTTCTCATATAGAGCACATAACTTCATAAGAACTAAAACTTAGAAAACTGTAATGCTGGCTTCTTTTTACAACATTCAGTATGCTAGGGCTGACCATATTGAACATTGAATCAAACCTGTGTGTGTGTGTGTGTGTGTGTGTGTGTGTGTGTGTGTAGGGACAGGGTCTTGCTCTATCACCTAGGCTGGAGTATAGTGGCACAATCACAGCTTGCCACAGCCTTGAACTCCTGGGCTCAAGCAGTCCTCCAACCTAGCCTCCCAGGTAGCTGGGACTACTGGCACATGCCACCACACTCAGCTAATCATTTTTTGTTTTTCGTAGAGACAGGGTCTCGCTATGTTGCCCAGGCAGGTCTTGAATTCCTAGACTCAAGTGATCCTCCTGCCTTGGCCTCCCAAAGTGCTGGTGATGGAGGATTTTCTTCTCAGTCACTTTGCAAGCCAGGGACCTCTGGACAGGAACACCCCACCCTGGCCTCACTCGGCCATGCTGGCATGCCCCAGCTCACCTGTGTTATAGCTTGTACCACGTTCCGCAGTTCCCAAGCTCTTGTACCACACCCAAGAAAAATGAGGATACACTGGACATTGAAGGGTGAGGAGGGCGGAGAATAATTGTATTAAGTGATGAAACGGCTCTCAGCAGAGAAGGGAGCTGGAGAGAGAACGTGAAGGGCGGGTTGTCTTCCACAATGTCAAGTTGTCTCTTCCATGACATCCACCCATCTCCCCCTCTGCTGATGTCTGAGGCACAAGATGCATGCTGATTCATTTGTGAGTATGCAAAAAAAGGTTCAAACGAAGGCACCACTCAAAGGTGGGTGCAACAGTATAGGAAACCAATTAGGAAAGGGTAGGTATACGTAAAGTAGTTGAATGGTGGGCACCAATCAGAGGAAAGTGTGCCAAACAAGAAGACAAGTTTTCAATCCAGTCAGAATTTAATTTGTAGCTTGGCTATTGGGCTTTAAACTCTCTTGGGCTTGGAGGTGGAACTTCACCAGGTACCTGCCCCTATCTGCCTAGGCATTTGGCTGCCTCCTGTAGATACCACTGGGATTACAGGTGTCAGCCATTGCACCTGGCCTTTTTTTTTTTTTTTTTCACTAGGTTATTTTTAAGACAAGGTATGATCTCTCATTTTCTATTCTCGGAATGAATTTTAATTCTTTCTAGTGGAACCAAAACCTCCTGAACCCCTTTCGGTGTCATCCAAATCTTAAACTTCTTCTATTTCTGGATAAAAAAAAATTGTTCACAAATGAGCTATGCACCTTTTTCCTTTTTTGACTTCAAACTTTTTTTTTTTTTTTGAGACAAGAGTCTCACTCTGTTGCCCAGGCTAGAGTACAGTGGCGTGATCTCAGCTCACTGCAACCTCCGCCTTCCAGGTTCAATCGATGCTCTTGCCTTAGCCTCCCAAGTAGCTGGGATTACAGGTACTCATCACCATGCCCAGCTAATTTTTGAATTTTTAGTAGAGACAGGGTTTCACCATGTTGGCCAGACTGGTCTCAAACTCCTGACTTCAAGTGATCTGCCCACCTCAGCCTCCCAGAGTGCTGGGATTATAGGCGTGAGCCAGCCCACCTGCCAACTTCAAACTTTTCTGTGCCAAAATAGAACAGTACACCACCAACATTTACACTATAATCTGTCTCTCTGACACCAGCTTCTACATCTATCAAGTGTTTTGCAGCCAAACCAGACCATGGAGCCACTCTTCCATAACACCTAGAAGGAAGGGCTATCTGAGTGTCCATTTTCACAAGAACTTTCTCTGTGGGTGATATTGTATCATAGGTCAATAAGTCATAGCTGGCAGCCTGCATGGACCCCTGGGTTGAGGCCGTGGGGTATTCAGAGAGCAGGGCAAAGCGAGCTGCATGCTGCCCTCCTCTGTAGGCTGGGCCTGCTAGCTGGGGGAAATGGCATGTGTCTTATCAAAGCAGGACATGGCAGAATGAGAAGGTGAGTGGAGAGGATCAAGTATTTTTGTTTTTTTGTAATGGAGTCTTGCTCTGTTGCCCAGGCTGGAGTATCATGGTGCAATCTCAACCCACTGCTGCAGTCTCAACTCACTGCTGCCTCTGCCTCGCAGGTTCCAGTGGTGAGAGGATCAAATCTTAAAAAGGACCTACTCTGGGAGGCCAAGGTGGGCAGATCATGAGGTCAGAAGTTCAAGACCAGCCTGACTAACATGGTGAAACCCCATCTCTACTAAAAATACAAAAATTAGCTGGGTATGGTGGCGCATGCCTGTAATCCCAGCTACTCAGGAGGCCGAGGCAGGAGAATTGCCTGAACCTGGGAGGCAGAGGTTGCAGTGAGCCAAGATTGTGCCACTGCACTCCAGCCTGGGCAACAGTTGTCTCAAAAAAAAAAAAAGGGACCTACTGAGGGGACTTTTTCCTTTTTTTTTTTTTTTTTTTGAGATGGAGTCTCGCTTTGTTCTCCAGGCTATAGTGCAGTGGTGCAATTTCGGCCCATTGCAACCCGCACATCCTGGGTTCAAGCGATTCGCCTGTCTTAGCCTCCTGAATAGCTGGGATTACAGGCGTGAGCCACCATGCCCAGCTAATTTTTTTTTTTTTTTTTTAGTAGAGGTGGGATTTCACCATCTTGGCCAGCTGGTCTCGAACTCCCAATCTCAGGTGATCCCAGCACCTCGGCCTCCCGAAGTGCTGGGATTACAGGTGAGAGCCACCAAGCCCAGCCCTGAGAGGGAATTTTCTTCGGTGTCTGGCAGTTGTGTCATATCAGTAAGCAGAGAAGCACACTCACAGATGTGTACATTCACTTGAATTTATGGTATTTCCTGATTCTTGAGCTTTATATATTTTGCTTTATTTAGTTATAAGGGCTACTCTTGTCGTTAAATTTTAACCTAGGATTTTCAGGAAAGTTACATGTTAGTTCTTTCCTTTCCTTTAACTCTTCTCTGAGGGATCACCAAGCATAACCCTGTTCCCCAGTTTTATGTCTTCTTTTTTTAATAACTTGAAACAATAATTTTAAGCACCTACTTAAAACCCAAGTGCTCTAATATATGTGAACCATTAGGCATCTCATCCTGTTTTAGATGGACTTAGCAAATCCTTGTTCTTTAGTATGATTAACTTGTAACACTTAAGAGGTCTATTTGGTTATATTGTCTGAAGATTTCAGATTAGTGTAACTTTTCTGGGTCCGATACCGAAATGATTCCCCACAATTTTTTCTGTGTTTTCTTGGTCTCTTTACATAACTCAAACCAAACTGAACTGTAAACCATGTACTAAAACAAGTTGCTGGTCCATGATCTGAACCAAACCCAGTTGTTTTTTTTTTTTTTTTTTTTTTTTTTGAGGTGAAGTTTTGCTTTGTTGCCCAGGCTAGAGTGCAATGACACGATCTCGGCTCACTGCAACCTCCACCTCCTGAGTTGAAGCGATTCTCCTGCCACTGCCTCCCGAGTAGCTGGGATTACAGGCACCTGTCACTACATCCAACTAATATTTGTATTTTTAGTAGAGATGGGATTTCGCCATGTTGGTCAGGCTGGTCTCAAACTCCTGACCTCAGATGATCTACCTGCCTCAGCCTCCCAAAGTGCTGGGAATACAGGCATGAGTCACCGCACCTGATCCTCCTCCAAATATTATTATTTTTAAATAATGGCTTTACTGAGATAGACTACACACTATATAGTTCACCCATTTAAAGTGTATAGTTCAGGCCAGGTGCAGTGGCTCACTCCTATAATCCCAACACTTTGGGAGGCCAAGGCAGGCAAATCACCTGAGGTCAGGAGTTCAAGACCAGCCTGGCCAACATGGTGAAGTCCCCTCTACCAAAAATACAAAATACATTAGCCAGCATGTTGGCGCATGCCTGTAATCCCAGCTACTTGGGAGGATGAGGCAGTAGAATCACTTGACCACAGGAGGGAGAGGTTGCAGTGAGCTAAGACTGCACCACTGCACTCCAGTCTGGGTGACAGAGCAAGACTTTGTCTCAAAAATAATTTTAAAAAATTTTTAAATGAAGTGTACAATTCAATGGAGTTATTGGTACAATCACACACACAGCTTTTTTTTTTTTGAGATAGGGGTCTTGCTGTGTTGTCCAGGCTGGTCTCGAACTCCTGGACTCAAGTGATCCACCTGCCTCAGCCTCGGAGTAGCTGGGACTATAGCCACACGTCACCATGCCCAGTTTACAAAAAAAAGAAAGAAGGAAAGAAAATTTAAAATAGCCATGAATTTCAGAAAAATGTTCCCCATCTCCAAGTGGACCAGCTGAGACTTGATAGGATCTATATGCTTTATAAAACGAATGAACCTGAACAGTACCTGAATATCACAACTTCTGAACTCAAACATTGAGACTATATTTCTTTTTTACTTCCTAGACTCTTCTCTTCTACAGGAAACTGTAGCGTGCTAGCAGCATATGATTTACTATCAAAAGTGTTAGAGAAATTGCTTGGTTTTGGTTGATTAGGAAGATTGAGCTAAAGCAGATTTTGTAACATTCAAGAAACATCTGTCAAGAGACCCACCTGACCTATTAACAAAAGATAACAAAACTGCCAGACACACTTGGAAATGGGAATGAATGAGAGCCCCGCTACACCATCTGTTTACCTGCATTCACTTGAGCAAATGACTTTGAGCTCAGTTTTTTGATCTAGAAAATGGGATGAAAATACCTATAATGCAAGATTGTTACAAGTATATGTTTGATATAATGATTTATTCAACAATTTTATTGAGCACCTACTACATGCCAAGCAGTATTCTGGACACCTAAGACATATCACTCTTTAAAACAGACAATGATTCCCGTCTTCATGGAGCTTCCATTCTAGAGAGAGTAGACTGATAATAAATGCTATATATAATCAATAAGTAAAGTATCTAGTATATTAGACAATGATAAGTGCTATGGAAAAGAAAAAGTAAAGGAAGGGAAACTGATCAGGATTATAGTCTTAGGTGGTGGGGCAGTTTCAGTGCTAAACAGGGCATCAAGTAAACCTTACTCAGAAGGTGACATTCTAGTAAAGACATTTTATTTTTCTATATTAAGATTTTTCTTAAGGAACATCTTGGTCATTCGAAGAGGGCTGATGATGACAGTCATGAGGATGAGCATCAAGGAAATAAGAACAGGCCGGGTATAGTGGCTCACGCCTGTAATCCCAGTACTTTGGGATGCTGAGGCGGGTGGATGACCTAAGGGTCAGGAGTTCAAGACCAGCCTGGCCAACATGGTGAAACCCCATCTCTACCAAAAATATAAAGATTAGCTGGGAGTGGTGGCGAGCACCTGTAATTTCAGCTACTCAGGTGGCTGAGGCAGGAGAATCACTTGAACCTGGGAGGCAGAGGTTGCAGTGAGCCGAGATTATACCACTGCGCTCCAGCAAGACTCCATCTAAAAAAAAAAAAGGAAATAAGAACAGAGTGACCAGTGTCCTCTAGATGTCCCCAGCCATATGTTTTCAAAACAACTGCTGTGTTAGGGGCTGAGGATACAAAACCCTGTCAGATACCACCTTGTCTTCTGGGCGTGGTGGAAGACATAAAACATCAGTGATTACAATTACAGTCCACTGGAATAGGTGCTATGGGAGCACCTTTGAGGAGTCCCTTGGTCAGGTTCAGGTATTGGCAAAGATGTCCTGGAGGAAGAGATCCTTGGAGCTGAATCCAGAGAGCAAGCAGAAATTAGGCAGGCATAAAAGGCAGAGGTGAGCATTTAAGCAGAGGGAGTAGCTGTGCAAAGGCCATGAGACGGCCTGACATGTTTAGGAAGGTCCCCAAGGCTGGAGTGAAGGGGTTGGGGGTTAGTTGGTGGCAAGAAAGGGCAGGCAGGGGCCACATCATGAAAGGCCTTGTTACTTTATGGCTTCCTGGCTCACAGCAAGAATAAAGCATTGCTTATTTAGCCTTTGGAAATGAAGTGCAAATAGGTAATGGGTTGTTTGCCTACCATGTTTGCTGACACAAAGAAAAGCAGCATTTGTGACCCTAGGACCTCCTTTATGATTCAGCCTTAAAACTAAGGTGAGGGCCAGGCACTGTGGCTTACATCTGTAATTCCAGCACTTTGGGAGGCCAAGGCAGGTGGATCACGAGGTCAAGAGATCGAGACCATCCTGGCCAACGTGGTGAAACCCCATTTCTACTAAAAGAAATATAAAAAATTAGCCGGTTGTGGTGGCGGGCGCCTGTAATCCCAGCTACTCGGGAGGCTGAGGCAGGAGAATCACTTGAACGTGGGAGGCAGAGGTTGCAGTAAGCCAAGATCACATCACTGCACTCCAGCCTGGCGACAAAGCAAGACTCCATCTCAAAAAAAAAAAACTAAGGTGAGGAACTGCTGCTTTGGGGGTCCTTCCTGGCAAGCCTCTTGTCCAGTGACCCTGCCCCCACTTCTCGAGACCTGGACTGTTTTTACAGAATCAATCCCAGGAGTGTTCTTGTGAACACAACAAGGGCAAAACCCATTTTGATTCACTTTGTCATACCCCCTACTACCTATCACAGTGTTTGGTATATAGTGGATGCTAAGTGTTGACTGATTAATACAGTATTGAATGAAGAATGGGGAAGGCTGGTTGGAAAGGCTAGTTCCTATGTGTTTCAAAAATAGTCATAGCAAGCCTGGGCATGGTGGCTCACACCTTTAATCTCAACAATTTGGAAGACTGAGGTGGGAAGATCACTTGAGGTAAGGAGTTCAAGACCAGCCTGGGCAACATGGTGAAATCCCATCTCTACCAAGAAGTACAAAGATTAGCCAGGTGTGGTGGTACACACCTGTAGCCTCCAGCTACTCGGGAGGCTGAGGTGGGAGAACCACTTGAAGCCGGGAGGCAGAGGCTGCAGTGAGCCGTGATAGTACCACTATACTCCAGCCTGGTCAACAGAGTGAGACCCTGTCTGAAAAAAATAGTCATAACAGCATAGCAAGCACTCTGTACTCCTGAGTGCCTTACAGATGTCAACTGATCCAGTTTTCATAGAGGGAGCTGAGGCACAGAGAAATAAGTTGCCAACGTTGTGCAACTAGAAAGTTGAATGCAGGCAGTTGGTTTCAGAATTCATGCTCCTATCCAGTCTTCTATATTGTCTCTCAATAAATGTTTTCAGACCAGGCACAATGGCTCACACCTGCACTCCTAGCATTTTGGGAGGCCTAGGTGAGCAGATCACTTGAGCCCAGGAGTTCAAAACCAGCCTGGGCAACATAGAGAGACCCTGTGTCTACAAAAAATAAAAATAAATAAAAAAAAAAAAAAAATGGGGGGGGCATGGTGATACATGCCTTTAGTCCCAGCTACTTCGGAGAGTGAGGCGGACCTGACCTGGGGAGGCCACCTGACCCTGGGGAGGTCAAGGCCGTAGTGAGTTGTGATCGCACCAGTGCACTCCAGTGTGAGTAACAGAGTGCGACCCTATTTCAAAAAAATAAATTAAAAATAAATGTTTTCAGGCCGGGCATGGTGGCTCACGCCTGTAATCCCAACACTTTGGGAGGCCGAGGGGGGCAGATCACAAGGTCAAGAGATCGAGACCATCCTGGCCAAACCCCCTCTCTACTAAAAATACAAAAAAATTAGCCGGGCATGGTGGCACGTGCCTGTGGTCCCAGCTACTCGGGAGGCTGAGGCAGAAGAATCGCTTGAACCCAGGAGGTGGAGGTTACAGTGAGCCGAGATTGCGCCACTGCACTCCAGCCTGGTAACAGAGCAAGACTCCATCTCAAAATAAATAAATAAATAAATAAATGTTTTTAGTTCATTTGTAAGGTTGCTTTTGTGCCCTGGAAGGTGCATAGAATTGCTATATGAGAAAAGCTACACATAGGAAGGATCATATAGCTCTGGTTTTAAGTAGAGCTTGCTTTTGGCAGTGAGACTTCAGAAGGCAGTATTTTCTCTCTGATTTGAAAAAAACAGATGTTTTCATCCCATCTAATTTCTCTCTTTTCCTTTTAGATGTTCCTTCTTTTTTTTTTTTTCTGGAGATGGAGTTTTGCTCTTACTGCCCAGGCTGGAGTGCAATGGCACAATCTCGGCTCACGGCAACCTTCGCCTCCTGGGTTCAAGCAATTCTCCTGCCTCAGCCTCCCGAGTAGCTGGGATTACAGGCATTGGCCACCATACCTGGCTAATTTAGTATTTTCAGTAGAGATAGAGTTTCTCCATGTTGGTTAGGCTGGTCTCAAACTCCTGACCTCAGGTGATCCACCTGCCTCGGCCTCCCAGAGTGCTGGGATTATGTGTGTGAGCCACCACGCCTGGCCTAGATGTTCCTTCTTATGTAGCATCCCATACTCGCCTTGTTTTCAGTGCCAAACCAGCTACCTTGGGTGGACTACAAGTTTGAACATCTTGGATATCTGCCAGTCCTAGTATTTGCGCCTCTGAGTCCTCCTGTAGTTAGATAACTCTAGTTCATTCACACGGAAAGAGTGGGGCATTTGGCCTGGCTCTTAAGTAGTTCTTTATTCATTCAACAAATATGTAATAAGCACTTACCCTGTGCCAGTTGGGACTAGAGCCAAGCCATATGCTCTGTGCTGGGGACCCAGCTGTGAACACAACAAAGTCCCTGTCCTCCTGAACCTGACTTCTGGAGAGGAGAGGTAGGCAGTAAACAAGTAAACACAGACATACTGATGTATACTGTGCCAGGGGGATGATAACCACTAAAGAGATAAATTTAGTAAGATAAGGGGCCCAAGGGGAGTTTGCTATTGTCTTGAATGGACAGGAAAAGCTTTCCTGACAAGTGAATTTTTTTTTTTTTTTTGAGACAGAGTCTTAGTCTGTTGCCCAGGCTAGAGTACAGTAGCATGATCTCAGCTCACTGCAACCTCCACCTCCCAGGTTCAAGCAATTATCTTGCCTCCTGAGTAGCTGGGACTACAAGCGTGGGCCACCACACCCAGCTAATTTTTTTGGTATTGTTTTAGTAGAGATGGGATTTCACTGTGTTACTCAGGCTGGTCTCAAACTCCTGAGCTCAGGCAACCTGCCCGCCTCAGCCTCCCAAAGTGCTAGGATTATAGGAATGAGCCACCGTGCCCAGCTGACAAGTGACATTTGAGCAAAGATCTAAGGAAGCAAAGGGTTGATCCAGAAACCTAGGGAGGGAGCATTCCAGGTGGAGGGAGATGCGAGTGCAGAGGCCCTGCGGCAGTGCAGGCTGGACGTGCTGGAGAAGAGTAAGGCCAATGTGGCTTGAAAGAAGAACAGGAGTTGGCACCAGAAAGGCAGTGGCCAGTCCCAGTGGAGCCTTGTAGGGACTTTGGCTTTCCTTGTGAGTGAGATAGGGAGCCAGGGCGGAAGAATGAAATGATCTAACTTTGTTTATTGATTCATTTATGGAGACAGAGCCTCACTCTATTGCCCAAGCTGGCAGTACAGTGCCACAGTCTCGACTCACTGCAACCTCTGCCTCCCGGGTTCAAGCAATTCTGTTGTTTCAACTTCTCAAATAGCTGGGACTACAGGCATGCGCCACCATACCCGGCTGATTTTTTTCTATTTTTAGTAGAGACAGAGTTTCACTATGTTGCCCAGGCTGGTCTCAAACTCCTGAGTTCAGGCATTGCATTCACCTCAGCCTCCCAAAGGGCTAGGATTATAGGCATGAGCCACAGTGTCTAGCCGATGTAACTTCTTTAAAAACTTACCGTACAGGAGGCTGAGGCAGGAGAATTGCTTGAACCGGGAGGCAGAGGTTGCAGTGAGCCGAGATTGCGTCACTGCACTCCAGCTTGGGCGACGGAGCGAGACGTCATCTTAGAAAAAAAAAAGTTACTCTTGCCGGGCGTGGTGGCTCATGCCTGTAATCTCAGCACTTTGGGAGGCCAAGGCAGGCAGATCACCTTCGGTCAGGAGTTCGAGACCAGCTTGGGCAACGTGGTGAAACCTCATCTCTACTAAAAATACAAAAATTAGCCAGGCATGGTGGCAGGTTCCTGTAATCGCAGCTACTTGGGAGGCTGAGGTGGGAGAATCACTTGAACTTGGGATGCGGACGTTGCAGTGAGCAGAGCTCACACTACTGCACTCGAACCTGGACAACAGAACAAGACTCTGTCTCAAAAAAATAAATAAATAAAATAAAGATAAAAAGTTACTGTGGCTTCTTCTAGGATAGTTCTTTCAGTGTCCCATGAAAGCTCTTTGAAGTCTCAAAATTGCTTAGCTCCAGAGTATACTGGTAGAGAAGGAACTTGAGCTTTAAGAAACTTGTCTTTGCAAATAGAAGGAATTCTCCTTCATGAGCATCTGTTATCTCCCAAGTATGCTAGAAGACACAGAAAAAGGGCCCCAATCTCTTCCTTTAAGGAAGTCTCAGTAGCGTGTGTGAAATGCAGAGAAGTAAATAGACAGTGGGTGGGAGTGACATAATAGAGCCAGCACCAAGCACTGAGGGACCCAGAGCTGGGGTCCAGGGACAATGGCATCATCTTGACTCCTGTGCCCAAGATGCTGCTGCTGATGGCCAGTATTGACAGCTGCCACACCTCAGCCAGAGGCTGTACCGCCACCCTGGGCAACTTCACCAAGGCCACCTTAGATGCCATCTCCACGACCTAAATCTGCCTGACCCCCAACCTCTGGAAAGACTATTCCCCCAAGCCTCCCTGTCAGGAATTCACTGACCATCTCAAGACGACCCACACCAGAGTCTCCGTGCAGAAGACCAAGGCTCCAGCTGTGGCTACAACATAAGGTTTTATACAAGAAGAATAAAGTGAATTAAACCTGGTAAAAATAATAAGCAGAAGAAAATGAAATTGAACAAACCAACCACCATAATTCCTTCTAACGACGTGTGGTCTGGGGTATCAGAGCCCTTCCCCTCTGGCTGTAGCTCTTCGGCATCTGAAGAAAGTTATCCTAACTATTGGGTGGTCCAGATTTGGGCACTGTCTGCTATGATGGTGCCAGCTAGTTGGGAAGAAATATAAAGTATAGGCTCAACCCTTCCACAGTCACCGTACTGGGAATTCAGGTTTTTCCTCTCTATTGATGTCAAGAATTAACCTGTAGAGTACATTTTTTTTTTCAATTTTTCCTTGTTCTTGTCTGTGTTGCTTAAAACCAAATCTTGATAGGTTCTTTCATCTTTATCACTCTCTATGAGAACTAAATATGATTTAAGTGAACCACAGTGAGAGGCTTGTCCTCAGTACAGCAAATAAGATGTGCTCCAGGTAACAAGTCCAGTCTCCTTTTAACCTGGTGCCTAGAATTCCACATACCTGAGCTTTGAGGGCTGATACAAAGCTACTGCCTCTGATCCCACTGAATGACCTGAATTTATTACCAGTATTGCCACAATCAGTACAGTTTGAGGATAGGTAGACCCCTGACATGTGGCCTCAGATAGATGTTATGGGAAACTCCAAGGAAGCTAAGTATCTGCCATGGTTTATTTCATGGCAGGTTGAGTAAGCCAAGCTCCTAAGAATGATTGGCCACACTGTCTTTGCTGTTAAGGTTTCTTGGTTTACAGATAATAAAGTTTCAGGCAAGTTAGCAAATCAACTGGTTTTTTTTGGGGGGGTTGTTTTTTTGTTTTGTTTTGTTTTTTGTTTTTTTTGAGACAGAGTTTTGCTCTTGTTGCCCAGGCTGGAGTGCAATGGCATGATCTCGTCTCACTGCAACCTCTACCTCCTGGGTGTAAGCGATTCTACTGCCTCAGTCTCCCAAGTAGCTGGGTTTACAGGCATGTGCCATTATGCCCAGCTAATTTTGTATTTTTAGTAGAGACGAGGTTTCTCCATGTTGATCAGGCCAGTCTCGAACTCTTGACCTCAGGTGATCCACCCACCTCAGCCTCCCAAAGGCCATTAGCAAACCGACTGAATTTTAACAAAGGAAGCCTTAGGAAAATGAAGATACAGTTGGAAAATTAAAGTCATGCTTCCTCGATACATACCTCAATTCTGGCAGCTTCTCGCCTGGAATTTTCCAAAGTCAGTTTTTGGTAATCTTGCCATTTGTATTATCTTTGTTTATATAGTTCTGGTTATGCTTGGTGTATGCCAGCTGTTTTGGGAGTAATGATTTTCCTTATTTCTCTTGGCTCCTATTAAGTGTTAAATTGCTGAAATTGACCTTTAATGCTTTCAAAGCAATCAGCATCTTTCTCTCTGGATGGCTTTTAGAAGGGTACGTAATTTACTGATTCAGCCGGTGAAGAGAAAGCCTTCCATGGTATGGTTTTACTCAAGGCAGGTGACAAAAGGATCACATAGAATTAATTTCTGGCTGGGCACACTGGCTCACGCTTGTAATCCCAATACTTCGGGAGGCCAAGGTGGGCAATCATTTGAGATCAGGAGTTTGAGATCAGCCTGGCCAACATGGAAAAACCCCATCTATACTAAAAATACAAAGATTAGCCAGACATGGTGGCAGGCAACTGTAGTCCCAGCTACTCAGGAGGCTAAGACATGAGAATCACTTGAACCTAGGCGGCAAAGATTGCAGTAAGCTATGAGCACACCACCACTATACTCCAGCCTGGGTGACAGAGACTCTGCCTCAAAAAAAAAAAAAATGAATTTCTGCCCTCTGAGAGGACTTAGGGAATAGAAATATTACACCAACCATCCAGGCAAACATGACGAAATGCCGTCTCTACTAAATATACAAAAATTATCTGGGTGTGGTGGTGCATACCTGTAATCCCAGCTACTCGGGAGACTGAGGCAGGAGAATTGCTTGAACCTGGGAGGCAGAGGTTGCAGTGAGCCGAGATCACGCCACTGCACTCCAGCCTTTTTTGAGACTCTGTCTCAAAAAAAAAAAAAAAAAATTACATCAATTCATAAATTAGTAAAGACCTTATCTTATCTATTACTCACCAAGGTTTTTAGAGGTAGAACTCAGTGTTGATTATGTCATTGGGGTTGAAGGTGAGAGACCAGCCATGAATTGACTTTTCCAGCCTGGATACGTAGAAAAGAGTGGCCTATATCCTTCCCACTTCTAGTGGGGATCTGTCCCACTGGTCTGCAGGAGAGCAGCATTACAAGCTGGTTATGGGAGCTTGACCTGAACAGAAAAAGGCTGTTCTTATCTTTAAATGATATCCGTAAGACCATATTAAAATTCTGATGCTCAAAAAGCATTTTGCATGACAGACCATTATACATTTCACAGGATTTGGTCCTGGTGACAGAGGGGTTGAGGACACTTCCCAAATGTTCTTCTGTTCTCAAGCTTCTTCCTGATTGACCTGGATGGCTGACTGCAGATGGGTTTGGTAGAGTCTGGCGCATAAGTCACTAATAACCCATAGCAAGCAGGAGGCTATTCCATCTGATCTCAGCAAGGCTTGTCATAACCAGCTCCTCTCTCAGTCATACCTTCAAGGTGGTACAGGGTTTCAAGAACTGGCCTTGACCAGGGCATGGTGGTTCATGCCTGGAATCCCAGCACTTTGGGAAGCCAAGGCAGGCAGATCACTTGAGTCTAGGAGTTTGAAACCAGCCTGGGCAACATGACAAAACCCCATATCTACAAAAACTACAAAAAATAGCCAGGCATAGTGCTGTATGCCTGTAGTCCCAGATGCTCAGGAGGCTGAGGTGGGAGGAGCACCAGAACCTGGGAGGTTGAGGCTGCAGTGAGCTAAGATCACACTATTGCACTCCAGCCTGGGTGACAGAGCAAAACCTTGTCTCCAAAAAAAAAGAAGGCCGGGCATGGTGGTTGCATGCCTATAGTCCCAGCTACTAGGGAGGCTGAGGCGGGAGGACGATTGCTTGAACCCTGGAGGCAGAGGTTACAATGAACTGAGATCACACCACTACACTCCAGCCTGGGTGACCGAGCAAGATTCTGTCTCAGAAAAAAAATAATAATTGGCCTTGAAGGGAAAGCCCTTTCCCGGCAGGATGATTCTGCCTGGACATCCCGACTGTGGGATTAATGCCCAAATACCCAACTATGAGAGCCGGCCTTACACTGAGAGCTGAGATGTAAGCATGACCCACTTAGCAGAGAGAGGCAGAACAGAGGTGACAAAGGCAGACAGCAACACTATTCTAGGCCAGGGATCCTTGTTCTGCCAAACGTGGAAGCAGGGACCCAAAGCTAAACGTAGAGGGGGAGCAGGCAGAACGCCTAAGAGCCTCTGCTTGGTCCATGGCCTTGGGCTGGCTTCCATAATTTAGCTATCAGACCAAATAAACTTTACTTCCCTGTGTCAAGAGGGATTCAGACCTAGCTGTAACTTGTTTCTCTGGTTTCAGTTCTTGCCTTATAAATACTAAAACCTGAATGTGGAGGTAGCTATTATATTGTTACCTGTTTGGAGGTTGCCCAAGGAATTCCTCTTAGGACTGAATTGCTTCTACTGTTAATGCCAGAGGCATGGAAGCCACTGCTGGCCTCAGAGTCAAGAGTCCCAGGTCAAAGGCAGAACAGCTTGCTGGGTCTTACTGAAAACAGCCCCCAAAGGGTTGAACTTGCTGGGGATTTTCCTTCACTTGCAAGCTGCATGTTTGTCTAATAGATACACAACTTGATTAAATGCCAGCACATCACAGATGCACTTATATTTAAGAACAAGCTAGTTCTAATCTCTCTGCCATCACTGATTAATTAGATACTTTAAACTATCCCCCAACTGTTTGAAAGCTGTGAAAAATACAACCTGCATAGTTAAATTTCTGCACAAGCCCATTTCCTCACTTGTTCTTGTCGTATTCACCATTCTTTAAACATGATTTCTATTTGTACATGTTTCTAAACGCAGTCTGGCTATTTTCTTATCATAATTAGATATCCTTCCACTACTGCCCAAGAAATATACTCACACAGTAAGTCCAACAACAAAACTATGTGAGAGGCCAGGTGTGGTGGCTCACGTCTGTAATCCCAGCACTTTGGGAGGCTGAGGCAGGCAGATCACTTGAGGTCAGGAGTTCGAGACCAACCTAGCCAACATGGTGAAACCCCACCTGTACCAAAAAATACAAAAAAATTAACCAGGCCTGGTGGCACACACCTGTAGTCCCAGCCACTCAGGAGACTGAGTCACCAGAATCACTTGAACCCGGGAGGCAGAGGTTGCAATGAGCCAAGATTGTACTGCTGCACTTCAGCCTGGATGATAGAGTGAGACCCTATCTCAAAAAAAACAAAATGATTATGAGAGACCAGTTGAATAAGTTAGACATGCCTTCAGATTGTTGCTTCTATTGGTCACATTTTCAAAATTTGTTTTTTTCTTTGTAAATCTTACCTGAATGCCTCAGAAAGGTTTGTTGTCATCATTATTGTTAATTGTATCTCTTCATTGAGATTTTAAAACATTTTTCTGCCTACCAGGAGCCAGGCAGGGACATGCACGGTGGCTGTTAACATTCAACTATTTCATTTTATGATATAATTAACTGTATATCAGTTTTGCAAGTAATTTCCAGTCTTTCTTTCCTGTGATAGTATGGTCTTTAATTGAGCACTGGCCAGGCACAGTAACGCATGCCTGTAATCCCAGCACTTTGGGAGGCTGAGGAGGGCAGATCACCTGAAGCCAGGAGTTAATGACCAGCCTGGCCAACATGGTAAAACCCCCTCTCTACTAAAAATACAAAAATTAGTCAGGCATGGTGATGCGCACCTATAGTCCCAGCTACTCAGGAGAATTGCTTGAACCTAGAAAGCAGAGGTTCCAGTGAGCTGAGATCGCACCACTGCATTCCAGCCTAGACAACAGAGCAAGACTCTATCTCAAAAAAAAAAAAAAAAAAGTAACTGAGCACAGGCTGAACACAGTGGCCCACACCTCTAATCCTAGCACTTTGGGAGGCCAAGGCAGGAGGATTGCTTAAGCCCAGGAGTTCAAGACCAGCTGGGCAACATGATAAAACCTCATCTCTACAAAAAATACACAAATTAGCCAGGTATGTTGGCGCATATCCATAGTCCCAACTACTTGGGAAGCTGGGGTAGGAGGGTCACTTGCCCCCAGGAGGTCAAGGCTGCAATGAGCCCTCACTGCACTCCAGTGTGGGTTACAGAGTGAGACCCTGTCTCAAACAAAACAAAACAGAAAAAATACATAAAGTAATTGAGCACAGAAAGACCTATTCCATATTCAGGGAGTCTCTGAAAGTGGCCCCTGCTAACTCACGTGGGGTGTACACTACATTTGTAGGACTGGAATGTCTGGACATACTGAAGAAGATCAGTTAGAATATTTCTGTATTTCTGTATCCCTAGGTTAAAACTTTCATCAGTGGCACATTCACATTCATGCCAGGCCTTGAACTCTGAAGTCTCCTTAGCTAAATCCCCATGATCCTCAGCCTCTAGAAGCAGCTATGGTTTGGACCATCTTTTTTCCTTTGATTTGATGTTCTCAAAGGGGGGACAAGTAACAGTTTCTTCTCACTTTTGAGGCAATATTAGCATCTGACCTTACCTTTTCAAAAATACACATAGGCTGGGCACAGTGGCTTGCACCTGTAATCCCAGCACTTTGGGAGGCCAAGGCAGGTGGATCACCTCAGACCAACCTCAGACCAGCCTGACCAACATGGAGAAACTCCATCTCTACTAAAAATACAAAATTAGGCTGGGCTCAGTGGCTCACACCTGTAATCCCAGCACTTTGGGAGGCTGAGGCAGTGGATCACAAGGTCAGGAGTTCCAGACCAGCCTGGCCAATATGGTGAAACCCTACCTCTATTAAAACAAAACAAAACAAAAAAACAACAACTAACTCCTTTAAGATTCGGCCTAGGTAATTAAAAAAAAAAAAAAAAAATTAGCCGGGCATGGTGGCACATGCCTGTAACCCCAGCTACTTGGGAGGCTGAGGCAGGAGAATCAATTGAACCTGGGAGGCAGAGGTTGTGGTGAGCCGAGATCGTGCCATTGCACTCCAGCCTGGACAACAAGAGTGAAACTCCATCTTAAAAAATATATGTATATATAATACACAGTACACATATTCCTTCCCCACTCTTTAACCACATTCTTGAATTCCAAACCAGATTTTGTCCTCTACCAGAAAAGCCAGACTGCATCAAGATCTCTCCCACTAGAGCTCACCCTCTTTGTTGAGGATTAAGCAGCTATCCAGCCCTCTCTAAGCTAAATGGCTCTTGACGAATGTGTAGTAAGTGGAACACAGTTGAAAGGTTATAGGTAATTGTGCAACTCTGATTCTTATCAACTTCATCTTCCTTCGCCCTCCTAGGTAACAGCTTGCCTGATTGCTGTGGCTAAAACAGACAGTGAAGTTCAAGTACGCAGAGCTGCCATACATGTGATTGTGCTGCTGCTTCGGGGGACTCAGCCAGAAAGCTACTGAGGTCAGTCAGTCTCCCACCCTTTGCAGTTTCTCCATCTTTCTTTTTTTTTTTGTCTATTTCTCAGTCTTCCTTTTACCAGGGAAGACCTCAAACCTCTTCCCTTGATGGACTCATGCAAATGAATCCATCAACAGGGATTTTTTGCAGGAAAATGACCTTGTTCGTATCTTCAGTGTATGTCTCCATTACCTCAGTAACATATTGGCCAAACAATACACTAACTGCTAGAGAAAAACCAGAGCACAAGGTTACAGATTGAGGCCCTGAATCCTGGCATTGTCCTCAGCAGCAGGCTCCAAGATGAGCTAGCTAGAACACATTCACCCTGCCTCTACAGCCTGAACTTGAGTGACTTGCCTTACTGACTCATTAAATTGTTCGTGTTGAATTACTAAAGGGCCTCATCGAAGATGTTTCCTTTCTAGCTGAGTTCAATCCGTGACATGTTAGTTGCTGCATAAATTAAATTTTCTTCCTTCTTCAAGTGGATTTGGCTGGATTTCTCCCCAGTGTATGGCCAATACAGGAAGAAAGTGTGTGTGTGTGTGTGTGTATACATATATATATATATATATAACCATATGTATGCTGAGAATAAGTGACCCCTAAATTAATTTTCTTTTTGACTTTAATGGAAATACATTCCCAATTGACTTCATATGGAAAATTTGCATTAATAATTCACCACCCAGTATCCACAATGCTCGTCTGTGGCTGACACATCGTTATTTAACCAAGTGTCAGTGAAGCCATTATAAAAGTGATTGTTTTATCACACATGTGGGCTTTATTCATCCTAGAATGTTACCATATCGAGTTTCTGATGCCATTTTTGTACAGGCGTGGACTCAGTAATTATCCCTCTTTCCTTCACAGCCACATTTTCTCTTTACATAGCGACTTGCTGTTGGTACAGCTCAATAGTGAGGCGATTGGATTTCCCACTGCTTTGGGAATAGTGCTTTACCCTGAGCTGCATTTCTCCCCCTTCTCCTCTGCCTTGTGTAGGTTAAGGTTTGGATTGAATGAGCTTATCTGATGTGGGCATGTTCAACTACAAATCACATAAACTTCAACTGTGATGGCCTAAACGAGAAAGGATTTGTTTTTCTCACATCACAAGAAATATGTAGGTAGGTGGTGTCTGTTTAGCAGCTCAATATCAACAGGGCCAATATTTCTATAATCGTTGTGGCCTTTGCCTCATGGCTACAAGATGGCTGCTGTAGCTCTGGCCATTGTGAATGTTTTAAATGAGTAAGAAAGAAGATAAGAGAAGGGCAGCCCTAGGTGCTTTTGTTTCCTATTTTGGGGAACTTAGTTTCCCAGACTCCCCCCTGCAGGAGACGTCCTGTTTCATTGGCCAGAACTGTGTTATATAATTGTTTCTAGCTGCAAGGGAGCCTGGCTATGCATTTAATTAGCACATTGCTACTCTGAATAAAATTGAATTTATTCAGCAAGGAAGATGGCAGAAAATGGGTATTGGGGTGTCAACTAATAGTGACACAAAGGAATATGGAGAAAATCTGGCTGACTCATAAAAACTTCAGTGTCCAGGTGCGGTGGCTCATGCCTGTAATCCCAACACTTTGGGAGGCCAAGGTGGGCAGATCACTTGAGGCCAGGAGTTCAAGACAAGCCTGGCCTACAATACAAAACCCTGTCTCTACTAAAAATACAAAAAAGTAGCCAGGTGTGGTGGCATGCGCCTGTAGTCCCAGCTACTCGGGAGGCTGAGGCAGGAAAATCAATTGAACCTGGGAGGTGGAGGTTGTAATTAGCCAAGATCACGCCATGCACTCCAGCCTGGGTGACAAAGCAAGACTCTGTAAGTGCATACACCCTTACTGAGTGAGAGAGTGAAAGTGAGAGCGAGAGCCAGAGCCAGAGAGCCAGAGAGTGAGAGAGCCAGAGAGCCAGAGAGAGAGAGACAGAGTGTGTGTGTGTGTGTGTGTGTGTGTGTGTGTGTGTGTGTGTAGCAGAGGAAAATGTCTGGTTAGCAAAGTCAGAGAAGAAATCAAAACTCTACCCAGATTTCTCACATCTGTGTGTAGCCAATGAAAGCAACACTAGCTTGTCTCACAAGTGCTAAAATAATTTGTGGCCATGGAAGATTTTTCTCACTTTGAAAACCCATGTGAATGAAAAGCCTCCCCCTGTTCTCCAAACCGTCTCTAGTCTGTACTCACTGAAACTTATAAGTTGTGCTTAGTGAATAAAGAAAAGGAAGTGGGAAGGGATGAACAGATGATTCCTCTTCCTGGTGCATCCTTGAGACCAGGTGTGCTAAATCTTGTAATCGTAGGTGTGATTATAATCAGGGGCACCTTAATGAGAAGCGGAGATAACCACAAAGCTTTCAATCTGGGATTTCTCTTTATGGCTCTGTTTTGCCCCCAGGAACAGCTGAAGTGAAAATGCCGTACTGTTGATGAAGTTCTATGTTTTTCTCCTTCTAATCACTATCTCTCAAGCTATGGAGTGCCAAAAGATAATACCAGGTTTCAGTGAATTCTCTGTTGCTTGTGGATGCATCAGCCAAGGGCCTCTGTGGTTGTGGCAGCTGGAAAAGGAGGTAGGGGTTCAGGAGATAGATTGGTATCAGAGAGGGAAAACAACAGCTCTAACTCATGAGGCAGTTTGTACCTCTTTCCCATTTGAATGTATCCAGAGTTTTGTGCAGTCAACACAGTATCCACATTGGAGGGAAATAACACATTCACTTTTTTTTTTTTTTTTTTTTTTTTTGAGGCAGAACCTCACTCTTGCGCCCAGGCTGGAGTGCATGGTGCGATCTCAGCTCACTGCAACCTCTGCCTCCTGGGTTCAAGCAATTCTCATGCCTCAGCCTCCCGAGTAGCTGGGATTACAGACTCACACCATCACACCCAACTAATTTTTGTATTTTTAGTAGAGACGGGGTTTCACCATGTTGGCCAAGTTGATCTCGATCTCTTGACCTCAACTGAGCCACTGCACCTGGCCCTGCATTCACTTTGTTATTGAAAAACTTATTTTCTCTGCTCAGCCTTGTTTTGACCTTATGACTATATCTGTTTACTATATAGCTTGAAGTCTAGTAGAAGCCAGAAGGAACTCCCTTTAGACCCGTTCTACCTTATTACCCTTGCTGAAAAATAAATTTACTAGGAGTACCCAGTAGAGGAGATATGTTCAGAACTGTACTTACTGTTGGCCTCAGAGTTAAGAGGTGAGCTGAGTGACAGAATGAGGAAACTGTGCTTAACTACCCAGCTCATCCTGAGTTAGAGCTCTGCACAGTAACTTGTTTATTCTGAGTATTGTCAATGTTTAGGATATCCATGTTCTTTTTCTTTTGAAACAGAGTCTCGCTCTGTCACCCAGGCTGGAGTGCAATGTCGTGATCTCAGCTCACTGAAACCCCCACCTCCCTCCCAGTTTCAAGCAATTCTCCTACCTCAGCCTCCCAAGTAGCTGGAATTATAGACACATGCCACCATGCCCAGCTAATTTTTGTATTTTTAGTAGAGATGGGTTTTCACCATATTGGCCCCTCAGGTCTCGAACTCTAAATAATTACACATTCATAATGTCCAGGATACAACTCATATATACAATCCAATATAAAGACAACCCAATATAAATTACTGAATATAGGAAAAACCAGGAAAATGGAACATGTTCTCCAGAGAGAAGAAAATGACCTAAGACCAACCTCAAGGTAATCCTGATGTTAGAATTACCAGAAAAGAATTTTAAAGCAAATATTATAATTATCCTCAACGAAGTAGAGGAAAAATATTTCTGCAAAGATAGGAAATCTCAGAAAAGAAATAGAAATGATTTAGGCCAGGCTCGGTGGCTCACGCCTATAATCCCAGCACTTTGGGAGGCCGAGGTGGATGGATCACAAGGTCAAGAGATCGAGACCATCCTGGCCAACATGGTGCAACCCCATCTCTACAAAAAAAAAAAAAAGAAAGAAAAAAATAGAAATAGAAATGATTTAAAAAGGGCCAAATGGGGCCAGGTGCGGTGGCTCATATCTGTAATCCCAGCACTTTGGGAGGCTGAGACGGGTGGATCATGAGATCAGGAGATTGAGACCATCCTGGCCAACATGGTGAAACTGTCTCTACAAAAATACAAAAATTAGCTGGGTATGGTGGTACGTGCCTGTAATCCCACCTACTTGGGAGGCTGAGGCACGAGAATTGCTTGAACCCAGGAAGCAGAGGTTGCAGTGAGCCAAGATTGTGCCATTGCACTCCAGCCTGGCGACAGAGCAAGACTCTGTCTCAAAAAAAAAAAAAAAAAAATGGGGGGAGGGGACAAATGGAAGTTCTGGAACTAAAAACTACAATAACTGGCTTTTTTTTTTTAATCACTAAATGGAATTAAGCAAGAAAAGAATAAATGAATTGAAAGAGCAGTAGAAATTATGTGAAGAACAGAGAGGAAAAAGAAGATTTAAAAAATGAGTGATTTTAGGCCAGATGTGGTGGCTCACGCCTATAATCCCAGCACCTTCTTTGGGAGGTTGAGGTGGGCGGATCATCTGAGGTCAGGAGTTCAAGACCAGCCTGGCCAACATGATGAAACCCTGTCTCTACTAAAAATACAAAAATCAGCTTGGCATGGTGGTGGTCACCTCTAATCCTAGCTACTTGGGAGGCTGAGGCAGTAGAATCACTTGAACCTGGGAGGTAGAGGTTGTAGTGAGCCAAGATTGCACAATTGCACTCCAGCCTGGGCGATAAGAGTGAGACTCCATCGCAAAGAAAAAAAAAATGATTTGGTGTGACCACAGACTCTCAGCACCCTAACCTTATATTTCCCGTAGGAGCAGGGGTTCAATATCTGCTAATGCAGCACTCACAGCAATTTTATAAAACATAACTACCACAAATAACGAAAATTGACTATATATATAGGTGGAAAAGAAAGTTGATCTTAAAAAAATGAGTGATTGGGGGTTGATTTATCAAGGTAACTACATTACGCTGCAGCCCTCTACGTAGTTTATTGAAAGTTGACTTCTTAGAACTATGAAATATTTGATAACTTTACACATGTATTTGTAGTGTCTAAGTATGGCAGCATTTTATATTGAAATTATTTCCCTTGCTTTTTAGTATTAAAAGATAATTCCCAGAGCAGCTTTTCTTCCTTGTAATCCCTAATTTTAGATAACAAAAGAATAATCTGTTCTCTACTCTGTGTAGTAGGAGATCAGTATTAGGCTTTAGAATTAATTTCTTCAAAATGATAAAATGTCTTAACATCAGGTTGTTTTTTTCAAAAATAAGCAAAGCCTGGAAGCATCTTCAGTGGAAGAGTTTGGGTTTTTTTTTTTTTTAAACAGAGTCTCACTCTGTCGCCCAGGCCGGAGTACAGTGGTGTGATCTCGGCTCACTGCAACCTCTGCCTCCCAAGTTCAAGCGATTATCCTACCTCAGCCTCCTGAGTAGCTGGAATTACAGGTGTCCACCACTATGCCCAGCTAGTTTTTTGTATTTTTAGTAGAGACAGGTTTTCACCATGTTGGCCAGGCTGGTCTTGAACTCCTGATCTCGTGATTCGCCTGCCTTGGCCTCCCAAAGTGCTGGGATTACAGGCATGAGCCACCATGCCCGGACTTTTTTTTTCTATGAGACAGACTCTTGCTGTGTCACCCAGGCTGGAGCACAGTGGCACAATCTCATCTCACTGCAGCCTCTGCCTGTTGGGTTCAAGAGATTCTTGTGCCTGAGACTCCTGAGTAGTTGGGATTACAGTCACATACTACCATGCGCAGCTAATTTTTTGTATTTTTTTTTTGTAGAGACAGGGTTTCGCCATGTTGGCCAGGTTGGTCTCAAACTCCTGACCTCAAGCAATTTGCCTGACTCTGCCTCTCAAAGTGCTGAGATTACAGGCATGAACCACTGCGCCCTGCCAGGATTAATTTTTTTTTTAAGAGATGAGTGTCTTGCTCTGTCGCCTAGGCTAGAGTACAGTGGCATGATCATAGCTCACTGCAGCCTCAAACTCCTAAGCTCAAGCAGTCCTCCTGCCTCAGCCTCCCAGGGATTAATTATTAATTGATGGCTGTTTTAAGTTCTGAGGCAAACTCAGGCCTCAATGCAGGAATGATTTTTTTTTTTTTTAGATGGAGTCTTGATCTGTCGCACAGGCTGGAGTGCAGTGGCGTGATCTTGGCTCACTGCAACCTCTGCCTCCCAAGTTCAAGCGATTCTCCTGCCTCAGCCTTTCGAGTAGCTGGGACTATGGGTACGCACCACCATGCCCGGGTAATTTTTGTATTTTTAGTAGAAACAGGGTTTCATCTTATTGACCAGGCTGGTCTCAATCTCCTGACCTCATGATCCACCCACCACAGCCTCCCAAAGTGCTGGGATTACAGGCGCAGGAATGATTTTTAATTTCTTCATATGAGCTCAGTATTGGACTCTGATGGCTGAAGCCTCTTCCTAATAAGGTTATTTATGAATGGTGGGTTCACCATTTCTACTGGAGATTACTCTCCTACTTCTCTGTGAGAGAGAAGGCAAACCCTGGCTAAAAAAAAAAAAAAGAAAGAAATGGTTTGTATATGATGCTCTGCTTTTTTAATTACAAGAGTTATTCTGATGCTCTGCTTTTTTAATTACAAGAGTTATTCCTAGAGATTTCAGGGGCATATTTGTCCCACGTTTGAGTCAGGATCCTGAGAGAGCAGGGCTAAAAGGGTATCGGGAAAGGAGCAGTGCTAGGCTAGGGACAGACCCAAGCTGAGGGAACTTGATGAACAGCAGAAAAGCAAAGCCAGGCCCAGGCAGATGGGGCTGGTCTTCTGCGAGGCCGCTGTTGCTGACCCGAAGGAGGTAAAATGAGTGTGCTCTCTTCATCAAGAGCGCCAGATCCCCCCTCTTCCCCTCACCTTGTGGCCTTCTGTGTCTGCCTCCTTCACTTAATATCATGTGGTTAAGGCTCCCCCATGGTTTTAAAATTTTTTTGTTCTGTGGAGGCCACCATGCCTGTCACCCCGACCCCCTACCCCCCCACTTTTTTTGTTTTTTTTGAGACAGAGTTTTGCTCTGTCACCAGGCGCCAGGCTGGAGTACAGTGGCGCAATCTCGGCTCACTGCAACCTCCGCCTCCTGGGTTCAAGCAATTCTCCTGCCTCAGCCTCCCGGGTAGCTGGGACTACAGGCACACGCCACCACGCCCAGCTAATTTTTTTTGTATTTTTAGTAGAGATGAGGTTTCACCATGTTGGCCAGGATGGTCTCAATCTCTTGATCTCATGATCCGCCAGCCTCGGCCTCCCAAAATTCTAGGATTACAGGCTTGAGCCACCGTGCCTGGCCTCTTTTTTTTTTTTTAATTTTTGGAGACAGAGTCTTGCTCTGTCTCCCAGGCTGGAGTATAGTGGTTAAAATCTCAACTCACTGAACCTCAGCCTCCCAGGCTTAAGCAGTCCTCCCACTTCAGCCTCCTGAGCAGCTGGGACTACAAGCATACACCACCACACCCAGCTAATTTCTGTATTTTTTGTGGAGGCAGAGTTTTGCTATGTTGCCCAGTCTGGTCTTGAACCCCTGAGCTCAAGCTATCCATCCACCTCAGCCTCCCAAAGTTATAGGATTACAGGTGTGAGCCACTGTGCCCAATCTTGATTTTTCAGTTCACTTGATGACTTCCTAGTAGATCTTTGTGTAAGGGTGGGCCCCCTCAGCTTCCAAAGTTGGAAAAGCGGGCCTGTGGGGGGAGGGATGAAGCAATAGTCTAGTGGCTTTGGCTTCAGGGATGGACTCTGGAGCCAGATGTTCAGGATGAAATCCTAGCTTTGCAACTTGCTGGCAGTAAGACCCTGCACAAATTAGTTGACCTCTCTTCTCCTCAACTTCCTCATCTATAAAATGGAAATAATAATAATAATAGTACCACTTTATAGAGTTGTTATAAGAATTAATTGAGCTTATCTATGAAAAGCATTTAGAATGTATAGGTTATAAAAGCTCAATATTTATTAGTTATTATTATTAACATGCCCTTACAAATATATATATATTCTCTCTCCCCATTCTCCCTATTTAGTTACGTTTGTTTTGTAAAATCAGCATTCAGTGTTTATATTACTATGACTATAACTATTACCTAGTCTATGATCATACTTCCTTTCTCGTTTGAATTTTAGTTTTCTCTGAAGTTCATAAATGTCTCATGTTTACATCTGTTACTTTTCTATGAACCTATCATTAATTAATCCCTATTCTTTGCTGAAAGTTTATAAATCTCATAAAAGGTTCAAACACATCAGGTAATCTAACAGCTTCGTCTTCTCGGAGGCATGCCTCCTATAGCCTTCATCCACTTCTCTTGTCTGGACTAGTTACTTCTAAGCCTACTGCAAGATTTAAGAACAGAGCACTTAAAAGCTGATGATACTCTGTGTACAAGTACTTATTTATGGACTAGTGGACTTTATAATAGGGTAATGATCTGGCCAGGTGATTTCATTGGGAGACTCCATGCTGTGACTATCTTGAAGTCTTTGGTGGGGGGGCTTGGCAGAAAAGAATCTTAGTCTTGGCCAGGTGCAGTGGCTCACGCCTGTAATCATAGTACTTTGGGAGGCCACAGTGGGTGGATCACCTGAAGTCAGGAGCTTGAGACCAGCCTGGCAAACATGGTGAACCCCCCTACACTAAAAATACAAAAAAATTAGCTGGGCATGGTGGCAGGCACCTGTAATCCCAGCTGCTCAGGAAGCTAAGGTAGGAGAATTGCTAGAACCCTGGAGGTGGAGGTTGCAATGAGCCAAGTTCGTGCCATTGTACTCCAGCCTGGGTGACAGAGCAAGACTCTGTCCCCCCCCAAAAAAAAAAAAAAAAAAAAAAAAGCAGCAGTCTCCCGTAGAGGATAGAAGCCTGGCTGGAGGGTAGGTTCTGGAAGATGAGTGGAAGGAGGATGGAGGTCTCACCATTCAGTATGTAGACTTATCCTCCTGTTGGTTTGTTTGTTTTCTGAGACGGAGTCTGCTCTGTCCCAGGCTGGAGTACAGTGGCGCCATCTCAGCTCGTTGCAACCTCCACCTTCCATGTTCAATAGATTCTCCTGCCTCAGCCTCCGAGTAGCTGGGATTACAGGTATGTGCTGCCACGCCCTGCTAATTTTTTGTATTTTTAATAGAAACGAGGTTTCACCATATTAGCCAGGCTGGTCTCAAACTCCTGACCTCAGGTGATCTGCCTGCCTCAGCCTCCCAAAGTGCTGGGATTACAGGCGTGAGCCACTGTGCCCGGCGTATCCTCCTGTTTTCACCGTGGCACTCTCATCTGTGTCTGTATCTAATGTCTCCCTATCCAGAGTCTCTCTGGTAGGACCCTCCAAAGAGTAAACACTCCAGGCTTCCGGTGGTTGGGAGGGGTAGTCACCTGGATGCAGAGAGTAGTAGAAGAGGGCTCAGGGGACTTGATTGCTACTCAGACATACTCTCAACCAGGGCTTCTGTTCACCCTGATTTTAAGAGGCATGGTGCCATTAACTCCTGAAATTTTCTGAGATTCTGTGGTACATTAGGCTTGCTTCTGGGACTCTTAGGTTTAATGAATCAATTTATCATCCAGACCAGGACACTTTTGAGAGTGAAAGAGATGCTGTTAATAATTATTACCAGGGCATCAGGCATAAAATGTGTATTATCCTGGGCAAATCAGGATTGTGACCCTAGGCATCATCCAACTACTTTCTAGTATCAAAACTTTTGTTGCTATTGTCTTGTTAGTTCTTTTTGCTCTGATAACTTAAAGATGCCATTTTTCTTTCATCCCTCTACATAATTTTAGTGGGGTTTCAAGAGAGAGCAGTGATGTGTGCATATGTTCAATCCGCCAGCTTTCAGGAGGCGGGCTTCATTCTTCCCTCTTTATCAATGGAGAAAGTAGGTATGAAGTGGATGTGTGACTGTAATCAGAGTTCTTTGGTTTTAAGCAAAAGAAACCTTGTTGAAACAAGCTTAAGCAAAGGGTACTTTAGCCTGTTGCATCCAAAGAAGGGCTGAACAACCACGTTGCAGGAAAAGCAGAGAGAGCTGGTGGGGGGGTCAGCGACTCAGAATCACAAACTGAAAAACTCCATCTCTTGTCCATGCTACTCTTTCATTTCAGCTTCAGTCCCCTGTCCTGGAATCCAGCTTTCTTCCTGTGGCAGCAACATGACCACTGATGGTGGCCCATCAGAAAGATTGCCTTTCTAGATCCAAATGCAAAAATTCTGGAAAGGAGACTTAATGTTTCAACTAAGACCACATGTTCATCCCCCAGATCAGCCAACTTGGCTTGGCCAAGTGTGGTGTGTGGGGTTGCTCGCTTGTGTAAAATCACATTCAGCCTCCACCATAGCCATTTGTGCAAAGTCAGGCTGGGGCCAGTGTCTAGGACTAGGGAATAATCCCGTAGATTTCCTCAACAGTAACTTGGCCAAATCCACATGATGTTAGTGATGGGCTTGAAAAGTAAAACTGAAAAGCTGAGGACTCAGTACCTTATTGGGATTGCTAAACTGCAAATGTTCAACTTTTGCTAGTGATGACATAGGGGACAGTGTGGAAACTCTAACATTTAAAACTATTCCCTTTCTGCCTCTTATGCAAAAGTATTTGCATAGATCTACATGTGTTAGAACTTGGTTTGTTTTCCTCTTCTGCATCAGACTTACTATAGTTTTATTTTCTGTAGGACAGCTTTTGCTTTACTCTTCTGATTGCTATTTAAAATGGCCAAGATTCTCTCATTTAAACATTTAATGTCACAGAATTTTAGGATGTTAGAAGTGGAAGAGGACTTAGACTATTTATATTTCACAGAAATTTCTCTGGCACACTAAATTCATGAGTTGCTCCTTTGAAATAAGGTCTTCCTGATCAAATAAGTTTAGAAAATGCTGTATATACAACTAGACATTCTCCTCTTGAAGACTCGGTACATGTTAGCCTATTAAGAAGATTGAGACGTCCTGCAGCAAAGAAAACGAACAATTTCCTAAATTCATTTACCAGGGAACCCTTTTTTCTCGTAAGCAGGCCACGTAATAATGTTCCATGCAAGATACTTTGGGAAATAATGCAACCATCTTATTTTATGAATTAGGCAACTAAAGCTCATAAAGAGACAATGGTTTATAATTTTCCAAAGTTAATGCCAGGAAACATTAGCACTCATTAGCAACATGTTATTGGTTGTTACTGGTAACTTACCTTGGCCAAGTACCAGTGAAATAGAGTATCTTCTCTCTTCTTCCTCTTCTTTAATTCACTCCTTTGTCTTGTTCATCTGGAAGAATGTTTGTCTGATTATCCATGATATTTTAGGTAACATCATTAAGGTGAGTTAGAACACAAATTAAGCACCAGGTTTGGGAAAGTCTACTCCATCAGCCTCCTTCTGTACATCAGACCCAATGTACTTTTATTATAACAAATTATTATAACAAGTATTTTGTAGTAGTCTATTTTCCCAAAATAAAATTTATAGCTTAACCTATATGCATATTTTAAAAATCAACATCATGCCCAATTAATCGTAATATAAAGAAGAAATAAAAGGATAGTCATTTATAATAAAATACTATGCATTTTAATGTGTCCAGGCTAACTCTAAGACATAATGAACTATTCAGTTGCTTTTATATAGAGAGTGACCATGAACGTAACTGCTACAAATGCAAATTGATTCAGGTGTCTTATATTGGCAACTCAGGAGTACCAGGAGAGACACTGAATAGCCTGATTTTCAAAAATGGTAAATTGCTCTTTGTAAAATCTCAAAGAAATAAAAATATGCTCTCAGTTTATATGGTAGTTGTGTTTCTGAAAAATAGAGTATAAATTAAAACTGAACAAAAACACTTTTATTTAGGCATTTACTATATGACAGTACTTAACATCTGTGTGCTTTACATTAATTAATTCACCCAATCCTCATAGTAATCCCATTTCAGTATGATTACTATCTGTATTATTTTCTTTTATTTATGGGCAGCTTCCTAAGCCAAATAGACTCAGAGAATTCTGCTATCCCTATTTTAAACATGAATAGACTAAGACGAAGAAGTAAGTAACTTGTTCAACAACCATTAAGTGGCAGGCAGTAGATGAACCCAGGCAGTGCTGCTCCAGAGCTCACACACACGTCTTCTACATCCCTGTCACCTGAAGGACTCCAATACTGAGTCACCTGGGCATTCCCTGCACAGATCATGGCCAACAGAAAGCTGGTTCTGATCCCAGAAACCATGGTATCCAAAAGGAAAAGGGGCCAGGCCACATCCCTTTGGCATATTGGCTGCCATCCAGCAGCTTCCCATATTGTACAAAGAACTGAAAAAAGCAGGAGACAGAGAAAAACTGAAAGAGACCAGACACCTTCAGGGCTGCCAAGCAGGGGAGTCAGTCCTGGGCCTTTTCCTCCTTTCCTGCAACCTGATTCAGGGATTATTTCTTCCCAGAGAGTGATTATGCTGATAATCAGATGGGCCTATGGGTTGCCAACCCCATTTATCTTTGCTCTATCCTCTGAAAGGGAGGAGTTCTGACTAAGTGTACCCTCCTTGGGGTGATGTGCAATGACAGTCTAGATTGATGCTCTGAGGTCTGTTCCAGCTCATTGCTCATCACCCCATGGACTGTTTGCTCACAGCAAATCTGTGCCAAATAAATTCCATGTCCTCCAATGTTTGATACTTAATAGTAATATAACTAACCCTGATTAAGGGTTTATTGTATGCCAGTCAGATCACTAAATACTTTATTATTTCACTGAGTCCCCCTGACAACCTTGTGAGAGACATATGCTTATTAACTCTATTTGATTATCACTGTTAACTATTTCTTATCTAACATATAAGAAAATTCAGGTCCAGAGGTTTATATTCGGATGCCACACAGCCAGTAAGTGAGAGAATTGAACGCAAACCCAGGCTGTCTTATTGCCAGCTTGGCTGTTCTGAAGGAACTAATTAGAACTGGCTTGAGATTATACTTGAGGAAGAAGTGTTACAGTGTATTAGGACAAACCTGGGTTCCTGGGACTTCTGCTTCCTTAACCACTGGACTTTTCTACTCTTTTTTTTTTTTTTTTTTTGAGACGGAGTTTTGCTCTTATCGTCCAGGCTGGAGTGCAATGACATGATCTAGGCTCACTGCAACCTCCGCCTTGCCGGTTTAGGCGATTCTCTTGCCTCAGCCTCCTGAGCAGCTGCGATTACAGGCGTGTGCGCTACCACATCGGCTAATTTTTGTATTTTTTAGTAGAGACAAGGTTTCACCATGTTGGCCAGGCTGGTGTCAAACTCCTGACCTCGTGATCCATCTGCCTTGGCCTCCCAAAATCCTGGTATTACAGGCATGAGTCACCATTCCTGGCCACTTTTCTACTCTTTAATTCTCCTTGGTTGACAGGTATTTAGTTACCCAGGGATGGTAAGGGAACTGCAGCTAGAGGGATCTTTCTGAGGTGCAAATCTGCTGAAGTCTGGTCCCAACTAATAATTTTTCAGTGGTTTCTTGTGGCCTATCAGATGAAGGTCAGACCCCTTTGTATGACATACAAGGCCCTTTGTAATCTGGACCCACCTGCCTTCTATCACTTTCTGTCCGATGCTTGCCTTCTTATGCCCTGAGAAGCTCATGGCAGCCCCAGAATACTCTGCCATCCTGATTCCTGCCTCCGCATCTTGGTCCATACTGTTTCTTATGCCTCAGATGCCTTCTTTCCCCCAACCTATCCATCTGATGAGCTTGTATTAATCCTGTAGGACTCCACTACATGTTATACTCTTTGTGTAAAGCCTTTTTTTTTTTTTTTAAGTTTAATTAAAGAGTAATAGAAATGGAGTCTCACCAGGCTGCTCTTGAACTCCTGGGCTCAAGTGATCTGCCTATCTCGGCCTCCCAAAGTGCTAGGACTACAGGTGTGAGCCACTGCACCCAGCCTCCATTCACTTTTATATTCCCAAAAGCTAGCACATTGCCTTGTTTATAAGTGAATGAAATCATTTCTGTAAGAGGCATGACCAGCCTGGGCAACCACATCTCTACTAAAAATAAAAAATTTAGCTCAGTGTAATGGTGCATGCCTGTAGTCCCAGCTATTCTGGAAACTGAGGTGAGAAGATCACATGAGCCCAGGAGTTCAAGGCTACAGTGAATTATCATTGTGCCACTGCACTCCACCGCAGGCAACAGAGCAAGACTCTGTCTCTAAAAAAATTAAAAATAAATAAATAAATAAATAAAAGGTAGCATAGAACATTGCTCTAAAATTTCTTGGTACCTACCTTTGCAATAAATGACTTCTTAGATCTTAAACTGGGAATTCTGGGACTTCCAAAATCTAGTTTCAGGTTTCCCAAGAGCCAAAGTTGTCTGAACAAGTTTTCTTAAGGTCTCTTAAGAAGGGAATTATGCCTCCTTACTTGGAAACACCTACAGGGTTTTTTTGTTGTTGCAGTTGGGTAGACTTGCTATCTCCAAATCAGCTGGGTGAAGGAGTCCTGAGGCAGTGTGACAAAATGAGTACTGATGTTCACATCACTCTGCTTTTCCAAATTTGGCTCCTCCTGTAATCCCAGCACTCTAGGAGGCCAAGGCAGGTGGATCACCTGGTTTGAGACCATCCTGGCCAACATAGTGAAACCATCTCTACTAAAAATACTGCTACTCGCCCTACAGCCATACTTCTCTGGTGTGGGTTGGGATTGATTTTTGCAGTGTGGTCCATGCCGTGCATATACATATAATGCACATAATACAGACCCTTACCAGAGCCTCTGATATGTCAGGGACTCTGGGTTTTTTGGCCTTTGGTCCTACTGTAGCCCCTTATGTTCCTGAAGTATCTTGCATACAGCATTGAATTTCAGTGAGCAGATGCCCTAAGGTCTGCGATCTGCACTTCTGCTATCCACAGAGGCATGACCTGAGGCCGTGTGACCAGGGCAAGGCTGAAGCAAGTCAGGGTGCCCTAAAGCAAGCTGGCATTCTAAAGGAAGCCCAAACCTTGGAGTCAGCCACCAGCCCGTCTGTTGCTCCCCCTCTTCTCTCACCAGCCAGGCACCATCCAAATAAACAACTTCGATGGTGCAGGAGAAAGATCAAGTTCTCTGCATGGTGTCCTCCTGCATATTGGATTTCCTAGTAATGCACAGACGAAAAGCAAGGTTTGTGAACTTAAACCTGACAGATGCAGATGTGAATTCTAGCTCTTTGTCCTTGAGCAAATCTCTAAACCTCCCTAAACTCCTGTGCCCTAATTCATAACCTGGGGCTAATAACACATGTCTCATAGGGTTAAATGAGATAATGTGTCCAGGGCTTAGTATAAGACTGAAATGTAGTAAACACTCAATAAACAGTAGTAGTGAGCCTTTTTCAGATGCTGTCTAATCCCACGTGGGAGGCTTTCCATGCAGAAAGGAAATCGGACTGCAGTGCCCTCAGTGCAGTGTCTGGAGATCTTGAAGGACTAGAAACAATGAAGCCTGTTCCCCCAGATGTGGT